>OV121093.1:31697363-34438746 GCA_921293015.1 Phorcus lineatus
TTTAAAAGGTATAAATAATGAAAAATATCGGGAGAAGAAATGATATCCCCAGAGAATTAATATTTTGCCCTTTTTGCAAAAATGTCTAAGAAGATGAATTACATTTTATGTTCTTATGTCCATTATTTAATGAATTAAGAATAAAATAACTGCTCAATTTTGAATGTAAAAAAATGCAACTCTACTGCTCTTTTGCAAACTGGAAATGATAATCGCTTATATTTGTGTGCAAAGTATGTCAGAGAAGCTTTTTTGTTACGATGTTCTCTACTTTAAATCCATGCATATATTTCTAAAGCCTGTAAATATGTTATGTTTCATTTGTTAGCACCAAACCTGTACGTTTGTAAAATTTGTCTTGTGACTTTTGTACATGGGCCTGTGGCCTTTATACTGAATAAACTTCTATCTAGACCTGTCAAAATAACTCGAAACACAAGTGACTGAGAATTTTTTTCTAAAATATTTTAATATTGGATCAAATTCATTCACTGGATGTAAATAAAACAAAGAATGTAATAATTTTTTGGATAGAAATTTGTCTTTAATAAAATCAAGAAAGTATCCACATGTTTTCTATTATGACATGACCTACAATAAATGCAACACATGAAGAGAAACAAGAATTAAAATTAAAATTGATATAAAAATTTTATAACGTCAGATAAAATAAACATTATTATAAAAATTATTGTGACCAACATTATGGTATGAGATTTTTATGTAATATTTCTTAAGTATCTGCTAAGCCAAAAATAATTTACGTTATATGGCACATGAAAGCTATTGCTGATATCAAATTTCAAACAATGCATTCATGAGATTCATTGTTCAAATTTGTACATGGTAAAATTGACTAGAATATAAATTGGACTAGTGAAATCAAATTCATCAAACAAATAATGTAGGGTGAAGTGAAGGTGAAGACAAAAGCAAGTATTATGTCAATATGACATTCAAAGTCTTGTTTGCGTCAGAAAATATTGTCCAATCAATAAGCAAACAGGTTTAAATGTAATTGAACCAAACATCCAGCTACATCAATATACATGTAAGTATCCACAGTTCTCATTCAACTACAAACGAAATTATTTTCAAGATTTTGGAGTCAATGATCTGCTTTCTCAATATGAGGATACTAAAGAAACGTTATGACATGATTCCAACATGAACCACATATCTTTTACCTCGATTTCAACAATAAGAACAAGGATGAAGATGACAAAAGATTTATCTTTCCAACTTGAACAGAAAAATTGAGGAATACTTGACCCATATTCAACAAACACGTTTTTTATGTATGAATTTAACTTTAGCATAGTTCTACAAAATTGTTAAACAGCAATGGGGGATACAGATCCTGGGTTTTCAGTTGGCTTGTGAAGAAATTATGTAAGCTGTTTCAGAAAATTGTCACTAATGAATTCAAATACTTTTGTATGGCGACATTTCCTTTTTTCTTGAGTTAATGACAATTCCTCTTTTTTGTGTTTATGACATCTCTTCAAAATTCAGATCCAGAAATTTTGACAAGGTTTCTATGTTAAAATGGGGCGGGGAATTTCACCATTTTCACTGGTAATTATGAACAAACTTTCCAAGTGGTGGGTTTTACCCTGAACCCCACTCTACCAGGCAACTGAATAGACACCAACTTCCCTATGAGGCATAACTCAAGCCTCAAACCATGGATGAAAGAATTGGAGAATTGAGATGCCTGCTCTTTAGAAGCCAAAATCGACTACTGATTAAAATTGACAGTGTTGATCATGAGACCATTAGTAAATTAAATTCATGTGAGGAAAATACACTCAGTTCCAATTTAGATTTACTATTTCCACTTGTTGAGCACATCGATTTCTCCAGTGATGGCCCCTGTAGACAGTACAGACAGAGGGGGAATTATTACCTATGCGGTAAGCATACACTCACGTGAGCCATAGGAGTGAGTTTATGTCACCAATGCCTTGAGAAAGGAAGCTTCTATTGAAATGTTTCTAGTTGGAGAACCAGAAGATGTACTGCAGCATCTAACAAAGGAATTGAAAGTTGTTCCAGGGACAATGGCTCTACAAAATATAGTCAGTTATAGTTATAGCTGGTGTGCATTTCGTACAGATGCGAGTTGCAAATCTGAAGGAACAAACACATCCTTGCCATAAACTATAACATTTTGCTTCCATCATCAATAATGGATCTCAAGGAAGGAAAGTTAAAAACAGAAAAAAGAATTCAAGAACACCATCACCATGTACTCCTAAGAATCTTGCTGAAGTGAGAATATCAGATGATGCAGACTTTGATACTCGATAACCTCAAATCCTGCAAAGAGTCTCTTAAACAATAATGTGAAAAATTTAATTTAGAAAGCATTTTGGGGCAGCAAAGAAGTTTTGTTGGGGAAACGTCTTGCAGTAGACAAGCAGACCTTTGATATCTATCCAAATGATGTTCCCGGAGAAGAGGTGATGTTCCATGTAAGCATTACAGGAGATGGAGACTGTTTGCCTTCCTCGGGGAGTGTTTTATTTGAGGAAAAGAGATAAGGTCGGCTGAAATCAGTGTAGGTATTGTTTGAGAGTTAGCTATGCATGAAAGTCTATAACTGGACCAAACATACTCCAGAAAGGACTGGACAAACCACTCAGAACCACCGTGTCAAAAACATTTGGTATGTTTTCAAGAGAAAATCTGTACCAGGCATTGTCCACAGTCCAGAAAATGTCTTTAGACAAGAGGTTATGGAAGCCACAAAGCAAAAAAACCCAGATGTTTGGTTAGGCCAGTGTTTTGCAAATGCCCTGTATTTAATATATCCAACTTGTGAGCATCTCAACAGGTTCATAGAACCATGTGTGTAAACCTCTTCTGGCATGGGTCATATCAAGTGGACTGGTACAATAACAGATATGACACACTGTCAATTGGTAACTAATCATTTTCTTTGTGTGGCGCCCATTGACTTTAGTGCAATCTATGAATGTTGATGAGTCAGGTTGATATAAGTGCGAGGTTGATGCTAAGGGTGAGGTTGATGGAGAGATGGGCGAGGCCGCAGAGAGGAGTGAACCATGGCCAGTCAAATGGCTAGATTGTTGAAACAAGTGATTGACGTCATGAGTGTGTCAAAGTATAACTATTCGTAACGATTGACCAATTTTGAGTTATCAGTCGATCAGGTTTCCTCAACTTTCTTGAACTATTTTCCTTCTTGTTACATTTATGGTATATTCTCTTAGTTGGTTAGTACCAATCCTCATCAGGTTAAAAGATTTAAATGAGCTTCTTGGCTTACACTCCTCTAATCTTAGAAATGTTAATCATAATGCGAATGTAAGAAAACCCATAATTTTTGTAATAACATGATACAACTATGATTTTAATTTTTCATACAAACTGTCAATGTGTATTGTATTTATATTTTATTTTTCAATGTTTTAATATCATATTGATTAGATAAGTATTTGTTTGATCATGGTTTAAGTAGAGTTATTTTTATGAAGACCTGTGTTGAGTTATGAAATAGCATCAATCAAGCCACGTTTAGCACTGCCACGTGTAGTGCGATAGTCCAAAATGAAACACACATTACACAACTTCTGTATCCTAATGTTACTAATCAAACATTTTCTGTCAGTCTAAAATTCAACATGGCACCCAGGTGTGAGTAAGAGGCAATAGGCAATAGAATTTAAAACAAATAGCTATGAATATAACCAACTGATAACTTTCTGTAAGAAATTACATTTCTTGATCACATGAGCGACAAAGAGCCTTCAACTTCCAATTCCTTAATACCTGGTTGTGCAGTGAAAGTGTTAAATACTGAGTGTTTGATTTTACACTATTGTTTATCTTAAGATAAATTCAAAGTTATTTATCATTCACCCTGCTTCATCAGCGTAATTGAATATGCTGATCGAGCTCCTTCCATATACCCTGATCGCTTTCGAGCCAAATCCCTCGCGGCGCAGTTTCGTGGCTGTGTTCACCTGTTATTATTTCAGCCAATGAAATGTCGTTATCCAATGACCTTAAAGCTACTCTGTTACACTTAACCGAATTTACCATCCTGGTTGTGTCGCTGTTGCTAGATGTGAGTCGTCTCATTATCTCGTTTGATAGCTTGCGATACGAGGCTTGTGTTCAAAAGGATATCAGGGTATACGGATGGAACTCCATCAACTTCAATTATGCTGATGTAGCAGGATGTTTATCATTGCTCAATTGATGCTATTACATATCTTTTGAATATCATTTTGTATGATGTTTTACAGGTCCTGAATGCTTCAAGGCATGAAAAGGCTAGCTACACTAACCATCTGGACAACAACAAGGTCATGGCAACATGTGACGAATGTGGAGTGTACCTTTGCGAGACATATTTCAAGACACGTTTGAGACAGGTCCTTTAGAGCTGAAAAAAAAGAAGATATCACAGCAAGAAGATTCACAAAACCTCAACGGACCAAAAGAGGAGCCACAGATGATGCATGACGAGCCTCAACATAGAAGAGGAATCCTTCTGTCAAAGATGGAAGAGCCTCAACATAGAAGAATCCTGCTGTCTGGTGGAAGAAATTCAACACAAAAGAGGAAAACTGCTGTCAAAGGTTGAAGAGCCTCAACACTGAAGAGGAATTCTGCTGTCTCAGGAGGACGAGCCTCAACACAGAAGGGGAAAACTGCTGTCTCAGGTGGAAGAGTCTCAACACAGTGGAGGAATCATGCTGTCTCAGGTGGAAGAAATTCAACACAGAAGAGGAAAACTGCTGTCAAATGTGGAAAAGCCTCAACACTGAAGAGGAATTCTGCTGTCTCAGGAGGACGAGCCTCAACACAAAAGAGGAATCCTGCTGTCTCAGGTGGAAGAAATTCAACACTGAAGAGAAATTCTGCGTTTCAGGAGGACGTACCTCAACACAGAAGAGGAATCCTGCTGTCAAAGATGGAAGAGCCTCAACACTGAAGAGAAATTCTGCTGTCAAAGATGGAAGAGCCTCAACACTGAAGAGAAATTGTGCTGTCTCAGGAGGACGAGCCTCAACACTGAAGAGGAATTCTGCTGTCAAAGATGGAAGAAATTCAACACAGAAGAGGAATATTGCTGTCTCAGATGGACGAGCCTCAACACAGAAGAGGAATCCTGCTGTCAAAGATTGACGAGCCTCAACACAGAAGAGGAATCCTGCTGTCTCAGGAGGACGAACGTCAACACAGAAGAGGAATCCTGCTGTCACAGATGGAGGACAAGGCCGACAGAGAACTGAAATCAATCAGAAGATCTCTGATATCGCACAAGGCTTTGCAGGACAAACAGAAGTCTGCTTCCACAAGTGGACAGTCAGAAGCTTCTCATCTTCAGGAAACACTTGAGAAAATTGAAGCTCAGAATCCAGGATAACAGCTTTTCTCTACCATCAGATCAGCAGACAAGACAGAGTTGTCAGTTAGAGAGGAAACCAGAAACTCAGCTTTCCTTTTTCAAGAAACACCTGATGATGTTGAAGACAGGATGGGTGTCACCTACACAGAGGCCAACATGCAGCTTAAGATTCGTCCCTTTCAGTTCAACAAAGAGGACGAGAGGAGAAGTGATCCGAATGATAATCTCTACAGCGCTGTCAAGTTCACTCCTGATGACTTTCTTGAAGACAAGAAGAATAATTTTCATATGTTAAGTTAATTGCTAAATGTTAGTTTGCTAAGAATGTCCAATATATAAGTAAGTATTATATTTTTTGTTTTTCTTCTAAAATACCTAAAGGCCTTGAGAGATACAATGGCCCTACCAGAGTTTAGGTCTCTTTTTAAAAGAAAAACACATCATGACCATCGCTATGTCCATTAAAATTACAAGATTAATTACAGCAAAATGTTGACTCGGCAAATATTGTCCTTTTATTCAGACAGAGTGAGCAACAGTGTTAAAGTCTTTCATCACATGGATGAAATCATCCAGAAGAGAGTAGATAGATCAGGGAGAAAAGGGAGGGCAAATTTGAGGGCAAAAGACCGAACGAACGGCAAGTGATAGACAACGGGCGACCAGACAGAAGAGCTCTTGAATCTCACAAGAGCTTGCAGGAAAAATGGCCCCCCTATCCAAGATTCATTGCCGGATGGGGGTCAATATTGGAATTGGCCCAAGGCCAAGCATACATACCTTGCATGTTGCCCTTTGTTCATCTAATCTCTGGTATTTAAAGAATTTACTAACACATGATAGTCATGTGATCCCTGTTCGTGTGCGCATAAAGAAGGATGCCCAACTACCCTTATATTTGCCTGAGCGTTCCATGCAAAAGGATCTACCATTAGGTAAGAATGGTAGGTATTCATCTCATGTTTTTCCAGGTGTCGATAAAACCGAGTGTCTTTGAACATAGTTCAGGTAGTAACACTAACACACACAAACAGCAAAGGAAAAACTTTCATATTTCGTAAATATTAATTTTTCATGAATTTCCTTTCTTCATGATCGACCATTTGGGTTTGTGAATTCTTGAATAAACTTGAAGGTTTTCTCGTTCTATTAAACCTTAGCTCGGGCTGAAATTAAATAAGTGAATATTATTTGTTCTTTTTAGAATGTCAGACCTTGCTTTCCCTCGAAGATAGGAAATGTTTGATTTGACTGGTTCAGAGATGAGGACGAGTGGAAACCACCAAAACTCAAAACACTGGAAAGGGGGGAACCAATCAGAAAGAGTCTGGCAAGTTTGATAGAAACTACATTTACAGCACACTTTGCTACTGAGGAGATCGTTGGAAAATACAAAGTGCCCAAGAACTGTGAGAAGATAGGGTAGTTGCATAATATAGTTAAATCTAGCTGTAATATCATACGTCCCGAAGTCTGTTAGTTCATCTAGCGAATTACAGGTCTATTCCATGTCAAGCAGGCACTAACATCAGCAATCAAAAAAGTGTTGGCCCAGCTCTTCGAATCCTGGGTCAATGCGATTGTTTTGCTGTTCTTTGCACCTCGATTACAAAATCCGAATGTTACCTATGTTTCGCGGTGACTTTTGTTGAAAAATATGATGACAGCATTAATTCTGTGCTGATAATGTTGACGGAATATTTTTGGGTTGTTTATTTGGAAATTACTGCAAAAGCAAATCAACACATTCGGTCAAACAATGACAAAATAAGTTTAAAAAAAGGATAAATAGAGACGATCGTAGGGTCAACGTCAGGATGTGACATTAACCAAGATGCAAAAGAAACTCGTCTTTGATTGGTTTAAAGCTGTCTTCCTGCCCTCATTTTATTGGTCGGTTCAAAATGTCAGCAGTTAAGGACCTCAATCAGTAGTTCTCTACATGTATTGACAGATCAATTGCGCATCCTTCTTGATGCGTGCGCACACAGACAGGGATCACTTGACTGTCATGTGATATTAAATTCTTTAAATAGCTTAGATTGGAGGAACGAAAGGCAACATGCTAGGTATATATGCACAGCCGAAGGCTCAATTTGAATTTGAATAATCTATATGCTCTTTTATTTTGTTCAATTTGACAGAACCAGAAGAGCTATGCCGCTTTTTTTCATAACAACTGTGTTAAAGACCAATGAGGTATTGGGAAGAAAGGTTCTTATGTAAGCTTCATTTGTGAAGAGAAATGTGTTGTTACCTATAGCCTGTTATACTTTTAAGAGCACAAGGAATTGTAAATAACTGTACATTCTTTTCAGACTTCATTAAATTGCACTTATCTGAAGAGAACTGTGTTGGCTCTATAATCATACTGTTATGAATAGGGCAATATTTTTATTTGAAGTTGAACTGGGAGGGACTACTGTTTGGCTGTCCTAAAAATAAAATATATGTTAAAATGTAACTGGTAGAGCAAGAAAAGGGGGCCCAGAAGGTTTAAAAAGAAAATTGTGAAAAGGATTTACTCCCAACCCCATTCAAAAGAACTGGATCTGCCACTGTAAAGATGTCCAAACAGTCCAAATAGTTCTACTATCTAAATGTTGTTGATAAAATGAAATCTAGAATTTGACAAGATCTTCCTGGGAAAATGATTAACTTCTTTACTAGCACACTTCTGGAAATAAGACAATCCTAACTTATCAACTATCTGGACGTCGTTGACGACACTGTTGACGACGTAGACTGTGTATCTGATTCGTCATCCATGTTGCAACTGGAGAGGAGATCTTGAAGTTGAGATGATGCTCGTGCCATCGACTCCTTACACTGTGCGATCCTCTCTCTGTGCCGTGTGTTCGTAATGTCGTAGGAAAGATCACGTAAAGATCGGCACATCTGGACGTTTGCAGAAACTATACTCATACAGGCACCTGCAAAAATGAAAATAAAAATATATGATTTTAAAAATATGAGAGTATAACAAAAATGGAGCAATTGGCTTAGTAGCTCATCAGGATTTTGTTTATAAATAGTCACCAACTGAGCTGCTTTAGAATCACCAAATCTATTTATTATTATCCTCATCAGCTTAGGACTCTCTACACAAAATAGTTTTTTTAGGGGTCACACAGTCAACATATCTATAAATTAGAAACTTCTTTAGTCAAAGCGTTCTGGAGATGAAAAAGAAATAGTGAAAAGTTTACAGGAGTCAAGAACACAGTTCCAAAAGCCCAAAATGCTTTTTTATTAGTATTTTCCCAACAGATACATGTCATGAATAATAGGAAGCTTAAATCCCTTACCATCTGCAGTATATATATAAAGAGAGAATCTCACACGTGTCCTCTGATATCAACACGAGTATCAACACATATCCAAGGCTTGCCAAAGATATTTTTACTTTTATCAACGAGTGTTAATATATTTGATACCAGAAGACACGATGGTGAGTTTCCATTAATCATCATAAATCCTTTTCATTATAATGCAGTGGCAAATTTCTGAACATTGCACTACTCAAAGACTTTCAGTGCGGTGATGTCATAACACTGTGACATCATTTTTATTACTGATGACGTAAAGCAATTGTGATGTCATGAAATTGACTATTTAAGGGCCCTGTTCAAAATCTTCTGTCTATTGCTTGCTATTACTCGCCCATGTACGATAACGAGAGGATATTTGACATTTCCCGTCGAATACCATGTCTATACCAAGTGAAGTAGAAATTCATTTTTTACGAGTGGCGTAGCCACTAGTGTAAATATATAATGTTCTACTTCACGAGATGATATATACATTGTATTCGACGAGAAATGTCAAATGTCCTATTTATTATTTTTCCAAAAACCTCGTAAATGACGTAACTAAATTAATGGAGTAGCTAAATTGCTATGCTTGCGCAGCCGTTGCATGACGTCTTTCAATTGTTTCTTGACGTCACAGACGACGTAATATGATTGTTGCATTATTTCACTGAGTAGAATATCATTATTATCTCACTCAGTTAAAATACGGATTTTATTTTCACCGATAAAGGGCAAATCTCACCATTGAAAATATGCAGTGTTATTTTCATACCATGATATTAAACTAGTGTAATACCGCTGCACACATGACGTCATAATATTGTATGCTTGTGATTTCACAATGTTGGCACAGCCGTAACAATGGCAGCCAAGTTGCGGAAATATTTCGTTCTTTACACTTTAGATAATCATGCTTGATAAATGGGGTCAAGTAATAAACAGAATACTTGCTTTTGCTCATTCTATACTTAATCATTAACTCGTTTAATAAAAATAGTGGAGCGCGGTGGTGTAGTGGTTAGCATGCTGGCCTATCGCCGACGACCCGGGTTCGAATCCCGGTGGAGACACCAAACATTTGTGACCTGGGTCTCATACCGCGTTGTGTCCTTGGGCAAGGCACTTCATCCACATTGCACTCGGTCAACCAAGCTGTATAAATGGGTACCTGAATAAGGGAAGTACTGAAGCGCTAAGTAGTTGCTGTAATACAATTCCTTCAGGGTAATAATGTACCGCCAGTGAGCAGTGCCTCGCACTGGATATTAGGCATTAAAATGTATATTATTATTATTATTTATTATTAATGAATGGTTGTTTAGTATCCTCCTGATCTCCCACAAGTGATGTCTCCTGAGGAATACAGTTTTGGATGTAAAAAGGACCCCAATATGACTTTGAAACTGATAAAAGTCTCTCCTCAAAAACTTGTATTTTGTTTTAATTTTATGATTGAGTTTGAATTAAAGGAAAAGGTTTTAGTATTGTCACTTGTGATTTGTAACATATTGCAGCCCTTATATCATATTGAATTACAGTTTTGGTTACTGTCATCGGGCCGAGGGATGCGGGAATCCGAGTTCAAAATATGTAACTGTATGCTATTTATCAAATGTAACTGCAAATTTTTCTGTTTCTACAGTTGATTTTTATATCTGCCCCCATTCAGAAAAATACTTACTTTGAGATTTAAAATAAGAAAATAATTCCTCGAAAGCCTTTGAAAAAATTATTGTCGACATAATTTTGCTATTCAATGCTTCATAGACCTATTCAATAATGTTTGGTAGTTTTATTTTGGTAAATTTCTTCACTATAACTTCCAAAATTTCTGAAAACTGCTTTTAGACAAAGCAAATGCCAAATCAAACGCAAGTATTGTCATAAAAATAAATCTTCCTCATTATCTTCCCTGGGGCATGGGTAAATTTCTAAATATAAATATATTCGTCATGTAATAATAAGGATATTCATACTGCGCTAATCCACGTCACTGTGGATCCTGCATTATAACCCTGGTCAACCCAAGCTGCCGGTTACAGCGCTAAAGGTCATCTCCAACACAATCTACACCAGGTACCCAATTAGTACTGCTGGGTGAACAGAGGCACAATTCAAATAAAGGCTATGGAGACATCACAAGTTTTTCACTCGTGTCTTAGTCCGGAGCAGGGAATAACCCTTCAAACTCTCAGTTAATACAGCAATGATTGGGTGACCCATCCATCCAGCAAGCCACACCAGATATTGCTTAAGTTCACTGATAACAGTCAACTGAGCTATGCACAGGACCACATGCCACCACTTACACGATCATTTTGTTTCCATCGGTTTCATTGGTTCCATTCAGAACCTCGATTTCCACAATACAAAGGTTAGATGTGGTAATTTACATATCAATTCAAAAGTTGCCAATGTCTTTCCAGCCTTGATGCTCATTGGCCGACACAGTCTGGCCTCAAGGCCGCCTAAACCGCCAGATCAAGAAATGCAGCGAGGTACAAGATAAGTTTTGATCTGATTTCAATGAGATTGTTAAAATAGTGACCTTTGTGTCTCTATTACTGACTTACAAAACAAATAAACTCAAATAGTTTTCCGGAATATCCTACCCAAATCAATACCCGTTCACATGATAGTCACATCCACAAACATCTCCATGTGATGATTGGGTTTTTACTGAAAGTTGAGCTACGTAAGTCAAAAATGTCAGCAGCAACACTGGGTCAAGACCAAATCTACAAACTTGAGTCTCGTTGCCCGAGACAAAACAAATTGTCATTAATAAACTTATAGTCAATATTTTGAAACTTTCATCTATTAATCGGAAGACAGTCAGTTTTAATCAGATTGGTTCTACACACTAATTAGTTAGATCTCATAGCTTTCAACTTTCTGGTTTGGAAAAGATATTCTTAGTAATGTTCCAATTAAACAGTAGGAGTAAGTAGGAACAAATTGAAAACCACAAAAGGTACCACTAAAAGTCTCAAATGAGCTGGGCCTTATGGTTTTTGGAGTTTTGGGCAGGAAAGTTTCAAACGTTGAATTTCCATGGACAAGGCTAAAAATTTAAGTAGAAATAAAATGAAATCCTTAAAAGGTCCATTGCACATGATGATTATACCAAATTTATATGAGCTGAGCTAGGAAATTATAAGTTTTCGTTTAGGTTGAAACAGCCACTAATAATGAAAGGAGAACTTGAAACCTCCTCTTTGTATGTCGACTGTTCCATACATTAAGCTTCAATGAACTGGAATAATTTTTTTTACTTCTGATAAGTATGTAGGATTGACAGCTGGACGTCAGTGGACAGAGGTCATATCTATATCCCCAAAAACCTTGAGCCGGTTTTTAACTTTCCACGAGTTGATACTAAGTAGCCATTTGAGAGAAAAATTTAAAAGTAGACTGTGTATATTATGGCACAAAGTAGTTGTTAAAGGCATTGTTGACAGAGGACCAATTCTAAACAGTTAAACACTGACATCTGCTCATGACAATCACATTTGTGGCAAATCAAGCTTAAGAGTGAATGCAGAGGTTGACTAGTGTTCAGTCTGATTAAAATGGACCATGTTCCGAGGAAAAAAAAGGGTATTTTAAATGACTCTAACGGGGGGGGGGGGGGGGGGGGGGGGCTATCCTCTCAACAACAGTCTGAAGGCAGCCTCAATGCTCGCACGTGCTGACACCAGTTTAGCGCAGACAAAACCTAGTCATTAGCGAACAAATCACATCATCGCGTTTTCAATAAGGATAGCGGCGATCAAGGTTACCGAATGGTAAATGGGAGTTACTTGCCCCTAGCTACTGATACCGAATGCTTTTGCCGCACGCATTGGTTAGCTGAGTTTACGTAAGTATGTGTGCTACAGTAGGCTGCGGTCAGACTGTTTTGGAGAGGATAGCCTAGACAGACAGAGTTTGAATCTCGGTAGAGTCAATATTTTGAAACTTTTATTCCTCAGAACACGGTCGAATTTAATCAGACTTGACTAGTCTTTTGGGTGATTTCAACTCCTAAATTTACAGCCTGATTAAAATCGACCATGTACCAAGGAAATTTTAAAACCTCTCTGTGTCAAAATTTTAACTCAGTCCATCAAGGTTTTCCTCCCAAGAACAGTCTTAAAGTGACACAGAGTAAGTTATAGATTTTTTAATGTCCCTTAAATAAGAGCCATTTACCATATGTCCTCAATTAAGTTCAAATTGCCTCCCTAACTCGCACCTTTATATCCCATTAAATTTTATGACCTCAAAATTCTCCGACATTTTACATGTATATTAGTTAGAAGTTCTAATTAATACCACCAATCCATATCTACATTTGTGTCTGCTGTAAATAAGTTTCCAAAATTACGTTTGAGTCATTGACGCACATCATTGTCCGGTTTTCGTTCATAAATTGATTATTTTACCTCTTTATTGTCACTATACTGAACTAATAAGCACTAAGATGCTAATTTTTGGAAACAACCACCATTTCTCAATAAAATAACACCATTTATGAAGTTTGGCATATTTGATTTTAACACCATACTCTGGCCCCTAAAGTTGCCCCATTGGTTGCACATTCAGTTGCTTAGAGCAGACGAGATCTCATAATTAGCGGAACAATCATAAAAGAAAGATGGCAGCCGTGGAAGAGCTTTTTCCTGATTGACTAGTTCAGATTACATCATATCATGTAAGTAGTGGCTACTTTACATTTTTCAGACCAATTTGGAGAGGATATAAGAATAAGTTCAAATCCCGGTAGTCATTTTCATAAAAACTTTATTCCTCTGAAAATGGTCTGAAGGCAGCCCCATTAGTTGCACATTCTGACACCGACTTTGCGCAAAAATGACCTAGTCATTAGCAGTGCAGTCACCTCGTTGCGTTTAAAAGACGGATGGCAGCAATTACAGAACTTTTTCTGATTGGCTAGTTGAGATAACGTCAGAACATTTAAGTAGTAAGCCCGCTTTCACATTTTACAAACCTACGTGGAGAGGAAAACCCCTGATAGTATAAGTTTGATTCCCTGTGGAGTCATTTTCACATAAACTTTCTTCATGGCCGATTTTAATCAGAATGCCTAAATACCTGACACTTGGCATACCTAGAATAGCTTTCTGAGATTCTTTGGCATCAGGGGCGAGGTCAGCTGGTTTTCCGATAAACCCGTCTTCAGTTGCAAAAGTCACAAGGGCACTACTTGCGGAGATCACAGGATCGCAGAAAGCGAGGATTCGCCCAAAATGAGAAGCTGTAGGTCTAGACTTGAAGCTCCGTATACTAGTTATAAGGCAACTTGTACTCGATGTGACGCTTTTGATGCATAATTTAAACTGTTCATGATCAGTAGCATCAGAAGTATTTTCTCCAGCGTATTTGCAAATATCTGACATTATCGATAAAGCTTTTGATATAGTTGAGCATATATCGACTAGAAATTGAGGATTGAGATCTTCATTTCGGGATCGTTTTAATCGAGTACAGCTGATTTTGATATCAAGATTGGCTCTTGCAACTTGATATCTGTCTACGATTCCCTGCTGTGACGGTAGACAGTTTGGAAAGTTTATAGCGATGAGATATGCATTATGACTGCTACACTCGGTTAGTCTGATGACTAGTTCAGACATTTCTTGTATAGTGTTGCAAATACTGTGCCAATGAACTGATAAACCAGTCACTTGAGATGCTACATCCTTCATCAAGTTGCCAAGCCGTTGTAAAATGTCAAGTATCTCCTCGCGACATCTCGACTGTGATTTGATGAATGGAAGCAGGTCCTCGCTTGACACTGGCCTTGCCTCACAAGAAATTAACAACAGTTCCGCCACCGATTGCATTTTTGATTGACACCTATCACATGTCATTGCAACTGCACGTGCATTGTCTGAGGACATTACAATCTGATGCATGAGAAATTCCAAAATGTTATTCCTGCGGAATTGTTCTTTTCCTATTTTCAAATTCAACCTATTGCACTTCGTCCACATCTCTATGTAGTACCTCCATTATTCAAAACTATATATGATGTCCCAGTTTGATAAACACTTCATAACTGTGCAACTCAATTTCACACAAATTAAGGATTTAAGTGTCCAAAGTCCAATAAATTACTGCCATGTTTTCCTGCAGCATTAGACAAGCTTTCACAATTACGATAAAGCAATGAGAAAATGCACGTTACTGACTTCAAATTCAAAACACGAAATCAGCTGTAAGACTGAAGTTCCTTTGCGATTACCAAAGCACGTGCTGTATGCAAATTACCAAAACATGACAACCGTGTAAATAGCGGGCCGCGGACAGCATATCCCGGTTGTAAAAGGAACCTCTCACATTGCAAATAAATAATATTTGCTGAACAATCTCCGCCACTTCTTAACGCCCTCTCTCACGATTTTCTCGGTCAAACTCAGGGCACTAACCATCCTGTATTTAGATTTTGGGTGTGGTTCGCTAGGAGGCGACGACTTCCGAGCAGACAGTTTTCCTTACGACTATAAATATGTGTAACTACATTTCAAAAGCGTCTTCTGATGAATTACGTCGTCTCTATAAATACTATTCAATTACTTCTCAAATATACCAAGAGCTGTAATTCCATGTTTTTCTAAGAATTAGATATTAATCAATTATGATAGATCGACAAGAACTACAGGAATGAAAAATAATAGACCAAACTTGTTTAGATTTCAGTTTTATTTTGATACTAAATTAACCCTGCGCAATAAGGCGAATATTTTATTACTTTCAAATAAATTTGAAGGTTTCCAAATATTTGACAAAATTATGGAATAAACAAATTTGGATTAGTTCTTTGGTGCGCAATTAATGTGGGTATAAGTTCGTACAGCGCTATAGATGTTGACGAGTTCTAAACATCAACAATTAAAAAACAACCTGTAGACATCAGAAGACCGGTGAAAAAAGCTGATTTATACAATATCGAAAGCTTTGAATACCCTCTATATAATTTTGATCAACATTTATTTATTTTAGGCCGTACAGTTGACTGTATAAACATAATTCAAAACTGACGATCTAAATTCATTCGGATTGCTAAAGATATGGATTAATCGAAATAAATTAACTGACACAGCCAGTATTACAACGTTAGATGTTATTGAGTCGGTTGAGAATATCAACCACTTTGTTTCTTCGTTCAGCGTGAATAAATTCTAAATAAAAAAATTAACTTACAGCCGAAAAAAAGAATATTTGAAGATCAGAATTTTTTAAAAATAAATTAGCAAGCCCTTTTTATATCGTGATATATATCATAGGTGTTCAATTATATAATTTAAATGACAATCTCATCAAAATCAGATCAGACTAACACTCGTATCTGATATGTCGAGCAATGTAATTAATTGTCTTTACTTACAAATTTGCACTAAAATCTCATCGAAATCAGTTAAACCAAACGCTCGAGTGCAAGGTTCAATCTGATTAAAATTACACAGAGTATGTTTCATGAATTGTGTATGCGGCTTCAATAGAACCAAAATATCATGTGACCTGAGTAAAGTTCAAATCCCATAACTAAAATATTATCTTTAACTCTTAAATGCCAAAATTATGGCATTTCTTTTTTTCGGTTGTAATTTTTAAACAGCAAAATATGTTAAGACGTCAATGTTTATACCAAACTGTATTTCTCGTTGTGTTTGCTAAAAATAAATTTCCAAATAACATTTGAATCAGTGGCGCGCGTCAGCGTCCGGTTTTCGATCACAAATTTCGACTTTTTTTCCTGTTTACAGTCACTGACTGACAAGCACTGAGATTATTTATTTTTCAGAAACAACCACCATTTGTCGATGAAATAACACCATTTATGAAGTTTGACCCCCACAACATAACCAGACATGAGTTTAATAACCAAAAATGAGGTTGGTTCATCATGTTTGGTTCAGTTTAGTTCAAACATGAGTTTGGTTCACGTTGTGTTACTGTACACCATATTAATTTTCCGCATTCAAATGTAAATAACTTAACAGTGGGTAGTATTGAGTAAGGATAACAAAACGCTGTTTTCATTGCCAAAGGAAGTTTGTTTTACATTAATGTGATCTCGAGGACGTTGATAAGTATAAAGGATATACGAACATTTTTAAATCTGAATAACTTTGAAAAATTAAAATACATGTGCTCTTTAAAGAGCCACTCCGTGAGTTGTTGGAGTCATATATGCTAAACTTAATCAATGGTGTCATTTGATCGCGAAGTATCGACTGTTACCAAAAAGACACATTTTAAAGCTTATTGGTTATTTTTTACAGTGACAATATGAAGGTAAAACGTCGCAATTATGATCGAAAACCGGACAGTGGCGCGCGTCAAATCGTCACACGTAATTTTGGAGACTTATCTAAAACAGCCATGAGGGCAGTTAGGAGTTGATAGTGTTTGTTGGGTTTTATAACTCGTATCCTTTTCGTATCCATGTATTTGACGTGATATCTACACCTCTGTGCTTTTATAAGGCTGTTTTAGATTTTCATGGAAAACTAGTATTTGTCATATATATGTCTTTTGGACATGAAAATTTCAGATGTTTTGATTTTATATCACCACATATGACATTTAGGTTCGTATCAGAGGTAAATGATATGTTATGAAAATCACGGAGTGGCTCTTTAATAAAAGCAGTATACCTAAAACCGAAAATCTCAATATTCAAGTATAGACTTATAATCGGACACATATTCATATATGTTGTAATATACAGTTGCAATATGATAGATATAATTAAATACATTTATAATATTTTCACAGTATCAGCTGCTTGGGACCACAGATAATTTAAAAACTTTTGATAGATTTCACAAACACCCTCTCAACGGCTCATATCAAGTAGTACAAATGAAAAAATTATTCAATTCATCCAAATTGAAGCTGTTTTGTTTCGTTTCGATAGAAACTATGAATTTACAACATTCAATGCTGAAAGTTGACATGTATATATAGCTAGGTGGAGTAGAGAAAAGTAATGCATATTTATACCTTGTAATCACACAATATGCAAAAGTCATCAATTTAAAGTTAAGAATAAGTCAAGGTGCTGTTTTCAATTTTCTAAAAAGGGAAAACATATCTATTCAAAAGCTTTACAACATATTATTTCGGATTTAATAAGGGTTTCCTGTTTAAATCTCGACTGTGAATTAGTTTTTGTGAAAATAGTTTATCTGACCTAGATATGTTCAATCGACTAGAAGCGCGCGATAGGTCACATTCAGATAAAAATAGTCTTTAAGAAATATAGTTCGCATTTAATGTGTAGATATAAATTATGCTATTTATTGCACATTTTAAATGTGTATCTCTGTTTTGGGAATATTATGGCAAATTGTATAAAATGTATTATTCTTTTGGAGAATTTGTGATTTATATAGCGTAGTAATTTAGTATTTACGTCAGCAACTTCCGGTTATTCGCATCAAGCTAGCTACTTCCGGCAAAATAGCCGTGGAGGAAAATAAGGAAGATTTTGCCGATTACTATTGTTTCTATATTGTAAAATAAGTAGTTGAAAGGTAGGTAAAACTCCCCTTTTGTCTATGATCATATTCTCGGTGCGACTCTAGCGGAAGTGAAGTAGTAGAACGTCCTTTTCCGTTCTGTCCACATGCAACTTCCGCTATCTTATTAAAAATGGCGGATGTTGTTTCATTTCAGTCTGTAACATTATCGTCTTGCCGCGTTTACCCCCAAGCTTGAGTCTTTACACTGCCCACAGTGTCAAATGAAACTAATGTTTTTAGAATAAACGTCATTAAGTAAATTACAACGTTTGACCTTGCTCTTTGTTGTCAATGACTTTGTTTGTTCATTCTTATTGGCAGGCGACAAGTTGGTTGTTAAATTTTCACACTTGCCGTGCAGCGTGACATTTTTAGGGGAAGTACCGCGATGGCGACAGTCGGTCAAATTACCCAAGATGCACCATAAAGTCACTTCGTAACTTTAAAAGTTCTTTTAGAATGTCCCTGTTTAATAAAATGAACAAATGTATGATTAATGCCCTAATGACACTACTGAAGGTTCGAAACACAAAGTAAGCTCTGTACACGGAGTCTGCATACTTGACAAAATTTCCAGTTCAAATTATAGTTTTATGGTGGACATACATTAAAAAATATGAATACATTACTGTGTTTTTAAAAATATCTAAACACCTTATGGAGACAACAAACTATTAAAATTTACAACACTTTAACAATAGCACAGGGATGGGGACATTTCTAAAAACCCTAAATATGGTTTATTGTCACGGGTGTCTTTCCCAGTCTCAGTTAAGCACTTGTATTTCACAAATGATATACCTTATGAACCCTGATGCTAGAAAAACTTAACTCTAAAAGATCATCTAAATGGACCAAAAGATTAAATAAAGACAGACTGAACGTGTGTAGACGGAAGAATACAGCCTACAAAAATTTAAGGCAAAACAAATGCAAATTAACAATCTATTCTTTGAAGCTTATTTTATTCTTTGAAGTTCATTTAAAAGTGATTTATATAAGAAAGACAAGATTTTCTGGATAACACAATGTACACTCTGTACACAGTCAAAGGGTCTGTTACAGTTTTCTCATACTGACTGCTTGAAAAACCTGCCTAATTTTTCTCCTGCAATATATACACCTGGATAAATGCGTTGCAACTAAGGATGGGTATCGGTCCTCATTTCCATATCGCAATATATTGCGACACAGAAAAGCATATTGCAATACGTATTGCAATATATTGGTACTTTTCATATTTTGTTTTTGTTCAAGTTCTTTTGACTAAATAACAGAAATTAGAACAGTGATCAATGATCAAGTGGATGTCATTTGGTAAAGAGACTGGTCAGTGACTCATTTCGTACTTTTAACATGTCTGTGCTATTTCAACTTTACACGTTCACACTCTGTATACAACTTTCAGTAAAATCATAGGGTGTTTTTGTTATGTTTTTCTACAATTTTACACAGAAAGTGTTAATTCTAAAACATACAATATATTTGATATTTTCAGATGACCTTACCGGTACATACCGTGTTTCTTTATTGCAATGTACTGATATACTGATAGTTACCACGCACCCTTAGTTGCAACACCTGATGAAAAATATCGATATTCGATGGATGAGGGATTTATTTTTATCAAAGTGTTTGTTTAGGGGTAAAACATGTCAAATTCTTATCTCTTAAAAATCAACAAACTTTTCAGTTTATTATCTTAAAAACAGCCTTAGATGTAACCCCTGTTAAAAAGCTAAATTTCCTAGTTGAAGAAGTTTTGGTGTAGCAGCAATGTTTGATGAGCAGAGGTGTATGTCGACATAAAGTGACTTCAATACTGTATTCAAAGTAACCACATTTGTAGCTCACAAAACAATAAGTGCCCCCCTCTCATTACTTTCCCTGTGTGATAAAGCTAGGCAGTTGAATTGAAACATGAGTTTTGCTGCTAATGACATTATTCAGGGAGCTGCTTTTAAAAGTATAGTCAATGAATGTAAATGTTTGTCTGTTAATTCCATATGTTGGCAGGCCAAACCTTTAAATGTCAAACAATTTTTAATATATTTAAGTAGTTGATTGTTTTTCTTATAATCTTAAGAAATAAATGGAAATAATTTGAATAAGCACACCCTTTTCAATTTCATTAGTGTCTGTCAAATACAGTAATGACTGTAGACCCACATTCAAAAAGCCATTATTTTCTGTAACCCAAATGAGCTCAAATGGTTGCTGCAAAGCAGGATGCCGATATGTAATTTAAACCTTGCTGCCAACCAGTCAAAATTCAGTTAAAATAAGTGTTGCCCCCAAAGTGATCCGTTGCAGCAGCTTTGGCGACAAACACATAAAAGTAAGGGAAATGCGGCAAGGCCTATTCATTGGGGATGGCGTAAGAATAGGCCATGTGTTGGAAGATGGGCAATGCATTAGTCAGATGTACTCTGAGATACTTGTATCAAGGAGTAATTATAGATATTTGATTAAATTTAAATCCTGAAAATATCAAACGGCTCATTCACTGATAAGGATAATTTTGAACTCTGCAGTAAAACCAGGAGGATGTAGGAAACTATGGAATAGAGGAACTAGTATACCATGACGGTGAACAATATCAAACATACACTCTGTCTGTTTTTGGTTTCACTCATGTGGGAAATCTTACCATTGTTGCAATTTGATGTCGAAGACAAAATTCACAAATGTTATAAAATGTCGAATCTGTCATCTGTAAGGATGTCTATCACTCCTCATTTCCGTATCGCAATATATAACGATACAGAAAAGCAAGTTTTTTTGTTACTTTTCTCTACATTTTACTCAGAAAATTGTTAATTCAACCTCTGTTTTATTGGACATTTTTAAAGAGTGTACCGTTAGTATGTTCTTCTGTATGGCAATATGCAGTTATACCGATAATACCCTCCATCCCTAGTCATTTGTTCAAGTAAAACTTACAAGTGCTGAAAAATAACAGTTTATGGCCAATTTGTTCATTAAAGTACAAAGAATGAAAGTTGCAATTTTGATTGAACACCGGACAATGAACTGATGCTGGTGAGTCTCGATCATTCACAGGTAATTTTGAAATTCATACAGAGAAGGAATATTGTGGTTGAAAGTGTTTGTTAAATTATATTGATGTTTTCTCCGTCTTATTTTTTTGAACTAATAATTATTTTATATTTTCCTGTTTTGGGATGAATGTATGAGATATTTCAATTGATATTTAAGTTTGTATCAAATCTAAACAAATATGATATGAAAATGCAGAGTGTCTCTTTAACTATAATCAGTGATATTCATTTGTGACGATCTGGGAAGTCATTTTTGTTAATTCTGTAGAGTCGTCCTGATTCCAATATCCTAAATATTGTATTTTGAGGGACAACAAGGAAAATGGTTGAGCAAATTTCAGCCTTAGTCCTCTGAAAGTTTCTGAAATTTTTTTTGTGTTTGACTAAAAAAGAAAGAGTTACAGTTATATCAGTAAAATATCTTTGTATAGCTGAAAACATCCAATTCCCAAACAGTTTAAGGACATCCAATCCAATAAGGAATATAAAATCATTTTGATTTTGAAAATTCTTATGTTTTTAATATATTTTTCTTTACGTTAAGGTATCACGTGGCAGCTAAGAAAAAACATAAAATCTCAAGAGGTGGTAAAGCTTAAAGTAGCCCTCTATAACCCTACTGAATTTTTCAGATATCACCGTGGCGACTAAAATCGTGCGAGAGCTACCGGTCCAGATTGTGACGTCGAGATCGGGTGGCATGTCACTTGTGGACCTTGGTAAGAAGCTTCTGGAGGCGGCGAAGCGAGGGGACACGGATGCTGTACGGGCGCTCATGTCAAATGGGGCACCTTTCACTACAGACTGGGTATGTTATGCTCAAATAGATGACATTCACACACTAGTCAGATTAAAATTTATCGTGGTCTGGGGAATAAAATTTCAAAAACCTTTTTCTTTTTTTTTTATTTCCATATTTTTCGTATTTTACAATAGATCAATTTGACAACAAGTGCGTTCAAAATACAATAAAGAAAAACAAGGGAAAATAGTTGTCCCATAGAAAGAAATACATATAACATACATTCGTGATATAAGTGACCGTTAGCATGTTATGAACAGAGTGATAAATAGCGTTACATAAACAGAGACATTATTGAAAGTTGACTTCTATACATCAATCTCTCAGCATCTATGTATCTCAGTATGTGCTGGTGACAGACATGCAGGGGTTTTAGTGGCCTTAAGCGCTTTACAGACATAGTAATAAGTGTTATACTTGTATAGACAATGTTGAAAGTTAACTATTATAAATGAATTTCTCAGTATAGCATTTATACTGACATATATGCAGGTTTTTAGTGACCTTTTGCACTTTACAGACATAATAATAATAATAATGTTGAAAATTAAACTTCTATAAATCAATTCCCAGTATAGTATGTAATGAGGACCAGAACTTGACGAATAAATCATTCTCACCAGAAACTAAATAAATGCATTTTGTTATATCATAATATTTTCAAAATTTCAAAATACTGACTTTATTATGAGATTGGAACTCGTTTTTAGACTTTCCTCTTCACACAGTCTGACTGTAGCAACACACAGCACAATAGTATGAAGTTCTCATAATCTACTTCTGACCTGAAATTTCTATTTGTGACTGTAGGGCGTTCCTTTTCTTTTTATTTTGATACATAAAAACAATTATGGACTTGTTGATTTGATCTTAGCCTTCAATTGTTTCCCTCGGATCTATAAATACAGGTTTTTGACTCTTTAGCAGCATATTATTGTGAAGAAGGATCTGTTTCAGCGGTGTTACTGCTCTTCAGGCAATGCCACACTACTCACTTCACAGGGCGCACTACGTTTGGGCGTTTTTTGATTGGTCACTGTGTTTCATTTGCACGGGACATTGGACTGTCATTAGCGCGGATGTACTCACGAGTTGTTGATGGTTGTATAAGCTAATAAGTCAAGCCTCGTAAGATAGGCCTCCTACACAATATCAGTAGCTTCGTGTCAGAGTTACTGGGTGGTCAGATTTTATCCTTTTTTGACAAATTTATGTTTGTTTTAAAAGTTACATATCAATATGGATTTTAGACTTTCTGAAATGTTTGTAGATGGACATTTAAGTGCTGCCCCAAACATTTCTATCAACTGTACCCAATACACGGTACGAAAAATGGCCACTTTATCCTACTTGTATACTCTCTTCTACCAGGTAAATCAGAAGCAGTATATGGAAATGTCAATGCATAATGTTCTTCGTCAATGTTTTCATGACACAGTCATCAAATGTTGTCGATTCCATCTTTTAATGACTATGACTTTTCAACAAATACTTATCATGAGAACTATTCTTATACTTATCCTATTCAAAATCCCACTTCCACCTCCAAAATCTGGCTAACGGAAGGGGTAATTAATCTTATCATCACATAACTAAGCAAATGAAGTAAAATCCTCTGCGCAAATGCCTCTTTTTTCCGCGCAAATGATATGCCAAATGCCGCACTACACAGTACCATCCATGGTTCGCTAATTGCAGCCAACACTCACAGGTTTCACTTCAATGCATAGTCCCAACAGTGTTGCAGACTTTCTCCCTGCAATAATACCAGTCGTCATATCAGCTAAATACTCTTGAAAGCTGTGATAAACCTCACCTCACCTCACCACAAGTTGCATTATTTTCTTGGATGTGTATACAAATTACACTCGATAATAAGTTAATTATATATGTCCTCTGTGTTGCAGTTGGGTACGTCCCCGCTCCACTTTGCGGCCCAGTTTGGACACATACAGACAGCTGAAGTCCTCCTGAGAGCAGGAATTAGTCGGGACGCTCGCACTAAAGTAGACCGCACACCACTACATGTGGCTGCACAGGAGGGCCATGTTGACATCGTAGAGCTTCTTCTCGACAACTCCGCAGATATTGATGCAAAAGACATGGTAGCATATCCTCATTGTTTATATTAACTCTTTATCTGCAGATGCATGATATTCTGTGTAGGATATGGTCCGAAAAAGTCTCTATTAGTTTGGCACAAGGGACTCGTCAAAGGCCGTTAGGTCTAATGGAGACTTATAAGGACCATATCTAACTTAAACTAAGTAATTTGTAACTATTGGAGGCAGCTACCCACTGCCATATTTATGTTAACTAAGTGTCAAAACACGTAAGATTCATTCAAAAACCTTCTTATTTTGCTTTAAAGTAAAACTTGATGTGTTTATGTCACTTAATACAGTATTTTCCATAAAACATTGGCAACCCATAAACATACTATTGGAGGTTGGACATCAGTTGACAAATCTTCAATTTTATCATGTCTATTGGAGACAATGCAGGGGAAAGATGGAACTAATGTTTACATAACTTAGTTTTAAGAGATGATAATTAACCTTATTTGAGCTATCTTTGGTCATTGCTAGCTATTCAGCTAGGTTGATTCATTGGTTTCAAGACTTGATATTCGTCGAGGTGATATAAATCACTGGATCAACCAAGACTGAAGTCCATAACTAATTTACAATATTCAAAATGTAGGATATTACTGATGTTCTTTCAAATATAACAAATATATTTACAAATCGATTTCTGTAGCTTGATTAAAAGTGTTATTTTCAAAGTACAGAGTTCAAGGCTGAAATTTCCCAAAACTATTTATGCAGCGTAGGTGTTCCGATTGTTATATTAACTTCAGATTCACAGAGGCTGTTATTGCTCGGCGTCAATGCTGTCATGTGACCTAGTAGGTCAACCACAAAAACAGAAAAAATCCTTTCTCAGCAATTTGTTATTCTTGTAAATTGATCATTAAGAATATTTAATACTTCAGTTCATCACCGAAGATATAACTTAATAATTTATGCACATTGTTAGGCTTAGAGAAATATCAAACAATAGAAACCTGTGATTCAAGAAACTTACATGACAATATCGGAAATATCTTTTCATTCCATGTACAGTTTAGCCCATTAAACAATAGTTATTAATATGATGTATGAATGAACATAATGTAAAAATGTATAAACTTGTGTCCCAGTTAAAGATGTCGCCCCTCCACTGGGCCACTGAGAAGGGACACATTCCAGTTGTAGAAGTACTACTCAAACATTCAGCCGACACCAGTCAAGAAAACAAGGTAAGAAGGAAGAAGGCGTGAAAAGGTAACCTTGACAGCCTTTTCATTACATTTTGAGATACAGAAACCTAGATCCTTGGTCCTGGTTCCTGGTTGCAGAGTTAATCATGTAATTAGGCTGCTGATACAGAAAAAGTACTGGTCTGATGAAAAGCATTTCATGCAGAAATTAACTGTGAAATTTACATTTTTCTCTTTGAGGTTAAATTAAAAATGAACAAAACCAAAAGTGGGTATTGACTTTCACTCTTTTGAAGTGACCTGTCTGATGATGCGTAAAGGAAAATGATCTGGAAATTGTTTGTTTCTTGCTTCCAAACTTGAAATCAAAATAACACGTTTCCGATGATTAATCATGTTAGAAATAAAATTGTACATTTTTAAGGTATGTACAGTTTTCAAATTTTTATGATTTGATAATTTTTATTTTTGTTTGCATGATTTTGTTCCGATGTCCAAGCAATTCAAATTTGAAATCAAATCTTTTAATTTTCAGTTTGACCGAACACCCCTAGACATTGCCATCGCGAACGGTCGGACAGATATAGCACAGCTCCTCCAACTAGCACAGGTTTGTGTCAGTGTCTCTATACTTACTCTCTTCACTCATTTGCTTGTCATAGTAATCATATGTGCAATTGTGCTGTTCTGAATTCAAGGCATCGAAGCCTATCAAATGACACAACACACAACAGAGTCACTGTAAAAATGCTACACAAGTTTAGAATGTCTCAAAAGGAAACGTTTTGGGGTTCCAACATTTCAAATTGTATTGTTTATTTTTTGTTTAGGAGTCATTAATTGATATTGATATGTTTATTTGTACTGTGCTGATCTATGCTAAAGCCTTTCAAATGACAGAGTCACTGCAAAAAAGCTACATAAGTTTTAGAATGTCTCAAAGTTATAGATTTTAAGACGTAACTTAAAAATGCTTCGAGTTTCAAACATTTTCTGATTGTATTGTTTAATTACAGAAACCTCAGAAATTAAGAATTACCGATTTTTTTGGCAACCATAGCACCTCAGATCATATTAACAATTCATCCATTGACAATGACATTGTCATTTCAACAGTTTGTGGCAACAATTATCGCTAATTATTGAACCACAAAAGCATAAAAGCTGGGATAATGATTGCTCCGCCATGCAGCCTTCTAGTAACAACTGTCCTTCAGCTTAAAGTTAAGGCAATAAAAAAGATGTTCTTTGAAAACATAATTGGGTCCTTTTCACAAGATGAGAGACTCCATTGGTTCTTTGTATAAAATTTCTGGATGCAAGTTCATGCAACCCTGCAACACATAAATTTCATTCAGTAAAAATATTTCATTTCAATGTTACATTCTTTATTACAGCACACAGAGATCACATGTACAGAAGGAGAGACCGTCACCATAGAGACGACCCCTGACCTGATGGGCGGGATGCTGGGGTCAGAGGTTAAGGAGGGTGGGAACGTGTTGCCCGTTGCTATTGTTCCTAACACTGCTACCACCTCCAAATCCAAAAGTGAGAAGCCGGTGACGCTAAATCTATTCGTAGCAATCAGAAACTTCAATGAGAAATCAGTTTGTCTCTTCAGAAATCCTATCCATGCTTTTGAAGTTTGAAATCTCTTATGAATAAGAGATGTTTTGGTGACAATAACTCTATTTGTATAAATCTGAAAACTTCCAGGTTTCTCTCTTCAGAAAAGTTCTCCATACGTTCAGAATACATATCTACATATAGTTATATAAACATGAAAATTACAAAAGGAGTCCCTCAGTCAATTGTTTCCGACTTCGGGAAATTTTACATAGAAAAACAAATTCTTCTCATTCTGTTAAATGGATAACATTTCATGATTAGATCAATGAAATTTAGGTGTTAGGTCAGTACTGCAGTTTTACTCAATCCTTCTCCAATATGTGGAGTTTGATTAAGAGTAAAAAGAAAAATATGAGAACCCCAAAAGTAACTTAAGAAAAATATTTTATCTGCCAACAATTGATATGCTATTTGAAAGAAAATGACTCTGGATTTTAATTTAAGTTGCCAGAAAATGGTATCATAAATCTCTTCTTTTTTTTTAATGTGTGAAGGAATTGATTTGTTTTGAAGATGAAATTTGACAGAAAGATACCATGCCACCTGTTTCTCGATTTTAGATTCTTTATGGTTTTAGTTCAAGGGATTCTACTAATGGGATAGTTTTGTGGAAACGACATTCAACTTAGTGCTACATAATAAGTAATTGATTTTGTAACAGTTCTTTTAATAATATTGTTTGAGTTCTTGATGAGAACGACTATTGCAAAGTAAGAGAATTGTATTTGCGTAGCTTCACCAAACCTTGTTCTTATGAGAAATCTTTGTATTGATAAAAGCAAGATTCTCTTGCAACTTGTAACATTTAATCTTCTTTTAGAGATTTCCCTTTTTGCCTGAAGTGCTACAGTGTATTTAACTAAGGAAATAATTTCAGGACTGGAAATATTTAGAATAGAAGCGATTCCACAAAAACTACCATTGTTGAGCCATGTCCTTATTTCATAATTTAAACATATGGGGGAGTTGATTTTTTTGTTAAACTGCATTTTCTCAAATTTATTCAGCTTATGCAACTGCTCACTTATTGACATGATGGAAATGGAGTTATTTTATGGTTTATGATCCAAAATGGTTCAGGAATATTTCACAATTCTTTATCCTTAATTTCTCATTGATGAGTATCAATTAATCATTTGATTCTTAAAACTAAAAGATTCAGGTTCAAAATTATTGTGGGTTTTTTTTAAAGAATATTTCCAATGTTCTTTTTAATTATGATTCTATATTGAAGATTTTAGATTTTGGATTCTGAAAAGGACATGGTGGTAGAAGGATTGGGTTGCTTTCATATATCGTCCCTTCAGTATGGAAACTCTTTTGATCGATTAGATTTGATATTCTCATCAATTCAAAATAATTAATTTATCTATCGTTCTAAATACATTACATTCATAGTTTGGATGGAGAACAAGTGTCCAACCTGAGTACTTGTTCCTAATTTTTTCATTATGAATAGAATGTGTTTCGTACCCCCATCCAGTTGATACACTTTTTATGGCACCATTGCATGCATTTTCATTTTTGCACGTTTTTATTCCACGACCTTATTGACCTTTGTTAAAGCACTTCTCAGATGTTTGAGATAACAAGTAACATTTTGCAATTTGAATAAAAAAATAAATTATCGATGTAAATATGGATGAACACATTTATGTCCAAGATAATGTTCTTTCTTATGGATTTATTCAATTAGCTAACTGTTGTTTCCTTTTGTTTTATAGTCTGGAATTATTGTGAATTATTGCACTTATGCATTAAGTGTTAAATATATGTATAATGTCTCTTGTGAGCTTGTCTTATTGAAACTCTTCTGTTGACACAACTAGTTTCAGATAAAAGGACAGTCCTGTTTGCTTACTTTTTATGGAAATGAAATGAAATTTAAAGGGACATTCCAGTTTATACATTTATGTTTTTAGGACATGATTATAACGTTATCCAGTTGAAACATGTTGCTGAGGGTAACATTTTGATTTGACAACCAGATGAATGAGAGCACACATTCAGTAAAAAAAACAAAAACAATTAAAAGTGAAGGCATTTATCCGTACTACAAGTGTAAAAAGTCATAAAAGCCTTGCTTAGGCATCACAAGCCATTGTTAATTAGTCTTATCCAAAATCATCAGTTAATATGTGAATATTGCGATCCATACATGTAGTTTGTTTTTATTTATGGAATCTTAAGGTTTTCCTCAATTGGAAATTAAGATAGAGAAAATAAAGCTTTTTTTCATGTGCCTTAACCAAACTGAAACTAGTTTTGGCATCAAAAGGGTTTTAAAGTTTTATTCCATGAGAAAACTTGCCCGAATTTTTTATTTAGCTTCTTGTAAACTTGATAAGTCTGACATCAGTGTAAAAGGTATAGTACTCGCCAAGATTAAAGCAACTCACCAAGGAACAACAGTGGTTTTATCATATATGTAGGGGTTGTAACTGTCTTCTGTCTGTGTGTCTTGTTGTCATGGTAACGTTGTTGTTTTGACAGAGGAGGGAGAAGGGACAGACCAGAGCAGCACATCCGTCCTGGCAACTCTAGCGGCACTGGCAGAGGCCACGGCACCCATCAACTCTCAGAGTGAGTCTTTATATACATTTCAGGGATTTTTGTTCTAAATGGAAATGGTGTTCTTATAGGATTATAGAATTATAGAAGGGGGCAAGGTTCAGAATTTCATGGCAACTCTAGCGGCACTGGCAGAGGCCACGGCACCCATCAATTCTCAGAGTGAGTCTTTTGATTCATTTCAGGGATTTTTGTTCTAAATGGAAATGGTGTTCTTATAGGATTATTGGAAGTGATGGGTGGAGGGGGTGGTTCAGAATGTCCTTGCAACTCTTAACACCCATCAACTTACAGAGTGAGTCTTTAAAGAACGTTTTAGGGATTTTTATTGGACAAAATCTGTAATTTACAAATTCATAACAGCCAAATGTTAGTGCAACTTCAGGATGAGTAACATTTTACAATAAATGCATATTTAATTTTTTAATTGAAAATCTAAAGAATTGATGACGAATGTCATTGACAATTCTGTTAGATTAAACGAATAAGATATTTGGTTACAAATTCTCCCATAAGCAATTTTGTAGCAATGTCTCTCACTATTTAAAATTCCAGGTATCACTTGAGGCCTGTAGCTGTCACTCTAATATGATTGTAGTTATGTCCCAAAGATACTTTAAGTTTCTTCGGCAGCAAGACAATAATTTTCAATATGTTAAAAGAAACTCAGAAGACAGTGTTAAAACTTTACTGATGAAAAATTGATGTTGAACTCCTGTCTTTGTGACATCATAGCATTGGTGCCAGTGTTCTCAGTATTGCCAAAGCATTGTGAGGTCACCACTAACTGATGATGCAATAGTATTATGTCAATTTGATTGTCTCAATATGTGCAATGCAGCTATCACGTCAATCAAACAATATCCCTTGATCTCACACACTGTGAAAGCCAGTTTTGGATGATAATTACCTCCCTTTGTTGTAGATGTGAGTTCGAGCGAGGCTATGAACTGGTTGGAGAGTCAAGGCATCACGATGATCTCAACTGCAGACGGGGGAATCATCACATCTGCTGTGGAGAGTGGCCAGACTATCTCCCTCACAGGTACCTGCTGGGCCATCAGTCCACAGAAAGCATCATAGTTGTGATTCGATTGTTTTTTTCTTTTCATTGTGATATCACTTACATCATCAAGTGTTGGGGAAAAGATATTTTTGAGAGTGGGGAGATGAGAGAAAAAATTTTGCACTGAAAAGAAAAATATTCTTTGTGATTTACAACCAAAAATGCTTCAGTTCACCAGAAAAAGGTTGCTCAATCATACATTCCTTTCTCTGCGTTGAGTAACTCTTATCATAAACATGATGTGGTACAATCTTTCCCAGAAAGAGATAATTCTATCATGAATTCCTTTACCAACGTCGTTTCAAACGTTATCATTCAAAAAGACTCAGTTATTTTTGTTTGCTTCAGCAAAGCTAAACTTTATTTACCATGCACATTCATTCTGCTCTACAGAACCCAGTCGCCTTCTTTTGCAACTGCATCATCGTTTAGGCCTTGTTCACAACAAATATGCTATACATGCATGCTGTGTTTTCATTTGCTGAAATAATGCAAGATTCTTTTGCAACATTTTACTGCTAGAGAATCTCCTGGAAACTCAAGAAGAGCTTGTATTACAACAGAGGTTAGTATAGGAGTTTATGTCGGAGCTCCCTGTGGGGAGAGAATTGGTGTGGTATGGAGTCCCAAAGAACGCTGTTTGATTTCTGTCACAGAGGCTGGTAAGATCGCCCTGAACCTCATCCGTCAGCAGGGTCTGGGACAGTCGGTGACGACAGATGGCGAGGTGGAGGCTGGTATCGACGGGGTTGTGGACGAAGCAGGGGACCAGGTCAGTAAATATTTTGTCTTTATGTTTGTTTATTACAAAAATAGCTGGGGAAATCTTTTAAGGCAAAAACATTTGTACACATACAAAATTTGGCAGTTTTATTTTTTGTGTAAAAAATTTAATGTTGAAAATTTGTTACTAAGCAAACATGTTGCACATGACATGTGCACATTTTGTCTTTTTTTTAAAGAAAAAATGTAATTGATGTTGCAGAAGGTGATAACGATAGTGACGGACCAGGGAGACTCAGAGATCCCAAGTAACAATGGCACCGTCCTTGTTGCCGTCAACCCAGACGGCTCAACTACAGAGATCCCTGTGGGCACTCAGGTCGTAGAAGAATCACCTGGTAGGTTCTACTGACCACCAGACAGATTAGTATCGGAGGGTGTCATAACTTTAAATGATTATGAATGTTTTGATAGAGCTAAATCAAAACGTTGGTACACTTGAAGTTTTAAATTTTTTCGGAGAAATTGCACAAAAGTAACATGAACCCAAGGTTAACACCCTTATTTCAATAGGTAAACTCCCCTTTGAAAATTACCTTGGTAGGGATTAACTGTTTCTATGAATTATCTTGAATTCATAATTTCTATACAAATAGAGACACTTATTAAATGTTATGGTAAAAGTTAAGATTTGTTTATAATCAATATCAGAATGTGCCTGTTTCCTTTATCATTCAGATATTAAAATATATCTAAGATAGATGTCTTAAACTTACCAAATTTATTTTTTTTAAACATCACATCAGGGCAGTGATTTGTTTCTTTTTCAAAACTAAGATCTACAAAAGAGACAAGATCCTCATTTTTGAAGTTATACTTGTAAGTATTGACACTGAAAAGATATTTCAACTATGAATATGAATTGTTTCAGTAGTTGAGACAGAAATCCATGAGCCCCTTCTAAAGAAGATAAAGACAGAAGACGGAGTAGGGGAGGTAATCCTGGAGGAAGTGACGGCGGAGGAGAGCGAGGTGTTAGCGGCAGAGACGGAAGCTCTCGGGGCGGGGGATGCTCCACTGGTCATGGTGGAAGAGGTGGGAGTAACTTCACTTCAACTCATTAGATATAAAAAGATAGGAATGCAACATTTTCTGGATTACACGTTCATTTATTGTAAAATACATTATTTTTAAAAAGTAACGGGTCCACACCTCATGCTTCTTTTTAAACTATTTTCAAAATGTAATTGTTGCATATTCATATAAACAAATAAGCCACATTTATACTCTTAGGGACACAATTTTTTCAAGTCGTAATATTGCACCAGTCAGTAAGCTCGGCCTTTTGCAAAGCCCAAACCGGGACCTCTTTGATTTTCATTTTAAAATCACAGAAATATCAAATCGCAAAAGAATTATGGCTATTGCTCAGGAAATACTGATAATTAGGCACTTGTGTCATAAATATAGTATGTCATAGTCACTCAAATAATATCGCCTATTTAACACTATACTGTGCAGATTGCATTGACTCACAGTTGAGAAAAAAAAATTATGCTTAATTCCATGATTTTTAGCAAATAAAAGCCTTCCCAACCCCAAGCTATGTTGATTCAATCTGTATATAAATACATATCAATTCATTTACCCTCAGTCACAGGTTGGTTGAATATGACATGGGTACCTATACAATACTTCATATCCCCCCACAGGGCGGCGAGGCGGACCCGAGCGAGGACCGACTGCGGAAGCAATTAGAAGAAGTACAGAAGCAAGCCGAGGAGTACAGACGACAGCTGGAGCAGAAGGCTGAGGAGGCCGAGGGGTACAAGAAAAAACTCATCGAGATTCATCAATCACCGGAAAAATCTACATCGGGAGACTGAAGGGGTCCTCTCAATTCAAAGCTTTGCGTCCAATTTTACATCTGAAGCTTATTTATAAAGGAGTATGTAAATATTTTGTGAAGATGTAAGAAAACTCATTCAAATTCTTCAGTATATAGCATCATTGACTAAGAACTGTTCCATCTACACAAAGTTGTGGGTTTGATTTAATGTGAATTAACTTAACAATTTTGTCAAAATTTTGTCAATCATTTATTCATATACTGAATATTTATGCCACAGGTTAGTTTGTGTCTAATCGAGAAATTACTGGTTTCAGATTCATATTTCTAAATATGACAAATCATCTAAAGGTTTAATTCTTAATGTTGATTAACTTAACAATTTTGTCAAAATTTTGTTAATCTTATATTCAAATACTGAAAGTTTATGTCACAGCTTTTGTAGGGTCTAATCGTTGAAGTACTAAATATGACAAATCATCAAAAGACCTTGGGACTGTTCCACAAAACTATTGTAGATTTACAATCAATTATAACCCATTCTTTTAACATGGGTTACAATTGTAAGTTTATTGTGGAAAAGGCCTGGATTAGTTTATTTAAGAAGTTTAAAGACAGACAGGATTTTTGGTATATATATATGCATTGCAAAATTCAATCAATGGAAATCTTTCTCAATAGCCCAAATATTTCAACTATTTTCATCACCAAGAATTACTTCTTGTGTAACTTTACATTTTGTAGACATTAATTAATATTCACAGACATGTGATGTTATTTTTCATTGAGAGAATGTCAACATTTAGGAAATTGTTAAATGGAAACTGAGATCTCACAGACTGTATGAATATGAATTGGAGTTAAGATAACATTATCAGTACAGCTGGAGAACAAGTTGTGAAGGGGTTGAGGCATCTTCCCATGCATGGCCTATTCTTACTCCAGCTTGCTGAAATAGGCCTTGCAGTATGTCCTTTACTTATCTGTGCCTTCTGCCAAGGCTGTTGCGACGGTTTACTCCAATGAGAAATCATATGAGAATTACACCTTTTAGCTGAAGAGGGTGCTTCACTCAAAACATGAACTTTGACGGGTTGGCAGCAAGGTTTAAATTAGCTAGAGATAGAGACTGGTGCAATTTAAAGCCATGCAGGGGAAGATGGGTTGAGGTGGTAAATTGGCTAAGAATTTTTCTTGTATTATGAATTGGCAGCTACTCCAAACCTTGTAGTTGAGCTTTGTTGAATAGGCAAGTAATTTCCTGAATTTGAATTGAATTTGTGTAAGGTTAGGATTTTGATGGGTCGGAAAAGTGCACCTAAACTTCATTTGGGAGGTTCTTAGTGTATTTCAGATCAGTTAAAAATAGAATTCCTGAAAAGAAATGTTAATGAATGTGATAATAATTATGAAATATTATTTATGGAAATAGATGTCATGAATTATTATTCTTATGTCTTAGCGGCAAGGTGAACAAAAAAAATAAGTGGTTAATGTATGTTGCCTTGATAAGAACAATTGTCAAATGCAAGATCAGTTCCAGCACATAAGCTAGAAACTTGTGAGTAAAATACATGAAGTTCATTTTGCTATACATCAGTCTCTCAAACATTCCATTATTTGTTTTAAAAGAATCACATCAAATAGAAACCTTACGTATACTCCTCGCCCTGCACAGAAATTATTGGTCATGAAAACATATGTCCTTTGTAAAAAAAAATCATTTCCTGACTACTTCTTCTTATATTAATGAATGTCGTAAAACAATTCTGTTTACCCAGGATCTATACGATTATCTGTGTTCCTTTGAAATATGAAAAATGCACGGAGATTTAAGGGCATCTTCAAGCGTTATTCATTCACTAATTACTCTCAAAAAAATGTTCCCCTGCATATCAAGATAATTTATGGTTGCAAACTACACCATGTACAACTCATTGGTTATGACTGTGTTTATGAGATGTGATTTATATAAATTTGCCATTCAGAATTATCATTCATGACATCATTAGTAGTAAGTAAAGTCAAACAGACATCTAGGGATGACATCGTTGACATCAGGTAACAATGAGATGACATCACATACAACAAATGATCAAGCAAGGTGGTTTGGACCCGCCGTGTGAATAAGGAAAGGGAAAATGAACAGCATTTACAAGAGTATTTTCCATTGATTTTTTGAATCAATTAAAAGGTCAGCACTTCATGAAATGGTAAATATTGCGACATCCATGAAATCATGAATTAATACTTTTTAATGAAAAATATAGTATATGACTGAAATGTCCTCCATATTAAAATATGGGAAGACTCCAAAACATCTAAGAGTTGTTGATATGGCTATTTAGTTAAGGTATTATGCATCTGCTGACGTGGTGCTGACTCCCTCCTTACAAATGTTTCATTTTGAACTCCACTCAGTATACTCAACAAATAAAGAAAAGGAACACTTTATGTTTCAGTGTTCCGTGGATCATTATTAGAGTTGTGACGGTATATCATAGTAGTGAGAATCATATTACTTCATCTGCCATTATACGCATCCTGATACGTTCTCTGTATCGTGATACGAATCGTTGACTTTAAGGTTGGTTATTTTGAGTAAAAATCAAGGTGTTTGTCAAAATTAATCAAAAATACATGAAAATAGTGTATTGTAGAGTGTTGTGAGATGTATGGTATCAAATCATATTGTCATGTGATATCATGATACGTATCGTATCATGAAATATCTGTATCGTCACACCTCTAATAGCTTTGTTATTAGTTGCTTTACTATTGAAATTGATGCGTTCCTTAACTTTATTTGTTGGGTATGTACCATCTTCATACTGTTGTATATAGTTTTGTATAGAACACATGGTGAAATAAATTTTAATATTTTGAGACCATACCCAATTGTTTGTTTTTTAATTATAACTCTTCGAACTGTTCCTCCAATATAAAACGCGGTAAAGCTGGACCCTTCAAAGTAACTTTTTGCTCGTTTCAGGAGAGACAGGGATGTTAACCACAGAACTGGCTACCAGTTTTCTCATTCGGTTCAATTTGGAATGTGACATCTCGAAAACTACTTAACAGATGGTTGCAATATTTTGTCTCTAGCTTCAGAAAAGATTGCTTTCCAGTTTAATAGCTTATTTGGAAGTATTTGACTTTTTACTTCATGCTTATTCTACACACGTTTTGATTACCCTCATATATCGGCATACATAATCAGTTATTGCGTTATTTTACAAATGGTGGGAGAAATTGAAGAGATAAGTATACACGAGCTAGTAAAAAATGACTTTTTGAATCAACGTTTTTTTTCAGATTTTTTCAAAATGTTATTTCACGATGTTGTCACATCATCGACACAACAACGTTATTTTACAACATTGCCACAACAGAATGAAAACGTTAATTTGTCACAACGTTATTTTGTTCTGCTGGGTTTCCAGTCATAACGGCTTGAAATAAGACGTTTTCTTTTCCAAATTGATGCAAACAAGTCCTTCGATTGTGCAGTAGAGCGTTTATATAAGCATCAAACATTAAGATAATTCGCTGTACACAAAGGTAATACTAAAGCAGCCATAGATGTTTTGATAAGTCAAAATAATGCGTCCAGTTTACATGAATATGAGTTACATGACCTTCAAACACTACCTTCCAATATTTGATTCTGTGGCTACTGAAGATAAGTTTCCAAAATTACGTTGAGTCATTGCCACGCGCCACTGTCCGGTTTTCGATCACACAATACAGCTTAAATCCGTTCATTGTTTCTAAAATGAACTGATAAGATCTATAATGGTGATTTTCAGAATCAACCTATACTTCTCCACGGATTAACATCATTGATAAAGTTTGACATATTTGACTCCAAAAACATACTCTGTGTCCTTTTAACCCCCGCATTCTACAGTACGAAGATATATCCACGCTCATAGGTGAATAATAGCTGCATGATATTAAGATCTATTTCTAGTCAGTACGTTTTCTTTAACACCTTTGCTTTAAAATAAGATATTATTTGTGAGGGTACTTAAATTCTGACACGACAATCCTCCTAAGACAATTTATGATACAGTTATATAGGAATTGATATATAGAGAATCTCACCCAAGTGTCTTCTGATATCAAATATATCAACACGAGTTGATAAAAGTTACAAATATCCGAGGCTTGCCGAGGATATTTTACTTTTATCAACGAGTGTTGATATATTTGATTTCTGAAGACACGAGGGTGAGATTCTATTTATCATCCAAAATCATTTTTCATTACATTTGATTGACAAATGAACATTACTGAAAACCCTGCTGCCCTAAGACTCCAAGTGCGGTGATGTCATAGCAGTGTGACGTCGTAGTGTTTATGACGTCATAGCATTGTGATGTCATTACTTGATGGTGTAAAACAACTGTGATGTCATATACTTGACGTCAGAGGGGCATTGTTCAAAATCTACTGCCAAAAGATATCTCCTAGGAGATATCGCTTGATCTTCCACAAGCGATATCTCCTGTGGAAACCAGTTTTGGATGATAAAAAGGGATATCCCCCATATTCTCCCAATATAACGACATTAGAGGGAACGATATACTAACGTTCAATACGAATTTACAGAATGATCGTAAACGATTTCAAACTGATTCATTCCATATTCTCATATATCTCTCCCATGCATCAAGATTGGAACAACTTTCATATCAAATATCTTAACCCCCAATTGCGATGGCCAAGGACCATATGTGGCCTTGACATGGTTTTTGCCAAAACCTTGATTTCTCAGTTAGTATAAGATTTTATAACAGAAAACAAGTTTTATAATGAAGCTATGTTTACAGGGATTCTGAGAATATGGTTGTCAAGTAGAATTGGTAAAGATTTCTTTTCAAATGCGTTGTAGAGAATGAACCCCCATTGGTCATGGCCAAGGACCATATGTGGCCTAGACAGGTTTTTGTGTGATAACCTTGATTTCTCTGTTTATCATAGGTTCTATAGTGCAAAAAGGTAATCAAAATGAAGATATACATACAGGGATTCTTTAAGTATTGTTGTCAAGTGGAGTTGGTAAAGATATCTCTCTATATGTATTGTAGAGAATTAACCCCAGTGGCCATGGCCGAGGACCATATTTGTCCTGGTGAATGTTTAGCGTGTAAACCTTAATTTCTCTGTTAAAATCTTATCATATCATACAAAAGTGGTATCAAATTGAAGCTATGTTCCATGGTTCTCGAACAAAATGGTTGTCAGCTTGTATTAGTGGAGATTTATTTTTAATTCTTGGGTTGCGGATGGGGTAATAGCTGGGGACCATATATGGTCCCGTGGCATCGTAGGGTATTTGGGGGGAGGGGACCTTATATGGTCCCCGGGCACTCTAAGGGTTAAACGCATCGAATATTTACACCATATTTACGAGTAATACTTTTTATGGGGAATACAGTTTTGATGGTTTGCTGTTCTAAAACATTACATGCTTTTGTCCACACAAGTGTAGATGTCATCATACTTCTTTGCAATTTTCTGTGTCATTATATGTCCATTTCTCAAATCTTTCGAAATACAATTACTTTAGTTTAGGCACTATATATCGAGTTGTAAAGTCATGTTTTATAACTTATTTACTGCCGATTCTGTTTAACCCTCTATATGCTCGGCAGTTGTCGATGTGCACTCTCTAAGTTTTGCTAACATTTTGTAGGCCAACGTGATACGTTATAAATTTAGTTACCAACCGAGTTGAAGGTGTGCATGAATTGGAACACCCAGGCACGTGCGAATTGTTTCATCGCATGTGCCCTAGGTGTTTCGATTCATGCACGCCGACAACGACTTACCATTCAACCAATAAAATCAATTTCAAACAGTGTCAAAAACATTTTTTTAAATATATTTAGCACATGTTAAAATAATAGGTAACTTTGTTGATATCATTGGTACTATACTAATGGCGCTTCCAGATAAGGAAACGGTGCCGAAATGCGGTAGGTGCGGTAGGTGCGGTGGCATATTTCACCATTTGAAATATAATAAAAACGGTATTCTACTCAGTGAAATAATGCAACAATGATATATGACGCCATCTGTGACGTCAAGAAACAATTGAATGACGTCATACAACGGCCGCTTGAGCAAAGCGATTTTGCCACTCCATTCATACAGTTCATGTCATTTACGAGGTTTTGGGAAACATAATAAATAGAACATTTGACATTTCTCGTCGAATACCATGTATATCTCATCTCGTGAAGTAGAAAATCATATATTTACACTCGTGGCTGCGCCACTCGTGAAAATAACTTTTCTACTTCACTCGATGAGATAAACATGGTATTCGACGAGAAATGTCAAATATCCTCTATTCATCTTTCACAATAAAAGCACAGTGACTGAACTTTCATCCACTGATAGATATTGTTAACGTATGGGATTATTAGACAACGGCTGTCTTAGCTACGACGGCCCGCTTCAGTGACGTCACGAACAATGGTTTTATGACGTCACCGACGAGGAAAGACGATAACTCGCGCTGTAACAAACGTTTGTAGGCAAAAAGTGGTTAGAGCACGTGTTATATTGAAAAAATGTCACCACATTTGATGAACCATATGGTTAATAGTGGGTTTAACGCCTAGTATTTTACTTATATCACGGCTGCTATTTTAATGGCAGGGAGAAACCGTGCCGATACCGACTCATCGAAATCCTCCATCTAACATGTTACATCATTACATGTTATGACACATGTTAGGCATAAACAATTACGAGAACAAAAATTCATTGTATCATTTTGAAATTTTACGACTAGAAACGTAAAACAAATCGTTTAGTCTATAAGCTTGCTGATTCTTCTATGGTTAGATATGTAATATTCCTATAACAGTTGATAGAGTAAGATTTCGTTCAATGAATCGCATGACCTTGACCTTCAAAGTAAGTTCCGCGAATGGACATATCAACACGTACGTCCTCGTCCTCGCCTCACCTGGATCCGAGATTCGGAAGCCAAAGCCTAACGCGCTCGTATATTCGATGCCTGATCCACACTTACGAAATTACCCTCAAAAGTTAAGATTGTCTTAGTTATTGTCGTAACTACAAAATTATGTAGCGCAAGCATTGTCAGGTTCGGATCCGGAGGTAAGGACACCGGCTGTCCGGGTTTTACGTCGCATGTTGAAATCTCCCACCGGCACACGTCCCTACAGGCGGCTCTTGCGCTTAACCGCTCCCGGGATCCGAATTTACCGTGCTGTGCGCAGGGATCCTGTTGTTTTCGGATCCACGCCTCCGGTTCAGAATATTGGGACAAAAGTTTCAGTACACCCGAATATCGAAATTGTTTGTGATTAAAGCAAACTGCAGGTCGCCAGCGAGAGGATGTTTGTAAGACAAATTTTTGAATTTTTAGAGATTTTAAGATCTTTAAGCGCCGATTTTACGTTCGTTCACAGCAATCGATTAGCATAAATAGGTCATTTTTTAAGCTTTTCATACTGTGTAGCAAGAAGAATATTTGGTATATGATGTGTATATATAAACGTTATTTATTAGGGAATGTTACTGAATTTATGTTTGTTGGGAATTCTTTTTTTTTATCTTTATCAAATTAAATATGAATTAAGAAAAAGCATTAAAATATGTAAATTTTGAAGTAATTTAACTTGGAAATATAAGAAGTATATATGCTTATCAAAGTGAAATATCAAGGTTTATAGAAAGGTACAGATATTTAAAATGTTATAGTTGCTGCGTGAAAAAAGTTATTTCGTTGATTCTATTAATTGAAGTGCAATTCCGGGTAGATTCAACTAATTTGAATTTTTGTTCCGTATCGGTGTATCAAGTATAAAAATGATCTTTTTGGGTCATTTCTTTTAAGTCAATCAAATTTGGAGGAAATTGTAGACGTTGTTGTTTTTGATGTTTCAAGTTAACTTTGGTTAAACGGACAAAAGTACCTTTTTCAGATAAATAACTTGATCTCAAGGAAACGAAACCACGTTTCAAATTGCGAGACAATAGCCGACTCTTAATATTTATGCATAGAGGTCACTAACATATCGAAAACGAGGCTAAGCCCGCAGGCTTCGAAAATGACAGGCGGACACGGCAACTTTTCAGTTCCCGAGCTGCAGTTGTATTTCGCGACTGGCGTCAACAAAGAGTAACACAAAGAAAAAAAATCATTTGCTGTATTTACAAGGACTTGGTTTTAAACTTATCACTGATGTGTAAAGATTTCATTCATAACGTGCCTTGCAAAAATTCAAAACATCGGGGAACGTCGATTTGCTGAGATGAGTATCGATCAAATATCTCGAATTTTACGAACTTCAGCCGAACATTTCAGATAAGAAATATCATTACGTTTGCAGAAATGCCTATATATTTTCTTACAACAATCGATGGTTATCCTATTTACAGTAATGATTTAATTTTTCGGATTTCTTGTCGTTAGATTGTAATATCGTGCAGTCGATCAACAACACCAGAGTCTCGAGTGCAACTTCGTTCCTCCACTCGGACACAAATTCTATCATTATATACATAAGTCAAAATGCGACTCATAAGCTTTATACATATATCTCTAAATAACTCTCATTATGCATTCACCTTACACAGACCAGTAAATGAGTAAATACAAGTATGGTCTGAGTATACCACTTATACAGTCTTCAGGCCTGTTTAATTCTTCGGGAGTCAACCTTGACCCTACAATCGTTGGTTTTATTATATTTATCGATCGTTTGGCTTTTTTTGATAAAATGAATTTTTAGAAAAACGCATGTATATACAAAACTAAAGCTTTTTGTGCTTGTCATTTTTTGAATGTGTGGTATCCTTGGGAAGTTGATTAATATAAAATGGAAATTTTAACTTATAATGCTGAAAATACTTTTTTGAATATCGAGTGGAACGTTATAAAAATAAAACTTTCCTAACTAAATCTTTCCTTATTTCATTGACAAATAATATTCCATACATGTAAGTAGATTCCTAATTATCACACAAACAAAGGCTCTAAGATGGTTCCATAAAGCTAACTGAGTGCAATGTGGATGAAGTGCCTTGCCCAAATACACAACACAGTTTTGGACCCAGGTCAGAAATGTTTGGTGTCTCCACCGGGTTTCGAACCCGAGTCGTCGGCGTGAACCACTGTGCTCCATAGTGAACTGTCATTAAATGTAACATCCTGCTGGAAGTGTCCTGTGGAGGTTTAAACGTTTTTATCATTTTTATCCAAATTTATTTTGAACACTTTTGTTTAGAGGCCTTGAAAATCCAAACAATCATTAACCTACAATGCATAACCGTCTATTTATAATGAGTTTGGCCTGTTTTTTTTTGTTTGTTTGCCATTTCTTCAAATTCTATCACGCGAATACATCGTAGTTTACAAACATTATATTTGCAGAGGCATGTTTAAATTTTGAAAAAAAACATCTTGAAAATATTGGCAATTTTTCAGTTTAACTCATCGGCTATTCCTTATTAAGCTATACGTTTGACATATTTGCAGCATTTAACACTCACAAAGTAAAGAATATAACATTATTTGCCCTGAAGATTATGATGGAATTTAAACCCACATTTCAAAGATTTTTGCAAGGACACGTATATCCAACCCAGGATTTTATTTCAAATTAGAATAATTGTTTCATCTAAAATTGGCATTTATTTCAAAATATTTTTTTTTTAAAAAAAGGCATCAAACCTAGGTTGAGGCAAGAGGGTGTCCTCTACATGTGAAAAGAGGGTCCTCAGGTCAATTCTTCTCGTGTAACCTCTGTAACACTTACCTTTCCGTCCTTGATGATAGGCTATTATATGCAATTGAAGAGTATGCATCTCGTGATTTTCTTGCCATTTACACGTCAATCAAGGTTTTCCATGCATGCACAGTATGGTTGCGTTTCAAGCATGTTTTCATATTCAGGTCGGAAACTTTTGGGACAACCCTCAACACAGAACTGGGTTCAGCGTTCCATCAGCAATATTTTAGCTATGTAACACTCGGAAGTTGTAATCCGAAAGAGGGCGAATAGATCTATTATAAAGGGGAAGGGAAAGGGACATACGGGAAATAAGACAGATGGCGAAACGCAATGGTGCAAATGGTAAAAAGTTGTTGTGACTGGTAGAATATCATACACATACATTCACTGTGGTTTCGAAATCATTCCGTCGCCCATACCTTACCATAACCATCAGTGTTACTTTTCCGAAGATTTAAAAAAGGCAGCAATATCAAGATGGTCGTTCTTCACTGCCAGTTGTAGAGATGTATCTCCCTCTTTTGTTTTCATCTTCTCAACCCCTCTCAGTTCCTTAAGACTGACCAGATACTTGACCATATCCAGCTGACCAGCTTGACAGGCAATGTGGAGTACAGTCAAACCATCATTATCTTTTGCTTTGACATCAGCTCCTCTTCCCCTCAACAACTTTACAACAGGTGTATGACCGCTCTCGACAGCAAACATTAAAGGAGTTCTCCCTAAGTGTCCTCTGCAATCTATTTCAGCAACTTTAAATGATAAAACGTAATTCACCATATTTACATGACCTCCACGACAGGCAGCATGAAGGATGTTGTTGTTCATGTCGTCAACTGTGTTCACATCAGCCCCTCTTTTGATCATTATCTTGACCATTCGTTTCCGACCAGTTTCCACTGCAATCATCAGAGGAGTTCTTCCATTCTGTCCTCTAGAATCCACCACAATGTTGTGTAATGATAGAAGGAACGCCAACGTCCTTGGAGGTGCTTGCCTGTTTAGGGCAACATGAAGAACGGTGTGATTTCTGTCATCTACTGTTCTTATATCAGCCCCTCTTTTGAGTAAAAACTTACAGACTGCGAATTTTCCATAATATAATGATGACATAAGAGGAGATCTTCCAACATTTCCTCTACTTTCTATATCAAATGCATGGTCATCCAACAACTTCTTCACTATATAAACACTATTACCCTGGCATGCATGATGCAACACAGTGTCATGGTGCTCATCAAACGCTGACAAGTCACATTTTTGTTGCACAAGAAAGTCAAAGATTTCCCCTTGACCAAACAAAGCTGCTCTCATGAGGGCTGTGAGTCCCTTCTCATCGCAACAGTTGACACCCACCAACCTCCGGGACAGGAGTTTCTTTACTGAGGCCAGTTTTCCTGCTTTGCTGGCATCCAATAAAGTTCTCACATGAACCGGAGGACACACAAGCCGGTTATATTTACAAGTTTTATTAGCTGTGAAAAAAGAAGAAAGTCTATTAAAATGATGTCCATATTTTTAAATTAAATTTTTTCGATGGAAAGAATTTTCTTTCTGTTTTCCAAAACGCAAGCATTAACGAGCAATAACATTATTATAATTCAAAATGATTATATATATATCATTTATTATTATTATATCAAACTTTCCCTGTGTTCAGGGTTCAACTGTTTCTAAAATAATTTAATTTTGGAAAATTCAGTAGATCTTTATAATAAGCGGATGTTCTTTGTGATGTTTTGATGATATAACATTTAAAGATGAAAACACCCTTTCCAAACTCAGTATAATCTAAAATAAGAATGATATATATTTACTCTGTTAAAAGAACATATCTCTTGTCAGATGAAAATGATTAATTTTGAGACTAAAGTGTTCCGAGCAGCTAACAAATATCCTATGAAAAGACAATTACATTTTGTAGATGAATTTTTATAGCAAAGGTTCGACATCAGCCAGCTTATCTATATGACCTTAAAGCTATAACCTCTTTGTTTATATATATAAACCATATCTATGGTCTCTTTCCTTAACTAACCTCGGTTTATCCCATACCATCAGCCTGTGTGTCTAACCGTTCACCTCCCTCCTTCCGCTCACTATGCCCTGACATTGAGCTCAACCCAAAGTGCCAGGTAAGAGATAGATCAGAGCATGCGAAGCTCACGTTTAGTGGTTAGTGTGACTCGGAAAGTGAGTTTTCGATTTTCGATTGATGAAATCTTTTAAATATGTATGTATGTAATAAATCTCATTAATTCACTTCACAATCAATATATCCAAAATAAAGATCTATAAATAAAAACCCTCACCATCAACGCCATGCTTCTTAGCTTCTGATCCGTTATTAGAACCACTGTTGTTGATATCCACTTGAGTCGAGATGTTGGCAGAAAGATTCAAGCTAGATGTCATTTGCACTTCATCATATGCGAGAAACGTGCAGCTTCTTTCTCTGTGTAAAAACATCTCATATATTTTCGGACCAAAACGCTGAATTAGATATTTGTTTCTAGGTGGCAAGGTTGCATTTGACAAAACTACAAGGTTGATTAGTACAAATTGAATCATGGTTTCATGCCAGATATTTGTGTCTACCAGACGAAGCCTCATGCTTAAATAAACATTGCATTTCTTCTTCCAACACTTAGACGTCAAAGTATAAATAACATCTATTAAATATTCAGCATTAAGTTGTATTTGGCATTTCTATTGTTTTTGCCTTTCATGATAAGAGGGATATTTTAATTTTCCTTTTCGTTTGTCATCAGATATCATCATTCGGTTTTTTTAACAGGACAACAAAGTCGCCGATTATATCTGAATTCAACATATAATACATTTAACTTTTAGAAGGAATATTAGGTTACAACCTTAAAAACTCACATCGAATCCAATCATGAAACTGCAACTGGGCTTATGATATAATCACGATGATAGTCGTGACCGTCTTTTTCAATTGTCTAATCCAGCCCCAAGCAGACTGAAAGTAAGGTTATAAAAACTCTAGTGCGTTGTAGGTGCAATAAATATGGACATAGACACCAGACTTTGGTACCATCCATTTTGCTTTCTCGACACCTTTCGACATTCATCAGTTATTCCATGTATGTAAATAGCAAACGATTATAACATAAGCAAGTTGAAACATGGTACCGAGGATGATATTTTGATTGACTTAAATTGGACAACTAGAAAGATGAGCTCATGCACACTCGGTATAATAAGAAACGAATAAAACGTGAACAGTTCATCGGCGCTTCGAGTGTGAAAATCATTGCTTTGACATTACATGGCGTTGCTGGTCATAAAACAATTGATAAAATTGTGGATATATATGTAAAAAGGCGAAAGGTCGCACGTAAAGTATAAATATATATATAAATATAATCTTTTTAATGTAAAATTAGTAAATGAACAACGCCTTTATTCATGTTATTTCCCTCAAAACAAAATGGCGGACCTGATGCCGATAGGTCAGGTTTTTTAAGCATCGATGCCATAGACATTACAATGATCAAGCTCAATAACAGAAAAATTTATAGTTAAATCACCATTCTGTGAGTCGTTGTAGTCATATATGCAAAACTTGATCAATGGTATCATTTTATCGCAAAGTATCGACTGTCAACAAAAAAACCAACATTTTAAAGCTAATATGATTTGTACAGTGACCATATGAAGGTAGAACGTCGCAATAACGATCGAAAACTGGGCAGTGGCGCGATAGAAATAGAATGTTTATTTCGCTGTGTAGGCTATCGAAAATAATGATATACAGTTTCCATGGCAATATAAAGACAATAAACTTTATAACAGATTGAAACGCTGCAGGTTAATTAAAAGAGTTTGCTTAAACACATTAACACTGCATCATAAGAAGATTGGCGTGATCAATTTATAATTGTTTCTTTTACCGACTTCATACAGTCAAATAATTATTTCTTAGTAATAGTTGGAAACATACATGGATTTCGCACCAGTCGACATAAATAACTAAGCAAACAGTATAAAATGTTCTAAAGCGCGTTATATAGTGTCTATGAAAGGGGTATAACCTATTTGGTGCAACAGCTTGATAACACTTCACAGTTTGATATTTCGAAGTCGTAAACATAGTTCCGATTCAAATGATATAGTCCTACTGAGAAACAAATCAATAAATTTGACAGATATATTACGTGCCTTGTAGTTAAAACTCTACCTCGTTTTTCTTCTTGCTATATAATCATAATCATATTGAGGATTTTGCCTTATGACTTTATTATTCACAAGAATAAAAATAATGGGACACATCAGCTACACACCAGGGATGTCACAGGTTTTATGTCATTCCCATGATTCTAATGTTTTTTAGGTAGATGAAAAGGTAGCATGAAAGTAAGCTGAGATTATGAAATTGTAGAAGAAGATTCATGACAGCATGAATTCCATTCTGTTGAATCAGGACTTGAACTGCAACAGATGCTCCAGTCAAGTGTTGATCAGCTGGTACCAACATCAGGGAGCCAGAGTGCCGGAAAAACTTTGAGCAAAGCAACGGGGAGCACCGAGAGATGTAAGATTAACTTCAACCTTCAATTACTGACATGGGTAGACAAATCAAAATATATTTTTTCAAAAACCTACATTCACATCTTGACAGGTTTGAGTCTTTCTTACAATTATTATAATTATAAGAATTTAATTATTATAATTTATTATAACGTAGCAAAGGTTATTGTTAGAGTTATCTTATTGAACGTTTCCACGTACAAACCTTAAAAGTATTGAGGTGCCTTGTGATAAATGAAACACATTTACGGATCAGACCTTTCCAAGCAGTTTATTAATGACAATGATTTCGGAATTGTGTCATAGATCACATGTTTAAAGTTTTGATCATTATACAAAAAGATAATAGTTAAATTTCCTCTCTTAGTCAATCAAGTGTATGGAAATGTGCAATACAATAGTATGCAAACTAAGAATAAAACTTGCTGATTTGCAAATATGTTAAACCAACCAATGCCTTTCCAATAGGTTGTTCACTGAATGTCCAGCTGAATGTGACACAACAACACATTGTGGAGAAGGCGACTAACGTCAACCAGTCGTTTGGTGGCAGTCAAAACATCAGCAAAACAGCAACCTTTTCTGAAGGACAGAAAGGGAAAGAACTCAGTAGAGCTGACCGCATAAATAGTGAGTAATGCCCTTTGAAAATGGAGTCATTACTTTTCCCATTCATTTTCATTCCTGTTAGCTCTTCAGGTACTACATTGTGTTCCTCTAGAGTGTCACACGTGCCTTGCCCCATTCGACTCATACCATATTTCCTGTCTATGTCATATCAGATATTGCTCAACAGTTTTACCTTATGGCTTCAGCCTATGAAGCCTTCTTTATTAAATATATGTTTTTGTCATCAATGAACTTAGAATTGGTAAAGGGACAGTGGCACCTTTTTAAGAAATTAAGATTTATCACCCAACGTCGCCTTTAAATCCTACCTAAGGGTTAATCATTCAATATTCCCAAACATTCTATAGTGAATGCTGTACTTATTATCTTCAAAATGTTAAACAACTTATTACCCAACGCTGAAATCCATAATTATAGCAGAGATAATTAAGTATCAAGCAAAAACAAGCGGCCATTTTTGTATGAACATCTTTCAATAATTTGAGGTATGGAAATGGATTTTTTATTACTGAACTGATCCTGATTTCGTTTTAGAAATGCTTCTTTTGATTAAAAGAAATTGTCCTGCAATTTGGAACATTTATTCTTGTAACATCACATTATTTATGTGATAAAATGTGCAACTGCCCCATTAAAAGATGTTTCAGAATTTTACTTTGTCATCCTCGCTTTCCTCATTCACACCAATTTCATTCACACCCCTGGGGCTCTATAGCTTGGTCAACATTGTTTGGATTACCTGTAATGTTGAACAAAATTATATGTTATTTGTTCCTGTTTAATCGTGGCAACTTAAATGTGGCTGAAGAATTACGTATCATAACCTACATCTACATTTAGGGCAAACCGTCTTCCGGGGCCCTTTGAAGAGCAGCTGAGGTCATAAAAAATGTACTTGCTTAATTCCATCGATCCCTGTTACCTTCTAAAATGAAATGTAAGAGGTTAATTTTGAGTTTGTAGACGATTAAACCATGTAACATTAAAAGGGACATTAATAACGCTATAAAATATTTTACAATAGTTTATCTCTAATTCTCTTTGCCCATTTGGTCTTTGAGACTATCTTTGTCCTTGCCTAAAGCAGCTGCATCGAATTCATCATCAAAACCAAATCTTGTACCACAAAAGTGCAATTTCAAATGCGAAACAGAAAGAAGTAGCTTAAGGCCAGATCTGGACTGTAGGGGAATGATTAAGTTGTTGAATGCCAAACTGTTGAAGTGCAGCCTCTACTCTACGACCCTTGCGCACTGGAGCGTTGTCATGAAGAAGCATAATTCCAGCAGACACCATTCTGCGACCTTTCTTTTTGGTTGCTTTGACATGTCATCCATGTTTCAGGATTTCAGCGATGAATCCACGTCCATTCCCGCTAACCATATAGGCATGAAAGTTTTCGAGATAAGTATTGTAGATGTCCAAGAGCTAACGACTTGATTCAAGTCCCTGGTGTTGATCTGCATTTAAGTTGCGTGGCACCCATCTTGCAAACACCTGGGACATGTGCAAGTGCTCATGACTTATGGTGCAAACACTTCCATTAGAATTGCCACTAATATATCTTTATATAACTTGTCATAGCTTCAACAGGCTTTCCAGACTACAGGTCATCGTCCAAGGAGGTGCGACCCATCTTAAACTCAGCTGACCATTTTGCACAATAGAATAATCAAGGGCTTCTTTCCCATACACATTGGTCATACGTTTCTGTATTTTGTCGGCATTTACCCCATTTTTCATGTGAAAGTTGATAACCACAGGAAGCTCAGTTTTAGAACTCTCCGTGGTTACAGGAGAGTACCTGTGTTCACCAGGCATTACATCTTACGTAAATGATCCGGAAGGATTGTTAATGTCTTTAACCTGCCGTCAGATGGCGTATATAAAAATGACATTGCTTGTTTTTCGTTGGATGAACATGTTATTGTAGGTATTATAATATCAATTCCATGTACATACAAACTGAATGGGGAAATGTTTTAAATGTTTGTGTTTACTATTAGATCATGGTGTGTAGGAAGCGCAAACATATTTTCTGGATAAATAGATAGTGCAACTATACATTTAAATACATTTTCCAATCATACATTACCATACCGCTCGCACGTTTCATGAACAATAACATTTGACTAGAAGTCGCCTTGTAATCTCTATCTATCAACTAACCTATGAAATTCCATTAGAAAAATTGATATTTCATGATCTTTTTATTGTACATATAACACCACATTTGATGTTACAGAAAGAACAATAAAACAGTTCAAGCTACGGAATAAGAACATGGTCAGAACCGCAGCCCTGAATGAGGTTCTGGAAAAGCTTAATGGAGGAACACCATGGCTGACAATCAAAGGGAATCCCGGTGAAGGAAAGACCACAGTCGGCTACATGGCATTAGAAGAACAACACAAGCGTCGCCGAAAAGTCTTTGAGGTGAGGTCACCAGATGAATTCAACAAGGTCATTGATGCATATTCGAATTCTGTTATCATGATTGATGATATGTTAGGTAAACTGGATTACGATGAAACCAAATGGTCGAATTGGGAAAGTGCTATAAGGCCAGTCCTGGAGGAAAGAGAACACACTTCACATGAAGAGGAAAAATTAACATCTCCATTGTTGAAGGATCAAGAACGCAACTCAAATGAAGAGGAAGAAAACATATCTGGGGATGAAAGAAATGAATATAAAAAACAAGCGACTGTTATTCTTATAGGAAGGGACTATGTACTCAATTCAGCACGCGTTGATTTAGGTAGATTGTCTGATTTCACGATATTAGATAGATATGTGGTATTGATGGATCGCAGTATGCAAAGAGACATCGAGGAAAAACGTGCCATATGGGAGTCTATATCTAGATGTCATGGTGTTGAATTAGAAATGGAAATTGTAAATAAACTCCTAAGACTAAAACTGCCACATGGCTTCCCACACGTATGTCGTCTTTTCACCACCATCTATGAAGTAGACAAATCAATCAGTCCAGTTGACTTTTTCTATAAACCTCTGGAGTTTCTAAATGAATCAATTTCCAAATTATTCAAAGATAAGAATAAATTGTCTCTGTTTAGGCAAATGGTTAAATATGAAGGAAAGATAAGCAGAAGAGAATTGATAAAACTCGACCCAAACTACGAGATCATACAAGCTGCAAGAGATCTTGTTGGAACATATGTGATGGACGAAGATGGTCATTTTGTCTTTGACCATCCATCTATCTATGACAGTGCAGCATTTCACTTGAGTACACTTGACCCATATTTTGGTATTCAACAGTGTCACTTGTCTTTTCTCCGTGAGCGAATAAGGTTAAAACCTACTCGAGAAATCGAACCAAATATGCAAAATCAGAAATCAATTGCAAGGTTACTTGTCTTTATTGATAGATCCTTTGCAGATGACCTGGCTAAAAGGTTTGCAGATGAGATCATAAGACGAAACTTTGTGCTTGTTCTTTCACATCCTGCATTTAAAGATGAGGCATTTGTGGGAAAGGTTATGTGTAAAATTGAAACACCTCTTACAGCAATGCTTTCATTGACTGACGAAGACACTAACGACACATTCCTCTCATTGATGCCAAGCAGTAAGTACCCAGAGCTTCTCAAGTACATAGACAACTCTCCAGAAGTAGTGCTAACTGCAGATGATGAAAATACTCTTCTGTATGGAACTTGTAAGCATGCTGCATCAAGCGTACTTTCATATTTGAAAGAGACTCGGGTATCACTGAACATTAATTTACAATTTCAGAGAGGAGGTTACATGTCAGTGAGGAATAATAAAACTCCTCTCATGCTTTCGGCAGAAACGCGGGATAATGAGTTCGCTCTCCAAATCCTATCACTCAACCCTGATATGACTACAAGGGATGATTCTGGGCAAACAGCACTTCATTATTTCTGTGAATATGGACTCATGTCAGCTGTGATGTGCATGGCTGACAGTGGCGCAGATTTGGATGTGAAAGATAAGGACGGGAAGTCACCTTTATGGTATGCTTGTCAATACAACCATCTCGAAATTGTGAAAATGTTGATTGAGAGAGACGTTACAGTTGATGCTGAATCACTGAGTGCTGCCTGTAGCACTGGGAACCACAGCATTGTTGAGCTGCTTTTGAAGGAAGAGCACGACCTTCTTACAAAGGATGTTTTAACAATGTCTCTTTTTGAAAATAGTAAACTTGGTCACATTGACATCATAAAATTGCTTGTAGTTAAAGGCGCTTCTGTCAATCCATTAAAACCTGACATTCTTCCTCTTCATGCTGCGTGCCAGAATGACAATCTTCAAGCTGCCAAGTTTTTGCTTCAGAACGGCGCTAAAATTGACAGTAGAGACAGATGGGGTGAAACAGCACTTCATATAACAGCAGTAAGAGGGTCTAAAGAGTTTATTGACATGCTAATAAAAGCAGTAGCTTCGGTAAATACACGGAAAACGGGAGGTCACACACCTCTTCATATATTGGCAGAAAGAGGATGTAGAGAATGTTTAGAGGTTTTGTTTAAAGCAGGTGCTAAAGTGAATATAAAGAAAAAAGGAGGTGACACGGCACTTCATAGAGCAGCAGGAATAGGATCCAAAGAGTGTGTGAATTTGGTGATTAAGGAAGGTGCCACAGTGGATATACAGAATGGAGAAGGTGAATCAGCACTTCATAGAGCAGCGAAGACTGGTTCTAAAGAGTGTGTTGAAGCGTTGATTGAGGGAGGAGCTACATTGAATATGGAGAATACAAAAGGTGACATAGCTCTTCATAATGCAGCAAGGTTCGGGTCAAAAGAGTGTGTTGATTTGTTACTGAGAGCAGGTACTTCGGTCAATAGAAAAAACTGTCAAAGGAACACAGCACTTCATGAAGCTGCATGGAGAGGATCCAAAGAATGTGTTCATTTGTTACTGAAAGCAGATGCTTCTGTGAATAAAAAGAATAAACGAGGTGAAACAGCACTTAATAGAGCAGCATGGGTAGGATCTTATGATTGCGTCAGAGCGTTGCTTATTGCAGATGCTGCAGTGAATATACAGAATAAACAAGGTTACACACCACTTTACAAATCAAAATATCTTTCGAGGGCTTTAAAGCGCTTATCTAAATGATACATGGTATCATGTTATTACTAAATTCAACATTAGAATAAGAATATTATGAACATGTTAAAGTATTCGCCATCCTATCTCAAGATGGGACGCGTCCCATCTTAAGATCGGACGCAATCCCAAGTTGGGATGATACATAGACACTCCTACTCCAATTTCACAAATTACAAAGGTAGAAAAAATGAACAATTTGGCTTTTGATATATTCGGGAATAATGAAAAAGATAATGGAGTCATTATTCATAGGTCTAGTTCCGCTAATGAAGATATTGATAGAATTAATGTGTTTCTATTAGAAGAAAAAGAAGTTCAAATTTGATAAGGAAAAATAGGAAATTGATAAGGAAAAAAGAGGAAATCAATAAGGATAAGAAAAAATACAAAATTGATAAGGAAGACATTAAATATTATTATATGTGGATAAAGAATTTGAATAGACTTCTATATGATCAATCTGAACATAAGGAGAAAAAATATTTTTGTGAAAAATGTCTTCATGGGTATTCTAGAGAGGACCTACTGCAACAACATAAAGCTGACTGCAGGAGTGTCAGTAAGTCTGCTGTTAAAATTGATATGCCTGAGGAGAAGAATAAAATACTCAAGTTTAAAAATTATCAAAACCAGATGTCCGTGCCTTGGGTTATTTACGCAGATTTTGAGAGTATCAATAAAAATGTTCATAATGTACAGCCCAGTAATAATAATCAAAGTTTTACTCGTAAAATAGAGAAACATGACGCGTGCGTCTTTGGAATTATTGCGGTTAGGTGTGATGGAAAAACGATGGAACCGATAATTCATAGGGGGGCAAATGCAGCGGAGACATTCTTAATACGCCTTCAGGAAGTTGAAGAAAATATAAGGGAACAATTAAAAGATATAAAACCTATGACTATGACTAAGGATGAATCGAGTAAATTTAAAAAAGCTAGAAATTGTTGGATTTGTAGTGGATGGTTTAATTATAATAAAGATTGGAGAATAGTACGCGATCACTGTCATATTACAGGAAAGAATCGTGGTGCGGCTCAGAGCAAATGCAACTTACAACTTAGAATAAAACCTGAAAAGATTAAAATTCCTGTAGTAATTCACAATCTGAAATTTATGATGCAAACCTTATTATGCAGGCTATTTCTAAGGTTGATGGCAAGATAGAATGTATACCTAATAATATGGAAAGATATATATCATTTTCTTTAGGTTACCTTCGTTTTATAGATAGTTGTCAGTTCTTCTAATGTCGTTAGATTCTTTGGTAAAGGCTAATTGTAACTTCCCTATAACTGAACAATATACTCGAGAACTCACGCAGCATTTATTATTGAAAAAAAGGAGTATATCCATACTCGTATATGGATAATTGGGATAGGTTTGAAGAAACCGAACTATCAACTATTGAATGTTTCTATAACAATTTATCCGAAAGTCATATAAGCAATTGATTATAATCACACTAAAAATGTGTGGAATTCATTCCTTTGTAAAAATTTAGGCGATTATCACGATCTGTATCTAAAAACTGATGTATTATTACTGGCTGATATATTCGAAACTTTCAGAAAGACTTGTTTTAAACAATACAAGTTAGATCCTGCACGGGTCCAGGGCTATCCTGGGACGCTTTACTTTTGAAAACCGAAGTAAAACTAGAGCTACTAATCGACTATGACATGCACTTGTTTATCGAGAAACGCTCAGAGGTGGAATATCCATGGTGTCCAAGAGACATGCCAAGGCTAACAATGATTTTGTAGAGGGATATGATCCGAGTAAGCCATCGAGTCACATACTTTACCTAGACATGAATAACCTTTACGGGTGGGCGATGAGTCAATATTTACCTACAGGTGGGTTTAAGTGGGTAGAATACGAGGATCTCGATATTATGAATATACCTAAAGATTCGGAGAAGGGTTTAATTCTCGAAGTAGACTTTGTATACCAGAAAGAGACCCATATTAATCATAATACATATCCATTAGCCCCTGAAAGACTTAAGGTGAAACAAGAATGGTTCTCCGATTATCAAAATAATTAATTAATTGGAAAAAAAATGCCCGATGAAGAGAAATTAGTGCCAAACTTAATGAATAAAAGTAAATACGTAATTTATTACAGAAATCTCCAATTATATCTTTCAATAGGTATGAAGTTAACTAAAATACACAGAATTCTAGAATTCGACCAGAGCCCTTGGATGGAGCCATATATTAGAATGAATACAGATATGAGGACGAAAGCTACTAGTGATTTTGAAAAACACTTTAACAAATTAATGAATAATTCTGTATACGGTAAAACTATGGAAAATGTGAGGAATAGAATAAACGTAAGATTATTCAGGACAAATGATAAAGAAGAGGACTCATTAAGAAAGGCTATTGCTAATCCTGCTTTTAATGAATTTAAAATCTTTGACCATGATTTAACCGCTGTTCATATGAATAAAACAAAAGTAGAATTGAACAAACAAATTTACGTTGGTATGAGTATATTAGATTTATCGAAACACTTAATGTATGACTTTTATTATAATGAGATGAAGAAACAATATGGAAATAAATGCGAATTTTTATATACCAATACGGATTCTTTGTTATTAGAGATACAAACCGATGATGTTTACGAGGACATGAAAGAAAAAATTGACTTGTACGATACTAATGATTTTGATAAAATCCACCCATTGCACAGCATAAAAAATAAGAAGGTTTTAGGTAAATTTAAGGAATGTTCGGGTGTTCCTATTTCTGAATATGTTGGATTAAGACCGAAGATGTATTGTATTAAAAAATCTGAAACAGAAATAAAGAAAGCTAAAGGAATTAAAAAGTATGTAGTAATCATACCAAACTTGAGCAGTATAAAGAGGCATTATTCGATAAGAAGACTTTTAAACATGAAATGCATACTTTGAGAAGTGAAGGACATAACATGTACGCAATGCGACTGAAAAAGACATCATTATCTCCATTAGATACGAAAAGATGGATCGCCGATGATGGTGTAAATACATACGCAAATGGGTATTTAAAAACTTAATCCTTCTTATATAAGAGATGTCTTCTTCGAAGAAGATGGAAAAGATTTAGTCCCCAGGGGTATTGGAAAGGCCTAGCAGCTGTAGATAAACTCGCCAAGGCTGCAAAGGTCACTAAGGCAGAAGCGAAGAATTGGTTAATGAAACAAGCCATTTGGCAAATATATTTACCTCCACCTAAATACGTACCAAGGCAAAAATGTCATATATCCGTACCAAATGAAGTTCATCAAGCGGACCTACTATTTCTACCTCACGACCGAGTAAAAAGAAAGACTTATAAGTATGCGTTAACTGTGGTAGATGTTGCCAGTCGATATAAAGAAGCAGAGGCATTAACTACTAAGAACTCCACAGAAGTAGCTAAAGCTTTAGAGAAAATATATAGAAGAATTCCTTTGAACTGGCCGAGTTCATTTCAAGTAGATCCTGGGCGTGAGTTTATGGGAGATGTAACAAAACTATTATCAAAACATAACGTTAGAATTAGAAGAGGTGAAAAAGAACCGCACAGTCAAGTCAAGTCAAGCTCTCGTAGAGAGATTTAATAAGACACTATCCGAACGCTTATTCGGATATCAGTATGCTCAGGAATTAAAGAATCCAAAGACAAGGTCTACTGAATGGGTAACTAGATTGCCCGAGGTTATATCGGCAATAAATAATGAAGAGACTCGACTTATAGATAAGAAACCTATAAAAGCTATTAAATTGAAATCAGTTGTGGCTAAATCTTCTGCACCTTTATGAAGAAATGAAAAAATAATTTCCGATAGAGTTAACGTAAGATATTTATTTCAACCGGGTGAACTCGAGGGTGATCAAAGATTTAGAGCAACGGATCCCATATGGTCCCTTAAAATATATAAAATTAGACGATATGTTTCTAAAAAAGGTGAACCGACACTTTATTACTTACAAGATGGACCAGGGAGAGGCTTTGTTTAAGAAGAATTATTAATCGTGCCATCGAATACTGTCCACAATAATTTGGTCCCCAGTGAGAGATGAGATGTACATTAAAAATACGTTTGGCCTTTAACTCCCTTTTTTACACCTATTTATAGTATTTTTAAATGTACTTCATTAAAAAGTACGTGTGTCTAAAAAGGAGGTTTTTAATGTATTTCATACATAAAAATACATTTAAAATTTCTCGTGGTCCAGAACCCGCTTTTTATATCTACTCCAAGTGCACACCCGAAGGCTTCGTCTACTGGTACAAGAGCCTAAGAATCCCCAAAGTCCAACACTAATGTGTTTGACACCAAGCACCCTACCCGACGCAAACGCCCGACGAGACAGATCAAGCAGTGACTTGACCCGCCCGACACGAACGTGCTTTGCACGTGCTGCAATAGACAACCTGACTAAGCTGACTGCTAACCAGCAGTCAAGTTGACCTAAATAGACCAAGTCATTGGGAAAAGTATCTTCCTAAATACACGAATTCCCGATCTTACGGACAAGAACAGGTATTAGAAGAGTAATCAGGGGCAGAAATCGCTAAATGATGCAAAGAAGCCAAAAGGCTAACACCGATAAGTGAGAGAACCACGTCTGCACCCGACTTGAATTTCGGAAGTTACTTATCACCCGTGGTCAGGTAACTCTCCCGAGTCCAGTCTATATATAAAATCTCAATTCTATAAATATAACAGTGGGACGGAGTCGTTATTATTATATGGCTAAAATAGGCATGGGTGATTGTCGGAGGCATTTTCTTAATCAAATTTTAAGTCAGTTTAATGGTGTCACTGAGCTTTCTGTGCATGAAACATATAATCAAAGTTCAAACAAATATCTCTTCATATCAGACCTCAGAGTAAAACAACAGATATTCTCGATAGAAACATGGAAAAAGAAGTCATTTTAATCAAAAAGCGTGAAACATATTTCGTTAACTCATTAACGCCGAGACAGCTTCACGCCTGGGCCACTGACCACAGACGCTGCTCGCTGTAGCGAAACCAATTAGGTCAAAGCATTTCGAGGGCGAGTGTTGAACGGAAACTGGCTAGCCTTGTACCATAAAGTCTTGACTGTTTTACGGAGATAGATGCAGGTGCTGAATATTGATACTTTACAGGAATATGACGTGATATTTCACCATTGAGTGTATATTTTGCGATTTGTCCGATTTCAAGTCGTAAACGTACTGAAAGAGAGGGAGTGAATCTGTTTTCATTGTCTCACCAAATAACACAAGTAAACTGCATTTGATATTGCACCTGTTATATTGGTCAAAATGTTATGAGAGACAATTCTTTTTCTTATACCTAAACAACAGTACTTAAAGAACAGCAAATAATAAACACAGACACACACTTACATATTATAATATGTATAGTATATATGTATCATCCTAACTTGGGATCGCGTCCCAACTTGGAATTCCAAGTTGGGACGTCCCATCTTGAGATGGGACAGCGAATACTTTAACATGTTCATAACATTATTATTCTAATGTTGAATCTAGTAATAACATGATAACATGTATCATTTTGATGAGCGATTTAAGGCCCTCAAAAGATGTTTTGATTTTATGTTGATTTTAATGACTTATTGGCTATGTCTATCTCTCATCGCATACGAGTCTTTCATCGTAGTACAATACGATTTCAAAAATAATTCTTATACCAAATTTTATAAATTATTTCATTATAATCTTAAACAAATTTAATTGGGACAGCATGTTAAGCAAATAAAAAAAGAAATATACACTCAAAACCCACTCTTAGTGAATACCAAGAATGCTAATGTCTTCTAATCAGTTCAAATTCTTACACATAAACCGTTCCGTTAAGCAGGATTTCAATGTACTCAATGTGTTTGATAGTCGAATCTAAGACTTTAAGCATAATTCACAAACACTAACCTATAAGTGGTGTTCCGTCAATGCTTATAAGATGTCAAGTAAATAAATCCAGTTATGCCTCCTCATATTTCCGATCGAACCTGATCTGATCAGTGTCGTGGTGCAAATGGTAAACATACCTGCTTGGTAGTTCAGAGAAGGGTGTTGGGTGGGTGGAGGGGGGAGAGGGGGTCCGAAAGAAGGTTATTTGGTAAACATCCGGTTCGGTTATGACACTAATACCTGTGTGTCACCTTCCAATTAGTGACAAGAATGGGCACCAATTGTACATGAGCATGCTTGTAACACTAAGGTACACGCCGAGCGTTTGTTGTTTGAGTCAATGATTATCATTCTTATTTATCAAGGTATTGGCCCCTATCGGCAATATCACTGATAGGAAGCAGACGTGATCAAATGTTCATGTTTATTGTTATTGTATTGTTATTCAATGAAAGTTTTTTGGCCAAACTGAATATATTCAAAATATTTTGTTCATAAACAGAACGATTATCATGTAAAGTAACCAAAATGAAATCTAACATCATTAGAAATACAATATTTCAACTCATTTCTTATCAATACTACAAGAAGATTATAAACGGAGTTTGTTGATTTTGAGATCATTACTAAACTTTGTTTACCGTCAGAAGATTTTTTGACACAAACCAGGGTACAGAGTTGGGTAAAAAAAACATTTTCTACTTAACCCGAGGTAACATATGATTTCGATCAGTATGAAAAGGTTGTTTTTATATGTACAAGCGTCTATCTAGGCTTGTTAGAAGCGTTGAATTGTGTGTTGTTACTGCTAATAAGTAAGTCAAATAAGATGAGTAGGTGAGAAGAAGAAGGGAAGAATTACATTTCAGTGTAATATTGTTTATTACTTAACTAATCGTTTTGTTATCTGAAATATGCTATTTAACATGTCCCCCCATTAGGTTTCTAAATACACATCAACGAAGTTTTATTGATCGATATACTAACACTTATCGAGTTATTTTGTGCTGACATACATGTTCTAATGTGTTCTCTTCATATGACTAAATTATTCATAGTGTTATTGCTTATACAAATTTGATATAGAAACTGTCATTTCTTATACAAATTTGATATAGAAACTGTCATTTTCTTATACAAATTTGATATTGAAACTGTCATTGCTTATAGTAAAATATTATCATATTTCATTGTATGAGAATATGCCATATGTGTAATCAAAAATGGTTAATTAGTATAATACTATGATTTAAACAGTATTTTTTTTTCAATAAAACATGTGTTACACATAATTCAGAATATATATACAAAAAGGAAAATGATGAACAAACAGGCAGCAAATGTCAATATAAATCTTTTTCCTGAAACAAACATAAAATGATTACGATATCAAGTACATTGATGGAAATATACATTTGCAATTATTCTTACTAAACTCAAATTTATTTTAAGCTTTGTCTACCTTACATTTGGTACAATTTTAGGAAAGAGCTTTAAAAATCGTTTGGTATCATTTATGAAATGATAGACAGATACTATTAGGAATTCGTCAACACTCTGTGACAAAGATTTGTCGCCGTTAAGATAGATTTTAGTATATTTATATGATTTACTTTGGAATATTCAAGCCCTAATTTGGCACTAGTGGAAAATATCTAAAATGTTGGGGAACCAGACTTTGATAATAGGAACTTCAATTTTTTTTACATTTCATATAATCAATTCAATTCTTTTATTCCGTGAAATATTACATTTCATTGGATTATTATAATACAATAGAATATAACCGGATGGTTTTGTGGTGTCTAATCTAACAATTTGTACGCATTCAAAAACATATTATGGAAGGAGAATGTACATAGTAATCTATAACAGAGACACAGAGTTTAGATATATAAGTTACATATTTCTTATTCTCATGGCGTTGGCAAGAAATTTACCAAAGTTACATAGTTGGGTAGTGTTTTTCAATGTAAATAATTGTACCAATTTATAAACAGAAGGGTTTTTCCAATATTAATGCTTAATATATTTATGTCTTATTTCCTTATATTTTGAACATTGAAGGATAAAATGAAATTCGTCTTCAATCTCCGTAACACAAAACTTACAAAACCTTTCGTTAACATTTATCTTATTATACCTGCCTGTTTCTATCATTAAACTATGTGATGATAATCTAAATTTAGTTATATAACTCTTATAAATAAAAGGTATACACTTGCGAAGATAGAATTGCAGAGTATTGCTATCTATTAAATTAACATACAAGTTACATTTAGTTGATGAAGATAATTGGCCTCTAACAAACTGAAAAGCGTTATCAAAAATGCGTTACTTAATAACCAATAAGTAACTGGGATGAAGTTCCTGAGAATACCATATATTTCCAAACCCTATACTTGTAAGAATATACTTGACTTGATATGCCCAATTCTGCACATTACACTTTTCAACATTATCATAGAAATATTCATAACAACCACGCAGAATGCAATTATCTGTAACCAGCAACTTACTCCAATATTTTATAATATTAAACGTTCTTATATATCTTAATGGGATCCGACCAAGCTCAGAGTAGACCATAGCATTACACGTGCTTTTCTTAACTGACAACAAACGTTTACAGTACTCCAGGTGTACTTTCTCACAGTTATCTCCCTTGTGAAAGCCCCATACAGCAGAGGCATAACTAACAACACTCCCAATATGACTATCAAACAATGATAATGAAGTCTCAGGGTTTAGATGAAGAGATCTTGATTTGGAATTCACACTGAACGCCGCCTTGCGCCCTTGATCAGACAACTGCTTTTCAGCGACACTAAACTTATTATTGAAATTAAAAACTATACCCAAGTAAGTGAAACGATCAACAACTTCCACTGGTAAACCATTATATAACCAATTTTCATTTCTTTTAGTACGACCACCTTTTCGAAAAATAACTATTTTAGTCTTCTTAATATTAACCTCAAGACTCCAACGATCAGAATAAGAGGAAAGAGAATTTAATAAACCTTGCAGACCTTCAACAGTCTCCGAGAACAATACAAGGTCGTCAGCGTACATGAGTAAAAATAGACTTAGAGATTTACATTCCAAAGGAACACAGCCATCTTCGAGAAAATTCATTTCAAAATCATTAACATATGGCGAAAATAGTATCGGGGACAGAACCTCACCCTGCATCAAACCAAGATTGTTTATGAAAAAGTTACTCTTACAGCCATTGATACATACGCATGTTTTCACATTTAGGTACATAGAATAAATAACTGACATGAGTTTACCTCTTATACCCAGCCTAGATAATTTATACCACAACTTACACCTGTCAATAGAATCAAATGCCCTTTTAAAATCGATGAATGCACAATACAGTCTTTTATTAGAAGCAAAAGTTTTATCAATTAAGGTATATAGTGAAAATATGGCATCAACTGTGCTAAGATTCGGCTGAAAACCGAACTGTGCATCTGTAATAACATCAATATCATTTGCCCATGAAATAAGTCTCTGGTTGATGATGGATGTAAACAATTTAGCAAAGCAACTAACTAGACTTATTCCACGAAAATTATTTGGGTCCTTGTCATCCCCTTTTTTAAACACAGGCACTAACACAGCGGAAGACCAGGATTGTGGAAAAAATCCAGTTGACAGGACAGAGTTAAATATCTGGAAAAGCTTATCTATGAAGAGGTGTCCATGTTCAATGAAATATTCATTTAATATACAATCAAGTCCGTGTGATTTTTCTGTTTTCAGCAGGCCGATTGCCTTTCTAATTTCAGACACAGTTATCTCACAATCTAGTTCATCGTATACCGTACTCTCAGAATTACCGAGGTCCTTTGGTCTGTCTCCATTCAAATTTTCACCTTTTGTCATAGTACTGAAATGATTGTAAAATTGCTCTAAAGTCACGTTATTTATCCGGTGCCCTTTCTTTGAAAATGTCTTGAAGAACTGTTTAGGGTTATTTTTTCTCAGAATATCAAGTCTGTTTCCCTCACTGCGCATGTATCTATTCTTACATTTTCTCTCCATTTTCTTATATATACGTTTTTTATTATGCAAAAGAACATGATTCACAATTGTCTTATATTTGTTAAATAAATAAAGAGCATTTATGTACTCAGTGTAAGCTGACTTCAGGCTGTCGTCAAACCAGGGCTTGTCATCAACCCGAGCACATGGTGTGGGGGCGTGGTTGTTTACATGCCTATTGCGTGATTGGTCACGTGCTGCACGCCGAATCGGCATTCTGAAGAAAGGCCCCATAATATCACTAAGCACAGATGAAAATGATTCTACACTTTTATCCATACATTCCTGAGAAGTTATGCGTTCCGGGTGGAAAGACGAGTTCAGCCTGTCCAGGTTAACACGAAGAGCTTCCCCGCTTTCCTTGCTAAGCGCAGCGTCCCAACGATACGAATCACTAACTTGACTGTGACCTGAAATGACCGGGTTGTCAATTTCATGACCTTGACCTCTAATGTTTACGTTGTGAGTTCTGTTTGTTGACATCTCCACATGTAGAGGGGCATGGTCTGAGAAGTGGTTGAAATTTGCGATTATAAATTTTGGAAATAGTTCAAACATATTATCAGTACACAATAGATAATCAATAACACTAAGGCCATTTGCGCCATTGAATGTAAAATCGTTCGCCATAGCTGAAATGTGTCTTCCATTTAATATTCTGAGACCAGTAGATTTGCATAACTGAATAAGTTTGTTACCAAAATCATTATACCCATTGTCAGGGTTCACACGATTTGGGAGCTTGGCATCAGCTTCATATGAAAGGTATGGTTCTATTTGTCTTGCAAGTACATCTGGGAGTTGATCGTTATCTATATAATCGTCCTTTTGTTGAGTCCTGCTATTAAGATCCCCTACTACGAATGCTTTCCCTATATGAGAATAACCAGCGATTTGATTTTCAAGGTCTGTAAAAACATCACATTCATAATACTTGTAATATGTTGATTTTTGGGGTGGTATATAAGTAAGTGCACAATAAACATTCTCTTTAGAAGGAGTAATGGATTTGTCGAACTTTATCCAGGCGATTGTATCATGATATACCCTGTCCAATGATACAACATGCTTAAGGTTGTCTCTAATCAGAAGAATAAAGCCACCTCCTTGCTTTGATTTCGATTTAGTTCTGGAACAGACATGTGTTTGGAAACCAGGTACATCTACATGATAATCTTTTGATAACCAACATTCAGTCAAATAAACAATATCATATGTACACACAAAATTCCGAAATGAAACATCATTCCACTTAGAGCTGAAACCTCCATTTATGTTCCATGAGATTATTTTGATGTTATCAGATAGCACATTCTCCAGACGGTCCTACCTCTGTATTACTGATCCTGGTCCGGTGTACAGCTTGCTGTCGATGTAAAGTTTATCCCGGACTAAAGATGCTTTCCTATTTTCTGATTTAGCCTTCTTAAAAGCAGGGAGTAAGTTCTTTCTGCGTTCCTGTATTTCCCTCGGAAACTGTTCTGCGATAGAGTAGGGAGTATTCTTCAGCTTCTTGCTATTCTTCCTGATTGCTTCTCTTTGAGAGAATATCCTAAACTTGGCTACTATTGGTCTGTCTCGTCCAGGTCTAAGTTTCCCCATCCTATGGGCCCGGTCTATTTCAACAGTCTCTGCCATTTCAAGATGAGTACTACATACGTTTTGTATGACCTCGATGCAGTTCTCATTTATTTCAGGAGCACTTTCTTTAATGTTAAAAAACACTAAATTGTCTCTCATAGACCTACTTTGTAATTCGAGTATGTCCTCATTTAACTTCTGGTTAATAGACATAGTTGATTCAACAGTTTTCTTAAGATCGGTAATGTCCTTATCTAATCTGCTGAAATGTTCTTCTGTTTTTAATTTGCTTTCGTCCCAGAGGTTACTTATTAATTGCTGACTGGTTTCAACTTCATTCATTCTATCCCCGATGTGTATCATTTCTGCAGAAATTTGCCCCATAGAGTATTCTAAATGATCCAATTTCTGTAATCTCCTAGCAATACCCTCTATCTGTGACATCATACCTTGTGCCCAGGGAGGGGGTTGGTCATCGTGGAGATAGCCTGTATGCTGACGACTAGCTGAACTGGGATTTGTAAAGGCAGGGTTCATTATACCAGATTGGTATTGCGGAGATGTCATAAATTGATTGTGGTTACCGTGATAGTTCGGGTTTTGTTGTGAACCTGGAGAGTTCATTCCGTAATGGAGTGAACCGTGTTGTGGTGTGTTGTTCGTCGCCATCTTGGTCCCGGGTGGTGTTGAGGGCTTCTCACTCCTATTCTTGGCCTTGGTTTTCTTCTTTTTCTGAGGGGGTTTCTCTCCGTCTCTGGATTCAGTTGTGTTAAACTGCATCTATGCAATGTGGTTGGTCGTATTTTATGTATGAAGTATACTTTTGTGTGGAATATCGGGGCATATTCGCGGAGCTCTCACCTCCAGCGACCATCCGTGTCAAGGGACGTAATCAACCAAGTCGCCAAGTAGATAACAAGATAATAATTTGTTAAAACAACATGGGCCTATGGTGTCTCCATATGTTGTTTTAGCCTAACACTACCTACGGTGGGCAAATTGGTGCACAATCATTCGTCCTCTGTCATGCCAAGCTGTCACATTAACACTTGGATCTTTATTAAAAAATCTTCATATCTGTGTTTGTTGAAAGTTTTTACCACCTTTTTGTAAAGAAACTAAGAAACAAATATGTCTCTGTGAAATGTGGAGCCGTTGTGTTTCTCTCTGTTTACAGCTGTTCGATCTACGCATATATTGGTTGTTTGAAAAATGATGAAAACTATTATCTAAATATAAATTCATATATTGATCTGATTTTGTTATGTCGCTTATCAGATGTGTTTCAATCAGTAATCAAATGGAACTTTGAATAATTGTTTGAGTAGTGTTGAATCGTTCGTACACGATAATAGATGAAACCGAGTCAGAAAGTGAAGTAAATAAACATCAAATCAAATTTTCTTCGTAGATGTGAAAGGAATATAACAAAATTATCTAAAAACATGCTTAACTGAAACAATTCATTATAAAATATGAATATTATTAACATGTTTTAGTATCCCCCGACTCATCTCAAGATGGGACGTCCCAACTTGAAATCCCAAGTTGGGACGCGTCCCATCTTAAGATCGGGCGGATCCGCAGTTGGGATGATACATATACATAACCAAATATTACTTAAAAGCATTTCTCAATCTTCATCTTAGATTGTCTTTCTCAATCTCAATCTACCACTACAGTCATTTGATGGCGGCATATTGTTCACTCCTTTGCAAGTGAGGTGGGGTGAGTTGGTGTTTAACGCCGCTTTCAAGATTATTTCACTTCTATCGCGGCTTATAGTATTATTGCAGGGGGAAAGCCTGCAACACCATTGTGGCTATGCATTGCGGTGAAACCTGCGAGCATCGGCTGGATCTAGCGAACCATGGTGGTACTGCACTGACATTCAGTGTAGCATTTCACCCAAACCTGACTGTGTGTTGAACAGTTCTCTACTGCAGACAAAGTTGTCGAGACCCTGGCGGGATTCGAACCACGGACCTCTTGATCCGAAGCCGAACGCGTTAACCACTGCGCTATCCTGCCTCTCCTTTGCACGTACTAACACATAAACACGTAACGTACCTCATATTTTAACATATGTTTATATAAATGCATTTTCATTTGTAAATACATATACTGCATATCTACACACCATGTTGAGTAGAAACGTTGTGTCGGTATTTTAACTATCTAATTAAGAATTTATGGAGATTATATCCCGATTTAAGAGAAAGCACGTAACATTAACGAATGTAATGATTATTAATATTGTCCAAGTGATTTATTCTTTTGGGACGTTGTCAACTCTAATTATAATTTAACATGTATATGTATCCATTCAATGGCAGACAGGGTCGTGCATCTATGAAGCATATTGTAGAATTTAAAAAAACCCCCATGTACATGCTAAAACTATTATTGTTACAGGACAGCTACTGACCGCGCTTGATATAGGATGCCCTCAGCTAGTTCAGTAAAGTAATATTCGAACAAACTGTTATATTAATAATAGTATTCAAAATTAATAAACCTTCTTTTTAAAGTGTTTATTTTCCCTTCCAAGACCAACATATGCAGAATGTTTTCATTTACCAAATGTAGTATATTTTTGCACAAAGAGCAACGACTTTCATTTCTTATTGTTTTCCTGAGGATACCATCTTATTTACGAAACTGTTATCTACACTAATGGATGCTAAACTGATTTTAACTCATTAACGCCGAGACAGCTTCACGGCTCAACGCCTGGGCCACTGACCACAGACACTGCTCGCTGTAGCGAGACCAATTAGCTCAAAGAACCCGTCTTTTCGTGGGGGCCTCTGAGGGCCATAGTTGAATGGACACTGTCTAGCCTTGTGCCATAAAGTCTTGATTGTTTTATAGTTTCGTGAAGATAGATGCAGGTGCTGGATATTGATACTTTACAGAAATATAACATGTGATATTTCACCATTGAGTTGATATTTTGGGGTTTGTCCGATTTCAATTCATAAACATGCTCAAAGAGTATTTTCACTTACATTGACTTATATGCATTTTCATTTGTAAATACAAATACTGCATATATACACATCATGTTGAGTAAATACGGTGTGCTCAGCTAGTTCAGTAAAGTTATATTCGAACAAACTGTCATATTAATAATAGTATTCAAATTAGAACAACACTGGTGTTCAAAATATTAATTACATGCAATTATCAAATTGATAATTCATGACATGCCATCCCAAAGTGATGCATTCAAGAAGTAAAGTTAAAATCAAAGTGTATATTTAAATAGCCTCAGATTCTTATCAAATGACTTATGAATACATGCACATAAATGTTAATAATAACGCTTCATCTCGTTTCGTCTAAGATATATGAATTCAATGCGTTTAACAAATAAAATGTATCTAACAATGTTTCAAAATTGGTAACTTCACAAAGACTACAATCGTTTCATCTGATTTGATAAACATAATTTTCAAAGTGTTTATTTTCCCCTTCCAAGACCAACATATTGAGAATGTTTTCATTTACCAAACGTAGCATATTTTTGCACAAAGATCAACGATTTTCATTTCTTATTGCTTTCCTGAGGATAGCATCTTATTTACGAAACTGTTATCTACACTTATGGATGCTAAACTGATTTTAAAATAAGTTCATTGTTATACTATACGACTGACGCACATACGCGGCTCTCTCTGAATAAGAGATGCTTTCTATTTACGCACATAGGCGTCTCTCGCTGTGAGAAACTGCTAATTAACGGACACTTATATGCAGCTCTCGCCGTGAGGATCTCATTATGTTGACGCATATACGCGGCTCTCGGCGTTAATGAGTTAAAATAAGTACATTGTTATGCTATACGACGGACGCATATACGCGGCTCTCGCTAAATAAGAGGTGTTTTCTATTAACGCATATAAGCTTGTCTCGCTTTGAGAAACTGCCAGTAATTTTGACGCATATACGCGGCTCTCGGCGTTAATGAGTTAATATTTTTGAAAAAATGAAAAAAACAAATTGATGGCTTAGAGGCAAAAGGAGATATCTCCGGATTTCAGGTTATCAAGAAATCAAGGTTTAAAGTTTGCACAGCTATGACAAATCAGGTTCATAACCTATGGTCAATTAAATGATATAAATGACACATTCACAATATGACCTATTAGAGAAATCCTGAAACAACCTTGTTTACATTGTTGATTATGTCATTAATTAGCAAAACAGAAATATCTCGTTTTGCCTCCAACACATTTCTATGGCAAAAAGAGATATCTCAAGATGGACAGTGTAAAAACTACTTTTTGCTTTGTGGCAAAACGAGATATCTCAGGTTGTACTTTTTTGCCTCTATACTGATTTGGCTACCGGGTGGCATATTTAAGTTCAAAAACAAGATATATCAAAATGTTCTCTATTTTCTCATTGTAAATGTGGAAATCAAATGCTAAAAAAGGTACAACTAGGTCAAACGAGCATTTAAAATGTAATTAGATTGAATCGAATCAATTCAAATGTCAACAGTAATATACTCAATATCAATATATAGAATAGTTGAGCCACTTTGATGTATTTCAAATGTCTAGTTGGTGTCAATAATTACATATTAGGTTGACTATTGAAGCCTTGTAGTACTCAAAGTATACCTCTGGTATATACTTAGAGAATAACCAACGAGGTACGAGTGACTACGGGAAATATCCACGAGTTGAAATAATGTTCACAGTCGTGAGCCTTGGCGAGCGACTGAACATTATTTCAAGAGTGGATATTTCCCGTAATCACTCGTACCGAGTTGGTTATTCTATATATTACCCATATTCAATTAAAATAACCAATTACGACTGAAAATCCTTGTCATTAAGAGACGATCATGATCGACATTGATCAGCTGATCCATATTCAGACGCGTGTAAAAACCAAACATCTCAGGAAGTAAATTAGTCAACAACGCTACGCAATGTACTTCTGTTTAAAAAGGCCATGAAACTGACGAAAGTTTGTTCCCCAAATAATACATAACATGATTTCATATTTGAGACACATTAAGATCATGACAAAAATACTCTTAGAAGCTATCGCATGACTATGCTTATGTGAATGTGTGTCGTCACTACCTAGGCTACTTACTAACGGGCGAGTGGCTGAACGCACAGTGTTGAAATGAAAATCGGAAAAAACTGTCAATTTTTTAACATTTCAACAGATAAAAGTGGAAATATCTTGAAGAGAGATATATAATGAAAGCATCGAAACGAGTTTGTATGTCAATATGTTCAACTTATCTGAAGTTTGAACAACATTTCTTCTCTTGGATGTTGCTTTCAATCACGTCTTGTTGCCAGTATCAAGAACGATAACTCTTATCGGATTACCTATTGTGTAGTCGATAATGGTGCAATGGTTTGTTTTGTGCGAGCGTGTTCGAACTAGATCAAGTCCGTCAGACCTGCACGTTGTTGCACCGACAAAAGTGTATGGTTTGAACAAACGTTTGCTTCATGTGATTTTAGGTGATTTTATGTTGTGAAATGATTATGATCAATTCTAAGTTATCATTAACGTATCGTTAATCTTCAGATTATGTTTTGATGTTTCATGAATATTTTTATGGCAGCCATGTTTGTTTACAAACGCGACGCCTATTTTCAAGTATTTTGCGTGGGAAAAAATTATCATTCTTGTAAATTACAGTCATAGCGAAACATGTTGATTAAGTGTCAAATTGTATGTGTTATAATTTTAACTTGTAATAAATGTATAAGAATGTTTATCTATCTACGCTTTTCTTTGAAAGGCGATGCATGTGTTTTGCACGTTCCATTTATCAATGAAACGTGAAAATAGTTCCGTCAACCAATCGTATTTCATTCTCAGGGTAACCGACCAATCAACGTCGAGAATCACTAAAGAGCACATGTGCGGATATCAAAAAACTATCCACCTGTGTCTCCTCGCCCATATGGGTAATATTAGGGTGTACATAATGTTTAGAATATCATTTGCTACTAATCAGGGGAGATTATCTTGATTAAACAGTTCAAGTTTCTAGGACCCCAAGGACAGTTAAAATATCAAGTTTTGTCATCTTCAGTTACCCAAAGTCATTTATGCACTATGTTCAGTACATGATGAATCCTTAACTTTCTTTCAAGGTACTTGTGCGGTCCACATCTGATAAATTGGTGTCATGAAATATAATATTTTTATCATATTTTGTCATCTGACATATTATTCACAGATTATACTGCTTGAAATTATTTCAGTTCTTACTCAAAATTCGTTAAATATCATCATTTTAAATTTAAAATATGATATTCCTACTCTTTGAGCTGTTTCTATGAGAAATATGATTACTATTTCAAAAATTCAGTTTTACACATGTTGACATTTTATGACCCCCTTCGCCTCTACATACCCATCCCAACTTGGAATGTCTTTCAGTTTTTACTCAAAAGTCATTTAATTTGACAACTTTTAATTTGAAACTAAGCTATGAACTGAAATTAGGTGTCTTCAGGTGTTCTCTCAGCGTGTTTTCATATGGTTGTTAAAAGGATGACAACGACAAATTCCTCATACATGATTAAATTTTATCGCCAATCTTAACTTTTCTAATACAAATTATGTAACCCAGACATATAAATGACAAAATCTAAGTGCATATTAAATCACAACAAAATCAATTTCAAGTTCTCATTTTATTCCTGACATAAACACGAAATGTTTCAAGAATAGAATGAAATTGTCCATTTTCATAAAAAACATTCATTTTACTCATTAGTTGCATTTTACATAGAGAGAGATAGATATGTCATTTTATTGTAATGACACCATTTGCCAAAGCTTAGATGAAGAAATAAACATATATTCCAAAATGTTGTGAAGCATATATCCGGAAACATTGTGGATTTCACATCGAATAAGTTATTCATGAATTATCATGTCAACTAAAACAAATTTATCACACAGATAGCAAACTCAGTATATAAATAATTATATTCAATAATCATATTCAAAAACGAGACATCGGCTTCAGATTGAAATTAATATTGAAATTAATCACGATTCAAAATTTGGAGACCTAGAGAGTTTAGCAAGATTGGCTGTGCTTTAAATCACGGCACAACAGCCTTAAGCTCTGTAGCCAACCAATCATTACACGATATGTACAAGGATGTTGAATTCTGGCAAATATGTAAATCACGAAATTTACAACTCATGAGATACTGGTATACGTATATGTACATGCTTTGTTTTTGTTCATTTGGAAAAGTAAAACAAAAAGGGTTAATAACAGAATGACATTAATTTAAGTAAAACATGTTACATGAAGGAAAAATGTCATGTGTCATACTAAAATGTTCCAGAACATTTTTCATTCTCTACACAAACTACCCTAGCTGTTCTAACGAACTCATAGAATTGCCAGCTCTGCGAATATCAATTAAGTTCTTATACTTTTTGTATCTCATTAAGTGAAGTGTATCTTAATGTCCACAAGTGGATATATATGATTCATATTTCAAGGGAAAGATTAAATAAAATTCGACAAAATATAGGATTGTTACCTTTTTGTTTTCGATGAAAAATACTAATGATTTATACTAAACAAAATAATTATTTAGTAATGATCCAAATACTAAGCATTAATTAATGAATAAATATAAAACTTTAATACATTGATATTTTCAACAACACCATAACGAGTGTAAAAAGTATCAGACAGGACATAATAAAGTCTTGAGGAAATAAGAAATAAGCAATATATATATGTGAACTTATAACATCAATACCCTGATCACTTGAATACAAAACACTTATTCTATCATGCATACACCAAGTATCCATCCTACAGTCGAAATATTCTTATATCAATAACAATTGTTGCTTGTTAATATTATCAGAGCAATTTTCTATGCAATTAAACGCAACGTCAGAAAAAAATAATATATATATACACATTATACCGTGTTACATTGTTTTCTCACGTAATGTCTGTAATAAAAAAGATGTAATAGAAGTATGCCTTAAAACACGGCTTTTTCAAAATCCTCATGCAGTGAAACGTAGATAAGTGTTATTGTCTTCATGACCAGAAAAATGAAGATCGATATATCACATTGAAGGAATTTATATTATAAACATGTGCGCAACACACAAACGAAGACGAACAGAATAGAATAGACGTACTGTTTAGTTTCAAACATCGGACTAAGGCTTAATAGGAAATACATGACTTAGATAATTTAAATCACTGTAGCAGAATTTTTTTTCAGGTAATCACATGAATATTCACATACTGATAACCAAGCATAACAATCCATATCAACAATTACAGAGCACTCAATGATACCGCATCAGATTTTTCATGAATACATGAAGACATATTTAACCTCTTGGTATCCAGTAGTTCAGGCAAAAACATAACTTAATAGTTAAACGTGGACAATATTAGCAGGACAAAAGGTATACAGCAGGTGTCTGCCGCCCACTAAAATGGTGGCAATAATAGACATGTAACTGGCCTAATGCGATAGTACTTTTTTCAAAATCCAAACAAAAACATATATACAATCCATTTAGGACAAAACCTACCCAATGAAGAATACATTAAATAGTTTGGGCATAGAAAAACCAAATTTAAGAAATTGAAAAACTCTGGCCATTTTTTAACTCATTAACGCCGAGACAGCTTCACGGCTCAACGCCTGGGCCACTGACCACAGACACAGCTCGCTGTAGCGAGACCAATTAGCTCAAAGAACCCGTCTTTTCGCGGGGGCCATTGAGGGCCATAGTTGAACGGACACTGTCTAGCCTTGTGCCATAAAGTCTTGATTTTTTTATAGTTTCGTGAAGATAGATGCAGGTGCTGGATATTGATACTTTACTGGAATATAACATGTGATATTTCACCATTGAGTTGATATTTTGGGGTTTGTCCGATTTCAATTCATAAACATGCTAAAAGAGTATTTTCACATACGTTGATTTATATGCATTTTCATTTGTAAATACAAATACTGCATATCTACACATCATGTTGAGTAGATACGGTGTGTCGGTATTTCAACTATCTGAATTATAATTAAGGATTTATAGTGACGATATCCCGATTTAAGACAAAGCATGTAACATTAACGAATGCAATGATTATTGATATTGACCAAGTGATTTATTCTGTTGGGACATTGTCAACTCTAATTATAATGTAACATGTGCATGTATCCATTCAATGGCAGACAGGGTCGTGGGTCTATGAAGGATATTGTAGAAGTTAAAAAAACCCCATGTACATGCTAAAACTATTATTGTTACAGGACAGCTACTGACCGTGCTTGATATACGATGCGCTCAGCTAGTTCAGTAAAGTAATATCCGAACAAACTGTCATATTAATAATAGTATTCAAAGTAGAACTACACTGTTGTAATTACATGCATTTATCAAATTGATAATTCATGACATGCCATCCCAAAGTGATGCATTCAAGAAGTATAGTTAAAATCAACGTGTAACTTTCAATAGCCTCAGATTCTTATCAAATGATTTATGAATACATGTACATAAATGTTTATAATAACGCTTCCTCTCGTTTTCGTCTTAGATATATGAATTCAATGCGTTAACAAATAAAATGTATCTAACAATGTTTCAAAATTGGTAACTTCACAAAGACTACAATCGTTTTATCTGATTTGATAAACATAATTTTTAAGTGTTTATTTTCCCCTCTCAAGACCAACATATTGAGAATGTTTTCATTTACCAAACGTAGCATATTTTTGCACAAAGATCATCGATTTTCATTTCTTATTGCTTTCCTGAGGATAGCATCTTATTTACGAAACTGTTATCTACACTTATGGATGCTAAACTGATTTTAAAATAAGTTCATTGTTATACTATACGACAGACGCACAAACGCGGCTCTCGCTGAATAAGAGGTGCTTTCTATGTACGCACATAGGCGTCTCTCGCTGTGAGAAACTGCTAATTAACGGACGCTTATATGCGGCTCTCGCTGTGAGGATCTCATTATTTTGACGCATATACGCGGCTCTCGGCGTTAATGAGTTAATAATACTTATCAACAAAATCAGAAAAAGTTGTCTATTATTGTTTTGATAAAATATTTCATGGTTTGTAACAAGGGCGTAGCGGCACCTGAGATAAAAGAACGGTTTGCAAAGGGTGCGTGTTATGTTATCCTCAGTGATGACAGGTAGTATCTATTTAGCACATATCCTCGTTTTAAGGTTAAAAATTGAATTTTAAGAGACCGCAAGTATCTAATTCAACTTTAAATTAGAAACGCATGAACTTTGATATTATTAAACTTTGCAAACGCTGAAATAAAAACAAATTACAAAACCTTACTGCGAGTAGGATTCACACTATTTATGGTTTGTGAATGAATTGTGAACCATCATCTTAAGAATGTGTGCATGGAAGATTATCAGAAACGTAAAACTCTACAACTATTCTCCTCAAAATGTAAGTCATACCAATTGGAGAGTAAAATTGCTAACAATTGCCAATTGCGAATGAACTACATGTTCAAGAAAGGCAAACATAAAACTTCCTCTAAAAGCTGCTCGACTGTCTTCATAAGATATTCGAATGTTAGAATAAATAGGAGAGACTCGAGGGATGATCCCCTACTCCAAGGAAAGACCACTCATCATCCATTGATGCAGGCACTAGAGAATCAATTCCAAAGAGCCGTTTAATCAGCGTTTCTTTCTATTGAGCTTCTTTGATGGTTTCGGCATGCATGTAGACAGCGGCAGATTTAACCAGATGTATATCATCACACGTAATTTTTTTATGCAGCCTTTTTTAAACCACGTTAAAACCATAAGAAACTTATTTTGCCACGTACTAGTGTACTACCTTCATATTATATTTTCAGGTTTAAACAAAATTATGTATAGAGAGCCAATGATAAAATATTAAAGAGTTGTGCTCTTCGTGCAGACCAAAAAATAACTCTCACGTGCATTGACAATTTGATAGTTCTTGTGGCTTCCATTCAATGGATAATTTGCCATTCAAAGCTGGTGTTCCCTGACTGTTTTGGATATCTAAACGAGCTCCGTTTTCATGCAATGTGTCTACTATTTTAAACGATTTGTACATGCACCTATCTTGGCATGCTGAAGAGATAAAATGTAGGGGAGTGTCACCGGCTTTATTTTGATTGTTGACCTCTGCTCCATGTTTGGTGAGTAACTTAGATATATAAAGAGAACGGCGAAGGTATTCACAGGAACTGTTTTCTTTATCACAAACGGAGCGTAATTTACCTTCCTCGTAATGCATATCTCTTCCAACACTTTTTTTCACCCAAGCCTTTGCTGTTAGATGGAGTGCTGTGTCACCTTCTTTATTTTGTATATTCACTCCAGCGCCTGCTTTAAGTAACAGATGAACGCAGTCTTTTGATGCAGACATTGCTGCCATATGAAGTGCTGTGTCACCTTCATTGTTTTGCATATCAAACGGAACACCTGCTTTCAGTAAAGAGTCAACACATTCTTTAGATCCCCTCCATGCTGCTAGATGTAGGTCTACTGTGGCACCAGCTTTCAGTAATGCTTCAACACAATCGTCTAATCTCTTCTCTGATGCTATACAAAGTGCTGTGCTACCTTGTTTATTTTGTGCATCCACTGGTGCACCTGCTTTCAGTAACAAATCAATACACCCTTTAAATCCACTCCTTGACGCTTTATGAAGCGGCGTTTCACCTTCTTTATTCTGTATATCTACTTCTGCACCTGCGTTCAATAACAATTTGACACATCTGACGGAGCCCTCCATTGCTGCTTTGTGAAGTGCAGTGTTACCCTTTTTATCTTGTATATTCACTGTAGCCTCTTCTTTCAGTAACATATCAACACAAAATATCGATCCTCTCTCTGCTGCTTTATGAAGTGCAGTTTGACCTTCATTATTCTGTATATTCACCGGAGCATTTGTTTTCAGTAACGACTCAACACACCCTTCAGATCCCCTCTCTGCTGCTTTGTGAAGTGCTGTGTCACCTGCGTTATTCTGTGTATTCACTGGAGCATCTTTTTTCAATAACGATTCAACACACCCTTCAGATCCCCTCTCAGCTGCTTTGTGAAGTGCTGTGTCACCTGCGTTATTCTGTATATTCACTGGAGCATCTTTTTTCAATAACGATTCAACACAACCTTCAGATCCCCTCTCAGCTGCTTTATGAAGTGCTGTGTCACCTGCAATATTCTGTATATCAACTGGAGCACCTGCTGTCATTATCGATTCCACACAACCTTCAGACCCCCTCTCTGCTGCACTGTGAAGTGCTGAGTTACCTTGCTTATTCCTTACACTGACTATAGCACCTGCTCTCAGCAATCTATCTACATACTCTATATATGCCAGCTCTGCTGATATATGAAGTGCTGTGTTACCTTCATCATTCTGTATATCCACTGTAGCACCTGCCCAAAGTAATACAACAAGACATTCTTCAGATGCGCCCTCTGCTGCTCTATGAAGGGCTGTGTTACCTGTCAAGTCCACACTGTCAATATAAGAACCTCTTTGTAGTAACCACTTAACAGCTTGAAGTCGATGAAACATACTTGCAGCATGTAGTGGGGGCAAATGGGAACTGGATGCGTTGACTGAAGCACCTTTGTCAACAAGTACATTCATAATATCTATGCTACCTCCTTGACTTGCTCCAGATAGACCATATGTCATAATACCTATTGTATCTAAGTTTTTGTTCTTCTCAAACAGAAGCTGTACAATGCTTAGGTTTCCTCCCCTACAGGCAGAAAACAGAGATTCCTCATTAACTGTTGCCCCTCGCTCTATCAACAGTTTTACAACTTCCAAACGGCTGTATGCACATGCATAACATAATGGAGACTCTCTGTCATTGTCTTGCAAGTCAATATCTGCGCCACTGTCAGTCAACTCTGTCACAATTGACATCAAACCATTTGCACACAGGTAATGTAGTGCTGTTCTCCCGCCATCATCTCTTGCATTCAGGTCAGGTTTGAGGGAGAGAAGCTGATGTACAAAGTGACTATCTTTACTTTTTGCAGATACCATTAGAGGAGTTTGATTGTTCCACTTGAAATAGTGATTGAATGTTACATTTATGTTTAACGTCTTCCTACTGTCTTGCAAGTATAAAAGAACTTTGTATGCAGCATATTTACATGTTCCATATAAAACAATATTTTCATCTTCTTCATCAAGTTTGATGTCTGAACAGTTGTCTATGTACTTAAGGAGCTCCGGGGACTTGCTGCTGGGTACTAATGAAAGGAATGTATTGTCATGTATCAATAATGAATGATCAGAATCAGCAAGATGAAGCAGTGTTTTTAGTGGGGTTTCGATTTTATCCATCACCTTACAAACAAATGTCTCTTCTGTGAAAGCTTGATGGGTAAGTACATACACAAAATTGTTTGACATAATCTCAGCAGCAAACCGTTCAGCAAGATGATCTGCATAGAATTTTGGGACATTTGCAATGAGGCTGGTTTCATCTCTAGGTAACAATTTAGATTCATTCGACTGAAGACGGACTCTTTCATAGATAAATGACAAGTGGCAATGTTTTATAACAAATACTGGGTCAAGTAAACACAAACGATATGCCACATTGTCATAGATAGAAGGATGGTCAAATAAAAAGACATCATCTTCAAATTTCAAATAAGATCCAACAAGACTGTCCGCTGTCTCGAGTAATCCGTACATTGGATCGAGTTCTCGCAAATGTTGTGAACTGACATTTCCGTCACCTTTTAACATCTCCTTAAACAAAACTTTCTTATTTGTATCTTTCAGTAGATTTGTTATTACTTTATCCAAAAAGTTAAGTGGTTTCATAAAAAATTCTTCTGGATCAATTGCATTGTCTTCCGCAAGAATGTTAGTAAAAAGGCGACAAAGGAAAGGGAAACCATGTGGTACATCTATTCTTATGATGTTTTCTACGGTCATCAGATCAAAAACAACTCCTGGTAAATTTGACATAAAATTCCAAATAGCTCGTTTTTCTTCAATGTCTCTCTTCATGCTGTGATCCATTAACACCACATGTCTTTCTAATGTGAGGACGTTGGAGAGTCCGTCTAAATCAACAGATACTGAATTTAGTACGTAAGTACGTCCTATTAGAATAATAGTTGAAACGTTTTTGTGTGTATTATTGCTCCTTCGATATGATTTGTGTTCTTTTGTCTTCAACAGTGGGCTAAGAACAGGCTCCCATTTTGACCATTTCACTTGATCAAATTCCAGATTTCCAAACACATCATCAAGCATGATAACAGGACGTTGACAGCCCGAGATGACCTCATTTAACTCATCTGGTGACCTCACTTCGAACACCTGTCTTCCACTCTTGTACATTGCCTCTAGTGCCATGTAACCAACAGTGGTCTTCCCTTCACCTGGATTACCTTTGATAGTCAGCCATGTTGTACCATTCTTTAGTTTACTGAGGACCTGCTTCAGTGCAGCAGTTGTTACCAAGCCCTCATTCCATTCTTCTATGTGACTGATTGTTCTCTCTGCAACGATAAATGGTAGAATTCTGGGAATCGTTATCTTGACGACATATTTCAAGATAATGAATTTTCCGATTTGTGTTAATACGACTTGTAAAATATATATCACACAGCCGTACTATCAAAGTTAATACGACTTGTAAAAGATATATTACACAGCCTTGCTATCAAAGTACTATGTAATCATATATTTAAAAAATCTAATTCATTTTTTGAAGACCAAATGTTAATGCAGTCAGACCAATCTTATAACTATATATGTATCATCCCAACTTGGGATCGCGTCCCATCTTAAGATTCTTGGGATTCCAAGTTGGGACGTCCCATCTTGAGATGGGACAGCGAATACTTTAAGATGTTCATAATATTCTTATTCTAATGTTGAATTTAGTAATAACATGATAACATGTATCATTTAGATAAGCGATTTAAGGCCCTCGACAGAGATTTTGATTTTATGTTGATTTTAATGACTTATTGGCTATATCTATCTTTCATCGCATATACGAGTCTTTCATCATAGAACAATACGATTTCAAATGTAATTAGTATTCTTATACACAATTATATAAATTATTTCCTTATATTCTTAAATCTTTTTTAATTGTGACAGCATGTTAAGCAAATACAAAAAAACAAACAAATATACACTCAAAACCCACTCTGAGTGAATACCAAGAATGCTAATGCCTTCAAATTCTTACACATAAACCGTTCCGTTAAGCATGATTTCAATGTACTCATTGTGTTTGATAGTCGAATCTAAGACTTTATGTTTCTTAAACATAATTCATAAACACTAACCTATAAGTGGTATTCCGTCAATGCTTATAAGTTGTCCAGTAAATAAATCCAGTTATGCCTCCCATTTCCGATCGAACCTGATCTGATCAGTGTCGTGGTGCAAATGGCAAACATACCTGCTTGGTAGTTCAGAGAAGGGTGTGGGGTGGTTGGAGGGGGGTCCGAAAGAAGGTATTTTGGTAAAACATCCGGTTCGGTTATGACACGAATACCTGTGTGTCACCTTCCAATTAGTGACAAGAATGGGTATCAATTGTACATGAGCATGCTTGTTACACTTAGGTAGACGCCGAGCATTTGTTGTCTTGGTCAATGATTATCATTCTTATTGATCAAGGCAATACCACTGATAGGAAGCAGACGTGATCAAATATTTATGTTTATTGTTATTGTATTGTTATTCGATGAAAGTTTTTTGGCCAAACTGAATATATTCAAAATATATTTTTTAATAAACAGAACGATTATCATGTAAAGTAACCAAAATGAAATCTAACATCATTAGAAATACAATATTTCAACTCTTTTTTATCAATACTACAAGAAGATTATAAACGGAGTTTGTTGACTTTGAGTTCATTTATAAACTTTGTTTACCTTCAAAAGACTTTTTGACACAAACCAGGGTACAAAGTTGAAAAAAATGTTTTCTACTTAACCCGAGGTAACATATGATTTCGATCAGTATAAAAAGGCTGTTTCTATATGTACAAGCGTCTATCTAGGCTTGTTAGAAGTGCTGAATTGAGAGAATTGCTGTGTGTTGTTACTGCTAATAAATTAATCAACTGATCAACTAAGGAAAATAAGATGAGTAGGTGAGAGGGAAGAATTACATTTCAGTGTAATATTGTTGTTTTACAGCTGAAAGTTTACTTAACTAATCGTTTTGTTATCTTAAATATGCTACTGAACATGTCCCCCCGAAAAAAGGCATTAGGTTTCTAAATACACATCAACGAAGTTTTATTGATATAATAACAATTATCGAGTTATTTTGTACTGACATACATGTTCTTATGTGTTATCTTCAGAGGACTAAATGATTCATATTGTTATTGCTTAAACAAATTTGATATTGAAACTGTCATTGCTTATTGCAAAATATTATCATATTTCATTGTATAGGATTATGCAAAATGTGTAATCATATAATGGTTAGGAAGTATAATACTATGATTTAAACAGTATTTTATTTCCATAAAACATGCGTTACTCATTATTTAGAATATATATACAAAAAGAAAAAAGGATGAACAAACAGGCAGCAAATGCCTATATAAATTCTTTTCCTGAAACAAACATAAAATGATTAAGATATCAAGTACATTGATGGAAATATACATTTGCAATTATTCTTACTAAACTCAAATTTATATTAAGCTTTGTTTTACATTTGGTACAAATTTTAGGAAAGAGCTTTAAAAATCGTTTGGTATCATTTATGAAATGATAAACAGATTTTATTAGGAATTCGTCAACACTCTGTGACAAAGATTTGTCGCCGTTAAGATAGATTTTAGTATATTGATATGATTTACTAGGGAATATTCAAGTCCTAAGTTGGAACTAGTGGAAAATATCTAAAATGTTGGGGAACCAGACTTTGATTATAGGAACTTTTAATTTTTTTTACATTTGATACATTCAAACAATTCGCCAAAGAGATATACAAGATAATAATTTGTTACAACAAAACGGGATTATGGTGTCTCAATATGTTGTATTAGCCAAACACTACCTACGGTGGGCAAATTGGTGCCCAATCATTCGTCCTCTGTCATGCCAAGCTGTCACATTACCACATTCAGTGTATTCAGTGCTGGATTGTAACGATGGAGAGTACCTTAATTTCTGCTTATAGAAGGTTTTTGCATGGATTATTCATTTCTTTGTATCAGGTACGTTTTTTTAAATACATTTTTAAAAAATCAATTTATCACTAGTGTTGTAAAACTTGGATCTGTATTAGAATAACTTCATATCTTTGTTTGTTTAAAGTTTATACCACCTTTTTGTAAAGAAACTAAGAAACAAATATGTCTCTGTGAAATGTGGAGCCGTTTGGTTTCTCTCTGTTTACAGCTGTTCGATCTAAGCATGTATTGGTCGTATGAAAAATGCTGAAAACTATTATCTAAATATAAATCTATATATTGATCTGATTTTGTTTTGTCGTTTAACAAATGTGATTCAATCAGTAATCAAATGGGAATTTATAATTGTTTGAGTAGTGTTGAACCAATCGTACTCAATAACAAATGAAACCGAGTCAGAAAGTGAAGTAAATGAACATCAAATCATATTTTCTTCGTAGATGTGAAAAGAATAGAACAAAATTATCTAAACTACAATTATTACCTTTTTGACCATATAGCAAAATTATTACCTTTTTGGCTCATTTTTTATTAGCTGCAAAATGACTTATTTGAGACAGTGAAAATATTAATTATCATAAAGCTAACAATAAAAAGTGGTTTTGAACAGTTAATTGCTATTTTAAATTTTTTTATGAGAATTATATTTTTTGTGAGCCAAAAAGGTAGAGCCAAAATTGTTAGGCATTTTTGTTCAAGCAAAATTTACAATTTTGGCTCTTGGCAAAATTGTTGCCTTTTTGGCATGAGTTCATTTAGGTAATAACCACCCATTCAAGAGTATTTCACTTATTCTATGACTGCTAATAATATTGGAGGGAGAAAGCCCATAACACCATGGTGACCATGCAATGCTGTGAAGCCTGCGACACCTGCAAGCATCGGCTGGAACTAGAAAACCATTGGTGGTAGTGCACTGAAATTCAGTATTGCACCTAAATAACTCAATGCGTGTAGAACAGTTCTCTACTGCAAACAAAGTTGCCAAGCCCCTGGCAGGATTTGAATTCTTAAATTTCAAACATTGACAGTTGGAAAGTCAGTTTGCCTTGAGCAAATTTCCCTTTTAAATAACTGCTTAATCAAACTTAATAGATCACATATATATCAATACATCAATATATGCTTCATTGACCTTTAGATATCTAAATTGTGCGTTAATTCAATGATTTCAGCAAATATATGTAACAAACTGTTTTTACTGCTTCACAGACATGTTGAAAACAGAAGACATATATGATTCTATTATTTTTTATTTCAAACACAGAAGTCTGGATATTTTTTTTACAAGCATTTTGATGTAACACATGATGACAGAACTACTTGAAAAGACAACCAATAACAACAGCACAGGCCTTGATCGTTTCCACCAAAGGTTCCACTATGATTTCCTGAAACAGAACATGAAGTTCCATCACAATGTTTTTCATACTTTAGATATATCACTCATGTAGAAATGAACTCTGTAAATGTCAAAGAGCTATAACTCAACAGACATGGCATGGAAGGACAAGCTATACAAGCAATCTCAAATCGCAAATTATAATTTCCATATTGAGGAGAAAGCAGAAAAACTTTCACTTAAGCAGATGAAGACTGATTATCTTTAAACGTTTTGATGCGGGGTCTAAAACTAAAAAAAATATAAAATTCAATATTCACAGTGATTTGTTTTACAACAATCTAGAAGATTAAGTCTCATAACAAAGGTGTTATTCAGAACTAAACTTTCCACTACCAACATCCTGCTACATCAGCGTATTTGTCTCCGCCTAGCTCCATCATATACCCTGATATCTTTTGGCCCAAAACGCTTGTACTCATGATGAGAACTGTTCCAACATTTGCCCTTGACACTCTCTCCCAGTCAAAAGAAGCAGCTTATATTTTACAGATTAGTATCGCAGCTACCACAAGAGCCCAATTATAAGTAGCTCCTACTCTAGCATATAATACCATTTTGGCTCACAAGCCCTTAGGATTATATCTCAGATGAGATCTGTTCGAACTTTTGCCCTTTGACACTCTCTCCAAGTCCAAAGAAGCAGTTTATATTCTTCAGATTAAGTTCTCGATTTCCATAAGATCTCAATTACAAGTAGGCCTCACTTCTAGCATATATATTACCATTTTGGCTCACAAACCCTTTGGATTATATCTCAGATGAGATCTGTTCCATTTTTTGCCTTTTGACACTCTCTCCCAGTCCAAAGAAGCAATTTATATTCTACAGATTAGTATCTCAATTTCCATAAGAGCTCAATTACAAGTAGGTCTCACTTCTAGCATATATATTACCATTTTGGCTCATAAGCCCTTAGGATTATATCTCAGTTGAGATTTGTTCCAACTTTTGCCTTTTGACACTCTCTCCCAATCCAAAGAATCAGTTTATATTCTACAGATTAGTATCACAACTACCATAAGAGCACAATTACAAGTAGCTCTTACTTTTAGCATATATATTAACATTTTGGCTCACAAGCCCTTAGGAGTATAACTCAGATGAGATCTGTTCCAACTTTTGCCTTTTGACACTCTCTCCCAGTCCAAAGACATCAGTTTACATTCTACAGATTAGTATCACAACTACCACAAGAGCACAATTACAAGTAGCTCTTACTTCTAGCATATATATTACCATTTTGGCTCACAAGCCCTTAGGAGTATAACTCAGATGAGATCTGTTCCAACTTTTGCCTTTTGACACTCTCTCCCAGTCCAAAGACATCAGTTTACATTCTACAGATTAGTATCACAACTACCACAAGAGCACAATTACAAGTAGCTCTTACTTCTAGCATATATATTACCATTTTTGCTCACAAGCCATAAGGAGTTTAGCTCAGATGAGATCTGTTCCAACTTTTGCCTTTTGACACTCTCTCCCAGTCCAAAGAAGCAGTTTATATTCTACAGATTAGTATCTCAATTTCCATAAGAGCTCAATTACAAGTAGGTATCACTTCTAGCATATATATTACCATTTTGGCTCACAAACCCTTTTGATTACATCTCAGTCGAGATCTGTTCCAAATTATGCTTTTTTACAATCTCTTCCAGTCCAAACAAATCATTTATACTCTACTGATAAGTATCACAATTACCATAAGAATTCAAAATTACAAGTAGGTCTTACTTATAGCATATATATTACCTTTTTGGCTCACAAGCTTTTAGGATTATATCTCAGATGAAATCTGTTTCAACTTTTGCCTTTTGCCATCCTTACTCATCAGCCTATGATAATGGTCGCGTGGTCCCTGTGGCCCTAAGGGGTCATGGTTTCACCAAATCTATATACAGAAACCCCATCAACTGATAAGTCTCTATTCAAGATTTCATCTTTTGTGCTTTTAGGGTGTGGTCCTTCAATTGAGGTCACAGGGTCACAAGTATATAAATTAGAATCCTCATGCAGACAGACAAAAAGGTTTTGAGAGGATGGCCCCCAGCCCCCACCCCCCTCCTGTGAGAACTCATTAGAGGTTTTAGCCAATTGCAAATTTTGACGGAATGACAACAACCCACGCCCTTTGCCCCTCAGGTCTTACCAGCCAATTTAAGACACAACTGACTCAAAAATGAAAATAATAGTAGATTCTTCTCCCAAACCTGCAATGTCACTTTGTTTCTTGAGTAGAGTTTGGTGAAAGGAAGGCCAGGCCTGCAAGCAGTCACTAGAGGTTGAGTCCTGCATCTTGTCCATGACAAAATCGCGGAACTCTAAAAATAATATAAAACTTTTAAGTTTGAAACAGTAAGTAACTAAACATCAATAGTAACAGACAGAGTAAGCTGAAAATGTCGTGATATAAATTGATATTAATGAAATTAATGAATAATGATCTTTAATTTTCAACATATCATTAATCACTCACACTTTTGCGTAACAAATTGAAATATAAAAACATGTTACAACCATTTGAAATATTAACTGGAGTTGAAAGTAATCACTAAATACATTGAAACAGCTGAAAACATCTTTATTTTTTTTCTCCAAACTACCATACCAACAGTCATTTACACTTACTGATCCTTACAGCCCTGAATTGGACAATGTGAACAGGATTTTATGCAAGGACATAAAAAATGTAATTTACAAACTATATCGCGTCACGTAAGACATAGACTGAACATTATTTGTTCATGGCATTACATACAGATGTAACTTGTAAGTTGAAAAAATTAAACATTGACATGATAATTGTCAGTCAGACACCCAATCCGGCCTACATATACATAAAAAAGATTAAAAGCCTTTCAGGGGGAGCTTGATGGTTAGATATGCTGTTGAATCTCTGTTTTCAGCTAAAAAGGTCTCTTGCTTCTGGAGAAGATGAAAATAGGCATTTAGGGCAGGGTCGCTGTGGCCTAAATAAAGGGTCACAGGGTCACCAAATTGATAAATTAGAATTTTATCAGCTAAGGAGTCTGTACACAAGGTTTCAGGACTTTTGCTTCCAGAGAAAAAGATGAAAATAGGTTTTAGGGCATGACCCTAGTGGCACTTATTAGGGGTCACAGGATCACCAAATCTATAACGTAAAAACCTCATAAGTCAAGGAGTCTGTAGCCAAGATCTCGGGTTTCCTGAGCCAATGGTTCTATAGAAGTAGATAAAAAATGTAACATAATAAGTCTCTAAAAAGAAATCTGCCATTATTGTTTCTTGAGAAGTTAGAGCACATCAATCAGATTTCATCCACCATACAAAGCCTTACTTATAAAGATGAAATCCCCAACAACTGAGCATTGGGCCATTCTATCCAAATAAAAAATCCGAATAATATCCAAAATTCGGTTGTTTAAAACTTACCCAACTTGATCGTTGTTTTGATAACTCATGCATTCAGCCTGATAAAGATATCCTGATGACCTGTGGCCTGGAATAGACCTCAAATTTATCTGCACAGTGTTAGATTATCATCCATAGGGACAAGCAACTCGTTCAGGTTTCATAAGATCTTCAGTTCACTATCCACCATTGACCTAAAAATAAACACAATGAAAATTGAATAGAAAATGCTTAATGTGGGTGAATTGGAGTCAAGTATGTGCGTACACACTATTCAGTATTTTCACCACCTCTGGTGTACAGTACACAACCAAAAGCACTTAAGAGAACCCACAAATATATTGGTAAACGACCGTTGGTGGCCATATGAAAACGTGCAAACACCTAGTAGGGGATACAGCAATAGCAGAATAATTGTTCATAATCATTTGACCATGTGTCCCAGTTCATCCAGCTTTGAATTGGTACCTCGCAAAAATGTGCATGAAACTTGGTGCATAAAGGTGCAAATGTTGAAAAATGTGTAATGAAGGGTGATATCAAGTGATTGAGGAAAAAACAAAGCGCGTATGAGCAGCAAAGCTGGATTTTGGTACTATCTTAATGTTGATATGAGGATGATGGTGAATTGAGTCTCCTAGCATTACTTTGAGAGAAGTTTAATAAAGGTTCAAGGATGAACAATCTTCCCACCTATTTGAGGGACAATCAAGACCAATGTACAAACTTTATCTAAAAATGTGAGCTTCATATACCAGTTGGTTTCTTAATATGATCCCGTGAAAATAGCTTCCACAAAAATTGTGAAAAGTTTGACAGGCAATGCCAAAAAGACCCAAGAAGATTGGCAATGCCCTAAAAATACCTGGCTTTAGAGGCCAGACAAATAATAAACAAATAATAATAATAATAATGCACATTTGTATATTTTACATATAAGAATGCATGCTGAAGACAATAATTTTAAAAAGTATCAATAAAAAATCATGTCATTCTGAAAACTTCAGCTTCTAAATAATTGTTGGTATAAAAGACCCAAAAGATCAATTTCAAGGTGCCTGGGGTGCAAATTTAAAAAACCTAGAAAAAATTGGATTGCCTTGCTTCAAGTTCGAAGGATTGATGGTGGCCAAAACAATAAGCTCATTAGGCCTTATAAGCCCAATGAGCAGGAAATTAAATCATTTACTCTGTAGATCTACAGACTGTGTAATATTTACTATTTAGCAAACTAATTCAGTAAAATATATCTGTCAACAGAAGTTTAACTGTCTTATTGGTAATCAAGTCATGTCAGAACAAGATATTTCATTGTACTCACACCAACCATCATAAGACTTCTTTCATCTCCCCTCATCCAAAAAAAACAACAAACAATTATCCAATGTAATAACTAAATATAGATATCCAGTCAGTGCATGTTCTTAAATAATTAAATATGTGTTTCATGAAAAAACTGTAAAACACAACTCTAGTTTTTACAACCATTTTATATTTAAAAGTCTGAATAAATAACTATTTTAAATTTTTCTGAAACCTGTCTTAGTAAAACAAATCAAAAGTTATATTGATACAAAATGTGATGGTCTTACTCTAAGATACCTAAATAAACCTTTTCACAAAATTTCCATCATTACCATTTACTGCATTGTCATACATATAATTTTACATTATGGGTCCATCTTCCCATATAGTAATACATACATGCTACATAATACCATTGAAATAAAAATCAAATGTTACCTCCGTTAAGACATCTTTTAGGCAAACTATAAGCAGTAGTTTAGAAAAATAAAATGTCAAATCTTCAAATTATGATTGAAAGTGAAATTACTTACCAATAATACTTACCATTGCGCTGTTTTACCATCAAATTTTTAAACTAACTGTTTTTCCATATCTTTTCATAATGATATGGAGCGCTTAAAGAATTATCAACACTAAAAGCCACATATTTGGTCTTTAAAGCATGCCTTTGCTGACAAATTGAAATTGAGGGGGTAAATAATCTGAGTAACAGCGAAAACTGAAGCACCGTCTTTGTTACAAATATTTGTGATCATGGACTACAATGATCAATTCGATTTATGTCTTACAGATTTGATATTTACAGGCATAAATCCTGCATCTCTATGTACCCTCAAGTAACCTGTTTTCATGGTCACCTATTTCACAGTATATACAAATGATTAAGTTAACCTCTTACTGGTCATGACCAGTCAGCAGTTATTTTATTGATTGGTTGTTCTTAGCTGCAGAGCTGTAACTACATAACCTCTTTCCCCAGTTTTTATCGAATTTATAAAAGGCGACTTCAGGTTATCTATTAGCCTATTTTGGCTAGGAAACTGTAGCTATAGGTTGTTTTACATGGACCCAAGCAGGAAATGGTAATTTTTTCATCCATCTAATTCTATTTAACAATTATCTTCAGTGAATCAAATAAACTTTTATGCTTTTCATGTATTACTATTTTTGGAGAAAACTTATGTTTGATTTTAAAAATATAATCAATATCAACTTTTTTCAAACACTATTTTCCTGTAAAGCTATATTGACCTTATCCTGAATCACCTGACATTGAGGTGTAATCTGTTCTATTGATGGAGAAGTGAAATAATAGAAAGCTTATTTCTTACATATATTTTGGTTAATTTGTAGGATTGTCTGGTGCAATGAAAGCAAGTTATTAATCGAACAGTTAAACATTGCTTGGATTGCTCACATTAAATCTTTAGCCACATTAAATACAAGACATTTTGTGACTAATAGGTTTCCAATGCCAAATGTACACTGAGCAGAAGAATGGATTTTTTACTTGACCAGAAATATGACATTTGATGTTTAGTATTTGTGAAAATAAAATAATTACATGACTAAGTAAATACTTTCGAAATGTGTAAATGTTAAATTAAAAGCTATTTTTCACTATTAATCTGGCCTAAGAGTAATTTAGGGGTCCGAATGACGGGGTATCTAAAACGTCTATAAAATGCTAGCTAGTCCTTGAAAATAGTTCAGATGAAGATATTCTGAAAGCTGAAATAAGTGAATGTAACATATTGTATAATTAGGCATCCTTGAGTTTGGTTGCAAAATGGAAAATCATCAAAAGTTTGGTTGCAGTCCCCTATAGGCAACTGCAACCACATTATTTTTCGTCAAATATTCATCATTTTTCATGTCTTGGCTAATAATAATTTGGTTGCAGGTAATAACAAGCTTACCAGATCAATTTGGTTGCAGCAGACTTCAAAGTTACCTAACTTGAAAACGATCAAGTCAACAGTTTCAATTTGACATTTTCCCTCTGACATAATGTGTCACGTAATGCCATGCACTACATAACACGTGTTTCAATTGGCTAATTCAGTAACAAACATTTTCAATAAAATTTTGATGTTCCTTTTTACATATTCATGATTGATTTTGATCGGTTTTTAGATAGAAACTAGTCAATAAACTTACTTGCTGATGTTAATTTTTTATCAAAATTGGTTTATAATCAGAGGCATCTGTTACAGCCAATGATAATTGAGTTGAGATTTTACAGCCTTTCGAATTCGTCTTGGAGTCATGTTGTAAAAACAAATGGCAATTTACGAAAATTTGGTCAAGGAATGTCATAAATACCTACCAAGACAAGACAAGTTAGTAGAAATATTCCATCCACTTTGTCAGAAACGACAGCAAAGCACAACATGATAGAAAACTGGACTCGGTAGCTTTGAGCAAGTTACCAATGCTTCATTAAAATGTAAATAAACAGCCAGGTAAAGTTCCAACATTTGCCATATTATCATTTAGTTTCTCTCAGCATACAGATTATGTTTAGTCAAGACTCAAGACAAGTAACCAAACTTCAAAATTAGACGTTTTCAAGGTTATAAATTGGTCTGCAACCATACTCAAAAGGTTTCATGTTATATATCATTGTATATAAAATTATCCCAGCTACTTTAAGAAAAATCCAATTTCCCCAAATCTCAAATTAATTACTCTTTGGCCATCAATCTGTGTATAAGAAATAGTGACAGTAGAATTTGAAGTTGTGGCAAGTGTTGTATTCCCATAATTTGACTGTGTAAAAATTAAAACCCTGAAAACCAGGTGACACTGACTGACGCCAATTCAGTAAAAATGGACATCTGTTTTTGAAAAGTCAGCTATAAATTCAACAAAGGAAGAAAAGAACATTTTGATTAACATAAATTGAATGATAGAAATCACTTTGTGTCTGAGCTGTTACTATCAGCAAAAACGCTCATAGAAGATTTTTTCTTAATACCACGGAAACAGGTAACACGAGGGTACAACTGTACCGAATTGACACAAACAAGGCCAAAACAGTGATATGACTGATTTACGACAGAGTCAATTAAGTCAGTGCTACTATCTATTTTATTACTAAGATATTCAAATTATTCAAAAAAAGTAATTGGTATACTCACTGTGAATACATGAAACAGCAACGAAATGAAAGCCGGGCAGCCACTTGAAATGGAAAGCTTGCGATGTTCACTTCCGGCGCGCTCAAATCGTGTTTACGATAAACTTTTCAGTATTTTGTTATAGATGAAATCATCAAAAGAAAAAAATACCCATTATGCAGTTAAATTAGTAGCATGTACTAGAATGATATACATTAGATCTAATATATCGACTTAATTATTAGCATCATATGTGGTTCTCCGAAATTGTTACGCTGCGCTGCGACTGGAGCCAAATGACAAGAATGGTCGGCGACCAACTCTGATAGTGCGGCTGGATTTATAAATTGGAAAAACTTATTTGAAGATATAAACGATATGTTTTTGCATTTATTTTATCACGTAAATGAGCCTATGATATGCTAAAAGTTTGGATGTCATTATATACATTCAGTGTCGAGATTTAGCTGATCAAATATCGTGTGCCAAAAAGGTAAACCGAGATCATACATGAAAATGTTTTCATGACATAAGTTAGAAAAGTATTATTTGATAAATCTTAAAAAAAAGAACAAGTGGCTCTGTTGATAATCATGCCTGCAGAGTTCTTAAAATTGTTGCAAACGTCAGGGGAAAGATTTTTGTGAGTGCTGAACTATTTTTCCGGCATGCATTACAATTTGTTTTGCAAAAATGAGACTATGACTTTAATACCCGGACGCCAAAGCCCATGTCATATCATGCCAAAAACCCATCATTGCTTTCAGGCCAGATGAGATAAAAAAAAACCAATACTACTCACTCATGATGATGTCTGTTTTACTCCACGAAGCTGCAATGTATAAAGAATTTTAGAAACATGTTCTTTAGTCATTATCATGGCTCAGTCCTTTGTGATTATTTCTCTAAAGTTGAAGGCTTTCATATCAAATCATGAGGATATTATCTAAATAAATTGCACCTTGATGGATCACCTTGCAAGGTATAAAAGATCATTAAATATTTATTTATTTAATGCACAATTATCCGATAAGGTGTTTCGTTTCATTATTTAAATCAATACTGTTAATTAAAATATTTTCTACAAATGCCCTGAATTGACATAACTGTTTGAAAAATGTGTTCGTCCAAAAGGGTCAAAATCTTATTTTTCAAATGATCATAGTTAAAATCATTACGCACCAAGTGAAAACTGTATGCAGCCACTTTTTGTTAACATCACGAAATACTATTGACAAAATATTAGTATCGGATTAAAAAGTTCTGCAAACATCTATGTGAAGAATGTTATATTTAAAGTGGAAATCCCGGATAAATTTCTGTTTTTAATCCACTGACTTGTGTGGTTCAACTTCCGTTCCAAGCTAAACATTGGTAATGGAATATGAATTTGGTGTAACGGAATTAGGTCAGAATTATTCCATGTGTTTTTATTCCCTAAAATAAAAAAATATTAAAATCCACTACTGCCATCGTGAAGTTCCGTAAGTTTGAGCGGAAGTGACGTCAACTGTGGAAAACAAACCGCCATCTTGCATGACTGGTTAACACGTTCTCATTAGCGCGACCTGTAGGTTTCAGCATTTTAGCGCTTTGACTAACTTTTAAAGAGGTCAAATTCAAACATGGTGAAGCGTTGCTGTGTAGGAGGATGCAGCAAATCCGATATGGATGGTGTTAGCGTACACGAGTTTCCGAAAGATCCGAAAATATCGGCCAAGTGGAATCGTTTTGTTCGCTTGTCGAGGACAAACTGGACCACAAGTACCGCACATTCAAGTGTGATCTGTGGAGATCATTTTGTAGCCCCAGACGATTTTCAAGGATATTACCAGTTTATCCGAGGATTCAAGAGACAACTGAACCTCGTTCGTGGTGCAGTACCAAGTAAACTTCCAAAAAGGATGCATGAAGTTGAAATTCAAGCACCTGTACCACCGAAGCGGCGACTGGGAACAACGATGAAACTGACGTGTGCAAGGGTTTGTAGGCGTAGTTTAAGTTAATAGAAAAAAAAACCAACGAAAATTCTCCCATTAAAGCCGTTTACAAATGTTAAATGCAACAAACTTTATTTTATATCCTTATTTGAAACATTTGAGTAAAAAATATAAAACTTACAATATGTAAATTAAAATGAATTTTATTGATCTGCGTTCGAAGATTCCTTTTTTCAATATATTGATTTTATAAAAGGGAATAACTACACAATAATGAGTTATGACATGACATTTAATTTATATAGAAGTTAAAGTGTTGTGATCTTAGTTATTTCAATGTATGACAAGTGACCCACTTATCAAGGTAACCCTATTTCATTATTGTGACAAAATTTACTATCGTTTTTAAAGCTCACTAAGAAAAATATTTGCAAATAGACATAAACATGATAAAGAATGACTAAACTGAATGCAGCTAATATTAAGATAAATAACTTTTGATAGTGGATCATGTTTTCATTATTTTCATTATTTTACTCAGGCTTCAAGGGAACTGCTTTCATCAGTGAATTACAAAGAAGATCAGGACATTTTCCCACCCGAGTGTTCATCTGGAATTTTCAATGTGGAAGCAGACGAACCAGACGGCGACCGGACACTTCCGTCAAGTCTCACCAAGTCGACACAGTGTCATCGAAGGAAACCACGAAGAACCAAAGGTAAGCAATAGAAAATGTTTTATTTCTTCAAATTAGCTAGATTGCGTTCATGAATTATAGGTACTGAAAATGTTTGGAGACTTTTTTTTGAGAGTTATCTTAGCCCTAAATTACATGCTAATTTTTTCTTTTCCAAAATCAAAACCCTGCAGAATTGTATGGCTATATGGGATTTTAAACTGTATCCAATGTAGTTATGTATTTGCTGTAGAGTAAAATAATGAAACAACCATTATTCAAATTGTATTTTATAGTTAATTTACAATTAATCTTTTGTAGGTATACAGGCAAAGCCACAACGTGTCTCAATTGGGATACAGTGTTCTTTGTTGACCGATGACGCCACCCATGAAAATGATGATCTTCCAATGGACAGAGTAGAGGAAAAAGATGACAGCAGCGTCAGCAGTGATGAAGATCTCACCTTGTCTGACGAAGAACTGGAAGTCGTTGAGACACCAAAGTAAACTTAAAACTTATGAACTAATTAAAAATGATAATGATACAGATAGCACTGAGGACTGGATATTGAACTGATTTCTGTATTGTGATATATTGCCTTTAACAGCCCCTTGCCTTTCAATATTAGAAGAATAATTTGAAGGAGTTTTATTTCCATCTCTTATAGTGGTTTATGTATGTAACAAAAACTACAATTTTGATAATCAGGCTTTTTATTGCTCTCAAAATATAGAACAACACTCAACGGGATGAAATTTGAAATTCTTAATTAATGAAAACCATCAGTGAAAGTAACTTCAATGCGTTATTTGATTTCTGTCTTTTCAGATTAGCTCCTCTTGTGGCAGCCCCACCAAATATTGAGGAAAAATACATTGTCTTCAAGACTCCACTCTTGGAATTATTTCAGCAGTGTATAGCTTGTGGACATCCTGCCCAAGGACAAATTGACAAGACTATTGGAACATGCATTGTTGTAGTTCAGAACTGTTCCAAGTGCAGTTACACACGGACATGGTCAAGTCAGCCATTCTTCGGAAAGATGCCTGCAGGGAATCTTTTGCTGTCTGCAGCTATCCTTTTTTCTGGGAGTTTGCTTGGCAAGGTATCCAAGGTACTGAAGTTGATGAATATTGCCAATATTTCCGAGACAACCTTTTACAGGCATCAAGCAGACTACTTACAGCCTACTATTATCAACACCTGGCGCTCGAAGCAGATGGATCTCATAGCTCAACTACGTCAGCTTGGACGAGGTCTTTCATTATCTGGCGATGCAAGATCAGATAGTCCAGGACACTGTGCCAAATATGGTAGTTTCACGTTCATTGAGCAGAGCGTCAATAAAGTTCTAGACATTCAGCTTGTTCAGGTATTATTTTTTAGATAATAATTAATCATATAAACAATCCATGCTATCAATAATTGAATTTCCTCAGAATTTGTTGATTTAATTTTTTTTCTATTCTTATAGATATACAATTTCATTTCTATTCTTAGCGTCCTTATGAGAACTTTGATCTTAATTGTCTAGAAAAGGATGATAATGGTTGTAACGTTATAGTGTCTTTTTTTGTTTCAGAGTAATGAGGTAAAAAACAGTTCCTGGTGTGAAAATGAAGGTTTGCGGAGGAGTGTCAACTTTCTCAATCAGCATGGCCTGTCAATTGACACTCTCGTCACTGATAGACACAGACAGAATGCTAAATGGATACGTGAAAACCTTCAGGACACAGTCCATCGTTATGATGTGTGGCATGTTGCCAAAGGTAGACCATTTTTTTGGGACATCTGTTTTTCCACTGTAACATGTTTACTTGTTTTTAAAAAAAAACCCCATTTTTCTACCTCTTGAAATGAAAATTGTATTTGTCTTAGACAAATTTGTTATTAGTAAGTAATTTTGAGGTTGGTTTTACAAAAGACTGTTAAATATTTCTAATCAACCTCACGAAGTAATGATATAAAAGTTTTCTTTCGTATTGCCAATAGAATATTTCATTAACAAACTTTTGTGACATACTCCCTATCCAATTTAACTTCACAAGTAAATTGTTTTTGTGAACTGAAAGTTGATTGAAACAATGTTAACCCTTTGAACATCCACCATTTCTTCAATTAGGTGTTGGGAAGAAGATCGACAAGCTGGCGAAGGAGAAAGACTGTGCCGACTTGTCTATGTGGAAGAAGTCTATCACCAACCACATGTACTGGTGTGCTGCCAGTACTCCAAACAACAATGGGGACTTAATGGTTGCTAAATGGGAGTCCTTGCTTAACCACCTGCAAAACTGGCATTTAGACTTCCCAAACGAACTCTTTCCTGCCTGTCTTCATGGACCGCTTGACGGCGAGAGACAAGAGAAGCTTTGGCTAAACCCAAGTAAGTTTAGTGATACATTTCTCTCCTTCAGAGAATTTTTAATCAATAACATTTTGAAACTAATCTATAAGGATATTCACCTAACTATACAAAATTGAAATTGTGAAAATATCATTTTTTCATAACCAAGAACTGCATATAGAAATTTGTGTCTTAGTTTTATAGGTGATAAACCAAATATAAAATGCCATCCATGCTAATTTGTTCCAGCATCAAAGGCATTCGTAAAGCTTGAGAAGATCCTCACCAGTAGGTATCTTCTTAAGGATGTCACCATGCTGTCTTCTAATGAGCAAACCTCAAACCTTGAAGCCTTCCACAGCTTGATTATCCAGTTTGCTTCTAAGCACACTGCATTTTCTTACATTGGAATGACTGCAAGGTAAGTTTTTATTTATTGATTTATCACGTCTGCTAGTTAACTTTCATAGTCGAAATGCAAAATCATCTGTAAAAGTATCTCAAGATTCACTTAAATTACACTCATGAACATGAATTTAGCAATTAAACAGCTTTGTAATTAATTGATAAATCCCACTCAGTTTTGTTAATTATCGCTGCAATTTTTATCCATGGTATTTATAGAAACCGATTCACAAGTTAAATACTTTCAGCAGAAATCTTTGCCAGTGATAATTTAATATAATATCATATTTTATATTTAAGACTGTTTCTTGCTGGGCTGCACTACAATGAAAACAGCGACAGGAATCAAGCTGAGACCAAAACTGGGAATAAAAGATATTCTCTCCATTTCCCAAAAGCAGCTAAAATGACAGCAGTCATACGGCCAGAAAAAACTGCTCCAACTTATGGTGAGTCATGTCACGATGACATCTTTATATTGAATTACAAGATCCTCAGAATCAGAGACTGGATAGGGGAGTCGGCAACCTTAGAGGAATTACATGAATCAAAGCCTGATGGGCTACAGGCCAAGTGGGTATTTTCATAGAAATGATCATTGTACAAAATTTTTGGATAAACCTCAACTTATAGTCTGATTTCATATTTTCATTCCAGCCTATGCTGCAAATCTCATGATGGAAGTGGTACGATGCTACTGTGAGAGCCCAACAGCCCTGCGCCAATCCATACAGGACTTGAGAGATAGAGTGCCCGACCCCCTCTGTTCTGACAAGGAGAGACCATCGAAAGAGGATGCCATTGCAGCATATGTCAGCCGTTTTTCACGCTAACTATTTAACCCTAACCATCCCAACCAAAGGCAAACTCCCAGACGGAGCCTACTTTGCAAAATGGTCCTCTTGTCCCCCTTCTCCTGGTAAGTGAGGTCATGGCGACCAGCGACCAGCAGTGGGGTTAGGATAGGGGTGACTTATGCAAATATTTGCGCCTATACAAACAGGTAAGTAGGCTTCGAACAGGAGCTTTGCATATATCAACAAAGAAACGCACATTGCGAAGAATCACCATCAACGACTCAACGTTGGAAACGTCAAAGAAATCCAGGAAGAACACGAGACGAAGCAGCTAAGTATTTTCAATTTTCTTATTTTCTAAACTCAGAAGACTTAACACAGCATACTGGAAAAAAATATTTATATATAAAGTTATGTTGTAACTCGCGGTGGATAAATTCTTGATTCTGGTTGACTGATTTGATTAATTGCCCTAGATTGAATGACAGTTTTGATTTTGAATGTGCCATTCCCTTATCTCAAAAACCGTTTTATATTTTTTTCTGAAACTTGTTTTGTGGTTAGGTCTAGTGTAGGACTGTTGCCTTTTGCTATTTTAGTTATTCAGATTTTTTTTCTGGTTCCTATGGAAACAATTTGAATTTAGTGCATAAAGGGGGGATGCTTTTGTTTCAAGGCCAAATCTGAAAAAAAAAAGTTTAATATTTTTGTTCAAAACTTGGTATGTGGTTTGATCTAGTGATGGAATGGTGCCTTTTGCTACGTAGGTTACTCAATTTCTTTTATATTTTTCTGGTTTCCATGGAAAATAATTGAATTTTGTGCATATAGGGGTAGGGTAATTTTCCAACCTGATGCTCACATATTATTATGATATCAACCTTTTAATTATGTGTTTGGTATGGATTGTTTCTGGTATAAATGGCAATAAGATGATGATGTTGGATTAAAAGTTTGGAAGGGGGACATCACTGTGCATCACTTGCACATATTTCTAGTTTATTTTCTTAAAGCTACCTATCCTAACTATAGATATAACTTCAATATACCCCTAATCAAAAGTATTTATTTATAAACAATAATAATAACATCTCAATGTTCCCATACGCTGAAAATTTCTTTTTTATCTTTTGCAGGTACAACGCCTTATCGAAAGTGAGACATAATCATGACATTATTTAATGATAATAACTATTATTTTTATCTCATCATGCCTCATGTTCATTGTGAATCAAACAATTACTTTGTTTCATGATTAAGAAATTAATATGGTTTTATAGACGTCTTCAAATTGTTTGTTTACAGTTAAGACATCTTAATTAATGTTCTGAAACCGGAAACTTTATTAATGTATTCCTTGAACATGAACGTTACAATACAAAGGATGATGATCTACAGAGCCCATTGCTCTTCTTTGTCATATTTTCTCCTGAAAAAGACTCGGAAGACCAAGACCTGTGTAGATATGCGCAAATAGGTATTTTAAATTACAGATTTTGTGACCCAGTGGAATAAAATTAGATAAGAAATAAATAACAGTTTAAGACTTTAGAAGTGTTTATTTGGTAGGCAATGCATTTATAGGTTTGGCCATTTGAAATCTTTGTACTGTCCGTTGTCATTAGGGAAACTTGATCTGATAACTTTCATTACACATGAGGGAAGCGGAACTCTGTTGTGTCTACCTAAGAAACCCCAACACCATCTCACAAGTTGTCTGTAAGCAATGTATCTGTATTTGCTGCAAAATTATCAATTTAACAATTCAATTTTGATATTTGTCCTTTTTTTTATATGTAATCATACTATTCATAGTTTGTTCACAATAAGCTGGGTTTGTATACATTATTAGATTTATTAGTTAGATTTGTGAATTGGAAGCTAATTTGGTACAAAAGTGTCAACTAGAAGCTAAGATTGTAATTTATAAGTTAATTTCAAGTTTGGTCAACAAACAATTTAATGAAATAGTTTTTGCCCTTACTCATGGAGTTCGCGCTCTACGTTTCCATAGTCTTGTCTGTAGTGATGGTAGGCGGTCTCTAAGACATAGGGATTGAGGCACACAGCTTCGAATCCTGGATGGTCTGTGATACATGTCGGGGCGGGGGAGTTGGGATTAACGGTTTCAAACTCTTGAAGTTTATTATTTATCTGCTGTCGTTCTGTACAGCAGAATCTGTTTTCCGGGTTGTCAGCAGTGGCGCAACGGCCACAAGTACACCTTACATAAAGGGGAAAATGTCGAATAAGTTTTCAGTGGTAAATCTTGTTTTAAAATAAAAGAAATGTTTTTTGTTGTTTTTTAAAAAGCAAGTCATCACTTGTGGAATTCCTTAAAATTGCATTAATTATTCTTATTAATTGTAATCTATGCTTACATGATAACTTTTCCTTTTTTGGAATGACAGCTGATCAAGCAATTCATATGTACAATATTTTATAAAGACAGCTAAACTATCCGAGTTGAAATAGTGATCATGCAGGGATTGGCAAAGGTCACTGGGGGCCATGAGCCATTTTGCACATTTGATGAAAACAGAACCCATTCAAATTCGAGATTTTACCATTGCTACTTAGGGGAATGACCTATTTAAAATTCTGAAAATGAATAAAAGCCCTTAAAATGGCCCATTGTCAAAGGTGTCTTTCCCAATCCCTTGATCATGTGATGAAAATTATTTTATTTGTAGGTGAAATGATTACTAATGTTATGGAATACTTTGAAATAATTTTGGGGAAATTTGATTAGTGAAAATTATTCTTTATTAACATTCATGCAAGTGATGACTGAAATTGTCTAGGTACTGTACACAGATATACATGTATTTCTCTCTTTATATGATAGCAATTCATTGTCGGATGGTGCTGCAAATTACAATAAGCATAAATGAACTAGATACTTGAAAAAATCTTAGGTAGAAAGTTTGAGACATTTGATTGTATTAGAAATGAAGTTTTGAATAAATACTTGTTTTAATGGTTATCTCTGGTTTTCATATATTCATTTCATTTGAAATTTTAGTGAGAACATCACATAAACATGGTTCCGTTAAGGTCAATTAGTGAAGTGTACCATAATTATATACTTATTAAATTTGGGAATATTAAAAAAGGCCTAACTTTTATGATCTAACAGTTTCAGATTGTGATGATAAAATTGTATTTTAAAATTATTTTATCCCACATAAGCTATATTTCGAATATGCTTGAATTAACTGAAATATATTATTAAATATATAAGGGTTGTGTTGAACGAAACTTGCCATTGAAAGTACTGTATGTACGATCACGTAACACGGAAGTGAAGTTGAGACATAACTGAGTGTTAAAAACGACGGTAGCCATTCCCGTATGGTAATAATAATCATTGGAATTGATTTATTATATATATTCATTCCTCAATCGTTGTTCAAAGACAAATTATTCATCAAGGCTTTTCAAGAAGCTGCTTATATTTACTCGATAATAAAACGACGTAATATTTTCACGCGTACATAATAACCTGGATGAAAACACGTGGTTTGAAAAGATGCTAACCATGACATGTCGTCTAGCGAACGTACATCCCGAACAGATTCCAACTGGGAAGTGTTGGATCTGTTCCCGATCACTAACGGTTCAAAGCGATAGGGCTCTGGCGCGCCATCAAAGCTTGCATCAGAACCCGTATCGCTGTCACTCGTGGTAAAATCTGCAGTCGCCATTTTGTTTGTTTGCAACAGTTGACGTCACTTCCTGTATTGGTAAGAAAACGTGTTTTTTCCGGTCGATTCCGTAAAACAAGATGGCTGTTACGCTTCAAAGCGACGTAAACGGTATAAATTTTTTACTTCAGTGGTAATTATTAGCAAATGCACATGACTTTCATCCTTAATTTAAACGAAAATAAATTGAATGTAACAAAGGAAAACTGTTGTTCATTCATGTTAAATGTACATGTAAACACATTGAAGATATTCTAAAGAATTTAGGACTAAATCACCCGGGAGTTGCACTTTAATCTATATGTGACCTTGCATTTGAACCAATTCAAGCTTCCATATATATATATAATTATTGGTGAATATTGTGTACAAGGCCTATGTCATTTTCAAAAAAAACGATTTTGACTGTCTCCTTAGAAACCATACACTAAAGCTCACAATAAGGCTTCACAAAACGCAGTAGGGTACAACTTTTTGGAGTTGATTATGTCCTTGCTCGTGCAGTTTGCGCATCAAAAATCCTTCCAAGACGTGCTGCTCTCAGTTGAAATTTCAACATGGTCAGACATCAGCTGAGTGAATTTGAGCCCACGGTCTGGTTGGCCAAGATCAACGTCGCAACGTCAATATCGGCATGTCTTTCAAATGGATTTACATCAGTGTGTTGTTACAGCAAGATGTCTTAGAGGAACTGTGAAAAACAGGTACCGGACCAGACCATAAGAAATCATCTGCAGCCCACAACATTCGATCTCGACGATAAGCAGTTCGACCACCTCTTCATAGGGCAGCCGTCGTGACTGGTTCACATGTCAAGAGACTGGAGACGGCGACAATGGGGGCGGGTTCTCTTCACTGATGAGTCCCGATTTGCATTACAGTTCAATGATGGCAGACATCACGTCTATAGGCGGCAAAGAGAAAGATTTGCTGATATTAACGTCAATTAACGCAATCTCTTTGGAGGTGTGACGGTAAGGATGTGGGCTGGAATTTCGTTACATCACAGGACTCGTTTTTTTCATCATCCAAGGAAGAGTTGAAGGGTATCAGGTTCAGAGATGAAATTTTACAGCCTTTTGTCACAACTCTTTGTCAAATTGGAACAGGTTCTGTTCTTCAAGATGACATTGCTAGACTGCATATAGCACGAGTTGTTAGTGATTTTCTCACCAAAATGGTAAATAATGAATAGATTGGCCAGCATACTCTCCTGACTTTGCACCTATTGAGCATGTATGGGATGAGCTGGGCAGACGTATAAGAGACGATCATGGGCAACCTGAAAATGTGGCAGGTCATTTCCCAGATGTATTTTCGACGTCTGATCGACAACATGCCTCGTCGTTGTGTCGACTACTTACGAGCACGTTGTGGTTTCACTCGTCATTAACAACGTTATCGAATTTAAAACAGTTTTGTTGGACCTCCGTATGCTCAAAATGGCGAATTTTTATCAGATCCTAAAAATAGTTGTGTATTTAAAGTGCATATGCTTTGCATAACAGACTCAACATTGAGACATATTGAACTCATTCTGACCAAACGTGTGCTAAAAAGATTTGATGTCCATGTTCCCTGTGTTTTAAAAATGTCAAACAAACATAATTGGTTGACCCTTAACTTCTTTTGAGTAGTATACTATGTACGCACAGACGACTGTCGTGTTCTGGATCCCTCCTTCGACAACCCCAATAGTAATTGCTGTCCCCACAGTTCCTCCCCGTACTGCAGTCACATCAATATTACATCCTGGCTTGTTGGAATTCTGAGAGAAGAAATAATTGTGCAAGTTTCATGACAATTGCTGATAAGAATAAGTTGGAAGAAAGAGTTGAAACGTTTGTACTGTCGAATGATTTATGATTATGTTAATGTGTTTATTAACAGTTGATAAATAAGGAAAACATCAATTGTTTCTCCAACCTCAATAGTAATTGCTCTCTCCACAGTTTCCCCTCGTACATCATTCCTATCAATATTACATCCTGGCTCGTTGGAATTCTGAAAATAGAAACAGTAGTCCAAGTTTTATGACAATTTCTGATAAGAATAAGTTGGAAGAAAGAGCTGAAACATTTTTACTGTCGAATGATTAATAATTACGTTTATGTATCTATTAACAGTTCATAAAAATGGAAAACATCCATTGTTTATCCAACCTCAATAGTAATTGCTGTCTCCACAGTTCCTCCTCGTACATCATTCCTATCAATATTACATCCTGGCTCGTTGGAATTCTGAAAATAGAAACAGTTGTTCAAGTTTCATGACAATGCTGATAAGTATAAGTTGGAAGGAAGAGTTGAAACTTTTTTCTGTCGAATGATTAATAATTAAGTTTATGTATTTATTAACAGTTGATAAAAAAGGAAAACACCAATTGTTTCTCCAACCTCAATGGTAATTGCTGTCTCCACAGTTTTCACTCGTACTCCATTCCCATCTATATTACATCCTGGCTCGTTGGAATTCTGAAAATAGAAACAGTTGTGCAAAATTCATGACAATTGCTGGTAAGATTTAGGTGGAAGAAAGAGTTTTACTGTCGAATGATTGGTGATGACTTTTATGTATCCATTAACAGTTGATGATAGGAAACACCCATTGTTTCTCCGGATATTCTGACTAGTTGTAGAAATTGTTTTATCTTATAATTTTATAAGAAGAAATGTTGATAAGTAAGAATAAAAAACTCACATTTATTGAAACATCTCTAGAAGGAGAGGATACCTTACTTGAAATCCTTGAAAAACAATCTGCAACAACATTTCCTTCAACAGCTTAAGTTTATGGCATATTTCAGTAATGATAACACTTTGATCATACATCTTAATTAAATACTGACCTTTATTATATTTCGAATGGTGAAATATATCATTTACCGGTGAAAATAAAACCTGTTTTTTCACTGAGTGAAATTAAAATCATCAATCATGTGACGTCGTTTTTGACGTCATGAAACAGTTGAATGACATCAAGCAACAGCCGCGCTAGCGAAGCGTTTGAGCTTCTCAATTCATGTACTAAGCGTCTTTTACAGGGTTTTGGGAAACATAATAAATAGAACATTTGACATTTCTCGTCGAATACCATGAATATCTCATCTGGATGAATTAGAAAATCACATATTTCCACTCGTGGCTATGCAAATGTCAAATATCCTCTATATATTTTGGATTTAGAACAATATGGATATAACAAAGTAGGAATGAGGATCATCACCAACAACAATCTTTTTATCAAGATAAAACATTGATTTGCCACCAGTTCCTTATCAAAAGAGGAATGACTAACTAGGGAACACATTCTTCTACTGTTCTAATTCCATGTGTCAGTTGAAATCGGTCATATCAACTTTTACATTAAATGCAAACTTTCAAAATTGTAAAAACTAAAAACATTTCAAACAAAAGTTTAAAATAAACGAAATAAGAACAGGGCTTGATTTTTTAATTTGTCCAATAAACTCCTTTAATGGCCCTTTCATAACTACCCAGTTTCATTAATCCATAGGAACTGAATCACTTAAAATGTTCCAAAGTAGCGTGTTTATTAATTGCAAATTGCGGATCGCTTGTTAATCGGCAGCACCGAAAGTACTATCCCTCCACGGTAATAATTCTCATCGCGCTTTGAGCATGCTTTGTCATGAATATATGCGCGGTATAAGAAAGCTGTTATTATTATTATTTTTTATTTTTTTAAAAAGTCGTTCACATGTCAAATGAGATATCATATTTATCTGTTTATCATATTTATCTATTAACTCTTTACAAAATTTCCCAAATTCCTTGGACTATTCGACTCGTATTGATTATGGTATAATTTTCTTGACTTTCTGGCTATTGCCTCTATGAAAGTCAAAGAATGTAAAAATGTTAAAAAGCTATAGTGAATATGTCTCGATGTGATAATACAGTTGATAGTGTTTAGTATTTTTTACTTCTACGACCTACTCTACCAAATGCTACAGATGTGAATGCTACATGATAGATGAACATTTACCTAAAATATTGATAAATGAAGTGTCTTTTTGGCTCTCATCCCTGGTCGCCCCCCTCGTCTTAGATTTCACGTGTGCCCGTCGCCTACAGTAGAATATATATGAACAAAAACTTATACAATTAAGAATACACGAAAAACAAAATATGTTTAGGCCTTCACATGTATACAAGTCATTCACAGGACATTATTTTCTTAATTTGAAAGTGGCGATATAATTTAGGTACCCAAACTACCTCCAAGTTTTCCTCTCCTTCACATATCCAAAGAGATAGAACGTATCAAGTTTAAGTCTACCATCAAGACATATATCAATCATCAGTATATTCTTCGACCATCAGAGCATTCTTCCATCATACTATTTTTTTCCACCATCAGGGTATTCTATCACCATCGGGGCAATCCTCCATCAACAAGACATTCTTCCACAATCGAAGTATTCTTCCACCATCGGGGCAATCCTCCATCAAAAAGACATTCTTCCACAAACGGGGTATTCTTCCATCATCAAGACATTCTTACATCATCAGGATATTCTTCCATCATCAGGACATTCTTACATCATCAGGGCATTCGTACATTAACAGGACACTCTTCCGTCAGCTGGTCACAAGCTATCACTGAGGAATTTTACTTATTATGAATATAAGTTTTTTTTGTGAAGATTGACAGTGTATTAAAGACTATGAACTGTTAATACACTACGATATGTTGATACACTTTGAAATGATTTTTTATAACTGTCATGGTATGAATTTATAATAATCGAATGATAAGGGTTGTGAATAGATGATTATCAATTAATCATTATAAGTAATCATATAATGTATTTACTGGGAAAACTGTTGTCAAAGAAGAATCTGAAATTGTCACCTACTGACTCTGTCCTATTAACAAAAACACAAAACCGAGAACGAATCTCTGGTCAGGTGTTACACCGATGAATACGAATTATGACAACAAAACCTTCTCCTCATCTACGAAACTAAAGGCGCTGATTTGGTTTTGTGTGGACTGTGGCCCCATTACATTTTGGTAATATATTTTTCAGAAGTATTCTTGACAACCCCGGGAAACCTTTCTGTGGTTGTGTTGCAGAGCATGTACGAGATAAAGAAAATATTGTGTTCCAATACTTAATTCCAGATGTATATAATGTACAATTTGGTAATATCTATTCCTCAGACGTTATCCTAACACACGATAAAATCCCTTATGTGTATTCACGGGCTGCAGAGCAGGCAAGAAATAAAGAAAAAAACTGTGTTTCCAATACTCTCCTATAATTTATCAAACTGGAGAGTATATTGGGTGAACCATTTTCTTTCCATTCATAAAAGTAGTTCACAGGTTCATTTCATGATAATACATACTAAGAGAGTTTACCTTCTTATTATGACAAAGACGACAACCATGATGATAATAACCATAAGGATAACTGCAGAAACTCCTCCTGCCATTGGGACAATGTCATCTTTGACAACTGAAAAAATAAACATCACCATTGGCAGAAGAGCATTCAATGTTCACACATTATTTCCTATCGAAACTTTTAGGTGTACCAACTGATTTGACATTGTGAATGTGTGTGATTTAGGTGAGCCTTGTTGAAATTTCGTTCCTTGAGTGAGGAATGGGTGTCTATCGTGAAATTCCATTTAATCGTTATGTTAAATTCTTTACCATCTTGATCTAAGATGTTAAATTACATACACCATTTGGTCAGTGAAACTATGATTCAACTGACAATATGCCATAGAACAAACTTAAATCTAGTTTTAAAACTATCAAGGAAAAATAAGAAATTTTGCTCACATCATGAACTTTGTCTAAACCTCTTGAATGCTGTAAAAAAGGTATATTCGGAAGCTTTATATATGACAACGTCATCCTCTTGCAATAAAGAAGCCATATATTCATGATGTGAATCATCAGGTCTCGTGGAGGTTCAAACGTACGTGTCTGACAAAGTCCGCCTGTGAAGCCAACGAGACACCCATGTGGACAGTATCCGTCTCTACTACAGTTGACATTGTCTGCACACTGGCCGCAGATCGACTGGCAGTCTTTCCCGTACCATCCTGGGACACAGTCTGTAATTTACAATATCTAGCACAGAAAACCAAGGCTGAGCTGCAACTGCAGCAATGTATATTTTCGAAATAATCTCCCTGCAGCATTCTTCCTAACGAGGTTACTGAACTCATCTTTTTCACAAGAATACTAAAGAACACTCCTAATCAGTCTGAGATGCTAGAAGATATTCTACTATATAAAGATAAGGAAAGTCTTCGTATTGAAATCTTTGACTCGGAATTTTATAAAACTAAAAATTCATGACACACTTGTTTCATCGTTTACGTAGGGGAAAAGATAATCTTGTAACATGTCTTGGAAGACAATGCTCTATTCATAGAATTCACTTAAAGATGTTTTTTTGGATGATAATAATATAATACTCTTATCTAACAAATTTGAGTTTCTGCTTTCTGTGTTTGTAATTTACAATACCTTTACATTTATCCGGTATAGGATATTCAATTGCATGAATCACATGAATCAATTGAAAAATTCATTGTTTACCTGTACACATAGGTTCAAGAAAGTGCTCTACACATCCATTCTGACATGTTCCGTCTGTCTTGTTACAGCTCTGATTTCCAGAGCAATTGCCACACGTTGATAGACAGTTGATACCAAACTGTCCTTCATCACATTCTGCAGAACAAGAACGAAGGTCATCATGACATCCATGTGACAATATTTTGTTATTTTTAAAGTAATCCAATAGATAAAAACAACAAGATGGTATTTAACATAATAATGATGATAATTAAGATCAACATATTTCTTCGCCTCATGTTTGATTTCTATGGTTCATTTATAACTTTGCGTCAATAACTTGTGTTAAATTTCAAAACTTTTGCAAATCCAGGACAAAATGCAATCGAAAATCCATATTCAAATGTATAAAATAATATACTGATGAGAACTCGAAACATTTATTGATGTGAAGTACGTGCTTACATCTTTTAAAGCAATGCTTGTCACGAGTTTTGACACATGTTTAGAACGTTCAATTACAGAAAGGTTTTCTTTGTTCCTTTTTTTGCGACCAGAAACTTATTTAAAATGTAACATTATAAAGGGTTGGCATTTTGGGGGTTTCATTTAAAGTAATCACATCGTCGATATCACTCTCTGAAAACTCATAAAATGTATTTGTCGTCTGCTTGGTGATCCAAAGATTAAGTCCTTTTTACCTATTTTATCAGACTATTAAATTTCAATCTCGAATGTCAACTTTATCAGATAGCGTTATTACATTGAAAACACCTCCCATTATATGATAAAAAGGGGATATTAACTTTGTTAATTTTTTTACACCAATCCTATTTCATTTACTTTATTTACTAATTGCTAGAAATAACACACTTATTTTGAACAGTAAGGTGCATGTGTTTCTGGAATAATAAGATGAGACATAAACTATTTAAAAAATCAGGCTACTTTGAGAATAATTTTCAAGGTGTCCATTTCAATGAATCATGAAGGTCGACAGTGGCTAGTGTTTCTCATTGGCAGTTGAATTTCGAAAGCGTTTCCTAATCAATAAATTGATTTTCTTTTAATTTCTATCGTTAGATTAGCATACATAGACGAGCATATACATTGCTGTCATTGTTTTTAAAATCTTATCTAAAAGAGGCAATCAAAAGTGTCCTTGCATAACATATCAAGACTCTAAGGGCTTTATAATGAACAAGGCATTTTTATGAATGGTTGCCATGGACAACGTCCGTGGTTCGAATCCCGCCAGGGATTTGGTACATTTGTCTGCAGAAGAGAACTATTCAACACGTTGTATGGTTTTGGTGCAATGCTATACTTGATTTTATCGCAGTTTAACCCATGGTACGCTAGTTATAGCAGATGTTCGATGTTTTACCGCAATGCACAGCAACATTGGTGTTGCCATCTTTCTCCCTGCAATAATGTCAGCAGCCGCGATAAATGTGAGTAATCTTCAAAACGACGTTAAACCACAAAATACCTCACTTCCTAAAGGACAATGGTCTAAGATCTGAGATCTAAACATTTATCAATGTTCTGCGAACTTAAGGAACTTTGTGACATTACTAGGATATCTAGGGACTTTGTTAGATATCTCTGGAAGGCTTGGTATTTTGGTAGTTATACATGGAGCTCTATGGACAATGATAGATATAGATAGAACTCTGTTGAATTGACAATGAACTGACAATTCAAAGAACGGGATCATTTCTAAATCTATTTTGGCATTTCCTGATATATTGGTACATCTTTTAAATTTGAAATTGTAATAGATATCCCGAACTCTAGGAACATAGCAGAATATTTCTTGAATTCAGGGACATTTATTATCATCTCCTGAGCGGTATAAACAGTTCAATATATATGCCTCTATAGTCAACAAAAGGCAAATCTTACTGTGGCATATCTTTGACACCCACCTTCCTTACATAATGGTGGTTTATATCCTGCCTGACAGTTCCCCGCACACTTTCCTGATGTTATGTTACAGGGCTTACTGTCCTCACACAATCCACATTTCTCACAAATGTCTCCACTCTTGTGGTAGAACTCATCACACTCTGCGAAAATAAAGTAATTTTTTTCAATTCTATAGGCTATAGTTAGATGCAAATATAATATTAACATTCCATATCTAATTAGTTTTTTCATTTTATTTCATCAGAAACATTCAGTGATGTAACAAAGAGGTTACACGTGCAGTCTCTGCAGTCAAACCATTTGTAACTTAAGAGAAAATTGCATGTGCAACGCATGCAATTACTACTTTTTGAACATTTTGAAAAACATTCGCAGTAACCGGTAATTTACCTTGACAAAGAGGAGATGTATACCCCTGCACACATCCACTATGGCAGGTTCCGTTGGTTTTATCACAGATAATTCCTTCAAGACAGTGACCACAGCTCTCTCTGCAGTCCAGGCCGTATGTTCCATTTTGGCAGTCTAGTAAAATGTCATTATGTAATGTTTTATGATTAAACATTGCTCACCTACATATACGGTGTAAGAATTCGGTATGAAAATTCTTTAAGTATTTGAAAAACATTTGCATAAGGAGAAATTGAAAGGTATTATACGTAGAGGTAAACCAACGAGTACGAAGACATACCGGAGATTTTGAACCATTAGAGAAGGGACAACCCGAAGACCAATTTCTTGGTGTTCACAATCCCTTGTAAATCCAAAAAGGAGTGGTTTATCATACTTATCAACCGTCAAATATAAAAAAGGATTAAAACAATAAATAGATTGGTATTAGCAGGCCATTGTCGTTATAGTGGAATCCTATGTGATTCATGGTGGCGAGGCTGTTGTTATAATGTAATGAATGACTATGAAGTTTTCAGGAAACAGCTATGTCCCCTCTAATACCATTACAAGTACCATCCCAGGCTTCTTACATTTCACGTCAAGAGGAAAATAAATGAAACCACGTGATGCAATTTTGGAAAGGCTTTTTGAAATGTCGTACTATATGTGAGGTAGGTTGATAAAAAAAGAACATACCAATCCACCTAGCTCAAGTAGCTATAAGTGAAATCATACACATATCGACGAGACCTCAAAATCAACATTGTTTTCATTTCATTTGGAATAACATGAAACGTGAAGTGTGTGCATGTCGTTTGATTTACTATTTCATTCAGCGTCGTATTGATTAATACGTGTGTGATCAATAAACATTGGTGGAACTACATTTAAAACCGCAAATGAAAACCATGACATAATCGTTGTCCGTCGCGGTCCAGAGGTATTTTCAAATAGTACCGTAAATATTTTAAGATTTGATTTGGGTAAGAAAAAGAATAACATGAATTATTGTTAGAATGTCGCCAAAGCTAGGAATTTCTCCCTATAATCCATTCACATTTTGTATATTATTGTTATAGTAATAAGCAAAAGAATCGTATTGTGTGGAGACACATATATATGTGGGGACAAATTAAATATGTAAGTTACGAAGGAAACATGAAGAACGTCCAAGGTCGTGATAGAAACGAGTACGTTCCATGTATTAACTTATGAATGTAATTTATCTAGATCCTTAATCATTTGTTAGGAGTGATGTGTTAAAAATGACATTAAAACAGTTAAAAGTGCGCCATCTTTTTGAAGTAGAAGCATTGTAATATTGCCATCTGCCTTGACATAAACGTTCCTCCGAGAACTTAACGATACAACGGATGGTATTTGCACCGATTGGCGGCTATACATATAGTATACTCTGCTATCTGATTATCTGAAATGTGAATAACAATACTTACCACACTGACACCCCTCTCCCTGCTTTCCGGCCCGACACCCATCTCTACACCAGCCGGTCCTCTTGTCACAGTCAGTCGAGTTTCTACAGTTGCACTGTCTGTCACACTCCTCACCGTACCATCCTGGGTCGCAGACTGAACAAATACCATGATCACTTGAGATCTTTTCGAGATTTTGAGTGCATCGGCGAGTGGAGTGTTACGACGAAAGTTCAAGACAAACTATCAAGAGTTTAGAGTGATATCGCCTATGTAAGTCATGGAAAGGACGCAGAAACTAGGACTACCTAATAATTCATTTACAGCTCCGCCTTTATATGGGTGTTAACCCGACCAAAGCGAGCGCAAAACCGATGTGTAGATGCGACCTGTTAGCGTAATTAATAGTGAATGCATAACAAGTACGTTATTCTTTAAACTCTGGTTATAATCTTCTCTTCGGTTTACATTTCCAATGGACTTCAGACTAATTAAAGTCAGTAAACCAAAGTGCTACGCCTTTGCTTAGAATCTTTTACGTTACGTCAATGCTATGAGCAAATACAGTTAAGTGCTCGAGTCGGACCCGAAATGCACCATCAGTTTTTATATATTGCGCCCTGATGGAGACCTACTTTAACAAAAGCCGCCACGACAAACATATTCTGATTAAATGATTAGATGAAATTTCGTCGATGTCAATGTCCCTTTCAAGCTTTTTTCATAAAAATCGTAATGTCCTTTTTTATGCTTGGGAAATAAAAAACATTCAGACACTCGTGAACTGTTCATTATATGGGCACTGTTGTTATGTTGTTAATATTACAACACAATCATTAATATCAGACATCAACGTACATGTACATCCAAAAACACTTACAGAATATCTGTACCTCACACAGTGTAAGCATCCCGATGTCTACAGTGACTCGCACGACACTGCCAGATATTGGAGGACTGCAGTGTATGTGTTGTATCTGGTCCTCGGGGGGTGTGTCTCCATCACTGAATGTTTTGTTGAGACGGAAACACTCCGTGGAGTTCACGAGTACTTTTAAACCGTTGTATCTTTGTGCATCTGATGGAAACCGTGAAAAGTTTAAGATAATAAACGTCTACAATGATTCCTGTTTATTTACAAAATGAGCTTAGTTTTTAAAAATTTTGAATGAGTCCGAATTTTATATGTAACGAAAATATCATATTTACATGCATAAAACATTAATTAACATAAAAACAACATGAAAATATTATTTGCAAATATTCAAGACACAGTAAAGATAAACTTAATAAATGTCGTCTTCTTAAATGGTAAAAAAATTAGTAAATTCAAACAATACACGTGTCGGTTTGAGCGACTTTTAACATAGTTGTTAGTTTCCTTACTCATTATACTGAACGGTATATAATATTGATTCAATCATTGAATATTCAATTTTATACATTCGGTATTTAACCATTGAAGCAATTAATCTATTTTATTTCTATTGTTAAAGTATTACTTTTTCAAACAACTAACCAACTGTTGAACAAAAACATTAAATATATAATCACTGTTGCTCATGAGATACAACTTGATCTCGCTGATGTTGTAAGTAGACTCCAGGTTGATCTCCCACCAGGCATCTGTCTCGTCCTCATCATCAGTGTGTGTACAGGTGTTGCTGGTGAGGTCAGTGTTTGTATTTCCGTCCACAGCCAAATCAGAGGGAAGGTATCGGTTATGTTCCAGGAACTCACTGCTCTGACTAGTGTGCTGACTGCCCAGTGCAATATTCTCTGAATTGAATTTGTCATATGGTAAATGTTATGAAAGGTCATGTGAGCTAGAAATAAAATTGGTAAAATTTGTTATATGCGGTATTGTCGCTAACCCAGAAAGTTAGTGTTAAATGAATTATATGAAAATAATAATCCTATGGGCAAACTCTGACAAAAATGACCGCATACTTACTAATATCAATCAAACCATACTTCTTCTTTTCTTTAACACTTTATTATTACAGAAAGTGGTATTTCAAGAATATACCAGCGTTTGCAGCTGCTTTAATATTGTTATCTAACAGCTGAATATATATAGATGTATAATATTTATTTTTTGGGAAATAAAAACTTCTTTTTTTTCAAATTTATTTAAGTGATGTCCGATGTATATAGCGTGAACCTACTTTTGTGACAGCATGTACCTAAATACGGAGGAGAGCAGGTCGTGTTGGAACAGGGCATATCACATTCCTGGGTCAGCACACTCTCTGATGCTAAATTTAGAAAAAAGGATATTAGAAAATACAAAGTATAAGAGGAAAGTTACTATAAACATTGACAAAAGAACAGTGATCACGTTTTGAAAACATCGTTAGTTTGAAGACAAGTTAACCTTTTTAAAACAAATTACATTGAATTTTTATTCAGGAAATATCAGCTGTCAAATAATGTTTGTTTCATAAAAGACAACGTCTAGTATGGTATCATATATCTACAATTATATGCAGAGACTGTGTTTCATATGGTTTTCAATAAAAGATTGTTTATTTTCGTTTTCATTGTTGTAATTCAACAGTACAGGCGCGGAAAGTGGCGATTAACCTCGTTCAATCTGCTTATAACAATTATATCAAGTATTAAATATTGAATATTGGTTGCATAAAACACTGAGAGCTGAGTATCTGAGCATATGAAACCTTTTGACAGCTGAGGCTTTACCTTCCGAACTTTCTGGATAAATAAACAAATTTAACACTTCAATTAAAAAAAAACGATAATCATATTTTGATTTAAGTACTTACCAATATATGTACTGAGCAGCAGGGGAACAAAACATAAGATAAGGGGATTCCTCATTGTTCAACACTTCTGAAAATAGAACTTATACTATATCTCAAGAAAAACTTTTAAGATATATATGCCTAGAGAAATATAAAATTTGCAGTTTTGTCCTTTATGTACTAAAAAAACCTCAACGTATTAAAATAACATAAGAGCCGAAGTAGTTAACATTCGCCGAATCAAGGATTTTCAACCCAAGTTGAGTAAGATGTGTGTTGACAATATCTAAAGTTCCTTAAGCTTCTCGTTGAAGAGAAGGGAGCACATCTTTAAGAGTACAGTCTCACAAAACTTCCTTTATATATACACAGTCATCAAAGGTTCAATTCATAATACCATTTCAGAGCAGTATTATGACAAAATATAAACGTTTTACAGCTTAAAGTTAACATTCAGATTAGCACAAACTAGTTTGTTAATACAGTAGAACACGGATATAAGGAACTCGGATATAGCGAACACTCGGATATAGTGAACCATTTTTTAAGTCCCGTCATAAGCTTTATATAATATCATTAAAATTATACGTGTATAGCGAACCCGGATATAGCGAATTATCTGATATAGGGAACTAATTTTCATGCCCCGAGGGTCAATTAACATCACTTATAGCGAACTCAATCAGTGTCAGCTTTACTCAATTAGCGGTAAGATCAACATTGTCCGTGGTGAATCAAAGCTCCTCATTATTGTTAGAGCAAACTCACTCCGTGTCAGCTTAGTCAATCAGCGGTATCTTCAACGTTGTTAGAAAATTAACTGTTAAGTAAACAGATGTTGTGTTTAAATACCCGACATGGTCACAGAATGTCAGTTCACTTGCGTTTCTTGTCACAAGATGGCGGGTAAACGTAAAGCTATCACTTTTGATACTAAACTTCGTATCATAGAGGCCGTTGATTTGGGTGTAAAATCTAAGAAAAACATCGCTTTGGACTTTGATATTCCAAAATCTACTTTGAGTGGCATCATTAAGAATCGCGAAGCTATTCTGGCTCAATCTGTGTCGTCTGATTTTGGCCCCGCCCGCAAAAAGTTAAGAGCTGCCAATCACCAAGATGTAGAAGATGCTCTCTACAAATGGTTTCAAGGGGCAAGAAGTGAGAACATTCCGTTAAATGGCCCAATGTTGCAGACAAAGGCAAACGAATTAGCATCGAAATTAGGTCATTCAGATTTTGATTGCCAGAGTGCATGGATTGACAGATTCAAGCAGAGGCGTGGCATTGTATGCAAATCAGCTCATGGTGAAAGCGCTTCTGTTGACACTGACCTTGTTGATGATTGGCTCAATAATCGTTTGTCTGGCTATCTTGAAGATTATAAACCGGAGAACATATTCAATGCAGACGAAACTGGACTTTTCTACAAAATGAAACCTAACAGAACACTTCACTTTAAATCAGAGAAATGTAGTGGTGGTAAAAATTCAAAAGACAGAATAACACTGTTGGTCGCAGCAAACATGACTGGGAGTGAAAAACTGAAACTGTTAGTCATAGGGAAATCAGCAAAACCAAGATGTTTCAAAAATGTGCGCAGTCTGCCAGTGACATACAGATCAAATAAGAAAGCGTGGATGACTAGTGAATTATTCAGAGAATGGCTTATAAATCTGGATAAGAGTATGGCAAGACAAAAACGCAAAATCTTGTTGTTTGTTGACAATTGCCCTGCCCACCCTGTCGTGAAAAACCTCACACATGTGAAAGTTGTCTTTCTTCCACCAAACACCACGTCGAAGATCCAACCGATGGACCAAGGCATAATTGCAAACCTAAAGCAGTTCTACAAGGGCCAGGTGATGAGAAAAATGCTTGCTGCATATGACCAGAAAGTGGAATACAAGATCACTCTTCTAGACGCCGTCCAGATGATCCACGCTGCATGGAGACAGGTCACGTGTAAGACAATTACCAATTGTTACAGGAAGGGGGGCTTCTTTATCGTGCTCCTTGATCCTCCAGAATAAAGATATGAAGTGCAGTATAATTTATCTTTGTTATTTTTGTGTTTAGACATGTACGTTTTCATTTTGATAATCCAAGATGGCTGCCAAACGTGAGTAGCGAACACCGGATATAGCGAACTAGATTCGCTGGTCCCTTGGAGTTCGTTATATCCGAGTTCTACTGTATACGGCTAGAATATCTCTCAAAGTAAAGTTGTCGGAGATAAGAACGACAGGTCGTCTTGAGATCTCTGAAATGATGTTTGATGTCATTAGATTGCTAAGTGATCTGACCGCAGACAGAAGGCTCCCTTAACCTGCAGATTGCTAAAAGATCGTAACGGAAATTCCATTCCGTCAACATTTTGCTAACAAATTTCTTAGTTTAAGAACTTATTTTTTGTGTGGAAGTCTTTATTAAATATACTTAAAGTCATCTTACCCAAAAGAAAGTTAATATACTATACAAGAAAATGAACACATTGGCATCAAAGAATTTCCCCCTTACCAAAATTCAAAGCACGTTTTAAAAGAACTTCCCTGATGTTATCATAAGTTTCATTGATATGTCAGGTCATTTTATTTCTGGTGTGATTGAATAATAAATTTACATAATCACGAAGAGTATGACGTACTGAAGATAATATTTGCAGCAATTTTAACTTTTACCATGGACATTTAGAGGTCTGTATTGCCTCCCTCATTAGATGTGACATTCCAAAATGCTGTTATTCCAGCTCTGCATTCTACACCAAGTGCAGATCAAGGAGAAACTCAACAGTCTATCTGGAATGTGCTGATGGTTTTAAAAGATACAATACTCATTTACACCAGGTGAACTCAAAAACCTTTAATCTCATTTATCCCTGTAGTGCTCTTAAATTTATATCCATAATCGTTACCCAAACTACTACCCGTTAGAAAGGATGCATCGATGAAAGTATAGTACCAGCTGTCGGATGAGCAGACGCACTTTCAAACTGAGCAACTTAAACGTGTAATGTTCAAAAGTACCTCAACGAGTGGACAGAAGAACTGTTCTCATCCATGGAAACAATGCGCCCGAACGCAAACTGCTTCGCGGAAAATAGTATGATTTGTCTGTTGCGTCCATCTTTTTCTTAGTCAGTTCACTTGTCATTAGCAGCCGAGCGGGACGGGCTGATTCGTCTCTCGCTCTTATTGTTGAGTCTTAAACGGACATAGCTGTTAGTGTCTTATTGTTTACCCTTGGCTTGTCATTAGCAGCCGAGCGGGACGGGCTGATTCGTCTCTCGCTCTTATTGTTGAGTCCTAAACGGACATAGCTGTTAGTGTCTTATTGTTTACCCTTGGCTCGTCATTAGCAGCCGGGCGGGACGGGCTGATTTGTCTCGCTCTTATTGTTGAGTCCTTAACGGACATAGCTGTTAGTGTCTTATTGTTTACTCTGTCTTACTTTGTCATTGACAGCCGAGTGACGTTGACCTCGTTGACGTTTGGACATGTGACATGGCTGTAATGTCTTTTTGTATACATTGCGTCTTGGTTTTGAAATAAACCTTGTTGTACCTTATCAATTTTGGTCTTGTTTATAAAACAGCTTCCACTGCCGACCAACGAGCGTTACATTGGGTTGAAGTTCGGATAATGCTTATCACGCTAGGTAATCAGTATCTACTTCTTGGTAAGCAGAGGAACGTTTTACGCTTGCTCAGAACTCTGGTTACACGAAATCTCTTTACTTTGTTTGATTAACTAAGTTTCATAAAACCATCATTTTGCAACAAATCTTTTCAATTTGACTAACCATAGATCGTTCTAGTCGTTTAACAACCTGGTATATTCACCTGAATGGTTTTGATCAAATCTATAAATATATACAGGCCTCAATATCAACCATTTGAAGAACAGTAAAGTTTTAATATTTATCTTTTTCTCAGCATTCATGCCACTTGACGTGTTTGTTATATACCTAGCGGTATCATTCAATGACGGTTTGAATAGAAGTCTGCAGCAATATTGTTTAGTGAATAAGCATGTAGGGATATGACTTTGCTTTCTTGTCACTTTTACTATTCAATTTATTTAATAACATAGGTCGTAACTTTTCTGCCTGTATGTTTTGCGGAAGATCAGTTCCACCTTTATTGCAGACGTCGTTTAAAGGCCTCCAGAATGCCATCATGATTTATGGTCATATCTTATAAGAAAATGTTAATGCAGTTATCAGTCCTTGTAACGTGACAAAATAACATGATTTAAAGCTTTCTATATCACGAGAGTCAGCTTTGTGTTATAGCTTTAATTTCTAGTGACATGAAACGGCAATGATAGCTTTTAGGTATTAGCGCACACAAATAGTTAATAAATTTGAATAATGCACATAAAATGCATGTGTCTTGACATTACTAACGATCCGCACTCTCGAATTCAACCATGTTAGTTTATATGAGAATATGTAATTTTTTAAGTTAATTCTATAAGACCGGAACTGTTTCATCAAATATCGTATTAAAACGCAAGAATTTCGATACAAACAATATTCATACATAAATAGCATTTTTTGGTTATCTTTTGAAATTACAGCTCTTTTACAAATTTTACCTTGCATCAGAAACGTACATTTTGACACGATTAGCATTTTGTGTGAAAACTGCAATTTGGCTCCAAAAGCTAAACGTCTTCTATTTCCAATTCAGTACTATAGTAGGGAATTCTGTTGAATTTTTTTAGCATATTCTGCATATGGTTTGCAGTTGCTAAGGCTGAAACCTAAAGCATCAACTGACGTCATCTTGTGACTATGTGACAGCGTTTTCAGGTACCAATTAGAGCTAGAGCAAGAATGGTATAAGGGTTTGTTCATTTATTTTATTTGGAATATTTTATCCTGTACCTCCTTCAATGAGATTTTATACCATTTTATCCAACACTTTTGATCAAATGATAATTTATTTTCAGACGTTACACTATAATTTTGCATCAAGTCCTAAAAATGTTCGAGAGTTGTAAACTATATCAGATTACAAATTCCTTTCAATGTAAGATTCCAATGGAAATGAAGTGGTAAATTACTAATACTAAAACTTAATTACGAACATGTTAATTAATCAATTAAAAATTAATACTAGACTATGACGTACACGAAGATCCTGTTACTTTACCAATACGGAAATCACTTGAAAAGAAATGTTTGAAAACAATTGTACAGATTTAAGTGTTGAATATTCATCAAACGGGAAAATCCTCTCGAATTCGTTTCCTCAATCAGATGTGCTGTTCATCTAAGGGTCATGTATTTTCTTTTATAGCTCGTATATTCTTATTGTCATGTCAAATGTACAACTACGTCTTGACTACACTAAAGAATCGGCATCTGTCGAGGAGATGTTACTTATCTTTATACAGATTTAGTTTCATGAGTGCCGATTTATTGCTTCACTTTATATATCCTTTTCACATGTAGTCTTTTCTTGCTAGACTTTGTCAAGAAGTAAAATCTAAATCAAACATAACATTAATGATAGCTTCATATTTAAACTGACGATGTATTTGCACAACTGTCTATAAATTTCCCCTAAAATACCCTGATAAATCAATATAATTAAACATTTTTGGGAGAGGTTCAAGGAATAGAGTGAAGGGAAACTTAAGGAGTGTGACGCACAATTGTCCATCTATCGCTTATTCGAGTCTTTCCCTCCCTAGTAACCTATGTTACAAGTAGAGCAAGTAACAAATCCCCATTGGTTGGAAAAATTGTACTATCGGCAGCTATGTACAAATCGAAGCTTACGAGCTGTTCCCGTGAGTTTTAACACTTGTGAACACAGATTTCTCACGGGAGAGAGTGTTCAGCCGAAGATCCAAGATGTAACACGATCATTGCATAAAGAAAGGTTAGTGTCTGTCACGCATATTTTCATTGCACTGTGAAAGAACCGCGGCCCACTTGTAACAAAGGTTATTTAGGAAGAAATACGTCGAGTAGCCTCCCTGGGGAGAGAAGGGCAATTATAACGTTAACGTGGGACTTCAGAAGCACCGATTCCATCGCTATAATCAAGGAACAGTTGTTGGAGGTATTGTAATGCATAGTTTCACATGTTACTCGACTTTATCACTTGTCGATTTTCATTCAAAGATTTTTTTAGAAAATAAGAACTTGGCTTGATTTTTGTTAATTTTTCCAATAAACACCTTTTATTAGTCTTTCATTAAGACAGCATAATTATTGGCTGTGAAAAACCCACCTGGTTTTGGGGCCAACAAATTTGCACGGGTGTGACGTTATAAACAGACTGTACAGAGTGGCGCATTATTATTTCAACTTAAATAATTGTTTAATTACCATCGATGGGAATATGTTTTTTTACACCAAGCGCTTAATAGTGTTACTACGAGGCAATGAATCTGTTTATGACGTCACAAAAAGCGTGTGTGGCCAGTCATGCATTCACTGGTTTGTGGCTAGATAGATCTAAGCGACCCATCAAAAGTGGCATTCAAAAACTGCTTTCTCTACCAAACTGAACATATTTGAGGAGAGACCTTTGACGCACTATACACTATTGTTATCAAACATTCATATATTCCAAGGATATTAGTGAAATATGTTTGTGGTTATGTAAACTTTAAACCTTGAAGCCATTGAAAAAAACAGAGTAGCAAGTCTTTGTCATTTGAACATATGAGAGGAGGTATGCATCAATTGCGTTCATTTACAAACATCATTTAGTGTCTATCTTTTTCATTTGGAAAAAGCATACTACATAATATGAATGCATTGCATGAATTAGCCTGAAAGGCTTAATGCCTCATTCTCAAATATAAATCCTGAACAAAATAAAAAATATTGTTCTCCACTGCATTGAAATTGTCATAGATATATCCCACGCTTATTATTTGTTTTAATAAATATTTGACACTGTACCCATTTTCGAAAATGCAAAACAGCTTTCATCTTGGAACAAGTAAAGACGTCCCCCAGTCTCTTTGAATAATGCAGTAGACCTTCTGAATGCAATTGATTAATTGAATATATTGTGTTACATTGCAAAAAATATTGACTTTAGTCACTTAAAAAAACAAAAAGAAATCAAATCATCTAAAAATGTTTTGAACGGCTGGATAGAAAGCAATACAGAAACAAATATTGGGTGATTTTTAATCAAACAATACTAACCAAATCATAGAACATTCACTTTAAAAATGTTTTTTAATACAGTGTATATAAATCAAGAACAACAGATTAAAATGTCATTCCAACTGTCACCAAAGTAGTAACTGGTTTATGTCTCACATGTAATTATTCAATTAATGATATCATCATTTTAAACAGGTCAACTTAAACTGTGTGAAAAGGAGAAAGTCTTTAAAGTAAAATGGAGATGTATGTGTGCCTTCTACAAGTTGATTTCCACTGACCCATTGTTTTAGAAATTCTTGTACTCCATAATTCAGAATTTTCATAAAAGAATACAGAAATCTAGAAAATTTAATTTGTCGGACTTCATATTTTTCTTTTATACACATTTATCTTATGACAACTAGTTTGAAACTGTACATATTACAATACATGGTGATTGAAGCCTCTAAATTTATTTTCATGCATGCTATTTTTACATCCACAAGTCATATTTTTTTCTTTTTCTTTTTGCTTATGAAGCGAGGATAACAAACTGTTTTTATTGATAAGTTAGAACCAGATTATCGTTCCTTTCTTAGCAGCTAAAATGTATTAAATACGTAGTACAATAAACGCAGATATAAAAAGATATATGATTTTGTTGGTACTATTGCATGGTTTGTTTACTGTGTATGCCTCTAAGTTAGGTATTGCATCAGCACTGTATTTTTTAGTCTTAATGGATTTTTTAAGCTCTCAATTCTGCAGTTTTGACATACCTTGTTTAAACTTATTCACACAGTTTTGGAAATAGAATAACACATGTATTGCAATATATTTTCAGCATTTTATTCAAATAAATTCACTCACATTCTTCTAATCTGAATTCTTAGTTCTGTCTCAACTATTTTTTTCTATTTTAGTTATTTTTTGGTGTAAGAAAAGGACAACTGAAATGTGATGTCATAGTGTTTAGTGAGTGAATTGGACTTTAAGGTGGTTCAAACAATAGTTTAGCTATTAAACACGTGGATGAAGAGGTCAAGGTCACGACATCAGGCTAAGTTAAATTTTGAAACACATCAGGAAGAATATTCTGAGATGTTAGATTACTCATTTAGTGATTATTTTCCCTGTGAATACTTTGGACATGTTCATATTCAAGGTCATAATTTATATTTACAAGTTTTCAAATCACGCAAAAGTGTTCTCAACTCAATGTTCAAAGTGCCCTCCTTTCTATTATAGTTTTCAACGTTTTTTGTGTTTATTTCAGGACATGGGTGTCCCACAAGGTACCATATTATCAGTCATATTATCAGCATTGCTTACCACCACTTGACTCGACTTATCGTGGTCTGGTGCTTAACATGTTTACGATCTTAACTCATTAACGCCGAGAGCCGCGTATATGCGTCAAAATAATGAGACCCTCACAGCGAGAGCCACATATAAGCGTCCGTTAATTAGCAGTTTCTCACAGCGAGAGACGCTTATGTGCGTTAGTTGAATCACCTCTTATTTAGCGAGAGCCGCGTATGTGCGTCCGTCGTATAGTATAACAATGAACTTATTTTGAAAATCAGTTTACCATCCATTAATGTAGATAACAGTTTCGTAAATAAGATGCTATCCTCAGGAAAGCAATAAGAAATAAAAATCGTTGCTCTTTGTGCAAAAATATACTACGTTTGGTAAATGAAAACATTTTGAATTGCTGATCTTGGAAGGGAAAAATAAATACTTTAAAAATAAGGTTTTCTTATTCATATGAAACGATTGGAGTCTTTGTGAAGTTACCAATTTTGAAACATTTATAGATATATTGTATTTGTAAAACGCTTTGAATTCATATATCTAAGACGAAACGAGAGGAAGCGTTATTGTATACATTTATGTACATGTATTCATACATAATTTGTTAAGAATTTGAGGCTATTGAAAGTGACACTTTGATTTTACCCTTATTTCTTGAATGCATCTCTTAAGGGATGTCATGTCATGAACTATCAATTTGATAATTGCATGTAATTAATATTTTGAACGCCAGTGTTGTTCTACTTTGAATACTATTATTGATATAAGAGTTGGTTCGAATATTACTTTACTGAACTAGCTGAGCGCATCCTATATCATGCACGGTTAGTAGCTGTCATGTAACAATAATAGTTTTAGCATGTACATGGGTTTTTTTAAATTCGACAACATTCTTCATAGATCTACGACCCTGTCTGTCACTGAATGGATACATACACATTTTATATTATAATTAGAGTTGACAACGGAATAGATCACTTGCTCAATATTAATAATCATTACATTCTTAAATCGGGATATCATTTCCAGATGGTTGAGATACCGACACACTGTATCTACTCAACATGGTATGTAGATATGCAGTAATTGTATTTACAAATAGAAATGCATGTAAATCAAGGTATTAGGTATAAGTCAGATGAATTGTCCCTCATAACATTTTGACGAATTTAAAAGGTGCTATATCAAACCAGTTTACCTGTCAATTTTATTTGGTGAGACATTGAAAACAATTTCACTATATCTCTTAGTCAGTGGGCCGAGTGATGAAAATGTGTAAATCAGCTGCAGGCAAAGTGTGAATAACATTTTTCATCAAAAATAAATAACAAACATCATTTCAACCTATTATGTCAAATGTTCTACTTTGAAAGTGTGTTCATTAATTAGAAAAATGCCTTTAAACATTGAGAATGTTGTTTACATGTTACCATAGATACATTGAAATTTCAGCCAATCAGAAAGTAGGTCACTTGTTTTGCCCGGCACTGCAACATGGCTGCCCCCAGGCAGTGTGTTTGTCATTTGTTTGAAGTTGACAAAAATGAGCTGGTACTTGCATTTACAGACACTAGTTGGCAAAAATTATGTGATAGCATCAGTAAGTGGTCCTTGCTAGATGGCAAGGAAAGGGTTATTGCTGAAAATTTTGATTTTTCTGGACAGGAGCATTATGGTTATCATAGACGTTGTTACCAGAAGTTTACAGACAGAAGAAGGTTAGAACAGGGACAAAATCGTAAGGAAAAGGGACTTTTGAAGGTTATTCAAGATGAGTCTGTGGATGAAACAGGTGATCAGCCTTTTTCTAAGAAGTTAAAGGTAACATTGAGATCAGATTTTAATCATGATACACAATCTGCTGTTTCTGAGAGGAGGTCAAAACATGTTCTCCCATACGAGTGCATTATTTGCAGAAAGTCTAAAACTACCCTTGTAAAGTCAGATGGAAAGAGGAAACTAGAAAAACTCATTACTTGTGAAACAATTACGGGTAAATTGCTTGAGGCAGCAAAATTGAAAAAAGATGAACGGATAATTTTGCAAGTTGGTCCCTATGACCCTGTTTCTATCGAAGTAAGGTGCCATGGTTCATGCTACAAGCAGTACACAAGATGTGTGTATAATGAGAAAGAACGTAACTTTCATGACAGATCACTTACAAAGTCATTTGAAGTTTTCAGAAAAGAAGTTATTGAAGATAAAATTATTTCAAAAGGAGAGGTTATGAAAATGAGTCTTTTGACAAAACTTTTCAGATCTACAGTGAAAGAAACTGAGGATATAGATATCAGTAGCTACAGGCATTTTCAGTTGAAATCAAGACTGCAAAAAAGTTTTCCCATGCTTGATTACATACAACCAAGACCTAATTGCTGTGAATTGGTTTTCTACAATGAAGATAATTCAAACCAAAGTTTAGACATTCCTGCAAGTGATACTGAAAGTGATAGTGAGTCTAATGACTTTGAGGTGAGGAACTCCCCATTATCAATACATTCTCATCGGGAGGATTTTGCACAACTTTACAGAGCAGCTTTGATTATTTGTTCTGCGATTGCTTCCACAACTGGATTAAGCTGTTGGCCACCAAAATCGGGAAACCTTTCCCTAGAGGAGTGCATGAACATTGTTCTTAATGAACTGTATAACTTTCTAACATGGTCCTGTGATGTTTCAAGTGACTTTAGCACAGACAAGATTCCTCTAGATCTTCAGACACAGAAGAAAATACTGTCCCTCTCACAGGACATAATATCTTCTGCGTCAAAGGGAAGGAAACTGATGCCCAAACAAGTTGCTCTTGGCATGACTGTTAGACACCTTACAGGTAATTTATTTTTGTAGCAATAGAAAGTTCAATCATGTTTTCATGTAAAGGCTTCAGTTATTATTTTAAGAATTCTATCAAGAGTCTGGCTACATTTGCTATTTGTAACAAATGTGATATTAATTTCAAAGATGAAGATTTATATTAAAAAAACCTATTAAATTTGCTCCATATATCCTAATATGTTAAAGTTTCATAATGATCTTTTTCCCCTAGGCTCATCAAGGCTACAGTCTCTGTTGAATGGCTTTGGTCACTGTGTTTCCCACTCATTCACTTTGGAACATGACACAGCTTTAGCAGTTCAGCAGCTCCATGAAGAGAACCTCATACCCCTGGGTTTTGCACAGGACAGTTTCACAACCCTAGTGTGGGACAACAACGATTTTGGTGAAGAAACCCTTACAGGTATGTAGTATTACATAAAACTGGTTCTTAAGTATTTTATACCCAATACAGTATAAACTTATAAAGTAAATTATCTTTACAGTTTCATTAATATTCATTTGTTTAATTATTACTTTTGTTTTGACAGATTCCGACAATGTGGTAAGATATTTAAGATTGCCCCTCTCACCCTATATATCCTGTCTATTCTATTCCTTGCTTATGGTGGTTGCCCCTCTCACCCTATATATCCTGTCTATTCTATTCCTTGCTTATGGTGGTGGTCTCAATGCTTCCTTAAAGTTGTCTCATGATGCTCATGCCCACTCGCTTATCCACAACTAACACACTCAATCATTCACTCATCTTTAAGTCATAATAATCTTTTTTGTGACTCTTAATGCATGTTTTTCACAAACCTTTTCTCTCAACCAGTAGACAGTAGAATAAAATGTCAAAGTTTTGTATTTATTTGTTTAAAAGTAACAATCTTAATACCTTTATCAAAATCACTTATCATTGATTTAATTTCAGTTTGTAACTTAAATTCATCTACATATATATAGTTTAGATAATGCTTAATTTCAATTTGCTCAAAAGAAAATGATCTATATAAAATGAAACACAATATACTCAATTATAATTTCATAAAAATTTACTTATTTTATCTCAAAGGTAAAGGAACAACGCACAACACGAATGGCATCATCATTCAACAGCCAAACCCATCAGACACCAGTGTATCTGTATCACAGGAGACTAATCGCAACAGTCGTGACAGAAAAAGGACAGTCGAGGCACCACTCCCTGACATGCTGATGTTTCATGCACCAAAGAGAAGCGGCCCTGATCAGTTTAAGAGTAAGTATTATTAGATTGAAAATGTTATTACCAAAATATGTCAACGGGTTATGTTGCTTAGTCATAATCTTCAGTGACTTATACTAATAGGATTGAAATTACATCATATGATCATTGATCATTTCAGGCAGAGATGTTAACACTGACAGAGACCCAGACGCACAAACCAGAGGGAAATTCTTTGACCAAGCATATTATCTAGCCAAATATAGCCAGGTATGTTGTTGAATTTGTTAGTTCATCAGACCTAAAAACTCAGATTGACTTGTGACATGGCTCATTGTCCGGTGTCTGTAGTCCGGCTACTCTTCACATATTCAAATATGGGCATGGTAGACTCACCCTTAAATTTTCTTTTCTCTATTTCTAAGAAACAATCAGTGCTACCAATCTCAAATTTTGAAATTGTTATCTTAGTATGATGGAGACTAAGATGTGTAAATCTAATTGCCCTACCACTGACTACTATTTTGAAATAATTATCTTTGCAGATTGAGGGACAAATACCTAGCTGGACCGGTTTCAACCAGACTCTATGTCAAGATGGCCATCCTCTGAGCAAGATTGGTTACCTTCCAGTTATAGATGCCAGCCCAACTGACAAAGCAACAGTGAAAGAAGTACTTGAAAAGAGCATCCAGATTGCTGACAAACTTCATCTTCCATCTGTAGTAGTTGTAATGGACCAGGCCATATATGCTAAAGTCCAAGAGATCAGATGGCAGGGTCGACTTGAAATGAAACAAAAACTTGTTATCAGGCTTGGAGAATTCCATACATGTATGGCTTTTTTAGCTGCAATTGGCAAACGATTTGAGCATGCTGGGCTAAAAGACATTGGAATAGAGTCAGGAATTGTTGCTGAAGGTTCAATCACAGGTGTAATGAATGGACATCATTACAATAGAAGTTTGAGATGCCATAAGATCATTGCAGAAGCACTGCACCGTTTGCGGCTACAGGACTTCATAGAACAGAAGGGATCTGACACCCACAAGACAGTCATAGACATCGTTCGACGATATGAGAAAGACATTGACATCAACTTCCTCAATGTCATAGACCATGATGCTGTCATTCAATTCCTGGCAGAATATAATGCATTTGTTGAATCCAGGAGCAAAGAGAGTTTGATGTATGCATTTTGGTCCTCTTATCTTCAGATGGTTGAGCTGTTGCTTCTCTTCATTAGAGCCACGCGAGAGGGGGATTGGAGACTACATCTATCAACTGTTCGGGATATGATCCCATGGTTCTTTGCATATGGCAGAATCAACTACTCACGCTACTTGCCACTATACTTCCTTGAAATGAAAGATCTTGCATCTTCACATCCCTTTGTTCATTTCCATCTTTCACAAGGACAATTTGCAGTCAAACGACACAATGATCATGGCTTTTCTTTGACAGCTTGTGACCAGACAATAGAGCAAACTTTCAACAAAGACTCTAAGACAAAAGGAGGACTTACAGGCATTACTCTTAACAAAGGAGCAGTTAGAAGGTGGATTCTGAGTCATCCCGCTCGTGCTTCAATTGCCAATGCTTGTTACTCAATGTCTGGTGCCACATCTGATGCCTCTCGGACACAAAGTGAACTGATGCATGCAAGAAAGGTGGCTGATGAACAAGCTGTTCAAGATGTCATCAATACAATCTCTAACCTAGGAAATCCTTTCACTGCCACCAACGTGACAGAGTTGTTTGCCATTTGTTCCGGAGCTGTAGCACCTGAGGATGTGAAAACAGATCTTATAACTGCATACAGTAAGGGTGAACTTTGCTTTCAGAAGTTTGTCAATGAACGATTAGAAGATGGATCAAAGGACTTGTTTGACAAATTAACTCTCCCTTCATCTAAAACATTCTCTGATATTGGAAAATCAAAGGCATCCAAGTTGTCTGTCATTAGATCATCCCTTAAACAAGACAGATATCTCTTCTCCAGAATGCTTATCATGGCCCAAGAAAAAAAGTTAGATTTGAAAGATGTGCTTACATATCCTCTCACTTCTGTACCAGCTTCTTTGGCAACACCTGATGGTTCCTTAGCCAAGACAACAAAGTCATCACTTCTACATGAACTGGAATCTCAAGTCCAAGACAGCAGTTGTGAACCTAGACATAACTCTGTTTTGATCATTGATGCTATGGCTTTGATTCAACAACATCAGAAGTTTGTGGACACCTTTGGACAGTTTGCTGTTTGTGTCCTTCAACAAGTTATTTCCTTAGCACGCAGGTATCATGCTGACAGGGTAGATTTCATTGGAGACAGATACCTAACAGATTCAATCAAGCAGCTTGAGAGGAGAAAGAGAGCACAGACAGGAGAAACAAGAGTACACATTCAATCAAAAGATCAAAAGATGCCAAAACAAATGAAAAAGTATCTAGCCTGTGCTGAGAATAAAGAGGAATTGCTGTCTTTCATTGCAAATGAATGGAAGAAATGTACAGCAGATATGCTCTTTGGTGTTTCCCTTTATGTCACAGATGGTGCTAGTTGCAATAAATTGTCAGTGTCAGAGGATGGAATTGTCTCAGAAGAAATTGAAGAGCTCTCAACTGATCATGAAGAAGCAGATACAAGAATGTTTTTGCATGTTCTCCATGCTTCAAAAACATGTCCCACGTCAACAGATATTGTGATTCGATCAGCTGACACAGATGTTTTTGTCATCAGCCTGTGGGTATCTTCTCTAGTTGACAATCACCTTATGATCTTGATGTCCTCTGCCTGCAATTCAAGAACTATTGACATTACCAAAATCCAGAAAGCAGTTGGCATTGATGTGGTAAAGGCTATCGTTGGGTTACATCCCTTCACAGGTTGTGACACAGTAAGTGCCTTTAAAAGCAAGGGGAAGATCAAAGCCTTAAAACTGATGATGAACAATCCACATTACCTTGAAACATTTCAGCACCTTGGACAAGACTGGTCTGTTTCAGAACATCTTCAACTGCAGTTGGAAAAATTTGTTTGTGAGCTTTATGGATGGAAAGGTTGCCTCAGCGTGAATGAAGTCAGATACAACTGCTTCCGGTTCGGGTATGTAGGGGACGCCAGTTTGCCACCAAATAAGGACTGTTTGCAGTTGCATTCCCTGAGAGCAAACTATCAAGCATGCTTGAACAGAAAATGTATTTTGCAGCATGTATGTCCCCCTGACCCGGTAGGAAATGGATGGAAAAAAGTTGAGTCACAATTACTTGTGAAGTGGAACAATATGGAAATTGCACCAGCAAGCATACTGCAAAGTGTATTTTGCAAATGCAAGAAGTCAACATGTTGTTCAAACAAGTGTACATGTAGAAAGTCTAACATTCCATGCACAGATATGTGTCATTGTACTGACTGCACAAACCGCTATCCTATGCAAGAAAACAGTGAAAAAGGTGACAGTGGAAGTGATGACAGTGATGTTGAATGTGACGAATAAACATTAATATTTGTCAAGATCAGAATTCAACAAGAATAATGACAACTTTTCAGATTTAATCATTCACGAAATGTTTATTTCTACTGGGGTTTAAGTCAGGTAACCTGTAAATCTGTATAGTGAAACAAAGTTTTGACATGATGGGCATTTCCCCCATTTTTTCAAATTTTTATGTATAAAATGATATTATTGATGGTTTTTATGATGCTTTTCAAGAACACTTAGAAATGCTTGTCTAATGAAATGTTTTTTCATAATAGAGAATACAATTTTGTGCATCTGAATGTTTTATTATTTTTTTCTGTTCGTACAGAGTTTCGGTAAACCATAATTTTGATTTACAACGGTACCTATCTTTGAGGTCAGCCCATGAGTTAATGTACCTAGATTTTTAGTAGAACATTTTTGTTTTACTATAAGGATATAATGTAGAGTATTTTGATACAAAAATATTTTATTCACCGACAAGTTGCAGCGAACTTACATTTATGAGTGTTTTATAGGTTTCGGCCCACTGACTATCTCTCTCTCTTTGAGTATGTTTATGAATTGAAATCAGACAAACCGCAAAACATAAACTAATCGGTGAAATATCATATGTTATATTCCTGTAAAGTATCAATATCCAGCACCTGCATCTATCTACATGAAACTATAAAACAATCAAGACTTTATGGCACAAGGCTAGACAGTTTCCGTTCAAAGGCTGTCGCGAAAAGAGCTGTGTTTGAGCTAATTGGTCTCGCTACAGCGAGCAGCGTCTATGGTCAGTGGCCCAGGCGTTGAGCTGTGAAGCTGCCTCGGCGTTAATGAGTTAACATGCTCACCCAAACTGGACAGGTCAATGGGAGAAGTCAGACCACATATTTCTTTTTATCTCTCACTATGGCTTTCTTTCTCTTTTTTCCCCATATCCATTCCATCTTTTTCTCCCTGATTTTTCCACTCTCTTTTGGATGATTTTCATCCACTTGTTTAATAAGTAAAATAATGGTGTTAAACCCGTTTAACCCAAACTCACTCTCAAAGCTCAAGCAACAACAAAAGGTTAAATTTCTTTTGACTATCACACAACGTGACTCTTACAGCTGGAAATAAATATGTTCTGCTCTTGGGTTTATTTTATATTTATCTAGAAAACTACTACACCGTCGAGGCACTTATAGAGCAGTACAAACGCCTTTGTCATATCCATTGTTAAGGCGAGGTGTAACAACAAAGAGGCAAAATCGAGTCGACATCATGCTTCTCGGAGCCATAGGCAATTATCAACTACAATAGCCCGCAACATTTTTAAGGATTGAAAGTTGAAAATGGCAAAGAAAATGATGATGGTTTTCCACATTTATGTTTATTTCAATCACATGAATATCAGAATCATATCGAATTTCTATAATAGAAGATATATAAATGCATAATGCCATTTACATTGCACATACTATGACAGTTTTATATATAAACTCTTCAAAAAAGAAACTTGACACTGACTTTCAAAGTTCAACATAAAGACCACAGATGCAAGTTAAACATTGAAATGAAAACTAAAACGCTGTTTGAATATCTCTGTTCAGTAAATTTTATTCAGAATAAGTACGATCTTTAAATGCACAGGTGCACAAGTGTTTCAACATCACAGGGGTGCACAAATGTCAGTATCGGGTATGGCCACCATTGGCATTAATTGTTGCTTATCACCCACGACCCATGGATGCAATCAAGTTGTCAATCACAGATTGTGGAATGTTCTGCCATTCGTGCTGATGTGCTGATAGAAGTCCTGGAAGTGTCTGGGGTGGTGGATTGCTACTGCGCACGCGTCGATCCATTTCGTCCCAGAGATGCTCAATTGGTGACAAATCTGGTGACCTGGCTGGCTATGGCAATGTCTGGACATTGTTACGCTGTAAAAAGTCTTGACAAACACGTGCAACATGTGGTCGGGCATTGTCCTGCTAAAAGAGACCACCATGGACGTTGACGTGAGGAATAACTTAAGGTTGTAGGGTCAAGTCCCTATACCGTACTCCTGTGAGGTTACCCACAACATGCACAAGGGGTGTCCTAACACCGTGACGAATCCCAACCTCCTGAACACAGTTGGCAGCAAAACGTTCTCGGCGACGTCGGTATACACGTGCTCGTCCATCACTTCGTCGAAGCAGAAAACGGGACTCATCAGTGAAGAGAACAGTTCTCCACCTTGCACGTGCCCATCTCATCCTCTGTTGACACCAATGGAGACGTTCCGCCAGATGACGTTGCGTTAAAACGGGACGTCGAACCGGTCGTTGTGGAAAAAGTCCAGCCCCTTAGGTAATAAGTTGATTTCAGTAATATTTTCTCTTTTTGACATTCTTACAACTGTTTCGTATTCTTCCGCAAAGTGTGAAGTAGATCCGATTTTTTAAGTTATCCTTGAAATTAATTCTATGTTGAGAAATTAAGAATCATGGAAATCTGCTGCCCGTCGATTTTGAATTTTCTAAGTGTGGACTTCTTAAAAACGACTTATAATAAAATCTGTGAACTTTGTGTAATTGCAGGAATCAACATCATAACATTCTGGCAGCGCAGATACTGCAATACTTACCACTTATTTCTCGACCTAATGTACACAGGATTTCACTCAATCTACCAATATAACCCATACGACGAACTGGCACCTCAGGATTCTATAAATAGACAATATGGTGTCCTTGGTAAAACACCTGCTTACATATAATAATTATATTAATATATATATTATAATAATAATTGCATGTCTGAAAGTAGATTTATATACTATATATCCTTTAGGTACATGTAGGCCGTCGGCCCATGGTACATATCATTTCTCCACAGATTTGCGAAAATTAGTCGCATAGAGAATAAAAATGGCAATACGTATCATAAATTTCTTGCTAGAACTGGACAGCAGGAGATTAAATTTATGTATTGTTATCAAAGTACTAATGGTGTATAAACTAGTTTCTAACATTTCTCTAAGCTTTACAAACCAGTAAAAATAATATTCATTTTCAATATTTCCTCTTACATATTGTACACATACGTTGATTATCTGAAAGTAGGTAAAAGGCTGTGAAACGGTCATGAGTTATGTTTTTATAGAAGTTTTATTATGCATCTCTGCTAAAAAATCAAGTGTTTTTCCAAGTATTTGGCCGGTCCTCAAACTTTTTCAATTTCAAAATGTCCCATTGTGATATCATGATCAATAATAATAAATGATAATAAGAATGGTAAAACAAATTACTCACTTTTGATCCATCTTCTGTTGACTGGTTCTCAACAATCTTTGTTAAAAGCCCTGAAATACAGAATGATCGTCTCAGTTCAGTAATTCGTAACGTTAATTCATATGTTCAATATATAATACCAAATAGAATGTTTTCTTCTTTTTTCAAATCTTTTTATTCATTTCAAATGGGCGGGTGCACATCCGATGGCATACAAAGACACAACACATCAAACACTAGTTCGGAAAATAATGAAGCAATCATTAAATTTAAATAAAGGTAATTATTATAAAACATTATTTGAAGCTCTCCATTTAATGTTGAAAGATGGAAAGCATTTTTTTTTTATGCTATGCTTTTTTTAACTTGAAAAACATCCTTGACAACAGTTATAAAAGACTAAATAGATTGTTTATTTCTCTGAATACTTGAGAAAACCTTTTTTTAGCAATTAGTATATGTGATACCAGAAGGCTGATGGAACTGTTAAAATATAAAATATCTAAGTCAGAGATGGCAATATTAAGATGTGTAATATGTTGATTCATGAAATTTTCAAATGTTCTTCAGATTTCATAAACAAACATGCTGCAGACTTTGAGGTTCTGATTCACCTAATAGCTAATATATGTATCAATTATTCTTATTTGCATCAATTCTTTTCTAGTGTAAATTTTTCGATTTATAAATGAATACTGAAAAGCTAAAAGTTTTACATCCTTAGCACAATTTCTGTATATTCTGAAAACAACATTCAACAACATTCCATGGAATGTTTGAGTCAAGTTCGTTTTGTCATTTTTGACAAACTTTCAGTGGAGAGTCATCAGCAATCAGTTTAGCATAGAAATATCTGCATCCGCTTTGTTGAGAAAGTAGAACTTTAAGGGTTTGAATCACAGAGAGATTTTGATGACACAACTGATTCGATAAGAGAGCGTCTTTCCATATTTTTGGGATAATCAAGATTACCTGGTTCTACTGGAGGGTTGTTCTCATTATACCATAAAAAGTTTTAACTTCAATTAAAAGGCAAAAATTTATTATCTCCCCAAATATATCTTATTGTGTGAATATCCCTATTGAACCGGCTTTCAATTAAAAAATTGCTTTGCCTGAACTGAGGTTTTATTCGTAATATTTCTTTTAACGGATATATGTTTATAACATGCGGTTGTTTATATAGTATTTACCCCGTAAAGTTAATATTTCGTGCCAAAAAGGATTACGTGTGGATATGCGCTTTTCTATCTTTGCCCCTGGAAGAAATATCTTATTAAATGGGAATAAACTTGGATTGTGAGTTAGCAAGAAAGTTTAAGTGCGTTTATGAAGGATCTGACATTTATTATGTTTAGTCCACCACAAATAATTGTCCTTTTGATTTTAACCTTCTAGCCATCCCACAGGAAGCTGTGTATAATATCAATCAAATGATAAAGAAATGGATGACAATACAGAACAATCACGGGCTAAAGTTGAATATCCCGGAGTTTTTATAACTGTAATACCTTGCAAAGTAAGCTTTCTCTTTTTCCATCCAGCAAGAAGTCTTTTTATTATTTATAGTAATTCATTTTCTAGTATTGATTACCCATAGATCTTTTAAATCAGGATTGAGATATACACCAAGGATGTTGAAGTTACCCTCATGCCGATCTAAGCTACTTTCCGAACATAGTATAACTCTGCTTCCAGTCATTGAACCAATCTAAATGGGCTTGGTTTTGTCAATGTTTAACTTTAGACTTGACATTTTAAAAAAATTATAAAGTGTTTCTAGAGCTGCTTTCGAACTGCTTTCAGATCCGTCTAAATATAATTGAGTATTGTCCCATTTATAGTCTTCATTATTGAGTTTAATGCCTTTGATATCTTTATTGTCTCTTATCATAGTTCCAAGAAATTCCGCCGCAAATATAAACCAAAATGGGGATATTGGGCTTATTTGTCTACAGCCTCTCTCATTAGACAAGAGAGAGAAAAGATGAACATTTTGAATTACACATGAGGATCCATTTGGCAATCGTATCATTATCCATTTAATCATGTAGGGTCCAAAACCAATTTTTATTAGAACTTTAATTATCAAAAAATAGAAACTATATCAAAAGCTTTCTCATAGTCAATAAGAATCAAACATGATATCATACATTAATCTGACATTATCACTGATGAACCTACCAGGTATAAAATCGGATCTTTGAGCATATCTAGAGTTATTTTCAGTCCGTTAGTAATACAAGAGCTTAAACTTTTTTACATGGTATTCAGGAGTGAAAAAGGGCGCCAGTTTTCCATAGATCTTCTATCTTTGTTTTGTTTTGGAATGCATGTTATTACACCTCTATTAACAGTATAGGATAATTGATCAGTAACAACAACTTCCTGAACATATCTGAATACCCAAAACATAATTAAGGTCTTTCCAAAACCATTTGAAATCGTCAACTGGAAATCCATTCAAACAAAGGTAAAAGAGATGTTAAGTGAAGGAGTATTAACGGTTTTTAAAATTCCTTCTGTATTCTGTATTCAATGATAGAACTTTTCTTGTTTGTTGAGAATAGCTCTCCCATCAGACAGAAGTTCCTTTTTTCATTAATTAAGGAGTTGATGAGTTTGCTTGTATAATTTCCATTTTCGAAGTGACAAAAATATTTTGTTGGTTTTTACCTTTTTTATACCATTGAATTCTAATTCTTATTTGTCTACCTTTTTCTCCCTCATCTTTTATTTTTTGTAAATTCTGACGTATATTTGGATAATTTAGCAAATGTATCTTCAGTAACATTTTGAAAGTTTTCTCTGATTTCATCCTCTAGAATTTGTATATCATTTTCTAAGCAACTTCTTTTTTCAGTTTTGATATTTTTAAGATATGACGCGAAACAGATTGATTTTCCCCTGACTTCCATAAGATAGAGTTCCAAAAATAGCTCAGCAGAAATAATTAGCTTAAGTTTAAGGGCATCACTGTCCCTCGCGTTAGCATTTTCAGAGGCAAATTCTTCATTAGTGTCCTCCAATAATTCTTTCACAAGTTTATTATAGTCTCTATTGTAAAGAAGAGAAGTGTTTAATTTCCAATATCCGTTCCCTCTTTCCCTTCTACCGTCATTTCTAATGTCAGCAATGACATAATTAACTATTTGGCTAAACCTTATTGTTAATTGCATTATGCTTTTTTACATTCCACAGATGTTGTTGAAAAGATTTCGCCGAAACGGTTCATGCCAATACAGCCAAACTAACAAGACCAGTTGTTTTAGAACACATAAAACATAACTTTGTAGATATTCATGCCTTACTGTCTTTGACATAACATTATTACGTTAGCGTCCGGGTTAGTGTGCCTTACAACACTGTGTATATAATCGCATTTGAGTTGACTATTCATCAGCGAAATATTAAAGTGTAATTTCATGATGATACATAGAGGTTATCGAGTATGTTTTGGGATGGTAAATAGCCTCCATAAAGGGAATAAACATTGTATTTTGCGAGCCTTGGCAACCACTTTGATAACCTCTTAATCATACAATGTCATTCTGTATTCATTTTGCCAAAAAGGGTCTGCCGTCATTACTGGAGCTATAAAAGTTATCATCAAATGTGCACTTTGATATATGCAAATGAACAGCGTAATGGTTTCCACGGTAAATTGACATTACATTAATCCTCCATTCTTTGCCTTTTAGGCAACAGAGCTGTTGTGTTGGCAAAATCTAAATGTTCCAGTTGAACTTATAATTTGATTCTAAATAAAAAAGATGTAAACGAAAATAAATTTCCGTTTCGAAAGTACGTGTAGATTTGAACCCGAAAGCGTTCGCATTTGCATTCACACATACCTAGGCGGCAAGCGTATTTCACTTAGAACGAGACTTCCTTCCCTTTTCCAAACGCAAATGGCAGCTTGTGTAAACGCAGCGTTACAGATAGATTAACTAATACTTACCTTACTCTACTTAATTTCCAAAACCCAATAAATGATGAAAACATATTGAAGCTAAATATGAGGTCATTGAACATGTGATTCAATCTGCCTTGCGTTCCCGTGAGTAAAATATAACTCAGTTCATTCATTGAAATAGCTAGGCCTATATATTTCAGTTGATTTTAACCAGCGATTTAGTAATTTAGTTATTTTGCACTGCTTGATCATGAACTTAACGAAACAGCAGCACAAAGTCCGTTTGTGCAGGCATTCCAAATGATAAAGCATGTGACATCATAGTAATTTTCAGAAAAAGTTCCGGCACTTGACATCTGTAATTTGCATCGGTATCCGCATATGACCCCAACGAATAACGAAATTTGATTTTATTATGCCGAGAACACTATCCATTGTATGATAAAAACAGAGATTGATTTAATTTTTTTTATCATTTGATGGTAATCGACAGGGGATTCCCTTCGTGCGTTATGCCTTCTGATCATCAAAGAATAAGAATCAGAATGACTTGAAAAATATTGTTTACAAACCTGGCAGTGACGATAAACGTATATGTCAGTCGTACAAAGAAAAGGGTATTAACCACCTGAGCCATAATTTATGATAGATTCACTTTAAAGTATGTAATTAGTAAAGGTGCTATAATTTAAATTTGTCCTTATTTTGTCGTTTCGTCAGAATTAATGGACACTACTTCTAACATTAAAAGATAGTGAAAATTAAAAATATAGAACATAATGAAAAATTTACATTTTGTTATAGATATTATATCATACTGTAATATACAGGCCTTCTTATAGTTTTCACGATTTGGCAGCATAATAATTTCAATCATTATTTACATTCCCTGTCATTTCCATTGTCGGTAATTGACAGTGTGCATACCTAAATAACCCATAATGTGGCAACACGTCTTTATAATGAAATCTTTTTACTAAACTCCTTAACGTTGTTTATGTGTAAATACATCAACCTTTACCTTAATGAAACATTATTTAACAGTCTTTTTATGAGAGCAAATTGTCCATCGATGTTTTTCATGGAGGCCGCCATATTTGTGATGACGTCACGATTTTATGTGTACTTACTTTCGTTGACAAAATAACTTTTGCAAATTCTTTGTTTTCCGCGTCGAGATACATTTCAGTATTTATATTTAATCCCTTGACGCTCTAAATTCAATAACATTACCATAATGATAAATAAATATATTTTCTATTTGGTTTTTAAACAAATTACGTCATACCATTGTTTTTGAGATGACGTCAGTGATTGACAGTTTTAAATTAACGATCGAGATTGATGATCAAGACGTTACGACAGAAAGACGTACTTTTCGGCATATTGTATTCTACCGGTATTTTACCGAGATCTAACCACAATTCATGTAAGTAGTCAACTCCAAGCTTGTCTTGAGACCTCTGTTTATTAATCAAATTGAAGCGTCCCTAAAATATATTTATTTGGCCTTTTTCATATACATGTCTGTAAATTCAAAAAAAAAAACAAAAAAACTCTTATGATATGTAATGTTTGATATTATTGATTGATGAATGTTAATGTAATAAATTCATGTTCATTGCTTCAACTACTTGTTGTCAAATTATTTAGTAAATATAAAAACTGTAATTTATAGGGTAAAAGTGAGAGATCCATTTATTCATTAACATGCTACCTAAGTCATTAAATTAGCTCATTCTACCCCAGTAAACCGTTACAATACTATGCCTAGTTTATCAGACATTATACCATGCATGAACGATCCGCTAAAACTTAATTCAGCAATGATGTTATCTAATCTAGTTATTAACCAGTCAGCAAGGCATACAGTAATTAAACACAGCTGTCTTCGGAACTGGAAATGATAATAAAGATCTTATGTAAGAGAGCGACCACATACATTGTTTAGAACACTTCAAGGAAGTGAAATAGTACTTGGAAAGTCTGGTCTAAACAGTCAATGTAATCTCGCTCTACTCCCATGTTTCAATTGACAAGCTGGAATAAACATTGTCAATTCACTTCCTAATTAATTCCTATCAATGACGCAGTCTCGCGTTAGAGTGACTTTCCTATGGTCTTCCGGTCCACCATCGATTGCGTAATGTTAATAACACACGGCTAATATTCAAAAACACTAATAACGATATCAAATTATCTTACATAAATTAAATAGCTTTGCAGGTTTCAGCACTTACATGTACAACATTTTGGCTGGCTAGGATGAAGCAAAATTTAACATGATCATTTTTAAGTTGAGTATATATAAAGAATAATAAACTGTACATTTCAGTAAAACATACATCGCATGATTACAAGTTAAAGATGATATAATTATATACTGTGTAACCTTAATGTAAATCATGTCCCTCTGTCATTTAAAAATATAAACTTTAAAAACGTACCAAGTGTGTAAAAACTATATCATTTTAGAACCTGGGTGTTGTACACATATGCTTGCAACTTAATCATGCGAATGGTAATTCGAGCCAGATCCATGACAATATTGCGTGTGAGAATGAGAATGAATGAGAATCTCACATGCTTCACTCCCCGTGTTGCTTTGACGCGTCTAATTGTAGAAACATTCATGATCATTTAACAATAAGGCAGTTCTTCTTTTCTTAATATGGTCTTACACTTAGATAAAATTATTATCACATTTCACTACCCAACGACAGTTGTGGTATGACGTTTTTGAAATTGCTTATTCAAAACATATTAAATAACAAGGTATAAAAACAAAAATTACTTTAACTGAGCTCAAATGCAAATATACTTGTATACAAATACGTCCTGCTCAGAATCAGTTAAAGTACTCTAATATATTACATTATGTAGTCTTGATAAGATATTCACAATTTGACGTCATCTTAATGGACAAGAACTATATTTGTGTTAATATTGGTGAATAATAAACATAAAGGAAATGTTTATCCATGAAAAAGAACCAATCATAAAGCTGGGCAGTGTCAAAAGAAAGTCAAAGATATATATATTGTTCAAGAAACACAAATGTATTTGATATGTAACCAATTTATGTCATATACTTCTACAACTATCACATACATCATTTACAAACCAACCTGATTTTATTCAGCCTTTTAGGATTGTGTTTTCATTTTAAATTTAGTAATATTTTCCTAGTTGCTTTATGTGTTGCTAAGACTTGTATAGTTATCTGTTACAATTCTACTATAACTGCTCAACTGACAAATACAAAAGGTATCCAGTTGACTTACAGAATCATATGTCATTGAAACTTACATTGCACTATATCTAATGATATCAATTAACTCATTAACGCCATGAATCCGCATATATGCGAAATAATGAGATCCTCACATCGAGAGCCGCAAATAAATGCCTGTTAACTAGCAGTTTCTCACAGCGAGAGAAGCTTATGAACATTAATTGAAAGCATCTCTTATTCAGCGAGAGCCGCATATGTGCGTCCGTCCGCCCGCCAAACAAAGGTCACTTCCTCATTTCGATTATATAAATACGTTCATTCCTCTTACTTGCATTCAATCTCTGAAGTCACGGTACCGTTTACATGACTAAATTATATGGCCGGATGATATGTTATACTCTCTGTTTTTACAAGCTATGCAGTTGCTGGTGCAGTGTGAGCCTATGGGCAGTATTTTAGTTGTTGCATTGGCATTTAGAGTTTTATTAATTCAAAAGTTTAAGACAAAAAGGTTCAATCCTTACACACTGTCCTTACCATTACCAAAAATGTCACATTCATTACTATTCATTTCATCTCATTCAGCTATCAGATATTCCTTTATCATGATGGTGTTATTATAAGAATAATCAACTAGATGTGAGGTATTACGGTTTATCGGTCCTGAGTGAATTATTGTTATAAATTCCGACCTTTTGAATAAACATTTTAGCTAAATGATAATGATTAAAAGTTTATGAAATCTATGATGACTTGAATTGATATAATTCATGTGCAATCCGTTACAAATCCTGTCAATACAGTTACCTTTGTTGTCCAAACCGTAACTGGTGTTAAATGACTGCTCTCATTTATCCATAAGGATCTATGAAACAATCCATTTAAAGATATCGTTAAAACATGTTATGGGTTAGGCACAACATGCTGATTTTTTACAATTACAAAACTATTTCAGAAAATGCTGTTATTTTTTGTTAAGCAAATTTATATTCTAATTAACCATGCTGACAGTTTTTACCATCACGTTTTATTTACTTAGTGAAGAAAATGTAAATGACACTGTGAAAAGATTTGGTTAGGAATGCGTAATGGTTGGGACATTTCCCATACCATTAATTAATTATATAAAAATCGGTTAAAAGGTTAGAAAGTACATTGAACCCTGTGAACTTTGAAATTAAAATATCTTCTATTGTCCCCAAACTTGAAATGCTTTATCTTGGAAAGCACTTATACAAAAGCTAGTGTATGAACAAGTTTGACAAGTTCAATAGATAACATTTGATTAGATTATGAAATGGTGAACGAGCGTATGTCAATCTCTCTTACGTTTCCTTAATTTTTCGTAGTAGTTAATCTTTATTTCTCTATCTTACGCTGAGCACCTGTATTCAACTTGAACATTGACGTTTGAACAGTAGCAGTTAACATCAGAATGTTGTCTGATTAGACACACTTTCAATGTCAAACTGTCATTTACAATTCTTAAAATTACGTGCATTTGTAACAAAAAGTTAAAACGATACAGAATTTTGAGGTACACAAATCGTCAAGTGTGTTAAGGTAAGAATTTTCCAACTAACCGGGCTAGTAATTAATTAAATCGTTAGAAAAAGTATTTGGTACATATGGATGGTAAATGGATACATAATAGAGACATAAACAAGATAAACATAAATGAAAAAATCTTACCTGTTCAAATCGTCTCCATTTAGAGTTAATCTACTTAATCATTGTATTCATGTGCGCGTTTTCCAAAGTTTTCCTTTCAGAGATTTTTTCAAAGAGTTGTTTTCATGTTCAAACATATCTGTATTGAAAGTGAGTGACCCCCTACCAAGCTTTTGTCATAGCTACAGTAAACAATGTAGTCAAACGATTCAATGTGTCAAGGTGACATGACCCAAAAAGAAATTTTAAAGTGACTAACCGTATATGATTAATGTGGGTTTTTTAGTTTCTGCAAGTGTTGACATCTTTAACCAAAATCAACTTATCAACTACAGGCATAAGCAAGTATTTATGACATTTTTTTTATCTTTGAATTCATCAGAAGCGAACATTGTTTAAAAATATAAAAGAAGTTGGACGACAGCCGCTGCATACATACAGACATGCATGTGAAATAATCGGTGTAGTTAAAATCAATATTCCTCCCTTGTCTGAGAAAGACGCATTTTCATTATCATGTCATAATGGTTATCATTTTGCTCTATGTTTTCATTTAGTTTATCGATATGTTATATCTGTACAAAATGAAAAAAAAAACTTTAAAATTATTAACAAGCTCCTTTTGAAATTTTAAATATCATCAACATTAACATATTTTATTCAAAGGCTTTCAATAATGCATCCCTTATTAAAGTTGTTGACAACTCTAAATCCTACATCGTGATAAGACGATCCAAATATCTTGACAACCATGTTATAAAAGCGACCAAGACTTCACCTTACTTCACATGACTCTTCACTTTAATGAGGGAAATACGGTAGATAAGTCTCGATTCCATGGACAAGCATATCAATTGTGTTAGCATGTTCGCGACATACATAATCTTTCGGCCATTTTAATTTTATATTTATGTACAGGTCTGATGAAAGAGTGCAGAAACTAAATGGTATTATAAATGTTCAAACAGACTAGCCCCTGTTATTTCTTAAATTCCACTTGAAAGTTATGTTATGTGTTTTTATAATGAAAATGATTTTCAACCAATATTAAAACTTTTATCACTTATTAAAGATATAAAACGTGTGTTCAAGGTGACCCTCTGAGCATGTGACTGACGTGACAATAAATTTAATGCCTGAACATGAGAGGGTAGTCATGCCTTGTTCAAACATTTTAAAACCTGATATAATTCGCACACTCGAGATTAGCTGTCGATTTATGACTAAGTTTTTTTAATGGAAATCTAAGCTGAACACAAATGAGATAACGAATTCATAGAGTCTATACATATCCTTTTAAACTGCCGTACGGTCTTTATTATATCTATTGTAACGCTATATGTAAATATTCAGAGGAATTCTCTCTTTGCTTGACCAATACAATTGTCAATCTTATCGAGTCAAATAAAAATTATACAATCCAGATAGCAAAGGGAACGCATAAAATCGTCTATTTAATAACTGTCTAAAGTTTTTCATGACACATTATTGGGGTGACAACTTTTTGTCAATATGTTGTTCCTTATTGAGAAAATAGTATTTTCTTGTTTTTTTTAACAATAATAATTCAAAAAACACCTTATTAAAATTTGGCTCTGTTTGGTTCATCCCTTTTTTCCTGCTTATTTTTATCAGCAGCTTGAGCAGTGGTTTCTGAAGTAAGCGTTGATAATTAAACTAGTGGGTCTTTTTCCTGTCATTTTCTGTATTAAAAGAATTATTTTGACTGAATTTGATTGAAATTTATAATCCATATACATATATAAACATAAGTGTGGTAATTATATGGCTGTCGAAAAACTCCTAGTTTGTTTTCCATGTAAGTTATAACTATACATGTTCAAATGAACAAACATCTTAGGAGTATGATTATGATATGGTAATGAGAGTCAAATATTGCTATATCGCTAACAGTCAAAATACTTGTTACATACATTCCCTTCATAAACAATCTCTTTAAAGTCCTTACCATACTAGGCTACATTATTTTAAAAACACGCACATTATTACAAAATCAGTCAATATTCATTATTTGAACCTTTACATAAACTGGCAATTCATTTTCTCTATATATCCAAAATTGTTTTATTTATATCCAGTCAATAATGAAGATCATGCAATTGTTTAAATGGTTCTATGTTTTATATAAATTTGGATACTTTTACGGTCCTTACTTCAACCGCAACAAAACATGTTTTTAGAAATGGAGTATGATCTCTCTCTATATCCAATCACTAGACTTGTATTTTTGCTTATCTATGTAATGAATTGCTGATTAACAAAATAGGCACATGCCATTAAATTGACAGCTATTTAATCAATAATGGGGCAATTATAAATCATTAATTTCTTACATATTTTTGGTCCGTTGTGGTATTCAAACACAAATATCCGTTTTACAAAATACTGTTTGGTCGTCCCCACATGGACTCACAATCTCATGCGAAGTTATCAGTAACATACTCTAATCTTCATGTGGCACAATTAGTATGTTGTTTTATCATTATCATATTGTCAAATTAGCAATTGTAAACAGCGTCAGCATAAGAGAAAATCGATCTTAACCCTTGCAAAGATCAGCAAAATTTAGTATCACAATGTAATAAGTCATGTTATGCCGTGTAAGGGTAGAAGAAACTTAATCATCCTTGGAGGTTGCACAAGAAAGTCAAAGATAGTCCTCTGATCAAGAAAAGCTGCTCTCATGAAGACTGTGAGTCCCTTCTCATCGCAACAGTTGACACCCACCAACCTCCGGGTGAGGAGTTTCTTTACTGTGGTCAGTTCTCCTGCTTCGCTATTATCGAATAGAGTTCTCACATGATCCAGAGGACACACAAGCTGTGAAGAAATATAGAAAGTACATTACAATCATGTCAAGTTTATCAATTTTGATTTATTTTCGATGAACATTTTTTGGAAGAACAAAGACTCTTCTTTTTTGTATTTCAAAACGCAAGCTTTCACAAGCAATAGAATTATTATCATTCATAATAATGAAAGGGTTATAATTTATAATAATGATATCATTATCATTCATCATATTATTCATTATCATCAATTAAGAAGTTGACTATCCACAATAACGTGATCGTCTTCATCACATCAACTTCCAGTTAAGAGACAATTCAAGGTACTTTTAATTATGAATTTGGTTGCCTACTTCATGGGACGAATCCAACCCGACCTAACCAATTTAGTTAAAACTAACTTTAATATAACCATCCCGAAGTCTGTTATTTCATCGAGCAAGTTACCCACCCATTCTGTGTCGAGCAAACGCCAACATTAGCAAATCAAAAGAGAGCTGGCCTAGCACTTCGAATCGCGGAATAAGAATTCAACAACAATATCTAATAATACTTGAACAACATTTGCTAATTTTTCCAATTACAACAAATCATACAGTTCTTTACTTATGGATAAAAACTTTTGTTGTTGTTTTATTGTTGTTGAATTCTTTGTATAAAACAAAATAGATACCCAAATATCATGCTGAAACTTAACGGTGAAAACGGTAGAAACTACTGTGTTTTGCATGTTATAGCAATACTTTACTACAGGAATTTCTTATGTACTGGTAGCCCATAACTGTGGCGATATAAATCTGTTCATATTAACTTTTAAACAGCGATGTTTAGATATCGTTATGCAACACTGAAACATTTAAGCAAGATATTCATCATATCTTTTAAATTACACTACAGTCACTTTTAGAAACAGAAAACTATGTTTTAGTGTTGCATAGAGTAAAGACTTGGTTGTTATCGATATCGCGCACGTGCTAGTCGACGCTGCACGTGACACCTTCGGGATTAAACGGATTTCATCTGCACAAACGCGATCAGGTAAAAGAAAATCTAGTAAACCCTGGTTTGGCAGTGAATGTACGAAAATGAGAAAAAGATTCAATAGAGCTAAAAGTAAGTTTAAAAAAAGCAAAACTTCTGAAACTAGATCCCGTCTAAGGCAAGTATCAAATGAACATAAAAAGTGTATGAATAAATACATAAGAAAACATAAAAAATCATTAACCGATTTATTTAGGGGAAATAAAAAGCACTCGCCTAAAGAATTCTGGAAAATGCTGAACAATGCCCAAAATAACATGCATGGTACCAACCCAAATCTACAAGAATTTTTTGAATTTTATAAAGAACTAAATGATCCTTATCCTGAACAACCGGACATCAATTATGATGCTGAACGACATCAGAGTTTCAATACCGATTTACTCAATTCTGATATTACTGAAGAAGAAATCGTAATGGCAGCAAAACATCTTAAACGTTGTAAAGCATCAGGATTAGACATGATTGAAAATGATTATCTGATTGACTCATATCATTTATTACTCCCCTTCTTAGTTGAATATTTCAATCTTATATTAGAATCGGGCAATATCCCCGATGCGTGGTTAAACGGTACAATTAAACCAATTTATAAGGGTAAGGGTAACACGGCTGATCCAAATTCCTACCGCCCTATTACAATTCTTAGTTGTTTTGGCAAACTATTTACAAGTATCATGAATTCTCGATTACAATTATTTCTTGAAACCAACCAAATTCTTAACCCCTCGCAGGCAGGTTTTAGAAAAGGGTTCTCGACCATTGACAACATATATTTGCTACACTTACTTAATCAAATATTGAAATCATTAAAAAGAAAATTATTCTGTGTTTTCATAGATTTTACAAAGGCATTTGACACCGTTTGGAGGGCCGGTCTGTGGTTCAAAATGATCAAATCTGGAATTGATGGAAGATTTATGACTCTAGTTAAAAATATGTATCACAATATTAAATCCTCGGTCTCGGCGAACAATGAAGTATCTGATTTCTTTCCCTGTCGTTTTGGCGTGCGACAGGGAGAAAATCTTTCACCATTACTTTTCTGTCTCTTTATAAATGACCTTGAAAAAGTGTTAAATGATAATGGATGCCCTGGAATAAGCATTGAAACTAAGTCAGGTGCTGATATATCTCTATTTGTAAGGTTCCTTTCTTTGCTGTATGCAGATGACACCGCCCTTTTCAGTGATACTCCTATTGGCCTACAAAGGACCTTCAATACTTTCTTCGAATACTGTATTGAATGGAATTTAAAAGTAAATATTTCTAAAACTAAAATTTTAATTTTTGGAAGCGGACCAGCAAAAAAGTCCAAATTAAGATTTATGTTTGGTGATACTTATTTAGATATAGTTGACGATTACAGTTACCTTACCTTGGTATAAAATTTCATCGAAATAGAAGAATGTTAGTTGGTATGAAATCTATCGCAGAAAGTGCCTCCAAAGCAATGTTCTGTCTTCTAAAGAAAGCTAGAAATATGAATATGCCACTAGACTGCCTTTTAACTGCATTAGACGCAATGGTTGTACCAATCTTACTGTATGGATGCGAGGTATGGGGTTATGAAAACAATTGTATAATAGAAAAAGTTCATTTGAAATTTTTAAAGCTTGCCTCCTGTTTGAAATCTTCAACACCATCGTATATGCTCTATGGAGAATTCGGTAGAGCTCCTTTATCTATAAAAATAGCAAAACGAATGATTTCCTACTGGCACAGAATAGCAAGCAGTAACGAAAAAGTCAAACTATCCCGAGTTTTGTACTCATTCATATCCTTCAATCATAAGCACGATATTGATGCTAATCCATGGCTATTATCTATCAAATCTATCTTAGATAATTGTGGTCTATCTTATGTCTTTTTAAATCCAAATAAATGTAATACCTCTTGGCTTTTGCTACAAGTTGAATCAGTTCTAAAAGACCAATTTAATCAGTCCTGGTGCTCGGAGGTTAAATCCAGTTCCAAAGGACAATATTACAAACTTTTGAAAGAAAAACCTTGTTTTGACAATTATCTCTTCTTATCTAAACATATTTCTATACCAATACTCCGCTTTAGAACCACTAATCATAGACTACCTGTGGAAACTGGACGCTGACAGAATACCATGAAACAAGAAAGAACATGTAAGTTATGTCATTCCCCTGCAGTTGGTGATGAGTTCCATTACTTGCTAAAGTGTACAGCCCTGAACCATGATCGCTCTAATCTTATTGACAACTTCTATTTTACATTTCCGAACCTATTTAAATTTAAAAAGCTACTTACTAGTAATAACACAAAGGTGCTGACAAAGCTTGCTAAATTTATCAACATTATTTTCAAGAATTGCTAATTCTTTTAGTGTGAATGAGGAGTAATTTAATCGATAGAAATACAACTGCGCAATACATGTTCTATAAATATATAAAACAAATTTTACAAGTTATAGATATTGTATGAAATGCTATTGTAATGTGTATATGATTATGTCTTGTAACAGACATATCTATTTCTATAGATTTTGTTTATGTATTTTTGTATTATGTGAATATTTGTCTGTCTCTGCTGTCTTGATTAATTAGTATTTAAATTTGTATATAATTTGTTGCTCTTGTACCACCGTTGGTGGCGATATGAGCCTAATAAATGAATCTGAATCTGTTAAATTTCGATGTCAATCGCTTACCTTAAATATACCAAAAAAGGTTTTTCGAAATCAATGCTTCCATAAAATGAGTTTATTTGTAACCAATTTGACTTTGAATTGTTTGAAGACAAACACCATATTGTGTCAATATGTCCATTTTACAGGCGTTGCCGATCAGAATATATTCAACTTATTGCTAAAGGCAACCTTCAATTGTCAAACTCCGACCACTAATGAACTAAAAGAATATGAATGTTTCAAATGGATATGTATATTCTTAAAACAAATACTACGTTAATACAATGATTATATCATATATACTGTATATTGGCACTCATACCATGTCAAGTATATGTAATACCTGTGGTACTCTTGGCTATACGGCCTTCAATTCTGAATATATATCCTTTGAACTGCAAACATCATGTTACATTTATATACTTCACATAAGAGTCACACTGGTTGATACCCTTGTGAATTATGTGCCATTTTATGTGTTTGTTTTTTGTCTATGGTAATATCTAAAGTGACTTTTCTGACGAAATGCAATCGAATCGCATTCTGGTAAAATTTAATTCAATGTTAAGTTTGAAAATAGAAAATAGGACGTCCCAACTTAGGATTCAAATGTGGGACGCGTCCCATCTTAAGATGGGACAGCATTCCAAATTGGGATGATACATATACGCTCTCTTAAAGCTTTCTATGACACGGTCTCACAGTCAAACTCCAAAGTGTTTCTATCGTCCCAAACAGTCATCATTAACCAACATGAAGGGATCAAAAGTCCTAGTGTCGTACTGAAAATGTGAAGCAGTGTCGGTTGATTTTGTTGTCTCATGAAAATACTTCTTTGCCTGTATTGTAAAGTTAAAACGTGAGTACACTTATCAACTTTAGAATCACATATATTAAGGGTTACCTTCATTTATATTGTTAGTCTCATCAGGACTAATGTCCAACGTATATTTATTTGACTTATTTGTTTTTGTTCTGATCTATCCATAAAAATGCAATTGATTTCATTTTTCAAAACTGACATAATGTAGTAACATCACTTGTTTACATAATGTTACAACAATTTTCAAGATGGATCCCATCTCTTCTTAAAAAGATAACATCCCCTGGAGGTGCCCTGATTTATTGTGCTCATCGAATAATAAAAGAAAACAATTTGAGAAGGTGCACAAATAATTTGATAATGACAGATTATTTGCTCTTTTCTTTAGTTTCACAATAATTGACATTTGACAGGCTGATGACAAGTCGCTGGTGTTCATGTTGAATCTACACAATATAACCATTGTGGAGTCGATGATTTCTGCAGGAAAGTGGACAGATTTCATCAATTTAACAAGGAATATTCAATAATGTAATAAGAAAAGAGACGTGTTTCGTAGCAAGTGTTTGAAGCGGGGTTTCATACCTGACAATGGTGGCCTTTTTTCACACACACAGAAATTCCTGTTTCCAACTAAGTCTTTCTTATGAATCATTTTATCGACTTAAGTGCGCACACACATTGATAATTTACTACTAGGTTCACAAGTGACGACACGTGGTGTGCTGAATAATTTAGCTTGCTGGATGGGTGGTTGACCACATTTCTGAGTACACCAAGAGTTGGAAGGGTAATCATAAATCCTATACTGAGAAATGCGTAGAGAGACTTGTGATTTTGTCAGTCTTTATGTATAATAGCGACCCTGTTCAACCAGTTATGCAAATAGCTACCTGGCAAGGCTGTAGTTTAATGTTCCTTGTAACCCCGGGTTAATACCCACTACCCGGGTAATGGGGCATAGAGTCTACATAGATGAGATTAAGCGCTACATAAGATCTAACAATTCAATGAATTAACGTTATCAATATTGGGTTTCTAGTGACGGCTCTGGATACTGTCCTTTATATGTATATAAACTCTCTTAAAGCTTTCTATGGCAAGGTCTCAAAGTCCAACTCTCAAAATGCTGTGACAGCTCAATAGGTACCCAAAGACCGCTATCAGCCTTTCTATCGTCACAAGCGGTCATTGTAAGCCAACACAAAGGGATCAAAAGTCCTAGTGTGGTACTAAAAATGTGAAGCAGTGTCGGTTGAGTTTGTTGTTTTATGAAGTTATTCTTTGCCTGTAAAGTTTAAACGTGAGTATAGTCATCAAATTCAGAATCACATATATTACGGGTAACCTTCATTAATTTATTTGTTAGGCTCATCAAGAGTAATGTCCAATGTCTATTTATTTGACTTATCTATTTTGTTCCGATCTATCCATAAAAATGTCTTTTATTTTATTTTTCAAAACTGACATAATGTAGAAACATCACTTGGTTATTTCAACAAGTATAACATAATGTTACACAGGTTCGCTCGAGTTTTGTAAAAGTCATATGACGGACTTCCGAAGATAATTATTTCTTTATTACCGATTCTATTCAATCTGAAACGCATAAAAATGTTATGAAAACGGCCTATTCACGAACAATGGAAATACAGTAAAACCCGCGCTGTAACAAACGTTGCAAGGAAAAAATAATATGTGCACATGTGCACATACTGAAAATATGTCACCATTAAATATAAACCATATGGGTAATAAATGCAAATATTAACGTGGTAATAGAATGTTTATTTCGCTTTGTAGGTTATCGACAATAATGATTATACAGTTTGCATGGTAATATAAAGACAATAAACGTTATAGCAGATTGACACGATGCAGGTAAATTAAAAAAGTTTGATCAATCAAATTAACACTGCATCATAAGACGTTTGGCATGATCATTTTACAATTGTTTGTTACCGATTCCATACAATCAAATAATTATATAATTATTTGAAATATAATTATTTGTAAGTATTAGTTGGAAACATACAAGAATTTCGCACCAGTCGATATAAAAAAACTAACTAAACAGTACGAAATGTTCTATAACGGTCCGATATATTTTCTATGTAAGGGGTATCCTACAGGGTGCAATAGCTTTACAAACACCTCTCATTGTCCTACTGATAAGAAAAATCAATAAGATTGAAAGATATATTACATTTCCAGTTGTTAAACCTCGACCTCGATTTTCTTCTTGCTATGTAATCTTAGCATACTGAGGACCTTGCATAGTGTTTATTCATTCACAAGAATAAAAAACTTTCACCATGTTTTAATGTTTGCAATTATTATTCTCAAATATCTATAGATACACGTTTATCATGTCATGTGATTATCTATATGCTACCTGTGAGTGAACTTATAGTTAAAAGTTGATAATTAAAGGTAAATAGTAAATGATAATGAATTATGAATTATTCATCTTGAATATTGTTCCATCAGTAGGTGGGCTAATAAATCAATTGCAATCAATCTCAATAATTCTTCTCTTAGAAAATCATTGAAAATACTTATTCGTAGGTGGTCCTGAAAAAAGCTACAAAGCACAAACCTTTGTATGTTTCTTTTCCTCACAAGAGTAAATTTTAGGAAATATAAGTTTTAGCTTGAAATGCTTCATTTTTTTATGTGATATTTTATCTTTCTAAAAACTATTCAATCAGATGATCATTCTTCATAATCACATGTCCCATGTCAAGATGATTTTATTTTTAAGAGACCTCAGGAAGAGAGACTTGACCTGCAATGTTAAATTAGTAAGCAACAAACAACCAAATGGTCCCTCTTATTTTGACCTTACAGACACACAATCTCCACACCATGACAAATTAATGTGGGGTGCGGAATCACAAATGTAACAATAAAGATATTTAATATGTTTAACACATTGCACTACATTCATAAAATATACAAACAACAAACCTGTATCAATGAAGAGCGTTCAGTACATAGGCATTGGCTTATCGATTTAAATCCCTTTTCAGATTTAATCTCTTTCAGAACCTGTTTTAGACATGTCTGATGTCCAGTCCTCCAGTTCTGGTGAGGATGATGTCGAATACTTCACATGTGATGAAGAAGAAGATAACGATGTCAAGGAGAGGCCTGGTGCTCTTGGAGCAGCTTCTCCGTCATCAAGTTCCAGTGAAGACGGAAGAGATTGGTTAGATTACCATCATACTAGTGATGAAGAAGAGGAGGAATTGGATGTGCTCGGAGCAGCTCCTGTTGCAACTGTGAGGAAGGAGACACATCAGCTACACTCCAGGGATGTCACAGGTTTACGTCATTCCCATTATTCTAGTGTATTATTGTAGAAGAAAAGGTAACAATTAAGTGAGCTGAGATTATGCATTTGTAGAAGAAGATTCATGACAGCAGAAATTTTATTCTGTTGAATCAGGACTTGACCTGCAACAGATGCTCCAGTCAAGTGTTGATCAGCTGGTACCAACATCAGGGAGACAGGGTGCCGAACAAACTTTGAGCAAAGCAAAAGGGAGCAACCAGAGATGTAAGATTGACTTCAACCTTCAATTACTGACATGGGTAGACAAAGCAAAATATATTTTTCTAAAACCTACATCAGCATCGTGACAGGTTTGAGTCTTTCTTACAGTATTATAATTATAAGAATTTAATTATAATAAATTATTACTTTATTATAACGTAGCAAAGGTTATTGTTAGAGTTATCTTATTGAACGTTTCCACGTACAAACCTTAAAAGTATTGAGGTGCCATGTGATAATTTAAACACATTTACGGATCAGACCTTTCCAAGCAGTTTATTAAGGACAATGATTGTGGAATTGGGTCATAGGTCACATGTTTAAAGTTTTGATCATTATACAAAAAGATAATAGTTAAATTTCCTCTCTTAGTCAATCAAGTGTATGGAAATGTGCAATACAATAGTATGCAAACTAAGAATAAAACTTGCTGATTTGCATATATGTTAAACCAACCAATGCCTTTCCAATAGGTTGTTCACTGAATATCCAGCTGAATCTGACACAACAACACATTGTGGAGAAGGCGACTAACGTCAACCAGTCGTTTGGTGGCAGTCAAAACATCAGCAAAACAGCAACCTTTTCTGAAGGACAGAAAGGGAAAGAACTCAGTAGAGCTGACCGCATAAATAGTAAGTAATGCCCTTTGAAAATGGAGTCATCACTTTTCCCATTCATTTTCATTCCTGTTAGCTCTTCAGGTACCTACCTAGGATTAATCATTCAATATTCCCAAATATTCTATAGTGAATGCCATACATATTATATTCAGGGTGTTAAACAACTTATTACCCAACGCTGAAATCCATAATTATAGCAGAAATAACTAAGTATCAAGCAAAAACAAGCGGCCATTTTTTATGAACATCTTTCAATAAATTGAGGTATGGAAGTGAATTTATATTGCTGAACTGATCCTGGTATGTTCGTTTTAAACTGATAAAAAGAAATTGTCCTGCAATTTGGAACATTTATTCTTGTAACATCACATTAGTTATGTGACAAATGTGCAACTGCCCCCTTAAAAGATGTTTCAGATTTTAGTTTGTCATCCTCACTTTCCTCATTCACACTAATTTCATTCACACCCCTGGGGCTCTATAGCTTGGTCAACATTGTGTGAAATACCTGTAATGTTGAACAAAATCAGATATTATTTGTTCCTGTTTAATCGTGGCAACTTAAAATATGGCTGAAGAATTACGTATCATAACCTACATAATCTACATTTAAGGCAAACCGTCTTCCCGGCCCTTTGAACAGCAGCTGAGGTCATAAAAACTGTACTCACTTAATTCCATCAATCCCTGTTACCTTCTAAAAGGAAATGAAAGAGGTTGATTTATGTTTGTAGACGATTAAACCATGTAACATTAAAAAGGGACATTAATAACGCTATGAAATAGTTTACAATAGTTTATCTCTAAGTCTCTTTGCCCATTTGGTCTTTAAAACTATTTATGCCCTTGCCTAAAGCAGCTGCATTTAATTCATCATCACTTCCAAATATTGTACCACAAAAGTGCAATTTCAAATGCGAAACAGAAAGAAGTAGCATAAGGCCAGATCTGGACTGTAGGGGAATGATTAAGTTGTTGAATGCCAAACTGTTGAAGTGCAGCCTCTACACTATGATACTTCAAGCAGACAACATTCTGCGACCTTTCTTCTTGGTTGCTTCGACATGTCATCCATGTGTCAGGATGTCGGTGATGAATCCACGTTCATTCCAGGTAACCATATGGGCATGAAAGTTTTCGAGATAAGTATTGTAGATGTCCAAGAGTTAACGTTTTGATTCAAGACCCTGGTGTTGATCTGCATTTAAGTTGTGTGGAACCCATCTTGCAGACACCTGGGACATGTGCAAGTGCAAGATATCTTTATATAACTTGGCGTAGCTTCAACAGGCTTTCCCGACTACGGGTCATCGTCCAAGGAGGTGCGACCCATCTTAAACTCAGCTGACCATTTTGCAACAGTAGAATAATGAAGGGCTTCTTTCCCATACACATTGGTCATACTTTTCTGTATTTTGTCGGCAATCTCCCCATTTTTCATGAGAAAGTTGATAACCACAGTAACCTCAGAACTCTCCGTGGTTACAGGAGGGTACCTGTGTTCACCAGGCAATAAATATTACGTAAAGGATCCAGAAGGATTGTTAATGTCTTAAACCTGTCGTCTGATGGCGTATCTCAAAATTACATTGCTTGTTTTTCGTTGGATGAACATGTTATTGTAGGTATTATAATATCAATTCCATGTACATACAAACTGAATAGGGAAATGTTTTCAATGTTAGTGTTTACTATTAGATCATGGTGTGTAGGAAACGCAAATATATTTTCTTGGTAAAAAGATAGTGCAACTGTACATTAAAATACATTTTCCAATCATACATTACCATACCGCTCGCACGTTTCATGAACAATAACATTTGACTAGAAGACGCCTTGTAATTTCTATCTATCAACTAACCTATGAAATTCCATTAGAAAAATTGATATTTCATGATCTTTTTATTGTACATATAACACCACATTTGATGTTACAGACAGAACAGTAAAACAGTTCAAGCTACGGAATAAGAACATGGTCAGAACCGCAGCCCTGAATAAGGTTCTGGAAAAGCTTAATGGAGGCTGACAATCAAAGGAAATCCCGGTGAAGGAAAGACCACAGTCGGCTACATGGCATTAGAAGAACAACACAAGCGTCGCCGAAAAGTCTTTGAGGTGAGGTCACCGGATGAATTCAACGAGGTCATTGATGCATATTCGAATTCTGTTATCATGATTGATGATATGTTAGGTAAATTGGATTACGATGAAACCAAATGGTCGAATTGGGAAAGTGCTATAAGGCCAGTCCTGGAGGTAAGAGAAAACACTTCACATGAAGAGGAAACAATAACATCTCCGTTGTTGAAGGATCAAGAACACAACTCAAATGAAGAGGAAGAAAACATATCTGGGGAAGAAAGAAATGAATATAAAAAACAAGCGACTGTTATTCTTATAGGAAGGGACTATGTACTCAATTCAGCACGCGTTGATTTAGGTAGATTCACGTTATTAGATAGATATGTGGTGTTGATGGATCGCAGTATGCAAAGAGACATCAAGGAAAAACGTGCCATATGGGAGTCTATATCTAGATGTCATGGTGTTGAATTAGAAAAGGAAATTGTAAATAAACTCCTAAGACTAAAACTGCCGCATGGCTTCCCACACGTATGTAGTCTTTTCACCACCATCTATAAAGTAAATAAATCCATCAGTCCAGTTGACTTTTTCCATAAACCACTGGAGTTCCTAAATGAATCAATTTCCAAATTATTCAAAGATAAGAATAAATCGTTTCTGTTTAGACAAATGGTTAAATATGAAGGAAAGATAAGCAGGAGAGAACTCGACCCAAACTACGAGATCATAAAAACTGCAAGAGATCTTGTTGGAACATATGTAAGGGACGAAGATGGTCATTTTGTCTTTGACCATCCGTCTATCTATGACAGTGCAGCATTTCACTTGAGTACACTTGACCCATAATCAGAAATCAATCGCAAGGTTAGTTGTCTTTATTGATAGATCCTTTGCAGATGACCTGGCTAAAAGGTTTGCAGATGAGATCATAAGACGAAACTTTGTGCTTGTTCTTTCACATCCTGCATTTAAAGATGAGGCATTTGTGGGAAAAGTTATGTGTAAAATTGAAACACCTCTGACAGCAATGCTTTCATTGACTGACGAAGCCACTAACGACACATTCCTCTCATTGGTGCCAAGCAGTAAGTACCCAGAGCTTCTCAAGTACATAGATAACTCTCCAGAAGTAGTGCTAACTGCAGATGATGAAAATACTCTTCTGTATGGAACTTGCAAGCATGCTGCATCAAGCGTACTTTCATATTTGAAAGAGACTCGGGTATCACTGAACATTAATGTACAATTTCAGAGAGGAGGTTACATGTCAGTGAGGAATAATAAAACTCCTCTCATGCTTTCGGCAGAAACGCGGGATAATGAGTTCGCTCTCCAAATCATATCACTCAACCCTGATATGACTACAAGGGATGATTTTGGGCAAACAGCACTTCATTATTTCTGTGAATATGGACTCATGTCAGCTGTGATGTGCATGGCTTACAGTGGCGCAGATTTGGATGTGAAAGATAAGGACGGGAAGTCACCTTTATGGTATGCTTATCAATACAACCATCTAGAAATTGTTTAAATGTTGATAGAGAGAGACGTTACAGTTGATGCTGAATCACTGAGTGCTGCCTGTAGCACTGGGAACCACAGCATTGTTGAGCTGCTTTTGAAGGAAGAGCACAACCTTCTTACAAAGGATGTTTTAACAATTTCTCTTTTTGAAAATAGTAAACTTGGTCACATTGACATCATGAAATTGCTTGTAGATAAAGGCGCTTCTGTCAATCCAATAAAACCTGACATCCTTCCTCTTCATGCTGCGTGCCAGAATGACAATCTACATGCTGTTAAGTTCTTGCTTCAGAACAGTGCTAAAATTGACAGTAGAGACAGATGGGGTGAAACAGCACTTCATATAACAGCAGTAAGAAGGTCTAAAGAGTTTATTGACATGCTAATAAAAGCAGGAGCTTCGGTTAATACACGGAGAACGGGAGGTCTCACAGCTCTTCATATATTGGCAGAAAGAGGATGTAGAGAGTGCTTGGACATGTTGGTGAATGCAGGGGCTAAAGTGAATTTACAGAAAAAAGGAGGCAATACAGCACTTTATACAGCAGCAGAATGGGCATCTAAAGAGTGTGTCTATTTGTTACTGAATGCAGGTGCTGCAGTTAATATCCAGAATAAAGAAGGTGACACAGCACTTCATAGAGCAGCAGAATGGCAAACTGAAAAAGGGGCTGATGTAATGCTAAAAGCAGGTGCTAGAATAAATTGGCAGAACACACATGGTGACACAGCACTTCATAGAGCTGCAGGAATAGGATCCAAAGAGTGTGTGAATTTGTTAATGAAGGCAGGTGCTACAGTGGATATACAGAATGTGGAAGGTGAAACAGCACTTCAAAGAGCAGCAAAGAGTGGTTCTAAAGCGTGTGTTGATCTGTTGCTTGAGGGAGGAGCAACATTGAATATGAAAAATACAAATGGTGACATAGCTCTTCATATCGCAGCAAGGTTTGGGTCTAGAGAGTGTGTTGACGTTATACTGAGAGCAGGTGCTACTGTCAATAGAAAAAACAGTCAAAGGAACACAGCACTTCATGAAGCTGCATGGAGAGGATCCAAAGAATGTGTTCATTTGTTACTGAAAGCTAATGCTTCTGTGAATAAAAAGAATAAACGAGGTGAAACAGCACTTAATAGAGCAGCATGGGTAGGATCTTATGATTGCGTCAGAGCGTTGCTAATTGCAGATGCTGCAGTGAATATACAGAACAAACAAGGCTACACACCACTTTACAGGGCAGCATCAAGTACATCTAAAGAGTGTGTTGATTTGTTAATTAAAGCTGGTGCTATAGTGAATATGAAGTTTAGAAATAGTGACACGGCACTTCATAGAGCAGCAGAGAGTAGATCAAAAGGATGTATTGATTTGTTACTGCAAGCAGGTGCTGATGTGAAGAAACAAAACGAGGAAGGAGATACAGCACTTCATAAAGCAGCAGGAAGACGATCTGAAGGCTGCATCAATTTGTTATTAAAAGCAGGTGCTGAAGTGAACGTTCGGAATAAAGAAGGGAACACAGCACTTCATAAAGCAGTAGAGAGAGGATCTGAAGGCTGCATCAATTTGTTATTAAAAGCAGGTGCTGAAGTGAACATTCGGAATACAGAAGGGGACACAGCACTTCATAAAGCCACACAGATGGGTTCTATGCAATGTGTTTATGCGTTACTGAAAGCTGGCGTTACAATGAACATACGTAATGAATACGGTAACACAGCACTTCACAAAGCAACGGAGATTGGATTTAAAGAGTGTGTTGATTTGTTTTTAAGATCAGGCGCTACTGTGAACATACAGAATAAAAGAGGTGATACAGCACGTCATCTAGTAACGGATAGGGGGTTTCATGAGTGTGTAGACTTGTTGTTGAGGGCAGATACCATGGCCTGCATCCAGCATAAAGATAATAACATAGCAAGTCGCAGGGCAACAGACATGGAATCGAAAGATTCTGTTGACGTGTTGCTAAAAGATGATTCAACAGTGAGTGTACAGAATAAAGATGCTGTAACAACACTTCAAGGAGAAACAAAGTGGGAATCTGAAGAGCATGTCCATCTCCTGCTTAACAATGATTCCACAGTAAATATAAAGAATATTGATGGTGACACAGCGCTTCATATATCAGCAGAGAGGGGTTTCGAAGATTGTGTTGATTTGTTGCTAAAGGCAAAGGCTACAGTAAATCAGCAGAATATAAAGGGTGAAACGGCACTTCACAGAGCAACAGAGACGGGATCTATAAAATGCGTTGACATTTTGCTTAAAGTAGGCGCCATTGTGAATATCCAGAGCAAAGAAGGGGACACAGTACTTCATAAGGCAACACATTTGACTTCCAAAGAATGTTGTAGTATGATACTGAAAACAGGAGTTTCAGTGAATATCCAGAATAAAGAAGGTAACACATCCCTTCACAGAGCAGCAGATTGCCAAAATCGACAATTGGTTGACATGTTACTAAATGTTGGTGCTGAAATTACTTGTCAGAATAATCATGGCGACACAGCACTGCATAGAGCAGCAGGAATGGGATCTAAAGAATGCGTTGATGAGTTACTGAAAGCAGGTGCTTCTCTGGATGTACAAGGTGAAATAAGTGACACACAAGTTTTACCTGCAGCAGGGAGGGAATCTCAAGAGTGTGCAGATTTATTGCTTAAAGCCGGGACGTACGTTGATATACTGAATAAAGAAAGGAATACAGCTCTTCATAAAGCAACAGAAAGAGGATCTAAAGAGTGTGTTGATATGTTACTGAAAAGAGTGCAGCTGTGAATGTACAGAATAAGGAGGATGACACAGCACTCCACAGCGCAGCAGAGCGAGGATCTAAACAATGTGTGTTTTTGTTACTGAAAGCGGATGCTATGGTGAATGTACAAAACAAAGACGGTAACACAGCACTTCATGTGGCCGCAGGGAGGGGATACAAAAAACTTAGTACAATGTCACTGAAAGCAGGGGCTACAGTTAATTTGCAGAACAAAGCAGGCAATACAGCACTTCATAAAGCAGCAGAGAGGGGATTTAAACAATGTGTAGAGGTGTTGATGACTGCTGGTGCTATAGTCAATGCACAAAATACAGAAGGTGACACAGCCCTGCATAAAGCAGCGCAAAGAGGATCTCCACAGTGTGTTGATTCCTTAATAAAATCAGGCGCTGGATTGAGTACAAAGAATTTAGTTGGCAACACACCTCTCCACATTGCTTTGACTCATAGATATCCACGAAGAGGCTTGACTTATCAGCTTCTCATCCAACAAGGAGCTGATGTCAACACTCAGAACACGGAAGGTGGCACACCTCTACATGTCCTATGTTCGTCTTACACATCGCGGTGTACCAAATACAGAAAATTTTACATTGAAATAGTGAGACTACTCTTAAACAATGGAGCTGATATTGACATTCGTAATTTACTGGGTAAACCAGCTTTACATGGCAAGTTAAATAAAGCTGTTTCAAAATATGGTGGTCAATAAGGGGAAAGTGACATTTCAGTTGAAGAATGAAAGTTCAAATTGAAACAGCACATTCAGACATCTGATGTTCGGCAATTCAATGATTGTGAAAAAATAGGTTCAACTTTGAAATTAAAGTTTGTGTTTTGCGTTATCAAAAAGAAAGGATATGATTTAAAGAGGCGTCTTCAAACTATCTGGACGGCTGAAAGTGAATTTATGAGGTTATCCTGCATTTCAGCTTAATATCAGATTTATTTAAGATATACTACGGTTTGTGCTGAATTATTATGTGTCATGTAACCAATTTTAATTGTGTTATGACCTTTGCTGAACACGTTTGAAGCTTACTAGTTCAAAAGAGTAGTATTGCTATACAGTAGTAAAGTAGTGAATAGTTATTGACATTGGACAATTTACCCTATCAACGCATTACATTATTAGTCAAACACAATTTTTGCAATTTGTCTAGAGCAAACAAGTTCTGTGTCAGGAGATTAGAACTTCATTTAAAAAACCATGACACCTTTCATAAGGGTTCAATTGAAAAGTAAAACGGGTATTTAGCTTCAAGGATGGTCTTACAAACCGAAGTTCGGAATTTGAATAATAATATGTAGTATTTTGACATTTATCATGGTCACTTGCTCACAAGTAGGTATGTTTAAGATGATTGAAATCAAATGAATGAGCAAAATATTGTTTCCCGAGATCCTAAATGGAAAAAACTTAACTTAAAGACTTAACTTGATAATCACAATATTCATCATTCTTTATGATGTGCAATGGTTTGAATCCCTGACCAGTTTGACATTGTTCTTTGAGAACCATTGTGTCCTAATGACATCGCTATTGTTAGCATGTGAAGTATCGACTTAAAATGTATATGAACTCGCCTTTTGTGCAAGTACTGTTTGTTGTCGATCAGGAAAACAAGATATGTCCGTGGACTTTACCACATTTTATAACTCGTTGTATCTTCGACAACGAATAAAGAAGATGAACCATGTCTCTGTGAGTGTATTACCTCTGTATGAACGACTGGTCAAATCAGATGTCTATTAATATTGTACAAGTTCCAGTAGTTAGTTTCAATGCATATTGACACAATTTTCTTATATTCTCGTATATCGAGAGAAGAGTGAACATATATATATATATATATGTGTGTGTATATATATATATATATATATATATATATATATATATATATATATATATATATATATATATATTCCAATTCCCTGACAAACCAGGTATAAAATATGTATAAAATGACTCCTCAATATTAACTCATTTGAGAGAACAACTCGATTGGTTGCCCTTTAACTGTAAAGTAAAGGTAATTCTATGTTTATAGAAAAACATTCAAAAAAACAACTGGACGAAAAGAAATACGCAAAATTGGTACTTTGAAGTTACCCATCGTCATATATAGTTGCAAAAGAAGAGAATGTAGTAGGTATGAATTTGAAGTTTTGCACTAGAACCAAGAGCATATATTACAGAGTAAAAAACTATTTTGTCTCCGTTTGTCTAGAACACTCATATACGTTTACTACATGAGCTGTCAATGTCATGCACAATATCTAAAAACTTATCAGAATCTCCTAAATGGTATAAATCATACATCATATCAACGCTTGGTGATAATATCTGTATATTGAATAGCAAATAAAGAAATTTCATTCCAAAGATGGGTCCTGTTCGATTTTATGAGTAAATGCCAAAAAGCTTCTCACATGGAAATCTTGAGCAAACCACTTTCCAAAAATCTTAATGTTTTTCACAAAGACGAGGAATTATGTTTACCTCAAGATTAATTTACATTGTTGCTGACCAATGTCATGGTAGACATCTTATAGTGAGATGTTGAAGTTTCTTATTGTCACAAATTGACTGTGGTACTCAGGGATTACACTAGAGGTCATTCTAAAGACAAAACATGTAAATAACAAACAATGACTGCGTTATCCAGCCTTCATATTAAACTTGAGCTGCAGAATGAATATCTTTACACTGAATTTTCAATTAACACGTTGGCTCAGACGAAGAAAAAATAACTACACGGTGTGATCGCTGCTACATGTAGCACAAAGTGTTACACCTGTTTAGTGCAGAAAAACCTTACAATTTGCGAACCAAGCACAACATGCAGTTTAAATGAGGATGGCGGCGAACAAGATAACGAATGATTCAAGTCAGTTACTTTCCCCTAGCTTATGATACCAAAGGCTTTTCAGGAGGCATTGTGATTGGAAAGCTGAGTTAACCTCAGAATGTGCTCTACGTGTGGCTACAGTCAGACAGTCTGGAGAGAAAACCCCTCGAAAAAACGAGTTCGAATATCGATTAAGTCAATTTTTTGTAACTTTTATTTCTCAGAGGATGGTCGATTTTAATCAGAATGATATAGGCTGCCTATACTTGATTTCCCTGATGTAAATGCTTAGAAATATATACACATATAAATACGCACTTAAAAATCCCAAATGTAAGACTCACTTGTATCTACGTACAACTTAATTCAGCAATTCATATTTGTAATCATTCAATAACCTGAAAATATGTACTTACTTTAATCTTGATAAATATATTGTTCCTCCATGTACTGTTCACACACTGCTGATTCACTGTTTGTTTAAAAGTGTTCCCATCGGTTGTTCACAACCTTCAACCAATTTCACCCACTAACTACAACATTCTTTCAATAAAGTCAATGATTTCAGCATGAAAATAATTACATATTATACAATTAAAGGAATACTTTTAAATCGAGGGTCGCATTCTCTATTGCAACTGCAAAATGTTATCAATAGTGTCATTTTATTAAGATATACTGCCTATGCTGAAAAGTATCATTTAAAGGCTAATCGTTTCAAGGTTGAATCAACGAGATAGTTATGTCGCAAACTTTAATCAAAATAGATGATTTGCTAATCTTAAAAAAATTACTTAGGAAATGTATGAAGAAATTGATTTCTAGCTATTCCAAACTAGTTATAAAACATCAATATTTCTTTACCAATTTATGTTTGTTTTGAATAACATTTACCTGAAAACCTATCTTTAAAAACCAATGAGTACCTGCAATAACATTGGCTTTTTTCAGAAATTTTATTAACGCTTTATTTACTTTACGCATATATATATATATATATATATTGATATTTATTCAATCAAATATTTGGTATAAACTTTTATCAGAATCTTTACTTAACCTTGATCAATACACAAGTCTGAACAGTCAAAATTCCTTTATTAATCCAGTGTCTTATAAAGAGATTTTAATTTTTAAAGTAATGGATTTATGCAAGAGTTATACAATTGGGTAATTGGTAATCTTCACTTTTAATGTTTTGACAACAAACGTTTCATTCCTCCATAAGGGATGTTACAAATACAAATGAGCTATGATACCGAGTTAAAGATTTCTAGAACAAAGTTTACTTAAGCATTTAATGTACGTTAATATCCAAATATGGGCATGGCATGGTGCTGTCCACCCTCAGATTTTCTTTTGTCAATTTTCAACAACCATTATTGCCAGAAAAATATTGTGCACAGAATAAAGATCAATGAAGTGAATCATCTTATTAATATTTCCTTTGCAGGTTAGAATATCATAGATATTACTGCAAACATGAACAATAACGTGATTCAACAAGCAGTATAAATATAAAATATGAAGGTAGCGGAAAACGAGACATACTTTTGATGTTAAATGTATGATTTATACAGACAATTTGCTGAACTCTTGAAGTTAAATCAAATAAAAAAGAATGGTTTTTTTCATTACAACGATTACTGTCTGATGATTGGCTGAATTCAAGTTGCAATCAAGCTGTTAGTAGAAAGCATTTTGACAAATGAGATTAATGAATACACTGTGATATTTTACGGCAGATTAAGATTATGGCAGAAATGTAAAAATATAATCTCTTTTAAAGTGAGGTGAGGTGATTTTGGATTTAACATCGCTTTATGTTTAATTCACTGATATCACGTCTTCTAGTATAATTGCAGGGAGAAAACTTGCAAGAAAATTGTAGCTATGCATTGTGTTGAAATCATCTGGAACTAGGAAACCATGGTTAGTAACGAAACATGGGTAGTACTGCGTTGAAATTATATGTAGCATTGCACAAAAAACTTACTGTGTGTGCCGAGAACTGGACGTGGTTCAAACTCCGGACCTCTTGATCAAAAGCCTAATATGCTAACCAATTCCCCGATTATCTCTTGGGGGAAATAAGAACAACATAAGAACAGTTCTAGATATTTTCACTAAAAAAATAGTAGTTTCTATTACACATAAATTTTATGTGACAAATCCTCATCATATTTCAACCATTACATGGTTTGTCCCAAATGCGTATTGTTGTCACTGCAGTTCTTCAAGAACTTTTCCTCATTACAGAGGCATCTTAAACGGAATCAATTAAAGAATCACAATCGTTTATTTTAGCTGTTCAGGCACCATTTGTTATCATGAAATGCCCACATATGCTAACATATTGAGGACAATGTCTTCCAAAACTGATGCTTCAATTAGACAGGCACGATTACTAACAGAGCCTCTAATCATGGATATGGTGAGAAGTCTTTTCTAGTCGGATAAGGCAAAGAATTGAACATATTAACTAACTGACGTTAAGATAATATATCCAACTCTCTACATGCTTTCTGTGCTTTCGATTTCATTTCGATTCATCTTGCATTGTAATTGTGCCAGCGAAATAGACTTTATCATAAACTTACAGATGGAGAATACTGTTTCGTCCTTCACTAAAGATTGACGATAAAGTATAATAGAAACTGTAAAACAATTAGTAGAAGATTCAAAGTTCAATAAGAACTCACACTCTTAATCTGTTCTTGTAGTCTATCATTTTGATTATTATCTTCTGTTAAATCAAAGTTCATACGTGGTAAGCTAACCCTGGCGTAATGTTAATATTATTTTAAAAAGAACATTAGGAAAATATGTAGAAGTTGTATAAAAATCATTTTTCTAATCCTCTTTTCAATGGCAAAAGGATTACGGATTAGGGCAAATATATTAAACTAAAGAAAACTAACTATACAATATTTACGTCTTTACGTTTGTATATATCTACATGAATGGTAATGAAATACCAGTGATACTTTATTTCTATTATCTGAGATCAAACAGGTATTCCTGTGTCAGACATTTCCTTTATGTTGACAAATGATTTGTGCATTTTCAGTTTATTATTTGATAAGATGAATGGGTTAAGCTCTTAGCAAAACTAATATTATGCTGACGAGTCTCAAACTGGATATTATCTGTTCTGCTTGTGCACTGATCAAAATGCAGATTCTAAATTAAAGGAAAAGGGTCCAAGTTTCACAGTAACCAATACTATCAAATTTGTTGAAGAAGGAAAGTCATTGTCATTTAATTAGTTGTCGATACTTGCAAAACTGTAATATAGGAAGTGTCTTCATGTTTTTGTAAGCATCAGGTCCACTGTACATACAGAAAAGGGCAATTTCAAATGAGATAGCTAAATATATATCAGGATAAAGTAAGTTTATTGATTGAGTACAAAAGTCGAAATAATTTAAATTAAAATAAAAGACCATTACATATTCTATGCATTGTTTCCTCATCTTGGAGTCACTGGGTTGAGATTTGTCTTGTTTTAAAAAATATCATAATTTTGCAACAAGTGTCCTAGAATTGGAAAAGGCACTTAAAGATGAAAGAACAAAGATGAAACTATATTAATTTTTACAAAGTGGATGTTCAATTGGAGTCTCCGAAAGAGCGATTTATCTAAACTCATTTGTCAGCTAAATCTGAACCTTGTATAGTTAACGTTTGCTTCGGTGGACACCTGTTTACATTAATGTTTAGAAAGTTCTGTGCGCTGCCAACTTTTTCTTCCACGATTTTGCTATAGACGAGAAAGCCCTGTTTAACCATAGGGTTTCATATCAACCATTTCACGACACATTCAAAAGGGTTTCAAAATACACGCTTGTAGTAGTGACAGCAGAAACTAAAATGGTTATACGCAAATATCGCAAACAATGGGGATCTTAGAGTAACTCGTTTCTTGAATGGATCAAAAGCAGGGATGAGAAGAACAGGTCTAAATGTAGAAAATCTTATCATCTTGATCCCAATGGTCTTAATTTGAATGACAAAACATGGCCTTCTGAAAATAGAACAGGAAATATGAACAGAAATAAACATAAAGTTATGATTTGGCATTCAGACAATATATATATATATATTTTGTAAGCATTCAATGCATTCAAGATACACTTGTGAATTGTCAAAGTCGAATGTAACAAACTGTATTTATAGTTTTGTAAGGTATTTTTTTTAATTTACCGACTGCTACTTAAGTTTTCAGCATCAGTTAAAGGTTTATTAAGATATTAGCTTCAATTTAGATAAAAACAATATGGCAATACTATTCTGTGTTGTTAGGCTTGTATTTTAGGTTCTTGCAGTTAAAGCATTTTATTTCCTTAATCGTTAAGTCTTATAATTATCAAATGGAGATAAATATGTGATTATGTTTTACCATATATGTCATTGAGGTTAATATGGGACGAAACACCACGTCATGAGAAACACGGACTGTCTCTTTAAAAGTATTAGTCTAATATTGTGATTTGACAGTTTATCAAGAGAAATTGCAAGATCCAGTATGGAAAACAAATAAATTTGAACAAATTAGTTCTCGTGTATTTTCTTGTCGTCTCATGAATTGTGGGAATTCTTAGATCACTATTTACATTTAAATGACACTACAATTCAAGGTAAACTGCAACGCTGCAAGAATTGAAAAGATAAAGATGTCTTTCATGGATAAATAAGCAGATATCAATGATATGATTCTTATAAGTCTAAACTGAATATAAATAAGAAATCTTAATAGGGGTCGGCTGAGGCTAAAATAAAACCCATTTGAAGTTTCAGAGATAATTTTTTAGTTTCCTTTGATTCGATATTTTTTTACTTTGACGAAAATTTATTCTGAGTTATCAAAAATTATTGGCACAAGCTCCAGTACATGAACAGACAACAAGAATTACAAGGGTATTTGACAAATAATATCGCGAGAAAGTTTACATGCGACATCCTGCAGCAACAATAATTTTGTCACACACACACAATTCTCATCAGCAATACCAAACATTGTGTGACTTGGTTCATGTTTGGACCATCTGTCCTCTTCGAGGTATGGTGTTCCATCTCCCCATTTGAACTGCTTCAACTCCTTATGGTAGGTGAGGTCTATCCATGCACATTCTGAAATAGAAAGATATTGGACAGAGAAATCAAAACCTTATACAATCAGAATTTGGTTTGATTCCCTGCACTGAAAACTTTTACTTTATTGACTACCTTACCGATTTAACGTTTAACGTTTGCTATTTTCAAGCCATAATGAATAATGCTTATCTTATAATATAATAATGTCTGTTGTCAAACAGTGGATAAACACAAGTTACCTGAGTTGTAGCAAAAAGCAAATTACCGGTACCTGTATCAGAATGGATATTAACATATTTTAGACATTTGGTGCGACCGCTCATGAAATATAATATGAATGAAATATTGATATGAACCCTAGATTGCTCGAGGTGACGTGGTGACCTTAAACAAGATACGGCAAAATAAATTACTGTTGCTCCCTTCCTTCGGTCTACTCTGTTCCGAAATTTGGAGATATTGTGTGAAACAAATCGCAAGGTGCATAAAAAAGAGTTTTAAAAGGGGTCTAGATGCCATAGTAAGCTTATAAATTAGGTCAAGATATGTTGTTACGGTGTCAGCAGAATTCTCTAAGAGACTGATCCAATTGCCCATTCAGATTTTGACCAATCGGCGCGGCGTATTTTTGACCCACCTTCCCATGATCGCTTCCTCGGACATCAACAGGCGACATTGGGGGCTGACACAGGATTTGCGTCCAGACATTTTACGAAGAATTTGCAGTAATATCAACTCAATAAAGTCGATGGCAGTGTAACATTGAATAAAGGGTCCCTTCCCTACATTAGAGACAGCACATCCAACTCATATCGGAGATGTATCAATAAATTGATATGCTCGTTTTGTTTATATAAATAAAGGTGTATGTTGGGGGTTATTTAAAGTAAAACTTTCCCAGTACAGTAAACATTAGATGACTTGCTTCTTTTCAAGGTAAATTTGCCTCAGGCGAAGTGAATAAACAGAAGTCAAATATTTCATTTTCAAATTATAAATTTCCAAAGGCCTAGCGGAAATTTATCGATAACAGGTATGTGCTCCCCGACAAATTGGAGGGGGGGGGGGGGGGGGGGGGGGGGTGGTGGGTGAAAAAAATTGCTCATATTAAATCAAATCTTTTGAATACTACAGCAAGATAGTATCTGAGCAGTAGAGCAGTCCTATTTCTACGCACATATTGTGACAATCTCTATACAGACAATCGTAAAAAGGTTCTGTTAAGATTTCATGCTTTTAGGCATGACTCATTTATTGAATGTTAATTATTTATGATATTTTCTTTTTGCAAAAATGTTTACTGAATTAAATTAATTACTTTGGTTCCTCATCAAATGATATTTTTGTAAAAAAACACATATCACATTATCTCCCTATGAATTGAGAAGCTATATAGTTACCTATTAATTTTTATCACAAGTTTCATAAGTAAAAATAATTATATCTACTCTAAATACAGGTGTACAGTCACTAAAGGAATGGTTTTTTCAAAATGCATTTAAAAAATGATTAAAACTGTCAAAAATTACATGATAGAACACTATGAAGGGAGTTAACTGACATGTTCACCACTTTCCATTGGTTTCAATTCACATATTCTTAAATGAAGATTGTTTATGTCACTGATGCTTAATTTAATTAAGCAAAAAACGACTGTTTTAAAGGCTAATAAAATTTTAGAAGAGATCAGTCTGCGAGATGAAAATTATGTGATGACCAAACATTAAGCCCAGTCTGTGTTGCTATAAATAGGGAGTTTATGCACACATAATTATGAACCACAGCTTTTAAAGATTTTTTCAGTGTCATATCCATTCGGTAAAAAAGTAACATCATCTGAGTCACTAACCAGCCATTCTTTGAAATTCACATGAAACCATCATCAGCAACTTTATTGTTGCTCTGTTTCACAGTATAGATCTAGGCAAATGCTGCGTCAGAGTTCCTGTTTTCATGTGACCAAATATTTCAAAACAGTTATTTTGTTCCGAATTCAGCAATTATCTAATCAATAGACTGTAATTTCAATTTATCAACCGTTTCTGAGACATGACAAAACTCTAATTAGCCGTAGTCGTAGACTGAATACTTTTACTCGACATCACATGTGTCGGACACTTCAGCATGTTTGTCCGAGGTTGCTAGGGGCAGTCATTAGGGGGCGGGGCTTAAATCCCTCCATTTAGTAACAATCAAAGTCTCCATACTAATACAAGGGGCAGATGTCCATGCAAAAATGAACCCCAAATCAGAAGTGTTTGTGAAGGGTTTAATCCATCTAAAAGAAAGACAGCATGCCTCCACCCCATCTAACTTTTGATAAAGGTCGAATGCTAATAATCATTCAGCATAACTTTTTGTGTCGAAGAAAATATACCAGTGAAAGTGAAACATAGAAAAGGGACAATTAGTTTTCTACAGAAACAATTCTTGGATTTGCAGATATGCAGACCATATTTCAGCTATAGAAAATCTTATGCTCTTCTCCAAACAACATTTAACCAATTTATACAACAGAGCTTCACATAATGCTCAGAATGACGTGTTCTTGCCAAAGCAAAGTCGTCAACAAGATGAGAGACAATATTTTCAATAGTTTATAACGTTAGCCAAGTTGTTTATTGCTATGCTAAAGTGTGACTGATAGCATACTACCTTGCAGAAGACCAATTTCTTGAAAGTGTGGACTCAACATAAACATCAAATGGGAGTTCTTGTAAAATACATATATATTGAGTCAAACGACCTTGATAAATCTTTCGAAACCCTTCCTTCCATGTTGATACATGTGTTTTGACACTGCTTTTCCTGTTTTACCAGCTAATACTTACTGATCTGATTTATGTATTAGATAGTTACATGGTTTACAACGCATTGCACATCAGTAAATAAACTGTAATCTGTCTCAAATATAAAAAACTAATCTTTGGTTTACAATTCCACCCCTTTTCTTTGGTTTTACTTTTTTCTCTCCCTTTTTTGTCTTTTATTTCTTTCTGATGCATACCAGTGCTTCTTTTTTTTATTAACAATTTTTTCCCCCAGTTCTGAAAGCTCATATCCTCTTTCGGCAATACATCTAGTACCAATTGTAACATCTATGCCAGCTGATTTGAGACAATCCCTGATGTTTTACTGTTATTTATTTTTTATTTTCTGAAACCAATACATTTAAGACTTCACTAGATAAACAAACATAAGTAGGAACAATAAGATTAAAATGATTTCAGCTAACTGTAGAGGTCTTGCAGATCCAAACAAAAGAAAAGAAGTTATGAATTTATTTAGGAAAAAATCCTACTCAATTATTTGCTTATAAGACATTCATGTAGCTAAAGAGGATATCCATAAAGTGAAGAATGAGTGGGGCTTGCAAAGTATAATTGCACCATTTAGATCTAACACTAGAGGGGTCTATAGCTATTTTTTTTTCATACAATACATAGAACACTTGTTGTTGAAAATGGAAACTTTATTATTGCAGACCTAACTGTAGATGATCAAAGATTTACCACTACAAACCTTTACGATCCAAATGTCGATTATCCGAATTTTTACCTAAAGATATTTGAGAATTTTGACAATGAATCCATCGCTATTAATGGTGATTGGAACTTAGTTCTTGATCCTTTAAAAGATTTGGATTATTACAAAAAAGTTAATAACCCCAAAGCCCGGGAGATTGTTTTAGATAAATTAGAATCCTTAAATATTACTGATATTTTCTACGAGACTATCACCCTGATTTGAGAAAATAAACGTGGTGGAAAAAGAATCCAAGACAACAAGCAAGACTTGATTTCATTTTAGTTTCTCAGGATTTATTTAATCTTTCGCTTGATTCTGACATATTACCTGGCTATAAAACAGACCACTAAGCTATTAGCCTTACTTTCTCTAATTCCAATAATCAAAAACGAGGGAGAGGGTATTGGAAATTTAACACTTCTTTACTCTTACATTCTGAATATGCAGATCTTGTTAGATCAATCTAAAGGGAGACAATTGATAAATACTCAAATATTGAGTTTAATGAAGAAGATGTGAATGATATGGATATCAAACTTAAGATTGATGATAGCTTATTCCTGGAAACTTTTTAATGATGGTGCGTGGTAAATCAATATCTTTTTCATCATATATCAATAAGAAAACAAGGAAGGAATCTAACGAATTATAAATCAGGATTAAAGATTTTGAAGATGTCATTAGGAAGGATTTTCAAATTGTAGATGAGGAATTATTAGCTGATCTTTCCAAACTTAAATCAGAATTGCAACAAATTAAAGAGGAGGAAACAAGAAAAATCCAGCTCAGTATGGTCTGAGGAATGATAATAACCAACCAAATAATTTTGTCATTTAAAAAATAAGAATTATGTCAAAAAATCAATGAATAAGATTATCAATAATAAGATTGAAGAAATTATTGAATATGATTCTATTTTATATGAAGTAAGGAACTTTCTGTAAAAACCTACTCTGCTGAAGTTAAATGTGAGATTACTAGCAACTTAGGAAATGTGGTAACTCCAACTTTGAATGATCAATTGAGAGAGCCACTTGAAAGAGAAATTGGTATGAATGAAATATCATGGACAGTTAAAGGAATCAAAAACAATAAAACCCCTTGACTAGACGGATTCCCTGTTGATTTCTTTAAATTCTTTTGGAAGGAACTGAATTTTGGATCTTTAGATTTATCAAAGATGTCTTCAAAAGAAATAAAATGTCTCTTACCATGAAAAGAGGTATTGTCACATGTATACCTAAAGATAACAAAAATAGGACTTTTCTTAAGAACTTGAGTCCAATTACTTTATTAAATGCCTGATACAAAATAATTAGTGCCTGTATTTCCAAAAGACTGAAAACTACACATACATGAGAACCACACTGAATTTATAACTGGTAGAACATTAAGTGAAAATACAAGGCTGCGATATGATATCGTGTTTGAAATTAAGAAAAGGGATTTCTCAGGGTTACTAATTTTGATCGACTTTGAAAAAGCATTTGACACAGTTTCTAAGGATTTTATTAATTCTGTATAAGTAAAATTTTGTTTCGAACCTGAAATTATATGCTGGATCGATATCTTAACTGATGACACCTCTTCATGTGTAAACCAGAATTGGCATCTCTCTGATTTATTTCTTTACCAAAGAGGTTGTAGACAAGGTGACCCAATATCATCAAACTTATTCCTTTTTGTGGCTGATATCTTAGGGTGTATGATAAGACAAAATGATAAGATAAAAGGTATTGTAAGTGATGATGATTAATATAAATTAGGTCAGTATGCTGATGATGGGAGAGCACCAGTACATCATCGTGTACATGAAAGAGCAGCTCCTAATTGTGTTCAAGAGGTCCATCATCAAGGCGGTCTTGTGATCATACCTGGCAACATGGATGCACAACACTATGTGAATGAAGTTTAGAGGCCAGTAGCTGTGCAATTCCTACAGAAGCGACCAAAGGACAGCAGGACAATGAGCCTCCCCATACGGCCAGGATCACTCAAGACTACCTTTACAACGCCAACGTCAACGTATTGCCGTGGCCAGCACGTTCACCTGATCTGTCTCCCATAGAACACCTATGGGATGATCTTGGTAGAAGGTTAAGGAACCGTCCCAACCAACAGGCTACTCTCCAAGAACTTGAACACGCCTGAATGGTTACATGTGATCATATTCCTGCTGACGTCATCAGAAGATTAACGTCTTCCATGAGAAGAAGGTGTGAAGCGTGTATTCGTGCGAGGGGAGGTCACACAAGGTACTAGTGACATGTTTACAGTTGCTAGTGACAATTTATTTGCTATAGACGTTTGCCACAGATGGGCGAAAAATTACTTATGGGCCCCTGGTTGTCTTCTGAGACTGTAACTCGATGAATTCCATTGTCATTATTTCCAGTATTCATTCTTTAAGCCAAGAAATAACATTTGCTGGAAAACATTGTTCCAAGGCTAGAGACTGTATATATTCCCTGATTTGTTATCATTTGATTGCCGACTGACCTACATATATTCATGAATTCAATGTTACATACTGTATCTATGGGTAAAGAAATTCATTAAAAAAGACAACTTACCCAAACTGTCTCCCATGTAGGCCTGTTTGAGTTTATCCTCAATGAAGCCCTTTTGAAACTGTGCAAGTAAACCCCCTTCCTTCTTACACATAACCCTGGCATCAGCAAATGAACGTTTACTGTTATAGTACTTTAACTGAATTGATTTGTTCGTTTCTTTCGATGGGCCTGAAAAGAAAAATTCCGATCAATTTCAATGTTTCTCTACCCCCTACCCCCTGAATTATGTTATTCTTCTAAAACTTCATTTTTTGAAAATCATATGCATTTGATAGAGGACACAGAGCATGTGCACTTAACAGGAAAGGCATCATTATTTGTATTCATGCATGGTGTAACAGTTACAGAAAATGGGTAGTACATTTAACAGTTCAAGAAATTAGAATCGAGTATCCAGCACTGTCTTGGAGCAATCAGTTATAACCAAATTATTCACGATATATCTCACCTTCCACGTTCCCATACATGAGACAAACTGGTTTCCTCGATCTACTGTATATAATACGAGACAAACTTGTGCATGTGGTGTTTGAAAGTCCACTTTTCTTCCATGTATCCTGTGAATGAAAGGCAATATATAACATTCACCGTATGTCATAAAGATGCCCTTCTTAATTCTGCATGAAGTAATTTGCTATAAAATCAGTAAAAACGAAATATATAACATTCGCCGTCTGTCATGAATATCTCTCCTTTTAAAAATGTCTGTCTTAAATCTGCATGAAGTAATTTGCTATAAAATAAGTAACAACGAAATATATAACATTTACAGTATTTCATGAATAGCTCTCCTTTTAAAAATGTCCGTCTGAAATCTGCATGAAGTAATTTGCTTTAAATTCACTAAAACGAATCTCCTTTACCTTAACTTCTTCAGTCACTGCCTGACCTTCGGTTACATTCTTCAAACTCGAACTGTCACAGCTGTAACTGTCGGGGTGGTAAGTGTAAGATTTACAACCAAACGTTGTTTTGCAGGTCCACTCGCACAAGGAAACGCCGATGGGACCTCCGTGCAGAAGAGTGGTAGACGTTGGACACAGGAAACCAAGGAAAATCAAACCCAACATGTTTTTAATCTGTCAAATAAGACGAATCAGTCAAACATATTTATTCTGTATTTCTGTAGTTCCTCCTGTGCAAAAAGACCATCTTCTTAATCAGATCGAAAAACATTGTTGATCAACAATGGGAATATATATCTGATTTGTCAGTAATTATGGAATTGATGAAATAAATATTTTAATTGCATTTTCATTTTGATAACTCATTGATTTGGAAATCTTTTTTTTGTCTAATGAAAATGTTTATTTGATATTGATTAGAATGCATCATTTCACTTAAAATGGACTGAAAAATATATGATTAATTGCTATTCAACATTCACTTAATGAGTAGCATCAATGAACTTTGAAAGAGAAGGAAAATTCTAGAGCTCTTCCATAGAAAACAATTATCTGATGTTATAACATGACAGTATGTACAATGTAAGGCAAATTCTACGTTTCATTTTCATATTGAGAGGAAAGCTTATACAAATATGTCTTTATTCTTTGGATCAAATATTAATTGAAAAAAGGCACATTATTAAATTTGAAGTTTAAATTCAATTACTGCAAGACGTATTAATTTACAAAGAATCACTACAGCTAATGTGTAGGATTCTTACACTTATTCAAAAACATAAAATACATTCCTAAATGATATTCTTTTGAAGTTTCATTGATAAAACAAAATTCGTACTGAAACATCTCAACTATTATTCTAATAATGTTAAGAATGACTCATTACGAATACCTGTCCCTTCAACTGTACATTGATTTTTATTGGGACTTGATATTTATAACCAAGGATGGGTATCGGTCCTCATTATATATATTGCGATACAGAAAAGCCTTTTGCAATACGTATTGCAAAATATTGGTACTTTTCATATTTTAGTTTTTCTATGTTCTTTTGACTAAGAACAGCAATTAGAACAGTAACCAATGCTCAAGTAGACGTCGTTTTGTAAAGAGAGGTAATTCAGCGACTGGTTGTTTGTGCTTTTTCAACTTTGCAAGTTCACAATTTTTCAAAACTTTCAGTAAAATCAAAGGGTGATTTGTTACGTTTCTCTGCAATTATACACGGAAAGTGTTCATTCTAAAACGTTCGATATATTGGATGTTTTAAGATTACTGTACAGGTACATATCGTGGTGTTTCTGTATTGCAATATACAGATATACCGATAATACCACGCACCCTTATTTATAACAGTTGAAATTTCGAAAATACCTTTTCAACTTTTCAATATCGGGAAGGTATTTATTTGGAGGAAGACTCCCCATTAACGTTGCAATAACCTGAAAACTCATACAATTGCATTTCAATTTTAAAGTTTTATCTTTTCTCGACCACTTTAACATGTTTCAAAAATCTTATTTGAATGCATGTTATCAAAGACATCTCACCTTAAGATGTGACTTGAATTTCTTCTTGCAAGAGGTTCACTTAGTTTGGAATCTTCTCTCAAATGAAACCTTAATTTAAATCTATCTCCACTCAAAGAAACTTTTTACATTTTAGATATTTTCAATAACACTTTATACTTGAATAACGATATAATATTTTGTCAATGTAAACAAATTCCTTATGAACATTAACTTATCTTGTATAATTCCAAATAATTTAAACTTTACATAAAAGAGATAATTACAAATATGATTATTTCGAAATTGAAACTTGAGACTTATAACAAAGGCCTTTAACATGAGGAGCTATGAATTAGCAGCTAACCTCTTAATGCTACAGAATGTGGGTTTGAAGAAGTGTATGGTAGTGTTGAAATAAATAAATTCCTGATAGACTTGTCAATGAAATCAAACAATTGCTTTAATGTTTATTCAACATCAATTAAATAGTATTGACTAAATAATGTTCAAATTGAAATAGATAAGACGAGAAAATAACAATCACCCCCCAAAAAGTGCAAAACATTGTTGCAGCGACAGATTACTTATCAAATATAAACGTGAAATAGTGTGAGCTCTTGTCTTGCCAAAGTAATTTCAGGGAAGCATTGACAGTTTTTATGGTAAAGTGAAACTTTCTTTCGTGCCCATGTGTTATTGATTCGCTTTTGTGCTGACTACGATAATTCGTTATTATAAAATGGCAATGATAAGTCTAAATTTGTCTATATGTTATAGATAAAATGATGACCGAAATGGCTAGGAACGTTAGGTTTATCATTTAACACATATACCAGTTTTTTAATTGCTTTGTATTAAATTCTTGTTTTTGAACAATGGTAAATGACAAGTTTTTCGTTTATATAAGTATTAGAAATAACGAACTGTAATCTGAAAAATAATAACACTTTTGATAACGATACAACTTCTAAAATGAAGGCTGCTCTGTTTTAGCATTTTTCCAATAAACATTCAAGAATTTTAAAAACTTTAAGGAATTCAAAAACTAAGTTTTATGCTACTGGATAAATGATTACTATTGTTGAAGCAATGGAATCTATTTGTACAGACGCATATGGTCGACATTTACATATACATTATTTAACGCGTATAAAGGGGGCGGGATAGCGCAGTGGTTGGTTAGTGTGTTCGGTTTCGGATCAAGAGGTCCGTAGATCGAATCGCATCAGAGGCTCGGCAACTTTGTCTGCAGTAGAGAACTGTTCTACACGCAGTCAGGTTTTGTATGCAATGCTAAACTGAGTTTCAGCGCAGTACAACCCATGCTCGCTGGGCTTTCTCACTGGTATAATACAAGCAGCCGCGATATAAATGAAATAATCTTGAAAGCAGGTTAAACCCGAACTCACTCACCCACTCACTCACCCATGTGTACAAAGAGCAATGAAGATGTTGCAATCGCTGCATAAACATGTATTTTTTCTTCATTAACATGTTAATTGTTATTCATCTACTTTCTTTCACACATCATATCTATAAGATACTGTAGCGTAATATTTACACGACGGTATTAAACTTGTGTAATAACGCTGCGTGTATGACGTTACAACATTGTGTGGTTGTGACGACACAGTGTTAGTATCGGCGTCACATCGGTGTCCAAGTTGCGGGAATGTTTCATTCAGTACACATTCAGCAATCATGCTTGAATACTGATGTCAAATAATAAACATAATACTAAACGTCTTTCAATTCAAAACTATATTTTATTAAACTCGTAAATCTTTCATATCAAATTCGCCTTCGCTCGTTTTATACTTATATCATAAACTCGTTTGATAAAAATAGAATAAAATAGAAGGACGTTTAGTATCCTCTATAAATATACGTGTAGAAAATCTGACCTTATTCTAGATAAAAGTTGGATGAAGTTGTCTTTCAAAGTGTTTGCGATATGTGGCATTTATAGCATTCTAAATATGAATGTTACAAACCTTTGATGACAAGCTGTTTACATATTGTTGGTATTATTGAGGAGCTGGAATGTGCATTGGTGCGTTCGTCTACACAAGCGTCATTGCAAGTTGTATGTATATTGTAACTAATTGCAACCTACTGTTGATATTGTAGTAAATGAAATGAATAAGAAACGTAGAATGCTAGGATGCTGAGTCATTGTGATAAGAATTGTCATCTTCTGACACCAGTTTAGCGCAGACAACGCCTAGTCATCAACGGACCACTCACGTAACTGTGTTTAAGATGATCTATTTTCACTAAAGGTTCCTTTGTGATCGACTCAATAGTGTTGTGGAGAGGGAAACTCTTATTGAATTAGTTCGAATCCTGATGAGTAAAATTCTGAAACTTTTCATTCCTCAGAACACAGTAGATTTTAATCAGATTGCTACATTGTATCAGAAAAGGTTATTTAATCTTACTTTATTGTTATACCAAAAATTAAAGATAAATATCAATTTTGCTTGATGCGTTATATTTTAAATCTTGACTTGCTTGTCAATGTTTCTTTGAATTTATCTCTTTCTTCCAACTCGTCAAAACTCAAGTTTCGCAAGATATGTATTGGTTAGGGACAAATGTGTTTTTGCTACAAAAATGTAATTACCATTGAAGGGGATACCTGTTGTACGATGCTGTTAGTGTTTAGATTGTAAATGTACAGCTTTGGGTCGGAGTATTTGTTGTATGTCTTCTGTCTGGCCGTTTTCTCTGATTAAAACATAAAAAACGACTTTAACTTGTTTTCTTCCACCAAGCCCGACCACAAGGAAATGTCACCAGAGATACGCAAGGAAATAAATAAGTTGATTAAGTCTGCGCTTAAATCACCACATATGGTATTTTTCCATGTATACATTCTGTCAAACTTTCTCTATTTAATTCAACATCCTAAGCTGTTCTGTTGTTTTTATAAAACGACTGATGAATTGGCCTAGCGTTATGTTGCAGGTGGGAAATCTAAGGAGACGGTTGCTGATGATAGCCCGATGCAATTGAGACCAAAGGAATGAACACAGATACATGAAAGAGTTACAAATACAAACTTCTTTCACGTGAGGAAGAATTTATATTTTGCTTATTTTTATGTATATATGTGTCATCCCAATCTGGGATCCTCTCCTATCTGAACTCGTATCAATTCTGACTCAAAATTCATTAAACATCATAATTTTAAAACTAAACTATGATATTCCTACTCTTTTTGCTGTTACTTTGAGTAATATGAATACTATTTATCTTAAACTTTCAGAAAAACATTGCAAATCATCAATGTCATCATATAATAAGTTATGATAACATACTTGTGCCCGTCTCCACATGACATGCACATGACGAACAGTTGTAAAACCAGTCGACACAGGGGCAATACAAGGAAAACAGCTCGCCGGTAAAGCATGTCTATACTGTGATGCACTGAGGTAACAACTTCGTAATGAATATGAATATACACTTAAAAAACAAATGTAAAACATACTTTGTTCCTAATTATGATTTACTTAAGCTATTTCAACTTGTCGTTATTCTTGATAAAAATTTTGTTCATAAAGGTACTATCAATTGAAAATGACCCAAATAGTTGTTTACCACCTTCAACAATTTTCACACACTGAATACAACATTGATACAATACAGTCAACAATTGATGTATGAAAATACATACTTATTGATTTCGCCTCACTGCATGATAAGCCACGACAAAACTCCTACGCAAGGCTTTGTATTCAAACAAGGTAAATCAACAAGTATTTTGCATTTTAAAGGTTTTACTTAAATTATACAAAAATAACTATATTTCTAGTTAGTCTCAATTATTCATATTACATCAACATTTCCTTATTAACAAGGTTTTTTTATTTTATCACATTTTACTTAACACATATCTTTTAAAAACACTGTGTCCCATCATTTGATATATACAGACATTTTATGAAAGCTTCATTTACTTGATGCAAGAGAACGGGTGTTTCTCTGAAATGTTAAGTGTGCAGTTTTTATCAGAAATAAAGGATTGAAATATGGCGGTAATTCCTAAAGGCACCCTATTACTGATAAAGTAAGTTTAAGTGAGTGTAATTGTTCTTACAAGCTTCCTTTCAAACGAACTAAAATAATTCAGTTTGACCAGCATATAAGTCTATTTTATACATTATCATAAACAAAACGGTAAAGACCATTTTGTTAAAACAAACATTCATGAATTATACTGCAAAAATCACACATTGTGATGACCTCTTTGCGTGAAACGGAATTCATTCAGAAATCAGATACAAATTAGTATGGTTTGTTTTCTTCGTTTGAGATATCTGAAAGTTTGATTTTATAGTTTATAATATTGATTTGGTTTTATAGTTCAATCATTAACGACAGCTTGTTTTATAATTACAAAGACCTTGATAGAATAAAAAACGGACAGTTGCCAATACAATGCACGTTATTTCATTATGAAAGTTAGTTGATTGCGGGTGGGTGTTCTGACGTCATTTCAGAAACACACACGGAAGGAGATTGGGGGAATCCCCCTGGTTTCACTTTGACGTGTTTTAAAAAGGCGGCCATTACTGACGCGTTGACGACATTATGAGTACACAAAGGCTTTAGTGATCAGAACCAATGTGAGTATACACAGAAATATATCCTAAAACAAGTACAAGTACTTGTTCAGAAAAGTGTGTTCATACATAGGCATTGTCACAATTATTTTGATCATGTAAGCACATGCAAGTATGCTTATGCGAATGCAAACAATACAAAGCTCATGGAAGATGCCTTCGAGATTAAATATATGTTTAAACTGACATTACAGTGTTACTGTAAATCAGTTAGCCTTTAACCGTTAGTCATTGCTATGTGTCATGACTCTATAAAGTAACTATGTAGATAAAAGTAAATATGTTGTAGCGAGAGAGTGAAAGTCACCAGTGGAGCAACTCTATTTGAATTGAGAAAGGAATTTTCAATAGTTTCTAAATTCACATGTAAATCAATCAAGTCGGTTATGAAATGGTGTTCATAATGATTGCCTCGTTTCACACTCAAGCTAAAATAGCCTCAGGTTTCAACGCACGTAATATGGTAATGAGAACTCAGCACAAAGCGTTCACAATAGAGTCTATTATCATAAAGGGAGGTAACCAGCATCGGACACATTAATGTATTAATATCGATGATAGGGGTGTAGGTCACGTGGTTGGTACGCGCGAGGGGTTTAACAACAGACATCTGTTTGTGTTGGAGCGTCGCTATAGTAGACTTATTCTCAACAAAGGAACGCTAGGGTTTTGATAAGTGTGTGGTTGATGTTAAATTGTTCACTGGTAAAGAACAGAACCACGGCCCGACTGTTAATGTCATATTTATTTGTAAAGGCAAGACATATACATATATAATAGCGCACTAGATCAAACAGATAGTACTACATAAAAATATATTGGCACAACGGACATAGTTATTTGAATACGCAAGATACATACATATGTTTTAGCTCTACATTAAAAGAGATAGCTCTACAAAATATTTACATTGGCATGATAAACACTAGTATAGCACTAACATTTATGCAACAGTATCATGGACATCAAATATATTTCAAGAAATCAACAAATTAATCGGCTAAAGGCTAGGTGATGACAGGCATGGTGAACCTCAAAATCTTAATAATGACTGTTTTTGTTAGCATATATTAGCACAAGATACACAACGATCCTAATTTTAAGAAACGCTAAGGGATAGAAGTTAGTAAAAGGTTTTGCAATTTAAGCTTAAAGTCCTTTCATTGAAGCAGTCACTAGAATTTTGGAAAATGATACTTAAAAATGATGTCTAAAATATGTCAAGAATTTATCACTTGAAGGGTCAATAATAGAAGTTTTCAACAGATAATTCTTTGTCTAAACACATTTTAATCAGTAGGTAAGGTAGATGGATTCGGATAGCTCACCGAACACGGTACATTTGTTTTAGAACTGTTTCCTTTGGTTAAAAACAATTCGAGAAATACTTTCTTTATCATAACAAACGTGGTACTTTCCCTTTTAGTAAATGTAACGATAATATTATTAAGACTAACCTGAACATAAAGACTTCATCAACATTTTTTGTTTTGTATTCTTTTAGAAATGTTATTTTGCTACTGCATGGCAATGTACATGTTTAAAAATCTTCAGTTTGAAATAATTACATGTTTTAATAATTAGAATGTCAACATTACAATAAATGAAAAAAAGATATTCTAACTATTTGATCTGTCACAAGATTTCCATGTACAATATATATTATAATAATTTGATTAGCAATTTGCAATTGTATAGAAGTGCACATGGATCTTAAATCACTCGGTTTTCATAAAAGGCGATATTTTTGTAGTAATAAGCATCTCCGTCTATCAAACATTCTTCCATGGATCTTGAAGTGATCAAAAAGTATGATATTCATGTTACAGTTTACCTTGAATTGTTACAGATATGTTTAACCATTTCTTTCTTCATATTCTCTAATGGTGTACCCCAATGACGCAAAACCCTTTTCATAGATATTGCCCAGTAATCATCTTCAATATTCAATAAACATTTATCATTCTCAGTGTTCTAAAAGTAGTATAATATACTCAATTATACATTCATATTGTGTTTGGTTTACTTGGTAAACTTTGGTTCGATTCCCGGTTTGTAAGTTTCAGTGTTTTATTACCAACTTAATCAGCGAATAGGCAGTTGGATACTTAGCCCATATGTCACACGAGTGGCATATCGCATTGACCCGTGTCGTAACCATTTAACCCGTATTCCAACGATTTGATTGCATAAGCGTTGACCTTTCACTTAGGCCATGTTCTGACGAATTATACGAAACTTTCGCTTGGTCAGATACCACCGGAAGGACACTCGTTATGTATAATTCGTACGTAATGAGACCTCGTGTAGTAATCTCTATATGTCATTAAAGAAACGGTTTAAGGTTATTATCCTCAACCATAACCCAAAATATATGTTACTTCGTTACTCGCCTTACATAATTTTAGCAGTAACTGACAGTTTCAGTTTTGATGTGGATAGAGGATTAAACTTTGGATATGCTTAAGTTTTGAACATTGAAAAATCGTGTAGACACAGTATCTAAGTATTTGATTGTAAAAGGTTTTCAGTTTGATTACGTCATACATTCTGATAACCACTAAGAAGCTGTGAGTGATTGGTGTATGCTCTTTGGTATGATTGATCAACGACTCATGATGTTTAATGTAAATAATTACTCTTCATGAACTGTAATACGTTTAAGAAATCTCATCGGGAAAATAATTTTCTTATGAACATATGCAATCTTCTTACAGATGGACAATTAATCTATACACCTAAGCAGAGCCATGGATGGAAACACCTCAACATCAGATGTTGAGGGAAAAAACAATTTGATCGATGCTGGTAAATATGTTACCATATATAGATAAATACTATGTTTCCCTTATAAAAAACCCCTCACAATTGAAAGTTATCATATTTTTAGTGCCTGATGGAAGAAGAGACTAAATATAGCTAGAATATCATTAACTGAATCAATAATGGTTACGTCTTTTAAGACAAACTCTTTTTATCGTAGACACCTTTTTGTCTTTCTACAAGTAATGACCTATATTTCAGTTATAAGGAAAATGATCAGTAATTGATGGAAGTTGTTTTTTTGTATTGGAAACAATGTTCAATATTAAACCATTTTTTAAACAGTGCTTCACACAGCGGAACAGCACAGTAGGTCCGAGAAACACATGAAACTGCTGAAACAAAGAGGGGACAATCCTGTCCCAATTTTGTGTTCAGGTAGGTAGGAATCTATTAACGAGAGTGGCATATTAAAGGCACGCCCTCGTTATTTTTTCTTAAATTTATTGTCGAATATTACAATACAGCGTCCTGTTTCCATTGCCTTGTAGGGGCAATCCTTTTGGTTGCCTCAGGTTTTGTGGAGGGGGATTCCTTCTTTGTACCCTTGTATCCTTCATCCCATGATGTCCAAAACATGTTCGTTGTTGGGGTACAGCACGTGAGGTCGTGTATTGTCGTCAATGGACAAGAGTCTTATGGTAAGTCTGTGGTCATCGAAATGATCAATATTACAGGATCCAGAACCTCCTGAATGTTGCGAATGCCCGAGAGTGAACCTTGTATAGTCACTAAATCCGGTCAACAATCGTAGGAGAAGCTTACACAATAACCTACGATGAGACTATGATTATTTTTTAGCTTTGGACGCCTGATGACCCTAATAGCTCATTATCAAGCAGCTTTGATGTGCTTTCTCACAATCTGGTCGCTGGTAACCAGGCCTGTTCCGGAGCGTGCTTGGAAAAATAGGCTGGCACTAACATGCAATAATAAAGCTCTATCGTCCGTGGAAGGTCCTCTACATCATTTGTTTGCACATGCTTCCTCACCGGACGGCTTATACTAATCCTTAAATACTAAGGGTGGTGGGGGAAGGGAGGGGGGTGGGGGCAAACTGTGTACAGACTCTTGAAATTCTGAAGATACTTTCCCTTGATTACAAGAAATTCTAAAAAGGTTGCTACGCATTTTCATATATCATCGTAATATTTGAAATGTTGAAATTTGAATCTTTCATATAATTAACTATTGAAGTATTTAACATCATCAATTTTGTTCAACAGTTACTTGAGAAAAGTCTAGATAGAAATATCAGTTAATTGTCATTTTTCTTTTCTGTTACAAAGATATATCATCTCTTGAGTCAAAGAGCATGGATGATGTAGGCACTCTTCATCTCATAGTGGATACCTGTCTGTATAGGATTCTGATGGATGACGGTTATATTTGTGATGTAGCTAGAAGGAAATTTAAGGGTACAGTCATAACAAATATTTGACACTATTACATGCACTGTTAAATACTTATGAAAATTTATTTAATGGTATTTGGTAACAGTGTAAATTCAGAATGTATTGAAATTGTATACGATCAACATGCTATCGCGGTTTATCTGATCCATTGTAATACTGTCATGCATTATCGTCTTTAAGGGCAAATGAAAGTAAATCCCATTTATCAACAAACGCTCATTTATTTACCTTTTAAATTAGAACTTTATGCATATATGGTGATTTTTTTTTTCAGAGTTGGATAAATTACGAAGGAAAATATACGTTTTGGACACGTTTCAAACAGAACTCGATGATCTTATTCATCAGATACCGAAAAATGCAAGAACTCTTTGGAATAAAGGTAAGCATGTTCGTTCTGAGACATCTGATGTAACAAAAGTCAAATACCTGTTAAATAACACTTATTTATGGTATTATTTATTCTAGATCTGACCAAAGAGAAACATATCCTTCTGAATTTATTGTCAAATGATTTAAATATTCAGTGTGAAGTTCATTTAACAAGAAATACCAATCAGAGTATCTGTTAAATTATTTATATATGCTACTAAACTATAATCATATGTATATTGAAAGGATGAAGGAAATGAAAGCGACATTAATAATACAAAACGGACGAGAGAATTGAGACTTCTTGAAGCAGTATCATATGATCAGCAATATCAGTGACAAAATACTTACCTTTAAAGGTCAATTGATAACGTCACCTAACATACCAAATTTTAATCCCCACCAGACTCACCTATTGAACAACATGGTCACCGGCTTCCAAATAATGAGGTAAGATCAATATCTCGTAAGGATTGTTACACAGGTCATATTCATTGACTTTTCACACATGATAGATGATACACATATATACACCTCTGGCTAACAATCGAAGGTAATTTGTATATTGTAATGAGTATTGTGATTATCCATATGTTCAACATTGTATAGCAATGTTGCACTGTTTATTTAACCAAACCATATTTCTGTAGGCTATATAAAGGCTAGCTGATAGAAAGCAGTTCATTTATATTTCTCATTCTTACAGATGATTTGTAATCATCTAGCAAATATTTTAAGGCTCATCTATAACCAACTGCTTTTTTACCAACGATTTTGGTGAATTTCTTTTCTACCTTATTTCTTCTGTCTCATCATTCTCTCCCAACAGAGGTAGCTCCGTCATAAATTCCTTTACAACCTCTGTCTTAATACGAAATTTTCTCGGGTCTCCGGCAGTTTCCCCTACCGGCGCAATATTGCAACTTAAACTACCTGGCTATATTTCAGTCAATGAAAACACCAAATATATGAATAATGTATTTATTGTCACATCGGGCAATAATGCCGCCCCTGAATGAGGTGTATGTTTTTTGTAAAGAAGACTCAAAGTGCAAGGTGCATATTCTAACAAAGTTTTTTGGAAAGCTTATGGAAATAACTGATGCGATTTGAATGATTCCTTTTGTAACGGCGTCGCTGATTGCACAACTTACTTTGATTGCATCCAATCAGCGTTATAAATTTCAAGATCAAGAAACGTTCGTATTAAGACAGAGGTTGTATAGGAATTGCTGACGGAGCTAACTCTGTGGGTAGAGAATGCTGACTCATTTGAAATGGAATCAGCTTGAAAACTAAGACTAATTCTTTATTATAAATGAATTTTCTGTCATATTGTGCTGGTTTGGCTGGGAATATTTTATTCCTCTGAATTTATACCTGAAAAATCATTAGGTCGATTCTGTTCGTGTAAAGAGAATTTATGTCAGATCTTTTCTGACTGCATTCAAGTTTTACGATCGTCGCCATTCCAATTTACAAATAATTAATGAATTGTTGGAAAATTCTAACAGATTCTTTGTTTTTTAAAAGTATAGGCAGAATTTGTCGACTAATAATCATTGTGTTTGAGTTCAGGGAGTTCATGAACTTTTTTAAAATTACCATTATTTTGCAGGAAGCTATTTTCTCTAATCAGATTCAGAATAAGATGGACTTTTGTGAATGTTTCTTTCGATAGATTTTGATAGTTTCTTTTTCATTAATGTTTTTTGCAACATATCTATATTTCAACAATTTGTAAGAACCAAATGTTAAAAACCTATATGTATAATTCATTTTTCGTAAATCATCCACCTTTTTAAAGGGTTGCAGGACCTAATTGTACATTAGTAGTTTATTCATTTTCAAAATATTTAAAAGCGGAAATTTGGCTCTATAGTCAATTTTCCCACTGAACACAGACAGAGAAGTATGGCTATATAGAAAAACTACCCCTTAACTTATATTTGAATAGCTTTACTTGAATTTTTAACAACGATTAATATTGTAAATATTTTCAACAACCAAGACCAGAAATTGATCAAAGAAAAAAAGAATAATATGAATTACGCAGTCAATACATAAGATTTCAAATTCTAAGCAAAAGTTTCTAAGAGAAGGACAAATTTGTGAGGTTATATATAGGTTTATGTATAAAATAAACATGTTAAAGACACTACCGCACACATTTTCCAACCATTTATTGTGGCACATATTGGGATCCAGATACTCACACTAGATTTCATTTGACGCTATGACGTTCTTATTATTCTTTACAAGTGACCTGCAATAAACGATATTAAAGCAAAGACGCTGCATCCGATCATTTATATTTAGTTTTATAACCTTAATACTTTTTAATTTTCCAAACAACTTATATTGCAGTTTACCTGAGTGCAGATCGTTAGCTTTATCTAAATGTAAGCATTATCAGTGCATTAGTTATATTTACGAAATAATTGTTTACATTAATCCGTGTCTATTTGCACAATATCTCCCTCTCCACGGTAGCTATGGGACTAAACTTAAGAAAATATATCATAACTATAAAAGGAATATCATCATTATCGTATAATCATTGAATGCTATATCAATGGTGCATGGATTTGAAATGTTAGCTACAACGAGGAAAACTGAACTACTGACCCTAAGCTATATATTTGGTTATCAATTATCTATTAGTGTTGGATGTGCCATTGGAGAATGTGTTAGCTAAAACTGGATACTAAATACTAAATAAATACTAAATGATAAAATCAGCTCATTGTTTTCCAACCTAAGCATCGCAAAACCTGTATCTCACTTCCACACTTCTTTATTGACCAGTGTGATATTCAGCCTCGATTATTGTATTGGGCTTCTTCTTGGTATCTCAAGCCAGTTGATTCACAAGCTTAAAAAGGTACAGAATACTGCAGCAAGATTAATCTCAAAGTCAAAGAAATAGGATCATATAACGTCGGTACTTCATTCACTCAAATGGTTGCCTGTGCAACAGCGGATAAAGTAGAAAGATCGGCTTCTAATTACCAAAAGTATTCACAATCTAGCTTCTCAGTGCCTCGGTGATCTTTTGAAGCCCTAAATTCCAGCACATTCCCTCCGATCATATGATCAGTGTCTGCTGTCACCTCCTAAGACAAGGACAAAACAAAATATGGTGATAGATCTTTCGAGACGGCTGGGCCCAATCTTTCAAATAGTTTCCGACACATGAAAAAACAGTACCAGATCTTTCTGTGTTCAAATCAAACCTGAAAACTTGTCTTTTCTCGAAAGCTTTCTCAGCAATAATTGTACCATCATAGAGCTCAAGCACCTTTGAGTGTAGTACATGTATTGGCGCTGTATGAGTATTTCTGATGATTATTTCTGATGATAACGTCACACGATCATTAGATCCAAGACTTCAGTGAAGAGTAAGCAGTCCCCATCGACAATTACCAATACCATATCTTTCGTTTTGAGGTGTGAAGATGATAAAATCATGTCTAGCAAGAACATGAGAGTTCGTCAATGTAGGGGGGGGGGGGTCGGACCAAAAGCAGAAAATTGGCTGTATAATGGGTTTATAATATTATAATTGGATGTAAGTTGGCTAAATAGCCTGTTTTCCCAGGGAATTATGGGAGTGTAAGTTATAGCCAGTTTTCCAGGATGACTTGGTGGGAAACCTAACTGAATGAAACCGGAATAATGGAAACAAATGCAATGTAACCTGTACAAACTTGAAATAAACTAAATCTCGGAATCTGATCATAAATATAAATTAAAGGGATGAATTTAAACAGATATCGTCTGTCATGTACTTGTCTTAAGGTGTGTTTAGTGTGAAAAAAATGACTTCATACGGGGATTGTAAAAGGAAAAGTAACAAAACGGAATTGTCCCTTGTGATGTTTCGTCTGTTTCGTTTATATTAATGGCGGTGTTTAAGTTTTATCCATCGTAGTTTGTTTAGTTTATCAACAAACTATTTTCTTGACAGAAAATACACATGGCCGTGACGGGCGTTGCTGGGGGAAGTGTTACCACTGCTAATACTGTAGGCGTTAATGAAGGTGAATTTGGGAATAAATCAAACGGTATGTTCTTTAAGTCTACAGCAATCGAGTTATAACGATGTATTCAAAGTTCCACATTTCATACAACCTCTGTTGTGATCTCAATTTGATTTCAAAGAGCTTCATAGCAAACAAAACACGTCTTCACTTTTGAAAAATTTAAAGGAAATATGTAATTACGAGGAGTATGTAAATATTATTATATAAAACAATTAGCAAATGTATGTAAGCCCAACCATTTTTTCTCATTCATCTTTTCATTATACCTCTTTTACCACTGTCATGGTTCTGATGAAAGATAATCTCTTTTGAGAAGACATTATCAACTTTTGTTTGTGGTCTTTTTATTAATGGTGATTCATATTGTTTAATTGTTTAACACCGTGTCATAATGTTTCTCCCTCACAGAAATGTCAATGGTTGTACATGCAGAAAATTACTATCACATTAACTGTCAGTCCATTGGCAAGGGAGACTCATCTATAAGAGTCAAAGAAGGTGAGTGCTCTTAGCATTTGCATTCATCTAAAGATACAAGAAGATTGCATATTTTTCATTTCATGTAAACATAATTTATCTCCAAACTTCATTTTAGAATAATTGTCTCATGCAGCCCATGCAACTACGTTCATTTGCAATTCCTTAAGTCAATAACCCAAAGTAATCTTTTAACAACTTAGTACAAATTCATACTAATATATTTATGAAAACTATATACAGCCTTGGTCCCTTGATAACATTGTTATTATTGTATATCATTTAAGTTGTTTGTAACAAAATAATCCAACGTGTAGAATAAGAACTAATTATGCTTTTTGAATGAATGAAATAAAGACCATTTTGATTTTATAGTCATTTTTTCAAACTAGGCTCGGAGTCTTGCTCACATAACAACGCAGATGTCACAATCATGGATGCAGAACATGAAGAGGCGCTATTTGTAAAACTTGCAAATGGCATGGATAAATTGAAAAGCAATGATGTTCATGAGGTCAAAATAGAGAAGGGCTCAATCATCATCAGGCTTACTGTTGACAAGAGGTGTATAATGACAGAGGAATGGATACAAGGAATCTTGAAAATGATATTTCATGATATCTTGGGCGACCTCTTCACAGAAGAAACAAAGTTTGAAGTCTCCGTTGAACGACACATCTCTATGAGTGTAGAAGACTTCCTAAGGCTATGTATGTCTTCAGTTATTGTGATAAAATATATGATTTCTGGCCCTATAAAATGTATACCATGAGTACCAAAGCTATCAGGTTACAACTATTTCTCTGACAACGTTCAAAAGTGCCTGCTTCAAAAGACATATGGAAACATGCAAATAAAGCCTTTCTTATTGAGCTGCATGATGTATATAATTGTGTTTGTAAACAAATACTTACTTGATGATATCTTATATGTATGATTTAACAACGTATGCTTTTTGTAAGTATAATTCCAATCGATTTTTAAGACGTTAAAGTTTAGCAATTAATCATTCTGAAATATCAATGATATTACCCTAAAGGACATAAGCTTAACAATTTAAAAGCATTCTGCTTTAACAATATTTGGCAAATTTTTTTCAGATAATTGTTCAACGTTAATGTTAAATCTAAATTATCAAAGTGAGAACAATGGCTATATTATGGAGTTTGTTTTATTCTATTTTTTAATGTATTGCTTTATCTCAATTATGTGTGTGTCTTCAGATTCATCACATCAAAGTCATGATGAGCTTGATGCCAACATGAAGGTTAGACCCCTGTATTTTTAATGAAGAAACAATACTGATGATTCCTTTAATTGTTTTACATAACTTAACGAGCATACGAAGATTTATAACTGCAAACAGTCAATGTCATGATCCTCACATGATGTTTTTACCTCATAATCTAATCTTCAGAAACAACTGATAGCATTTTAAATAAGATATCATACATATATAAGAATGAACTATCGTTTAAACTGGTAAAATGATTACTTCATATCATATACCTCAGATTACTTACAAGTTTCCACATTTTCATGCATACATCCATTGACATTCCTTTAATGGTTTTACATAACTAATTAATAAACAATATGATTAATTTTATTCAACAATCTTTGATAATTTACAATGTGATACATTTATTGAAAATGCAATTTTCTCCCAAAACAGGTACTCCAATCATAAAATCCTATGCTTACCTCTGTTTGAATGCGAGCACGTCGAGCACTTCTTGGTTATCCAAACAGCAAAACATTGCAACACAAAACATTTGCAAAATGTCCGCAAATGAAAACATTTCTTGCATGATAAGCATACTTGTTATCAACTAAATTCTTGTAACAAACACTTACTCAACCTGGAAGTATTTGCAGGAAAAAAAACACGGCCCGTTTCCCATGCCAATTATGTTTGCTGAGAATCACAATGATATACATTTGATTCTTGATTCCTCTTTCGTGCCAATAGTTGAATCAATAAGTTTATTATAATTACGATGGTAAAATATGCCATTTCTCGGTGAAAATAGTATCCGTATTTTCACTGAGTGAAATAATAATGGTAATCTACTTAGTGATGTAATGTAACAATCATATGACGTCGTCAGTGACGTCAAGAAACAATTGAATAATGTCATGCAACGGCCGCGCTCACGAATCGATTTAGCTACTCAATTCATATAGTTAAGTTTATTTACGAGGTTTTGGGAAACATAATAAATAGAACATTTGACATTTCTCGTCGAATACCATGAATATCTCATCTCGTGAAGTAGGAAATTGCTGAGCCACTCGTGAAAGTACCATATCTACTTCAGATATATACATGGTATTCGACGAGAAATGTCAAATATCCTCTATGTATTTTGTTTATGCATCCTCTCTTTAAAATGATGACTGAATAGATAAGTTGAACCTTGAACATTCTAAACATCGACTGCACAATTTTCGTACAGCAACACAACAAGGGCCAAAATATCTCTCAATTTAATTGTTTTAGAAATTGTATATTTAGAAACTTTTAAACAAAAGTATCAACTTAATTTCACGGTGTTTCGTTGCAGAAAATGGTTGACGATGACAACTCCTCAATTCTCTCCGCTGATAGTGGTTTAGTTCTAACCGATGATCTTGGTGATCTTGATTATTCCGACTCAGCAGAATTAATGACGAAAACATTGCTCGGAAGAAACAGAGGTATAGTTTCATACTTGAAATATAAAATGCAACGTAATTATAACCCTGTAAATATACGTGTTCTTTACAACTTTTTCTTTGTTCTTGAGAGAAAACCGAAATGATTGGAAACTAACAAATCGACTTTAAAAAACACCCCACAATTAACTGAGTTCGTGTGATAAGTGGATGATTATCAAAATCAGGGAAAAGGACTGACTGTAATATGTCCCAGATGTAACAAGTTCGTGTTAAGTAGCCCTGGTGGTGACCAAATCAAGCTTTCTATCATGAGAAAGGCACCCCCACAACAAACCTGAGTCACCTCCATATGTAGTAGTTGGCTGGATGTTACTTCGAGTATAAGCTGTGGTTCTCTGTCTCCACTCTGACCGTCCATCAGTAACATGAAGCACAATCGACTTTAATCAGACCAATGGATTTTCCTCCTGGTCATTTGATTCAAGTGTTGTCTGGCCAAACCATTCTAAACGTGAACGTTTGTGATGGTTTCTCAACAAGGGACGTCTAAATACTCGTCTTGCCTTCAGTCCTGCCGCTTTGAGGCGATTTCTGACTGTTTTAGTGCTGATATGTCGTTTTGTTAGGAAGGGTTCTCGGAGTACATGTAGGAGGTGCTTTTCTTCTCGAGGTGCAGTGACAGCAAATCTTCCAGACCTTGGTTGGTCCATTGAACGTCCTGTCTCCACATGCTTCCGAAGTAAACAGCCTACAACAGGATACAACGTACTATCACCTGAAAGGACATTCCTTCAGAGCGCATACCAATGATAAGATTCCTAAACTCCATTGACAATCGTCTTCGTGCCATGTTCAATAAAGATGCTTGAATGGCAGTGTAAAGCAACGTTAGTTGCCCTCAATTACAATTGGACCATTCTGCTTTTTGAGATCATAGGGCATACCATGCTGCACGTGCTTGTCACGAATGTTCAGGCGCGACTGTCTCGCATCACTGGGTTAAACATATGGACAAACACTACTCTTCCCATAAGTGTACCTTGTTTAACCATTTCAAATAAATCTAAAAAATCAGGGGGTGCTTTACCTTAATCCTCGTGTATGTAAAGCTTGAAATGATCTTCTTTCTTCTACATTGTGTGGCGCGACAGTCAATCTTTGTTGATAGTTAAAACATTCGTAGGTCTAATTTGGCCGTATTAATAAATTGGTGTTATAGCAAAACAAGCTAACAATTAGGTCATTAAATTAAGGTTGTAAGTAATAATGTGTGATAATGGTGTTTAGCTTTACTTGAGCGGGTAAACATGTGACAGGATTAAGCGAAAGGTAGAAATGATATGCGTCGCTTAAGCTGACAGATATTATGTTTCATAATAATTTATATGACTTAATTATGATCTAAACTACCATCTGTACTGAGCTAAAATCCTATGTCGCTATTGGACCACTACTTATGTATATTGTTAATTCATGTCCTCTTTAGCCTAATGTTATGAAGTTTGGTAGGAGAAGGAGAAAATGTGAATTTTTCGTTGTTGCTGCGACATTGACATTACTAACTTTGATTTTTTTCAAGGTTAATGCATGACATTTATCAATAAACAATTAACATTTCGATAAGTAAGATAGCTCATTCTCTTTTTTGTATTGTAATGAAAGAAGACAATTTTAAATGAGTTTGGACAGTATTGATATAAACTGAATACCAAAAGAATTTTTGCATCAGATTGACATGACTGTAATTAAAAAACTGAAAATAACAACGCTTTGATGTAGAGTATATTTAAAGCATAAACATGTCAACAGTGGAAACTTCAAATGAACGCTGTCCGGTAAATGGAATTACACCATACAAACAAAGGTGGTGGGGGTCGAAATCCCATTGTTCAGAGTTTCAATGCAGTTCATTAACATCAGGGGAGTGTTCAAAATCACTAAAAATGTCATTTTAAAATTTAATATCGAATGTGACCACCCTGTGCAGCAATAAAGGCCATGATTCGACGTCGTACTGAAGACGTCAAACGTCGGATGGGATGAGGTGGCAGGTGTTTCCATTCTTCTTGCAGAGCTTGAATCAATTCTTGTCTGTTGGCGGGAACGTGTTGTCGGGCTCGAACTTGCCTGTTCAAGCGGTCCCAGAGGTGTTCAATGGGTGATAAGTCTGGAGAACACGCTTGCAAGGGCAAGACATTGACGTTGTTGGCGGCCAAAAAGTCCTGTACGATACGAGCTGTGTGGGGCCTGGCGTTGTCGTGTTGGAACAGAACACCCTGGGGCTGTTGTTGGAGGTAGGGCAGCACCACTGGACGAAGGATTTCATCTCTGTAACGTTGCGCGTTGAGAATTCCATTAATGACGATGAGTGGCGTCTTCTGGTTCCCACAAATGCCTCTCCACACCATAACGCTACCACCACCGTTGGGAATGACTTCTAAGCAGCAGTCCTTTCACCTCTGCGGCGGTAAACACGCTGTCTGCCGTCAACTCAAAACAAAGAGAACCGAATTTCGTCGGAAAACACAACGCGTTGCCACTGGCGATGTTGCCACCTTCGCACTGTATTTGCCCATCGTAGTCGTTTGCGACGATTTTCAGGAGTCAAAAACTGTCCTCTGAACGGTCGGAAGGCCCGGATACCTCCTGTTCGTAGTCTTCTGGACACTGTCGGTGGGGTCACCCGCCGACCCAAAGCATTCCGTGCTGATGACGTCACCGTCAGGAAGCGGTTTCGCAGGTGCAGCGTTCGAAGATAACGGTCTTCCCGTGGCGTGGTGATCGATGGTATTCCGGTTCTGGGCCTGTCCGATATCCGTCCAGTCTGTCAGAACCGCTGTACCAAATTTCCAACTGTAACGCGGGAATACCCAAAGGTTCTTGCGTGAACGTGCGTGGCCCCCATATCAAGCATTCCCAGTGCTCGCTGACGCTGTCCTTCTGTAAGTCGTGGCATTTTTCAGTGTTCTTTTTGCATTGTGGTTGTTTGAGATTTCTACTGTGCAGTTTTTATACCCCTGTGGCACGTGCAATTTTCCCAGTAACGACGTCACGTGATTTTGACATTTTCGCGTTTTCAAAGAAACACGGGCATGTTGCGGGTAGAAATTGGAGGTCAAAGAAGCTTGCGTTTGGGCGATGTGTTCATACCTATTTGTTTTTTTACGTGTGCAACTAATTTGTAACAACTTTGTTTTTTAATGTGCAAAGTTTCTTTTGGTATTCAGTTTAATTGAAGTCTTGTTTAGATTAAATAGTAAAACACCTCAATATGTCTTAACTGTATATGCATTGTCTTTAATTATTCCAGGGTCCAAGTTGAGCGTGAGTGGATATGATATAACAGGTATGTTGTCCTTATGTTTTTGTTCCATTTTATTGTATAGTTTGTTATTCTAGTTCAAATGGGAGATACGAAAAAGTATTTGGTTATGTTTCTTACACAATAACTTTATTCCTAAGCTATTCTATTTTAGGGATCGTATATTTAAAAAAAGTATTTGTTTCAGAGTGCAGGAAATGTGAAACCATTGTAGAAAATACTGAGCTCCCTATCCCGGCGCAGAGATATCTGGTAACACATGCACCCACCAACTTGATCAATCCGTATGCCCAATTCCCAAGAGTAACGGTGCGGACCAAGGATGAACAGACAGATAGGCGTCAATGGAAAGAGGCTAGGAGGCGGTTATGCTGGAAGTTAAAGTGTCTTGTATCTGCTATCCAGAACTCAGGGGGAGGTGTGGTTCTTGTCCATATTGATGGCCTGGAGAGGACTGACACCTATTTGGGTTATTTCCATGAGTTGATGGATCCTCATTTGAATCATTTGTTAGAAAACGGGTGTCTCTTTTTCAATACTTTCAGAATAACATGGTTGGAGAGTATTTGTAAGGAGATTGGTAAAGGTCCAAACGATCTCTTTTGCAATGTTGTTTTTGTTAAGTGTATGCCCTCAGATAGTGTAATTACTGTAAATTTCAATACAAAGGTTGGGAATGATTTTGAGATACTCAATCCGACCTCTGAACAGCTACGGAGATACTTGAAGACGCAACACAAATTTCTTAAGACTGTGCCTCGTGTGCGAGGACTTGGGAATTTGCAAGAGAGTCTAAACGTCGTAGTTAGGGCACTTTATTCTGCAGATCAAAAAGAGGAATGGTGTCATCAAGATCCCTGTCGTTTAGCAGAACATACATGGAAAGTGTTAAGGCTCAACTATTCTGTTTCAGCATTCTCTAAGGTTGAAGGTGGTGGATCATTTTACCTTGGGGTTTTGACAACAAGGAAAAATTGTTTAACCTATGTTTCAAAACAATTACTTATTGAGGGGTTTCAGTATGAAGAGCAACTTTTTGATTCCCTCATCGCTGCATTGAGAAGACAAATCGAGACTGACACTCTGGTTCTGTACTTTGATTCAGAAGCTCCTCCTACTCCACTTCCTCCAGAGTATGTGAATATAGAGTTTCACAAAGTTTCACCAAACCGTTTCGTCTTAGAAGTTGCCATTGCTGCTGTGAACGGGCTTGTATTTCACACCAAGGAAGGTCCTGAAGCCTATGAGCTTGATGAAGAAAACATGCTGCATCGTTTGACCATACAGGAATGGAAAAGTCGTTTCTTGATGGAAAGTTGATGTGACCCAGTACTCACAAAAAACCTTCAAGTTCTGGATCACATCAAATATTAGCATTCAAGATGATGAATGATCAAGATGATGACACTTTCAAGATGACCAAGTGTCTTACATGAAGGGTACAAACTGAATACTTGTGACACTGATATGACATGACTAAGATGATCTGAATTACCATAACAACGAGTGCATAATAATATTTAGAAACAAATTGATAGTGCACAGGTAATAGATACATGATGGCACAAGTGGGTGTATACGACTCGGCCCCCTCATGAGATGATAGCTCGCTGATATGTTCGTATACACTCACTTGTGTCAATCATGTATCTGTTTTATCCTTTTGCTCTATACGACCTTTCACCTGACACCTTTTAGTGCTTATCGGCTATTGAAACAGTCTGAAGAAACAGCCCTAAGAACACTGACCTTTATGTCCTTCCTAGCGCTTTGAATTGATGAATAATTGCGATGGTTAGGATGACCTGATCGGCTTTTAACAGGCTTTCGATTTCCCTTACCCGAACAGGCATGAATCTTAGTTTTTTCTAAATTACTATATTACTGACCTGCCTATTACCGTTTTGTTTTTCACAGAGTGAGTGAGTAAGGTGTTATTTAACGCGCTTGAGCAATTCCACCATTCGCTGCTTTTTTCATAGATATATCTTAATTTTATAACCAGTGTCATTGTTTACATTAAGTGAAATTTTCTATTCAGTTTTGTCATCAGTGGTCTTTTCCCCGTGTGAATTACTTGAATACTCAGATTTGTTTCACAAATCAATTGGTAGTTTTCCGGGACGCAAGTAAATTCATCAGTGATGACTTAAAACCTGTTTGTTTTACACTCTAAATACGTTTCACGATTAGCTTGATATTGAATTTTGTTGTTTCAAATAATTGAGAAAGAGTCAAGTGTCAGGTAACGTTTTTATTTTGATGCCTGTTGTCACCGAGCTACTTCCTTTCCTTTGATCTCTGGCTACATTTTTAAATGTGCAACTATGTTGATATGGCTCAAGGTTGTCGGCAAGATGATGCTAGCTCCGCCCTATAACTGCCCTTTTCCTCTAGGTATGCCGAATATGAACGTCAGAAATAAGTGATGGTGATAAATTCGTGACGTAACAATTATAGGTTAAGTTTTATTGATACATGATTTATCATTGCGTAAAGATCAAAAGGAAATAAGCCGCCCATTGGATAAATCAGAGTTAACCACGTTTATTGACATTTGACATTAATTTTTTGTTTTAAACCGTGAAAACTTTTTCTATATGTGGTGTAAATGCATTGTTTCTACATTGTTGTCAGTTAGCGCTTAACATTTATAATGATTTTTTATTAGTAGCATTTTAATTCATAAATAGTTTTGCATATGCAAAGATATAGACATCAAATCAAGACTTTCGTAATTGGATGCCCTAAAGGTACTTTTCATTGCACAACCAAGGTATCTCTTTTCATTGCACAACCAAGGTATCTCTTTTCATTGCACAACCAAGGTATCTCTTTTCATTGCACAACCAAGGTATCTCTTTTCATTGCACAACCAAGGTATTTCTTATCATTGAACATTTATTTGAATTGTTAACATGGTTGAAGATGTTTCGTAATCTAGATTTATAAGGGTTTATTAACTCGGAATGGTTATCAGGTTTGCTTATATAAAACAACAATGATCTAGACCAGAAAACAGTGTAAAAGTACTTTTTGAAATGCTTATCAAAGTCATTAGGAAGATTTATTTACATTTTGAATTATGACTATTATGCGCTAGAAATATAGTGGTTCACTCCTCATCATTGTGATTATGTTTGGATTATTCTTACTTGTTACTCTCCTTTTCTTCAGTTTATATTCTTATAACAAATGGTGGTCCTGTCGGTGTACATGTACATAGTCAGTATGGTAAGAGGTGACCAACGGAAAGTAGTTTAAGTGATGTAGATTCATTGTTGAAATGATTTTGATGATGTTACAATTGACGAACATCCGCCATGTTATGTTTTTTTTATAATTTATTTGTTTTATCTTTACCTAGTAGAAAAAAATAGAACAATTGTATTAGTTGAATTGAGCAATAAAGGTTTCGCATTGCAGCCCTTTGGTTTTCCTTCCTTACTTGTTATGTATTGAAACTAGAACAGTTGTCAGTGAGGTGCTTTGTGTATCGGTACATGTTAATATAAGACATAGATTAGTATTTTTTATTTGTTATACGTGTTTAAAATGTCACCAAACCTAATCATCAAGATGAGGTTTATTTTGCAGGTAATGTTCCACTTTCCTTAACTCATCTTGATTCATGACTATTATTCGCCAGATATCTACAAGAGCTGTAGTTCCCTCCTCATCGTTGTGATACTTTTTCCATTATTCTTACTTGTTACTCTAATTTTCCTTATTTTTATTTCCTTAACAAATGGTGGTGGTATCATCAATGTATCTACATGAAGTGAGTCTGTTAAGAGGTGACCAATAACAATACCATTAACGAAAAAGTTGTTTAGTGGAAAGGATTTGAATTGATTTAGGTTCATTGTTGAAATGATTTTGATGATGTCACGATTGACCAACATACGAGGTCTGCTTGTTATGTTATGTTTTAGTATTGATTTGCTTTATCATTACCTAGTTGAAAAAAAATAGAACAATTGTATAAGTTGAAATTGAGTGTATCAGTTCATGTTATAATATTTGACATAGATATATAATTGATTGATGGTTTGTATGTGTTATATATGTAATGAAGGTCACCGAACCTAATCATCAGAAAAATACATGTTATGCTTGAGACTTAATTCCTTTAAGAATGAAAATGAGAAAGTTCACTATTGAACATTTGAAACAGATATCATCTTGTATAATGCAAATTTTATACTTGGCTATTTGACCACTATGCCAAGAAGTAAAATAAATCAAACATTCATAAGCGTTTCCTTCAAGTGGATGAAATGGAGAAAAATGCAATGGGACAACCACACCATAACATTGGTTTGTGTCTCAATTGCTATTGTTGTTGGTTAATGTTGTTTGCATGTAGAGATGCCCAAACTCAACAGCAAACAACACTTACCAACAACAATAGCAATTGAGACACAAACCAATGTTATGGTGTGGTTGTATCTCTTTGGTGGCCAAGTCATTATTCTCTGACGATTAGACTTCATACGGCCGTTGTTCAAAGCAACGTAACTCTAAGGTTAACCTTAGTGCCACACTTTAACATTGCACTAAGGCTACCTTAGTGATTTAAGATGACCTTAGTGTTTTGTGCAATGGGACCTTGAAGTGCAAGTATATGTATGATCGCGTTCAAAACCTTTGTTCAAAATCCAACCCTCTTGTAATAAAGCTTCGCCCATTAATGCCATAAGGAATTTTTTGTTGTTGTTGCATTATTAAGTCAGAATAACATATAGAATAACGTAGAACAACGGAGAATAACATATCATCGTGCATTACAAAATTAAGCTCATATTATGTTTTCATTTAAGATTGAATTACAAATTGAACAGTAAATGATGTCTCTCCTTTCTGGAGGTGAAATACTAATAACTGATAGATAGATCAAATGTAAAATGTATGTAAAATTATCTTCCGTTTGAATATGGAGGAAATTAGATTCATTCATTAAATCACCCTGCAGGAAATAATACGTTTTACAGTCTACTTATTAATTATTAACAAAAACAAAGATTTAAACTTTGGGTATTCTAGAATGACAAAAGGGCGTCCAAAATTTGAAAGAAGAGGAAAGTTTAGATAATTCTCGAAAGTTTATTCGAGGGTCATATTGTTTAGAACAATTTTATCATGTGTGTCAAAATGTTGCTAATTTTGTATCATCAGCTCAAAATTATCAGGGGGTTCTGGTTCAGTGACTCTGTAAATTCTGTTAGTTCCGCACAACGAAATACATAGAGGATATTTGACATTTCTCGTCGGATACCATGGATATCTTATCAAGTGAAGTGGAAATTTATATTTTCACGAGTGGCGCAGATTTTCTACTTCACGAGATGAGATATTCATGGTATTAGACGAGAAATGTCAAATGTTCTATTTATTATGTTTCCCAAAAGCCCGTAAATGACCCTAACTATATGAATGGAGAAGCTTAAACGCTTCGCTAGGGCGGAGGGTTGCATGACGTCATTCAATTGTTTTATAACGTCACAGACGACGTCATATGATTGCTGCATCATTTCACAGAGTAGAATACCATTATTATTTCACTCAGTGAAAATACGGGTTTTATTTTCACCGGTAAATGTCATATTTCACCATTCGAAATATAATAAATAGATAGTATTATATGGGTATTTTCATATCACATCCTGTATCAGACAGAGACCCCAATATCAACCCGAGAGCTTTAGTTGATATTGGTCGAGGGCTGATACAGGATGTGATATGAAGATACCCATATCATACTATTTTTATCATATATACTTAAAAAAGAAAAAGAAAACTGTAACAATCTTAAACTTTAATTAATAACATTAACATGAGTGGCACACCGAGAATCAAAGCTGATTGACTTAGTTACTGTTGTTAACAGCCATAAACAAATACGGACTGCTAATCACTATCACTGTCACTGTCAGAGCTAATTACTCTGCCTTTTGCAACTTATGCTTTAAATTTTCTCACATGATCGTAAGCTGAAATATCCGATCAGAAAGAGACTGCAGCGTTCTGTCCGCGACATCAGCCATGTTGTAACGTCAGCTGTACAAAGGGAGGCAACTCTAAACTCCTCGCGACTTCGATCTTTTTTATGATCGTTGCCTACGGTTCCAGGTTCAAGTCTCTTGACGACGGGCTGATACAGATTTTTGCCCTTGACGACAGGCTGATACAGGTTATCTGCCCTGCGGGCTGATACAGGGTGTTTGACGGAGGGTCTATCGTACATTCAAAATATCTGTATTTATAAGCCAGTATATGATAAATATACATTCGCAAATGGTATCAAACTGTATCTGAGGTAATGTATTCATGAAAAGCTTGCGCCTCAATTAAGTAGACAATATCGGTCAAAATAGTTTAATTTGCCGACAACAGCTTTGTTATAAATGTCAATATTTCTTTATATCGTTCAATTACCGCTATATTTTCTAACATTGTAAAGTACATTACATAAGAAAGTTTCTCTCTTGAAAAAATAAACGAGTTCAATCTTTAACCTAACTTTTTCCATCTTTACCAACGAGCATCATTTTTAAATTGAATACAAAGGACATACGCACATAAGTAAATGTTATAATATTATAACATTTATGCTACACCATACAATCAAATACTATCTTCAATAAGCATGTTACTCACACATTGAATATTTGCTCACCCTTAAGCTTGGAATTACTTAACTGAATTTTTTATATCATAATGTAGTTGATTTGGAAAATGTACGAATACCAGAAGTGTGATTCGGTGGAATTCCTTGAGAAATGAAGAAGGACGCATCCTCCATGATACAGAACTCTCTGGAATCAGTGAAGGCTTATCTACTTTTACTAAATAATCAACTGTTTTTTTATTAGGAAGTGAAAAAAATTACAAGGCATACTGGGTACCAATAAAATATTGGCCACCTTGTCCTTGCATAGATGACCTACAGCGCCAATGTTTGACGTTGAACTGTCTTTTCAGGTAAATCATATTATCAATTATAAGTTTGAAGTCACATTAACCCTACCCCCCATAACTGGGGCCTTTGAGGCCCGGCTGCACCTTTATGGTGTTGCCATTTGTTCACATTTGACATAGTTTTGCTGGAAGTTCATATATTCCTCACATAAGTACTGATTTGTAAATCTGCACAAAACATCTTTTTCCGATTCATGCAGTTTCCCCAAATTACATCTTTTACAAAAAAATAACATGAATACATGACATGGGCCCCCAAGGCCCGCGTAGATTTTTCTTTCCCCTTGCAAGAATTGCTTAAGGGTCCATGTCAATAACTCATGCAGTTATATGGCATCAAACACTATTAATACGCGGAAGGGGAAAGTAAGTCCATCTGAAGAATTTATTAGAAATTTTAAGGAGTTTGATTTTGATCAAATGCCCTTCAGTGGGGAAAGTGGGAAGAACAGTGACTTTGTTCCACATGAAACATCAGAAACAGAATCTGATGCAGACAGTGATAGTCTCGTTTTTATTTTTGTAGGACCAGTTCTTTATATAAAAAAATGGATTTGTTTGGTCTAACACCCCACCAGGTACATCAAAGACACAAGATAGAAACATTCTTAGGACACAAAAGACAAAGTTTAAACATGATGATCATATTCAGATTGATTCACATCTATGGTAGCAAGTTCATGTCTGAAAAGGGTAGCCAGTTACCAGAGACAAAAATGAATATGAAACCTTGGCTCCAATTGGTATACTAAATACAAAACACTATGAGCAGTATGATAATTTGGAGCAAACAGTTTAGTACTCCTATTATCAGACCAACGATGTTATGCAATAGGTTCAAACAACTGATGACAATTCAACCATAAGTGTTCATTATGAAAAGGTCAAGCTAGCACCTATCAGAGAAGAGTGGGATATGTTATCTTCCAAAAACGTAGAGGGTATTGAAATACAAATACCTATGCAGGTTGTGGTATGATAAACAGTCATGGACACTTGACATGCTTAGAGAGTTGGTTCTTGGATGAAGAACTCCCCAAGAGAACCACTGAGCTGCACGAGCGACATGCAATAGTGTCTTTAATGTGGGAGGGTTTCATTGTCAATCTTGACTCTTCAAGAAAGCATTTATGAAAACTGCAGCGTGCTGGTTTATCCTATCCAGGTCTTCATTGACATCTGTTCTTGTGTTTAACGAATCAATGCTTTAGTGTGTTATGTTGAATTTCCAATGATATCTCTTCAACATAATGAACGTCTACGTGCTTTTGGTATGCTTCAAATGGGTTAAACACAGCAAGCAGTGGCCAACATGTGTAATGTGTCAGCAGACTGTGGAACCAGTACCAACAAACACACAATGTTGATGACAGACCTTGTTCAGGTGATCCTAGAGCATCTACACAAGCTCGGGATCCGTACAAAAGTCCTGCAAAATCGAGGACAAATGACCAATCAGCTTCCTGTAAACTTGTATTAAGTAGCAGGAATTGGAGTTACACTCTAAACGATTAGAAATCGGCAGTCCATTTGCATGCACGACAACTGAGTGTTGTGCTTCCATTAGCGTGCCAGCAAATGACAAACAGGCGTCAATGGTGTATGCAGGGTAGACATTTGGGTAATCGTTGAGATCACCATGATTGGCACAACTGACTTGCATATTGTTCAAGGAACGGTCACTAGTGTGTACTACTGTGACCACATCCTGGCACCGATAGTTCTGCCCTTTGCTCAATGTAAAAATCGCCGATGACATATCCGTGCCCACCGCGCTTTTTTTCATGAATTACAACCTCCAGCGTCACCATATGGTCTATATGCCTTCACCAGCCTTGAGTCATGACCCAACCCAATAGAGCATGTCTGGGACATGATCAGGAGACGTGTTCGTCGATGTCAGCTTCAACAGCCAACACTACAAAAATTTGCCGTGGCGCTGAAACAGGAGTGAGACAGATTGTCCAAAATCATGTTTGGACTGTTAAGTTTTAGAATGCCACGACAAATTGCTGAATGTCTGAGGATTGAGCAATTACTCATCACTAAGACAAAAATAACAAAACGTCAATTTTAACTTTAAACATATAATTTGTCTTAGAAATAGACCACAAAAGGCACCGGGCCTTTAAGGCCCACCTTATGGGTAAGGCAATATGAAATAGGTTATGGGGGGGAGGGTTAATAACCATACTCATTTTTCGATTGGGTGAGGCTCACATAAAGTTAAGTGTAAGTATTGAGTTGCCGCTATTGCTGTATTTTCTCTTGTAGTTTAAAAAATGATGTCTTTCTCTGCATATCATACACTTTTCTAATTTTGAAAAAAAAAACCCGAATCTTAATCTACTGGTGAGAGGAAAGATGAGGTTTAACAAAGGTTTAAAATTGCTTTAAATTAAGCTTTAAGGTATCTGTTTGAAGTTTGAAAGAAATGTTGCATGCATATATAATATTCAAAGACCTCTCATAATTATACTATTCATAATGTCTTTTTTTCAAAAACGTTATATCCGCCTCAATAGTTTGTAGGGTCAGGTTTAAAGTAGGTTTGAAATAAGGTTAAGTGGTAGGTAAATAGTTACAAGAGCTATAAGACATGTTGGTCTAAGTTATATTGCTTGCATATTTGGTGTCTTTAAAGGCATACTGTACTTAAAGTTTGACATGTGAAGGTAACTACCACAGTTCTTTGCATTTATACTTGGCTTTTTGAGATATTTGATGCACCTAGTAACACTAGTAAACTTTTCTACATGATTACGTTGGCTCTGTAGCTCATTAGCCTATGTATCTATTACGGTTTAGGTTGAGGTAACTATCATACTATGCTTTTTGATGCACGTGTATGTACAACATCATGAGTAAACCTTTCTTTGCAAGTCATACCAGTTTCACAAAACTTTTTTTAAATTTGATAGCATATGATAATAATTACATGTTTTGAAATTCCAATCATGAATATTTTTAGTCTCTCTTATTGTTAAATTGCTAAAAGCAGATGAAGCCTTAATATAAGGAGTTTAATCGTTACCAGTATCAATATTTTTTTTGAGATTACTGTTCGTTTGAATATTTCCCATGCTTTAATAAACGAAAAACTTAACATTTAAAATTTTATCCAATAAGATAGAAATTGATGTCACATCAACTGAAAAACTGGCATGTAAGTTGAATGATAAATAAGGGTCTTTTTGGTTATCATGTTATGTTTTAAGATGAAGGCAAGTTTAGACTTGTCATTGCCATTTTTATGTGACTAAATAACTGAAGAACGTATCGTAGTCGGCATGGAAGCGATTTGATAACAGGCATGAAAGAAATTTTCACTTAATTTTGATACAAACTGCCGATGCTTTCTTAGAAACAGAGCAGAACAGAGCTCATGCTATTTCAACACTATTATGTTTGATCACTCTTGTCTCGCTGAAATAATGTTTTGCTTTTAATGAAGATGCTTGCAATTCCCTTGACTTATCTCTTTCAATTTGAACATAACTTAGTCAATTCTCTTTAACTGATGCTGTATAAACTTTAAAGCATTTGCTTGATTCACTGAATAATCTATCACGAATTTATATCTGCCCATAAACTTCTGGAAACGGAATCTGACAAAACATAACTGACAGAAAAACATATCATATTGATAAATAAAGGCCTGATTTGATCAACCTAATTGTTTAAGAATTATTTCACACTTAGAACAGCTAAAAATTGACAGTTATCCTGTTCAGAAGATATTTGGCCCATCAGTATAAATATTTGAATCATGAACATTGAAATATATTAAATTAAATGTATCATTTCTGAATGTTAAATTTGTTCTCTTTTCCCTTTGTCGACATGTCAAAGGAATCATATTTCACCGACCAATCAACATAAACTATTGATCCGTTTTTAGAAATGTGTATGTATTTAATGAACGTGTCCAAATTCAATTTTAAAACTAATCGTAAACAAACCTTTAGAAACTTAAAACCACGACATATGGCACCATGCCAAAGATATATAAACTGCGAAAAGTTCAATTCTATCCCATACCGACCTCCTATCAACGAATTGGTTTCGAAAGAACTGCTGGTACAATGTAAGTTGAAACATTTATGAGGAGTAAAATCTTACACTAATTTGTTTTTCTGCTTTTGTATGTTTTGACCTACACCAAACTTGACTGACGTTTCAATGTATACGCTTGGGTAGGTATTTCTATGAACTATTTCAAAGAGGAAACTAATCTAAAAGCATTAGATTACAACGTTGAAGTGAGGTGAGGGTTCAAAGCTGCTTTCATGTGTATTTCACTTAAATCGCGGCTGCTAGTATTGTAAGAGAGAGGGAGGCCACAACACCATTGTGATGAAACCAGAGCGCATCGGCTGGAACTAGCGAACCATGATGGAACTGCGCTGAATTTCAATGAAACCTTACTACTTGTAGAACAATTCGTTATTGTAGTTGCCAAGCCGCGGACGGGATTTGCTCCCCGGACCTCTTGATCCAAAACTGAATGTGCCAACCACTGTTTTATCCCGTCCCCTGTCAAGAAATGAAGGAGTTCGATTTTACTGAATTCGTTTTCAAATGCTAAATGAGGTTTTCTCCTACCTCCTGGAAGGCGCATCTTTCTATATGTCCACTCAGTGGAATGTAGCGGCAAGACGGGTCCCTGATTTGCTGCTTATGGACCCTCACTTTTGATCTAAGTGTGTCCCCCGTTTGTCCTATGTAATCTTTGCCACAACCACCGCATTTGAAAAACATATATTAAATTTTGTGATGCGCATGTCATGTTTTCCTGTACATGGAATAAGTGGCCACTTTTGAAGTATGGGACTTATATTTCGAAATATAACATACTTCAAACAAACACTGCTGCTCTTTCCCTCTCCTCTCAAGAAATGAAGACATGAAGGAGATTACCCTGCATTCCTTTTCAAACGCTATATGAGGCTTTATGCTACCTCCTGGAAAGTTGTAAAAATATATATGCAATTTATTTCAGAATGATTGTGGCGAACTTTTTTATCCTCCTCTCAATAACTCTTGGAGCAGCGTGCCTTGAAACTGGTGAGTGAAGTTACTGAGATGTGTTCTGATAGTATTCCTTTAACAGAAATCAGTCATTCGATAAAATAGTATAATTCAGAAGTTTAACATGGTTTTTTGCCAGTCTCGTTAAAATCAGTTCGAATATACTTCGATACGTGTATTGATATAAGTGCTGCTCCATTAAAAGTGACCATAATTCAGATAACCGTAACGATCCAGCAAACTAAGGACAGGACTAGGAAACTATCGGCACTATCCGATTCTTTAACAAGTCTGTGATTTTTTGAATATATGTAATGTGAAATAAACAACAAACAAGATGTGATAATATTTGTTTTACATTTAGTGAGTTGCTGTACGATTGTCATTGTATATGCCAATGTTCAGGTACGACCCTTGCACTTGACGTTCATAATGATCTTCTTTCCTTCATTACATTTGTTTTGATAAAAGGACGTTATTTATGACAATATTTGTATATAAAAGAGAATTGTTCCACATTGTGTCATTTTGATGAGGTGAGGTGACTGGAGGTTTAGTGTCACTTTCAAGAGTAGTTCACTTATATCAAGACTGAGGGTATTATCAACATAGTAGTGAGAAAGTCCGTCTGCAACACAATTGTAGCTATGTATTGCGGTGAACTTACACACCATGGTTGCTATTGCAGTTTATCCAGGGAACCTGTCAAACAAACGAGACGATCTGCCCACGATTAGCCATCTAATGTTACGATTATCTCAACCTCTCCTTTGCACCTCATATTGAAGAATGTAAAGTGGCAAAATATTAGACTTGTTTCATATTGTGCTACTTTCAATAAGACGCCACCCGCTTATGAAAATCAATCATCCTCACCAAAATTTGGATGTATAATGCTTTTGTTTAATTCTTAAAAAAGAATTCATATAATTTAAAAAGAGCTGATAATCTTTTATTTGTGTTGTCTGTTATAAGATGTGATTTTCATAATAATTCAGAATGGTGGTAGTCATGGCCTACAGTAAACATAACTTAATGTAAACAATAGCATGGGGCTATTTCAAACTGTAATATTTTGTTAGAAGAATTTATGTTTTTAGATGACATTAAACCTTGATTGGACATTTCGTTGTGGGATTTACATCAAATATATAGTAAGATTCTGTATTTTGTCATACCTTTAAATTTAAGTCGTACTGTAAAGGTTTTGAGATTTGGAGGTGTAATTGACTTTATGATTGGGGTATGAATATTTTGTTTTCCAGACTGCAAACCATTAGTTCGTATCCCAGGTGGTGATGATCAGCTCAGTAGAGACCCTAAAGCATCAAAGGTTACCAATATCACCCTGGACATGGAGGGACACATTATATTCAACGGGAAGAGCAGCATTGACATCCTAGCTTTGGCAGGAGCCGAATTGGGGCAACAGTTCTTCCTCAAATTCGTCTATAAAATCTCTCCTGTGTCACCTCAGTTGACATATTTGTTAAATGGGCAGGATAGAAGGCCTTTGCAACCTTTGGTTGCCAACTGTGAAAATGACTTGGACGGTTGGAAACCATCCATTTGGATCTTTGTTGAGCCCAATAGGGTTGAGATGGGAGTCAAAGCGGGTGGAGATCCTAACCCTGTGGCCTTGACCCTGCCAGTGGTATGTAGAGTTTACCCTCAATTTCCTCTTCCTGCGATAGTGAATTAATTCTCTTCCAAAAAAGGTTACAGAATTTATTCAACCTATTCATTCAGTTGTGTAATTATTATCCTTACAAGACTTTAGTGAGATGTACATTTGTCGTCTTGTTGCTATATTATTCACACAACAAAACGCGTTTGAAACAGAAGTTAAATCTTTGATAAGAAAATACACACTTAATTAGGCCTAATGTATTCCTTTAATCAGTTTGGCGATGGATTCATGACAAAATGCAATAATCATTTAAAATTTCATAAACATAAACGAAGCGCTTTCACTAAGAGACTGAACAAAATCATTATCATTACTTCAATTTATTGGAACAATAAATATTTCAGAGGAGTGGTTTCAACACGGTGACATTGAAATATGATGGACAGTACGTTGTGGCGAGGGCTAATGATATTCAGAAGACGAAACCCCTAACAGGTGGGTTAAAGTTACTTGAAATGATTATTTTTTTAAATTAGTATGGAAGTGATGAGTTAAATTTGATCAGGCACTCATTGAATTGGTGGAGTCCCAGATGCCATATTATTTAATGATGATAAAGTATACATTAAGTTGTTTTTATTTGGGAGAATGAAGAATAAAGGTTTAATGGCGCGAGTATGATAAAGAATACACGATTATGATAAAACAAAAAAAGGAGTATCAGTCAAACAAAACTAATCATTAGCAAGTTGAAGATGAGAGTTGATAGTATTTTGTAGGCTTATCCAACTGCTAATATGTGGTGATAGGCTTGATTTGTGTGTTTTGTGTTTGAGCAAAAGTAATAACCTTCAGAATAATGATAAGAAATGGTAAAGATAATCTATAAATAGTCGAAAAACATAATCAACCAAGGAACATCCTTTATGTAGCTAAACACATTTGACAACTTTGTGAACATTTGGAAATATGTAAACAAAATGCTAGCCAAAATAGATATAATCTACTTATCTGAAGCGATTATTGTGTTTCTTATACCAAATGTTAAAAGCAATTTCCTCTTAATTGATCATAGTTTAATGAACATTATTTTTCCGCTCTTATAGCATTGGATATAAATAAATATATATATTCATGTTTTCTTCACAGGAGATATAGAATCAAGAAATAGAGGAATTGTTCTTGGACAGTGTAGCGGCATTCCAGGATTTGTCGGTGCAGTGGATGAAGTAAGCCAGATATTTTAATTGACATAACATAAACGCTTATGTCAATATGCCTTATGAATGCCTTTGAGATTGAATAAATCATAGAGGTATGAAACAGTTTTACCACGACGAATAACCATTCAGGCTGACACTTTTGCGAAGTCATTTGATTTTGTCGTAGGTCAGGATATGGTGCATTCCACTCTGTCCTCGTGGCCCGTGGCTTCATACAACAATCTGTTTATTTCCGTTATCAGGAGTAGTTATACCCCCGCCTTACAGCGTAAGCGGGGGTATATAGCGTTCATTCTGTCCGTCTGTCCGTCCGTCACAAATCTTTGTCCGGAGCATATCTCCTAATCTATACATGCTAGCTTCACCAAACTTCATATACTTATCAACCATGATCCCTTGATGTGCCTTTTGAGGGTTAGACCAACAAATGATTTTTATTTTTTTGCTGTTTCCATGGAAACATGACTAAAACAGTGCATCTAAGACCAAGTCCTTTGTCCGGAGCATATCTCCTAAACTATACATGCTAGCTTCACCAAACTTCATACACTTATCAACCATGATCCCTAGATGTGCCTTTTGAGGGTTAGAGCAACAAAAGATTTTTATTTGTTTGCTGTTTCCATGGAAACATGACTAAAACAGTGCATCTAAGACCAAGTCCTTTGTCCAGAGCATATCTCCTAAACTATAAATGCTAGCTTCACCAAACTTCATACAATTATCAACCATGATCCCTAGATGTGCCTTTTGAGGGTTAGAGCAACAAAAGATTTTTATTTTTTGCTGTCTCCATGGAAACATGACTAAAACAGCGACTCTTTGACCAAGTCCTTTGTCCGGAGCATATCTCCTAAACTATACATGCTAGCTTCACCAAACTTCATACACTTATCAACCATGATCCCTAGATGTGCCTTTTGAGGGTTAGAGCAACAAAAGATTTTTATTTTTTGCTGTTTCCATGGAAACATGACTAAAACAGCGACTCTATGACCAAGTCCTTTGTCCGGAGCATATCTCCTAATCTATACATGCTAGCTTCACCAAACTTCATATACTTATCAACCATGATCCCTTGATGTGCCTTTTGAGGGTTAGACCAACAAATGATTTTTATTTTTTTGCTGTTTCCATGGAAACATGACTAAAACAGTGCATCTAAGACCAAGTCCTTTGTCCAGAGCATATCTCCTAAACTATAAATGCTAACCATGATCCCTAAGTGAGCTTTTTGAGGGTTAGACCAACAAAGAAAGCCAAACTATAGTTTGAAGCGGGGGTATGTGAGCTGTGCTCACTTCTTTACTTGTTTTCACAGAATCCCGATATCCGATGTAAGGACTAATTTTAAACTCATCTCAATAAAACATTTAACAGATAAATACATGGAGACTAAGTTAATGATCAATTCATTTATATCAGGACAAAAAAAGCAGCTTTTTTAAAACTTGATTTTACCGATACATTTGATATACCTTTCTATACAACATATTGCTTAGAGAATGATACTTAGGAAATGTTTACAACAATTTTAAATCGTATTTTTTTAAAACTATGCTAGCAAACAATTTTGAAAACTGTTATCAGTGTTGATGTTACCTACGTATTTAAAATTCGAACGAATATTGAAAACGAACCTTTGATATTTCTCTTGCACAGGCAGAAATTTGATGAAAGATATGATAAAGACGAAGTGGGCAAACTTGTTGCTAAGTACTTGAATGTTAACGGAATTCACTTGCCAAGAGCATATACTTCTTTTCTCGTGCTAGATGCACCAATCAGTCTGAGTCAGCACTACACGCTACACGTCTACAGAAGGGTTGTGAATATTAACAAAATCTAAAACCTTTGAATTGTCGAATTGAATCTTAGTGAGTTAATACATAATTTCCTTGTTGAAGCAATGCAGAGGCAATTTTGCCTCATGATTTACCAAATACAACTCTTAAACTTTGGTGAGGTGAGGTGAGGTAATAAGGGGTTTAAACGCCATTTTCAAGAGTATTTCACTTTTATCGCGGCTGCTACTATCAATGCAGCGAGTGAGTGAGTGAGTTGGGGTTTTACGTGCTTTGAACAATATTTCAGTTATTTAACACGTGGATGACAGGCATCCAAAAGAGAGTGGACAGATCAGGGAGAAAGGGATCGACAGGATGAGGGAAAAGACTTAAAGAAAGGCATAGTGAAAGATAGGAAGCAGGTCTTAGAAGGACTCAAATTTAGTCTGGCTTCTACCCGTCGACCTGTCCAGCTTGGAGTCCCTACCAGTAGCATGTAAGTTCCGGCTGGCTCAATGCAGCCAGAAAGCCCAAAAACCCCATTGTGGCTTTGCATTGCAGTGAGGCAGGCGAGCATCGGCTGGGACTATCGAACCATGGGTGGTACTGCACTGAAATTCAGTGTAGCAATGCACAAAGACCTGACTGCGTGTAGAAGAGTTCTCTGCTGCAGACAAAGTTGCCGAGCCCCTGGCGGGATCCCAACCTCGGACCTCTTACTCCGAAGTCGAATGCGCTTGTCACTGCTATCCCGCCCCCTTAAACTATGTTAGTGTAACTATTTCCTTTACCTTCATGTGTATTTTCATTAATATTTTTCATTTCAGATGGTGATCTCCAAGTGTTTACCATCTGCAGCTTCTACTACTGCATAGAAGATTGACATTTCAAGAAATACCCGTCTTGCAACTACCTCTACAAGTACATTGACGTGTACATTGTTCAAATGAAAATAGTCTTTGTATCACGAATTCAATAATGAAATAAATTTAATAACACCCTGTATCTATAGGTTTAAATAATTCTTTCTGCCAGAATGTCATTTTTCATTCAACTTACAAACAGCTGTTGCTAAAAACGTGTTTTGAAAATCAAATTTTATGTTTAAAGTCGTAAAAGTAGTTTCAAAAATTTGTTTTATATGCAAAGGTTGTCTTAAAAGAATCTTAAGCCGTAATGGTTATTTTACAATTTATAAACCTACCTCTTTCTTCCGTTACGTTGGCTACTGGGAAACATATTGTTGGCAACAAATGGTCAATTTCATCGAATTCCATCAATTTACACCTTTAATTTGCACTATATTAAATGATAAGCCTTGAGTTGATAATTTTCACAATAATTCGGTCCTGATAAAAGATGTCATAAATACCAACTGATTTCACGGAGCGTCTCTTTCACGTAACCTTCACAGTACCGTGTAATAAACTATGAGATTAAGCTCTCTCACGCGAATCTTTGTGTGACAAGTGGGCATTGGTACTGATATTCACCAATAAAGCCTCTGATAAAGCAGCATCCTTAAACCAAAATATCCAGTCAGTGAACATACGGCTTTAACGGCTACAGGATCACCTTACTTATAATCCAAATGAACCTGCACAAGGTCACAGCTCGCTAGGCCTTTTTGGCTGTCCCTTGTCACTCACATATGAACTAACAGAACCCCAAAGAGATCCATCTCAACAGGAAGTTATAATATAACCTTTCGCTATAGTGCTTTCAAGTTTCTGAAAGTATCTCAAAAATTAAAAGATTGCTTTGCTGTGTAACTCTGCGAAGAGGTTAACAAAACGGAAATTACCGAAGTTACCCGATGTCTGTGATATCAATGAGATCAATGCCTTGCAAAAACCTTTACAAGTAGATTTACGTGTACAAATGTGCAAATGAAAATCGTCTTTGTATCACGAATAATATAATACAATAAATTCAACAACACTATGCATCTTTCGTTTTAAATAAATCTGTCTGCTAGCAAGTCATGTTTCATTCAATTTAAAAGCGACTGTGCTTTTAAAAATTATATTTTGTGTAACAAGACTTAAAAATAGTATAAAATGTTTTTTGTTTCATATGCAAAATATGTCTTAAAAGAATAGACAACCAATATGCCTCTATGCATGCAGTGTTTACTTTGAATTAGATAATGCAAGGTAGTTTGTGAGCTGCAATGGTTTGCCTCTTGGGGAACCTGACGGAGGCACAAATACCTCAATTAGAAGAGAGGTTGTAGAGCTATTAATGACGGAGCTACCTCTGTTGGGAGATAATGGATAATGGTTGAACTTACAAACTTATTAACTGTCCAATTTAGGGGTCATTTCCTTTACAAGTTCATGTCTGTTCACAAGATGTCAGTTTTCAAAGGTCAGGAACATCCACATCTAGGAATTGTGGGAGGTGAGGTGTGGTAATGTAAGGTTTAACGACGCTCTAAATAGTATCTCACTTATACCCCAGCTGTTAATGTTAATGCAGGGAGAGAGCCAACAACAGCAATGCAATGCTGTTGAACATGGGAGCATCGGCTTGAACTAGCGAAACATTGGTGGTACTCACTGTAAATCAGTGAAGCATTATACCCTTACCAGACTGCGTGTATAAACTGTGTAGTCGAGACAAAGTTGCCGAACCCATGACCTCTTGATCACCTTTATCACATCCGCTTGTATTATTATTGCAGGAAGAAAGCCCTCTTTATCCGAATCCGAACAAGCTATGATTTATTAAGGAAACATTTCCTAATTATATGTAGAAAGTATAATATTGTTATAATTAACATAAGAAAACAACAGTTACTATAAATATGCAATATGTTAAACGGATTACTTTTATGTGCCAAGAGGTGAGGTGAGGTGAGGTGAGGTGAGGTGAGTTGGTGTTTAAAGCCGCTTTCAAGATTACTTCACTTACATCGGAGTTGCTGGTATTTTTGCAGGGAGAAAGCACGCAACACCATTGTGGTTATGCATTGCGGTGAAACCTGCGAGCATCGGCTGGAACTAGCGAACCATGTGTGGTACTGCGCTGAATTTCAGTGTAGCATTGCACCCAAACCTGACGGCATGTAGAACAGTTCTCTACTGCAGACAAAGTTACCGAGCCACGGACCTCCTGATCCGACGCCGAACGCGCTAACCATTGCGCTATCCCGCCCCCGTATGTGCCAAGAAACATTAGCTAAAATTAGACAGAAAAGCTAACTGCATGCGCGGCTCAGGAACAGCATGACGTCACCGAGACACCTGCCTCTCTCCCACTACAGACTAACACTCTCAAATTCAGAAAAGCACAGTGACTGCAGGATTACACATTTAATAAAATCTAACATAAGGAGAAACGTTACCTTTTCAATTGTTTTCTGCCATAACTTTCCATCTACTTTCACTCCCCATTGAGTGAGTGAGTGGGGTTTTAACGTGTTTTCAACGATATTATATTCTAAATTCTTCATTTGAAATCTATGTAAATTTCTCCCCAAATTATCCCCCCTCTATCTTAAGCACTCGCCAGTCAAGCCACATGTACACGGGCACAGATGGCGAGTGCTTTCCATTCACTTAAAGCTAATTATCTGATAACACTTCACGTACTCATGTCTATACTGTCGCCTACGTTCCCGTCTTTCATAACCAAATGTGTACATGCATGTGCTGCACGCTTATAAAGTCTCGCATAGACCACGGTTACGGAGAGATTAGCTTGTGCAACGGCCAGGGACAGACTCGCCCGCTGTCCGACTGTCCACTCTCAACATCAAGTAGTTAGTAAAGATGACCACTCGAGTCGGGCTGAACTTGGTAACACGACAGGGCTGGGGTTGCCCTGGCGTGAACACGGACTTGTGCATGTTCTCCGGATTGGGTAAATTTTGTAACCACATGCATCAATAAGGAAAATGATCGACCATCACCAAAGCCTGTCAAGTCGTCATTCCAGCCTAAATGTCATCGTCCCTTGACTCAATACTTATCTTGGTGTGGTGGTTTGCGTGCTTTAGAGACCCTGAGAACTATGCCAGCTCCTGGTAGTGGCACCCAAGCTGGACAGGTCGAGGGGTAGAAGCAAGACCAAATTTGAGTCGTTCTTAAACCTGTAGTATATCTCTCACTATGCTTTCTTTCCGTCTTTAACTTCCTTCTTTCGACCCGTTTCTCCCTGATCTGTTTTTAATAACTGAAATAATGTTCAAAACACGTTAAACTCCAAATTCACTCACTCACTCTTTCACTCGTCGACGTAGTTTCCTTGTGGTCAAAGTGTTTAGAACAATATTTCAGTCAGAACAGACGTGGGTGACAAGCATCCAATAGAAGCAGGGTAGCACAGTGGTCAGCGTGACCAAAAGCTCTGTGGTTCATATCCTGCCAGGGACACCATCGTCTGTAGTTAAGAACGCAGTTGATCTACACGCAGCAATATCTACTACGCCTCATTTAGTGACTCATTGGCATGTGTGACAAAAATATGTTGTTCATGTATTACGTTTTTTCATTGGCTGAAATGTTGTCAGGTAGTTTTAAGTTGCAATACTGTGCCTGTAGGGGAAACTGTCTTCCTATTTAGACAGAGGTTGTATAGGAATTTATTACCGTTGTAACTATTTCAAATACTCTCAGATTCACATATACTTGACTATCAATTTCTTACCAAATTTGATAGTGATATACATTATTTCATGTAGGTTTGTCAAGACAAGATATAATACAAGAAATAATTATTACACAATATGCAATACAAATTAGTTTGATATAGATCTGCATTTCAACATTTCATCACGGCACTTTTGAGCATACTTAAGGTACATAGCTAGATTTATAACAGTTGAAGTATCCCTAGAAGTCACAATTGATATAAATGCTGTCAATGGTGGTTTTGATAAGAAATTATCTGATATAAATATTATTCGTATATCTTCATAACATGGGCAGACAAATGTGAAGTGAACTTCATCCTCAATTGCAGAGTTACACAGTTTCTTTCTGCCCTTATTCATCATTAAATCTATCAAGCCTAGTCTGTATCATGTGAATAAGACTCTATTACTTTTAAATGTGAGAAGGCTTAAATACCGTTCTGGTTGCAGTAATGTTTTGATCGATTTATAAAGGTCATAACGAGAACTTGTTTCTAGTATTGAATGCCATTCTTGGCAAAACATGTTTACAGACCGTTCACGAAATTCCTTTAAAAACATTTTAATATCACCGACACCCTGGTTTAACCAAACAAAACCATAACCATGAGAACATAAAAGATTTCTAATATTTGATGCCCAAGATACCTTACCCATTTTATCTAAATGGACCATCGTATTATATGCAACTTTTGGAAGGCGTCTTTTGTGCATTTTGAGTATTTTAAGCCAATATTTTAAACATCTAATTTGTGAATTTATATAGAGGGGATATCTCCCGCACTCGCCATAAACCATGCAGTTTGGGGTAGTTGTTGGTACACCTAAGGACTTTTTACAAGCCATCAAATGAAGCCTCTCTAGACAGTCAAACCGTTGAAAACCCCAAACCTCTGATCCATATTGTAGAATTGGCTGTATTTGGGCATCAAAAAGTTTAAAAAATATATTAGGAGATAACACCCCCACAATGATGTGAAATAGATAAAACCGAAATCAAAGCCTTCTTTGCTCTAAGACACAAATCATTAATACAGTGTTTCATATTCAGTGAATGTGACAATAACACACCAAGATACTTATATTGATTTACTATATTAATGGGTTTACCTTTGAAAAACCATTTCTCCTTCGATGCAACGGGCCCCCCTCTTCTAAATATGACAATATTAGTTTTATCACGATTAACTGACAAGTTCGAAAGATTAGTGTAACTTTCAAAAATATTTAACTGGTTTTGCAATCCAATTACTGTTTCAGAGATCAGAATAACATCGTCTGCAAATAGGAGTATGAATATTTCTAACATGTCTGGGAACATTTGTACGCCATGTTTACCATTTTGCATAATATCGTAGTACAGTTCATTGATAAAAAATGAGAATAATAATGGACTAGCAATACAGCCCTGCCTTAGGCCCACCGGACAATCAAAATAATCTGTTACGTCACAACCACATCTTACACAAGATTTAACATTAAGATACATTGCTTTTAACATTCTGTACATTTTCCCATTTACACCAGTTTTACGTAAACAATACAAAAGTTTATGTCTATTTACTGAGTCAAATGCCTTCTTAAAATCAACAAAAGCTACATGTAACTTACGTTTTCTACGTGAAAAACATTTTTGAATAATTGCATACAATGTAAATATATGGTCAGCTGTAGAATAATCTTTACGAAATCCAGCCTGATTTTCTGGAATTTTATCCCGCATATTTGCCCAGTTCTGTATTCTATTATTAAGTATTGTTGTAAACACTTTACCTAGAATGCTCATAAGAGATATGCCTCTGTAGTTATCTGGATTGTTTGGATCTCCCTTCTTATACAATGGGACTATTATTGACTTCGACCAGTTTTGGGGGAAAACACCCTTAGAGAAAATGTTATTAAAACATGTATTAAGAAAAGGTAGGATTTGTGGCAGAGAACATTTTAACATTTCTATAACTACATCATCTGGGCCTGCTGCTTTACCACATTTCAGTTTTGTTACAGCATTATCAATTTCGTCATCTGATATCGGTGAATTTAATAACATTTCATCTACATCATTAATGTCCGATACAAATTCGCTATCATAAGCATAATCAAAAACGTCATAATCTAGTATTTGGTCATTTGCAAAGAGTGTTTTAAAATGGACAAGCCATTCAGTTTTAGATATTGAAATTTGTCGACTGCACTGACTTTTAATTCGTTTGACTTCTTTCCAGAAAGTAGACTGCGAGTGAATAGATTTAGTGAGTCTATCGAGTCTGATTCGTTTTCGATCTAGCTGAAACTTTCTGCAGCATGTCTTATATCTATTACGTTCCTTACAGTAAGCTATTCTGTTGGAATTTGATCGATGAGAACGAAATTTTCGTAAGGCTCTACGAGCATTTCGTTTGGCTTGACTACACTCTCTACTCACTGGCTTATACTTTTGGCCTTTCTTAATAGTCTTCTTCATACAATGTGCAGATAACAAGATCAAGTCAACAAAATCATTAACTGCGTCATCAATATCGTTAATAAATTTCTCCATAATACTGGTTCCTAAATCTGATATGTTCTTTTTCAAAGTAGTCAGAAACTGATTACAAAGAGAATCGTTCCAACATATCTTTTGAAAAATGCTACAGGTTTCTGAAATACCTTGTTTAGTATTCTGAGCAGGAAATAAACATATCAACTCTAAGGGCATGTGGTCGGATTCTAGACGCTCGCTTATGTTAAAATTGCGCACATATTTGAAAACATCTGGTGAAAAAATAAAGTAGTCATTTACACTGCACCCCTTTTCGCTTGTCAATTTTGATAAACAAATTTGGAATTTTAAGGGCTGTTGGGCGTTTAAGAAGAGGTGCAAGAAAACTGACTTTATTTACTGACTTTATTTTGGTCTTTCATATAACTACATAATTACATAATTCTAGTCAGTTTCGATTAAACCGTTCCCTACATGTTTTCTTTACAACATTGCAAATGTGATATAATTTAGCAAATTTATGTCATGAATAAATTGATTTCAATACAGTCCAAGAAAATCTAAAATTGATAAAAGATATATAAAACCTATAAACATTTCGAGGGGTTAAAGTTTGATCCTCAGAACTGCTTATTTCAACTGTTTAATGTTCGTACAACAAAATCTTACATTGTCTGCTATTAACAAATTGCTTAAAGAAAGGACACGCTATTGCTTAGTTGTCATCGTTATCAACAGCAATATTATTTTTTGGATACATTTTCTGTATTATTTCTGATGAAGAAATAAACAAAGCAATCAACATTTGAAATTTATCTTAAATGCCACAGCATAGCAATTGAACAGTAGGTATGTTAATGGAGTCAAAAACACTTTTTCTTTGGGCTATTTTACTCATAGATTAAGACATTTTTAAATTTTGAATTTCTTTTGGCGATATCAAATATGCTGAAATCCGTATTGTTGTCAAGTCAATCCAAACTCAAGAAAGAAAGTTTTGTTTTCTTTGATTTGCATTAAAAAATCCAGAGGTGTTTTAAGAATAGTGTCATTGAGAGAGTGAGAAATATCTTATCATTGCTTATTATTGGTCGTGCTGCCAATGTTTTACAAATCATTTATTGCTATTTTCTCGTCTTAACTTTATCTATTTAAAATAACTTATAACATTTATTTTAAAAGCACTATTAACTGAAAGTTAACAATTAATGGAATAATCTGTCATGTATGTTATTTCTGCCTACACTAAAACCCATTTCTAAAAAGGCTAATTCTGTGCCAATTGATTGCTTATGCATGGTTCATTTAGTTGTATTTGTGTTCAAATGGCGTCGTTTCAGAAATTTTTGAAATATGTTTCTTGTAGCAAATAATTCTTTAGTCATTTGTAACTAGCTACAACGATTTTACCAACACAATTCAGAAATAAAGAGAATTTGATTTTAAGAATGATTAAGACAAGTGTTACCAGGTTGACTTAAATGTCCGGGTGTGGTAGGTTGTCTCTAAAAATGTGCACGTGAGGCAGTATGACATTTAGATACCCATGGAGTTGAAAAGACGTTGTCAATGAAAAGACATTTCAAAACACTGCAATTCAATTGTCTTAATATATATTGATTATTAGAATTATATAACGATAAAGAAGGTCGCACGTGAAGTAAATGTTTATTTGAAAAGAGATGAAAATACCTTTTATCAAGTCTTCATTGTAATTTACAGCAAGTTTCGTGTCTGAAGTATATACATACACACGCACCTGTATATACTTACATATACATACACACACATACGCACATATATATATATATATAATTAACATTATCAGCTCTTTAAAGTTAAAACATAATGAAAGAATGTCTACGTAACGTTCTCTTGAAGAAAACTAAATACTTGAAAAACACATAATTTCCCCCAATAGATTGTCTTCGCCTATTTGTCACAATTATGAAGCAATGACCTTTGTACTTATCTCTTATATTTCTTATTGATTAAATTATTCTAATCCTGTAACAGAAAAATTTCTTCAGTTGGTACATTAGTGTATTTGTTAAATATTTTTTGCATTTCTGTGTAGGGGTTCACAAGTCTAAAGTGTTGTTTACCACATCTGAAATTTGATTCCAAGCTAAGTGAAGCTCTTGCGAGATAAGATTCAAGTGACATATTAAGGTGAGTCCTCATTGGTTATATGCATTGTATTAAAAGTTTGGACACTTGGACCACTAATTTGTTTATTGAAATTATTGCAGTGGTCAAATCTGCAACTTCCTGATAATTGACACATTTGTTTAAAATCCCTCTTGGTATGAAATTGTTATAAAGAACGTGCTTATCATTGTATTTTGGATTCATAAAACACTAGTTGCCGCCAGGTTAATTAATTTTTGTAAATTTATCATTCTATCATTGTATAATAGTCACCTATTGGAATGTATATTAACCCTTCTACTTCTAAATCTATCGAGTTATAATTTGGAAATCCATTTTTACAAATATAAAACAAAAACGTACTCATGGGGTTAAAGTCTTTCTATTCAAAGCTTACTTGCTGTAATTGTGTATCCTGCAATTGCAGGAATAAATTTCTTATGACTCTCATTTTCAAAACTAATTAAGAGAGTGTTTTGTAAAAAAATTTAAAGATGTGTCATCGAGAATTGAATTCGTTTCTATTTATATAAACTTTTACAAAAAGTATGATATGGCATGGTAGAAATGATTGATTGTTACCTTGTCAGATTGAAACATGCTGGGCATGATCTTTCTTGGTCTTCTGTGCCCAACAATTACCAGAACAACTCTACTTCACAGCGGCCCTATTGGAATTTCAATGTGCAAAATAATCTGCAAAACAACGTTTCGTTGCAAATCTTACACTTTCCGTCTTGACAGTTACAACTGTTACAATGGCAAACTGAACCTCCTGCCAAGAGATCAAGCAGTGACTGGAGAAGTTAAGGTGAATAGCATATTAAGTCTTCCTTTATGTTTGCAATTTACAGCAATCTACTCTATCTAATAATCAGACTAACATTTGTATAAGCATCTCTATCATTAACGTGTGATAGACTTTCTTTTTTTCATTTACAGCATACTTGGAAGAAATATGGCATTTCAAAGACTATTTGCCGAAGTTTGTCTCGTATAATATATAGCAAATCAAGGAAACCAGTTTGTGTCGAACTCAGGAACATGAAAGGCGAGACATTTGATTTGATTTTATTCTACTGCGACATTTCTGGATATTTTATTCTTGATTGTTTAAAAGAGCTTTGAACAAACAAGCAAAAAAACCTTTTAAACTATGAAACTATTCGTTTGATACATACATAACATAATTTGGTATCAAGCAACAAAAAACGCCAGATCTGATTTTCTTATTGTGAATGAGCTTGTATTCCCTGGCATCACTAGATCATACAATGTTTGGCACATTAAGTGGAATAATGCAATTACCTAAAATCAATATTAGGAACTTCAACAACATTTTAAAAACAAAACTTTGACAAATTTTCACAAAATTATTTTGCAGGACATAACCCATTATTTGTCATGTGAATATTGAATTGGCAGAGAAGATCTGAATTTTCAGTTTTTAAAGAACATTATTTCAAGAAATTGTAACACAAATTAACGAAATCTGTACTGGTGTTGTGTACACATTGTGATTTTATGATGATTTTAAGAATATATTTTTTGATAATAGTTTAGTTATTTTAGGTTTAGTTCTGGACCCGTTTTGAGAACTATGACAATAATCCCAAACTCAGACTCATAGACTTTTGCCACTGTGAAGTTTAACATGGGCATGATTGGAGATAATCATAGTTTTTAAACCCCAAAAATGTATGGGGATTGCTTTGCATTTACTCCTATAAGACATGCAGATTATTTGGAAACAAACTATTTATTAGCTTATTTGTTTTTAGAAAAAGTTGCTATTTCAGTAGAATGATTACAAAAAGATACCTAAGAAGACACTGTCCACGATTTGCTTTGTTCTAGCAGGTCCAATGGAAGATGAGAACACATCAATTCAATTGAAGTACCACACAAAGGCCCTTTCATTCAATGATGCGAAGACTAAATGCAAGGAGGAGGGGGGTTCACTTGCCAAGTTTCAAAAGGGCTTCGATGAAGACAAACTCAAACAGATCTTTATTGGAAATAAAATCGGTAAGATTTATCCACCTCGTTTTCAATTTTTTTTATACGAACGAATTAACAAATTTAATACCATGTTTCAAATAACCCTTTGTAGAAAAAATATACATAAATTTCTGTGAGGCAGTAGAGTGAGACCATAAACATCTACACTTTGTACAACAAGACACGCATCAAGAAACACTGTACACATTAAGACCACCCATTACATCTTCGAACTCCTTGACCTTCTTGGAAATACAGCACACTTTTTCCTCTCTGATTCCACTGACCAAGATCACCCCTGTCACCAAGATAGACAAACTCATCAGAGATAATCCATTGACTTATTCGCAAATGTCCCAAGAGACGAAGCTCTTGTGATAATCTAGAGAAAACATCCATAACAACAGCAACCTCACCTGGTGGTAACCTCAGCAGCATCCCGCCTCATTGGCATCAGTAATCCTCAACTCATGCAACAGTTCAACTTCCTTTACAAGAGGATCTATCAATAAACCAATGGACTTCCAAACTCCAACCGACCCCAAAGAAAGCACAAAACATCTCTGCTGGCAAAGGAAGGTTGACAACACCTTTGATATCATCAACAATACCGACGAACCGATGGTTCTCCTTGGCCATCTCAACTCCAAACATCAACAGATGACATTCACAATAATTCCTTGTTATACAAATATGCAGAGACAAAAACCGGCCCTTTACCGACCCCTACTGGCCTTTACTTATTTTCAACTCCAAACATTCCCTACAAGTAAATAAAATAATTACTTTACCCTGGCCATCTTAGAACATCTGTTCGACGCCCTTGATATAAAACTAGAACAAATCTGTTCAATTAGTAACCTGAACAACGATGTCATCAAATCTATCCACAGTTTTGATTACGGTAAACACCATCCTCAATCAACAATCATCCCTTCATTAGAGCTGTCATACACCACATCTATATTGCACCTAAACATCGCATATGAAGGAAAATGAAATTGTCTATCAATAGAACTTCAATCATCACATCATTTTCTCGAATTAATGATTATAAGGGAGAACTATGGTTCATATTGTTGGTGAATCTGTTGCCTCTAATAGGCCCTTAAGGGCTATAGGGGGAACACTCCAAAAACTATGTTAATCTTCATATTCAGAAGACAAAAAGTCCAAAAAGTTACTGTGTACAAACTCCTTCATTAACGAGGATTATTAACTATAAACATGACACTGTGGCACATTCTAAAGTGAAATTCAGTAACATGACATCAGCATCAAATTAGTTATCATTTTGCTCATTATAGTAAACTGACCCTTACAAGTAGTGTATACCATTTTAATTTCTCTGTCCTATGTGATATGTTTTTCAGACTGTGCATGGCTTGACCTCACCTACCATAAGGAGTTGAAGCAGTTTAAATGGGGAGATGGGGTGCCTTACCTTGAAGAGGACAGATGGTCTGAGAACGAACCATCTCACTCCTTGTTTAGTTTGTTTGAGGAGAACTGCGTGTGTATGAAAAAGAGTTTACTGCTAAATGATTTTTCGTGTAAAATTCCTTACGATTTCATTTGCCAAATGGCAAAGTAAGACTAGGCTAAGAGGCATTATCAACACAACCTTTGATAATTTGACAAACAACAATATGAAGATGTATCAACCTAAACAATCTTTCAACAACATTTGCAGTTGTTTATCAAAATAGAGAACGTGACACTTTCAACTTGAAAGTCAATAAAAATGGTTTATTTCCCAAATGGCTATTTTTTTGTTTGGAAAAAAGTTGTGGCCGGAAACACTTTGACTGATCCTTGCTATCTCAAATCTAAAAAGTGTCCCTGAAAATTTGATGATTTATAATCAACATGTATTCAATATATGTGAAACTATCCGAATAATAGCAAGACTATGTTAAAAGTCATTAATATTTGCGTCTGTTTGAAAACTGTTAAGGGCGGGATAGCGCAGTGGTTAGCGCGTTCGGCTTCGGATCAAGACTTCCGTGTTTCGAATCCTGCCAGGGGCTCGGCAACTTTGTCTGCAGTAGAGAACTGTTAAACACGCAGTCAGGTTTGGGTGCAATGCTACACTGAATTTCAGTGCAGTACCACCCATGGTTCGCTAGTTCCAGTCGATGCTTGCAGGTTTCACCGCAATGCATAGCCACAATGGTGTTGCGAGCTTTCTCCCTGCAATAATACTAGCAGACTCGATATAAGTTATATAATCTTGAAAGCGGGGATAAACACCAACTCACCTCACCAACTCACCTGAAAACTGTTAACAAGCAATTTGACCTGTTACACATGGCACATGGCTGGTTGGCACAAATTTAAGCCCTTTTTTATTCTGATCATATGATCCGTGTTTCGAAGGCAGGTTTCACTGCAATGCATGACCACAATAGTTTGTGTGCTTTCTTCCTGTAATGATGCTAATAGCCGTGCTACAATGGAAATACTCTTGCGTTGTTAAGCTACATATCACTTCACCTTTTTCACCTACCAAACTTCCACTATTGTTTATCCTTTCACATTCTGATGAATATATTGGAAACAAATTTTGAGCGTGTTGATATTTCAATATCTAACTCTGCACACGCAGAAAGCCATAGAAAATGTTGCAACATTCAGAGATTTAAAACTTCCCCAAGATTTTCGTTTGGAAATCAACGAGGTTCATTTTCAGTTCTTTTTATGTACATATAGCTCTTTGCAAAAAATTGTAATGGAAGTCTAGAAGTTTATATCTGTAAAAGTTGAAAGTGTTGTGCCAGTCAAAATTACAGTCATCAAACACTAGTTCCCATTTATTACAAATCTGAAGTTTATCCTGTTTCCATGTAAGCGTGTCATAAAACAATCTTGAGCCGTTAACAGGTTTCAACATATGTTTTTGATAAACACTTAAGTATAAGTTAATTAAATTGATATTTTTGTCCGTTTAATAGTACCTTTCGACTTATCAGGCAAAATATGAAGAAGATATTTAAAAGATCTTGTCATAAATAGCATAGAAAATTGGACTTATTAGATGTATGGAGAGGTCTGAATAAACATACTAGAAAGTATACATGGTGGGGGAAAAATTCCCAGAAAACAAGCTTGTCTTGATTTTTTCTTGATTTCCCAACATTTATTTGAACTTACACTGAATGCTGATATTTTACCAGGTTATAAAACTGACCATTCAGCCATATCATCTACTCTCTCAACACATTAACTAAGAAAGAGGTAAGGGATATTGGAAATTTAAGACTTCATTACACCTTCCCCCTGAACATAGTGACTTGGTTCAGAAATTTTTGAAAGAAACGGTAGAAGAATATTCTGAAAATGATTTGTCTAACCATTACTATACTGACCAGAATCATGATAAAGTCAAACTTACAAGAAGTGATAGCTTATTCTTGGAAACATTTTTAAGTAAGAGGAAAATCTATATCTTTTGCATCCTTTCTAAAAAAAGAATAGAAATGATAGGACTACTGAATTGGAAAATAGAATAAAGATTTGTGAAGACAACATAAGACAAAATATTAAAAACATAGATGAGACAAAACTTTCTGAACTTTCCAAATATAAAGTAAAACTAGAACAGATAAAGGAAGAGGAATTCAAAGGCATCCAGATTAGAAATAAAAGTCAATCGTATGAAGAAGGAGAAAAACCTACAAAATACTTTTTGCAGCTTAGAAAAGAGAACTTTTGTCTCAAAGTCAATAATAAGATCGTAACTTCCAAAAATGAAGAGATCACCAACATCACCTCCATCTTACAAGATGTTAAAACATTTTATCAGAAGCTTTATTAATCAAATAAGGATCTTGATGAAAAGGTTAAACTAGAAAACATTAAAACTCCAAAATGAGATGATGACCTTAGAGAAGAGCTTGAAAAAAACATTGATAATGATGAAATCACTTTTGCAGTAAAATTATGAAAAATAACAAAAGAACCTGGTATTGATGGATTTCCTATTGACTTTTTAAAATTTTTCTGGGAAGAACTCAAAGTATGGATATTTAGATTTATCAACGAGGCTTCCTTTGAGAAAAATATCTTTAACAATGAAGAGAGGGGTTATTACTTGCATACCTAAAGCAAATAAAAATAGAACCCTGCTTAAAAATTGGAGATTACTCTTCTAAATGCTGTTTATAAGATAATAAGTGTATGCATAACAAACCGTTTAGAGAAGACATTGAACTAACTTATACATGGAAATTAAACAGGTTTTATTTCCGACATCATTTTTTAAACTAAAGCGAGAAATATAAAGGGATTGCTAATTCTTATTGACTTTGAAAAGGCTTTTGACACAGTTTCAAAGGTTTTAGTTTTAAAAGAAATTGGGTTTGGTCCACGAATGATACATTGTATTAATGTACTCACCTCTCAAGCAACTTCATGTGTGAAACAAAATAGTCACTTATCTGAATGTGTTGATAATGAAAGGGGTTGTAGACAGGGTGATCCCTTATTCCCACATTTATTCCTTTTTATAGCTGAAACCCTGGGTTGTATGATAAGAGATAATGACAAAATTAAAGGTATAGTTATTGATGACAAATAATACTTGCTAGGGCAATATGCTGATGATACAATATTATTTCTGGATTGTACACCTGAGAGTCTATATGCAGCCATTGAAACAATTAACGCATTTTATAAGATGTCATGCTTAAATATAAATATTGACAAGACTAAAGCAGTTTGGATTGGTTCAATGGCAGGCAGTTAGCAAACATTGTGCACAAATTGAAAATCGAATGGTTTAATGGGGGGTTTGAAGTCTTCAGAATTACATTTACACAAAATCTTGTTGATGTATGGTTGATCAATACAAGAACAAAGCTGGAAGAAACAGATTACCGGGCAGTGTGGAGAAAAAGAAATTTGACATTGTTCTGAAAAATTACAGTTATAAAGACATTAGCCCTCTCCAAGTTAGTACACATCTTCAGCTCTTTGCCCAACCCTCCACAGGACTTTATTATTTCTTTAGAACAAATATTCTTGAATTTCATTTGGAATGATAACAGAGATAAGATAAAAAGGAGCACACTTCAAAGATTGAAAACTGAAGGAAGTTTAGGTATGATTGACATAAAAACATATAATGAAGCTTTAAAATTATCCACTCTTAAACTTTACTTTAAAAAAACCCATTGATAATAACCCTAGTAATATACCTTACAATAATATTTTAATTACAGAGCAAATATAAACAAATTATTCAATATTAAAAACACTTTTTGGACAGAAGTTTGCAACATGACCCCTTGATGAAACTCCCATGTTGATCATACGTTTTTTTGCTGTAAGTCTCCGCATTCTTTATAAGTTGTCAAAAGACAGTGAGGAAATTGGCTTGCATGAGAGCCTTTTATACCAAAATTTGCACGTGCAGCTTGTGCAAATTCAAATGATTTAGTGTTAACAAAACATTGTAGTTAAGAATGGTTGTGAATTGTAACATGACTTCGTTGTACCTCGATTCTGATTGGTCGATTCGAAAAAATTACCCTATGTTGAATGACAATGAATACCCGCAAAAGAGCAAAGGCGAATCACAGTGAATTCATACAACATGTTCACTAGTGCCGGCACGACTCAAGTTTTAATTTTCCAATTTACAAGAAAATTCGTGCCGCACTCCGATTTGACATTTGTCTTTGTCTTTTTTATATTGTGTCAACCGGTAGATATCGCAAATACACTGTCATATGATTTATTTTTGAAGAACGGAAATATTTTCAACTGGCATACTTAGTCCAAGTTTGCCGCAAAGTTTCATGCGGCCGCCTTCTTTCAAATGCCGTTCCCATGGTGTGTTGTCACAAAGGCCAACCGTTTTGACGTCACAATGTTTGCGTCGTTGTCACAATGGTATTGGGCTAGTTCAAGACTTTTGTACTCGGGGTATTACAATATTTTTCTACGAGCTTTATAATTGCTGATTTCCGTCTAGAATTAAACAAATATTTTGTAAGGTCTCGCTGTTACGATGACCACTATTTGCTAATATCACAACGATGTTTGTAATGTAAATAATGTCGTGAATTTACATTAGTTAGACCTTATCTCACCTCTTACAGAAATGGAACAGTCGCAAAGTCCTTTCCACACAAAAATAAGTACGCAATAACAGAGTTTGCTCTTAAACTTCTAATAACTAACGGTTATGTTACAATATCGTTAAATATTTGCGTTTGTAAAATTTCCGGGATTCATTGTTATTCAACGCCCGCAAATTTAACCGTTTAAAACCTTCGGCTAACGCCGTTTTAGGACATCTGATTATGCTTTTGAATGACTTTGAAACACAATTTCGAAGTAAAATTTTTTGCGGATCATCTTTTTTTAAACTTGGTGCAAATGGCAGGTTTGAAGCTTCATTGGAAACTAGTTATTCAAACAAAATGTTTAATTTCTTGAAATAAAATTCATATATTGGTAGTTCTGACGATATTTCTATTTGAATTTGAAAGCTGTTTTAAATGATGTTTCAACTTTTTTCTCTATTTTTTTGGGATCATGTATGTTCCCTCTTCTTGAGTTTTTGTTACAGGCCTTACTGATGATATGAACAAAACAGAACAGTTCAAGTACCACGTCAAGGGTCTTTCATTTGCTAAGGCCAAGATTCAGTGTATAGAGGAAAGAAGTTAACTAGCACAGTCAAAAGGCTTCCCTGAGAACACATGCAAACAGATCTTTCTTCATCATCTTTATTTGCAGTAGTTCAGGCCACAAGGCCCATGGTACAGTTGTAAAATAAAAAGTATAATTGTTGTCACATGGCAGGTATTACAATGCTTCCAGTTTGAATATTTTACACAGGTATATGGAGGTTAATCATATTATATCTATATCCTCCGTGTTAAATATTTTGTGCAATGTCAATCTGCCTTTAAAATTGTGTTAAATGGTCAGGAGGTATTCATTAAGAAGTGAAGCATATCTACTACACTCAAAGAAAACATGCATTTTTGTTGTTGACAACATTATGGTCACAATATAAGCAGAAAAAATCTGTATCAGGAATCATATTTATGTTCTTCTTACGATTATCGTTAACTCATGGAGAGATATACGAAATTTACAAAAAGGCTATATGACCAACTTCGAAGTAAACGTCTCATATTAGAATGTACAAGAATATTATCTTTCACTCACATCATGTCTGCAAAATTATGTTTTCAAATTCTCTCAGCTAAGCAATATGTTTTCCCTTTTTTTCTTATTCGATTTCATGAAAATCATTTGGAAGTTACAAGTCTCAGACTGTTAACACATTTTCTATTGTTTTCCATTTGTGAAAAAGATATTGAAATATCAACGTTCATTTACTTTTTCAAGCCTATTCAACATACTTCAAAAGGATAAACAAAAGTGTAAGTGGCAAAACCGCATTAGTGGTGGTTGGCCGTTTCGCAAGGGAAACAAATTGTGCGGTTTATCATTTTTGTAAAATTTGATTTTTAAGAGTAGATTTGTAACACCGCTTCTAGTATAATTGCTGTGAGAAATCCCGCTCAAATGTGAAATTTGAAAACTTCTCTGTAATCTTCTAACTACGATGACCAAAATTCAGAAAAAAATCAAACCATTCATACAGTTAAATGTTTAACGACATATAAATAGTCATTTCCAGCTGGCACAATGAAACTATGGAATTTAATAAGCTTAAACTTTAGAAATATCCACACTAGGGGGATTTTATTGCCAAAAGGTTTCAAAGACTTAAAATTGACAGTCATGTGGTCAACAGATACAACAGCAATACTTGTTATTGCTTTCTGTTAAATGGAAAAAAATATTTCTTTACTCTATCATAATAATAATAATAATAATAATAATAATAATACGATCTGGTTTATGATCATATTTATTGTCTGTATGTCTTGTGTCTTGACATTCGGCCATTGCATAACCTCTTCAGAGATTGTCGCCAAACTCATTCATGAATTGTACTTTTATGAAAAAATATGTGTAAATCAAATTGAATATTGGTGAAATGTTATGTTTCTTATATTAACATACCAAATACAATGTTAACTTTTGTTAAACTTTTAGTTTAATAAATTTTATTTTCCAATTGATTCGACAGGTGTGTCATTTGTTTAGAATATGTGACTTTATATTATCAAAGGTTATTTTGATAAGGACTCTAAGTACAGTTAACAGTCTTCGTTTCAAATTTGACAAATGAAATCGTAACGTTTTGTACACGCATAATCTTGCAGCAGTAAAGTCTTTTTCACACACACACAGCTCTCGTCGCCCCAACCAAAAACATTGTGACTTGGTTCGTTCTTGGCCCATCTGTTGTCTTCAAGGTAAGGCGTCCCATCTCCCCATTTAAACTGCTTCAACTCCTTATGGTAGGTGAGATCAATCCATGCACAGTCTGAAAACACATCACATAGAACAGAGAAATAAACATGATATAAACTAATTTTTGAAATCAAAGGGATACAAATAACTTTTTGTTGTTTTAGTTGAGGTGAACTGAAGATTTGAAAAGTGTACTGACATAATGTTATGAAGTGTGTGCTTTATCAATATAGTTGTTACATTTTTCCAGAAATTATTAAAATGATTCTTCAATTTGCTGTTTATGTTGTTTATTTCGCAAATAAAGCCTAAATCATGAAATAACAATGGAAACATTCTACTGACAAAAATTCATAACGGTTTTAGTGACAATGTAGTTTAAACATACGCAACTCGGTTATTCTCATTTGACTGTTGGTCAATTAATTTATATTACGAAAATACAGTCGGTCCAAAGTTAGAAACACTTTCCCAACCAACGTGTTTTTTTCTAAATCGCCATTGTAAATGTTTTGACTGACGTTTCGGTCCGTTTCTGGCAATTCAAATATATTCTGTTGAAAATATAAGCCTCATGAGCTAGGCCAGGAAAAACATACAGGCTGCTTTAGCCCGATTGCTAATCCCTTTTCCATATAGGCCCGAAAGTAGATCTCAGTTCATTCAAGATAATGACAAATGTCATTGCATATTGCATAACTTCGTGGTGGATTCCCAATGCTGGCAAATGAATCTCATTGCCTATCCTCAAATTTCATGCAGCAAATACTCACAGAAATGAAATGTTTGATGTATACTTAGCTACGTACATGATAGGCATTATATTCTATATATTTCTATTTGAATTTCAGATGTGACGAGTATAACGCCCTTAACTGTAGCTGTTGTTGGACCTATGTCATTCATACTTCATTCCAGTTCTCATAGTAGGTCTTTAAGTTTTGTATGTTCTTAAATATGTTTTTTTAAACCAGACTCTTCCAAAGTTCGAATTTCTGCTTTGGTTTTCTTCTCACTTGAGAAAACAAATGTAATCTTGGTAAAGTCAATAATGAGTTTAGAATTTTGTTTCTGATTGTGACAACACAAGGTGTGAAGGCACGAGGAATGTGTAAGTTATGTGTATTGATCGAAAAATAGTTGCCTATGTTTTAGAGCTCTCGTCCATATAAAGTAACCTATATTTATTCCAAATATCAACCTCTTTCTATAAAACTTCAAAACTGTTGTTTATATCGTATGGACTAATATGACAAGTAAACGATTATATTTGTTGCTTTTATTACTAGTTCATTCGTGTAAAATTGTTTTGCTTATTATATGATCCTTTAACACATGATGAATAGCTGGGATTACATTTGACTGTGCGGATGAAGACTATGACAGAATTTATCACATCAGACATATCAACCATAATTCCTCGCATCCTGTTCATTATCTTTATACTATTGAAAACTATATGTATAAAGCTTACCGATTTTATTTCCGATAAAGACCTGTTTGAGTATGTCCTCATTGAAGCCCTTCTGAAACTGTGCAAGTGAACCTCCCTCATCCTTACATCTAGTCTTGGCATCATTGAATGAAAGGTCCTTGGTGTGGTACTTTAATTGAATTGATTTGTTCTCATATTCTTCTGGACCTGCTAAAAAAAAGCAAAATGTGGGCAGTGTCTTCTTAGGTATCATTTTGTACAATCATTATCATTTATTTCATTTCGCAGTGATATATTTAAAAGATGAACGCAGTGTGTTTCCTTGTCATGTTTCATTAAGAAGATTATAGATATTTTTACAAGATAAACCTAGTATGTTTCCTAGTTAAAGCCATGTTTTTCAGGAAAAGACTCGTAGCAATCTGAATTATATGCCTTTGGTTTTAAAACTCATTAGGTTTATCTCCATTTGTACTCATGTCAAAATTAACATTGGGAAAAGCTCTGAACTAAATATGAAATCGTGTGAATTTTGCATTATCATCTTAATTTTCAAAATACGTCCAGCCCAAAACTGACACTGCAAGTTAACAAAATATATGTACTTTTACCATCTTAAAGACCTCGACATGGATCAATATCTTCTAAACATCAGTAACACTTCCCAGTAGTGTAAAAGATGAATGTTTAAAATTGATTAACATCAAAAGCAAATTATGTCACTATAATATTGGTCATATTCACTGAATGAATATTGTCAACAATGTGATTGAAAGCCAAATGTGGTCTAAAGGGTCACTACAACGTTTTACTTACGAAACAAGAGAATACAGTTTCACCCCTGACATTTCCAGTTGCTTATAACAAATGATATCTCAATATATGCTTCCGTGCTTTCAGCTTATTCGGTAAAACATCTTGACAGCGGTTATTTTCACACAGCAACTATCAAGAACCAATTATCAAGAAATAATTTGGTAGAATACTTTTAACTCAAATCAAATATCTCACCTTCCCCGTTCCTGAGTTTGACACAAACCGGTTTCCTTGATCTGCTGTATATGATACGAGACAAACTTTGACAAGTTTTCTTTGAAATACCATTTTTCTTCCAAGTATTCTGTGTATGAAACGTATACCATATAAAACACAAACATAGATGCTTATTCGAATGAAAGTTTTATATTGGAATAGAGTAATTTGCTGTAGATTAAAGAAATAAAGGAAAACTTCATATCATAATAACCTTAACTTCTCGAGACACTGCTTGATCTCCTGGTGGGAACTTCATTTTGCCATTGTAGCAGTCAAAACTGTCATGACGAAAGGTGTAAGATTTGCAACCAAACGTCGTTTTGCAAATTAATTCACACATTGAAATGCCAATGGGGCCACTGTGCAGCAAAGTTGTTGTCGTTAAAGTAGGACACAGGATACCAAGGAAAACCAGACCAAACATGTTAGCAATCTGACAACAGAGTAATGTCAATCTGACCCACAGTGCTTTCATCAATTAGTGAAATAGTCTCTGTAAAGTGGTTTTTGAAATGAAACTCCAAAGAGGCTAACTCTTTCAATAGAGGAACGAACGAATACAGCAATGCAGCTTTGGAAATCACTTAGGCGAAAAAAGACTTGCAGATTTAAATTCTTTTTATCATTTTATTTATAATTTATAAGTACACAATTTTTATGGATAACAACTTCTTTAATCTGAAAAGTGCGACGTTTCGACACAGATTCTTGTATCGTTGTCAAGCATAAATGGGCTACTGAGGTGGTGATATATATACGGGTACAACATAACAAGATAATTAACAGTAACAACAATACATGATTGAGAGGATGTTACAATGGAGCCGACACCGTTACAATAGTGGGTAGCAAAAGCCAGTGGTAAAAGGATGTACAGTGAAGCCTTAGATTGCAGTGTTTTTACAGGAAACCAGGGTTGATTGATAATATGGTCGTAAGCAGAGGGAATGTAATAACCTTGATCACGATTAATCTGAGGACAGTGCCGTTTGATCATCAAACTTTCAGTCAATTTTCGTTTGGTGTAGTCAGTGGTTTTTGTCCATTTTCTTTTTTTTGAAAATGACTCTTTCAGCTTTCAACATTTGATATGTATCTAAATTAAAACAATTATATATACAATGAAACGAAACCTTTACAAACATTTAATTCTGATAACTAACTGACCACGAACAAAACTTTGGTTTTATTAACATAATGATTTTTTTAAATGCCACACATTTTTTAAAATTAATATCAAATTATAGTTTTTTTCAAAACATAATTTTCTTTAAAGACGTGGCATACAGAAATCAACATACAATGTTAAGCAAATTCTTTATACTTTAAATTCTGAGGGGTGTTTTGAATAAATTTAAAATTTTATCCCATTGGGAGGTAGCTGAAAACATGAATTATTCAAATTTATTTTAACTTAACGAATAATATGTGTTTTGTCTGATGAAATTTTAAGGACTTAAATATCTCAATTTCAAAGAAAAAATCCAACATATTTCCTTAATAACAAGATTAAATTTAAGAATAACAAAATATTCCTAAGTCACATTTGAAATAAAAGGTGTAAATTATTCCAATGCTTACCTCATAATATTCACAGAAAGTTACCCTTTTCTTTTCAATTATGTATAATAGTAGGAAAGTTACCTTTTTCTTTTCAATATTAAATAATAGTAGGAAAGTTACCTTTTTCTTTTCTATTATGAATAATAGTAGGAAAGTTACCCTTTTCTTTTCAATTATGAATAATAGTAGGAAAGTTACCCTTTTTCTTTTCAATATTAAAATATAGTAGGAAAGTTACCCTTTTCTTTTCAATAATACATAATACTAAGAAAGGTTTGATTTTTTCTCCCACCATTGAAATAACTTAAAAAATATCATGTAATTTTTTGGTTTTCGTGGTCACTGAGAGAAAGGTCCAGCTTTAATTTGATTGGAAGTTAACAATGATATCTTACCTTCTACGTTATTTATCTTACCTTGAAGAGCTTCACTGCCAAATAAAATCTCAGGCCAGAATATGACTAACCATTTAAAGCTTTACATAGAATTTCTGATGTATTTAATACATTTATAACGTTATCTTGAAGTGCATAAAATATTCAACAAATGCAATAATGCACCATTAGAATTTTATCTTTTATTTCTCTTTTGTTTTCTGTAATAGACAACGAAACAATTTAATCAATAAAACATTAAAGATAAGTTCCAGTATGGCTATTTCAAATTTGAGGCTATGACAATTTTGAAGGGAAACTTTAGTTCTTTTTTCAAGTGTTTTTAGATTGTTATGAGATTATGTTTGTGCACATACATTTTTCACATCGAGTTTTATGAGCTGATACAGTAAACTTTATATCGAAAGTGTTTTCATATTGCTCTTTGTATTTGTTTCAAAGTATTAATTGATTTAACACGTGAATTCTGTTTCTCTGAACTACTTGATAAAGGACCAACAATGGTATGTTGTAAAACATCTCGAAACATATTACTTTAATAACATCTAAAGTCAAATACATGTAATACAAAAACTGACCAAAGAAACTTTACATGATTTCAAAGTAATGCTACTAAACAAATTGTCATCTCCTTTCCACTTTGATTCTAACTCTGTACCCAGACTCCTACAAATTTTACACTGTCGCCTTAGGCTAGGGTTTAGTGATTTAAATGCAGACAAATACAAATGATATAACTTTGATTCACCCGCCTGTTCATGTGGTCATCCAAACGAAGACGTATTTCACTACTTTTTTACCTGTCCCTGTTACTTATTGCTGAGACCAAACTGTTATTTTTATAAGAAAGGTTTTGATTTAAGAAGTGTACCTTTTTGGAACGCAAATAAAGGGAGAGAAATAAACCAGAAAATACTAGAATCTGTACATTACTTTATTCGTTCTTCAAAACGATTTAATAACAGTTAAACTATTTAAACAATGTCAAGTCTTTTCCTTATGATTCCTTTCCACGTGATTACCAGAATTGTGATATTTTTTTATATATTACATACTAATGATTGTTTTGTAGAACTTTTGTATCAATATTGCATGCCATTCTCGTGTTATTTCATTTGTTTTTGTATTGTATGGGAGAGGCATTAACATAAGCCATATTGCTTGTTTGCCGATCCCTTTTATTTAATAAAAAAAATGTTTAAACCAGAATGTACAAGAATATTTTCTTTCACTCACACCGTGTCTGGAAAATTATGTTTTCAAATTCTCTCAGCTAAGCAATATATTTTCCCTTTTTTCCTTATTCGATTTCATGAAAATCATTTGGAAGTTACAAGTCTCAGACTGTTAACACATTTTCTATTGTTTTCCATATGTGAAAAAGATAATGAAATGTTAACACGTTCATTTTCTTTTTCAAGCCTATTCAACAGACTTCAAAAGGATAAACAAAAGTGTAAGTGACATAACCACCATTTAGTGGTGGTTGGCCATTTCGCAAGGGAAACAAATTGTGCGGTTCATCATTTTTGTAAAATTTGATTTATACGAGTCTGATGTGCCAATCTTTTCATTAGCTTTTATTAAGAAATTCCTGTTTTGTGTAGATAATTAGATTCCCACCTTACAGCATATACAGTGTTCATTCTATCCGCCGGTCGGTCCGTCTGTCTGTCTGTCCGTCCCTCATCCGTCCTGATCATATCTCCAAAACAATACATGCTATCTTTACCAAACTTCATACATTTATCAACCATGATCCCTAGATTTGCCTTTTCAGGGTAAGACCAGCAACAGATTTTTATTTTTTGCACTTTCTATGTAAACATCACTTAAACAGTGACTCTATGACCAGGTCCTTTGTCCGGAGCATTTCTCTTAAACTATGCATGCTATTTTCAACAAACTTCATACAAAGTAAAGACAATTTTTTAGGATAAACAACTTTTTTATTCCATTGAAGCGACGTTTCGACATAGATTCTAATGTCGTTGTCTAGCAAGTAATGACTTAAGGGAGTGGATAGAGTATATATACATGAGTTGTTTATACAGGAGAGTTGTTTATACAAAGAGTAGGAGTGTTGTACAATGGTTGAATACAAGAACGAGAACGAGGAAGTAAATTAGTAATAACGGAAGGCAGGAAGATGTTTATACAGTAGATTAAGTTCATGTACATAAATTGAGGGTGGATATATAATGGTTCGCACAGGGTGGATATACCCTGAATCCGCTTGCCGGATCCCTTGCCGGATCCTCCGGATCCTATCAAGAATGGTATACTGGGATCCGGCGACTGATACCTCAACGGATCCGGGATCCCTTGCCGGATCCCCAGTTGATAAGAATATAGGGATCCGGAGACAGATACCATACCGGATCCTCTCCTTATAGCGATGTAGGAATGTAGTTGAGATATATGAAATTTTTGTAAGTTAGTAAGCTTTTGTCAAAACGTTGTTTGAAGCAACCAATACACAATGCATCTTTGACAACTTTAACATATTGTTTACATGATATTGTCATATAAAGGCCATTTGCATTTATAAAGAAAATAACTGTTGAGTTCTACACTCTTAAAACATGTCTTTGTGAAAGTTTGTTAGCCAAAGGTGACAAAGTCAGGTTTAAATGATAAATGTTTTGATGATGAGATTTAAATTGACATACAATTTTTAGAAAAACAGTTTTTAATCGGAATCAGAATTAAAGAGGTCATTTCGTATTAAAATATATTCAAAATATTTTCAGAATTAACCAATGTAAGGTTCACTATTCAGCACCAATTCTCACACTTGAATGCACACTCATCACACCTGTTACACATATCAACTTGCCTAATTACGGTATTACATTAGTGTATATATTGTAAATGAATTCGGTTTAGGTAGTATATCATAGATCACATACAGTTTATGCAAAACTTTATCACACAAAATAAAATGAAAAATAAATCTATTCAATTATTACAAACGCACACATACATAAATATATAAACAATCATATATACATATATACAAATAATCATGTATGCACCTGAGGGTAGTGTTCGTAGATATTTCAAAGTATAAGTCAAAGTCAAATATGTTTATTGTATGAGAGGCCTCCGGTCCATATACATTGGAGTTACATGCAATAGAGTTAAATAGTTCAATTTCAAAGTATAGCTACAACATAGATTTTAACAGATTATCTCTCATTGATATTGCATAGGTAACATATTGAGAAAGCTTAAGAATGCTTTCATCAAAAGAAAGCGAATTAATGAACGCCTTAGCTTTTAAGATGTTACTTGCAGTAAGTATTTTTCCGGCTGGAGTAAGGTTTTAAAAATTCGATATGAATCGTATCTTGAACTATTATGTAATGTCGACTGCCAATCTTGGTTAAACATACCAATAGTTGTTTTACGAAAATGATACAGGAAAAGCCTTATATCGCCGACTGTCTGACTAAGCCATACAAAGCCATAACCATGAGAAATAAAAGATTGCGTATATGAGATGCCCATGTTGTTTTACCAAGATCATCCAAGTGAATAAGCATATTATAGGCTTTCTTCGGTAATCTATTTTCTTGCATACATAAAATTTTTATCCAAAACTTCAAACATCTAATATGAGCATCAACATATAAAGGATATCTCCCGCATTCTCCATATACCATACATGTTAGGGTCGACTGACCAACACAAAGGAACTTTTTACACGCCAATAGATGAACCTTCTCAATGCAATCAAAACGTTGGAATCCCCATATTTCTGAACTATAAAGTAAAATTGGTTTGATTTGAGAATAAAAAAGTTTGAAGTATATTTTTGGTGTCAAAACACCAAAATTATGCATAATTGACAACAAACTGATTAAAGCTTTCATACCCTTTAACGCTAATTCATCAAGCGACTTTTTCAAATTGACTGTTGTGTTGAACATAAATCCCAAATACGTATATTGATTTCTTACAATCACGGGCTGATCATCATAAAACCATCTTTCTTTTATTGATATCGGTCCCCCTTTTCTAAAAACCACAATGTTTGTTTTATCCATATTTACTGATAGATTATAAGTTTTAGAGTAACATTCTAAAATATTTAACTGGTTTTGTAGCCCAACTACTGATTCTGAAATAAGGACAACATCATCAGCAAATAAACATTTCTAACAGATCCGGAAACATTTGAACACCATGTTTTCCGTTTGCGGTAATATTGTGATGTAGATCATTAATAAAGAACGAAAAAAGAATAGGACTAATAACACAACCTTGTCGTAAGCCTATTGGGCAATCAAAGAGATCAGTCACACTATTGCCACAACGTACACAAGCTTTAACATTTTCATACATTGCTTTCAGTAACCTATACATCTTTCCCTTCAGACCAGCATTGTTAATACAGAACCATAGTTTTGGACGGTCAACAGAATCAAACGCCTTCTGAAAATCAACAAATGCAACATATACATGTAGTTTACGCTTACGTCGAGACAAAGTTTTTTGTATTAGTGCAAACAGTGAAAATATATGGTCTGTTGTTGAATATTGTTTTCTAAATCCAGTTTGCGATACCGGGATAATATCATTCATATTTGACCACTTAGAAAGTCTGTCATTAAGGATGGTGTTGAAAACTTTACCCAAGATACTCATAAGCGAAATACCTCTATAATTATCAGGATTTGAACGATCTCCTTTCTTATGCAGAGGAATAATCACTGCCATTGCCCAGTTATATATACAAAGTCATGTATACACCTGCACAAAGGCAATTGCAAAATTGTCAGATTTCATAAAATTCACGGAACCCATTCTGTGAGTGAAATGATATACTTTCTTTAACTAATTAACGCCGAGACAGATTCACGGTTCAACGCCTGGGCTGCTGACCACAGACGCTGCTCGCCGAAGCGAAACCAATTAGGTCAAAGCATATCGGCGAGTGTTGAACGGAAAAGTCTAGCCTTGTACCATAAACTCTTGATTATTTTATTGTTTCGTGAAGATCAAATGCAGGTGCTGATTGTGGATACTTTACCGGCATATATACAGGTGATATTTCGCCATTGAGTTTTTATCTTGCGGTCCGATTTCATTTCATAAACATATTCAAAGATGATCATAAGAATGAGAGAGAGTGAAATTGTTTCCATTGTCTCACCAAATACAATTGACAAGTAAACTGCATAATATATCGCACCTTCTATATTGGTCAAAAGCTTCAAAGACAAAATTTCTCTAACTTATACCTAAACAACAGTACTTAAAGAACAACAAAAAATAAACACAGACACACACACTTACATATTATGATATAAATAGTATATACATAACCAAATATCACTTATAAGCGTTTGTCAATCTTCATGTTAGAATGTCTTTCTCAATCTACCACTACAGTGATTTGATGGCGGCATATTGTTTACACGTATTTCACATATGTTGATTTACATGCATTTTTATTTGTAAATACACATACTGCATGTCTACACACCATGTTAATTGTATATGTATTATCTCAACTGCGGATCCGCCCGATCTTAAAATGGGACGCGTCCCAACTTGGGATTCCAAGTTTGGACGTCCCATCTTGAGATGGGTGGGGGACACTAAAACATGTTAATAATATTCATATTTTATAATGAATTGTGTCAGTAAAACAGGAAATAAAATACTGTTTAAATCATAGTAATATACTTACTAACCATTATATGATTACACATATTGCATATTCTCATACAATGAAATATGATAATATTTTACAATAAGCAATGACAGTTTTAATATCAAATTTGTATAAGAAATGACAATAACAATATGAATCATTTAGTCCTCTGAAGATAACACATTAGAACATGTATATATGTCAGCACAAAATAACTCGATAATTGTTAGTATATAAATAAAAGTTCGATGATGTGTATTTAGAAACCTAATGCCTTTTTTTCGGGGGGACATGTTAAGTAGCATATTCAAGATAAGCTGTAAAACAACAATATTAAACTGAAATGTAATTCTTCCCTCTCACCTACTCATCTTATTTGACTTAGTTGATCAGTTGATAACTTATTAGCAGTAACAACACACAACAATTCTCTCAATTCAACACTTCTAACAAGCCTTGATAGACATATAGACATATAAAAACAACCTTTTCATACTGATCGAAATCATATGTTACCTCGGGTTAAGTAGAAAAAAAATAATTTTACTCAACTCTGTACCCTGGTTTGTGTCAAAAGAAGTTGTGAAGGTAAACAAAGTTTATTCATGAACTCAAAGTCAACAAACTCCGTTTATAATCTTCTTGTAGTATTGATAAGAAATGAGTTGAAATATTGTATTTCTAATGATGTTAGATTTCATTTTGGTTACTTTACATAATAATCGTTCTATTTATGAAAAACATATTTGGAATATAAATTCAGTTTGGCCAAAAAACTTTCATCGAATAACAATACAATAACAATAAACATAAACATTTGATCACGTCTGCTTCCTATCAGTGATATTGCCGATAGGGGCCAATGCCTTGATAAATAAGAATGATGATCATTGACTAAAACAACAAACGCTCGGCGTGTACCTTAGTGTTACAAGCATGCTCATGTACAATTGGTACCCATTCTTGTTACTAATTGGAAGGTGACACACAGGTATTCATGTCATAACCGAACCGGATGTTTACCAAAATACCTTCTTTCGGACCCCCTCTCCCCCTTACACCAACCCCACACCCTTCTCTGAACTACCAAGCAGGTATGTTTGCCATTTGCACCACGACACTGATCAGATCAGGTTCGATCAGAAATATGAGGAGGCATAACTGGATTAATTTACTGGACATCTTATAAACATTGACGGAATACCACTTTTAGGTTAGTGTTTGTGAATGATGTTTAAGAAACATAAAGTCTTAGATTCGACTATCAAACACAATGAGTACATTGAAATCATGCTTAATGGAACGGTTTATTTGTAAGAATTTGAACTGATTAGAAGGCATTAGCATTCTTGGTATTCACTAAGAGTGGGTTTTGAGTGTGTATTTCTTTTTTTATTTGCTTAACATGCTGTCACAATTTTAAAAAATTAGGAATATAATGAAATGATTTATAAAATTTTGTATAAGAATTACTTTTGAAAGCTTATTGTACTATGATGAAAGACTCGTATGCGATGAGAGATAGCCAATAAGTCATGAAAATCAACATCAAATCAAAATATCTTTTTTAGAGAGCGCTTATCTAAATGATACATGTTATCATGTTATTATTAAATTCAACATTAGAATAAGAATATTATGAACATGTTAAAGTATTCGCCTCCCATCTCAAGATCTTAAGATGGGATGCGATCCCAAGTTGGGATGATACATATACAGTGAGACAGTGAGTCTAGGTGAAATGAGAATACGCTGACAAGTGTAATGATCAAGTGTGTGCGATCAAGCGTTACAATGTATAATATTGAACCTAACTTCGATAGAATTAAAACAGCCTGTTTAGAAAATTCCCTTCTGATTCTGATTAAAACAAATATTTTAAAAGCTACAGGTTAAAACAAACACTTGATATTAATATATATAATAATGTTAATAGTAAAGTGACAATATCATTTCAGGAATATGATAGTAGAAGGTATCAAAGATACTAGTATGATGTATTACTTTTTTATGAAAATCTTCATACTTGTCTATTCTTGAAGGTTCTGAGAAGATTCACCATAAGATGATTAACCTTGCATTCTTCCATTCTTGCCAGGAGGGGATCCAGTATGGTATCCGTCTCCGGATCCTAGTATTCTTATCTACTTAGGATCCGGTAGAGAATCTGGTGGTGTCTGTCCGGATTCAGGATCCGGTGAGGGATCCGGCTCTGGATCCCTGTATTCTAATCTACTGGGGATCCGGCAAGGGATCTGGCAGTGTCCGGCCGGTTCCAAGATCCGTTTCCAGGATCCGGCTCCGTATCCCAGTATACCATTTTTGGGAGGATCTGGAGTATCCGGCAAGGGATCCGGCTAACGGATTCAGGGTATATCTGTTACGAACATTCTGGTGTATATCACAATCTGCAGATTGTTCGAACAATCTGCAGATTGTTTGCTCACAATCTAAGAATTCCTAGATTGTTTAAACAATCTGCAGATTGTATGCTCACAATCTAAGAATTCCTAGATTGTTTAAACAATCTGCAGATTGAATCTGCGACCTGAACAATCTGGGAATGATCACAATCTGGGAATGTGTGTTTTAGTAGTATTTTCATCATTATAGAATGGGAATTATTTAGCTTATTAAGGTTTTTCTATCTAGCAAGTATAAGGATCGATTCCTAGATTGTGATGAGCAGTCAGCTTGTCTCTTTCTCAAAATGAGGGGGTATGGGCGCCGATTCCCAGATTGTGAAGGACATTCAGCTCGTCTTTATGTCAAACTTAGGGGATGTAAGGGTTGACTCCTAGATTGTGAAGGGCTCATAGCTCACCTTTATTTAAACTGAGAGGGTATATAGGAGTCGATTCTCAGATTGTGAAGGGCTCACATTTCGCCTATATGACAAACTGACGGAGAATCGGGATCGATTCTCAGTTTGTGAAGGGGTCATAGCTCGTCTTTATGTCAAATTGAGGTGGTATAGGGGCCGATTCCCAGATTGTGAAGGGCTCACGGCTCACCTTTTTTAAACTAAGAGGGTATAGCCATCGATTCTCAGATTGTGAAGGGCCCACAGATCGGCTCTATGTCAAACTGAGGTAGCATAGGGGTCAATTTTCAGATTGTGAAGGGCTTACAGCTCATCTATATATGAAACTGAAAGGGTATCTGGGAGTCGATTCTCAGACTGAAAAGGGCTCACATTTCGCCTATATGTCAAACTGACGGAGTATAGGGATCGATTCTCAGATTATGAAGGGCTCATAGCTCGTCTTTATGTCAAACTGAGGAGGCATAGGGGTAAATTCTCAGATTGTGAAGGACTCACAACTCGCCTATATGTCAAACTGACGGAGTATAGGGATCGTTTCTCTGATTGTGAAGGGCTCATAGCTCGCCTATAAATCACACTGACGGAGTATAGAGGTCGATTCTCAGATTGTGAAGAGCTCACAACTCGCCTATATGACAAACTGAGGGGGTATAGGAGTTGATTCCCAGATTGTGAAGGGCTCACAGTTAATCTATATTTAAACTGAGAGAATATAGGAGTCAATTCTGAGATTGTGAATGGCTCATAGCTCGCCTATATATGAAACTGAGAGGGTAGAGGAGTCGATTCTCAGATTGGGAAGGGCTCACAGCTGGCTACTTATCAAACTGAGAGGGTATAAGAGTCTATTCACAGATTGTGAAGGGCTCATAGGTCGACTTTACGTCATATATACGGGGGTATACATAGATGAAAATGGAAAATTAAGATGGAAAATGGCAGCATCATATTGAAAATATACTACTCAAAGCAAGTCCACTTATTGTTGTTAGTAAATCCCGCCTGTTCTTGTGGAAACATTCGGGAGGATCCTTTTCATTATTTTTTTGAATGCCCACTATATGATAGATTCCGATCAAATCAATACTTTTTAAAAAACGATATAATATTAAAATCTACCTTGAGCGGCGACAAATCCTTGTCACAGAGTGCTAACGAATCCCTAATAATATCTGTGTATCATTTCATAAATGATCCCAACCGATTTTTATAGCTTTTTAATTACATCTGTACCAAATGCAAAGGTAGAGAATGCTTAATATGAATTTGATTTTAGTAAGAATAATTGCAAATATATATTTTCACCAATGTACTTGATATCTTAATCGTTTCATGTTTGTTTCAGGGAAAGCATTTATATAGGCATTTGCTACCTGTTTGCTAATCCTTTTTCCTTTTTGAATATATATTCTGATTGTTGTGTATTACATGTTTCATGGACATTAAATACTGTTTAAATCACACAGAAGAAATTAGTAGTTTGCCACTCCCTTCACTGTGGTCGCAGCACGGAGTAGAGACAATGCCATTATATGACTCTTCTTGCAGCGTAGTAAATAATCCATTCCTAATATAATATTCTTAAAATATTGAATCATGAACAGATAATAAATACGTCAAATAAAACATTTCTTTGTAAAATTAACAAACCGATATAACGGAAACTATTAAAAACGTTATAGAAAAACATGTGTCAAAATGTTGACCATAGTGTGACCGAAGAGCAATTAAACATTTTATTTCAGACAATTCATTATTGCATAAGTATTTGCCCCATGATATCGTGCGATAGATAAACATCAAATTATAGAGAGGAAGTTAATGTGATTGTACGCGAATTTACGCGCAGGTCTGAGTAGAGACGCGACACTGTTACGACGTAAGATGTAATAAACGCGGTAAGATGTAATATCTGCGGTAAATTGTAATAAAAACGCGGTAAGATGTAATATTGCGGTAAAATGTAATAAAAATGCGGTAAAATGTAATAAACACAGGTGCGGTAAATTGTAATAGGGGGGTGCGGTAAAATGTTACTAAAAGGTGCGGTAATTTGTTATATAATATGCGGTAAAATGTAATAACCTTTCCGCAACCTTGGTAAATATTTTTCAACCATTGTTGGCCATCTTAGAACGCTGCTTGTACCTGTGATGATATATGGATTTATTTTATGTTTGGGGGAGATACATCTAGCTATATAGATCTATAAATAAAATTAAATCGTATTATCAGTCATTCTAGTTTTGTAAGAAATAGAGTAGCCCTGACCATCATGAGCTTTGAAATAAATTATACACCTCAACTATGATAGTTAATGCTCGAGATACCAGGGCCGTTCAAGTGACGTCATAATGTAGTTTTTATAATGACGTCATGTCTATCATTTCTGCATGACGTCACTCAAAAGCTATAACGGTCTTATAAGGAGCGCTGTCTTTGATTATTACAAAACGATATTAGAAATGGTTGAAATCGTTGATTGTTCCATGCCTATTTACTTATAAAGAAAGAAATACGCCTTGTCTGTATCTTTTTTCTGCCTATAAACTGTTTTAGTAAAACCTTTGGTTCTGTAGCTTATCAGGCTCAAGATTTAAGTTTGCTTAAGCGTTTGACCAATGTTCCCTTCAGGATTATGTACAATTTCGTTAGAATTCCAATTACAATAGGAGTCTCTTGACAACATTTTATCATTCTATGCCTTGTGCTTCTGAAGACGAAAGTAGCAAAAAGATGTAGGTAGGGGTCAAAATGTCACGAAGGCTATAAACTATCATTCCCATTAGTCAAGGAGTTTGGACACCAGATTTCAGTCTTCCAAGCCTATTTCTTTAGGAGAATGAGTCTGATGGATTGACTGACGGATGCATGGACAGACGCCGGACACCATGGCACCATCGGGACTTTCAGGACTGATGACATAATAAGACATACACTACAAAAGAAGTTGTATAAAATTGAAATCAAACGTTCTGCATCCATGATAAGCTTCGTAGTTTCTTTTTAAAATTTCATTCTTAAAAAAAATGATTTAATAGGCTTATTGTTTCAATTCAGTTTTAAATGTTAACTTTGTAGAATGGACCAGCAGTTCAAGAGTGTAAATAGTTGCAGTTTACACAGAGTAACAAACGAGGATTAATACCAAACGAGGATATTTGCAAAGTTTTAGACTATATATATTAATGAAGTAATTCGTATTTTCAATATAAGCACATGTGCACACATCAAGTTTGTCGAGTAGAAAATGTTGTAAAAATGCAATAGAATCGGTAATACAGCAAATTATTAAGCCCAGAAACGTAACAAATGACTTTCACGGAACTCAAATATGTAAATATCCTCGCTCTGTTTATGCAGAAATTAATTCGTATCCTTATGTATCATATGTCTGTCTTAGGTAATAATCTCTTTACATCCAAGGCATGTAAAATAAGAACACCATACTAAAAAGAGAATAGTCCTGAACTTTATTAACGAGATGTTATTGAGTAGTTAAGAGATTCAGAAGAGAATTGGCATTGGCAACAAGAAATGTATGCAATGTTTTACGAAATAAAAATGAATTAAAACGCATTTATATCAAATAGGCACATACCAAAAGAGGATTTTGTTAAAAGGTTCGTGTATGTATGAACATTTGTTGCAGGATAAGAAACTCATATTCATGTGAAACAAGAAGAGAATATGCAGATGTTAAAAGAAGATAGAAGTAAAATGAGTATTTGGAATTAGAATATATCTAATATTATGCGCTTGTATATATACATGAGAAATGAATATAACAAAATGTAACTTGTAGCCAGTTTCAGTTCATGCATAATTAAATCATATTTAATCGTTCTGTATACGATATGGTAAATAAACTGTTCTGGTCATTTCGATTTCAGTTCATGCATCAAATGTCAACCAAGAGACATTTCAATCATGCACGATGTCTGTGTAAAGATGGGTACGCGTATGCAAGAAGCAAACAGATGCAACTAAACATTGAAAATACATACATGTTCATGTACATATGACCAGAGGTATTTTAGCAGTTGATATGATGAAGGAATATATCTGTATTTTTTCATTAAACAAACCTCTAAAATGCCACAGAAATAAGACTCTTACATCGTTTAACAACTAAGAATGAATATACATAACCTATTAGCAATTTAATGAGGTCTGTTCTTATGGTATGAAAATGTTTATTCCAAAACAAAAACGACAATTTTGTATTTTTGATAGTTGTCAATCTGTGTACAAAACACTTTTAAGTCCTTTTTTTGCATTTGAGTGAATATTAAACACTTGTGTATATTAAATTAAACTTGGAAATATTAATGACTAAGAGTAGACTTTTCCTATGCCTGGATGACAAAATTTATACTGCTTTTGATAAAATTGAAACATCAAGTAAAATTGTGATTATTATCTTGGCAATTTGGGTTATATTTACAGTTATTGTTATCATCCGTTAGACTTGATAAATTATATTGAGGCCTGAGAGAGTGTAAAGCTCATTGAAAAAAATGGAGCCTCCTTAAATCGCAGAGCGATATTAGTAGGAGAGAGCATGTGCACAAATAATTTTTGCCTAGCAACGCCTTCTCGTATTTTTGTATCATTGTGGCGTCATAAAAGGTACTCTTCGTGACATAACTGCAGTCGCAAAAGAGAGAGAGAGAGAAGTGAATGGAAGAGAATAAATAGTAAAGAACTCAATACCCTTAGTCTATACCAAGATAAGTGTAGATTGTAGGAAACACATTGGTGGCGGAATTGCACTCAAACAAAAGGACGTTGTACATATATAATCAAAGTAATGATTCTATCATGTTATGAGAAACCACAGTCACAATCATTTCAATCATTTATATAAACCAATGTTATTACAATTTACCGCACATCGTATTACAATTTACCGCATATCAAGTGCTAACATTTTACCGCACCCCCTATTACAATTTACCGCACGTATGTGTATTACACTTTACCGCATTTTTATTACAATTTACCGCAGTATTACATCTTACCGCGTTTTTATTACAATTTACCGCAGTTATTACATCTTACCGCGTTTATTACATCTTACGTCGTAACAGACACAGTGTCACGTTGCTTTGATAAGCAGACCCAGCTAGACATCTGGGCTCATTATTCACGACAACACAAAATGCTAACTGTTCGAGTATTATAAATTTTATAAATTCATATATTTAAAAACTGTTCATATAAAAACTCAAAAGATTAAGTAACTTTCCGATTTATACATCTTTCGTATAAAAACTTTCAATATCACGATCCAGGAAGAAAATGAGGCGAAAAGGTAACAGTTATCAAGTTTCCATAATGAACATTAACTATAAGAATCTGAGTTTGTTGTCTTTGATGTTTGAAACTCTTTTTAGCATAACGAGACTATTTCCTTCATTGTACCCTGTAAGTGTAAGGGTCTATGCATGTAATTCATACCAAAGGAGATTAGTGTTTTGTGATGATACATATAGTAATTATGCTCAATTAACCTAACTTAAGTCAAATAAGCGAGAGTGAAGAATTAAATTTTAGTGCAATTAACTTTTCAGATAATAAGTTTACTTTTCATAGTGAATTGTTATTTATTGATTTCCATATGCAAACCTTTTACATATATAGGAACTAATTCTTACTTCTACATAAATAGCAACACCCTCCAGACAGTGTTATACGGGTTACCGTAAACTATGATTAATGAAAATCTAAAATCGCAGAATCGATATACAAATTTAGTTTTCTACCTCCACATATTCACAATATGTGAATTGAACCCCCTACTAGCTAAAACAACACACAAAGACAAGCGCAATGCCCTTCACAATCTGAGAATAGACCCCTATACTCCCTCAGTTCGACATACAGACGCGCTGTGAGCACTTCATAATCTAGAAATCGGCCCTTATATTCCCTCAGTTTCACATAATGACGAGATCTGAGCCCATCACAATCTGAGAATCGACTGCTATACCCTCTCAGTTTAAATAAAGTTGAGCTATGAGCCTTCACAATTTGAGAATCGATTCCTACTATCCCTCAGTTTGACATATAGGTGAGATATGAGCCCTTCACAATCTGAGAATTGACCCCTATACCCTATCAGTTCTATATAATGACGATCTGTAAGCCCTTCACAATCTAGGAATCGATCCCTATACTCCATCAGTTTGATATATGGGCGAGCCATGAACCTGTCACAATCTATGACTTGACAACTATTCTCCATCATTTGGATACATACACACAAAAACCCTAAATGAACTAAACAATTCTCATTTTATAATGCAAGATGTACTACAAAAAAGCAAATTCCCAGATTGTGATCATTCCCAGTTTGTTTAGGTCTCACAATCTGCAGATTGTTTAATCAATCTAGGAATGAAAAACATTCCTAGATTGTTCGAACAATCTGCAGATTATGAGCGAACAATCTGCAGATTGTGATCATTCCCAGATTGCACGGAACATATCCACCCTTTGGGGAAGCCAAGTAGATAGATGTTAAACAATTGATTGAGTGGATGTACATAGTAATTACATGGGAAAGATGTAGTAGAATTAGGTAATGAAATATGAATTAAAATGTATCACAGAACATGAATTTGGGAAGAAACATTGAATAAGTTACATTAATAAGTGATGATATGCCTTAGGGATGAAGTATCCCCCAACTCTGTTGAGAGAGGGACCTATCTTCTTGATGTGGATAGCTTCAAGAAGTTCGCGGATTTTGTAGTCCGGTTTGTTTCTCTCTATGACATTGATGCTGTTGAAGTTGATGATGTGGTCTGCATGTGCACAATGAAACTATGCAATTTATTCAGCTCAAACTTTAGAAATATCCACACTCTAGGGATTTTATTGCCAAAAGTCTCATTGACTTATAATTGACAGTCATGTGGTCAACAGATACAACATCAATTCTTTTTATTGCTTTCTTTGTTTTTCTTTTTTTTCTTTTTTATTTATTTTTGTGGTACATATACAAGAAATCAGACATCAATTTTTACACAGTCTTGGGTAAGGGATACATGGTTGTGGATGGTACATTTTGACAGAAATAAATACAAATGATAGATATAAATATAATATATATAGATATAAATTATAAAGGAGATATCAGCATTGCCTTTTTTGGTTATAAATGAAACTAAACGTTAACGAATCCTCAGCTGCAGAGGAAAAAGGATGTCATTACAAATTCAAAACAAACAAATCTTTAATCATTTTGGAAAAGTAGATGACAAATCGACCAGAATTTCATAAATTTCGAATAATTACAAGTTGAGTATGTGTTGTATTTGTCGATGTTGTATGCATTTTTGATGTCCTGTTTAATGCTACTAAAAGTTGGTTTCATCTTGATATTCTTAGATTTGAATATATTATATTTCATGATAGTTATGATCATATTCAGTATTCTATTTCTTTTTTCCGGATATCCGAAACATATAATTCTTTTTTATAGTTCTATCTTAGCACCTGTAACATCTTCTAACCATTCTTTGAGTTTATTCCAAATCTCAACTACATATTGACAATCGTGAAACAGATGGATTATAGTTTGGCTTTCTTTTTCACATAAATTACATGTATTTGTATCTTTAATGTTCATCTTATGTAAGGGATCATTTGTAGGTAAAATTCTATGTAGAACGGAATATTGAAACCATGTTAATTTGAGCTAAGGTTAGATGTAAAAGGTACTTTGTGTATTATTTTCCATTCTTTTTCATTGATCGAGCATTTCTGAACTTTTTCCCATTTCCGTTTATATTTACAGTGATTTTCTTTACTTGTTTTTTCTTGCAATATGTCGTAGACGGCTCTGTATCCCTTTCTCTTAGTAACAATATCTTCAATTACAGAGACATTTGATTTTTTAAAGTACCCCTTTATTGATTGAACAATACCTGCGTAATCCAGAAAGTTTAACTTATTACACATGTGTTCTGAATATCTTTATGAGATAATTTTGTTTATTTGAAACAAGTACTAGTGTTGTGTAACCAGTTGAAAGTTATTCAACGAATGTTGTGTAACCAAAACAGGTGATACAACGATAGTGACGTCATAATGCCGACCTACTTTAACTATCGAGCGAGTACAAGTGATCTTTCCGTTGACACCTCAATATTTCAGATTAACATCACACCTTTATTCAAGCAGTTATCAGCAACAAAACACAACCAAACATCACATTAAATTTGTGAATAATAAAATATTGACGTAGGTTATTTTTTGAAAAAGTAATATTTGTGTTGAAAGTAATTCTTAAGGGTTAATTTCGTCGATGAAGCAGTCGAGGCAGAGTTATCTCCCTTTAGCGCTTTGTTTACATCCTGAACGTAGAGTGCACAAACAACTACAGTACGTTGTCGATCAACCGCCACAATGACTTGAGTCATATTTTAAGTCACGAATATACTTTTGGTTCTCTCGCACTCGTCGAATCATGTACAATTGTCCAGAGCAATCAGACAACCAGTTACGTACAGGAGTACCGAGCTCTTGCAGTCCATCTTCTCAGCACCAATATATGGTGGTACCCCAAGAAATGATAACTTCTTTGGGCAAGAAAACAAGAAAATGAGAATTCATGACCAGTAATTTCTTGTATCTAGTTTGACAGACTCGGTGTTACTTTGTTCAAAGCGAGCTGCCGTTGTTCATCTATCGTTAGCAGTGACACGTCACATTTAGCGATGACACGTCAAGTGTTCAGTGACGGATTATGGTTGCGTTTTGATCTGTCAAGTTGTTTGCCTGTCATTGTTTATCAAATCGTCGTACATTAAACCATATGCAAAAATATTAACTCATATTTCTGTTACGTATGGCCCTTTGATTCTTTTACAACTATAATGTGGCCTATGTTTCAGACAAAAGAGGCAGTGTATTATTGAGCACAATGTATTCATGCGCGCTAACGTCTTTCTGTGAACATTTTGAGATATTCTTAGAACAAGTTCCCTATTTTCCTGTGTGTAATAAATAGATCACAAAACTCGTGGATGTTGAATATGGAAAATATTCCAACGAGATATTTTTAATAGTTTTGTTTTATTCACGAGCGAAAGCGACTGAATAAATCAAAACTATTAAAAATATCTCGTTGGAATATTTTCCATATTCAACACCCACTCGTTTTGTAATCTCTATTTACATTGGTAGGTTTGGATAATCTTTTCATAGTCGAGAAACTTACCATCATCTTCCACAACATCATTGATAAAGAAAATACCCGCTGTTGACATGTTCTTGTTGTTTAAAGTTTTCTTGTTAATTTTTATGTTATCATTTCTCCATATTGGCTGAGATAAGAGAGCGGATTGGGTTTTAACATTATTTCCTTTTTGTTTTATGAAGTGACCCCACGCATGTAAGACATCTTTCCAAAATTCATTAGTTTTTTTAGTTAATACATCATTGATAATTGATTCTTCATTGTACTGATAGAAATCATTATGTAAAGGAGATATATTTAATTGAAACAATGTCTTTAGTTTTGATTTATCATCAGAATTATAAAGTCTTTTCACCAAGCTTATTTTTTCTAAAAGCAATGTAATTCGTATATCCGGTACTCTAAAGCCTCCTTCAGTGTAATTTTGGGTTATTATTTTACGTTTGATTTTATCTGGCTTTCCTTTCCAAATAAATTTAAAGCAGAGTTTTTCGATTTCCTTGATGGTACTTTCGTTCGGGTTAGGTAATACATTCGAGATTTTTGTAAAATAAGACTTTTCAGGACAGTTGTCATTCAAAGTGGTGTGATGTCTCTTCTAAGCCAATGGTTCATTGTAATTTTAATTTGTTTCAATTTATCTTTGTAATTTATCTCTACCATTTCTGCTAAGTTGTGTGTAAATGTTATGCCAAGGATATAAATTCCTTTTTTGACCAATCTAATTTATGTTCTTTGCAAAACGTTTTTTTTTTTTAGTTTTTCAGTGAACCTATCCATATAACTTGTGTTTTGCTAGTATTTATTTTCAAACCTGAAAATGAAGCATATTCACTGGAGAAAAAGGAGTAGTTTAATGAGGTTTCATGAGGAGGAAATTCCGAATTTCAGCTACAGTATACGAGAGGAAACTGCGAGTTTCCTATAATTTCATGCAGAGTATACGCCTAGTTTCCAAACGAAGGATACCCTTGGAAATTGTCTTAAACTATATGAAACTGGAGGAAATTATTGCAAACTCTTGAAAACATTATATACTTCTTCAAAAACAATATGCAAAAGGTATTATTGATTTACAACTTGTAAGATGGGTAGTTTGACGTTAATATCGTTGGGTTTGAATGGCATTGGCCAACATTTTCATCACAATTACTAGTGGTAGTATGACAAAGGAACAAAATTAAAGGGTTAAATGTATATCAACAAAAGTCAAACTTGTGGCAGGCAAGAGGAGGAACTTTGGAAAGCATTGATGCTATCATAAAGCATTGATGTTGCAGATTAAACGAAATGGATTTTTGACAATTTTGACAAATCTAATATGTTAATTACAAATCAAAATGTGTTTATAATATAGATTTCAAATTGGCAGAGTTATGTTATTTAGGATTGATTATACAACTAAATCTTTAAAAAAAACCTTCAAATTTTTAACTGTAGTAAAATCCTCACATGAGTGTCCAGATTTGTATTTTGACATCTATTTGACATGACTTGCATAAACTGTTACATCAGTCAGTCCAATAGTATACTGTAGTATATATATAGGATAAAATATATCGATATATATGTCTTGATTCCGCTAAACATAACCAATATGATTTAAACATTGCAACTTGTTTATGTATGATTATTGAATATATAACTATTACAGTCACAACACGTGTACGAAGAAGAATATGTAGAAAGTAAACAGATAATAAAACATTGAGACTTAAATGCGCAAATCAAACTTAATATAATATTCATTCCTAATAATAATAAAATATGACTTATTACCTGAATTTGGTAGATGGTATAATAGCTCAGGAATTATCATCAAGACGTCTAGTTTTAGTTTACTTTTTGGTATGGACGTTGTTATACGTAATTATGTCCTAAGATATGTTTACATAATACTCTCTCTAAACTGTGTTGAACTGTATAAAAAGACTTCCTCTTAAGAAACATTCAAGTTCATATCGGTATTTGGTGCTGGCATAGATATTACTTTTTATACATTTGATATCAGTACTTCCCACGATGGGCAAATAGGTATGTAATGGATACAGTTTACAATTTATATTCTGATTATAATAAACGACTTATAACTTCGTTCAAATAACACTGAGGATTCACAGAATGTTTTGTAAATTATCTAGGCAGGAAAAAAATGTTGCCTACTGATGCTGCCATAATGGAAGGGGCAGTTGTAAGGGTAATTTTGATTAATTTAATAATTAACGGTCGGTTAATTTACAAATATGAAGAAAAGTGGGGGAAATGAAGAAGGTCAAGCATGACCTTTGAATCAAAACGTTTACAACCCCATGAAAAACTACCAATTGCCTATATGTATAATTGTATCAACTACCTCCTCAGATTCATTACTACAGTCGTTTGGTGGTTGAAAAGAGTGAGTGATTTGGGGTATAACGTGATTTGAACAATATTTCCCCCGCCAGGCCAATATCACCCGCATGTAAGCTCCGGCTGGCATTGGCAGACAGATGGAAAAAGTGTCACAAGTTTATCAAGTAAATCGATTAAACATTTAGAATATTACGTAAGTCTGTTTAACAACCAGCCAAATCTTGGCTTATGAGACACTGTTAGAAATAATAAAACATATATACAGTAGAGGGATAGATAAATAGATCATAAAAAGCAGAATATATATGCGAAAATACTAGGTGATAAAAAGATAAGATGTAAAGGGGGTAAAAGACTGACGCCTTAAAAACATAGTTTTAACAGTTAAAGCTATAAGTTGTATTTTTGCGACGTTAGCGGACATAGCATAGCTTGTGGTGCCTGAAGCACGCCCGAACCACCACACTATGAGGTTAAGACAAATGGTCGCGAAATAATAAGATACATACACACAAAAAATAAAAATAACCAAACAGATGTAATTATAATAAAATCTCAAGATACCTATCACAAACGTATTTTTTGTCAGTAAAGCACAGTATATCCTTTCGTTAACTATATACATATATTTATTTTACATACAGTACATAATAGCATATCATCCGAAAGTGTCTTGCAATTTTCCTGACAAAATTCATTTTAAGCCAAACATACCAAAATACCCACTCTCCGCTGACCAATTGTTCATAAAAGGGCCGTTCAAATGCAGAATTGACAAGAAAAAGGGTATCAAAAGTAAAATGTATCAGATAACCTCATATAAAGATGACTATTAAAAAAAATTTTGTAAACAGTCATTGTACCATATTACTCCTGCATTAAAAGTATACTTTATCCTTATTTACACTATGGTAACAAAAAAAAATATTTCAATTATTTTCTTTACTTATATCCTTTTCTGCTTTCAGCGAATAGAATGGCCCATACAATAAACATTTTGTTAATTTGACTAGCCGACAATCAAGGATGCCTCTTTGATCTCAAATTGGTAATTAACTGGACGCAATTGGTGTTTATGGTGGAGCAGCAGGGGGGAGGGGAGCAGGAAGGGGGAGGGGAGGGGATGGAAATGGTAGAGTCTTTAAGTCACACTCACTAGGAAGAAGTGTCTGACGTTATGTTTTTATTGTTATTCAGCGGTCTGTGAGACACAGAAATTAGTCCCTCTATGTCCTCCTCTATTTTCTCTGGAATACCGGATTATAACATGTGGCCCTAATTGGTGAAATCAAGAATGCGAGTTTCAATGTAAAGTCACATGAGAACTTTTCATCATATTAAAATAATATAGATATAGCCAATGAAACGAGTTTACAATTTATCAAGATAAGTATGTTAAGTAATTAATCTTTTTATTATCAGAATTTACTTCTGAGGTTAATTTATTATACATAGAATCACATTATACTTGAACCAAAACAGAAAAGTTGAAATGTAAAAAAACAATTATTTATTCGTTATTTGTTGAGCTCAATCAACTTCTCCCGAACACATGGTTTAGAAAAATATGTTCCTGTCATAGATGATAGGTTTGCACAAGTAACAAACTGTTTACTAACATGTATCAATTCTTTTTTTAATTTAGTGAAATGAGGGAATTATTATTTTTCTGAGTCACCTTTGGATTGTTAAATAATAACAAATTCATGTAAATCTTTTAGATCATTCAACGACTGATTTCATAACATTTTAAAAGATATATTATCTTTCCGTTGATATTTCATCATACCTTTTTTTCCTTCCGCTGTCGCTTCCAATATATATATGTGGCTATCAGTCATTCGTAAAGGTTTCATCACATGTGAAAGGGTCTTATATATTTAATCTAATCTTACAGCTTACCTTTCTGTTGAGGTCTTACTGAGAAGCTACCCAGGTCTCTCTTTGAACTGTGCGAGAGCAGTTGCCCTTCTATTCTCCATGGCAATTAACAGTTCGTTAACTAGTCTAGCCGACAATCAAGGATGTCTCAAGATGGCAACTTGACAATAAACTTGTTGGGCAGGATGCGGGTGTGTGTGAGGGGGAGTCACCAATAGAAGAGACAGGCGCTAAGCAGACGTGCCCGACACAAAAAAATAACGAGATTAAATTCAGAAGTCAAATATACCAAAAAGCATCTATTTGCCACCAGAGTATGCCAATGATTTCATTATAAATGAAGAATGTAGTAAGAATGAAAGTATTTATTAGTCTTTAGATTAATAACCATCTCAAGAAACTGATGTTACAAAGTCACCCTGAGAATCATTATTGAATAATCTTGAATATTTAAAAGGTAGCTTATTTCAATTAATGTGTTCATTCAAAAATTAATGCATCGGGTCATCACATTTCATTGTTATAACAATACAATTCAAACATAAGAATGTTCAATTGTCTCTTGTATCGAACTTACATCAAATTAGAACTTTCATAAAACTTTAATCTATACATTTTTTCATAATAAATTCGCACAGAAATAATTCACTTCGTTGGATACAAAGGATTTTTGTTCTTCCTATCTGATTATATTTATTTCAATGATATATGTATATTGGATACATAAATGGAAAGGTATTAATATAATACTTCTATATCAATTGAACGTCATTTTCTTTAATAGAAATAAATTCGCATCAAATCATATCAAAGATCATTCTAAGACAACAATATCAGGCAGTATATTTTCTACATTTAATAATGATAGGATATAAGTTTATTCAGTTTCAAGGCCACAGACTCATTACAAAATTTACAAAACGCATTTTATCAAGTACAGGTTTCTATCAATCCTCATAATGATGATTAGAATCAAACCGAAAGCGACAGTTCTTACAGACAACAAGTCCCACCTTCATCCAGACATTGAGACGCCAAGGTAATTAGTAGACGACAATTGACTTTGTCGGTGCTCTATGGTCACCTAATCAAAGGAGATTTGCTAATTAGTGTCAGTGACCAGTCTGTATGCATCTCAACCTGTTTAGTGCCAGAGCTCATCACCACTGTCGATTTATGTAATCGGCGCTATTCGGAAATCATCGGTGAAATTTTGATTATTAATCAATACATCCCTTAATTTGAATCTTTCCTTAAGTTGACTTCCCCCTTTTCCCCCGATTAACATCACCACGTAAGCAAAATTACTTCATTGTGTAAGCAGTTAAATGATTTTTCGATTTGGTTTAAACATATATTGTTTCATAAAATAAAATAAGGATTGGTGAACACCGCTACTTACATATATACAGCAAAAGATCTACACAAAAACAGAAAACAACGTTTTTGTAATCAAATGCAAGTGCGATATCAAAATTATCATAAAGTTTTTGCGGATGCCTAATGATTGGCTGATGATATAAGTTGATTTGTTCTTTGTAAATAGTAACTGCAAATTGAATAATCCTTTGAACATTTCTACATATTCTGCGAAAAGTAATAAATAAATTATCATGAAGAAATTCCACTATGCTATCCACAGTATGTAACTTTTGTCTAAAAGAGTGGGAAACGATGATGTATGTAGTATATATTTCATTCAAATGTAGATGACTGTAAGAAAAATTAATATGTGTGATGGACAGAGAAGCATAAAATCCAAATCTGTAAAGCAACAACCCGAAAAAGACGTCTGTGAAACTGTCCCGGTAATTAACATTTCCTGTTGTTTGACGATGAAGATTTAAGGATTAAGGATAGCGAACCCACTCACATGATAAATGGTTATGAAAACAATCAAACGTATTCAAATCGTTGACTCGTTGAATTGAGAGAAGAACGGAAGAAAACTAATAACTTTTTCGAAACAACTATATATAAAACTTTGTATATCATCGTTATCACATGCTGTTTTGATGCGTACTGTATACCACGTTGACCAGTTTTGCTCCAAGGAAAAAAAGTTGAATGCTGTCTTCAACGCCTCAGATAGGTCAGGTGAGAGTTGTTATATAACTTCACAATCTTCAATGCTTCTTTTGGCATCCATTTGTTTGTGCCATGTTTCAAATCTTAATCTGATTAATATGTCACGTGATATGCTTTTATCAAAATAAAGTCATCTTTTTCTGACATGATATCTTATTACATGAAATATATAATATCTATTATTTTGGTAAGTAAGGGAAATTCTACTTTCAATGATTAGTATTTTATCAATATGTTAATGTTTTAAAATATCATAATTCATGTTATCAACAATTACATTCAAATCACATCCCTAACTTTCTTAACCAATTTATCATGCATTATAATTGTGAATTGTAAAATGTGTTGCTGTAAAATTAAGGATTTTATTTAGTACCAAACTTTGACAGATGATTGTAGAAACGGTAGATATTATCTATGAAATGATAAACAGTTGCTTTTTTATTGGATACATTGTCGCTATACATATATCAATTTCCTTTAGGTAGTGAGTTCAATGCTAGCCGTGGAGGACATCATTCAAGCACAAGTTATGAAGCGTCCGAGGTAAGGAATCTTGAGTTTGAGTATAGAGTTGTTATGATGTTTTTAAGTGTTGATCCGTCATGTCATGACGTCTTTCCCCTACACTTTTGATAGATTTGAGTCTAAAGAGAGAGCACAATTACCTATAAAATTCTAAAGTAATTCCTTCTAATTCTTAGTGCTTGTTATGAAATAGCACTAACATTTGCTTTAAATAAAATACAATGTTAATTTTGTTATCTATATTCCAGATAGATATCAATTTTATAGCAAATGTAGTAATAGATTGATCTTTGAATCTCTGGTGTCTTACCATGAAAGCAACATTTGTTATTATAGTAAAAAGCCTCAGAAGTTTCACCGAAGGCAACTTACGTTGTTTTAATGGATTTATACGTTTGGTTATACAGAAAGGTTATTTCGATTTTTGATTTTAGCTCACCAATTACCTCTATTGTTCGCAAGATACAGTCAACCAGTATAATCCCCTGGTCTGTTGGTTTAAACATCACAAATGTTGCTTTCCCGGTAATCAACCGCATTTCTTTAGGAATTTGTACAAGATTCACAAAAAGTGATAAATAATTAGGTATACATTTTCACTATAACTGTCACTTTGTTTCTTTGTCTCATTACTTGGCTATTTTTAGTGTGATTATTTTTTAGTTTGTATTTATTAGTAAACGATAACATGTTTCCATCTAAGGCATCTGTCATTCTTTCTGTCACATAACTTTGTTTCAAACAATATTTACCAATTATTTGTATAGGTTTCTGCAAACCGGAAAACACCAGTCGTGCCGTCAAAGATGAAGACATGCGCAGACACAGTACCTATCAGACCATGGCCAAACCCCTTTTCTTTCATCTTATTTCACTTATTTTCACTATCTATATTTGATACAGAAATAAAGCATTGTATTCACAGAGACAGAATTTGTTTTGTTAGAGTCTGCTTCAATTCAGACAAGTCACTCAGACCAATTATGTGCCAGACGGTGACGCTTTGTAAACACATGCAGGTGCAGAGAGGTGACCCTCCTCTAAGTCTCTATGTCATTAGGGTGGCGCGTCACGTGACTGCGTTATAAAAACAATAAGTTACTCAACAGTGAATGAAATGAACATCCAATGAAATCTCAGTGGCTAAATAACAACCAATGAACATTAGTAAGCTTTAGACAGTCACAAAATCTGTTCATGACTTGTTATAATGTTAAAAAAAACTTTGGTCGTAGTAGGTTGACATTTCTGCCGTCAACGTCAAGATCAGCGATAATTAAATATGTGATCTTAACTACAACTGGATTTGGATATTTGTGTTTGTATGGATACATACTCTGAAAAAAGGTAAGTTCCATATGTATGTTTTGCAGCTGAACTATCAGTATACTTGCTTTGCTAGTATAAATTATGTATATTTGGTTAATTTACATTGCATATGTAGACCATCTTTTGAATGTAGTCTAAAGTTACAGCCATGAACATTTAATAAGCTTCGTCACAAGGCTACGCAATGTCTACAATAACAATCGCATCAAAGAATTGAACTTAAAACTAAAAACATATTTCTTCGGCAAAACAACGTATAGAGTATGCCAATGTATGAAAGGTACCATTTCTCCCTTTAATATACCAGATAAACTTTTTTTAAATTAATTTCCATTTCACTTATATAAAGTATATGGTTAGAATATAAAATTCAACTAATGCTTCTTATCACTATCTATGCAATTAAGTAAACATTTGTATATATAAATATATATTCAAAGTGTTCATATTTTTTCATTTGTACAACTTAGATACACACACATTCTCTAACAGGAAATAACTTATTATCACATTTTATCTCTACTAAACCTTTCTTCAACACTTCATTGTAAACAATTAAAATCTTTTCAACTTCACACAAACACAAAAATTTCCTGCAGTTTCCTCCAGTTTAATGAAGTTTCATCACATTTCCTTCGCTGAGGAAATTCCTTGTTTAATGCTGATGAAATGTCATTAAATCCTTAGGGTTTCCTCCAGAGGAAATTGCATTAAACCCCTGGGGTTTAATGCCGTATAATGCTAGAGGAAACCCCACCTTTTCTTGCGGTGATTGTTCTAGTATTTGGAGTGTACTTTGAAGGCATGCTTCTGTTCCATCCAATGTCAAAGAGGTATCTTCTGCGAACTGCGAGATGAGATATTCGTTGCCACCTATTTTTATTCCTTTTATCTTTTTATTGTTACGGATCATAATACTTAGAATTTCTGCACATAGGATAAAAAGATATGACGATAATGGATCGCCTTGTCTAAGGCCACGAGTCATGTAAAAAAAATCGGATGCGAAACCATTCACAAGCACCCTTGAATTTATATTTGTGTAAAAAGTACTAATACATTTTCTGACATTTGGGCCAAAATCGAAAAATTCAAGAACATTTCCAATAAAATCCCAATCAACTGAGCCAAATGCCTTTTCGAAATCTATAAGTAGGAGCAGTCCTGGTATTTCCATAGTTTCTATATAATCAATGATATCATAAATTTGCCGCGGGCATTCCCATATATACCTATTTCACATAAAACCTCTTTGGTCTTCATGTATCTTAGAAGTAGTCCTTTTATTCGATTTGCTATTGTAGCAGAAGCTATCTTGTATGATACGTTTAGTAGTGATATTGGTCTCCAATTTTTTAAAAACTGCTTCGGCTTATTTCCTTTAGGTATACAGGTTATAAGACCTTGTTTTTGACTTACAGATAACTCTCCTGTTCTAAAAGACATGTTTAACGAGTGTATCAAGTACATATGTATATCAAGCCAAAATAATTTAAAGAATTCTACTGTGAAACCTGATGGGCCTGGGCTCTTATCATTTTTCATATTTTTGAGTGATGCTAACACTTCCTCGTATTGTAATTCTCCCTCGAGAGTATATTTGTCGTTATCATTAAGCTTTGGAACCTCAAAATTTCCTAGTAACAGTTTAGATCTACTGATTTACAAACATGTTTGGTATAAAGATTTTTATAATAGTGTTTTTTTCATTTACAATTTCTTTTGTATCAGTAATGGTTTTGTTGTCTCTCGTTTCTCTAGTTAGATATCGATTTATTTATAAAGTTTGCTTTCTCAAGCGATAAGAAATACCTTGTTGGTTTTTCACCTTCTTCTTTCCATTCACATTTAGATCCCATCATTATACCTTCAACTTTTATGTTGTTTAACTTTTCAAGATTTTTGCTAGTTATATTAATTTCATTTAAAATCAAATCCTTTTTTGTAATATCATCACTTTCATCGAGATCTTTCTGGAGTGTATTTAGGGTTTCATTTATTTCATTTTCAGATTTTTTTCTTTCTCTTTTATGTTCGGATGAAAATTTATCGTGAATCTTCTTATCATTACGAGTAGTGTTTCGAAAAACATCAGATCATCTATACTGAATATTGCCTTCCCTTGATGATATGTTCCTGTTAGATATGACTCTTTTGTTGCGTTAATTAACGATTTTATATCTGATACGTAACAGTTGTCATAGAGAAGGGAGTCATTAAATTTCCAAAATCCTCTTCCTCTTTCAATGTCTTTTAATTTCAAGTTCACCCATGTTATTGAGTGGTCTGATTTATAAGTCGATTCAATATTTGCATTCTCAACAGCTGGTACTAAATCTCTAGACATTATGAAGAAATCTAATCTAGATTGTTTTATCGGTTTTCTTTGTCTCCAGGTATAACGTTTACTCCGGTGACCAGAATTTAGACCGTTATTCGCTATTCGTCATTCGAATGACGAATGACGAATTACGAATAGCGAATAACAGTCTAAATTCTGGTCACCCGTCATTCGAATGACGAATAGCAAATTTTTTTGCTTTTCGTCTTTCATGTTTGATGATATCTGAATGACGAATAACAAATTTTTTTGCCTTTCGTCTTTCATATTTCTTTTATATCTGAATGGCGAAAAGCAAATTAATTTGCCATTCGACTTTCATTGTTGAGTGCGATATAAATGACCCAAAGAAAACAATGTTTTGCAAAAATAATTCCGAACCTTTAACAAAAGTCCGATGATTAGTTCTGGAGCTGTCCCTTTTAGTGGGAAAAATTTCCCCCTGGAATAGAGGTCTCTCGGAAGAAGAACAACCACTTCTGGAAAAATATGAGGTGTGCAAAATTAACATTACACACTTGCAAGCTTTCGAACACATATCCTTTTATGTAAAACAATAATTTTTCATAGAAATAATGTCTGTTTTTGCCTTTCAAATATGAATGACGAATAGCGATTTTTTTTGTTTTTCGCAGTTCGTCATTCGTCATTCGCCTTTCAATTCTTTATGATTTAATGTAAACATTAATCTTTTAGTGTTTCCTGTGAGCTATACAACAAGTGTTGATGGAGTTTTCAAGTTTTGCAACCATGTAACATTGATTGTATCATCAATAAAAGTCCGAGGATTTGCTCCTGGAGCTGTCCCTTTTAGTGGGAAAAATTTCCCCCTAGAAAAGAAGTCTCTCGTGAGTACAAAAACTTCTTCTTGAAAATTATGAGGTGTGCAAAATTGAAATTACACACTTGCAAGCTTTCGAACACATATCCTTTTATGTAAAACAATAATTTTTGATAGAAATAATGTCTGTTTGACTTTTCAAAATGTTTTTTTGCCTTTCAAATTTGAATGACGAATAGCGATTTTTTTTGCTTTTCGCAGTTCGTCATTCGTCATTCGCTTTCAATTCTTTATGATTTAATGTAGACATTAATCTTTTAGTGTTTCCTGTGAGCTATACAACAAGTGTTGATGGAGTTTTCAAGCTTTGCAACCATGTAACATTGATTGTATCATCAAAAAAAGTCCGAGGATTTGCTGCTGGAGCTGTCCCTTTTAGTAGGAAAAATTTCCCCCTAGAAAAGAAGTCTCTCGGGAGTACAAAAACTTCTTCTTGAAAATTATGAGGTGTGCAAAATTGAAATTACACACTTGCAAGCTTTCAAACACATATCCTTTTATGTAAAACAATAATTTGTCATAGAAATAATGTCTGTTTGACTTTTCAAAATGTTTTTTTGCCTTTCAAATTTGAATGACGAATAGCGATTTTTTTGGCTTTTCGCAGTTCGTCATTCGTCAATCGCCTTTCAATTCTTTATGATTTAATGTAGACATTAATCTTTTAGTGTTTCCTGTGAACTATACAACAAGTGTTGATGGAGTTTTCAAGCTTTGCAACCATGTAACATTGATTGTATCATCAAAAAACGTCCGAGGATTTGCTGCTGGAGCTGTCCCTTTTAGTGGGAAAAATTTCCCCCTAGAAAAGAAGTCTGTCAGGAGAACAAAAACCTCTTCTGGAAAAATATAAGGTGTGCAAAATTGAAATTACACACTTGGAATCCTTCAAACACATAATCTTTTATATAAAACTCTGATTGTTTATAGAAATAATGTCTGACTTTTCAAAATGTTTTTTTGCCTTTCAGATTTGAATGACGAATAGCGTTTTTTTTTTGCTTTTCGCAGTTCGTCATTCGTCATTCACCTTTCAATTCTTTATGATTTAATGTAGACATTAATCTTTTAGTGTTTCCTGTGAGCTATACAAGTGTTGCTGGAGTTTTCAATCTTTGCAACCATGTAACATTGATTGTATCATCAAAAAAAGTCCGAGGATTTGCTCCCGGATTTGTCCCTTTTAGTGGGAAAATTTCCCCCTAGAAAAGAAGTCTCTCGGGAGTACAAAAACTTCTGGAAAAAAATGACATGTGCTAAATTGAAGTCTGTTTGACTTTTCAAAATGTATTTTTGCCTTTTTTTTGCCTTTTTTTTTGCTTTTCGCAGTTTGTCATTCGTCATTTGCCTTTAAATTTTTTATGATTTGTTATAGACATTATCCTTCTGTTGCTGAATATTTTCAGTTCAGTTTTGCCCGCGTAGCTGAGTTCTCCAACACTCGCCTCGCTACAGTTACAGCACAATTAGCCCCTGTGGTTGAATTATTTAGCACCGCAGACACGACCGTTTTTTCGATATATGGTTTGTTTACACGGGGAAATTAGAGATGAAAATGGCCGTTCCATACAAAAGCAGCCCGTCAATTCCGTCGACAAATGAACGATCTTTATCCGACACTTTGAATGAATTTTCATCTCACCTAGAACGGTTTCTATTACAATCTGAAGATTTTCTTTATCTAAAGTTATGGAAAATCCTAAAATATGATTACACAATTTAAAATTTTCTTTGGATTTGAAGATACATTATTCCTCTTTACGATGATATATTTCTATTTATAATACTGAAAATATTGTCTTATTTCCGGCTGAATAAAATCCCTAATTCTGAGAGAGCAAACATGTATTGGAATATATACATATATGAAATCGTATGTGGAATCGTACATAATTTATTCTTCCTTATGATGATAAGAATTATTTGAATGTTATCCAGTTCAAAAGATATACGCTGCGAAAGATGGATGGGGGTACCCCGAGTATCCTCCGACATAACAGGATTATTAGCTAGCACTAATTCTCCCTTGGGCAGTCTGGTATCGGTAAGCTCAGTAGTGCCGTTTTAGCCCAGGGGCACCTCCGAAGCACCAGCATGTGAGTGCCAGTGTTCTATGCACCCGCATGCAGTCACACATTCTGCGACCATTCCGAGATTAAAAAAATCGGAAATTCTTTACGTACGCCGCATCGTTATTTCCTGCTGCGCAGGTACAAATTATACTTGGAATTAAAGATAACTCTTTCGTCCTGACGACTATGAAAAAATAATGAAAAGGTGCCAACTGGTTCAAACGATGTGAAATATATGCCAAATGGGCATACCCTCAACTATTTTCTTGTTTTTCTTCTTTTCAACAGGCTGATTCTTTGATGGAAAGTGACGATCATGAAGTTGCAACACACTATCTTTGCTCGTGCTCGACTGACCTCGAGGACGTCTGCGCAGGGACGGCACTTTTTCTGTTTCGGTGAAGGTGATCATATGATGCACAAAATCTTTTCTAAATTTATGGCTTGTTTTCAGGGGTTTGTCTTTTGAGAATGCTTAATAGAGAATGTAAGAATTCAACATGGCAACGTTCAACAGATTAAACCACACGCTTCTACCATTTAAGAGTTTTCATTTTGAACTATGTGTACGATAGGCCGAGTAGGTCTTGATTGTGATAGACTATCATATCCCCTTTCTTCAGTTTCTTCTGTACCTTCTTTACCTTTTCAGGAATGGCTTTGCCATTTCCTCTCAAAGTTCCTGTCACACCAGTTCACATTTCACACAAGTTTATGACCAATGCCACAGAGGAATAGAAATTGTCCATGAACACACGATACCCTCTCCCAGCATATTCCTTCAAACACGAACATTGTCGTTGAACACATTTCCCCATGATCTGATGCCGGTTCCGGACGGAAGATCCCTGACATACAGTGTTTCAACTACGATCATTTTCGTTGGAAAATTTTCCCTTGACATGATGGCCGTTACCGACGCAAATATCCCCTTACTCCAAAAAGACATCAATAAGTCTATGAATGTATATTAAAAAGTTTTTTCTCCTTTTACTATCATGGTTCATAAAACTCTATCATTGAACACTAAAGAAAAAGTATTCCTTCATAGGTTTTTACTTATAACATTGTATTTGCAACATTTTAGCGGCGCTTGTTGAATCTTTATTTCTGTGAGCGCATATACAAATTGTATATCAAATTGGAGAGAATTTTCGGCTCTTTACGCTGATACCAAACTTTGTTGAGCGCGCCACTTGGTTACAGAATTACGAAATGCGAAACTTGCCCAATTTGCGGCAGTTCTTGTGCCTTTATTTTTGTGTGCGCATGTATGATCAATATATGGAAATGAGGAAACACGTTTCGTCTTTATTTCCATGTAAGATTTATCAATATCAAGTGGTATAGAAGATATCGAGTGCCAAAGAAAGTTACATGAAAATCGAGCTTCAGATCACATGATAAGAAAAGCACCCTTTGTGCGTCGCTTGCTGCATTAGGGCATGTACATATTATATATCACTTTTTAGTTTCCCTATGGGAGTCACTTACGGAGGTGCTAAGTGCATAAAAAATTGATATAGGGATTCGAAGACAATTCATTTGTTTTCATTGTGATGTAAAATTCAACAAAATTCCTTTCACTGTGTAGGAGATATTCATTGCGTAAGAAAGGCACATGAAAATCTCGCTTCAGATATGATAATAAAGTCGGCCAAATTACCTTTTTGTGCGGCCGTTGCTTTGTCTTTATGAATTGTTTTACATGGAATAAAAGCCAATCATTTTCTCTATCTTATGATATAAAAATGTCATAATACATTAAGCACATCATGAGAAAATTGTTGTGACAAAACAGTGTAAAACTAAAAATATATAAAAATCACCTTTTTTGTGGCACATGCTGTATCTTTATTTCACGAGACGCACATACGTATTTTACATCGAATTGAAGGCAATCTTTTTCTCTTTCAAATGATCCCATCTCTATTGATTCCACCCAAGGGTTCAGAACACAGGCCGTGCGATAGGAAGCCATGCATATGGTCAAAATGCACGCATCTCAGTAAACGACAGCACTTGCGGGTCAGTAAGCTCTTCAGAGAGGGCAAAAATTGCCCACAGGCTATTGGCACATGCGGCAGGGAGTGGGGGAAAATTGAGTGATTTTAACGCTTATTTTCAGTATGATAAACATTATCAATGTCCACACAAGTTTTGGAACATGTGTGCACATTATTTAGAACACCAACGAACTAAACACAGCCGGAACAAAAATACAAGCGTTGAATTGCTAGAGATAAAAATTTCCAAACTTATTTCACTACTAAGAACTGCAGCTATAATTAGTTAGCATGATAATAATTAACTGTGCTACTTGCATCTCGCTAAGGAGTCATATGGGCAAAGCTAATTTCATCCCAGAAATTCCGGAAACTGCATCTTAAGGGTTAATGTCTACATTAAATCATAAAGAATTGAAAGGTGAATGACGAATGACGAACTGCAGAAAGCAAACAAAATCACTATTCGTTGTTCAAATTTGAAAGGCAAAAACACATTTTGAAAAGTCAGACATATTTCTATGAACAATCATTGTTTTACATTAAAGAATATGTGTTTAAAGGATTCCAAGTGTGTACTTTCAATTTTGCACACCTTATATTTTTCAAGAAGTAGTTTTTGTTCTCCCGAGAGACTTCTATGCTAGGTGGAAATTTTTGCCACCAAATGGGACTGCACCAGGAGCAAATCCTCGGACTTTTTTTGGGTGAAGCAATCAAAGCTATATGGTTGCAAAGCTTGAAAACTCCATACACTCTTGTTGCATAGCTCACAGGAAACACTTAAAGATTAATGTCTACATTAAATCATAAAGAATTGAAAGGCAAATGATGAACTGCGAAAAGCAAAAATAATTGCTATTCGTCATTCAAATCTGAAAGGCAAAAAAACATTTTGAAAAGTCAAACAGACATTATTTCTATGAAAACTTATTGCTTTACATAAAAGGATATGTGTTCGAAAGCTTGCAAGTGTGTAATGTAAATTTTGCACACCTCATTTTTTTCCAGAAAAAGTTTTTGTACTCCCGAGAGACTTCTTTTCTAGGGGGAAACTTTTCCCTCTAAAAGGGACAGCTCCGGGAGCAAATCCTCGGACGTTTTTTGATGATACAATCAATGTTACATGGTTGCAAAGCTTGAAAACTCCATCAACACTTGTTGTATAGCTCACAGGAAACACTAAAAGATTAATGTCTACATTAAATCAAAAAGAATTGAAAGGCGAATGACGAATGACGAATGACGAACTGCGAAAAGCAAAAAAAATCGCTATTCGTCATTCAAATCTGAAAGGCAAAAAAACATTTTGAAAAGTCAAACAGACATTATTTCTATGAAAAATTATTGTTTTACATAAAAGGATATGTGTTCGAAAGCTTGCAAGTGTGTAATGTAAATTTTGCACACCTCATATTTTTCCAGAAGTGGTTGTTCTTCTTCTGAGAGACCTCTATTCTAGGGGGAAATTTTTCCCACTAAAAGGGACAGCTCCGGGAGCAAATCCTCGGACTTTTGTTGAAGAATCATTTTTGCAAAACATTGTTTCTTTGGGTCATTTATATCAGAGTCAACAATGAAATTCGAATGGCAAATTAATTTGCTTTTCACCATTCAGATATAAGCAAAATATGAAAGACGAAAGGCAAAAAAATTTGCTATTCGTCATTCAGATATCATCAAACATGAAAGACGAAAAGCAAAAAAATTTGCTATTCGTCATTCGAATGACGAATGACGAACAGCGAATAACGGTCTAAATTCTGGTCGCCTGTTAAACTACAGCTCTTGTAGACATCTGGCGAATAATAGTCATGAATCAAGATGTACATAAAGCTTCCTAATGACTTTGATAAGCATTTCAAAACGTACTTTCACATTGTTTTCTGGTCTAGATCATTGTTGTTTTAAATAAGCAAACCTGATAACCATTCCGAGATAATAAACCCTTATAAATCTAGATTACGAAACATCTTCAACCATGTTAACAAATCAAATTAATGTTCAATGAAAAGAGACCTTGGTTGTGCAATGAAAAGTACCTTTTGGGCATCCAATTACGAAATTCTTGATTTGATGTCTATATCTTTGCATATGCAAAACTATTTATAACATAAAATGCAACTAATAAAAAATCATTATAAATGTTAAGCGCTTACTGACAACAATGTAGAAACAATTATTTTACAACATATATAGAGAAACTTATTACAACAGTTTTCACAGTTTAATACAATAAATTAATGTCAAATGTCAAGAAACGTGGTTAATTCTGATTTATCCAATGGACGGCTTATTTCCTTTTGATCTTTACGCAATGATAAATCATGTATCAATAAAACTCAACCTATAATTATTACCTCAAACATTTATCACCATCACTTATTTCCGACGATTCGGCATACCTAGAGGAAAAGGGCAATTATAGGGCGGAGCTAGCAACATCTTGCCGACAACCTTGAGCCATATCAACATTGTTGCACATTTAAAAATGTAGCCAGAGATCAAAGGAAAGGGAGTAGCTCGGTGACAAGAGGCATCAAAACAAAAACAATACCTGACACTTTAGTCTTTCTCAATTATTTGAAACAACAAATATCAAGCTAATCGTGAAACGCATTTAGAGTGTAAAACAAACAGGTTTTTAGTCATCACTGATGATAGGAATTTACCTGCATCCCAGAAAACCACCAATTGATTTGTGAAACAAATCTGAGTATTTAAGTAATTCACACGGGAAAAGACCTCTGATGAAAAAACTGAATACAAAATTTCACTTAATATACACAATGACACTGGTTATAAAATTAAGATATATCTATGAAAAAAGCAGCGAATGGTGGAATTGCTCAAGCGCCTTAAATAACACCTAAATCACTCACTCTGTGAAAAACAAAACGGTAATAGGAAGGTCAGTAATATTTAATTTAGTAAAACTAAGACACATGCCTGTTCGGGTAAGGGAAATCAAAAGCTTGTTGAAAGCCGATCAGGTTATCCTAACCATCCAATTATTCATCAATTCAAGGCGCTAGGAAGGACATAAAGGTCAGTGTTCTTAGGGCTGTTTCTTGAGTCGTATACACCCACTTGTGCTACCATGTATCTATTACCTGTGCACTATCAATTTGTTTCTAAATACTATAATGAACTCGTTGTTATGGTAACTCAGATCAGTTTAGTCATGTCATATCAGTGTCACAAGTATTCATTTTGTACCCTTCATGTAAGACACTTGGTCATCTTGAAAGTGTATATCATCTTTATCATTCACCATCTTGAATGTTAATATTATTTGAACAGGTTTGTGTCCAAAATAGTCTCTCAGTATCTTGAAGTTCACAGCAGCAATGGCAACTTCTAAGACTAAACGGTTTGATGAAACTTTATGAAACTCTATCTCCACATACTCTGGAGGAAGTGGAGCAGGAGGAGCTTCTGAATCAAAGTACAGAACCAGAGTGTCAGTCTCTATTTGTCTTCTCAATGCGGCAATGAGGGAATCAATACGTTTCTCTTCATACTGAAACCCCTCAATGATTAATGTTTTAGAAAAATATGTTTCAAAGCCCCCAAGGTAAAATGATCCACCACCTTCAACCATAGAGAATGCTGAAACACACCGGTTAAGCCACAAATGTATCCAGATATGTTCTGCTAAAATACAAGGATCTTTAGAACACCATTCCCCTTGTCGTTTCTCAAAAAGCTTCTTATATCAGACATTTTGACAGTCTTGTAAATTCCTAAGCCCTTGAACACGAGGTAGTGTGTCTAGAAATCTATTTTTCGTCTTCAGGTATATTCTAATCTGTTCACAGGTCGGATTCATAATACTAAAATCATCCCCAACCTTTGTATTGAAATTAACAGTAGTGACACTCTCTAAAGGCATACAATCAACAAAAACAACAATGGAATAGAGATCGTTTGTATCTTTACCAATATCCTTGAAAATACTTGTCATCCATTTAACTCTGAAAGTATTGACAAAAAGACATCCATCTTCTAACATATGATACAGATGAGTACCAATCATCTCATGGAAATAACCTAAAAAGCTGTCACACGTCTCCTGGCCGTCAATGTGGACAAGAACCACTCCTCCCCCGGAGTTCTTCATTGCAGATGCAAGACACTTTAACTTCCAGCTTAACCGCTGTCTTGCCTCTCTCGTCTGACGCCAATTTATCCTGTCAACCAAGCTGGCGGCCACATGTGTTACAATATTCCGTGTTTCCAGGTCAGGGAGCTTGTCAGTATTTCCTACAATTGTTTCACTTTTCCTGCATTTTCCTAATTTGATATATTTTATTTGGGTTCTTTAATTCCTGAGCATACTGATACCCGAATAAATGTTCGGATAGTGTCTTATTAAATCTCTCTACGAGGGCTTGACTTCTGTGCGCTTCTTTTACACCTCTTCTTATTCTAACGTTGTGTTTTGATAAAAGTTGTGTTACATCTCCCATAAACTCACGCCCAGGATCTACTTGAAATATACCCGGCCAATTCAAAGGGCTTCTTCTATATATTTTCTCTAAAGCTTTAGCTACTTCTGTGGAGTTCTTAGTAGTTAATGCCTCTGCTTCCTTATATCGACTGGCAACATCTACCACAGTTAACGCATACTTATAAGTCTTTCTATTTACTCGGTCGTGAGGTAGAAATAGTAGGTCTGCTTGATGAACTTCATTTGGTACGGATATATCAAATTTTTGCCTCGGTACATATTTAGGTGGGGGTAAATATATTTGCCAAATGGCCTGTTTCATTAACCAATTTTTCGCTTCTGCCTTAGTGACCTTTGCAGCCTTGGCGAGTTTATCTACAGCTGCTAGGCCTTTCCAATACCCCTGGGGACTATAATAAATCTTTTGCATCTTCTTCGAAGAAGACATCTCTTATATAAGAAGGATTATGTTTTTAAATATCCATATGCGTATGTAATTATACCATCATCGGCAATCCATCTTTTTTTATCTAATGGAGATAATGATGTCTTTTTAAGCCGCATTGCGTACATGTTATGTCCTTCACTTCTCAAAGTATTCATTTCATGTTTAAAAGTCTTCTTATCGAATAGTGCCTCTTTATACTGCTCAACGTTGGTATTATTCTTTACTACATATCTTTTAATTCCTTTAGCTTTCTTTATTTCTGTTTCAGATTTTTTAAATACAATACATCTTCGGTCTTAATCCTACGTATTCAGAAATAGGAACACCCGAACATTCATCCTTAAATTTACCCAGAACCTTCTTATTTTTTACGCTGTGCAATGGGTGATTTTCATCAAAATCACTAGTATCGTACAAGTCAATTTTTTCTTTCATGTCTTCGTAAACATCATCGGTTTGTATCTCTAATAACAATGAATCCGTATCGGTATATAAAACTTCGCATTTATTTCCAAATTGTTTCTTCATCTCATTATAATAAAAATCGTACATTAAGTGTTTTGATAAGTCTAATATACTCATACCAACGTATATTGGTTTGTTCAATTTTACGATTGTCTTATTCATATGAACAGCCGCTAAATCATGGTCAAAGATTCTAAACTCATTAAAAGCAGGATTAGCAATAATAAATAATAAATAATAATATACATTTTAACGCCTAATATCCAGTGCGAGGCACTGCTCACTGGCGGTACATTATTACCCTGAAGGAATTGTACTCCAGCAGCTACTTAGCGCTAAGTCCGTACAACCCTATATTCAGGTACCCATTTTAACAGCTGGGTGGACTGAGTGCAATGTGGATGAAGTGCCTTGCCCAGGGACACAACACAGGAAGAGACCCAAGTCACAAATTTTTGGTGTCTCCACTGGGATTCGAACCCGGGTCTCTGGCGTGAGAGGCAAGCAAGCTTACCACTACAATAGCCTTTCTTAATGGTTCTTCTTCCTCATTTGTTCTGAATAATCTTACGTTTATTCTATTCCTCACATTTTCCATAGTTTTACCGTATACAGAATAATTCATTAATTTGTAAAGGTTTTTCTCAAAATCACTAGTAGCTTTCGTCCTCAAATCTGTATTCATTCTAATATACGGCTCCATCCAAGGGCTCTGATCAAATTTAAGAATTCTGTGTATTTTAGTTAACTTCATACCCAATGAAAGATATAATTGGAGATTTCTGTAATGAATTACGTATTTACTTTTATTCATTAAGTTAGGCACTAATTTCTCTACATCGGGAATTTTTTCTCCGTTTAATAAATTATTTTGATAATCGGAGAACCATTCTTGTTTCACCTTAAGTCTTTCAGGGGCCAATGGATAGGTATTATGATTAATATGGGTCTCTTTCGAGTATTCTAAGTTTACTTCGAGAATTAAACCCTTCTTCGAATCTTTAGGTATCTTCATAATGTCGAGATTCTTATATTCTTCTTCTTCTACCCACTCAAACCCACCCGTAGGTAAATATTGACTCATCGCCCATCCGTAAAGGTTATTCGCGTCTAAGTAAAGTATATGACTAGAGGGCTTACTCGAATCATATCCCTCTACATATTTATTGTTAGCCTTGGCGTGTCTCTTGGACACCATGGATATTCCACCTCTGAGCCCTTTCTCGATAAACAAGTGCATGTCATAGTCGGTTAGTAGCTCTAGTTTTACTCTGGTTTTAAAAAGTAAAGCGTCCCAGGATAGCCCCGGACCAGTAAAATAGTGTGCGGGATCTAAATTGTAAATTGTAAATTTCCCACCACCCAAGACAGCATTTGTTAGTTTGTTTCTCTTATCCTCAATCATTTCTTGGGGATATATAGAGGATATCCCCCCCATGATTTCGCTTAATTCCATTTTAATATTATGCGGCAAATTCTTAAAGCAATAAGTACAAAAACCTAAACATATTAGTACGCCTGCAAAACACATCAACAATAACATTATGCCTGCGAGTAGTGCAAAACCTAAACATATCAGTAATAATACAAGTGCCAACATTTATATTTAAAATTTTATGCCTTAATTATAAAAGAGATGCCAGAGATACTACCTAAAGAAATTACTTTAACTAGCAAAATTTAGCTAACTAATAAATAGCCGATTCAAATCTACCATTATTGATAATCAATTTAGCATCCATAATGACATACACGTAAGCCTTTATTAGTCCAGCTGTTTCTGCTTTTTTAGTTATTGCTATCGTCATTCCTTCACTACCATTCTCAATTCGCCTACCAGAACCGTGTAATTCATCGTCATCGGTTGTCCTAAGATCGAGCCATAGAGCATGCTTGTCGGTTAAGAACTTACCAATAGTCATATCCGTAAGACAAAGATCTTTCATCACCATATTCGTTAATGGGTTACGTTTTATGCTGGGAAGCTTCTTAATTTCATCCCATAAGTTATATTTACGCATATCTTGACTGTACAACTGGTTTGGTACTCCTTCAATGGTCATTTACACGTTATTAATTTTAGGATTGTAAAATGATTCCGTTATTCTACCAAACTCTGGGGTGGGCTCTTTAAATAACATCAAAACTCCTTTCGTAGACTTGGCTGGTACATTGATGTTAATATTCCACACCGTATCACTTTTATTCAAAGGTATCATGCGGTGCCGAAGTATGCGATCATAGTGTATTGGTATAGAACTATTATACATCGAATGGATTTCGCTGGCTAATTCTGGCTCTTTGACTTTATCAAATTCCAAAGCAATATTCTTAATTTCATACTTCGTATTGTCCTCTCCTGTAATTACATTCTTATAATCATTAAATGTCAATTCATATTCTATTCTATCTCCCAATGCAGCTTGATAGAAAGGCATGTGAGTCTCTAACAATTCAAAATCTAGAGGAATATAAAAGCGATTTCCTAGGTTATCGGCTATGGCTTTGTCTTCTACAATGGAAGCATCACCAAGACCAGATCCCATTCTTAACCTGGTGACATTTTGATTTTTAGTTGTGTCAATACCTTGATAATGTAAACTGCCTCTTTCTTGTGTAGTTCTCCAAAGATCTACGTAAGTGTAATATATATCGCTATCATCTATAGACAATACCACATTACTACTTATCTTAACGGTTGTTTTCTTCACAATGGAGCGACCAATATTCTGCACAATGCTACTGTTAGCATCTTTATCACCATCCGATGTTAGGAATAAATCGAAAGCCAATCTGACCGTACCCGGGACTATGACATCGTGGCTTCCAAGATTAGGAAAGCAAACTAATAGTTGTTCATTCTGATCAATAGTACTCGGATTGTTACTTACCCTAACACTGGACCTTTCTCCTTTTACACCATAGGGCTCTCTAAAATTACGCGATGGATTGAGTTTCTGACCGTAGTTCGACATTTTATTAATACATATTTATATGTTTAAAGGAAAAACATATATTTATAAAATGTATGACTTCAATTATTTTGATGACAGAGATGTTGGAGATTACAGAGATGAAGCTTATGAAATGGATGGAAGCATTTCTTCCGAAAGTTCAATCCCAAGACAGGTATTATCACCTAATGTGACTAGTTTACGAGATGAACTAAGAGATCCAAGAACAAGATTGCTTAAATCATCCGTGGATGATTTTTATAATGAAGTTGGTGAACCTAGTGGTGGTAGAGATTATTCTAAGTTTACGGTAGATCAGGATGGAAAGCTTAACCTTAAAAGTCACCCCGAAGTGGACTTATATTACCAAAGAGGTGTGAATAAAGGTAAGGTAAAGCCTCTAGAAAGTTTACGCCAAAAACTAGGGGTAAGGGGTATTCGCGAAGAATTAGGGTTTTCAGATTATAAGATTAGGCAAAAACTTGCAGAACTGATTCGACTAAAACTTAATAACCAATTGGCACAGTTGGATGAAGCGGAACTTCTTTCAGCGAAAACCCAATACAAGCCACTAATGAATCTATTAATGCAATAGACAATGTCCTGCAAACTATAAATGACCCACCTTTAAATACTGAGGGATTAGAATTTAGTATTAGAGAGTTGAGGGGTCTCGATCGAGCTATGAAAACTCAAAGAGGGGAATTAATTCATAACTTAGCTTAACTAACACACCTGGATGAAGAAATAGAACGCGAAAAAACTAAATTAACTCAAGCGGAAGGCCAAGAACAAACCGAACGCATTAAAGGAAGAATAAGGGATTTGGAAGTCGAAAGGTCAGCTAGATTAGAAGCTGCATCGATAAATAAAAGCGCCCTAAGTTCACAAAATCAACGTATAAAGCAGACTTTTAGACAACTCTTAAACAAAGATGAACCGTTAGGCGAGCGTCTTAAGACATTATTCCGAGAACAGGGCATAACAATAACCTCTATTATAACAGCGATAGGGTTTATAATTTCAACCATAGTTCTCTCCGTAACAGGAGGAGGTGGACCAGTGCCCCCTAATAATAATAAATCTCCTAATAAGATTAAGGAGTGGCTACAATATATAGGTAATGGATTATCTAAATTAGCTGGGAAGGCTGCAGCGGCTTTACCAGGAATAATAGGAAGTATTTTATCTTGGCTTTTAACCTTCTTGTCTAAAACAGCGACTTGGTTAAGTCAAAATATATGGGCATTAATGGTAGCTATCGGAGGTATAATAATTCTGTATAAAAAAACTAAGATTTCCAAATAATAACTAACCCTACTATTACTCCACTTAATATAATTATACGTTTTTTATAATTATGCTTTTCGAGTACCCCTGGGTTTTTATATCTCTCTGGTAATTTACTCTTAGATTTTGGTTCTTGGCCTTTCTTATATATTAAAGCACTCATTGGTATCCGCGGGATGCTGTGCTTTAATTTACTCTTAGGTTTTGGTTCTACATTTTTACCTAAATTTCTATCAGGGGTCGCAATTACAATTTCATCGTTATACCCTTCCGATTTACCTACCCTAAGTTTCATATCGCTAGGAATCATGTATAAGCCATAGCCTATAACATAATCTAATCTAGAACTGGCGTATTGTAATACTTTTTCATATCTTTTTATAGCCTCATGGATATCTACTGGTCTAGCAATGGCGTCTTCTACATTGGCAATGAACTGTTTTTGGGCATCTAATGCAGTTCCATCGCCCACGATATTAGTTCTAGTTTGCCCTTGAGCACCTAATAAAGCCCAGACATACGTTCCAATAGAATCGTTCAATCTTTGAACACCCGGTTTAGTGAAGCCATTCGCTTTATCCAAAACAAAGGTTTGCCAATGCTCTTGAACTTGTTTTATAAATGAAACCTGCCATTTACCCTTGGAAATATATCGTGGTTTTTTATCAAAATACAGTACTCCTCTAAGCTTATCTTGTGATTCTACATCAAGAAAAACCCAACCATTGGGATCATAATTTGTCTGGATCATATTCTGGTTATCAGAATTAACTTCGGGTATAAACATATATCCCATCCCATTATTTTTCCCTCGGGGACGCCAATCAGTATTTGTTGATACGTTAAATTCATTACAGATTCTTTCATATGCTGCGACATTGTACAGATTATTATTGGATTCCCATGATTCATCTTGAGGTAAGGGAACCCCCATCACGCTTAAAATACGCCTAATTTGATAATATACGTGAAATAAAAATATTGCCTTCGTTAACCCGCTCTTTGAAGAGAGATGATCTTTATAAGATATACCACACCCTGTCGTAGCACACCACACAGCAAAATGCAGTTGATTTTGCCAAAATTGCATGTGGTTATTTTTCCATTTTTTTATTTCATCTTCGTTAGAAATAATAACCTCATAATTTTCGAATATATCGATAAATTTTATCTCGAACTTAGAGCCCTTAGCATCTACCCATATCGATTGAGTCATAAGGTTTATTTTTTTATTATTTTTAGTAAATTCTGCTTTATAATGAGGATGGTTATCATAGTAGTCATAACCACGCCAAATTATTTTATCGCCTAAATCATATACACCACCGGCTTTATAACTTGCCTTATCGTTATACTTGTAGGTTGCCATTTTTATTATTTAAAGATAAACTTTTAAATATTAAAATGTATTTAACTATCTCCAACTTTGAGAATGGACAAACGTTCGAACTTGCAAGAGCTCTAGACAATGCCGATGGAGAGATGCGATTTGGATTATGCGAAATTTTATACTATCCTAATTGGTATAACATAAATGAGGGGAACAATGAGTTTACGAGGGAAGAAACAACTATAACTATTCCGGATGGTTATTATAATGTTTGTATGCTAAATGATTACTTTAAAGAGCATGGTTGTAAAGTATCGATTAATACGGCTAATGGAAAACTAACAATAGAAAAGATTGGAGATGTGGGACTATTGAGAATTATACCTGTGGAGAATGAAACTTAAAACAGTGGAAAGTACGTTTCATTTACTAATCTTCAATATAAAAGACTTAAGGTCGGGCAAATACCTAACTTAACAATCACAATATTAGACACAGAAAACCAACTAATAAATATGGGCTACATGACTCTAACATTGCAATTCTTGGATTAAAAGAATAAATAATAAATAATAAAGATGACGGATTCTGGCGGACCTAGAAATGAAAATTGTACGAAAGTAGTTGAAAATAGAGAAGAAAAACTTAGTGAATTAAAGGATGTTAGAATTATAGATAAAATCAATTATTATAGGCGGTTGGTAATGGCGGGTGATGGGGTAAATACAATTTATAGAGACCTAGAGAACCAGATATACAGGATAAGCCACTTACCTAGGTTGGTTTTCAATATTAAGGTTACTCCAAGGAATACAACACTGGTTACGAGACAACGTTTTCTAAAGAAGATTACAAATGAAGGCCTAGCAATGGTATTGTATAAACCCCCAACTTTGAGAAGTGTTGTAGTTAATAATTTTGGCTATAGCCATATAGGACCAGGGAAGTTGTGTTTAAAAAAAAAAGTGGAGAGATATGAGAAACTTGATTTTCTTGGTGATGTTTTTCTATCTATTTCAGATGACTTTACAAATATAAAAAATAAAGTATATCAATATGGCACCAATTTTTTACTAGAATTAGTATTAGGAGACGAGCCTGATGATTTTGTTACAGTTTTACCCGGACTGAACATTAAATGGAAAGACTCAGGATATTGTTGGATAAATATTATGTATCTGGGAGGCCCCTGGAGGGTTAACTTCGGGGGTAGCGACTATATACCAGATAGTCGCTACCGCCCCACTGACTTTGAACACGAACTAGTTGGAAATTTGATTGAGTTTGATAAAATTTACTTACATAATAATGTATTATTTATTGGGTTAACGTCCGCTTTTGATTATTTTGATCCACTATTAGCTATTAACGCCAATAACTATTAATGTGTGGTATAATTGAATTAAAAGAATAAATAATAATTAATAAAGATGACAGATTCAAGTGGGCCACATCAAACAATTGACAAATGTTTGAATACAGGTATAGCAGATTTAGGTAATGTTGAAGGATTTGATATAGCTGGAGAAGTAGGTAAAACATATGCCCTTCAATTAACTAATTTTGGAGTTTATAAAAGAAAAGAAGTTGATGCGGGAGGAGGAGGAGGTTCTGTAGATATTTTTAAGGGTGATGGTGTCGAGGATAAAACTTATGGCTTTTTATTTAAAATGGTAATTACAATAAGAAGGAATTAAGCGATAAACCCCAGACTTTAAGCGAATTAAAAGATGTCGATATCACATCTCTCGAGACATTGACTGAACCGAAGAAGGTAATACAATATTACACCAATAATCCAAGAAAACTTACGTATATCGTAGAACCTAAATGGTAATTAGATATTTATCTAAATCCGGTAAATACCATAATTGGAAGGCGGCACTTCCTCAATAAAATCATAAACAGTGGAAGTGCATTAGTGTCTTATTCACAGAACAAAAAAAATAGCGTCAAAGTTGTTAATAATAATGGGGAGTATGGTTTAGATAAAAATGATGCATTCAAACCTAATGCCCCGGCTTTTCTATCAGGTTTTGAAGAATTTACCGAAAAGAATTACGGTGAATATATTTACATAGCTATGAATTTAGGTACTGTACCCGATGATTTTGCAACGATATTGCCCGGGCTAAACATTAAATGGACTGTTCCGAATAAGCCCCTGTATATGCTTATAACACCCGATGAGATAAATCATAATTTAGAAGGTGAGATTACAATAGACCGCCCAAGTGGGAGTAGGATCAGAGTTACTACGATATCTATGCATACTAATATTGTTTTTAAAAGATTAATGTCTACTTCTCACCCAATTTCAAAAGACTATCTACGGACCTTTAAGGATTAGATCCTAATATAATAAAATGCGGTCCGTATTAGCGAGCGACGTCGATAAATTTCGCTTGAATAGGATAAGCGAGATAAAAGATGAGATTATTAAAGACTACGACTTTCACATGGCTAAGAGTAAATCCATTAAAAAAGTTTTAAATGTAACTGAAACATTGGATACAACATTAATTACTTGTAGTATTGCCTTAGGAGCTAGTGGTGTGGGGGTTTTGGCAACCGTGATAATGGCCCCTGTAAGCATCGGAATCATGGTTACGGCGAGTATAACCAGTTTCCTTGGAACATCCATGAAGGTTGCGTCCAAGAGGTTACGTTCTAAACTTAAAAAACATGAAGATATATGTATTATCGCAAATTCTAAATTAAATACCATTTCTAGCCTTATTTCTAAAGCTTTAGATGGTGGCTGTATCTCTAATGAGGAATTTAATTTTATTACGGCTGAACATTCAACCTTTTATGAAATGATAAGCCAAATTAAATCTCAAAAGATTGGCAGAAAAAATATTATAGAAACGTTTAAGAAAGACTAACTCTTATATAAAATAATCATATCCAAAGTTAGATATGAATATGCAATAAAATATGTAATAAAATATGCAATAAAATATGTAATAAAATATGTAATAAAATATATAATAAAATATATAATAAAATTAGCATTACGAAATGTGAGAGACCACCGAGGTGATGTGAGATTCGAACTCACAATATTGCAACAACCCGTTGGCCAGACGGAATGTTACATGCTATACCACATAGCTATCAGGACCTGACGTATAAAGCAGCACAAACAGATATATTTATATTTACTATCGTAGAAATGAAATTTTTTGGTCTCAATTGATAATCTAATACTATACAAACTAAATACAACCCTAATTTTGGTGTAATTTTGATGTAAAACTGCTTATAATACGTATTATCGGCGAACAATAGATATTGATTTTTCACTTGTGGTGCAATAACCGCAACCGGAAACCAGTTCCGTGAAACCAGTTTTGTGATATTTCATGACCGCTTTATTGACAAATGTTTCTGACAGAAATGTAAATCAATACAGACGGCAACAGCTGGTTGTTGCTAAAGTGTTGTCCACAATCCCCAGTGAGATGTACGTTAAAAATATACGTGTGGCTAAAAAGGAGGATTTTAATGTAATTCATACATTAAAAATTTCCCGTGGTCCAGACCCCCATCGTTTTTTAATGTACAAAGTACATTAAAAAATACGTGTGTCTAAAAAGGAGGTTTTTAATGTATTTCATACATTAAAAATACATTACAAATTTCCCGTGGTCCAGAACCCCCATTATATACCTACTTACGGTTCAATAAGAAAGGCTTTTTCTGCATGTTTCCATATCTCTTTTGAAGCAGGCACTTTTGAACGTTGTCAGAGAAATAGTTGTAACCTGATAGCTTTGGTACTCATGGTATACATTTTATAGGGCCAGGAATCATATATTTTATCACAATAACTGAAGACTTACATAGCCTCAGGAAGTCTTCTACACTCATAGACTTCAAACTTTGTTTCTTCTGTGAAGAGGTCGCCCAAGATATCATGAAGTATCCATTCCTCTGTCATTATACACCTCTTGTCAACAGTGAGCCTGATGATGACTGATCCCATCTCTGTTTTGACATCATGAACATCATTGCTTTTCAATTTATCCATGCCATTTGTGACTCTTTCAAATATCTCCTCTTCATGCTCTGCATTCTTGATTGTGATAACTGCCTTGTTATGTGAGCTGGACTCCGAACCTAGTTTGATAAAATGAATATGAAATCACAATGGTCATTACTTCTTTCATTCAAAAAGCATAGTAAATTCTTATTCCACACATTTGAATATTTTGTTACAACCAACTTAAATAATAATATAATAACAATGAAATCAAGGGGCCAGGGATCTATATAGATATCAAATATATCTTGTTATGAATTTATACTAAGTTTTTAAAAGATTACTTTGAGTTATTGACTTTAGGAATTGCAAATGAGCGAGGTGGCATGGACTGCATGAAACAATTATTCTATTAGGAGATAAATTGTGTTTACATGAAATGAAAAATGTGCTATCTACATAATGTATCTTTAGATGAATGCAAAGGCTAAGAGCACTCACCTTCTTTGACTGTTATAGATGAGTCTCCCTCGCCATCAATGGACTGACAGAGAATGTGATAGTAATGTTCTGCATGTACAACCATTGACGTTTCTGTGAAGGAGAAACATTATGACACGGTGTTAAATAATTTAACAATATGAATAACCATTAATAAAAAGACCACAAACAAAAGTTGATAATGTCATCTCAAAAGAGTTTTTCTTTCATCAGAACCATGACAGTGGTAAAAGAGGTATAATGAAAAGATGAATGAGAAAAAATGGTTGGGCTTACATATATTTGCTAATTGTTTTATATAATAATATTTACATATTCCTCGTAATTACATATTTTCTTTAAATTTTTCATAAGTGAAGATGTTTTTTGTTTGCTATAAAGCTCTTTGAAATCAAATTGAGATCACAACAGCGTTAAAAGGTTGTATGAAATGTGGAACTTTGAATACATCGTTATAACTAGATTGCTGTAGACTTAAAGAACATACTGTTTGATTTATTCCCAAATTCTCCTTCATTAACGCCTACAGTGTGGTCACACTTCCTCCAGCAACGCCCATCGCGGCCATGTCCATTTTCTGGCAAGAGAATAGTTTTTGATAAACTAAACAACAAGGTAAAACTACGATGGATAAAACTGAAACACCGCCATTAATATAAACGAAATAGACGAAACATCATAAGAGACAATTCCGTTTTGTTACTTTTCCTTTTACAATCCCCGTATGAAGTCATTTTTTTCACACTTAATACACTGTGGCTTGAGACCTAAAGACAAGTACATGACAGACGATATCTGTTTAAATTCCTTCCCTATTCCGAGATTTAGTTTATAACAAGTTTGAACAGGTTACATTGCATTTGTTTCCTCGAGTTCAGGTTACATACAGTTAGATTTCCCACCAAGTCATCCTGGAAAACTGGCTATAATTAACACTCCCATAATTCCCTGGGAAAACTGGCTATTTAGCCAACTTACATTCCAAAAACTGACTATAATGCCACACTTCCCACCCAGAAAACCAATTATACAGCCAATTTTCTGCTTTATAGTCTGATTCCCCCCTCTAAATTGACGATGATAAAAAAAACACTCTCATATTCTTAATGTGATGCTAGACATGATTTTATCATCTTCACACCTCAAAACGAAAGATATGGTACTGGTAATTGTCCATGGGGACTGCTTACTCTTCACTGAAGTCTTGGATCTAATGATCGAGTGACGTTATCATCAGAAATATTCATCAGAAATACTCATATAGCGCCAATACATGTACTACACATGTTGCAGTATTCTGTATTTTTTTAAGCTTGTGAATCAACTGGCTTGAGATACCGAGAAGAAGCCCATTACAATAATCGAGGCTGAATATGACACTGGCCAATAAAGAAGTGTGGAAGCGAGTTATAGGTTTTGCGATGCGTAGGTTGGAAAACAATGAGTTGATTTTTATCATTATTCAGTTTTAGGTAGTATGATGACATCTAGCTGACACATTCTCCAATGGCACATCCAACACTAATAAATAATTGATAACCAAAATATAGAGCTTAGGGCTCTGTGGTTCAGTTTTCCTCGTTGTAGCTAACATTTCAAATCCATGCACCATTGATATAGCATTCAGTGATTATACGATAATGATGATATTCCTTTTATAGTTATGATATATTTTCTTAAGTTTAGTCCCATAGCTACCGTGGAGAGGGAGATATAGTGCAAATAGACACAAATACTTATTATAGATAGTTCTTTATTACTATTAAGGTCCGCAATCTTAATGTTTCACTCTCCTGGACGTAAAGCACTGGGAAGCTGAAGTCTGTGACGGCAAACAGTCCCCACTCACCGAAATTCATTTGTACACTTCCTTATATTTTACATGGATTAATGTAAACAATTATTTCGTAAATATAACTAATGCACTGATAATGCTTACATTTAGATAAAACTAACGATCTGCACTGAGCTAAACTGCAATATAAGTTGTTTGGAAAAGTATTAAGGTCATAAAACTTAATATAAATGATGGGATGTATTTAATGTAGCATCAAGAGTGACACAGTCGTAACAATTAATGTTTTTCATTTTGTACACAGTTGAGCTTAAATTTTCAAATTTGTTTTCGACTTCGTCTTTACTTTGATATCGTTTATTGCAGGTCACTTGTAAAGAATAATAAGAACGCCATAGCATCAATAGAAATCTAGTGTGAGTATCTGGATCCCTATATATGCCACAATATCAATTTTGTTGGAAAATGTGTGCGGTAGTGTCATTAAGATGTTTATTTTATATATAAACCTATATATAACCTCACAAATTTGTCCTTCTCTTAGAAACTTATGCTTAGAATTTTAAATCTTATGTATTGACTGCTTAATTCATATTATTCTTTTTTTCTTTGATCAATCTCTGGTCTTGGTTGTTGAAATTATATACTATATTAATCGTTGTTCAAAATTCAAGTCAAACTATTCAAATATAAGTTAAGGGGTAGTTTTTCCATAAGGCCATTCTTCTCTGTCTGTGTTCAGTGGGAAAACTGACTATAGAGCCAATTTCCGCTTTTAAATATTTTGAAAATGAACAAACTACTAATGTACAATTAGGTCCTGCATCCCTTTAAAAAGGTGGATGAATTATACATATAGGTTTTTAACATTTGGTTCTTACAAATAGTTGAAATATAGATATGTTGCAAAGAACATTAATGAAAAACAAAATATCAAAATCTATCCAAAGAAACATTCACAAAAGTCCATCTTATTTGACAATGTATCCCTACATTTAGAATAGAAAACATATGTTTAATTTTAACGAAATTATTTAATAGCTTTTTTTCATTTGGTCAGAGGAATTCTGAATCTGATTAGTGAAAATAGCTTCCTGCAAAATAATGGAAATTTTAAAAAAACCTTTCATGATTTTCCTGGTCATTCAGCAAATATCAAAGACAATGATTATTAGTCGACAAATTCTGGCTGTACATTTAAAAAACAAAGATCGTTTAGAATTTTCCAACAATTCATTAATTATATGTAAATTGGAATGGCGACGATCGTAAAACTTGAATGCAGTCAGAAAAGATCAGACATAAATTTTCTTTACACGAACAGAATCGACATAGAATTTTTCAGGTATAAATTCAGAGGAATAAAATGTCCCAAGCCAAACCAGCACAATATGACAGAAAATTTGATAAAATTGATTTATAATAAAGAAATAGTTTTAGTTTTCAAGCTGATTCCATTTCAAATGAGTCAGCATTCTCTACCCACAGAGTTAGCTCCCTCATTTATTCCTATACAACCTCTGTCTTAATACGAACGTTTCTTGATCTTGAAATTTAGAACGCTGATTGGATGCAATCAAAGTAAGTTGTGCAATCAGCGAAGCCTTTACAAAAGGCATCATTCAAATCGCATAAGTTATTTCCATAAGCTTTCCAAAAAACTTTGAGTCTACTTTAGATAACACATTCACCTCATTCAGCCCATGTGACAATAAATATAAACTCTTCAAAAAAAGAAACTTGACACTGACTTTCAAAATTCAATATAAAGACCACAGATGCAAGTTAAACATTGAAATGATAACTAAAACGCTGTTTGAAGATCTCTGTTCAGTAAATTTATATTCAGAATAAGCATGATCTTGAAATGCACAGGTGCACAAGTGTTTCAACATCACAGGGGTGCACACATGTCAGTATCGGGTATGGCCACCATTGGCATTAATTATTGCTTGGCACCGACGACCAATGGATGCAATCAAGTTGTCAATCACAGCCTGTGGAATGTTCTGCCATTCGTGCTGAAGTGCTGCAAGAAGTCCTGGAAGTGTTTGGGGCGGTGGATTCCTACTGCGCACGCGTCGATCCAGTTCGTCCCAGAGATGCTCAATTGGTGACAAATCTGGTGACCTGGCTGGCCATGGAAATGTCTGGACATTGTTACGCTGTAAAAAGTCTTGACAAACACGTGCAACATGTGGTGGAGCGTTGTCCTGCTGAAAGAGACCACCATGGACGTTGACGTGAGGAATAACGTAAGGCTGTAGGATCAAGTCCCTATACCGTACTACTGTGAGGTTACCCACAACATGCACAAGGGTTGTCCTAACATCGTGACGAATCCTGGCCCACACCATGACACTCCCACCGGCAAATGGGACAACCTCCTGACCACAGTTCGCAGCATAACGTTCTCCACGACGTCGGTATACACGTGCACGTCCATCACTTCGTCGAAGCAGAAAACGGGACTCTTCAGTGAAGAGAACGGTTCTCCACCTTGCACGTGACCATCTTATCCTCTGTTGACACTACTGGAAACGTTCCGCCAGATGACCTTCTGTTAAAAAGGGACGTCGAACCGGACATCGTGGAAAAAGTCCAGCCTCTCTCAGCCTGTTGCGTATCATTTGGTCGGAAATTCGACGCAGGCCTGGTTTCTGGTTTGTTGTTGACGTTGCTGTCCTGGTGCGTTCCCGAAGGTGGAGCAGTCGGATGTACCGATCTTGGGTCCGAGTAGTCACCCTTGATCTGCCTGACCTTGGCCTATCATCAACGCTGTTTCGGGTGTTGAAACGGGTCAACAATGAAGAGATGGTCTGTCTGGACACGCCAAAGTGTGTTGCAACATCTTGCTGCGTCGCTGCTGCTTGCAGTCTGCCAATAGCGTTGTTGCGTTGCGCTCTGTTCAGTCTTGGCATTCTTCAGGTCGCTGAACGATGTTGTGTAGTCTGAATGAACAGCGGCTGATATGGCTTATTATACCCCTAAAGCAGACCTTTCTGCATGTAAACCTTCGTGATCCCATGCTGCACTTGCTTTGGCAGAAAATGCTTTTGGACGAATCGCTCGTTTTCGTCCCTGAACACAACGTAAACTTTTTGGGCCATTGTTTTTGGTAAATTTACACTTTTGGGCAAGCCTTTCTTTAAATTACAGGTATGTATCATGAAAAAAATTCACCCGTTTCGAATGTCAAGTTGCTTTTTTTGAAGAGTTTATTATTAATATATTTGGTGTTTACATTGACTGAAATATTGGCAGGTAGTTTAAGTTGAAATATTGCGCCGGTAGGGGAAATTGCCGGAAACCCGAGAAACCTTCATACTAAGACAGATGATGTAAAGGAATTTATGACGAAGCTACCTCTGTTGGGAGAGAATGATGAGTCAGAAGAAATAAGGTAGAAAAGTAGTTCACCAAAATCGTTGGTAAAAAAGCAGTTGGTTATAGATGAGCCTTAAAACATTTGTTAGATGATTCCGACTGATTACAAATCATCTGTAAGAACGAAGAATATAAATGAACTGCTTTCTATCAGCTAGCCTTTATACTAGCCTACTGAAATATGGTTTGGTAAAATAAACAGTGCAACAATGCTATACAATGTTGACAATCACAATACTCATTACAATATACAAATTACATTCGACTGTTGGCCAGAGATGTATATATAATCTATCATGTGTGAAAAGTCAATGAATATTACCTGTGTAACAATCCTTACCAGATATTGATCTTACCTCAATACTTGGAAGCCGGTGACCATGTTGTTGAATAGGTGAGTCTGGTGAGGATAAAAATTTGGTATGTTAGGTGACGTTATCAATTGACCTTTAAAGGTAAGTATTTGGTCACTGATACCAATATTTCTAATCATATATGGTACTGCTTCAAGACGTCTCAATTCTCTTGTCCGATTTGTATTATCAATGTCGCTTTCATTTCCTTCACCCTTTCAAGATACATATGATTACAGTTTAGTAGCATATATAAATAATTTCTCAGATACTCCTATTGGTATTTCCTGTTAAATGCGATAGCATGTTGATCTTATACAATTTAATTCATTCTGAATTTACACTGTTACCAAATACCATTAAATAACATTTCGTAAGTTAATATTTCACATTGCACGTAATAGTTTCAAACATTTGTTATGACTGTACCCATAAATTTCCTTTTTGCAACATCACAAATATAACCGTCATCCATCAGAATCCTGTACAGACAGTTATCTACTATGAGATGAAGACTGCTTACATCATCCATGTTCTTTGACTCAAGAGATGATATATCTTTGTAACAGAGAAGAAAAATGATAATCAACTGATATTTTCATCAAGACTTTTCTCAAGTAACTGTTGAACAAAATTGATGAAGTTAAATACTTCAATAGTTAATTATATGAAATATTCTATTTTAAACATTTCAAATATTACAATAATATATGAAAATAAGTAGCAACCTTTTTAGAAATTCTTGTAATTAAAGGGAAAGTATCTTCAGAATTTCAAGAAAATTCAATCCTCATGATTGCTAAACAAAGAGTGGTAAAAAGGTGATAAAATAAGGTGTGTCTTATCGGAAACTGTCTCATACGAACGCAGCCGCATGCACATGAATCCCGCCATCCATGTGTTACACACACCAAAATCTTAAACAACCACAACTATTGTGTATTGAAAGATTATAATTGACTTCATTATCACTTCTGATTGACAATGGCACGAAGGAGAATTTCGGCCGATGCATTAAGATGGCAGATCATTAGACTTCATCGGGCAGGAGTTTCTTACAAGTACATTGCAAGAACTCAGTTTCACTACACTGTAATAAGCCGTCCGGTGAGGAAGCATGTGCAAACAAATGATGTAGAGGACCTTCCACAGACGATAGAGCTTTAGTACTGCATGTTAGTGCCAGCCTATTGTTTCAAGCACCCTCCGGAACAGGCCAGGTTACCAGCGACCAGAGGGTGAGAAAGCACATCAAAGCTGCTTGATAATGGGTCATCAGGCGTCCAAAGCTAAAAAATAATCATAGTCTCATCGTAGGTTATTGTGTAAGCACAGGCAAAGATAGACCTTATGATCATACAGGAACATGCACTGGACCAACTAAATTCGCTTCCTCCTACATGCAGTTGATGGAAGAACCCGCGTATGGCGGACAAGGAATGCACATCTTGCCTCACATAGTTTCGGGAGTCTTCTCCTACGATTGTTGACCGGATTTAGTGACTATACAAGGTTCACTCTCGGGCATTCGCAACATTCAGGAGGTTCTGGATCCTGTAATATTGATCATTTCGATGACCACAGACTTACCATAAGACTCTTGTCCATCGACGACAATACACGACCTCACGTGCTGTACCCCAACAACGAACATGTTTTGGACATCATGGGCTGAAAGATACAAGAGTACAAAGAAGGAATCACCCTCCACAAAACCTGAGGCAACTTTTTTGTCGTCTATATACCAAAAGGATTGCCCTTATAAGGCACTGGAAACAGGACGCTGTATTGTAATATTCTACAATAAAATAAAGAAAAAATAACGAGGGCGTGCCTTTAATGTGCCACTCTCGTTAATAGATTCCTACCTACCTGAACACAAATTTGGGACAGGATTGTCCCCTCTTTGTTTCAGCAGTTTCATGTGTTTCTCGGACCTACTGTGCTGTTCCGCTGTATGAAGCACTGTTTTAAAATATGGTTTAATGTTGAACATTGTCTCCAATACAAAAAACCAACTTCCATCAATTACTGATCAGGATCCTTATATCTGAAATATAGGTCATTACCTGTAGAAAGACAAAAAGGTGTCTACGATAAAAAGAGTTTGTCTTAAAAGACGTAACCATTATTGATTCAGTTAATGATATTCTAGCTATAGTTAGGCTCTTCTTCAATCAGGTACTAAAAATATGATAACTTTCAATTGTGAGGGTTTTTTTCTATAAGGGAAACATAATATTTATCTATATATGGTAACATATTTACCAGCATCGATCAAATTGTTTTTTCCCTCAACATCTGAAGTTGAGGTGTTTCCATCCATGGCTCTGCTTAGGTGTATAGATTAATTGTCCATCTGTAAGAAGATTGCATGTGTTCATCAGAAAATATTTTCCAAATGAGATTGCTTAAACGTATCTAACATATTACGGTTCATGAAGAGTTATTATTTACATTAAACATCATGTGTCGTTGATCAATCATACCAAAGAGCATACAACCAACACCCACAGCTTCTTAGTGGTCATCAGAATGTATGACGTTATCAAACTGAAAACCTTTTACAATCAAATACTTAGATGCTGTGTCTACACAATTTTTCAATGTTCAAACCTTTAGAATATCCAAAGTTTATTACTCTATCCACATCACAACTCACACTGTCAGTTATTGCTAAAGTTAAGGCCAGTAACGAAGTAACATATATTGTGGGTTTTTGTTGAGCAATATAATCCGTTTCTTTAATGTTATAACTCCGAAACCAACGCTGAAATCAACATTTAAGGAATCGAATCAAAGTTGTATAGACCAAAACGTATTTAACGTATGCCACTGAAAGAGTCTGTACAGACCAAGGAAACCAAACACAATATGATTGTACAATTGAGTATATTAGACTACTTTTAGAACATTGAGAATGATAAATGTTTATTGAATATTTAAGATGATCATTGGGCAATCTATGTGAAGACCAACAAAATGGTTTGGGGTACGGAATTAGAGAATATGAAGAAAGACATGGTTGAGAATTTCTGTTACAAGGTTTCAATTCAAGGTAAAATGTAACGTGAATATCATACTTTTTGATCACTTCAAGATCCGTGGAAGAATGTTTGGTAGAAGGAGATGCTTATAACTTTAAAAACAATATCGCATTATCTGAAAACCGAGTGATTTGAGATCATGTGCACGTTTACACAGTTGCTAATTGCTAATCAAATTATTATGATATATTTTGTACATGGAAATCTTATGAAAGATCAAACAGTTTTAAAATATCCTTCAGTTATTTATTGTAATCTTCTATTGTAAACATTCTGATTCCTAAAAAATGTAATTACTTTAAATTGGAGATTCTTTAAACATTGTTTGCTATGAAGTAGCAAAATAACTGATATCTAACAAAATACAAAACAAAAAAATTGATGAAATCTTTATTTTTAGGTTACTGTTAATGATAATATCGTTACAATCACTAAAAGGGAAAGTACCACGTTTTTTATGATTAAGAAAGTGACCTCATGATTTGCTTTTAACAAAAGGAAACAGTTTGAAACGAATGTACCGTGTTCGGTGAGCTATCCGAATCCATCTACCTTACCTACTGATTAAAATGTGTTTAGACAAAAATGGCCGCCAGTGGTTTTTGATGATATTTGATTATTTCATTTACGACTACGGGTGTGCGGGTTCAGTGTTGATCAGAATCAGAATATAAAACATTCGGCGTAAAGTAGGGTTTTGGGTAATGTCTTAAAAATTTATCTGTTAAAAAACTTCTATTATTGACTCTTCAAGTGATAAATTCTTGACATAGTTAAGATATCATTATAAAGTATCATTTTCCCAAATTCTAGTGTCTGCTTCAATGGTTCATGAAAGGACCTTAAGCTTAAATTGCAAAACCTTTTACTAACTTCTATCCCTTAACGTTTCTTAAAATTAGGATCGGCGTGTATCTTGTACAAATATCTGCTAACAAAAACAGTCATTAATAAGATTTTGAGGTTCACCATGCCTGTCCTCACTTGGCCTACAGCCGATTAATTTGTTAATTTCTTGAAATATATTTCATGTCCATGATACTGTTGCATAAATGTTAGTGCTATACTAGTGTTTATCATGCCAATGTAAATATTCTGCAGTGCTATCTGCTTTAATGTAGAGCTAAAACATATGTATGTATCTTGCGTATACAAATAACTTTGTCGGTTATGTTGCCAATATATTTTTCTGTAGTACTATATGTTTGATCTAGTGCTCTATTATATATGTATATGTCTTACCTTTACAAATAAATATGACATTAACAGTTGGGCCGTGGTTCTGTTCTTTACCAGTGAACAATTTAACATCAACCACACACTTATCAAAACCCTAGCGTTCCTTTGTTGAGAATAAGTCTACTATAGCGACGCTCCAACGCAAACAGATATGTCTGTTGTTACACCCCTCACGCGACCCAACCACGTGGCATACACCCCTATCATTGATATTTAGACATTGATGTGTCCGATGCTGGTTACCTCCCTTTATGATAATAGACTCTATTGTGAACGCTTTGTGTTGAGTTCGCATTACCATATTACGTGCATTGAAACCTGAAGCTATTTTACCTTGAGTGTGAAACGAGGCAATCATTATGAACACCACTTCATAACCGACTTGATTGATTTACATGTGAATTTAGAAACTAGTGAAAATTCCTTTCTCAATTCAAATAGAGTTGCTTAACTGGTGACTTTCACTCTCTCGCAACAACATATCTACTTTTATCTACATAGTGACTTAATAGAGTCATTGACTAACGGTTAAAGGCTTACTGATTTACAGTAACACTGTAATGTCAGTTTAAACATATATTCAATCTATATAGGCATCTTCCATGAGCTTTTTATTGTTTGCATTCGCATAAGCATACTTTCATGTGTTTACATGATCAATATAATTGTGACAATGACTTTGTATGAACTCCCTTTTCTGAACAAGTACTTGTACTTGTTTTAGGACATATATCTGTGTATACTCATATTGGTTCTGATCACTAAAGCCTGTGTGTACTCATAATGTCGTCAACGAGTCAGTAATGGCCGCCATTTTCAAACACGTCAAAGCAAAACCAGAGGGATTCCCCGAATCTACTTCCTTGTGTGTTTCTCAAATGATGTCAGAAAACCCACCCGCAATCAACTTACTTTCATAATAAAATAACGTGCATTGTATTGGTAACTGTCCGTTTTTATTCTATCAAGGTATTTTGTAAATATAAAACAAGCTGTTGTTTATGATTGAACTATAAAATCAAATCAAAATTATAAACTATAAAATCAAACTAACATATATCTCAAACGAAGAAAACCATACTAATGTGCATCTGATTTCTGAATGAATTCCGTTTCACGCAAAGAGGTCATCACAATGTGTGATTTTTGCAGTATAATTCATGAATGTTTGTTTAAACAAAATGGTCTTTACCATTTTGTTTTTGATAAACCAAATGTATAAAATAGACTTATATGCTGGTCAACCTGAATTATTTTTAGTTCGTGTGAAAGGAAGCTTTTAAGAGCAATTACACTCACTTAAACTTACTTTATCAGTAACAGGATGCCTTTAGGAATTACCACCATAATTCAATCCTTTATTTCTGATAAAAACTGCACACTTAACATTTCAGAGAAACACCCGTTCTCTTGCATAAAGTAAATGAAGCTTTAATAAAATGTCTGTATATATCTAATCATGGGACACAGTGTTTTTAAAAGATATGTGTTCAGTAAAATGTGATCAAATAAAATAAAACTTGTTAATGAGGAAATGTTGATGTAATATAATTAATTGAGTCTAACTAGAAATATAGTTTTTTTTGTATAATTTAAGTAAAACCTTTAACATGCGAAATACTTGTTGATTTACCTTGTTTGAATACAATGCCTTGCGGGAATGCTCATCTAAATTATAATGAATACATATTTCATATTTAGAATATCTCGCAGATTCATCATTTATCCGTTTAGCCTTTGAATGGAACCTTTCAGATTAGTTTGTACTTTTTTGTTTTTCTATAACACGTTTAAGTAACGTCAGCAAGTACAGCAATAATACCCTAGTTTAACATATTGATAAATATCACATAGTATCATACACGGTAAAGAAATTATCAAGAACTGTATTCAAACCTTGCTTTTAACCATCCATTTTTCACCAGTGTATCTTCAAGAATACAGCAGCCCAGAGCCAGCTGACACTATTATTTTGAACCAAGCATGGGAAAATCATGAACTACATATCAAATGTGTATAAGACAATGTTAGTGGTAATTTGGCACTTGGATAGGAGTTTTGTCGTGGCTTATGTCATGTGGAGACGGGCACAAGTATGTTATCATAAGTTATTATATGATGACATTGATGATTTGCAATGTATTTCTGAACATGGTGTGAGTGCAACTATTCAGTTTATGATATAATCATTGTATTAACGTAGTGTTTGTTTTAAGGTTATCAATATCCATTTGAAACATTCATATTGTGTACCCTCATAAGTGCTCGGAGTTTAATAATTGGGCTATAGCATTGAACAGGAATATAATTCTGATCGCCAACACTTGTAAAATGGACATATAAGCATGATAAAGTGTTTGTCTTCAAACATTCCCAAGTCACATTTGTTACAAATTAACTCTTTGAATTAAACCATTGTCTTTGGAAAAAACTTTCATTTGTATATTTAAGTTGAGTCATTTAAATCGAAATTTGATAACCATTCGCATCGATGCTTTACTTTATGCAACACCAAAACATATTGTGCTGGTTCTAAAAGTGATTTGAACGTACTGTAATTTACGTAATATGATTAGTAACTTACTTTACTATTCCAAAATCCAATACGATATCCAAACAACGCTGATTAAAAGTTTATATGAACTGATTCATATCGCCACAGTTATTGGCTACCAGTACATAAAAAATTACTGTAGTAAATAATTGCTATAACATGCAAAACACAGTAGTTTCTACCGTTTTCACCCTTAAGTGTCAGCATGATATTTGGGTATCTATTTTGTTTTATACAAATAAGTCAACAACAATATAACAAAAAAAGTTTTTATCCGTAAGTAAAGAACTGAATGATTTGTTGGAAAAATTGGAAAATACTTGGAAAAATTAGAAAATGTTGTTTGAATATGCATTTTCATTCAAGTATTATTAGATATTGTTGTTGAATTCTTATTCCGCGATTCGAAGTGCTAGGCCAGCTCTCTTTTGATTTGCTAATGTTGGCGTTTGCTCGACACGGAATGGGTGGGTAATTTTCTCGATGAAATATCAGACTTCGGGACGTGTATATTACAGTTACTTTTAACTAAATTGGTTAGGTCGGGTTGGATTCGTCCCATGAAGTAGGTAACCAAAGTCATAATTAAAATTACCTTGAATTGTCTCTCAACTGGAAGCTGATGTGATGAAGACGATCAAGTTATTGTGGATAGACAACTTCTTAATTGCATGGTCACACTAATATGATCGATGATAATTATATCGTTATTATAAATTATAATATTTTCATTATTATGAATGATAATAATGCTATTGCTTGTGAATTCTTGCGTTTCGAAATACAAAAGGGAAGATTCTTTGTTTTTCACAAAAATGTACATCGAAAATAAATCAAAATTGATAAACTTGACATTATTGTAATGTACTTCCTATATTTCGTCACAGCTTGTGTGTCCTCTGGATCATGTGAGAACTCTATTCGATACTAGCGAAGCAGGAGAACTGACCACATTAAAGAAACTCCTCTCCCCGAGGTTGGTGGGTGTCTGTTGCGATGAGAAAGGACTTACAGCCCTCATGAGAGCAGCTTTGTTTGGTCATGGGGACTATCTTTGACTTTCTTGTGCAACCTCCAAGGATGATTAAGTTTCTTCTATCCTTACATGGCATATAATGACTTATTACATTGTGATACTAAATTTAGCTGATCTTTGCAAGGGTGAAGATCGATTTTCTCTTATGCTGACGCTGTTTACAGTTGTCAATTTGACAATGTGATAATGATAGAACAACATACTAATTGCGCCACATGAAGATTAGAATATGTAACTGATAACTTGGCAGGAGATTGTGAGTCCATGTGGGGACGACCAAACAGTATTCTGTAAAACGGATATTTGTGTTTGAATACCACAACGGACAAGAAATAGTATTGATTTAATAGCTGCCAATTTCACGGCATGTGCCTGTTTTGTTAATCAGCAATTCATTACATAGATAAGCAAAAATACAGGTATAGTGATTGGAAATAGAGAGAGATCATACTCCATTTCTAAAAACATGTTTTGTCGCGGTTGAAGTAAGGACCATAAAAGTATCCAAATTTATATAAAAAAATAGAACCATTAAAACAATTGCATGATCTTCAACATTGACGGGATCTTAAATAAACAAATTTGGATATATAGAGAAAATGAATTGCCAGTTTAAGTATTAAGGTTCAAATATTGAATATAGACTGATTTTGTTATAATGTGCGTGCTGAAGGCACCTTCCTTTTTGAAATAATGTAGCCTAGTGTGGTGAGGACTTTAAAGAGATTGTTTATGAAGAGAATGTATGTAACATGTATTTTCAGTGTTATCGATATAGCAATATTTGACTCTCATTTCCATATCATAATCATACTCCTAAGATGTTTGTTCATTTGAACATGTCACGTGCAATGTATAGTTATAACTTACATGGAAAACAAACTCGTCTATTTAATAACTGTCTAAAGCTTTTCACAACACATTATTGGGGTGACAACGTTTTGTCAATATGTTGTTCCTTATTGAGAAAATAGTATTTTCTTGTTTTATATAAACAATAATAATTCACAAACACCTTATAGAAATTTCGCTATGTTTGGTTCATCCCTTTTTTCCTGCATATTTTTATCAGCAGCTTGAGCAGTGGTTTCTGAAGTTAGCGTTGATAAATCAACTAGTGGGTCTTTTTCCTGTTATTTTGTGTATTAAAAGAATTATGTAGACTGAATTTAATTGAAATTTATAATCCATATACATATATAAACATAAGTGTGTTAATTATATGGCTGTCGACGAAAAACTCCTATTTTATGCATTCAATCGCCCCTTCACTATCTGGATTGTATCATTTTTACCTAACTCGATAAGATTGACAATTGTATTTGTCAAGCAGAGAGAGAATTCCTCTGAATATTTACATATAGCGTTACAATAGATATGATAAAGACCGTACGACAGTTAAAAAGGATATGTATAAACTCTATGAATTCGTTTTCTCATTTGCGCTCAGCTTAGATTTCCATTAACAAAACTTAGTCATAATTCGACAGCTAATCTCGACTGTGTGATTTATATCAGGTTTTAAAATGTTTGAACAAGGCATGATTGCCCTCTCATGATCAGGTATTATGTTTATTGTCACGTCAGTCACATGCTCAAAGGGTCACCTTGAACAGACGTTTTATATCTTAAATAAGTTATAAAAGTTTTAATATTGGTTCAAAATCTGTAATCATTTTCCTTATAAAAACTCATAACATAACTTTCAAGTGGCGTTTAAGAAGTAACAGGGGTTATTCTGCTTGAACATTTATAATACCATTTAGTTTCTGCACTCTTTCATCAGACACGTACACAAATGTTAAATTAAAATGGCTGAAAGATTATATATGTCGCAAACATGCTACCACATTTGATATGCTTGTCCATGGAATCGAGACTTATCTACCGTATTGCCCTTATTGAAGTGAAGGGTCATGTGAAGTAAGGTGAAGTCTTAGTCGCTTTTATAACATGATTGTCAAGATATTAGGATCGTCTTATCACGATGTAGGATTTAGAGTTGTCAACAACTTTAATAAGTGATGCATTATTGAAAGCCTTTGAATGAAATATGTTAAATTTTGATGATATTTCAAATTTCAAAAAGGAGCAGGTTATCAATTTTTAAGTTTTTTAAGTACAGATATAACATCTCGATAAACTAAATGAAAACATAGATCAAAGTAATAACCATATTGAGGAATATTAATATTAACTACACTGATTATTTCACATACATCTATGTTTGCAATGGCTGCCGTCCAACTTCGTTTATATTTATAAATAATGTTCACTTGTGATGAATTCAAAGATCCAAAATGTCATAAATACTTGCTTATTCCTATAGTTAATAAGTTGATTTTTGTTATAGATGTCAATACTTGCAGAAATTTAAAAAAGCCCACATTAATCACATACGGTAGGTCTCTTTAAAACTTCTTTTTGGGTCATGTCACATTGACACATTGAATCGTTTGACTACATTGTTTACTCTAGCTATGACGATAGCTTGGTAGGGGTTCAGTCCGCACTTTCAATAGACATATATTTGAACATGAAAACAACTCTTTGAAAACAACTCTCTAAAAGGAAACCTTTGGAAAACACGCACATGAATACAATGATTAAGCTAGATTAACGCTAAATCTGAATTTGAACAGGTAAGATTTTTTCATTTATGTGTATCTTGTTTATGCCTCTCTTATGTATCTATTTATGTGTACTAAATACTTTTTCGAAAGATTTCCTTAATTACTAGCCCGGTTAGTTGGAAAATTCTTACCTTAACACACTTGACGATTTGTGTACCTCAAAAGTCTGTATCGTTTTAACTTTTTGTAACAAATGCACGTAGTTTTAAAGTTTCATAAAGACAATACATTCAAGTAAATAAAACACCAAACAAAGGTTCGATGCGTCTGTTAATTAAAAAGATATAACGGTTCAAAGTGCGTTGAAATTGGCTACCTCGAAAGCCCAATTAAAAAAGTTCCTAGAGTGGCCTGAGCTCTCCTTCGGCGGATGTGACGTCATAAACAGGACTCGCTCCGCGTTTGCTTGTAAACAAGGTATATATCAATGCAGATATGGGTCGCATTCGTCTACGTTTTCATTGCGAAAGAGACATGCCTTCTTCCTGCGTAGCTGCGAACTGTACTAATAAGAAATCAGGAGACATTCAACTGCATCGGTTTCAGAAGGATCCTGTCCAATTCGCGGAATGGACAAAGTTTGTGAGTCAAAAAAGAGCGAAGTGGAGTCCCAATGACAGGTCTGTTATCTGCTCCGATCATTTCACAGAGGACTGTTATGATCTTTCCTACGATTTCAAAACAGACTTTGGTCTTGCCCCACAAAGGAAAAGACTCGTCACAAATGCCGTACCAACAGTTAATAAACAGATGAAGATGTGGAGCACAATGGTGTAGTGGTTAGCTTGCTTGCCTGTGTTGTGTCCCTGGGCAAGACACTTCATTTACTTTGCACTCAGTTCACCCAACTGTACAAATGGGTACCTGAACAAGGGGGAAGTACGGACCTATACGGTCGCGCGGAGCGCTTTTTAATCGGCAGCACCGAAAGTCCTATCCCTATCCCTATACTATATCGAGGGTAATAATACTCATGGCGCTTTGAGCATTCCTTGCCATGGATATATGCGCGGTATAAGAAAGCTATTATTATTATTATTATTATTATAACAGGCCCGCTACCCGTCTGTCCAGCGAGATATGACAGTCAATCATATCAGAACAGAAAACGGACGGAACGAAAGAGGGTAAGGAATTTGAAAGATAGGCTAATTCAAAATTCTATTCAAGGGGTGGTCGGATAAATAATAATGAAACTTTTGAGGAGTTGCCTATAATTAATGATTTTGCAGACGAATGTTGAGTTTTTAGCTGCAGTATGAATTTATGTCTTTTTAGATTAGTCGCAGAAATTATTAATTCAAACCCCAACAATGGTTTGAATTTTTAGTATTTGATTGCATATGGGGTTGAAAAATCCATCGGGTTGAACTAAATAGTTATTTCAACATGTTGGAGACTATAATAAAGATCTGTAAATGATACACAGTGACAGGTTTGTAGTTTGTTACATTACTACTTTTGGGGTATATATATATATTTTTTTTTTTCTGGTGCTGATTACTCTAAGGATAAAAAAATGTGGGCACGTCACTTATGTTTGTATGTTGACACTACACTTTTGTTATAACATTTATGAAAAATTAAAATTTCTTGCTACAGCGTCATTTTCGAAGCAACAATCAAAGTCATAAAACTGCCCCGGAGAAACATTTACCATTTTATGTAGCCTAACAGTGGATGATTTATAACCTATCTGATATTGATAAACATTGCAGTCTGAAATAATATTTAGTAATACAGATATGTTAATATATTGTTATGTGTCACGTGTATTGACAAACCTAATTACCTTCATCAAGTTTCAATAAAGGCTGTTGATCAGTGCCTTGTGTATTACCTATTGGAAATGTGCCAGGTGCTGAGGTCATTAAGTTTATTGCTAAAATGCCATAACGTACAGGTGTGTGGCATTTCATGTAGACTTTTAGGTAATAACTTTATGACTATATTGTCTGGTGTGAAAAAGTAGTGTTAGGTAACTAAAAACCTCTCTCTGGTAAAATACCAGTACTAAAGTACTGAAGGAAATGGAAATAATATGCTTTTCAGCGTTAATAATCTTATTTGGTCAAAATAGTTAAATCTGAAAAAGAATTTCATTTTACAATACATTTCCAAGCAGGCTTTAACTTATATCAAAATTGACAATAAATGTGTTATTATTGACAATATTGGCCTACGTCACTCCACACACTTTATCTCAAACACTGACCATTAACTCACACAAAACAACAATAATCCGTATCCGTACTATGCAAAATACATGTGTATGTAACTCTAAGTTTTTATGAAGGTTGCAAATCACGAATCACAAGATGTACATTTAATAAACACATCAAAGATTTGATCTTCATTATCACTAATAAGTGGTTAATAGGGCCAAAAACAGCTGCTCATAACCGTTGTATCCCAATGACGAGATCCGGAAGTTGCCGAGAGGCAGTCCATCAAAAGCGAGATCTCATTGTTACAGTCATGCAAAGCAGAACTAGGCGTTTCGATATTGAGTTTACACTTTAAAATGGCACAAAGTAGTAACAAATATTCTACATAAATATTCAATCAACTACAGTCGATTTGTCTAGGTGTTCAAACAAAAACAAAACAAAACAGTCACAATGGCGGCAGATATCAGTTTGGGTTCATTCGATCGGCATTGTCGGAGATTAGCAACCCAAACAAATAACAGGTTAATTAATGTCAAACAGAATATGTCGATGTATTGATGTTAATAGCTTTGGTGACTTAGGGGCTTTTTTTACAAGTACAATCAGTGAAAATTTATACGTTCACAACCGCTGGAATCTATAATGTAAACAATGACACAGATCAGCCAGTCGTTAACGAGTCCTGTCTATGTCGTCACAACTCCCCTAGCACTTGATTGGCTAGTAAAACGTTTGGCGTCCATTTTCCGGAAGTGTTTATAAAACACGTTTCTCTGCTATTTTCAGGTGGATGTGAACCTAAATAGTTGTTGATATTTATTCTTAACTGTGTGATGAAGTATTTTCGCTAATCGTACCCCCTATGTGGATATATTATCTTTAAGAGTTGTGAATGACAGTATGACATTGAAAATGTATCTAATCAGACAGCATTCTGATGTTAACTGCTACTGTTTAAACGTCAATGTTCAAGTTGAATACAGGTGCTTAGCGTAAGTTAAAGAGTTAAAGAATAACTATTAAGAAAAATTAAGAAAACGTATGAGAGACTCAGATACGCTCGTTCACCACTTCATAATCTAATGCCAATTCAATGTTAAAAGTGGCTTTCAAACTAACAAGCAGCGCTGGAGTAACCCGCGTTCATTCCACAACTTTCCACATTTTGCAAGGTGTTCTTGCCTCAAAGTGAAAGGCATCATTTCCACAGTATGGAAAGGTCGACTTTCCGTTGCCTACCTTTCCAGATCGAATAAGTCAACGAAGCGCGCATAAAATCACACTTTATGCTTTTATCAATTCTAAGCAGCATGGTTTAGGTTTTTTTCATTTCCTATTTGAAATATGAGGTTTATTTCATTAAATTGCAAGATCATAAAACTGTGATAATGCTGAACAGGGAAAGATATTTCTCAATAATTATTTTAAAATCCATAACTAGGTGAAAAGAAGTCGTTATGAATTAAGCTAGTAATTCAGCATGTATTAAATGGAGTGGTTGAGTGGCATTTAAAAAGATACAGTATCATATTCAATTGGATAACATAGTTGACACGTCTATAAAGGTCATTTGAGGGATTTAGTATATAGTAAATTGAAGTTATTTGATATTATATAATTTTATGGATAGTAATATGGCGGTTTTCCACGTACTAAGGTACGCTCATAGCGCATTACCCTGAAAGTAGCGAATTTGCAAAGTGCTTACTTTAAGTTAAAGTGAAAAGCTGCCTCGCATACATCATTTCATAAATCAAAAATCAATAAAGCACGTGAAACGTACCTTTTCAGTGAATGTATCCAGAATAACATAAATATCCTAGTCCTTTTAGCATAAGAACATATAATATACCCATCACTGACCAGTGATAAAACAGAAAAACGACACAATCTCTACATCCAGCTATCAGAGTTTTACAATAATGGCGATCTTGTGAGAAAAATAGAGCCGATGCTAAATTAGTTTGATAATTTCTTATCTAACCTCTCAGATTTCATTGGATAATAGGATATGGTAAACCACTGTATCCGATTGTTTCAAGACACAAGAGGCACCGTCCTGACCAAACAGACTGATACATGGTCACTTATCTTTAAGCCACCTGCATGTGTTTGTACAGCACGGTTGACACCTGCTCAATACGTGAAGCTGACAACTGGTCATAGTGTGATAGGTTATATTGGTCTGATATGCTAAATGGTATTATCTGACGCTAACGAGGACTCGTTGTTTTAGTAAAGTTGTTTAAAGAATTAAATCTAAACAACATCACAATAATAAAGGCTTAAATTTGCCCATGCGGAGCTAAGAAAAAATATGTCACTCACTGAAAAACATAATATTGAATGCATGATGACATAGAGGAAATACAATGACCACTCATTGATAAATTTGATAGAGGCACGAAAACGATAAAAATACATGTTAATAAATAAATGAAATAATAATTACAAAAATAAAAACATATGAGGGGCTGAAATACAAAATAGATCAGCAAATACACCTCATAAGATTACCTCTGAAATTAAGATATTTAGTTATATTCTGAAATTTATCATTATTTCATAACAACATACTGTTTCTTTTCTATTTTTCTTGATGTATCAAGTCAAAAGATATTAATCAACATAGGGACTTACGTTTTAATATAAAATGAATTTTAAATGAGTTACCAATTTTCATCAAATAAACAATATAACTTATGAGAAAGCCACTCAAAGTAAACGGCATCAAGTTATTTTCATATATAAACAGTTAATATAATAACCCTTTGTCATATGCTTTTCATTAGCCATTATCATAAGAAAACAAGTTTGAAAATAAGAATCCTGGAGAAGCAGTGAGCTTGGAGCTAGAAAAGTCAGTCCCTATGTTGTTTTAAATAAGATTACTGTTAACTAAATGCTTGTTAAGGACCCTTCTTCAACAAGTTATTTAATGTAAAGTGGGTATGCAGTGTAATCTGTAATTTCTGTTTTGATAATAAAGCTTTTAGAAGACTCCCGGAGTAGCAGTGAGCTTGGATCTAAACTTCTCAAAAAAAGAAAAGCAACCTGGAAACTTTGAAAATTGTATTGGTGGATATAAGACAATGTAAATCAAGTTACGTTCGAGGTATTGGCATGGAATTTTGAATGGACATAACCTGAGTTCATATGAAAGCGTACACGTGAAAACATTTCGTTTGATTTGAGAATTGTGTCCGTTAGGTGGCGTTGAAGTCAGTACCTCGTATGGCCACCTCGTGCTGCTCGCACTGCACGGCACCTGCGTGGAACAGACTGAATAACTATTTGAATGACAGCTTGTGGAATTCTTTCCCATTCCTTCCGCAATGGGCGAACTCTGGTAACGTCTGAGGTTGATGTTGCCGTCCACGTACACGTCTATCAAGAATATCTCACAGGTGTTCAATAAGATTGAGATCAGGGGATTTTGAAGGCCATGGTATGACATTGATGTTTTCCTTGCATAGATAGGCCACCATAGCACGTGCAGTATGAGGTCTGGCATTATCGTGCTGAAAGAGATGCCTCTGGCGGTTGATGATCGGCAGCAGGTGAGGCCTGACAACTTGGTTTATGTAGCGATCTGCGTTGACATTCCCTTGTAGGAGTACAAGTTCGGATTTTTGGTTGAAGGATATCGCCCCCCACACCATCACACTCCCACCGCCGAAATTGTCCACCTGCCGGATGCAGTTTCGAGCAAAACGTTAATTTTACGTCGGTAAACACGTTGCCTTCCATCTTGACGTTGACGAAGAAACCTCGACTCATCGCTAAATCAAATGCGGATTCAGTTCCTCAGATTCAATTCCTGTACATTACGGCACCACCTGACACGTTGACGTCGATGTTGTAGTCATAGCACAGGTCGACAACAGGTCTTCGTGCACGAATTCCTGCCTCTCGAAGACAATTCCATACTGTTTGGCCCGATATTCTTGGCAGTCCGGGTATTTGTGTTGTGGTTGATGTGGCTGTAGCAAGTCTATCACGTCAGTGGCGCAACTGGATGTAACGATACTGGCCCGGAGTAGTGTTTCGAGGTCGTCCGTCCCTGGGTCGATCTTGTGTTGTGTTAAACTGTCTGTATCGATCCAATAAACGTGAAATTGTGCTTTTGTGAACCTGGAAATGTTTTGCCACGGAAATCTGTGTTTCTCCAGCTTCAAGGCGTCCAATGGCAATATTTTGATCCGCAACATTCATTTGTGGTATTTTGAACAGCGTAATTACATGTCAAACGATGGATAAAATGATGAGTACACATTGTGTCTTTTATAATCAGTGTATCTAGCGATACCTTACATGAACTGCACGTGCACAACGTGTGTGAATTTAATCTGCAATCATTTCATGCAATTGTCTAAAAGTTTGTTGCGTTTTGGCAATATGTTATTGTTTGCTGGCAATAAGACACAAACATCTTTTAGAAGGTATATGTAATTATACTTAAGCAAATATAACCCTAAAAAGTAAGTTGACCAGTAATTATTGAAAACCAAAAAATCACAAATCTAGGTTGCGTTTCTTTTTTTGAAGAGTTTAGATAAATAGTCAATTTTGATGTTGTTTTAAATAGTATGACTGTTAACTTAATGCTTGTTAATGACCCTCCCTCAATAATTTACAGGAGAACATTGCAGAAATGAGTAGGGAAAGTCTATTATAATATGGGAATGGGACTTGTGCATTTTGCCACTCCAAAAGCAAGAGTGTAATGTGTTAATGAATTTGTAGGGAACTAACCCGTATGCGACAGACGATCTTCAATCTGAGGTAAGTGATTGACATATATAATGTCTAAATCATAGTTATGTTTGTGCAAAGTACATATGTTGGTTAGTTAGATCAATGCCTGCCATATATAGAGCACAGAGATTCTGGTTTTAAACATATTTTTATTTATATAAGAATCTGGTTCGGTAAACAAGAAAGACTTTGCTTTTATGAATACCTCACCAGTACAAAACGTAATGAGCAAAGTTCACAAGAACGAGACAAATAAAACAGAAAATTCTAACATAGATTCTAATATAGATCATTAATAATGATACATACATCTACAGCTTCGACCTGAATGCAGATACCTAAATGAACATAAAACTTACGTTTAAAATCTTCAACATAAGCTTGTTCTTGTGGCCATAATCATGAAGACTATCTTCATTTTTTCATATTGTGTAGTGATATGCGCAAAAACATGTTTTCCTGTACTAAAGGATTTGATTTTAAAGGAATATTGTTTGGTAATAATAAATTGTCTTCAGTTGAAAATAGATAAATGTTAAATTCAGTCCACATGCTTATAAATTTAACAGGCAAATGTTTTTTTTCAAATAATGTTTATATGACATAGTCATATGGATGACCCAATGCATGTTTTTTTTCAAGTTGAAGAAACACACTCATTTAAATAATCAACCTTTTCACTATTCGAGAATAATTTTATGACTGTAAGCATATCTATAACAACAGTTTCTGAGGAAAGTATGACATCAAGACTAAAACATTTATTACATTTTTATGAAACCATTGGCGCACTTTTGGGGGGATAATATGTTCTATAAATCAATCACTTCTGCTTACTTACGAGTTTTACGAGCGCTTTCCAGCGATAGCTGATGTTACGCTCGTAAATCACTCCTGATTTTGATCTCGTTAATGTTTGTTGTCAAACACGTCTGTTAGCGTCACAGATTTTGCTGACTCCCGCTGCCCCTCACACACGCCCAAAAGATTTATTGTCATGTTGAGATCAGAGAGACATACTTGATTGTTGGCTATATCAGGTAACGAACTGTAAATTACCATGAAGTAAAATTATGCAACAGCTTCTCGTCTAGTTGACAGAGATACGATTTACCAGAGATACCTGTGTAGTTACTTAGCAAGACCTTAATGAAAAGGTAAGACGTATTATTGAATTATGTATTAGATGAGTTGATAAATATATTGTTATTTCGTACACATTTGAATGGTCATTTGGCCTATTTTAACGCCGCTCAAATAGAAAATTTAACAAGCTGCAAACAGACCATAACAACGAAATAGAGAAATAAAAATCTTATGAAAACATATTTGTGACTTTAATAACAAAGCATAGCAAAAATTTCAAGTGTTGTTGGGTAAATGAAGACATATAAAGCAAAATCTGAAGGACAAGTTATGGAGAGTTGATAAAAGAAATGCAAGACATCCTATTACATATTATGAATCCCATTGTTGACTGACCTAAACATTCATTAAAATGCATGGTGAAGTTTTTATTAACAATATTTACCATTTTGAATGTGCACATATTGTAGGACCCTCTTACATTGTTTTAAAGAGTTTTGATTATTGTTTTGGTTTGGGTATGGTCAGTTGATTAGAAATATCCATAAATAATTCATAAACTCCAAGGTCTTCATACATTTGTTTCATTGTTCTTTTACAAACATAAATTTGATGTTATTGATACTTTGATAATTTTACATTACGCGGTGTTTCTAGCCTTGACTAAAAAATGAAATTATTTCCTTATTTCATTTAATTTAAAAAGAATTGATACAATATAGGAATTATCAGAAAACTTACACTCTTTCCGTGTATTATGTATGAGCAAACCTATCAACAAGAATGTTTTGTTCTTAAAACTATAACTTAATCTTTGTATGAGCTGATTGAGCTTTCTATAAAATACTTTTGTGAACATTTGAGTTTTAGTTCAAGTATGTGGTTTAAAACTTGACCTCCGAAATATACTCTGTTAATGTAAAAATGAAATGCCTAACATTTTCATCATATATTGTAAACTCAATCAATGGCTAAATCTATATCTTAGATATGATGTTCACAGTTCACATTTCATATCACAGTAAATTCATAACCCGTCAGTCCAGGTCTAGGGACCGATTCAGACCTTTTTTTACTTTTATCGTTACAGATAATCAGTACATAATAAGGACGGAAATTGGTACAGGTAGATAATGGCTATACAATGATTGTAAAAAGTTATGTTTGGTAGAATGTACAGAAACTCTCTAATCGCTAACAATCACTTCATTCCTTAAACAACTAGCTTTATATAAATATTTCCATAGGTTACAGAGTTCTTTAAGATGAGCTTAAATACTGACGGACGTCGATGATAACAAGGTTTTACAAGCTTGTTTATAATCAATATAACATGGACACGATAATACGAAATGGAATACGAATCTTCAACAGTATCTTTACAGCATGTAAATTTTCTTTCATTAATGTTTACATTGCAGTATCTGCCAGTTTCAGTTGCAGTGTGAGCTAAGTCGAAATTTTGGTAGCGACTTTCTACATAAGTAGGGGACTGACTTACAAAGATAATATTTCAGTGCACAGCTATAGATAATATTTCTATACATTACAAATTTTGAAGAAATAGCTAAATTCATACTGGTATCTTTGATACCTTCTACTATCATATTCCTGAAATTACATTGTCACTTTACTATTAACATTATTATATTTATTAATATCAAGTGTTTGTTTTAACCTGTAGCTTTTAAAATATTTGTTTTAATAAGAATCAGAAGGGAATTTTCTAAACAGGCTGTTTTAATTTTATCGAAGTAAGGTTCAATATTATACATTGTAACGCTTGAACGCACACACTTGATCATTACACCTGTCAGCATATTCATATTTCACCTAGACTCATTTGTGTCTTATTGCTGCAACAGATGAAATATATATGTATTCGAAGTATGTGTTCAATTACCGTTCAGTAACTTTCTTTCACTGATTTTTTAAAACAAAATGGAGAAATGTAAATAAAGTGGCAAGCGGCAATAACAGAACTGTTAGAACATGCATTTGATATCTCTTCATGTAAGGGCAGTAAGCATAAAGTTAAAGCTGTTTTAAACTTCTATTTTTTTCGAATAATACAGTTTCAGAATGGTTACAAGTGTTTGAATATAAAATAATAGGACAATAATAATGAATAACGTGAAACTTGAAATATGTTATGTTACCAAATAGTTTGACAATTTTAATTCGATTGTTAACACTTGAAGTAGGATAATATGCATTTATATTTTATTTTCAATATGGTATGTAAAGTTGACTTAAACTAAATAAAACAATCATTTTCACCTGAAGCCAAATAAAACACTTTCTTTTGACGATAATGGCGTAAACATAATTGTTCCCGTTATTCCGATTAATGTTTTTGAAATTATAAAACTGATATAAATCTTGACGGTTTCTAACTATTTTCAAATCTTTTCCATTAATTATATACAGGATTAAGGAACCGAAAAGGTGTACAAAAGTTTAGGACCTGACTAAAAGCGGATACGATATGTACAGAATAAGTAACAATTTATAGGCAGAATGGCCAAATACTTTTAATACTGAAGCCGTCCGCAACAGGGCAGAAGCAAATTATTTTAAAGTAATTATTATCCAAAATTTCACAAATAAACATTCACTTATGCCAAATGTACTATCTTCAGAGGTCAAACATCTCGTTACTCAAACCGTTCCTCTGTAGTAGTCTAATCGAAGAAATTATCAAGAATCAAACAAAAACCACTGGCAACAATTTTCCTTCACCATAAGTACAATGAAACTTATCGCCTTCATGTAGAATAAGGAATTTCAAGGAGTATCACACCTTTTGCGCAAGAGATAAAGTTAATATGTATGGTCCTACTTGTACTATACCCTCTTGTACCTTAGTCCTTTTTTGGTTGTCGAATTTACATTCAAGCAGCCCCTCCCCCTCTCTTTGAAAGTCGTTGCTACACCCCTGATAAACCTTTACTCATTCGGAACTGGAAATAGCTTTTCTCTATCTCTGTTGATAAAATAGGACCAGCTTTTCTCATTTTGACAGTTTTGAAACGTATTGTTCCTTAAGATGTTTTGACTGATTTAAGAATTCTTCAGGCTCGGGAAATTTTAAGAATTTTGTCAACCCAGGCCTTGGCTGCATACAGTTGTATAAACTGATATTATGAACTTATTCAACATTTAAAGCAGTAAAAACATTACGTTCGGAAATAATATATTAAGGGAATATAGTTACTAGAAGACTTATTTGAGTATTACATTGCGAATTGTGACCTTTCTTTTCAACATAGCCCATCAGGACACGTTTTCATTGTTGCTATCATCTAAAAAGTACTGGATGTTGTAACATTAATGAACACATTTTTGCTTATTTTCATTGAATCATGTTTGCAACAGTACAGCCACATGAATTCGGTATTTCAATTGAAGGGAACAACAACAAATTAAACTCATTCTAGATGATAAAGCAATTTATAAAATCTGAAAAAAAAAATCAGATAAATGATAAAGATTTAGCCAGTGTATTTCAAATTGAGATTGTCTCAAAATCTGAAATCTGTACTAAATTTGTTTAGTGATCAAAGAGTTTTGATTGCAGTTATGAATATTCATGATAGATTTGATATGTGTTCAACTTTTTTTAGTTATAATCTACTCAGTTGTCGTTGGAAATGAAAAGGTCCCCATTAGTGACTCTGTGAAAGATCTCGGTGTCTACATAGATTCAACACTGACGATGGAGACACATGTTAATTATATCTGTAGGCTATGTTATTTCCAGATAAGAAACATTGCCTCGATTCGTGACATGCTTAATTACGAAGCTACCCATCACCTTGTTCGAGCTCTGGTACTGTCGCGGCTGGACTATTGCTGTAGTCTTTTGGGCAACATTCGCCAAGACATTATTTACAAACTGCAAAAGGTTCAGAACTCTGCGGCAAGGCTAATCTGCAGAGTCCGTAAACACACCCATATAACACCATTGCTGGTGCGCTTAAATTGGCTACCAATTGCGCAGAGGATAGAGTACAAGACACTCAGTCTTGCCTACAAGTGCCTCAACAATAAAGCACCTCTCTACCTGCAGGACCTTCTGACCCAGTACGTCCCAGCACGGCCATTGAGATCAGGCTCTAACTATCAGCTGAACGTCCCCAGAGTTAGACTGAAGACATATGGCCACAGACGGTTCTCTTATATAGCTCCTGTCCTATGGAACTCCTTGCCACTCGATATCCGTCCAGCAACATCTTTGGACTCCTTCCAGTCTCAACTAAAAACTGTCATCTTTAAGAAAGCCTATGGGCTCTAGATAAACTTTACTTCCCTGTTACTACCCCCAGCGCATAGAGAAATCCCACAGTGATTTGATTATGATGCGCTTTACAAGAACACTTATTATTATCATTATTATTATATAGAAAGATTTTCAAAAAATAAAGTTATTAAATTAATCTAATGTGTTACAGTGTAAGACAAATCTAATTCTTTGCCCAAATCATTATGGTGTATTTTTGCGGATGTGTATTCCAAGCCTACCAAAGGGTTAGATACCTCCGGTGGTTAGTCAATACAGAGCGCCATTTCTATTAGGAATATCTATACCAGTAATATTTTACGTGTGTATGTGTCGTCAATTTAATCCGATGACTTCAAGTAGTCCGACGTAATTATACTCCTTTTGTTAGTTCCCCGCCAATAAGCATTTTGTAACCTGTATACAATCACAAGCACTCAGACAGGAGACAGGTAGATGCCTTAAGCAGGCCTCTTTCCTTCAAATAGAGCGGAGCTCAACGATCCGTGACAAGAGAGACCGGTAGGGGTGGGGGAGGGGGTTAACTAATTTCGCTTAATATCCAAATGAAGACAGACAGACAGACAAATATTTTATCTAAGTCTCACCTCTTAGCATTACAAACATATATACAGGTAAAAACCATAGGTTAAGAGCCACCCATTGAGGGTTATGAGAAACTAAAACAAACAAAAAATAATCATGGGCTACATACGATAAAGTGTAAAACATGTTAAAGTACCATTTATTAAACTTTATATAAAACAAATTTTCGTCGTTCTAAAATAAGTCTGCAGGTTTTGGCATCATACAACATCAGGACTGGACATTACGAAGCTAAATGATTTGTAATTATTAAAAGTACTAAATCTTGACATATTTCCACTCTCTTGGATAAAAGCTCTCGTCTAAGATCCGTATATTGTGGACAATGAAATAAAACATGACACTCATCTTACACAGTGTTAGAACAATTAAAACATACTCTGAATGTAACATTTCCATTCATCAATTAATATTGTAATTGTAGTAAATGTAGCCCATACACGTGAAAGATCCTATTTATGATAGGTTCTTTCTTTGAAATAATAATGCAGATCAATGACAATATCTATAATAAAGCTTTGTAGACCTACCAATTTCAAAATGATGTTGTGGATATGCATAGACAACTACCTTTAAAAAAACCTGTCATCCAGGAAGCAAAGGAAAAAATTAAAGAAGCCTTGTTTAATCTAGAAAATGTTGTCAAATCTAGTTGCCAGGACGTTTTTCATAACAATTATTAAGAACCATAATCATAGTCATCTCAGAAATCTTTTCCTGTGTAGGCATATAGATTTAAATGTAGTAAATGAAGAAAACAAGTTTCTTAAGTATGATGCTATCCTCAGGAAAGCAAGAAGAATTGAAAATCGTTGCTCTTTTTGCAAAAATATGATACGTTTGGTAAATGAAAACATTATGCGTATGTGGGTCTTGAAAGGAAAAAATAAATACTTAAAAAAAGAAGGTTCATTAAAGCAGATGAAACGATTGGAGTCTTTGTGAAGTTACCAATTTTGAAACAGTGTTAGTTACATTTGATCTGTAAAACGCATTCAAATCTTATATCTAAGACGAAACGAAAGGAAGCGTTCTTATATACATTTATTTACATATATTCATAAATCATGTGTGAAGACTTTGAGGCTATTTGAGTTACACTTTGATTTTAACTTTGCTTCTTGAATGCATCACTTTAGTCTTATTTAGTCTTATGTCACCTATCAATTTGATAATTGCATGTTATTGATATTTTGATTGCAAGTGCTATTCACTTTGAATACTATTATTATTATGAGAGTTTATTCGAGTAATGCTTTACTGAACATGCTGAGCACAACGTATATCTAGCACGGTCAATAACGGTCCTGTAACAATAATAGATTTAGCATATACAGGTTTTTTTATTCGACGATATGCTTAATAGATCTACTCCCCAGTCTGCCATTGAATGGATACATACACACCTGCACCTAGCTTGCATTATTAATTTATCAGAGCGCTGGGTTATTCAAGTCACTAAACGGCAATGTAGATGTCACAAAATGAAAATGCGTTCCATCAATATAAATTCTTTATTTCCTTTCTCTGTGTCTTTGGGTTTTCTTTAATTCTCATATTCACAAATTCAATAATATTCCTCTTCTCATTATAATAATGAAACGATTGACTGTAAGAAAAACAAAAAGCAATAATAAGTACCTTTTCCAAATACAGTCAATAATTGAAATGTAAACAAAGATAATTTACCTGACATAAGCTCAATAAATAAATCTAAAAAGCATTGAAATTTCTCTCAAATGCGAGGACAAATTCCTGCAATTACATTTAGAGCCAATTAAACCTCAATAATTAATACCAGTTCAATATACTACTGAAAAATAGCATGATTTACAATGTCGAAAAACTGACCATCTTCATTTCTCATTTAAACCTAAAATATTTGCTAAATATAAATACTTAAAACCTTGACCAATTCTCAAACATTTGAATGAATAATATTTACATTGAAAATTAACACATACCATTTTGTTTGGCCCATATCACATTTCTCTTCTCAAACATACACTGTCTGGCCACAAGCACATGGCATTCACTCACTCAACACATGTCAGTAATTTAGAGTTACTTCCCCTTAGACTAAAGAGCTCCTAACTGAGCAGTTAAGGGAAGAGCACATAAAATCCTATTTTGGCTCTTACATCCCAGCCCCCTAATTGCATAGATTAAATCGAAGCAATTACCCATTAACAAAAAGATTTATCAGCTTGAAATTGACTGAAAATTAATAGAATTACTGAAAATTAATGGAATAAAAGATATTTACATGTTTTCTCAAAATGTTTGTCCAAGAAAATGAAAAGTATGATTGAAAACATCAAAAATATTGCATAAGATAAATCATATGAATTTCTCAAAAATGATCTTTTTTTGAATGAAAATACCCCTGAACAGAATCAAGATTTCTTTTTTTTTCACACCTACAAATGCCAGAAAAGATATATAATAATATACATCTGAAATATCAAACAAAAATCCTTTCAAAATAAATACAGGTCAAATTGTTACACATCAATCAAAATTCCAAGTTTGTGCTAGGTTGAGTCGAGTTTCAACAGTTTATGACCCCTCACTTTCAAGGATCAAACTCAACTTTGTGACGGGTCGGACCAAAGTTGTCGATTTGGTCTTCACCTTAACAGTTCGAACAAATCCTTTCTTATCTTTGAAAACCTCAGTCACTCTGCCAGTGTTCCATGAATTCCTTGGAGAATTGTCTATCAATAGAACAATGTCTCCTACTTCAACATTTCTCTTCTGTTTTGTCCATTTTTGTCTTAATTGAAGTGAAGGCAAATACTCCTTCACCCACCGCTTCCAAAATATATTCGCCAAATATTGAACTTGGCGCCATCTTCTCACAACGTAGTTGTCTGTTTCGTTGAATAGGCCTGGTGGCGCAGTTTCACCAGAACGGAGCAGTAGTAGGTGGTTTGGCGTAAGCACACAGAGGTCACCAGGGTCATTTGGTACTGCAGTGATCGGTCTGTTGTTGATGATCTCTTCAACCTCGCAGAAGAGTGTTTGCAGTCCCTCGTCATCCAAATGAATTGTCTGTTGTCGAAGTAGTGCGTATAAAACCTTTCTCACTGTGCGTATCATTCGCTCCCACACCCCACCATGGTGCGATGCAGACGGGGTGTTAAACTGCCACGCTATACCCCTTTGCTGAAGTGCCACATTAATTTTCTGCTGATTCTATTTGGCTATTTCTTCACGTAATTCCTTTTCGCATCCAACTAAGTTGGTCCCATTGTCTGATCTCATAGTTTTCACTGGGCCCCGTCTAGCAATAAACCGCCGTAGCGCATTTATGCACGAACTCGTATCCAAAGAACACGCCACCTCCAAATGAATTGCTCTTATGGAGAGACAAGTGAATATCACACCATACCTTTTCACTTCCTTTCTTCCCCTTTTTACAAGTATTGGCCCAAAGTAATCTACGCCTACATGGGTAAAGGGGGGTTCATCAGCGGTCAAGCGATCTGATGGCAGGTCCGACATCTGTTGTTCCAAGGCACTTGCCCGATACTTTCGGCATGGTACACACTGCGACACAAGGCTTTTGATACATGAATTTGCACCAATTATCCAATATCGCTGTCTGAGATTGGCTAACATAGAATTCTTTCCCATATGACCAACCTTCTCATGACATTCTCTCAAGATAAGACTGTTAATTGCACAATGTCGTGGGAGGATTATTGGATGCTTTGCATCAAATGGAATATCTGCACGCTCCAATCGCCCCCTGATTCTCAATATTCCGTCATGCATCATTGGGTCAAGCTTCCTCAGTGATGAGTTACTCTTCAATCCTTTCCCCTTGTCTAATGCCTCAATGTCGTCATGGAAGTACATATTTTGAACATGGCGAACAATGACTTTCTCCGCATTATTCAAAGTCTCTAAAGTCAATGATTTTTTCCCTGTCTTCTCATTTTTCTTCACACTTCTCAGATGTTCAATAACAAGCAGAATCCATCCCACTGCCCTCTTAAGTCTTGACCAATCAGAGTAATGCTCTATCAATTTGTCCATGGCCTGAAGAGTCTGTTTCTTCTCGACTGTTATATTCACCATGTTCACTGTGTGTCTCACCTCAGGATCAGACTGAAGACTAGTAGACTCTTCTAGATCTGGATTCTTTGGCCATTCACTCTGTTCTTGTTCAAGGAAATCAGGACCCTTGAACCAGACATCACATTTCTGAAATTTCTCATAATTCATTCCTCTTGAACAGGCGTCGGCAGGGTTAAGTTTACCAGATACGTAACTCCACTGCTCTTTGTTCGTAGCTTCTCGAATCGTGCCAATTCTGTTGGCCATAAAGGTGTGAAACCGTGATGAGTCATTTGAGATGTAACGCAGCACCGCCATGCTATCTGTCCAGAAGAAAGTTTCTTTGACATCGTACTCAGGCTCATCACAAATAATTTTGCTCAATTTCACAGCTAATGTTGCGGCAGTCAGCTCCAATCTGGGTATCGTCACTTTTTTGAGTGGTGTGACTCTTGATTTTCCCATGACGAAGGAAACATGCACTTGATCCCTTTCATCAACAAGTCGCAGATATGCTACAACCCCGTAACCGTGTTCACAGGCATCTGAAAACATGTGTAACTGGCATGCTCTTACTTGTCCAAAGTTTGATGGCTTATAACATCTGGGTAGTTTAATGTTGCTCAACTTTGTCAATCCATTGACCCACTGTTGCCATGATTTCTGATCATTAACTGAGATCTCCTGATCCCATCCCAGGTTTTCTTTGCATAACCTCTGTAGGAGAATCTTTGCAAGAAGAACATACGGTGAGGCATAACCGAGCGGATCGTACACTGAACTTACTATACTCAAAATTCCTCGTCTTGTCACAGGCTTAGATTTCACTTGAATGTCAAACTGAAAACAGTCCATTTGAACTGACCATGAAACACCGAGTGCTCTCTCAACAGGAAGCTCATCACACTTCAAGTCGAGAGTCTTGATACTTGCAGCTCGTTCACTTACAGGTATGCTGTCTATAACAGTAGAGCTGTTGCTTACCCACTTGTTGACATGGAAACCACCCTTTGCACACAAATCACTCACATCTGCAATGAGCCTTATAGCACTATCCTCACTTTCAACTGCTTTCAGGCAGTCGTCAACATAAAATGATTTGTTGACAACTTCAGCTACATGTGGTTCAAACAGAGATCCGCTATCTTTGGCTGTCTGACGGAGAGCAGCCGTAGCACAGCTGGGTGAAGATACTGCTCCAAAAAGGTGTACACACATGCGGTACACTACAGGGTCAGAGTTCAAATCCCCTTTCTCCCACCAGTAGAATCTGAGGAAGTCTCTGTCTTCCTTTGGTACATGTACTTGGTAAAACATTGATTCAATGTCTCCCATCAGTGCTGTAGACTCTTGTCTAAACCGTAGTAAGACCCCAACGAGGCTGTTCGTCAGATCTGGTCCCTGCAACAGTAGACTGTTCAAGGATACGCCCTCATGCATTGCCGTGCAGTCAAATACGACGCGAATCTTGTTTGGTTTATGGGGGTGGTAGACACCATGATGAGGAATAAACCACACTCTCCCATCACCTCTCTCTAGTTCATGGTCTGGAACTCTCTCAGCGTAGCCTTTGGCTATTATCTTATCCATGAAGTCTCTGTAGTCCTTCAAGGAATTATTGTTTCTCACCATCTTGTGTCTCAAATTAATCAGTCTTTTGAATGCTTGGCCATGATTATTTGGCAGCTGAGTGTTCTCTCTTCTGAATGGCAGTGCTATTGTGTAATGTCCATTTTCAAGCTTTATAGTATCTTCTATCTTCTTCAAGAACTTCTTGTCTTCGAAGGAAGGGTGCTTCTTGTCATCCACAACACGCTCGGGAAAATCTAAGTTCATGGAATGTCTTACAAGCAGATCCAACTTTCTCAATTCCTCAGTTTCTTCTAAAACTCTCATCTCGACTCTGTTAACTGTAAACTTAGACCTATCCTGTATGTCATTTCTCACCAGATTCCATACAACCCATCCTAGTCGTGTAAGCGTCGCATGTGGGCACATAGCCTGCACAGCATTGTCACTAAACCAAATCTCTATCTTTTTCTTAAAGTCATAAATGTATGGATTTTCCTTATTATCAATCTTTTCCGAGAATTCCTTCTTTTCTCCTTCTTCTAACAGTTTCAAATATTCTTCCCTGAGAGTAAAGTGCTTATCCAGAAGCCCCAAATATTGAGAATGCTCTTGCCTAACTCTTTCAACTTCAGGGTTCTCAGACAATAACGCTCCAATAGCATCTTGCTTAGTTTTCAACTGTCGAAGGGATAACCTTAAAAGCTTAGCCTTCTGTTCCTTATTATACAATAAACCTTTCTCAGTCATCTTTCTTCTTCTTAATGATAAACTGCTGAATACAGAATAGTTGTCAACTTCCTTCGTACTCATATATAGGACAAAATGTCAATGAATGTAGATGTCACAAAATGAAAATGCGTTCCATCAATATAAATTCTTTATTTCCTTTCTCTGTGTCTTTGGGTTTTCTTTAATTCTCATATTCACAAATTCAATAATATTCCTCTTCTCATTATAATAATGAAACGATTGACTGTAAGAAAAACAAAAAGCAATAATAAGTACCTTTTCCAAATACAGTCAATAATTGAAATGTAAACAAAGATAATTTACCTGACATAAGCTCAATAAATAAATCTAAAAAGCATTGAAATTTCTCTCAAATGCGAGGACAAATTCCTGCAATTACATTTAGAGCCAATTAAACCTCTATAATTAATACCAGTTCAATATACTACTGAAAAATAGCATGATTTACAATGTCGAAAAACTGACCATCTTCATTTCTCATTTAAACCTAAAATATTTGCTAAATATAAATACTTAAAACCTTGACCAATTCTCAAACATTTGAATGAATAATATTTACATTGAAAATTAACACATACCATTTTGTTTGGCCCATATCACATTTCTCTTCTCAAACATACACTGTCTGGCCACAAGCACATGGCATTCACTCACTCAACACATGTCAGTAATTTAGAGTTACTTCCCCTTAGACTAAAGAGCTCCTAACTGAGCAGTTAAGGGAAGAGCACATAAAATCCTATTTTGGCTCTTACAGGCAATAACCTGTTTATTTGATGCAATAAAGTCAGTCTCTTTTGACGAATAACCGATACAGGAAGAATCATGTAGTAATACATCTGCATACGCGCCGCTAATCTTTGTCACGTAACAATTGTAGAATAAAGTTAAGTTACATCATTGGATAATTTTCGTCATGGAGCTACGCCCATCATTCTATACATATTCACAATTATCACCTGTAATTAATGCATTCGAGTTTTGACCTTCCATATGAAAAATAGTTACTTTGTAAAGATGACATATCAATCATATTTGTATCAAATATTTGATTCAATTCGTGGTACATATATTCAACACATGTTAAATTATACTTGGAGTCGATGTCGTCCGAACAGAATAAAACACTTGAAAATATAGCTAACCTGTGAAGTGATGTAACATGCACTTTTAATAGGTATGTCAACAACAAGTCAATTCTTCATATGAATATATTTCTATCTAATAATTCGACTACTTTTACATTCGTTAAAGTTACTTACGTCCTATCCCTTATATCCTGATATCACTTCCATAATTCTTAATTATGATTCATATAGTTGAAATATTGACACACTGTATATACTAAACATGGTGTGTAGACATGTAATTTTTGTATTTACAAATAAAAATGCATGTAAATCAACATATGTGAAAATATAAGGTACGTTATGTGTAAACAATATGCCGCCATCAAATCACTGTAGTGGTAGATTTAGAAAGACATTCTAACATGAAGATTGACAAACGCTTATAAATGATGTTTGATTATGTATATACTATATATATCATTATAATTATGTAAGTGTGTGTGTCTGTGTTTATTTTCTGTTGTTCTTTAAGTACTGTTGTTTAGGTATAAGTAAGAGAAATTGTCTCTCAGAACCTTTTGACCAATTTAAAAGGTGCGATATCTTGTGCAGTTTACTTGTCAATTGTATTTGGTGAGACAATGAAAACAATTTCACTCTCCCTCACTCTTATGAACATCTTTGTATATATTTATGAAATGAAATCGGACCGCAAGATAAAAAATCAATGGTGTGATATCACCTGTTATATTCCTGTAACGTATCCACATTCAGCACCTGCATTTGATCTTCATGTAACAATAAAAGAATTACTACTTTATGGTACAAGACTAGACAGTTTCCATTCAACACTCGCCTTCGAAATGCTTTGACCTAATTGGTTTCGCTACAGCGAGCAGCGTCTGTGGTCAGCAGCCCAGGCGTTGAGCCATGAAGCTGTCCCGGCGTTAATGAGTTAAAGAAAGTATATGATTTCACTCACAGAATGGGTTTAATGAATTTTCTGAAATCTGACAATTTTGCAATTACATTTGTGCAGGTGTATACTTTACTTTGTATATATATGTTTATATAAAATCACACTTGAAATATCTACGAACACTACCCTCAGGTGAGGGATCCGGCTCCGGATCCCAGTATACTATTTATGCGAGGATCCGGCAAGGAATCCGGCAAACGGATTCAGGGTATATCCACCCTGTGATTCTTCTCACTTATAAACCTCCAGTGACGTCATACCATTGTGTTATCAGGGCCTTCTTTTGCCGACTAAACCTCTAAACGTTTGTTTCCGGGCATTCCTGGGGTAAGCCCAGGGCATTCCTAGGGTAAGACCCGGGCATTCTGCAAGAAATCCCGGGGGGTTATGTTTAGACATGACCTCTGTGCCGGGAAATTGTATTTATTATTTTCCAATGATATTATTTACTTTTTTGTTAAAGTCAAAGTGTGAACTTGCTATTACTTTTGAAAAATAGTACAAGTCTTAATGCCCCATTTGCAAATGGTTTTGGCCATGGTCTCGAACCAGCGCTTAATGATGTAGTAAGTTAGTTCCTTTTATAACAAAGATCTGAGTGGTTTGATATTTTATATTATTATGTACGATTTTAGGTAAACTAAGGCTAATAATATTTTTTTATCACTCTTACAAATTGTTTGACGATCTAGGGATTTTTAGTCGATTTCAAAGTGGAAATCACGTGAGTCAACGTACCACTGTAGATAAATGCTGGCCGCACGCGCAACGCATACCAAGGCTAACGCGTCTGGGTTTGCCAGTTGCGTTTCCAAACCGAAAACACAAATGATCGACTCACAATGACTTTTTACTCCACCACTTAATATTTCACTACAAAATTGTTTTCCCGCTGTTTCTGTTGTTTTATAAGTTGGATCAAAACTTCCCCCTCGGTTTTGTTTGAGAAAGTAAGCCCTCAGCCTCGGGAAATTGGGGCGGGCCTATCAGCCCTTTCCAATTTCCCTCTGTCGAGGGCTTACTTTCTCTAACTAAAGCTCCAGCTTGGTTTCGATCCTTAACAGAAATCCTTATCCTAAATATTATCCATACCAAGCTACGTTATTCGGTCAGTTGTTTAAACTTTGATTTATATAAAGTTGGAATAAAGGATGATTCGAATTGTTTATGTGGAAATCCTGTTGAGAATACTTATCACTATTTGTTTCAATGTCCTCTGTATAAACAACAAAGATTAAACATACTGTCATGTGTAGAGCGCATTTGTACATTAGCAGGTATAACAGTTAATCTTAAAGTTTTGTTAGAAGGAAGTGCAGACCTATCACCATGTCAAAATATCGATGTATTTAAATCAGTGCAAATGTTCATACGTGAGACAAAGAGATTTGTATAGCATATCAACATATCAACTATTTGTTAGCTCTTTACTTTTTCACTGCTGTCTTGTCAATCATCTGTCATCTTTCTTTGTAAAAATGTAAATAATTTATGTACATACTAAGGAGAAGGTACTCTAAGTTGGATAACTTGTTCCTCATCCTTTTCTGCTGAATAAAATATGTTTAAACTAACAGAAATCCTAAGGTGCATTATTTGAAATAGGGGATATGTAAGATTCAATAATATTTTTGTGTGGATATGTTTAAAGATTTTTAATGTTTCTATAATTGGTCAGTCAACGGATCGGCAAACTAGCCATTGAATAATGCTTTCCTGAAATGATAATTTATGAGACATATATATCTTGTCAATATACATATCGAACAAGCATAAATATGCATGAATGTAGTCATACATTAAAGTACACATATTCGTTATATGATCCTGTGTTTACCTGTTTTATATAATAGTTAATGATTGACAAGGGATATTGTAATCTTCACAATGCTCTTATTACATCAACATTCTGTATTCCCTTTAAAAACTCTTCTTCGTACATTGTTCTATGTAGAATAGTTTTTATCTATCCAATTGATTTTTGAACCTATGAAGCTTGGAATTAACTTTAGACTTTGGACCAAATGAACAATAAAATTACACCACACTGTAGAACTTTTTGGGTTTTGATATTTATTTATGAAACATGTTTTGTCAAATTATGCACTGCATGCTGAGATTAGAATGTGGCGACTCATTTGCACATCACAAGACACTTATAAGATTCAATGCATACTGTCCACAAATGGGCCCTAATGTTGTCATAATCAACAGGTGCCTATTATGTATTCTATTTCCTGTTAAATCTTATTGTTAATTTAATTGTCTCTAAAAGTAGTTATTTAATTTTCACGCCTGTGCTTTGGATCCTTAGGCGGCTTATGTCAAAGTCCTTTCCTACTGACACAGCTCTTTGCATTACACAGCTAATTTGTACTTCTTTACAACAACAAACATTATAAACCAATGAACTTGTAGAATATACATCAAACCGATAAGAAGAAAATGTTCTGCCATGCTATCGATGCTTACAATTACTTGAAAAAAGTAAATCATTTGGATAGGTACCCAAATTTAATAGGATTATTCAGGAAGTCAATCAAGTTGCAAATAATTCATGGATTACTTCCTCTTGGGCTTGAAATGGGTATGTACATATCATTGATAATCTTTCAAACTTCACCTTCGATTAGGTCGCAATTTACCTTTGAAATCAAACAAACTTATTACGAACAAATGATAATCATTGCAAACAATTTTTTCTTAAAATATTTCATGATTAAATTGCATTCGATTTTCTAAATATATTTTTATTCTAAATGATGCAATTTCCAAACTCATTTATCATTTATTCAGTTCGTGTGTTTTATTCAATCCTTAAATAGTAAAATGATTTATACAATTTCTGCAATAAAATAATATTAAGCAGGATTTGATGTATCATTTTAAAATCAGTCTAATTTTTATTCAAAAATCGCAATGAAAACGTTTTTAATTCTCTTTCAAAAGTCAAATAAAATTTCATGTTAAAAAATCAATGTTTCAAAGAAATGTTTTCAAAACGCTAAATGTAGAAATAACTATAGTTTAACTTCATCAAAAGCTTCTTAAGATATAAATAAAATGGCAACTTTGACAAGGGACAAAACTATTGGTCAGACAGGTAAGGTGCTAATTAGTCTGAAAGGCTGTGGAAAGGTCCCCTTGCTGTCCGTTCTTTCCAAAAATGCTTTGGAAAGGGCGTTCTAAAAGCCTTTGGAAAGGTGTGGAAGGGTGCCTCTTTCCTTTTATGGAAAGTTTGGAATGGTGCCTCTTTCCTCTTGGAATGTACGCCTTTAAGCATTTGAAATGAACGCTCGTTACTCCAGTGCAAGCTCAGAGAGAGTTTAATATTCACTAAATTACATTTGTTATTGTCAAATGTTCAATCAAATAAAGGTATATCTATTACTTACTGTTTGGGAACAATTGTGATGACTCACAGGCATTTTCATTTTTTAAGAGTTGTAACAACACACTCCTAAAAAATGGTAAACTTTTCATCAAAAGAGATAAACAACCACTAGATTATTCAAATATAGTAATACACAGGCTACAGTGTACTTCTTACCTTTTAGTCGATTTATATATGATTGCTTAATGGTATGGGAAATGTCCCAACCATTACGCATTCCTTACCAAATCTTTTAACAGTGTCATTCACATCTTCTACACTAAGTAAATAAAACGTGATGGTAAAAATTGTCAGTATGATTATTTGGAATATAAATTTACTTAACAAAAAATAACAGCATTTTCGGAAATAGTTTTGTAATTGTAAAAAATCAGCATGTTTTGTCTAACCCATAACATGTTTTAACGATATCTTTAAATGGATTGTGTCATATATCCTTTTTGATAAATGAGAGCAGTCATTTAACACCAGTTACGGTTTGGACAACAAAGGTAACTGTATGGACAGGATTTGTAACGGATTGCAAGTAAATTATATCAATTCAAGTCATCACAGATTTCTTTAACTTTTAATCATTATCATTTAGCTCAAACGTTTATCCAAATGCTCGGAATTTATAACAACAATTCACTCAGAACCGATAAACCGTAATACCTCGCATCTAGTTGATTATACTTATAAATACACCATCATGATAAAGGAATTACTGATAGCTGAATGAAAAGTGCAGTTGTAGATCAAAAATGAAATGAATAGTAATGGTTGTGACATTTTTGGTAACGGTAAGGACAAAGTGAAAGGACTGAACCTTTTTGTCTTAGAATTTTGAATTGATAAAACTCTGAATGCCAATGCAACAACTAAAATACTGCACATAGGGTCACACGTCACCGGCAACTGCATAGCTTGTAAAAACAGAGTATAACATATTGTCCGGCCATATAATTGGCTAATGAGACACTGTGTGTTTTAATTATGGATTAATGTGTTAATAAATGATGAAATAAATTAAATAAAGTAATCCATAGATAAAATAAATTAGGAATGTAACTGTCTTCTGCGGAACATATCATTAACAGCATCAGCTATAAGTTTAAGGGCGTAGATTTCAGTTGTGTTCATAAAAGAATTTAATTCCCTATAATCACTATCGTCGAGATAAAAGTTTAAATTAAATGTCAGGCTACATCTAAGATCATGATTAAAATCACGATTAAAAGGAAAATGGGCTTCGGATTCAACAGCATCACCAAAGGACAAAATCTATAACTTAATGTTTTGGGGGGGTTTGCAAAATCGTCCCGTTTCTATATGGAGGGATAAAACACCACAACATAACTTAGTTACATAACTTTTGTATTAACTTTTTAATGCCTGGACACTCTTCACGGCTCAACACCTGTGCCTTTTACCACTGAAGCTGTTCGCTCTAGCGAGACTGATAAGCTCAAAGCACTGTTCATGCAGATCAAACAGGAAACTGGATATGGATAATTGACATATACATTACATGTGATTTTTCATCAATGATTTTCTTGATGTTCATAAGTAAGAAAATAACATATCAGCTTGCGTTAGAAAAATTATTTTTCAATCATCCATTTGAGTGATTTGATGACGGCATATTGTTTACTCTTTTGCAAGTACTAAATACATTTTCTTTCATTATGATTTGACAAGCATTTTCATTTGAAAATAGAATTGCGACATGTCTACATACTACGTGTACCAAATACAACGTTCGTTATTCCAGCATAATGTAAATGATAATTTAACCATGTAAACGGTACCGTGACTTCAGAGATTGAATGCAAGTAAGAGGAATGAACGTATTTATATAATCGAAATGAGGAAGTGACCTATGTTTGGCGGACGGTCGCACAAACGGCTCTCGCTGAATAAGAGATGCTTTCAATTAACGCACATAATCTTCTCTCATTGTGAAACTGCTAATTAACAGACATTTATATGCGGCTCTCGATGTGCTCTCGATGTCAGGATCTCATTTTTTTACGCATATATGTGGCTCTTGGCGTCAATGAGTTACTTGATATCATTAGATATAGTGCAATGTAAGTTTACCTTTTGTATTTGTCAGTTGAGCAGTTATAGTAAAATTGTAACAAATAACTATACAAGTCTTAGCAACACATAAAGCAACTAGGAAAATATTATTAAATTTAAAATGAAAACAAAATCCTAAAAGCCTGAATTAAAAATCAGGTTGGTTTGTGAAATATGTATGTGATAGTTGTTGAAGTATATGACATAAATTGGTTACATATCAAATACATTTGTCTTTCTTGAACAAAATATATATATCTTAGACTTTCTTTTGACACTGCCCAGCTTATTTTTTTCTTTATGACTGGTTCTTTTTCATGGATACAGATTTCTATTAAACTGATGCCATATTAATTTTTCAGCAGCATTCAAAAACCAGTTTGTAATAAAACAATTTATACATGTTCAACGTCGCTGACTGTACTTGAGCAATTGAGAAGTTGAGAAAGATTTTTACCTAGCAACTCCATCCTCCAGAGCAAAGACTTTATGTTGGGGAATATAATCTATGTTAGGGTAGGATTAAAAAGACAGTTAGCACATTATCCGTTATCCCCTTATAAACTCCCAGGCAAAAGAAAGGTTTCACTATTATGTTTTTCATAAACACATTAATAGGGCTAGTACGGGTTTTGATTCTTAGCAGGAAATGATAGTGTTACTGAATCATTTCCTCTACACGAACGCATCGAATCAAACGTAGCCACTGGAATTGTGAACAAACACGTGCAAATGTTTTGTTTTGCACTTGTTTTGTGGCATGATTTGTTATGCACGTGCAGCATGTTGCATATATACACTTTTTGGAAACAACAGATATTCAGTAACATAAACAACACCAAAAATATGCCAAGACTTATGCAAGCGCAACGTGACCAAGCGATTGGTGTGTCCACTATGGGAGCTTCCCAGCATGAAATAGCAAGAACCTTCAACTGCAGCCAAACCACCATCAGAAGGCTGTTTATACCTTACCAACAGACAGTCCAGACACAGGACAGACTAAGATCGGGAAGATCGAGGATAGAGACAGCGACAGATGGTCACCATCGAAACCGATTCGTAACGCAACATCAACAGCGGCGACGGCACTCGTTCATGCCACAAGAACAACCCTTCGTTGACTTCGTTTTGCTGGTAAACGAGCCTCCAGTCTTTCCATGGAATGGCTTTGACCCTTTTACACTGCCAACGCAGATTACGACGAACACGTACTTGACGATTAAAGTAACTGATCAATTACAGTTGAAGTGGCTATGTTTCATCCCAACTTGGAATCATGCGATGTATGTTTTACTGAAATGTACAGTTTATTATTCTTGATATATACTCAGTCTAAAAATGATCATGTTAAATTTTGCTTCATCCTGGCCAGCCAAAATGTTGTACATGTAAGTGCTGAAACCTGCAAAGCTATTTAATTTATGTAAGATAATTTGATATCGTTATTAGTGTTTTTAAATATTAGCCGTGTGTTCATAACATTACTCAATCGATGGTGGACCGGAAGACGATAGGAAAGTCACTCTAACGCGAGACGGCGTCATTGATAGGAATTAATTAGGAAGTGAATTGACAATGTTTATTCCAGCTTGTCAATTGAAACATGGGAGTAGAGCGAGATTACATTGACTGTTTAGACCAGACTTTCCAAGTACTATTTAACTTCCTTGAAGTGTTATAAACAAAGTATGTGATCGGTCTCTTACATAAGATCTTTATTATCATTTCCAGTTCCGAGGACAGCTGTGTTTAATTGCTGTATACCTCGCTGACAGGTTAATAACTAGATTATATAACATCATTGTTGATTTAAGTTTTTGCGGATCGTTCATGCATAACTAGGCATAATGTGATATTATATCTATAACAAAATGTAAATTTTTCATTATGTTCTATATTTTTCATTTTCACTATATTTTAAATGTCAGAATTACTGTCCATTAACTCTGACGAAACATCATTTTGTCAATCCAGCATAAGGACAAAATTAATTTATAGCACCTTCACTAATTACATACTATAAAGTGAATCTATCATAAATTATGGCTCAGATGGTTAATACCCTTTTCTTTGTACGACTGATATATACGTTGACCGTCACTGCCAGGTTTGTAAACAATATTTTTCAAGTCATTCTGATTCTTATTCTTTGATGATCAGAAGGCATAACGCACGAAGGGAATCCCCTGTCCGATTACTATGAAATGATAAAAATATTAAATCAATCTTTGTTTTTATCATACGATGGATAGTGTTCTCGGTATATTAAAATCAACGGATATTTTCTTTATCCGTTGGGTTCATATGCGGATAACGATGCAAATTACAGAGGTCAAGTGCCGGAATTTTTTCTGAAAATTACTATGATGTCACGCGCTTTATCATTTGGAATGCCTGCACAAACGGACTTTTCGCAGCTGTTTCGTTAAGTTCATGATCAAGCAGTGCAAAATAACTAAATTACATCGCTGGTTAAAATCAACTGAAATATATAGGCCTATCTATTTCAATGAATGAACTGAGTTATATTTTACTCACGGGAACCCAAGGCAGATTGAATCACATGTACAATGACCTCATATTTAGCTTCAATATTTTTCATCATTTATTGGGTTTTGGAAATTAAGTAGAGTAAGTATTAGTTAATCTATCCGTAACGCTGCGTTTACACAAGCTGCCATTTGCATTTGGAAAAGGGAAGGAAGTCTCGTTGTAAGTGAAATACGCTCGCCATCTAGGTATGTATGAATGCAAATGCGAACACTTTCGGGTTCAAATCTACACGTACTTTCGAAACGGAAATTTATTTTCGTTTACATCTTTTTTATTTAGAATCAAATTCTAAGTTCAACTGGAACATTTAGATCATGCCAACACAACAGCTCTGTTGCCTAAAAGGCAAAGAATGGAGGATAAATGTAATGTCAATTTACCGTGGAAACCATTACGCTGTTCATTTGCATATATCAATGCGCACATTTGATGATAACTTTTACAGCTCCAGTAATGATGGCAGACCCTTTTTGGCAAAATGAATACAGAATGACATTGTATGATAAAGAGGTTATCATGCTCGTATTTTTTCGGATGGTAAATATCCTGCATTAAGAATAAACACTATGTATTTAGCTTGCCAAGGCTCGCAAAATTCAATGTTTATTCCTAATGGAGGATATTTACCATCCCAAAACATACTCGCATGATAACCTCTATGTATCATCATGATATTACACTTTAATATTTCGCTGATGAATAGTCAACTCAAATGCGATTATATACACAGTGTTGTAAGGCACACTAAACCGGACGCTAACGTAATAATGTTATGTCAAAGACAGTAAGGCATGCATATCAACAGAGTTATGTTTTATGTGTTCTAAAACAACTGGTCTTGTTAGTTTGGCTGTATTGGCATGAACCGTTTTGGCGAAATATTTTCAACAACATCTGTGGAATGTAAAAAGCATAATGCAATTAACAATAAGGTTTATCCAAATAGTTAATTATGTCATTGCTGACATTAGAAATGACGGTAGAAGGGAAAGAGGGAACGGATATTGGAAATTAAACACTTCTCTTCTTTACAATAGAGACTATAATAAACTTGTGAAAGAATTATTGGAGACACTAATGAAGAAAATGCTAACCCGAGGGACAGTGATGACATTAAACTTAAGCTAATTATTTCTGCTGAGCTATTTTTGAAACTCTATCATATGGCAGTCAGGGGAAAATCAATCTCTTTCGCGTCATATCTTAAAACTATCAAAACAGAAAAAAGTAGTCGCTTAGAAAATGATATACAAATTCTAGAGGATGAAATCAGAGAAAACTTTCAAAATGTTACTAAAGATACATTTGCTAAATTATCCAACTATACGTCAGAATTTACAAAAAATAAAAGATGAGGGAGAAAAAGGTAGACAAATAAGAATTAGAATTCAATGGTATAAAGAAGGGGGAAAACCAACAAAATATTTTTGTCACTTAGAAAATGGAAATTATACAAGCAAACTCATCAACTCCTTAATTAATTAAAAAAGGAAGAGCTGTTCTCAACAAACAAGAAAAGTTCTATCATTGACTCTGTGCTGCCGATAATGTTGATTGTGATACAGAAGGAATTTTAAACACCGTTTACCTTTGTTTGAATGGATTTCCAGTTGACGATTTCAAATGGTTTTGGAAATACATTAATTAAGTTTTGGTTATTTAGATGTGTTCAGGAAGTTGTTGTTACTGATCAATTATCCTATACTGTTGATAGAGGTGTAATAACATGCATTCCAGAACAAAACAAAGATAGAAGATCTATGGAAAACTGGTACCCTTTTTGACTCCTGAATACCATGTAAAAAAATTTAAGCTCTTGTATTACTAACGGGCTGAAAATAACTCTAATTATGCTCAAAGATCCGATTTTATACCTGGTAGGTGCATCAGTGATAATGTCAGAATAATGTATGATATCATCTTTGATTCTTATTGACTATGAGAAAGCTTTTGATATAGTTTTTTTTTTTTTTTTAATATTTTTTTTTAAGTTCTTATAAAAATTGGTTTTGGACCCTACTAATTTAAATGGATAAAGATACGATTGCAAAATGGATCCTCATGTGTAATTCAAAATGTTCATCTTTTCTCTTTCTTTTCTAATGAGAGAGGCTGTAGACAAGGAAGCCCAATATCCCCATATTGGTTTATATTTGCGGTGGAATTTCTTGGAACTATGATAAGAGACAATACGGATATCAAAGGCATTAAACTCAATAATGAAGACTATAAGATGGGACAATACTCAATTATATTTAGACGGATCTGAAAGCATTTTAAATGCAGCTCTAGAAACACTTAATAATTTTTAAAAATGTCAAGTCTAAAGTTAAAAATTGACAAAACCAAGCCCATTTAGATTGGTTCAATGACTGGAAGCAGAGTAATACTATGTTCGGAAAGTAGCTTAGATCGGCATGGGGGTAACTTCAACATCCTTGGTGTGTATCTCAATCCTGATTTAAAAGATCTATGGGTAATCAATACTAGAAAAAGAATTACTATAAATAATAAAAAGACTTCTTGCTGGATGGAAAGAGAGAAAGCTTACTTTACAAGGTATTACAATTATAAAAACTCCAGCATATTCAACTTTAGCCCGTGATTTTTCTGTATTGTCCCATTTCTTGACCATTTGATTGATATTATACACAGCTTCCTGTGGGATGGCTAGAAGGTTAAAATCAAAAGGACAATAATTTGTGGTGGACTAAACATAATAAATGTCAGAACCTTCATAAACGCACTTAAACTTTCTTCCTAACCCACAATCCAAGTTTATTCCCATTTAATAAGATATTTCTTCTAGGGGCAAAGATAGAAAAGCGCATATCCACATGTAATCCTTTTTGGCACGAAATATTAACTTTATGGGGTAAATACTATATAAACAACAGCATGTTATAAACATATATCCGTTAGAAGAAATATTATGAATAAAACCTCAGTTCAGACACAGCAATTTCTTAATTGAAAGCCGGTTCAATAGGGGTATTCACACAATAAGAGATATTTGGGGAGATAATAATTTTTTGCCTTTTAACTAAAGTTAAAACTTTTTATGAGAACAACCCTCCAGTACAACCAACATTAAATGGAGAGCTTCAAATAATGTTTTATAATAATTACCTTTATTTAGATTTAATGATTGCTTCATTATTTTCCGAACTAGTGTTTGATGTGATGTGTCTTTGTATGCCATCGGATGTGCACCCGCCGAATTGAAATGAATAAAAAGATTTGAAAAAAGAAGAAAACATTGTATCGGGTATTGAATATTGAACATATGAATTAACGTTACGAATTACTGAACTGAGAGAATCCTTCTGTATTTTAGGGCTTAATAAAGATTGTTGAGAACCAATCAACAGAAGATGGATCAAAAGTGAGTAATTTGTTTTACCATTCTTATTATCATTTATTATTATTGATCATGATATCACAATTGGACATTTTGAAATGACAAATTTTGAGAACCGGCCAAAATACTTGGAAAAACACTTGATGTGTAATAAAACTTCTATATAAACATAACTCATGACCGTTTCACAGCCTTTTACCTACTTTCAGATAATCAACGGATGTGTACAATATGTAAGAGGAAATATTGAAAATGAATATTATTTTTACTGGTTTGTAAAGCTTACAGAAATCTTAGAAACTAGTCTATACCCCATTAGTACTTTGTTAACCCTTCAATACATAAATTTAACCTCTTGCTGTCCAGTTCTAGCAAGAAATTGATGATACGTATTGCCATGTTTATTCTCTATGCGACTAATTTTCGCAAATCTGTGGACCAATGATATGTACCATGGGCCGATGGCCTATATGTACCTAAAGGAAATAAAGTATATAAATCTACTTTCAGACATACGATTATTATGTAAGCAGGTGTTCTACCAAGGACATCATCTTGTCTATTTATGGAATCCTGAGGTGCCAGTTCGTCGTATGGGTTATATTGGTAGATTGTGTGAAATCCTGTGTACATTAGGTCAAGGAATTAGTGGTAAGTATTCGCTGACAGAATGTTATGATGTTGATTCCTGCAATTACACAAAGTTCACATATTTTATTATAAGTCGTTATCAAGAAGTCTACACTTAATTATTTATTAGAAAATCGACGGGCGGCAGATTTCCATGATTCTTGATTTCTCAACACAGATTTAATTTCAAGGATAACTAAAAAAATCAGAACTACTTCAGACTTTGCGGAAGAATACGAAACAGTTGTAAGAATGTAAAAAAGAGAAAATATTACTGAAATCAACTTTTTGCATAAGTAATGAAAATCTAATTGAGTAAATCTTTATCAATTATAATCATCTTCTGATTGGTTTGGATTCACCAGAGATGTACTCACAAATTTAGCCCCTTTTAAAATGTGTTCACCTATTTAAACACTAAGTGAAAATAGATAAATGTTACTTTAAAACTGATAGAGGATGGAAAGGACATTCAGTTTTGAAATGGCAGAAAAGCTACGTTTTCCCTAACTGTCATAATGCAGACGAGATAAGGAGATACAACGATAGTTCCAGACTACAGACCCAGGTTACAAGCTCCTCATCACGACAATGGAACAGTTATCAAGGTATTGGGCTTTAGCTCCATTGAAACAGTTTACACCAATACGGACATGCATAAATTCATCATGAAAAACACCGCCTTACAAGTTGCCAGATATCTCCAATTCCATACACTGATGATATATCTGATATAAACTCTTCAAAGAAAGAAACTTGACATTCATGCGAAATTAATTTTTTCGAAACGGGTCAATTTTTTTCATGATACATACCTGTAATTTAAAAAAAGGCTTGCTCAAAACTGTAAATTTAGCAAAAAAGTGTGCGTTGTGTTCAGGGACGAAAGCGAGCGATTCGTCCAAATACATTTTCTGCCAAAGCATGTGCAACATGGGATCATGAAGGTTTACATACAGACACGACTGCTTTAAGGGTATAAAAAGTCAACTCAGCCGCTGTTCTTTCAGACTACACAACATCGGAACAGCGACCTGAAGAATGCCAAGACTGAACAGAGCACAACGCAACAACGCTATTGGCAGACTGCAAGCAGAAGCGACGCAGCGAGATGTTGCAACACACTTTGGCATGTCCAGACAGACCATGTCTTCATTGTGGACACGTTTCAACAACCAAAACAGCGTTGATGATAGGCCAAGGTCAGGCAGACCAAGAGTGACTACTCGGGCCCAAGATCAGTACATCTGACTGCTCCACCTTCGGGAACGCACCAGGACACCAACGTCAACAACAACGCAAATACCAGGCCTTCTTGCAGCACTTCAGCACGAATGGCAGAACATTCCACAGGCTGTGATTGACAACTTGATTGCATCCATGGGTCGTGGCTGACAAGCAATAATCAATGCCAATGGTGGTCATACCCGATACTGACATTTGTGCACCCCTGTGATGTTGAAACACTTGTGCACCTGTGCATTTAAAGATCATAGTTATTCTGAATAAAATTTACTGAACAGAGATATTCAAACAGCGTTTTAGTTATCATTTCAATGTTTAACTTGCATCTGTGGTCTTTATGTTGAACTTTGAAAGTCAGTGTCAAGTTTCATTTTTGAAGAGTTTATATATAAAACTGTCATAGTATGTGCAATGTAAATGACATTATGCATTTATATTTCTTCTATTATAGTAATTCGATATGATTCTGATTTCATGTGATAAAAGCGTGATATTCATGTGATATGAAATAAACATATATGCGAAAAACCATCATCATTTTCTTTGCCATTTTCAACTTTCAATCCTAAGAAATGTTGCGGGCTATTAAAGTTGATAATTGCCTATGGCTCCAAGAAGCATAATGTAGACTCGATTTTGCCTCTTTGTTGTTACACCTCGCCTTAACAATGGATATGACCAATGTGTATGTACTGCTCTATAAATGCCTCGACAAGTACGGTGTAGTAGTTTTCTAGATAAATATAAAATAAACCCAAGAGCAGAACATTTTTATTTCCAGTTGTAAGAGTCACGTTGCGTTATAGTCAAAAGAAATTAAACCTTATGTAGTTGCTTAAGCTTTGAGAGTGAGTTTGGATTAAACGGGTTTAACACCATTATTTTAGTTATTACACACGTGGATGAAAATCATCCAAAAGAGAGTGGAAAAACCAGGGAGAAAAAGAGAAAAAAAGCCATAGTGAGAGATAAAAAGCAATATGTGGTCTGACTTTTCTTCCATCGACCTGTCCAGTTTGGGTGAGCATGTTAACATCGTAAACACGTTAACCACCAGACCACGATAAGTCGAGTCAAGTGGTGGTAAACAATGCTGATAATATGGTACCTTGTGGGACACCAATGTCCTCAAATAAACACAAAAAACGTTGAAAGCTATTAAAAACTATAATATCCCATTTAACATAATGTATGTTGGGAAGGTTTAAAGGCTTTATAGGAAAGAGGGCACTTTGAACAATGAGTTGAGAACACTTTTACCTGATTTGAGAACTTGTAATTAAAATTATGACCTTGAATATGAACATGTCCAAAGTATTCACAGGGAATATAATCACTAAATGAGTAATCTAACATCTCAGAATGTTCTTTCTGATGTGTTTCAAAATTTAACTTAGCCTGAGGTCGTGACCTTGACCTTAAACAATCAATAACACAATATATGACCCCTTTTCTTTGACTTTAGTGATTAAATAATTATTAAAGAGTTACAAGTTTGAATCCTCTTACATGGACGCATATTTTGCCTGAGTCTTTTGATTCTTAATCTGCAATATATGTAGCATGATCAGCTAACTGTATATGTATATTTCTAATTGTAACTGTTTCTTCAATAATATCAAGTTGTTAGTAAAAGATAATGTTGTTAATTATAATGCAAAGACTCAAACTAGGGCGTGGTTTAATTTAAAGTATCAAATCGTAGGTTCCTGAAATATCATGAAACGCATCATATCTTGAAATGTCCTCATTATAAGAGTTCTTCTACAATTTGATACGTCTTGATAAGCATTTCTCACGCAGTAACCCAAAGATCTCTTAAACTTGATTCTGCATTTACAGAAATAATATGATTGAAACTTTACATTGTGTTTATCACATAGATTGACTAAAGGTTCTCATTTTTATGAAACACTATGGGGAGGCCAAATTTGAGTCGCTTACTAAAACCTGTTGTCTATGTTTCACTATGCCTTTCTTTCCGTCTTTTCCCTCAATTCTTTTGATCCCTTTCTCCCTTATATGTCCACTCTCTTCATCCACATGTTTAATAACTGAAATATTGTTCAAACCACCTTAAAGTCAAATTCACTCACTAAACACTATGGCATCACATTTCACTTCTCATTTTCTTACACCCAAATATAACTAAAATAGAAACAATAGTTGAGAAAGAACTGTGAATTCAGAGTAGAAGAATTTGAGTGAATTTATTTGAATAAAATGCTGAAAATATATTGCAATACATGTGTTATTCTAATTCGAAAACTGTGTGAATTAGTTAAAACAAGGTAGGCCTATGTCAAAACTGCATAACTGAGAGCTTAAAAAAATAAAAATCCTTTAAGACTAAAAAATAAAAATCCTTTAAGACTAAAAAATAAAAATCCTTCAGGACTAAAAAATAAAAATCCTTTAAGACTAAAAAATAAAAATCCTTAAAGACTAAAAAATACAGTGCTGATGCAATACCGAACTTAGAGGCATACACAGTAAACAAAACCATTCAATAGTAACAACAAAATCATATATCTCTTTATATCTGCTTTTATTGTACGACATATTTAATACATTTTAGCTGCTAAGAAAGGAACGATAATCTGGTTCTAACTTATCAATAAAAACAGTTTGTTATCCTCGCTTCATAAGCAAAAAGAAAAAGAAAAAAAATATGACTTGTGGATGTAAAAATAGCATGAATGAAAATACATTTAGAGGCTTCAATCACCATGTATTTGTAATATGTACAGTTTCAAACAAGTTGTCATAAGATAAATGTGTATAACAGAAAAATATGAAAGTATGACAAATTTAATTTTCTAGATTTCTGTATTCTTTTATGAAAATTCTGAATTATGGAGTACAAGAATTTCTAAAACATTGGGTCAGTGGAAAACAACTTGTAGAAGGCACACATACATCTCCATTTTACTTTAAAGACATTCTCCTTTCCACACAGTTTAAGTTGACCTGTTTAAAATGATGATATTATTAATTGAATAATTACATGTGAGACATAAACCAGTTACTACTTTGGTGACAGTTGGAATGACATTTTAATCTTTTGTTCTTGATTTATATACACTGTATTAAAAAACATTTATTTACTGAATGTTCTATGATTTGGTTAGTATTGTTTGATTAAAATTTACCCCATATTTGTTTCTGTTTTGCTTTCTATCCAGCTGTTCAAAACATTTTTTGGATGATTTGATTTCTTTTTGATTTTTAAGTGACTAAAGTCAATATTTTTTGCAATGTAACAAAATATATTCAATTAATCAATTACATTCAGAAGGTATACTGCATTATTCAAAGAGACTGGGGGACGTCTTTACTTGTTCCAAGATCAAAGCTGTTTTGCATTTTCGAAAAAGGGTACAGTGTCAAATATCTATAAAAAAAATAAGCGTGGGAAGATCCTTAACCAAAGACTTGAATATATCTATGACAATTTCAGTGCAGGGGAGAATCATATTTTTTTATTTTGTTCAGGATTTAGATTTGAGAATGAGGTATTATGCCTTTCAGGCCAATTCATGCAATGCATTCATATTGTGTTGTATGCTTTTTCCAAATGAAAAAGATAGACACAAAATGGTGTTTGTAAATGAACGCAATTGATGCGTACCTCCTCTCATATGTTCAAATGACAAAGACTTGCTACTCTGTTTTTTTAATGGCTTCAAGGTTTAAAGTTTACATAACCACAAACATATTTCACTAATTTCCTTGGAATATATGAATGTCTGATAACAATAGTGTATAGTGCGTCAAAGGTCGCTCCTCAAATATGTTCAGTTTGGCAGAGAAAGCAGTTTTTGAATGCCACTTTTGATGGGTCGCTTAGATCTATCTAGCCACAAACCAGTGAATGCATGACTGGCCACACGCCCTTTTTGTGACGTCATAAACAGAATCATCGCCTCGTATCTATCGTAACAGTATCACAGAAAATAAATGATAATTAAAGGTTTCAGAGATTGTTAGATAAGTTAGATAATCATTTGACGAAGTAACACTATTAGGCGCTTGGTGTAAAAAATATATTCACATCGATGGTAATTAAACAATTATTTAAGCCGGTATTTCAGTTGAAATAATAATGCGCCACTCTGTACAGTCTGTTTATAACGTCACACCCGTGCAAATGTTATGGCCCCAAGCCCAGGTGGGTTTTTCACAGCCAATAATTACGCTGTCTTAATGAAAGGCTAATTAAAGATGTTTATTGGAAAAATTAACAAAATTCAAGCCCAGCTCTTATTTTGTTAAAAAATCTTTGAATGAAAATCGACAAGTGATAAAGTCGAGGTCAGCGGTCGTTTAAGTTTTGATAATGTAGAAATGCATTAATTTGGTAACATGTGAAAACTAAGCATTATAATACTTCAGACAACTGTTCGTTGATTATAGCAATGGATTTGGTGCTTCTTAAGTCCCAAGCTAACGTTATAATTGCCCTTCTCTCCCCAGGGAGGCTAGTCGACTTATTTCTTCCTAAATAACCTTTGTTACAAGTGGTACGCGATTATTTCTCAATGCAATGAAAATATGCGTGACTGACACTAACCTCTCTTTATGCAATTATCGTGTTACGACTTGGATCTTCGGCTGAACACTCTCTCCCGTGAGAAACCTGTGTTCACAAGTGTTAAAATTCACGGGAACAGATCCTAAGCTTCGATTAGTACATCGCCGCCGATAGTACAACTTTTTCTGATTCCAACCAATGAGGACTTGTTGCTTTATCGTAGAGAACTTGCTCTACTTGTAACATAGGTTACTAGGGAGGGAAATACTCGAATAAGCGATAGATGGACAATTGTGCGTAACACTCCTCAAGTTTCCTTTCACTCTATTCCTTGAACCTCTCCCGAAAACGTTTAAATATATTGATTTATGCGGGTATTTAAGGGTAACTTTATAAACAATTGTGCAAACACATCGTCAGTTTAAATATGAAGCTATTAGTAATGTTATGTTTGATTTAGATTTTACTTCTTGACAAAGTATAGCATGAAATGAGAAATGTGAAAAGGATATAAAAAATGAAGCCATAAATCGGCACTCAGCGTATGAAACTAAATCTGTATAAAGATAAGTAACATCTCCACGACAGATGCCGATTCTTTAGTGTAGTTGTTCCGTGCAATCTGGGAATGATCACAATCTGCAGATTGTTCGCTCACAATCTGCAGATTGTTCGAACAATCTAGGAATTCTTTTCATTTCTAGATTGTTTAAACAATCTGCAGATTGTGAGACCTGAACAATCTGGGAATGATCACAATCTGGGAATTTGCTTGTTTGTAGTTTATCTTGCATTATAAAATGAGAATTGTTTAGTATATTTAGGTTTTTATTTGTGTATGCATCCAAATGATGGAGAATAGTTGTAAAGTCATAGATTGTGACAGGTTCATGGCTCACCTATATACCAAACTGATGGAGTGTAGGGATCGATTCCTAGATTGTGAAGGGCTTACAGAACGTCATTATATCAAACTGATGGAGTATAGGGATCTATTCACAGATTGTGAAGGCTCATAGCTCACCTTTATTTAAACTGAGAGGGTATAGCAGTCGATTCACAGATTGTGATGGGCTCATAGCTCGCCTATAAATAAAACTGAGGGAGTATATTGGTCAATTCCTAGATTGTGAAGATTTCACTGTTTGCCTTTAACTAAAACTGACGGAGTATAAGGGTCGATTCTCAGATTGTGAAGTGCTTACAGTTAACTTTTATTTAAACTGAGAGGAAATATAAGTCGATTCTAAGATTGTGAAGGGCTCAGATATCGTCATTATGTGTAACTGAGGGAGAATAGGGGCGGATTCATAGATTGTGAAGGGCTCACAGTGCGTCTATATGTCAAACTGAGGGAGTATAGGGATTTATTCTCAGTTTGTGAAGGGCTTACAGTTCGCTTTTATGTCAAACAGAGGGACTATGGGGGCCGATTCCTAGATTGTGACGGGCTCATAGCTCGCCTATATGTCAAACTGACAGAGTATATGGGTCGATTTCTAGATTGTGAAGGGCTCAAATATCGTCATTATGTGAAACTGAGGGAGTATATGGGTCGATTCTCAGATTGTGAAAGGCTAACAGCTCGCCTATATGTGAAACTGACGGAGAATATGGGTCGATTCTCAGATTTTGATGGGCTCATAGCTCGCGTTAATGTCAAACTGCCAGAGTACAGGGAACTATTCTCAGATTGTCAAGGATCATAGCTCACCTTTATTTAAACTGAGAGGAAATAGAGGTAAAAAAAAATCATATTAAGCATTCTCTACCTTTGCATTTGGTAAAGATTTAATGAAAGAGCTATAAAAACCGGTTGGTATCATTTATGAAAATATCATTGGGGATTCTTTAGCACTCTGTGACAAGGTTTTGTCGCCGCTCAAGGTAGATTTTAATTTGATCGGAATCTATCATATAGTGGGCATTTAAATAAGCAAAGAAGTAATGAAAAGGACCCTCCCGAATGTTTCCACAAGAGCAGGCGGGATTTACTAACAACAATAAGTGGACTTGCTTTGTGTAGTATATTTTCAATATGATGCTGCCATTTTCCATCTTCATTTCCATTTCCATCTGGGTAAACATGCTTCTATACCCCTGTATATATGACGTAAAGACGACCTATGAGCCTATCACAATCTGAGAATCGACTCTTATACCCTCTCAGTTTCCTATATAGACGAGCAATGAGCCCTTCACAAGAGAATTGACTCCTATACCCTCTCAGTTTAAATATAGATGAAATGTGAGCCCTTCACAATCTGGGAATCAACCCCTATACCCCCTCAGTTTGACTTATAGGCGAGCGGTGAGCCCTTCACAATCTAGGAATCGGCCCCTATTCTCCATCAGTTTGACATATAGGCGAGTTGTGAGCTTTTCACAATCTGAAAATCGACCTCTACACTCCCTCAGTTTGACATAAAGACGAATGACGAGCTATGAGCCCTTCACAATCTGAGAATCGATCCCTATACTCCTTCAGTTTGTCATATAGGCGAGATGCGAACCCTTCACAATCTGAGAATCGACTGCTATACCCTCTCCGTTTAAATAAAGGTGAGCTGTGAGCCCTTCACAATCTGGAAATCAACCCCTATACCCCCTCAGTTTGACTTATAGGCGAGCGGTGAGCCCTTCACAATCTAGGAATCGGCCCCTATTCTCCATCAGTTTGACATATAGGCGAGTTGTGAGCTTTTCACAATCTGAAAATCGACCTCTATACTCCCTCAGTTTGACATAAAGACGAATGACGAGCTATGAGCCCTTCACAATCTGAGAATCGATCCCTATACTCCTTCAGTTTGTCATATAGGCGAGAAGCGAACCCTTCACAATCTGAGAATCGACTCCTATACCCTCTCCATTTAAATAAAGGTGAGCTGTGAGCCCTTCACAATCTGGAAATCGACCCCTATACCCCCTCAGTTTGACTTAAAGGCGAGCGGTTAGCCCTTCCGATCTAGGAATCGGCCCCTACATGTATACTCCCTCAGTTTGATTAATAGGCAAGGTGTGAGCCCTTCACAATCTAAGAATCGACTGCTATAGCCTCTCAGTTTAAATAAAGGTGAGCTATGAGCCCTTCACAATCTAGGAGTCAACCCTTACACTCCCTAAGATTGACGTAAAGACGAGCGACGAGCTGAGAGTCTTTTACAATCTGGGAAACGGCCCCCATACCCCCTCATCACAATCTAGGAATCGATCCTTATACTTGCTAAATAGAATAACCTTAATAAGGTAAAAAATACTTCCCATTTTATAATGATGAAAATACTGCTAAAAGAAAAATTCCCAGATTGTGATCATTCCCAGATTGTTCAGGTCGCACAATCTGCACAATCTAGGAATTCCTAATTTTGTGAGCAAACATTCTGCAGATTGTGATATACCCCAGATTGTTCGTAACATAGTTAAGACGTAGTTGTACAGTTGACATGACAATACTCGTCACAAGAATATACGAGCTATAAAGGAAAATACATGACCCTTAAATGAACAGCTCATCTGATTGAGGAATATAATTCGAGAAGATTTTCCCGATTGATAAATATTCAACGCTTAAATCTGTACAATTGTTTTCAAACATTTCTTTTCAAGTGTTTCCCGTATCGGTAAAGTAACAGGATCTTCGTGTACGTCATAGTCTAGTATTAATTGATTTTTTAATTGATTAATAAACTTGTTCGTAATTCAGTTTTAGTATTTTAGTAATTTACCTCTTCATTTCCATTGGAATCTTACATTAAAAGGAACTTGTAAAACGATATAGTTTACAACTCTCGAACATTTTTAGGACCTGATGCAAAATTATAGTGTACCGTCTGAAAATAAATTAACAGTTGATCAAAAGTGTTGGATAACATGGTATAAAAATCTCATTGAAGAAATGAAAGAGAAAAAAAAGAGAAAATGTCAAGTGTTGTTGAAAAGGTGAAATGATAAGCGATCATGCTGAAAGTGAAGATTGTTTAGACAAACCATATTACGCTCAAAAGTGTTTATTTATTCATTTAGAATCATTACTCATGCAAATTACCTATTTACTGACAAGAATTAGATATATTACTCGACTTGCATATTCATGCCCAAACACCAATAATTTAAAAAAAATTAAAAACACATTTAGATGTAAATTAATCAACAATCTAGTTAAAGTCACGCGTTCAAATTCAAAGATGTTCTAGTGTCACTGTCTACCACACTATTACTTCCCGTGTGCTTTAAATAAGCTTCCAAATCACGTTTGAGTGATTGACGTGCGCCGTCAGAGGTACATAATAAAATATTCCAAACAAAATAAATGAACAAACCCTTATACCATACTTGCTCTAGCTCTAATAGGTAACTGAAAATGCTGTCACATAGTCACAAGATGACGTCAGTTGATGCTTTAGGTTTCAGCCATCGCAACTGCAAATCAAATGCAGAATATGCAAAAAGTCTTCAACAGAATTTCTGAGAACTATGTTCCCCTACTATAGTACTGAACTGGAAATAGAAGACGTTTAGCTTTTGGAGCCAAATTGCAGTTTTAACACAAAATGCTAATCGTGTCAAAATGTATGTTTCTGATGCAAGGTAAAGTTTGTAAAAGAGCTGTAATTTCAAAAGATAACCAAAAAATGCTATTTATGTATGAATATTGTTTGTATCGAAATTCTTGCGTTTTAATACGATATTTGATGAAACAGTTCCAGTCTTTTAGAATTAACTTTAAAACTTACATATTCACAAAGAAACTAACATGGTTGAATTCGAGAGTGCGGATCGTTAGTAATGTCGAGACACATGCATTTTATGTGCATTATTCAAATTTATGAAATATTTGTGTGCGCTAATATCTAAAAGCTATCATTGCCTTTCATGTCACTAGAAATTAAAGCTTTAACACAAAGCTGACTCTCGTGATTTAGAAAGCTTTAAATCATGTTATTTTGTCACGTTACAAGGACTGATAACTGCATTAACATTTTCTTATATGATATGACAATAAATCATGTTTGCATTCTGGAGGCCTTTAAACGACTTCTTCAATAAAGGTGAAACTGATCTTCCGCAGAACATACAGGAAGAAAATTTACGACCTATGTTAGCAAATAAATTGAATAGTAAAAGTGACAAGAAAGCAAATTCATATCCCAGAGGAACCTACATGCTTATTCACTAAACAATATTGCTGCAGACTTCTATTCAAATCGTCATTGAATGATAACGCTAGGTAAAAAACAACCACGTCAAGTGGCATGAATGTTGAGAAAAAGATAAATATTATAACTCATCCATTACTGTTCTTCAAAAGGTTGATATTTAGGCCTGTATATATTTATAGATTTGATCGAAACCATTCAGTTGAATATACCTGGTTGTTAAACGATTAGAACGATCTTTGGTTAGTCAAATTGAAAAGATTTGTTGTAAAATGATGCTTTTATGAAACTTAGTTATCAAGCAAAGTAAAGAGATTTCGTGTAACCAGAGTTCTGAGCAAGCGTAAACGTCCCTCTGCTTACAAAGAAGTAGATATTGATTACCTAGGGTGAAAAGCATTATCCTAACTTCAACCCAATGTAACGCTCGTTGAGGTACTTTTGAACATTGCACGTTTAAGTTGCTCAGTTGAAAAGTGCGTCTGCTCATCGGGCAGCTGGTATGATATTGTGTTTCATCGATGCATCCTATCTAACGGGTAGTAGTTTGGGTAACGATTATGGATATAAATTTAAGAGCACTACAGGGATGAATGAGATTAAAGGTCTTTGAGTTCACCTGGTGTAAATGAGTATTGTATCTTGTAAAACCATCAGCACCTTCCAGATAGACTGTTGTGTTTATCCTTGAGCTGCACTTGGTGTAGAATGCAGAGCTGGAATAACAGCATTTTGGAATGTCACATCTATGGAGGGAGGTAATACAGACCTCTAAATGTTCATGATAAACGTTGAAATTGCTGCAAATATTATCTTCAGTACTTCATACTCTTCGTGATTATGTAATTTACTATTCAATCACACCAGAAATAAAATGTCCTGACATATCTAATGAAACTTATGATAATATTTTCATATCAGGGAAGTTCTTTTAAAAAGTGCTTTGAATTTTGGTAAGGGGGAAATTCCTTTGATGCGAATGTGTTCATTTTCTTGTTTAGTAAATTAACTATCTTTTGGGTAAGATGACTTTTAGTATGTTTAATAAAGACTTCCACACAAAAAATAAGTTCTTAAACTATGAGATTTGTTAGCAAAATGTTGACGGAATGGACTTTCCGTTACGATCTTTTAGCAATCTGCAGATTAAGGGAGACTTCTGTCTGCGGTCAGATCACTTTGCAATCTAATGACATCAAACATCATTTCAGAGATCTCAAGACGACCTGTCTTTCTCATCTCCGACACCTTTACTTTGAAAGATATTCTGGCCTATATTAACAATCTAGTTTGTGCTATTCTGAATGTTAACTGTAAGCTGTAAAACGTTTATATTTTGTCATAATGCTGCTCTGAAATGGGATTATGAATTGAACCTTTGATGACTGTTTATATATAAAGGAAGTTTTGAAGTGAGGCTGTACTCTTAAAGATGTGCCCCCTTCTCTTCAACGAGAAGCTTAAGGAACTTTTAATATTGTCAACACACATCTTACTCAACTTGGGTTTAAAATCGTTGATTCGGCGAATGTTAACTATTTCGGCTCTTATGTTATTTTAATAAGTTGTGGGTTTTTTGGTACATAAAGGACAAAACTTCAAATTTTATATTTCTCTAGGCATATATATCTTAAAAGGTTTTCTTGAGATATAGTATAAATTTTATTTTCAGAAGTGTTGAACAATGAAGAATCCCCTTATCTTATGTTTTGTTCCCCTGCTGCTCGGTACATATTTTGGTTAGTACTTAAATCAAAATATGATTATCGTTTTTTTTAAATGAAGTGTTAAATTTGTTTATTTATCCAGAAAGTTCGGAAGGTAAAGCCTCAGCTGTCAAAAAGTTTCATATGCTCAGATACTCAGCTCTCAGTGTTTTATGCAACCAATATTTCAATATATAATACTTGACATCATTGATATCATAAGCAAAATGACCGAGGTTAATCGTCGCTTCCGCTCCTGTACAGTTGAATTACAACAATGAAAACGAAAATAAACAAACGTTTATTGAAAACCATATGAAACACAGTCTCTGCATATAAGTGTAGATATATGATACCATACTAGACATTGTCTTTTAAGAAACAAACATTATTTGACAGCTTATATTTCCTGAATAAAAATTCAATGTAATTTGTTTTAAAAAGGTTAACTTGTCTTCAAACTAACGATGTTTTCAAAACGTGATCATTGTTCTTTTGTCAATGTTTATAGTAACTTTCCTCTTATACTTTTGTATTTTCTAATATCCTTTTTACTAAATTTAGCATCAGAGAGTGTGCTGACCCAGGAATGTGATATGCCCTGTTCCAACACGACCTGTCACAAAAGTACGTTAACACTATATACATCGGACATCACTTACATAAATTTGAAAAAAAAAAGTTTTTGTTTTCCCAAAAATAAATATTATACATCTATATATATTCATCTGTAAGAAAACAATATTAAAGCAGCTGCAAACGCTGGTATATTCTTGAAATACCACTTTCTGTAATAATAAAGTGTTAAAGAAAAGAAGAAATATGGTTTGATTGATATTCGTAAGTATGCAGTCATTTTTGTCAGAGTTTGCCCATACGATTATAATATTCATATAATTCATTTAAAACTAATTTTCTGGGTTGGCGACAATACCACATATAACAAATTTTACCAATTTTATTTCTAGCTCACATGATCTAATCTATAACATTTACCATAAGACAAATTCAATTCAGAGAACATTGCACTGGGCAGTCAGCACACCAGTCAGAGCAGTGAGTTCATAGCATTTGTGTAACGTAAAATATTCTAAGCAAAGGCGTAGCACTTTGGTTTACTGACTTTAATTAGTCTGAAGTCCATTGGAAATGTAAACCGAGGAGAAGATTATAACCAGAGTTTAAAGAATAACGTACGTGTTAAGCATTCACTAATAATTACGATAAAGGGTCGCATCTGCATATCGGTTTTGCGCTCGCTTTTGTTGGGTTAATACCTATATAAAGGCGGAGCTGTAAATGAATTAATATTAATTAATTTATATCCTAATATCTGCGTAAGTACTACTTAGTCATCCTTTCCATGACTTAGATAGGCGATATCACTCTATACTCTTGATAGTTTGACTCAAACTTTCGTCGTAACACTCCACTCGCGGATGCACTCCAAATTTCGAACAAATATCAAGTGATCATTGTATTTGTTCAGTCTGCGACCCAGAATGGTACGGTGAAGAGTGTGACAGACAGTGCAACTGTAGAAACTCGACCGACTGTGACAAGAGGACCGGCTGGTGTAGAGATGGGTGTCGGGCCGGCAAACAGGGAGAGGGGTGTCAGTGTGGTATGTATAGTTATTCACATTTCAGATAATCAGATAGCAGAGTATACTATATGTATAGCCGCCAATCCGTGAAAATACCACCCGTTGTATCGGTAAGTTCTCGGAGGAACGTTTATGTCAAGGCAGATGGCAATATTACAATGCTTCAACTTAAAAAAGATGGCGCACTTTTAACTATTTTAATGTCATTTGTAACACATCACTCCTAACAATTGATTAGGGATATAGATAAATTACAGTCATAAGTTAATACATGGAACGTACTCGTTTCCTATCACGACCTTGGACGTTCTTCATGTTTCCTTCGTAACTTACATATTTAATTTGTCCCCACATATTAGGTGTGTCCACACAATACGATTCTTTTGCTTATTACTATAACAATAATATACAAAATGTGAATGGTGTATAGGGAGAAATTCCGAGCTTTGGCGACATTTTAACAATAATTCATGTTATTCTTTTTCTTACCGATATCAAATCAATATTTACAGTACTATTTGAAAATACCACAGGACCACGACGGACAGTGATTATGTCATGGTTTTCATTTACGCTTTTAAATGAAGTCCCACCAATGTTTATTGATCACATATTAATCAAGACAATCCTGAATGAAATAGTAAATAAAACGACATGCACACACTTCACGTTTCATGTTATTCCAAATGAAATGAAAACACTGTTGATTTTGAGGTCTCGTCGATATGTGTATGATTTCACTTATAGCTACTTGAGCTAGGTGGCTTGGTATGTTCTTTTTTATCAACCTACCTCACATATAGTGCGACATTTCAAAATGCCTTTCCAAAATTGCATCACGTGGATTCATTTCTTTTCCTCTTGACGTGAAATGTAAGAAGCCTGGGTTGCTACTTGTAATGGTATTAGAGGGGACATAGCAACTGTTTCCTGAAAACTTCATAGTCATTCATTACATTATAACAACAGCCTCGCCACCATGAATCACATAGGATTCTACTATAACGTCAATGGCCTGTTGATATCAATCTCTTTATTGTTTTAATCATTTTTTATATTTGACGGTTGATAAGTATGACAAACCACTCCTTTTTGGATTTACAAGGGATTGTGAACACCAAGAAATGGGTCTTCGGGTTGTCCCTTCTCTAATGGTTCAAAAGCTCCGGTATGTCTTCGTACTCGTTGGTTTACCTCAAATTCTCCTTATGCAAATATAGTGTTTTTCAAATACTTAGAGATTTTTCATACCGAATTTTTACACCGTATATGTAGGTGAGCAATGTTTAATCATAAAACATAACATAATGACATTTTTCTAGACTGCCCAAATGGAACATACGGCCTGGACTGCAGAGAGAGCTTTGGTCACTGTCGTGAAGGAATTGTCTGTGATAAAACCAACGGAACCTGCCATAGTGGATGTGTGCAGGGGTATATACGTCCTCTTTGTCAAGGTAAATTACTGGTTACTGCGAATGTTTTTCAGAATGTTCAAAAAGTAGTAATTGCACGCGTTGCACATGCAATTTTCTCTTAAGTCACAAATGGTTTGACTGCAGAGACTGCACGTGTAACATCTTTGTTACATCACTGAATGTTTCTGATGAAATAACAAGAAAAAACTAATTAAATATGTAATGTGAATGTTAAATTTGCATCTAAATATAGCCTATAGAATTAATAAAATTTACTTTATTTTCGCAGAGTGCGATGAGTTCTACCACAAAAGCGGAGACATTTGTGAGAAATGTGGATTGTGTGAGGACAATAAGCCCTGTTACATTATATCAAGAAAGTCTGCCGGGAACTGTCAGGCAGGATATAAACCACCATTATGTAAGGAAGGTGGGTGTCAAAGTGTTAAATTTATGGTATATGATTGTGAGGTATATAAGGCCCGTATCTTTGATGTATTTGCCTAGAGCATGGAATATTTGTGGTTTGTTGTGTGGGTTGAGGATGTGTTAGATGTTGTGTTGGTTGATGTTGTGTTGTGAGAGAGTGGTGTTTAGGATTTTGCGATGTGTATTGTAGTGTGCACATTGTGTGAGTATATGGGTGATTGTTTCTGTTTGTTTGCAGTGTGGACATGTGGGATGCTTGTGTCTGGTCTGTTGTGTTTTTGCGTTTAGTTGTATGTGACCTGTTTGTAGTTTAGTGATTGCCCTATCTATGTTTGTGTTTTTGCTGTATGTTTTGAATTTAGTGAGTGGTTTGGGGAGAAGGGTTTTGGTGTGTTTAGCAATAGTAGAATTAGTGTATTGTTTATGCCATACGGCCCTGATGTGTAGTTTAGCGAGGCTTTTAACCGCTCGTTTAGAGTGTGGGAGTGGATGTGTAATGGTATTTAGTTTTAGGCTTTTATGGTTTTACCCTGATGGTTAAGTAGTTGTATAGTGTGTAGTATTTGGGATATTATGCCAACGCGGTTTTTGGTAGATTTAGATTTAAGTGCTTCCAGCCCACTGAGTGAGTCTGAAAGGATTAAAATTTTAGGATGGTTGAGTATTATTGGATTTTGAAGAGCTGCCAAAATAGCCATAAATTCCGCCGTGAAGACGGATTGGTCATTAGGCAGCTTGTGTGATGTGGGTGTGTGGTGTGTGTTCTGTATGTGGTAGCCGAAGGCTGTGATGCGTGCCTCAGGATCCTTGGATCAGTCGGTGTATATGTGGCACCAATCGTGCCAGTTGTCTTGTATGTATTGAAGTGTAGTTGATTTAGCATGTAGTGGGTTGTGTTTGCTTGTGATTTTGGCGAGATGCAGGTTAATGCGGGGTGGGGGGGGGAGGGGAGTTGAGGTGTGAAGTATTGTAGAATGCTGTTTTGTTGGAGTGAGATGTGGTTGAGGTTGGCTTGGTTGATGAGGTTTGTGATGCCTAGAGATATTGGAGATGAGAGAGGGTATTTGTTTGCGTATGCCGTTTTGCGTTTAGATAGTTTAGAGTTTAAGAGATTGGAAATAAGTGTATCCTCCGAAGAAGCGGCCCAGAAGTTTAAGGTGAGTTGGTCCCTTCTGAGTTTGAGGGGTATTTCACCAGTTAGAGCTTGAAGCGCTTCTAGAGAGGTCCCGTGTTGTGTGCGTGTTGCTAGTTTAAGTGATTGGTATTGTATAGAATTAAGGGGTCTAGGACAAATGCCACCCGGACAAATGCCACCCGGACATAACCCACCCGGACAATTGCCACCAGGACAAATGCCACCTAGGACAAATGCCACCTAGGACAAAAGCCACCTAGGACAAATGCCACCTATTTTTTTTTAATATTACAAGACAAAAAATAAAGTTATGTTTTTAATACTACATGAAGCAATATATACCTTTAGCTTAGCAGTAAGTTTGGTGTTGATAGTATTATAAATGGGGGGCGCCGTAGTCCAATTTGGACCTAATAAGTGATATATGTAGGTTGATTAGGGTTTGCTTATTTGCACCCCAGCTTTTGCCGGAGGTGGCACGCAGGACATTAAGGTGCACCTAGTGATTAGATCTTTGAAGTGGGCATCCCATGAGAGATGTTCGTCAAAGATTAGCCTTAGAAATTTGGTTTGTTTTGGGAAATTTATTTTGTTATTTTTAAGATATAAGCTTGGGGAAATAGGGCGCATTTTTTATGTTTAAATACTACTCCAGCGTTTTTTTCCGCATTTAGTTTAAATCCCCATCGGTCGGCCCATTGGTCGACCTTATTTAATGCGGACTGGAGTAGTTTTGTAGAAGTTTTAATGTTTATGTTGAGTTACTTTCTGTTTTTAATAAAGCAGTCACGTGACGCGCCACCCTAATGACATAGAGATTTAGAGGGGGTCACCTCATTGCACCTGCATGTGTTTATACAGCGTCCTTGACATCTATCTAACGAGTGGTCACCGTCTGGCACGTAATTGGTCCGAGTGACTTGTCTGAATGGAAACAGACACTAACAAAACAAATACTGTCTCTGTGAATACAATGCTTTATTTCTGTATAAAATATATGTAGTGAAAATAAAATTAATATTTACAGTTCATAGATGTATAATTTTTTCAACAACATTTGTTTGCAGTTTAATTTTGTACAAACTATTACAGTTTACCTATGATCCATGATGATTTGTGTGTGTCATTGCTATCATTGATATTCTTTTGAATCACCTATCAGTGAAAGAAAGGGGTTTTGGCGTTGATTTAATAGGGACTGCGTCTGTGCATGTCTTCATTTTTGTCGGCATGACTGGTGTTTTCCGGTTTGCAGGAACCTATGCAAATAATTTGTAAAGCTTGTTTGCAACAAGAAGACGCTTAAGTCGAACAAAGTTTTGATGTAAACAGTTTATCGTTTACGCATAATAAATACAAGCAATCATCACACTAAAAATAATCAAGTAATGAGACAAAGAAACAAGGTGACAGTTATATTGAAAATGCATAACTAAATATATTTCACTTTTTGTGAATCTTGTACAAATTCCTAAAGAGATTCGGTTCATTACCGGGAAAGCAACATTTGTGATGTTTAAACTAACAGGCCAGGGGATTATACTGGCCAACTGCATCTTGGAATCTAGATAAGATATCACAGACAGTGTATTTAAAGCAAATGATGGTACTATTTCATAACAATCAGTAAGAAGGGATTAATGTAGAATTTTAAAGATAATTGTGATCTGTGTTTAGACTCAAATCTATCAAAAGTGTAGGGGAAATACGTCATTACGACTCTATACTCAAAATCAAGATTTCTTACTACGGACGCTTCTTAACTTGTGCTTGAAATGTATCCTTCACGGCTAGCATTGAACTCACTACCTATAAGAAATTGATATGTATAGCGACAATGAATCCATAATAACATTTCATACATAATGACTACCGCTTCTATAATCATCTGTCAAAGTTTGGTACTTAATGAAAATCTCAATTAGCAACACATTTTCATATTCACAATAACAATGCATAATAAATTAGATGAGAAAGTTAGGGATGTGATGGACATGTAATTGTTTATAACATGAATATGATAATTTCAATTATTTACATATGGTTTAAAAATATTTATTTCAGAAAAGAATTGGATTGGTAAACAAGCTAGAAGCTTATGTTAATACCACTCCAAAATACAAAATATAGAACATCTCATGGTGATTGTACAATGAATATAAATATTTTTATATGCTTATCTATACAAACGCCAGCAAATTAAAAAAAACATGTCATGGTGTTTTTACAATATATATATATATAAATATTATTTACATATTGATAAAATATTTATCAAAAGTTAAATCCCTTACTTATCATTGTCCAAAATATAGATAGATGTCATACGATACCATGGGAAGAGGTTGTCAGAAATATGTCTTTATTTTGAAAAAAGCATATCAAATGACATTTTTTTCACATTAAATTTTGAAACATGGCATGAACAAATAGAGGTAAAAAAAAGCATTGAAGAGTGTTATATGATTACTCTCACCTGAACTATCTGAGGCGTTGAAGACAGCATTCATCTTTGTATTTTTTCTTGGAGCAAAACTAGTGAACGTGGTATACGGTACGCATCAACACAGCATGTGGTCACGATGATATGCAAAGTGAGTAAAGGATTTGAATACGTTTAATTGTTTTCATAACTATTATCATGAGTGGGTTCGTTAACCTTAATCTTCATCGTCAAACAACAGGAAATGTTAAATACTGGGACAGTTTCACAAACGTCTTTCTCAGGTTGTTGCTATAAAGATTTGGATTATATGCTTCTCTGTCGATCACACATATTATTCTTTCTTATTGGCATCTACCTTTTAATGACATATATACTATATACCTCGTCGTTTCCATATTACTCACTCTTTTAGACAAAAGGAACACACTGTGGATAACATAGTGGAATTTATTCTTGATAATTTATTTATTGTTTTTCGCAGAATATGTTGTGATGTTCAATAGATCTTCAATTTGCAGTTACTATTTACACAGAATAAATCAACTTTTTACACCAGTTAATTAGTAAAAGTAACCGTTTTCTTTAAATTTATAACCAAATTATTACTAACTTCTTTCCAAAGCACATCTCATACAATTAACTTTAAGCATCAGCCAGTCATAAGGCATCCCCAACAAGTAAATGATAGTTTTGATATCGCACTTGCATTTGATTACAAAGACGTTGTTTACTGTTCATTTTATGAAACAATGTATGTTTAACCAAATCGAATAATCTGTGACATTTCTTAACTGCCTACACCATGAGGTAATATTGCTGACGTTGTTATGATAATCTTTAAGTCAAAGGGGAAAGTTAAGTTAGAAAAGGAGTTAAATAACCAAAGGGATGTATAGATGAATAATCAAAATTTCTCCGATTCCTTGGTAAAGCAAAATGGAAAGCGCCGATTATATAAATCGGCAGCGGTGATAGGCTCTGGCACTAAACAGGTTGAGATGCATACAGATTGGTCGCTGACACTAATTGGCATCTCCTTTGATTAGGTGACCATAAAGCAGTGAAAAAGTCAACTGTCGTAAACTAATTACCTTGGCGTCTCAATGTCTGAATGAAGGTGGGACTTGTTGTCTGTAAGAACTGTCGCTTTCCAATTGACTTTATCATTTGTATTATTAAAGAAAATATATACTGCCTGATATTTTAAAACTCTCAACTCATGCAAGGAAGCTAATATTGTTGCATTAGAATGATCTTTGATATGATTTGATGCGAACTTAATTCTATTCAACAAACTGACGTTCGATTGGTATAGAAGTGTTATAATTAATACTTTCGTTCTTACTACATTCTTCATTTTTAATGAAATTATTAGCATACTGTGGTGGGGAATAATGCTTAACTTCTTATTTTAATCTCGTTAATTTGTTTGTGTCAGGCACGTCTGCGTTGTTGTTGTTGTTGTTGTTGGGTTGGAGTTTAACGTCTGCTTCCACCAACTCTTGGTGATTTCGCCGACGTGGCTATGTTGCTTGTTAATAAAATGAGGGGTATGAAGGGTAATTTTGAATAAAGCAACATAGCCGGGTTGGGGGGGGGGGGGGTAGTAAGAATAAATAAGATAAATAAATTAATAGGATAAGTGAAATAAAATGAAAATAAGTTAATGTGTGAATCGACACGGCAGGTCGAGACCATGTAATAAAAGCGACACGTCAAGAGACATGTCTGCTTGCCGCCTGTCACTTCTATTGGTGACTCCCTCTCACACGCAACCGCATCCTGCCCAACAAGTTTAATGTCAAGTTGAGATCAGAGAGACACCCTTGATTGTCGGCTAGACTAGTAAACGAACTGTTAATTACCATGGAGCATAAATGTGCAACTGCTTTCTAAAACAGAGACCTGGGAAGATTCTCAGTAAGATCTCAACGACAAGGTAAGCTGTAATATTAGATTATATATATTAGACCCTTTCACATGTGATGAAACCTTTATATCGAATGCCTGACAGTCACCAATAAACATGGAAAAAGGAATGATGACTTAATATAAGAAATATAAAATATCTTTGAAAATGTTATGAAATCTGTCGTTGAATGATCCAAACATTTACTTAGTTTACGGTTAGCACATCGTGGAAGTTTCAGTTTTTTCATAGATTTTCATACATATGATATTATTTAATAATCCAAAGGTGACTCAGGAAAAAAACCCTCATTTCACTAACTTTTAAAAAGAATTGATATACGTTAGTAAACAATCTGTTACTTTTACAAACCTATCATATATGAATATATTGTTCTAAACACTGTGTTCGGGAGGGGCGTCATCATATAAGTCGATTGAGGTTAACAAATAACAAATAAATATGTTTTGGACATTTCAATTTAACTGTTTTGGTTCATGTATGATGTTCTTGTGGTTCTATATATAATAAATTGACCTCCGAAATGAATGTTGTTAATAAGATAACGAATTGCCAAATACACCAATCTTGTTAAATTGTAAACTCGTTTCATTGGCTATATCTATATTATTTTGATATGATGAACAGTTCTCATGTGACCTCACAATGAAAATTGCATTCTTGATTAAACCAATAAGGGTCACATGTTATAATCCGATATTACAGGGAAAATAGACATGGCCATAGCGGTATGTAATTTTTGTGTCTCACAGACCCTGAATATCAATAAAAGCATCCCGTCAGACGCTTCTGCCTAGTGAGTGTCGCCCTTCTCTCCCCCCTCCTGCTCAACCATTCACACTTGAGATCAAATTTGAAATCAAAGAGGCGTCCTTGATTGCCGGCTAAACAGATTAACAAAATGTATATTGCATGGGCTATTCTATTCGCCGAAAGCAGAAAATGATATTTGTAAACAAAATTATTGAAATATTTTTTTTATTTTAAAACAGTGTAGATAAGGATATAGTATACTTGTTTGTTAATGCAGGACTAAATGGATGCAATGACTGTTAACAAAAAAACATTTAATATTCATCTTAATATAATGTTATCTAATACATTACTTAACTTTTGATACGCATTTTCTTGACCAGTCTGCACTTTGCATTTGAGAGTCCTTTTTATGAACAATTGGCCAGCGAAGACTGAGTATTTTGGTATGTTTGAATCACAACAAATAGTCGAAAGCTTAAAATTAATTTTTAGTAGTAAACGGGAGTATAGACATACATACAAATATTTTATTAAAGTCTCACCTCTTTGCATTAAAAACATTAATACAGGGAAACAAACATAGATTAAGAGCCACCCATTGAGGGTTATGGGAGGCTAAAACAAACAAAAAATAATCATGGGCTACATACGGTAAAGTGTTAAAAGGTATCATATATTAAACTCTATATAAAACAAAGGATATACTGACTAAAATACGTTTGTGATAGGTACATGTATCTCGAGGTTGCAAAATATACTGTAAAATTTGTTTGGTCTTATTATGTTATGATTATATTTGTTTGTTAATATTTTTTATTTTTATAACATTTTATTTTGTTGTTTTTTTGGGTTACACATGGTTGATGTAGTACATACATTACATGGGTTGACATGAACAACTTGTTACACATTGACCAATGTCTATAAAAAGAAGAAAGATTGTCATTTACAAAGGCATTATATTTAGCTAAGTTATAATATTTGGCAATCTCAGCTTGGACCGTTCGAAATTCAGGCACAGAGTGTCTTATTCTATAGTCAAAAATTATCTTTTTGATCAGTATCAAAATTGTATTGATAGGCATATAGGCACTATTTGTATAGCCTATGAGGATATTAATGTCCTGAAAGTTAATACAAATATCTGCTTCGTTCTGAAACCACTGTTTTAGTTTGGTCCAAATCGAGATGACCATTGGGCATTCACAGAAAAGATGAAATAAGGTTTCTGTGTATTTTTTACAGTAACTACATAGGTCAGTATCTATGTATCCCATCGTACACAGAACATAGTTCACTGGTAATATAAAATGCAATATTTGGTATTGAAACCACTGAAGATGACAGAGGGCAATACATTTAAATGGAATGGTATTGTACAGGCACTGATCTCTATCAGTAATATTAACTAATAGTAATTCTTCCCACTTCCGAAAATAGTCTTTGGAATATTTTAGTACCGAGTTCAATTTTATAAGATTTGTGTAGTAATACTGTGTTCCTTTCAATGACTTAAGTAGGTGAAACATACTAGGTGGAATAATTGGGGTTTGAATCTTAATTATCTTATCGATGTTGCACAATTTGCAGTAGTGTCTTATGGCTTTAGTGATGCCAAGATATACAAGATAGACAAGATAGTTAACCTTTATGTTATAGTGGCTAATACAATTTTCATATGATAAGAGAGTATCGTCTTCATCATGTAGATCATTGACAAATATAATACCTTTGTCAAACCAATGTTGGTAGAAAACAGAGTTGTCATCAATTAGAAAATTTTCATTTAGCCAAAGTATTTGTGCAGCAATAGCGTGAAACGATGATTGATGTGTTTTGGTAGATTTGACAAATTTCACCCAAGCTTGGATGAGATCAATGTAGAATCTGTTTCTAAAAGATGAGACCAAGTTAGATATAATTCTTTGGCTATCAATATTAAATATATTCAATGGAAATATAGATATGTTTATATTAAATAATTGAGACCATTTGGAGTCTGATTTATATGCTCTTCTAATAACCGAGAGCTTTTGCGACTCTATGATCTCCTTTATTTTAGGGCATTTTATCCCCCCGTCTTTTTTATCAAGAACTATCTGCGATCTCTTAACTTTATCTGGTTTGTTGCCCCAAAGGAATCTAAAACATTTTGTTTGAAATTTATCTATTAGCGATTCTGATGGATTTGGTAGAGCCGAGAACAAGTGGTTTAGTTGAGGCAAGATTAAAGATTTCAGGACAGTATTTCTACCTAGTGGAGTAATAGGCTGAGCAGACCAAATTGACATTAACGTTTCACATATCTTAAGTTTCGGAATATAGTTTATTTCTTCCATGTTATATAAATTCACACTAAATGATATGCCTAAAAGTTAAAAATTATTAAAATTATTATTATGTGTCCAGTGTAACTGGTAATCTTCACATAGTTTCATTCTAGATCTCTTTTTGAATCCAATCCAAATCAATTTGGTTTTATCAGTGTTTACCCTCAGGCCAGAGAATCCCGCATATAAACACCTTCAGTTCCATCAAGAATACATGTTGTATCATCTGCATATTGGGATATGAGGTGGTGAATGTTATCAATTTGAATGCCTTTTATATTTGGGTTATTTCTTATCATATATGCTAGGATTTTCAACGCAAATGAGAAATATATATGGCATAAGAGGGTCTCCTTGTCTGCAACCTCTTGAAATTTTGAAAAACTACGTTCCATGCCCGTTAACAAGAACGCTCGATTGTATATCGCAATAAAAGGTGTTTATCCAACATATGATTGAGTCAACGAAACCGAAAAACTGCAAAGTTTTATTCATAAATTTCCAATCAACGGAATCAAAAGCCTTTTTTGAAATCGACAAGTAATAATAATCCTGGTATTTTATGTTCTTCTGTATATTGAATAAGATCATATGTTTGTCTACTTATATCACCAATGTATCTTCCTGCCATAAATCCCTTTTGATCCTCGTTTATTATAAAGTCTAAAACATATTTATTCTTTTGGCAATCGTCATTGACGCAACTTTATAGAAAATTGATAAAAGTGAAATGGGTCTCTAATTTTTCATGAATTGTTTTGGTTTGTTGTCCTTCGGTATACAGGTAATGAGGTAATGAACTCCTGTCTTTGGGAGACAGATATTTTGCCATTTTTATATGCATAATTGAATTTAATAAGTATTTATTTAGGTCTAACCAGAAGAATTTAAAAAATTCCGAAGTAAATCCATCTGGTCAAGGACTTTTGTCAATCTTTAGGCCATTAACGGAGGTTAAAAGTTCATCCTTAGTAATTTCTCCATCAAAATTTTGTCTTGCGACAATTTTGGAATATTCAGATCGGATAAAATTTCATTAAGGTTTATGTCTGATGTTTCTTTCCTGGTGTAGAGTTTTTGGTAAAATCATTTGACTTCATTTTATTTCCCTATGTTCATCTACAATTTTACCCTCACTAGTTTCTACTCTTGTAAATGACTTGTTTAGAAAATTTCTAGTTTCTAGATTCATAAAATATTTCGACGGTTTTTCTCCATGTTCCAACCATGTTGCTTTTGATCTAACGATCATTCCCCTGAACTTTTGCTTTCATCAGTTCTTCAAGGTCTTCATTTAGATATTCGATTTCTTTTAAAATATCCATTTTATCGTTATCGTTTACACATTCATCTAAAGCTTTGTTCTTTAGATTCACGTTCTTTTTTCTTACAGGAAGAGTAGATTTTGGTTTTCCCTCGAATCATCAAAAGTATTGTCTCCCATAGGAGTTGAGCATTTATAGAATAGAGGTAATTTTCACATCTATATTGATCAACTGTATCTGTTATCATTTTCACATATTCTTTATCTCTTAACAGTGAGTTATTGAATTTCCAAAATCCACGTCCTCTTTCCATTTCGTTTGGCTTAAATGTTAAACTTATCAATGAATGGTCTGATTTATATCCCGGTTCTATTTCGCATTTGCTAACAGAGTGTACTAAATTATGAGAGATTAGAAAATAGTCGAGTCGTGCTTGTTTAAAGGGGTTTTGTTGTCTCCATGTGTACCTCTTAGTCATTGGGTTATGATTTCTCCATATGTCTACGAGGTCTAATTCACATTGCAAATCTAATAGTATTTCTCTTGCTTTTGGGTTGTTGGTGTGTTTATAATTTTGAGTATCAACTTGTAAATTCTGCACAATATTCCAATCCCCACATATTATATAACGGTCGCAAGCAATGGATAACATATTAACTTTCAAGTCATCATTGAATTCGGGGTTGTCATGGTTTGGACCATAAATATTCATGATTGCTAATTTAAATTTACCAATAGTTATAACCATGATTACGAGATTTCCATTGTCGTTTTTTATTTTTTTTTTTAAATCAAATTTATTATTACATAAGACAGCAACACCTCTGGAATTGTTTCTAAATTAACTGAAATAACATTTGCAGTTGCCCCATTCTTTTCTTATATTTGTTTCAGTTTCTTTGGTAAAATGTACATCTTGGAGACAATATAGTTGTGCTTTTTTTCTTTTTTAAGAAAGTAAACATTTCCTTTCGTTTGGATTATCGTTAAGGCCCCTGCAGTTTTGTGATACTACTTTTATGTTCTCTGCCATTCTGTCACATGGTAGTCATAAGTCTTCTTAAATGACCGCAGAATGTAGAATGTGGTACAATGAAACCAATAAGTAATGCAACAATAGCAAAAATGAATAAAATATCCCTTCTCGGCTTGTGATGAAATGTACATCAAATAAACTCTGACTGGGCCCCGCCCTTACTATAGTCAATCGGTAAGAATAGTTTTCTTACTTAAATATATATGTTTACATAACCTGGTTAAATAACTTAGTCTTATTTTAGTTCGGAATTTTAAGTTAAGTCAACAGCAAAAACAAAAAAGGTGAACCCTTATTATAGACGCTAATCATGTATACCATTAGCAAGGAATTTGCTCTCTTAGATGGTTAAAAATTACTTACAGTATTTTGTGGCCTTGTTTGCGTTAGCAGTACAATCAAAATCTAATCAAAACGTAACTATTAACAAATGCAATATATGTACTCACACATAGAGGCCAAAGGTCCTTTCCAGTATTTATAGATCCAACGAAAAGTCCTCAACACTGTAGTATCCACTGGAACAGACACGTGTTAGACACGCTCACGTACGCAATATAGAGTACGGAATGCACGTGCAGGTAGCAGAATGAGATTAACCGTATGACTACTGTTTTTTTTTCTCTTTATCTACAGTTTCTTCGACAATGATGATGAATCAAAATGACATGATTATTCTTTTCTTAGCTTCTCTACTCAAGATAGCTCTGCGTTTCTTTAGCATAGGCGGTAGGTCACTTTGAATCGACATCTCTGACTTCTTCAGCAGTTTTCGGGCGTCCAGAACAGCGTCGCGATCTTTCATTTCGACAAATGTACATATGATACTCCGTGACGCAGAGGGATTGTTTTTGCGCTGGTATTCGGACAATGGCAGCCTATGCACTGCCTTGAATATCATGTTATCAACTCTGTTTGGAATGAAGTTGAGTTTATTTACAAAAATATCACGCAGGACATTTTCGGTGGATTCCTGGGGAGATTCCTTTATTCCATAGATGAGGAGGTTTGTCTTTCTGTCATGAATGTCTTTGAGTAAGAACTGACGTTCATAAAACTTACGCGCCTCCTTCTCTTCCTCCAGCTGTTGTTGAAGTTGTTGGAAGCGGTCGTCATGGCCGCCCATGTCATGCTCGATACCTTCCACGTGTTGCCTCAATTCCTTAACTTCGCCAGTAACTTTGTCAATTGAGGTTCGTTGTTCGGCTTTAGTGTTGTTAAGGAGATCAGCCAGTCTTTTCTCTGACGCCTGAACTATTTCTTCATTGGAAGCCATCGTTAAAGTTGTAGAGCCTGAACGGAGGGAGCGGGCCAACTCGGACATTTTGCAATGTTGAGAAGTCGAGTATTGTCAAATAAAATGTTATTGTGACCAACCGTTTGAACTGTTTGTACTGTTTGTTCTGTTTATTTCAGCCGCAGTCTACACTTTGTTAATTTAAGTCTGCTTTAGTCTACGTTATGAGTTCTTTAGTTTCAGTTGGCAGAGCCCGTTACACACACGTCTACCTCATTCCATGCGCAACCGGAAGTTAATTTTTAGTTGTTTTGTGTATCTTTACATTATTATTAATCATTCCACGACCATTTGACTCAACCTCATAGCGTGGTGGTTTGCGTGCGTCAGACAACGTGAGTTATGCTATGCTATGCATCATTAAAACTTATAGCTTTAACTGTTAAAACTATGTTTTTAAGGCTTCAGTCCTTTACTTCAGATTCCCTTTACATCTTATCTTTTTATCACCTAGTATTTTAAATCATCGCATATATTCTGTTTTTTATTATATATTTATCTATAACTTGTATACTGTATATGTGTTATTTTTTTTAACATTGTGTCATAAGCCAAAGTTTGGCAGGTTGTAAACAGACTTACGTTATACTATATAATGTTTTATCAATGTGCTTGATTAACTTGTGACACTTAAATAAACTATTTCTGTCTGTCCGAAGCTAACATGCTCTTGGTTAAGGCCTGGCGGGGGAAAACCTACTGTCTATCTCTCACTATGCCTCTATTCCCCCCTTTCCCTTTTCCTTTCCGTTCTTCCTGATCAGTCCACTCTCTTTTGGATGGATGCTTGTCATCCACGTCTTTTGATAATTGAAATATTGTTCAAAACACGTTATACCCCACCCACTTACTCCTTACATCCACCAAACGACTGTAGTAATGAATCTGAGGAAGTAGTATACAGTTATACATATTGGCACTTGGTATTTTTTCCTCGGCTTGTTTTGATTAACGTGCTAAATGTCATTCAAAGGTCATGCTTGACCTCCTCCATTCGCCTTCCGTTTCATATTTGTAAATTAATTGACCGTGACTTACCCCTACAACTACCCCTTGAATAATGGCAGCATCAGTAGGCAACATTTTTTTCTGACTAGATGATTTACAAAACAAAACATTCTGTGAATACTCAGTGTTATTTGAACAAAGTCACAAGTCGTTTATTATAATCAGAATATAAATTGTAAACGGTATCCATTACATACACATTTGCTCATCGTTTAATGGGAACTACTTATATCAAATGTATAAAAACTATTAATTATGCCAACACCAAATACCGAAATAAACTAGAATGTATCTTGAGTATAAGGTTTTGTATACAGTTCAACACAGTATAGAATAAGTATTATGTAAACATGTCTTAGGACATAATTACGTCCCAAACAACGCCCATACCAAAAAGTAAACTGAAACTAGACGTCTTGAGAATAATTTCTGAGCTACTATACCATCTATACAATCGATGATATACCGAAATCCAATGGCGAATAGATAATACTTAATTGTATTTAATCCTTAAATAGAGATTTAGGTTCAAACTTTCATGTTCATTATAATAAATACGTCACAAAATTGACGATGGCATGATACACGAGACAGTACAGGTTTAGGATTGTTGCCAATTTGATGTCTTTATACATAATCAAAGGAGCAAGACTGATTATATCAATATGATAATATTGTGCCATGTCCTTCCGAATGCGTATCTGCAGCAAAAGAAGACCCTTGCATATAAATGGCAGGGTAGTCGTGTAACTTCATCATAATACACACCCTGATAAACATAACGACCACAAATACACATCATTGCCCCCACTGTAATTGCTGGTAATTAAGTAAGAAATCACTAGGTGCAAAATATAAAAAACAGGTATTGAATTAAAGTGATATTCAACGAATGTCTTTATTCAATTTGTATGTAGTTTGTATATTGACATATATAATGTGTGTAAGAAAGGCTTCTTTGAAAGATTTTCAGGTTTCAGGTAATGATAAATCATATTTGATTAGTATTAAGAAAGAATATTATATTACGTGTTAATAGTGCATATTAGTTTCAATTTATTATTATGATTTTTTTACTTTCTACATATTCCTTTTTGTAAACATGTTGTGACTGTAAACATGTTGTGACTGTAAACATGTTGTGACTGTAAACATGTTGTGACTGTAATAGTTGTTTATTCAATGATCATACATAAACAAGTTGCAACGTTTCAATCATCATATTGTTACAGTGGGTTGCATATATCTTTACCTGTAAGGAATGCATTCAGATTGCAATCTGATCGCGGTCGAATGCAATCAGATTGCACTCTGATTGCAGTCGAATGCATTCAGATTGCACTCAGATCGCGGTCGAATGCATTTAGATTGCACTCTGATCGCGCCTCACCGCGATCAGACAGAATTTTGATCGCAAATGACCGCAAAAAAACCGCAAATGACCACAAATGACCGTAAAATAACCGCGAAATAACCACATAAAACCACAAATGAACGCGAAGTAGCGGCAATCTCAATCGAGAGTCGGTAGATAGATTCTTTCTATAAGAAGAGGATTTTGTTCCTAATTACGCAATCGTTACGAATGTTTCGTGCAAATAGGCTTTTTATCATCTGAAATACAAATATTATGAATTACTTTATAATGTAAAAACTGACATACTGATGAAATACAATTTTTAGAATTTAAATACAATAGCGTATTCTGTCCAGTATAGTATGTTTTATGAACATATTTTTGATATCCTATATTTCTTCCAATTCATTCATTCCAATCTATTTGCATATTTTCACCAAATGCAAAATACATTTATTCTTCACTTATTATTTGTTATATTGAAAATCAAACTAGGAGTATATACTAATACTAACATTACATGGAATAGCTGCTGTCAATAATTCAACTGCAATCATAAGTTTAATGATAAAACGACGAAAAGCAACTATTCCACCATAAGTTATTTTAATCATTTTGTTTTGTTTGTAAACAATTATATTTTAATATTACAATGTATTAATATGCCCATTTTTGTTTCATAGGCCGTTCGTGTTTGTTTTGATGTTGTTTTTTTAACAAGTCTGTTGATATGTTATGTGATGTGAAACAACATGTGACACATTAATGAATTATATTTCTTTTCTTCTTTTTCATCTACTAGTTTACAAACCAATCAATCCCAGAGTGGTAAAAGCGGCGCAAATCAGGAAATTTCATCGAACATTAAGACAAGTTTGCTCATCAATAGTTATCCTTTTCACGTTTGCATTTTATCAGCGCATTATTGATATATCATATCAATGAATTTCCTACGATTGTTGAGAGCCACTTCTTAACTTAAATCATACTTAATCTATCTTAAACTTATTTCCTTATTTATCTGTTAAAGAACAATGAGCATGAACATGAGTTGTCAGCTAAATGTAAAAATTGATTTTATTGTAAAGATTTTATTGAAGATGAACAGCGTCTCAATTGCATTGTCCTTTGCATACTGATGAGTGAATGTAACTTTTATCTAATTAAGCAAACCTTTTGAATAAGATTTGTCTTCTTAGTGATATGGACACAGTTAATTTTATCTTGGCTTCCCCAGAGCTTTCTTAATATTCTTAAAAAAACGTACTGCAGACATGTACCATAATGTATAATTTAATTTAACTTCTATTCTGCACTGTGTTAACCCTACAACATTGGAGTCACCTTGTTAACCCTATCAATCATTTTTCAACCTGGATCTGCACCTTTATATCTGTCAATGTGAGATACACATCTTTACCAAAACAACGCAGATCTACGATCGATCCGTAGCTTAGTTAAACAATTGTCAGTAACGGTTGTTAAATCGCATGCTTATTGTAAAACCTTTGGAACTATATGTTTCAAATACACGATCGTCTGAAGTACCTGAGACACAATACACAGAGCTTGTTAACGTGTCGTCTGAAAGTCGGCCGGGATGACTAGACGTTGCACATGTTACGTACGCGTAGCTGAGTCTTGCATAATAAACATTGACTATCACTTCCGACAATAAGGTGACAATAGACAGGTTCGTTTATCTATCATTGAAAATATATTACCTTTTTATCGACCGTATTCAATTAACGTGGTATAAAAGATTGATAAAGCCCTAATGAAAGTGTATATTGTCATGACTTTATACGCGATTTATTCCGATAGATTATGTACTAGATATAATGATAATTAGCGTAACCAATTAACCTTCAAATGATACCTCTCTGTAGCAATGATGGTTGCTTGCTAAAATAATAGTGTATACAAAATTCGTCTTCGTTGACCCAAAATACGTACTCTCTTTTCTTTACTCGTTTCTTTAAACCACAAGCAAAAAACCTCATGAGGCTAATGAACTTAAATTGAATAGATTTCCTGTTATGTCTACTGTTTCATTCTTTGCATTAGATAGATGTCAATGAAGTATACGTACAAATGAAACATACGCACACAAACATCAGTTAGACAGACGGACACTGGTAGAGAGGTTTTAGTGTGAACGAATCAGATTTTAACATATGACTCAAACATAATATAATGGAAACATTTTTACATTGGACAAGAGGACCAGCATAGGTTGGTTGTGCCATGTAGGTCATTTAACTATCACACATGTAAACGGGACGCATGACTTCGACTTTTTGATATTTGTACGAACGTTTTTCATATACCATGGAAAACAATACATTTCCGAATTTTGGCACTTAAGAGATAAAGATGATCCTTTAAAAAGGCGATTCGAACTAAAGAATGTCATATGGTATTTTGGTTTATATTCAAGCCAAAAACAAAACTTATGAAACATACTCTGTGTCGCTTTAATGCACGTGACATGAAGTGCCTTCTTTTCTTGTACACCATTTACATACATGTATGAGCTTCTATCTTTGCATGTTGAACGCAAGTGACAAGAATGGCTGTTATTTCATTTCACTCCATTGACTGTTTAGCCTCGTCATCATTTACACCTTTGAAACAATACAGCATATTTGCTAATCCGCGCATCATATAGATGCACTATTATTGATAAATCATCTCAATGATTTTCCTACAAAGAATTTGAAATAATTTGGATCCCTTCTCAACTTTAGTCATATTTTACTTAACATAAGCGCATTACCTTATTTATATGTTAAAATACAATGGAGCGCTTGGCGAAGTTTTTTAACTCCTTCTTATTCTTCTTCTGTTGAGAGTTTAACGAGCGCTTTCCAGCGAAAGCTGATTTCACGCTCGGCTACCCAATAAAAAGAGCCGGGGTAGCGAGTAAAGTTAGTGAAGTGAAGTGCTGAAATGGAGTAAAAGGTTGTAAGGGTATCTTTTGCGGCAGAGGTCGAACGGGTTTGAAATTTTGAAATTTTGAAATTTTGTAATGAATTTGGAAGAAAAAAGCCTGTTTAAGTTATTTTGGCGTTTGAGGAAAAGGAGAGGGGGTTGTAGGAGGTGCTACATGAATTTAGCGAAGATGCGGTCCATGGCTTGGTCCGCCTTGCTGTTTCCAGTGTTGACGTCTCCCATCTTTTTGATGTAGGCAATTGTCATCCAGTAGAGGAAGTCATCGTTTACCAGGAACGTGGCTCCTTGGTAGACGATCTCTCTTGTTAGATAGACAGCGGACAGGGCGGGGAGATCGTAGTGGACATCCTCTACTCCTGCTTGGGTCCTGTATGTGAGGGCGAAGCGATTCAACATTCGCATCTGGTGGTCCTCCCTTACATACAGGATATGTGATTTCCCTTTGGTGGATGTGATCGCCTTGGCGGATCGAAGGCGGTTGATTTCGGCAACCTGTAAGTATTGCCGTTTCCTGTCGCTAGCGTAGGAGCTTCCGCCGGAGGTTGAGCCTCCAACTTCTGCTCCCACCTGGACGGGTTGTGTTGGTGGCGTAGTGGGGTGCGCCGGTTGGTGTTCCATTTCGGTCTCCTGAGTCTCCTGGACTTCCTTGCGGCTGTCGTTGTTGGAGGCGGTGGAGCTTTTTCCCTTGGTCTTGGACTTCTTCTTCGGTCGTGATGCCGTGGAAGGGGGAGTCCGTTGTTGGGGGGTCGACTGCGTTGTGGGCGTCGTTGTTGGTGTAGGGGTCTGTGGTTCCTCTGCACCTGTCTTCGCTTCCTGGACTGGTGGAGCCATGGGAGCGGGTGGTGGGGGAGCGGGTGCAGAAGCCTCCGAGGAGGGTTTAGCCCTCCGTTTTGGCTTCTGTCCCTTTCTCCGCTTCGTGTCGAACACGATGGTGAAGACCTTCTCTCCGTCCTCAAAGTTATTGACGACGGAGTAGGTTTTTACCAGGTACTGCAGGCATATGTCCAGGTCTACTAGGAGGGGCCTGGGCAGGGGTCCTGAGACACTAATTGGCTGCTTGGGCTTGGTTGGCATGTTGCGGTAATTAGGCAGGAGCGCGCTAATTAGAGATCCGTACAGCTTGAGAGCAAGACTGAAGACTTTTAACTCCCTTTTCATATAAAATAGTAGGAGTCGATGCCTTCAACACTAGGTTAATAGATCTAAGTACCAAGTCATAGATGAAGCTTTTTCATTCTCAACGGCTCTCCACTGAATATACAAAACCCGAATAAACACGCAATTAATGAATTAGCGCTATTCCAAGGGTCTCGAACACGGAATTTATTACACCTGAAATCAGGCTTTGATCAACCAACCGCTGCTGCTTGCCACCGAATTTTAATCAACAAGGGAAAAAACAAGTGAAAATTGAATATAAAAGTCACATTGAAATGACATGTGAAGAAAATAAAGTTATCGCAAATCATTGAATGCAAAAAATCGAACATTGACAATATCGCTAAAAGTTTCTTTAAACTTTCAACCAAAGGTTTAGCTTTTGTAATCTTCCTATGATAACTATGTTAACTATGTTTGGTATCGAGGATGGCGTTTCAAGCTTGATCGTTTAGAACAAGAAGGTTACTCTATGGGGAACAACCATCTTATTTGAAATCTACAAATTTTACAATTAAAGGTTTATACATCGAATGTTTTTCTATGCATGGACGAATGTTGAACTTTGGTAATCTGATAGAATTAACGTTTGCAGTTGTGAATTTATCAGTTTGTGTTCTCGGATTCGGGCTGTTAGTCAACTTTGAATGGACTCTTTCGTAATACGGCAGGCAGACAGAATGCTAAAATGAACACACACCAGTGCTGTTCATGGAGACTAATATGTATTAACGGATGTGACAACATTAGTAATAATAACACAATTTCTAATGAACACATGGCAACCTTTTGGCAATCAGTTTAGCATATGAATCGTATTTCAGACTAATATATATCTTCGGTCCACAAACAGTCACAGATTACGAAATATGTATAACTGTTCATTTGACAGCCACCTAACTGAAATCTTTTTTTAAATTACTTTGGATAACTGTTTATGGTAAACATTTTTAGAAAATCGTGTGCGCATTTGAAAACAATCACAACATTTACAAACATTACTTTGTATTGCACTGACATGCAATTTACAAATCGATCTTTTCAAACATTTGTCTCATAGTTCAGTAAGATATTTTCATAAGCAAGTAGGAAATTTACATTTGAATAATGACACATATATCTTGATGTTGATATTTGACTCTAGTGGCTGTGCGGATAAATTGTGCAATGTTTGCTAAAGGCTCTAGCCCAAACCAATATTTCTCAAACCTTCACATAGCAAAGATAATGATAATTATTTACATCCGCATTAATGACTTCGGCCTTAACTTTTTAAGCATTGATTGCCATGTTGATGTAAAGAATGATATATTTCATTTATCATTAGAATGTTATATCAGCAAATCTTAGCATAAAATGCGCTAAAATTCGAAACTTGTCGCTTCGTTGGTTGTCTTTGAAATGAAAACATTTGCAAATTGAATTAAACATTTTGCATATTTCATTCACCATGCAATGGTATACAGAAAGCTTACTGTGGTCTCCTAAGTAATGGTTCAAAGACGGATTTACATTTTGTTATGCAATCGAATGCTGATACCTATACCTAAAAATCTATTGATTCGCCCCGCGCAATTCATACTCATGACGTCATCTACTTGATCGCAGCACATACACACACACGTAAGATTGATTTACAATGTGGAAGATTGCTAAGGATAAATGTTTGCATAGAAGATATGACTCACTAGTACTTACTTAATGGTTTAACACAATAATGATACATATAATATTTAAAAACGGCAAGTACCTTTATCGTTCTTAGCCATGAGAATATTACAAACCTTGGATAACAAGATTATAAAACTTTTATAAATCACCGAGTGGAGTGGTACTTTCGAATTTTAATCTAATACACTTTAGTTGTCATCAGTGTTATCAATTAGAGTGAATGATAGGTATATATGTATCATCCCAACTTGGGATCGCGTCCCATCTTAAGATGGGACGCGTCCCAACTTGGAATTCCAAGTTGGGACGTCCCATCTTGAGATGGGACGGCAGATACTTTAACATGTTCATAATATCCTTATTCTATTGTTGAATTTAGAAATAACATGATAGCATGTATCATTTAGATAAGCGCTTTCAGGACATCGAAAGATATTTTGATTTTATGTTGATTTTCATGACTTTTTGGCTCTATATATCTCTCATCGCATACGAGTCTTTAATCATAGCCCAATACGATTTCAAAAGTAATTCTTATACACAATCTTATGAAATATTTCATTATATTCTTAAATATATTTAATTATGACAGTATGTTCAGCAAATAAAAAAAGAAATTATATACAATTATACACTCAAAACCTACTCTAAGTGAATACCAAGAATGCTAATCTAATGCCTTGCTATTAATTCAATTTCTTACACATAAACCGTTCCGTTAAGCAATAATTCACAAACACTAACCTATAAGTGGCGTTCCGTCAATGCTTATAAGATGTCCAGTAAATAAATCCAGTTATGCCTCCTCATATTTCCGAGGGGGGGGGGGGGGGGGGGGGGGGGGGGGATGTCCGAAAGAAGGGATTATGGTAAACATCCGGTTCGGTTATGACACTAATACCCGTGTGTCACCTTCTCATTAGTGACAAGAATGGGTACCAATTGTACATGAGCATGCTTGTAACACTACAAAGGTACACGCCGAGCGTTTGTTGTTTTAGTCAATGATCATCATTATTCATATCATCATATTTATCAAGGCATTTGCCCCTATCGGCAATATCTCTGATAGGTGGAAGCAGACCAAAAACAATAACAAATGTTTATGTTTCTTGTTATTGTATTGTTATTCGATGAAAGTTGTTTTGCCACACTAAATATATTCAAAATATTTTTTTCATTAACAGAACGATTATCATGTCAAGTAACCAAAATGAAATCTAACATCATCCATTTAAAATTAATTATGGGCTTTTCAATACATTTTTTAAAAAATTGAGAACGTAGTTTCCAAGATTTGCAAAAGAAGATTATGGTTTAAACATATTTTTTTCATTTGTATAAAAAGAAATTATATTTGGAGGCAAGCTGGAAGCTTATATTAATGCCGCTCCAATAAAAATCATATTTTGAACAACACAAAGTCAAACAAATACGATGTACAGTTGTAGCACAATACGTTAAGATATTCAATGTTGCAAAGGTAGTTTCTTCATTCTAATTTAGAAATGCAATATTTCAACTCATTTCTTATCAATACTACAAGAAGATTATAAACGGAGTTTGTTGACTTTGAGTTCACTAAAAAAACTTTGTTTACCTTCACTAGATTTTTGGACACAAACCAAGGTATAGAGTTGAGAAAAAATATTCTACTATTTTTCTGCATAGCCCGAGGTAACATATGATTTTAATCAGTATTAAAAGGTTAAAATGTAAAAGCGTCTATCTAGGCTTGCTAGAAGCGTTGAATTGAAAGAATTGTTGTGTGTTCTTACTATTAATACGTTAATCAACTGATCCGTACATAAGTCAAATAAGATGAGTAGGTGAGAGGGAAGAATTACATTTTAGTGTAATAATGTTATTATATTGTGTACTTAACTAATCGTTTTGTTATCTTTAGATATGTTTCTTAACATGTCCCCCCGAAAAAAGGCATTAGGTTTGTAAATACACCTCAATGAAGTTTTATTGATATACTAAGACTTATCGAGTTATTTTGTGCTGACATACATGTACTAATGTAATATCCTCAGAGGACTAAATGATTCATATTGTTATTGCTTAAACAAATTTGATATAGAAACTGTCATTTATATACAAATTTGATATTGAAACTGTCATTGCTTATTGCAAAATATTCGATATTTCATTGTATGAAAATATGAAATATGTGTAATCATATTATGGTTAGTAAGTATATTTCTATGATTTAAACGGTATTTTATTTCAATAAAACATGTGTTACACAAAATTCAGAATATATATACAAAAAGAAAAAATGATTAGCACATAGGCAGCAAATGCTTATATAAATTCTTTTCCTGAAACAAACATAAAACGATTTAGATATCAAGTACATTGGTTGATATGTACATTTGCAAGTATTCTTACTGAACTCAAATTTATATTAAGCTTTGTCTACCTTACAATTTTTTTACAAATTTTAGGAAAGAGCTTTAAAAATCGATTGGTATCGTTTATGAAATGATAAATATATATATATATAGGAATTCGTTAACACTCTGTGACAAAGATTTGTCGCCGTTAAGATAGATTTTAGTATATTGATATGAGTTACGAGGGAATATTCAAACCCTAAGGTTGGCACTATTTGAAAATATCTAAAATGTTGGGGAACCAGACTTCGATAATAGGAACTTTTAATTTCTTTTACATTTGATACAATCAACCAAGTCGCCAAGTACATAAAGAAGATAGTACTTTGTTAAAACAACATGGGCTTATGGTGTCTCCATATGTTGTTTTAGCCTAACACTACCTACGGTGGGCAAATTGGTGTCTAATCATCCGTTCTCTGTCACGCCAAGCTGACACATTAACATATTCAGTCTAGTCAGTGCTGCATTGTGACGATGAAGAGTACCTTAATTTCTGTTAAAGGAGGTTTTTGCATGGATTATTCATTTTTTCTGTATCAGGTACGTTTTTTAATTATATATTTTTGAAAAAGCAATTTATCACTAGTATTGTAAAACTTGGATCTGTATTAGAATAACTTCATATCTTTGATTGTTAATAGTTTATACCATCTTTTTGTAAAGAAACTAATATACAAAGATGTCTCTGTGATGTCAGCTGTTCGATCTATGCATTTATTGGTCGTTTGAAAAATGCTGAAAACTATTATCTAATTATAAATCTATACATTGATTTGATTTTGTTATGTCGCTTAACAAATGAGATTCAATCAGTAATCAAATGTGACTTTAAATAAATGTTTGAGTAGTGTTGAATCGTTCGTACTCGATAAGATATGAAACCGAGTGAAAAAGTGAAGTAAATGAATATCAAATCAAATTTTCTTCGAAGGTGTGAAAAGAATACAACAAAACTATCTAAAAACATGTTTTACTGACACAAATAATTATAAAATATTAATATTATTGACATGTTTTAGTATCCCCCGTCCCATCTCAAGATGAGACGTCCCAACTTAAGATGGGGCGGATCCGCAGTTGGGATGATACATATATCGATGGCTCCCAGCCAGAAGGGGCTATCTCTCAAAATGGCTAAAATTTAGTTATGTTAACCAAAATATAGAGAATAATGTATATTTTATACCCTATAATTATTAAAGCTACATGTATTATATTTAATGAGATATATCACTATTCCATAAGGGGCTATCTTGCAAACGCTAAATTTATTTCTGCCAGAAGGGGCTATCTATGTCTATGTTTCTGCCAGAAGGGGCTATCTATCAAAAGGTTATATATAGCCCCTTCTGGCACGCTGAAGACAACTGTTTACAGGAATGTCCCGGGCTATCTCAGAAAGATATCTTTTGGTATCATGTTACATTTCCTCTCCTCTCACTGATCCCTTGACCTTCCTTATATTGTTTCATTCTTAGTGCCACGTACTATTTGATACAGCTTTGTTTGCACATTTTGGAGAAGAATATTGCTATTTTACCCGGCAATTCCAGTCTTACATTGAAGGTAAGCAACAATATTCTGAATAATTAATTCCATTCAATATCCTGCCAATATAATAATGTAATTAGAAATAAATAATTGAATGTAACATTAACAACTGGTAAACAACATATAGTATAATTAATCATATCCCTCGATAATGTTCATCACATGTAACATTGAAATAAGAGGATAAACAATTGATTTCATTTTGTTGTTGACAGGATGGATAATACTGATGAAGAATGGAGTGACTGGTCTGAGACAGTAATACAAGACGTTGATAAATGTGAGTTAATGACAAGTTACGAAGATGGTGACATTGAATCAACAAATGATGCATCAATATCATGCTCTGATGAATCTGAAATTGACATTTCAAAGATACGCTGCTTGAAGACCACTGACATATTTTCACTGTCAGAGAATGATTCAGTTTCATCAATAACGTTAGCATGTGATAGTGAAGAATGTGTCATTGAAAGTGATGATGAACCACTTATCAAACTCATTCAAAATCAAGATTCAGCACACCATGAGGCTGGAACAAACCCTGGCGATTGGAGCTTCAGCGACAGTGATGATGAACCATTATTAAATGTGAAGAAGAGGCTATGTAGTAGGTCTCCATCTCCATTCCTCCTGGAATCAGATAGTAGTTCAAACTACTGTCCATCAGGAGAGCAGTCCTCTAGTACTGATAATGAGGAAACCTGGAGCACATTTGTGAATAAAAGGCGTGAAAAACACCTTATCACGAATCAGAGAAAAAAGAAGATATTCTCTCGCCCCCGTAATACAGCTCAAGTGCGAGGGCTTGGGAAGTGTTCGCAGAAAATGTGCCGAGATGACAAAGAGTTACAACAGAACATAGAAGAGGCGAAGCGCCGCAGTAACATAGAAATGAAACTGCGTACACGACTGGAGAAGCTCCATACCCAACGACTCCACAATGTACTCACAGCAATTAGATTGAAACAGATTCCTACCTCTGGCGACGGCAATTGCTTCATGACCTCAGTTGCACTACAGGTTGAATCAAATGCAGCCGCCCTAAGGAAACTACTGTGCGACCATATTGAAGAGAGGAAAGACATATACTTGCCCTTTCTAAAGAACACAGCACCTGAGCAAAACAGAAGTGAGGAAACAGACACGCTGGATAAACTTGTACAAGAGTTGAGAAAGGTTGCTGGCTAAATGAAATGGCTGATGTGCTACCACTTGCTGTTGCAAATGTGTTTAACCAGCCATTAAAGATCTTCACCAGCAAAATAGGAATGCCCATCATAACTATAAACCCAAGAGTAGAATCAGAGTCAATAGAATCCATACACCTTGCATATTTGGCAACACCTGGCTTTGAGCATTATGATGCTGTTGAAAGTGTTGGTTCATCTGAATATTGTCCTGAACTAGGGACACCAGTGAAAACATCAACATCAACTAGATCTGAAGGGCCATACACACCAAGAAAAGCAGCCATGTATAGAAGTCCTAATTTAAAAAACACCACCCGGAATCGCAAATCTGATGAACAGTCATGGAAAAAGAACATAAGAAAAGAAAAAAGAAACAGTGGCCAACAGTACATAGACAGTACAGGAAAGAATAAAGCTAAACGCGCTGTACAGCATATCAATTGTAGTAAATGCAGGTTCAAGTGTACAACAAATATTTCTGAAGAGCAACGGCTGGATCTGAATGCAAATTATTGGGCTCTTGGATCGTTTGCATTGCAACGACAATATATCTGTGGCTCTGTGAGTCAATGTCAAAGCAAGGGAAAGAGTGAGATGAAGAGAAAATCAGTCGCAAGACAATTCAGCTTCAACATTGATGGCAAACTCATCAGAGTTTGCAAAAACTTCTTTTTGAACACACTTGATATCGGCAAAAGAGTGATATATTCATCCTTGGAAAAAAGTGTAAATAAATCGTTTGTGTCTGATGATAAACGGGGTAAACATACGCCACACAACAAAACAAACCCAGCTGATGAAGATGCCGTCAGAAGACATATAGAGTCATTTTCTGTCATGGAAGGTCACTACACAAGAAAAGACACACGTCGTCGATATCTACACCAGGAGCTTAATATAACAAAAATGCATGAACTGTATCAAGAAGAATGTAAAAGAAAAAATACAAAACCAGTTGGATCTAAAGTTTATAGGCGCATTTTCTGTGAGGAATACAATTTGTCGTTCTTTGTTCCAAAGAAAGATCAATGTAATGTTTGCAGCGTTTATAATCAGAGAAAGGAAACTGGAAGCCTGGATTCAGAATGTACTGAAAACTTTCAATCACATCAAGAGAGAAAGGTAAGAGCCAGGACTGAAAAGACCAATGACAAGAGAAAGGCAAAAGAAACACCAAACTTTTCGTGTGCCTGCTTTGATCTGCAATCTGTTCAATCAACTCCATGTTCATTAGTCAGTCAAATATACTACAAGAGAAAACTCAACTGTTACAACTTCACCATATATGAAGTCAATACCAAAGAAGCTTCATGTTACCTTTGGAATGAAAGTGAAGGAAAACGCGGTGCAAATGAAATAGCAACATGTCTTTCATTGCATTTGAAATCACTATCTCATATGGAGTGTGATTCAGTACATGCTACTATAGAACATGCTAAGAAGAAAACATCAATCTTTGTCCCTCATCAATGGGATACAATTATTGCCATGTCAAGAAAACAAAAGCCATACCTAACTATTCCCCTTAAGCATTGGGACATTTGCGATTTTAAAAACTTTGCAAAGCACAGGTTTGGGCAAATGCAAAGGGACACATGGAACAACAAAGTGCAGTGGAGACAAATACGATGGTTTCAGTTTAGAAAGGATGAAATGAACACCATCTATTTCAAAACCAGTTTTGATGATGAAGCATTTGGATGTATTGATGTCACAAAACGTTTGACCAGGGGTCGGCAACGTCCTTTGGCTAAAGGGCCAATACATTGTTACTCTTCAAAGATCCCCATATCAAATGCAAAGAAGGCCGACTTGGTTTCATTGTGTAAGAGTCTGATCATACCTGAAGAATTTCACCAATTTTATAGGGATCTTCCCTCCACAAGTTCAGTTCAGGACTGTGTTTCTTCAGGGGATTCGACCGATGGTGAAAATGACGCACTGGACTAAAATACCAGTGAACATGAACATCCTATTTGTTTACAAATTATGTGAGTGAAATTTAGAGTAACATTTGAAGCTTTTCAGCCTTGTAGTTTGTCAATAAGGCATAGCAAAGATATTGTTGTAGTACACATAGCCCCTTCTGGCAGAATTATAACTCTCACTTACGTGGCTGCCAAAAGGGGCTATCTCAGTAATTTCTATTTTTAGACATATTTATAGGTCAAAGGTCATCACTTTCAGCATTGAATTATTCCTTGTACTCTAACACATTAATGAATAAAATAATTTTTTGAATACATTTATTTCCTGATTTGTGAGCAGAACTCAAATCTTTAAAGTGCTTTTTCTCAAAATAATGTTTACACAAGATAGCCCCTTCTGGCAGGGAGCCATCGATATACAATCCAATTGTTGTGAAAGACCGCGAAAAACCGCAAATGACCGCGAATAACCCCAAAAAACGCAAAATAACCGCGAATAACCGCAAATGACCGTGATCACAAACTGTCTGCGGTTGACCGCGATATGAATGCATTCTGATCGCGATCGAACACGTTCAGAATGCAATCAGATTGCGGTCGAATGCATTCAGAATGCATTCAGATCGCGGTCGAATGCATTCAGATCGCGGTTTTCAGGTAACTAATTCTGCAAGGGTCTGTATGTTAAGCGGAATCAACACATGGTTTTGTATCCAATATTTATACTATAGTAAACTATTGGACTGACTGATGTAACAGTTTTTGCAATTCATGTCAAATAGATGTCTAAATATTAATTTTGACGCTCATGTCATTGATTTAACTACAGTTGATAAAAACATTTGATAATACGTTTTTTTGAAGATCTAACTGTATAATAAATCCAAAATGATATATAACTCTGCCAACTTGAAATTTATTTTATATACACATTTGATTTGTAATTAACATTTTAGGTTATCAAGCAAATTGTCAAGTCAATAATCATAATCTGCAATGCTTTATGATAGTGTTGATTCAGTTTCACTACGTTATCTAAAATTTTCCAAAGTTCCTCTTTTCCTGCCACAAGTTTGAATAAGTTAAGACTTCTGTTGTTCTACATTTAACCTTTGAATTTTGTTATTTTGTCATACTTCCACTAGTAATTGTGATGAAAATGTTTGACAATACCATTCAAACTCATTATATTAACGTCAAACTACCTATCTTTCAAGTTGTAAATCAATAATACCCTTTGCATATTGTTTTTGTAGAAGTAAAGAATGTGTTTAAGAATTTCCAATAATTTCCTCTAGTTTCATATAGTTTAATATAATTTCCAAGAGTATCCTTCGTTTGGAAACTAGGCGTATACTCTGCATGAAATTATACGAAACTGCCAGTTTCCTCTCGTATACTGTAGCTGAAATTCGGCATTTCCTTCTCATGAAACCCCATTAAACTACTCTATTTTCTCTTGTGTAACTACCAAAATACCAAGACTTCCAGAGATATCTTACAAAGTCCCTAGACTTCCCGGTAATGTCACAAAGTTCCTTAAGTTCCCAGAACAGTGATAAATGTTTAGATCTCAGATCTTTGACCGTTGTCCTTTAGGAAGTGAGGTAATTTGTGTTTTAACGACGTTTTAAAGATTAGTCACATTTATCGCGGCTGCTGACATTATTGCAGGGAGAAAGACCGTAACACCAATGTTGCTGTGCATTGCGCTAAAACATCGAACATCCGCTAAAACTAGCGAACCATGGGTTAAACTGCGATAGAATTAAGTATAGCATTGCACCAAAACCAAACAACGTGTTGAATAGTTCTCTACTGCAGACAAATGTACCAAATCCCTGGCGGGATTCGAACCACGGACGTTGTCCATGGCAAACATATATAAAAATTTATTGTTAATTATAAAGCCCTTAGAGTGTTGATATGTTATGCAAGGATACTTTAGATAAGATTAAAAACAAGTTTGTAAAGACAATGACAGAAATGTATATGCTCGTCTATGTATGCTAATCTAAAGATAAAAATTAAAAGAAAAACAATTTATTTAGCTACTGTCGACCTTCATGAAAATTATTCTCAAAGTAGCCTGATTTTTTTAAATAGTTCATGTCTCATCCCAGGAAAGGATAATGAAGATGGCGATAAAGATAATGATGAATTTATGATTTGTTGAATGTATGGAGCAGGGAGCGATTTTCTGGTTAATCTAATTTACTGCCCCTGTCTCGTTTCTGTTAGAACCTTTGAACTTACTTATTTTTACATCTTTGTAATTTCTTAACAGACTGTGATGAAAGAACGTTCGGTATCAACTGTCTATCAACGTGCGGGAAATGCTTTGGTAATCAGAGCTGCAACAAGTCAGATGGATCATGTCCGAATGGATGTGAAGAGCACTTCGTGTCACCCTTGTGTACAGGTAACCTTTACTTGTTATTATTCCAGAAACACATGCAGCTTACTTTTCAAAATAAGTGTGTTATTTATATCACTTAGTAAATAAAGTAAATGAAATAGGATTGGTGTAAAGAAATTAACAAACTTAATATTCCCTTTTTATCATATAATGGGAGGTGTTTTCAATGAAATAACGCTATCTGATAAAGTTGAAATTCGAGATTGAAACTTAATAGTCTGATTATATAGGTAAAAAGGACTTAATCTTTGGATCACCAAGCAGACGACAAATACATTTTATGAGTTTTCAGAGAGTGATATCAACGATGTGATTACTTTAAATGAAACCACCAAAAAGCCAACCCTTTATAATGTTACATTTTGAATAAGTTTCTGGTCGCAAAAAAAGGAACAAAGAAAACCTTTTTGTAATTGAACTTTTTAAACATGTGTCAAAAAGCATGACAAGCATGGCTTTAAAAAATGTAAGCACGTACTAAACATCAACATATGTTTCGAGTTCTCATCAGTATATTATTTTATCATTTTGAATATGGATTTTCGATTGCATTTCGTCCTGGATTTGCAAAAGTTTTGAAATTTAACACAAGTTATTGACGCAAAGTTATAAAGGATCCATAAAAATCAAACTTGAGGCGAAGACATATGTTGACCATAATTATCATCATTATTATGTTAAATACCATCTTGTTGTTTTTATCTATTGGATTACTTTAAGGAATAGACAGTTTGGCAATTTACCAGAGGCTTGTCAATGGATGTCATCTTGACCTTCGTTCTTGTTCTGCAGAATGTGATGAAGGACAGTTCGGTATCAACTGTCTATCAACGTGTGGGAATTGCTCTGGAAATCAGAGCTGTAACAAGACAGACGGAACATGTCCGAATGGATGTGTAGAGCACTTTCTTGAACCTATGTGTACAGGTAAACAATGAATTTTTTCAATTGATTCGTGTGATTCATGCAATTTACTACCCTATACCGGATAGTTGTTAAGGTATGGTAAATTACAAACACAGAAAGCACAGACTCAAATTTGTTAGAAAAGAGTATTATATTATTATTATCCAAAAATACCATCTTTAAGTGAATTATATGAATAGAGCATTGTCTTCCAAGAGAGGTTTCATGATTATCCTTTCCCCTACGTAACCGATGAAACAAGTGTGTCATGAATTTTTAGTTTTAACAAATTCCGAGTCAAAGTTTTCAATACGAGGACTGTCCTTATCTTTTTATAGTTGAATATCTTCTAGCATCTCAGACTGATTAGGACTGTTCTTTAGTATTCTTATGAAAAAGATGAGTTCAGTAACCTCGTTAGGAAGAATGCTGCAGGGAGATTATTTCGAAAATATGCATTGCTGGAGTTGCAGCTCAGCCTTGTTTTTCTGTGCTAGATATTGTAAATTACAGACTGTGTCCCAGGATGGTATGGGAAAGAATGCCAGTCGGTCTGCGGTCAGTGTGCAGACAATGTCAACTGCAGTAGAGACGGAACCTGTCCACATGGGTGTCTCGCTGGCTTCACAGGCGGATTTTGTCAGACACGTACGTTTGAACCTCCACTAGACCAGATGATTCACATCATGTATATACGTCTTCTTTTTTGCAAGAGGATGACGTTGTCATGTAGAGTCTAACACCTGTTCCTAGCTAATAATGTCATCAGAAATCTAAAACAAGTATCTTCTATTTCGATTTTCCATATATAAAGCTTTCGAATATACCTTTTTTACAGCATTCAAGAGGTTTAGACAAAGTTCATGATGTGAGCAAAATCTCTTATTTTTCCTTGATAGTTTTAAGATTATATTTAAGTTTGTTCTATGGTATATTGTCAGTTGAAACATAGTTTCACTGACCAAATGGTGTATGTTATTCAACTTATTAGATCAAAATGGTAAAGAATTTAACATAACGATTAAATGGAATTTCACGATAGACACCCATTCCTCATTCAAGGAACCAAATTTCAACAAGGCTCACCTAAATCACACACATTCACAATGTCAAATCAGTTTGTACACCTAAAAGTTTCGATAGGAAATAATGTGTGAACATTGAATGCTCTTCTGCCAATGGTTATGTTCATTTTTCAGTTGTCGACGATGACATTGTCCAAATGGCAGGAGGAGTTTCTGCAGTTATCCTTATGATTATTATCATCATGGTTGTCGTCTTTGTCATAATAAGAAGGTAAACTATCTTAATATGTATTATCTTGAAAAGAACCTGTGAACTACTTTTATGAATGGAAAGAAAATGGTTCACCCAATATACTCTACAGTTTGATAAATTATAGGAGAGTATTGGAAACACAGTTTTTTCTTTATTTCTTGCCTGTTCTGCAGCCCGTGAATACACATAGGGGATTTTATCGTGTGTTAGGATAACGTCTGAGGAATAGATATTACCAAATTGTACAACTGGAATTAAGTATTGGAACACAATATTTTCTTAATCTCGTACATGCTCTGCAACGCAACCACAGAAAGGTTTCCCGGGGTTGTCAAGATAATTCTGAAAAATATATTACCAAAATGTAATGGGGCCCCAGTCCACAAATCCAAATCAGCGTCTTTAGTTTAGTAGATGAGGAGAAGGTTTTGTTGTCATAATTCGTATTCATCGGTGTAACACCTGACCAGAGATTCGTTCTCGGTTTTGTGTTTTTGTTAATAGGACAGTGTCAGTAGGTGACAATTTCAAATTCTTCTTCAACAACGTAAATACATCATATGATTACTTATAATGATTAATTGATAATCATCTATTTTCAACCCTTATCATTCGATTATTTTAAATTTATACCATGACAGTTATAAAAAATCATTTCAAAGTGAATCAACATATCGTAGTGTATTAACAGTTCATAGTCTTTAATACACTGTCAATCTTCACAAAAAAACCTTGTATTCATAATAAGTAAAATTCCTCAGTGATAGCTTGTGACCAGAAGAAGAGTGTCCTGTTAATGTACGAATGCCCTGATGATGTAAAAATGTCCTGATGATGTAAGAATGTCCTGATGATGTAGGAATGTCCTGATGATGTAGGAATGTCCTGATGATGTAAGAATGTCTTGATGATGGAAGAATGCCCCGATGGTGGAAAGATGTCCTGATGATATAAGCTTGCCCCTATGGTGGAAGAATACCCCGATTGTGGAAGAATGTCTTTTTGATGGAGGGTTGCCCCGAGGGTGGAAGAATACTCCGATTGTGGGAGAATGTCTTGTTGATGGAGGATTGCCCCGATGATGGTAGAATACCCTGATGTTGGAAAAATATCCATATGGTGGAAGAATGCCCTGATGGTCGAAGAATATTCTGATGATTGATTTATGTCTTGATGGTAGACTTAAACTTGATACGTTCCATCATGATGGGATTTCTTTGGATATGTGAAGGAGAGGCAAACTAGGAGGTAGTTCGGGTACCTAAACTATATCGCCACTGTCAAATTAAGAAAATAATGATCTGTGAATGACTTGTATACATGTGAAGGCCTGAACATATTTTGTTGTTCGTGTATTCTTAATTGTATAAGTTTTTGTTCATATATATTCTACTGTAGGCGACGGGCACACGTGAAATCTAAGACGAGGGGAGCGACCAGGGATGAGAGCCAAAAGACACTTCATTTACCAATATTTCAGGTAAATGTTCATCTACCATGTAGCATTAACATCTGTAGCATTTGGCAGAGTAGGTCGTAGAAGTAAAAAATAATAAACAACTGTATTATTACATCGAGACATATTCACTATAGCTATCTAACATTTTTACATTCTTTGACTTTCATAGAGGCAATAGCCAGAAAGTCAAGAAAACTATACCATAATCAATACGAGTCGAATAGTCCAAGGAATTTGTGAAATTTTGTAAAGAGTTAATAGATAAATATGATAAACAGATAAATATGATTGGTAGCGTTTGATATCTCATTTGACCTGTGAACCACTTTAAAAATAATAATAATAATAATAGCTTTCTTTTACCGTGCATATATCCATGACAAAGCATGCTCAAAGCGCCATGAGTATTATTACCCTGGAGGGATAGTACTTTCGGTGCTGCCGATTAACAAGCGATCCGCAATTTGGAATCAATAAACACGCTACGTTGGAACATTTGAAGTGATTCAGTTCCCATGGATAAATGAAACTGGTGGTTATGAAAGGGCCATTAAAGGAGTTTATTGGACAAATTAACAAATCAAGCCCAGTTCTTATTTCGTTTATTTTTAACTTTTGTTTGAAATGTTTTTGGTTTATACAATTTTGATAGTTTTCATTTAATGTAAAAGTTGCAACTGACACATGGAATAAGAACAGTAGAAGAAGGTGTTCATTGGTTAGTTGCAACTAGTTAGTCATTCCTCATTGATAAGGAACTGGTGGCAAATCAATGTTTTAGCTTGATAAAAAGAATGTTGTTGGTGATGATCCTCATTCTTACTTTTTTATATCTAATTGTTCTAAATCCAAAAAAATATAGAGGATATTTGACATTTCTCGTCGAATACCATGGATATCTCATCGAGTGAAGTAGATATTTATATTTTCACGATTGGCATAGCCACGAGTGAAAATATGTGATTTTCTACTTCATCCAGATGAGATATTCATGGTATTTGACGAGAAATGTCAAATGTTCTATTCATTATGTTTCCTAATATCCCGTAAATGACCATATGTATATGAATTGAGAAGCTCAAACGCTTCGCTAGCGTGGCTGTTGCATGACGTCATTCAACTGTTGCATGACGTCATTCAACTGTTTCATGACGTCACAAACGACGTCACATGATTGTTGCATCATTTAACAGAATAGAATACCATTTTCATTTCACTCAGTGAAAAAACAAGTTTTATTTTCATCGATAAATGGCATATTTCACCATTCAAAATATAATAAAGGTCAGTATTTAATTAAGATGTATGATCAAAGTGTTATCATTACTGAAATATGCCATAAAATTAAGCTGTTGAAGGTAATGTTGATGCAGATTGTTTTTTAAGGATTTCAAGTAAGGTATCTTCTCCTTTTGTAGATGTTTCAATGAATGTGAGGTTCTTACTCTTACTTATCAACATTTCTTCTTATAACATTTTAAGATAAAACAATTTCTACAACTATTCAGAATATCCGGAGAAAGAATTGGTGTTGTCCTTTCTATCAACTGTTAATGTATACATAAATGTAATCACCAATCATTCGACAGTAAAATTCTTTCTTGAACCTAAATCTTACCATCAATCGTCATGAAATTTACACAACTGTTTCTATTCTCAGAATTCCAACGAGCCAGGATGTAACATTGATGAGAATGGAGTACGAGGGGGAACTGTGGAGAAGGCAATTACTATTGAGGTTGGAGAAACAATTGGTGTTTTCCCTTCTATTAACTGTTAATAAATACCTAAACGTAATTATTAATCAATTAATCATTCGTCAGTAAAAACGTTTCAACTCTTTCTTCCACCTGATACTTATCAGCATTGTCATGAAATTAGTACAACTGTTTCTATTTTCAGAATTCCAACGAGCCAGGATGTAATATTGATGAGAATGGAGTACGAGGGAAAACTGTGGAGACAGCAAATACTAATAAGGTCGGAGAAACAATGGATGTTTTCATTTCTTAGCAACTGTTAATAAACACATTAACATAATCATAAATCATTCGACAGTATAAATGTTTCAACTCTTTCTTCCAACTTATTCTTATCAGCAATTGTCATGAAACTTTAACAATTGTTTCCATTCTCAGAATTCCAACAAACCAGGAAGTAATGTTGATGAGAATGGAGTACGAGGGGAAACTGTGGAAACAGCAATTACTATTGAGGTTGGAGAAACAATTGATGTTTTCCTTTCTTATCAACTCTTAATAAACACATTAACATAATCATAAATCATTCGACAGTACAAACGTTTCAACTCTTTCTTCCAACTTATTCTTATCAGCAATTGTCATGAAACTTGCACAATTATTTCTACTCTCAGAATTCCAACAAGCCAGGATGTAATATTGATGTGACTGCAGTAGGAGAAGGAACTGTGAGGACAGCAATTGCTATTGGGGTTGTCGAAGGAGGGATCCAGAACACAACAGTCGTCTGTGCGTACATAGTATACTACTCAGTTATTTTTGTTTGACATTTTTTATACACAGAGAACATGGACATAGAAACATTTTAGCACACTTTTGGTCAGAATTAGTTCAATATCGCTCAATGTTGAGTCTGTTATGCAAAGCATATGCACTTTTAATAAAAAAAAATTTTAGGATCTGATAAAAATTCGCCAATTTGAGCAAACGGAGGTCCAACAAAACTTTCTTGAATTCGATAACGTTGTTAACGACGAGTGAAACCACCACGTGCTCGTAAGCAGTCGACACAACTACGAGGCATGTTGTGGATCAGACGTCGAAAATACATCTGGGAAATTGCCTGCCACTCTGCCTGAAGGAATTGTACCAATTCTTGAAGATTTTCAGGTTGCCTATGATTGTCTCTTATACGTCTGCCCAGCTCTTCCCTTACATGCTTAATTGGTGCAAAGTCAGGAGCGTATGCAGGCCAATCTATGCGTTCTATACCATTTTGGGTGAAAAAATCACTAACAACTCGTGCTCTATGCGGTCTAGCATTGTCATCTTGAAGAACAGAAGCTGTTCCAATTTGACAAAGACTTGGGATGACAAAAGGCTGAAAATTTCATCTCTGAACCGGATACCCTCCCTTGGACGATGAAAAAAGGAGTCCTGTGATCTACCGAAATCCCAGCCCACATCCTTACCGTCACACCTCCAAAGAGATTGCGTTGTTTGAATTTAATATCAGCAAATCTTTCTCTTTGCCGCCTATAGACGCGATGCCTGCCATAATTGAACTGTAATGCATCGGAACTCATCACTGAAGAGTACCCGCCTCCATTGTCGCCGTCTCCAGTCTCTCGACATGTGCACCAGTCACGACCTGCTGCCCTATGAAGAGGTGGTCGAACTGCTTGTCGTCCAGATCGAATGTTGTGGGCTGGCACACGATTTCTTATGGTCTTGACGGACACCTCAACACCACTTGTTTTTCACTTGGGATGACAAAAGCCTGTAAAATTTAGTCTCCGCACCTGATACCTGATACCCTTTAAATTTCCTTGGACGATGAAAAAAGCAGACCTGTGATGTACCGAAATTTCAGCCCACATCATTACCGTCACACCTCCAAAGAGATAGCGTTGTCTAACGTTAATATTAGCAAATCTTTCTCTTTGCCGCCTATAGACACGATGTCTGGCTTCATTCAACAGTGAAGAGTACCCGCCCCCATTGTCGCCGTCTCCAGTCTCTTGACATGTTTTATTATTACTCCTTGGGGGCTGTTTGTTTGATTTATTTCTAACTAAGGGTTTGTTTGGGTCTGGGGTTCGAGTTGCCTCTAGTTGTATGTTGTAAACAGCCCCCAAGGAGTAATAATAAAACCTTTGAAACCTTTATTGATTACTTACAACACCAGCCAACCCTTAAATCACTGACATATATCTCTAACTACAATTGAGCTATTTAAAAACAAAAGGGATTATGTCACATTAACATATTGCTCAAGGGATAAACTCATAAGAGAGTATATATATATATATATGGAAGGTTGAATTGGTTCAAAGGCAAGGTCACATATAGATTAGATATAACATTTTTCACATAGATGTTTGCAGAACGTTTTAATCCGATACTAGTATTTCGTCAATAGTATTGACTCATCAGGGATGAAACGATATGATCGTTAACATCGCATTACAAGCGTTCTTATAACAAAATATACTTACAATGTACAAGGATATATTTCCAATTTTGCTAATCAGGTGACATCATGGTTTTTACTTGTTGGTCTTCTGATTGACACAATCCCTCTCTTATGAGTTTATCCTTTGAGCAATATGTTAATGTGACATAATCACTTTTGTTTTTTGATAGCTGCATTGAAGTTAGAGATATATGTCAGTGATTTAAGGGTACTCATCTCATTGTTTATTTAGTGAGTGTCTATACGTGTCAATGAAGGACTCTTCAAGTCGTAAAAGTGCATTTGAGACAATGCCCATGTTAGATTTTTGGAATAATTCATAGAAAAGAAATAATTTCAAATCCAGATTTTCACAAGTAGAGAGATGTTAATTTACAAATAAACAGAGGTTTCTGCTATCGTTATGGTGTTGTCTGTGTAAGGTTACCCTATTTCTTAGGCATTCCGTTTTACCAATATGGGATTATTATTGTATAAATGGCATTTTTTAAATTGCAATCAAAGTTATTTTTTATTTCAAATGTTTTGCCATTGTCGAATGTGAAAGACAAGCCTTCTAATTAATGGGAACATGTGACACATCTTTTATTTGAACATTTGGAAACTGAAGGTCTTTCTGTTGGGTTTTGGATACTATCATATTTAGCTCTTGTTAGGATGTGTTTAAGTATTTTGACTGTCTTTTGCTTTTAATGATTGTATTTCTTTTTAACATTTGGCCTAACTTCTTGTCTTGACTAAGCATAGGTAAGTTCCTATGTTTAACTGGAAATAATTCCACATTGTTTTTATTTTGTGTTGTCATGAAAGCGATGATGATGAAAATATACCGCTAGAGGCAACATCAAACCCAAAAAAAACCCTTAGTTAGAACTAAATCAAACAATCAGCCCCAAGGAGTAAAATAAAACCATTGAAACCTTTTTGATAACTTACAACACTAGCTAACTCATAATAAAGGAACAAATAAATCCAACTTAACAAAAGAGAGTCAGACTGCCCTGTACCAAATAAAAGATAATCCTGATATAGTTATCAAAGAAGCAGACAAAGGAGGGACTGTTGTCATTATGAATAGGGATTACTATGAAAACAAAATTAATGACATGTTTAACGATAAGCAAATATACAAATCATTACCTACACAGGAGAAAATAGAGTAGTTTAATGAGGTTTCATGCGAAGGAAATGCCGAATTTCAGCTACAGTATACGAGAGGAAACTGGCAGTTTCGTATAATTTCATGCAGAGTATACGCCTAGTTTCCAAACGAAGGATACTCTTGGAAATTATATTAAACTATATGAAACTAGAGGAAATTATTGAAAATTCTTACAAACATTCTTTACTTCAACAAAACAATATGCAAAAGGTATTATTGATTTTCAACTTGAAAGATAGGTAGTTTGACGTTAATATCATGAGTTTGAATGGCATTGTCAAACATTTTCATCACAATTACTAGTGGTAGTGTGACAAAAGAACAAAATTCAAAGGTTAAATGTAGAACAACAGAAGTCTTAAGTTATTCAAACTTGTGGCAGGAAAGGAGGAACTTTTTGGAAAATTTTAGATAACGTAGTGAATCTGACTCCACACTGACTCATAAAGCATTGCAGATTAAACGAAATATGATTATTGACTTGACAATTTTCTCGATAACCTAAAATGTTAATTACAAATGAAAATGTTTATATAAAATAAATTTCAAGTTGGCAGAGTTATATATTATTTTGGATTTATTATACAATTAGATCTTCAAAAAAACGTCTTATCAAATGTTTTTATCAAGTGTAGTTAAATCACTGACATGAGCGTCAAAATTAGTATTTAGAAATCTATTTGACATGACTTGCAAAACCTGTTACATCAGTCAGTCCAATAGTTTACTTACTATAGTATACATATTGGATACAAAACCATGTGTTGATTCCGCTTAACATAACAATATGATGATTGAAACGTTGCAACTTTTTTATGTATGATCATTGAATATTCAACTACTACAGTCACAACATGTTTACAAAAAGGAATATGTAGAAAGTAAACAAATAATAATAATAAATTGAAACTAATATGCACTAATAACACGTAATATAATATTCTTTCTTAATACTAATCAAATATGACTTATCATTACCTGAATTTTACTTTGGGTATAATCTTTCAGAGTAGTCTTTCTTACACACATTATATCTGACAATATACAAACTACATGCAAATTTATTAAAGACATTCGTTGAATATCACTTCAATTCAATACAAGTTTTTATATTTTGCACCTAGTGATTCTCTTACTTTTTTACCAGCAATTACAGTGGGAGCAATGATGTATATTTGTGGTCGTTATGTATATCAGGGTGTGTATTGTGATGAAGTGACACGACTACCCTGCTATTTATATGCAAGGGTCTTCTTTTGATGCAGATACGCATTCTGAAGGACATGGCACAATATTATCTTGTTGCTAGAACTCTAAGGAGGCATATTGATATATTCAGTCTGGCTCCTTTAATTATGTAAAAAGACATCAAATTGGCAGCAATCCTAAACCTGTACTGTCTCGTGTATCATGCCATCGTCAATTTTGTGACGTATTTATTATAATGAACATGAAAGTTTGAACCTAAATCTCTATTTACAGATTAAGTACAATTAACTATTATCTATTCGCCATTGGATTTCGGTATATCACCGATTGCATAAATGGTATAATAGCTCTGAATTTTTTCTCAAGACGTCTGGTTTCAGTTTACATTTTGGTATGGGCGTTGTTTGGGACGTAATTATGTCCTAAGACATGTTTACATAATACTTATTCTAAACTGTGTTGAACTGTATACAAAAACTTATACTTAAGATACATTCTAGTTTATTTCGGTATTTGGTGTTGGCGTAATTATTAGTTTTTATACATTTGATATAAGTAGTTCCCATTAAAGGATGGGCAAATGTGTAATGGATACCGTTTACAATTTATATTTTGATTATAATAAACGACTTGTAACTTTGTTCAAATAACACTGAGTATTCACAGAATGTTTTGTTTTGTAAATTATCTAGTCAGAAAAAATGTTGCCTACTGATGCTGCCAGTATGCAAGGGGCAGTTGTAGGGGTAAGTCACGGTCAATTAATTTACAAATATGAAAAGGAAGGCGAATGGAGGAGGTCAAGCATTTGAATGACATTTAGCACGTATTGTTCAAAGCACGTTAAACCCCAACTCACTCACTCACTGAAAACAAGCCGAGTTAAAACTACCAAGTGCCAATATGTGTAACTGTATCTGAATATTACTTTCTCGGATTCATTACTACAGTCGTTTGGAGGATGAAAAGAGTGGGTGGGTGGGGTATAACGTGTTTTGAACAATATTTCAATTATCAAAAGACGTGGATGAGTGGACAGATCACAGAGAGAGAGAGAGAGAGAGAGAGAGAGAGAGAGAGAGAGAGAGAGAGAGAGAGAGAGAGATAGAGAGAGAGAGAGATAGAGAGAGAGAGAGAGAGAGAGAGAGAGAGAGAGAGAGAGAGAGAGAGAGAGAGAGAGAGAGAGAGAGAGAGAGAGAGAGAGAGAGAGAGAGAGAGAGAGAGAGAGAGAGAGATTTCCCCGCCAGGCCTTAACCAAGAGCATGTTAGCTTCAGCTGGCTAGACAGAGAAACAGAAATAGTTTATTTCAGTGTCACAAGTTAATCAAGCACATTGATAAAACATTATATGATATAAGGTAAGCCTCTTAACAACCAGTCAAATTTTGGCTTATGACACACTGTTAGAAAAGATAACACATATATACAGTATACATGTTATAGATAAATAGATAATAAAAATCAGAATACATGCGATGATTTAAAATACTAGGTGATAAAAAGATAAGATGTAAAGAAAATTTTAAGTAAAAGACTGAAGCCTTAGTTTAGTTTTAACAGTTAAAGCTATAAGTTTTAATTTTGCATAGCATAGCATAACTCACGGTGTCTGACGCACGCAAACCACCACACTATGAGGTTGAGTCAAATGGTCGCGGAATGATTAATAATAATGTAAAGATAATAAACAAACAAACATAATAATATAATATTATTAGTATAAATAGTATATTTTGCAACCTCGAGATACATGTACCTATCACAAACGTATTTTAGTCAGTAATGTGTAAGACACAGTATATCCTTTGTTTTATATAGAGTTTAATATATGGTACCTTTTAACATGTTTTACACTTAATCGTATGTAGCCCATGATTATTTTTTGTTTGTTTTAGTCTCTCATAACCCTCAATGGGTGGCTCTTAATCTATGTTTGTTTACCAGTATTAATGTTTTTAATGCGGTGAGACTTTAATAAAATATTTGTCTGTCTGTCTCTACTCCCGTTAACTATGTACATATACTTATTTTCTGTTCCAGAGATATTAGATTCAGTACATTAGCGTATCATCCGAAAGTGTCTTGCAATTTTCCTTACAAAAAATAATTTTAAGCCTTCGACTATTTGTTGTGATTCAAAGTTACAAAATACTCAGTCTTCGCTAGCCAATTGTTCATGAAAAGGAAGCTCAAATGCAAAGTGCAGACTGGTCAAGAAAATGAGTATCAAAAGTTAAGTAATGTATCAGATAACATTATATTAAGATGAATATTTAAATGTTTTTGTTGTTAACAGTCATTGCATCCATATTACTCCAGCATTAAAAAACAAATATACTTTATCCTTATTTACACTGTTTTAAAATAAAAAAAAAATATTTCAATAATTTTGTTTACAAATATCCTTTTCTGCTTTGGTCGAATAGAATAGCCAATACAATACACATTTTGTTGATCTGTTTAGCCGACAATCAAGGATGCCTCTTTGATCTCAAATTGGTAATTAACTGGACGCGGATCGATTTGTTTCGTCCATACAATTCAAACATAAGAAATGAAGTTTACATTTATTAAGAATGTGCAATTGTCTCTTATATCGAACTTACATCAGATTAAAACTTTGACAAAACTTCAATCGATACATATTTTCGTAATACATTTACACACAAATAATTCACTTCGTTGAATACATAGGATTTTTGTTCTTCCTATCTGAGTAAATTTTTTTATTTATATATGTATTGGATTTATATAATCGGCGCCATTCATTTTGCTTTACCAAGGGTTCGGAAATAATCGGTGAAATTTTGATCATTCATCTATACATCCCTTTGGTTATTTAACTCCTTTTCTAAATTAACTTTCCCCTTTGACTTAAAGATTTGCATAACAACGTCAGCAATATTACCTCATGGTGTAGGCAGTTACGAAATGTCACAGATTATTCGATTTGGTTAAACATATATTGTTTCATAAAATGAACAGAAAACAACGTCTTTGTAATCAAATGCAAGTGAGATATCAAAATTATCATAAACTTGTTGGGTTTACCTAATGACTGGCTGATGCTTAAAGTTAATTGTATGAGTTGTGCTTTGGAAAGATGTAAGTAATAATTTGGTTATAAATTTAAAGAAAACGGTTACTTTTATAAATTAACTGGTGTAAAAAGTTGATTTATTCTTTGTAAATAGTAACTGCAAATTGAATAATCTATTGAACATTACAACATATTCTGCTAAAAACAATAAATAAATTATGAAGAATAAATTCCACTATGTTATCCACAGTGTGTTCCTTTTGTCTAAAAGAGTGGGTAATATGGAAACGACGAGGTATATAGTATATATGTCATTTAAAGGTAGATGCCAATAAGAAAAAATAATATGTGTGATCGACAGAGAAGCATACAATCCAAATCTTTATAGCAACAACCTGAGAAAGATGTTTGTGAAACTGTCCCGATATTTAACATTTCCTGTTGTTTGACGATTAAGATTTGAGGATTAAGGTTAACGAGCCCACTCATGATAATAGTTATGAAAACAATTAAACGTATTCAAATCCTTTACTCACTTTGTCTATCATCGTAACCACATGCTGTTTTGATGCGTACGGTATACCAAGTTCACTAGTTTTGCTCCAAGAAAAAATACAAAGATTAATGCTGTCTTCAACGCCTCAGATAGGTCCGGTGAGAGTAATCATTTAACACTCTTCAATGCTTCTTTCGGCCTCTATTTGTTTATGCCATGTTTCAAAATTTACTCTGAAAAAAATTTCCTGTGATATGCTTTTTTTCAAAATAAAGACATATTTCTGACAACCTATTACCATGGTATCGTATAACATCTATCAATATTTTGGATAATGATAAGTAATGGATTTTACTTTTGATAAGTATTTTATCAATATGTAAATAATTTTTATATATATTTTGTAAATACACCATGGCATGTTCTTTATCTTGCTGGCGTTTGTATAGATAAGTATATATATTCATTGTACAATCACCATGACATGATCTATATTTTGTATTTTGGAGCGGTATTAACATAAGCGTCTAGCTTGTTTACCAATCCAATTCTTTTCTGAAATAAATATGTTTAAACCATATGTAAATAATTGAAATTATCATAATTCATGTTATAAACAATTACCTTTGGATCACATCCCTAACTTTCTTATCCAATTTATTATGCATTGCTATTGTGAATAGGAAAATGTTTTGCTAATTAAGATTTTCATTAGGTACCAAACTTTGACAGATGATTATAGAAGCGGTAGTTATTATCTATGAAATGTTATTATGGATTCATTGTCGCTATACATATCAATTTCTTATAGGTAGTGAGTTCAATGCTAGCCGTGAAGGACACATTTCAAGCACAAGTTAAGAAGCGTCCGTAGTAAGAAATCTTGATTTTGAGTACAGAGTGGTAATGACGTATTTCCCCTACACTTTTGATAGATTTGAGTCTAAACACAGAGCACAATTATCTTTAAAATTCTACATTAATCCCTTCTTACTGACTGTTATGAAATAGTACCAACATTTGCTTTAAATACACTGTCTGTGATATCTTATGTAGATTCCAGATAGATATCAATTTTCTAGCAGTAGTAGTAAAGGATTGATCTTTGAAATTAACAATGAAAGCAACATTTGTCATTACAGTCAAAACCCTTCGAAGTTTCACAGAAGGTAACTTATGTTGTTTTAATGGATTAAAACCTTTATATATGAATTTTCGCTCACCCTGACTGAAGGCACTGACTACTCACTGATTGACTTTTTTATTTTAACTCACCAATTACCGCTATTGTTCGCAAGATGCAGTTGGCCAGTATAATCCCCTGGTCTGTTAGTTAAAACATCACAAATGTTGCCTTCCCGGTAATGAACCGAATCTCTTTAGGAATTTGTACAAGATTCACAAAAAGTGAACTATAATTAGGTATACACTTTCAATATAACTGTCACCTTGTTTCTTTGCCTCAATACTTGATTATCTTTAGAGTGATTATTGCTTGTATTTATTATGCGTTAACGATAAACTGTTTACATCTAAACTTTGTTCGTTGTTGTTGGGTTGGGGTTTAAGCGTCTACTTGTTTTAAACAAGCTTTACCAATTATTTGTATAGGTTCCTGCAAACCGGAAAACACCAGTCATGCCTACAAAAATGAAGACATTCACATGCGCAGACCCTATTAAATCAACGCCAAAACCCCTTTCTTTCCCTGATAGGTGATTCAAAAGAATATCAATGATAGCAATGACACACACAAATGATCATGGATCATACATAAACTGTAATAGTCTGTACAAAATTGAACTGCAAACAAATGTTGTTGAAAAATATTATACATCTATGAACTGTAAATATTAATTTTATTTTCACTACATATATTCTATACAGAAATAAAGTATTGTATTCACAGAGACAGTATTTGTTTTGTTAGTGTCTGTTTCCATTCAGACAAGTCACTCAGACCAATTACGTGCCAGACGGTGACCACTCGTTAGATACATGTCAAAGACGCTGTATAAACACATGCAGGTGCAGAGAGGCGACCCCCTCTAAATCTCTATGTCATTAGGGTGGCGCGTCACGTGACTGCTTTATAAAAACAAAAAGTAACTCAACATTAACAAGTTGTCCAATGAGATCTCAGGGGCTAAATAACAACCAATGAACTTTAGTAAGCATTAGACAGTCATAAAATTTGTTCATGACTTCTCTAAAGTGAAAAAAACTTTGGTTGTGGTAGGTTAAACTTGCTGCCGTCAACGTGTGCTATCAAAGATCAGTCATAATAGTTGAATATAAGTTCTTACCTATAACAGGATTTGGATATGTGTGTTTGTATGGATACATTCTCTGAAAAAGGTAAGTTTCATATGTTTGTGTTGCAGCTGAACTATCAGTATACTTGCTCTAATAGTATAAATTATGTATATGCGGTTTATTTGCATTTCATTTGTAGAACATCTTTTGAATGTAGTCTTCAGTCACAGCCATGAACATTTACTAAGCTTTGTCACCGGGCTACGCAATGTCTCCAATAACGATCACATCAATGAATTGAACTAAAAACTAAAATCATATTTCTATGTTGTAACGTATAGATTATGCCTATGAATGAAAGGTACCATTTATCCCTTTAATATACCAGTACAAACCTTTTAATTTTTTATTAATGTCCATTTCACTTAGTATAGTATATGGTTAGAGTATAAAATTCAATTAATGCTTCTTATCACTATCTATGTAATTTAGTAAAAAAATTATATATAAATATTTATTCAGAGTGTTTTAGTATCTTTTTTTTTATTTGTACAACAAAGTTACACAAAAATTCTTTAACAGGACATAACTTATTATTTCATGTTATCTCTACTAAACATTTCTTCAACACATAATTGTAAACAAATAAAAAAATTCATCTTGGCCCAAACACAAAAATTTCCTGTAGTTTCCTCTAGTTTAATGAAGTTTCATGGCATTTCCTTCGCTGAGGAAATTCCCTGGTTAATGCTGAGGAAATGACATTAAACGCCTAGGGTTTCCTCCAGAGGAAATTGCATTAAACTCTTAGGGTTTAATGCCGTATAATGCATGAGGAAACCCCACCTTTTCTTGCAGTGCTAAAAAGTCTGACTCAAAAATTATGTCCCAACTAAACAAACTTCTCAACAAATACGAGTGTGAACTCACAGATGAGGATTAGCATACTTTACAATATATCCTTGTACATTGTACATATATTTCGTTATAAAGACGCTTGTAATGCGATGTTAACGATCATATTGTTTCATCCCTGATGAGTCATTACTATTGACGAAAAAGTAGTATCGGATTAAAATGATGTGAAGAAACTATGTTAAGTATATTTAATCTAAATACACATATATGTATATATATATATATATATATATATATATATATATATATATATATATATATATATACTCTAGCACGTTTTGTTTCATTATTTAAATCTGAAAATAACTTTAATTATAATATTTTCTTCAAATGCCCTGAATTGACATAACTGTTTGCAAAATGTGTTCGTCAAGATCTCATTTTTCAAATGGTCGTAGTTAAAATCATCATTTAACTACGACCATTTGAAAAATAAGATCTTGACAAACACATTTTGCAAGCAGTTATGTCAATTCAGGGCATTTGAAGAAAATATTATAATTAAAGTTATTTTCAGTATTGATTTAAATAATGAAACAAAACACCTTATCAGATAATTATGCAGTAAATAAATAAATATTCAATGTTCTCTTATACCTTGCAAGGTGATCCATCATTCAAGTAACAAAGTGCAATTTATTTAGATAATATCCTCATGATGTGTTATGAAAGCCTTCAACTTTAGAGAAATAATCACGAATGGCTGAGCCATGATACTGACTAAAAAAATGTTTCTTAAATTCTTTATACATTGCAGCTTCGTCGAGTAAAACAGACATCATCATGAGTGAGTAGTATTGGGTTTTTTTTATATCTCATCTGGCCTGAAAGCCCGGATGAGTTTTTGGCATGGTATAACATGGGCTTTGGCGTCCAGGTATTAAAGTCATAGTTTTATTTTGGCAAAACAAATTGTAATGCATGCCGGACAAAATAGTTCACCACTCACAGAAATCTTTCCCCTGACGTTTGCAACAATTTTAAGAACTCTGCAGGCATTCTAGCCCTCAATAATGAAGTTCAAACTACCCTACCCTAATATTATGTCTTTGGCGATCATTAGTCCTTACCACGTCATTTCGTTAAGGCCTTGACAAAGAACACATACAATTTCCCAGCTGAATATCCAATGAAAATAGCTAATGAATTAGCTAATAGATTACGCTTTTCCAAATACAGAAATAACAAAAAGCAGGTAAATTCAACGAAGAATGAGTCTGTAGATTTCTGTTGTCTCGCACTCGCGATGGTATTGCACTTGATTCGGTACCTCATCGGTCTGAAACAGCATACGCCAATAAGCTGCTTCATCCAAAACTGTAAAACGGGCATAAAAATGAAAATCTTTGCAAACGTGACAGGAACTATTTGTGTTAGTGATCAGATTTTGTTCGTGAAGAATAATTGCTTCAGTTTAGTTGCCTTACATAAATGAGACTATGACTTTAATCCGTCTATCAACTGTCTGTGAGTCATTTATTTTACCTATATCTCCAGAATGATTGGATAAAGAAAACAAAATTTAAAATGAAGTTTTCGAATTATAGATTCGATGTCCCCGTAATAAGGGCCACAGTTGCCACGTACTTAAACGGTTTTCTTTGTTTTTTTTCTACAGAAGCAAATGACCTAAGGAACAGAAGCCTTGTATTATAGACATCTAGGCCATTTGGGTTTACAATAAATGGATTTGATTATCCTGTGCCAGCCCGTTTACTGCCCCTGATAATAGATATTTCAAAAAGCATGATTATCAACAGAGCCACTTGTTCTTTTTTTAAGATTTATCAAATAATACTTTTCTAAATTATGTCATGGAAATACTTAAACATTGTGCATTGCGAGGGGAATAACTTATCGATTGGGCATAACTATAAACCTGCAAATGCTGATTTGATTTCTTGAATTTATATATGTATACAAGTATACAGTATTATATATTCAAAGACAAAAAATGACACATAGCCAACATTACTCCAACATGCTTCATTGATATCTTCAGGGAGTCTTACAAAAACAGCTATGACGTTATGATGTCACAATACAATTGACATAACAATGGTATGACGTAACAATATAGCAAGTGGTAGGATAGACACAATATGTTATTATTCTTAAGCATTAAGTTGAGGTTTTAACATTTTAATGAAAAAGTCTTCTTTCAACTGACGCATTATTCTATCATTTGTATCCATTTGATAGAATGGAAATATTTTGAATTTAATGTCTTTGTCTTTTGCACATGTATCCAAGTGGGCACTACCTTATATATATAGTTACAAAATTTGTCTGACTGCATTGACATTTGGTCTTCAAAAAATGAATTAGAATTTTCAAATATATAATTACATAGTACTTTGATAGAAAGGCTGTGTAATATATATTTTACAAGTTGTATTAAATTTGATAGTACGGCTGTGTGATATATCTTTTACAAGTCGTATTAACTTTGATAGAACGACTGTGTAATATATCTTTTACAAGTCGTATTAACTTTGATAGAAAGGCTGTGTAATACATCTTTTAGAAGTCGTATTAACACAAATCAGAAAATTCGGTTTATTGAAATATGTAGTCAATATACCAACTCCCATAATTCTACCATTTAACGTTGCAGAGAGAACAATCAGTCATATAAAAGAATGGAATGAGGGCATGGTAAGAACTGCTGCACTGGAGCAAGTCCTCAGCAAAGTTAAGAATCGTACAACATGGCTAACTATCAAAGGAAATCCAGGTGAAGGGAAGACCACTGTTGGTTACATGGCACTAGAGGCAATGTACAAGAGTGGAAGACAGGTGTTCGAAGTGAGGTCACCAGATGAGTTAAATGATGTCATTTCCAGTAGTCAACGTCCTGTTATCATGCTTGATGATGTGTTTGGAAATCTGGAATTTGATCAAGTGAAATGGTCAAAATGGGAGCCTGTTCTCAGCCCACTGTTGAAGACAAAAGAACACAATTCATATCGAAGGAGCAATGATACACCAAGAAAGGATTCAACTATAATTCTGATAGGACGTACTTACGTACTGAAATCAGTATTTGTTGATATAGACGGACTCTCCGACGTCCTCACATTAGAAAGACATGTGGTGAAAATGGATCACAGCATGAAGAGAGACATTGAAGAAAAACGAGCTATTTGGAATTGTATTTCAAATTTATCAGGAGTTGATTTTGATCTGATGACCGTAGAAAACATCATAAGCATAGATGTACCACATGGTTTCCCTTTCCTTTGTCGCCTTTTCACTAAAATCGCTGTGGAAGACAATGCAATTGATCCAGAAGAATTTTTTAATGAAACCACTTATGTTTTTGAATAAAGTAATAGAATATCTACTGAAAGATACAAAAAAGAAAGTTTTGTTTAAAGAGATGTTAAGAGGTGACGGAAATGTGAGTTCACAACAATTGCGAGAACTCGATCCAACGTACAGATTACTCGAGACAGCGGACAGTCTTATTGGATCTTATTTGAAATTTGAAGATGATGTCTTTTTATTTGACCATCCTTCTATTTATGACATTGTGGCATATCGTTTGTGTTTACTTGACCCAGAATTCGTTATAAAACATTGCCACTTGTCATTTATTTATGAAAGAGTCCGTCTTCAGTCGTATGCAACTAAATGGTTAAAACCTAGAGATGAAACCAGCCTCATTGCAAATGTCTCAAAAGTCTATGCAGATGATCTTGCTGAACGGTTTGCTGCTGAGATTATGTCAAACAATTTTTTGCATGTACTTCCCCATCAAGCTTTCACAGAAGAGACATTTGTTTGTAAGGTGATGGATAAAATCCAAACACCACTTACAAGACTACTTCATCTTGCTGATTCTGATCATTCATCATTGATACATGACAATACATTCCTTTCATTAGCGCCCAGCAGCAAGTCCCCGGAGCTCCTTAAGTTCCTTGACAACTGTTCAGACATCAAACTTGATGAAGAAGATGAGAAAGCTGTTTTATATGGAACATGTAAATATGCTGCATATCAAGTTCTTTTATACCTGCTAGAGAGTAGGAAGACGTTAAACATAAATGTAAGATTCAATCGCTATTTCAAGTGGAACAATCAAACGCCTCTAATGGTATCTGCAAAAAGCAAAGATAGTCACTTTGTACATCAGCTGCTCTCACTTAAACCTGACCTGAATGCAAGAGATGATGGCGGGAGAACAGCACTACATTACCTGTGTGCAAATGGACTGGTGTCAGTTTTGGCAGAGTTGACTGACCAAGGCGCAGATATTGACTTGCAAGACAATGACAGAGAGTCTCCATTATGTTATGCATGTGCATACAGCCATTTGGAAGTTGTAAAACTGTTAATAGAGAGAGGGGCAAAAGTTAATGAGAAAACCCTGTTTTCAGCCTGTAGGGGAGGGAACCGAAGTATTTTAGAGTTTCTGTTTGAGAAGAACAAAGACTTAGATACCATAGGTATTATGACATATGGTCTATCTGGAGCAAGTCAAGGAGGTAACATAGACATTATGAATGTACTTGTTGACAAGGGAGCTTCAATCAACGCACCCGGTTCCCATTTGCCACCACTCCATGCTGCAAGTATGTTTCATCGACTTCAAGCTGTTAGATGGTTACTACAAAGAGGTTCTGATATTGACAGTTGCGACGTGACAGGTAACACAGCCCTTCACAGAGCAGCAGAGTGGGGATCTAAAGAATGTGTTGATGTGTTACTCAGAGAAGGTGCTACAGTGGATATACAGAATGATGAAGGTAACACAGCACTTCTTATATCAGCGGAGCTGGCATATAAAGAGTATGTCGATATGTTGCATAGAGCAGGTGCTAGAGTCAGTGTAAGGAATAAGCAAGGTAACTTGGCACTTCACAGTGCAGCAGAGAGGGGATCTGAGGGTTGTGTGGAATCGATAATGACAGCAGGTGCTCCAGTCAATATACAGAATAACAAAGGTGACACAGCACTTCATAAAGCAGCAGAGAGGGGATCTGAAGGTTGTGTTGATATGTTACTGAAAACAGATGCTGCAGTGAATATACAGAATAACGAAGGTCAAACAGCGCTTCATAAAGCAGCAGAGAGAGGATCGATATTTTGTTTTGATATGTTACTGAAAGAAGAGGCTACAGTTAATGTACAAGATAAAAAGGGCAACACTGAACTTCATAAAGCAGCAATAATGGGATCCGTCGGATGTGTTGAATTGTTATTGAACGCAGGCGCAAAAGTAGATATACAGAATAAAGAAGGTGAAACGCCGCTTCATAAAGCATCAAGGAGTGAATCTAAAGAGTGTCTTGTTTTGTTACTGACAGCAGGTGCAACAGTGGACCTTCATCAAGCAGCATATAGGGGATCTAAAGAACATGTTGACGCTTTATTGAAAGCAGGTGATCCAGTTGATATGCAAAACAATAAAGGTGACACAGCACTTCATTTGGCAGCAACGTCTGCATCAAAAGACTGTGTTGATCTGTTATTGAAGGTAGGCGCTAGCGTGAATATACAAAATAAAGAAGGTGACACAGCACTTCATCTAACAGCGAAAGCTGGTTTGAAAACAAGTGTAGGATGGGATATGCATTACGAAGGAGGTAAAATATGTACCGTTTGTGATGAAGAAAACTGTGTCCACGAATATCATCGCCGCTCTGAAGCTGTATCCAAGTTACTCATCGAACATGGAGCAGAGGTTAACACTAAAAACAAAGCAGGTGACACATACCAAACCATCACTCAATCCCAGTAGAACGAAACCTTGGTTCTTGGCAATAGATACTGTATGAAAACTTCTCCAATATGTGCATGACCATTACAATGGATGATAAGTGGTTTTCCCTTGGAATAGGGGATCATCCCTCGAGTCAACAAGGAACATGATCTTTCTTTTTATTACACCATATTATCTTAATTTGGAACATGTATTTGTAACTCCACCTTCCTCATTTACATGATAAACATTGATTTTGTATAATCATAGTGGATGTTTCTTTGCCTTTTTATAGCGTTTTCAAAGGTTTGACAATATCAAAATTAACCCTATTCTTTTGTATGGGACCAAACTATGGGGAACTGATTTTTACAAAGAAGTTGAAGTTGTACATATATTTTGCTGTAAACGGTTTTTAAATGTGAAACGATCCACCTCGAACTATGTAGTTAGGGGAGAGTGTGGACGTTACCCAATGTATATTTGTGCTTATAAAAGAGCTGTTAAATATTGGTGCAAAATATAAAAAAATTACAGACTCTCGATTTGTAAAGAATTGTTACAAAATGCAATGGTTACATTCGATAAATGGTAAAACAAACTGGTCATCAAAACTTAAGAATATTCTTTACACTTTCGGATTTGGCTTAATGGGAACAACAGCAAAATCTAAGAAAAATTTATAAAATTTTATCTGAATTTGAGTTTAGACTAAAAGTATATTATGAATAAGAATGGTATACTTCACTTGTTAATACATCAACATTGTCTTTTTATTCTTGTTTTAAATTGAAATTTGGTGTTGAATTCTACATATGTAACTTATCATTATCAAAATTTCGATCAGCCCTTGCTAGATTCAGATGTGCTTCACATCTCCTCCAGATTGAAACTGGTCGTTTTACTAAGCAGCCAAGACAAAATAGATTATGATCTTTATGTAAAAAAGATAACTTTATTGAAAATGAATTCCAGTTCTTGCTTGTATGTAAATGTTAGCAACATCTAAGACGCTTATATTTACCACATTATTTCTATTCAAATCCAACTATTCCATAGTTAACATGCTAATGTCTATTGAAAATCACGATGTTGTCCAAAACGTATCAATATTTATATACAATGCTATGACTCATAGAGATTCATTGTTACGTCAATAATATATTGACAAATGCTTATCATGCCTATTAACTTATTTATCATATATTACCTATGACTATTTATATTTAATGCACATGCCTCGCTCTGTGACTACTGAAATGTAGCCTATGGCCTCCACTACAAATGAATAATGATTGATCTTAATTTGGAACATTTATTTGTAACTCCACCTTCCTTATTTACATGACAAACATTGATTTTGTATAATCATAGTGGATGTTTATTTGCCTCTTTATAGCGTTTTTAAAGGTTTAATAATATCAACGTTTAGCGTACCTAATGAAAGGTTGAAAAAAATAATTTTTAAACTTAAAACGAGGATAAGTGCTAAATAACTCAAATAGATTACTCATATGCCCGAACTAGTTAATGTATCCTTCTTTGGGTAGATTTCATCTTAGTCTTAAATGGACTGTATATATGTTTCTGTTTGTATTTTTAAAAATTAATATCGCATCAGACATGTCTAAATACTATGTGTAGCAAATACAACGTTTGGTATTCCAGCTGTAAATGATAATTGAGCCATGTATTTCACATGAATTGGTTACCTATTTTGGACGAGGCCAGATTATCATTTTTTGAATAATCAATATAATTTGTTAGTGCAGTATCAACTCTTAATATGATATCACCACGAACTATGAAGTTACACAATGTGTGAATATTGTAAATAAAACGAAAGTTACCGTCTTTTGTTTGAGCTCAAACGAATAGAAATAGCATTTTAGCAAACTAAATAATTTTTATATAGAACTAGCTGCGAGTTGAATGAATTACAGGTTAGGGTTTCTTCGTATATTATGAAAGTGGGAGTGGCTGTATGAAACTTTTCGGTCCAATGATATAACATTAACTTTTTTTCTACTTATGTTACATGACAAAAAATAGCGGCGTGTATACAAGTTCTATTCTACAGGGTTGTTATTTCATGGTTTTAGAGTTGCCCAAATATAGCGTCACTATGACCGGATTGAATGAATATTCCAACGATTATCAACACTGTAGGTTATTCTTCTTGTACTGTGTATTTATCAAAAGAGACTCACTTTATTTAGACTTATTTATTGAATCGAATACGCAAGATCTTGCAGTTTAGTGACTTGAATGACCTGGTGCCTCGATGAATAATAAATGCAAGAGACATTCATGAATTACAGGTGTGTATGTCATTATTTCATAACAGACATGGGCGCAGCTCAATGAAGCCTATTGTCCAATGATACAAACATGTACCTGTTTATTCTGTTTATCTGCTTATTCCTTTCATAGCCACACATAATTAACGAATAAATGTCAATAATAACGCTTCCTCTCTTAGCTATCTAATGTCAATGCGTTTTACAGATAAACTATATCTCAGAGTGTAAGAAAAGTGATAAATCAATCTTCACAAGTCTACAATCATTACATCATGTGTAAAACTATCTATTATCAATTTCCAATAAATAAATCAAAAGTTTTGCCTCAGTGTAAGCTAAGTAATATCCTCTTTATTAACGAAATGTGTTCATCTGCCTAACTTGTTATATTTTCTAGTAAATACTGGTAATTTCCATCAAAACACTGTAACATATTCCTGTCATGAAACTTAAGGGAATCTTCTCAATTAAGATACCTTAATTTTATGGATTGTTACGAAGATGATTACACAAATTGGGTTTATTGTAATACTATAGGACGCACGGACATATGCGGGTCTCGCTGAATAAGAGGTGCTTTCAATTAACGCACAGAAGCGTCTCTTGCTGGGAAGATCTCATTATTTTGACGCAGCTCTCAACGTTAATGAGTTAAGGAAAGTGCAACATTAACTGCAAAATAAACCTCATCTCACATATAACAAATAAAAAGCACTAACCAAAGTCTTATATTAACATGTACCGATACACAAAACACCGGACTGACAACTGTTCTAGTTTCAATACATAACATATGGACGGAAAACTAAAGGCCTGCGATGAGAAACCTTTATTGGTCAATTCAACTAATACAATTGTTTTATTTTTTTTTGTCTACTGGGTAAAGATAAAACAAATAAATTCTAAAACATAATAACGCGGATGTTCGTCAATCATCAAATCATTTCAACAATGAACCTACATCACTTAAACTACTTTGTGTTAATGGTATTGTTATTAGTCATCTCTTACCATAATGACTCTATGTACATTTACATTGACAGGACCACCATTTGAGGACCACCAGAAAAGGAGAGTATAAGAACCATTATAAAAGTGACAACAATGTAGAAACAATTCATTTACATAATATATTAAAGAAACTTTATTACAACAGCTTTCACGATTTAAACCAAATAATTAATGCACAATGTCCATGAACGTGGTTTCCCTTAGATCTCACCACAACTTATTTTTTCTTTCTCAATACTATCATGCACTAGTTGCTATGGAAACTCAGACAATCTTAGTCATGTCATATCAGTGTCTTTTTGTATCCTTTCATGTAAGACATAGACGATATTATATGAGTGTCCATAACATACTATGTTTACGACACGAGTGCTTAATATTAGTATTTCCCGAGCGATAGCGAGGGATACACTGATATTAAGGCACGAGTGTCGTAAACATAGTATGTCATGGACACGAATATGATATTCTGTTTATTACCGAAGTCGAGAAATCAAAGAAACTACCGTTATCAAAATCAACATCCAAGCATAGGCAAAGGCGCAAGTGGAACACAACGTCATAGGCGAACTGTGACGTCAAAGCATTGTTTTTTACGTGACGTCACAATGAAAAAGTGATATGTTGCCCTAGGGCATCGTATGAAAAATATGAACCCCGATATGATTGCCCTCGTAGGTAATAAACTTGATTTTTTTTGAAGTAGCGTCACCTTTATCATTCAATATTTTGTGTCCAAAATAGTGTCTCATTATCGTAACTCATTAACGCCGAGACAGCTTCACGGCTTAACGCCTGGGCCGCTGACCAAAGAAGCTGACCAATTAGGTCAAAGCATCGCTCATTTCACAAAAGGCTTTGAGGAAAGTGAAATTTTCTTCATTGTCTCACCAAATACAATTGACAAGTAAACTGCATTAGATATTGCACGTTTGTATTGGTCAAAAGGTTACGAGAGACAATTACTCTTACTTATACCTAAACAACAGTACTTAAAGAACAACAAATAATAAACACAAACACTCACTTACATATTATCATATATATAGTATATATGTATCATCCCAACTGCGGATCCGCCCCATCTTAAGATGGGACGGGGGATGCTAAAACATGTTAATAATATTCATATTTTATAATGATTTGTGTCAGTAAGACATGTTTTTAGATAGTTTTGTAATATTCTTTTCACACCTAAGAAGAAAAGTTGATTTGATGTTCATTTACTTCACTTTTTCACTCGGTTTCATATGTTATCGAGTACGAACGATTCAACACTACTCAAACATTTATTTAAAGTCATATTTTTTTACTTATTTAATCACATTTGTTAGACGACATAACAAAATCAGATCAATTTATAGATTTATATTTAGATAATAGTTTTCAGCATTTTTCAAACGACCAATACATGCGTAGATCGAACAGCTGACATCACAGAGACATCTTTGTATCTTAGTTTCTTTACAAAAAGGTGGTATACAATATTAACAATCAAAAATATATAGTTATTCAGATCCAAGTTTTACAATAGTAGTGATAAATTGCTTTTTTAAAATATATATTTAAAAAACGTACCTGATACAGAGAAATGAATAGTCCATGCAAAAACCTTCTATAAACAGAAATTAAGGTACTCTCCATCGTTACAATGCAGCACTGAATAGACTGAATACGTTAATGTGTCAGCTTGGCGTGACAGAGAACGGATGAATGGGCACCAATTTGCCCACCGTAGGTAGTGTTAGGCTAAAACAACATTTGGAGACACCAAAAATCCATGTTGTTTTAACAAATTATTATCTTGTTTATCTATGTTAACGGCGACAAATCTTTGTCACAGAGTGTTACTGATTTCCTAATAATATATATTAATCATTTCATAAATGATACCAATCGATTTTTAAAGCTCTAAAATTTTTACAAAAGTGTAAGGTAGACAAAGCTTATATAAATTTGAGTTTAGTAAGAATAATTGCAAATGTATATTTCCACTAATGTACTTGATATCTAAATCGTTTTATGTTTGTTTCAGGAAAAGATATTATATAGGCATTTGCTGCCTGTTTGCTAATCCTTTTTCCTTTTTCTATATATATTCTGAATATTGTTTAATATATGTTTTATCGAAATAAAATACCGTTTAAATCATAGTAATATACTTACTAACCATTATATGATTACACATATTGCATATTTTCATACAATGAAATATCGAATGTTTTACAATAAGCAATGACAGTTTCAATATCAAATTTGTATAAGCAATAACAATATGAATCATTTAGTCCTCTGAAGATTTTACATTAGTACATGTATGTCAGCACAAAATAACTCGATAAGTGTAAGTATATCAATGAAGCTTCATTGATGTGTATTTACAAACTTAATGCCTTTTTTTCGGGGGGACATGTTAAGTAGCATATTTAAAGATTAGTTAGGTAAACTTTCAGCTGTAAAATAAAAATATCACGCTCAAATGTAGTTCTTCCCTCTCGCCTACTCATCTTATTTGACTTATGTACGGATCAGTTGATTAACGTATTAGTAGTAACAACACAACAATTCTCTCATTTCAACGCTTCTAACAAGCCTAGATAGACGCTAGTACATATAAGAAATAACCTTTTAATACTGATCAAAATCATGTGTTACCTCGGGCTAAGTAGAAAAAAAGTAGAATAATTTTTTTCAACTCTGTACCCTGGTTTGTGTCAAAAACTCTTGTAAAGGTAAACCAAGTAAACTCAGTCAACAAACTCCGTTTATAATCTTCTTGTAGTATTGATAAGAAATGAGTTGAAATATTCCATTTCTAAATTAGCATGAATAAATTGCCTTTGCAATATTGAATATCTTAACGTATTGTGCTGCAACTGTACATCGTATTTGTTTGACTTTGTGTTGTATGTTGGATGGTTTCAAAATATAATTTTTATTGGAGCGGCATTAATATAAGCTTCCAGCTTGCCTCCAAATCAAATTTCTTTTTATAAAAATGAACAAAATATGTTTAAACCATAATCTTCTTTTGTAAATCTTGGAAACTTAGTTCTCATTTTTTAAAAATATCTATCAAAAAGCCTGCTATTTCCGGTGACCGGAAAAAAAGTCACAGGAAAAAAAGTCATGGAAAGAAAGTCACAAATTTCTATAGGAAAAAAAGTCACAACTTTTTAATAGCCATCAATAAAATCAATATTTCTCATAAGGATATACATTAAAACAATAACATTTTAAACATTATTGACAGCACTATTCTCACAATAGACACATCATCATCTGGACATCTCAATACTCTTTATTAATACGAATGTTCCATCCAACTCCATACAAAAACTCGGGAATGGTTTTTCGCTCACATACACGGTCTTGGCAGAGGTTCTTCAGCTGCTCTTGCATTTTCTTGTACTTCTTTCTGATATTCCTGACGGGTTGGTTGCCGATTGCATCCTGTGCAATAATGGTCTGGACAGTGGCGTCTTCTTTTTTTAACCACTCCACCACTCTCCAGATGTTTGGGTGGTGCTGGCCGACAAGGTTGAAGAAATTGTGATTTTTTTCCTAGATTCCTATTTCCCCATAAATAATCAATGGATGATGTTACATTTCATTTTGGTTACTTGACATGATAATCGTTCTGTTAATGAAAAAAGTATTTTGAATATATTTAGTGTGGCAAAACAATTTTCATCGAATAACAATACAATAAACATCAACATTTGTTGTTGGTTTTGGTTAGGGTTTGATCACGTCTGCTTCCACCTATCAGAGATATTGCCGATAGGGGCAAATGCCTTGGTAACTTTGAATGATGATCATTGACTAAAACAACAAACGCTCGGCGTGTACATTTGTAGTGTTACAAGCATGCTCATGTACAATTGGTACCCATTCTTGTCACTAATTGGAAGGTGACACACGGGTATTAGTGTCATAACCGAACCGGATGTTTACCAAAACCCCTTCTTTCGGACATCCCCCCTCCCCCCACCCCACACCCATCTCTGAACTACCAAACAGGTATGTTTGCCATTTGCATCACGACACTGATCAGATCAGGTTCGATCGGGAATATGAGGAGACATAACTGGATTTATTTACTGGATATCTTATCAGCATTGACGGAACGCCACTTATAGGTTAGTGTTTGAGAATTATGTTTAAGAAACATAAACTTTTAGATTCAACTATCAAACACAATATGTACATTGGAATCTTGCTTAACGGAACGGTTTATGTGCAAGAAATTGAACTGATTACAAGGCATTAGATTAGCATTCTTGGTATTCACTAAGAGTAGGTTTTGAATGTATAATTGAATATAATTTGTTTTAACATGCTGTCATAATTAAAAATATTTAAGAATATAATGAAATAATTTATAAAATTTTGTATAATGAATTACTTTTGAAATCGTATTGGGCTACGATGAAAGACTCGTATGCGATGAGAGATAGATATAGCCAATAAGTCATGAAAATCAACATAAAATCAAAATATCTTTCGATGTCCTTAAAACGCTTATCTAAATGACACATGTTATCATGTTATTACAAAATTCAACATTAGAATAAGGATATTATGAACATGTTAAAGTATCTGCCATCCCATCTCAAGATCGGACGTCCCAACTTGGAATTCCAAGTTAGGACGCGTCCCATCTTAAGATGGGACGCGATCCCAAGTTGGGATGATACATATACATAACCAAATATCACTTATATGCGTTTGTAAATATTCATGTTAGAATGTCTTTCTCAATCTATCTACTAACACATAAACACGTAACGTATCTCATATGTTTACACTGGTTGATTTGTAAATACAAATACTGCATGTCTACACACCATGCTAAGTTAATACAGTATGTCGGCATTTCTACTATCTGAATGACAATTAAGAATTTATAAGAATGATGTAACGATTTAAGAGATAGCATGAAAGTAACATTAACGAATGTAAACGTAGTCGAATTATTAGATAGAAATACATTCATATGAATAATTGACATGTTGTTGACATACCTATCAAAAGTGCATGTCTTATCACTTCCCAGGTAAGCTACATTATTGATATTGTGATTTATCGTGTTGGGACGCTATCAACTCTAATTATAATTTAACATGTGCACTAAAAATGTACCGAGAATTAAATCCTATATTTGAACTCGAGAGATTACAAATAGGAGTGAATTGTCATCTCAAAAAAGTAACTTTTTCTCATGAAGAAGATTTCTTAAAAACACGAATGCCTTCGATGTGCATCAATTACAGGTGATAACATGCATTGAAAGATTAGCGTATCAATGAAGGAAATTTTCCTATGACATAACAAAAACTTTATTATACAATTTTAACGTGACAAAGATATATAAACCCCTGCTCAAAAGAAAGTATACCAAGGATTTGAAGAAGAATGGAAGAAAAACAGATGAAGATATGGAATCAATTTTTTTATATATCAGTAGAGTGGTATTTTAACAAATGCAAACGTTCATGTCAATAAAACAGAAACTGAATGCCCAACAGAGGTACAAAGACACATGGGGTCAAAAATTCACAATTATCAATATGACTGTCAAGCTGTATATGTTGAGAATGAGATCGTAAGTAAAGGAATAGTCCTTCAACACGTGTTCAATACCGAGTATGTCCACCATGGGCATCAATGCATGCCTGAGCTCGCCGCCGCATCGATGACGTCAAACGCCGGATGACGTTGGGGGTCAGTTGCTGCCATTCATCATTTAGACACTGTTCTAAGGCTTGCAGATTGTCCGGTTGTGCTGGTCGTCTCCTGACTTGACGGTCAAGGTGGTCCCACAGGATTTATGTCTGGTGAGCACGCGGGCCAGGGCAAGACCTGAATGTTGGCGGTGTTTAGAAAGTCTTGTGTTAGCCTAGCAGTATGCGGGCGAGCATTGTCCCACTGAAAGATAAGGCCGCGTGGCTGTTGTTGAATGCAAGGCTGCACGACTGGTCGCAAGATCTCATCACGATACCTCTGCGCATTAAGATTGCCACGAATAACAACCAGCCTCGTCTTGAGATCACTGCATATACCTCCCCATTGTGGCACCATGCTGGGCCATACCAATGGCTCTCTCTCTCCCTGTATTGCCGTTAACCTCGGCATTTCTTTCATATGTTTTTTTGATGTACAGTATCATGTTTTTTATACAGTGATTTTGCACATGCATTACATGGGATGAGACTCAACGTCATCATTGGTAAAATCACGTATTGCATGAAAGTTCTCACTATTCTCCGCTTATTGTTAATGAAAACAGTGTGTTGTGTTCCTGCGACGTGTTTAAGAATCATTTCATATATAAAATCTAGGTATTGAAAAAATTATTCAAGTTTTTTCTTGGTATACTTTCTTTTGAGCAGGGGTTTACATATACAGGAGAATTCCTACATGATCGTTTTTTCATAGTCAGTACACCACACACATACACTGGACAAACGAACAACTTGCAAAACAGAGTAACAGTTCACAAACAACAAATAAGAGATGATAATTCAAGACACTTAAAGTTAGTAAACATATATCTCAATGTAGTAATGGTGCTTTTAAAATATGTCCTTTTTACGAAATATTCAGTAATGGAGGTGACATTACATCACAATTGTTAACAAAGGAACAGTACTTCATTAAAAAGTTTTCTCCTTCATTGAACAGCGTCATAAATCCCTGATCATATCACTGCCAATTCAAACCTATTAGATTTAAGAGGGGATAACTCACCAGGACGATTGTTGATTATTTTGATGTTTGTGTTACATTGTGTTGTTACTAAGATACACTGAAGACTATTTAAGACTGCTGCTGTGCTTCAATCATACATTCCCTGAAGAAGCTTCGAATCAAGAAGCAGAAATATGCATATTGGAAAAAAGATAAAATCATGATTGTGAAAGTTGATTAACATTTTGTCTGTATTTTCAATACTTTCATATATATGTAGGACTCAGATCTGTGGCGGGTCTCTAATCTATGGCGGATCTCCTTATCTGTGGCGGGTTTGATTGTTAGACTGTTTCATGACGTCATGCTAAGTGACATCATTGTGCGATGACGTCATAATAGCTAACTGTTCCCGTCGTAAGACCCAATTGCGTCGCTAGTGTAATAATTAGGGAAGTCACAGAGAGATATTGCAAACGGATAACGACCAAATAATACGAGTCCATATCCCAATTACGAAAATACATTAAACAATACCATACATGTAAATAAGTTGTTTACGGGTTCATGCCACATCAAATGTGTTTACTTTGTAGGATATTTTTAGCCCTCGGTGAATCCGTCTTCTTTAGCCCTAAGATATTGAAAGACTATCTTTTTAACCCTTGGATTCCTGTCGACGAATTTAGAGTAAGTTTGTCTACCGTAAGGTTTGGTTAATCATTGCAGAAATATACAAAAAAGGTACAAATGTCAGGCATTTGAAAATCTGCCATGGATTTGGAAATCCGCCACAGATTTGAGGCCTGCCATGGATTCGAGTCTTACATATATATATATATATATATATATATATATATATATATATATATATATATATATATATATATATATATATATATATATATATATAGGGACAGTTATGATTATTTTCCGAAAGGATTTGCATTCATCCCAGACATGAGATCATATTATAAAGAGTAAATGTCCACATCGACTATATGATCATTGAGTTGGGTTTTGATTATTCATGTATTATTATCTACTGTTATAATTGTCATTATATATAGAAATGTAAATATTATTTGAATTCCAGTGCAGTGCCACTCATGGTTCGCTAGTTCAAGTCGATGTTCGCAGGTTTCACCGCAGTAGATTGCTACAATAATACCAGCAGCCGCAAAAATATCATATACTCTTGAATTTGGTTTTAAACCCTACATCACCTCACCTCATCTCACATCATTTATAGAAAAACTCGAAGGATCTTAATCCCATTGTAAATCTACTCAATATTTCAAAATGATAATGACCTTATTTTAAAAGACATATGTAATTTTCTATACCATATAATTAAACATTAAACATTAAAGCAATGTTACCTTTGAGCATGTGCACAAGGTTATGAATTAAACAAATGAATGTATCATGGGCCTATGGCCTTTTACTGAATAAACTGGCTGTCTCAATAAAAATGTCAAATATCAATATGGTAGGGAAAGAAAAGAGAAATATGCGCTCATAATTCACTTACTATTGTAAAATATATATCAAAAGCCTCCCTGATATCGTTTAACGGACACCCTATCAGTTCGCATATTATTGATATATTATAAAATTTAGATAAAGTAGTATACATCACAAGAGAATTTCAATAACAAGTTAGTAATCGCTAGCAACACATTTAGTTTCCGTCAGAAATTTCAGGACAACACAGTCACCGATCACTCATCTGAATTCAGCGTACAATATGTTTATCTTTTAGTAGAAATCTTATGCTAATTACAAACGTATAACCTCACATCAAATGCAGTCATGGAACTACAACTGGGCTTATAATATAATGAAGAAGATAGTCGTGGACCGTCCTTTCCAATGGGCTTATCCAGACTTAAGGAGAATTAAAGTGAGGTTTTAATACTTTACTGCGTTGTAGATGCAATAAATCGGGACATAAACACCCGACTTTGTTAAAAACTTAGAGCAGTGGTTACCTCCCGTTGGCATTTTTCTCTCTTGATATTTTTTGGCACCCATCACTGATTAGAAGGAAATGATGTCACCTACTTATAAGGAAGTCTTACCGGAGAACCTAATTCAAGGGGAAATTCTATGTATGTTGTCGGTACATAATCAATACACGACACAGTTGACAGAGGGGCTCGTATTCCCTGGATTACTCTTCCGGCGCTGTTACGAACTCGGCCACAACGCACCTTCTTGGGTTAAAGATATGTAGAGGAGAAGACAAGTTTGTGTCAACGATTTGTAGACGGGATTAGGGAATTGGTAAACTATATCTTAAAAGGACAATCCTATCGGGGTATTGTTTGTGTGGGAACGAAATGCAAGGGTACATTCCAATTATTCCGTGTATGTAAGTAGCAAATGATTATAACATAACCAAGTTGAAACATGTTACCGGGGGTAAGATTTTGGTTGACTGAGATTGGAAATTTTGGGAGATGAACAAAATGGCGGAACTGATGCTGATAGGTCATTCTCTTTAAGTATCGACGCTTAACACATTACAATGATTAAGTTCAATAACAGAGAGATTTATTTTTTAACTTTTTTATCACTTTATATATTTTTTATTTTTACATATGCAGTATTACAATATATATAATATACACACATGATGTACAGAGTACAGAAATATAGTTGTCAAATCGATAGGATTTATTCTTAACTGCGAGGTTTATTATCTTATGGTAAGCTGAATCATCCCTTTTATCAGTTTTTTTATATCAACATTAAAATAACCATTAATGTGCACAATCTTTTTGGATGCATCTGTTTAATGATAACGTAATGTACTTTTGAAATAATACAGGTATATGGTCATATTTATCGGAATTTCAATCTGACTGCAAAATTTTTGAAGATGGATCCCATCTCTTTTTCTAAAACTTACATCCCCTTAAATTACCCCGATTTATTTTTCTCATCGAGTGATAAAAGAAAACAATTTGCGAAGATGCACTATTAGTTTGAAAATTAGCTCTTTCTTTAGTTTCACGAAAATTGGCATTTCACAGGTTGATATTTGTCATGACAAGTCGCTGGTGTTCGTGTTGAATCTACAGAATACAACCGTTGTAGAGTCGATCAATTCTGCAGGAAAGTGGTCTCAAACAAATATTTAAACCCAATATTTCATCAATTTAACAAGGAATATTAAATAATGTAATGAGAACAAAGACGTGTTTCGTAGCAAGTGTTTGAAGCGGGGTTTCATACCTGACAATGGTGGGGTTTTTTTCACACACACAGAAATTACTGTTTCCAACTAAGTCTTTCTTTTGAATCATTTTATCGACTTAAGTGCGCACACACATAGATTATTTACTACTAGGTTCACAAGTGACGACACGTGGTCGTGTGCAAATCTCAGTGTCACTGGTGTGCTGAATATTTTAGCTTGCCGGATGGGTGGTTGACCACATTTCTGAGTACACCGAGAGTTGGAAGGGTAATCATAAATCCTTTACTGAGAAAGGCGTAAAAAGACTTGTGATTTTGTTAGTCTTTATCTATAAATGCGACCCTGTTCAACCAGTTATGCAAATAGCTTCCTGGCAAGGCTGTAGTTTAATGTTCCTTGTAAGCCCTGGTAAATCCCCACTACCTGGGTAATGGGGCATATAGTCTACATAGATGAGATTAAGCGCTACGTAAGATCTAACAATTCAATGAATTAACGGTTTCAATATTTGGTTTTTAGTGAATTCTTTGGATCCTGTCCTTTATATGTATATAAACTTTCTTAAAGCTTTCTATGACAAGGTCTCAAAGTCCAACTCTCAACACGCTGTGTCAGCTCAATAGGTCTCCACAGACCGCTATCGGTGTTCCTAACGTCACAAACAGTCGTCGTTAGCCAACACAAACGGATCAAAAGTCCTAGTGTCGTACTGAAAATGTGAAGCAGTGTCAGTTGATTTTGTTGTATCATGAAGTTATACTTTGCCTGTAAAGTTTAAATGTGAGTATATTCATCAAATTCAGAATCACATATATCAAGGGTACATATTGTTAGGCTCATCAAGAGTAATGTCCAACGTATATTTATTTGACTTTTTTGTTAATGTTCCGATCTATCCATAAAAATGTCTTTTATTTCATTTTTCAAAATTGACATAATGTAGTAATATCACTTGTTTATTATATATCGAATGGCGAAATATGCCTATTACCGGTGAAAATAAAACCCGTATTTTCACTGAGTGAAATAATTATGGTAGTTATGGTATAACCCGCGCTGTAACAAACGTTTCAAGGTGAAAATAATATGTGCACATGTGCCCATAATGAAAATATGTCACCATTAAATATAAACCATATTGGTAATGAATGCAAATATTAACTTGGTAATAGAATGTTTATTTCGCTTTGTAGGTTATCGACAATAATGATTATACAGTTTGCATGGTAATATAAAGACAATAAACTTTATAGCAGATTGACACGATGCAGGTAAATTAAAAAAGTTTGCTCAATCAAATTAACACTGCATCATAAGACGTTTGGCATGATCATTTTACAATTGTTTGTAACCGATCCCATACAATAAAATAATTATTTTTAAGTATTAGTTGGAAACATACATGAATTTCGCACCAGGCGATATAAATAAAACTAACCAAACAGTACGAAATGTTCTAAAACGGTCCGATATCGTTATATATTTTCTATGTAAGGGGTAACCTAAAGGGTGCAATAGCTTTACAAACACTTCTCAGTTTCGATGTTTTAAAGTCGTAACCATAGTTCCTATTCAAACGACATTGTCCTACTGATAAGACAAATCAATAAGTTTGACAGATATATTACACTTCCAGTTGTTAAACCTCGACCTCGATTTTCTTCTTGCTTTTGTAATCTTAGCATACTGAGGACCTTGCATAGTGTTTATTCATTCACAAGAATAAAAAACTTTCACCATGTTTTAATGTTTGCATTTATTATTCTCAAATATCTAAAGATCATGTCATGTGATTATCTATATGCTACCTGTGAGTGAACTTATAGTTAAAGTTGATAATTAAAGGTAAATAGTAGATGATAATGAATTATGAATTATTCATCTTGAATATTGTTCCATCAGTAGGTGGGCTAATAAATCAATTGCAATCAATCTCAATAATTCTTCTCTTAGAAAATCATTGAAAATACTTATTCGTAGGTGGTCCTGAAAAACGCTACAAAGCACAAACCTTTGTATGTTTCTTTTCCTCACAAGAGTAAATTTTAGGAAAGATAAGTTTTAGCTTGAAATGCTTCATTGTTTTATGTGATATTTGATCTTTCTAAAAACTATTCAATCAAATGATCATTCTTCATAATCACATGTCCCATGTCAAGATGATTATATTTTTAAGAGACCTCAGGAAGAGAGACTTGACCTGCAATGTTAAATTAGTAAGCAACAAACAACCAAATGGTCCCTCTTATTTTGACCTTACAGACACACAATCTCCACACCATGACAAATTAATGTGGGGTGCGGAATCACAAATGTAACAATAAAGATATTTAATATGTTTAACACATTGCACTACATTCATAAAATATACAAACAACAAACCTGTATCAATGAAAAGCGTTCAGTACATAGGCATTGGCTTATCGATTTAAATCCCTTTTCAGATTTAATCTCTTTCAGAACCTGTTTTAGACATGTCTGATGTCCAGTCCTCCAGTTCTGGTGAGGATGATGTCGAATACTTCACATGTGATGAAGATGATGATAAAGATGTCAAGGAGAGGCCTGGTGCTCTTGGAGGAGCTTCTCTGTCATCAAGTTCCAGTGAAGACGGAAGAGATTGGTTAGATTACCATCATACAAGTGATGTAGAAGAGGAGGAATTGAATGTGCTCGGAGCAGCTCCTGTTGCAACTGTGAGGAAGGAGACACATCAGCTACACTCCAGGGATGTCACAGGTTTACGTCATTCCCATTATTCTAGTGTATTATTGTAAAAGAAAAGGTAACAATTAAGTAAGCTCAGATTATGCAATTGTAGAAGATGATTCATGACAGCAGAAATTTTATTCTGTTGAATCAGGACTTGACCTGCAACAGATGCTCCAGTCAAGTGTTGATCAGCTGGTACCAACATCAGGGAGCCAGAGTGCCGAAAAAACTTTGAGCAAAGCAACAGGGAGCAACCAGATTTGTAAGATTGACATCAACCTTCAATTACTGACATGAGTAGACAAAGCAAAATATATTTTTCTAAAACCTACATCAGCATCGTGACAGGTTTGAGTCTTTCTTACAATTATTATAATTATAAGAATTTAATTATAATAATTTATTATGACGTAGCAAAGGTTATTGTAAGAGTTATCTTATTGAACGTTTCCACGTACAAACCTTAAAAGTATTGAGGTGTCTTGTGATAAATTAAACACATTTACGGATCAGACCTTTCCAACCAGTTTATTAATGACAATGATTGCGGAATTGTTTCATAGATCACATGTTTAAAGTTTCGATCATTATACAAAAATATAATAGTTAAATTTCCTCTCTTAGTCAATCAAGTGTATGGAAATGTGCAATACAATAGTATGCAAACTAAGAATAAAACTTGCTGATTTGCAAATATGTTAAACCAACCAATGCCTTTCCAATAGGTTGTTCCCTGAATGTCCAGCTGAATGTGACACAACAACACATTGTGGAGAAGGCGACTAACGTCAACCAATCGTTTGGTGGCAGTCAAAACATCAGCAAAACAGCAACCATTTCTGAAGGACAGAAAGGGAAAGAACTCAGTCGAGCTGACCACATAAATGGTATGTAATGCCCTTTGAAAATGGAGTCATCACTTTTCCCATTCATTTTCATTCCTGTTAGCTCTTCAGGTACCTACCTAGGATTAATCATTCAACATTCCCAAATATTCTATAGTGAATGCCATACATATTATATTCAGAGTGTTAAACAACTTATTACCCAACGCTGAAATCCATATTTATAGCAGAAATAATTAAGTATCAAACAAAAACAAGAGGCCATTTTTTTATGAACATCTTTCAATAAATTGAGGTATGGAAGTGAATTTATATTGCTGAACTGATCCTGGTATGTTCGTTTTAAACTGATAAAAAGAAATTGTCCTGCAATTTGGAACATTTATTCTTGTAACATCACATTATTTATGTGACAAATGTGCAACTGCCCCCTTAAAAGATGTTTCAGATTTTAGTTAGTCATCCTCACTTTCCTCATTCACACTAATTTCATTCACACCCCTGGGGCTCTATAGCTTTATTTATTGAAAAGAGAAGTTGTTTTCAAGCAATAAGTTTCTGTTAATCCTGACTTTGTCCACTCAGGGTAACACACTTACACAAACAAATATTTTAAAAGCTGTAGGTTAAAACAAACACTTAATAGTCATTTATATAATAATGTTACTAGTTGACAATATCATTTCAGGAATATGATAGTAGAAGGTATCAAAGATACTAGTTTGATACTTTTTTTAGATCCCAGTATTCTTATCTACTAAGAATCCGGAAGAGGATCCGGTGGTGTCCGTCCGGATCCCGGATCCGGTGAGGGATCCGGCGACGGATCCCTGTATTCTTATCTACTGAGAATCCGGCAAGGGATCCGGCGGTGTCCGCCCGGATCCCGGATCCGGTGAGGGATCCGGCGACGGATCCCAGTATACCATTGTTGAGAGGATCCGGAGGATCCGGCAGGGGATCCGGCTGCCGGATTCAGGGTATTTCCACCCTGTGATACGTTACCATGGTTATTTCAGAAAGTATTTTGAATAAATTTTGATAAGAAATAACCCCTTAAATTCTGATTCCGAATAAGAAGATTGTGTTTCAATTTAAATCGAATCATCAAAACATTATCATTTAAACTTGACTTTGTCAGCTTTGGCTAACAATCTTTCACAAAGACATATCAACACTTATTTTTTCTTTAAAAATGCAAACGGCCTTTATATGACAATATCATGTAAAGAATATGTAAAAGCTGTCAAAGATGTATGGTGTATTGTTGTGACAAAAGCTTACCTAACTTTAAAAAACTTCATTTTCTAAACTACATTCCTACTTTCGCTAGGGTATCCGTCGCCGGATCCCAGTATTCTTATCTACTAAGAATCCGGAAGAGGATCCGGTGGTGTCCGTCCGGATCTCGGATCCGGTGAGGGATCCGGCGCCGGATCCCTGTATTCTGATTTACTGGGGATCCGGCAAGGGATCCGGCGGTGTCCGCCTGGATCCCGGATCCGGTGAGGGATCCGGCGACGGATCCCAGTATACCATTGTTGAGAGGATCCGGAGGATCCGGCAGGGGATCCGGCTAACGGATTCAGGGTATTTCACCCTGTGAATAGTTTGTCTCTAATTCTCTTTGCCCATTTGGTCTTTGAAACTATCTATGCCCTTGCCTAAAGCAGCTGCATTTAATTCATCATCACTTCCAAATATTGTACCACAAAAGTGCAATTTCAAATGCGAAACAGAAAGAAGTAGCATAAGGCCAGATCTGGACTGTAGGGGAATGATTAAGTTGTTGAATGCCAAACTGTTGAAGTGCAGCCTCTACACTATGATACTTCAAGCAGACAACATTCTGCGACCTTTCTTCTTGGTTGCTTCGACATGTCATCCATGTGTCAGGATGTTGGTGATGAATCCACGTTCATTCCTGGTAACCATATGGGCATGAAAGTTTTCGAGATAAGTATTGTAGATGTCCAAGAGTTAACGATTTGATTCAAGACCCTGGTGTTGATCTGCATTTAAGTTGTGTGGAACCCATCTTGCAGACACCTGGGACATGTGCAAGTGCAAGATATCTTTATATAACTTGGCGTAGCTTCAACAGGCTTTCCCGACTACGGGTCATCGTCCAAGGAGGTGCGACCCATCTTAAACTCAGCTGACCATTTTGCAACAGTAGAATAATGAAGGGCTTCTTTCCCATACACATTGGTCATACTTTTCTGTATTTTGTCGGCAATCTCCCCATTTTTCATGAGAAAGTTGATAACCACAGTAACCTCAGAACTCTCCGTGGTTACAGGCAATAAATATTACGTAAATGATCCAGAAGGATTGTTAATGTCTTAAACCTGTCGTCTGATGGCGTATCTCAAAATGACATTGCTTGTTTTTCGTTGGATGAACATGTTATTGTAGGTATTATAATATCAATTCCATGTACATACAAACTGAATAGGGAAATGTTTTCAATGTTAGTGTTTACTATAAGATCATGGTGTGTAGGAAACGCAAATATATTTTCTTGGTAAAAAGATAGTGCAACTGTACATTAAAATACATTTTCCAATCATACATTACCATACCGCTCGCACGTTTCATGAACAATAACATTTGACTAGAAGTCGCCTTGTAATCTCTATCTATCAACTAAGCTATGAAATTCCATTAGAAAAATTGATATTTCATGATCTTTTTATTGTACATTTAACACCACATTTGATGTTACAGACAGAACAATAAAACAGTTCAAGCTACGGAATAAGAACATGGTCAGAACCGCAGCCCTGAATAAGGTTCTGGAAAAGCTTAATGGAGGGACACGATGGCTGACAATCAAAGGAAATCCCGGTGAAGGAAAGACCACAGTCGGCTACATGGCATTAGAAGAACAACACAAGCGTCGCCGAAAAGTCTTTGAGGTGAGGTCACCGGATGAATTCAACGAGGTCATTGATGCATATTCGAATTCTGTTATCATGATTGATGATATGTTAGGTAAATTGGATTACGATGAAACCAAATGGTCGAATTGGGAAAGTGCTATAAGGCCAGTCCTGGAGGTAAGAGAAAACACTTCACATGAAGAGGAAACAATAACATCTCCGTTGTTGAAGGATCAAGAACACAACTCAAATGAAGAGGAAGAAAACATATCTGGGGATGAAAGAAATGAATATAAAAAACAAGCGACTGTTATTCTTATAGGAAGGGACTATGTACTCAATTCAGCACGCGTTGATTTAGGTAGATTCACGTTATTAGATAGATATGTGGTGTTGATGGATCGCAGTATGCAAAGAGACATCAAGGAAAAACGTGCCATATGGGAGTCTATCTCTAGATGTCATGGTGTTGAATTAGAAAAGGAAATTGTAAATAAACTCCTAAGACTAAAACTGCCGCATGGCTTCCCACACGTATGTCGTCTTTTCAACACCATCTATAAAGTAGACAAATCAATCAGTCCAGTTGACTTTTTCTATAAACCACTGGAGTTCCTAAATGAATCAATTTCCAAATTATTCAAAGATAAGAATAAATCGTTTCTGTTTAGACAAATGGTTAAATATGAAGGAAAGATAAGCAGGAGAGAACTGACAGAACTCGACCCAAACTACGAGATCATAAAAGCTGCAAGAGATCTTGTTGGAACATATGTAAGGGACGAAGATGGTCATTTTGTCTTTGACCATCCGTCTATCTATGACAGTGCAGCATTTCGCTTGAGTACACTTGACCCATATTTTGTTATTCAACAGTGTCACTTGTCTTTTCTCCGTGAGCGAATAAGGTTAAAACCTACTCGAGAAATCGAACCAAATATGCAAAATCAGAAATCAATCGCAAGGTTACTTGTCTTTATTGATAGATCCTTTGCAGATGACCTGGCTAAAAGGTTTGCAGATGAGATCATAAGACAAAACTTTGTGCTTGTTCTTTCACATCCTGCATTTAAAGATGAGGCATTTGTTGGAAAGGTTATGTGTAAAATTGAAACACCTCTTACAGCAATGCTTTCATTGACTGACGAAGTCACTAACGACACATTCCTCTCATTGGTGCCAAGCAGCAAGTACCCAGAGCTTCTCAAGTACATAGACAACTCTCCAGAAGTAGTGCTAACTGCAGATGATGAAAATACTCTTCTGTATGGAACTTGTAAGCATGCTGCATCAAGCGTACTTTCATATTTGAAAGAGACTCGGGGATCACTGAACATTAATGTACAATTTCAGAGAGGAGGTTACATGTCAGTGAGGAATAATAAAACTCCTCTCATGCTTTCGGCAGAAACGCGGGATAATGAGTTTGCTCTCCAAATTCTATCACTCAACCCTGATATGACTACAAGGGATGATTTTGGGAAAACAGCACTTCATTATTTCTGTAAATATGGACTCATGTCAGCTGTGATGTGCATGGCTGACAGTGGCGCAGATTTGGATGTGAAAGATAAGGACGGGAAGTCACCTTTAGGGTATGCTTGTCAATACAACCATCTAGAAATTGTGAAAATGTTGATAGAGAGAGACGTTACAGTTGATGTTGAATCACTGAGTGCTGCCTGTAGCACTGGGAACCACAGCATTGTTGAGCAACTTTTGAAGGAAGAGCACAACCTTCTTTCAAGGGATGTTTTAACAATGTCTCTTTTTGAAAATAGTAAACTTGGTCACATTGACATTATGAAATTGCTTGTAGATAAAGGCGCTTCTGTCAATCCATTAAATCCTGACATCATTCCTCTTCATGCTGCCTGCCAGAATGACAATCTACAAGCTGCCAAGTTCTTGCTTCAGAACGGTGCTAAAATTGACAGTAGAGACAGATGGGGTGAAACAGCACTTCATATAACAGCAGTAAGAGGGTCTAAAGAGTTTATTGACATGCTAATAAAAGCAGGAGCTTCGGTAAATACACGGAAAACGGGAGGTCACACAACTATTCATATATTGGCAGAAAGAGGATGTAGAGAATGTTTAGAGGTTTTGTTTAAAGCAGGTGCTAAAGTGAATATAAAGAAAAAAGGAGGTGACACGGCACTTCATGGAGCAGCAGGAATAGGATCCAAAGAGTGTGTGAATTTGTTGATTAAGGAAGGTGCCACAGTGGATATACAGAATGGAGAAGGTGAATCAGCACTTCATAGAGCAGCAAAGACTGGTTCTAAAGAGTGTGTTGAAGCGTTGCTTGAGGGAGGAGCTGCATTGACTATGGAGAATACGAAAGGTGACATAGCTCTTCATAACGCAGCAAGGTTCGGGTCAAAAGAGTGTGTTGATTTGTTACTGAGAGCAGGTACTGCGGTCAATAGAAAAAACAATCAAAGGAACACAGCACTTCATGAAGCTGCATGGAGAGGATCCAAAGAATGTGTTCATTTGTTGATTAAGGAAGGTGCCACAGTGGATATACAGAATGGAGAAGGTGAATCAGCACTTCATAGAGCAGCAAAGACTGGTTCTAAAGAGTGTGTTGAAGCGTTGCTTGAGGGAGGAGCTGCATTGACTATGGAGAATACGAAAGGTGACATAGCTCTTCATAACGCAGCAAGGTTCGGGTCAAAAGAGTGTGTTGATTTGTTACTGAGAGCAGGTACTGCGGTCAATAGAAAAAACAATCAAAGGAACACAGCACTTCATGAAGCTGCATGGAGAGGATCCAAAGAATGTGTTCATTTGTTACTGAAAGCAGGAGCTTCTGTGAATAAAAAGAATAAACGAGGTGAAACAGCACTTAATAGAGCAGCATGGGTAGGATCTTATGATTGCGTCAGAGCGTTGCTAATTGCAGATGCTGCAGTGAATATACAGAATAAACAAGGTTACACACCACTTTACAGGGCAGCATCAAGTACATCTAAAGAGTGTGTTGATGTGTTAATTAAAGCTGGTGCTATAGTGAATATGAAGTTTAGAAATAGTGACACGGCACTTCATAGAGCAGCAGAGAGTAGATCAAAAGGATGTATTGATTTGTTACTGCAAGCAGGTGCTGATGTGAAGAAACAAAACGAGGAAGGGGAAACAGCACTTCATAAAGCAGCAGGAAGACGATCTGAAGGCTGCATCAATTTGTTATTAAAAGCAGGTGCTGAAGTGAACGTTCGGAATAAAGAAGGGGACACAGCACTTCATAAAGCAGCAGAGATAGGATCTGAAGGCTGCATCAATTTGTTATTAAAAGCAGGTGCTGAAGTGAACATTCGGAATACAGAAGGGGACACAGCACTTCATAAAGCCACACAGATGGGTTCTATGCAATGTGTTTATGCGTTACTGAAAGCTGGCGTTACAATGAACATACGTAATGAATACGGTAACACAGCACTTCACAAAGCAACGGAGATTGGATTTATAGAGTGTGTTGATTTGTTTTTAAGATCAGGCGCTACTGTGAACATAAAGAATAAAAGAGGTGATACAGCACTTCATCTAGCAACGGAGAGGGGGTTTCATGAGTGTGTAGACTTGTTGTTGAGGGCAGATACCATGGCCTGCATCCTGCATAGAGATAATAACACAACAAGTCGCAGGGCAACAGACATGGGATCGAAAGATTCTGTTGACGTGTTGCTAAAAGATGATTCAACAGTGAGTGTACAGAATAAAGATGCTGAAACAACACTTCAAGGAGAAACAAAGTTGGAATCTGAAGAGCATGTCCATCTCCTGCTTAACAATGATTCCACAGTAAATATAAAGAATATTGATGGTGACACAGCGCTTCATATATCAGCAGAGAGGGGTTTCGAAGATTGTGTTGATTTGTTGCTAAAGGCAAAGGCTACAGTAAATCAGCAGAATATAAAGGGTGAAACGGCACTTCACAGAGCAACAGAGACGGGATCTATAAAATGCGTTGACATTTTGCTTAAAGTAGGCGCCATTGTGAATATCCAGAGCAAAGAAGGGGACACAGTACTTCATAAGGCAACACATTTGACTTCCAAAGAATGTTGTAGTATGATACTGAAAACAGGAGTTTCAGTGAATATCCAGAATAAAGAAGGTAACACATCCCTTCACAGAGCAGCAGATTGCCAAAATCGACAATTGGTTGACATGTTACTAAATGTTGGTGCTGAAATTACTTGTCAGAATAATCATGGCGACACAGCACTGCATAGAGCAGCAGGAATGGGATCTAAAGAATGCGTTGATGAGTTACTGAAAGCAGGTGCTTCTCTGGATGTACAAGGTGAAATAAGTGACACACAAGTTTTACCTGCAGCAGGGAGGGAATCTCAAGAGTGTGCAGATTTATTGCTTAAAGCCGGGACGTACGTTGATATACTGAATAAAGAAAGGAATACAGCTCTTCATAAAGCAACAGAAAGAGGATCTAAAGAGTGTGTCGACCTGTTACTGAAAGTCGGTGCTACAGTGAATATCCAGAATGAAAAAGGTGACACAGCACTTCATATTGCAACAGAGAGGGGAAATAAAGAGTGTGTTGATATGTTACTGAAAAGAGGTGCAGCTGTGAATGTACAGAATAAGGAGGATGACACAGCACTCCACAGCGCAGCAGAGCGAGGATCTAAACAATGTGTGTTTTTGTTACTGAAAGCGGATGCTATGGTGAATGTACAAAACAAAGACGGTAACACAGCACTTCATGTGGCCGCAGGGAGGGGATACAAAAAACTTAGTACAATGTCACTGAAAGCAGGGGCTACAGTTAATTTGCAGAACAAAGCAGGCAATACAGCACTTCATAAAGCAGCAGAGAGGGGATTTAAACAATGTGTAGAGGTGTTGATGACTGCTGGTGCTATAGTCAATGCACAAAATACAGAAGGTGACACAGCCCTGCATAAAGCAGCGCAAAGAGGATCTCCACAGTGTGTTGATTCCTTAATAAAATCAGGCGCTGGATTGAGTACAAAGAATTTAGTTGGCAACACACCTCTCCACATTGCTTTGACTCATAGATATCCACGAAGAGGCTTGATTTATCAGCTTCTCATCCAACAAGGAGCTGATGTCAACACTCAGAACACGGAAGGTGACACACCTCTACATGTCCTATGTTCGTCTTACACATCGCGGTGTACCAAATACAGAAGATTTTACATTGAAATAGTGAGACTACTCTTAAACAATGGAGCTGATATTGACATTCGTAATTTACTGGGTAAACCAGCTTTACATGGCAAGTTAAATAAAGCTGTTTCAAAATATGGTGGTCAATGAGGAGAAAGTGTTCAAATTGTAACAGCTCAATCAGATATCTGATGTTAGGCAAGTCGATGATTGTGAAAAAATAGGTTCAACTTTGAAATTATATGTGTCTTGTGTGTGTTTTGCGTTATCAAAAAGAAAGGATAAGATTTAAAGAGGTGTCTTCAAACTATCTGGACAGCTGAAAGTGAATTACATATGGACGTTATCCTGCATTTCAACGTTATATCATATTTATTTAAGTTATACTACGGTTTGTGCTTAATTATTGTGTGTCAACCAATTTTAATTGTGTTATGACCTTTGTTGAACACGTTTGAAGCTTACTGGTTCAGTAGAGTAGTATTGATATACAGTAGTAAAGTAGTGAATAGTTATTGACATTGGACAATTTACCCTACCAACGCATTACATTATTAGTCAAACACAATTTTTGCAATTTGTCTAGAGCAAGCAAGTTCTGTGTCATTAGATTAAAAAAGTTCATTTAAAAAACCATGACACCTTACATAAGGGCTCAATTGAAAAGTAAAACGTGTATTTAGCTTCAAGGATGGTCTTACAAGCCGAAGTTCGGAATTTGAATAAGAATATGTAGTATTTTGACATTTATCATGGTCACTTGCTCACAAGTAGGTATGTATAAGATGATTGAAATCAAGTGAATGAGCAAAATATTGTTTTCTGAGATCCTAAATGGAAAAAACTTAACTTAAAGATTTAACTTGATAATCACAATATTCATCATTCTTTATGATGTGCAATGGTTTGAATCTCTGACCAGTTTGACATTGTTCTTTAAGAATCATTGTGTCCTAATGATATTGCCATTGTTAGCATGTGTAGTATCGACTTCAAATGTAAATGAATTCGCCCTCTGTGCAAATATTGTTTGTTGTCGATTAGGAAAACAAGATATGTCCGTGGACTTTACATGTCATAACTCGTTTTATCTTTGACAACGAATACAGAAGATGTACCATGTCTCTATGAAAATATTCCCTCTGTATGAACGACTGGTAAAATCAGATGTTTATTGTACAAATTCTGGTAGTTAGTTTCAATGCATATTGACACAATTTTCTTATATTCTCGTATATCGAGAGAAGAGTGAATATATATATATATATATATATATATATATATATATATATTCTAATTCCATGAAAACTAGATATGATATATGTATAATATGACTACTCAATACTAACTCATTTTAGAGAGCAACTCGATGGGTTGCCTTTTAACTGTAAAGTAAAGGTAATTCTATGTTTATAGAAAAACGTTCAAAAAACCAACTGGACAAAAAGAAATGCGCAATATTGGTACTTTGAAGAAGTTACCCATCGTCTATTAGTTGCAAAATAAGAGAATGTAGTAGGTATGAATTTGAAGTTTTGCACTAGAACCAAGAGCATATATTGTAATTACAGAGTTAAAAACTCTTTTGTCTCCGTTTGTCTAGAACACTCATATACGTTTACTACATGAGCTGTCAATGTCATGCACAATATTTAAAAACTTATCAGAATCTCCTAAATAGTATATATCATACATCATATCAACGCTTGGTGATAATATATGTTATCCAACCTTCATATTAAACTTGAGCTGCAAAATTAATTTCTTTACACTGAATTTTCAATTAACACGTTGACCCAGATGAAGAAAAAATAACTACACGGTGTGATCGCTGCTACATGTAGCACAAAGTGTTACACCTGTTTAGTGCAGAAAAAACTTACCTTTTGTGAACCAAGCACAACATGCAGTTTAAATGAGGATGGCGGCGAACAAGATAACGAATGATTCAAGTCAGTTACTTCCCCCTAGCTTATGATACCAAAGGCTTTTCATGAGGCATTATGATTGGATAGCTAGGTTTACCTCAGAGAATTTGCGCTACGTGTGGCTACTGTCAGACAGTGAGGAGAGAAAACCCCTCGAAAAAAAGAGTTCGAATATCGATTTAGTCAATATTTTGGAACTTTTATTTCTCAGAGCATGGTCGATTTTAATCAGAATGATATAGGCTGCCTATACTTGATTTCCCTGATGTAAATGCTTAAAAATATATACACATATAAATACGCACTTAAAAATCCCAAATGTAAGACTCACTTGTAACTAAATACAACTTAATTGAGCAATTCATATTTGTAATCATTCAATAACCTGAAAATACTTTAATCTTGATAAATATATTGGTCCTCCTTGCACTGTTCACACACTGCTGATTTACTGTTTGTTTAAAAGCGTTCCCATCGGTTGTTCACAACCTTCAACCAATTTCACACACCAACTACAACATTCTTTCAATAAAGTCAATGATTTCAGCATGAACATAATTACATATTATACAAGTAAGGTATACTTTTAAATCGAGGGTCGCATTCTCTATTGCAACTGCAAAATGTTATCAATAGTGTCATTTTATTAAGATATACAGCCTATGCTGAAAAGTATCATTTAAAGGTCGAATCAACAAGATAGTTATGTCGCAAACTTAAATCAAAATAGATGATTTGCGAATCTTAAAAAAATTACTTAAGAAATATATGAAGAGATTGATTTCTAGCTATTCCAAACTATTTATATAACATCAATATTTCTTTACCAATTTATGTTTGTTTTGAATAACATTTACCTGAAAACCTATCTTTAAAAACCAATGAGTACCTGCAATAACATTGGCTTTTTTCAGAAATTTTATTAACGCTTCATTTACTTTACGCATATATATATTGATATTTATTCAATCAAAGTTTTGTTGCTGCGAAGTCCTAATATATTTGGTATAAACTTTTATCAGAATCTCAAATTTGTTTCTCAAATCTTAAGAAAAGATTTACTTATGATTGGTCAATACACAATGCTGAACAGTCAAAATTCCTTTATGAATCCAGTGTCTTAAAAAGAGATTTTTATTTTTAGAGTAATGGAGTTATGCAAGAGTTATACAATTGGGTAATTGGTAATCTTCACTTTTAATGTTTTGACAACAAACGTTTCATTCTTCCATAAGGGATATTACAAATACAAATGAGATATGATACCGAGTTAAAGATTTCTAGAACAAAGTTTACTAAAGCATTTAATGTACGTTATTATCCAAATATGGGCATGGCATGGTGCTGTCCATCCTCAGATTTTCTTTTATCAATTTTCAACAACCATAATTGCCAGAAATATATTGTGCACTGAATGAAGATCAATGAAGTGAATCATCTTATTAATGTTTCCTTTGCAGATTAGAATATCATAGATATTACTGAAAACATGAACAATAACGTAATTCAACAAGCAGTATAAATGTAAAATATGAAGGTTACGGAAATGAGACATACTTTTGATGTTAAATGTATGATTTGTACAAACAATTTGCTGAACTCTTGAAGTTAAATCAAATCAAAAAGATTGTTTTTTTTTCATTACAACGATTACTGTCAGATGATTGGCTGAATTCAAGTTGCAATCAAGCTGTTAGTAGAAAGCATATTGACAAATGAGATTAATGAATACAATGTGATATTTTACGGCGAATTAAGATTATGGCAGAAATGTAAAAATATTATCTTTTTTAAGGTGAGGTGAGGTGATTTTGGATTTAACATCGCTTCATGTTTAATTCACTGATATCACGTCTTCTAGTATAATTGCAGACAGAAAACTTGCAAGAAAACTGTAGCTATGAATTGTGTTGAAATCATCTGGAACTAGGAAACCATGGTTAGTAACGAAACATGGGTAGTACTGCGTTGAAATTATATGTAGCATTGCACCAAAAACTTACTGTGTGTGCCGAGAACTGGACGTGGTTCAAACTCCGGACCTCTTAATCAAAAGCCTAATATGCTAACAAATGTGCTCTCACCCCGATGATCTCTTGGGGGAAATAAGAACAACATAAGAACAGTTCTAGTTATTTTCACTAAAAAAATAGTAGTTTCCATGACACATCAATTTTATGTGAAAAATCCTCATCATAATTCAACCATTACATGGTTTGTTCCAGATGCATATTGTTGTCACTGCAGTGCTTCAAAACCTTTTCCTCGTTACAGAGGCATCTTAAACGGAATCAATAAAAGAATCCTTTTAGCTGTTCAGGCACCATTTGTTATCATGAAATGCCCAAATATGCTAACATATTGAGGACAATATCTTCCAAAACTGATGCAGGCAGGATTAGTAACAGAGCCTCTAATCATTAGATATGTCGAGAACTCTTTTCTAGTCGGATAAGGCATAGAATTGAACATACTAACTAACTAACGTTAGGACAAACATATGCAACTTTCAACATGCTTTCTGTGTTTAGTATCATTTGCATTTCATCTTGCATTGAAATTGTGCTAGCGAAATAAACTTTATCATAAACTTACAGATGAAGAATACTGTTTCGAAACACGATTAAGCATACTAGAAACTGTAAATGAGGCTTGGCATTTTACCCAGAAATAGCTTCACTTGATTGTTTGATCACTAAACTAAATCATAAAAAAAAATATTAGATGGAGAAGATTCAAAGTTCAATAAGAACTCACACTCTTAATCTGTTCTTGTAGGCTATCATTTTGATTATTATCTTCTGTTAAATCAAAGTTCATACGTGGTAATGTTAACACTGGTGTAATGTTACTATTATTCTAAAAAGAACATTAGGAAAATATGTAGAAGTGGTATTAAAATCATCTTTTCAATGGCAAAATGATTACAGATAAGGGCGAATATATTAAACTAAAAAAACTAAATATACAATATTTACGTCTTTACGTTTGTATATATCTACATGAATGGTAATGATATACCAGTAATGCTTTATGTTTATTCTCTATGATCAAATAGGTATCCCTGTGTATATAACTTTTCAGACATTTCCTTTATGTTGACAAATGATTTGTGCATTTTCAGTTTATTATTTGATAAGATGAATGGGTTTAGCTCTTAGCAAAACTAATATTATGCCGACGAGTCTCAAACTGGATATTATCTGTTCTGCTTGTCCACTGATCAAAATGCAGATTCTAAATTAAAATAAAAGGGTCCAAGTTTCACACTAACCAATACTATCAAATTTGTTGAAGAAGGAAAGTCATTGTCATTTAATTAGTTGTCAATACTAGCAATACTGTAATATAGGAAGTGTCTTCATGTTTTTGTAAGCCTCAAGTCCACTGTACATACAGAAAAGGGCTATTTCAAATGAGATAGCGAAATATATATCAAGATAAAGTAAGTTTATTGTTTGAGTACAAAAGTCGAAATAATTTAAATTAAGATAAAAGACCATTACAAATTCTATGCATTGTTTCCTTATCTTGGAGTCGGTGGGTTGAGATTTGTCTTGTTTTAAAAAATATCGTAATTTTGCACGAGGTGTCCTTGAATTGGAAAAGGCACTACAACAAAGAAGGAAACTATATTCATTTTTACAAAGTGGATGTTCAATTGGAGTCTCCGAAAGAACGATATATCTAAACTCATTTGTCAGCTAAATCTGAACCATGTATAGTTAACGTTTGCTTCGGTGGACACCTGTTTATATTAATGTTTAGAAAGTTCTGTGCGCTGCCAACTTTTTCTTCCACGATGTTGCTATAGGCCCTGTTTGAGAGATGTTTCTACGTAGCATAGGGTTTCATATCAACATTTAACAACACATTCAAAATGTTTTAAAATACATGCTTGTAGTAGTGAAAGCAGAAACTAAAATGGTTACATGCAAATATCGCAAACAATTGGGATCTTAGAGTAACTCGTTTCTTGAATGGATCAAAAGCAGGGATGAGAAAAACAGGTCTAAATGTAGAAAATTGTATCATCTAGATCAAGTAAAGGGGTTATATTTCTTTAATCCTAAAGTCTTATAATTATCAAATGGATATGAATATGTGATTATGTTTTACCATAGATGTCATTGAGATTCAAATGGGGCGAAACTCCATGTCATGAGAAACACGGACTGTCTCTTTAAAAGTAATAGTCAAAGATTGTCATTTGACAGTTTATCAAGAGAAATTGCAAGATCAGGTATGGAAAACAAATAAATTTGAACAAATAAGTTCTCGTGTATTTTCTTTTCATCTTATGAGTTGTGGGAATTCTTGGATCACAATCTACATTTAAATGACACTACAGTTCAAGGTAAACTGCAACACTGCAAGAATTAACAAAAAAGATATCTGCCTTTCATGGATAAATAAGCAGATATCATTGATATGATTCCGATAAGTTTAAACTGAATATAAATAAGAAATTTTAAGAGGGGTCGACTGAGGCTAAGATAAAACCCATTCGAAGTTTCAGAGAGAATTTTTAAAATTTCCTTTGATTCGCCAATTTTTTACTTTGACGAAAATTATTCTGAGTTATCAAAAATTATCTTGGTAAAGACCGGCGACCTAGATATTGGCACAAGTTCCAGTACATGAACAGAACACAAGAATTGCAAGGGTATTTGACAAATAATCACGCGAAAAAGTTTACATGCAATATCCTGCAGCAACAATGATTTTGTCACACACACACAATTCTCATCAGCAATACCAAACATTGTGTGACTTGGTTCATGCTTGGACCACCTGTCCTCTTCGAGGTATGGTGTTCCATCTCCCCATTTAAACTGCTTCAACTCCTTATGGTAGGTGAGGTCAATCCATGCACATTCTGAAATAGAAACATATTTGACAGAGAAATCAAAATGATCTACAATCAGTATTGGGTTTTATTTCCTGTAGTGAAAACTTTACTATTGATTACTTTATCGATTTGAACTTTAACGTAACATTGGTTTGATATTTACAAGCCATAAAATAATGCTTATCTAACTCTTCAGCAACAAGGGCATATGACTACCATGGCAATAATTAAATAGTTTTGATATGGCATGATGAACAGGAGTAGGTTGACCATAATAATGTCTGTTGTCAAACATTTGATAAACACAAGGTAACTGAGTTGTAGCAAAAAGTTGTAGCATTACCGGAACTTGTATCAGTATGGATATAACCATTTGTTTTTTGATGGTGTAGAAGTCCGAATTGTAAATAATCATAAACATCTTGGAGTTGTTCTTTCCAAAAATGGGAAATGGGCTGAACATATTGAAAGTATGATACTTAAAGTTTCGAAAATGGTTGCCTCCATGCGCCTTTTGAAATATATATTGTGTAGAGTAAGCCTCAATAAAATCTATGTCATGTTCATTCGGCCACATTTAGAGTACGCATGCGAAGTTTGGGACGGATGTACTTTTGAACAAAAAAGAAAGTTAGAGCAGATACAACTACAAGCAGCGAGAATAGTGACTGGTTTACCTAAATATACATCGAATAGATCTCTTTACTATGAAACAGGTTGGGAAACATTGCAAGAACGAAGGAGAAAACGAAAGTTGAGTCTGATGTTCAAAATTCAAAATGATATGGCCCCTTCATACTTGAATGAATTACTTCCCATGAACGTGGGTTCTAAATCAAATTATAATTTACGCAGCTCGCACAATATCTCAATCCCTTTCTCTAGACTTAAACATTCAAAAGAATATTTTTTCCCATCTACAATAAGTTCTTGGAATAACTTACTAACCAATGTTCGTAACTCGCATAATATTTCTGCGTTTAAATCATCAATATCCAACTTGAAGGCACACGCACCTATGTACTACTCGTACGGTAAAAGAAATCCTAATATAATTCATACCAAGTTGCGGTATTCAGTTAGTAGTTTGAACTTTGATTTGTATAGATTTGGGATTAAAACTGATCCTACTTGTGTATGTGGTAATGTTGTTGAGAACTCATATCATTATTTCTTTGAATGTCCGTTGTATAAACAACAGAGATTAAAATTGATGTCACCTATTGAGCGCATTTGTACATCAGTAGGAATTGCTGTTAATCATAACATTTTGCTAGAAGGAAGTGCAGACCTATCACTATGTCAAAATAAAACTGTATTTAAGTTAGTACAATCATTCATTAGTGCGTCAAAGAGATTTGAACACATGTAAACCAATATTCTTCTTAATATGTTCTGTTCTGTCTCTATGCTATTCTCTTGTTAACTTTCTGCCATCTGTCTTTAAAATATGTAAATTACCATTGTACATCTCAAGGAGAGGGTATCCTAAGTTGGAGAACTTGTTCCTAATCCTTTTCATGTGAATAAAATATGTTTAAACTAATATAACCATATTTTGAGACATTTGGTGCGACCTCTCATGAAATATAATATGAATGAAATATTGATATGAACCCTAGATTGCTCAAGGTGACGTGGTGACCTTAAACAAGATACGGCAAAATAAATTACTGTTGCTCCCTTCCTTCGGTCTACTCTGTTCCGAAATTTGGAGATATCGTGTGAAACAAATTGCAAGGTGCATTAAAAAGGGGTCTAGATACCATAGTTAGCTAAGAAATAAGGTCAAGAACCCTGCCCATTCTTGTTTCGACCAATCGGTGCGGCGTATTTTTTACCCCCTTCCCGCGATTGCTTCCTCGGACATCAACAGGCGACATTGGGGGCTGGCACAGGATTTGCGTCCAGACATTTTACGAAGAAATTGCAGTAATATCAACTCAATAAAGTCGTAACAGTGTTAATAAAATTGAACAAAAGGTCTCTTCTTTAGGAAATTCTTAAGAGACAGCATATCAAACTCATATCGGAGATGTATCAATGAATTGATGAGAGGTGAGTCCACCATGCTTGGTTCGTTTAAATAAATAAAAGTGTATTTTGGGGGTTATTTAAAGTAAAACTTTCCCAGTCAGTAAACATTAGTTGACTTGTTTCTTTTCAAGGTAATTTTGCCTCAGGTGAAGTGAATAAACAGAAGTCAAATATTTTATTTTCAAATAATAAATTTCCAAAGGCCTAGTTGAAATCTATCGATAACAGGCATGTGTTCCCCGTTAGATTTTGGGGTGAACAAAAACTTGCTCATATATAAAATCAAATCTTTTGAATACTACAGCAAAATAGTTTTAAAAATTAATCTGACTGTATCTGAGCAGTAGAGCAGTCCTCTGTATACGCACATATTGCGACAATCATTATACATATAATAGTAAAAAGTTTCTGTTAAGATTTCATGCTTTTAGGCATGACTCAGTTATTGAATGTCAATTATTTCTAATATTTTCTTTTTGCAAAAATGTTTACTGGATTGAATAAATTACTTTGGTTCTTCATTAAATGATATTTTTATAAAAAAAGCACATATCACACTATCTCCCTATGAATTGAGAAGCTATATAGTTACCTAATAATTCTTATCACAAGTTTCATAAGTGAAAACAATTATATCTACTCTAAATACAGGTGTACAGTCACTAATTAAATGGTTAATCCAAAATGCATTTTAATAATTAAAAAAAAATGTCCAAAAATTACATGATTTTTAACATGTTTTAAAGGCTAATAAAATTTTAGAAGAAATGAAAATTATGTGATGACCGAACATAAAGCCCAGTCCGTGTTGCTTTGAATAGGGAGTTCATGCACACATAATTATGAACCACAGCATTTAAACATTTTTTCAGTATCCATTCAGTAAAGAAATAACATCATCTGAGTCACTAACCAGCCATTCTTTGAAATGAAAAACACATGAAACCATCATCAGCAACTTTATTGTTTCACTGTTTCATAGTATGGATCAAGGCCAATGCCGCGACAGAGTTCCTGTTTTCATGTGACCAAATATTTTAAAACAGTTATTTTGTTCAAAATTCAGCAATTATTTAATCAATAGAATGTATTTTCAATTTATCAACCATTTCTGAGACATGACAAAACTCTGATTAGCCGTAGTCGTCGACTGAATACTTTTACTCACATTAGTCGACACTTCCGCATGTTTGTCCGAGGTTACTAGGGGCAGTCATTCGGGGGCGGGGCTTAAATCCCTCCATTTAGTAACAGTCAAAGTCTCCATACTAATACAAGGGGCAGATGTCCATGCAAAAATGAACTCAAAATCAGGAGTGTTTATGTAGAGTTTAGATTATTGTTACCAGCATTCCAGCTGTGTTACACGTAGATGCTTCCATCTAAAAGAAAGATAGCACGCCTTTAAACGACCCAAGGTGATTCTCAGTGCTACCCTTTTTTCTCTTCACTTTTTCATACCAGTTAGATCTCCACCCCACTCTAGCATTTGCTAATAATTATTCAGCATAATTTCTTGTGAAAGAAAAGATACCAGACTATTACAAGTGAAACATAGAAAAGGGACGACTAGTTTTCTCCGGAAAAGATTATTGGATTTGTAGATATGCAGACCATATTTCAGCTAATCTTTATGCTCTTCTCCAAACAACATTTAAACAGTTTATACAACCGAGCTTCAGATAATGCTCAGAATGACGTGTTCCTGCCAAAGCAAAGTCGTCAACAAGATGAGAGACAATCTTTTTAATGGTTTATAACATTTGCCGAGTTGTTTATTGCTATGCTAAAGTGTGACTCATAACATACTATCTTGTCGAAGACCAATTTCTTGAAAGTGTGGACTCAACATAAACATCAAATGGGAGTTCTTGTAAAATACATATATATTGAGACAAACGACCTTGATAAATCTTTCAAAACTCTTCCTTCCATGTTGATACATGTGTTAAAAAATTGTTGACACTGCTTTTCCTGTTTTACCAGCTAATACTTACCGATCTGATTTATGTACTGGATAGTTACATGGTTTACAACGCAGTGCACATCAGTAAATAAACTGTAAACTGTCTCAAATATAAAAGAAACCTAATCTTTGGTTTACAATTCCACCCCTTTTCTTTGTTTTTTACTTTTTTCTCTCCCTTTTTTGTCTTTTATTTCTTTCTGATGCATACCTGTGCTAGGTTTTGTATTTTTAAAAATTTCTTTTACCTTCTTGCTTCTTTTTTTCATTAACAAAATTTGTTTCCCAGTTCTGAAAGCTCATATCCTCTTTCGGCAGTACACCTAGTACCATCTGTAACATCAATGTCAGCTGATTTGAGACAATTCCTGAAAGTTTACTTTCATTTATTTATATTTTCTGAAACCAATACATTTAAGACTTCACTAGATAAACAAACATAAGTAGGAATAATAAGATTAAAAGGATTTCAGCTAACTGTAGAGGTCTTGCAGATCCAAACAAAAGAAAACAAGTTATGAATTTATTTAGGAAAAAATCCTACTCAATTATTTTCTTACAAGACATTTATGTAGCTAAAGATGATATCGATAAAGTGAAGAATGAGTGTGGCTTGCAAAGTATAATTGCACCATTTGGATGTTACTCTAGAGGGGTAGCTATTTTTTCCATTTACCATAGATTTCCAAATACATAGAACACTTGTTGAAGAACATGGAAACGTTTTTATTGCAGACGTAACTGTAGACGATCAGAGATTTACCACTTCAATTCTTTATGATCCAAATGTAGATTATCCGTTTTTTTACCCAAAGATATTTGAGAATATCTGCAATGTTGACAATGAATCCATCGCTTTTAGTGGTGATTGGAACTTAGATCTTGATCCTTTAAAAGATTTGGATTATTACAAAAATATTAATAAACCCAAAGCCCGGGAGATTGTTTTAGATAAATTAGAATCCTTAAATCTTGCTGATTTTTTATACGAGACTATCACCCTGATACACTTGGTGGAAAAAGAATCCAAGACAACAAGCAAGACTTGATTTCATTTTAGTTTCTCAGGATTTAATTAATCTTTTGCTTGATTCTGACATATTACCTGGCTATAAAACAGACCACTCAGCTATTAGCCTTACTTTCTCTAATTCCAATAATCAAAAAAGATGGAGAGGGTATTGGAATTTTAACACTTCTTTACTCTAACATTCTGTGCATATCTAGTTAGATCAATCTTAAGAGAGACAATTGATAAATACGCAAATATTGATTTTAATGAAAAAGATGTAAATGATATGGATATCAAACTTAAGATTGATGATAGCTTATTCCTAGAAACTTTTTAATGATGGTTTGTGGTAAATCAATCTCTTTTTCATCATATATCAATAAGAAACCAAGGAAGAAAACTAACGAATTAGAAATTAGGATCAAAGATTTTGAAGATGCCATTAGGAAGGATTTTCAAATTGTAGATGAGGAATTATTAGCTGATTTTTCCAAACTTAAATTAGAATTGCAACAAATTAAAGAGGAGGAAGCAAGAAAAATCCAGCTCAGTATGGTATGAGGAATGAGAATAACCAACCAAATACTTTGTCATTTAGAAAATAAGAATTATGTCAACAAATCAATGAATAAGATTATCAATAGTAAGATTGAGGAAATTACTGAATGTGATTCTATTTTAAATGAAGTAAGAAACTTTCACTAAAACCCTACTCTGCTGAAGTTAAATCTGAGAATACTAGCAACTTAGGAAATGTGGTAACTCCAACTTTGAATGGTCAATTGAGAGAGCAGCTTGAAAGAGAAATTGATATGAATGAAATATCAAGGACAGTTAAAGGAATCAAAAACAATAAAAACCCTGGATTAGACGGATGCCCTATTGTTTTTTAAAAATTCTTTTGGAATGAACTGAAGTTTGGATCTTTAGATTTATCAAAGATGTCTTCAAAAGAAATAAAATGTCTCTTACCATGAAAAGAGGTATTGTCACATGTATACCTGAAGATAAAATAAATAGGACTTTCCTTAAGAACTGGAGACCAATTACTTTAATAAATGCCTGATACAAAATAATTAGTGCCTGTATTTCCAAAAGACTGAAAAGTACACATACATGAGAACCAGACTGAATTTATAACTGGTAGAACATTAAGTGAAAATACAAGGCTGCTATATGATATCGTGTTTGAAACTAAGAAAAGGGATTTCTCAGGGTTACTAAATTAATTTGATCGACTTTGAAAAAGCATTTGACACAGTTTCAAAGGATTTAAATTGATTCTGTATTAGTAAAATTTTGTTTCGAACCTGAAATTATATGCTGGATCGATATCTAGACTTATGATACCTCTTCATGTGTAAACCAGAATGGGCATCTCTCTGATTTATTTCTTTACCAAAGAGGTTGTAGACAAGGTGACCCAATATCACCAAACTTATTCCTTTTTGTGGCTGAAATCCTGGGTGTATGATAAGACAAACTGATAAGATTAGAATTATTGTAAGTGATGCTGATTAATATAAATTAGGTCAGTATACTGATGATGGGAGGGTACGAGTACATCATCGTGTACATGAAAGAGCAGCTCCTAATTGTGTTCAAGAGGTCCATCATGATTTTTTTTATTTGACAACTTGCTTCATAGATCCTGTTTGCCATTGAATGGATAAATACACATATTAAAATAAAATAGAGTTGTAAAAGTCCAAACAGAATAAATCAATTGTTTAATATTAATAATCATTATGTTGGTTGATCTGACGTGCTGTCTCTTAAATCGGGATATCATTTCCATAAATTCTTAATTATTATTCAGATAGTTGAGATACCAACACACTGTATCTACTCAACATGGTGTGTAAATATGCAGTATTTGTATTTACAAATAAAAATGCAAGTAAATTAACAAATGTGAAACTATGACGTACGTTACGTGTTTATGTGTTAATACTTGCAAAGGAGTGAACATTATGCCGCCATCAAATCACTGTAGCGGTAGATTGAGAAAGACAATCTAACATGAAGATTGACAAATGCTTATAAGTGATATTTGTATTTATAATATGTAAGAGTGCGTCTGTTTTTATTAGTTGTTGTTCTTGAACTACTGTTGTTTAGGTATAAGTAAGAGAATTTGTCTCTCATAACATTTTAACCAATATAAAAGGTGCAGTGTCTAATGCAGTTTACTTGTCAATTTCATTTGGTGAGACAATGAAAACAATATCACTCTCTCTCCCTCCTTCTCTCTTTGAGTATGATTGAAATCAGACAAAATATAAACACAACGGTGAATTATCACATTCTATATTCCTGTAAAGTATCAATATTCAGCACCTGCATATATCTTCATGAAACTATAAAACAATAAAGACTTTATGGCACAAGGCTAGACAGTTTCCGTTCAACAGTCGCTCACAAAGGCTGTCGCTAAAAAGCGGTGCTTTGTACTAATTGGTCTCAATACAGCAAGCAGCGTCTGTTGTCAGTGGCCCAGGCGTTGAGCCGTGAAGCTGTCTCAGAGTTAAGCCAAGAATAACATTTGCTGGAAAACATTGTTCCAAAGCCAGAGAGACTGTAAGTTAGATATCCACTGATTTGTTACTATTCGATTGCCGACTGACCTACATATATTTATAAATTCAATGTTACATACTGCATATATGGGAACAAAAAATCATAATAAAAGCCAACTTACCCAAACTGTCTCCCATGTAGGCCTGTTTGAGTGTGTCCTCACTGAAGCCCTCTTGAAACTGTGCAAGTAAACCCCCCTCCTCATTACAGAAAACCCTGGCATCAGCAAATGAAAGTGTCCTGCTATAGTACTTTAACTGAATTGATTTGTTCTTTTCTTTCGATGGGCCTGAAAAGAAAAATTCCGATCAATTTCAATGTTCCCCCATCCCCTACCCCCTGAATTATGTTATTCTTCTAAAACTTCAAACCTGGAGGTTTTGAAAATCATATGCATTTGATAGATGATACAGAGCATGTACACTTTACAGGTAAGACGTCATTATTTATATTCATGCATGGTGTAACAGTTACAGAAAATAAGTGTAGTTCAACCCTTTAAAATGTGTATATTTAACAATTCAAGAAATCAGAATCAACTATCTAGCACTGTCTTTGTACAATCAGTAATAGCTGAATTCTTGACATTTATCTCACCTTCCACGTTCCTATACTTGAGACAAACTGGTGTTCTCGATCTACTGTATACGATACGAGACAAACTTGGGCATGTAGTATTTGAAATGCCACTTCTCTTCCATGTATCCTGTGATTGAAAGGCAACAGAAAATGTTCGCAGTATGTCCAAAATATCTCTACTTTTAAAAATGTCTGTCTTAAATCTGCATGAAGTAATTTGCCAACAAATCAGTAAAAACGAAATATATAACATTTGCAGTATTTCATGAATATCTCTCCTTTTAAAAATGTCTGTCTGAAATCTGCATGAAGTATATTGCTATAAATTCACTAAAAAACGAATCTCCTTTACCTTAACTTCTTCAGTCACTGCCTGACCTTCGGTTACATTCTTCAAACTCGAACTGTAACAGCTGTAACTGTCGTGGTGGTAAGTGTAAGATTTACAACCAAACGTTGTTTTGCAGGTCAACTTGCACAAGGAAATGCCAATGGGACCTCCGTGCAGAAGTGTTGTAGATGTTGGACACAGGAAACCAAGGAAAACCAAACTCAACATGTTTTCCATCTGTCAACTTAGACCAAACATATTATTTCTGTATTTCTGTAGTTCCTCCTTTGCAAAAAGACCTTTTTCTAAATCAGATCAAACTTCAAAATTACTTATTCAAGAGAGAAGACAGGTCATCAAATACTCATATTGTCAGCTGTGTTTTTTAACTACGAGTCGAATCCTTGTTTAATGTTTGTAAAGGAAATATATTAGAATTATGGAAGGTCCAAAAAAAAGAGGTTTTGATAAAATACTGTTTAGAGTGTTTTTGAACGTTGAACAACAATGTAAATATACAACTGATTTGTCAATAATTATGGAGTTGATGAAATAGATATTTGGATTGCATTTTAATGTTGATAACTCATTGACTTTTTGTTAAATGTAAATGTGATTTTTGTTGATTAATTGATATTGATTAAAATACATCTTCTCGCTTAGAATTCATTGAAAAATATATAATTATTACTTTTCAACATTCACTTAATAAGTAGCATCAATGAACTTTGAAAGAGAAGGAAAAACATAGAACTATTTCCCAAAAAATTGTGTAATGTTATAACATGACAGTATATACAATGTTAGTCAAATTCTGCGTTTCCTTTTTATATTGAGAGGAAGTTTATAAAAACATCTTTATCAAACTTATATATATATATATAAGATACCCACGGCATTAAAATAATGGAGAACAATGGGACCGACGACGTGCTTTATTTGATGATACAACCATGCGCGAGGTTAATGACGTCATTTCAGTAACGTTACAAATGACGTCATACTGGCCTAGTCCATTAATTAAACTTGAGGGGGCTATTGTCTATCAATGCTGACGGCGTCTGTCGATTCGAAACCAAAAGGAGAGGTGTGGGTTTGCAGAGAAAGAAAAGCACAGACGTAACGTATCCCCTGGGGACATTCACGTTTGTCATAGAGCGAACCGACAAGGTGGAGGAACAGCCGTTATATATAACTCATGTCTTGACATGCAACCAACAGATGAAACAAAACAGACGTTTTCCAGTCTACAATATCAGGACTTAAAGTTTGTAGTTAATGGTGCAACAATCAGAGTCATACTTGTCTATCGTCCTCCTTCTTCCTGCAAGAACACGGTATCAACTGATGTTATCATCGGAGATCTCTGTCAACTGATAGAAGCAACTATGCACACCAACGTAAAGACCATAATGCTGGGCGACTTTAACATCCACGTCGACGACAACACCAACACCTTGGCGTGCAGGTTTTCTGACGTTCTGTACTCTCTTAATTTGAAACAGCATGTTACATGCCCAACACATAAGAGTGGACACACGCTAGACCTTGTCATCACAAACCAATCGGATGATATCATCTCCTCTGTTGATGTCATTGATCACGGAATCTCAGATCATAGTTCTGTGGTGTGTTACCTTGATGTGAAGCGACCATCTGCTCCCCGGAATGTGATCACATACAGGAAAACAAGGAGTATCAACATCGAGCAATTCAGAACAGACATTGCTGCCAGTGAAATATCTATATCCTCTTCAGAAACAGTTGATGTTAACTCGTTTGCACAAGCCTACAACACGGTTCTCCAGGATCTCATGGACAAACACGCTCCACTGAAGACTCGGAGTGTAGTGATCAGACCAGATACAACTTGGATGACTGATGAAGTGAGACTTGCTAAACACAAACGACGTCGTGCTGAGAAAACATGGCGGCAAACCAAACTGGAAATCCATCGACAGATATTCCAAGTATCCAGGAACAAAGTTAACATTCTCACACGCCAGGCGAAAATTAACAAGATCAAAGAATCCGTCTCCGGAAACAAGAACAACCCTCGACAACTCATCGCTCTCACAAACCGACTCACGAAGCAAAGAACCAACACCACAAGGCGAACGGCAGAAACATCAGAGCACCAGGCGAATTCCTTAGCTGACTTCTTCATTGACAAAGTAAAAAGACTAAGATCAGAGTCACTCTTCACCTCTGCAGAGTCTTACCCAGCATTAACAAATGACCGTCCATTTTCTGGGAAACCACTGACAACTTTCGCAAAGGTTGAGCAAACAGAAGTTACTGACACAGTCATCAAAGCCCCAACCAAGTGCTGTGTACTGGATCCCTTGCCAACGTGGCTAGCAAAAAGTTGTCTTGACAGCCTAGCCCCAGCTATGACATCACTGATTCAGGCATCACTCACTGAAGGCGAGTTCCCATCATGCTTCAAGAAAGCCATCATCACACCCATTTTGAAGAAACCAACTCTTGATACCAAAGTGCTAAAGAACTTCCGGCCAGTGTCAAATCTGCACTTCCTCTCGAAGATCATGGAAAAAGTCGTGCTGAAACAACTCAACAGCCATCTCTCAACATGTGGTCTTCATGAAGTGTTTCAGTCTGCTTACAAAGCTAAGCATAGCACAGAGACTGCCCTAGTGCGAGTCCGTAACGACATCCTACGCAGTATTGACAGGCAAGAGGTGGTGCTGCTGGTTCTGCTCGATTTATCAGCAGCCTTCGACACTGTGGACCATGCCATTCTTCTTTCGAGGTTACAACACACCTTTGGGATCAGTGATGTTACCAATAGATGGTTCAATTCATACTTGTCTGGTCGACACATGCAAGTGAAGGTTGACAATTCTTTCTCCGAGACCCATCCACTCGAGTATGGTGTTCCCCAGGGGTCAGTGCTGGGACCAGTGCTTTTCTCTATCTACATCCAGCCCATTGGCAACATCATCAGAAAACACAACCTCCTGTTTCATGGATATGCCGACGACAACCAACTTTACATCAGCGTGAGACCACAAGCATTACCACTTTCTCAGGACAAGTTGACAAGGTGTATCCATGACATCCGAGAGTGGATGTCCAGCAACTTTCTAAAGTTGAATGACGACAAGACCGAGTTTATCATCTTTGGCACCAGGCAACAGTTGAGCAAGGTCCCAAGCAGTCCTCTTCTAGTCGGCGATGCCCTGGTCATTCCAACTGACAATGTCAAGAACTTCGGGGTAGTCTTCACGAGTTCCATGTCAGCTGACCAGCAAGTGTTGAGTACCTGCAGAGCTGGCAACATCCACCTGCGCAACATCGGCAGGATCCGAAAGTTCTTGGACACAGAAACAGCCAAACTTTTAGTCTATTCCTATGTATCCTCCCGACTGGACTACTGCAACTCCCTCGTCACTGGATCTCGCAATATCCACAGCCTGCAAGCAGTTCAAAACCGTGCGGCGAGAATCATCACCCGAACCAAGCCGAGAGAACATATCACTCCTATCCTGCGTCAGCTACACTGGCTACCAATCCATCAGCGGATCAAGTTCAAGATCCTCGTGCTAACACACAGAGCTGTGCACGAACCAGACTTCCCCGCCTACATCAGGGAACTCATCACCGAGTATCGTCCGCCCAGGCAGCTCAGATCAGAATCTAGTCGACTGCTGTCTGTTCCTACTACTAGTACTAAGATCGGCGGTGACGCCTTCTCAGCAGCAGCCCCAGTACTGTGGAACTCTCTCCCATACAAACTCAGATGTACAGAGAACGTCACTTCATTCCGTTCTCAACTGAAAACCCACCTCTTTTCTGAACTCTAACACGTCTAGACATGTTCAAGCGCCGTTGAACAGCCATGTGTTGGAAACTAGGCGCTCAACAAATCCATTATTATTATTATTATTATTTTCAAATTCAAATTGACTGTTCATACATGATAATGGTATCGTCCGAATATGTTCTACGGCCGGAGGCATCAATGTTATAAAAATGTTTTTGTTACAAATATCATAATTTTTCAACTGTTTTTATATATAAAGCAAGTAATTGTTAAGGGTATCTCATATAAGAAATAGAAAACTCGTGTTTTATGCTCCCTGCTATGTTTTATTCAACGATAGATGCACACCAACTCGTCTTCTATTTCTTAAATAAAGATAATCATCAAATATTAGTTAAAAGAAACAAATTATTAAAGCTGAAGTTTGATTTACAGCAGTTTGTATCAATTAAAAAATATCACTAAAGAAATAGAAAATACTCACACACTAATTCAAAAATATAAAGGATATACCTTGTAAGGATTTTTTTTGGAAAATAAAAGATTTATTTATCATATAGAATTAAAACATTTTGAAACACATTAAGAATGAACCAAGCATTATTAACGCAGAGAACAATGACTCAATTAAAACACCTGTCTCTACTATGATACTTTTAAAAATCGACTTTATATTGGTTAATTGGGACTTGATATTTACATGGTTACAGAGTGAATATATGCAATCATATACATTGCATATACAGCATATGAGATTCAAATCAATATATAAACTTAAGAGTGTTTTCTTACAAAATGAGCCAAAATTAGTTGTTGAATATTGGTATGAGTGGCCGCCAATTAATAATTTTCAAAATCTCTTTGAATTGTTTTTGTGATAAGTGAATTATTATTTCTTACCCCTGTGTTATTGATTCGCTTTTACGCTGACTACGATAAGGACTTGAGCACATTCGTTATCGTAAAATGGCAATGAAAAGTCTAATCTTGTTTAGATCTTATGAAATAATATGGTGAGCAAAATGGCTAGGAATGCTAAGTTCAAAATCAAACTGACATACAAGCTTTTCAATTGCTTTGACTTTTACTTCGTCATTTTGTTACAATGGTAAATGTTAAGTTTTTCGTTTATACAAGTATTAGAAATAATGAACTGTATTCGAATAAATAATATCACTTTTGATAACGATTCCAAATTTTAAAATAAAGGCGACTGCTTTTAGCAATTTTCCAATAAACATTTAAGATTTGAAATTTAAAATTTAAAAAAAAAGTTTTATGTAACTGGTACGAGATACGGAGAAATGATTACTATTGTTGTAGCCATGGAATCTATTCATACAGACGTATATGGTCGACATATACATATACATTATGTTACGTGTATAAAGAGCAATAAAGATGCTGCAAGTGCTGCATAAACATGTATTTCTGTATATTTATCTCTTAATCATCTGCCTTTCTTTCCCACATCATATCTATGTAACCGCTAAGTACATTTTAAAATGTTTAGTATAACAATGTAAAGAAACATATAGTCATGTGTTGCCTTTAAACTTTGCAAATGAGACCGGGACAATAAAGTAGCGGAATGTAATGCGACAACAGTAATATTTACCACCATTTGTTCTCAAATAGCTAAAGGTGTCCTAGTTATACTATATATACTATGTACAATCAAGTGTTATCATTTATGAATTTTTCAAATCGTCGCAAAAAAAAAAAAATATATATATATATACATTATTCCCATATACAAAATCAAATAAAATACGTAGCAAATAATACGAAAATTGTCCTGAAAATAACCAATATGAAAGTATGTTTTCACTTGCCGACACTACCCACCTCTCACAGGTGCATCAATTCTTAGATCTTCAAGTCTTCCACTTTGACCTTGACACTTAATTTGACCGTCAACCTCGTTTTATTTATCGCGGTACTACCATTCTAAATAGTACATCCTCAAAGTCGCAATCTTTATTACTTGCCCGTGTAAGATACTACAGTGTAATATTATTTAAATAGTGTAATACCGCTGCACGTCACAATATTGTGTGTTTGTGACGTCAAAATGTTAGCATCAGCGTCACAATGGCGTCTAAGTCGTGGGAATGTTTCATTCAGTACACGTTCGGCAATCTTGCTTGATTACTGAGGTCTAATATTAATTCCTTCAATTCAAAACTATATTTTATTAAAATTGTTAATTATTTTATACCAACTCGCCTTCGCTCGTTTTATACTTAATCTTTAACTTGTTTGATAATAATAGTATAAAATAGAAGGATATTTTGTATCCTCTATAAATATACGTGTAGAAAATCTGACCTTATTCTAGTTGCCTACATGAAGATAAAAGTTAAATGAAGTTGTCTGTCAAAGTGTTTGCGATATGTGGCATTTATAGCATTCTAAATGTAAATGTAATAAACCTTTGTTAACAAGCTGTATACATATTGTTGGTATTATTGAGGAGCTGGAATGTGCATTGGTTCGTTCGTCTACACAAGCGTCATTGCAAGTTGTCTGCATATTGTAACAAATTGCCACCTACTGTTAAAATTGTAGCAAATGAAATGTATAAGAAACGTAGAATGTTAGGATGCTAAGATAAGAATTGGCATCTTCTGACACCAGTTTAGCACAGACAAAACCTAGTCATCAGCGGACCACTCACCTTATCTGTCTTTAAATCGAAAAAATTCGTAAGACACTAACGTATACGTTTATCTAGTTGTTAATATAACAATTAAAGATGAATTTCAATTTTCCTTAATGTGTAATTTTTTCTTGACTTGCTTGTCAATGTTAACGTTAAGATTATCTCTTTCTTCGGACTCGTCAAAGTTTGCCAATTCTATTGTTCTCAAGTTTCGCTGGGTAGGGACACATGTTTTCCCTGCAAAAATATAATTCCATTATAAACGGATACCTCTTGTATGATGCTGTAACACTGGATTGTTATTGTACAGCTTGGGACTGGTGTTATTGTTATTTAATAACAAAGATTTTACAAAGTACAATTAACACTGTTTTCTGATTTAGATCTTTGTTGTTTTATATAAGCAAACCTGATAGCATGCCGAGTTAATAAACACATATAAACATCCTTCAGTATTCAAAATTTTCGGTGTGCTTCTTTTTATGTTCTCTCTGACTTAATATTGATAAGGAATATTCGCCATTACCATTGCAATCACTTGAAATCTCATACAATTTCTATCTTACAAACTTTCAATTATAAAGTTTTATCTTTTCTCGACCACTGAAACTTGTTTTAAAAATGTTATTTGAATGCATGTTATCAAAAAAAAAGCTCACCTTGCAAGAGCTCCACTTAGCTTGGAATCTTCTGTCAAATAAAACCTCAATCCAAATTTGTCTCCACTCAAAGAGACTTTTATTTTCAAGCTTAGATCTTTTCAATCACGCTTTATACTTGTATAAAAATATAATTGCATGTTTGCTAATGTAAGCAAATTCCACATTAATATTCACATATCTTGTATGATTCGAAATAGTTCAACCCTAACATAAAACCCTTATTACAAAAGCCTTTTCACATAAGGAACTATGAATTAGCAGCTAACCTCTTAAAGCTACAGAATGAGCGTTTGAAGAAGTGTATGGTAGTGTTGAAATTAATAAATTCCTGATAGACTTGTCACTGAAATAAAACAATTGCTTTAATGTTTATTCAACATCAATTAAATAGTATTGACTAAATAATGTTCAAATTGAAATAGATAAGACGAGAAAATAACAATCACCCCCCATAAAGTGCAAAACATTGTTGGAGCGACAGATTACTTATCAAACATAAACGTGAAATAGTGTGAGCTCTTGTCTTGCCAAAGTAATTTCAGGGAAGCATTGATAGTTTTTATAGTAAAGTGAAACTTTCTTTCTTGCCCATGTGTTATTGATTCGCTTTTGTGCTGACTACGATGATTCGTTATCATAAAATGGCAATGACAAGTCTAAATTTGTCTATATGTTATAGATAAAATGATGACCGAAATGGCTAGGAACGTTAGGTTTATCATTTAACACACATACCAGTTTTTTAATTGCTTTGAATTAAATTCTGTTTTTGAACAATGGTAAATGATAAGTTTTTCGTTTATATAAGTATTAGAAATAACGAACTGTAATCTGAAAAATAATAACACTTTTGATAACGATTCCAACTTCTAAAATGAAGGCTGCCTCTGTTTTAGCAATTTTCCATTAAACATTCAAGAATTTAAAAAATTTTAAGAAATTTAAAAACTAAGTTTTATGTTACTGGTATGATATAAGGATAAATGATTACTATTGTTGTAGCAATGGAATCTATTCATACAGATGCATAGTACGGTCGACATTTACATATACATTATTTTACGCGTATAAAGGGGGCGGGATAGCGCAGTGGTTAGCGCGTTCTGTTTCGGATCAAGAGGTCCGTGGATCGAATCCCGCCAGAAGCTCGGCAACTTTGTCTGCAGTAGAAAACTGTTCTACACGCAGTCAGGCTTTGGATGCAATGCTACACTGAGTTTCAGCACAGTACAACCTATGCTCGCAGGTTTCACCGCAATGCATAGCCACAAAGGTGATGCAGGCTTTCTCCCTGCAATAATACTAGAAGCCGCGATATAAATGAAATAATCTGGAAAGCAAAGTTAAACCCAAACTCACTCACCCACTCACTCACCCTTGTGTACAAAGAGCAATGAAGATGTTGCAATCGCTGCATAAACATGTATTGTTCTTCATAAACATGTTTATTTTTTAACCATCTACTTTCTTTCACACATCATATCTATAAGATACTGTAGCGTAATATTTACACGACGATATTAAACTGGTGTAATAACGCTGCGTGTATGAAGTTACAACATTGCGTGGTTGTAACGTCACAGTGGCAATCGCTTTCGGCAATCATGTTTGATTACTGAGGTCAAATAATAAACAGAATACTGTAACATAGTTGTTATGAAACCTATGTTATACTTTGCTAATCCCATCCCACAGTAATCCCTATAATATAGTATGTAGTATGTAATAATCATTAAGCTGTTGTCAAGTGACAATGTTTTGACAACTGAGCCTGGTGGGTATTTAAGACCCAGGTTTGATTTAGAAGTCAGTTGCTTGATGTGTTATTGCTTATCAATGTTTCTTTGAATTTATCTCTTTCTTCCAACTCGTCAAAAATCGTCAATTGTATTGTTCTCAAGTTTCTCAACATATGTATTGGTTAAGGACACATGTTTTTTGCTGCAAAGGGATACCTGTTGTATGATGTTGTTAATGTTTACTACACTGAATTGTAAATGTACAACTTGGGGCCGGAGTTCTTGTTGTATGTCTTCTGTCTGGCCGATTTCTCTGATTAAAAACATTAAAAACGACTTTAACTTGTTTTCTTCCACCAAGCCCGACCACAAGGAAATGTCACCAGAGATACGTTTAGAAATAAGTGCAAGTTGAATAAGTCTGTACTTGAATCTACACATATGGTATTTTGGCATGTGTCAAAGCAATACATTCTATCTCACTTATTTTAATTCAACATCCTAAGCTGTTCTGTTGTTTTTATAAAACGACTGATGAATTGCCTTGGTGTAATGTTGCAGGTGGGCAATCTCAGGAGGTGTTTGTTGATGATAGCCCGATGCAATTGAGACCAACGGAATGAACACATGATATATACATCCGTGTTCTCCTCAATAGATAAGCCTTTGACGTCATATAACAATGACGTGATAAACTACCCTTAGGATAAAAATTTAACATGTGGGAGGACATCGGCGGTTTGTACGACGATTTGAATATATAGAGATATTTATTTCGAATCCTGATTGGTTGATAGCCAATATAATTAAAACGTAAAGACTGACGCCACAAAGTGCACATTAAAACACAGCAAAATCAATTTCAAGTTCACAGTTTATTTCTGAAATTAAAATTATATGTTACAAATATAGAATGAAAATGTTAATTTTCATTAAAAAAACCCAATCATTTCACTAAACATCGTGAATTTCACATCAAATAAGTTGTAATCCAGAAAATATTATGTCAACTAAAACAAAGATATCACACAGATAACACGCTCATTATATAAATAGGTATATTCAATCATCATATTCAAAATCATGACATGGGCTTAAGATTGAAATTAATATTGAAATTAATCACGACTCGGAAATAAGAAGGTCTTGGAAAGTTTGGCAGATTTGCTGTCCTTCAAATCACGGCACAAGCCCTGTAGCCAATCGAGCATTACAAAATATGTACAAGGATTTTAAATACTGGATACTAGGGACTGGAAAATATATAAATCACGAAACTTACAACTGATATGCTGGTACAGGTATTATGTACATGCTTTGAGAAAACAAGGGTTTTTGTTCATTAGGAAAAGTAAAACAAAACGCGTTAATGCAGAGAATGACATTAATCAACCTATTAACGCCGAGGGCCGCATACGTAAAAAATAATGAGATCCTCACAGCGACAGCCGCATATAAGCGTCCGTTAATTAGCAGTTTCTCACAGCGAGAGACGCTTATATGCGTTAATTGAAAACACCTCTTATTTAGCGACAGCCGCATATGTGCTTCCGTCCTATAGTATTACAATATTTCAGTAACGTATCTTAATTGAGAAGGAATCATTTGTAGTGTTTTGACGGAAATTACTAGTTTTTACTAGAAAATACAACATGTAAGGCAGATGAACACATTACATTTATGAAGAGGATATTACTTAGCTTATACCGAGGCAAAACTTTTGATATATTTATTGGAAGATTGTAGTCTTGTGAAGATTTATTTATCACTTTTCTAGCACTCTGAGATATAGTTTATCTGTAAAAGGCATTAAAATAAAATATATTAAAGAGAAAGCATTATTATTGACATTTATTCGTGAATAATTTGAAGCTTAGCAAAAAATAAGCAGATAAACAAAATGAACAGGTACATGTTTTTTATCATTAGACATTATGCTTCATTGAGCTACGCCCATGTCTGTTGTGAAATAACTACATACACACCTGTAATTCATGAATCTCTCTTGCATTTATCATTTATCAAAGCACCAGGTCGTTCAATTCACTAAATTGCAAGATCTTGCGTACTCGATTCTATGAATAAGTCTAAAAAAGTGCTTCTATTTTGATAAATACACAATACAAGAAGAATTACCTACAGTGTTGAAAACCGTTTGAATATTCACTCAATCCGTTCATAGTAACGCTATGTTTGGCAACTCTAATACCATGAAATAACAATCCTGTAGATTATAACCTGTATACACGCCGCTATTCTTTGTCATAATAGCAGAAAAAAAATTAATGTTATATCATTGGACTGAAAAGTTTCATACAGCCACTACCACTTTCATATTATGCGCAGAACCCTCACCTGTAATTTATGCACCTCGCAGTTCTATATAAAGATTATTTAGTTTGCTAATATGCTATTTCTATGCGTTTGAGCTCAAACAAAAGACGGTAACTTTCGTTTTATTTCCAATATCTACACATTTTGTAACATCATAGTTCGTGGTGATATCATATTTAGAATTGATACCGCACCAACACATTATATTGATTATTCAAAAATGATAATCTGGCCTCGTCCAGTATAGGTAACCAATTCATGTGAAATACATGGCTAAATAATCATTTACAGGTGGAATACCAAACGTTGTATTTGCTACACATAGTTTGTAGACATGTCTGATGCGATAGTTATTTTTAAAACACAAACAGAAACATATATACAGTCTATTTAAGACAAAATCTACCCAATGAAGGATACAATAACTAGTTCGGGCATATGAGTAATCTATTTGAGTTATTTAGCACTTATCCTAGCTTAAAGTTTAAAAATTCAATTTTTTTTCACCCTTTCATTAGGTACGCATGAAGGTTGATATTAAACCTTTGAAAACGCTTTAAAGAGGCAAATAATTATAAACATGCACTATGATTATACAAAATCAATGTTTGTCATGTAAATAAGGAAGGTGGAGTTACAAATATGTTACATATGTTCCAAATTAAGATCAATCTTTATTCATTTGTAGTGGAGGGCATAGGCCCAGTCTACATTTCAGTAGTCACGGAGCGATACATATGTGCATTAAATGTAAAACGTCATAGGTAATAAATAATAATAAGGTAATACGCTTGATAGGCATTTGTCAATATACTATTGACGTAACAATGAATCTCTATGAGTCAGAGAATTGTATATACATATTGATAAGTTTTGGACAACATTGTGATTTCCAATAGACATTAGCATGTTAACTATGCAATAGTTGGACTTGAATAGAAATAATGCAGTAACATGTTGGTAACATTTACATACAAGCAAGAACTGGAATTCATTTTCAATAAAGTTCTCATTACATAAAGAGCATAATCTATTTTGTCTTGGCTGCTTAGTAAAACGACCGGTTTCAATCTGGAGGAGATGTGAAGCACATCTGAATCTAGCAAGGGCTGATCGAAATTTTGATAATGATAAGTTACATACGTAGAATTCAACACCAAATTTCAATTTAAAACAAGAATAAAAAGAAAATGTTGATGTATTAACAAGTGAAGTATACCATTCTTGTTCATGATTAACTTTTAGTCTAAACTCAAATTCGGTTAAATTTTTATCAATATTTCCTAAATTTTGCTGTTGTTCCCATTAAGCCAAATCCAAAAGTGTAAAAAATATTCTTAAGTTTTGATGCCCAGTTTGTTTTACCATTTACCGAATCTAAACATTGTGTTTTAACACCTCTTTAAAAATCGAGAGTCTGTCAATTTACATTTTTTGCACCAATATTTAACAGCTCTTTTATAAGCACAAATATACATTGGGTAACGTCCACACTCTCCCCTAACTACGTGGTTCGAGGTGGATCGTTTCACATTTAAAAACCGTTTCAAGCAAAATTTATGTACAACTTCAACTTCTTTGTAAAAATCATTTCCCCATATTTCGACCCCATACAAAAGAATAGGGTTAATTTTGATATTATTAAACCTTTCAAACGCTACAAAATCAATGTTTGTCATGTAAATAAGGAAGGTGGAGTTACAAATACATGTTCCAAATTAAGATAATATGGTGTAATAAAAAGAAGGAGCATGTTCCTTGTTGACTCGAGGGATGATCCCCTATTCCAAGGGACAACCACTTATCATCCATTGTATTGGTCATGCGGATACTGGAGAAGTTTTCATACAGTATCTATTCCCAAGAACCAACGTTTCATTCTACTGGGATTGATTGATGGTTTTGTATGAGTCACCTGCTTTCTTTTTAATGTTGACCTCTGCTCCATGTTCGATGAGTAAGTGGGATACAGCTTTAGAGCGGCGATGGTATTCATGGACACAGTTTTCTTTATCACAACGGGTACATATTGTACCTCCCTCGTAATGCATATCCCATCCAACACTTGTTTTCAAAGCAGCCTTCGCTGTTAAATGAAGTGCTGTGTCACCTTCTTTATTTTGTATATTCACTCCAGCGCCTGCTTTAAGTAACAGATCAACACAATCTTTTGATGCAGACGTTGCTGCCATATGAAGTGCGGTGTCACCTTTATTGTTTTGCATATCAACTGGATCACCTGCTTTCAATAAAGCGTCAACACGTTCTTTAGATCCCCTATAGGCTGCTTGATGAAGGTCCACTGTGGCACCAGCTTCCAGTAATACTTCAACACAATGTTGGAATCTCTTCTCTGATGATATACGAAGTGCTGTGCTACCTTGTTTATTTTGTGCATCCACTGGTGCACCTGCTTTCAGTAACAAAACAATACACTCTTTAGATCCACTCCTTGATGCTTTATGAAGCGGCATTTCACCTTCTTTATTCTGTATATCTACTTTAGCACCTTTGTTCAATAACAATTGAACACATCTTACAGATCCCTTCATTGCTGCTACATGAAGTGCAGTGTTACCATTTTTATCTTGTACATCAACTGTAGCCTCTTCTTTCAGTAACATATCAACACAACCTTCAGATCCTCTCTCTGCTGCTTTATGAAGTGCTGTGTCACCTTTGTTATTCTGTATATTCACTGCAGCATCTTTTTTCAGTAACATATCAACACAACCTTCAGATCCCCTCTCTAATGCTTTATGAACTGCAGTGTTACCATTTTTATCTTGTACATCAACTGTAGCCTCTTCTTTCGGTAACATATCAACACAACCTTCAGATCCTCTCTCTGCTGCTTTATGAAGTGCTGTGTCACCCTTGTTATTCTGTATATTCACTGCAGCATCTTTTTTCAGTAACATATCAACACAACCTTCAGATCCCCTCTCTGATGCTTTATGAAGTGCTGTGTCACCTTCGCTATTCTGTATATTCACTGCAGCATCTGTTTTCAGTAACATATCAACACAACCTTCAGATCCCCTCTCTGATGCTTTATGAAGTGCTGTGTCACCTTTGTTATTCTGTATATTCACTGCAGCATCTGTTTTCAGTAACATATCAACACAACCTTCAGATCCCCTCTCTGATGCTTTATGAAGTGCTGTGTCACCTTCGCTATTCTGCATATTCACTGCAGCATCTTTTTTCAGTAACAATTTAACACAACCTTCAGATCCCCTCTCTGATGCTTTATGAAGTGCTGTGTCACCTTTGTTATTCTGTATTCTCTGTATAGCACCTGCTCTCAGCAACATATCTACATACTCTTTATATGCCAGCTCTGCTGCTATAAGAAGTGCTGTGTTACCTTCATCATTCTGTTTATCCATTGTAGCACCTTTTCTGAGTAACACTTCAACACATTCATCAGATCCAAACTCTGCTGCTCTATGAAGGGCTGTGTTACCTGTCACGTCGCAACTGTCAATATCAGAACCTCTTTGTAGTAACCATCTAACAGCATGAAGTCGATGAAACATACTTGCAGCATGTAGTGGTGGCAAATAGGAACCGGGTGCGTTCACTGAAGCTCCCTTGTCAACAAGTACATTCATGATGTCGATGTTACCGCCTTGACTTGCTCCAGATAGACCATATGTCATAATACCTATGGTATCTAAATCTTTGTTCTTCTCAAACAGAAACTCTAAAATGCTTCGGTTTCCTCCCCTACAGGCTGAAAACAGTGTTTTCTCATTAACTTTTGCCCCTCTCTCTATCAACAGTTTTACAACTTCCAAATGGCTGTATGCACATGCATAACATAATGGAGACTCTCTGTCATTGTCTTGCACGTCAATATCTGCGCCACTGTCAGTCAACTCTGCCACAACTGACACAAGTCCATTTGCACACAGGTAGTGTAGTGCTGTTCTCCCGCCATCATCTCTTGCATTGGGGTCAGGTTTGAATGAGAGCAGCTGATGTACAAAGTGACAATCTTTGCTTTTTGCAGATACCATTAAAGGAGTTTGATTGGTCCACTTGAAATAGCGATGGAATCTTACATTTATGTTTAATGTCTTCCTACTCTCTTGCAAGTATAAAAGAACTTGATATGCAGCATATTTACAAGTTCCATATAGAACAATTTTTTCATCTTCTTCATCAAGTTTGATGTCTGAACAGTTGTCTAGGTACTTAAGGAGCTCCGGGGACTTGCTGCTGGGCACTAATGAAAGGAATGTATTGTCATATATCAATGATGAATGATCAGAATCAGCAAGATGAAGTATTCTTGTAAGTGGTGTTTGGATTTTATCCATCACCTTACAAACAAATGTCTCTTCTGTGAAAGCTTGATGGGGAAGTACATGCAAAAAATTGTTTGACATAATCTCAGCAGCAAACCGTTCAGCAAGATCATCTGCATAGAAGTTTGGGACATTTGCAATGAGGCTGGATTCATCTCTAGGTTTTAACAAATAATTTGCATACGACTGAAGACGGACTCTTTCATAGATAAATGACAAGTGGCAATGATTTATAACGAATACTGGGTCAAGTAAACACATAAGATATGCCACACTGTCATAAATAGAAGGATGGTCAAATGAAAACACATCATCTTTAATTTTCAAATAAGATCCAACGAGATCTCTTGCTGTCTTGAGTACTTTGTACTTTCGCAACTGTTGTGAACAAGCATTTCCGTCACCTTTTAACATCTCTTGAAACAAAACTTCCTTGTTTGTATCTTCTAGCAGTTTTGATATTGATTCATTTAAAAATTCAAGTGGTTTCATAAAAAATTCTTCTGCAATATTAACATTTTCTTCTACATGAATATCCTTAATGATTTTAGTGAAAAGGCGACAAACTAGAGGGAAACCATGTGGTACATCTATTCTGATGATGTTTTCTATGGTCATCGGATCTAACACAACTCCTGTTGAATTTGACATGTAAGTCCAGATAGCTCGTTTTTCGTCAATGTCTCTCTCCATGCTGTGATCCATTAACACCACATGTCTTTTTAATGTAAGGACGTCGGAGAGTCTGCCTAAATCAACAGTTACTGAATTCAATACGTAGCTACGTCCTATCAGAATAATAGTTGAATATTTCTCAGGCGCTTCTTTCCATCCTCGATGTGATTTGTGTTCCGTTGCCTTCAACAGTGGGCTGAGAACAGGCTCCCATTTTGACCATTTCACTTGATCAAATTCCAGATTTCCAAACACATCATCAAGCATGATAACAGGACGTTGAGAGCTCGAGATGACCTCATTGAACTCCTCCGGTGTCCTTACTTCGAACACCCGTCTTCCACTCTTGTACATTTCCTCTAGTGCCATGTAACCAACAGTGGTCTTCCCTTCACCTGGATTTCCTTTGATGGTCAGCCATCTTGTACCATTCTGAAGTTTGTCGAGGACCTCCTTCAGTGCAGCAGTTCTTACCATGCCCTCATTCCATTCCTCTATGTGACTGACTGTTGTCTCTGTAACGTGAAATATTAGAATTCAGATAGTTGTTTTAATGACCATAGACCTATATCATATCCCCCTTTATCATCATTAGCTCTTTTACAAGCGTATATCAACAATTTAATGTTGTTACTACTTTATGACTTGATGAATTTAACTTAATTAAGTAATGATTTTTCTGATTTGTTTTCATACGACTTGCAAGTTATATAACGCATTCTTTCCATCTAACAACAACATATATTTAAAAAAAATATAATCCATTGTGTTTTATGACTTTAATTTTTTCATTGAATACCAAATCTAAACGCAGTCAGACAAACTTTTAAATATATATATATATAAATATATATATATATATATATATATATATCCAATAAATCTATTCAGTGTACACATGCTGTCAGTAATTGCCCGAGTAAAATACCATTTTGTTACTGATTCCCTTAGAAATGCATAAAATTTGCGTCATTTCCATGATACAAGTGAGGAAAGTATAAGTAAATAAACCCTGAAAATAAAGCCATCGACAACAAATGGAATGCCACGGGATAATCAAATCCATTAATTACAATCCCCATTAGCTATGAGGCCAGTACGCAATGTTTCTGTAGAAAACGGGAAAACAAGTTGTAGGGCGTGGAACCTGTGGTCCTCATTAAGGGTTACAGTGTCATCGCATCAAAATTTCATTAGAAATTAGGTGATGTAGAAGAAGGAGAAATAAAAGACAGGCGAACAGATTGATCGCCGAATGCCAGGCACCAAAACGACACAATGTTATATGTATCTTAAGATGGGACGCGTCCAACTTGGAATTCCGATCTTGAGATGGGACGGCAGATACTTTAACATGTTCATATGATCCTTATTCTAAAGTTGAATTTAGTTATAACAGGATAACATGTATCATTTAGATAAGTGCTTTAGGACATCAAAAGATTTTTGATTTTATGTTGATTTTCATGACTTATTGGCTATAGATCTCTCATCGCATACGAGTCTTTCATCATAACCCAATACGATTTCAAAAGTAATTCTTATACAACATCTTATAAATTATTAAATTATATTCTTAAATATTTTTAATTATGACAGCATGTTAAGCAAATAAAAAGAGAAATCATATTCAATTATACACTCAAAACCTACTCTTCGTGAATACCAAGAATGCTAATCTAATGCCTTGTAATCAGTTCAATTTCTTACACATAAACCGTTCCGTTAAACAAAATTCCAGTGTACTTATTGTGTTTGATAGTCGAATCTAAAAGTGTATGTTTCTTGAACATAATTCACAAACACTAACCTATAAGTGGAGTTCCGTCAATGCTTATTAGATGTCCAGTAAATAAATCCAGTTATGCCTCCCCATGTTTCCGATCGAACCTGATCTGATCAGTGTCGTGATGCAAATGGCAAACATACCTGCTTGGTAGTTCAGAGATGGCTGTGGGGTGGGTGGAGGGGGGGGGGGGGATGTCCGAAAGAAGGGATTTTGGTAAACATCCGGTTCGGTTATGACACTAATACCTGTGTGTCACCTTCCAATTAGTGACAAGAATGTGTACCAGTTGTACATGAGCATGCTTGTAACACTACAAAGGTACACGCCGAGCGTTTGTTGTTTTAGTCAATGATCATCATTCATATTTATCAAGGCATTTGCCCCTATCGGCAATATCTCTGATAGGTAGAAGCAGACGTGATCAAACTATAACCAAAAACAACAACAAATGTTTATGTTTATTTTTATTGTATTGTTATTCGATGAAAGCTGTTTTGCCACACTAAATATATTCAAAATATTTTTTTCATTAACAGAACGATTATCACGTCAAGTAACCAAAATGAAATCTAACATCATCTATTGATTATTTATGGGGAAATAGCAGGCTTTTCAATAGATTCTTAAAAAATTACGAACTTAGTTTCGAAGATTTACGAAGGAAGATTATTGTTTAAAAATATTTTTTCAATTTTATAAAAAGAAATTAGATTTGGAGGCAAGCTGGAAGCTTATATTAATGCCGCTCAAAAAAAAATAAAAATTTTGAAACCATCCAACATACAACACAAAGTCAAACAAATACGATGTACAGTTGCAGCACAATACCTTAAGATATTCAATATTCCAAAGGCAATTTCTTCATGCTAATTTAAAATAAAATATTTCAACTCATTTCTTATCAATACTACAAGAAGATCATAAACGGAGTTTGTTGACTTTGAGTTCATTAAAAAACTTTGTTTACCTTCAAAAGATTTTTTGACACAAACCAGGGTACAGAGTTTTATTCGACTATTTCTCTTCTTAGCCCGAGGTAACATAAGATATTGATCAGTTAAGGTTGTTTTTTATATGTACAAGCGTCTATCTAGGCTTGTTAGAAGGGTTGAATTGAGAGAATTGTTGTGTGTTCATACTACTAATACGTTAATCAACTGATCCGTACATAAGTCAAATAAGATGAGTAGGTGAGAGGGAAAAAATACATTTCAGTGTAATATTATTATTTTACAGCTGAAAGTTTACTTAACTAATCGTTTTGTTATCTTTAAATATGCTACTTAACATGTCCCCCCAAAAAAGGCAATAGGTTATTAACTACACATCAATGAAGTTTTATTGATATACTAACACTTATTGAGTTATTTTGTGCTGACATACATGCACTAATGTAATATCTTCAGAGGACTAAATGATTCATATTTTTATTGCTTATACAAATTTGATATAGAAACTGTCATTTCTTATATAAATTTGATATTGAAACTGTCATTGCTTATTGTAAAATATTCGATATTTCATTGTATGAAAATATGCAATATGTGTAATCATATAATGGTTAGTAAGTATAATAATATGATTTAAATATATTTAAATATACGAAAAGGAAAAAGGATTAGCAAAAAAAGCAGCAAATGCCTATATGAAATTCTTTTCCTGAAACAAACATAAAACGATTTAGGTATCAAGTAGATTGGTGGAACATTTGCAATTATTCTTACAAAAGTCAAATTTAAATTAAGCTTTGTCTACCTTACATTTTTTGGTACAAATTTAAGGAAAGAGCTTTAAAATCGATTGGTATCATTTATGATATGATAAATATATATTATTAGGAATTCGTTAACACTCTGTGACAAAGATTTGTCGCCGTTAAGATAGATTTTAGTATATTGATATGAGTTACGAGGGAATGTTCAATCCATAAGGTTGGCACTAGTTGAAAATGTCTAAAATGTTGGGGAACCAGACTTCGATAATAGGAACTTTTAATTTCTTTTACATTTGATACAATAAACCAAGCCGCCAAGTAGATAGACAAAATAATAATTTGTTAAAACAACATGGGTGTTTGGTGTCTCCATATCTTGTTTTAGCCTAACAATACCCACGGTGGGCAAATAGGTGCCCGATCATCCGTTCTCTGTCACGCTAAGCTGACACATTAACATATTCAGTCTATTCAGTATTGCATTGTAACGATGGAGAGTATCTTAATTTCTGTTATAGAAGGTTTTTGCATGGATTATTAATTTCTCTGTATCAGGTACGTTTTTTAGATATATATTTTAAAAAAAGCAATTTTCACTAGTGTTGTGAAACTTGGATCTGTGTTAGAATAACTTCATATATCTGATTGTTAATAGTTTATGCCACCTTTTTGTGAAGAAACTAAGATACAAAGATGTCTCTGTGAAATGTTGGTTTTGGTTTCTCTCTGTTTACAGCTGTTCAATCTACGCCTGTATTGGTCGTTTGAAAAAAAAACCTATTATCTAACTATAAATCTATACATTGATCTGATTTTGTTATGTCGCTCATAAATGTGATTCAATCGGTAATCAAATGTGATTTTAAATAAATGTTAGAGTAGTGTTGAATCGATCGTTCGTACTCGATAACATACCGAGTGAAAAGTGAAGTAAATGAACATCAAATCAAAGTTTCTTCGTAGGTGTGAAAAGAATATAACAAAACTATCTAAAAACATGTTATACTGACACAAATCATTATAAAATATGAATATTATTAACATGTTTTAGTATCCCCCATCCCATCTTAAGATGGGGCGGATCCGCAGTTGGGATGATACATTATATACCCATCAGGGCTTCCAGGACAGATGAGATAAAAAATGTATACTACTCACTCATGATGCTGTCTGTTTTACTTGAAGAAACTGCAATGTATAACAATGTTTTAAAAATGTTAATTGCCAAATATTTATCTTAGGTTGAAGGTTTACATATGAAATCATAAAGGAAGTATCTCAATAACCTGCAGAGAACAGTGATCATTTACGGAACAGTATGTAATGATTCTTAGTTTCAATACTTCCAGTGCTAATAAACTATACCGACAGCCCTTACTAAAGGGAGTCTAGCACATTTCTTTTTAAATGTTTGTCTTCAATCTCCCCAAATTGATATAAGTTTTCGCAAAATCTGATTCGTCCATAGGCATTTAAGGCCTCTTTCATTTTAAGAAAAAAAATTGTCTTAAATCAATAATCAATAATCATTCTTCTTAAGATCATTGTATTTCCTATAAAAACGTGCGACGGTAACAACAAACAAATTGACATAAAAAATGAATCGAAAAATGTCACAAAATGAATTTTGTTAAAATTGCAGAAACAAACACCACTGCAAAAACAATGTACGCACTGTTGAATATTGTGTTTCCCATCCCTCCTTTGACAATCCCAGCGACATTTGTTGTATTCACAGTATCTCCTCGTACACCAGTAACGTCAGTATAAACTCCTGGCATGTTGGAAGTCTGAGAATAGAAACAAGTGTGCAAGTATCATGACACTTGATTAAGTTAGCTGGGAGAAAGCAGGTAAAACGTTGCATTATGGTCTTTGTAATGTCGCATGACTGATGATTAAGTTTAAGTATTAACTAAACAATTGATAAATATTGAAAACACCAAATGTTTCTCCACATATTCTGACTAGTTGTGGAATTTGTTTTATCTTTTAATCTTATAACATGAAAAGAAGATAAGTAAGAACTAATTACTCACATTTATTGAAGGAGAGAATTTGTTACTACTCATCTCTGACATAGATGCTGCAAAAATAATAACAGATCTCTTTTCTCAAATTGTGGTAGCATGTACTAAGCAAAAACTGTATTTAGTCATTTTCGTGTAAACACTATTATTTAATTTGGGATATTGATTTGCATAGCTTAATTAATCTAGGTAAATGCATTTAAGGCCTCTTTCATTTTAAGAAAAAAAATTGTCTTAAATCAATAATCAATAATTATTCTTCTTAAGATCATTGTATTTCCTATAAAAACGTGCGACGGTAACAACAAACAAATTGACATAAAAAATGAATCAAAAAATGTCACAAAATGAATTTTGTTAAAATTGCAGAAACAAACACCACTGCAAAAACAATGTACGCACAGTTGAATATTGTGTTTCCCATCCCTCCTTTGACAATCCCAGCGACATTTGTTGTATTCACAGTATCTCCTCGTACACCAGTAACGTCAGTATAAACTCCTGGCATGTTGGAAGTCTGAGAATAGAAACAAGTGTGCAAGTATCATGACACTTGATTAAGTTAGCTGGGAGAAAGCAGGTAAAACGTTGCATTATGGTCTTTGTAATGTCGCATGACTGATGATTAAGTTTAAGTATTAACCAAACAATTGATAAATAATGAAAACACCAAATGTTTCTCCACATATTCTGACTAGTTGTGGAATTTGTTTTATCTTTTAATCTTATAACATGAAAAGAAGATAAGTAAGAACTAATTACTCACATTTATTGAAGGAGAGGATTTGTTACTACTCATCTCTGACATAGATGCTGCAAAAATAATACTTTCCTCATGTGACTTATTCAGGCATATTTTAGTAATAATAACAATGTGATCATATGGCTTGAATCAATATACTATATTTGTAATTGAAAACAATATAGAAAGAACAAAATAATTAAAGATAATCACCAACTATAACCACTCACCACTCACCCTGCTTACATTATTTCTCCTTTAGTAAGAATCCAACAAATGTGTTTAACTTGTTATGATTAAAATCAATCAATTTAAAAATCAATATCTAAATACATGAGATAGCAATATGGTCTTTTATGTAAAGTAAAACTTTACCTGTAACTATTTTACTTTCCTTAAAGATTACTTTAACAAATTGTGACTATGACAGTATTAGCAGATACAAGATAAACATTAAAAAACACATCAAATGATATGATATAAGTATGTTTATATCACTATTGAGACAATCAAGATTTGATAATTGACAACTGGCTTAAACAAAGAAAGTTCATTCAATGCCATTCTCAGTAAAAAACATATTGGCATTCAAACATTTAGACTTTGAGAGACTGGTAAATGTATAACCTTGGTTTGATTTTAAACCTTTAAAAGTATCAAGATAAAAACTTTTAAGGGGTAGCTGTCAAAGTTGATCCTCGCTGTTTTCTCCACACTTGCAAGGGCAATTTACTGTGATCCGGAACGGGTGCTTTCTGACATATCTGAGGACGAGATTGTGGTAAAGCTTAGATCCTAAAGCATGACACATGTGCCGATTCACATTCAACGGTTCAGAAAAGAACACAACCCCTCTGATGGATACCAATTTTATTGACTTTGGTACATTGTCCTTAGCATCAAGTCTTACAATGGTGTGTACAGAATTCAAGCTTCTGTCGTTGCAGCAGTGTCTGCCAGAAATGTATCAAGGGGATTCTCTCCTATAAAATGTTTATGTGCCATGGAATATAAGATAAGATAAGATATGTTGCATTCGGGAATGGGATGTGAATGGCATATATCATTTGAGTAAAAATAAGTTATTTTACTTGGTGGAAGTGAGACAAGCGAGATCTATGTCCGACCTGACTCAGAAAATCTGTCCATGCTAACATTTAAAATGCACATTATGAATGGGAAATGTTTTTTTTGTAAATTGTTAAAAAAACGAATTACTAGCCAGTTGCTTGTTCAATATTCAAAGGTATAATAACTAGCCATTTAGTTACTTGTTATTCAAATATAAGCCCGTTATGTATTCTTTATTCAGATATCATGCTAGTTAATCATTCATTCTTGGTGATTTCTAATTAAATGTATGCATAATACAACATGTCATGAAATCTAAGATAAGTTTTTTTGGTGAGGTTGTTAGTCTGGCTTGCGTGCATCATAAATGGGAGACTGCAAAATGAGGAAGTATTAAGTTATTAATCATAATTAATTACAAGTTTTTTGAGCAGCTGAATGAAAACCAAAACAGAAAAATATGGGGTCAATTTTACATTTCAAACACTACTAATCATATCATAGAATATTCATTAATAAAAAGAAGTCACACAGTTTAAAAAATATAGTAATACCAATTTGTTGGACCACTGCATATTTGAAATTACGAAAAAACAAACTCAGATTTAAACCCTATCGCATCAAAACACATCGCCCAAATACAACAATGATTGTTTCATATTGAACTGTGGTATCAAACACAAGCTTTTCCCTAATTCTGTGAAATCGTTGTCTTCACCTTTTTCTTGCAAAGCAAAATAGCTCAATACTCGAAGGGTTTAAAACAAATGCGAATTGGTTATCAGACACACGTTGTAAAAAAGACACTTGAAGATCGACAAGACTGACTTTACAACAACGTGAGCGAGTAATCGTGATGATTATACACCCACACCGATGTTGCAAGAACGCTTGGCTGTCACCCTCCAACTGTCACAAGCGAGATCTGGCCTAGAGATCTCCAAGATTAGGCCGACCAAGAATCCCAACGGCTTCCTGGCAGTGATGTCGGTATCGAATGCCCTGTGTCACCTGGTAAGCAGATGCATAGTGGCAAGACGTCTAAGATTCCATTGCATTAGGGCATACAGACAAAGACTGAGATGGGCGAGGATGGTTTTAGGTTGGCAACGACACCAGTGACACATGGTCTGTCTCTTCAAAGCAGATGGAAGACTACATGTTTACCATCGTCGGCGAATGAGAGAACCGCTCCATGTTGCGTTCAGGAAGTGGAGCACTACTGAGGAGGAAGTGTCATGGTTTGGGGAGTCACAAGTGATACAATCTTAGTTAGCTTTGATGTGACTTCCCTGTACAGTAATATCCCAAAACTGCACTTAAATTCTGGTTTAACAAACATCCTGAGTCAATCCATCCACGTTTTAGCAAAGATTTCATCCAGCTGAATTTATTCTAGAAAGCAACACATTTCAATTCAATCAAAATTCATGTCTCCAAATTCTAGGTACGGCAATGGGAACAAAATTTGCGCCAGTCTATGCCAATTTAGTACTAGCCTACCTAGAAGAAAATCTCTATACTATCATAGAGGAAAAATTCGACAAGGACTTTGCAAATGAATTCATATTAAAATTGAAAAGATACCTAGATGATTGTTTCACATTTTGGGAAAAATCTAAAGGGGACATATATCAAATAAATGACATTCTACAAAACATGCATCCCAACATCAAATTCACAATGGAAACAAGTGAGACAGAATTACCTTTCTTAGACATACTTATCAAGAAGAATAATACTCACATCACAACTGATATTTTCCACAAGACAACAGACACAAAACAGTATCTCCATTTCAAAAGCGCACATGAATGACATGTCAAAACAAACTTGCCCTATGGTCTAGCTTGCCCTATGGTCTAACTAGACGTGTCTGTGCCATAATTAACAATGAAAGCCTCAGGTCTCTAAAATTGTCATTATTGCAGCAAGGCTATCCAGAATCCCTCTTATCAAAGATGGAATAAAGAAAGCACGCCCAGATAACAGACGACGTACATAAGACGTTGTGAGATGATCGTATTTTGATAACGTAATTTCCTGACGTACCTGCGAAGTACGAAAAAATCACGTAATTTCTCAACGTTGTTACGACGTTTTTTTACACGTATTTATTACGTAACTGTAACATAGTTATGTCACGTCCAGTGGTACATCCTCACAACGTCCTGATTACGTGCCTTTTACGGGATATATATAATAGTAAAAAGGTTATTCAGTAACATCACAGAAAAATGTACATTTAATCTAGGAATACACAAACAAAGCAGTAAAAACAGTTAATGATCATTTGAACGGTTTGTTTTCTGTTTATCATTAATTTTATTTTTATTATACAGAACGTTTCTGGATTTCTGAATATTACTGTGAAGAAACATGTACAATAAAGCGAGAACAAGGAAGAATAGCGTTTTCCCTTATGCATTGCAAGGCTGAATAAACACGAATAAGATTTTTTACCTTGTCATTGTATGGCTAACCCGAATATTTCATTACCATATTTTTATCATAGACACTCAGTCTTGACTCCATGTTCAATAATTAGAAAAAAATTTAGTGTGAAGGGAATGTGTCTATTTCACTCCCCACCATTCGTTTTTTTTAGTGACCACCGTCTATTAAAACAAATATGGTACGTGCAGCCTAACAAAGTATTCCTTTTAACTTTTATTATGTGTTATCTGGATGATTATGAAAGTCGTATGCGCTGTAGGAATGCTATTCAAGGTCGTGTGAAAGTCCAAAATAACGTTGTTGGTACTTATCGACTCCACAAGATGGACGTTCCGAGGATGTTTTATGCTGATGCCCCAGGAACGTAAACGTAACGTTGTAACAACGTCCTCACAACGAAATTTTGTTAGCTAGGGAAATACCACGTTGTGACAACGTGTTTGGGAGTCTACAAAATCACGTTGTGACAACGGCAGGAATCAACCTAAGAACAACGTAAATAAGAACGTCGTTACAACGTCGCCACGACGTCTTTTTAAGGTAGAAATACACCGTTGTCACAACGTGAACGGGAGTCTACAAATCGCGTTGTGACAACGTCATGAATCTACGTAAGGACAACGTAAAGTAGACGTTGTCACAACGTCATTACAACTTAGATTTGTTAGCTGGGCAGGCACTCACTCTTGAAGAGTTAGATGCTACTAACGATAAGACAAATGAGGACCAAAATACAATCGCTTTCGTGACAACACATAATAAAAACAATGCGGAATTATTTCAAGTTATACATAGGAACTTACCTGAAGAAATAAAGTCATTAAAAGCAAAAGACAGCCAAAAAATCTTAAACACATCCTAACAAGGGCTAAAAATCCAAAACCCAAAAGAAAGACCATCAGTTTCCAAATGTTCAAATAAAAGATGTGGCACACTTCCAAATTTATTAGAAGGCTTGTCTTTCACATTTGACAATGGCAAAACATTTCACAGGACAAAAAGTAGTGGAATCCGTTTACCGGATTCCTTCCGGATCCCGCCGGATCCCTGCAAATTTGGTGTACTGGGATCCGGTGACGGATACCTCAACGGATCCCAGATCCGGCCGGATTCCAACGGATACCTTAACGGATCCCTACAAATTTGGTATACTGGGATCCGGTGACGGATACCTCAACAGATCCCGGATCCGGCCGGATTCCAACGGATACCTTAACGGATACCGAGTAGTTGAGATTACAGGGATCCGGTGCCGGATACTTGACGGATCTCTTCTTCTTGCTAGAATAGACAAAAATTTAACTTTGAAAGGTTTTCAACTATCATTTAATTTATTTTTCATATAAGTACTGGTATTCCCATTATAGATTACAATTGATGATTGATTGAGTACCCTTAACAGATGAGATATTTGTATGCAAAATTGATTAATAATAATTGATTAATAATAATTGATTATTACTTGGGGTAAATAAAGAATTACCTACTCAATTATCTTAATAGGTTTTTAGGAATAAAAGTTACTAACTGTTTGATTTTACTTACACTATCTGCCACTGTGTCATGTGAATTGTGATATATACATCAGGGTTTCAAAAATCATCTCATTCTGCACTAAGTCACACAGCTCTGTTTCAAATTCAAGAAAATTTTGCTTAATCTTTTTAAAAAATGACACATGTTAAAACTTTAGCTTTATTTAATTTTTTTGGTGATTAAAAGTAGACTTGAAGTAAGTTACTTGTGACTTCTGTGCTTTTCCAGATTTTTTGTATCCACTGTACACATACATGTCCAGTGATGTTTCATTTTCTGTCAGTTCTAAATTATTGATAGAAACTGCAATGATTATGAAGACAAGACCATATTCTTTTTTTGTCCCTGCTTTATAGTCACCTAGCTTCTTACTAGGAGTCTGTAAAAGTAAAACTTTTGTGGACAGTGGACATCTTATAATATCTAATATCCCTTTAAAAATTTGATGAATTCTGATTTAACCAATAAGTAATTGGTGATTGATTGGCTGGGTCAATATCATTGTAGACATTGAATAAATATGAAATTAAAACTGATTTCCAATACTACTGATTAATAATTCTGTCTTTTTTTCAACAATTACTTGAGGCGACAATTAACATACTGATATGTTGTATAACTCTTTAACTATATTTATTACATGACTTCTTAATTGTGAGTATTTGCATTCATGTGTTTTTCAAATATGTCTCCTTGTTATAAACAGAATAAATCATCCTGATTTGTGTTACCTAGCTATTTCCTTTAATTTCTTAATCAAAACTATTTCAAAACCAACAACTAACTGGCTCAATTGAAACCTTTATCACTGATCATCTGAAGAGTAGCCTACAAGATTGAAACTTTAGCCTAGTCCACAAAGATAGTCGATTGATAATTTAAAAAATACCACAAGTCAACAATATGATTCTCACATTCATGATAAAACCTACGTGTGTGCCTGAACAAGGGATGAACAGATGAATGACTTTCAGGCGTTGAAAATGGATTAAATTTTAAAAAGCAACGTTCAAAACGTTTTTCTCATTTAGTGGTGAGCTTTAAATTACCCGTTCTCAGTTTGTCAAACATTGTTTTCCTTGCTTCAAGAAAATTACTAAGGGTGGCAACTCCGCGCTCCTCACCTTACATTAATTGCGTACCGCTAACAGATTCTTTACCACAAAAATTTATCGAACAAGCTCTTGAATAACATTCATGTGTGTTTCGTTTCTTATATTTAGCGAAGGTAAGAACGACATCTTTAGATCAAGGCTGTATTAAATTGCATACGTTAGCTTAAAAACCGTGCAATATTCCGCACTGGTCGTCACACTTGAATGAACTCACTTAAGCACACGGCCGCGGCACCTGCATGTCGGTTACTTCATAAGTCACTTAGACAATTAAACAGGTGGATGGGCTAGTGTCCGTTAAGTAGGCAAGTTCGTTCCGCTTTTGCATGTGGTCGAGTCCAATTTGATGTATGTTAATTAATATCAATTTGAAAAGATGCTCCTTTTCATGGGATATTTTTGGGCTCGGATACGATCTTAATACCATATCTTGATATCATATTAAAACTCATATACCCAACCCTGAGTGCTAACTAGTTTAAAAATTATAACGATAGCTAGTATTCACACTTTATACACTATATTCATAGAAGACAAAACCATGTAAAAAAAAAGTTCAAGACTACTAAAATATGATCTATCAAACACTCTCAACTGCTCGCTTAGTTGCCTTAGACTGTGCGTTAATGACTTTCCCTTTTTACTGTACGATTTGGAGTTCGTTTGTTCTTTTTCCATAATTTCTCTCTCTGAAAATTCGATTCTCTATCAATTTACTTATATTTTTAGGAACTCTTCCATTTAAAGCAGATCAAAAGATAAGACAAAATCCATTTTACAGGCGATTTTGTTAATTTCATTACTATCATTAACAAGAAACCTCTAGCAGTATATATATTATATAAAATATGTTGATCTTACTATAAGTTTCGACAGCTAACATGTAAAACGATTTCATTTGTTCTGAAATGTGAAAAATAAAGCTGGATACTTGATTAAACTATTTCATTGTTGTTGTGTAAGTATATTAATCGGACTAAACCAACGATATTTTGATGAATCCATCAAATAATTCATACAAAGCGTCATGTATGTAAGAAATATTATAGTAGGTCTAATAAATTCTGATGACATCTATCAGTATCATGTTATTATACTTCTTTGGTTGCATGTCGCACTCATATCAGCACCTGGGGGTAATAAAACGCCTGTGTATTGTCAAGCACTTTAGTCGGAGAAAAGGCTCTCATCTCCTGTACGAGCCCGATGCTCAGCCAACCGTAACATGTAATGTTACTTACCGAAGGAGAGTTTGAGGTTTTATTTATTTAAATCGTTTTAATAATTTTGTCTCTTGAGAAACTATTTCTTCTGTTACTAAATATCATAAACCATAAACATATTTTTGATATTCTAACAGTTTTGATAAGGAATTAAACCACAGCTCTCATTCATTATTAAGTATAATTGAATATTGCATATATATATATATATATATATATATATATATATACATCGTCGGAGGTTCAGTAATTCTGTTCTATATTTTCGTCGTATTCTTATTAGTTATACAACTGGAAGATAATTCGTCTTTGTTATTACTTGTAAAAAAAAGTGCACATTCTTCAATTAAATTTAAGTTTCTTTATTGGTCAAAGTATCCACATGCATTCAATGAATAGGATAGAAAAAATAGTGTAAGTCTATATAATACTGATAATTATTTCATAATTGGGGTAACTCGAGAAAGTTTGGATTATAACAATAAGAAATATTTCGTGATCTTGAAACGCCCGAGCGATTCCGATTGCAAGGCAAGCTCCTCGCACGTTTTGTTGCTAGCGCTGTTATGGAGCTTGTGCAACGGAAGTCGGGACTTGTCAACATGACCCCCAAGTTTTCTCGTAGAAGAAATCGAGTTGATACCATCGATGTTTTAATCATTCTCTACATACCTGATGACATCAAACTTATAGTGTGACAGAAGACTGACGTAACGGACATTTAGCAGGTAAGTAATATTTATTCATACCGGCACTGGTTATAGGCCCTAACCCAACTGACAGATTGTTGATTGTCATGAATCGTCAATACTGAGTTTATTAAACTCTAATTAGGAACCTCATAACATCAATACAGATGATGTTTGATATTCCGATTCTGAAATTAGACACTTTTGATTATTGTCACTGTGAGAAATTTATCAATACCTCCGACTGGAGTAACATATGTTTCTTTTAATGAAAAATAAATCTATAGTTGTTTTCATCTTTTGATGAATCTGGTTTCATTTTGAAAATAGTCGAAGATTTTTACATATTTCTTTGATGTCACCTGTTTTTATGTTAGTTGTTATAATCATGATGGTACATGCCACAAGTCAAGTTTTATTATTAACAGATTAATTAAACTTTGGTTCATGTGCGATGAATGCGCAGCCAAAGTTAAGATCTTAAACCTATCTGTTGTGGCTTGCCGATGATTTTGATCAACAAACAACAAAATTTTGTCAATAAAAAAACAAAACATCCCACTTCAATCGACACATGGCTAAAGAGATAAAACATTTGGCTAATATCTCCAACCAGGTTTTTTATTTAGAAAATCATACTAATATTGCTAGGTTATATTTCATAAAATTTTAGAGAAAAAATATCAACTTCATTTCTCTCAAAGTCATTAAGTAGTTGAGTATGAGTATAATTATTTTTGTACCCTACAGTTTATTGCCTGATAAAGGATAATTTCACACACTTTTTAATGTAGGTCATGTTTATATTTGAGGTTGAACTGCTTACAAATATCTTAGTCGACTTTCTGGTTAAATTTCGAAAAAAAATTATGGGAGATATTTGTATAAATCAATTCAGTCATATTGGGGACTGCCGTGATATATCATCTTATGATGAGTCTTGAATACAAAATGCTCTTTAGTGTGTTTCACCCCATAATTTCTTTTTAGAAAAAGACTTGGAACAATTGAAAAACACTTTCCCATACAGAAAGTTCTTCTCATTAAATTGATGTGTTTTTTGTTGTATTATTCACCATTTCATATATTCAGTTGCAGCATGGATTCACAGGATCAGGATAAAGTGTGTTGCTGTAACTTTGTTTCCAAAAAAATTAAGGCCTATGTCCACCTCCAAAGCCATGAAATGGAAATGTCGATTTGAAGAGCTGGGTATGTTAATGAGTTTATGGATTCAAAGTCTTTTAAGTTTTGTTTTGTATTGCAAATAAAACCATAAAATTATCAGTTACAGTGAATACTTACCAACAAAATGGCCTCCCATATGCTTAGGGTCATTTCATCTTTCAAAAGATAAAAGCTGTCTGTTAAATAGAAAAACTTTGACAAAGAGTCAAGGTAAGTAGCATGACCTATGAAAATCTAAAGATAGTGCAGTGTCATTGTGAATTCAGAATAGTTTCAGCTTGTGGTGAATGGTTCACCTATGGTGGCTGATTTCTGCCATTTGCGTCTTCGCTATTTCGTGATTTCCCAACCTGTAGCGAAATGGCGAAGCAGCGATGCGAAATGGCAAAATGGCAATGCGAAGTAGCGATGCAAAGTGGTAAAGACACAAAGCACTTTTGCGTCGCTATTTTGCATTGCACCTTCCCTTTTCTGCATTGCATCTTCGTTATTTTGCATTTCTATTTCACTGATTCGCCCTAGGCTGGGATAATGCAAAGATGCAAATGGCAGAAATCAGCCACCATATGCCCTTTAGCTTTTGTGTGGTGTGTATCAATACACACTAGTTCTTTTGTTAAACTTTAGTCATCTTCCCATACCGGGGCCTGACTTGCGCCAATGACATGCTAAGATAGTCCTTGCAATATTTCCCCAACTTTTCTTATCCTGTGTCAAGGCTGCTGCAACAAATCTTGATAATCCAATGAGAAATGTTATGAGAATTGCAAGTTATTGCCATTTAGGACACTGCTCTCAAAACACAAATATTGACAGGGAAGCGGCAAGGTTTGGATCAGCCAGTGAGGAAGAATTGCCTCTTGAAGCCATGGGGAAAAGCTTTATTTGATATTCATTTCATGATAACTCATAGTATCTTTTGTGTGCAAATGCAGAGGTGTTTATCCTGCAAAATGGATGTTCAGTTTTAACACTGGCAGGTCCAGCTGTGTACACATGATATGATAGTAATTTATATTTTGAAATTAATGTTAGTTTCATAGTGAAGACATTCTTTGAAATTGCAATTTATCATTAAAAGACATATACAATTGTATCAATCTAAGCATGGGATCAAACCTGGGACTGTAGGTTTTTTCTCAACTGGCTAACCATTAAAAAGTATATATACATGCTTAAAGTGTGACAGGCTTTCTGTTATAAATGATAATAATAAGCATCAAACATCTGAGTTTTGTGAGGAAAATTTGATCATTTATGACAAAGGATTGTTTTTCACCTCGAACATCATTATTGTCAAACAATGTTGACTATCTTAAAGCTTATGTTAAATCAAATCTTGGTGAGTCAGTTTAGTAGACATTTTCAATTTTTAAAATAGGAAAGTTGAGTAGATCTTTAAATGATTGTTCTATTACTAGTATTCATTGAAATAAACCATCTTTCTTTTTGTGTTAAGGATACTAAGATTAAATATGTTCTTCCTCTACTAAAAAGTAAAGGGGCTTTACTATCCACTCAAAGGTGGTGATTGATAAAATATTATAAAAAAGATCCGGTAATAAGTAATAAGTATTCAGACGAGCAATGTGTATGGCACAATTGTATACCCCAAATGTCATTGTATAAAAATCAAATCAACTGGTCTGTCAAGCTACTTTTTGGAATACACAAGCTCGTTAGGCCTGCTGGCCTGACATCTGACTCGTTTGCCAGTAATTGCATGTATATTGAACTCATTTGGGGTATTCCTTCAATACACAAATTTATGACCATGTCTAGTTAGATCTTTTATAAAATAAGTATGTAGATGCTTGTAGCAACAGGGAAAGAGGTATTTGGGATATGGGAGGTTAGGTGTACTAATGCCTACAGTGATTATTGCCTACATGGAATAATAGATACACTGCATGCTGTGGTTATGAGACGCTAACCTGCACACAAGTTAACTGATCCAATTTGTATAAACTGTTCCATTCAAACTATCAATCTCAAGCATCTTAGGTTTAAATTAAAAGATCATGAAATAATGACATTAATGAAAAAAAAGGGAGTGGAAAAATATTTCAAATAAGTGTTATAATGACTTAATGACATAAAGTCATTTTGATAACAACTATGCTTTCTTGAAGTAAAAGACTTTGGAAGACAAAAAGTTTGTCATTGCTTTCATTGACTATATCACTATGATACTATGCCACCAGGCTCAAAATGTAGGATGTGAAAACTTAATCCTGTATTTCCTGCAAATTTCTATATGTATGGAGGATAATATTTGCACAAAAGTGATATCAATTATTATATGTAGATGTTTATGTCAATTTGATCGTAGCGATGAAAAGCATTTTCTGTACAAGCAATTTTTCATCAAAGTATTATTGTCATTAATGTCAACAAAGTCAATATTTCATTAGATTATCAACATATTAACTTAGTAATAATCGATCTAAATCTTATATAATGAAGGTGATTTTTTTTTCAAAATAATTTGATCTCAACAATTCATTATTATCAATGAAGTAATAATTGACAATGAACTATACTTTGTGAGTAAATACTAAATGTCTTGTTCTTAATTTTCATTGTAGGCATTAATGCACCCCCCCCCCCCCACCCCCCCCCCCCCCCCCCAACAATTTATGTCATAAAAATCCAAGAAGAAATAGTCCCTTTACCACCTCTCTGTCCTTATGTTTCTGTTCTCTGTGAAAGAAATTTTCTGAAAATTTGGTTAATATCTTATGATTATATTTTCATGTATGAAGATGAAGACAATGGACCAATATGGAGTGACAACCATGATAACTTTGCTGATCAGTATCAAGATGTGAGTATTTTGACAATACAGGAACATTTATATCTTTACTTTAACTTTTGATGTATCTTATGTAACTCAAGAGTCTAAATAAATAACTTACTGTTACGCACATCTGTAAATTACAACACTCAAACTTTGTTCATATATTGTGAAAATATTTGTCTGACTGAATGTGAATATGTCTATTAATACATCAATAATTTTAACTAGATTTGAGTTTCCTCTGCCTCTTATGTCTCATTCATTTTTCCCTTTCTTTCAGTTACCTGTTGACTTGTACCTTCCAAAATAACAATTTGACTACATCAATCCTGTCTCAGTCTGCAATGGGATCAGATTCTGGTCATACAAGATTCAAAATAATAGTCCATTGACATTGCTCAATCAACAACACTAGTTGTTTCTAGTTTAGCCCACAAAGCAAATCAAGGAAAGATACAAAGTTACAAAATACATTTCCCTCTGTCCAATGCTTTATACTTGTGAATCAAGGAAAAGATGTGCTATAAAGTTTATCTTCATTGCAAACATCTGTAACTTGTTGTTTTGTCCAGCTTCCCTTTGACTGAAGGAAAATGCAACATCCATTTAGGGCCATTACAAATTGATATTTATAGTTTGCCTATTACAGGAGCATACAATCTCAGAATTTGCTTCACACACAAAAAGCAAATCCTTCGGTGCTGGGTGCTCAAGCTTGTGCGTTCAAGCGTGAATACCGTTATGGAATACTGTACTTAGCTCTCTAAAACTAAAAAGTTCAATCAAATTTGAAAACTCTTTTTTCTTTTTACGGCGTCAACAAAACAAATGAGATGATATATACCTTACTTAGGAATTTTTTAAATGCAGTATTTTTAGTAAGGTTATGATAGTAATTTCATCTAGAAATGATAATAAGTTCTTCTAGGAATTTGGCACAGAGGCTTGGAAAGGATGAAATTGTAGTGGGATCCAAAATATAACAATGTTAGATTTATTCACTATCTTAATTGCATGTTGCTTTAATTTATGGCCTTAATTTAATTTTAATGTGCAACTTACTTGTTCGCTTTAGTTGAATGTCAAGGTCAGCCTTCATTAAAGTTAAGTTTTTTAATAGTTTTTTAAAAATATTTCTAAACCTGAAGTTAGCTCATCAGACTGGCAGGGACCAGGTTTTGGCTTATTGAAATGGTCAATGTAATCACATTCATGTTCTAATGAGGATTCAAACAAGCTGAAGTTCATGTCAGTATTACACTTAAGAAGCAAAATATGAACCTAACATAGTTAGCAATGTTACAGTCAATCACCCACCTCATTAAGTCTGCAGTTTTTTATTAGTGGGCTCATAGTAGCTTGGGACAGGCATGGGAAAACCTGATATCATTGCGATTTCTTTGCGAATTCGCACGGATTTGGTTGATGTTAATTAGGGATGAGTAAACAGCAAATGGAGAGTCAGTAGTTGGATGTAGAAAGTTGGTTAGAAATGATGTTTGAAGCGCCTTTAGTGCTTACAGAAGGTATTTCAACAAGAAATGAGAGGGCAAAATATATATATAAAACTTGTATTTGACAACTAATATAATTATTTTATTTTTATGACTAAATGGGTGAATAAGAATAGAAATATAGTAATTTGCAATTTGTAAAAAGGATCTGCTTTCTATTTGTTTCATGATTTAAGGAACAATATTTAGTTTTATTGATTTTATTCAAATTTTATGTGAAAGCAGCTTGTCTAATGTACTGATATTGGACAATCTTTTTTATGTATTTCTCTTTGAGACCTAACAGTTATAAATCTAGTCTTAAATAAAGTCTTGAACATCAACAATACAAAGGCTGATTAGTTACAGAGACTGCTCTATTTTTGTCATGAAAGTAAATACCCAAAATGGTGAAGTCAGTTCAGTATTAAAAAAGTGGAAAAATTGTCTTTTTGCAAGTATGAAAGATAAATTCTACTAGAGGTGTGAACCTTTCATTGTTCAATTCTTGACCACTTTAGAAATAAGACAGGATCTGGTAATAGGTGTCAGGCACCGGATCCCTACAAGTCGGTATCCGGTGAGGTATCCGTTGGAATCCGGCCAGATCTGGGATCCGTTAAGGTATCCGTCACCGGATCCCAGTATACCAAATTTGCAGGGATCCGTTAAGGTATCCGTTGGAATCCGGCCGGATCTGGGATCCGTTGAGGTATCCGTCACCGGATCCCAGTATACCAAATTAGCAGGGATCCGGAGGTATCCGGAAGGAATCCGGTAAACGGATTCCACTACTTTTTGTCCTGTGTTTGAAATAAAATCTAACTGTGATTGCAATTAAAAAAATGTTTTATGCAATAATGTGCCTTAAGTGTAAAAAATCCTATATTGGTCAAACTGAATGCCTAAGAAATAGGGTAACTAGTATACTAGTATCGGAATTAAAATGATTCTACAAACGACTATGTGAAGTATGTTATATTTAATATATATAAATGAAATGAATTCTTGTGACGTAACCGATGTTACTGTGACGTTCGTGTCTATGACGTTATTACAATCGAACGAAACCAAGTGCTTCTTCGCGACTGTAAAGCTAATTTTATTCAGTTTGAGAGACATATTTCACTTTTTTGCCGCGGCACATCAGATAAATTACGAATGGCAACTACGTGGACTTATTAAACATTGTTATAATGCAAAATATTTGTAAACAAATTACGAGTCGGGAAAAGTATGAAAGATGTATGAAATAGTTCCGGAAAAACGTTTATTTTCATAGGTTCACATCAACCAATCAAATTTCAAGCAAATATGTAACTCCCGTGTGACTTACAGGGAAAATAATACCCTGTGTCCATCTTCCCATATGGGTTATATATATTAAATCATGAGGATATAATCTAAATAACTTTAACTTTGTTACTTAAATGAAGGATCACATTGATCGTATCAGAGAACAGTAAATATTTATTTAAATATTGCACAAGCTTCCAATAAAGGGTCTTGTTTCATTATTTTAAATCAGTACTGTAAATATGTTATTTAAATTGTTTTCCTTCAAATTTCCCCGAATTGATGTAAGTGTTCGCAAAATATGTTTTGAAGATCTCATTTCTCAAATGGTCGTAGTTAAAATTATCATGCACCAAGCAAAAACAGCCATGTTAACGTCAACATTTAATTGGAGAAATGGATTTCCGTAGCTTAAACAGGTTGGTTGAGAAGCTTAAGGCCCGTTGTTATAATAAGTAGATTTTTTTTCTTGATTTGATAACATTTATTCTTCTTAAGGTCACTTTATTTCCTATGAAAACGTGCTATAGTCTATTGAGCAAACTTCAGAACGAGAAAATGTTAAAACATGTCGGAAAAGGAATTTGGTTGAAGCTGTCATGACTACAAATACAATGAACTCACAGACGACTGTTGTGGTCATGATCCCACATGCTGTCTCCACAGTTTCACCTCGTACTCCATTCTCATCAATGTTATGTCCTGGCTCGTTGAAATTCTGAGAATAGAAACCATTGTGCAAGTTTCATGACAATTGCTGATACGAATAAGTTGGAAGAAAGAGTTGAAACGTTTTTACTGTCGGATGATTGACGATAACATTCACATATCCATTAACAGTTGATAAGAAATGAAACAGCCGTTCTTTCGCCCGACCTCATAAGTAATTGTTGTCTCCACAGTCTCTCCTCGTACTCCATTCTCATCATCATAATGTCCTGGCTCGTTGGAATTCTGATAATAGAAACCATGGTTCAAGTTTCACGAAAATTGCTGATAAGAATAAACTTGAACAAAGAGTTGAAACGTTTTTACTGTCGAATAATTAAAGATTACATTTCTGTATTTATTAACAGTTGATAAGAAAGGAAAACATCCATTGTTTCCCCGACCTCATCAGTAATTTCTGTTTCCAAAGGTTCTGCTCGTACTCCATTTCTATAAGAATTATATCCTGGATCGTTGGAATTCTGAGAATAGAAACCATTGTGCAAGCTTCATAACCATTGATGGTAAGATTTAGGTTCAAGAAAGAATTTTACTGTCGAATGATTGGTGATTACGTTTATGTATACATTAACAGTTGATAGAAAGGAAAACACCAATTCTTTTTCCGGATATTCTGACTAGTTGTAGAAATTGTTTTATCTTTAATTTTATTTTATAATAAGAAATGTTGATAAGTAAGAATAAAAAACTCACATTTATTGAAACATCTACAAAAGGAGAGGATACCTTACTTCAAATCATTGAAAAACAATCTGCAACAACATTACCTTCAACAGCTTAATTTTATGGCATATTTCAGTAATGATAACACTTTAATCATACATCTTAATTAAATACTGACCTTTAATATATTTCGAATGGTGAAATATGCCATTTATCGTTGAAAATAAAACCTGTATTTTCACTGAGTGAAATAAAAATGGTATTCTTTTCTGTTAAATGATGCAACAATCATGGGACGTCGTTTGTGACGTCATGAAACAGTTGAATGACGTCATGTAACAGCCGCGCTAGCGAAGCGTTTGAGCTTCTCAATTCATATACTTAGGGTCATTTACGGAGTTTTGGGAAACATAATAAATAGAACATTTGACATTTCTCGTCAAAAACCATGAATATCTCATCTAGATGAAGTAGAAAATTACATATTTACACTCGTGGCTATGCTAATCGTGAAAATATAAATATCTACTTCACTCGTTGAGATATCCATGGTATTCGACGAGAAATGTCAACTACCCTCTATATTTTTTTGGATTTAGAACAATATGGATATAACAAAGTAAGAATGAGGATCATCACCAACAACAATCTTTTTATCAAGATAAAACATTGATTTGCCGCCAGTTCATTATCAAAAGAGGAATGACTAACTAGTTGCAACTAACCAGTGAACGCCTTCTTCTACTGTTCTTATTCCATGTGTCAGTTGCAACCCAGTCATATCAACTTTTACATTAAATGCAAACTATCAAAATTAATAAAATAATAAAATAAAAGTTTAAAATAAACGAAATAAGAACTGGGCTTGATTTGTTAATTTGTCCAATAAACTCCTTTAATGACCCTTTCATAACTACCCTGTTTCATTAATTCATAGGAACTGAATCACTTCAAATGTTCCAACGTAGCGTGTGGATCGCTTGTTAATCAGCAGCACCGAAAGTACTATCCCTCCAGGGTAATAATACTCATGACGCTTTGAGCATGCTTTGTCATGGATATATGCTCCGTATAAGAAAGCTACTATTTTTTTTTTTTAAAAGTCGTTCACATGTCAAATGAGATATCAAACGCTACCAATCATATTTATCTGTTTATCATATTTATCTATTAACTCTTTACAAAATTTCCCAAATTCCTTGGACTATTTGACTCGTATTGATTATGGTATAGTTTTCTTGACTTTCTGGCTATTGCCTCTATGAAAGTCAAAGAATGTGAAAATGTTAAATAGCTATAGTGGATATGTCTCGATGTAATAATACAGATGACAGTGTTTAGTATTTTTTACTGCTACGACCTACTCTGCCAAATGCTACATATGTTAATGCTACATGATAGATGAACATTTACCTGAAATATTGATAAATGAAGTGTCGTTTTGGCTCTCAACCCTGGTCGCCCCCCTCGTCTTAGATTTCACGTGTGCCCGTCGCCTACAGTAGAATATATATGAACAAAAACTTATACCATTAAGAATACACGAAAAACAAAATATGTTTAGGCCTTCACATGTATACAAGTCATTCACAGGACATTATTTTCTTAATTTGACAGTGGCGATATAATTTAGGTACCCGAACTCCCTCCTAGTTTTCCTCTCCTTCACATATCCAAAGAAATTCCATCATGATAGAACGTATCAAGTTTAAGTCTACCATCAAGACATATATCAATCATCAGAATATTCTTCGACCATCAGGGCATTCTTCCACCATACGGATATTTTTCAACCATCAGAGTATTCTACCACCATCGGGGCAATCCTCCATCAACAAGACATTCTTCCACAATCGGAGTATTCTTCCACCATCGGAGTATTCTTCCACAATCGGAGTATTCTTCCACAATCGGAGTATTCTTCCACAATCGGAGTATTCTTCCATCATCAAGACATTCTTACATTATCAGGACATTCTTACATCATCAGGACATTCTTACATCATCAGGGCATTCTTACATCATCAGGGCATTCGTACATTAACAGGACACTCTTCCGTCATCTGGTCACAAGCTATCACTGAGGAATTTTACTTATTATGAATAAAGTCTTTTTGTGAAGATTGACAGTGTATTAAAGACTATAAACTGTTAATACACTACGATATGTTGATACACTTTGAAATGATTTTTTTATAACTGTCGTGGTATGAATTTATAATAATTGAATTATAAGGGTTGTGAATAGATGATTATCAATTAATCATTATAAGTAATCATATGATGTATTTACTGGGAAAACTGTTGTCGAAGAAGAATTTGAAATTGTCACCTACTGACTCTGTCCTATTAACAAAAACACAAAACCGAGAACGAATCTCTGATCAGGTGTTACACCGATGAATACGAATAATGACAACAAAACCTTCTCCTCATCTACTAAACTAAAGACGCTGATTTGGTTTTTGTGGACTGTGGCCCCATTACATTTTGGTAATATTTTTTTAAGAAGTATTCTTGACAACCCCGGGAAACTTTTCTGTGTTTGTGTTGCAGAGCATGTACGAGATAAAGAAAATATTGTGTTCCAATACTTAATTCCAGATGTTCAATTTGGTTATATCTATTACTCAGACGTTATCCTAACACACAATAAAATCCCTTATGTGTATTCAAGGGCTGCAGAGCAGGCAAGAAATAAAGAAAAAACTGTGTTTCCAATATTCTCCTATAATTTATCAAACTGTAGAGTATATTGGGTGAACCAATTTCTTTCCATTCATAAAAGTAGTTCACAGGTTCTTTTCATGATAATACATACTAAGAGAGTTTACCTTCTTATTATGACAAAGACGACAACCACGATGATAATAACCATAAGGATAACTGCAGAAACTCCTCCTGCAATTAGGACAATGTCATCTTCGACAACTGAAAAAATGAACATTACCAATGGCAGAAGAGCGTTCAATGTTCACACATTATTTCCTATCGAAACTTTTAGGTGTACCAACTGATTTGACATTGTAAATGTGTGTGATTAAGGCGAGCCTTGAATGAGGAATGGGTGTCTATCGTGAAATTCCATTTAATCGTTATGTTAAATTCTTTACCATCTTGATCTAATAAGTTAAATTACATACAGCATTTGGTCAGTGAAACTATGTTTCAACTGACAATATACCATAGAACAAACTTAAATCTAGTCTTAAAAATATCTAGGAAAAATAATTTTTTTTGCTCACATCATGAACTTTGTCTAAACCTCTTGAATGCTGTAAAAAAGGTATATTCGGAAGCTTTATATATGGAAAATCGAAATAGAAAATACTTGTTTTAGATTTCTGATGACATTATTAGCTAGGAACAGGTGTTAGCCTCTACATGACAACGTCATCCTCTTGCAATAAAGAAGCCTTATATATATGATGTGAATCATCTGGTCTAGTGGAGGTTCAAACGTACGCGTCTGACAAAGTCCGCCTGTGAAGCCAGCGAGACACCCATGTGGACAGGTTCCATCTCTACTGCAGTTGACATTGTCTGCACACTGGCCGCAGAATGACTTGCAGTCTTTCCCGTACCATCCTGGGACACAGTCTGTAATTTACAATATCTAATACAGAAAAACAAGGCTGAGCTGCAACTGCAACAATGGATATTTTCGAAATAATCTCCCTGCAGCATTCTTCCTAACGAAGTTACTGAACTCAGTTCTCTCCCAGGATACTAAAAAACAGTCCTAATCAGTCTGAGATGCTAGAGGATATTCTACTATATAAAGATAAGGACAGTCTTCGTATTGAAATCTTTGACTCGGAATTTGTTAAACAAATTCATGACACACTTGTTTCATCGGTTATGTAGGGGAAAAGATAATCTTGTAACCTCTCTTGGAAGACAATGCTCTATTCATAGAATTCACTTAAAGATGGTTTTTTTTGGATGATAATAATATAATACTCTTATCTTACAAATTTGAGTCTCTGCTTTCTGTGTTTGTTATTTACCATACCTTAACATTTATCCGGTATAGGCAGTAAATTGCATGAATCACACGAATAAATTGAAAAATTCATTGTTTACCTGTACACATAGGTTCAAGAAAGTGCTCTTCACATCCATTCTGACATGTTCCGTCTGTCTTGTTACAGCTCTGATTTCCAGAGCAATTCCCACACTTTGATAAGCAGTTGATACCGAACTGTCCTTCATCACATTCTGTAGAACAAGAACGAAGGTCAAGATGACATCCATGTGATAAGCCTCTGGTAAAGTGCCAAACTGTATATTCCTTAAAGTAATCCAATAGATAAAAACAACAAGATGGTATTAAACATAATAATGATGATAATTATGGTCAACATTTTAATCTTTTTTTTGGTTGTTTTAAAAACATTTAACTATTTCTTCGCCTCATGTTTGATTTTTATGGTTCCTTTATAACTTTGCGTCAATAACTTGTGTTAAATTTCACGACAAAATGTAATCGAAAATCCATATTCAAATTTATAAAATAATACACTGTTGAGAACTCGAAACATATGTTGATGTTTTGTACGTGCTTTCATCTTTTAAAGCCATGCTTGTCATGAGTTTTGACACATGTTTAGAACGTTCAATTACAGAAAGGTTTTCTTTGTTCCTTTTTTTGCGACCAGAAACTTATTTAAAAAGAAACATTATAAAGGGTTGGCATGTTGGGGGTTTCATTTAAGTCATCACATCGTCGATATCACTCTCTTAAAACTCATAAAATGTATTTGTCGTCTGCTTGGTGATCCAAAGATTAAGTCCTTTTTACCTATATTATCAGACTATTAAGTTTCAATCTCGAATGTCAACTTTATCAGATAGCGTTATTACATTGAAAACACCTCCCATTATATGATAAAAAGGGGATATTAACTTTGTTAATTTCTTTACACCAATCCTATTTCATTTACTTTATTTACTAAGTGATAGAAATAACACACTTATTTTGAACAGTAAGGTGCATGTGTTTCTGGAATAATAAGATGAGACATAAACTATTTAAAAAATCAGGCTACTTTGAGAATAATTTTCCATTTCCATGTCCATTTCATTGAATCATGAAAGTCGACAGTGGCTAGTGTTTCTCATTGGCAGTTGAATTTCGAAAGCGTTTCCTAATCAATAAATTGTTTTTCTTTTAATTTCTATCGTTAGATTAGCATACATAGACGAGCATATACATTGCTGTCATTGTCTTAAAAATTTTATCTAAAAGAGGCAATCAAAAATGTCCTTGCATAACATATCAAGTCTCTAAGGGCTTTATAATGAACAAGGCATTTTTATGAATGGTTGCCATGGATAACGTCCGTGGTTCGAATTCCGCCAGGGATTTGGTACATTTGACTGCAGTAGAGAACTATTCAACACGTTCTATGGTTTTGGTGCAATGCTATATTTGATTTTATCGCAGTTTAACCCATGGATCGCTAGTTTTAGCAGATGTTCGATGTTTTACCGCAATGCACAGCAACATTGGTGTTGCGGTCTTTCTCCCTGCAATAATGTCAGCAGCCGCGATAAATGTGAGTAATCTTCAAAACGACGTTTGATCTGAGATCTAAACATTTATATATATATATATTTATAACTTTGTGACATTACTGGGAAGTCTAGGGACTTTGTTAGATATCTCCGGAAGGCTTGGTATTTTGGAAGTTATACATGGAGCTCTATGGACAATGATAGATATACCTGAGAACTCTGTTGAATTGACAATGAACTGACAATTCAAAGAACGGGATCATTTCTAAATCTATTTTGGCATTTCCTGATATATTGGTACATCTTTTAAATTTGAAATTGAAATAGATATCTCGAACTCTAGGAACATAGCAGAATATTTCTTGAATTCAGGGACATTTATTATTATCTCCTTAGCGGTATAAACAGTGCTCAATATATATGCCTCTATAGTCAACAAAAGGCAAATCTTACTGTGGCATATCTTTGACACCCACCTTTCTTACATAATGGTGGTTTATATCCTGCCTGACAGTTCCCCGCACACTTTCCTGATGTAATGTTACAGGGCTTATTGTCCTCACACAATCCACATTTCTCACAAATGTCTCCACTCTTGTGGTAGAACTCATCGCACTCTGCGAAAATAAAGTAAATTTTTTCAATTCTATAGGCTATACTTAGATGCAAATATAATATTAACATCACATATCTAATTAGTTTTTTCATTTTATTTCATCAGAAACATTCAGTAATTTAACAAAGATGTTGCACGTGCAGTCTCTGCAGTCAAACCATTTGTAACTGAAGAGAAAATTGCATGTGCAACGCGTGCAATTACTACTTTTTGAACATTTTGAAAAACATTCGCAGTAACCGGTAATTTACCTTGACAAAGAGGAGATGTATACCCCTGCACACATCCACTATGGCAGGTTCCGTTGGTTTTATCACAGACAATTCCTTCAAGACAGTGACCACAGCTCTCTCTGCAGTCCAGGCCGTATGTTCCATTTTGGCAGTCTAGTAAAATGTCATTATGTAATGTTTTATGATTAAACATTGCTCACCTACATATACGGTGTAAGAATTCGGTATGAAAATTCTTTAAGTATTTGAAAAACATTTGCATAAGGAGAAATTGAAAGGTATTATACGTAGAGGTAAACCAACGAGTACGAAGACATACCGGAGATTTTGAACCATTAGAGAAGGGACAACCCGAAGACCCATTTCTTGGTGTTCACAATCCCTTGTAAATCCAAAAAGGAGTGGTTTATCATACTTATCAACCGTCAAATATAAAAAAGGATTAAACCAATAAAGAGATTGATATTAGCAGGTCGTTATAGTGGAATCCTATGTGATTCATGGAGGCGAGGCTGTTGTTATAATCTACTGAATGACTTTGAGATTTTCAGGAAACAGTTGCTATGTCCCCTCTAATACCATTACAAGTACCATCCCAGGCTTCTTACATTTCACGTCCAGAGGAAAATAAATGAAACCACGTGATGCAACTTTGGAAAGGCTTTTTGAAATGTCGTACTATATTTGGGGTAGGTTGATAAAAAAGAACATACCCAGCCACCTGGCTCAATAAACAATGATGGAACTACATTTAAAAGCGCAAATGAAAACCTGACATAATCGTTGTCCGTCGCGGTCCAGAGGTATTTTCAAATAGTACTGTAAATATTGTAAGATTTGATTTGGGTAAGAAAATGAATAACATGAATTATTGTTAGAATGTCGCCAAAGCTAGGAATTTCTCTCTATAATCCATTCACATTTTGTATATTATTGTTATAGATATAAGCAAAAGAATCGTATTGTGTGGAGACACATATATATGTGGGGACAAATTAAATATGTAAGTTACGAAGGAAACATGAAGAACGTCCAAGGTCGTGATAGAAACAAGTACGTTCCATGTATTACCTTATGACTGTAATTTATCTATATCCTTAATCATTTGTTAGGAGTGGTGTGTTAAAAATTACATTAAAACAGTTAAAAGTGCGCCATCTTTTTGAAGTAGAAGCATTGTAATATTGCCATCTGCCTTGACATAAACGTTCCTCCGAGAACTTACCGATACAACGGGTGGTATTTTCACCGATTGGCGGCTATACATATAGTATACTCTGCTATCAGATTATCTGAAATGTGAATAACTATACATACCACACTGACACCCCTCTCCCTGTTTGCCGGCCCGACACCCATCTCTACACCAGCCGGTCCTCTTGTCACAGTCAGTCGAGTTTCTACAGTTGCACTGTCTGTCACACTCCTCACCGTACCATCCTGGGTCGCAGACTGAACAAATACCATGATCACCTGAGATCTTTTCGAGATTTTGAGTGCATCCGCGAGTGGAGTGTTACGACGAAAGTTCAAGTCAAACTATCAAGAGTTTAGAGTGATATCGCCTATGTAATTCATGGAAAGGATGACTAAGTAGTACTTACGCAGATATTAGGACTACCTAATAATTCATTTACGGCTCCGCCTTTATATGGTAACCCAACAAAGGCGAGCGCAAAACCGACGTGTAGATGCGACCTGTTAGCGTAATTATTAGTGAATGCTTAACAAGTACGTTATTCTTTAAACTCTGGTTATAATCTTCTCCTCGGTTTACATTTCCAATGGACTTCAGACTAATTAAAGTCAGTAAACCAAAGTGCTACGCCTTTGCTTAGAATCTTTTATGTTACGTCAATGCTATGAACAAATACAGTTTAAGTCCTCGAGTCGGAGTAGAAATGCACTATCGGTTATTATATATTATAACAAAAGCCGCCACGACAAACATATTCTGATTAAATGATTAGATGAAATTTTGTCGATTTGTGGGTTATTAGTAATTATCAATGTCCCTTTCAAGCTTTTTTCATGAAAATCGTAATGTCCCTTTTTATGCTTGGGAAATAAAAAACATTCAGACACTCGTTTCGTGAACTGTTCATTATATGGGCACTGTTGTTATGTTGTTAATATTACAACACAATCATTAATATCAGACATCAACGTACATGTACATCCAAAAACACTTACGGAATATCTGTACCTCACACAGTGTAAGCATCCCGATGTCTACAGTGACTCGCACGACACTGCCAGATATTGGAGGACTGCAGTGTATGTGTTGTATCTGGTCCTCTGGGGGTGTGTCTCCATCACTGAATGTCTTGTTGAGACGGAAACACTCCGTGGAGTTCACGAGTACTTTTAAACCGTTGTATCTTTGTGCATCTGATGGAAACCGTGAAAAGTTTAAGATAATAAACGTCTACAATGATTCCTGTTTATTTACAAAATGAGCTTAGTTTTTTTTAAATTTTGAATGAGTCCGAATTTTATATGTAACGAAAATATCATATTTACATGCATAAAACATTTATTAACATAAAAACAACATGAAAATATTATTTGCAAATATTCAAGACACAGTAAAGATAAACTTAATAAATGTCGTCTTCTAAAATGGTAAAAAATTAGTAAATTCAAACAATACACGGTTTGAGCGACTTTTAACATAGTTGTTAGTTTCCTTAATCATTATACTGAACGTTATATGATATTGATTCATTCATTGAATATTCAATTTTATACATTCGGTATTTAACCATTGAGCAATTAATCTATTTTATTTCTATTGTTAAAGTATCACTTTTTCAAACAACTAACCAACTGTTGAACAAAAACATTAAATATATAATCACTGTTGCTCCTGAGATACAACATGATCTCGCTGATGTTGTAAGTAGACTCCAGGTTGATCATCCACCAGGCATCTGTCTCGTCCTCATCATCAGTGTGTGTACAGGTGTTGCTGGTGAAGTCAGTGTTTGTATTTCCGTCCACAGCCAAATCAGAGAGAAGGTATCGGTTATGTTCCATGAATTCACTGCTCTGACTAGTGTGCTGACTGCCCAGTGCAATGTTCTCTGAATTTAATTTGTCATATGGTAAATGTTATAGATAAGATCATGTGAGCTAGAAATAAAATTGGTAAAATTTGTTATATGCGGTATTGTCGCCAACCCAGAAAATTAGTGTTAAATGAATTATATGAAAATAATAATCCTATGGGCAAACTCTGACAAAAATGACTGCATACTTACGAATATCAATCAAACCATACTTCTTCTTTTCTTTAACACTTTATTATTACAGAAAGTGGTATTTCAAGAATATACCAGCGTTTGCAGCTGCTTCAATATTGCTATCTAACAGATGAATATATATAGATGTATAATATTTATTTTTTTGGAAATAAAAACTTCTTTTTTTCAAATTTATTAAAGTGATGTCCGATGTATATAGTGTTAACCTACTTTTGTGACAGCATGTACCTAAATACGGAGGAGAGCAGGTTGTGTTGGAACAGGGAATATCACATTCCTGGGTCAGCACACTTTCTGATGCTAAATTTAGAAAAAAGGATATTAGAAAATACAAAAGTATAAGAGGAAAGTTACTATAAACATTGACAAAAGAACAATGATCACGTTTTGAAAACATCGTTAGTTTGAAGACAAGTTAACCTTTTTAAAACAATTACATTGAATTTTTATTCAGGAAATATAAGCTGTCAAATAATGTTTGTTTCATAAAAGACAATGTCTAATATGGTATCCTATATCTACAATTATATGCAGAGACTGTGTTTCATATGGTTTTCAATAAACGTTTGTTTATTTTCGTTTTCATTGTTGTAATTTTACTGTACAGGCGCGGAAGCTTATAACAATGATATCAAGTATTAAATATTGAATATTGGTTGCATAAAACACTGAGAGCTGAGTATATGAGCATATGAAACCTTTTGACAGCTGAGGCTTTACCTTCCGAACTTTCTGGATAAATAAACAAATTTAACACTTCAATTAAAAAAAAACGATAATCATATTTTGATTTAAGTACATACCAATATATGTACTGAGCAGCAGGGGAACAAAACATAAGATAAGGGGATTCCTCATTGTTCAACACTTCTGAAAATAGAACTTATACTATATCTCAAGAAAAACTTTTAAGATATATATGCCTAGAGAAATATAAAATTTGAAGTTTTGTCCTTTATGTACCAAAAAAACACAACTTATTAAAATAACATAAGAGCCGAAATAGTTAACATTCGCCGAATCAACGATTTTAAACCCAAGTTGTGTAAGATGTGTGTAGACAATATCTAAAGTTCCTTAAGCTTCTCGTTGAAGAGAAGGGGGCACAGCTTTAAGAGTACATCCTCACAAAACTGCCTTTATATATACACAGTCATCAAAGGTTCAATTCATAATCCCATTTCAGAGCAGTATAATGACAAAATATAAACGTTTTGCAGCTTACAGTTTACATTCAGATTAGCACAAACTAATTTGTTAATATACGGCCAGAATATCTCTGAAAGTAAAGTTGTCTAAGATGAGAATGACAGGTCGTCTTGAGATGATGTTTGATGTCATTAGATTGCAAAGTGATCTGACCGCAGACAGAAGGCTCCCTTAACCTGCAGATTGCTAAAAGATCGTAACGGAAATTCCATTCCGTCAACATTTTGCTAACAAATTTCATAGTTTAAGAACTTATTTTTTGTGTGGAAGTCTTTATCAAATATACTTAAACTTAAAGTCATCTTACCAAAAATATAGTTAATATACCATACAACAAAATGAACACATTCGCATCAAAGGAATTTCCCCTTTACCAAAATTCAAAGCACGTTTTGAAAGAACTTCCCTGATATGAAAATATTATCATAAGTTTCATTGATATGTCAGGCCATTTTATTTCTGGTGTGAGTGAATAATAAATTTACATAATCACGAAGAGTATGAAGTACTGAAGATAATATTTGCAGCAATTTTAACTTTTACCATGGACATTTAGAGGTCTGTATTGCCTCCCTCCATAGATGTGACATTCCGAAATGCTGTTATTCCAGCTCTGCATTCTACACTAAGTGCAGATCAAGGATAAACACAACAGTCTATCTGGAAGGTGCTGATGGTTTTACAAGATACAATACTCATTTACACCAGGTGAACTCAAAAACCTTTAATCTCATTTATCCCTGTAGTGCTCTTAAATTTATATCCATAATCGTTACCCAAACTACTACTCGTTAGATAGGATGCATCGATGAAACACCATATAATACCAGCTGCCCGATGAGCAGACGCACTTTCAACTGAGCAACTTAAACGTGTAATATTCAAAAGTACCTCAACGGGCGTTACATTGGGTTGAAGTTCGGATAATGCTTATCACGCTAGGTAATCAATATCTACTTCTTGGTAAGCAGAGGGACGTTTTACGCTTGCTCAGAACTCTGGTTACACGAAATCTCTTTACTTTGTTTGATTAACTAAGTTTCATAAAACCATCATCTTGCAACAAATCTTTTCAATTTGACTAACCATAGATCAATAGACATACATAAATAGCATTTTTTGGTTATCTTTTGAAATTACAGCTCTTTTACAAACTTTACCTTGCATCAGAAACATACATTTTGACACGATTAGCATTGTGTGTTAAAACTGCAATTTGGCTCCAAAAGCTAAACGTCTTCCACTACAGAAATGACTTGGTTTCCGGATCACTGAAACCACCATGAAACAACATGGAAACCAGTATTTCCACTTGGTATCCAGATAGGTTTCTATAGTTTCATGTTGGTTTCCATGAAAACTGAAACCTACTTTTGCCCCAGATCCGGATGGTATCCACCACCGTTCTTTACACACTCCTCCAAGTAGGATCCACTTGGTTTCCGTGATTGAAGTTTCATGTTGGTTTCCATGAAACTGAAACCTACTTTTGCCCCAGATCCGGATGGTATCCATCACCATTCTTTACACACTCCTCCAAGTAGGATCCACTTGGTTTCCATGATTTTAGTTTACTGTAGATTTCCACTTGGTTTCCTTGTTTAGTCAGTTTATTGTATGTTTCAACCTGGTTTCCATATTCAGGTTTATTGTAAGTTTCAACTTGGTTTCCGTGTTTTGTTAGTTTAACGTAGGTTTCAAACTGGTTTCCATATCCTTATATATTGTAGGTTTCAACTTGGTTTCCGTGTTTTGTTTATCGTAGGTTTCAAATAAGTTTCCATGTAGTGTTTATTGTGTGTTATGTAGGTTGTACAATGAACAAACACATTAATTACCATAAAATATTTATTGCAATAAAGACAAAAAACATTCATGGAGAGTTAAAATACCTACAAGGTAAAATGTAAGTGTGAATTTATGGTGGTTCACAGTGTATGCCAATCTTTTTAAAAGCATTCCTCCTATAAAAACATTTTATAGAAAATATTACCAATCCATTCACTATCAACGTTTATTCAAACACACAATTTCGAAGAATGAATTCATCTTTAAACGAGTAGTAAGAAAACGTAAGTTTACAAATTAATCCCTTTTAATGAAATCTCCAATCTTCATTGAAATGATTATTCTATGACAGCTATGGATATAAATATATGATGGTTTAGAAATGCCTTTAGTTATTCATTGCAAAATTAACAATCTACAAAAGTGCAAAATATACCCAATTCATCCTGTTCACTTTTCAGATGTTTTGGATTGGTCTTTATTCTGAAACAGAAAACAATTGTATAGATATTTTAAATATTCATATGATTACATGAAGATGAGACACTTTCAATCTTCCACAGTTACTACTTTTCGCAAGCATACATATCAATTAGGGAGAGTAGTTAACAATCAATCCGTATGCTTACTTAACAATTGAATGTACTAACGGCCTTGCAACCCTCCTTGTTGCTTCAGTGAACACCTCAGATAAGCAAATTGAATTGAAAATGAAATTTATATATCTCTTATTTTGAATTTCGATAAAAATCAGTAATTTCATTTTCAAGTTATACAAAAATATGCTGGATTTATCACCATAACAACGAATACCATTAAGACATATAAAATGATAAAAATGAAGTAAAAATCTTTTGCAAAGCCGTCATAAAATTATAATTTGTAGATAACAAAAGAACTTACTGTATGTTTAATTGAATAAACTATGTTTAAACCACAACAATTATTTCTCAGAGCAGTCTTCAATTGCCCAACTTGAAACCCAGTGCATAGTGTAATATCAGTAAAACTTACAATAGTAACACTGATTGGTAAATAGAGAGCAACTCACATTGAATAAGCATTGCTTTGAGGCACTGCCTGTATCTTGATGGTTCACACTAAAATTAACATCAGCAATATAAGTCGAGCAGTTTTAAAAACCAATTGTTTCATTTTCATTTATCAAAATAATATTCTTTTGCATAAGTTATATTAAAAAAATATCTCATTTTACAATATTCTTATAAGTTGAATAAAGGAAAACCATTGAGTTTGTGACTTGCACATTAAATAGTATCCAAAGAAAAACACAAACATTTAGTTGAAATCGAAAGTTTAGTTGACTCATGGTATAACAACTGTTACTGTTCCCACCTTGTTGAAATTCTACTATTACACAGAAAACCTACATACTTTCAATTTATTGTTCTAAGTCAAAAGCAATTGATGTCAAGTACTCCCATATCAAAACAGATGCAGTTACAGTAGATTAAACAAATCAATCAATTTAGACAACCAATTGCCTTGGTTGCATTACCTATTGAATTTTCCCATCTAAACAGTTAAGTAATATACTGCGTGATTATTCAAGAATTAGGTCAGCATGCTGACTGTGATGTTACCTGTTGCATAATCCACTTCCTTTGTCTCAACTCACGGCTGTCATGGTTCAGTGCACCCTTGTGTAAACAATGTCGTATCTTCGGCTGAAAATTGTTAAATAAAGGGAACTAAGTGATTCATCTATATACAGGTCAACATAATATATACAAACCTGATGGCAATGCAAATTTAACATCTTATAAACACACCAATCCATAAAGCTTGTCAGTTAAAAACACTCATTCGACTGAGTGTGAAGCCAACATTTAAGAATGATTTTATTCAGTTCTCTCACGGAAGTTTAAAAAACAGTTTATAAGAGAAATGTAAGTGAGTTTGATGCAGTTAATGGGTACTTACTTTGGTATCCTTTACTGTAGAGCTGCCTATGAACTTATTACTCAGCTGAGAAATTATCTACAGTCGTTTATGTTGATGGTGGCCATGTTTGTCTCCTTCATTAGTGATTGACCTGTGTCCGGTAAGGCCAGGTGTCAAGCAGGAAGTGTTATGCAGTCAGCCAGTTCAATTACAGAGGTACTGATTGGTAGATTTTGTCTAGCCTCTTAAGGAGTGAAGCGATGAAGGTGATGATTTACTAACAGAAGAGTATTTGAAAAGGTTATGTCAAATGGTTGTGGTAAAATAACGTATTCTTCTTAGGTTTTTCAGAAAGTAATATAGTATTCTATGAACATCTTTTTGGCTGAAATAAGGAAATGATGTATCAAATACAAGATATTCCTAATTTTATTTTTGTTTCTATTGCATAGTGAATTGTTAGTTTCCTTTAGTTAATTCTTTACAAAAATTATTTGTTATCTTTAGTTGATATTTTATCTGTTTACAAATGAAATACGCATATGTTTATATCTCTAACGACCAACATATAGGTAACCTATCAAAGATATTATTCGGCAAATATGTACGCATACAGGTTACAAAGGCAACTTTGTAAGACCGGAAATATTCAATGCAACTGTGCTTAAGAAATTGGTTCATTTTTAGGGGTGTCTTAAGAAACATTATTTCTTCCTTAATTATGAGTTCAAATATTAACGCTAACTCAAAAGCTGCGCATGTTACTAATTCAGGCGCTTTCAACAGTCCATATCTAATCATTTGTTTGCAAGCTGATCATAGAGATTATATTTCTCTATGCTGAGTAACTGGTGTCCTTCACTAAACAAACAACCACATATGTTTACAACTTATTGACCGATAAAAGGATTTAGCTTTAAAGGTAACAATCAACATTCAATACTATTTACCGTGGTGGACAGTTGATACGTTTTGACTTCACATTTCTTTCGTCCATTAATAAATCAAAGTTTAAACATTGCCACGATGTAGCCGAAGTATTGCAATTTTCTAGATGTTTTCTAGGGTTAATCTTGATGTGCTGTTTATAAAAGGGTCCTCGTATAGCTCGTATATTCTTATGACGAGTATTGTCATGTCAAATGTACAACTTTGTCTTGACTACGCTAAAGAATCGGCATCTGTCGAGGAGATGTTACTTATCTTTTTACAGAAATAGTTTCATGAGTGCCGATTTATGGCTTCACTTTTTATATCCTTTTCACATGTAGTCATTTCTTGGTAGACTGTCAAGAAGTAAAATCTAAATCAAATATAACATTTATCATAGCTTCATATTTAAACTGACGATGTATTTGCACAACTGTCTATAAAGTTCCCCTAAAATACCCGGATAAATCAATATAATTAAACGTTTTCGGGAGAGGTTAAAGGAATAAAGTGAAGGGAAACTTAAGGAGTGTGACGCACAATTGTCCATCTATCGCTTATTCGAGTCTTTCCCTCCCTAGTAACCTATGTTACAAGTAGAACAAGTTCTTTACGATAAAGCAACCAATCCCCATTGGTTGGAAAAGTTGTACTATCGGCAGCGATGTACTAATCGAAGCTTATGAGCTGTTCCCGTGAATTTTAACACTTGTGAACACAGATTTCTCACGGGAGAGAGTGTTCAGCCGAATATCCAAGATGTAACATCATTGCATAAAGAAAGGTTAGTGTCTGTCACGCATATTTTCATTGCATTGTGAAAGAACCGCGGCCCACTTGTAACAAAGGTTATTTAGGAAGAAATAAGTCGAGTAGCCTCCCTGGGGAGAGAAGTGCAATTATAACATTAACGTGGGACTTCAGAAGCACCGATTCCATCGCTATAATCAACGAACAGTTGTTGGAGGTATTGTAATGCATAGTTTCACAAGTTACCAAAGTAATGCAGATTTCTACATTATCAAAACTTAAACGACCGCTAACCTCGACTTTATCACTTGTCGATTTTCATTCAAAGATTTTTTAACAAAATAAGAACTTGGCTTGATTTTTGTTAATTTTTCCAATAAACACCTTTAATTAGCCTTTCATTAAGACAGCATAATTATTGGCTGTGAAAAACCCACCTGGGCTTGGGGCCAACAAATTTGCACGGGTGTGACGTTATAAACAGACTGTACAGAGTGGCGCATTATTATTTCAACTGAAATACCGCCTTAAATAGTTGTTTAATTACCATCGATGGGAATATGTTTTTTACACCAAGCGCTTAATAGTGTTACTACGAGGCAATGAATATGTTTATGACGTCACAAAAAGGGCGTGTGGCCAGTCATGCATTCACTGGTTTGTGGCTAGATAGATCTAAGCGACCCATCAAAAGTGGCATTCAAAAACTGCTTTCTCTACCAAACTGAACATATTTGAGGAGCGACCTTTGACACACTATAAACTATTGTTATCAAACATTCATATATTCCAAGGAAATTAGTGAAATATGTTTATGGTTATGTTACTTTGAACCTTGAAGCCATTCAAAAACAGAGTAGCAAGTCTTTGTCATTTGAACATATGAGAGGAGGTATGCATCAATTGCATTCATTTACAAACATCATTTAGTGTCTATCTTTTTCATTTGGAAAAAGCATACAACACAATATGAATGCATTGCATGAATTGGCCTGAAAGGCATAATGCCTCATTCTCAAATCTAAATCCTAAACAAAATAAAAAATAATGTTCTCCCCTGCATTGAAATTGTCATAGATATATTCAAGTCTTTGGTTAAGGATCTTCCCACGCTTATTATTTTTTTTATAGATATTTGACACTGTACCCATTTTCGAAAATGCAAAACAGCTTTGATCTTGGAACAAGTAAAGGCGTCCCCCAGTTTTTTTGAATAATGCAGTAGACATTCTGAATGTAATTGATAAATTAAATATGTTTTGTTACATTGCAAAAAATATTGACTTTTGTCACTTAAAAAAACAAAAAGAAATCAAATCATCCAAAAACTTTTTTGAAAGGCTGGATAGAAAGCAAAACAGAAATAAATAAGGGGTAAAATTTATTCAAACAATACTAACCAAATCATAGAATATTGAGTAAATAATCTTTCTTTAATACGGTGTATATAAATCAAGAAAAAACTGATTAAAATGGCATTCCAACTGTCACCAAAGTAGTAACTGGTATATGTCTCACATGTAATTATTCAATTAATGATACCATCATCTTACACAGGTCAACTTAAACTATGTGAAAAGGAGAATGTCTGTAAAGTAAAATGGAGATGTATGTGTGCCTTCTACAAGTTGTTTTCCACTGACCCAATGGTTTCGAAATTCTGGTACTCCGTAATTCAGAATTTTCATAAAAGAATATAGAATTCTAGAAAAATAAATTCGTCGGACTTTCATATTTTTCTGTTATACACATTCATCTTATGACAACTAGTTTGAAACAATACATATTACAAATACATGATGATTGAAGCCTCTAAATTCATTTTCATTCACAAGTCATATTTTTTTCTTTTTGCTTATGAAGCGAGGATAACAAACTGTTTTTATTGATAAGTTAGAACCAGATTATTGTTCCTTTCTTAGCAGCTAAAATGTATTAAATATGTCTTACAATAAAAGCGTACATAAAGAGATATATGCTTTTGTTGTTACTATTGTATGGTTTTGTTTACTGTGTATGCCTCAAAGTTCGGTATTGCATCAGCACTGTATTTTTTATTCTTAAAGGATTTTTTAAGCTCTCAGTTCTGCAGTTTTGACATACCTTGTTTAAACTAATTCACACAGTTTTGGAAATAGAAAAAGACATGTATTGCAATATATTGTCACCATTTTATTCAAATAAATTCACTCAAATTCTTCTAATCTGAGTTCACAGTTCTGTCTCAACTTTCGTTTCTATTTTAGTTTTATTTGGATGTAAGAAAAGGAGAAGTGAAATGTGATGCCATAGTGTTTAGTGAGTGAATTTGACTTTAAGGTGGTTTGAACAATATTTCAGTTTTTAAACACGTGGATAAAGAGAGTGGACAGATAAGGGAGAAAGGGGTAAAAAGAATGAGGGAAAAGACGGAAAGAAAGGCATAGTGAAAGATAGACAACAGGTTTTAGAACGACTCAAATTTGGTCTCGCCATAGTGTTTCATAAAAATGAGAACCGTTAGTCAATCTATGTGAAAAACACAATGTAAAATTTCAATCATATTATTTCTGTAAATGCAGAATCAAGTTTTAGAGATCTTTGGGTTACTGCGTGAGAAATATCAGAGCTATGTTCCAAACAAGCTAAGATATTCTTTAACAACGATCTTATTCTAATTGCTTATCAAAATGTATCCAATTGTAGAAGAACTGTTAAAATGAGGACATTTCAAGATATGATGCGTTTCATGATATTTCAGAAACCGACGATTTGATACTTTAAATTACACCACGCCCTAGTTTGAGTCTTTGCCTTATAATTAACAACATTATCTTATCACTAACACCTTGGTATTATTGAAGAAATAGTTGAAATTAGAAATATACATATACAGTTAGCTGATCATGCTACATATATTGCAGATTAAGAATAAAAAAACTCAGGCAAAATATGCGTCCATGTAAGAGGATTCAAACTTTTAACGCTTTTAATAATTAAATGATCACTAAAGTCAAAGAAAAGGGGTCATATATTGTGTTATTGGTTGTTAAAGGTCGAGGTCACGACATCAGGCCAAGTTAACTTTTGAAACACATCAGAAAGAAAAGTTTGAGATGTTAGATTACTCATTAAGTGATTATATTCCCTGTGAATACCTTAGACATGTTCATATTCAAGGTCATAAGTTATATTTACAAGTTTTCAAATCACGTAAAAAGTGTTCTCAACTCATTGTTCAAAGTGCCCTGTTTCATTTAAAGCCTTTAAACCTTCAACATACATTATGTTAAAGGGGATATTATAGTTTTTAATAGCTTTCAACGTTTTTTGTGTTTATTTCAGGACATTGGTGTCCCACAAGGTACCATATTATCAGTCACATTATTGCTTACCACCACTTGACTCGACTTACCGTGGTCTGGTGGTTAACGTGTTTACGATGTTTACATGCTCACCCAAACTGGACAGGTCGATGGGAGAAAAGTCAGACCACATATTGCTTTTTATCTCTCACTATGTCTTTCTTTCCCTTTTTTTCATCATATCCTTTCCGTCTTTTTCTCGATATCCATTCCATCTTTTTCTCCCTGATTTTTCCACTCTCTTAAGATTGATTTTCATCCACTTATTTAATAACTAAAATAATGGTGTTAAACCCGCTTAATCCAAACTCACTCTCAAAGCTTAAGCAACTACAAAAGGGAAAATCGTGCTTCTTTTGACTTTATCGCAACGTGACTCTTACAACTGGAAAAATAATGTTCTGCTCTTGAGATTATTTTATATTTATCTAGAAAACTACTACACCGTACTTGTCGAGGCATTTATAGAGAAGCACATACGCCTTTGTCATATCCATTGTTAAGGCGAGTTGTAACAACAAAGAGGCAAAATCGAGTCGACATCATGCTTCACGGAGCCATAGGCAATTATCAACTACAATAGCCGGCAACATTTCTAAGGATTGAAAGTTGAAAATGGCAAAGAAACGGATGATGGCTTTCCAAATATATGTTTATTTCATATAACATGAATATCACGCTTATATCACATGAATATCAGAATCATATCACATTTCTATAATAGAAGAAAACATAAATGCATAATGCGATTTACATTGCACATAGTATGACAGTTTTATATATATCAGATATATCATCAGTGTATGGAATTGGAGATATCTGGCAACTTGCAAGGCGTTTTTTTTCATGATGAAGTTACGCATGTCCGTATTGGTGTGTACGGTTTCAATGGAGCTAAAACCCAATACCTTGATCCCTGTTCCATTGTCGTGATGTGGAGCTTGTAACCTGGGTCTGCAGTCTTGAACTATCGTTGTATCTCCTAATCTCGTCTGCATGATAACAGTTAGGGAAAACGTAGCTTTTCTGCCATTTCGAAATCTGAATGTCCTTTCCATTCTCTATCGGTTTTATAGTAGCATTCATCTATTTGCACTAAGTGTCTAAATAGGTGAACACATTTTAAAAGGGGCTAAATTTGTGAGTACATATTTGGTGAATCCAAACCAATCAGAAGATGACTACAATTGATAAAGATTTACTCAATTAGATTTCCTTACTTATTTATAAGTTGATTTCAGTAATATTTTCTCTTTTTGACATTCTGACAACTGTTTCGTTTTCTTCCGCAAAGTGTGAAGTAGATCCGATTTTTAAGTTACTTCTGAAATTAATTCTGTGTTGAGAAATCAAGAACCATCGAAATCTGCCTCCTGGCGATTTTGAATTTTCTAAGTGTGGACTTCTTGATAACGACTTATAATAAAATCTGTGAACTTTGTTTATTTGCAGGAATCAACATCATAACATTCTGGCAGCCCAGATATTGCAATACTTACCACTTATTCCTTCAATGACCGATCAAATTCTTGCTAGAACTGGACAGCAAGAGGTTAAATTTATGTATTGACGGGTTAACAAAGTACTCATGAGGTATAAACTTGTTTCTAAGATTTCTGCAAGCTTTACAAACCAGTAAAAATAATATTCATTTTCAATATTTCCTCTTACATATTGTACATATCCGTTGATTATCTGAAAGTAGTGAAAAGGCTGTGAAACGGTCATGAGTTATGATATCATGATCAATAAAAACAAATAATAATAAGAATGGTAAAAGAATTACTCACTTTTGATCCATCTTGTGTTGACTGGTTATTACCCATCTTTGTTAAAAGCCCTGAAATACAGTATGATCTTCATTTGAGTCATTCGAGAAGGTCATATGAGTAAACATCATTAACATCTACAATATTTTTTGAAGTTTGACTGTCAGCTACCCAAAATATTCAGGAACGAGAACCTTCATTTGATATCCTCTACACCCAAGTGGATGAAGGTGTCATTGGGAAAAGTTAGAACGTTGATTTCATTGTTTTATGCAAGGAAATAAGGGGTCGAAGACATAACAGATTCACATTAAAATACAGTTACTCCGGAATTTTAACTACTACACTAGAATCTTCACATGTTTCTCAAAAGAAATGTAATTTTTAATTTACTGGTATTTCACATATACGTGTGGAGTATCCTACTTATTAATCTAGTAAATGTTTCAGCACAGGGTGGATATACCCTGAATCCGTTAGCCGGATCACCTGATGGATCCTCCGGATCCCTGCAACAATGGTATACTGGGATCCGGCTACGGATCCCTCACCGGATGCTAGATCCGGACGGACACCACCGGATTCTCTTCCGGATCCAAAGTAGATAAGAATACTAGGATCCGGAGACGGATACCCTACCTGAAATGATATTGTCACTTAACTATTAACATTAATATATAAATGACTGTTAAGTGTTAGTTTTAGCCTATAGCTTTTAAACTATTTGTTTGTGTAAATGTGTTGTCCTGAGTGGACAAAGTCAGGATTAACAGAAACTTATTGCTTGAAAACAACTTCTCTAAATTAAAACTATTAACTTTTCTTTTCAGTAGAGGTGAGGTGAATTTGTGTTTAACGCCGCTTTCAAGATTATTTCACTTATATCGCGGCTGCTAGTATTATTGCATGGAGAAAGCCTGAAACACTGATAAGGCTATGCATTGCGGTGAAACCTGCGAGCATCGGCTCGAACTAGCGAACCATGGGTGGTACTGCGCTGAATTTCAGTGTAGCATTGCACCCAAACCTGACTGCGTGTAGAACAGTTCTCTACTGCAGACAAAGTTGCCGAGCCCCTGGCTAGATTCGAACCACGGACCTCCTAAACCGAAGCCGAACACGCTAACTACTGCGCTATCCCGCCCCCCTTTTCAGTAGACATTAGAATCTAAATTTTTTGAAAGTCAATATTACCCAGCAAAACCACTTTAAAAACTTTCTCTTTGAAGTTTCATTAACGATAAGATTTCATCGCAACATCCAAATGATTTATTACTTTAATTACAATAAGAAAGGAATTTTCTCAACAGGCTGCTTTAATTTATCGAAGTACGGTTCAATATTTTACACTGTAACGCTTGAACGCTCACACTTGATCAATACACCTGTCAGCGATTACACATTCACCAAGACTCATTTGTGTCTTATTCCTGCAACAGGTGGAAGTGCAAGTAATTCTGTTGTAAGTGGGTATGCTTTGACCGACAAGACGGCGCATCATGAATTATGATTAATGAAAAAAAAAAAAAAAAATAAAAAAAAAAAAATAAAAAATATAAAAAAATAAATAAAAATTATGATTAATGAAAGTTATTCTTAGAATTGATTAATATATGAATAGTTAACAATAACAAACACATGTACATTGTTAAACATGTATTCATTTCATCATGATATACATCAAGATCAAACCATTTTAACAAGATATCAAAAGAATAACAATTTATGTTAATAAATAAAAAAATAAATAAATATAATTTATCATCATTGAAATAAATTAGATTGTCTAAATAGTTTGATATTTTTCTTTTGATATAATCCAACAAATACATAGATTTCTCAAATTTCATGAATTAAAGGAATTCAGAAATATCCATATTTCCATGATATTGGGTAAGTACCTTTCACATTTTAAAATTTATAATGAATAGTATACTGATATGAAACACGATAGAAATATTGACGTTATTGATGCATAAAGTTGCAATATTTGATATCAAGGTTTGAATAAAATATCATCACCCTAACTGATTGCATGATATTTTTTACCAACCCCATATATTGAAAACATATTTGTAAACGTTATGCATTATGATGTTGATCATGTTTGCTACAGTCGGTATTTCAGTTGAAGGGAACAACAAATAAAACTTATTCATTTTATATTTAATAAAGCAATCAGACTAATGATAAAATTTTAGCAAAATACTTCAAATATAGATTGTTTCATGAAATCGATAGTAAATTTGTTCAACGATCAAGAGTATGTATTGCAGGAATTAATATAAATGATATATTTAATATGTGTTAAACTTATTTTAGTTACAATATAGAAAGATTTTAACATAATAAAGTTCTTAAATTTATCTTATGTTTTACAGTGTAAGGTAAATCTAATTCTTCGCCCAAATCATTATGGTGTATGTTTGCGGATGTGTATTCTTACCCCACCAAAGGGTTAGATACCTCCGGTGGTTAGTCAATACACAGTGTCATGTATAGAAGGAATACCATATACCAGTAAATATGTTACGTGTGTATGTGTCGTCAATTTAATCCGATGACTTCAAGTAGTCCAGCGTAATTATACTCCTTTTGTTAGTTCCCCGCCTATAAGCATTTTGGGGTCATAAAACACCTGCATACAATTATAGGCAATCAGACAGGAGACAGGTAGACGCCTTGAGCAGAGCTCAACGATCCGTGACAAGAGAGACGGTTGAGAGGGGTTGGTGGGTGGGTCTAGGACAAATGCCACCCGGACAAATGCCACCCGGACATAACCCACCCGGACAATTGCCACCAGGACAAATGCCACCTAGGACAAATGCCACCTAGGACAAATGCCGCCCAGACAAATGCCACCCGGACAAATGCCACCCAAAATTTAAAAAAAAACAACAAAAAACGATATTTGACTCATGATATATGTATATTCTGTAAAAACAAGTGATCATGTTCTTGTTTTCAGCACTACAATGTATTCAGCACTACATTTGACATTACCACTAGGCAAATCATTGCATTTCACGCATATACATGTGTATGTCAGTTCACTGTCAGATCAAAGTCGGATGTTGTGTGCAACACTCCTCAGGTAGTCAATTTGTTGTCTGTTCCTGAAGTCTGCCGCGATGGTCTGCAGACGCTCCTGGGAATCCCTGAAATGTTTCCTGTGTCGGGCAACGTTCTGGCCGGCCAACATCTGCGTGATGACCTGGTCGTTCAGGGCTTTTTCCTTCCTCAGAACCTCAAGGAAGAGCCAGATACTTGGTTATGGAATGATTTTGTAGAACCATTTTATGGTTTAAACATATTTATTTCCAGAAGAATTGGATTGGTAAACAAACCATAGGCTTATGTGAATACCGCTCCAAGATACAAATGGGATACATGTCATGGTGATTTTACAATATACGTATATACAGAAACGACAGTTCATTATAAATACAACAAACGCAATGTCAAAAATTGAAATATAATCAACCAATAAGTCATTTTGCAAATCTGCCTGTTAAATTTATAAATTCGTGTACTGATGTTAAAAGTTCCATATTTTTGGTAGCAGAACAATTTATGTTTCCGAATAAAACTGATTTTACATCAAAACCTTTATAAAAGTAAAACATTTTGTGTCTTATAGTGCTGTAAAGAGGACATATGAAGAAAAAGTGAGTTGAAACCTCATAACAATGACCACAAGCACAGACGGGTGATTGTGATATAAATCTTTCATACTTGTGTGCATTCAAGTCGCTTCATTCAAGTCTTAGACGAGTATGTATTATTTGACAAAATCTGCTGCCATAATTTAGGGCAAAGTTACATAAATAACCCTAAGGCAAGAATATTGTATTAGATAGAATTGAATCTCTTGACCTTGTGGATGTTTGGAGAGAGCTCAATCAAGATTTAAGAAAATTTACATGGTGGAAAAATCATCCTAGACAACAAGCAAGATTAGATTTCTTTTTAATATCACAGGATTTATTTAATCTCACACTTGATTCAGATATTTTACCTGGATATAAAACTCATCACTCAGCAGTCAGCTTTACTTTCTCCAATTCCTTAAACCAGGAAAGAGGGAGGGACTACTGGAAATTTAATACATCCCTTCTATTGCATCCCGAATATGCAGATCTAGTCAGATCAATATTGAAAGAAACTATAGAAGAATATTCATATATTGATAGAAATAGCGATAATATAAAAGATTATGAAGTTAAACTTAAAATTAGTGATAGTTTATTCTTGGAAACTTTTTTAATGAAGGTTAGAGGTAAATCAATCTCTTTCTCAACTTTTCTTTAAAAGACAACAAAGGATAAAACCAGGGAATTAGAAATTAAAATAAAAAACTGTGAAGATACTATTAGAAGAAATTTTCAGAATATAGAAGAATCTTTACTCTCAGATCTAGCAAAGTTAAAATTAGAATTACAGCAAATTAAGGAAGAAGAAATAAGAGAAATTCAATTGAGAAACCGAATCCTTTGGTAGGCAGAAGGAGAAAAACCAACAAAATATTTCTGCCAGCTAGAGAATAGAAACTATGTCAGCAAATCAATAAACAAAATTATCACGGATAAGGGTGAAGAAATTACAGATGGTGACCTTATTTTAAATGAAGTTAAGGGATTTTATAAAAAAAACTATACTCCTCAAATAGGAAAGAATATGAAACTGTTTAGAACATCTTCATTAAAGTCACCAGTTACAATCGTAATCAAATCAAGATCAACGGCATTAGATATGGATTCTTCTATTAAATCCCAGTAAGCATCACTTTTGTCTGCTCTGTAAAATGTTCCAATAATAAAAGAGCGTTTTTTACATCTAATTTTTACCCATAATGCTTCTAGACCATGTAGGTTTAAATTATTCATACACTCAAAAGTCAAATCATTTTTAATCTAAACAGCCACTTTTCCACCCCTTGTATGTCTGTCTTTTCTAAGTGGTAAATGATAACCTGGTATTTCTATATCATTACTACCGATGCCTTTGTGTAACCATGATTCTGTGATACAAATCACATCATAGGGTTCTAGTTCAGCTTGAATTATATCCAGCTTATATCTTAAGCTACGTACATTTAAATGTATAATTTTAAGATCAGAGGTATGCAATGGTCCTCGATTTGGGTGAACGTCACCACAGATCAATAGAAGGAAGGTGATAAGCAAGGACACATGGCTGTTATAAATACATAAAATTGAGAAAAGATAACACTGTTTTCTTAATTTAAAGGCAGATTTGCTATGAAGATGACAAACAAAAGAACCCACCGCTTGTCTATATTGTACAATATCAACCATTGTCAAACAGAAGTAAAGTTATATCAAGGCGGTAGGGTTCGTTCAATGAGCTAAAATGACAAATGCACTAATAAGTGTTGTTTGCTCACAATCATGTGGCATTACCTCATCTTCAAAATTGCAAAATAATGAGACAAAATATACATTGCAGTCTGTATTTTGAGAACAAAAACCATATATACACGAAAAAGTTGACTTCAGAAAGAAGTCAACATTGAAGTGATTTAGTAAACTGAAAATAAAAAGAAGTTATAGCAACAAGATGAAGAGAGACATCTTGTTATGAGTGAGACGTTTAGAGAAGTATATATATAGTTGTAGTAGGTGATGTTTTTATTGCGAATAGACTTATGGAATAAAGCAATGATTTAACTTACTGCCTAGAAAATAAGCATGAAATCATTAAGAATATTGTTATCTAATTGTGTTTTTGTATAATTGTATCTGTTACGGTGTTTCATAGAACTTGCTGATGACATCTCATGTCCCGTGTTTAGAAAGATGCACGTGCAAAGAGAGATATTCAGTATGGCAAGGACTTGTGTCGTGTTGGCAATGACAAGTGTAAAATGGATTGGAATTATTTTAACATTCGTAAGTACTTTAACTCTCCATAAATTATATAAAAAGTGCATAAATTATTCCACAGTATGAGAATATATAGTATGATATTTGCTGTTTGGCTAATAATGTTTAAGGATGATAATGGTCCATTATTTTTCGAGTTAAATATGTCAACATGTGTTTTATGGGGTACAGTAATAGGTTAGAAATTTATATATTGGAAGTAGCTTAGATAAACCACGTAATGCTTGAAGATATGGAGGTTCTGCTGTACAGGATAGTCCTAAGGCTTATTTATATTGTATGTATAAACATAATTTTTCAACAGAATTATATATTACCCTTTTAACATGTGACAAATTTAGATATGCACTAGCTCGCTTACGATGTTGCTCTATTCATCTAAGAATTGAAACTGGTAGACATAATAAGGAACCTAGGAATGAAAGAACATGTAATGTATGTAAATGTAATTATATAGAAGATGAATATCACTTTATTTTAATATGCACTTATTATGATAATTTAAGGAATGAATTAATTCCAAAAAGATATTGGCAATTTCCAAGCAGACACAAGTTTTATGCTCTACTGTCTTCATGCAACCCATATACAATTAAGCAGTTAGCCACTTTCATTGTTAGAGCAATGCAATCAAGAACATATTTTCTGTAACACATGTATTATATTCATTTGTATCATGGGCCTGTGGCCTACATACTTTATGCAAATAAACAACTAATATGGAGGTTCAGTCTTAAACATAATTAAAAGTTTATAGCAAAGGAAGAAGTTAAATGACTACAAAATTATAAACACAAATACTACATTCTTATTCTAGTAATTCCCTCGTCTATATACAAAGCATTGGTGTTCATATATAATGTCTACTCTTTATACCATTTAGTCAAACTTATAAATAAATATACACGTGTAAATGACTGCTGTGCTTATTCTACTACAATGTCTACGCTTTATACCATTTTGTCAAACTTACATATAAATATCACGTGTAAAAGACTGCTGTGCCTATATTTTGCAAAACATGACATACAATCAAATTTCAATTTTAGATTGTACTAACATACAATTAAAAATCCATCAACTAGTAGACAGTTTCAAACCCTCATCAGTCAATACACAATTACGCACACACATCCATTTATATATGGTATACCTTAATTGATGCTTTGGGTTGAAGTCATTACTATCCAAATGAATGTAACATTTCCATTCATCATTAAATATTGTAATAGCAGTAATTGTAACCCATACACGTGAATTATACTGTTTATAATAAATTCTTTCTCTGAAATGTTAATGCCTCTCAATGACAAGAGAAAAATAAATCTTGAAGACCTACTACTTCAAAATGATGTTGTGGATATGATGCAAACTACCTTTTAAAAAATCTGTCATCCAGAAATCAAAGGAAAAAAATTAAAGGAGCTTTCCTGAATCTAGAACATGTTGTCAAATCTAGTTGCAAGAATCTAGAAACAACATGCAGCGTTACATTGTAATATGCCATGTGTCTAGAGCTGCATAGTTATGACTCCTGTGAATTGTAAACATTTGTACATTGTGTAAATATTGATATTGTCATTGTTCGAATTGCATCTTGTGGATTGTGATGGTCCGAATTGAATCTTATGGGTTGTGTAAACATACATATTGTGATTGTTCAAATTGTGAGGTAGGGATGAGAGAAGCAGGGGTGGTTTCAATGGTAAAATAAACATAATTTTTAAAAAATGATTATGCTATACCTCTCCTTTTGGTTTTGGAAGCTTGTATGAGAACCATGTGTGCTAAAATGTAAACATTGTAGATGTCCTTGCCACTCCTGAGTACATTCAGTCTTTTTTAATTTGAAGATTACAGTATATTTCTCGCCTTTCTCACCGCCTGATACACTGTAATATACGGTTTATCATTTCACTCACAGAATGGGTTTCATGATTTTCTGAAATCTGACAATTTTGCAATTACCTTTGTTCAGGTGTATATTTGATTTAGTACAAATATGTTTATTCAAATCACACATTTACAAACACTACCCTCAGGTGCATACAGATTTATAAATATATATGTTTATACGATTTTTTATATACTTAAGTGTGTGTGCGTTTGTAAATAAATGTTTGAAATCATTGAATAGAATTATTTTTTATTTAATTTGTGTAAAAAAGTTTTGTTTAAACTATAAGTGATCTATGATATATCATCTAAGCGAATTCATTTACAATATTAACACTTATGCAAGACCCTAATTAGGCAAGTTGATATGTGTACTGACCAACAGGTGTGATGAGTGTGCACTCAAGTGTGACAATTTGTGCTGAATAGTATAAGTTACCATGCGTATTTCAAAAAGTATTTTGAATAAATTTTAATAAGAAATAACCCGTTAAAACCTGATTCTGAATAAATAGTGTTTTTTTGAAGATTGTGTTTCAATTTAAATCGAATCATCAAAACATCATCATTTAAACTTGACTTTGTCAACTTTGGCTAACAAACTCTCACAAAGACATATCAACACTTGTATACACGTATCTTTATTAATGCAAACGGCCTTTATATGACAATATCATGTAAAGAATATGTAAAAGCTGTCAAAGATGTATGGTGTAGTGGTTTTGACAAAAGCTTACCTAACTTCATTTTTCTCAACTACATTCCTACTTTTGCCACAAGGAGAGTATCCGGTAGGCTATCCGTCTCCGGATCCTAGTATTCTTATCTTGTCCGCCCGAATCCAGGATCCGGTGAGGGATCCGGCTACGGATCCCAGTATACCATTGTTGCGAGGATCCGGAGGATCCGGCAGGGGATCGGGTTAACGGATTCAGGGTATATCCACCCTGTGCAGGTGAATAGCTTAAACCTTACTGTACATTACCTTGATTATGTTTGGGAGGCACTATGATCTGCCCTATGAGTATGCCCTGCTGTATTTCTGCTTACTTAAATATATTTGTGAATTCCATTAATAGATTACTAATGTTTAATATACTCAACAGTTATTAAGAAACATGTTATACTGCCGTAGTTCTTACATATGCAGAAAGGCACACAAGCTTTAATGGGTGTTCTCTGATTGGTTAGAAATAGAACTTTATAACTGGCCTTTAATTACTGTTTATCAAATAACGAACAAGTAGTCTAGGTGCAACATTGGATATTTTGTGAAGAATAACACATTTCTCTACTATAAGGTGAAGTTTACTCCTTCACCAAAAACTTCGACTTTCCCACAGGAGACAAGCCCTGAAAACCCTTTTTCATCTCCTTTCTCTGGAGCTAGTAAACCTTGTGTAAAGACTCCTGATTGGGATTCTAATTTATGGATTTGGTGACCTTGTGACCCTCATGATGGCAAGTGTGGCTACACCTAGAAAGGTGTTGAGGGACGGACCTCGAAGATCCTGAAGATTGTAATAAATGGATTTGATGATCCTGTGACATCCATATGGTGACTCTGTGATCAATGGCTCTATTTTTTGCAAGTTGTGCACATGTTCTTAATTTTCCGGCAAAACGTTTCCCAATCATCACTTTTCCACAAGGCAGCACAATGCTTTTTTGGTAAAATATATGAAGCCGTGACATGATTATTTATCATTCAGTCATTTATCTCTAAACTCCTTTTGTGATTTTTTTTATTTTTTATTTTGATCTCATGATAAATATCTATCTGAAAATTCTACGACCACCTTGAGCAACCTGTGCTGACTAATGCTCTTGTCAACTCATGGCTGCGCTAACGTAATCATATTTTGTACTTTCAACCTCATTCAGTGAGAAACACATGGCAGTAGACAAAGAAATACTGAAATCCATTATATCTTTTACCGGTTAAAAGAATGGCTTATGACATAACATAGAAACATATTACGTTTAGAAAAAGGTAATATGCTAAGTTTTTTTCTCTTCATTATAATATGCTAAGTGTTTCTCTTCATTATGATATTTGTAAGATGTTAAGTGTCCCGTTTTTAACATCTTGTTCATTGTAATCTTCAACTTGTGTTGAAATACGAATTTCTACCTTTGTTTATTGTATTTGGTATTGTTACTTATAAGATAAACTATCTCCTACCTGTTCGAGTCCGTCCTGGTTATCCATGTAGTGCAATAAAACACTTCACAAAATAGCCATTTCAAAGAATGCAGTTTGGTTGTCTAAGTTGTCACGTTACTCCATAAACATTCAGTACCTCAATGATATAGACTAATAGGGTCGTCCCTGGCAACAATAGACAAAAAAAAAGAAACCTAATATGTGGCAGTCAAATGCACTCGTTCGTTCGTTGGCTGAAATAAGTATCGCGATGCATTGCATGCATGTCAATACATTCTTGATTTCATGTCTGTTACGGTCGCGTCGGTTTAAAACTTCCAAGCGTATTATCAACAAGTTAAGAGTCAATCACGTTAAAACTACATAAGATGTATCACAAATTTATCTGTATATCAAACTGCCACTTATTCATAAATATCGTGCTAATTCATTAAACGCTTCGTTAGATCCTATGGTATTTGACAAAAAAGAACCAGCTTTACTAATGAAGTTAGAAAATATGACATTATTGTTTTTTATCAAGTTTTATATCAGTAAATTCAGTATCGGTTTGAAATTTATTATAAAATATCAATATTTTGTTTTCAGTTTAATGGTAAATGCATCTTGTATCAGGTAAGATTGGTTAGACAGCTGCGCCATTGATATGCCGTCTAAAGTTATGATATTATGAACCAACCCAAGGTTCTTCCAGTGTCAATGTATCAACTGGAGTCGATTATAGTGATATATTACGACGAATGTTAAAATAAATCTGATTTCATATACATATTGTCAGTAAGTATGTATTTGTCTAATTAATATTGTTTCCATTACTCTGTACATGTGCATTTGGTGTATGATTGTGTCCTACAATTGTGTTACGATAGGTAACCGCTGTTTATACCCGAGACAACAAAGAGTCTTATCACATGACAGTATCTGTAACTTGAACCCGAGCTCATACCCCCACTGAGGAAACTTGACAAGAGCTTTGCATGCTTCAGTAAACCTTACTTAGAGCAATTTTTTTACATTACACAATACATTTTGGTTCTTATTGTGTCCTGAAAACTGCACCATTTTATTAAACATTCGCTACCTGTAATGTATACTCCCTACCCAACTTGATAAAATTACCAAAAACAGAATTCTTTGAAATATTTGCAGATAGCCTTAAAGTAGATAGAATAGAGACCTGGCGGAAAACCGACAAAACAAATTGTTGTAGAAACTTTATAAATCTAATATAACAGTCCCATACTGTTATTTCACCTGTAGAAAAATCAGAAGTAAATCTACAAAAAAGTTCGAGTTTTCGATTGTACAGTCACCAAACAAGGCAATTAATATTCAATTGTGATATGTTTGAGCAAGGCATGGTTGTCATCTCAAACATGTTAAGGTTGTTATTAAACTGATTGCCACGTCAGCCATATGCTCAGGGGCCATCTTGAACAGGATTTATATCTAGGATAATCATCTTTAATCATTTGATAATCAAAACACATAAGGTGACATTTCATTGGTGTGAAACATTGGTTATCCTGATTGCGCATTTATAATATATATATATATATATATATATATATATATATATATATATATATATATATATATATATATATATAATATATTAACCAATTTTGAATTTCATGTTAATACTTATTAACACACATCTTTAAAAAGAACACAATGGAACATTCAAGTGAGTCATTGAGTAAATATATCTTCCTAAAAATTGACAAGAAAGCTTATATCACTCTTCATCACTCTTGTGAAAATTATGTTAATCTTATATATAGGGTTTAAATCAAATGTTTACAACCCGAACAGATCCTCTACCCACAAATTCAACTTTAAAAAAATAAACATGGTTTGATAATACATCTTCAAACATTTAAATCGTCTCATCACCATGTAGGAATAAGAATTTTAAATTTAAAGCTGTTTTAACAGAAATAACACATCGATATACTAAAGTTAAAAAGTTGCTTAACTACACATATTTACACAATAATGAAAATGTAACCACACGTATCATTTCACATATATGCATGTAAGCAACAACTGCCATCCATCTTCGTTTATAGAACTTTGAACGATGGAAATCAAAAATAGTATTCCCTTGTGGTAAACAAAGATCCAAATATGCCATGATTACTTGCTTTATACATAGGGAAATTAAAGATCCCAACTTACTCGTATCAGTTAATCTTTTAAAAACTATTTGACTCATGTCACTGTGACACTTTGAGTGGTTTGACTACATTGTTTACTGTAGCTATGGCGATAGCTTGGTTGGGAGGTCACTTCGCACTTCCAATACAGATATGTTTGAATACACCTTTGATACACCTCTTCAACTCTACAACTTATATCTAATTAAATGTTAAATACAATGATTAGTTGAATAAAAACATTCTTTAATTAGATGAACATTTCAACTAAGTAGATGAAAGTATCCTGTAATTAGATAATATTATCATTTTATTAGATAAAAGTATCATCTTATAAGTTAAAGTTTCATCTAATTAGATAGAAGTTTCATCTAATTAGATAAAAGTATCATCTTGTTAGATAAAAGTATCACCTAATTGGATAAAAGTATCATCTAATTGGATAAAAGTATCATCTAAATAGATGTCGAATACAATGATGATACTAATGCCTTATTAGATCAAACTATGATTAGTTGAAACTATGGTCTAATTAAATCAAAACATCATCTAATTAGATGGAACTGTTCTCTAACTAGAACTTTTGTAATTTTTTCTCATAGCTGGCAGGAGGCGCTTCCATAGAAATTGGTTTAAATTTTCTAGTTAATATCGAATTCATTTTGTACGAATTGGCAGCAAACAGGCTATAGTATGTGAACGAGTTTCACAAGTTTAAAAGATAAGATAAGATTAAAATATGAAACGGTGAACGTTCGAGCGAATGTCAGTCTCTCTTAAGTTCCGTTCGTAGTTGTTCTTTAACTCAGTAACTTACAGTTATCGTGATGTGCACCTGTATTTAACTTGAACATTGACGTTTGAACGGTAGCACTTAACCACAGGGTGGATATACCCTGAATCCGTTAGCCGGATCCCTTGCCGGATCCTCCGGATCCTTGCAAAAATGGTATTTGGATCCGGAGCCGGATCCCTGACCGGATTCCCCTGTAGACAAGAATACTGGGATCTCTCACCGGATCCCTCACCGGATCCTAGATCCGGACGGACACCACCCGATTCTCTTCCGCATCCTAACACAGGGTGAAAATACCCTGAATCCGTTAGCCGGATCCCCTGCCGGATCCTCCGGATCCTCTCAACAATGGTATACAGGGATCCGGCGCCGGATCCCTCACCGGATCCGGGATCCGGACGGACACCACCGGATCCTCTTCCGGATTCTTAGTAGATAAGAATACTGGGATCCGGAGACGGATACCCTACCGGATCCTCTCCTTGTAGCGAAAGTAGGAATGTAGTTTAGAAAAATGAAGTTTTTTAAAGTTAGGTAAGCTTTTGTCACAACAATACACCATACATCTTTGACAGCTTTTACATATTCTTTACATGATATTGTCATATAAAGGCCGTTTGCATTTATAAAGAAAAAATAAGTGTTGATATGTCTTTGTGAAAGATTGTTAGCCGTTGGGGGTGGCTTATACACATAGGTCTATGTTTCAGGCCTAAACATTCTGAGGTTAGGTGACGATAGTCCAGCCGAGAGAGACGCCTTGATGTCAATTCATCGGCAAAAAAACGTAATGACATTACTTTTATAAATATTACATATTAATTATGGAAATAAATTGTTTTCACACGTGGTCACCTTATACATTGTAATATACGGTAATCTTCAAATAGGGTACTGGCTGTGGATGTTGCCTAGTGATGAAATATGTTCAGTTTGGTTGTTCAAGAGATGATTATAATTATGGTTCTTAAAAATTGTTATGAAAAAAGTTCTTGCAACTAGATTTGACAACATATTCTAGATTCAGGAAAGCTCCTTTAATAATTTGTCCTTTGATTTCTGGATGACAGGTTTTTTAAAAGGTAGTTTGCATCATATCTACAACATCATTTTGAAATTGGTAGGTCTTCAAGATTTATAATATATCTTGTCATTGAACGGCATTATTATTTCAAAGAAAGAACTTATTATAAACAGTATATTTCACGTGTATGGGTTACAATTACTGCTATTACAATATTTCATGATGAATGGAAATGTTACATTCATTTGGATAGTAATGAATTAAACCCCCCCCCCCCCCCCCCCCCTCCTCTCTCCACCGTCTCTCCTGCTACGGTTCGTTGAGCTCGTCTACCTGTCTCTTCTCTGATTGCCTGTAATTGTATGCAGGTGTTTTATGACCCCAAAATGCTTATAGGCGGGGAACTAACAAAAGGCGTATAATTACGCGGGACTACTTGAAGTCATCGGATTAAATTGAAGGCACATACACACGTAAAATACTTACTGGTATAGACATTCCTTATATACATGACACTGTGTATTGACTAACCACCGGAGGTATCTAACCCTTTGGTGGGGTACGAATACACCTCCGCAAACATCCAACATAATGATTTGGGCGAAGAATTAGACTTACCTTACACTGTAAAACATAAGATTAATTTAAGAACTTTATTATTTGAAAATCTTTCTATATTGTAACTAAAATAAGTTAAACACATCTTATATATATCATTTATATTCATTCCTGCAATTCATACTCGTGATCGTTGAACAAATTTACTATCGATTTCATGAAACAATCTATAAGTGAAGTACTTTGCTAAAATTTTATTATTAGTCTGATTGCTTTATTAAATAGAAAAACGAGTTAGTTTAATTTGTTGTTCCCTTCAATTGAAATACCGATTTCATGCGGCTGTACTGTAGCAAAATTATTCATGCTCATTGATGTTACAACATCCAGTACTTTTTAGATGATTGCAACAATGAGAACGTGACCTGATGGACTACTTTGAAATGGGTGATCGGAAAAAAGTAAGAGTAATTTATAAATCCAGTTAACGAATCGATGGTTTGAATGTCGAGAGTTAATGAATTCCACAGTTTTATTGTATCTGGTAAAAAAGACTTAACATATGTCGCCGTTCTGCATTGTACTGTTCGCACAGATGAATGATCTCTGAGATTGTAATCATTTGTACTAGGTATTCTAGGAAGGAGGTTGCAGAGATATAATTGAGGCGCTAATTATTCTTCATTTTGTATAAACGTGTTAGTTTAGAAATATATTCACGTTCAGATAGTGGTTTTTGATTAGTTTTTTCATATAATAGGTTATGGCTTGTACCGCAAACTGCTCCTCACATTGATCTTAAAGCGTCTAGATTAAATTTTTCCAGTAAACTGCAGTGTTCCTTGGTAAGATGAAGGACTTATAAATAATTTACAAACTTTTCCGTGGAAACGATATTTAAGGCTTCTTATCAGAGGGCTAACTTTCTTGATCATAGAATTTATATGGATATCCCATGACAAGTCTTTTGTCGAAATAGTGAAGCAGATGAGAAGGAAACAGTTAGTACCAATGTAATTATGTTGTTATAGGTAACAGATGTACCTTTTATGTGTGTTTAAACATATGTTATATATTTCGATGAAATGGATTGGCAAATAAGCTGGAAGCTTATATTAATGCCGCTCCAATACAAAATTATATTTTGAATTTATTTCAATGAGATGATATTTATTTATTTACATAAATGTTATTCTTTTGATATCTTGTTACAATGGTTTGATCTTGATGTACATCATGATGAAATGAATACATGTTTAACGATGTACATATGTGTTTGTTATTGTTTACTATTCATATATTATTCAATACTAAGAATAACTTTCATTAATCGTAAGTTATGATGCGCCGTCTTGTCGGTTAAAGCATACCCACTTACCGCATAATTACTTGCACTTTCACCTGTTGCAGCAATAAGACACAAATGAGTCTAGGTGAATGTGTATACGCTGACAGGTGTATTGATCAAGTGTGTGCGTTCAAGCGTTACAGTGTAGAATATTGAACCGTGCTTCGATAAAATTAAAGTAGCCTGTTGAGAAAATTTCTTTCTTATTGTAATTAAATTAATATATCATTTGGATGTTGCGATGAAATCTTATCGTTAATGAAACTTCAAAGACAAAGTTTTTAAAGTGGTATCGCTGGGTAATATTGACTTTCTAAAAATTTAAATTCTAATGTCTTCTGAAAAGAAAAGTTAAGACTCAATAGTTTTAGTTTAGAGAAGTTGTTTTCAAGCAATAAGTTTCTGTTAATCCTGACTTTGTCCACTCAGGGTAACACACTTACACAAACAAATATTTTAAAAGCTATAGGTTAAAACAAACACTTAATAGTCATTTATATAATAATGTTACTAGTTGGCAATATCATTTCAGGAATATGATAGTAGAAGGTATCAAAGATACTAGTATGATACTTTTTTTTAAGGAAAATCTTCATACGTGCAAATTCTTGAAGGTTCTAAGAATATTGATCATGAGATGATAAACCTTTTTTACATTCTTGCCTACTCTTACCACCTGGAGAGGATCCGGTAGGGTATCCGTCTCCGGATCCCAGTATTCTTATCTACTAAGAATCCGGAAGAGGATCCGGTGGTGTCCGTCCGGATCCCGGATCCGGTGAGGGATCCGGCGCCGGATCCCTGTATTCTGATCTACTGGGGATCCGGCAAGGGATCCGGCGGTGTCCGCCCGGATCCCGGATCCGGTGAGGGATCCGGCGACGGATCCCAGTATACCATTGTTGAGAGGATCCGGAGGATCCGGCAGGGGATCCGGCTAACGGATTCAGGGTATTTCAACCCTGTGTAAGTACATAAGAATACTAAGATCCGGAGATGGATACCATACAGGATCCTCTCATGGTGGCAAGAGTAGGCAAGAATGGAATAATGCATATTTATGGTGAATCTTCTCAGAAACTTCAAGAATAGACAAGTATGAAGATTTTCCTAAAAAAGTTACATCATACTAGTATATTTGATACCTTCTACTATCATATATTTGAAATGACATTGTCACTTTACTATTAACATTATCATATATATTAATATCAAGTGTTTGTTTTAACCTGTAGCTTTTAAAATATTTGTTTGATTAGAATCAGAAGAGAATTTTCTATCGAAGGAAGGTTCAATATTATACACTGTAACGCTTGAACGTACACACTTGATCATTATACCTGTCAGCGTATCCACATTTCACCTAGACTCCTTTGTGTCTTATTGCTGCAACATATGAAATAAGAATAAATATGTATTCGAAGTATGTGTTCAATTACTGTTCAGTAACTTTCTTTCACTGATTTTTCAAAACAAAGTAGAGAAACTAAAATAAAGTGGCAAGCGGCAATAACAGGATTGAGAACTGTAACTTAACATGCACATTAGAAAACACATGCATCTTATATCTCTACCTGTAAGGGCAGTAAATATAAAGTTAAAGCTGTTCAATACTTCTATACTTTTTTCATATAATACAGTTTCAGAATGGTTACAAGTGTTTGAATATAAAATAAAAGGACAAAAATAATTAATAACGTGAAACTTGAAATATTTCATGTTATCAAACAGTTTCTGAATTATCAAAGTTACCCTTTTGATAAGGCAGGAAATTGTACATTTTAATTCAATTGTTAACGATTGAATTTATTAAATCTGAAAAAAAAATCAGATAAATAATAAAAATATAATACGTTTGGTAAATGAAAACATTCTGCATTTGTGGGTCTTGAAAGGGAAAATAAATACTTGAAACGGAAGGTTTATTAAATCCGATGAAACGATTGGAGTCTTTGTGAAGTTACCAATTTTGAAACAGTGTCAGATACATTTGATCTGTAAAACGCATTGAATTCATATATCTAAGACGAAACGAAAGGAAGCGTTATTATATACATTTATGTACATCTATTCATAAATCATTTGTGAAGAATTTGAGGCTATTGAAAGTTACACTTTGATTTTAACTTTACCTCTTGAATGCACCACTTTAGTCTAATGTCATGACCTACCAATTTGATAATTGCATGTAATAGATATTTTCATCACAAGTGTTATTCTACTTTGAATACTATTATTATTATAATAGTTTATTCGAGTAATGCTTTATTTAACATCGTATATCAAGCACGGTCAATAACGGTCCTGTAACAATACTAGAATCAGCATATACATATTTTGTTATTCGACAATATGCTCAATAGATCCACGCGCCTGTCTGCCATTGAATGGAGACATACACACATACACACATACACACATGCACCTAGCTTGCATTATTTATTTATCAGACCTCTGGGTTATTCAAGTCACTAAACGGCAATAACCTGTTTATTTGATGCAATAAAATCGGTCTCTTTTGACGAATAACCGATACATGTAGGAATACACATGTATACGCGCTGCTAATCTTTGTTACGTAACACATGTAGAATAAAGTTTAGGTTACATCATTGGACATTTTCTTCATGGAGCTACGCCCATCATTCTATACATATTTACAATTATCACCTGTAATTAATGCATTCGAGTTTTGATGAAATCTTCCATATCAAAAATAGTTACTTTGTATGATATATTACCTAAGGCGAATTCAATAGAATAAATGCACTAATGTAAGACCGTAATTAGGCAAGTTATTATGTGTATTGACACAAGGTGTGATGAGTATGCATTCAAGTGTGGCAATTGGTGCTGAATAGTGAAACTAACATTGGTTAATTCAGAAAATATTTTGTATAAAATTTAATAAGAAATAACCCATTGAATTCTGATTCCGATTAAAAACAATAAAATTGAAATTGATTTAAATTTTCTAGTTAACACATAAACTTATACACAAATTTGAATATATTGTGAATATCGTATCCAGATTAAATCGGTTTGTTTAATTTGGTTGATAAATTTAGTCCCGATCAGTGGCAGCAGAGAGCTCAGTTTCTATCATGTTCAAATTGTTATTTAATATGTTTTGAGAAATCCATTTTGCAATTGAGAACCCTTTTGGCATGATAAAACAAAAATTCCGTGGGGTTTTAAATGGAATGTGATCATTATTTCATCTTAGGGTGAGACCATATTAACAAAAGAAGAAATGTCTTCATTGTTGTATGAACATAAATGGTTCTACAATTAGACGTGTCAAAGCAACACGGGAAGTGAAGCATGTGAGATTCTCATTCAAATACACGCAATATTGTCATGGATATGGCTCGAATTACCATACGCATAGTCGAGTGTACACTACCTATTCAAACATATTCTAACAACGCCAATGTTCTAAACATATATTGTTTTTACATACTTGATACGTTTTTAAAGATTATATTTTTAAATGACAGTGGGGCATAATTTACAATTAACTCACACAGTATATAAATATATTATCTTCAATACAGATTCCTAACATATTTGTTTGTCGTATGATTTAATTATAAACTACAAGTCCCATCGCTGGGACATCATAGGACTTTGACCGCAAGGAAACTACATCGACGACGGACGATGAAGACAACGTGAGTTAAGTTGAAATGACGACATGACAGGCTTTGGTGATAGTCGACCATTTTCTTTATTGATGCATGGTGTCGATTCAAAATGAGCTCGAGCCGGAGAACATGCACAAGTCAGTGCACACGCCAGGGTGACCCCAACCCTGTCGTGTTACCTAGTTGAGCCCGACTAGAGTGGTTATCTCTAGAAAACTACATATGTTGTTGAAAATGGACAGTTGGACAGTGGGCGAGTTTCCCAAACTAATCTCTCAGCAGCAATGGTCTGCACGAGTCTTTATGAGCGTGCAACACATGCATGTACAAATTTGGTCATGAAAGACGGGAACAGTAGTATAGAACCATAGAATCGAGAGGTCACTCGGTCGAACGAGTAATCAGATAATTAGTTTTGAGTGAAGGGGATGTACTCGCTTTATGTGCACGTGTACATGTGGCCTGACTGGCGAGTGCTTATAACAGAGAGAGGAATAATTTGGAGAGAAATTAACATACATTTCAAATGAATATAATTTCCTTAAAGATCCATTTTCAACTTTGTATTCGTAATAACTCCGTTTTTATATATCGCACATCCGACTATACAGTTCTGTAGAAAAATCTTTCCACAATTTTTTGAGACCATAAAAAGAATTTATAATCAACGAGAAAGTATCTCATTTTAATTTCAAAGTATACCACCCTCCAAAACTTGCCGTAGCCATAAACGAACCCACAATCCATGACGTCACAGTTTTATGTGTAGGATTTACCATACTTCCTGTTTATCCCGATCTCATTGTTATGGCTTCCGATCACGATGATGGATATTTATTTATGATTTATTCGAGCAGATACTATCGATCGAACTAAATGCTGTTAACCAATACATGAAAACGTTTCCTTACCTCCAAACTTTCTAAGAGTTTCAGACTCGGTCTCCGCGAACGTCTTGATTCGGCCATCTTTGTTTACATCCTCTGTTTACGTCCCACAATCCTTTGCGCGATCTTGCAAATAATACGCCCCTTCTATTTATAGTTCAAAGTCGATTCGGGAATGCCCTTTCGTTTAATTGTAATTATTTTAATGAATTTTGGTCCGATTGTCGTTTTGTTTTAATTAAACGTTTTCTAATTTTGCAATGAATACGATGAAATTACTTAGAAAATTATGCAAAGATGAAAATGGATCTTTAATAATTTACCAACGAATACACTTTGACAGGACTATGCAAATGTAGTTTGAAGTGGTATCCATTCAAGCAAATAATTCATTATAAAGACCGTGTTAGACATTAAACAAATACTATACAAATCAAACAACATAGTACACATTTGTAAATATATTAACGTAATATAACACAAATCAGAACTTGGTGAAGTTTGTCAATCTTTTTATTACAATTATATTACAACTTAGACTTATGTAAAGTGGATGTTTTGATGATTTTCTATTGTGTTTTGTTAAAATTTATTATTGTGTCAATCAACCTCTACAACATGATGCACACATCAAGTTTTTTTTCTAAAACCTAGAGAGAAAGAAGAGAAAGAAATGATAGATGGAGAGAGAAAAAGATATAAAAGAATGAATATTAAGACAGAGTAATAAAGATTATATTTATCTTAATTTTTCATCCTGCGTATTCATCTGTGTATCATACGTATTATAGTGAACATATCATGCATTTAGGGACGTCTTTGAGGCATCATAGCATTACGAAAAGGAAACTGATAATGCTGAATTTTCAATATAGAAGTGAACATCCATTGTACTTTAATGTAATAGTATATCATACCCAACAGATAATCATAGTAGCTTGGGCAAGTCATTAAAGTGGCCAGGGGTCAGAAATCCGAGAACGCTCATTTAATTTTTTTCTACAAAATCCATATGAAGTTGTCAACAGCTTTAAACACAAATCATGTTTGTTCCAATGAACTAAGTTAATGTGTTTGTGCTGATTTTTTGCTCAGTGATTGGAAACGGAATATTTTAATCGAAAATTCAGGAAATCGGAATTTCGAAAATATTACCCATTCTGTATATTTCATCATGTCAAAATTCGAATTATTGCACGAGAGACAGACCTTTCCAAAATAAGTTATAGAATGCATTTTTTACACAAAGACAATGGGTGATTCATTGCCAGTTTTGCTGAACTTATTTTATTGACCTCTAAACAAAACTTTTGGTATGCAGCTGTACAAATATGATATTAGGTTGAAATAAAAATAGGACAGGTATTTCATGCTTTAAGAAATAGTATATTCTCTGGCTTGCGCAGTGGTAGTCACAGCTTGGTTTCATGACACATATTAATGACACGTGGGACTCACTTTCTTTGGACATCAGCATGCATGTCAAACTATCTACACACTAGCTATTTGAGTCGTTCTCAAACCTGCTGTCTTTCTATCACTATGTCTTTCATTCTATCTTTTTTCCTCATCCTTTAATGTGTCCACTTTCTTTTTTGTTTTTTGTAATTATTGCATTTAATAACTGAACTTGTATACAAAACACGTTAAACCCTAACTCACTCACTCACTGAAACCACCGTGTACTGCTTCCGGCAAATCCATCCACTGACGCCATATCGTACTGCTTTCAGAGAATACATCCACTGAGTCCTCTACTCCTTATAATTAATCCATTACTGCCCTTAGCGAATCCATCAACTGACACTCGAAACTCACTCAGTCGTTGTCTGAATAAATCCATTTGCAGATGTTATTGATTAAGAATGAAACTTGAGTAATACTGAGGTGACGTGACGTGATAAAGGGTTTGACGCTTTAAAGATTATTCAGTTATTTCAGTTATATCGTGGCTGCAAGAATTATTGCAGAAAGAAAGCCTACAACACCATTGTGGCCATGAATTGTGGTGAAACCCGCGAGAAACGACTGGAATTATTGAACCATGGGTTGTACTAAGTTACTTTGACTAATGCGGGCGCTATCGTAACTTTTAACAGGTCAACAGGAAAGCAACTATGTCATATTTTTGAAAAAAGAAAATAATTAAGGCCTGTTCATTTAGGAATTGATAACTTGGGCATCAAAGTTATATAATTATAGGCATGTTTCTATTGAGGGAATTCATAGCACAACAAAGAAATATTAATACCCTTAGCATGCACCAAATAAATGCACGAATTTGATTACAAACTTAATCGATAATGCTTGTATGATAAGCTTTATCTGAACACTGAAAATGGTGCTAGGAAGCTTCCACTATTAGAATATTACGTGTGAAGCCTGGTGACTAATTGGCGAAAAAAAGGTTATGAAGGAGGGTAGGAGACAGAGGTTTATGTATGGAATTAGCAAATTTAAAGCATATTTTGGTGTTTGGTGTGGGTATTTTTGTGGAAGTCTGCATCGTATAGCCTTTGTATTTATGTAGACATACCACAACCATTGGATATATTGTAAATTGTAAATATTGTGACGTGCACCACATGGACAATGACTTTATGTTACCCATATGGGTGAGGAGACACAGGTGGATATTTTTTGGATATCCGCACATGTGCTTTTTAGTGATTCTCGAAGTTGATTGGTCGGTTACCCTGAGAATGAAATACGATTGGTTGACGGGACTATTTTCACGTTTCATTGATAAATAAAACGTGCCGAACGTGCCGAACAATTGCATCGCCTTTCAAAGAAAAGCGTCGATAGATTAACATTCTTATACATTTACTACAAGTTAGAATTCTAACACATATCCATCAATTACGATTCTATATTGATGGATATTCCCCTAAATTGAATTGTAACTAATATCAAATCATGTTGGCGTCGCATTTACTATATATAATTTAGTGGTATGCATATGACGTAATGAATTACGTCCCTTGCCATTGTGTGTATATATATATATATATATATATATATATATATATATATATATATATATATATTGTGAAATGTATATATACATGAAACGTCACAAAGTTATGCTTTGAATATGCATAATGTATATATATATATATATATATATATATATATATATATATATATATATATATATATATATATATATATATATGTTACAGTCAATGTCTAAAATCAGTCAATCTGTAGATCGACTGAAATTTTTAGTCAATCTGTAGATTGCCTGATTCACTCAGGCAATGTATAGATTGACTGAAAAAGCAGTCAATGTACAGATTGACTGAAAAAAGCAGTCAATGTACAGATTGACTGAAAATTTAGGCTGATTTTCAGACAGATTGACTGAAATGAATTATGCTCATTAATGGGTCGTAACAATAACAAACAGTAATGTAGATGCTCATAGTTTTATTGACATATCATGGATTATTTAAATTTTTGTTTGGACGTGTGATGCTGGAGTGACACCTGCTGTTGCACTTCACACCTGACTTGAAACATTTACATCTGTTGGTCTGACATTGTTTGCCATTTGCTGCACAGTTGCTGTTAGCATATCCCTTGCACCAAATCGGGACTCACTCTGTACTGAATGACGTAGGCCAACTTCAACATCCCTGGACATGTCCTTGATTGTAAACAGCTTCTGGGTGCACAGCTCAAACTGATTTCTGCTGTAGTGTCCCTTAAGAATGGTCACATTGTCACCCGGGTTGCCAGCAACATGCTCTAAACGACTACGTTTGACCATACGTTCAGCTTGTGAAAGCTGACCATCTGCAGCTCTTTTCTTCTGGACCTCGATGTTCTGTTGATTCACTCTTAGCTGTGCATCTCTGTTGGAAGGGTGTTTGAACGCAATCCAACTTTTGCTTCAGTTCCAAACAGGGCCTCATGTATGGTGATTGCTTTATTCCAGAATGGTAGCTGCTGTTCTTTTGGAATTGTACAAAGCGAAGTCCCATAGGCCAGTCTGTTGAGTCGTGGTCCCTTAGCCATGCAGTGAGGTATGTCCTTCACGTCACAGTTCAAACGTTCTACTGAACCTTGACTCTGGGGATGTCTCGGCTTACCATGTAGGATTACAGGATTTAGGAGGAATCTAACTGTGGCTTCCTATTAGTTATTCACACAATCACATTTATCAGCTGATTAACCATTTGTGATCTCTTAAAACATTAGACAGAGTTAATCTTTGGCTTAGAAGCAATCGAATTATTGTTTGAACTGGCTGCCAATCTGTTGTCAAAGCATACCACATAAATTAATTAACTTTCTGTAGGATTACAGAAGCGTCATGTGATTTCATCAATAAGCATAATTCATTTCAGTCAATCTGCCTGAAAATCAGCCTAAATTTTCAGTCAATCTGTACATTGACTGCTTTTTCAGTCAATCTATACATTGCCTGAGTGAATCAGGCAATCTACAGATTGACTAAAAATTTCAGTCGATCTACAGATTGACTGATTTTAGACATTGACTGTAACATATATACATTCTGGCTGTTAAAAAGAGATTTTCTCAAATGAATCTTGTTGAAGTCAGAATGCTAAAGTTCCATCGGAGATATTATGAACAATATCAATATAGTTTTGATTTTAGTTCATTTCCTCTTCATCTTTCTATCCATTTCATTATTTGAAATGACACGATTTGTTGTTATCCTACCATGCTTTTAGGGTTAGCAACATTACATTTTAACTGTATCTGTTGTGTTTTATTTGAAAATTAAATTTTAAAAATGTTCTGGTGAACTTGCATTTGATTCATTTTATAAAAGCTGGTTAAGGGTGATTTTGACTCTCAGACTTGGTGACTCTGTAGCCCATAAAAAGGGCACCATGTGTCCTTTTCGTAAAGTATTTTCCCTCAAGTTCAAGAAGTACAAGGCCTGGAACGTTGAAAATTGCGAGCTTCTTAATTAATGATGATTATTATGAGGGTTACATAAGTTACATCAATAGGCTAACAACCTAGTTTTCATCTCCTTCACTAGAACGAAAATGCCTGAAAGGTTGAATTTTGTTCAGACTTTTTAGCTGATGAGGATATGATTTAGTTTGTTACTCCTTGGCCCCTTAAAACAGTATAACAACTTATGACGTTCAGTATAATAAAGAATTTGATATCGATAAAATGCCTTGCTTCCTCACAAGTAAGTTACACAAATTGTGACGGCAAAAGAGTTTCAAAATATCTTATGCGGACTTTGTAGAAGCTTAAAGTAAATATTGTTATTGAAGATCTATAATAATTCCCATATCTGATATTATATTTTCGAATGGGACAAAGAGCACGAACTACTTGTGCCATTGAGGCGTCCGACCAAGTTTAATTAAAACATTGTATAGAAAATTTAAATGATAAGCACAACCATTGTTGTATATCCACAACTATGAACTTTTTTAATTCCCCTCGTACAAATCATTTTTACTTTTATTGACATAACTTTACCAGTAATAACATAACTATGTTCATTGTGACCTAAACACAAAAAAAGTTTTAACATTTCGGCTAAAAAGAAATGTGAGTCGGAATCATCTTTTTTTGGGTGACATATGACATGGGCATGATACTCCAAATGAAACAAGTAATTTGTTTGACTGTTACGTTTAAGATAATGTAATATCAACAATGGGCAATTCTAAAAACATTCCAGTTAGAATACAAATGATGTTTAGATGTCATATTGTTTACTGACTTATGACCCTTGGCGTTTTTGCGGGGGTATTTTGCGGGGGTATTTGATCCATGCTCAATCTTTTCATGTTCAAATTTTAACTTTGGTTTCAAAGTGGTGATGATTTCTAAGAAACAATGACATCTAGGTGATTGTAATTTCTTTTGTTGGTTAAACTGATGATACTATTGATCGATTTAAAAAAACGCATAGCAAACTATATTCGTACACCTGATGATAATCTTCATGGAGATTGATCCAACTTAAAGGGTGAAATGTAATTTGACTGCTAATATTATTTTAGAAAAGACAATATCTTGTTTCTTGTGTCTGTCCTCGAAAACCCTCATTTATTTTTGCTATAAGTGTTGTTTATAAAGCCGTGTTGTATTGAAAAATATCATTTTGAATACTCTCCAACAACAAATGGGTATCAGAACTCTGCTTATTCTTGATATAGTTGAATGTAACTGTACTGTAATTTGCTTCATGTACATAAGAGTTTGAGCTAATAACCAAATAAGGTAAAGTGTAACTGTTGCATATAAGTGTTGAGATTAGCAACTGTGAGGGTTTAAAACGTACGTTATTGAATTGACTTGCATTTGAAATGCATTGTAATCCCTTATTCGACGTCTCAACGCGCCATTGCAAACAGTGCAAACACCAGGGATCATTTAAAACACAAAAAATGTATTTAACAAATACAACATTCTCCTCCTTCCATACCCCTATTGTAAAGAATATGGTCTGCTAATTGTGCCCAGGTGTTAAGCAGGAAGTCAGAGTGCTTCTATTATTAATGCAGGGAGAAAGCCCATTACACAAATGTGAACCTGCGAGCATCTGCTGGAACTAGCGAACCATGGGTGGTACTCCTGCTGAAATTCATTGTAGCACTGCATCCAAACCTCACTGTATAAAGAACAATTCTCTATTGTAGACAAAGTTGCCGCACCCATGGTGGGTTTCGAAGCCAAAGACGCTAATGAATGCACTATCCCCCCTTCCCCTCCCTAGATAAATAACACCTTCGGCACCACACGGAAAAACAAACTGAAATCTACGCAGGAAAACAATAACGTTACAAATACCAAACATATGCACAAGACTTGAAACTGATTTATCAATAAAATGCTGATGAATAAAAGGTTATCACATAATTGAAAATAGAATAAGAAAATATTTAATCTATTAATTTCGAACAGAATCCAACACCACTGAAAGTGTCAATGTTCACATACAAATATCACACAAAAACATTCAAAATCTACATTGTCATCACACAATCAATTAATATATAAAATTACAATTATCACAAGACTTCACAAAATCGTTTTCACTGACCGTAACAAACTCAAGAAATGTACTTACTAAAATCTTGATTAACATTTTGTTACTCAGGGTACTATCCACACACGGAACTGCTGAAAACAGTCCCAAACAGTTGTTAACCACCTTAAAAAAATTCCACAATCTCAGTACAATGGTGATACAATACAATCAACATTTTGGCATGAAAATATATACCTATTAATCCCGCCTCACTGCATGATAAGCCCTGGCAAAAACACCTATGCAAGTGTCAAGTTACCATTAACCTTGTCTTATACACATTTGATATCATGCATTTCATGCTTGGCTCAACAGCATATTGTCCGCTGTCTCTTGGAAATACACTGGTGAAAAGAGATGGTTGAAAAGCTAGGTTTGAATCTGGTTCTTGACAATTACTTAACCGTGAATGATACTGCGGTGTAATGTTTACCTAAATGTGCGTCATACCGCTTTACAAATGACGTCACTTTATCGTGTTTTAGAGGAGTCCAAACAATGAGGCACCATTTAAAGGCTTAACGGTTTAAGCATGAACCTGAGAGATATTTGAAACTTATATCACAATGGATGATATTTTGACACCCATCAATCAGAGAGTGAAATTTGTATGTTAAGCTATTCTTTACAATTTAGATGAGCATTTCTACAAGACATTTCATTCAAACAAACTATTTCGCAATTTAAAGATTTTACTTGAATTATACAACAAGAACTAGATTTCTAGTTAGTCCTAATTACTTATATGACGACAACAAGGAATTTATGGATAATCAACTTCTTTATTATACTGATAGCGACGTTTCGGTATAGATTCGTATACCGTTTTCAAGCAATTGATAATCAACTTCTTTATTATACTGGTAGCGATCTATACCGAAACGTCGCTACCAGTATAATAAAGAAGTTGATTATCCATAAATTCCTTGTTGTCCTTATACCGACAACTTCTAGAATGCCACTCAAACAACCTACTTATATGACATCAACATTTCCTAATCAACAAATTTTGATTTATTTTTTATCACATTTTCCTGAACACATATCTTATAATAACACTGTGTCCCATCATTAGATTTATACAGACATTTTATGAATGCTTCATTTACTTTCTGCAAGTGAACGGGTGTTTCGATGCAATGGTAAGTGTGAAGTATTTATCAAAAATCAAGGATTGAATTATGGGGGTAATTCCTAGATGCATCCTTTTACCTATAAAGTAAGTTTAAGTGAGTGTAATTATTCTTACAAGCTTCCTTTCAAACGAGATAAAAATAATTCAAGATTATCAGCATATAAGCATATTTCATACAATTAGTTTATCAATTAAAAAACCCGTTAAAGACCATTTGGTTAAAACAAACATCCATGAATTAAGGCTGCAAAAGTCAAACATGTGATGACCAATGCAAATTCATTCAGAAAACAGATGCAAATTAAGACGTAGTTGTTTCCCTAGTCTATATATTCATTCATCGTATATATCACCTTCAAAAACAAAATTTTGATATAAAGAAAATGACAATATCCTATCTAAAGTGTATCCATTCCTTTTTTAATGAAAATGGAAAATAGTATAGTTTGTTTTCTTTGTTTGACATATATGTAGGTTTTATTTTATAGTTTATAGTTCTGATTTGATTTTATTGTTCAATCATTAACGACAGCTTGTTTTATATTTACAAAGACCTTGATAAAATAAAAAAACGGACAGTTACCAATACAATGCACGTTATTTCATTATGAAAGTTAGTTGATTGCGGGTGGTTGTTCTGACGTCATTTGAGAAACACACAGGGAAGAAGATTCGGGGAATTCCTCTAGTTTCACTTTGACGTGTTTTGAAATGGCGGCCATTACTGACTCGTTCACGACATTATGAGTAAACACAGGCTTTAGTGATTAGAACCAATGTGAGTATACACAGAAATATATCCTAAAACAAATACAAGTATTGTTCCGAAAAGTGAGTTCATAAATAGGCATTTTCACAATTTTATTGATCATGTAGGCACATGCAAGTATGCTTTTGTGAATGCAAACAATAAAAAGCTCATGGAAGATGCCTTCGAGATTAAATATATGTTTAAACTGACATTAAAGTGTAACTGTAAATCAGTTAGTCTTTAACCGTTAGTCATTGCTATGTGTCATGATTTTATATAGTAAGTATGTAGATAAAAGTAGATATGTTGTAGCAAGAGAGTGAAAGTCACCAGTGAAAATGGATGGTTGAAAAGCAAGGTTTGAATACAGTTCTTGACAATTCTTTTACCGTGGATTATACTATGTAATATTTATCTATATGTTAAACTAGCGTATTATTGCTGTATTTGCTGACGTCACTTAAACTTGTTATAGAAAAACAAAAAGTACATACTAATCTGAAAGGTTCCATTCAAAGGCTAAACGGATCAATGATGAATCTGCGAGATATTCTAAATATCAAATATGTATGTTAAGCTATTCATTATAATTTAGATGAGCATTCCCGCAAGGTAAATCAACAAGTATTTCGCATTTTAAAGGTTTTACTTAAATTATACAAAAAGAACTAGATTTCTAGTTAGTCCCAATTAATTATATTACATCAACATTTCCTCATCAACAAATTTTGATTTATTTTTTATCACATTTTCCTGAACACATATATTTTAAAAACACTGTGTCCCTTCATTAGATATATACAGACATTTTATGCATGCTTCATTTACTTTATGCAAGAGCACGGGTGTTTCTCTGAAATGTTAAATGTGCAGAAATAAAGGATTGAATTATGGGGGTAATTCCTAAAGTAAGTTTAAGTGAGTGTAATTGTTCTTACAAGCTTCCTTTCAAACGAACTAAAAATAATTCAGTTTGACCAGCATATAAGTCTATTTTATACATTTGGTTTATCAAAAACAAAACGGTAAAGACCATTTTGTTAAAACAAACATTCATCAATTATACTGCAAAAATCACACATTGTGATGACCTCTTTGCGTGAAACGGAATTCATTCAGAAATCAGATGCACATTAGTATGGTTTGTTTTCTTCATTTGAGATATATGTTGGTTTGATTTTATAGTTCATAATTTTGATTTGATTTTATAGTTCAATCATATACGACAGCTTGTTTTATATTTATTAAGACCTTTATAGAATAAAAAGTGGACAGTTACCAATACAATGCACGTTATTTCATTATGAAAGTTAGTTAAGTGTGGGTGGATGTTCTGACATCGATTGAGAAACACACAGCGCAGTAGATTCGGGGAATCCCTCTAGTTTCGCTTTGACGGATTTGCAAATGGCGGCCATTACTAACTTGGTGACAACATTATGATTACACACAGGCGTTAGTAATCAGAACCAATGTGAGTATACACAGAAATATGTCATAAAACAAGTACTTGTACTTGTTCAGAAAAGGGAGTTCATACATAGTCATGTCACAATTATTTTGATCATGTAAGCACATGCAAGTATGCTTATGCGAATGCAAACAATAAAAAAGCTCAGCGAAGATGCCTTTGAGATTTAATATATGTTTAAACTGACATTACAGTGTCACTGTAAATCAGTTAGCCTTAAACCGTTAGTCATTACTATTGGTCATGACCTGTAGATAAAAATGTATATGGCGTAGCAAGAGAGTGAAAGTCACCTGTTAAGCTACTCTTTTTTAGACTGAGAAAGGATTTTTCACTAGTTTCTATATTCACATGTAAATCAATCAAGTCGGTTATGAAGTGGTGTTCATAATGATTGCCTCGTATCACACTTATGTCCCAAGCTAAAATAGCCTTAGGTTTCAATGCCCGTAATATGGTAATGACAAAGCGTTCACAATAGAGACTGTTATAAAGGGAGGTAACCAGCACTATTAATATCGATGAAAGGGATGTAGGCCACGTGGTTGGGTTGCGTGAGGGGTTAAACAACAGATATATATGTTTGAGTTGGAGCGTCGCTTAAGAAAACTTATTCTCAACAAAGGACCGCTAGGGTATTGATAAGTGTGTGGTTAATGTTAAATTGTTCACTGGTAAATAACAGAACCACGGCCCAACTGTTAATGTCATATTTATTTGTAAAGGCATGACATATACATATATAATAGAGCACTAGATCAAACAGATAGTACTACAGAAAAATATATTGGCACAACGGACATAGTTATTTGAATACGCAAGATACATACATATGTTTTAGCTCTACATTAAAACAGATAGCTCTACAAAAGATTTACATTGGCATGATGAACACTAGTATAGCACTAACATTTCTGCAACAGTATCATGGACATGAAATATATTTCAAGAAATAACAAATTAATCGGCTGTAGGCCAGGTGATGACAGGCATGGTGAACCTCACAATCGTATTAATGACTTTTTTTGTTAGCAGATATTTGCACAAGATTAACGACGATCCTAATTTTAAGAAACGCTAAGGGATAGAAGTTAGTAATAGGTTTTGCAATTTAAGCTTAAGCGCCTTTCAGGAACCATTGAAGCGGACACTAGATTTGGGAAAATGATACTTTAAAATGATATCTTAAATAAGTCACGAATTTATCACTTGAAGGGTCAATCATAGAAGTTTTTTAACAGATACTTTTAAGACATTACCCAAAACCCTAGTTTACGCCGAATGTTTTATATTCTGAATCTGATCAAACGCTGAACCCGCACACCTGTAATCATAAATGAATTAATCAAATATCATCAAAAACCACTGGCGGCCAATTTCGTCTAAACACATTTTAATCAGTAGGTAAGGTAGATGGATTCGGATAGCTCACCGAACACGGTACATTTGTTTTAAAAATGTTTCCTTTTGTTAAAAGCAATTCGAGAAATACCTTCTTTATCATAAAAAACGTGGTACTTTCCCTTTTAGTAAATGTAACGATAATATTATTAAGACTAAACTGAAAATAAAGACTTCATCAACATTTTTTGTTTTCTTTTCTTTAAGATATGTTATTTTGCTACTGCATGGCAATGTACATGTTTAAAAATCTTCAGTTTGAAATAATTACATGTTTTAATAATTAGAATGTCAACATTACAATAAATGAAAAAAAGATATTCTAACTATTTGATCTGTCACAAGATTTCCATGTACAATATATATTATAATAATTTGATTAGCAATTTGCAATTGTATAGAAGTGCACATGGATCTTAAATCACTCGGTTTTCATAAAAGGCGATATTTTTGTAGTAATAAGCATCTCCGTCTAACATGCATTCTTCCATGGATCTTGAAGTGATCAAAAAGTATGATATTCATGTTACATTTTACCTTGAATTGTTACAGATATGTTCAACCATTTCTTTCTTCATATTCTCTAATGGCGTACCAAAATGTCGCAAAACCCTTTTCTTAGTCTTATAGATATTGCCCAGTAATCGTCTGAAATATTCAATAAACATTTATCATTCTCAGTGTTCTAAAAGTAGTCTAATATACTCAATTATACAATCATATTGTGTTTGGTTTACTTGGTAAACTTTGGTTCGATTCCCGGTTTGTAAGTTTCAGTGTTTTATTACCAACTTAATCAGCGAATAGGCAGTTGGATACTTAGCCCATATGTCACACGAGTGGCATATCGCATTGACCCGTGTCGTAACCATTTAACCCGTATTCCAACGATTTGATTGCATAAGCGTTGACCTTTCACTTAGGCCATGTTCTGACGAATTATACGAAACTTTTGCTTGGTCTGATACCACCGGAAGGACACTCGTTATGTATAATTCGTACGTAATGAGACCTCGTGTAGTAATCTCTATATGTCATTAAAGAAACGGTTTAAGGTTATTATCCTCAACCATAACCCAAAATATATGTTACTTCGTTACTCGCCTTACATAATTTTAGCAGTAACTGACAGTTTCAGTTTTGATGTGGATAGAGGATTAAACTTTGGATATGCTTAAGGTTTGAACATTGAAAAATCGTGTAGACACAGCATCTAAGTATTTGATCGTAAAAGGTTTTCAGTTTGATAACGTCATACATTCTGATGACCACTAAGAAGCTGTGGGTGATGGTTGTATGCTCTTTGGAATGATTGATCAACGACACATGATGTTTAATGTAAATAATATCTCTTCATGAACCGTAATACGTTAAATACGTTTAAGAAATCTCATTTGGAAAATATTTTCTGATGAACATAAGCAATCTTCTTACAGATGGACAATTAATCTATACACCTAAGCAGAGCCATGGATGGAAACACCTCAACTTCAGATGTTAAGGGGAAAAGCAATTTGATCGATGCTGGCAAATATGTTAACATTTATAGATAAATATAATGTTTCCCTCATAATGAAACTCACAATTGAAAGTTATCATATTTTTAGTACCTGATTGAAGAAGAGCCTAAATATAGCCAGAATATCATTAACTGAATCAATAATGGTTACGTCTTTCAAAACAAACTCTTTTTATCGTAGACACCTTTTGTCTTTCTACAGGTAATGACCTATATTTCAGTTATAAGGATCCTGGTCAGTAATTGATGGAAGTTGTTTTTTTGTATTGGAAACAATGGTCAACATAAACCATATTTTAAAACAGTGCTTCACACAACGGAACATCACAGAAGGTCCAAGGAATACATGCAACTGCTGAAACAAAGAGGGGACAATCCTGTCCCAATTTTGTGTTCAGGTAGGAAGGAATCTATTAACGAGAGTGTCACATTCAAGGCACGCCCTCGTTATTTTTTCTTTATTTTATTGTGGAATAATACAATACAGCGTCCTGTTTCCAGTGCCTTATAAGGGCTATCCTTTTAGAATGTAGACGATAAAAAAGTTGCCTCAGGTTTTGTGGAGGAGGATTCCTCCTGTGTACCCTTGTATCCTTCAGCCCATGATGTCCAAAACATGTTCGTTGTTGGTTTGCAGTAAGTGAGGTGGAGTATTGTTGTCCATGGACAAGAGTCTTATGGTAGGTCTGTGGTCGTCGAAATGATCACTATTACAGGTTCCAGAACCTCTGAATGTTGCGAATGCCCGAGAGTGAACCTTGTATAGTCACTAAATCGGGTCCACAATCGTAGGAGAAGCCTCCCGAAACTATGGGAGGGAAGATGTGCATTCCTTGTCCGCCATACGCGGGCTCTTCCATCAACAGCATGTAGGAGGAAACGAATTTAGTCGGTCTAGTGCATGTTCCGGTATGATCATAAGGTCTATCTTTGCCTGTGCTCACACAATAACCTACGATGAAGCTATGATCAGCTTTGAGCTTTGGACCCTAATAGCTCATTATCAAGCAGCTTTGATGTGCTTTCTCACAGTCTGGTCGTTGGTAACCAGGCCTGTTCCGGAGGGTGCTTGAAACATTAGGCTGGCACTAACATGCAGTACTAAAGCTCTATCGTCAGTGGAAGGTCCTCTACATTATTTGTTTGCACATGCTTCCTCACCGGACGGCTTGTTACAGTGTAGTGAAACTGAGTTCTTGCAATGTACTGTGTACAGACTCTTGAAATTCTGAAGATACTTTCCCCTAATTACAAGAAATTCTAAAAAGGTTGCTACGCATTTTCATATATCATCGTAATATTTGAAATGTTGAAATTTGAATCTTTCATATAATTAACTATTGAAGTATTTAACTTCATCAATTTTGTGCAACCGTTACTTGAGAAAAGTCTAGTTAGAAATATCAGTTAATTGTCATTTTTCTTCTCTGTTACAAAGATATATCATCTCTTGAGTCAAAGAACATGGATGATGTAAGCAGTCTTCATCTCATAGTGGATACTTGTCTGTATAGGATTCTGATGGATGACGGTTATATTTGTGATGTTGCTAGAAGGAAATTTAAGGGTACAGTCATGACAAATATTTGACACTGTTACGTGCAATGTGAAATACTTATGAAAAGTTATTTAATGGTGTTTGGTAACAGTGAAAATTCGGAATGAATTAAATTTTATATGATCAACATGCTATCGCGGTTTATCAGATCAATCGTAATTCTGTCATGCATTATCGTCTTTAAGGACAAATGAAAGTAAACCCCATTTATCATTAAACGCTCATTTATATACTTTTTAAATGAGAACTTTATCCATGTATGGCGATTTATCTTTTTTCAGAGTTGGATAAATCTGGAAAGAGAATATACGTTTTGGACACGTTTGAAACAGAAATCGATGTTCTTATTAAACAGATACCGGAAAATGCAATAACTCTTTGGAATAAAGGTACGCATGATCGTTCTTTCACAAAGATTTAATGAACGTCAAATACCACTGAACATGCTTGTTAAGTAACACTTTTATTTTTGTTATTATTTATTCTAGATCTGACCAAAGAGAAACATATCCTTCTGAATTTATTGTCAAATGATTTAAATATTCAGTGTTAAGTTCATTTAACAAGAAATACCAATCAGAGTACATGATAAATTATTTATATATGCTACTAAACTTTAATCATATGTATCCTGAAAGGACGAAGGAAATGAAAGCGAAATTAATAATACAAAACGGACGAGAGAATTGAGACTTCTTGAAGCAGTATCATATATGATCAGAAATATTGTTATCAGTGACCAAATACTTACCTTTAAAGGTCAATTGATAAGATGACCTAACATACCAAAGTTTTATCCCCACCAGACTCACCTATTCAACAACATGGTCACCGGCTTGCAAATATTGAGGTAAGATCAATATCTCGTCAGGATTGTTACATACTATATTGACTTTTAACACATGAGAGATTATATATACACCTCTGGCCAACAGTCGAAGGTAACCGGCGCCATATTGCAACTTCAACTACCAGGCAATATTTCAGCCAATGAAAACACCAAATATATGAATAATATATTTATTGTCACACGGGCTGATGCAATAATGCCGCCGCTAAATAAGGTGCATGTGTTCTGTAAAGAAGACTCAAAGTGCAAGGTACATATTTTAACAAAGTTTTTTGGAAAGCTTATGGAAATAACTTATGCAATTTGAATGATGCCTTTTGTAACGGCGTCGCTGATTGCACAACTTACTTTGATTGCATCCAATCAGCGTTCTAAATTTCAAGATCAAGAAACGTTCGTATTAAGGCAGAGGTTGTTTAGGAATTGATGACGGAGCTAACTCTGTGGGTAGAGAATGCTGACTCATTTGAAATGGAATCAGCTTGAAAACTTAGACTAATTCTTTATTATAAATCATATTGTGCTGGTTTGGCTGGGGATATCCTATGTCGATTCTGTTTGTGTAAAGAGAATTTATGTCCGATCTTTTCTGACTGCATTCAAGTTTTACGATCGTCGCCATTCCAATTTACAAATAATTAATGAATTGTTGGAAAATTCTTAAAGATTCTTTGTTTTTTAAAAGTACAGCAGAATTTGTCGACTAATAATCATTGTCTTTGACATTCGCTGAATGTCCATTATTTTGCAGGAAGCTATTTTCTCTCATCAAATTCAGAATAAGATGGACTTTTGTGAATGTTTCTTTAGATAGATTTTGATAGTTTGTTTTTCATTAATGTTCTTTGCAGAATATCTATATTTCAACAATTTGTAAGAACCAAATGTGAAAAACCTATATGTAAAATTCATTTTTCGTAAATCATCCACCTTTTTAAAGGGATGCAGGACCTAATTGTACATTAGTAGTTTGTTCATTTTCAAAATATTTAAAAGGGGAATTTGGCTCTATAGTCAGTTTTCCCACTGAACACAGACAGAGAAGTATGGCTATATAGAAAAACTACCCCTTAACTTATATTTGAATAGCTTTACTTGAATTTTAAACAACGATTAATATAGTAAATAATTTCAACAACCAAGACCAGAAACTGATCAAAGAAAAAGAAAGTCTAAGAGAAGGCCAAATTTGTGAGGTTATTTATAGGTTTATATATAAAATAAACATCTTAAAGACACTACCGCACACATTTTCCAACCAAATTGTTATTGTGGCACATATAGTGATCCAGATACTCACACTAGATTTCTATTGATGCTATGACGTTCTTATTAGTCTTTACAAGTGACCTGCAAATAACGATATTAAAGCAAAGACGCTACATTAAATACATCCGATCATTTATATTTAGTTTTATGACCTTAATCCTTTTTAATTTTCCAAACAACTTATATTGCAGTTTACCTCAGTGCAGATCGTTAGTTTTATCTAAATGTAAGCATTATCAGTGCATTAGTTACATTTACGAAATAATTGTTTACATTAATCCTTGTAAAATATAAGGAAGTGAACAAATGAATTTCGGTGAGTGGGGACTGTTTGCCTTCACAGACTTCAGCTTCCAAGTGCTTTACGTCCAGGAGAGTGAAACATTAAGATTGCGCACCTTAATAGTAATAAAGAACTATCTATAATAAGTATTTGTGTCTATTTGCACTATATCTCCCTCTCCACGGTAGCTATGGGACTTAACTGAAGAAAATATATCATAACTATAAAATGAATATCATCATTATCGTATAATCATTGAATGCTATATCAATGGTGCATGGATTTGAAATGTTAGCTTCAACGAGGAAAACTGAACTACTGAGCCCTAAGCTCTATATTTTGGTTATCAATTATTTATTAGTGTTGGATGTGACATTGGAGAATATGTCAGCTAAAACTAGATACTACCTAAAGCTGAATAATGATAAAAATCAACTCATTGTTTTCCAACCTAAGCATCGCAAAACCTGTATCTCACTTCCACACGTCTTTATTGGCCAGTGTCATATTCAGCCTGGATTATTGTATTGGGCTTCTTTTCGGTATCTCAAGCCAGTTGATTCACAAGCTTCAAAAGGTACAGAATACCGCAGCAAGATTAATCTCAAAGTCAAAGAAATAGGATCATATAACGTCGGTACTTCATTCACTCAAATGGTTGTCTGTGCAACAGCGGATAAAGTAGAAAGATCTGCTTCTAATTACCAAAAGTATTCACAATCTAGCTCCTCAGTACCTCGGTGATCTGTTGAAGCCCTATTTTCCAGCACATTCCCTCCGATCATATGATCAGTGTCTGCTGTCAACTCCTAAGACAAGGACGAAACATATGGTGATAGATCTTTCGATACGGCTGGGCCCAATCTTTCAAATAGTTTCCGACACATCAAACAACAGAACCAGATCTTTCTGTGTTCAAATCAAACCTGAAAACTTCAATAAGTGTACCATCATAGAGCTCAAGCGCCTTTGAGTGTATTGGCGCTATATGAGTATTTCTTATGATTATTTCTGATGATAACGGGGGGAGGTCGGACTATAAAGCAGAAAAGTAGCTCTATAATGGGTTTCCTGGGTTGGAAGTGTGTCATTATAGTCAGTTTTTGGGATCTAAGTTGGCTAAATAGCCAGTTTTCCCAGGGAATTATGGGAGTGTAAGTTATAGCCAGTTTTGCAGGATGACTTGGTATGAAATCTAACTGTATGAAACCGGAACTCAAGGAATTAAATGCAATGTAACCTGTTCAAACTTGAAATAAACTAAATCTCGGAATCTGATCATAATATAAATAAAATAAGGAAGGAATTTAAACAAATATCGTCTGTCATGTACTTGTCTTTAGGTCTCAAGCCACAGTATTTTTAGTGCGAAAAAAATGACTTCATACGGGGATTGTAAAAGGAAAAGTAACAAAATGGAATTGTCTCTTATGATGTTTCGTCTATTTTGTTTATATTAATGGCGGTGTTTCAGTTTTATCCATCGTAGTTTTACCTTGTTGTTAAGTTTATCAACAAACTATTCTCTTGCCAGAAAATGGACATGGCCGCGACGGGCGTTGCTGGAGGAAGTGTTACTGTTCCGTGCAATTTGGGAATGATCACAATCTGCAGATTGTTCGCTCACAATCTGCAGATTGTTCGAACAATCTAGGAATTTTTTTCATTCCTAGATTGTTTAAACAATCTGCAGATTGTGAGACCTGAACAATCTGGGAATGATTACAATCTGGGAATATGCTTGATTGTAGTAAATCTTGCATTATCACATGAGAATTGTCTAGTTTATTTAGGTTTTTCTTTGTGTATACATCAACATGATGGAGAATAGTGGTCAAGTCACAGCTCGCCTATATATCAAACTGACTGAGTATAGGGATCGTATCCTAGATTGTGAAGGGCTTACAGATCGACATTATATCATACTGAGAGGGATTAGGGGTCAATTCTCAGATTGTGAAGGGCTCATATCTCGCCTATATGTCAAACTGAGGGGATAGGGATCGATTCCTAGATTGTGAAGGGCTCACAGCTCGCCTATATGTCAAGCTGAGGGACTATAGGGATTGATTCTCAGATTGTGAAGGTTCATAGCTCTAATTTATTTAAACTGAGAGGGTATAGCAGTCGAATCTCAGATTGTGATGGACTCATAGCTCTCCTATAAATCAAACTGAGGGAGTATATGTGTCGATTCCTAGATTGTGAAGGGCACACTCTAGCCTTTAACTCAAACTGACGGAGTATAAGGGTCTATTCTCAGATTGTGAAGGCCTTACAGCTCACCTTTATTTGAATTGAGAGGGTATAGCAGTCGATTCTCAGATTGTGATGGGCTCATAGCTCGCCTTTAAACCAAACTGACGGAGTATAAGGGTAGATTCTCAGATTATGAAGGGCCCACAGCTCACCTTTATTTAAACTGAGAGGAAATAGAAGTCACTTCTCAGATTGTGAAGGGCTCAGATATCGTCATTATGTGAAACTGAGGGAGTATAGGGCTGATTCTTAGATTCTGAAGGCTCACAGCGCGCCTTTATGTCAAATTTAACTGAGGGAGTATAGGGATCTATTCTCAGATTGTGAAGGGCTCACAGCTCGCTTTTATGTCAAACTGAGGGAGTATAGGGGTCAATTCCAAGATTGTGAAGGGCTCACAGCGCGCCTATATATTAAACTGACGGAGTATAGGGATCTATTCTCAGATTGTGAAGGGCTCACAACTCGCTTTTATGTCAAACTGACGGAGTATAGGGGCCGATTCCTAGATTGTGAAGGGCTTATAGATCGACATTATATCATACTGAGAGGGATTAGGGGTCAATTCTCGGATTGTGAAGCGCTCATATCTCGCCTATATGACAAACTGAGGGAGTATAGGGATCTATTCTCAGATTGTGAAGGGCTCACAGCTCGCTTTTATGTCAAACTGAGGGAGTATAGGGGTCGATTCCAAGATTGTGAAGGGCTCACAGCGCGTCTATAAATCAAGCTGACAGAGTATAGGGATCTATCCTCAGATTGTGAAGGGCTCAAAGCTCGCCTATTTATCAAACTGAGGGAATATACGGGCCGATTCCAAGATTGTGAAGGGCTCACAGCGCGCCTATAAATCAAACTGACGGAGAATAGGGATCGATTCTCAGATTGTGAAGGGCTCACAGCTCGCTTTTATGTCAAACTGATGGAGTATAGGGGTCAATTCCAAGATTGTGAAGGGCTCACAGCGCGCCTATAAATCTAACTTACGGAGTCTAGGGATCGATTCCCTGATTGTGAAGGGCTCTTACCTTGCCTTTATGTCAAACTGATTTCTAGATTGTGAAAGGCATTGCGCTTGTATTTGTGTTTTATTTTGCTAATAGAGGGCTCAGTTTACATATTGTGAATATGTGGAGGTAGAAAACTAGTTTGTATATCGATTCTGCGATATTAGATTTTCATTTATCATAGTTTGCGGTAACCCGTATAAAACTGTTTGGAGGGTGTTACTATTTATGTAGAAGTAAGAATTATTTCTTATATGTGTAAAATGTTTGCATATGGAAATCAATAAATAACATTTTACTATGAAAAGTATACTTAATATCTGAAAAGTTAATTACACTCAAATTTAATTCTTCATTCTCGCTTATTTGACTTAAGTTAGGCTAAATGAGCATAATTACTATCTGTATCAACACAAAACAATAATCTCCTTTGGTATGAATTACTTGCATAGACACTTACACTTACAATGTAGAATGAAGGAAATAGTCTCGTGATGCTAAAAGAAAGTTTCAAAAATCAAAGACAACAAACTATGATCCTTATAATTATTTTTCATTATGGAAACTTGATATGTGTTACCTTTTCCCCTCATTTTCTTCCTGGACCGTGACATTGAAAGTTTTTATACGAACGATGCATAAATCGGAAAGTTACTTAATCTTTTGAGTTTGTATATGAACAGTTTTTAAATTTATGAATTCAATTTTTTTTTATAATACTCGAACAGTTAACATTTTGTGTTGTCGTGAATAAATAGACCAGATGCCTAGCTGGCTATGCTTATCAAAGCAACGTGTCACTGTGTCGCGTCTCTACTCAGACTTGCGCGTAAATTCGCGTACAATCACATGAACTTCCTCTCTGTAATTTTATGTATATCTATCACACGATATCATGGGGCAAATACTTATGCAATAATGGATTGACTGTATGGAAGGGGATGTGTGCCAAAAATGAAATCATGTAAACTCGTAATTCGCAAGTTGTAACTCGTTGTTCTCAACCATGCACTTCTCGAAAAGACAAGTCCAATTCTGCAAACCTAACATTTCATTCCTGTAAAACTCAGATATTCTATGTATCGAACAATGACCTGATGTTCTCTTGCGGCCTGCCGGACCAGGCAAAAATTGATAGACCGTTCGCTTATAAGATTACATAGAGAAAGCTGAGTGTGAAAATAAAACATGCACTTTTCTTCAAAATCAGAAGTTTATGATCATGAATACGCTAGGTTTCAGCTTGAAGACATGGTGTAGTCTTAACTTATAAAGCTGTAATAAGACAATGACGCCATTTGTTCCATTTACTTGTCGACAGAAGCTCAAATTAGGGGACTGTTAGCGGCACCTCTTAAAGGAGGGCCCCTTGTGGATGCCAGGGTACTCTTGCTTCTCGTTGTTGGATGGTCTGTTCACCTTTGAATGCTTACCTGTGAAATCCAGAAAAAAACATAGGTTGTAAAAACATTAGACTTTACACATAGTACAAAGGTTTTTTTTATCATAAACATGGTGGCATGTTAGTACGGTATATATATAACATATCATCTTTTTAAAATCATTTCAGGATTTTCGGAAAATAAAAACACTGACCATGTTTAATTTTGATAGAGCAAGACACATTCAAACAGATCCTTATGGCAGATCATTTTTTACTATACAATGAGGGATGGCGCTGTCTCCCTCGTGCTTTTCTCACGTGTGTTCTGAGATGTTTTAATTTTGGGGCAATTATTCGTATTCGGCGATGCTCCTTATGTTTAGTTTTCAGACTGTGCATGGATCGACCTCACTTACCACAAGGAGTTGAAGCAGTTTAAATGGGGCGACCAGACACCTTACAAAGAGGAGGACAGATGGTTTGGTAATGAACCAACCCACACTCTTTTTGGCTGGACTGAGGAGAACTGTGTGTGTATAAAAAAGAGTTTACGCCTGCAAGATATAGCATGTAAAATTACCTCGGATTTTATTTGTCAAATGCCGATGTAACACTGTGAGCTCGAGGCAAGATGCAGGCACGCACTATAAACCAACAACACATTTGTAAGCTTGAAATAACACATTTGAAAACCAATGACCAATGACCAATGACCAAATTCAATTTACTTAATATTCAATCAACTAGTTGTTTTGGTGTTCTTCAACTGGTATTCTTATTTGTCACTCTAGAAAGTAAGCCTCTTGCACTTTCAAACTTGAAGAATCAAAGCGTTGTATTTACACAGTTGGCAACAAGTGTCTAAGCATTGTTTTAAAAAGTTTAATCTATTCCAGTATAACTAAAACTCTAAAAAGTAAGCCTCTTATATTTTCACACTTGAAGAATCAAAGCGTTGTATTCACATAGTTGGCAACAAGTGTCTAAGCATTGTTTAAAAAAAGTTTTACTTTATTCCAGTATAACTTTAACTCTAGAAAGTAAGCCTCTTATATTTCATACTTGAAGAGCCAAAGTCTTACATTGTTTGCAACAAGTGTCTAAGCATTGTTTTGAAAGGTTTTACTATATTCCATTTTACCTTGCTTGGACGTTTTTTCGCATCTAATTTGTGCCTCCAAGAATTATCTCAAAATTAAATATTAGACACAGCATATCTGAAACGCCTTGGTAAGTAGTGTCTTTAGACAGTTGTAAGTGCAGGGGATGTACTTGTAACAAAACTGATCTTTCTTTATCATTAGGCCTCTTCGGGCATCATTAATTACATTCGTTAGTTATGTACAGACAGTCCCTTTTATGGAAATAAATCAAATGCGGAACTGTGAATTCAATCAATGTAATACATTTAACAGTTCATTTGTAAATTTGTAAATTTCAAAATTTAAAAAAAAGAAAAAAGTTTGGTGCTTAAAAGACCCTAAGATCTAATCCTGCTGAAACTTACATTTCTGTATGCCATTCCTTACCGCCTGTGTAGTTTTTTTTGTAAACATGAAGATGTGTAAAGAAATTATAAAGGTGAATCTCACTCAAACCCTTGTAAATTGTCATATATCATGTTTTCCTTCCATACATTTTTAAAAACGTTTTCATCATGAATGCAAATTATAGGAACTTTGTTATTTCATTACATTTGTTATATGTCGATATGTTTAAAAAATATGAAAAGTTATCAGTTAAAGTGTATACACATTTAAAAGTATGGTGTTTTAAACTTCCTTCCTTTATGGGGAAAGTTCTAATCTTGTTTGTTATGCAATATGACGCAATCACTTTTGTAACCATCGATAAGAATATCATCATTTTATTTCAAGCCCGTCTCAAAGTAGATTAGTATTTCGTTTTTTGTTATATGTGCTGCTGACAGAAATAAAGTATATGTTACATCAATCTGTTTGTTTGTAGTTTCAAAAAGTTAGAAATACATTATAGAAACAAATCAAGTTTTTAGGATCTGTCCTTTCAAAAAACTTGAATATACACAATCCCTTATTTTTAAGGTGAACACATTTCTTCTTAGATTTTGATTTATCTGACCTTTAAGGTTATATCTTACTCGTTATCATAAGCATAAACTGCATAAGAAAACACTCATTAAAAAGTGAATAACTTGCAATTAGAAAATTATGGTAAGCTTCAAGAGTGATTATTTTGTATCATTCCTGATAATGACGAATTTGTGTTGTGCTTAAGAAATTGGTACTCAAATAATCTTGTATCATGCAGATAATGTCGAATTTCTATTGTGCTTTAGAAATTGGTACTCAAATAGCATTGTATCATGCAGATAATGTCGAATTTCTATTGTGCTTTAGAAATTGGTACTCAATAGCCTTACTTCAGCATGTGCACATGCCTTTCAACTATAACAATGACTTTTGTGTCAACTTCCAAATTGATTAAAAAGGCGTTATTGTTGTAAACAATAACAAAGTCATCTGTAATATAGGTTGCTCGTCCTTGAATGATATTCAATAAATCAGCAGATGTTATGCTTCAAACACGTTGAAATGACGTTTGATTGTTTTTTCAAACCATTTAACCTGTCAACAGCTTTATCTTTACAGAGTAAACACAATACTCCAAAACCAATAACCCTCATGCTTGGGATGGCTGAAATGTTAATTATCTTTCATTAATTGTAACACTGCAACAACGTTACAACACAGGAAAGGTTTTTAGGGAAAAGCGTCAAATGTCTATTTCAATTGTGGATAATCTCTCATGTGTAACAAACAGTTGTGTTGGAGAATTCATAACAAATGAAAACGAAAATCAAACTGAATTACTCACAAAATGTCGGTTCTTTCTTTAAGGTATGTCCCAAGTTAACGTCTTGGTGGCAAACACTACTGCCGCAAGTGAACTCATGACGTTCTTACATTAACGTTGAATAGAGGATATTATATGATGGTCCATGACATACAATGATTAAGACACAAGTGCCTAATAACAGTATTTCTCGAGCGAGAGCGAGTGTCATGAGCCTAGAATCAGCCTCCAAGCACAGGCGAATAACCTGCCGTCGTCGCATTTGGAATTTATTATCATAGTCGAACATGACATGATAATGAAAAGTTATATCCTATCGTATAAAAATATGCACCACAATATGATTGCCCTCGTAGGGAACAATATGGTTTATGCCATTCCGTTACGACTGACAAGGATCAGGGTGTCTTTAAGTTCTTGGCCTTCAATTCTAAGACATTTCACATTCTCAAAATCACATGCACTTTGACTCTCATCAATTTATCTGGAAATGTAAAAATTTAGGGATCATTTGTGAAACATTAATTTTTACAGAAATGGATTTGATTCCATTAAAACATGAATGGAATCACTTTTGAAAAGGACGTTTTGCTTGCCGTTCCGTATATATGTCTCATCTCAAGTTTGGATCCTTCCTCATGCTAAAATTGGGCTCGTTCCTAAGTTTGAATCTGTATCGAGACGTCACAATTTTCTTATTATAAAGAAGTTGTCATCCATTAATATTTGTACTTCGTTGATTGAAACCTCTAAAATGCCACTTAAAGAAGTTGTTTTCCTATTCATTATCTAGTAGCCAGATTGACTGAATCAAATATGAAATATTTAAAAAATCCCATCATTTTTTAAATTTGTGTGTCCAAAATTTGTAATATTTATCATAAGTGAACAGCTCCGACAAAGGCCTTCCCTTTTTAATCATAACATATACTTCAGACTCCTTTCACCTTTGACTCATAACACATAAGATATTCAATCCAGCATTGTCAAACGTGTTGACAAGGATTTCACACTCTCCTATTGTCGTCCCATCTTAGAATTTCCAAGTTTGACTCAAATCTCACTTTTTACAGAAACTTTCTAAACAGAAATATGATATTCCGTATCTTTAAGTCATACTAAGCAATGTGAATAATATGTTGTATATATTAAACATATGGGAAGATGGACACAGGGTAGTATTTTTCCTGTAAGTCACACGGGAGTTACACATTTTCCCGGCAATTGATTGGTTATTGTAAACCAGTGAAAATGAACGTTGGGGCGGGACTATTTCATTCATCTTTCAATCTATTCACAACCAGTAATTTGTTTACTGTTTGTATTCTGCCTTTAAACAAGGTTTATGTATTCCACGAAGTTGACATTCGTTATTTTTCACATGTAACTCTGCAAAGAAACCGACGAAACACGTCTGCGTAATTGCACAACTAGATAGAAATTAGGGCTTATTGGATGACTGCATTATTATGTAAAGTTTACAATCACCAAGAAAGCTCCTGGATACGTTCTATTGTAATGGCGTAAAAGACACGAGAGGCTACAACGTCACAGTTCCATAGGTTACGTCACAAGAATTTCAGTTTGAGTCGTCTTGAAGAAGTACTGTAGGGTGTTGCTGACCTCTTCAAATTAATACAAAACCCCTAAATATAAATTTTTTTTGAATTATGGTTATAACAGGAGAAAATAAACATTCAACAAGAACTACAAAAAGCTTTTATTTCAAAACGTTTTCACTAATGACAGTTGTACAGTGCGTAGGAAAGTGCCAAGTAAAGCTACAACACATGCATATAAATTTGCAGATTCCCCGCTCTTATCCTTTATAGAGAAACTTTTATTTCTTTTGTATTCGAGTTTAATCTTTTTTAAATACATATGGGTAATATAAAGAATAACCAACTCATGACGGGAATTGACAGATTAAATTTCCCTCGTTATATTCATTGTGTAATTTGTCGCAAAGGCTCGAGAATTACGGAAGAAATATGACTTGGGGAAAAATAATCTGTCATTCCCCGTCACTCAATAGTTATTGTCTATATAAAGATAATATGACAGTAAGTGTTTAGGGATTTCTTACAGCTTATAAGGGGTGTACTTCAATATTAAATGAGTTTTGAGTCTTTTAAATTTAAAGAATAGACTCGATCATATACACGGTTGATGGGAGTTACCTGCCCTTTACTGCTATCTATGACATCAGAACATGCTTATTTGTACATGTCAGACATTGATATCTGCCAATGCCATTTGAAACAATTACATTTCTTTTACGTTTTGCACCATGTATATATCACATCTACTTCTTCAGCATCCTCGTGGCTATATGTTAAGAATATCTACAAAGTATTGGACAAAGACTGAAGTAAGTAACAAAAAGATGTCTTCTAAAATATTTGAATAACAATAATGCAGGGTTACATATGGGCAACACACAAGGTTAAACAATTCTATTTCTAGCCTAGCAGTTTAAGATTCAACACATGTCGGCACTCGGTTTATTTGAAAAATACATTTTGGTGAATAAAACAGAACTGCAGATTTTGAATATGTTCTTTTTAAGCTTCTTTGAAAATAAAATAATGGATGATGAAATGTACATTTTATAATGTAAACAACAAGGATGCCAAATTAAAAAGAAATGAGATCAATTTCAAAAGACTAATCGTTATATTTTCCATCAATTGAACATCATTAACCTTACTTCTGAAATTGAGATTTTAAAAATATACGAAAATTGCGTTGATTTAGGCAGTTAGTCAACACCATTGCGGTTCCTAGAAGATTTACGTCGGGACTTGACATAGAAAACCATGTGTAAATTCTCATGAAACATCTAGTAGCAGTAACGCTTTTTTCAAACATACACAGTTTTCCTCCTGGAAACCGAAAAGTTGGTTCATTATCACTACATCTGTCCTTTTCTGTTAAATGGAAAAGATATTTCTTTACTCTATCATCTGCTACCATGTTCATGGTTTTATGATCATATTTATTGTCCGTATGTCTTGTCTTGTGTCTTGACATTCGGCCATTACATAACCTCTTCAGAGATTGTCGCCAAACTCATTCATGAATTGTACTTTTATGAAAAAATATGTCTAAATCAAATTGAATATTGGTGAAATATTATGTTTTTTATATTAACATACCAAATACAATGTTAACTTTTGTTAAACTTTTAGTTTCATAAATCTTATTTTCCAATTGATTCGACAGGTGTGTCATTCATTTAGATTATTATGTAAGTACAGCTTACGGTCTTCGTTTCAAATTTGACAAATGAAATCGTAACGTTTTGTACACCCATAATCTTGCAAAAGTAAATTCTTTTTCAAGCACACACAGTTCTCATCACCAAAACCAAAAATTTTGTGACTTGGTTCGTGCTCAGACCATCTGTCCTCTTCAAAGTAAGGCGTCCCATCTCCCCATTTAAACTGTTTCAATTCCTTATGGTAGGTGAGGTCAATCCATGCACAGTCTAGAATATAAACATACGGGACAGAGTTATCAAAATGATATACCCTCACTCATGGTTTCTCTTAACTTAATAGAGCTAAGACTTGACATTTTAGTTTTATGTTCTTTTATGCTCGAAGTTTGACTTTTGCCATAAAATTTAACACAAAATAGTGTTGCAGACAGCGCCAGCTGATTAATCGTATCAAGTGATAATTGCTTTGGCCTCCTATCTCACTGCCTGATGTTTACAGTGTGATTTTAGAAAGTGCTGAAATCGATTCCTCGAGTGTGAAGGGCTTTTGTAAAGCCTGTTTTTATGTCTAGATTGTGAAGGGTATGGCAATTGTGTGTACGTTAAATTAGCAAGTGGAGGGGTCGATTTCACATATGTGAAGAGCTTTATGTCAAACTGACGGAGCATAGAGGTGATTCCTCTATTGTGAAGTTCATTTTGCACGTCTTTATATTTAATTTAGTAACTATCAGTATCCATTCCCAGATTTATTAAAGAGGTTGATTTCATTGAATCATTATTGTCCAGTCGAGCCAATATCAGGATCGATACCGAGATTGTCAAGCTCTCGGTTTGTATTTATATAAACATAGGGGAGTAAAGAGCCTGATTTCCAGAATGTTAAGGTCACTGTGCTTATATAACTAGCGAATGGGTCGACTCAACATGTCTTGACGTTAAGGAGCATACGGGCCTATTCTTAAGGTATCACACCTCGTCATTGTGTTCATCTAATGGAATATCCTTGTGATTACCCAATTGTAAAGGGCTTTCACTCCGCATAAGGTTAGTGAGGTGACAATTACAGATTGCACAGGTTTCACAGCTTGTCTTCATTTCGTTATTTGAATCATAGGGATTGTTAATTAGAGTGTGAAGGTTTTTCCTTTTGTCTTTATGTAATTTTTTTTATATATATGAGGTTATATTTCTGGTTAGCTGAGGGCTTTCAGATCGTCTATTTGTACATGGTATGGATCATAGGGGTCATTTCCTAGATATCTGATCTCAGGATATTAAATAAGAATCGGCATTAAAGTGACTATTATCTCAAACACCGTTTTTCCATTTAAGAATTTAATTGTTCTTAAACAAAACTGACAATTGCCTTGAAATTTCAAAATTATTCAAATTTGTTTGAATCTTATTACGTGTATGACCAAAAGCTGCTGTCAACCCACTGACTAGGCATTTCTACATTTCTAACAGCATGATGTTTTCACTAGTTTTGTATATAAAGCCAAAAAAAACCCACGAGATCCAGATTGATTTTTCCCCTATATTCTTCAAGAGAATTTGGAATCAAACCTCGAAATCGTTATATACATTAACTTAGAGAGTTGTAAGTTCTTCAAAATCACACATTATAGCTTATAGATAGACGGAGATTATATAACAATGTATTTATACAATCATTTCTTAATTAATACCAAGCATATTTGATCATTTTCCGTTTTAAATTCGATACGAATTGAAATTTTAAAACTTATTAAGAAGAAAGTTTAAGGTATTACAAATGTGGTAACATAAATATCTCTCCGTACTTATTTTTTTATCTAAGCCATTCTGTTTTCAAAAAAAGCATTTATAATGTCTAATGTAGTCTTTTTGCCGATAATTTTTCTATTGTTCACTTTCTTATTTTTTGGGTACTATATTTTACTTTTCGGCAATATATTAATTTGTTCACCAAATTCTAATATATTTAATACAAAATAATGTGAAAACCATCAACAATCAACAATCAGTTTAAATATCGGTTTTAAAAATGACAATTTCTTACACGTTAGATAAATACCACATTTCAAAAGTAAGCCTCTTTTGTTGAACCAGCGGTAACATATCATTTTTGAAAGAAATATGCATTTAGTCTTATAGGTGAGGAAGAAATTAAATGTGTCTTCATTGGAATATTTTGAGTGAGTGTTTGAGTGGGTTGGGGTTTGACGTGTTTTCAACAATATTTGATAAACACGTTGATGAAAAACATCCAAATAAGTGGACAGGGAAAGGATGAAGCAACCGATGGAAAGAAGGCATCTTGAGATGAATACACAAGCTTTTGGACCACACAAACATGAAAAGGTAATGAGAGCTGGTAAACAATCTTGAAATGGTGTAATATCGTATATTGTGAGCTCATAATCTGCAGATTATGGTATAACTTAGATGGTTCGTTATATACATAGATATATGATTATTACATGTTTAGTGTATTCTACTTACAAAATGTTTTTCCAACGAAGATCTGTTTGAGTATGTCGTCATTGAAGCCCTTTTGGAACTGGGCTAGTGAACCTCCCTCCTCCTTACACTTCAGCTTGGCATCATCAAAAGCAAGGCTTTCAGTAAAGTATTGGATTGATTTGTCCCTCAACTCCATCGAACCTCGTATAAAAAAACATAGTTTGATAGTTGTATTTTTATATCTATCTATATTCATAATGTCATCTTATACCCTTTTGCCACCAGTTAGAAGTATCAATATAATTAGATTATTTCCAAAGAGATAAATCATATGTCTTTACAAATCAGACAAAATTATTTCTAATCATAAATAACATTGTATGTTTTCAAATATTTTCCTTTCTTTGTAAAAAGAAAAGAATTACAATTTCTGGTCAAAAGTGTTCTAGAAACGTAGCAAGAATGGCACCATTCTCATAGGACCACTAGCGAACACATAAATTGTATTGTTGAAGATTTCCCAGCTAAGACTGCAGTATGAATGTAATCTCAATATACCATTCCTTTTGTAAATGGATGTTAACTCATTAACGCCGAGAGCCGCGTATATGCGTCAAAATAATGAGATCCTCACAGCGAGAGCCGCATATAAGCGTCCGTTTATTAGCAGTTTCTCACAGCGAGAGACGCCTATGTGCGTAAATAGAAGGCATCTCTTATTCAGCGAGAGACGCCTATGTGCGTCCGTCGTATAGTATAACAATGAACTTATTTTAAAATAAGTTTAGCATCCATAAGTGTAGATTACAGTTTCGTAAATAAGATGCTATCCTCAGGAAAGCAATAAGAAATTAAAATCGTTGCTCTTTGTGCAAAAATATGCTACGTTTTGTAAATGAAAAAATTCTGCATATGTTGGTCTTGGAAGGGAAAAAATAAACACTTTGATAAAAAGGTTTATTAAATCAAATGAAACGATTGTAGTCTTTGTGAAGTTACCAATTTTGAAACATTGTCAGATACATTTTATTTGTTAAACGCATTGAATTCATATATCTAAGACGAAACGAGAGGAAGCGTTATTATAAACATTTATGTACATGTGTTCATAAATCATTGATGAGAATTTGAGGCTATTGAAAGTTACACTTTGATTTTAACTTTACTTCTTGAATGCATCAATGTCCTGTAACAATAATAGTTTTAGCATGCACGTGTTTTTTTTTTAACTTCTACAATATCCTTCATAGATCCACGACCCTGTCTGCCATTGAATGGATACATGCACATGTTAAATTATTAGAGTTGACAACGTCCCAACAGAATAAATCACTTGGTCAATATTAATAATCATTACATTCGTTAATGTTACGTGCTTTCTCTTAAATCGGGATACCATCTCTATAAATCCTTAATTATAATTCAGATAGTTGAAATACCGACACACCGTATCTACTCAACATGTCTAGATATGCAGTATTTGTATTTTCAAATGAAAATGCATATAAATCAACGTATGTGAAAATACTCTTTGAGCATGTTTATGAATTGAAATCGGAAAAACCGCAAAATATCAATTCAAAGGTGAAATATCACATGTTATATTCCTGTAAAGTATCAATATCCAGCACCTGCATCTATCTTCACGAAACTATAAAACAATCAAGACTTTATGGCACAGGGCTAGACAGTGTCCGGTCAACTATGGCCCTCAAAGGCCCCCGCGAAGAAACGGGTTCTTTAAGCTAATTGATCTCGCGACAGCGAGCAGCGTCTGTGGTCAGTGGCCCAGGCGTTGAGCCGTGAAGCTCTCTCGGCGTTAATGAGTTAAGAAAAATTTGTGTGATTCTTTTTTAAAGGGACATGTCCCGAACATATAAGGTTACCAGCTCTGAAACTATCAGCCGCCTACATATAAGGTTACCAGCTCTGAAACTATCAGCCGCTTACATATAAGGTTACCAGCTTTGAAACTATCAGCCGCCTACATATAAGGTTACCAGCTCTGAAACTATCAGCCGCCTACATATAAGGTTACCAGCTCTGAAACTATCAGCCGCCCACATATAAGGTTACCAGCTCTGAAACTATCAGCCGCCTACATATAATGTTACCAGCTCTGAAACTATCAGCCGCCTACATATAAGGTTACCAGCTCTGAAACCATTAGCCGCCTACAGTTCACCTGAACATTTTATATTAATGTCCAGAAATTTGGAAAACCAGAATGGGATATCGAGCGGTGTCTGTGTATGTGTATTTAGGCTCGAATTTCGTACACCATATCTCACCTTCTACTGTCCTGAGTTTGATACAAACTGATTTCGTTGATGTACTGTGTACAACACGTGACAGCCTTCTGCAAGATGTGTTTGAAATCATTCCATTCATCCAGGTACCCTGTTGATGATATAATGTATCATTTAATCGAGAGGTCATGAAAACCACTGTTTTAAATTGTATAAATGTAAATTATGTGAATCTCTGTAAATGTAATAAACAAATAAAATGTTTACTTATGTTTCCTGTTTACCTTAACTTGTTTAGTTACTGTGTGGTCTTCTGGTATCTTGTTTATCTTGCCCTTGTAACAAAGGAGAACGTCATGACGTAGAATGTGAGATTTGAAAACCAACATTGTTTTGCATATCCATTTGCATATGGGTTCACCAACATAATCTCTGTGCAGAAAAGGTGTTGTCGTTAATGTCGGACACAGAAGACCAAGGAAGATCAGACACGATATGTATTTCATCTGGAAACAAATGAAGATCTAAAAAACATGTTTTTCATCTGGAAGAAAATCAAATAATCATATATAATGCCACTTTCCATAACGGTAAGGGCATTATCCTGAACAAAAACTTTCAAGACATTTAAAACTGTTTGACCTTTTTGACCATGGGCATAACCACTGTGTGTACATGATCAAACTTTGTCTGCAAAAGATAACTATTCCACACGCTGTAAGGTTTTGATGCAATGCTTAACTGAATATCAGAACAATACGACCAATGGTTTTCTATTTCCTGCCGCAGTTGTCACCACAATGCAAAGCCACAGTAAAACAAACGGACAGTTACCCACCACAATCCATAGCCACACTAAAACAAACGGACAGTTACGCACCACAATGCATAGCCACAGTAAAACAAACGGACAGTTACGCACCACAATGCATAGCCACAGTAAAACAAACGGACAGTTACGCACCACAATGACTCCATCGAAATTTTGGATACTTATCTACTGCAAACAAGAAACAAGAAAAACATGGAATGGTATGCTTTAAGTGGTCGTCTACATAGTATAAATGTTAAAAGGACGCTAACTTCGACTAAGTACAGGGCGTAGAGTACTGATAAAACCTCCAAAAACAAAAGGGTCCAGATTGAGTTTTCCCCTATATCATTGTAGAGCATTAGGAATCAAACCTCGAAATCGTTTTACACATTAGCCTAGAGAGTTGTTAGTTCTTCAAAGCTCATAAAACAACACTTCTGTTACTTTAAAGTTATGCCTCAGAGTTAACATAAATGTCAAGCACATAATTCAATGATCGAACATTACGGTAAATTCTAGTATCTGTTTCATTTCAAGAAGGATTTCATACAAATTATTATCAACACAATGGGAAACGCAATGGGAAACCTCCGCTGATATTGAATCAATGACTAATCAAATTTAAAATCCATGTGGACAACTTATCTTAAACCTCTTTCATAGAAATTAATACATTGAAAATACCTTTTCAACTGTGTACAAAAAGTTGGATGTTTAAGCCCTTAAGCTAGATGATAACTGCTTGACATGTAGTATCTCTTATCCCATGTGCGTTTCCCGTCTTCTCTTGAACGTTTTGCATGGATTTTATATGCTTTGTTTAATAACACTCTACATTCTATAGAAATATCAAATGCTTAAGATTGTAAGAAAACCCTAGGATGTTACAATGTAGCAATCATTTCTCTTACACGAGTAAGAATAATCCCATGCATTGGGAATATGAGATTTATACGAATGTGAATATTTGAAAACTGACAATGGGACCTAGACGATTTTCGTCATCAATTGTTAGCATTTTCCAAGTAAAAGTATTTTCTATAGCTGTTTATGTGCATGACATGGTGTTATCATTTGGTTTCATGAGCTGATAAAGTTACTTGTGTACTGTAGATATGTTTATATGTTTCTCGATGCCTATTTTCATTTGCTAAACTATCACATAGCACTTTTTGAAACTTAGATCATGTATTTCTGCTTATCTTATTTTTTTTAACTTCGTCGAAAATGAGATAAGTTGAACAAAGTTTCAATGACATGATAAATGAAACCTTATGTAATGTTTTTTGTAATGAAAAATTATAATGTATTGTAAAGTTCAAAAGAGAGGAAAAATATATCTTTCCTTGATTAAGAGCAACAATTCTCGTTTTCATTCACAACCTTTTTTGAGTATTTCATCACAGTTTGCAATTGATGCACTTTTTAGGGTATCAGTTAGTGATTGGGTGAGTTGAGATTTCAAGTGTTTGCAACAATTTCAGTTATTATAAACATGGATCAAGAGCATCCAAATGAGAGAAGGTAGATCAAGCAGGGGAGGGAATGAAAGGCACATACACAGATATATACTGCTTTTTATTACACTTATATTTACACTGGCTTCTGTCTATCGACGTTTTCAGCTCGTGTGCCCCTTTATAAAGCGATAACATTACACCTATCATAGATCTCTTTTAACCCTCAAACAACTACACCATAATAAGGTATTGAGTCAAATAGTGATGAGAGTGTGATGATGATTACTAAAGTGATGATGTTCCAAGTGATGATAGTGAATATGAGGATAGTTGTTTATGACATGACTTACTTGCTCCGCCATAAGGAATAACATATATAGACATTTAATGACATTTTCATTCACTTCAGTTATGTAATTAGAAAGCAGCCCAAAAGACCTTTAAAAACATAAAAGATGGAATGGACATGTAAACACACTGCTGTTTATCAACAATTTTAGAATATGTTACATTTTTCATCATTGGAAAATATGCTTCATAGATAAACGCCCACGCACATGGACAGCAATTCGCTTGCATTCATGATTTATCAAAGAACTAGGTTATTCAACTCACCAAAGTGCGATTTCCTGTTTTTTCTGTGCAGTGAAGTTCGTCTCATATTACCAATGACACTTCATAGACAAATCCTTTATTTGCTATGCTTTTAATTTCCTTGCAAATATTCATTCAACAAGACTACAGAAACGAGATATTTGAGCAACTCTATTGACCATGAAATAAACCTCCTGTAGGGATATAAGCTTTGCTGTTTTTTACTCATAAAAACTTTATAATAAATGGATGGACACAATTCTTTATTCACAACTACATTTTTCCAATATGGACCGACATAAAAGACATAGCATACATAATCGACTCATTGCTAATCAATTAAAGAGAGATCTTAAGACATAAATACAATTGAATACATTTGAATACAAATACGTTGAACCATCAAAAAGAATTTCATTCACTTAAAACCATCATAAAGTATATTGTCCCCTTAAACAACTAAACCTATACTAAACATTAAACTTGGCTAGCCTACTTTGAAGCTTTTTGTGGAGTTTCACATTAACACTCTCCGTATGTGCATGTTATATCATTGGACAATGTGCTTTATTAATTGAAGTCACGGGCACGATTTTTAATATTTGTGGTATCAATGTCTTCCAACAAGTTCCATATATATCTATCTGGGTCTAAAATGATACATTAAAAATTGGAAGATTCTTACTTTATGGATCATCATAAATAAATGAATACTTCTGTTCAGTATTGCATGTATGTGGTTTCGAAAGTATGTTAAGCCGGGAATTCCCTTTGAACTTGACCCTCCTCTGCCTCTCAAAAAGAGGGAACAGTCATTAGTCCCTGGGTTGCGGAATGACAATGAATCCAAATGAATTTAACAATTAATTTATTTTTTAAATGGAAACCTGTAATCAAATGTTGAAAAAACAACAACTGAACAACCATTATTCAAATGTTTGAATTTATTTATATATGTTTGATTAAATGGAGCACATTTTATATTTATGAGCAAAGTGTTTCACATTGAAACTTGACAAATAAAATCAGAGCGGGATTTACATCGGATATCCTGCAACAGTAAAGTCTTTTTCGTACACACACAGTTCTCCTCAACCCAACCAAGAAGTGTGTGACTTGGTTCTTTATCATTCCATCTGTCCTCATCAACATAAGGTGTCCCATCTCCCCATTTAAACTGCTTCAACTCTTTATGGCAGGTGAGATCAATCCACGCACAGTCTGAAATACCCACAAAACCGTCAGATTATTAACTTCGTTGTTCATAGGTTCTACATGAAATATTGATCAGACAAATATCCAATATTACCATGGTATTTCAATAATTAAAAAAAGACTGGTACATGCTATGTTGTTGGTTAAGCTATTCATATTCAAACTCCATATTTTGTTCATGACAATCTATTTTGATATCCTATAATAATCTCGGTAGTCTCGAAATGGTATAGATGAAGTGTTGCAAGCACGATTTTAAATAGGTTTTAATGGACCGTTTTGATATTTTTTAAATTGTGCAATATGTTGTGTGTACATGAAAACAAGAAATGACAGTCAATATAGGGGTATCGATTTATGAATAAATGTAAATATGGCACAGAGCTTTGATACGGTTGTATTCTACTCGAAATGCACAAGCACACAGTTAGAAACTTCATTCCAAAACAATTGTTTGTGCATTCATTCTTGTGTTTCTAACAGGATAACTTCCCATACTTTTATTCTTCCAAGCAAAATATGTTAAATACTTTACATTTGGTTTGTTTCATTCGCTTCAAACGTGAACTATGAGACAAAAATAAGGCAAATCCATCTAACATACCGTATTTATTTCCCATGAAAATTCGTTTAAGAGGGACCTCGGTGAAGCCCTTAGAGAACTGTGCTAGTGAACCTCCCTCCTCTCTACACCGCATCTTGGCCTTAGCAAATGAAAGGCCCTTTGTGTGGTACTTCAACTCAATTGCTTTGTCAGATATTTTATTTGGGACTGCAATATAAAAAGTAAAAGAGAAAAAGAGATTATCTGCATTGTCCTAAAATAATAGATTTTGAGAAGTAGAAACATTTTAAATGAAACATTGTTTCAGTTATATATCAATTACTCCTTATAGAGATTTCAATTTGATTGAATAAGTCTTACCTCCCAAGTTACTTATATGGAAGCAAACTGGTTTCCCCCAATTGCTAAATATGACACGTGACTATCTCATACATGTCGTGTTTGTAAAGCTGCTCAACAGCTGGGTATCCTGTCTATATATAGAATATATTGGCATATAAATATCATTCAACCCCCGTCAATGGATTGATGAATGTCATTTCTCACCCCTTAGTAGTCAGGCATTCTGTGAATCAATTCAAGGTCACATTAATTATGGTTGCTGTAGCAGCCAGGTGACCTGTTAATTAAATGTATTATCATATAAAATCCATCACCAGTCAGTAAATTCGTCATTTATTTTAACATGATATAAATGTTGTAAGCTACACCAGCTAGGTAACCTGTTAATGACATGTAATATCATATGATATCCATCAGCAGTCAATAATTTCGTCATGTATTTTAACATGATACAAATGCTGTTAGCTACACCAGCTAGGTAACCTGTTAATGACATATAATATCATATATTATTACTCTCCCGTTGAAGATACCGCCGTTTAATAAATCTACAAAGTTATTACACATTGTGTAATAACACCGCGTGTGGATTGACGTCACATGACGTCACAATCGTTAAGCATGACGTCACAATGTTAGCGGCGCAGCGACAATAGCTATCCCGGCGATTTTCATGATTTTCTTTGATAGAATTCAGCGAGTAATAAATAAAATACTAAACTCAGTCCCGTATAATTACATTTTTATGAAACTCGTGAATGGTATCGGTATCTAACTCGCTTTCGCTCGTTAAATACCGAACCACACACTTGTTTCATAAATATGTTATTAAACGGGACAACGTTTAGTATTCTCTATATACATGTATCCATCAGCAGTCAGTAATTTCGTCAATTATTTTAACATGATATAAATGCTGTAAGCTACACCAGCTAGGTTACATGTTAATGACATGTAATATCATATAATAGCCATCAGCAGTCAGTAATTTCGTCATTTATTTTAACATGATACAAATGCTGTTAGCTACACCAGCTAGGTAACCTGTTAATGACATGTAATATCATATAAAATCCATCACCAGTCAGTAATTTCGTCATTTATTTTAAAGTGATACAAATGCTGGTAGCTACACCAGCTACGTAACATGTTAATGACATGTAATATCATATAATATCCATCACCAGTCAGTCATATCGTCATTTATTTTAACACGATACAACTGCTGTTAGGTACACCAGCTAGGTAACCTGTTAATGACATGTAATATATAGAGAATACTAAACGACGTCCCGTTTAATAACATATTTATGAAACGAGTGTATGGTTTGGTATTTAACGAGCGAAAGCGAGTTAGATACCGATACCATTCACGAGTTTCATAAAAATGTAATTATACGGGACTGAGTTTAGTATTTTATTTATTACTCGCTGAATTATATCAAAGAAAAATCATACAGATCGCCAGGATAGCCATTGTCGTTGCCTCGCTAACATTGTGACGTCATGTTTAACGATTGTGACGTCATGTGACGTCAATCAACACGCGATGTTATTACACAATGTGTAATAACTTTGTAGATTTATTAAACGGCGGTATCTTCAAGGGGAGAGTAATAACATATAATATCCATCACCAGTCAGTAATTTCGTCATTTATTTTAACTCGATACAAATGCTGTTAGCTACACCAGCTAGGTAACCTGTTAATGACATGTAACATCATATACTATCCATCAGCAGTCAGTAATTTCGTCAATTGTTTTAACATGATATAAATGCTGGTAGCTACACCAGCTAGGTAACCAGTTGAGGAATAAATAAAAGTTCAAATAAATGCTGTTAGCTGTCAAAGCTTGGTAACCTGTTGAGGAATCACATAAAGGTAACGTAAATGCTGCTAGCTGTAAGAACCAGGTAAATGTTGATGAAATATAATATCATATTAATATCACCCAGGAGACATATTTCATGTTAAGGAAATAAAGAAATATGTACAGATAACATCTTTTCGTTGAATTGAAACAAACATGTCAATATCACTACAGAAATGACTTGGTTTCCGGATTACTGAAACCACCATGAAACGACATGGAAACCAGTATTTCCACTTGGTATCCAGATAGGTTTCTATAGTTTCATGTTGGTTTCCATGAAAACTGAAACCTACTTTTGCCCCAGATCCGGATGGTATCCATCACCGTTCTTTACACACTCCTCCAAGTAGTATCCACTTGGTTTCCGTGATTGAAATTTCATGTTGGTTTCCATGAAAACTGAAACCTACTTTTGCCCCAGATCCGGATGGTATCCATCACCGTTCTTTACACACTCCTCCAAGTAGTATCCACTTGGTTTCCGTTATTGAAATTTCATGTTGGTTTCCATGAAAACTGAAACCTACTTTTGCCCCAGATCCGGATGGTATCCATCACCGTTCTTTACACACTCCTCCAAGTAGGATCCACTTGGTTTCCATGATTTTAGTTTATTGTATGTTTCAACCTGGTTTCCATATTCAGGTTTATTGTAAGTTTCAACTTGGTTTCCGTGTTTTGTTAGTTTAACGTAGGTTTCAAACTGGTTTCCATATCCTTATATATTGTAGGTTTCAACTTGGTTTCCGTGTTTTGTAAGTTTATCGTAGGTTTCAAATTAGTTTCCATGTAGTGTTTATTGTGTGTTATGTAGGTTGTACAATGAACAAACACATTAATTACCATAAAATATTTATTGCAATAAAGACAAAAAACATTCATGGAAAGTTAAAATACCTACAAGGTAAAATGTAAGCGTGAATTTATGGTGGTTCACAGTGTATGCCGATCTTTTAAAAAGCATTCCTCCTATAAAAACATTTTATAGAAAATATTACCAATCCATTCACTATCAACGTTTATTCAAACACACAATTTCGAAGAATGAATTCATCTTTAAACGAGTAGTAAGAAAACGTAAGTATACAAATTAATCCCTTTTAATGAAATCTCCAATCTTCAGTGAAATAATTATTCTATGACAGCTATGAATATAAATATATGATGGTTTAGAAATGCCTTTAGTTATTCATTGCAAAAGTAACAATCTACAAAAGTGCAAAATATACACAATTCACCCTGTTCACTTTTCAGATGTTTTTGATTGGCCTTTATTCTGAAACAGAAAACAATTGTATAGATATTTAAGATATTCATATGATTACATGAAGATGAGACACTTCCAATCTTCCACAGTTACTTCTTTTCGCAAGCATACATATCAATTAGGGAGAGTAGTTAACAATCAATCCGTATGCTTACTTAACAATTGAATGTACTTACGGCCTTGCAACCCTCCTTGTTGCTTCAGTGAACACCTCAGATAAGCAAATTGAATTGAAAATGAAATTTATATATCTCTTATTTTGAATTTCGATAAAAATCAGTAATTTCATTTTCAAGTTATACTAAAATATGTTGGATTTATCACCATAACAACGAATACCATTAAGACATATAAAATGATAAAAATGAAGTAAAAATCTTTTGCAAAGCCGTCATAAAATTATAATTTGTAGATAACAAAAGAACTTACTGTATGTTTAATTGAATAAACTATGTTTAAACCACAACAATTATTTCTCAGAGCAGTCTTCAATTGCCCAACTTGCAACCCAGTGCATAGTGTAATATCAGTAAAACTTTCAATAGTAACACTGATTGGTAAATAGAGAGCAACTCACATTGAATAAGCATTACTGTGAGGCACTGCATGTATCTTGATGGTTCAATTGTTTCATTTTCATTTATCCAAATAATATTCTTTTGCATAAGTTATATTTAAAAAAATATCTTATTTTACAATATTCTTATAAGTTGAATAAAGGAAAACCATTGAGTTTGTGACTTGCACATTAAATAGTATCCAAAGAAAAACACAAACATATAGTTGAAATCGAAAGTTGACTCATGGTATAACAACTGTTACTGTTCCCACCTTGTTGAAATTCTACTATTACACAGAAAACCTACATACTTTCAATGAAAACAAATAGATATAGTAGAAATTGACGGAAATATGAAATCCCAAAATAAATTCTTGTTCTAAGTCAAAAGCAATTGATGTCAAGTACTCCCATATCAAAACACATGCAGTTACAGTAGATTAAACAAATCAATCAATTTAGACAACCAATTGCCTTGGTTGAATTACCTATTGAATTTTCCCATCTAAACAGTTAAGTAATATACTGCGTGATTATTCAAGAATTAGGTCAGCATGCTGACTGTGATGTTACCTGTTGCATAATCCACTTCATTTGTCTCAGCTCACGGCTGTCATGGTTCAGTGCACCCTTGTGTAAACAATGTATCTTCGGCTGAAAATTGTTAAATAAAGGGAACTAAGTAAATCAACTACTTACAGGTCAACATAATACATACAAACCTGATGACAATGCAAATTTAACATTCTTATAAACACACCAATCCATAAAGCTTGTCAGTTAAAAACACTCATTTCGACTGAGTGTAAAGCCAACATTTAAGAATGATTTTATTCAGTTCTCTCACGGAAGTTTAAAAAACAGTTTATAAGAGAAATGTAAGTGAGTTTGATGCAGTTAAGGGGTACTTACTTTGGTATCCTTTACTGTAGAGCTGCCTCTGAACTTATTACTCAGCTGAGAAATTATCTACAGTCGTTTATGTTGATGGCGGCCATGTTTGTCTCCTTCATTAGTGACTGACCTGTGTCCGGTAAGGCCAGGTGTCAAGCAGGAAGTGTTATGCAATCAGCCAGTTCAATTACAGAGGTTCTGATTGGTAGATTTTGTCTAGCCTCTTAAGGAGTGAAGCGAAATGTATTTAATGTTGTAGAGATACGATGAAGGTGATGATTCACTAACAGAAGAGTATTTGAAAAGGTTATGTCAAATGGTTGTGTTAAAAAAACGTATTCTTCTTAGGTTTTTCAGAAAGTAATATAGTATTCTATGAACATCTTTTTGGCTGAAATAAGGAAATGATGTATCAAATACAAGATATTCCTAATTTTATTTTTGTTTCTATTGAATATTGAATTGTTAGTTTCCTTTAGTTAATTCTTTACAAAAATTATTTGTTATCTTTAGTTAATATTTTATCTGTTTACAATGAAATACGCATATGTTTATATCTCTAACGACCAACATTAAGGTAACCTATCAAAGATATTATTCGGCAAATATGTACGCATACAGGTTACAAAGCCAATTTTGTAAGACCGGAAATATTCCATGCAACTGTGCTTAAGAAATTGGTTCATTTTCAGGGGTGTCTTAAGAAACATTATTTCTTCCTTAATTATGAGTTCAAATATTAACGCTAACTCAAAAGCTGCACGTTACTAATTCAGGCGTTTTCAACAGTCCATATCGAATCATTTGTTTGCAAGCTGATCATAGAGATTATATTTCTCTATGCTGAGTAACTGGTGTCCTTTACTAAACAAACAACCAAATATGTTTACAACTTATTGACCGATTTAGCTATAATGGTAACAATCAACATTCAAGACTATTTACCGTGGTGGACAATTGATACTTTTTCACTTCACATTTCTTTCGTCCATTAATAAATTATAGGCTCCGCCCATCTCCATCAATATAGCCGATTACTGTTCATGTCAACAACATTCACTTAAATCCTTTTGTAACTGAATATGAAATGTAAATTTCTTATAACGACGATATCATTGATTCATAACACACTAAAGGAAAACATCTATTCTATTAAATTCAACATATCGATAAAATGAGTGTTCTTATGTAAACTTTGATGCATTGTTTTTATCTTGAATATTAAATCTTCTCCGTTGATGTTAATAATTTGTAAACGATCTTAAGATGATGGAAAACTATTTTGCTCCTTAAACAGGATTTGACTTAAAGTTTAAACATTGCCACGATGTAGCCGAAGTATTGCAATTTTCTAGATGTTTTCTAGGGTTAATCTTGAAGCCACACAGTCATAGTATAGATACGCGCAACCATCGTATCTTGTTGGTTTCCATTCCGGAAATATATAAAACCTGAATGCCAAATGGATTCCAATAGGAAACCAAGTTACTCAGTTTCAGTGTATGGATACCAAGTGGATGCCATACTAGTCAAACAAAACTGCTTATGATAAAACTAACTAATTTGTCAATCTATTCATTTAGTTCAAAACAAGATTGGAAACCAACATGAAACTTAACATTATGGTTTCATGTTAGTTTCCATTCAAAGAAATCATCATTTTCACTTTCCAGAAATGGAAACGAACACGATACTTATGACCACAGTTTCATGTTGGTTTCCATATATGGATATATACAAATCAAAGAATCCAAAATGGATTGTAGCTTGAAACCAAGTTACTTAGTTTCAGTGAATGGATACCAACTGGATACCCCAATTACCCACTTTACTTGTGGTTTCCCGGATTCAGGAAACCAAGTCATTTCTGTAGTGTATTATTTCGAAGCCACGTTATGTGATGAAATTACCACTCAGTAACAAGGTTAGGTGGGGTAATTTTGGGTAGTTAACTTATATCACGGCTGCTAAAATAATTGCAAGGAGAACGCCCCCAATACCATTGTGGTTATGCACTGTGGTAAAACCTGCGAGCACCAGCTAGCACTAGCAAACCATGAGTTGTATTATAATCAGCTGAATCCCCTACCAAGGTGCAAAAATGTATTGTACTTATATTGTTACCTCAGTAACTCACATTTTTAAATCAAACTTTCTTACGCAGATCATTGTTGATATATTCATCCTTCAGGAGATGGTTGTTAACAATTCCTTGTTTTATTCATTCTGCTACATCAGCGTATTTGTCTCCGCCTTGCTCATTCATATTCCCCGATATCCTTCGGCCGAAAACACTCGCTAAGGCCAAAGGATATCGGGGTATATGATAGAGCTTGGCGGAAACAAATACGCTGATGTAGCAGGATGTGTTCTATTGTACTAACCATTAAGTTCGAAGGGTTCGAGCTTTGAAACATTATTGTGACTTGTATTCCAAGGAAACAACCCTAACATAGACACCGATTAACATGATGATTGTTCTACACACAAAATCGTAAAGAGCTAGACATTATGGTTTATGAAGTCTTGATAAGAAACGAAATTCTAAGTAATGTTTCCTTCTAAAACCTGTTGTCTATCTCTCTCTATGCCTTTCTTTCCGTCTTTTTCTGATCCTGTCGATCCCTTTCTCCCTTGTCTGTCCACTCTCTTTTGGATGCTTGTCATCCACGTGTTTATTAACTGAAATATTGTTCAAAGCACGTTAAACCCCAACTCACTCACTCACTCACTCCTTGGAAACCGCACAAAGTAAAGCAAGAATAGGTTTATAACCCCCAAAGGCTACACGACACATGAAGTTGTTCAACACACCAAGTAAAGTTAAAAGTATTTTTATTGAAAAAGATGAAAACAGGAATACACACAATCAATTAAAGTGCACATTTGATTTAAGTTAAGCTTTCTCAACGCACACAGGCATAGCTCATTCTTCTCGAAACTGTAATTGCTTTCAATAGGGCTTTTCATTTCATGACCGAAATATCCTTCTTTTAGAACAGCCCCTATCGGAATTTATGATGTAGACAAACTTGGCACTTTGTCTTAACAAAGATAGCTCCATCTATGCTTGGCTCTTTCCAGCCTCTGTTCTAGCAGTTCCTAATCATGTAACACCAACATGTTCCCATCTAGTGATTGGCTTGTTCAAAGGTTGGTGACTGCAAATATGGAATATTTGAAGTGGGATAATTAGTAAAGCAGAAGTAGAGTATTTCACTTCTATCAATGCTGCTAGTATCATTTCATGCAGAATTTCAGCAACATCTGTTGTATCTATGTATTGTAACGAAACAAGCAAGCATCGGCTGGAACTCGCTAACTATGGGTGTACTACGGCGAAATTCAGTGGACCATTACATCCATTGAATCCGAAGTTACTTAACATCTGGTACCAAACTAACAGAGGCATTGAAAACGTATCCAGCTTAAAGTAATATCATTTATATTTACACATTTCTATATTTTTTTTTATTCTCAAAAACGAATTTCTTTGTCTGAACTCTTAATTTTCCTGATCGTGATTCAGAAGTATTTCCTTTCCAATAATCCATATCTCTGTTCAACCCCCAAAATAGTTTTCTAAAGTAGTGACAAGCACTTGGAAAGCGTCACATAGGTGAAAAGTAAATGGGCTAACGGTGTATCGGAGACTTAGGTCGAGGAAAGGTTGTTACCATGTGATACCTCTTTGCCACTTTTCGTTCCCTATCCCCGGCTTTGCCAAAGGCTTCATTCGTTCTAACCAATAATTAGACATTCAAATGCTGTTGATTCCAATTGTTTTCCAATCCAAACACTTCATATGTAGCACCGTAACGTTGCGGCGTTATCCAGAAATGTGCCATTCATCCACTTTTAAGATCAAAGGTCAACGTCGTGAGATATGAAATCCGTAAAAGGAATTTGTAAACCCAGTATCTTGAAAACTTTTTGTGCTAATAGGCTCTTATTTAGAGTATAGTAACTATGAAGAAATATCAAGATTTAAAAAGATTTGTTGCTATAGACCGACAAAGGTTAAAGTCGTATGAGATCATGATATTAGGACAGTTTTTGAGGAAATGCTTTATTCTAAATATAAACACTTAGAATCATGTCTGTTATACAAAATGAAAAGCTATCATGGATTTAACCTTAAAAGTCATTGTAATTAGATATGGGTTATGGCAGTGCTGCCGAGAGATTGGACCCAGAAATCCAACTTGCTTATGGTAACATTTTGTGACCATTTCTTATTCTTTCAGATGAGTCGCAAAGTATTTCAATATGTTATATTTGTTAGACGAAATACTCAACTATTTACTTGCGCATATTACTCAAATTGTGAGGTCTTGCATAGGCGATATAAAGTTTAAAGCACACGTCATTTATATTCGTTTAAACTATGTTTTAATAACTTGTCTACATTACATAAATGTTATCTGAAATGAATTAAATATGCACTGACACGTACATACACGTTTTAAAAAGTAATGGATATTAAAATGCATGGTTTGTTATGATTATTAGCCATGTACACTTGACATGCTTTGAGAGCATGTTCACGAATAAAACACTTATCGCCCAACAGAACCACTGTTTATTGTGTAGCTGACCTTTGCTTTAGTCTGTTACATTAAATTTGCAAGGAGACGTTCAAAGTCTACGTAGTATTGGCATGTTCAAATAGATTCTACACGGCAAGCAACTTGCTTAATCAGTCACAGTCTGTGATCGGCAGACTGTCGAACTGGTAACAACAAACACACAATGTTCTTGACAGACCTCTTTCAGTTAGTTCTAGTTCACAAGCCCAGGATCGACACATCCACGAACAGGTTCTGTGTCACAAACGCCCAGGTAGCTTTCTATAGTATTTCACAAAATTACAGAATTTCGAGTTACGTCCTACACGATTAGAAATTGGTTACATGCACATCATTTGCACGTGTTGTGCGTCGATGGATTGGTGGATCAATTACTCATAAGTCGCCCATATGGGCTTTGTAAATGTAGACAGTTGGCCTTTTGTAAACATACAAAGGTTACCTCCAATAAAATCAGCAGTGTATTACTGCGGTTTTGAGGTTTGTTTCTGAATATGCCCTATCTTGGAAGATGGTCTTTATGCGAGAGAATTAAATGCTAGGTCTCTAGTAAACTGTTTTGCAAACTTCATACAAGTTATTTGAAACTTTATTTAGCTTTTTGTCAATTGTTTTATTACATTTGTTTAACTTTCATATAAAAATGCCTATAGTCTTAATTTTAAAAAGGACACATTATAATTTATATTGATTTCTCTTTATTATTTCGCATGCTTAGATAAACGAAGCAGTTGGCTTTATGATTTATCTTAAGTGCAACAGAACAGCCATACCAGGTATGTGAGTTGGTAATTGAATCTCACAACCATTATTGTCTACATTTGGGTTTTGAAGTTGAAAATATTATTAGAGGTCACATTGTCATTGGCGATATCGTATTTATTGTCAGACAAGAACGAAAGTTCAGTTTTACTGATTTTTATAAATGAAACGAAAGTGCTTTCTTGAAAACACTTACAAAGGAACTTGAGAGAGTGAGATTATAAGAAACACCCCTTGAACAGTTTCTTTGATAATTGATAAAAGTGTTTTGTGCCAATGTATTTCTAAAGCAAACATCTTGCAATTTTCTCATCTTATTTTATTTGAGAAAAACATGTACCATGCTCTTAATTTGATAACTTAAGAACTGTTAAACCTATCTCTTGAATTATTGGAATAATCTCTTGTATGTTATTGCTTCCCGAACTATTACACACTTATTTAAAACTCATTCTGTAGTATTTGGAAGTTGATTGCTCATTCATAGCTCCTCTAGCCGTGTTCAAAACATTTCACGCTGCAAATAAACCTTCAAAAATGTTTTTATATTGATATAATTTGATCTTTCCAAAACATTTGAAAATATTATAACTATTTCTCTGGTTTGTTATGAAGAGATAAAAATAAGTGTTCTAGAGTTTTCCGACCAGAAAAAACAGACTGCGCTGATTTTCTCTTTTTATTGCATATTTCACAGAAGTCAATAAAAAACGAACAACGCTTGCTCTTACACCTGAATAATAACTTATGTGCCTCTTAAGGTCTACAAAACAGTTATCAAATTATGACTTTTTATTATTTGAATCTTCAAAAAGTTTCTTTGGTCAGTTTTTGTATTACTTGACTTTAGATGTTATTAAAGTAATATGTATGGAGATGTTTTACAACATACCATTGTTGGTCCTTTATCAAGTAGTTCAGAGAAACAGAATTCACGTGTCAAAACAATTTATACTTTGAAACAAATGCAAAGAGCAATATGAAAAACTTTCTATATAAAGTTTACTATATCAGCTCCTAAAACTCGATATGAAAATTGTATGTGCACAAACATAATATCATAACAATCTAAAAACACTTGAAAAAAGAACCAAAGTTTCTCTTTAAAATTGTCTAAGAATCATAGTCTCAAATTTGAATTAGCCATATTCGAACTTAAATTTAATTTCTTCTTGATTAAATTGTTTCGTGGTCTATACGAGAAAACAAAAAAGAAATAAAAGATAATATTCTAATAGTGCATTATTGCATTTGTTGAACATTTTATGCACTTCAAGATAACGTTATAAATGTGTTGAATATTGTTAAACACATCTTAAATTCTATGTTAAGCTTTATATGGTTAGTCATACTCTGGCTTGAGATTTTATTTGGCAGTGAAGCTCTTTCAAGGTAAGATTCGAATAACGTTGAAGGTAAGATCTCATTTTTAACTTCCAATCAAATGAAAGCTGGACCTTTGTCTCAGTGACCACGAAAACCAAAAATTACATGATATTATTGAAGTTATTGCAATGGTCATGGTGGGAGAAAGAATCAAACCTTTCTTAGTATTATTTATTATTGAAAAGAAAAGGGTAACTTCCTACTATTAGTTACAATTGAAAAGAAAAGGGTAACTTCCTACTATTATTCATAATTGAAAAAAAGGGGAACTTTCCTACTATTATTCATAATTGAAAAGAAAAAGGTAACTTTCCTACTATTATTCATAATTGAAAAGAAAAGGGTAACTTTCTTACTATTATTCATAATTGTAAAGAAAAGGGTAACTTTCCTACTATTATTCATAATTGAAAAGAAAAGGGTAACGTTCCTTGTTGTCAGATTGAAAACATGTTGGGTCTGGTCTTTCTTGGTATGCTGTGTCCAACTATTACGACAACAACTTTGCTGCACAGTGGCCCGATTGGTATTTCAATGTGTGAATTGATTTGCAAAACGACGTTTGGTTGCAAATCTTACACCTTTCGTCATGACAGTTTTGACTGCTACAATGGCAATGTGAAGCTTCCACCAGGAGAGCAAGCAGTGACTGGAGAAGTTAAGGTTAATATGATATGAAGTTTTCCTTTATTTTTTTAATCTTAAGCAAATTACTCTATTCAAATATAAAACTTACATTCGAATAAGCATCTATGTTTGTGCCATAATATGATATTTGTTTCATAAACAGCACACTTGGAAGAAAAATGGTATTTCAAAGAAAACTTGTCAAAGTTTGTCTCGTATCGTATACAGCAGATCGAGGAAACCAGTTTGTGTCAAACTCAGGAAAGGGAAAGGTGAGACATTTAATTTGAGTATAAAGTATTCTACGAAATTTTGTCTCGATAATTGGTTCTTGATAGTTACAGTGTGAAAATAACCGCTGGTCAAGATGTTTAACCGAATAAGCTGAAAGCACAGAAGCATATATTGAGATATTATTTGTTATAAGCAATTGGAAATGTCAGGGGTGAAACTGTATTCTCTTGCTTCGTAAGTAAAACGTTGTAGTGATCATTTAGACCACATTTGGCTTTTAAGCACATTGTTGACAATATTCATTCTGTGAATATGACCAATAATATAGTGACATAATTTTCTTTCGATGTTAATTAATTTTAAACATTTATTTTTTACACTCCTGGGAAGTGTTACTGATGTTTAGAAGATATTGATATATGTCAAGGACTTTAAGAAGATAGAAGTACATATATTTTGTTAACTTGCAGTGCCAGTTTTGGGCTGAATGTATTTTGAAAACTAAGATGATAAAGCAAAATTAACACAATTTCATATTTAGTTCAGAGCTTTTCCCAATGTTAATTTTGACATGAGTATAAACGGAGATAAACCTAATGACTTTTTAAACCAAAGGCATATAATGGTAAACACACTAGGTTTATATTGTTAAAATATCCATAATTTTCTAAATGAAACATGACAAGGAAACACACTGCGTTCATCTTTTAAATACATCACTGCGAAATGAAATAAATGATAATGATTTTACAAAATGATACCTAAGAAGACACTGCCCACATTTTGCTTTGTCCTAGCAGGTCCAGAAGAATATGAGAACACATCAATTCAATTAAAGTACCACACCAAGGACCTTTCATTCAATGATGCCAAGACTAAATGCAAGGAAGAGGGAGGTTCACTTGCACAGTTTCAGAAGGGCTTCATTGAGGACACACTCAAACAGGTCTTTCTCGGAAATCACATTGGTAAGCTTTATACATATAGTTTTCAATAGTATAAAGATAATCAGCAAGATGCGAGGAATTATGGTTGATATGTCTGATGTAATAAATTCTGTCATAGTCTTCATCCGCACAGTCAAATGTAATCCCAGCTATTCATCATGTGTAAAAGGATCATATAATAAGCAAAACAATATTACATGAATGAAGTAGTAATAAAATCAATAATCGTTTACGTTTCATATTAGTTCATACGATATGAACAACAGTTTTGAAGTTTTACAGAAAGAGGTTGATATTTGGAATAAATATAGGTTACTCTCTATGGACGAGAGCTCTAAAACATAGGCAACTATTTTTCAATCAATACACATAACTTACACATTCCTTGTGCCTTCATACCTTGTGTTGTCACAATCAGAAACAAAATTCTAAACTCATTATCAACTTTACCAAGATTACATTTGTTTTTCTCAAGTGATTTTGAGAAGAAAACCCAAGCAGGAATTCGAACTATGGAAGAGTCTGGTTTAAAAAAAACATATTTAAGAACATTCAAACCGCGAATAAAAAGACCTTAACGACCTACTATGAGAACTGGAATGAAGTATGAATGACATAGGTCCAACAACAGTTACAGTTATACTAGTAACATCTGAAATTCAAATAGAAATATATAAAATATAATGCCTATCATGTACGTACCTAAGTATACATCAAACATTTCATTTCTGTGAGTATTTGCTGCATGAAATTTGAGGATAGGCAATCAGATTCATTCGCCAGTTTTAGGAATCCATCACAAAGTTATGCATTGACATTTGTCATTATCTTTGAATGAACGGAGATCTACTTCAGTGCCTATATGGAAAAGGGATTATCAATCGCGCTAAAGCAGCCTTTACCAATGTCTTTTCTGGCCTAGGTCATGAGGCTTATAATTTCAGCATATTATATTTGAATTGTCAGTAGGCCGGAGCGTCAGTCAAAACATTTACAATGGCGATTTAGAAAAAAACACATTGCTTGGGAAAGTATTTCTAACTTGGGACCGAGTATATTTTCGTAACATAAATTAATTGACCAACAGTCTAATGAAAATAAGCGAGTTGCGTATGTTTGATCTACATTGTCACTAAAACCGTTATGAATTTTTGTCAGTAGAATGTTTTTTGTACCATTTTACCATTGCTATTTCATGATTTAAGCTTTATTTGCGAAATAAACAACATAAAGAGCAAATTGAAGAATCATTTTAATAATTTCTGGAAAAATATAACAACTATATTGATAAAGCACACACTTGCTAACATTATGTCAGTACACTTTTCAAATCTTCAGTTCACCTCAACTTCAAATTCGAACAGCCAAACAGTAACAGTTATTTGTATCCCTTTGATTTCAAAAGATAGTTTATATCATGTTTATTTCTCTGTCCTATGTGATGTGGTTCCAGACTGTGCTTGGATTGATCTCACCTACCATAAGGAGTTGAAGCAGTTTAAATGGGGAGATGGTACGCCTTACCTTGAAGAGGACAGATGGTGTGAGCACGAACCAACTCACAAAATGTTTGGTTTTGGTGATGAGAACTGTGTGTGTTTGAGAAAGACTTTACTGCTGCAGGACTATGGGTGTACAAAAAGTTACGATTTCATTTGTCAAATTTGAAACAAAGACCGTAAACTGTACTTAAGAGTCCTTGTCAACATAACCTTTGATAATATAAGGTCACATATTCTAAATGAATGACTCACCTGTCGAATCAATTGGAAAATAAAATTTATTAAACTAAAAGTTTAACAAAGGTTAACATTGTATTTGGTATGTTGATATGAGAAACATAACACATCACCAATATTCAATTTGGTTTACACATATTTTTTCATAAAAGTACAATTCATGAATAAGTTTGGCGACAATCTCTGAAGAGCTTATTTAATGGCCAAATGTCAAGACACAAGACATATAGACAATGAATATAATTATAAAACCATGAACATGATAGCAGATAATAGAGTAAAGACATATATTTAACATTTAACAGAATGCAATAAAATATCAAAAATAATATTTACATTTACTAAAAACTGTCAGTAGAACAACTTTTCAATATAATGCTAAAATAGCCAAGTTCCTTTGTCAATGTGTGTCATTCTTATTAACAATGTTATCTTTATATACGTCTGGTCATGTAATAACAAGTGTTTATCAACCTGATCATACGTTTGATCATTTAAATGCACACTTGCATTATATGCATCGAAGTGTTCAGTTAGTATTTGAATGCTAAGACATGCATTTACTTATGCTTATAGGGAAATTGTTTGATTTTTACTTACCACATACTGTAAATGATTAACTAAAATTTCATAATTGTTTACCATGAAAAGACACTTTCATACCAGGTAAAGTTATTCCTTGTTGTGAAAGATGCCTAAAAACATACACAAAAAGTAATAATAATAATGAATTTCTAGAGCGCCTAATTATCCAATCAGTGATTGCTCAACGGCGCTTGAAAAGAAGAGAAGTTTATGGGAAAGATTGTCTGAACAGATATGTTTTAAGGGCTGATTTGAAAGAGTCTCTTGTGTTGATTTCTCTGAGGCAGAGTGGCAGATTGTTCCAGAGCACAGGAGCTGCAAAGGCAAATGCACGGTCTCCCATAGTTGACCTTGCAGCCGGCTGTGTAAGGAACATGGCACCAGATGAACGAAGAGAACGGGTTGGTACATGGGCATTGAGGAGATCTTTCAAGTACATGGGAGATTCACATCATGTATGCAGTTGTGAGTCAGGAGAAGAAGTTTTTATATAATTCTGCTCGAAACTGGGAGCCAGTGTAGGTTTCCGAGTGTGGGGTAGATGGATTCATAACGAGGCACACGGGCGACGACTCGAGCTGCAGAGTTTTGAATTCTTTGAAGTTTGTTGAGAAGATGAACTGGCATGTTGTAGTATAGAGAGTTGCAGTAATCTAGTTTTGACAAAACAAGGCTTGACATGAGAAGTTGGGTGGTGCTTTTGTCGAGGAGTTTGCGAACTTTCTGGATATTGTAGATGTGATAGAAGGATGCTTTGCTGAGTGCTTTGATTTGCTGTTCAGGAGACATGGAAGATTGGAAAATCACTCCCAGATTTCTAGCTGAGTCAGATGGTTTGATTTTGTCCTTTCCAATGCTGATGATTAGATTCTCTGGAAGTTTTGAGAGTTGTTGTCTGGATCCAAGAGTCAATAACTCGGTCTTGCCACTGTTCAGCTTGAGATAATTCACTGCCATCCACTGACGAAGTTCTTCGGTACAGTCTTGAATCTGTAAAACACAGTCTACTGCATCTTTGGGTTCGATGGATAGATACAGCTGATTATCGTCAGCGTACAGGTGAAACTTCAAGGAGTGTCTCCTCACAATGTCACCAATAGGCAGGATGTACAAGCTGAAAAGAAGAGGCCCAAGAACTGATCCCTGAGGTACACCATAACGCAGAAGTCGGGGTTTGGAGAGAAATGAGTCAACTTTAATTGTTTGATATCTATCTGTAAGGTAGGATCTGAGCCAATTCAATACTGTATCCCTGATCCCAATCCTTTCTTTAACTCGTTGCAGAAGGATCTCATGATCGATGGTGTCGAAAGCACTGGACAGATCGAGTAGAACCAGCAGTGTTACTTGTCGCTTGTCCATCGCGCACATGACGTCATTGTGGACTTTCACTAATGCCGTCTCTGTACTATGCTTGGACCTATATGCTGACTGGTATTGTTCGAATAAGTCATTGTTCTTAAGATGTCCAATGAGTTTGTGGGCAACAATCTGCTCCAGGCACTTTGATACAAAGGACACATTTGAGACTGGCCGATAGTTCTTTTTCTCATTTTTGTCAAGGCTTGGCTTCTTAAGAAGTGGGGTTATGACAGCTTGTTTGTAGGAATGTGGGACCTCACCTGACGAAAGTGAAGAGTTGAAGATATCAAGTAAGGGCTGTGAGATCTGATTAACTACCAGCTTAGTAAGCCATGTGGGCAATGTGTCTTGGGAAGATGTTTTGGTTTTTCTCGTCGAGATCGCAAGTTTCAAGTCTTCGCTAGTTAGTGTTCGGAAATGCCTCAATGGTTCACCTGTGAAAGACATTTCTTCAAAAGAGGATTGGGTTGACTGCTTTATATCTTCAAGATCTAACCGGATTCCTTCTGAAAAGTAATCTGCGAAATCTGCTGCCAGAGATTCCTTGTCCTTATTCTCAGGAAGACAAGAACTAGAATGATGCCTCAGAATGTTATCCACAAGAAGATTTAAATGTCTTGGATTTTTCCTGTTTTCTTTGATGTTTGTCAGAATATACTTCTGTTTTGCATCACATAGCGCAATATTAAGATCATTGCGAGCCTGCTTATAAATCTGTCTGTGGATTTCCAATTTGGTTTTGCGCCACGTTTTTTCAGCTGTTCTTCGACTCTTCTTTTTCTCTCGGATGTCATCAGTATACCATCCTGTGTTTGGACGGATAATAACTGAACTAGTTTTAAGGGGAGCGTGGTAATCAAGTATAATCTTGAGATTTTCGTCAAAGGCATGGACGTTCTCATTAACAGTTTGTGAGTCCAAGACCTTGTCATGCAACTTCGACGTTGCAATGTCATCAGCAAAGTCAGTGATATTGATGTTTCGGGTTTTTCGAAAAGTAAGTGTCTTGCGTGGGGGCGATGGTTTACGTATATCTAGTATACACTTAACAACAAAATGATCCGAGATTGCTTCATCACTAACTGCGACAGTCTTTATTATTGAACAATCATCCTTTGAAATCACCAAATCCAGAATATGGCCTGATGAATGGGTAGAACTGTTCACATGTTGAGTCAGGTTGAGAGAATCCAGAAGTTCGCAAAATGCTCTAGCATTGGAATCATATGCTGAATCTACATGGATGTTAAAATCTCCTAGTATTACTAGGAATCTTTGATGGTATGTTTGTTTTTTTTAGACACTGGAGGTCTGTAGATAGTAAGAACTCTTAATGATGCACTCCCAGCTTTGCAAGAAATGTACATGTGTTCGAACGAGGAAAGCTGCTTTGATCTAAGTTTCTTCACTTCAAGAGATCGCTTAAACATTACAGCAATGCCACCGCCCCTTTGTCCAGCTCTGTTGATACTGAGTATATCAAAGTTGGACGGAACTAGCTCAGCCAAAACTGATGAATCATTGTCTGTTAACCAGGTTTCTGTGATAGCAATAAGTTCAGGGTCATTATCAACACAAAAGTCATTCAAAATTAGGGATTTGTTCCTGACAGATTGCGCGTTTAATAAAATAATTGGGAATTCAGTGAAGCAGTGTTTCTTTGATTTCTTATGTTTCAACCTTTTTTTCTTTTGTCCAGCTTTGCATCCTCTCTTTGTCCTTTTCCTCATGAAGTAAGCTCCATTCAGGTCGGTTGGGGGTGACCACTGATTAGAAAGTTTGACTGACTCTTGCACATACAATAGGAAATCCCTGCTGTACACAATGGGCTGATTGAATGCCTTTGTTTGATCTCCCAGCTCACTAGCCATGGCTTGGGTTGTGAGTTGACCACTGGTCAAGTTTGAGATGAAAATTTCAAAAATGAGGTAGGAAAATGTCAATAAAAGCAACATTTCAGCATTTACAACATTTTCAATATTGCAGAAGTTATCTTGAATCCTTTTTACAACACACTGACAATTTTCAGCACAGTTTGAGGTGCATAAACAAGTGAAAAGGCACACAAGAGAGAGAGAGAGAGAGAGAGAGAGAGAGAGAGAGAGAGAGAGAGAGAGAGAGAGAGAGAGTGATATGCAGCCTCACAGCGCAGAATCATTCTAGTATATGTAAATATATATTTAATTATCGATGATATTAGATTTTGAAATGAAGGTTTCTATTCTTATATCTTTCCTCAGACGCTTTTGAAAGTATATGTTATCATTGTTTACATATAAATCCTTTTCTTAGCAGTAAGGAAAAAGGAAATGTCAAATATACACCACATCATTACATGTATTCAAAAACAATCAATATAAATTAAACTTACCAACCAATTACATCGAATCATAGATGATAAAGTACAGACCGCAGTTTTTCCAATACTACATTTGTAATGACATTGTCAATGTAACACATTCCAAAGCAATCTCATGGTATTCATTCTCAGCATGCTACCAAACACCAACTCGCGTTTGCAATGTACACCACACGCAAAGCACGAGCCTTTTCCCCGTTTTCTAGAAACTGGAAGCCTTTCACAATAAATGCATCCACCATGTAGTCTGTCTTTACTAACGAATGCATTCTCGTTGTATTGTATATAATTTCTTTTATTTCTACATCTTTCTTCTATGAAAATATCCTTTCCTTACCTCTTCTTCTCTGCACCTTTCATTTATATATAGGTACATGTACACGATCATACTTGAACACACCACTCAGAATATTTACACATGAATGGTAACCTGAAAATACTAACTTCGAATTGTCAAGGACTAAATAATATAAAAAAAGCGAATAGATGTATTTTCCAATCTTAAACGCAAAAAAAGCCGATATTTATTGTCTTCAAGATACGCATTTCACGTCAGACTTAGAAAGGGCAATCAAAAACGATTGGGGCTCAAATAAGTGTTTCTTTAGTTTGTATAAAAGTAATGCAAGTGGCGTGGCCATTTTATTCATAGAAGACTTGGATGTTTAAATATTAGAAACAAAGCAAAATGAGTCAAATGGTAATTTCCTTGCACTTAAAATAGAGATTTACGAAAAAACAATCACCTTAATAACACTTTATGGGCCAAATACAGATAACCCTACGTTTTTTGAAAACCTATTGAAAATTATTGATGAGTTTGAATCGGATCATTTTTCAATTTGCGGTACTGGAATCTTGTTCAAAATCCCGAAATGGACCTTTTCAATTACAAGCATCTAAATAACCAAAAAGCAAGAGATGTAATACTTTCATTTATTTAGGAATATAATGCAATCGATCCATGGCGTTATTCAAATCCAGGGAGTGAACATTATACCTGGAGACAAAGAAAACCGATAAAACAATCTCGATTAGATTTTTTCATAATGTCTAGACATTTAGAACCAGCTGTTGAGAATGCAAATATTGAATCGGCTTATAAATCAGATCACTCAATAACATGGGTGAACTTGAAATTAAAAGACATTGAAAGAGGAAGAGGATTTTGGAAATTTAATAACTCCCTTCTCTATGACTAATGTTACGTATCGTTAATTAACGCAACAAAAGAGCAATATCTAACAGGAACAGATCCTCAAGGGAAAGCAATATTCAGTATAGATGATCAGCTGTTTTTCGAAACACTACTCGTAATGATAAGAGGATTCACGATAAAACATTCATCCGAACGTAAAAGAGAAAGAGAAAAATATGTAAATAAATTAAATGAAACCCTAAATACACTCCAGAAAGATCTCGATGAAAGTGATGATATTACAAAAAAAGGATTTGATTTTAAATGAAATCAATATAACTAGCAAAAATCTTGAAAAGTTAAACAACATAAAAGCTGAAGGTATAATGATGAGATCTAAATGTGAATGGAAAAAAGAAGGTGAAAAACCAACAAGGTATTTCTTATCCCTTGAGAAAGCAAACTTAATAAATAAATCCATATCTAAACTAGAGAAACGAGAGACAACACAACCATAACTGATACAAAAGAAATTGTAAATGAAACAAAACACTATTATAAAAATCTTTATACCAAACATGTTTGTAAATCAGTAGATCTGAACATGTTACTAGGAAATTTTGAGGTTCCAAAGCTTAAAGATCCATTTTCAACTTTGCATTCGTAATAACTCCGTTTTCATATATCGCACATCCGACTAAACAGTTCTGTAGAAAAATCTTTCAACAATTTTTTGAGACAATAAAAAGAATTTATAATCAACGACAACGTATTTAATTTTAATTTCAAAGTATACCACCCTCCAAAACTTGCCGTAGCCATAAACGAAACCACAATCCGTGACGTCACAGTTTTATTTGTAGGATTTACCCTACTTCCTGTTTATCGCGATCTCATTGTTATGGCTTCCGATCACGATGATTGATATTTATTTATTATTTATTCGAGCAGATAAACATATATTCTATCGAACTAAATGCTGTTCCAATAAATGAAAACGTTTCCTTACCTCCAAACTTTCTAAGAGTTTTCGACTCGGTCTCCGCGAACGTCATGATTCGGCCATCTTTGTTTACATCCTCTGTTTACGTCCCACAATCCTTCGCGATCTTGCAAATAATACGCCCCTTCTATTTATAATACCAAGTCGATTCGGGAATGCCCTTTCGTTTAATTGTAATTATTTTAATGAATTTTGGTCCGATTGTCGTTTTGTTTGAATTAAACGTTTTTTAATTTTGCAATGAATACGTTAAAATTACTTAGAAAATTATGCAAAAATGAAAATGGATCTTTAATGATAACGACAAATATACTCTCAAGGGAGAATTACAATACGAGGAAATGTTAGCATCACTCAAAAGTATGAAAAATGATAAGAGCCCAGGCCCATCAGGTTTCACAGTAGAATTCTTTAAATTCTTTTGGCTTGATATACATATGTACTTGATACACTCGTTAAACATGTCTTTTAGAACAGGGGAGTTATCTGTAAGTAAAAAACAAGGTCTCATAACCTGTATACCTGAAGGAAATAAGCCGAAGCAGTTTTTAAAAAATTGGAGACCAATATCACTACTAAACGTATCATACAAGATAGCTTCTGCTACAAAAGCAAATCGAAATAAGCCGAAGCAGTTTTTGCACGCGGCAAATTTATATCATTGATTATACAGAAACTATGGAAATACCAGGGCCTGCTTTCACAAAGCAACCTTAACTAAGGTTAACCTTAACTCCCATACTTTAACATTGCACGAAGGCTACCTTAAGGACTTACGATCACCTTAGGGCTTTGTGAAAGGAGGCACAGGACTGCTCCTACTTATAGATTTCGAAAAGGCATTTGACTCAGTTGATTGGGACTTTATTGGGAATGTTCTTAAATTTTTCAATTTTGGCCCAAATGTCAGAAAATGGATTAGTACTTTTTACAAAAATATATATTCAAGTGTGCTTGTGAATGGTTTCGCATCAGATTTTTTTCACATAACTCGCGGCTGTAGACAAGGCGATCCATTATCGTCATATCTTTTTATCCTATGTGCAGAAATTCTAAGTAAACTAACAGGCAAAAGAAAGGTTTCACATCAGTTGGTTTCGACTTTACAACGATTTGAAATGTATGTTACGCATTTTATAATTGAATTATCAACATTAATCATGTCTACAATAATTTATATGAACTAATCGTTGTTTAATTAATGTGAAGATATCTTTGTGTAATACTAAAGTAGACAGGGGTGAAAAATGAAATTTACACCAATATGACCCCTACCATGTTTAAAAGGGCGTTAATGTGTGAAAAACAAGGTATGTTTGTTGATTTATACGTATAACATATCTTATATATCGATTAAGAATTGTAGGTTATTAAAAATACTTTTCCAAAAAAAATAAATTCAAAATTTCAATTTCCAAAAAAAATTGCAAACACATGCATACGTATTCTTCGATTGATAACTAAAGGCCTGCACTGTTCGATTTTAGCGTACGACGTCTAAAACTTAAAACATTTGTAATCGAAATTTATATATATGATTAAATCAACTTAGGTGAAACCTTTCTTTTGCCTGACAGTTTATTATGATCCGTAACAATAAAAAGATAAAAGGAATAAAAATAGGTGAAAGTGAATATCTCATCTCGCAGTTCACAGAAGATACCTCTTTGACATTGGATGGAACAGAAGCATGCCTTCAAAGTACACTCCAAATTCTAGAACAATATGCTTCATTTTCAGGTCTGAAAATAAATACTAGCAAAACACAAGTTATATGGAAAGGTTCACTGAAAAACTAAAACAAAACGTTTTGCAAAGAACATAAATTAGATTGGTCAAAAAAAGGAATTAACTATCCTTGGCATAATATTTACACACAACTTAGCAGAAATGGTATAGAGAAATTACAAGAAAAATAAATTGAAAAAATTAAAATTACAATAAACCATTGGCTTAGAAGAGACATCACACCACTTGGAAGGACAACTGTCCTGAAAAGTCGTATTTTACCAAAGTTAAACCATGTCTCTAATGTATAACCTAACCCGAACGAAAGTACCATCGAAGAAATCGAAAAACTCTGTTTTAACTTTGTTTGGAAAGGAAAGCCAGATAAAATCAAACGTAAATAATAACCAAAAATTACACTGAAGGAGGCTTTAGAGTACCGGATATACGAAATACATTGCTTTCACAAAAAATAAGCTGGGTGAAAAGACTTAATAATTCTGATGATAAATAAAAACAAAAGACATTGTTTCAATTAAATATATCTCCTTTACATAATGATTTCTATCAGTACAACGAAGAATCAATTATCAATGATGTATTTACTTAAAAAACTAATGAATTTTGTAAAGATGTCTTACATGCGTGGGGTCACTTCATAAAACAAAAAGGAAATAATGTTAAAACCCAATCCGCTCTCTTATCTCAGCCAATATGGAGAAATGATAACATAAAAATGAGCAAGAAAACTTTAAACAACAAGAACATGTCAACCGCAGGTATTTTCTTTATCAATGATGTTGTGGAAGATGATGGTAAGTTTCTCGACTATGAAAAGATTATCCAAACCTACCAATGTAAATAGAGTCTACAAAACTCGTGGGTGTTGAATATGGAAATTATTCCAAACCGATATTTTTAATCGTTTTGATTTATTCACGAGCGAAAGCAACTGAATAAATCAAAATGTTTAAAAATATTGAGTTGGAATATTTTCCATATTCAACACCCACGAGTTTTGTGATATTTTATTACACACAGGAAAATAGGAAACTTGTTCTAAGAATATCTCAAAATGTTCACTGAAAGACGTTAGCGGGCATGAATACATTGTGCTCAATAATACACTGCCTCTTTTGTCTGAAACATAGGTCACGTTATAGTTGTAAAAGAATCAAAGGGCCATACGTAACAGAAATATGAGTTTAGATATTTGCATATGGTTTAATGGCTTGATAAACAGTGACAGGCAAACAACTTGACAGATCAAAACGCAACCATTCTCCGTCACTGAACACTTGATGCGTCATCGCTAAATGTGACTAGTCACTGCTAACGATAGATGAACAACGGCAGCTCGGTTTGAACAAAGTAACACCGAGTCTGTCCAACTAGATACAAGAAATTACTGGTCATCAAGTCTCATTTTTTTGTTTTCTGGCCCAAAGAAGTTATCATTTCTTGGGGTACCACCATATATTGGTGCTGAGAAGATGGACTGCAAGAGCTCGGTACTCCTGTACGTAACTGGTTGTCTGATTGCTCTGGACAATTGTACATGATTCGACGAGTGTGAGAGAAAGGAAAGTAGATTGGTGACTTGAAATATGACTCAAGTCATTGTCGCGGTTGATCGACAGCGTACTGTAGTTTTTGTGCACTCTACGTTCAGGATGTAACAAAGCGCTAAAGGAAGATATCGATTGCTTCATCGACGAAATTCACCCTTAAGAATAACTTTCAACACAAATAATACTTTTTCCAAAAATAACCTACGTCAATATTTTATTATTCACAAATTTAATGTGATGTTTGGTTGTGTTTTGTTGCTGATAACTGCTTGAATAAAGGTGTGATGTTAATCTGAAATATTGAGGTTGCAACAGAAAGATCACTTGTACTCACTCGATTGTTAGTAGTTCGGCATTATGACGTCACTATCGTTGAATAACCTGTTTTGGTTACACAACATTCGTTGAATAACTTTCAACTGGTTACACAACACTTGTTTCAAATAACCAAAATTATCTCATTAAGATATTCAGAACACATGTGTAATAAGTTAAACTTTCTGGATTAGGCGGGTATTGTTCAATCAATAAAGGGGTACTTTAAAAAATCAAATGTCTCTGTAAATAGAAAACTTAACACCCCGTTCATCCCGTATTTAATTGAAGATATTGTTACTAAGAGAAAGGGATGCAGAGCCTTCTACGACATCTTGCAAGAAAAACCAAGTAAAGAAAATGACTGTAAATATAAATGGAAATAGGAAAAAGTTCTGAAATGCTCGATTTATGAAGAAGAATGGAAAATAATACACAAAGTACCTTTTACATCTAACCTTAGCTCAAATTAACATGGTTTCAATATTCTATTCTACATAGAATTTTACCTACACATGATCCCTTACATAAGATGAACATTAAAGATACAAATACATGTAATTTATGTGAAAATGAAAGCCAAACTATAATCCATCTGTTTTACGATTGTCAATATGTAGTTGAGATTTGGAATAAACTCAAAGAATGGTTAGAAGATGTTACAGGTGCTAAGATAGAACTATAAAAAATAATTATATGTTTCGGATATCCGGAAAAAAGAAATAGAATACTGAATATGATTATAACTATCGTGAAATATAATATATTTAAATCTAAGAATATCAAGATGAAACCAACTTTTAGTAGCATTAAACAGGACATCAAAAACGCATACAACATGATAAATACAACACATACACAACTTGTAATTATTCGAAATTTATGAAATTCTTGTCGATTTGTCATCTACTCTTCCAAAATGATTAAAGATTTGTTTGTTTTTGAATTTGTAATGACATCCTTTTTCCACTGCAGCTGAGGATTCGTTAACGTTTATTTTCATTTGTAACCAACAAATGCAATGCTGATACCTCCTTTATCATTTATATCTATATATTAGATATTTATATCTATCATTTGTATCTATTTCTGTCAAAATGTACCATTCACAACCATGTATCCCTTACCCAAGACTGTGTAAAAATTGATGTATGATTTCTTGTATATGTACCACAAAAATAAATAAAAGATAAATAAATAAAAAAAGATTAAAGCAATAAAAAGAATTGATGTTGTATCTGTATCCACATGGCTGTCAATTATAGGTCTATGAGACTTTTGGCAATAAGATCTCTACAGTGTGGATATTTCTCAAGTTTGAGCTTAATAAATTGCATAGTTTCATTGTGCACATGCAGACCACATCATCAACCTGGACAGCATCAATGTCATAAAGAGAAACAAACCGGACAACAAAATCCGCAAACTTCTTGAAGCTATCCTCATCAAGAAGATAGGGCCCTCTCTCAACAGAGATGAGGGATACTTCATCCCTAAGGCATATCATCACTTATTAATGTAAGTTATTCAATGTTTCTGTGATACATTTTAATTCATATTTCATTACCTAATTCTACTACATCTTTCCCATGTAATTACTGTGTACATCCACTCAATTAATTGTTTAACATCTATCTACTTGGCTTCCAATCATTATATATCCACCCTCAATCTATGTTCATCAACTTAATCTACTGTATAAACATCTTCCTGCCTTCGATTATTACTAATTTACTTCCTCGTTCTTCTATCCAACCATTGTACATCAATCCTACTCTTTGTATAAACAACTCTCCTGTATAAACAACTCATGTATATATACTCTATCCACTCCCTTAAGTCATTACTTGCTTGACAACGGCATTAGAATCTATGTCGAAACGTCGCTTCAATGGAATAAAACAGTTGTTTATCCTAAAAAATTGTCTTTACTTTGTATGAAGTTTGTTGAAAATAGCATGCATAGTTTAAGAGAAATGCTCCGGACAAAGGACCTGGTCATAGAGTCACTGTTTAAGTGATGTTTCCATAGAAAGCGCAAAAAAAAAATCTGTTGTTGGTCTTATCGTGAAAAGGCAAATCTAGGGATCATGGTTGATAAATGTATGAAGTTTGGTAAAGATAGCATGTATTGTTTTGGAGACATGATCAGGACTAAGATTTGTGACGGACGGACTGACAGACGGACGGACCGACCGGCGGATAGAATGAACACTGTATATGCTGTAAGGTGGGAATCTAATTATCTACACAAAACAGGAATTTCTTAATAAAAGCTAATGAAAAGATCGACACATCAGACTCGTGTAAATCAAATTTTACAAAAATGATGAACTGCACAATTTGTTTCCCTTGCAAAATGGCCAACCACCACTAATTGGTGGTTTTGCCACTTACACTTTTGTTTATCCTTTTGAAGTCTGTTGAATAGGCTTTCAAAAGTAAATGAACGTATTAACATTTCAATATCTTTTTCACATATGGAAAACAATAGAAAATGTGTTAACAGTCTGAGACTTGTAACTTCCAAATGATTTTCATGAAATCGAATAAGAAAAAAAAAGGAAAATGTATTGCTTAGCTGAGAGAATTTGAAAACATAATTTTGCAGACATGGTGTGAGTGAAAGATAATATTCTTGTACATTCTGGTTTAAACATATTTTTTATTACATGAAAGGGATCGCAAGCAAGTAATATGGCTTATGTTAATGCCATACAATACAAAAACAATTGAAATAACACGAGAATGGCATGCAATATTGATACAAAAGTTCTACAAAACAATCATTAGTATTTAATATATAAAAAGATATCACAATTCTGGTAATCATGTGGCTTTTCATTCATCATTAGGAGTGAGTGAGTGAGTTATTGTTTAACGCCGCTTGAGCAATATTTCAGCCATTAGCGGCGTCATCATTAGGAAAAGACTTGTAAATTGTTTAAATAGTTTAACTGTTATTAAATCGTTTTGAAGAATGAATAAAGTAATGTACAGATTCTAGTATTTTCTGCTTTATTTCTCTCCCTTTATTTGCTTTCCTAAAAGGTACACTTCTTAAATCAAAACCGTTCTTATAAAAATAACAGTTTGGTCTCAGCAATAAGTAACAGGGACAGGTAAGAAAGTAGTGAAATACGTCTTTGTATGGATGACCACATGAACAGGCGGGTGAATCAAAGATATATCATTTGTATTCGTCTGCATTTAAATCACTAAACCCTATCCTAAGGCGACAGTGTAAAATTTGTAGGAGTCTTGGTCCAGAGTTAGAATCAAAGTGGAAAGGAGATGACAATTTGTTTAGTAGCATTAGTTTGAAATCATCTTAAGAAGTTTCTTTGGTCAGTTTTTGTATTATTTGACTATATATGTTATTAAAGTAATATGTTTGGAGATAATTTACAACATACCATTGTTGGTCCTTTATCAAGTAGTTCAGAGAAACAGAATTCACGTGTTAAAACAATTATTTACTTTGAAAAAAAAGAGCAATATGAAAATATGATATAAAGTTTACTGTATCAGCTCCTAAAACTCGATATGAAAATTGCATGTGCACAAACATAATATCATAACAATCTAAAAACACTTGAAAAAAGAACTAAAGTTTCTGTTTAAAATTGTCTTTGAATCATAGCCTCAAATTTGAATTAGCCATATTGGAACTTATCTTTAATTTCTTCTTGATTAAATTGTTTCGTGGTCTATTAGATAAAACAAAAGAGAAATAAAAGATAATATTCGAATGGTGCATTATTGCATTTGTTGAACATTTAATGCACTTCAAGATAACATTATAAATGTATTAAACACATCTGAAATTCTATTTAAAGCTTTATATGGTTAGTCATACTCTGGCTTGAGATTTTATTTGGCAGTGAAGCTCTTTCAAGGTAAGATTCGAATAACGTTGAAGGTAAGATCTCATTTTTAACTTCCAATCAAATTAAAGCTGGACCTTTGTCTCAGTGACCACGAAAACCAAAAATTACCTGATATTATTGAAGTTATTGCAATGGTCATGGTGGGAGAAAGAATTAAATCTTTCTTAGTATTATTTATTATTGAAAAGAAAAGGGTAACTTTCCTACTATTATTTAATATTGAAAAGAGAAGGGTAACTTTCCTAATGTTATTCATAATTGAAAAGAAAAAGGGTAACTTTCCTACTATTATTCATAATTGAAAAGAAAAGGGTAAGTTTTCTACTATTTTTCATAATTGAAAAGAAAAGGGTAACTTTCCTACTATTAATCATAATTGAAAAGAAAAGGGTAATTTCTTACTATTATTTAATATTGAAAAGAAAAGGTAACTTTCCTACTATTATTTAATATTGAAAAGAAAAGGGTAACTTTCCTACTATTATTCATAATTGAAAAGAAAAAGGTAACTTTCCTACTATTATTCATAATTGAAAAGAAAAGGGTAACTTTCCTACTATTATTTAATATTGAAAAGAGAAGGGTAACTTTCCTACTATTATTCATAATTGAAAAGAAAAAGGTAACTTTTCTACTATTATTCATAATTGAAAAGAAAAGGGTAACTTTCCTACTATTAATCATAATTGAAAAGAAAAGGGTAACTTTCCTACTATCATTCATAATTGAAAAGAAAAGGTAACTTTCCTACTATTATTCATAATTGAAAAGAAAAGGGTAACTTTCCTACTATTATTCATAATTGAAAAGAAAAAGGTAACTTTCCTACTATTATTCATAATTGAAAAGAAAAGGGTAACTTTCCTACTATTATTCATAACTGAAAAGAAAAGGTTAACTTTCCTACTATTATCTAATATTGAAAAGAGAAGGGTAACTTTCCTACTATTATTTAATATTGAAAAGAAAAGGGTAACTTTCCTACTATCATTCATAATTGAAAAGAAAAGGGCAACTTTCCTACTATTATTCATAATTGAAAAGAAAAGGGTAACTTTCCTACTATTATTCATAATTGAAAAGAAAAGGGTAACGTTCCTACTATTATTCATACTTGAAAAGAAAAGGGTAACTTTCCTACTATTATTCATAATTGAAAAGAAAAGGTTAACTTTCCTACTATTATTTAATATTGAAAAGAAAAGGGTAAATTTCCTACTATTATTCATAATTGGAAAGAAAAGGGTAACTTTTCTACTATTATTCATAATTGAAAAGAAAAGGGTAACTTTCCTCTATTATTCATAATTGAAACGAAAAGGGTAACTTTCCTACTATTATTCATAATTGAAAAGAAAAGAAAACTTTCTGTGAATATTATGAGGTAAGCATTGGAATAATTTATTTCAAATGTGATTTAGGAATATTTTGTTATTTTTAACTTTAATCTTGTAATTAAGGAAATATGTTGGATTGTTTCTGTGAAATTAAGATATTTTGGTCCTTAGAATTCCATCAGACAAAAGACATTATTATTTGTTAAGTTAGAATAAATGTTGAATAATGCATGTCTTCAGCTACCTCCCAATATGATACAATCTTAGTTTTATTCAAAATACCCCTCAGAATGAAATAAATATAAAGAATGTGCTTAACATTGTATGTTGATTTCTGTATGCCACGTCTTTAAAGAAAAGCATGTTTTGAAAAAACTATAATTTGATATAAATACAATTTTTCTGTGGCATTTAAAAAAAATAATATTGTTATTAAAACCAAAGGTTTGTTCGAGGTCAGTTAGTTATCAGAATTAAATGTTTGTAAAGGTATCATTTTATTGTTTATATAATTGTTTTAATTCAAATACATATCAAATGTTGAAAGCTGAAAGAGTCATTTTCAAGATAATTAAAAAATGGACAAAACCCATGGTAAAATTACATGCAATTATTAATAAAATGATATAATTTGAAATCTGCAAGTCTTTTTTCGTCTAAGTGATTTCCAAAACTGCATTGCTGTATTCGTTCCTTCCTCTATTGAAAGAGTAAGCCTCTTTTGAGTTTTATATCAAAAACCACTTTACAGAGACTATTTCACTAATTGATGAAAGCACTGTGGGTCTGATTGACATTACTCTGTTGTCAGATTGCTAACATGTTTGGTCTGGTTTTCCTTGGTATCCTGTGTCCTACTTTTACGACAACAACTTTGCTGCACAGTGGCCCGATTGGCATTTCAATGTGTGAATTGATTTGCAAAACGACGTTTGGTTGCAAATCTTACACCTTTCGTCATGACAGTTTTGACTGCTACAATGGCAAAATGAAGTTTCCACCAGGAGATCAAGCAGTGACTCGAGAAGTTAAGGTTAATATGATATGAAGTTTTCCTTTATTTTTGTAATCTACAGCAAATTACTCTATTCAAATATAAACTTTCATTCGAAGAAGCATCTTTGTTTATGTTATATATGATATTTGTTTCATAAACAGCACACTTGGAAGAAAAATGGTATTTCAAAGAAAACTTGTCGAAGTTTGTCTCGAATCATATACAGCAGATCGAGGAAACCAGTTTGTGTCAAACTCAGGAAAGGGAAAGGTGAGACATTTGATTTGAGTTAAAAGTATTCTACCAAAATATTTCTTGATAATTGGTTCTTGATAGTTGCAGTGTGAAAATAACCGCTGGTCAAGATGTTTAACCGAATAAGCTGAAAGCACAGAAGCATATATTGAGATATTATTTGTTATAAGCAACTGGAAATGTCAGGGGTGAAACTGTATTCTCTTGTTTCGTAAGTAAAACGTTGTAGTGATCATTTAGACCACATTTGTCTTTCAATCACATTGTTGACAATATTCATTCTGTGAATTTGACCAATAATATAGTGACATAATTTGCTTTTGATGATAATCAATTTTAAACATATTTTTTACACTACTGGGAAGTGTTACTGATGTTTAGAAGATATTGATATATGTCAAGGACTTTAAGAAGATAGAAGTACATATATTTTGTTAACTTGCAGTGTCAGTTTTGGGCTGGATGTATTTTGAAAACTAAGATGATAATGCAAAATTCACATGATTTCATATTTAGTTCAGAGCTTTTCCCAATGTTAATTTTGACATGAGTATAAACGGAGATAAACCTAATGACTTTTAAAACCAAAGGCATATAATGGAGATTGCTACGAGTCTTTTCCCGAAAAACATGGCTGTATCTTGTTAAAATATACATAATTTTCTAAATGAAACATGACAAGGAAACACACTGCGTTCATATTTTAAATATATCACTGCGAAATGAAATAAATGATAATGATTGTACAAAATGATACCTAAATAGAGACTGCCCACATTTTGCTTTTTTCAGCAGGTCCAGAAGAATATGAGAACACATCAATTCAATTAAAGTACCACACCAAGGACCTTTCATTCAATGATGCCAAGACTAAATGCAAGGAAGAGGGAGGTTCACTTGCACAGTTTCAGAAGGGCTTCAATGAGGACACACTCAAACAGGTCTTTATCGGAAATAAAATCGGTAAGCTTTATACATATAGTTTTCAATAGTGTAAAGATAATCAACAAGATGCGAGGAATTATGGTTGATATATCTGATGTGATAAATTCTGTCATAGTCGGCATCCGCACAGTCAAATGTAATCCCAGCTATTCATCATGTGTTAAAGGATCATATAATAAGCAAAACAATTTTACATGAATGAACTAGTAATAAAAGCAGCAAATGTAATCGTTTACGTTTCATATTAGTCCATACGATATAAACAACAGTTTTGAAGTTTTATAGAAAGAGGTTGATATTTGGAATAAATATAGGTTACTCTCTATGGACGAGAGCTCTAAAACATAGGCAACTATTTTTCAATCAATACACATAACTTACACATTCCTTGTGCCTTCATACCTTGTGTTGTCACAATCAGAAACAAAATTCTAAACTCATTATCAACTTTACCAAGATTACATTTGTTTTTCTCAAGTGTTTTTGAGAAGAAAACCCAAGCAGGAATTCGAACTATGGAAGAGTCTGGTTTAAAAAAAAAACATATTTAAGAACATTCAAACCGCGAATAAAAAGACCTTAAAGACCTGCTATGAGAACTGGAATGAAGTATGAATGACATAGGTCCAACAACAGTTACAGTTATACTAGTAACATCTGAAATTCAAATAGAAATATATAAAATATAATGCCTATAATGTAAGTACCTAAGTATACATCAAACATTTCATTTCTGTGAGTATTTGCTGCATGAAATTTTAGGATAGGGAATTAGATTCATTTGCCACCATTGGGAATCCACCAGGAACTTATGCATTGACATTTGTCATTGTCTTTGAATGAACTGAGATCTACTTCCGGGCCTATATGGAAAAGGGATTAGCAATCGGGCTAAAGCAGCCTGTATAAATGTTTTTCCTGGCCTAGCTCATGAGGCTTATATTTTCAACAGAATATATTTGAATTGCCAGAAACGGGCCGAAACGTCAGTCAAAACATTTACAATGGCGATTTAGAAAAAACACGTTGGTTGGGAAAGTGTTTCTTACTTTGGATCGACTGTATTTTCGTAATATAAATTAATTGACCAACAGTCAAATGAGAATAACCGAGTTGCGTATGTTTAAACTACGTTGTCACTAAAACCGTTATGAATTTATGTCAGTAGAGTACCATGTTTCAATTGTTATTTCATGATTTAGGCTTTATTTGCGAAATAAACAACATAAACAGCAAATTGAAGAATCATTTTAATAATTTCTGGAAAAATGTAACAACTATATTGATAAAGCACACACTTCCTAACATTATGTCAGTACACTTTTATTTCTCTGTTCTATGTGATGTAATTTCAGACTGTGCATGGATTGATCTCACCTACCATAAGGAGTTGAAGCAGTTTAAATGGGGAGATGGGACGCCTTATCTTGAAGACGACAGATGGGCCAAGAACGAACCAAGTCACAATGTTTTTGGTTGGGGTGACGAGAGCTGTGTGTGTTTGAAAAAGACTTTACTGCTACAAGATTATGCGTGTACAAAACGTTACGATTTCATTTGTCAAATTTGAAACGAAGACCGTAAACTGTACTTAGAGTCCTTATCAAAATAACCTTTGATAATCTAAAGTCACATATTCTAAATGAATGACACACCTGTCGAATCAATTGGAAAATAAAATTTATTAAACTAAACCTTTAACAAAATTTGTTATGTTAATAAAAGAAACATTCCATTTCACCAATATTCAATTTGATTTAAACATATGTTTTCATAAAGGTACAATTCATGAGTTTGGCGACAATCTCTGAAGAGCTTATTAATTGGCCAAATGTCAAGACACAAGACATACAGACAATAAATATAATCATAAAACCATGAACATGGTAGCAGATAATAGAGTAAATACATTTCTTTTCCATTTAACAGAAAGCAATAAAAAGTATTGATGTTGTATCTGTTGACCACATGACTGTCAATTATAAGTCTATGAAACTTTTGGCAATAAAATCCCTACAGTGTGGGTATTTCTAAAGTTTAAGCTTAATAAATTCCATAGTTTCATTGTGCCAGCTGGGAATGACTTTTCATATGTCGTTATACATTTAACTGTATGAATGGGTTTTTTTTTCTTCTGAATTATGGTCATATATATTGGTCATCGTAGTTAGAAGATTACAGAGAAGTTTTCAAATTTCACATTTGAGCGGGATTTCTAACAGCAATTATACTAGCAGCGGGGTTACAAAATCTACTCTTAAAATCAAATTTTACAAAAATGATGAACCGCACAATTTGTTTCCCTTGCGAAACGGCCAACCACCACTAATGCGGTTTTGCCACTTACACATTTGTTTATCCTTTTGAAGTCTGTTGAATAGGCTTTAAAAAGTAAATGAACTTGTTAACATGTCAATATCTTTATCACATATGGAAAACAATAGAAATTGTGTTAACAGTCTGAGACTTGTAACTTCAAAATGATTTTTATGAAAGCGAATAAGGAAAAAAAGGGAAACCATTTTGCTTAGCTGAGAGAATTTGAAAACCTAATTTTGCAGACATGGTGTGAGTGAAAGATAATATTCTTGTACATTCGAATATGAGACGTTTACTTCGAAGTTGGTCATATACCTTTTATGTAAATTTCGTGTACCTCTCCATGAGTTAATCATAATCGTAAGAAGAACATAAAAATGATTCCTGAGACAGATTCTTTCTGCTTATATTGTGACCATAATGTTGTCAACAAAAAAATTCATGTTTTCTTTGAGTGTAGTAGATTTGCTTCATTTCTTAATGAATACCTCCTGACCATTTAACACAATTTTAAAGGCAGATTGACATTGCACAAAATATTTAACACGGAGGATATAAATGTAATATGATTAACCTCCATATACCTGTGTAAACTATTCAAACTGGAAGCATTGTAATACCGGCCAAATTATACTTTTTATTTTACAACTGTATCATGGGCCTTGTGGCTTGAACTACTGCGAATAAAGATGATGAATAAAGATCTGTTTGAATGTGTTCTAAGGGAAGCCTTTGAGAACTGAGCTAGTTAACTTCCTTCCTCATTACACTGAATCTTGGCCTTGGCAAATGAAAGACCCTTGACTTGGTACTTGTACTGTTCTGTTTTGTTCATATCATCAGTAAGGCCTGTAACAAAAACTCAAGAAGAGGGAACATACATGATCAAAAAAAACGAGAAAAAAGTTGAAACATCATTTAAAACAGCTTTCAAATTTAAATAGAAATATCGTCAGAACTACCTATATATTAATTTTATTTCTAGAAATTTAAAATTTTGTATAAATAAATAGTTTCCAATGAAGCTTCAAACCTGCTATTTGCACCAAGTTTATCAAAAGATGATCCACAAAGAATTATCCTACAAATTGTGTTTCAAAGTCATTCAAAAGCATAATCAGATGTACTAAAACCAAATTGTTATTCATCGAGATGTTTTTCATTCAAAAGAGACTTGACCCCTGGTATTTTTGCTTACAATCATAAATATGAACTTCAACATTTCAAATCGGTATTTCCTGAGTTCGACATTGTTCGTGGACATGGCATAGCAAGAGCGCAACATTTCACAATCATTCACAATTTTTTGTTAACATTAAATTATTTGAATTTGCACAAGCTGCACTTGCAAATTTTGGTATAAAAGGCTCTCATGCAAGCCAATTTCCTCACTGTCTTTTGAAAAACTGCGGAGACTTACAGCAGAAAAACGTATGATCAACATGGGAGTTTCTTCTGCTACATCACTACAGCGATGTAGCCTACAGCGGTAACCAACTAGATTTATCGGTTCCAGCAGACTTGTCAGACAAAAGACAAGGATTCTTAAAATTGTGATTAAGCCATAATGGTTCGCTGAGTATGTGATCAGTGCAGTCCTCTTTAATATTTAACTTTCTACAATAAATTTTCCAAGCTTCGAAAACATCTGTCCAAAAAGAGTTTTTATAATTGGATAATTTGTTTATATTTACTCGGTAATGAAAAATATTATTGTAAGGTATATTACTAGGGTTATTATCAATTGGTTTTTTTATAGTAAAGTTTAAGAGTGGATAATTTTAAAACTTCATTATATGTTTTTATGTTAATCATACCCAAACTTCCTTCAGTTTTAAATCTTTGAAGTGTGCTCCTTTTTATCATTTCTCTGTTATCATTCCAAATGAAATTCAAGAATATTTGTTCTAAAGAAATAATAAAGTCCTCTGGAGGGTTGGGCAAAGAGCTGAAGATGTGTACTAACTTGGAGAGGGCTAATGTCTTTATAATTGTAATTTTTCCGAACAATGTCAAATTTCTTTTTCTCCACACTGCCCGGTAATCTGTTTCTTCCAGCTTTTTTTTTGTATTGATCAACCATACATCAACAAGATTTTGTGAAAATGTAATTCTGAAGACTTCAAACTCCCCATTAAACCATTCGATTTTCAATTTGTGCACAATGTTTGCTTACTGCCTGCCATTGAACCAATCCAAATTGCTTTAGTCTTGTCAATAATTATATTTAAGCCTGACATCTTATAAAATGCGTTAATTGTTTCAATGGCTGCATATAGACTCTCAGGTGTGCCATCCAGAAATAATTCAGTATCATCAGCATATTGCCCTAGCTTGTCTTCTTTGTCATCAATAACTATACCTTTAATTTTGTCATTATCTCTTATCATTCAACCCAGGATTTCAGCTACAAAAAGGAATAAATGTGGGAATAAGGGATCACCCTGTCTACAACCCCTTTCATTATCAACAAATTCAGATAAGTGACTATTTTGTGTCACACATTAAGTTGATTGAGAGGTGGGTACATTAATACAATGTATCATTCGTGGACCAAACCCAATTTTTAAAAAAACTAACTCTTTCTTAGTTAATGTGTTGAGAGAGTAGATGATATGGCTGAATGGTCAGTTTTATAACCTGGTAAAATATCAGCATTCAGTGTAAGTTCAAATAAATGTTGGGAAATCAAGAAAAAATCAAGACAAGCTTGTTTTCTGGGAATTTTTTCCCCACCATGTATACTTTCTAGTATGTTTATTCAGACCTCTCCATACATCTAATAAGTCCAATTTTCTATGTTATTTATGACAAGATCTTTTAAATATCTTCTTCATATTTTGCCTGATAAGTCGAAAGGTACTATTAAACGGACAAAAATATCAATTTAATTAACTTATACTTAAGTGTTTATCAAAAACATATGTTGAAACCTGTTAAAGGCTCAAGATTGTTTCATGACACGCTTACATGAAAACAGGATAAACTTCAGATTTGTAATAAATGGGAACTAGTGTTTGATGACTGTAATTTTGACTGGCACAACACTTTCAACTTTTACAGATATAAACTTCTAGACTTCCATTACAATTTTTTGCAAAGAGCTATATGTACATAAAAAGAACTGTAAATGAACCTCGTTGATTTCCAAACGAAAATCTTGGGGAAGTTTTAAATCTCTGAATGTTGCAACATTTTCTATGGCTTTCTGCGTGTGCAGAGTTAGATATTGAAATATCAACACGCTCAAAATTTGTTTCCAATATATTCATCAGAATGTGAAAGGATAAACAATAGTGGAAGTTTGGTAGGTGAAAAAGGTGAAGTGATATGTAGCTTAACAACGCAAGAGTATTTCCATTGTAGCACGGCTATTAGCATCATTACAGGAAGAAAGCACACAAACTATTGTGGTCATGCATTGCAGTGAAACCTGCCTTCGAAACACGGATCATATGATCAGAATAAAAAAGGGCTTAAATTTGTGCCAACCAGCCATGTGCCATGTGTAACAGGTCAAATTGCTTGTTAACAGTTTTAAGGTGAGTTGGTGAGGTGAGTTGGTGTTTATCCCCGCTTTCAAGATTATATAACTTATATCGAGTCTGCTAGTATTATTGCAGGGAGAAAGCTCGCAACACCATTGTGGCTATGCATTGCGGTGAAACCTGCAAGCATCGACTGGAACTAGCGAACCATGGGTGGTACTGCACTGAAATTCAGTGTAGCATTGCACCCAAACCTGACTGCGTGTTTAACAGTTCTCTACTGCAGACAAAGTTGCCGAGCCCCTGGCAGGATTCGAAACACGGAAGTCTTGATCCGAAGCCGAACGCGCTAACCACTGCGCTATCCCGCCCTTAACAGTTTTCAAACAGACGCAAATATTAATGACTTTTAACATAGTCTTGCTATTATTCGGATAGTTTCACATATATTGAATACATGTTGATTATAAATCATCAAATTTTCAGGGACACTTTTTAGATTTGAGATAGCAAGGATCAGTCAAAGTGTTTCCGGCCACAACTTTTTTCCAAACAAAAAAATAGCCATTTGGGAATTAAACCATTTTTATTGACTTTCAAGTTGAAAGTGTCACGTTCTCTATTTTGATAAACAACTGCAAATGTTGTTGAAAGATTGTTTAGGTTGATACATCTTCATATTGTTGTTTGTCAAATTATCAAAGGTTGTGTTGATAATGCCTCTTAGCCTAGTCTTACTTTGCCATTTGGCAAATGAAATCGTAAGGAATTTTACACGAAAAATCATTTAGCAGTAAACTCTTTTTCATACACACGCAGTTCTCCTCAAACAAACTAAACAAGGAGTGAGATGGTTCGTTCTCAGACCATCTGTCCTCTTCAAGGTAAGGCACCCCATCTCCCCATTTAAACTGCTTCAACTCCTTATGGTAGGTGAGGTCAAGCCATGCACAGTCTGAAAAACATATCACATAGGACAGAGAAATTAAAATGGTATACACTACTTGTAAGGGTCAGTTTACTATAATGAGCAAAATGATAACTAATTTGATGCTGATGTCATGTTACTGAATTTCACTTTAGAATGTGCCACAGTGTCATGTTTATAGTTAATAATCCTCGTTAATGAAGGAGTTTGTACACAGTAACTTTTTGGACTTTTTGTCTTCTGATAATGAAGATTAACATAGTTTTTTGGAGTGTTTCCCCTATAGCCCTTAAGGGCCTATTAGAGGCAACAGATTCACCAACAATATGAACCATAGTTCTCCCTTATAATCATTAATTCGAGAAAATGATGTGATGATTGAAGTTCTATTGCTAGACAATTTCATTTTCCTTCATATGCGATGTTTAGGTGCAATATAGATGTGGTGTATGACAGCTCTAATGAAGGGATGATTGTTGATTGAGGATGGTGTTTTCCGTAATCAAAACTGTGGATAGATTTGATGACATCGTTGTTCAGGTTACTAATTGAACAGATTTGTTCTAGTTTTATATCAAGGGCGTCGAACAGATGTTTTACGATGGCCAGGGTAAAGTAATTATTTTATTTACTTGTAGGGAATGTTTGGAGTTGAAAATAAGTAAAGGCCAGTAGGGGTCGGTAAAGGGCCGGTTTTTGTCTCTGCATATTTGTATAACAAGGAATTATTGTGAATGTCATCTGTTGATGTTTGGAGTTGAGATGGCCAAGGAGAACCATCGGTTCGTCGGTATTGTTGATGATGTCAAAGGTGTTGTCAACCTTCCTTTGCCAGCAGAGATGTTTTGTGCTTTCTTCGGGGTCGGTTGGAGTTTGTGCCAAGAAACATTAGCCAAAATTAGACAGAAAATCTAACTGCATGCGCGGCTCGGGAACAGCATGACGTCACCAAGACACCTGTCTCTCTCCCAGTACAGACTAACACTCTCAAATTCAGAAAAGCACAGTGACTGCAGGATTACACGTCATAAAACCTAACATAAGGAGAAACGTTACCTTTTCATTTGTTTTCTGTCATAACTTTCCATCTACTTTCACTCCCCATTGAGTGAGTGAGTGTGGTTTTAACGTGTTTTCAACGAAATTATATTCTAAATTCTTCATGATGACCACTCGAGTCGGGCTCAACTTCGTAACACGACAGGGCTCGGGACACCCTGGCGTGTACACTGACCTGTGTATGTTCTCCGGCTTGGGTAAATTTTGTAACCACATGCATCAAAAAAGAAAATGATCGACCATCACCAAAGCCTGTCAAGTCGTCATTCCAACCCAACTGTCGTCGTCTTCATCGTCCCTTGACTCAATACTTATCTTGGTGTGGTGGTTTGCGTGCTTTAGAGACCCTGAGAGCTATGCCAGCTCCTGGTAGGGGCACCCAAGTCGGACAGGTCGAGGGGTAGAAGCCAGTCTTTTTAATTTGAGTAAGTTAAAACCTGTAGTCTATCTCTCACTATGCATTTTTTCCCGTCTTTTACTTCCTTCTGTCGACCACCTTTCTCCCTGATCTGTGTTTAGTTACTGAAATAATGTTCAAAACACGTTAAACCCCAAATTCACTCACTAACTCACTCACTCATCGTTCCCCGTCCACGTAGTTTCCTTGTGGTCAAAGTGTTTAGAACAATATTTCAGTCAGAACAGACGTGGGTGACAAGCATCCAATAGAAAGTGGACAGATAAGACATATACTCAGTAGGGACAGGGTATCACAGTGGTCAGTATGACCAAAACTCTGTGGTTCATATCCTGCCAGGGACACCATCGTCTGCAGTTAAGAATGCAGTTGATCTACACGCAGCAAGACCTACTACGCCTCATTTAGTGACTCATTGGCATGTGTGACAAAAATATGTTGTTCATGTATTACGTTTTTTCATTGGCTGAAATGTTGTCAGGTAGTTTTAAGTTGCAATACTGTGCCGGTAGGGGAAACTGCCTTCCTATTTAGACAGAGGTGTATTACCGTTGTAACTATTTCAAATACTCTTAGATGCACATCTACTTGACTATCAATTTCTTACCAAATTTGATAGTGATATACATTATTTCATGTAGGTTTGTCAATATTGATAAACAAATTTGGAATTTTAAGGGCTGTTGGGCGTTTAAGAAGAGGTGCTAGAAAACTGACTTTATTTTCTGACTTTATTTTGGTCTTTCATTGAACTACATAATTACATAATGCTAGTCAGTTTCGATTAAACCGTTCCCTGTATGTTTTCTTTACAACATTGCAAATGTGATATAATTTAGCAAATTTATGTCATGAATAAATTGATTTCAATACAGTCCAAGAAAATCTAAAATTGTTAAAAGATATATAAAACCTATAAACATTTCGAGGGGTAAAAGTTTGATCCTCACAACTGCTTGTTTCAACTGTTTAATGTTCGTACAACAAAATCGTACATTGTCTGCTATTAACAAATTGCTTAAAGAAAGGACACGCTATTGCTTAGTTGTCATCGTTATCAACAGCAATATTATTTTTTGAGACATTTTCTGTACTATTTCTGATGAAGAAATAAACAAAGCAATCAACATTTGAAATTTATCTTAAATGCCACGGCACAGCAATTGAACAATAGGTATGTTAATGGAGTCAAAAACACTTTTTCTTTGGGCTATTTTACTCTTATAGATTAAGACATTTTAAAATTTTGAATTTCTTTTGGCGATATCAAATATGCTGAAATCCGTATTGTTGTCACGTCAATCCAAACTCAAATAAGAAAGTTTTGTTTTCTTTGATTTGCATTAAAAAATCCAGAGGTGTTTTAAGAATAGTGTCATTGAGAGAGTGAGAAATATCTTATCATTGCTTATTATTGGTCGTGCTGCCAATGTTTTACAAATCATTTATTGCTATTTTCTCGTTTTAACTTTATCTATTTAAAATAACTTATAACATTTATTTTAAAAGCACTATTAACTGAAAGTTAACAATTAATGGAATAATCTGTCATGTATGTTATTTCTGCATACACTAAAACCCATTTCTAAAAAGGCTAATTCTGTGCCAATTGATTGCTTATGCATGGTTCATTTAGTTGTATTTGTGTTCAAATGGCGTCGTTTCAGAAATTTTTGAAATATGTTTCTTGTAGCAAATAATTCTTTAGTCATTTGTAACTAGCTACAACGATTTTACCAACACAATTCAGAAATAAAGAGAATTTGATTTTAAGAATGATTAAGACAAGTGTTACCAGGTTGACTTAAATGTCCGGGTGTGGTAGGTTGTCTCTAAAAATGTGCACGTGAGGCAGTATGACATTTAGATACCCATGGTGTTGAAAAGACGTTGTCAATGAAAATACATTTCAAAACACTGCAATTCAATTGTCTTAATATATATTGATTATTAGAATTATATAACGATAAAGAAGGTCGCACGTGAAGTAAATGTTTATTTGAAAAGAGATGAAAATACCTTTTATCAAATCTTCATTGTAATTTACAGCAAGTTTCGTGTCTGAAGTATATACATACACACGCACCTGTATATACTTACATATACATACACACACATACGCACATATATATATATAATTAACATTATCAGCTCTTTAAAGTTAAAACATAATGAAAGAATGTCTACGTAACGTTCTCTTGAAGAAAACTAAATACTTGAAAAACACATAATTTCCCCCAATAGATTGTCTTCGCCTATTTGTCACAATTATGAAGCAATGACCTTTGTACTTATCTCTTATATTTCTTATTGATTAAATTATTCTAATCCTGTAACAGAAAAATTTCTTCAGTTGGTACATTAGTGTATTTGTTAAATATTTTTTGCATTTCAGTGTAGGGGTTCACAAGTCTAAAGTGTTGTTTACCACATCTGAAATTTGATTCCAAGCTAAGTGAAGCTCTTGCGAGATAAGATTCAAGTGACATATTAAGGTGAGTCCTCATTGGTTATATGCATTGTATTAAAAGTTTGGACACTTGGACCACTAATTTGTTTATTGAAATTATTGCAGTGGTCAAATCTGCAACTTCCTGATAATTGACAGATTTGTTCAAAATCCCTCTTGGTATGAAATTGTTATAAAGAACGTGCTTATCATTTTTTTTAGATTCATAAAACACTAGTTGCCGCTAGGTAAATTAATTTTTGTAAATTTATCATTCTATCATTGTATAATAGTCACCAATTGGAATGTATATTAACCCTTCTACTTCTAAATCTATCGAGTTATAATTTGGAAATCCATTTTTACAAATATAAAACAAAAACGTACTCATGGGGTTAAAGTCGTTTTAGTCAAAGCTTACTTGCTGTAATTGTGTATCCTGCAATTGCAGCTATAAATTTCTTATGACTCTCATTTTCAAAACTAATTAAGAGAGTGTTTTGTAAAAATATTTAAAGATGTGTCACCGAGAATTGAATTCGTTTCTATTTATATAAACTTTAACAAAAAGTATGATATGGCATGGTAGAAATGATTGATTGTTACCTTGTCAGATTGAAACATGCTGGGCATGATCTTTCTTGGTCTTCTGTGCCCAACAATTACCAGAACAGCTCTACTTCACAGCGGCCCTATTGGAATTTCAATGTGCAAATTAATTTGCAAAACTACGTTTGGTTGCAAATCTTACACTTTCCGTCTTGACAGTTACAACTGTTACAATGGCAAACTGAACCTCTTGCCAAGAGATCAAGCAGTGACTGGAGAAGTTAAGGTGAATAGCATATGAAGTCTTCCTCTATTTTTGCAATTTACAGCAATCTACTCTATCTAATAATCAGACCAACATTTGTATAAGCATCTCTATCATTAACGTGTGATAGACTTTCTTTTTTTCATTTACAGCATACTTGGAAGAAATATGGCATTTCAAAGACTATTTGCCGAAGTTTGTCTCGTATAATATATAGCAAATCAAGGAAACCAGTTTGTGTCGAACTCAGGAACATGAAAGGCGAGACATTTGATTTGATTATATTCTACTGCGACATTTCTGGATATTTTATTCTTGATTGTTTAAAAGAGCTTTGAACAAACAAGCAAAAAAACCTTTTAAACTATGAAACTATTCTTTTGATACATACATAACATAATTTGGTATCAAGCAACAAAAAACGCCAGATCTGATTTTCTTATTGTGAATGAGCTTGTATTCCCTGGCATCACTAGATCATACAATGTTTGGCACATTAAGTGGAATAATGCAATTACCTAAAATCAATATTAGGAACTTCAACAACATTTTAAAAACATAAAACTTTGACAAATTTTCACAAAATTATTTTGCAGGACATAACCCATTATTTGTCATGTGAATATTGAATTGGCAGAGAAGATCTGAATTTTCAGTTTTTAAAGAACATTATTTCAAGAAATTGTAACACGAATTAACGAAATCTGTACTGGTGTTTTGTACACATTGTGATTTTATGATGATTTTAAGAATATATTTTTTGATAATAGTTTAGTTATTTTAGGTTTAGTTCTAGACCCGTTTTGAAAACTATGACAATAATCCCAAACTCAGACTCATAGACTTTTGTCACTGTGAAGTTTAACATGGGCATGATTGGAGATAATCATAGTTTTTAAACCCCAAAAATGTATGGGGATTGCTTTGCATTTTCTCCTATAAGACATGCAGATTATTTGGAAACAAACTATTTATTAGCTTATTTGTTTTTAGAAAAAGTTGCTATTTCAGTAGAATGATTACAAAAAGATACCTAAGAAGACACTGTCCACGATTTGCTTTGTTCTAGCAGGTCCAATGGAAGATGAGAACACATCAATTCAATTGAAGTACCACACAAAGGCCCTTTCATTCAATGATGCGAAGACTAAATGCAAGGAGGAGGGGGGTTCACTTGCCAAGTTTCAAAAGGGCTTCGATGAAGACAAACTCAAACAGATCTTTATTGGAAATAAAATCGGTAAGATTTATCCACCTCGTTTTCAATTTTTTTTATACGAACGAATTAACAAATTTAATACCATGTTTCAAATAACACTTTGTAGAAAAAATATACATAAATTTCTGTGAGGCAGTAGAGTGAGACCATAAACATCTACACTTTGTACAACAAGACACGCATCAAGAAACACTGTACACATTAAGACCACCCATTACATCTTCGAACTCCTTGACCTTCTTGGAAATACAGCACATTTTTTCCTCTCTGATTCCACTGACCAAGATCACCCCTGTCAAGATAGACAAACTCATCAGAGATAATCCATTGACTTATTCGCAAATGTCCCAAGAGACGAAGCTCTTGTGATAATCTAGAGAAAACATCCATAACAACAGCAACCTCACCTGGTGGTAACCTCAGCAGCATCCCGCCTCATTGGCATCAGTAATCCTCAACTCATGCAACAGTTCAACTTCCTTTACAAGAGGATCTATCAATAAACCAATGGACTTCCAAACTCCAACCGACCCCGAAGAAAGCACAAAACATCTCTGCTGGCAAAGGAAGGTTGACAACACCTTTGACATCATCAACAATACCGACGAACCGATGGTTCTCCTTGGCCATCTCAACTCCAAACATCAACAGATGACATTCACAATAATTCCTTGTTATACAAAAATGCAGAGACAAAAACCGGCCCTTTACCGACCCCTACTGGCCTTTACTTATTTTCAACTCCAAACATTCCCTACAAGTAAATAAAATAATTACTTTACCCTGGCCATCGTAAAACATCTGTTCGACGCCCTTGATATAAAACTAGAACAAATCTGTTCAATTAGTAACCTGAACAACGATGTCATCAAATCTATCCACAGTTTTGATTACGGAAAACACCATCCTCAATCAACAATCATCCCTTCATTAGAGCTGTCATACACCACATCTATATTGCACCTAAACATCGCATCTGAAGGAAAATGAAATTGTCTAGCAATAGAACTTCAATCATCACATCATTTTCTCGAATTAATGATTATAAGGGAGAACTATGGTTCATATTGTTGGTGAATCTGTTGCCTCTAATAGGCCCTTAAGGGCTATAGGGGAAACACTCCAAAAAACTATGTTAATCTTCATATTCAGAAGACAAAAAGTCCAAAAAGTTACTGTGTACAAACTCCTTCATTAACGAGGATTATTAACTATAAACATGACACTGTGGCACATTCTAAAGTGAAATTCAGTAACATGACATCAGCATCAAATTAGTTATCATTTTGCTCACCATAGTAAACTGACCATTACAAGTAGTGTATACCATTTTAATTTCTCTGTCCTATGTGATATGTTTTTCAGACTGTGCATGGCTTGACCTCACCTACCATAAGGAGTTGAAGCAGTTTAAATGGGGAGATGGGGCGCCTTACCTTGAAGAGGACAGATGGTCTGAGAACGAACCATCTCACTCCTTGTTTAGTTTGTTTGAGGAGAACTGCGTGTGTATGAAAAAGAGTTTACTGCTAAATGATTTTTCGTGTAAAATTCCTTACGATTTCATTTGCCAAATGGCAAAGTAAGACTAGGCTAAGAGGCATTATCAACACAACCTTTGATAATTTGACAAACAACAATCTTTCAACAACATTTGCAGTTGTTTATCAAAATAGAGAACGTGACACTTTCAACTTGAAAGTCAATAAAAATGGTTTAATTCCCAAATGGCTATTTTTTTGTTTGGAAAAAAGTTGTGGCCGGAAACACTTTGACTGATCCTTGCTATCTCAAATCTAAAAAGTGTCCCTGAAAATTTGATGATTTATAATCAACATGTATTCAATATATGTGAAACTATCCGAATAATAGCAAGACTATGTTAAAAGTCATTAATATTTGCGTCTGTTTGAAAACTGTTAAGGGCGGGATAGCGCAGTGGTTAGCGCGTTCGGCTTCGGATCAAGACTTCCGTGTGTCGAATCCTGCCAGGGGCTCGGCAACTTTGTCTGCAGTAGAGAACTGTTCTACACGCAGTCAGGTTTGGGTGCAATGCTACACTGAATTTCAGTGCAGTACCACCCATGGTTCGCTAGTTCCAGTCGATGCTCGCAGGTTTCACCGCAATGCATAGCCACAATGGTGTTGCGAGCTTTCTCCCTGCAATAATACTAGCAGCCTCGATATAAGTTATATAATCTTGAAAGCGGGGATAAACACCAACTCACCTCACCAACTCACCTGAAAACTGTTAACAAGCAATTTGACCTGTTACACATGGCACATGGCTGGTTGGCACAAATTTAAGCCCTTTTTTATTCTGATCATATGATCCGTGTTTCGAAGGCAGGTTTCGCTGCAATGCATGACCACAATAGTTTGTGTGCTTTCTTCCTGTAATGATGCTAATAGCCGTGCTACTATGGAAATACTCTTGCGTTGTTAAGCTACATATTACTTCACCTTTTTCACCTACCAAACTTCCACTATTGTTTATCCTTTCACATTCTGATGAATATATTGGAAACAAATTTTGAGCGTGTTGATATTTCAATATCTAACTCTGCACACGCAGAAAGCCATAGAAAATGTTGCACCATTCAGAGATTTAAAACTTCCCCAAGATTTTCGTTTGGAAATCAACGAGGTTCATTTTCAGTTCTTTTTATGTACATATAGCTCTTTGCAAAAAATTGTAATGGAAGTCTAGAAGTTTATATCTGTAAAAGTTGAAAGTGTTGTGCCAGTCAAAATTACAGTCATCAAACACTAGTTCCCATTTATTACAAATCTGAAGTTTATCCTGTTTCCATGTAAGCGTGTCATGAAACAATCTTGAGCCTTTAACAGGTTTCAACATATGTTTTTGATAAACACTTAAGTATAAGTTAATTAAATTGATATTTTTGTCCGTTTAATAGTACCTTTCGACTTATCAGGCAAAATATGAAGAAGATATTTAAAAGATCTTGTCATAAATAACATAGAAAATTGGACTTATTAGATGTATGGAGAGGTCTGAATAAACATACTAGAAAGTATACATGGTGGGGAAAAAATTCCCAGAAAACAAGCTTGTCTTGATTTTTTCTTGATTTCCCAACATTTATTTGAACTTACACTGAATGCTGATATTTTACCAGGTTATAAAACTGACCATTCAGCCATATCATCTACTCTCTCAACACATTAACTAAGAAAGAGGTAAGGGATATTGGAAATTTAAGACTTCATTACACCTTCCCCCTGAACATAGTGACTTGGTTCAGAAATTTTTGAAAGAAACGGTAGAAGAATATTCTGAAAATGATTTGTCTAACCATTACTATACTGACCAGAATCATGATAAAATCAAACTTACAAGAAGTGATAGCTTATTCTTGGAAACATTTTTAAGTAAGAGGAAAATCTATAACTTTTGCATCCTTTCTAAAAAAAGAATAGAAATGATAGGACTACTGAATTGGAAAATAGAATAAAGATTTGTGAAGACAACATAAGACAAAATATTAAAAACATAGATGAGACAAAACTTTCTGAACTTTCCAAATATAAAGTAAAACTAGAACAGATAAAGGAAGAGGAATTCAAAGGCATCCAGATTAGAAATAAAAGTCAATCGTATGAAGAAGGAGAAAAACCTACAAAATACTTTTTGCAGCTTAGAAAAGAGAACTTTTGTCTCAAAGTCAATAATAAGATCGTAACTTCCAAAAATGAAGAGATCACCAACATCACCTCCATCTTACAAGATGTTAAAACATTTTATCAGAAGCTTTATTAATCAAATAAGGATCTTGATGAAAAGGTTAAACTAGAAAACATTAAAACTCCAAAATGAGATGATGACCTTAGAGAAGAGCTTGAAAAAAACATTGATAATGATGAAATCACTTTTGCAGTAAAATTATGAAAAATAACAAAAGAACCTGGTATTGATGGATTTCCTATTGACTTTTTAAAATTTTTCTGGGAAGAACTCAAAGTATGGATATTTAGATTTATCAACGAGGCTTCCTTTGAGAAAAATGAGGGTTATTACTTGCATACCTAAAGCAAATAAAAATAGAACCCTGCTTAAAAATTGGAGATTACTCTTCTAAATGCTGTTTATAAGATAATAAGTGTATGCATAACAAACCGTTTAGAGAAGACATTGAACTAACTTATACATGGAAATTAAACAGGTTTTATTTCCGACATCATTTTATAAACTAAAGCGAGAAATATAAAGGGATTGCTAATTCTTATTGACTTTGAAAAGTCTTTTGACACAGTTTCAAAGGTTTTAGTTTTAAAAGAAATTGGGTTTGGTCCACGAATGATACATTGTATTAATGTACTCACCTCTCAAGCAACTTCATGTGTGAAACAAAATAGTCACTTATCTGAATGTGTTGATAATGAAAGGGGTTGTAGACAGGGTGATCCCTTATTCCCACATTTATTCCTTTTTATAGCTGAAACCCTGGGTTGTATGATAAGAGATAATGACAAAATTAAAGGTATAGTTATTGATGACAAATAATACTTGCTAGGGCAATATGCTGATGATACAATATTATTTCTGGATTGTACACCTGAGAGTCTATATGCAGCCATTGAAACAATTAACGCATTTTATAAGATGTCATGCTTAAATATAAATATTGACAAGACTAAAGCAGTTTGGATTGGTTCAATGGCAGGCAGTTAGCAAACATTGTGCACACATTGAAAATCGAATGGTTTAATGGGGGGTTTGAAGTCTTCAGAATTACATTTACACAAAATCTTGTTGATGTATGGTTGATCAATACAAGAACAAAGCTGGAAGAAACAGATTACCGGGCAGTGTGGAGAAAAAGAAATTTGACATTGTTCTGAAAAATTACAGTTATAAAGACATTAGCCCTCTCCAAGTTAGTACACATCTTCAGCTCTTTGCCCAACCCTCCACAGGACTTTATTATTTCTTTAGAACAAATATTCTTGAATTTCATTTGGAATGATAACAGAGATAAGATAAAAAGGAGCACACTTCAAAGATTGAAAACTGAAGGAAGTTTAGGTATGATTGACATAAAAACATATAATGAAGCTTTAAAATTATCCACTCTTAAACTTTTCTATAAAAAAAACCATTGATAATAACCCTAGTAATATACCTTACAATAATATTTTAATTACAGAGCAAATATAAACAAATTATTCAATATTAAAAACACTTTTTGGACAGAAGTTTGCAACATGACCCCTTGATGAAACTCCCATGTTGATCATACGTTTTTTTGCTGTAAGTCTCCGCATTCTTTATAAGTTGTCAAAAGACAGTGAGGAAATTGGCTTGCATGAGAGCCTTTTATACCAAAATTTGCACGTGCAGCTTGTGCAAATTCAAATGATTTAGTGTTAACAAAACATTGTAGTTAAGAATGGTTGTGAATTGTAACATGACTTCGTTGTACCTCGATTCTGATTGGTCGATTCGAAAAAATTACCCTATGTTGAATGACAATGAATACCCGCAAAAGAGCAAAGGCGAATCACAGTGAATTCATACAACATGTTCACTAGTGCCGGCACGACTCAAGTTTTAATTTTCCAATTTACAAGAAAATTCGTCCCGCACTCCGATTTGACATTTGTCTTTGTCTTTTTTATATTGTGTCAACCGGTAGATATCGCAAATACACTGTAATATGATTCATTTTTGAAGAACGGAAATATTTTCAACTGGCATACTTAGTCCAAGTTTGCCGCAAAGTTTCATGCGGCCGCCTTCTTTCAAATGCCGTTCCCATGGTGTGTTGTCACAAAGGCCAACCGTTTTGACGTCACAATGTTTGCGTCGTTGTCACAATGGTATTGGGCTGGTTCAAGACTTTTGTACTCGGGGTATTACAATATTTTTCTACGAGCTTTATAATTGCTGATTTCCGTCTAGAATTAAACAAATATTTTGTAAGGTCTCGCTGTTACGATGACCACTATTTGCTAATATCACAACGATGTTTGTAATGTAAATAATGTCGTGAATTTACATTAGTTAGACCTTATCTCACCTCTTACAGAAATGGAACAGTCGCAAAGTCCTTTCCACACAAAAATAAATACGCAATAACAGAGTTTGCTCTTAAACTTCTAATAACTAACGGTTATGTTACAATATCGTTAAATATTTGCGTTTGTAAAATTTCCGGGATTCATTGTTATTCAACGCCCGCAAATTTAACCGTTTAAAACCTTCGGCTAACGCCGTTTTAGGACATCTGATTATGCTTTTGAATGACTTTGAAACACAATTTCGAAGTAAAATTTTTTGCGGATCATCTTTTTTTAAACTTGGTGCAAATGGCAGGTTTGAAGCTTCATTGGAAACTAGTTATTCAAACAAAATGTTTAATTTCTTGAAATAAAATTCATATATTGGTAGTTCTGACGATATTTCTATTTGAATTTGAAAGCTGTTTTAAATGATGTTTCAACTTTTTTCTCTATTTTTTTGGGATCATGTATGTTCCCTCTTCTTGAGTTTTTGTTACAGGCCTTACTGATGATATGAACAAAACAGAACAGTTCAAGTACCACGTCAAGGGTCTTTCATTTGCTAAGGCCAAGATTCAGTGTATAGAGGAAAGAAGTTAACTAGCACAGTCAAAAGGCTTCCCTGAGAACACATGCAAACAGATCTTTCTTCATCATCTTTATTTGCAGTAGTTCAGGCCACAAGGCCCATGGTACAGTTGTAAAATAAAAAGTATAATTGTTGTCACATGGCAGGTATTACAATGCTTCCAGTTTGAATATTTTACACAGGTATATGGAGGTTAATCATATTATATCTATATCCTCCGTGTTAAATATTTTGTGCAATGTCAATCTGCCTTTAAAATTGTGTTAAATGGTCAGGAGGTATTCATTAAGAAGTGAAGCATATCTACTACACTCAAAGAAAACATGCATTTTTGTTGTTGACAACATTACGGTCACAATATAAGCAGAAAAAATCTGTATCAGGAATCATATTTATGTTCTTCTTACGATTATCGTTAACTCATGGAGAGATATACGAAATTTACAAAAAGGCTATATGACCAACTTCGAAGTAAACGTCTCATATTAGAATGTACAAGAATATTATCTTTCACTCACATCATGTCTGCAAAATTATGTTTTCAAATTCTCTCAGCTAAGCAATATGTTTTCCCTTTTTTTCTTATTCGATTTCATGAAAATCATTTGGAAGTTACAAGTCTCAGACTGTTAACACATTTTCTATTGTTTTCCATTTGTGAAAAAGATATTGAAATATCAACGTTCATTTACTTTTTCAAGCCTATTCAACATACTTCAAAAGGATAAACAAAAGTGTAAGTGGCAAAACCGCATTAGTGGTGGTTGGCCGTTTCGCAAGGGAAACAAATTGTGCGGTTTATCATTTTTGTAAAATTTGATTTTTAAGAGTAGATTTGTAACACCGCTTCTAGTATAATTGCTGTGAGAAATCCCGCTCAAATGTGAAATTTGAAAACTTCTCTGTAATCTTCTAACTACGATGACCAAAATTCAGAAAAAAATCAAACCATTCATACAGTTAAATGTTTAACGACATATAAATAGTCATTTCCAGCTGGCACAATGAAACTATGGAATTTAATAAGCTTAAACTTTAGAAATATCCACACTAGGGGGATTTTATTGCCAAAAGGTTTCAAAGACTTAAAATTGACAGTCATGTGGTCAACAGATACAACAGCAATACTTGTTATTGCTTTCTGTTAAATGGAAAAAAATATTTCTTTACTCTATCATAATAATAATAATAATAATAATACGATCTGGTTTATGATCATATTTATTGTCTGTATGTCTTGTGTCTTGACATTCGGCCATTGCATAACCTCTTCAGAGATTGTCGCCAAACTCATTCATGAATTGTACTTTTATGAAAAAATATGTGTAAATCAAATTGAATATTGGTGAAATGTTATGTTTCTTATATTAACATACCAAATACAATGTTAACTTTTGTTAAACTTTTAGTTTAATAAATTTTATTTTCCAATTGATTCGACAGGTGTGTCATTTGTTTAGAATATGTGACTTTATATTATCAAAGGTTATTTTGATAAGGACTCTAAGTACAGTTAACAGTCTTCGTTTCAAATTTGACAAATGAAATCGTAACGTTTTGTACACGCATAATCTTGCAGCAGTAAAGTCTTTTTCACACACACACAGCTCTCGTCGCCCCAACCAAAAACATTGTGACTTGGTTCGTTCTTGGCCCATCTGTTGTCTTCAAGGTAAGGCGTCCCATCTCCCCATTTAAACTGCTTCAACTCCTTATGGTAGGTGAGATCAATCCATGCACAGTCTGAAAACACATCACATAGAACAGAGAAATAAACATGATATAAACTAATTTTTGAAATCAAAGGGATACAAATAACTTTTTGTTGTTTTAGTTGAGGTGAACTGAAGATTTGAAAAGTGTACTGACATAATGTTATGAAGTGTGTGCTTTATCAATATAGTTGTTACATTTTTCCAGAAATTATTAAAATGATTCTTCAATTTGCTGTTTATGTTGTTTATTTCGCAAATAAAGCCTAAATCATGAAATAACAATGGAAACATGGTACTCTACTGACATAAATTCATAACGGTTTTAGTGACAATGTAGTTTAAACATACGCAACTCGGTTATTCTCATTTGACTGTTGGTCAATTAATTTATATTACGAAAATACAGTCAGTCCAAAGTTAGAAACACTTTCCCAACCAACGTGTTTTTTCTAAATCGCCATTGTAAATGTTTTGACTGACGTTTCGGTCCGTTTCTGGCAATTCAAATATATTCTGTTGAAAATATAAGCCTCATGAGCTAGGCCAGGAAAAACATACAGGCTGCTTTAGCCCGATTGCTAATCCCTTTTCCATATAGGCCCGAAAGTAGATCTCAGTTCATTCAAGATAATGACAAATGTCATTGCATAACTTCGTGGTGGATTCCCAATGCTGGCAAATGAATCTCATTGCCTATCCTCAAATTTCATGCAGCAAATACTCACAGAAATGAAATGTTTGATGTATACTTAGCTACGTACATGATAGGCATTATATTCTATATATATAACGCCCTTAACTGTAGCTGTTGTTGGACCTATGTCATTCATACTTCATTCCAGTTCTCATAGTAGGTCTTTAAGTTTTGTATGTTCTTAAATATGTTTTTTTTAAACCAGACTCTTCCAAAGTTCGAATTTCTGCTTTGGTTTTCTTCTCACTTGAGAAAACAAATGTAATCTTGGTAAAGTCAATAATGAGTTTAGAATTTTGTTACTGATTGTGACAACACAAAGTGTGAAGGCACGAGGAATGTGTAAGTTATGTGTATTGATCGAAAAATAGTTGCCTATGTTTTAGAGCTCTCGTCCATAGAAGGTAACCTATATTTATTCCAAATATCAACCTCTTTCTATAAAACTTCAAAACTGTTGTTCATATCGTATGGACTAATATGACACGTAAACGATTATATTTGTTGCTTTTATTACTACTTCATTCATGTAAAATTGTTTTGCTTATTATATGATCCTTTAACACATGATGAATAGCTGTGATTACATTTGACTGTGCGGATGAAGACTATGACAGAATTTATCACATCAGACATATCAACCATAATTCCTCGCGTTTTCTTGATTGTCTTTTCACTGTTGAAAACTTTATGTATAAAGCTTACCGATTTTATTTCCGATAAAGACCTGTTTGAGTGTGTCCTCATTGAAGCCCTTCTGAAACTGTGCAAGTGAACCTCCCTCATCCTTACATCTAGTCTTGGCATCATTGAATGAAAGGTCCTTGGTGTGGTACTTTAATTGAATTGATTTGTTCTCATATTCTTCTGGACCTGCTAAAAAAGCTAAATGTGGGCAGCGTCTTCTTAGGTATCATTTTGTACAATCATTATCATTTATTTCATTTCGCAGTGATATATTTAAAAGATGAACGTAGTGTGTTTCCTTGTCATGTTTCATTAAGAAGATTATAGATATTTTTACAAGATAAACCTAGTGTGTTTCCTAGTTAAAGCCATGTTTTTCAGGAAAAGACTCGTAGCAATCTGAATTATATGCCTTTGGTTTTAAAACTCATTAGGTTTATCTCCATTTGTACTCATGTCAAAATTAACATTGGGAAAAGCTCTGAACTAAATATGAAATCGTGTGAATTTTGCATTATCATCTTAATTTTCAAAATACGTCCAGCCCAAAACTGACACTGCAAGTTAACAAAATATATGTACTTATATCTTCTTAAAGACCTCGACATGGATCAATATCTTCTAAACATCAGTAACACTTCCCAGTAGTGTAAAAAATGAATGTTTAAAATTGATTAACATCAAAAGCAAATTATGTCACTATAATATTGGTCATATTCACAGAATGAATATTGTCAACAATGTGATTGAAAGCCCAATGTGGTCTAAAGGGTCACTACAACGTTTTACTTACGAAACAAGAGAATACAGTTTCACCCCTGACATTTCCAGTTGCTTATAACAAATGATATGTCAATATATGCTTCCGTGCTTTCAGCTTATTCGGTAAAACATCTTGACAGCGGTTATTTTCACACAGCAACTATCAAGAACCAATTATCAAGAAATAATTTGGTAGAATACTTTTAACTCAAATCAAATATCTCACCTTCCCCGTTCCTGAGTTTGACACAAACCGGTTTCCTTGATCTGCTGTATATGATACGAGACAGACTTTGACAAGTTTTCTTTGAAATACCATTTTTCTTCCAAGTATTCTGTGTATGAAACGTATACCATATATAACACAAACATAGATGCTTATTCGAATGAAAGTTTTATATTTGAATAGAGTAATTTGCTGTAGATTAAAGAAATAAAGGAAAACTTCATATCATATTAACCTTAACTTCTCGAGTCACTGCTTGATCTCCTGGTGGGAACTTCATTTTGCCATTGTAGCAGTCAAAACTGTCATGACGAAAGGTGTAAGATTTGCAACCAAACGTCTTTTTGCAAATTAATTCACACATTGAAATGCCAATCGGGCCACTGTGCAGCAAAGTTGTTGTCGTTAAAGTAGGACACAGGATACCAAGGAAAACCAGGCCAAGCATGTTAGCAATCTGACAACAGAGTAATGTAAATCAGACCCACAGTGCTTTAATCAATTAGTGAAATAGTCTCTGTAAAGTGGTTTTTGAAATGAAACTCCAAAGAGGCTAACTCTTTCAATAGAGGAACGAACGAATACAGCAATGCAGCTTTGAAAATCACTTAGGCGAAAAAAGACTTGCAGATTTCAATTTTTTTATCATTTTATTTATAATTTATAAGTACACAATTTTTATGGATAACAACTTCTTTAATCTGAAAAGTGCGACGTTTCGACACAGATTCTTGTATCGTTGTCAAGCATAAATGGGCTACTGAGGTGGTGATATATATACGGGTACAACATAATAAGATAATTAACAGTAACAACAATACATGATTGAGAGGATGTGACAATGGTTTAGGCTGAGGAAGTCGACCTTCCACCTCAAATTCATGGTTGAGTGAAGAAAAAAGGTCGACGTCCTGTGTTTTTCGATATTTCAACAATTTAAGATTGATTATAAAGACAAAGTCGGGTCGACATGTAGTTAGAATGGGATAATCCGGATTATATGGTTGAGAGCACACCTAATGAGAAAACGTGCCAACTAGATAGTGATTTACACAGAGCACATGAAATATGAAATATAAAATAAGAGTTACGATAGACTTCATGATGCATAGATTTTATTTGAATAATAAACCTTACACCCACCCACATGTGATATGGTAAAGCACTATGGTAAATTATGCATAGACTATATACATTTTATGGTATATACAGTGTTCATTGGCATAATCGACATTTATGAGAGATGCAAAAGATGGGATGCTGCATCAGCAAATTGTCTGACAGTTGACTGTCTATTGTGAAGCTTGTACTGCACCAGCACCATGGCAACAATATCATTCACTATAGACGCTGTTGAATTGCAACCATTTACTGTACATTTCCAGGAATCACGTTTTCTTTTTTTGACTCTATACTTGGATCCGCCGACACATAGATAACGTCCACCACGAGATGTTGGAATAAACCTATGTTCAAGTTGTGCATTAGCCATATCGAAGTTTAATGAATACTGTCATGTTTCTTCTCAATATATACTTCCCTATTTAGTTAAATGTGTTCATATTATTTTCATAACTGTATTTGATTAGTTTACTAATGACTCGTGTTCACTTCATAACTGATGTTCCGTTAATTTCAGTGAATATGAACCGTGTTCACTTCATAAATGATGTTCAGTTAATTTCAGTGAATATGAACTCATTGACCGATCCCCAATCATACACCAATGTTGTAACAACATCTCATAGGAGATTATCCACCTGCTAAAACAACGCTCAAACTTCAAAGCTTTCCGCAGGTCGACCTCCTGAGATTTGGAAAATTCAGAAGGTCGACTTCCTGAGCCGACACCGTTACAATAGTGGGTAGTAAAAGCCAGTGGTAAAAGGATGTACAGTGAAGCCTTAGATTGCAGTGTTTTTACAGGAAACTAGGGTTGATTGATAATATGGTCGTAAGCAGAGGGAATGTAATAACCTTGATCACGATTAATCTGAGGACAGTGCCGTTTGATAATCAAACTTTCAGTCAATTTTCGTTTGGTGTAGTTGTTCCGTGCAATCTGGGAATGATCACAATCTGCAGATTGTTCGCTCACAATCTGCAGATTGTTCGCTCACAATCTGCAGATTGTTCGAACAATCTTGGATTTTTTTTCTTTTCATTCCTAGATTGTTTAAACAATCTGCAGATTGTGAGACCTTAACAATCTGGGAATGATCACAATCTGGGAATTTGCTTGTTTGTAGTACATCTTGCATTATAAAATGAGACTTGTTTAGTTTATTTAGGTTTTTATTTGTGTATGCATCCAAATGATGGAGAATAGTTGTCAAGTCATAGATTGTGACAGGTTCATGGCTCGCCCATATATCAAACTGACGGAGTATAGGGATCGATTCCTAGATTGTGAAGGGCTTATAGATCGTCAATATATATAAAACTGAGAGTTTGTAAAGGTAAATTCTCAGATTGTGAAGGGCTCATATCTCGCCTATATGTCAAACTGAGGGAGTATAGGAATCGATTCTCAGATTGTGAAGGCTCATAGCTCATCTTTATTTAAACGGAGAGGGTATAGCAGTCGATTCTCAGATTGTGAAGGGCTAAGATATCGTCATTATGTGAAACCGAGAGGTATAGGGGCCGATTCCTAGATTGTGGAGGGCTCACAGCTCGCCTATATGTCAAAGTGAGGGAGAATAGGAATCGATTCTCAGATTGTGAAGGCTCATAGCTCATCTTTATTTAAACTGAGAGGGTATAGCAGTCGATTCTCAGATTGTGAAGGGCTAAGATATCGTCATTAAGTGAAACTGAGGAAGTATAGGGGCCGATTCCTAGATTGTGAAGGGCTTACAGCGCGTCTATATGTCAAACTGAGGGAGTATAGAGATCTATTCTCAGATTGTGAAGGGCTCACAGCTCACTTTTATGTCAAACAGAGGGAGTACAGGGGACGATTCCTTGATTGTGATGGGCTCAGATATCGTCATTATGTGAAACTGAGGGAATATAGGGGCCTATTCCTAGATTGTGAAGGGCTCACAACGCTCCCTATGCTGCCTCAGTTTGACATAAAGCCGATCTGTGAGCCCTTCACAATCTGAGAATCGACTGCTATACCCTATCAGTTTAAATAAAGGTGAGCTGTGAGCTCTTCACAATCTGGGAATCGAGCCCTATATCCTCTCAGTTTGACATAAAGACGAGCTGAATGTCCTTCACAATCTGGGAATCGGCCCCCTACCCCCTCATTTTGAGAAAGAGACAAGCTGATTGCTCATCACAATCTAGGAATCGATCCTTATACTTGCTAAATAGAACAACCTTAATACGCTAAATAATTCCCATTTTATAATGATGAAAATACTACTAAAACACAAATTCCCAGATTGTGATCATTCCCAGATTGTTCAGGTCGCACAATCTGCAAATTGTTTAAACAATCTAGGAATTCTTAGATTGTGAGCAAACAATCTGCAGATTGTTCGAACAATCTGCAGATTGTGATATACCCCAGATTGTTCGTAACATAGTCAGTGGTTTTTGTCCATTTTTTTTTCTTGAAAATGACTCTTTCAGCTTTCAACATTTGATATGTATTTAAATTAAAACAATCATATGTACAATGAAACGAAACCTTTACAAACATTTAATTCTGATAACTTACTGACCACGAACAAAACTTTGGTTTTATTAACATAATGATTTTTTTGAATGCCACAAATTTTTTTTGATTAATATCAAATTATAGTTTTTTTTAAAACATGATTTTCTTTAAAGACGTGGCATACAGAAATCAACATAAAATTTTAAGCACATTCTTTATACTTTATATTCTGAGGGGTATTTTGAATAAATCTAAAATTGCATCACATTGGGAGGTAGCTGAAAACATGAATTATTCAAATTTATTCTAACTTAACAAATAATAATGTGTTTTGTCTGATGAAATTTTAAGGACTAAAATATCTCAATTTCAAAGAAAAAATCCAACATATTTCCTTAATAACAAGATTAAATTTAAGAATAACAAAATATTCCTAAGTCACATTTGAAATAAAAGGTGTAAATTATTCCAATGCTTACCTCATAATATTCACAGAAAGTTACCCTTTTCTTTTCAATTATGTATAATAGTAGGAAAGTTACCTTTTTCTTTTCAATATTAAATAATAGTAGGAAAGTTACCCTTTTCTTTTCAATATTAAATAATAGTAGGAAAGTTACCCATTTCTTTTCAATTATGAATAATAGTAGGAAAGTTACCCTTTTTCTTTTCAATATTGAAAAATAGTAGGAAAGTTACCCTTTTCTTTTCAATAATACATACTACTAAGAAAGGTTTGATGTTTTCTCCCACCATTGCAATAACTTCAAAAATGTCATGTAATTTTTTGTTTTTCGTGGTCACTGAGAGAAAGGTCCTGCTTTGATTTAATTGGAAGTTAACAATGAGATCTCACCTTCAACGTTATTCGAATCCTACCTTGAAAGAGCTTCACTGCCAAATAAAATCTCAAGCCAGAGTATGACTAACCATATAAAGCTTTACATAGAATTTCAGATGTATTTAATACATTTATAACGTTATCTTGAAGTGCATTAAATATTCAACAAATGCAATAATGCACCATTAGAATATTATCTTTTATTTCTCTTTTGTTTTCTCTAATAGACAACGAAACAATTTAATCAAGAAAAAATTAAAGATAAGTTCCAGTATGGCTATTTCAAATTTGAGGCTATGATTCTAAGACAATTTTGAAGGGAAACTTTAGTTCTTTTTTCAAGTGTTTTTAGATTGTTATGAGATTATGTTTGTGCACATACATTTTTCATATCGAGTTTTAGGAGCAGATACAGTAAACTTTATATCGAAAGTGTTTTCATATCGCTCGTTGTATTTGTTTCAAAGTAAATAATTGTTTTAACACGTGAATTCTGTTTCTCTGAACTACTTGATAAAGGACCAACAATGGTATGTTGTAAAACATCTCGAAACATATTACTTTAATAACATCTAAAGTCAAATAATATAAAAACTGACCAAAGAAACTTCTTTACATGATTTCAAACTAATGCTGCTAAACAAATTGTCATCTCCTTTCCCTTGCCGGATCCCCAGTAGATAAGAATACAGGGATCCGGAGCCGGTTCCCTCATATATTTTAACATATTGTTTACATGATATTGTCATATAAAGGCCATATGCATTTATAAAGAAAATAACTGTTGAGTTCTACACTCTCAAAACATGTCTTTGTGAAAGTTTGTTAGCCAAAGGTGACAAAGTCAGGTTCAAATGATTAATGTTTTGGTGATGAGATTTAAATTGACATACAATTTTTAGAAAAACAGTTTTTAATCGGAATCAGAATTAAAGAGGTCATTTCGTATTAAAATATATTCAAAATATTTTCTGAATTAACCAATGTAAGGTTCACTATTCAGCACCAATTGTCACACTTGAATGCACACTCATCACACCTGTTGGTCAGTACACTTATCAACTTGCCTAATTACGGTATTACATTAGTGTATATATTGTAAATGAATTCGCTTTAGGTAGTATGGATCACATATAGTTTATGCAAAACTTTATTACACAAAATAAAATGAAAAATAAATCTATTCAATTATTACAAACGCACACAAACATAAATATATAAACAATCATATATACATATATACAAATATGTATGCACCTGAGGGTAGTGTTCGTAGATATTTCAAAGTATAAGTCAAAGTCAAAGATGTTTATTGTATGAGAGGCCTCCAGCCCATATACATTGGAGTTACATGCAATAGAGTTAAATAGTTCAATTTCAAAGTATAGCTACAACATAGATTTTAACAGATTATCTCTCATTGATATTGCATAGGTAACATATTGGGAAAGCTTGAGAATGCTTTCATCAGAAGAAAGAAGTTTTTTTAAAGCTATCAGTGGAGGCTTAGAAAAGTAACTATCTGGGATATACTGTTTACGCAAATCTTCGAGTGGTTGACAAACAAACAAAAAGTTTATTTCGTTTTCAATACCCTTTTTACATAACGGGCATATTCTTTTGCTTCTATAGATCGACCTTTGTCTTCCTTCATTGATCATTAAGTTTGACAATCCTAACCTGAAGGGAATTAATGAACGCCTTAGCTTCTTAGATCTTAACTGCAGTAAGTATTTTTCCGGTTGGAGTAAGGTTTTAAAAATTCGATATGAATCGTATCTTGAACTATTATGTAATGTCGACTGCCAATCTTGGTTAAACATACCAATAGTTGTTTCACGAAAACGATACAGGAAAAGCCTTATATCGCCGACTGTCTGACTAAGCCATACAAAGCCATAACCATGAGAAAATAAAAGATTGCGTATATGAGATGCCCATGTTGTTTTACCAAGATCATCCAAGTGAACAAGCATATTATAAGCTTTTTTCGGTAATCTATTTTCTTGCATACATAAAATGTTTATCTAAAACATATAAAGGATATCTCCCGCATTCTCCATATACCATACATGTTGGGGTCAACTGACCAACACAAAGGAACTTTTTACAAGCCAATAGATGAACCTCCTCAATGCTATCAAAACGTTGGAATCCCCATATTTCTGAACTATAAAGTAAAATTGGTTTAATTTGAGAATCAAAAAGTTTGAAGTGTATCTTTGGTGTCAAAACACCAAAATTATGCATAATTGACAACAAACTGATTAAAGCTTTCTTACCGTTTAACGCTAATTCATCAAGCGACTTTTTCAAATTGACTGTTGTGTTGAACATAAATCCAAAATACGTATATTGAGTTCTTACAATCACGGGCTGATCATCATAAAACCATCTTTCTTTTATTGATATCGGTCCCCCTTTTCTAAAAACCACAATGTTTGTTTTATCCATATTTACTGATAGATTATAAGTTTTAAAGTAACATTCTAAAATATTTAACTGGTTTTGTAGCCCAACTACTGATTCTGAAATAAGGACAACATCGTCAGCAAATAAAAGTATAAACATTTCTAACAGATCTGGAAACATTTGAACACCATGTTTTCCGTTTGCGGTAATATTGTGATATAGATCATTAATAAAGAACGAAAAAAGAATAGGACTAAGAACACAACCTTGTCGTAAGCCTATTGGGCAATCAAAGAAATCAGTCACATTATTGCCACAACGTACACAAGCTTTAACATTTTCATACATTGTTTTCAGTAACCTATACATCTTTCCCTTCAGACCAGCATTGTTAATACAGAACCATAGTTTGAACTGTCAACAGAATCAAACGCCTTCTGAAAATCAACAAATGCAACATATAGTTTACGCTTACGTCGAGACAAAGTTTTTTGTATTAGTGCAAACAGTGAAAATATATGGTCTGTTGTTGAATATTGTTTTCTAAAACCAGTTTGCGATACCGGGATAATATCATTCATATTTGACCACTTAGAAAGTCTGTCATTAAGGATGGTGTTGAAAACTTTACACAAGATACTCATAAGCGAAATACCTCTATAATTATCAGGATTTGAACGATCTCCTTTCTTATGCAGAGGAATAATCACTGGCATTGCCAAGTTAGATATACAAAGTCATGTATACACCTGCACAAAGGTAATTGCAAAATTGTCAGATTTCATAAAATACATGAAACCCATTCTGTGAGTGAAATCATTTACTTTCTTTAACTCTTTAACGCCGAGACAGCTTCACGGCTGAACGCCTGGGCTGCTGACCACAGACGCTGCTCGCTGTAGCGAAACCAATTAGGTCAAAGCATTTCGAGGGCGAGTGTTGAACGGAAACTGTCTAGCCTTGTACCACAAACTCTTGATTGTTTTATTGTTTCGTGAAGATCAAATGCAGGTGCTGAATGTGGATACTTTACAGGAATATAACAGCTGATATTTCACAATTGAGTTTTTATCTTGCGGTCCGATTTCATTTCATAAACATATTCAAAGATGATCATAAGAATGAGAGAGAGTGAAATTGTTTTCATTGTCTCACCAAATACAATTGACAAGTAAACTGCATAAGATATCGCACCTTCTATATTGGTCAAAAGCTTCTAAGAGACAATTTCTCTAACTTATACATAAACAACAGTACTTAAAGAACAACAAAAAATAAACACAGACACACACACTTACATATCATGCTATAAATAGTATATACATAACCAAATATCACTTATAAGCGTTTGCCAATCTTCATGTTAGAATGTCTTTCTCAATCTACCACTACAGTGATTTGATGGCAGCATAATGTTTACACGAATTTCACATATGTTGATTTACATGCATTTTTATTTGTAAATACAAATACTGCATGTCTACACACCATGTTAAGTGTATACAGTGTGTCAATATTTCAACTATATTTCAACTATAATGAATCTATCATGAAGGGATAGAACGTAAGTAACATTAACGAATATAATAGTAGTCGAATTATTAGATACAAATATATTCATATGAAGAATTGACTTGTTGTTGACATACCTATTAAAAGTGCATGTTACATCTCTTCACAGGTTAGCTATATTTTTAAGGGTATCATTCTGTTGCGACGACATCGACTCCAAGTATAATTTTGAATGTGCAAAATATATGTACCGCGAATTAAATCAATTATTTGAATTAAAAGAATTCAAATAGAATTGAATTGTCATCTTTACAAAGTAACTATTTTACATATGGAAGATTTCATCAAAAATTGAATGCTTAAATACAAAACTCGAATCCATCAATTACAGGTGATACTTGTGAATATGTATAGAATGGGCGTAGCTCCATGAAGAAAATTGTCCAATGATGTAACCTAAACTTTTTTCTACAATTGTTGCGTGACAAAGATTAGCGGCGCGTATACAGGTGTATTCCTACGTGATTCTTCCTGTATCGGTTTTTCGTCAAAAGAGACTGACTTTATTGCATCGAATAAAAAAGGTTATTGCCGTTTAGTGACTTGAATCACCCAGCGCTCTGATAAATAAATAATGGGATCTAATGTGGATCTATAGCATATTGTCGAATAAAAAACATGTATATGCTAGATTTATTATTGTTACAGGACCGTTATTGACCGTGCTTGATATACGATGCGCTCAGCATGTTCAGTAAAGCATTACTCGAATAAACTCTTATATTAATAATAGTATTAAAAGTAGAATAACACTTGCGATCAAAATATCAATTACATGCAATAATCAAATTGATAGGTCATGACATAAGACTAAAGTGATGCATTCAAGAAGTAAAGATAAAATCAAAGTGTAACTTTCATTAGCCTCAAATTCTTCACAAATGATTTATGAATAGATGTACATAAATGTATATAATAAAGCTTCCTTTCGTTTCGCCTTAGATATATGAATTCAATGCGTTTTACAGATCAAATGTATCTAACACTGTTTCAAAATTGGTAACTTCACAAAGACTCCAATCGTTTCATCTGATTTAATAAACCTTTTTTAAGTATTTATTTTTCCCTTCCAAGACCCACTTATGCAGAATGTTTTCATTTACCAAACGTATTATATTTTTGCTCAAAGAGCAACGATTTTCAATTCTTCTTGCTTTCCTGAGGATAGCATCATACTTAAGAAACTCGTTTTCTTCATTTACTATATTAAAATCTATATGCCTACACCCTGAGAAAAAGATTTATGAGATTACTATAATTATGTTTCTTAATAATTGTTATGGCAACTAGATTTAGTAGTAAATGGGAATTATTTAGCTTATTAGCTTATTCTATTTAGCAAGTATAAGGATCGATTCCTAGATTGTGATGAGCAATCAGCTTGTCTCTTTCTCAAAATGAGGGGGTATGGGGGGCGATTCCCAGATTGTGAAGGACATTCAGCTCGTCTTTATGTCAAACTGAGGGGGTATAGGGGCTGATTCCCAGATTGTGAAGGGGTCACAGCTCACCTTTTTTTTAAACTGAGAGGGTATAGCTGTCGATTCTCAGATTGTGAGGGGCTCACAGATCGGCTTAATGTCAAACTGAGGCAGCATAGGAATCCATTCCCAGATTGTGAAGGGCTTACAGCTAACCTTCCCAGATTGTTAAGGGCTCATAGCGCATCTTTATCTCAACTGACAGAATATAGGGGTCAATTCTCAGATTGTGAATGGCTCACATCTCGCCAATATGTCAAACTGAGACTGTGAAGGGCTCATAATCCGCCTATATGTCACACTGGGGGAGGGCTCACTGCTCACTCAAACTGACGGAGTATAAGGATCGATTCTCTGTGAGGGGCTCACAGCTCGCCTTAAAGCAAACTGAGGGGGGTATAGGGGTCGATTCCTAGATTGTGAAGGGCTCACAGCTCACCTTTATTTAACCTGAGAGGGTATAGCAGTCGATTCTCAGATTGTGAAGGGCTCACAGATCGGCTTTATGTCAAACTGAGGCAGCATAGGGGTCAATTCTCAGATTGTTAAGGCCTCACATCTCGCCTATATGTCAAACTGACAGAGTATAGGGATCGTTTCTCAGATTTTTAAGGGCTCATGACTCGTCTTTATGTCAAACTGAGAGGGTATAACAGTCGATTCTTAGATTGTGAAGGGCTCATAGCTCGCCTATAAATCAAACTGACGCAGTATATGGGCCGATTCCTTGATTGTTAAGGGCTCATAGCGGATCTTTATTTAAACTGACAGAATAAAGGGGTCAATTCTCAGATTGTGAATGACTCACATCTGGCTTATATGTCAAATTGACGGAGTATAGGGATCGATTCCTAAATTGTGAAGGGCTCACTTTTCGCCTCTATGTCAAACTGAGGGAATATATGGATCGATTCTCAGATTGTGAAGGGCTCATAGCTCGCCTATAAATCAAACTGACGGAGTATAGAGGTCGATTCTCAGATTGTGAAGAGCTCACAACTCGCCTATATGTCAAACTGAGGGGGTATAGGGGTTGATTCCCAGATTGTGAAGGGCTCACATTTAATCTATATTTAAACTGAGAGGGTATAGGAGTCAATTCTGAGATACTGAATGGCTCATAGCTCGCCTATATATAGAACTGAGAGGGTAGAGGAGTCATATATAAATGATACCAACTGATTTCTATAGCTCTTTAATTAAATCTGTACCAAATGCAAAGGCTGAGAATGCTTAATATACTGTAAAATCATTTATTTTCGCGGGGTGTTATTTTCGCTCATATTTTCGTTTGTGTGCGTTTGTAATAATTGAATAGATTTATTTTTCATTTTATTTTGTGTAATAAAGTTTTGCATAAACTATATGTGATCCATACTACCTAAAGCGAATTCATTTACAATATATACACTAATGTAATACCGTAATTAGGCAAGTTGATAAGTGTACTGACCAACAGGTGTGATGAGTGTGCATTCAAGTGTGACAATTGGTGCTGAATAGTGAACCTTACATTGGTTAATTCAGAAAATATTTTGAATATATTTTAATACGAAATGACCTCTTTAATTCTGATTCCGATTAAAAACTGTTTTTCTAAAAATTGTATGTCAATTTAAATCTCATCACCAAAACATTAATCATTTGAACCTGACTTTGTCACCTTTGGCTAACAAACTTTCACAAAGACATGTTTTGAGAGTGTAGAACTCAACAGTTATTTTCTTTATAAATGCATATGGCCTTTATATGACAATATCATGTAAACAATATGTTAAAATATATGAGGGAACCGGCTCCGGATCCCTGTATTCTTATCTACTGGGGATCCGGCAAGGGAAAGGAGATGACAATTTGTTTAGCAGCATTAGTTTGAAATCATGTAAAGAAGTTTCTTTGGTCAGTTTTTATATTATTTGACTTTAGATGTTATTAAAGTAATATGTTTCGAGATGTTTTACAACATACCATTGTTGGTCCTTTATCAAGTAGTTCAGAGAAACAGAATTCACGTGTTAAAACAATTATTTACTTTGAAACAAATACAACGAGCGATATGAAAACACTTTCGATATAAAGTTTACTGTATCTGCTCCTAAAACTCGATATGAAAAATGTATGTGCACAAACATAATCTCATAACAATCTAAAAACACTTGAAAAAAGAACTAAAGTTTCCCTTCAAAATTTCTTAGAATCATAGCCTCAAATTTGAAATAGCCATACTGGAACTTATCTTTAATTTTTTCTTGATTAAATTGTTTCGTTGTCTATTAGAGAAAACAAAAGAGAAATAAAAGATAATATTCTAATGGTGCATTATTGCATTTGTTGAATATTTAATGCACTTCAAGATAACGTTATAAATGTATTAAATACATCTGAAATTCTATGTAAAGCTTTATATGGTTAGTCATACTCTGGCTTGAGATTTTATTTGGCAGTGAAGCTCTTTCAAGGTAGGATTCGAATAACGTTGAAGGTGAGATCTCATTGTTAACTTCCAATTAAATCAAAGCAGGACCTTTCTCTCAGTGACCACGAAAAAAAAAAAATTACATGACATTTTTGAAGTTATTGCAATGGTGGGAGAAAACATCAAACCTTTCTTAGTAGTATGTATTATTGAAAAGAAAAGGGTAACTTTCCTACTATTTTTCAATATTGAAAAGAAAAAGGGTAACTTTCCTACTATTATTCATAATTGAAAAGAAATGGGTAACTTTCCTACTATTATTTAATATTGAAAAGAAAAGGGTAACTTTCCTACTATTATTTAATATTGAAAAGAAAAAGGTAACTTTCCTACTATTATACATAATTGAAAAGAAAAGGGTAACTTTCTGTGAATATTATGAGGTAAGCATTGGAATAATTTACACCTTTTATTTCAAATGTGACTTAGGAATATTTTGTTATTCTTAAATTTAATCTTGTTATTAAGGAAATATGTTGGATTTTTTCTTTGAAATTGAGATATTTTAGTCCTTAAAATTTCATCAGACAAAACACATTATTATTTGTTAAGTTAGAATAAATTTGAATAATTCATGTTTTCAGCTACCTCCCAATGTGATGCAATTTTAGATTTATTCAAAATACCCCTCAGAATATAAAGTATAAAGAATGTGCTTAAAATTTTATGTTGATTTCTGTATGCCACGTCTTTAAAGAAAATCATGTTTTAAAAAAAACTATAATTTGATATTAATCAAAAAAAATTTGTGGCATTCAAAAAAATCATTATGTTAATAAAACCAAAGTTTTGTTCGTGGTCAGTTAGTTATCAGAATTAAATGTTTGTAAAGGTTTCGTTTCATTGTACATATGATTGTTTTAATTTAAATACATATCAAATGTTGAAAGCTGAAAGAGTCATTTTCAAGAAAAAAAAATGGACAAAAACCACTGACTATGTTACGAACAATCTGGGGTATATCACAATCTGCAGATTGTTCGAACAATCTGCAGATTGTTTGCTCACAATCTAAGAATTCCTAGATTGTTTAAACAATTTGCAGATTGTGCGACCTGAACAATCTGGGAATGATCACAATCTGGGAATTTGTGTTTTAGTAGTATTTTCATCATTATAAAATGGGAATTATTTAGCGTATTAAGGTTGTTCTATTTAGCAAGTATAAGGATCGATTCCTAGATTGTGATGAGCAATCAGCTTGTCTCTTTCTCAAAATGAGGGGGTATGGGGGGCGATTCCCAGATTGTGAAGGACATTCAGCTCGTCTTTATGTCAAACTGAGGGGGTATAGGGGCTGATTCCCAGATTGTGAAGGGGTCACAGCTCACCTTTTTTTTAAACTGAGAGGGTATAGCTGTCGATTCTCAGATTGTGAGGGGCTCACAGATCGGCTTAATGTCAAACTGAGGCAGCATAGGAATCCATTCCCAGATTGTGAAGGGCTTACAGCTAACCTATATATGAAACTGAGAGTGTATAGTAGTCGATTCTCAGATTGTGAAGGGCTCACAGATAGGCTTTATGTCAAACTGAGGCAGCATAGGGGTCAATTCTCAGATTGTGAATGGCTCATAGCTCACCTTTATGTCAAATTGAGGGAGTATAGCGGCCGATTCTCAGATTGTGAAGGGCTCATAAAAATGCTTTATGTCAAACAGAGGCACCATAGGGGTCAATTCTCAGATTGTGAAGGGCTCACAGCTCGCCTATAAATCAAACTGACGCGGTATATGGGGCCGATTCCCAGATTGTTAAGGGCTCATAGCGCATCTTTATCTCAACTGACAGAATATAGGGGTCAATTCTCAGATTGTGAATGGCTCACATCTCGCCAATATGTCAAACTGAGACTGTGAAGGGCTCATAATCCGCCTATATGTCACACTGGGGGAGGGCTCACTGCTCGCCTTTAACTCAAACTGACGGAGTATAAGGATCGATTCTCTGTGAGGGGCTCACAGCTCGCCTTAAAGCAAACTGAGGGGGGTATAGGGGTCGATTCCTAGATTGTGAAGGGCTCACAGCTCACCTTTATTTAACCTGAGAGGGTATAGCAGTCGATTCTCAGATTGTGAAGGGCTCACAGATCGGCTTTATGTCAAACTGAGGCAGCATAGGGGTCAATTCTCAGATTGTTAAGGCCTCACATCTCGCCTATATGTCAAACTGACAGAGTATAGGGATCGTTTCTCAGATTTTTAAGGGCTCATGACTCGTCTTTATGTCAAACTGAGAGGGTATAACAGTCGATTCTTAGATTGTGAAGGGCTCATAGCTCGCCTATAAATCAAACTGACGCAGTATATGGGCCGATTCCTTGATTGTTAAGGGCTCATAGCGGATCTTTATTTAAACTGACAGAATAAAGGGGTCAATTCTCAGATTGTGAATGACTCACATCTGGCTTATATGTCAAATTGACGGAGTATAGGGATCGATTCCTAAATTGTGAAGGGCTCACTTTTCGCCTCTATGTCAAACTGAGGGAATATATGGATCGATTCTCAGATTGTGAAGGGCTCATAGCTCGCCTATAAATCAAACTGACGGAGTATAGAGGTCGATTCTCAGATTGTGAAGAGCTCACAACTCGCCTATATGTCAAACTGAGGGGGTATAGGGGTTGATTCCCAGATTGTGAAGGGCTCACATTTAATCTATATTTAAACTGAGAGGGTATAGGAGTCAATTCTGAGATACTGAATGGCTCATAGCTCGCCTATATATAGAACTGAGAGGGTAGAGGAGTCATATATAAATGATACCAACTGATTTCTATAGCTCTTTAATTAAATCTGTACCAAATGCAAAGGCTGAGAATGCTTAATATACTGTAAAATCATTTATTTTCGCGGGGTGTTATTTTCGCGCAAACATAAAAAATGACTGACTCGCGGGGTTTAATTTTCGCGCACATCGACCTAGCAGTAGGAAAAATTTAGTGAGCATGCACCGTGCAGCAAAGATTACAGTGAAACTAGTATTAATTAACTTATAAAAACAAGTAATTTGATTTTAGTAAGAATAATTGCGAATATATATTTTCACCAATGTACTTGATATCTTAATCGTTTCATGTTTGTTTCAGGAGAAGCATTTATATAGGCATTTGTTGCCTGTTTACTAATCCTTTTTCCTTTTTGAATATATATATTCTGATTATTTTGTATTACATGTTTCATGGAAATTTAATACTGTTTAAATCACACAGAAGAAATTAGTTGTTTGCCACTCCCGTCACTTTGGTCGCAGCCAGAGTAGAGACGATGCCATTATATGCTTTAAACATATTTATTCATGATATATTACATGAAGGGATTGGCCAACAAGCTCAAAAGAGCTTATTTTAAGGCCACTCCAATATAATCACATATGTAAATATATACAAACAAATTAAAGTGAGTGACGTATGACAAATCGTTATTCAATTTCAAAGAATTATACACTGATAATGCATGTATACCATTTGTTTATTTGGCAGTCGTTAGAAAATGAATGTGCTTATGAAATTTCAAATCGATCAGACTTCATGATATAGTTGTGAATCGAGTTCAGTAAAATTTATAGGTCAATTTTTGTGAGAGATGGACATCCCCGCAATATTGTATTGGTAGAAAATCCTTTCAAATAAAATAATGCCATTATATGACTCTCCGTGCAGCGTAGTAAATAATCCACTCTAAATAAAATATTGTTAAAATATTGAATCATGAACAGATAATGAATAAATCAAATAAAACATTTCTTTGTAAAATTCACAAAGTGATATTACGGAAAATATTAAAAACGTTACAGAAAAACATGTGTCAAAATATTGACCAATGGTGTGACCGAAGAGCAATTAAACATTTTACTCCAGTCAATTCATTATTGCATAAGTACTAGCCCCATGATATCGTGCGATAGATAAACATCAAATTACAGAGAGGAAGTTAATGTGATTGTACGCGATTGACGCGCAAGTCTGAGTAGAGACGCGACACAGTGACACGTTGCTTTGATTAGCAGACCCAGCTAGACATCTGGTCTAATTATTGACGATAACAGAAAATGCTAACTGTTCGAGTATCATAAATTTTATAAATTCATATATCTAAAAACTTTTCATATACAAACTCAAAAGATTAAGTCAAACTTAAGTCAAATAAGCGAGAATGAAGAATAAAATTTCGGTGTAATTAACTTTTCAGATAATAAGTTTACTTTTCATAGTGAATTGTTATTTGACTTCCATATGCAAACCTTTTACACATATAAGAAATAATTCTTGCTTCTACATAAATAGTAACACCCTCCTAACAGTGTTATACGGGTGACCGCAAACTACATGTATGATTAATGAAAATCTAAAATGGCAGAATCGATATACAAGTTTAGTTTTCTACCTCAACATATTCACAATATGTGAATTGAACCCTCTACTAGCTAAAAACACACAAAAAAGCAATGCCCTTCACAATCATGGAATCGGCCCCTATACTCCCTCAGTTTGACATAAAAGCGAGCTGTGAGCCCTTCACAATCTGAGAATCGACCCTTATACTCCGTCAGTTTGAGTTAAAGGTGAGAACGGAGCCCTTAACAATCTAGGAATCGACCCATGTACTCTCTCAGTTTGACATATGGGCGCGCTGTGAGCCCTTAACAATATGAGAATCGACTTCTATATTTCCTCTCAGTTTAAATAAAGGTGAGCTATAAGCCTTCACAATATGAGAATAGATCCCTGTACTCTGACAGTTTGACATTAACGCGAGCTATAAACCCTTCACAATCTGAGAATGGACCCATATACTCCGTCAGTTTCGCAAAATGACGATATATGAGCCCTTCACAATCTGAGAATAGACCCCTATACTCCCTCAGTTTGAGTCAAAGGTGAGCAGTAAACCCTTCACAATCTGAGAATCGACTGCTATACCCTCTCAGTTAAAATAAAGATGAGCTATGAGCCTTCACAATCTGAGAATCGACCCTTATTCTCCGTCAGTTTGAGTTAAAGGTGAGCAGTAAACCCTTCACAATCTAGGAATCGGCCCCTACATTCCCTTAGTTTCATATAATGTCGATATCTGAGCCCTTCCCAATCTGAGAATAGATCCCTATACTCCCTCAGTTTGAAATACAGATGCGCTGTGAGCCCTTCACAATCTAGGAATCGACCCATATACACCCTCAGTTTCACATAATGACGATATCATAGCCCTTCACAATCTGAGAATCGACTGCTATAGCTTCTCAGTTTAAATAAAGATGAGCTATGAGCCTTCACAATCTGAGAATCGATTCCTATACTCCCTCAGTTTGACATATAGCCGCGCTGTGAACCCTTCACAATCTAGGAATCGGCCCCTATATTCCCTCAGTTTCACATAATGACGATATTTGAGCCCTTCGCAATCTGAGAATCGACCTCTATACCTCTCAATTTGATATAATGACGATCTGTAAGCCCTTCACAATCTAAGAATCGATCCCTGTACTCCGCCATGAACCTGTCACAATCTATGACTTGACAACTATTCTCCATCATTCGGATGCATACCCAAATAAAAACCTAAATAAACTAAACAATTCTCATTTTATAATGCAAGATGTACTACAAACAAGCAAATTCCCAGATTGTGATAATTCCCAGATTGTTCAGGTCTCACAATCTGCAGATTGTTTAAACAATCTAGGAATGAAAAAAATTCCTAGATTGTTCGAACAATCTGCAGATTGTGATCATTCCCAGATTGCACAGAACATCAGCATTGCCTTTGTTGATTACAAATGAAACTAAACGTTAACGAATCCTCAGCTGCAGTGGAAAAAGGATGTCATTACAAATTCAAAACAAACAAATCTTTAATCATTTTGGAAGAGTAGATGACAAATTGACCAGAATTTCATGAATTTCGTATAATTACAAGTTGAGTATGTGTTGTATTTGTCGATGTTGTATGCGTTTTTTGATGTCCTTTTTAATGCTACTAAAAGTTGGTTTCATCTTGATATTTTTAGATTTGAATATATTATATTTCACGATAGTTATGATCATATTCAGTATTCTATTTCTTTTTTTCCGGATATCCGAAACATATAAACAAATTTTATAGTTCTATCTTAGCACCTGTAACATCTTCTAACCATTCTTTGAGTTTATTCCAAATCTCAACTACATATTGACAATCGTAAAACAGATGGATTATAGTTTGGCTTTCATTTTCACATAAATTACATGTATTTGTATCTTTAATGTTCATCTTATGTAAGGGATCATGTGTAGGTAAAATTCTATGTAGAATAGAATATTGAAACCATGTTAATTTGAGCTAAGGTTAGATGTAAAAGGTACTTTGTGTATTATTTTCCATTCTTCTTCATAAATCGAGCATTTCAGAACTTTTTCCTATTTCCATTTATATTTACAGTCATTTTCTTTACTTGGTTTTTCTTGCAAGATGTCGTAGAAGGCTCTGCATCCCTTTCTCTTAGTAACAATATCTTCAATTAAATACGGGATGAACGGGGTGTTAAGTTTTCTATTTACAGAGACATTTGATTTTTTAAAGTACCCCTTTATTGATTGAACAATACCCGCCTAATCCAGAAAGTTTAACTTATTACACATGTGTTCTGAATATCTTAATGAGATAATTTTGGTTATTTGAAACAAGTGTTGTGTAACCAGTTGAAAGTTATTCAACGAATGTTGTGTAACCAAAACAGGTTATTCAACGATAGTGACGTCATAATGCCGAACTACTAACAATCGAGTGAGTACAAGTGATCTTTCTGTTGCAACCTCAATATTTCAGATTAACATCACACCTTTATTCAAGCAGTTATCAGCAACAAAACACAACCAAACATCACATTAAATTTGTGAATAATAAAATATTGACGTAGGTTATTTTTGGAAAAAGTATTATTTGTGTTGAAAGTTATTCTTAAGGGTGAATTTCGTCGATGAAGCAGTCGATATCTTCCTTTAGCGCTTTGTTACATCCTGAACGTAGAGTGCACAAAAACTACAGTACGCTGTCGATCAACCGCGACAATGACTTGAGTCATATTTCAAGTCACCAATCTACTTTCCTTTCTCTCACACTCGTCGAATCATGTACAATTGTCCAGAGCAATCAGACAACCAGTTACGTACAGGAGTACCGAGCTCTTGCAGTCCATCTTCTCAGCACCAATATATGGTGGTACCCCAAGAAATGATAACTTCTTTGGGCCAGAAAACAAAAAAATGAGACTTGATGACCAGTAATTTCTTGTATCTAGTTGGACAGACTCGGTGTTACTTTGTTCAAACCGAGCTGCCGTTGTTCATCTATCGTTAGCAGTGACTAGTCACATTTAGCGATGACGCATCAAGTGTTCAGTGACGGAGAATGGTTGCGTTTTGATCTGTCAAGTTGTTTGCCTGTCACTGTTTATCAAGCCATTAAACCATATGCAAATATCTAAACTCATATTTCTGTTACGTATGGCCCTTTGATTCTTTTACAACTATAACGTGACCTATGTTTCAGACAAAAGAGGCAGTGTATTATTGAGCACAATGTATTCATGCCCGCTAACGTCTTTCAGTGAACATATTGAGATATTCTTAGAACAAGTTTCCTATTTTCCTGTGTGTAATAAAATATCACAAAACTCGTGGGTGTTGAATATGGAAAATATTCCAACTCAATATTTTTAAACATTTTGATTTATTCAGTTGCTTTCGCTCGTGAATAAATCAAAACGATTAAAAATATCGGTTTGGAATAATTTCCATATTCAACACCCACGAGTTTTGTAGACTCTATTTACATTGGTAGGTTTGGATAATCTTTTCATAGTCGAGAAACTTACCATCATCTTCCACAACATCATTGATAAAGAAAATACCTGCGGTTGACATGTTCTTGTTGTTTAAAGTTTTCTTGTTCATTTTTATGTTATCATTTCTCCATATTGGCTGAGATAAGAGAGCGGATTGGGTTTTAACATTATTTCCTTTTTGTTTTATAAAGTGACCCCACGCATGTAAGACATCTTTACAAAATTCATTAGTTTTTTAAGTAAATACATCATTGATAATTGATTCTTCGTTGTACTGATAGAAATCATTATGTAAAGGAGATATATTTAATTGAAACAATGTCTTTTGTTTTTATTTATCATCAGAATTATTAAGTCTTTTCACCCAGCTTATTTTTTGTGAAAGCAATGTATTTCGTATATCCGGTACTCTAAAGCCTCCTTCAGTGTAATTTTTGGTTATTATTTACGTTTGATTTTATCTGGCTTTCCTTTCCAAACAAAGTTAAAACAGAGTTTTTCGATTTCTTCGATGGTACTTTCGTTCGGGTTAGGTTATACATTAGAGACATGGTTTAACTTTGGTGAAATACGACTTTTCAGGACAGTTGTCCTTCCAAGTGGTGTGATGTCTCTTCTAAGCCAATGGTTTATTGTAATTTTAATTTTTTCAATTTATTTTTCTTGTAATTTCTCTATACCATTTCTGCTAAGTTGTGTGTAAATATTATGCCAAGGATAGTTAATTCCTTTTTTGACCAATCTAATTTATGTTCTTTGCAAAACGTTTTGTTTTAGTTTTTCAGTGAACCTTTCCATATAACTTGTGTTTTGCTAGTATTTATTTTCAAACCTGAAAATGAAGCATATTGTTCTAGAATTTGGAGTGTACTTTGAAGGCATGCTTCTGTTCCATCCAATGTCAAAGAGGTATCTTCTGTGAACTGCGAGATGAGATATTCACTTTCACCTATTTTTATTCCTTTTATCTTTTTATTGTTACGGATCATAATAAACTGTCAGGCAAAAGAAAGGTTTCACCTAAGTTGATTTAATCATATATATAAATTTCGATTACAAATGTTTTAAGTTTTAGACGTCGTACGCTAAAATCGAACAGTGCAGGCCTTTAGTTATCAATCGAAGAATACGTATGCATGTGTTTGCAATTTTTTTTGGAAATTGAAATTTTGAATTTAATTTTTTTGGAAAAGTATCTTTAATAACCTACAATTCTTAATCGATATATAAGATATGTTATACGTAAAAATCAACAAAACATACCTTGTTTTTCACACATTAACACCCTTTTAAACATGGTAGGGGTCATATTGGTGTAAATTTCATTTTTCACCCCTGTCTACTTTAGTATTACACAAAGATATCTTCACATTAATTAAACAACGATTAGTTCATATAAATTATTGTAGACATGATTAATGTTGATAATTCAATTATAAAATGCGTAACATACATTTCAAATCGTTGTAAAGTCGAAACCAACTGATGTGAAACCTTTCTTTTGCCTGTTAGTTTACTTAGAATTTCTGCACATAGGATAAAAAGATATGACGATAATGGATCGCCTTGTCTACAGCCGCGAGTTATGTTAAAAAAATCTGATGCGAAACCATTCACAAGCACACTTGAATATATATTTTTGTAAAAAGTACTAATCCATTTTCTGACATTTGGGCCAAAATTGAAAAATTTAAGAACATTCCCAATAAAGTCCCAATCAACTGAGTCAAATGCCTTTTCGAAATCTATAAGTAGGAGCAGTCCTGTGCCTCCTTTCACAAAGCCCTAAGGTGATCGTAAGTCCTTAAGGTAGCCTTCGTGCAATGTTAAAGTATGGGAGTTAAGGTTAACCTTAGTTAAGGTTGCTTTGTGAAAGCAGGCCCTGGTATTTCCATAGTTTCTGTATAATCAATGATATAAATTTGCCGCGTGCAAAAACTGCTTCGGCTTATTTCGATTTGCTTTTGTAGCAGAAGCTATCTTGTATGATACGTTTAGTAGTGATATTGGTCTCCAATTTTTTAAAAACTGCTTCGGCTTATTTCCTTCAGGTATACAGGTTATGAGACCTTGTTTTTTACTTACAGATAACTCCCCTGTTCTAAAAGACATGTTTAACGAGTGTATCAAGTACATATGTATATCAAGCCAAAATAATTTAAAGAATTCTACTGTGAAACCTGATGGGCCTGGGCTCTTATCATTTTTCATACTTTTGAGTGATGCTAACATTTCCTCGTATTGTAATTCTCCCTTGAGAGTATATTTGTCGTTATCATTAAAGATCCATTTTCATTTTTGCATAATTTTCTAAGTAATTTTAACGTATTCATTGCAAAATTAAAAAACGTTTAATTCAAACAAAACGACAATCGGACCAAAATTCATTAAAATAATTACAATTAAACGAAAGGGCATTCCCGAATCGACTTGGTATTATAAATAGAAGGGGCGTATTATTTGCAAGATCGCGAAGGATTGTGGGACGTAAACAGAGGATGTAAACAAAGATGGCCGAATCATGACGTTCGCGGAGACCGAGTCGAAAACTCTTAGAAAGTTTGGAGGTAAGGAAACGTTTTCATTTATTGGAACAGCATTTAGTTCGATAGAATATATGTTTATCTGCTCGAATAAATAATAAATAAATATCAATCATCGTGATCGGAAGCCATAACAATGAGATCGCGATAAACAGGAAGTAGGGTAAATCCTACAAATAAAACTGTGACGTCACGGATTGTGGTTTCGTTTATGGCTACGGCAAGTTTTGGAGGGTGGTATACTTTGAAATTAAAATTAAATACGTTGTCGTTGATTATAAATTCTTTTTATTGTCTCAAAAAATTGTTGAAAGATTTTTCTACAGAACTGTTTAGTCGGATGTGCGATATATGAAAACGGAGTTATTACGAATGCAAAGTTGAAAATGGATCTTTAAGCTTTGGAACCTCAAAATTTCCTAGTAACATGTACAGATCTACTGATTTACAAACATGTTTGGTATAAAGATTTTTATAATAGTGTTTTGTTTCATTTACAATTTCTTTTGTATCAGTTATGGTTGTGTTGTCTCTCGTTTCTCTAGTTTAGATATGGATTTATTTATTAAGTTTGCTTTCTCAAGGGATAAGAAATACCTTGTTGGTTTTTCACCTTCTTTTTTCCATTCACATTTAGATCTCATCATTATACCTTCAGCTTTTATGTTGTTTAACTTTTCAAGATTTTTGCTAGTTATATTGATTTCATTTAAAATCAAATCCTTTTTTTGTAATATCATCACTTTCATCGAGATCTTTCTGGAGTGTATTTAGGGTTTCATTTAATTTATTTACATATTTTTCTCTTTCTCTTTTACGTTCGGATGAATGTTTTATCGTGAATCCTCTTATCATTACGAGTAGTGTTTCGAAAAACAGCTGATCATCTATACTGAATATTGCTTTCCCTTGAGGATCTGTTCCTGTTAGATATTGCTCTTTTGTTGCGTTAATTAACGATACGTAACATTAGTCATAGAGAAGGGAGTTATTAAATTTCCAAAATCCTCTTCCTCTTTCAATGTCTTTTAATTTCAAGTTCACCCATGTTATTGAGTGATCTGATTTATAAGCCGATTCAATATTTGCATTCTCAACAGCTGGTTCTAAATGTCTAGACATTATGAAAAAATCTAATCGAGATTGTTTTATCGGTTTTCTTTGTCTCCAGGTATAATGTTCACTCCCTGGATTTGAATAACGCCATGGATCGATTGCATTATATTCCTAAATAAATGAAAGTATTACATCTCTTGCTTTTTGGTTATTTAGATGCTTGTAATTGAAAAGGTCCATTTCGGGATTTTGAACAAGATTCCAGTACCGCAAATTGAAAAATGATCCGATTCAAACTCATCAATAATTTTCAATAGGTTTTCAAAAAACGTAGGGTTATCTGTATTTGGCCCATAAAGTGTTATTAAGGTGATTGTTTTTTCGTAAATCTCTGATATTTTCATAGAAGAAAGATGTAGAAATAAAAGAAATTATATACAATACAACGAGAATGCATTCGTTAGTAAAGACAGACTACATGGTGGATGCATTTATTGTGAAAGGCTTCCAGTTTCTAGAAAACGGGGAAAAGGCTCGTGCTTTGCGTGTGGTGTACATTGCAAACGCGAGTTGGTGTTTGGTAGCATGCTGAGAATGAATACCATGAGATTGCTTTGGAATGTGTTACATTGACAATGTCATTACAAATGTAGTATTGGAAAAACTGCGGTCTGTACTTTATCATCTATGATTCGATGTAATTGGTTGGTAAGTTTAATTTATATTGATTGTTTTTGAATACATGTAATGATGTGGTGTATATTTGACATTTCCTTTTTCCTTACTGCTAAGAAAAGGATTTATATGTAAACAATGATAACATATACTTTCAAAAGCGTCTGAGGAAAGATATAAGAATAGAAACCTTCATTTCAAAATCTAATATCATCGATAATTAAATATATATTTACATATACTAGAATGATTCTGCGCTGTGAGGCTGCATATCAGTATCTCTCTCTCTCTCTCTCTCTCTCTCTCTCTCTCTCTCTCTCTCTCTCTCTCTCTCTCTCTCTCTCTCTCTCTCTCTCTCTCTCTCTCTCTCTCTCTTGTGTGCCTTTTCACTTGTTTATGCACCTCAAACTGTGCTGAAAATTGTCAGTGTGTTGTAAAAAGGATTCAAGATAACTTCTGCAATATTGAAAATGTTGTAAATGCTGAAATGTTGCTTTTATTGACATTTTCCTACCTCATTTTTGAAATTTTCATCTCAAACTTGACCAGTGGTCAACTCACAACCCAAGCCATGGCCAGTGAGCTGGGAGATCAAACAAAGGCATTCAATCAGCCCATTGTGTACAGCAGGGATTTCCTATTGTATGTGCAAGAGTCAGTCAAACTTTCTAATCAGTGGTCACCCCCAACCGACCTGAATGGAGCTTACTTCATGAGGAAAAGGACAAAGAGAGGATGCAAAGCTGGACAAAAGAAAAAAAGGTTGAAACATAAGAAATCAAAGAAACACTGCTTCACTGAATTCCCAATTATTTTATTAAACGCGCAATCTGTCAGGAACAAATCCCTAATTTTGAATGACTTTTGTGTTGATAATGACCCTGAACTTATTGCTATCACAGAAACCTGGTTAACAGACAATGATTCATCAGTTTTGGCTGAGCTAGTTCCGTCCAACTTTGATATACTCAGTATCAACAGAGCTGGACAAAGGGGCGGTGGCATTGCTGTAATGTTTAAGCGATCTCTTGAAGTGAAGAAACTTAGATCAAAGCAGCTTTCCTCGTTCGAACACATGTACATTTCTTGCAAAGCTGGGAGTGCATCATTAAGAGTTCTTACTATCTACAGACCTCCAGTGTCTAAAAAAAACAAACATACCATCAAAGATTCCTAGTAATACTAGGAGATTTTAACATCCATGTAGATTCAGCATATGATTCCAATGCTAGAGCATTTTGCGAACTTCTGGATTCTCTCAACCTGACTCAACATGTGAACAGTTCTACCCATTCATCAGGCCATATTCTGGATTTGGTGATTTCAAAGGATGATTGTTCAATAATAAAGACTGTCGCAGTTAGTGATGAAGCAATCTCGGATCATTTTGTTGTTAAGTGTATACTAGATATACGTAAACCATCGCCCCCATGCAAGACACTTACTTTTCGAAAAACCCGAAACATCAATATCACTGACTTTGCTGATGACATTGCAACGTCGAAGTTGCATGACAAGGTCTTGGACTCACAAACTGTTAATGAGAACGTCCATGCCTTTGACGAAAATCTCAAGATTATACTTGATTACCACGCTCCCCTTAAAACTAGTTCAGTTATTATCCGTCCAAACACAGGATGGTATACTGATGACATCCGAGAGAAAAAGAAGAGTCGAAGAACAGCTGAAAAAACGTGGCGCAAAACCAAATTGGAAATCCACAGACAGATTTATAAGCAGGCTCGCAATGATCTTAAACAGAAGTATATTCTGACAAACATCAAAGAAAACAGGAAAAATCCAAGACATTTAAATCTTCTTGTGGATAACATTCTGAGGCATCATTCTAGTTCTTGTCTTCCTGAGAATAAGGACAAGGAATCTCTGGCAGCAGATTTCGCAGATTACTTTTCAGAAGGAATCCGGTTAGATCTTGAAGATATAAAGCAGTCAACCCAATCCTCTTTTGAAGAAATGTCTTTCACAGGTGAACCATTGAGGCATTTCCGAACACTAACTAGCGAAGACTTGAAACTTGCGATCTCGACGAGAAAAACCAAAACATCTTCCCAAGACACATTGCCCACATGGCTTACTAAGCTGGTAGTTAATCAGATCTCACAGCCCTTACTTGATATCTTCAACTCTTCACTTTCGTCAGGTGAGGTCCCACATTCCTACAAACAAGCTGTCATAACCCCACTTCTTAAGAAGCCAAGCCTTGACAAAAATGAGAAAAAGAACTATCGGCCAGTCTCAAATGTGTCCTTTGTATCAAAGTGCCTGGAGCAGATTGTTGCCCACAAACTCATTGGACATCTTAAGAACAATGACTTATTCGAACAATACCAGTCAGCATATAGGTCCAAGCATAGTACAGAGACGGCATTAGTCAAAGTCCACAATGACGTCATGTGCGCGATGGACAAGCGACAAGTAACACTGCTGGTTCTACTCGATCTGTCCAGTGCTTTCGACACCATCGATCATGAGATCCTTCTGCAACGAGTTAAAGAAAGGATTGGGATCAGGGATACAGTATTGAATTGGCTCAGATCCTACCTTATAGATAGATATCAAACAATTAAAGTTGACTCATTTCTCTCCAAACCCCGACTTCTGCGTTATGGTGTACCTCAGGGATCAGTTCTTGGGCCTCTTCTTTTCAGCTTGTACATCCTGCCTATTGGTGACATTGTGAGGAGACACTCCTTGAAGTTTCACCTGTACGCTGACGATAATCAGCTGTATCTATCCATCGAACCCAAAGATGCAGTAGACTGTGTTTTACAGATTCAAGACTGTACCGAAGAACTTCGTCAGTGGATGGCAGTGAATTATCTCAAGCTGAACAGTGGCAAGACCGAGTTATTGACTCTTGGATCCAGACAACAACTCTCAAAACTTCCAGAGAATCTAATCATCAGCATTGGAAAGGACAAAATCAAACCATCTGACTCAGCTAGAAATCTGGGAGTGATTTTCCAATCTTCCATGTCTCCTGAACAGCAAATCAAAGCACTCAGCAAAGCATCCTTCTATCACATCTACAATATCCAGAAAGTTCGCAAACTCCTCGACAAAAGCACCACCCAACTTCTCATGTCAAGCCTTGTTTTGTCAAAACTAGATTACTGCAACTCTCTATACTACAACATGCCAGTTCATCTTCTCAACAAACTTCAAAGAATTCAAAACTCTGCAGCTCGAGTCGTCGCCCGTGTGCCTCGTTATGAATCCATCTACCCCACACTCGGAAACCTACACTGGCTCCCAGTTTCGAGCAGAATTATATAAAAACTTCTTCTCCTGACTCACAACTGCATACATGATGTGAATCTCCCATGTACTTGAAAGATCTCCTCAATGCCCATGTACCAACCCGTTCTCTTCGTTCATCTGGTGCCATGTTCCTTACACAGCCGGCTGCAAGGTCAACTATGGGAGACCGTGCATTTGCCTTTGCAGCTCCTGTGCTCTGGAACAATCTGCCACTCTGCCTCAGAGAAATCAACACAAGAGACTCTTTCAAATCAGCCCTTAAAACATATCTGTTCAGACAATCTTTCCCATAAACTTCTCTTCTTTTCAAGCGCCGTTGAGCAATCACTGATTGGATAATTAGGCGCTCTAGAAATTCATTATTATTATTACTTTTTGTGTATGTTTTTAGGCATCTTTCACAACAAGGAATAACTTTACCTGGTATGAAAGTGTCTTTTCATGGTAAACAATTATGAAATTTTAGTTAATCATTTACAGTATGTGGTAAGTAAAAATCAAACAATTTCCCTATAAGCATAAGTAAATGCATGTCTTAGCATTCAAATACTAACTGAACACTTCGATGCATATAATGCAAGTGTGCATTTAAATGATCAAACGTATGATCAGGTTGATAAACACTTTTTATTATATGACCAGACGTATATAAAGATAACATTGTTAATAAGAATGACACACATTGACAAAGGAACTTGGCTATTTTAGCATTATATTGAAAAGTTGTTCTACTGACAGTTTTTAGTAAATGTAAATATTATTTTTGATATTTTATTGCATTCTGTTAAATGTTAAATATATGTCTTTACTCTATTATCTGCTATCATGTTCATGGTTTTATAATTATATTCATTGTCTATATGTCTTGTGTCTTGACATTTGGCCATTAAATAAGCTCTTCAGAGATTGTCGCCAAACTTATTCATGAATTGTACTTTTATGAAAAAATATGTGTAAACCAAATTGAATATTGGTGATGTGTTATGTTTCTCATATCAACATACCAAATACAATGTTAACCTTTGTTAAACTTTTGGTTTAATAAATTTTATTTTCCAATTGATTCGACAGGTGAGTCATTCATTTAGAATATGTGACCTTATATTATCAAAGGTTATGTTGACAAGGACTCTAAGTACAGTTTACGGTCTTTGTTTCAAATTTGACAAATGAAATCGTAACTTTTTGTACACCCATAGTCCTGCAGCAGTAAAGTCTTTCTCAAACACACACAGTTCTCATCACCAAAACCAAACATTTTGTGAGTTGGTTCGTGCTCACACCATCTGTCCTCTTCAAGGTAAGGCGTCCCGTCTCCCCATTTAAACTGCTTCAACTCCTTATGGTAGGTGAGGTCAATCCACGCACAGTCTGGAACCACATCACAGAGAAATAAACTATCTTTTGAAATCAAAGGGATACAAATAACTGTTTGGCTGTTCGAATGTGTGCTTTATCAATATAGTTGTTACATTTTTCCAGAAAGTATTAACATGATTCTTCAATTTGCTGTTTATGTTGTTTATTTCGCAATAAAAGCCTAAATCATGAAATAACAATTGAAACATGGTACCGACATAAATTCATAACGGTTTTAGTGACAACGTAGTTTAAACATACGCAACTCGGTTATTCTCATTTGACTGTTGGTCAATTAATTTATATTACGAAAATACAGTCGATCCAAAGTTAGAAACACTTTCACAACCAACGTGTTTTTTTCTAAATCGCCATTGTAAATGTTTTGACTGACGTTTCGGCCCGTTTCTGGCAATTCAAATATATTCTGTTGAAAATATAAGCGTCATGAGCTAGGCCAGGAAAAACATTTATAGAGGCTGCTTTAGCCCGATTGCTAATCCCTTTTCCATATAGGCCCGGAAGTAGATCTCAGTTCATTCAAAGATAATGACAAATGTCCTTGCATAAGTTCATGGTGGATTCCCAATGCTGGCAAATGAATCTCATTCCCTGATTCTTCATTCTGCTGTATATGTTGTTTATTTCGCAAATAAAGCTTCAATCATGAAATAGCAATGGTAAAATGGTACAAAAAAATTCTACTGACAAAAATTCACAACGGTTTTAGTGACAATGTAGATCAAACATACGCAACTCGCTTATTCTCATTAGACTGTTGGTCAATTAATTTATGTTACGAAAATATACTCGGTCCCAAGTTAGAAATACTTTCCCAAGCAAAGTGTTTTTTCTAAATCGCCATTGTAAATGTTTTGACTGACGCTCCGGACTACTGACAATTCAAATATAATATGCTGAAATTATAAGCCTCATGACCTAGGCCAGAAAAGACATTTGTAAAGGCTGCTTTAGCGCGATTGCTAATCTCTTTTCCATATAGGCACTGAAGTAGATCTCAGTTCATTCAAAGATAATGACAAATGTCAATGCATAACTTTGTGATGGATTCCTAAAACTGGCGAATGAATCTCATTGCCTATCCTCAAATTTCATGCAGCAAATACTCATAGAAATGAAATGTTTGATGTATACTTAGGTACGTACATGATAGACATTATATTTTATATATTTCTATTTGAATTTCAGATGTTACTAGTATAACTGTCACTGTTGTTGGACCTATGTCATTCCTACTTCATTCCAGTTCTCATAGTAGGTCTTTAAGGTCTTTTTATTTGCAGTTTGTATGTTCTTAAATATGTCTTTTTTAAAAACCAGATTCTTCCATAGTTCGAATTCCTGCTTGGGTTTTCTTCTCAAAATCTCTTGAGAAATACAAATGTAATTTTGGTAAAGTCGATAATGAGTTGAGAATTTTGTTTCTGATTGTGACAACACAAGGTATGAAGGCACAAGGAATGTGTAAGTTATGTGAATTTATTGAAAAATAGTTGCCTATGTTTTAGAGCTCTCGTCCATAGATAGTAATCTATATGTATTCCAAATATCAACCTCTTTCTATAAAACTTCAAAACTGTTGTTTATATCGTATGGACTAATGTGAAACGTAAACGATTATGTGTTGCTTTTATTACTAGTTCATTCATGTAAATGTGTTTTGTGTTTAACACATGATGAATAGCTGGGATAACATTTGACTGTGTGGATGAAGACTATGACAGAATTTATCACATCAGACATATCAACCATAATTCTTCGCATCTTGTTGATTATCTTTATACTATTGAAAACTATATGTATAAAGCTTACCGATGTGATTTCCGAGAAAGACCTGTTTGAGTGTGTCCTCATTGAAGCCCTTCTGAAACTGTGCAAGTGAACCTCCCTCTTCCTTGCATTTAGTCTTGGCATCATTGAATGAAAGGTCCTTGGTGTGGTACTTTAATTGAATTGATGTGTTCTCATATTCTTCTGGACCTGCTAGGACAAAGCAAAATGTGGGCAGTGTCTTCTTAGCACTGATATATTTAAAAGATGAACGCAGTGTGTTTCCTTGTCATGTTTCATTTAGAAAATTATAGATATTTTAACAAGATAAACCTAGTGTGTTTACTAGTTAGAGCCATGTTTTTCAGGAAAAGACTCGTAGCAATCTCCATTATATGCCTTTGGTTTAAAAAGTCATTAGGTTTATCTCCGTTTATACTCATGTCAACATTAACATTGGGAAAAGCTCTGAACTAAATATGAAATTGTGTGAATTTTGCAATATCATCTTAGTTTTCAAAATACATCCAGCCCAAAACTGGCACTGCAAGTTAACAAAATATATGTACTTATATCTTCTTAAAGTCCTCGACATATATCAATATCTTCTCAACATCAGTAACACTTCCCAGTAGTGTAAAAAATCAATGTTTAAAATTAATTAACATTAAAAGCAAATTATGTCACTATATTATTGGTCATATTCACAGAATGAATATTGTCAACAATGTGATTGAAAGCCAAATGTGGTCTAAAGGATCACAACAACGTTTTACTTACGAAACAAGAGAATACAGTTTCACCCCTGACATTTCCAGTTGCTTATAACAAATAAAATCTCAATATATGCTTCTGTGCTTTCAGCTTATTCGGTTAAACATCTTGACCAGCGGTTATTTTCACACTGCAACTATCAAGAACCAATTATCAAGAAATAATTTGGTAGAATACTTTTAACTCAAATCAAATGTCTCACCTTTCCCTTTCCTGAGTTTGACACAAACTGGTTTCCTTGATCTGCTGTATATGATACGAGACAAACTTTGACAAGTTTTCTTTGAAATACCATTTTTCTTCCAAGTGTGCTGTTCATGAAACAAATATCATAAATGGCACAAACATAGATGCTTATTCGAATGTAAGTTTTAGATTTGAATAGAGTAATTTGTAAATTAAAGATTACACAAATAAAGGAAAACTTCATATCATATTAACCTTAACTTCTCCAGTCATTGCTTGCTCTCCTGGTGGAAACTTCATTTTGCCATTGTAGCAGTCAAAACTGTCATGACGAAAGGTGTAAGATTTGCAACCAAACGTCGTTTTGCAAATCAATTCACACATTGAAATGCCAATCGGGCCACTGTGCAGCAAAGTTGTTGTCGTAATAGTTGGACAAAGCATACTAAGGAAGACCAGCCCCAACATGTTTTCGATCTGACAACAAGAAAGTTACCCTTTTCTTTTCAATAATGAATAATAGTAGGAAAGTTACCCTTTTCTTTTCAATTATGAATAATAGTAGGAAAGTTACCCTTTTCTTTTCAATTATGAATAATAGTAGGAAAGTTACCTTTTTCTTTTCAATAATGAATAATAGTAGGAAAGTAACCCTTTTATTTTCCATTATAAATAATAGTAGGAAAGTTACCCTTTTTTTCAATTATGAATAATAGTAGGAAAGTTACCCTTTTCTTTACAATTATGAATGAAAGTAGGAAAGTTGCCCTTTTCTTTTCAATTATGAATAATAGTAAGAAAGTTGCCCTTTTCTTTTCTAGTATGAATAAAAGTAGGAAAGTTACCCTTTTCCTTTTAATTATGAATAATAGTAGGAAAGTTACCTTTTTCTTTTCAATTATGAATAATAGTAGGAAAGTTACCCTTTTCTTTTCAATTATGAATAATATTAGGAAAGTTACCTTTTTCTTTTCAATTATGAATAATAGTAGGAAAGTTACCCTTTGCTTTTCAATATTAAATATTAGTAAGAAATTACCCTTTTCTTTTCAATTATGAATAATAGTAGGAAAGTTACCCTTTTCTTTTCAATTATGAATAATAGTAGGAACGTTACCTTTTCTTTTCAATTATGAATAATAGTAGGAAAGTTACCCTTTTCTTTTCAATTATGAATGAAAGTAGGAAAGTTACCCTTTTCTTTTCAATCATGAATAATAGTAGGAAAGTTACCCTTTTCTTTTCAATTATGAATAATAGTAGGAAAGTTACCTTTTCTTTTCAATTATGAATAATAGTAGGAAACTTACCTTTTCTTTTCAATTATGAATAATAGTAGGAAAGTTACCCTTTTCTTTTCAATTATGAATAATAGTAGGAATGTTACCTTTTCTTTTCAATTATGAATAATAGTAGGAAAGTTACCCTTTTCTTTTCAATTATGAATAATAGTAGGAAAGTTACCCTTTTCTTTTCAATTATGAATAATATTAGGAAAGTTACCTTTTCTTTTCAATTATGAATAATAGTAGGAAAGTTACCCTTTTCTTTTCAATTATGAATAATAGTAGGAAAGTTACCCTTTTCTTTTCAATTATGAATAATAGTAGGAAAGTTACCCTTTTCTTTTCAATTATGAATAATAGTAGGAAAGTTACCTTTTTCTTTTCAATTATGAATAATAGTAGGAAAGTTACCCTATTCTTTTCAATTATGAATAACAGTAGGAAAGTTACCCTTTTCTAGTCAATTATGAATAATGGTAGGAAAGTTACCCTTTTCTTTTCAATTATGAATAATAGTAGGAAAGTTACCCTTTTCTTTTCAATATTAAATAATAGTAGGAAAGTTACCCTTTTCTTTTCAATAATAAATAATACTAAGAAAGGGTTGATTCTTTCTCCCACCATATCCATTGCAATAACTTCAATAATAACATGTTATTTTTGGTTTTCGTGGTCACTGAGACAAAGGTCCAGCTTTGATTTGATTAGAAGTTAAAAATGAGATCTTACCTTCAACGTTATTCAAATCTTACCTTGAAAGAGCTTCACTGCCAAATAAAATCTCAATCCAGAGTATGACTAACCATATAAATCTTAACATAGAATTTAAGATGTGTTAAACAATATTCAACACATTTATAACGTTATCATTAAATGCATAAAATGTTCAACAAATGCAATAATGCAACATTAGAATAGTATCTTTTATTTCTATTTTGTTTTCTCTAACAGACATTGAAACAATTTAACCAAGAAGAAATTAAAGATAAGTTCAAATATGGCTAATTCAAATTTGAGACTGTGATTCTAAGACAATTTTAAAGAGAAACTTTACCTTTTTTCAAGTATTTTTAGATTGTTATGAGATTATGATTGTGCACATACAATTTTCATATCGAGTTTTAGGAGCTGATACAGTAAACCTTATATCGAAAGTGTTTTTATATTGCTCTTTATATTTGTTTCAAAGTCAATAATTGTTTCAACACGTGAATTCTGTTTCTCTGAACTACTTGATAATTGACCAACAATGGTAGAATCTTAAACATCTCCAAACATATTACTTTAATAACATCTAAAGTCAAATAATACAAAAACTGACCAAAGAAACTTTTTTGAAGATTCTAATAATAAAAAGTCATAATTTGATAACTGTTTTGTAGACCTTAAGAGGCACACAAGATATTATCCAGGTGTAAGAGCAAGCGTTGTTCGTTTTTTATTGACTTCTTTGAAATATGCAATAAAAAGAGAAAATCAGCGCAGTCTGTTTTTTCTGGTCGGAAAACTCTAGAACACTTTTTTTTCTATTCATAACAAACCAGAAAAAAAGTTATAATGTTTTCAAAAGTTTTGGAAAGATCAAATTACATCAATATAAAAAACATTTTTGAAGGTTTATTTGCAGCATGAAATGCTTTTCAAAACGGTTTTGAAACTAAGTCATTTGAACACGGCTAGAGCAGCTGTGAATGAGCAATCAACTTCCAAATACTACAGAATAAGCTTTAAATAAGTGTGTAATAGTTCGGGAAGCAATAGCATACAAGAGATTATTCCAATAATTCAAGAGATAGGTTTAACAGTTCTTAAGTTCTCAGATTAAGAGTTTTTTTCAAATAAAATAACATGAGAACATTGCAAGAGGTTTGCTTTAGAAATACATTGACAAAAAACACTTTTATTAATTATCAAAGAATACTGTTCAAGGGGTGTTTCTTATAATCTCACTCTCTCAAGTTCCTTTGTAAGCGTTTTTAAGAAAGCATTTTCGTTTCATTTATAAAAATAAGTAAAACTGAACTTTCTTTCTTGTCTTAATAATAATAAATAGGGTTTCAATAAATACGATATCGCCAAGACAATGTTAACTCTAAGAATATTTTCAAAAGCCAAATGTAGACAATAATGGTTGTAAGATCCAATTTCCAACTCACGTAAACGATGTGTATTTGCTGCTCTGTTGCCAACGGCTTCGTTTATCTACGCATGCGAAATAATAAAGAGAATACAATATATAATGTTTCCTTTTTAAACTTAAGACTATAGGCATTTCTTATATAAAAGTTTAACAAATACAATTTAAAAAATCGAAAAAAAGCTAAATAAAAGTTCAAGTAACTTGTATGAAGTTTGCAAAACAGTTTACTAGAAACCTAGCATTTACTTCTCTCGCATAAAGACACTCTTCCAAAATGATAGGACATATTCAGGAACAAAATTGAAAACAGCATGAATGATCTGCTGATTTTATTAGAGGTAACCTGTATATGTTAAAAAAGGGCCAACTTCCTACATTTACAAGGTACATGTGGGCGACTTATGGGTATTTGATCCACCAATCAACCGAGGCACAACACGTGCAAATGATGTGCATGTTACCAATTTCTAATCTTGTGGATTGTAACTTGAAATTCTGTAATTTGGTAGAATACTAAAGAAAGCTAACTGGCCTTTTGTGCTCGATTTCGCAGAAGCTATGTGTGGATGTATCGATCCTGGGCTTGTGAACTAGAACGAACTGAAAGAGGTCTGTCATGAACATTTTGTGTTTGTTGGCAACGGGGAACCTTCCCCGGTGTAGAACCCATTTTGAACATGCCAATAGCACGAAGACGTTGAACATGTTGAATATGTCTCATTGCAAAAGAAAATGTAAATCACTAAAGCAAAGGTTATCTTAACGGAAACAGTGGTTCAATTGGGCGATAAGTTGTTTTTTTTACCCGTGAACATGCTCTAAAAGCATGTCATGTGTACATAACATAACAAATCCTTCATTTTAATATCCCCTACTTATCAAAAGAGTTTCGTCATGCATATTGCATTTATTTCAGATAACATAACATTTATGTAATGTAGGCAAGTTATGAAAACATATTTTAAACGGATATAATTGACGTGTGCTTCATACGTTATATCACCTATGCAAAACATCACAATTCGAGTAAATTGCGCCAGTGAATAGTTGTGTCTTTCGTTTAAAAAATATAAAGTATTGAAATACTTTGAGACTCGTACTTGAAGCTGGATACGTTTTCAATGCCTCTGTTAGTTTGGCACCAGATGTTAAGTAAGTTCGGATTCAATGGATGTAAAGGTCCACTGAATTTGGCCATAGTACACCCATAGTTTGTGAGTTCCAGCCGATGGTTGCTGGTTTCGTTACAATACATAGACAAATACAACAGATGTTGCTGAAATTCTGTATGAAATGATACTAGCAGCATTGATATAAGTGAAATACTCTACTTCTGCTTTACTAATTATCCCACTTCAAATATTCCATATTTGCAGTCACCAACCTTTGAACAAGCCAATCACTAGATGGGAACATGTTTGTGTTAAATGATTAGGAACTGCTGGAACAGAGGTTGGAAAGAGCCAAGCATAGATGGAGCTATCTTTGTTAAGACAAAGTGCCAAGTTTGTCTACATCATAAATTCCGATAGGGGCTGTTCTTAAAGAAGGATATTTCGGTCATGGAATGAAAAGCCCTATTGAAAGCAATTAAAGTTTCATAAATGATCATTCGAGAAGAAAGAGGTATGCCTGTGTGCTTTGAGAAAGATAAATTTAAATCAAATGTGCACTTTGTGCCGGCTCTTGGTAGAATCTCCATTTGTATGCCATTGGTATGTGGTTTCCGAGGAGACATTGCCTAACCAATGACTCAGTCCTTAAGATGTTTACCTCCCTAAAACAAAATAGATGTCAGAGGCATTTTTCAACCAAATGCAAATCTGTATTGTACCCTCCTGCTCATTTAGAAGCCGGGTATAGGAGTCAGCTATGTTCACTGGTGCTCTTGATCAACATAGTTATAGCAAGATTTCCGAGTGTAAAAACATTTTTAATCAATTCTATATGATCAAAGATTGCAGAGGTTAAAAACGTATCGAAAAAAGGGGAAAAAATCAATATTGATGCTTTACAAGAAAGGGTTGGTGGGAGGCTCTTTTGATTTTCGAAGAATACATCAATTAAGGACATTTTCATCTCTAGTTTTTTTCATAAATGCTGCTTTGTAATTTAATCGGTAGAAATACAACTGCACAATACATGCTCTATAAATATATAAAACAAATTTTACAAGTTATAGATATTGTATGAAATGCTATTGAAATGTGTATATGATTATATCTTGTAACATATATATCTATGTCTATAGACTTTGTTTAAATTATTATATTATGTGAATGTTTGGCTGTTTCTGCTGTCTTGATTAATTAGTATTTAAATTGTTTTGTTTTGCTCTTGTACCACCGTTGGTGGCGTTATGAGTCTAATGAATGAATCTGATGATTAAAGAATGAAATTATGTGCTCTAAAGATTAACGTGTTTGTAGATGGAGGAAGGATAACAAGCTTGATCGAAACACAACACAAAGTTCAAAGTATTTTTATAGAAAAAGATGAACACAGCAATACACACTATCAATTATTCTAATATTGTAAGTACAATCCCTCCACCAACTTAGGCTATCTGCGCTCTAAAATTATCTTTTATTCATTGAAAAACGCATAAACTGCACAAAACATGATTCGATGAAAGAAGTAAATAGTTGCTTTTAAACATTAACAATTCCTTAATAGCTACTGTTTCAATTTTTTAATTTTGCCCGAATCTTTAACTTTTTAAAAGATAAATTCTTATTGTATTTACGATTACCATTTACGCATTCCTGATGTGCTTGACATAAAGTTCAAAGTTTTTTTATTCAAATGTAAAAAATATCCTTGCTATGAAATACATTTAGTTTTCAGTTTGGATTGTCAGAAGATAGTGAAGCAAACTCCACGAACAGTGGAAATCATATTAATGTGAGTTCTCATTGAAGTTTAGATATCCATCATGTAATATTTTGTTTGTAAATATCTCTGTTGAATCAAATCAAAAGCAAAGTTTATATCCTCAACAGCTTCTAATGAATGTAAATGTTGATTCACAATCAACTGTAGCTTTAGCACCTCTAAGGAGCCAGTTAAAAGTGTTTCTCTTTCTACTTACCCACGAGTTTTCTCTCTTTTTCTGGACAACACCATTGATCATTGTTGGCTGGCATTATCATCGTTGTAATTATTATCATTGTTCTTTTGATGAAAAATTCAAATGATATCCTAAATGAATTATTAGTAGTATGATCGAACATCAAAGATAATTATGTCAGCAAATTGAAAATTCCTCTTCATCGGTAAATTCCTGATAAAGTATATTTCATAGGCACAATTGAAAACAGGCCACATTGCAAATGATACTAACACAGCCTGAAATACAACATATGAGTTTCTCCACGTGAAGTGGCAAGCCGGTTTCAAAAGATGACAAACAAGAAGACTTTGTGATTTTCTTCTATATTTTCTGCGGGAGGTTTTCACCAGAACTTGTACAATAATGGCGTCCACAGGCAAGAGAAGTCGGGGATTGTGTCGTGCCTTGGCTGCGACTCCGAACCTGTCTGCCTGGTTATCGATATGGACGAGCCTTTATAGGATATGGACAATAGGGTCAAATTACATTAAAGCTACACAACAGATGTCAGTTTGAAATGTTGCATAATGTCAAGTCAGCAGGACAGCGGCCGTTCAATTACTGCCTCGAGCTCTGATTAGCGTGGCGAGGGGATGCTTTGAACCCTGCCGACTTAAGACACTTCACTGCGCATTTATAGTGCAACAAAAGATGAAATAGTTAAGCTGTGACAATACGAAGAACAGAAAGCAAGTTGCTAATATAAAAGGTTCATCTTCTGTTTTTTGTCTGTATGTCTATGGATGGAAGTAAATAGTCATATAGGTTTATTGCAACCTTAAGTTTGCTCAGATAAATAAGTTATTTTATTATATTGAGGTAGAATGTAATCAGTTAATCTGTAATCTTCTGTATTTGCGCTGAAGGATAAATTTTATTTAGTCTGACTTTGCATTTGAGCTTTTATTCTGTCAAAATTAAACATTACATAGTAGGATTTGCTTACTAACAGAACCATTGAATTAATCTTTTTCAGAACATTATCAGTTGCTTGTTGTTATTCACAAATGAAGCCTCGTTCAGACAGCTGGTTAATTTCTGTGCCAATCCCTTACTACGATCTAAAACATTACTTCAACCAATGCATTTTTTTTTTCAAAATATTTGAAATACCTTTGTAATTTCAAGTGATAATGAAACCATAAGGCCTAGCACATTTTATGTGGAGCATAATTATAGTGTAGTCATACTTTTTGGTATCTTAAACTTCTTTCTCAATTCATTTTTCATGGTTTCCATGGCAAGGCGACATAGAATTTCGTCTCGGGACCAGAAGTAAACCATAAGGCCCATTGAAGTTCATTTTTTGGAACAGTCGTCATAAGAAGTGATGGCTTATAGGCTTTTCATTTTCTTGCTGCTTTCTTTTTCATTTCCATATATATTCAGTTTAAAATTTTGTTTCCCGCCCAGAACTCAAAAACCATAATGACTAGCTCGTTGAAATTTGGTGTTTGTAACAACTTCCTATGGGGTGATAAAACTATTCCTACTTTACTTTATGCAGTTTCTAAGGAAACATTACTTAACATTTCGTTTCCTAACAAGATCTCATTTGTATTCATGTCAATCGATGCGTTTTTTAGGTTTTCTTCAGAATTCATTTTAGGACTGTTTCCATGGAAATACAAGTCGCAATACTGATTCACAGGTTGAACCCTCCGACCCTAAGCTTAGCACAATGAAGTCAAGGAATATTAAAGAATCATCTCCTTAAAGATTAATATATCAACAATGATCTGCATTTAAAATATGAGTTATTGAGGGTTAATGAAAGAATATAGCTACATGATTATTGTACAATAGATTTAACACTGTAGGTGTGGAGGTAGTAAATACTTACAAATATGAAGAGAAATTCCTATCTTACACATTTGTTGTATTTGTCACTTTACTATTATTGCCAAATACCACGTTTTGAGGGGATATTGAAATGAGCTCCATCCCAACATCATTTCCAGAGCAGAACTAAAAAAAAAAAGGCCTTGTTCAACGAAATTTGTATGTGTTTCAGTCACCACGTGTTGGATGTGCGCCTTATGTGATTTTCTAATTCTTTGGATTTTTCTTTTTTTTGTGGGACCGTAACTAAGAATCCCAACATTGTTTAAGGAACTATATATGTCCTATTACAAAGACATTTGGTATATGGATCATTTAGCAAAGTGTAGATGTGCCGTTTTGGGTTTTCGACTTCATGGCTTTTTCGTTTTGGCAGTTTCCAAGGAAATGTAACTTAAATTTTACTTCAGGAGTACGGCTGAAAAACTGCAAACATTATAACAAGGAAACGTGGTCGTTTAAAACCTCGGCTTGTGTAAATCTTCCTTGTGAGATTAACCTTATGGGAAATTCAATGTAGGCGGTTCATTTGAAATGCAATGTGAAACTATTATCTCGTGAAGATTAGGTGTATACAAAATTATAAATAAGACATCATCATTGCCCCTGTCTCCTTGTTCATCTTGTGGCATAATTAAAGCTCATGGGCCTGGTATCTCAATTAAGTAGTGAATGCTCTATTCGTTTCTTGTCATCTATTGACATGCACATTTTTTTTTTGCCAGATAAAAAACATGTTTGGTTTGATCTTCCTTGGTCTTCTATGTCCACCATTCACGAGAACAACTCTACTGCAGAGAGGTCCTATTGGTGTGTCCTTGTGCAAGTGGATTTGCAGAACAACGTTTGGTTGTACATCTTACACTTATCTTCCTCTCATTTCCTCCTGCCACAGTGGCAAATTTAACAGAGCAACAGAAGAACAAGCACTGACTGGAGAAGTTCAGGTTAAATAAAAATGTGACGTTTTATTTGTATTGCCTTAAAGAAAGTTTGCTTATCTGGGTTGCAAAGATCTATTTCAAAAGTTTGATTGGGGTAATGTACAGATAATGAAATATCTATTCGTCGGTAGGATGCCATGTTGCTGAGGTGGGCGCGATAGCACAGTGGTAAGCATGTTGAATTTCGAATCAAGAGCACTAGTGTTCAAATCCGGCAAGGTTTTTGCAACTTTGCCTGCAGTCTGGAATTGATCAACATAAAGTACGGTTTGGTTGCAGTGGTTCACTGAATTCAGCGCAGTACAACTCATGGTTTGCTAGTGCTAGCTGATACCACATTGCATAGCCACAATAGTGTTTTGGGCGTTCTCCCTGCAATTATTTTAGTAGCCGTGATTATAAGTGAAATACCCCAAATTACCCCACCTAACCTTGTTACTGAGTGGTACTTAAAACGTGGTTTCGAAATATTAATGTTATGTTTTGTTTTTTTCAATTTAACAACAAGATGTAATGTTTCCATATTTCTGTATTTCATTAACACGAAATATGTCTCCTGAGTGATATTAATATGATAGCATATTATATTAACGGTTTACCTGGCTGCTTCAGCTAGCAGCATTAATGTGATCTTTATTTGATTCCTCAAAAGGTTACCTGGCTGGGACAGCTAGCATTATTTATAGCATTTTAAAATAAATGATGGAATGCTTGACTGCTGATTGAAGTTATATATCAACAGGTTACCTGACCACTACAGCAACCAGCATTTATGTTACCTGAATTGATTGACATAATGTCTAACTGCTGATACTGACATTCATCAATCAATTTATGGGCGCTGAGTCGTATTTATATGACAACACATTTTTTGACAGGATACCCAGCTGCTGGGCAGTATTTCAAACACAACATGTAAGAGATGGTCACGTATCATATTTAGCAGATTGGGGAAACCAGTTTGCTTCCATATAAGGAACCTGCAAGGTAAGAGTTATTCAAACAAATTTAAATGTCTATAAGGAGTATTTGATAGACAACTTAAACCAAGCTTCATTTAAAATGTTTCTTCTTCTCAAAATCTATTATTTTAGGATAATGCATATAATCTATTTCCTTTTCTTTTTATATTGCTGGCCCAAATGAAATGTCTGACAAGTTGAAATATCACACAAAGAGCCTTTCATTTGCTAAGGGCTAGATACAGTGTAGAGAGGAGGGGGGTTCACTAGCACAGTTCTCAAAGGGATTCCCCGAGGTCCCTCTCAAACGAATCTTCATGGGAAATAAATACGGTATGTTGGATGAATTTGACTTGTTTTCATCTACTAGTTCTTGTTTTATGGGTTCGAAGCAAATGGCATTTTGGTTCATCAAGTGTCGAGCCAAATGTGAAGTCTTTAACATATTTTGCTTGAAAGAATAAATGTATGGAAAGTTATCCTGTTAGAAACACAAGAATGAATGCACAAACAATTGTTTTTGGATAAAGTTTCTAACCGTGTGCGTGTTTATTTCAAGTAGACTACTACCGTATCTACGCTTTGTATCAAAAATATATTTATTCATAAATCGATACTTGTATATAGACTGTAAACTTTTGGGTTCATGTACAAAAATAAATTGCACACTTTACAAAATCTTTAAACAGTCCATTAAAACCTACTTACAATCGTGATTGCAACACTTCATCTTTAACATTTCAAGACTACCGAAATTATTATAGGATATCAATATAGACTGATGAACAATATGTATAGTTTGACTATTAAAAGCAGCTCAGCTCGTGTGAAGCATTTTGTTAAGCTTAAAACCTTTAACCGACAACATAGAATAGAACAGTCGTTTTTTATTCATTTAGACATTTGTCTAATCAATAATGTTATGTAGAACATTTGAACAACGAAGCTAATAATGTTTTGTGTGTTTCAGACTGTGCGTGGATTGATCTCACCTACCACAAAGAGTTGAAGCAGTTTAAATGGGGAGATGGGACAGCTTATGTTGATGAGGACAGATGGAATGATAAAGAACCAACTCACACACTTCTGGGTTGGGTTGAGGAGAACTGTGTGTGTATGAAAAAGACTTTACTGTTGCAGGATATCACCTGTAAATCCCGCTCTGATTTTATTTGTCAAGTGTCAATGTGAAACACTCTGCTCATAAGTATCGAATGTGCTTCATTTAATCAAACACAATAAATTTAAACATTTGAATAATGGTTGTTCAGTTTTGGTTTTTACAACATTTGATTACAGGTTTTCATTTAGAATATAAATTAATTGTTAAATTCATTTGGATTCATTGTCATTCCGCAACCCGGGGACTAATGACTGTTCCCTCTTTTTGAGAGGCAGAGGAGGGTCAAATTCAAAGGGAATTCCCAGCTTAACATACTTTCGAAACCACATACATGCAATACTGAACAAAAGTATTCATTTTTTATGATGATCCATAAAGTTGGAATCTTCCAATTTTTCATGTATCATTTTAGACCCAGATAGATATTCTAGCACAAGTGTTGAAAATCGTGCCCGTGACATCAATACATTGTCCAATCATATAACATACACATACGGAGAGTGTTAATGTGAAAATCCACAAAAAGCATCAAAGTAGGCTAGCCAAGTTTAATGTTTAGTATAGGTTTAGTTGTTTAAGGGGACAATATACTTTATGATAGTTTTATGTAAATGAAATTCTATTCGATGGTTCAACGTATTTGTATTCAATTGTATTTATGTCTTAACTCATTAACGCCGAGACAGCTTCACGGCTCAACGCCTGGGCCACTGACCACAGACACTCCTCGCTGTCGCGAGACCAATTAGCTCAAAGAACCCGTCTCTTCGCGGGGGCCTTTGAGGGCCATAGCTGACCGGACACTGTCTAGCCTTGTGCCATAAAGTCTTGATTGTTTTATAGTTTCGTGCAGATAGATGCAGGTGCTGGATATTGATACTTTACAGGAATATAATATGTGATATTTCACCTTTGAGTTGATATTTTGCGGTTTTTCCGATTTCAATTCATAAACATGCTCAAAGAGTATTTTCACATACGTTGATTTATATGCATTTTCATTTGTAAATACAAATACTGCATATCTAGACATCGTGTTGAGTAGATACGATGTGTCGGTATTTCAACTATCTGAATTATAATTAAGGATTTATAGAGATGATATCCCGATTTAAGAGAAAGCACGTAACATTAACGAATGTAATGATTATTGATATTGACCAAGTGATTTATTCTGTTGGGACGTTGTCAACTCTAATAATTTAACATGTGCATGTATCCATTCAATGGCAGACAGGGTCGTGGATCTATGAAGGATATTGTAGAAGTTAAAAAAACCCACGTGCATGCTAAACTATTATTGTTACAGGACATTGATGCATTCAAGAAGTAAAGTTAAAATCAAAGTGTTACTTTCAATAACCTCAAATTCTTATCAAATGATTTATGAACACATGTACATAAGTGTTTATAATAACGCTTCCTCTCGTTTCGTCTTAGATATGTGAATTCAATGCGTTTAACAAACAAAATGTATCTGACAATGTTTCAAAATTGGTAACTTCACAAAGACTACAATCGTTTCATTTGATTTAATAAACCTTTTTATCAAAGTGTTTATTTTTCCCTTCCAAGACCAACATATGCAGAATGCTTTTCATTTACAAAAAGTAGAATATTTTTGCACAAAGAGCAACGATTTCATTTCTTATTGCTTTCCTGAGGATAGCATCTTATTTACAAAACTGTTATCTACACTTACGGATGCTAAACTGAAAAAGTTCATTGTTATACTACACGACGGACGCACATAGGCGTCTCTCGCTGAATAAGAGATGCTTTCTATTTACGCACATAGGCGTCTCTCGCTGTGAGAAACTGCTAATTAACCGACGCTTATATGCGGCTCTCGCTGTGAGGATCTCATTATTTTGACGCATATACGCGGCTCTTGGCGTTAATGAGTTAAGATCTCTCTTATATTGCTAAGCAATTAGTCGACTTTATATATGCTATGTCTTTTATGTCGGTACAAATTGGAAAAATATAGTTGTGAATAAAGAATTGTGTTCATCCATTTATTATAAAGTTTTTATGAGTAAAAAACAGCAAAGCTTATATCCCTACAGGAGGTTTATTTCATGGTCAATAGAGTTGCTCAAATATCTCGTTTCTGTAGTCTTGTTGAATGAATATTTGCAAGGAAATTAAAAGTTAAGCAAATAAAGGATTTGTCTATGTAGTGTCATTGGTAATATGAGACGAACTTCACTGCACAGAAAAAACAGGAAATCGCACTTTGGTGAGTTGAATAACCTAGTTCTTTGATAAATCATGAATGCAAGCGAATTGCTTTCCATGTGCGTGGGCGTTTATCTATGAAGCATATTGTCCAATGATGAAAAATATAACATATTCTAAAATTATTGATAAACAGCAGTGTGTTTACATGTCCATTCCATCTTTTATGTTTTTAAAGGTCTTTTTGGCTGCTTTCTAATTACATAACTGAAGTGAATGAAAATGTCATTAAATGTCTATATCTGTTATTCCTTATAGCGGAGCAAGTAAGTCATGTCATAAACAACTATCCTCATATTCATTATCATCATTTGGAACATCATCACTTTAGTAATCATCATCACACTTTCTTCACTACTTGACTCAATACCTTATTATAGTGTGGTTGTTTGAGGGTTAAATGAGATCAACAATAGGTGGTATGTTTTCGCTCTATAAAGGGGCACACGAGCTGAAAAAGTCGATAGACAGAAGCCAGTGTAAATATAAGTGTGATAAAAAGCAGTGTATATCTCTTTCTGTGCCTTTCAGTCCCTCCCCTGCTTGATCTACCTTCTCTCATTTGGATGCTCTTGATCCGTGTGTATGATAACTGAAGTATTGTTGCAAACACGTGAAATCTCAACTCACCCAATCACTAACTGATACCCTAAAAAGTGCATCAATTGCAAACTGTGATGAAATACTCAAAAAAGGTTGTGAATGAAAACGAGAATTGTTGCTCTTAATCAAGGAAAGATATATTTTTCCTCTCTTTTGAACTTTACAATACATTATAATTTTTCATTACAAAAAACATTACATAAGGTTTCATTTATCATGTCATTGAAACTTTGTTCAACTTATCTCATTTTCGACGAAGTTAAAAAAAATAAGATAAGCAGAAATACATGATCTAAGTTTCAAAAAGTGCTATGTGATAGTTTAGCAAATGAAAATAGGCATCGAGAAACATATAAACATATCTACAGTACACAAGTAACTTTATCAGCTCATGAAACCAAATGATAACACCATGTCATGCACATAAACAGCTATAGAAAATACTTTTACTTGGAAAATGCTAACAATTGATGACGAAAATCGTCTAGGTCCCATTGTCAGTTTTCAAATATTCACATTCGTATAAATCTCATATTCCCAATGCATGGGATTATTCTTACTCGTGTAAGAGAAATGATTGCTACATTGTAACATCCTAGGGTTTTCTTACAATCTTAAGCATTTGATATTTCTATAGAATGTAGAGTGTTATTAAACAAAGCATATAAAATCCATGCAAAACGTTCAAGAGAAGACGGGAAACGCACATGGGATAAGAGATACTACATGTCAAGCAGTTATCATCTAGCTTAAGGGCTTAAACATCCAACTTTTTGTACACAGTTGAAAAGGTATTTTCAATGTATTAATTTCTATGAAAGAGGTTTAAGATAAGTTGTCCACATGGATTTTAAATTTGATTAGTCATTGATTCAATATCAGCGGAGGTTTCCCATTGCGTTTCCCATTGTGTTGATAATAATTTGTATGAAATCCTTCTTGAAATGAAACAGATACTAGAATTTACCGTAATGTTCGATCATTGAATTATGTGCTTGACATTTATGTTAACTCTGAGGCATAACTTTAAAGTAACAGAAGTGTTGTTTTATGAGCTTTGAAGAACTAACAACTCTCTAGGCTAATGTGTAAAACGATTTCGAGGTTTGATTCCTAATGCTCTACAATGATATAGGGGAAAACTCAATCTGGACCCTTTTGTTTTTGGAGGTTTTATCAGTACTCTACGCCCTGTACTTAGTCGAAGTTAGCGTCCTTTTAACATTGATACTATGTAGACGACCACTTAAAGCATACCATTCCATGTTTTTCTTGTTTCTTGTTTGCAGTAGATAAGTATCCAAAATTTCGATGGAGTCATTGTGGTGCGTAACTGTCCGTTTGTTTTACTGTGGCTATGCATTGTGGTGCGTAACTGTCCGTTTGTTTTACTGTGGCTATGCATTGTGGTGCGTAACTGTCCGTTTGTTTTAGTGTGGCTATGGATTGTGGTGGGTAACTGTCCGTTTGTTTTACTGTGGCTTTGCATTGTGGTGACAACTGCGGCAGGAAATAGAAAACCATTGGTCGTATTGTTCTGATATTCAGTTAAGCATTGCATCAAAACCTTACAGCGTGTGGAATAGTTATCTTTTGCAGACAAAGTTTGATCATGTACACACAGTGGTTATGCCCATGGTCAAAAAGGTCAAACAGTTTTAAATGTCTTGAAAGTTTTTGTTCAGGATAATGCCCTTACCGTTATGGAAAGTGGCATTATATATGATTATTTGATTTTCTTCCAGATGAAAAACATGTTTTTTAGATCTTCATTTGTTTCCAGATGAAATACATATCGTGTCTGATCTTCCTTGGTCTTCTGTGTCCGACATTAACGACAACACCTTTTCTGCACAGAGATTATGTTGGTGAACCCATATGCAAATGGATATGCAAAACAATGTTGGTTTTCAAATCTCACATTCTACGTCATGACGTTCTCCTTTGTTACAAGGGCAAGATAAACAAGATACCAGAAGACCACACAGTAACTAAACAAGTTAAGGTAAACAGGAAACATAAGTAAACATTTTATTTGTTTATTACATTTACAGAGATTCACATAATTTACATTTATACAATTAAAAACAGTGGTGTTCATGACCTCTCGATTAAATGATACATTATATCATCAACAGGGTACCTGGATGAATGGAATGATTTCAAACACATCTTGCAGAAGGCTGTCACGTGTTGTACACAGTACATCAACGAAATCAGTTTGTATCAAACTCAGGACCGTAGAAGGTGAGATATGGTGTACGAAATTCGAGCCTAAATACACATACACAGACACCGCTCGATATCCCATTCTGGTTTTCCAAATTTCTGGACATTAATATAAAATGTTCAGGTGAACTGTAGGCGGCTAATGGTTTCAGAGCTGGTAACCTTATATGTAGGTGGCTGATAGTTTCAGAGCTGGTAACATTATATGTAGGCGGCTGATAGTTTCAGAGCTGGTAACCTTATATGTGGGCGGCTGATAGTTTCAGAGCTGGTAACCTTATATGTAGGCGGCTGATAGTTTCAGAGGTGGTAACCTTATATGTAGGCGGCTGATAGTTTCAAAGCTGGTAACCTTATATGTAAGCGGCTGATAGTTTCAGAGCTGGTAACCTTATATGTAGGCGGCTGATAGTTTCAGAGCTGGTAACCTTATATGTAGGCGGCTGATAGTTTCAGAGCTGGTAACCTTATATGTAGGCGGCTGATAGTTTCAGAGCTGGTAACCTTATATGTTCGGGACATGTCCCTTTAAAAAAGAATCACACAAATTTTTCTTAACTCATTAACGCCGAGAGAGCTTCACGGCTCAACGCCTGGGCCACTGACCACAGACGCTGCTCGCTGTCGCGAGATCAATTAGCTTAAAGAACCCGTTTCTTCGCGGGGGCCTTTGAGGGCCATAGTTGACCGGACACTGTCTAGCCCTGTGCCATAAAGTCTTGATTGTTTTATAGTTTCGTGAAGATAGATGCAGGTGCTGGATATTGATACTTTACAGGAATATAACATGTGATATTTCACCTTTGAATTGATATTTTGCGGTTTTTCCGATTTCAATTCATAAACATGCTCAAAGAGTATTTTCACATACGTTGATTTATATGCATTTTCATTTGAAAATACAAATACTGCATATCTAGACATGTTGAGTAGATACGGTGTGTCGGTATTTCAACTATCTGAATTATAATTAAGGATTTATAGAGATGGTATCCCGATTTAAGAGAAAGCACGTAACATTAACGAATGTAATGATTATTAATATTGACCAAGTGATTTATTCTGTTGGGACGTTGTCAACTCTAATAATTTAACATGTGCATGTATCCATTCAATGGCAGACAGGGTCGTGGATCTATGAAGGATATTGTAGAAGTTAAAAAAAAAACACGTGCATGCTAAAACTATTATTGTTACAGGACATTGATGCATTCAAGAAGTAAAGTTAAAATCAAAGTGTAACTTTCAATAGCCTCAAATTCTCATCAAATGATTTATGAACACATGTACATAAATGTTTATAATAACGCTTCCTCTCGTTTCGTCTTAGATATATGAATTCAATGCGTTTAACAAATAAAATGTATCTGACAATGTTTCAAAATTGGTAACTTCACAAAGACTACAATCGTTTCATTTGATTTAATAAACCTTTTTATCAAAGTGTTTATTTTTTCCCTTCCAAGACCAACATATGCAGAATTTTTTCATTTACAAAACGTAGCATATTTTTGCACAAAGAGCAACGATTTTAATTTCTTATTGCTTTCCTGAGGATAGCATCTTATTTACGAAACTGTAATCTACACTTATGGATGCTAAACTTATTTTAAAATAAGTTCATTGTTATACTATACGACGGACGCACATAGGCGTCTCTCGCTGAATAAGAGATGCTTTCTATTTACGCACATAGGCGTCTCTCGCTGTGAGAAACTGCTAATAAACGGACGCTTATATGCGGCTCTCGCTGTGAGGATCTCATTATTTTGACGCATATACGCGGCTCTCGGCGTTAATGAGTTAACATCCATTTACAAAAGGAAGGGTATATTGAGATTACATTCATACTGCAGTCTTAGCTGGGAAATCTTCAACAATACAATTTATGTGTTCGCTAGTGGTCCTATGAGAATGGTGCCATTCTTGCTACGTTTCTAGAACACTTTTGACCAGAAATTGTAATTCTTTTCTTTTTACAAAGAAAGGAAAATATTTGAAAACATGCAATGTTATTTATGATTAGAAATAATTTTGTCTGATTTGTAAAGACATATGATTTATCTCTTTGGAAATAATCTAATTATATTGATACTTCTAACTGGTGGCAAAAGGGTATAAGATGACATTATGAATATAGATAGATATAAAAATACAACTATCAAACTATGTTTTTTTATACGAGGTTCGATGGAGTTGAGGGACAAATCAATCCAATACTTTACTGAAAGCCTTGCTTTTGATGATGCCAAGCTGAAGTGTAAGGAGGAGGGAGGTTCACTAGCCCAGTTCCAAAAGGGCTTCAATGACGACATACTCAAACAGATCTTCGTTGGAAAAACATTTTGTAAGTAGAATACACTAAACATGTAATAATCATATATCTATGTATATAACGAACCATCTAAGTTATACCATAATCTGCAGATTATGAGCTCACAATATACGATATTACACCATTTCAAGATTGTTTACCAGCTCTCATTACCTTTTCATGTTTGTGTGGTCCAAAAGCTTGTGTATTCATCTCAAGATGCCTTCTTTCCATCGGTTGCTTCATCCTTTCCCTGTCCACTTATTTGGATGTTTTTCATCAACGTGTTTATCAAATATTGTTGAAAACACGTCAAACCCCAACCCACTCAAACACTCACTCAAAATATTCCAATGAAGACACATTTAATTTCTTCCTCACCTATAAGACTAAATGCATATTTCTTTCAAAAATGATATGTTACCGCTGGTTCAACAAAAGAGGCTTACTTTTGAAATGTGGTATTTATCTAACGTGTAAGAAATTGTCATTTTTAAAACCGATATTTAAACTGATTGTTGATTGTTGATGGTTTTCACATTATTTTGTATTAAATATATTAGAATTTGGTGAACAAATTAATATATTGCCGAAAAGTAAAATATAGTACCCAAAAAATAAGAAAGTGAACAATAGAAAAATTATCGGCAAAAAGACTACATTAGACATTATAAATGCTTTTTTTGAAAACAGAATGGCTTAGATAAAAAAATAAGTACGGAGAGATATTTATGTTACCACATTTGTAATACCTTAAACTTTCTTCTTAATAAGTTTTAAAATTTCAATTCGTATCGAATTTAAAACGGAAAATGATCAAATATGCTTGGTATTAATTAAGAAATGATTGTATAAATACATTGTTATATAATCTCCGTCTATCTATAAGCTATAATGTGTGATTTTGAAGAACTTACAACTCTCTAAGTTAATGTATATAACGATTTCGAGGTTTGATTCCAAATTCTCTTGAAGAATATAGGGGGAAAATCAATCTGGATCTCGTGGGGTTTTTTTGGCTTTATATACAAAACTAGTGAAAACATCATGCTGTTAGAAATGTAGAAATGCCTAGTCAATGGGTTGACTGCAGCTTTTGGTCATACACGTAATAAGATTCAAACAAATTTGAATAATTTTGAAATTTCAAGGCAATTGTCAGTTTTGTTTAAGAACAATTAAATTCTTAAATGGAAAAACGGTGTTTGAGATAATAGTCACTTTAATGCCGATTCTTATTTAATATCCTGAGATCAGATATCTAGGAAATGACCCCTATGATCCATACCATGTACAAATAGACGATCTGAAAGCCCTCAGCTAACCAGAAATATAACCTCATATATATAAAAAAAATTACATAAAGACAAAAGGAAAAACCTTCACAATCTAATTAACAATCCCTATGATTCAAATAACGAAATGAAGACAAGCTGTGAAACCTGTGCAATCTGTAATTGTCACCTCACTAACCTTATGCGGAGTGAAAGCCCTTTACAATTGGGTAATCACAAGGATATTCCATTAGATGAACACAATGACGAGGTGTGATACCTTAAGAATAGGCCCGTATGCTCCTTAACGTCAAGACATGTTGAGTCGACCCATTCGCTAGTTATATAAGCACAGTGACCTTAACATTCTGGAAATCAGGCTCTTTACTCCCCTATGTTTATATAAATACAAACCGAGAGCTTGACAATCTCGGTATCGATCCTGATATTGGCTCGACTGGACAATAATGATTCAATGAAATCAACCTCTTTAATAAATCTGGGAATGGATACTGATAGTTACTAAATTAAATATAAAGACGTGCAAAATGAACTTCACAATAGAGGAATCACCTCTATGCTCCGTCAGTTTGACATAAAGCTCTTCACATATGTGAAATCGACCCCTCCACTTGCTAATTTAACGTACACACAATTGCCATACCCTTCACAATCTAGACATAAAAACAGGCTTTACAAAAGCCCTTCACACTCGAGGAATCGATTTCAGCACTTTCTAAAATCACACTGTAAACATCAGGCAGTGAGATAGGAGGCCAAAGCAATTATCACTTGATACGATTAATCAGCTGGCGCTGTCTGCAACACTATTTTGTGTTAAATTTTATGGCAAAAGTCAAACTTCGAGCATAAAAGAACATAAAACTAAAATGTCAAGTCTTAGCTCTATTAAGTTAAGAGAAACCATGAGTGAGGGTATATCATTTTGATAACTCTGTCCCGTATGTTTATATTCTAGACTGTGCATGGATTGACCTCACCTACCATAAGGAATTGAAACAGTTTAAATGGGGAGATGGGACGCCTTACTTTGAAGAGGACAGATGGTCTGAGCACGAACCAAGTCACAAAATTTTTGGTTTTGGTGATGAGAACTGTGTGTGCTTGAAAAAGAATTTACTTTTGCAAGATTATGGGTGTACAAAACGTTACGATTTCATTTGTCAAATTTGAAACGAAGACCGTAAGCTGTACTTACATAATAATCTAAATGAATGACACACCTGTCGAATCAATTGGAAAATAAGATTTATGAAACTAAAAGTTTAACAAAAGTTAACATTGTATTTGGTATGTTAATATAAAAAACATAATATTTCACCAATATTCAATTTGATTTAGACATATTTTTTCATAAAAGTACAATTCATGAATGAGTTTGGCGACAATCTCTGAAGAGGTTATGTGATGGCCGAATGTCAAGACACAACACAAGACATACGGACAATAAATATGATCATAAAACCATGAACATGGTAGCAGATGATAGAGTAAAGAAATATCTTTTCCATTTAACAGAAAAGGACAGATGTAGTGATAATGAACCAACTTTTCGGTTTCCAGGAGGAAAACTGTGTATGTTTGAAAAAAGCGTTACTGCTACTAGATGTTTCATGAGAATTTACACATGGTTTTCTATGTCAAGTCCCGACGTAAATCTTCTAGGAACCGCAATGGTGTTGACTAACTGCCTAAATCAACGCAATTTTCGTATATTTTTAAAAGCTCAATTTCAGAAGTAAGGTTAATGATGTTCAATTGATGGAAAATATAACGATTAGTCTTTTGAAATTGATCTCATTTCTTTTTAATTTGGCATCCTTGTTGTTTACATTATAAAATGTACATTTCATCATCCATTATTTTATTTTCAAAGAAGCTTAAAAAGAACATATTCAAAATCTGCAGTTCTGTTTTATTCACCAAAATGTATTTTTCAAATAAACCGAGTGCCGACATGTGTTGAATCTTAAACTGCTAGGCTAGAAAAAGAATTGTTTAACCTTGTGTGTTGCCCATATGTAACCCTGCATTATTGTTATTCAAATATTTTAGAAGACATCTTTTTGTTACTTACTTCAGTCTTTGTCCAATACTTTGTAGATATTCTTAACATATAGCCACGAGGATGCTGAAGAAGTAGATGTGATATATACATGGTGCAAAACGTAAAAGAAATGTAATTGTTTCAAATGGCATTGGCAGATATCAATGTCTGACATGTACAAATAAGCATGTTCTGATGTCATAGATAGCAGTAAAGGGCAGGTAACTCCCATCAACCGTGTATATGATCGAGTCTATTCTTTAAATTTTAAAGACTCAAAACTCATTTAATATTGAAGTACACCCCTTATAAGCTGTAAGAAATCCCTAAACACTTACTGTCATATTATCTTTATATAGACAATAACTATTGAGTGACGGGGAATGACAGATTATTTTTCCCCAAGTCATATTTCTTCCGTAATTCTCGAGCCTTTGCGACAAATTACACAATGAATATAACGAGGGAAATTTAATCTGTCAATTCCCGTCATGAGTTGGTTATTCTTTATATTACCCATATGTATTTAAAAAAGATTAAACTCGAATACAAAAGAAATAAAAGTTTCTCTATAAAGGATAAGAGCGGGGAATCTGCAAATTTATATGCATGTGTTGTAGCTTTACTTGGCACTTTCCTACGCACTGTACAACTGTCATTAGTGAAAACGTTTTGAAATAAAAGCTTTTTGTAGTTCTTGTTGAATGTTTATTTTCTCCTGTTATAACCATAATTCAAAAAAATTTTATATTTAGGGGTTTTGTATTAATTTGAAGAGGTCAGCAACACCCTACAGTACTTCTTCAAGACGACTCAAACTGAAATTCTTGTGACGTAACCTATGGAACTGTGACGTTGTAGCCTCTCGTGTCTTTTACGCCATTACAATAGAACGTATCCAGGAGCTTTCTTGGTGATTGTAAACTTTACATAATAATGCAGTCATCCAATAAGCCCTAATTTCTATCTAGTTGTGCAATTACGCAGACGTGTTTCGTCGGTTTCTTTGCAGAGTTACATGTGAAAAATAACGAATGTCAACTTCGTGGAATACATAAACCTTGTTTAAAGTCAGAATACAAACAGTAAACAAATTACTGGTTGTGAATAGATTGAAAGATGAATGAAATAGTCCCGCCCCAACGTTCATTTTCACTGGTTTACAATAACCAATCAATTGCCGGGAAAATGTGTAACTCCCGTGTGACTTACAGGAAAAATACTACCCTGTGTCCATCTTCCCATATGTTTAATATATACAACATATTATTCACATTGCTTAGTATGACTTAAAGATACGGAATATCATATTTCTGTTTAGAAAGTTTCTGTAAAAAGTGAGATTTGAGTCAAACTTGGAAATTCTAAGATGGGACGACAATAGGAGAGTGTGAAATCCTTGTCAACACGTTTGACAATGCTGGATTGAATATCTTATGTGTTATGAGTCAAAGGTGAAAGGAGTCTGAAGTATATGTTATGATTAAAAAGGGAAGGCCTTTGTCGGAGCTGTTCACTTATGATAAATATTACAAATTTTGGACACACAAATTTAAAAAATGATGGGATTTTTTAAATATTTCATATTTGATTCAGTCAATCTGGCTACTAGATAATGAATAGGAAAACAACTTCTTTAAGTGGCATTTTAGAGGTTTCAATCAACGAAGTACAAATATTAATGGATGACAACTTCTTTATAATAAGAAAATTGTGACGTCTCGATACAGATTCAAACTTAGGATTCCAAGTTGGAACGAGCCCAATTTTAGCATGAGGAAGGATCCAAACTTGAGATGAGACATATATACGGAACGGCAAGCAAAACGTCCTTTTCAAAAGTGATTCCATTCATGTTTTAATGGAATCAAATCCATTTCTGTAAAAATTAATGTTTCACAAATGATCCCTAAATTTTTACATTTCCAGATAAATTGATGAGAGTCAAAGTGCATGTGATTTTGAGAATGTGAAATGTCTTAGAATTGAAGGCCAAGAACTTAAAGACACCCTGATCCTTGTCAGTCGTAACGGAATGGCATAAACCATATTGTTCCCTACGAGGGCAATCATATTGTGGTGCATATTTTTATACGATAGGATATAACTTTTCATTATCATGTCATGTTCGACTATGATAATAAATTCCAAATGCGACGACGGCAGGTTATTCGCCTGTGCTTGGAGGCTGATTCTAGGCTCATGACACTCGCTCTCGCTCGAGAAATACTGTTATTAGGCACTTGTGTCTTAATCATTGTATGTCATGGACCATCATATAATATCCTCTATTCAACGTTAATGTAAGAACGTCATGAGTTCACTTGCGGCAGTAGTGTTTGCCACCAAGACGTTAACTTGGGACATACCTTAAAGAAAGAACCGACATTTTGTGAGTAATTCAGTTTGATTTTCGTTTTCATTTGTTATGAATTCTTCAACACAACTGTTTGTTACACATGAGAGATTATCCACAATTGAAATAGACATTTGACGCTTTTCCCTAAAAACCTTTCCTGTGTTGTAACGTTGTTGCAGTGTTACAATTAATGAAAGATAATTAACATTTCAGCCATCCCAAGCATGAGGGTTATTGGTTTTGGAGTATTGTGTTTACTCTGTAAAGATAAAGCTGTTGACAGGTTAAATGGTTTGAAAAAACAATCAAACGTCATTTCAACGTGTTTGAAGCATAACATCTGCTGATTTATTGAATATCATTCAAGGACGAGCAACTTATATTACAGATGACTTTGTTATTGTTTACAACAATAACGCCTTTTTAATCAATTTGGAAGTTGACACAAAAGTCATTGTTATAGTTGAAAGGCATGTGCACATGCTGAAGTAAGGCTATTGAGTACCAATTTCTAAAGCACAATAGAAATTCGACATTATCTGCATGATACAAGGCTATTTGAGTACCAATTTCTAAAGCACAATAGAAATTCGACATTATCTGCATGATACAAGATTATTTGAGTACCAATTTCTTAAGCACAACACAAATTCGTCATTATCAGGAATGATAGAAACTAATCACTCTTGAAGCTTACCATAATTTTCTAATTGCAAGTTATTCACTTTTTAGTGAGTGTTTTCTTATGCAGTTTATGCTTATTATAACGAGTAAGATATAACCTTAAAGGTCAGATAAATCAAAATCTAAGAAGAAATGTGTTCACCTTAAAAATAAGGGATTGTGTATATTCAAGTTTTTTGAAAGGACAGATCCTAAAAACTTGATTTGTTTCTATAATGTATTTCTAACTTTTTGAAACTACAAACAAACAGATTGATGTAACATATACTTTATTTCTGTCAGCAGCACATATAACAAAAAACGAAATACTAATCTACTTTGAGACGGGCTTGAAATAAAATGATGATATTCTTATCGATGGTTACAAAAGTGATTGCGTCATATTGCATAACAAACAAGATTAGAACTTTCCCCATAAAGGAAGGAAGTTTAAAACACCATACTTTTAAATGTGTATACACTTTAACTGATAACTTTTCATATTTTTTAAACATATCGACATATAACAAATGTAATGAAATAACAAAGTTCCTATAATTTGCATTCATGATGAAAACGTTTTTAAAAATGTATGGAAGGAAAACATGATATATGACAATTTACAAGGGTTTGAGTGAGATTCACCTTTATAATTTCTTTACACATCTTCATGTTTACAAAAAAAACTACACAGGCGGTAAGGAATGACATACAGAAATGTAAGTTTCAGCAGGATTAGATCTTAGGGTCTTTTAAGCACCAAACTTTTTTCTTTTTTTTTTTAATTTTGGAATTTACAAATTTACAAATGAACTGTTAAATGTATTACATTGATTGAATTCACAGTTCCGCATTTGATTTATTTCCATAAAAGGGACTGTCTGTACATAACTAACGAATGTAATTAATGATGCCCGAAGAGGCCTAATGATAAAGAAAGATCAGTTTTGTTACAAGTACATCCCCTGCACTTACAACTGTCTAAAGACACTACTTACCAAGGCGTTTCAGATATGCTGTGTCTAATATTTAATTTTGAGATAATTCTTTGAGGCACAAATTAGATGCGAAAAAACGTCCAAGCAAGGTAAAATGGAATATAGTAAAACCTTTCAAAACAATGCTTAGACACTTGTTGCAAACAATGTAAGGCTCTTCAAGTATGAAATATAAGAGGCTTACTTTCTAGAGTTAAAGTTATACTGGAATAAAGTAAAACTTTTTTTTAACAATGCTTAGACACTTGTTGCCAACTATGTGAATACAACGCTTTGATTCTTCAAGTGTGAAAATATAAGAGGCTTACTTTTTAGAGTTTTAGTTATACTGGAATAGATTAAACTTTTTAAAACAATGCTTAGACACTTGTTGCCAACTGTGTAAATACAACGCTTTGATTCTTCAAGTTTGAAAGTGCAAGAGGCTTACTTTCTAGAGTGACAAATAAGAATACCAGTTGAAGAAAACCAAAACAACTAGTTGATTGAATATTAAGTAAATTGAATTTGGTCATTGGTCATTGGTTTTCAAATGTGTTATTTCAAGCTTACAAATGTGTTGTTGGTTTATAGTGCGTGCCTGCATCTTGCCTCGAGCTCACAGTGTTACATCGGCATTTGACAAATAAAATCCGAGGTAATTTTACATGCTATATCTTGCAGGCGTAAACTCTTTTTTATACACACACAGTTCTCCTCAGCCCAGCCAAAAAGAGTGTGGGTTGGTTCATTACCAAACCATCTGTCCTCCTCTTTGTAAGGTGTCTGGTCGCCCCATTTAAACATGGTCAGTGTTTTTATTTTCCGAAAATCCTGAAATGATTTTAAAAAGATGATATGTTATATATATACCGTACTAACATGCCACCATGTTTATGATAAAAAAAACCTTTGTACTCTGTGTAAAGTCTAATGTTTTTACAACCTATGTTTTTTTCTGGATTTCACAGGTAAGCATTCAAAGGCGAACAGACCATCCAACAACGAGAAGCAAGAGTACCCTGGCATCCACAAGGGGCCCTCCTTTAAGAGGTGCCGCTAACAGTCCCCTAATTTGAGCTTCTCTCGACAAGTAAGTGGAACAAATGGCGTCATTGTCTTATTACAGCTTTATAAGTTAAGACTACACCATGTCTTCAAGCTGAAATCTAGCGTATTCATGATCATAAACTTCTGATTTTGAAGAAAAGTGCATGTTTTATTTTCACACTCAGCTTTCTCTATGTAATCACATGATAACAAATGTGATTTATTTCTTTTGGAAACAGGTGGATTATTCATATGCAGAATGTAATCTCTAATCAACCAAATGAATTCAGCAATATAAAACGTGAATTGATGCCTAATAATTTGAATGAATCACCAAATAAGAATCAAATATACATCCTCGTCTCATTAGAATGATTTAAACTAAAAAACTTGAATATAAATATATCATGACCATTGCCATGATAATAAAAATGACAATATGACACCTTGAACTCTTGAAAAAGTTGCATCTTCAGTGGCTATTTTCTGTTTTCTTTTGATGCCTAATTAAAATATATATAAAATATATACTGCATACAACTCACCAAATGCATCTGCCATAAAGATCTGTTTGAGTTTGTCATCAGGGAAACCCTTTTGGAACTGTGCTAGTTTACTTCCTCCTTTGTGCACTTCATCTTAGCATCATTGAATGAAAGGCCCTTGGTGTGGTACTTCAACTTAAATGATTTGTTCCTTTCTGCCATGAGACCTGCATTATCAAAGGTAAGTGTGGTCAGTGTCTTTTGTTTCGGCTAACTTTAAATGATCTCAAAGAAGAAAACCTCTACGTCTAACAACGTGCTACTGCAAAGGTGCTTTTCCAGGACACACTCTATAGCTGCATACCACGGAAAACAGACCACCAGAACTATCATGACTATCCTTGAATCCCCAAAAGGGCCCCCAAAAAATAAGTTACAAAACAGTTACTAATGAAAACCAAAAATTTAAAGGTCTTATCAATTTAAAATAATTGTTTTGTTACAAAGGTCAGACTGCATGATTTTTCAAATTGATTAATTGATTGAAAATGATTCATAATCAATAGTAAGAATTGAGGATCCAACACTGTTTGCTTAGTGTATTTTAAAGACATTTTAAAATCTTGTTTGTTTTATTTCTTTGTTGAATCTACGTTTGAATACGTCCACAAGGATCGATGCAAAGAAGAGAGGAAACAACACATAGTTTGGTATCCCTATAGTTTGCGGTTTCTATTATATTCACAATAGGTCTTCTTGTAATTATTTCCCGTAATTAATTCAGATAGAGGATAAAGACAGATAAAGTCGACACTCTGTTTACAGCTGGTTGTTTCCTTTAAACGCGCATTTAATTGATAATTTTACTTAACATCACACTAAGTGTTCAGCTTCGAATAATATCAACTGGTATAGAATGTACGTTCGAATCACAAAACAATAGGTATATCTCCTAAATCTTTACATTAATCTCATCTTCCATGTGTATCATTTTCGAGCAAATTAGTTTTCTTGAACTGTTATTTATCGCACGTGACAAACTTCGACACGTAGTGTTTGAAATACCACTGTTCATCCAAGAATCCTGTAGATGAAATATGTAATGTATACACCACGAGTCATGAACGCTTTTGCTGCACAACAATTTGTCTAAATTCTTAATTGTTTCTATAAATTGAATAATACAAAATGTTTTTTATCCTACTAACCTTTACTTCAATCACTGGATTATCCTCTGGTATCTTGGTAACCTTGCCATTATAACAAACAAAACTGTCATGACGTAAAATGTAAGATTTGAAAACAAATGATGTTTTGCAAAGCCATTTGCACACGGAATCACCAACTGAACTTCGGTGTTGTATAGTTGTTGAAAATGTAGGGCACATAAGACCAAGGAAGATCAAACGAAGCACGTTTTCCATCTGACAACAAAGAAGAATTTGTTATACCTCAATTACCATCATTTATTTTGTATAAGTTATTCTTTCCAAAATGAAAACATACTCACACTCACATTCGCACACAAAAGCACACAATATACAAACATACAGTTATGGAACACTACATTAATTACAATGTACATTTGTTAGGCAAATTCTTCATAACTGTTTTATCGAAAAGGATTTAAACAAATTTGACAATGCATCACTTTGAGGGATCTCCTTTTAAATGTTTTAGTGATAGAAAAACACAAGATTAAATCGTAAGATGAAAAGACGAGATGTCTAAATCTATTACGATTTGCCTCAGGTTATTTAGGATTTCATTTTAGATTAACACATGGACAACTTTCAGAAACCAAATTTTCAAATGAGAACATATTCAAATAACAATTCGATTTTTGATACCGTACAACGAATTATTCATATAATCATAATGACTAATGACCGTTCAATTAAAAAATGATAAGACAATATAGAATTTTGCAGCTATCTTTATAAACAAAAGCTCTTAGGAGTCGAATCCTTACATCTCACCTAAATCGCTTCTTGACATTCCTACAATATATTCTTGAATCTTAGGGTGTTTGTCCGATTTACAGGGTGTCAATTCACGATTGACGTTGATCTGTTTACCCAAAATCAGTTTACAATGTATTAATACACTGACTTCCAGTGATCTGAGTGGTAACTTCAGAGTGGATATTTTGATTTTAAGTGGGGTTAATCTCTTTCCAAAAGGAATTAACTGTATTCTATTTCGTGTGTTTACACTGAGAGAGCAACTTGTTTTCATTATAAGTACATAAGTTTTGTACAATATACGAAGTTTGGAATAATTTTTAGTGTAAAATAAGATTTCTGCTACTGGGCTGATGCAGCATTCTTTCTTTAAGGCAACAAAATAATGAGGTCATTTCGCGACGTCATACAGGTTTACTATTAAAGTCATATATTTGCTTAATAGGAATTTTGCGGTCTTTGTTTGCTCTCAGATCAAGAAAAATTCTTTTTAAACGATTCGATATTTCCATTTCTACTTTTTACTATGACAAAACCATTACGTGAGCATGCAGTTAATGGTTTAATTTATTTTCATTTTTGTTTTCTAAAGTCGGAAACTTTTACACTGAGCATTTCGCTAAGAAAAAGTGTTCAACATTAAAATCCTCATAATAGAATGGAGATAAAACTAGTATGTTTGAAAATCAGAGACATGGTATACTGGATTGATAGTGAGTGTATTCAAAAATAAAGTCTCACGCTGCAAATTCAGTTTCAATTTTAGATTTACTCGCTATCAATCCAGTACAACATGTCCCTTTTTTTTTCTAATAAACCTTGTTTACATGTATTTCTGTAACATTTGTGTTTAGACTTACTTCGACTTTAGGTGAATCTTCATGAAGATAACTGTATGTACATATTGATATCAATCTTATCAGGTATCGTAAGATAACTCACCTTACTATTGAATCTCGTCTTGCAACAGCCTCACCTAACTTGCTATTTTCTCTCAGTTGATACTTCAATTTTAATGTTTCATTAAATATAGAAAATTGTTTTTAATTATTTTAGATATGAATAAAAATCAATTTTGAATTAAAAGTAAAATATTTAAATGTGTTAAGCTGAAAATAAATCTTAAAATGTTGCAGAAAACATGTTTTTGTCATTTATGGATACAAACTCATTCAACAAGAAATTAGAAGAGATAAGAGAAAAAAAGGAATCATTCGAAACTGTTAAAATTGTTTACTCTAAACTGAAAGGCAGTGCGTCAAATAAGTAGAGACGGAGGGAGAAATTTCTGGTCTGCTGTGGCACAGAAATGAACATATAGACCTTTATCCATAGTTTACCTGATGTTACTGAAGATGAACCTTATCTAATAGCACCTTGCTTTCTGTGCTTCTTGTCATTTGCAATTGATCGTGTATCAATATTGTGCTCAATAAATATACTTTATCATGAACTTACCATTCAAGTGTATTTCTAAGATTTTCTTAAGTAACTATATTCGATTTTCAATCACACTACAAATAATGCTCAAAACTAAAACTCATTTTGCGATTTCATTTCAATTTTTTCTTGCAAGAACTACATATGACAGTGAATCGACATAGTTGAGAGACATTTACAAGTTATTATTTGATTATGATAATTTTAACTTATCTCACTACTTCATAGATATTTATTAACAAAATATTATATGATGAAGATTTAAATTTCAATGAGAGCTCACACTGATGTGGTTTTAACTGTTTCTGGATTTTGCTTCGCTTTAATTGTTTGCTATCTTCTGTCAGTTTAAACCTAAAAAAATGTATTTCATAAAAAGATTTCAGAATCAGGCAACAATAACAACTTAAAAAAAGAAGCTATAAAACTTTGACAATAATAAGAAGTAACTTATCTACTTTTGTAATTTAAGTCATGTTTTGTGCAGTTTTTGCATATTTAAATGAGTTACAGATAACGTTAAAGAGCAAAATACTTACATTGTCAGAGAAAATGTGTTCACATTTAGAATCCTGTGTAATTCTGTTTTGTTCGTTTTTTTCAATTACAATACTTTAAAATTTGGGTTATTAGTGATAACATTTGTATTACTTTCTCAATCTACAAACTTGAAAACCCATAATTTATTTTTATTATCATTAAAGCATCGTATTTAAAACATTTTCTTAGAAATCTGACGATCCTTACAACATCCCTTTCCTGTAAACATATCATCTTAATTATTTTTTTCTTTTCAATATTTTCTCAAAGTCTGCACTAGTTGATCAAAGTGAATACGTTAACTAGTATAAATACCAGGGTGTTATTTTTTATATGAAATCCAGTTTCAAACTATCTATTACAAATCTTTGTCGACAGGCCACTAAAGAAATGCATTTGTACACGTTAAAGTCAAATGTTTAACCCGGCATTCCAGTGTCTGCTATATCATTTTAATACATTGGTAGAACCTTTTTTACTGTATTGAATTGTAATGGCATATTGTTGGTCTTGAGTTTGTACATATTTGTTGTATGAAAACCTTTTACCAGAAAAAAAGAGTAATCCTTTTTTATGATCTATAGTGAATTGGTAGAGTCCCTCTTTCGGTTGATGTGAAAACCTGTATGTCCACCTATATGTTAAAGATTAGTTACTGACAACACTAACAAACTATATTTTGTTATGCATTCATTTGTATATAAACTTTTTATCAACACAACTTGCAATAATAGCTGGATGATATGTATCCATGAAATCCTCAGCAGTATAGGTCTAAGCTATGTATACGAGTCACGGTTTCCTTAAAGAACTGCTCACTCTATTTTAACAGATAATGCCAAACAAACTTGGAGCTTTGATTTGGAAAATTGAAAAAATATTTATCATATCCTCTTTTTAAACCAAAATTACTTAAATCATTAACGCCGAGAGCTGCTTAAAATAATAATAATAATAATAATAATAATAATAATGATGATGATGATGATGATGATGATGATGATGATGATAATAATGATAATAATAATAATAACATTCTTATACCGCGCATATATTCGTGACAAAGCATGTTCAAAGCGCCATGAATATTATTATCGTATGCGTCAATATAATGAGATCCTCACTGCGAGAGCCGCATATAAGCGTCCGTTGATTAGCAGTTTCTCACAGCGAGATACGCTTATGTGCGTTAATTGAAAGCATCTCTTATTCAGCGAGAGCCGCGTATGTGCGTCCGTCGTATCGGATAACAATGAATTTATTTTTAAATCAGTTTAGCATCCATTACTGTAGATAACAGTTTCGTAAATAAGATGCTATCCTCATGAAAGCAAAAAGAAATGAAAATCGTTGCTCTATGTGCAAAAATATACTACGTTTGGTAAATGAAAACATTCTGCATAAGTTGGTCTTTGAAGGGAATAATAATTACTTATAAAAGAAGGTTTATTAAATCAGATGAAATGATTGGACTCTTTGTGAAGTTATCAATTTTGAAACTTTGTTAGATAAACTTTATTTGTAAAACGCATTAAATTCATATATCTAAGACGAAACGAGAGGAAGCGCTATTTAACATTTTTGTATATGTATTATACATCATTTATTAAGAATTTGAGGCTATTGGAAGTGACAATTTGATTTTACCTTTACTTCTTAAATGCATCACTTTGTGGATGTCATGTCATGAACGATAATTGCATATTATTAATATTTTGAACGCCAGCGTTGTTCTACTTTAATACTATTATTCATATAACAGTTTGGTCGAATATTACTTTACTGACAAAGCTGAGCGCATGCTATATCAAACTTGATCAGTAGCGGTCCTGTAACAATGAGAGTTTTAGCTTTTACATGTTTTTTTTTTAAATTCTACAATATGCTTCACAGATCCACGACCCTGTCTGCATTTGAATAATTACATACACATGTAAATTATAATTAGAGTTGACAACGTCCCAACAGAATAAATCACCTGATCAATATTAATAATCATTACCGTCGTTAATGTTTCGTGCTATCTCTTAAGTCGGGATATCATTTCCATAATTTCTTAATTATTATTCAGACACTGTATCTACTCAACATGGTGTGTAAACATGCAGTATTTCTATTTACAAGTGAAAAGGCATGTTAATCAATATATGTGAACATATGAGGTACGTTACGTTGTGATTTGTTAGTACATGCAAAGGAGTTAACAGTATGCCGCCATAAAATCGCTGTTGTGGTAGATTGAGATAGACATCTAACATGAATATTGACGAATGCATTAAAGTGATATTGGGTTATGTATGTACTCTATATATCATAATATGTAAGTGTGTCATTGTTAATTATTTGCTGTTCTTTAGGTACTGTTGTTTAGATATAGGTAAAATAAATTGTCTCTCATAACATTTTGACCAATATAAAAGGTGCGATATCAAATGCAGTTTCTTTGTAAATGTTAATTGGTGAGACAATTTAAACAATTTCACTCCCTCTCTTTGAGTATGTTTATGAATTGAAATCGGACAAACCACACAATATCAACTCAATGGTGAAATATCACATGTTATATCTTGTAAAGTATCAATATCCAGCACCTGCATCTATCTTCACGAAACTATAAAACAATCAAGACTTAATGGCACAAGGCGAGACAAGGCCCACAAAGGCCCCAAATTGTTTTGAGCTAATTGGTCTCGCTACAGCGAGCAGCGTCTGTGGTCAGTGGCCCAGGCGTTGAGCCGTGAAGCTGTCTCGGCGTTAGTGAGTTAATATTCATTTTTTCAAAATGTCACAAATGTGTAGATTAAAACACCTTACCTTAGGTGACCCGCCTTTTGAATCTCTTTTTACAGATGTTTGATGCTATGCTCAGTTCAAAACTAATTCATTTTTCTAAGGTTCGGTGACAAAAAGTTGATGTAGTAAAAAAGGTAATTGCAATATGATATACCTATGTCCTAAATCTTCTACCTACCATATGATGTTGAAGATGGTGGGTTTCCATTAAATGCAGGAATCAAAGCAATACAAAAATGTAATGTGCCATTCTTGGTTACCAAATCTTTTTTATACCATTATGGCGTTGTATGACAATGGAAAACATGATTTGGTGACCGATGTTAAAGACTTGTAGTTAAGTTTAAACTAGTTATGGTAGTGTATTGACTAGTAGTTGAACAGGTTTGGGTAATGAATTAGTGACCAATTTAAATACTTTCAGAAATGTGTTTTATTTATAAATTCTCAATTATTAACTTAGTACTTCTAGTTTCGTGATTTTCGCAATTGTAAATCAATGATTTTTACTTTAAGAATAGTTATCATTTATTTCCTTAGCTTTTCCAGCAAAATACATATTAAAAGTTTGTCATTGCTTGTGTACAATGCTTTTACACTCTATATTTCTTAATATAATGTTTCGATATATAATTTAACTTTTGACAAAATATTCTACTCTGGTTTCCTGCTTTGAATACTTTAAAAAATGATTGTATATTTAACAGTTTCATCACACTTGTGTTATAGAGTGATTTCTTTTAAGAAACTTTACCTGGCATAAATATTCTTAGTTTGATATTTTCTTAAGTTATTAATAATCAAAGTTATCTGCACACATAATTTTACTCTTATCTTAGGATAAAACAGTTTAATTAAAGAAATGTAGTCTCTGCTTATTGTATCTCTCTCTTTGTAATTTTTTTCTGGAAAAAAAGACAACTTGCACTGAAGGAATAAACAATTAAAATATGAACAGTTCTTCATAAGATCAGTGTTATCACCACTATAAACAATTCTCAAAATGAGTTCTTTGTTAATTAGTTTTGTCTTATATAACTGTAACTTTATCTTTAATTCAAAGTTATCAGCTTAATTTGGGCAAAACAAATGACAAAATCGTGGCTTACTTTGAGAAAATGTATATTTTGTAGCTTGACATTTTGAACAATTCAAAATTTCAGTTCAAAATTACCAATTTTGCTCTTAACTGGGATCTAACCTAAATGAAATGTTTTGACTGTATAGAGGAATTGAAATACACAGATGCTGTTAAGCAGAAAATGCTGGAATAAAAGTTGGAGGTTTAAAGGAAGAAAGTCAGTTTAGTGAAGCACTTGCAAACAAGACACGTCACAACAAGGTTAGTCCCCTGGTACTTGATAGCTTTTCGCTTAATAATTTGTTAGTATCATTTACTTCAATTATGAAAGATTAATTATTTGATGTTAAATAACATAACATAATCAGGAAAATGGATAAGGTTTACAGTATTGAAAATTGTTGCTCCTATAAGTTACATCCCTTAAACTAATATTAAGGGATTTTGGACATATCATTTTCCTAACAATGTAAAGAGAATGTTTATTGGGCTTTCGGTATAAGAAAACAAATTATGTGAATTTAGATATGGTGGTAACATTGCAATTCCGCCACCATGTTTTGTAATTTTGTCAGAAGTATAGAACTGTTTTATATCCAGTAAGGATTAGGTGTTATGCTACACTGAATCTCATCACTGTTCCTTCCATTGTATGTTAGTTCCAGCTTCTCGCAGTTTTCGCCGTAAGATATAGCAATGCAAATATTTCTACTTATCCAAAACTGTGTTCCACAGGATATATGGCTTGTGGAAGATCAAGTGATATATTCTAGGAGATATCGTCTCTACAGTAGATTTTGAACAATGCCCTGTTACAGTCAAGTTCATGACATTACAATTGTTTTTCACCATCAAGTAATGACATCACAATGCTATGATGTCATAAACATGACGACGTCACAATGCTATGACATTACTGAAATGAGTCTTAAAGTAGTGCAGTGTTCAGAAATATACATGTTTCACGAAGTCGAAATGAAAAATGAATTTTGATGATAAATAGAATCTCACCCTCGTGTCTTTTGATATCGGCAAGCCTCTGATATTTGTCACTTTGATCAACTCGTGTTGATAGATTTGATATCAAATGACACTTGGGTAAGATTCTCTATATATGTTTTCTCACAATGAATTATATGTGATAGTATACAAATTGATCAATATAAAATAACTGACAAAATTCACATGTTCATTGGACTGAAAGTTATTCTGAGACATGTGGTGTACAAATCAGAATGCTATTAAAATGATTATTTTATCAGATTTATATTTATTGACAAATCAATTGAATAAATTCACAATGTTGTTCAAAATTGTAAAAATAATAAACAGGATGTTTTCATTTAGACCGTCAAACATATTAAGAAATATCCTCTACAACATGAAACAGGGATATAACTCTTGGTAAAAAAAAAAACAGCTCACAAAGCTTTGAATATATGATTATTTGAATCAGTAATTTGAGTGTTCATTCTGATTCGAAAGGTGGGGATTTTTTTCAAAGGAGGAACTACATAAATACTGAAATACAGAAATACAGATATAAAATGTTTGACTGATTCTTCTCTGTTGCCAGATAGACAACATGTTGAGTTTTGTTTTCTTTGGTTTCCTGTGTCCAACATCTACAACACACTGCACGGTGGTCCCATTGGCGTTTCCTTGTGCAAGTGGATTTGCAAAACAACGTTTGGTTGTAAATCTTACACTTACCACCACGACAGTTACAGCTGTTACAGTCCGAGTTTGAAGAATGTAACCGAAGGTCAGTCAGTGATTGAAGAGATTGAGGTAAAGAGATTCGTTTTAGTGAATTTATAGCAAATTACTTTATGCATATTTCAGACAGACATTTTTAAAAGTAGAGGTAATAATGACAGACTGCGACTTTTATATATTGCCTTTCAATCACAGGATACATGGAAGAGAAGTGGCATTTCAAATACTACTTGCCGAAGTTTGTCACGTATCGTATACAGTAGATCGAGAAAACCAGTTTGTCTCAGGCATAGGAACATGGAAGGTGAGATATAGTGTGAAGAATTCAGTTATGACTGATTGTACCAAGGAAGTGCTGGGTAACTGATTTTGATTTCGTGAACTGTTAAATGTAATACGTACCTTATAGGATTGAACCACACTTATTTTCCGTAACTGTTACACAATACATGGATACGATTGGTGATTTCTTACCTGTTGGCAACTTCAGAGATCGCTCTCTTCCTATTAGCATATGCTATATTATCTGTTAACATGGTCTGAAATAATTATCCAATGTTCCAATTTCAAGGTTTTGTTTTCCATCACATGGCATGCAGAGGTCATCTTTGAATAGGGCAAGAAGACAGTAACCTTATGTACGCATGCACTTCTGATGACATTTCCATATGAATATTACCATAAAAATAGTTACTGTTGCATTGTACAGCTTATATTTTGTGAAGCTTTAGTGTGATCACTAAGACTCTAAAACTTTCACAAATCACATATTTAGGGGACTTAAGGACAGATTCAATGTAAAGTGTACTCGCTATGTATCCTCAACAAATGCATTTGATTTTCAAAATCTCTAGGTTAGAGCTTGTAGAAGAAACTGATAGCGGGTTCAAGCAAGGTACATAGTGTTTAAGGGAATAATGAATAAAGAAGCTTAACTCATTAACGCCGAGACAGCTTCACGGCTCAACGCCTGGGCCACGCGCAGATCGCTGTAGCGAGACCAATTAGCTCAAAGAACCCGTCTTTTCGCGGGGGCCTTTGAGGGCCATAGTTGAACGGAAACTGTCTAGCCTTGTGCCATAAAGTCTTGATTGTTTTATAGTTTCGTGAAGATAGATGCAGGTGCTGGATATTGATACTTTACAGGAATATAACATGTGATATTTCACCATTGAGTTGATATTTTGCGGTTTGTCCGATTTCAATTCATAAACATGCTCAAAGAGTATTTTCACATACGTTGATTTATATGCATTTTCATTTGTAAATACAAATACTGCATATCTACACATCATGTTCAGTAGATACGGTGTGTAGGTATTTCAACTATCTAAATTATAATTAAGGATTTATATGATATCCCGATTTAAGACAAAGCAGTAACATTAACGAATGTAATGATTATTAATATTGACCAAGTGATTTATTCTGTTGGGACGTTGTCAACTCTATTTATAATTTAACATGTGCATATATCCATTCAAAGGCAGACAGGGTCGTGGATCAATGAAGGATATTGTAGAAGTTAAAAAAAACCCATGTACATGCTAAAACTATCATTGTTACAGGACAGCTACTGACCGTGAATGATATACGATGCGCTCAGCTAGTTCAGTAAAGTAATATCCGAACAAATTGTTATATTAATAATAGTATTCAAAGTAGAACAACACTGGTGTTCAAAATATTAATTACATGCATTTATCAAATTGATAATTCATGACATGCCATCCCAAAGTGATGCATTCAAGAAGTAAAGTTAAAATCAAAGTGTGACTTTAAATAGCCTCAAATTCTTATCAAATGATTTATGAATACATGTACATAAATGTTAATAATAACGCTTCCTCTCGTTATCGTCTTAGATATATGAACTCAATGCGTTAACAAATAAAATGTATCTAACAATGTTTCAAAATTGGTAACTTCACAAAGACTACAATCGTTTCATCTGATTTGATAAACCTTCTTTTCAAAGTGTTTATTTTTCCCTTCCAAGACCAACATATTAAGAATGTTTTCATTTACCAATTGTAGCATATTTTTGCACAAAGAGCAACGATTTTAATTTCTTATTGCTTTCCTGACGATAGCATCTTATTTACGAAACTCTTATCTACACTTATGGATGCTAAACTGATTTTAAAATAAGTTCATTGTTATACTATACGACGGACGCACATACGCGGCTCTCGCTGAATAAGAGATGCTTTCTATTTACGCACATAGGCGTCTCTCGCTGCTAATTAACGGACGCTTATATGTGGCTCTCGCTGTTCGGATCTCATTATTTTGACGCATATACGCGGCTCTCGGCGTTAATGAGTTAAGGAAAGACATTGATTGGATTTTTATACTGTATTGCAGGCCCATCGAAAGATAAGAACAAATCAATTCAGTTAAAATACTATAGCAGAAGACTTTCATTTGCTGATGCCAGGGTTACGTGTAAGAAGGAGGGGGGTTCACTTGCACAGTTTCAAAAGGGCTTCAGAGAGGACAGACTCAAACAGGCCTACATGGGAGACAGTTTGGGTAAGTTGGATATATTTACCTTAAATTTACCACACAAAGAGTTAACTTGTTATGTTATGGGTAAGAGACTAATTATATTTTCCCCCTAGATTCTTTATCATATTATCATTGTTATCGCCATGACTCTTAGAAAATAAGACACCTACAGTTCATTATCTTTAGATTGGAGACAGTTTACAGTTTTTTACTGTTAATGTTGTGCACTGCGATTCAATCTTTATTCTTTGTAAACGGTCTGATAATGTGATCTAGGGTTCGAATTCCGCCTTTATATGCTGAGACTGTTTTACATGCAAACAAAATCAACACCTCTCCCTGATATCAACTATTGATCAATGACTACACGAATGCAGTATTCATGTACATTGATATATTATAATCTTACAATCTTCTCAATAACACAAACTTATATCTGATGTCCATATTATAATATTTAAGAAACCCTGTATATAATATATAAGCTGATAAACATTTACTGCTGGGATATATCTAAATCTCAATTCTTGTCAGTGGAGAGTTGAGTAGACAAAATTAATGGTCATGATGCATTATTTAATTAATTGCGCGTTTCGTTCTGTTGATTATTTTAAAAAAATGTTTCTAATCATCTAGAAATAAGTATTAATATCTTAACAATATTTTCCTCTCGAAATTAATTGCCTTGCTCTGGAACACTTCTTTCTCATTACTTGTCCTCTCTAGACTAATGTAAACAATAGTCATTTTGATAAAAAAAAATTATATGGAATCAAGTGAAGACGAAGTTTAATTGTATGACTTATGTTCATCAAATACTCAATCTTGATTCTCCAATGTATACAGCTGCCTCAAGTAGTGTTCATTACGACAAAGCTGGGTTTGTTTGAGTGACTTAGAATTTTTAGGATTTTTATTTTGGAATGATAATAGTCTTATGTATTATGTTTAAATATCAAGATGTAAACTTTTTGTTAGTGTAATTAGAGACTGAATCCATGTAAGCATATAGAACATAAATAATATAGGTAAGTAAGCGTTTTTGTGACAATAGACAGTATTTTTCATACATTAATAAAGAAAGAAAAGCAGTGTCAACATTACTTTTTGAAAAACACATGAGGCAACATGTAAGGATTGTTTTTTGTCACAGTGGTTCCTTTACTATATATCGTTTGTAATGGTCTGGTTTATGTTGACAGATTATTAGCATTCGAGCTCTTGAAGATTTATCACATGCTAGATACAGTACATCATGTTTGTACATCCCTCATCCACCCATTGTCTCAAAACTTTTTGTGGTGTGGTGTGGTGGTTTGGGTGCTTCAAAGACCTCGAGCTGGACCTTACATGTTCCTAGTGGGGGCACCGATACTTGACTGGTCGCTGAAAGAAGCCAAACTAATTTGAGTTGTTCTCAGTTCTGCTATTCATCTCTCACTATGCCTTACTTTCTGTCCATTCCCCAATCTTTTCGAGCCCTTTTCACCCTGATCGGACCACTTACTTTTTGGTAATTTATCATGATTTCTTTACATGATTAATGACTGGTATATCCCATCCAATAGCAACACACTGGCTCTTTAATTCAATGTGCATCAAAGGCAAGGAGAGGGTCAAGCTCAAACTTGTTTCCATTGAGTTGACGGTTTCTATGACTCAAAATTTTACTGTTCATCGCTGTGTGGTAGTTTGTGTGTCTCCATGACCCAGTACCATATCGTGTTCTCCAGGTATGTGTCTTCCATGATCTAGTGTCTTCTCATGGTATGAATGTTTGTGCACTAGTACCTTATCGTAGTTCGGAGGTTGTGTGTCTTCAAGACCATTTAACGTTCCAACGGTGTGACGTTTAATGTGTCTCTGTGACTCTGAAGTGCTGAAGAGCTAAAAGGGTAGCACTGAGAGTCACCTTGGGTCGTTTAAAATTGTTCTGTCTTTCTTTTAGAGTGAAGCATCTACGTGTACCTTAGCTGGAATGTTGGCAACAATAGGTTTAACCCTACACAAACACTCCTGCTATATGGTTCATTTTTTTTCATGGAAATCTGCCCCTAGTGTTAGTATGGAGACTTTGACTGTTACTCAATATAGGGATTTTACAGTCTGTTTGATGCAGAGACATGGTCCCGGATCGTGCTAGAACTAGACAACGCTAGACTGCTTACCGATCTCTTTTGAATTGATTGATGGGTTATTAAGACGTTTACCTCCATCTATGTTTACACTTATTCTGAGGTCCGTTTAAAGTAATCCAACAAGATTCAGAGAAAGAGGCCACTTCTAAGATATTTTAAAGCTGTGAACGTCAATTTTTTGAGTGCAGCATCATACAGAAATGCTTTTATTGTTCCCTGCCACAATGCTGAATAAAAAAAATACGTACGTACGACCTGAAAGTTGGACATCGCAAAAGCACTTTTATTCTTAAGCCATAAATTCTTAGTAAAAATATTTCTCATGAATTGTTGTCTCCAAATTTATTTACAGTCTAGATGGAGGATAACGCAGACAACGAGTACTTGTCGTGACCTTGGCTTTACTGTTTAGGTCACCACAGAACTTTGCCAGCTTTTCAAATTCTTATTAATGGGATGGTTCATAATCAGTCAGACTCATTTTTGAAAATTGATTGCAGATTTTGTTCCAAAACAGTCAATTATGTTGAGTTTGTCCTCATTCTCACAACAGCATTTGAACACCTGCTTATGTACCGCGCCACGTTTCAAATTTGGTGACAGTCTACATTAGGAAATAACACAGACAGCACGTAATTTATTGACCTTGAACTATTTTCAGGTTTAACAAAGCACTTGAATTGTTTTTCAAACTTTGTGAACGTGATATCACCTGAACCGTTCACATAGTGTCTCCAATTTAAGTGACATTTTCAATCTGCTGACAGAATAACCATGGACTCTGACCTTATTTTTAAGCTAACTATGACATCTAGACCTCTTTTGAAACTCTTTAAATGCACCTTGCCATTTGTGCATCTTGTATCTCAAAATTTCGGGACAGACTAAATGAAAGAATAGGGGGCAACGGTAAATTACCTTAATCTTTTTTCAAGGTTAGCACAACACCTTGAGCCCTCTAGAGTCCATATCAATATTTCATATCAATATTTCATATAAATATTTCATATCATATTCCGTTGATGGTTGCACCAAATGTCTCAAGATGTGGTAATAATTATACTGAAACTGGTTCCTGAAATTTGCATTTTGCTATAATTTCGCACTTTGAAGTTCATACATAATTCTGAAGGTTGATTGGTTGACAGCAAGGTCATGTGATCTGAATTCCAGAAGTTCATTTCCCATGACCTCTCGGAAAAAAACGTACATGCATGAACAGTTTCCAGCGAACTAGGTTGTGTGAAAATTTACCAGAACTGCTTTCTCAAATCAATCAATCAATCAACTTTATTACCATAAGTTTACAAGTACATGCAAAACATTACGGGCGTAGTTTACATAAATATATCATATTTGAGACTATGGTTTGAAACAATCCAGTTGTGTTACATTGCAGACATTATGGTAGAGAGAAATTTACATAGATTTCGTAATTGTAATACATTGTGAGTTTCAAATAATACTGACATTTTGTGGTAATTAGGGTTGTTTACTAAATACTTCTTTAAATAAGTACTTCTGTAGCTGTTAAATTTGGTACAATGGAATAGGTAATGAAATTCATCTCCGGTTTGGGAGGGACATGATGGACAAAATCTTTCTTTTGAGTAAGTGTTATCCCAGCGGCCTGTTTCAATTGGTGATTTGCGGTTCTAAATCTGACTAAAGTATTACAGAGCTTAGTTCCTAGTTTAGGTTGTAAAGAGGATATATGGTAAGATGTTTTCATGCATTCATAGGTTAGTCCTTTAGAAGATAATGATATACAATTGTATATACATTGAAGGGATTGGTCTGAAATTCTAAGTTTAACAGCATTTTTAAACCAAGGAAATGAGACTATATTTTGAGATTGCCATATATTGGACATACCAATATTGTCTAACGTCGTTTTGATACAAGTCAGCCATTTATTCTTATTGTTATATTTAACAAAGTTTGTCAGTGATATTTGGTACAATGCTGTTAACGTAGAATTAAATTTCCCTGATATTATTCTAAACCAGAAACATAACATTCGCAATTTGATTTGATTGACGAGTGGTGATCTACCAGTTTCATGATATCGCATGTATGTCAGTGTGCTTCGTCTTAAATTCAAAATATATCTAATAAAATCCGTATGTATCTCGGATCCCACATCAACTACCAACATCTTACCGCATTCCCCTTCTTTATTCAATAAAATGAAAAGAAGAAGTTGCATATAACCATTCCAATTTCAAGATTTTTCGAAATTCATAATTAAGCATTGCATCAGTTGTTTTAGGGTTTAGAACTGTAGAAAACAAAGCGAGAAACATTTATCAGACAGCCGCAAGATAAACTTCACATTACAATCAATATAGGGAACCATAACGTACCAAACCCGACTAAACACTAACAATATATCCATACTTGATAAAGGAGGGGCGATTACACCGTCCTCATAATCACATCCTCAATTAAACAATTGTCTTTTACATATTTTAGCGACAAGACATGAATAAATGGTAGCTCACTGCGTCCGCCATGACTTGGTATTCATAAGACAGATATCTCGTGTTCTTGCGTTGATTTTATTTGTGTGTACGCTTCATTTATGATATTTTAGCGCTGCTAGTCCGCAATATCATGATTCTCACAAAATAAACGTGTTGTAACATTTTACATAGGAATAGTTTTCGTTGCACAGCATTACTCCTTCAGAGGCTAAGATGATATGGTGCGAAATTATAAGAATTGAATGTCAGTTTGTGTGTTTGCAATGGAAAATGAACAATGTCAAACCTACATTCAATCTCTCGTGAACTCGCTCTCACGGTCGCTTGGTTCCCACGAGTTTTAAAGTAAGTTTGAGATCTTTCATTTTCCATTGCAAACACACAAACTGACATTCAATTCTGAAAACAACTCCAACCCAATATTTGACAACAGACAGTGTTATGGTAAACAATCTCCTCTTCATCATGCCTCTTATAAAATTATCAAAACTATTAAATATGTCCGTGCTAGTGCTAAGCACTTGTTGCTGAAGAGTTAAGATGAACATTTGTTTTCGTTATGGCTTGTAAATATGAAACCGTGTTTACATTTAACTTCAAATAGGTAAAGTAATCAATAATGTAAAAGTTTTCGGTGCAGGAATTCAAACCAAATACTGATTGTAGATCTATTTGAATTATCTGTCCAATATGGTTCTATTTCAGAATGTGCATGTATTGACCTCACCTACCATAAGGAGTCGAAGCAGTTTAAATGGGGAGATGGGACACCGTACATCGAAGATTACAGATGGTCAAAGAACGAACCAACTCACACAATGTTTGGTCTTGCTGATGAGAACTGTGTGTGTGACAAAGTTATTATTGCTGCAGGATATTGTGTGTAGACTTCGTCGCGTTTTCATTTGTCAAGTACCAATGTATTTGCCAAGCTAATTCTTTATAGCGAAAAATAAAAAAAATAAGGTCAGACACAAAAATGTCGCATTGAAGGACAAAAAAGAGTTTTCACTTGAAACTACTAATGGATAGCTGTCACTATTTATAATTTTAATTATTATAATCACGTTTCAGTATCAATTTTATTTATAGGAATCATAACATTGATATCTGCATATTTATCTGTGAAAAGCAGATCATTTATTAAAAACAATTGCAGTGATGTAAGGCTGACTGAACCCTGGTGTTATCAAAATGTATGGAATGATTGCAGAAGCCATTATTCATAAGAATGAAAGAACGTACACTTGGACTTATTTGTTTAACTTATTAGTTGTCACTATTTGCTCTTGCAAGTTCACTTTATAAGCCATTAAATGACAACTTGACTATTACTTCTAAAGAGACACTTCCTGTTTGTCGTGACATATATCGGGAACAAATTAGAATATTATCTTCATCTCCATAATATTTGATCATTATTAATATTTAAGAAGAATCAATTAAAAAAAATGCAGAAACCTAAAAGTAACAGAGGTACTCAATGGGAAATGATGACATGATGAGCACTTGTGCGGATTCAGTGGATGGATTTATTGACGATATTGATATGAACAAAACAAATGTCCTGCAACATAAATTCAAATCATTGAGTAAAACACAGTCAATATCAATACAATCGATACATAATAATGCAATCGAATACATATTTTATTGGTATCCACAATTCCCTTTAGAATTAATGATTACATGAAGTAAAAATCCTATTTCAGCATTACATTATTATAAATATGAGGGCATAATCACATAAAGCAGCAAAATATATTAATTCAGTAAAAGTTATACAACAAATCCATCCATTGCAAACAAATATTATGTCAAATGAAATAGACTATTCACAAACACTGTTATGTATACACATTACGAATAAATACAGCTCAACTAACCTCGTCTCAGGGACACAGGCTTTCCATATAGAGAGAGATGTCACGAAGTGTGATACCTAAATAAAGAATATACTAATTAACTAATTGCTTAACTTATGTGGATACAATGAAGATAGGTAAGCTTGGCATATACGCTAAAATAAAATAAACTATGTTAAACTACAACATAGTTGTAAAAGGAATGTAAATACAGTATTATCCTGAGTACAATTAATCCTAATTTACCTAGAATGACTACATATTAATATGTAATGTAAACCTAAGTAAAAGAAGAAATATGTACTATTACCCTAACGACCCTACACTATGCATAGGAAAAATATGAATATAACCTATGTAAATTATGCAAATTAGACCTGACGCCATACTAGAAATACACTAATATGATACAATGATACTAGCACATATACATTGGTAATACTATCACTACACAATGCAATGATGCAATTACGTATAAATCACTCACGGTACTAGATGTTAGACACTATTATAAAACCCTAACTGTGTATAAGCATATTAACAATATTGCTAGAATAAATAAGATAAAAACTATACGTACAGCATTGTACTGTGCTGCAACATTACATAACATACAAATAGATACACATGCATACTCTATACAGCCTATCCTAAGTACCTACGGTAATTACTAATCATTACTTAACCATAACGTGCCCTACATGGCGTGCTGTGATGAACTTGGTGAACTTGGTGATGGCCAGAAAGAATATGCCAAGTAGCACGAGAGAGCAGAGTACATAAGGGCACCTGACTATCAGAACCAAAACTTACCTTAACAATAGAGACTGGTCACAGGACAAGCCGCTTAAAAACAATCATAAAAGACTTACTTAATTACCTAAGCTAAAGTGAATAAAAAGCTTGGATTGAAATCAGTAATGACAAGCCTAACAACATACAATAATATTGCCAATTTCTATATCTAAACCACAGCTTATAGTTATATATTGACACCATAAGTAAGACTGATTAGATTAACATGATAATTTCTAGCAACATTTAGTAAATCACAATAAACTAAGTTACATTTGTATAAAATAATACAGTTGGTCATATTTAACTCCGTCAATTTACATAGTGTCTCTCGAATACGATAGCTACTTGCAAAAATATTTTCTGCCTGCCAAAACATAACTTAATTTGCTACATGTATACATGTAAAGTAGAAGGGACGAATGCATTTCTTGATATTTGTCTTAAACTAAGTACTTAACATGAAATGGTATAAGATTGTCCAGTGTGCGTTCTCTTACTTGGTTGAAAATTCTATTTGAAACCAGTCAACATGGTTTTGATTAAAAAAAACCATCTAAACGCCCAATTTATACACAATACAGAATTTAAAAAAAACAAATTTCCAAACACAATAGTTTTTTCTACAGTATCCCTTGTGTCTAAATTCACAATGTTTTCAGAAGCATACTAAATGATGCACAGACAGTAGGACAAACTGACCTAGGTTCGGACAAGGTATTGGCACAATATTTTTAAAGGCTATATAATTTACAACTATCTGAAGAAAGAACTTATTTTCGAACCAAAGTATACAAAATTAAATATTCTAATTTATTTCTTTCTCAACATCCATGATTATTTCAGTATTAGCTGAAAATAACGGTTCTTAACGGTCATATATTATTTCGCCCGAGGTTCGGACACTTCTGCCCCAACTCGGACAGTTGCACCTAGTTTTTTCGAATGCATCCCTGGCTTTAAATATTCATAAAAAAAAGTTCCAAACATCCCCACTCACGCAGTGAATAGGCTATCTAAAATGATATTATAGTTTTAGGGGAGGATAAAGTAATGTGTCACTGGTACGGAGCATGTTTTCCTATGTTAATTCCTTGAACTGCTAGGCCTACATGCGCCGTTATAGTATAGTGACGTCACAATCCCGATTGTAGGCATTCCACACTAAAAACGCCGTTAGCGCTACACAGTATATTTTCAAAGTTAGTAAGATTGTTTTACGTGTTAGTCTTATGTTTATTCATGTTTCCCGAAACTGTTAAATATAAATATTACAAGTCCTTAACTAGAAAACTTAAGAAGTGTCTGAATCATAGTCAAAACTGTCCGAACTAAGGTCATTTGAACATCTTATCATAATCTCAATATATACTTAAGTTTTCACTTCATATGTACCGATGTTAAGAATAATTGGACTATTTGGCAATTTTTCTTTGTTTATGAATACAGTTTAAGTTATTTGGCCGCTCCGTACATCCCCTGACCAAAGAGTAAAGTTTTTCATTCAAACAAATATTTTTTAGCCATTTTCTTTCTTGAATCCGTTTCTTTTACCACAAGGCAAATATTCGACAAGAAATATTACTGAGAAATTAATGTTTATCAAAGAGAGAAATAAAATAACACACTGAGAAGAAATATCTTGCAATAAACAGATCGCAGAAGAAGCACGTATTATTGTATTGTTTTCAAGAAAAAAGTGTCCGAAGTTCGGGCGACCTCGGGTGGTGTCCGAACCTCGGTCAGTTTGCTCTTTTACAATTTGCAATTTAAATGTTTAGTTTGTTGTTATTAATTAATTTTCCCTTCATACTTCCAATGCAAGATTTATGTAAAATGGTAAATTCTTCATGTTAAATAAAACTTCACATTCTGTGTCAAATTTGCAACATTGAAAAGTCCTTCTTATACCTCAATGCATAGTCAGAATCAAAATACATGATTTGTCCACATTAATATCATGTCGTGAATTTAAATCAGATTATTTCAATAATAATAAATCATCAATCCTATTTTTATAAAGACACAAAAGTTGAGACTTCTCTAGATGTTAAGATTTTTTACATTTAGACCTGATCCTCTTATTCCTTCTTTTGATCCCTTCAAGAAACGAGTTACTCTACAATGCCCATTTTGTGCTTTTTTTCCATACAACTAATTTTGTTTGCATTGAACTTCAACAGAAACAATATTGGCAACATTTGAAGCCATTTTGGAGTAACATGGATTCATCTTGAGCCGATTCGTATTTTTCGTAACATTTCAATGAACTAGCAACACAAATTCAGGACAACTGTTCAAATATTATTCACTAACATTCAAATACAGTACAGTTATTTATTACCTACGAGGGCAATCATATCGGGGTTCATATTTTTCATACGATGCCCTAGGGCAACATATCACTTTTTCATTGTGACGTCATGTACAAAACAATGCTTTGACGTCACAGTTTGCCTATGACGTTGTGTTCCAAATGCGCCTATGCCTATGCTTGGATGTTGATTTTGACCAGTTTCTTTGATTTCTCGACTTCGGTAATAAACAGAATATCATATTCGTGTCCATGACATACTATGTTTACGACACTCGTGCCTTAATATCAGTATATCCCTCGCTCTCGCTCGGGAAATACTAATATTAAGCACTTGTGTCGTAAACATAGTATGTCATGGACACGAATATAATATCCTCCATTTCTCTTATTATTTGCTGATGACGTAATGCTCAATTATAGCACTGTATGACGATTACAAACAATTGAATTGGAAAGTTTTTAAAGAACGGGAGATATTTCATATTTGATGCTATGATCAGTCCCATACGACTTTATAGATCTAAAGCTTAGGAGACAAGTGATGTGATAGAAAAGGTAAACTTAAACACAAATACATTTTCGTGTTTAATCATCTACCTTTGTTGTTTTTATATACATTGAATGTGGCATTTCCAATATGTACAATATATATGCAATAAAATAAACTCATTGACAATATTAGATATGACATTCTTTAGATAACTAACAAAATTCTTTTAACGGGATGATGTTTTATGACATTTGAAAACGTAATTTGGTGCAGATGTCAGTCATTCAGTGTTACGTTCTACTGATATAGCTATTATATTTTCAGGACAATGTTGAGTCTCGTACACAATGTTTCTCATGCCCTTTAAACAAAGGCTCCTGTCTACTAGATTGGCTTCATCTATTATATGTATCGCCTAAATACTTTCATTTAAGAATTTTTTACAATCTGTATACAATGAAAGCCATTTGTAGAAATAAAATAATGACGTTAGCAGCTCGCTTCACGATTTATCAAGAAAAAAATTGGTATTATATATCACGTCAAATGAGAAATCTGAATGGAATAAGAAAACATTTCTCTGTCTCAATGACCTACCTAGAATTAAGACATTTGTACATCAAAGAATATTACTTATACTGTATTATATATATATATATATATATATATATATATATATATATAGATGTAAAAGTTAAATGTTCATGGTTTTTGTATCAAATATTCTTTAAAAATAACAAACTGAAGATTGGTCTTCATATAAGTTCATTACCAACCGGTTTCACAACATAGTGATCATCAGGGTAACTTATACATTGTGTTGCTTATAGTATTAGCGTTAACAATGGCAAGGGACGTAATTCATGACGTCATATGCATACCACTAAAATATGTATAGTAAATGCGACGTCAACATGATTTAATATTAGTTACAATTCAATTCCGGGGTATATCCATCAATAAAGAATCGTTCTTTAATTTTCCTCAGCTCTTCATTATCGGTGCGCATTTTGTAAATAGGACAGATTGTGAACTGGGGATTGCAATTCTTTGCGCATCCATCTATATGTGCGCTCAGGGGAATACATCTATAATTTGGTGTTTTTATCTGTTGTTTATGCAGATTTACTATGCCCCTACCACAAGAAGAAGATGGGAAGCAACCACAGAACAGCCTTTCCAGAACACCAGGTCCCGTCATCCATCCAATAAGGACGCAACTGTGACAGTAAACAACACAACACAACTGAACCAAACGTCGAGAAAACACCCGACCGACACGCGTATGAAAATGGTACAACATACATTGGCAAACGGACAAATGGTGGCATTTTTTATAACCTTCCTTTTTTAGGAGGGAAGAAGAAGTCGAAGGACAAACCAGGGGCGACCCCTCGGAATTATGCACACCGATCGTAAAGGTAATCAATCTATCTTCTTTTGATCTTACCCAAGAGCAAATTAATCTTCTTAAATTAGGACTTAAATTCACCCCTACCCCTAAATCACATCCTAGAGAACTAAATAGGGACGTAGAAGAATTTGTTCGTAAACTAAGATTTAAAGAATATTTCTCTAAAGAAGATGATGATGATGATGATGATGATGATGATGATAACATACAACTAGAGGCAACTCGAACCCCAGACCCAAACAAACCCTTAGTTAGAAATAAATCAAACAAACAGCCCCCAAGGAGTAATAATAAAACCCTTGAAACCTTTAGTGATTACTTACAACACCAGCCAACTCATAATAAAGGAAAATGTAAATCCAACTTAACAAAAGAGAGTCAGACTGCTCTCTCCCAATTAAAAGATAATCCTGATATAATTATCAAAGAAGCAGACAAAGGAGGGGCTGTTGTCATTATGGATGATTACTATGAAAACAAAATTAATGACATGCTTAACGATAAGCAAATATACAAATCTTTACCTAAAAACTCTGACTCAAAAATAATGTCCCAAATAAACAAACTTCTCAACAAATACGAGTGTGAACTCACAGATGAGGAACGCAAATATATAACAAATTTTGAATTTAATTCTAGTAACTTCTATGGTCTCCCAAAAGTACATAAATCTGAATTGATAAAGTCAGCTGTAAAAGAACAAAATTCCGAATATGTTTGGTTAAAGACACCAGAGGACTTAAAATTTCGCCCAATAATTGCAGGCCCACAATGCCCTACACACCGCCTAAGTAATTTGGTCACATTATCACATTAAACACATTCTGTGTAAGTGCGGTATTCCGGATGTTTTTGATTATCCTCAGCGTTATTCAAACTCATGGATCATTCATAAGGTGGACCGTATTTTAAAAGATAATTTCTTACAATCATGGATGAGCGATATACAAAAATCTTCGAAAGGAATTTATTATAAAATTCTGAAGTCTTCTCCACAATTTGAACAATATCTACTCTTATCAGAAGACATCTCTAAACCAATCCTAAAATTTAGAACTTGCAATCACAAACTTCCAATAGAAACTGGTAGATGGCAAAATACCCCAAAAGAAGAGAGATTCTGTAATTTATGTGACTCACGTTTGATTGGAGATGAGTTTCATTATTTATTTAAATGTCACTACTTTGCAGATGTACGTAGGTCATTGTTTCAAGAATATTATAAAACCTGGCCTAGTATGTATAAGTTTCGTAAACTTTTCATAAGTAATATTTCAACTCTCAAAAAAAATTCCAAGTTCATTAAGACTGTTTGTAGCCACTTTGATTGTTAATTTAATTCATGCAGTTATCTTGTTGTACATGTTAAAATGTTATATTTGATTACTCATGTACCACCGAAGGTGGATAATTTTTGAGTAATAAACGTGTGATGATGATGATCATAACTGATATTTCCCATAAGACAACAGACACAAAACAATATTCAATTCATTTTATTTCGGTTTTGTAGGCCATTGGCCCATGTACAATTGAAATATAATACACAAAATAAAGAGTAGCACATACAAGTATAAAACAGTAATTAAGTTATTACAGAAGACATAGCACGCTTTCTAAGAGCAAGAGCTTCCTTAATATATTTTGCACATTTAAACAATGTATTACTGCATTTGCTGCTAATTAATTTAAGATAATATTCTATTGTGTTACCCTGTCTACAAGATGTAAAATAATTTTCTCTAATTGAAGCATATGCGTTACATTCAAACAAAAAGTGAATTTCATTTTCAATCAGGCCACAGTCACACATTTTACATATTCTATTCACATTAACACCCCGAATATTACATCTCAGGGGGAGTGCATGTAATCTTAATAAACAAATACTTCTTCGGATTGCTATATGATTAAAAGCAGACACATAATATTCGATATCTAACAACGATTTAATTTCTTTATAATATCTAAGATGTAAAGACTCATGTATTTTACCAAAAATATGTTGTTTATTACAGTCCACAATTCGATCCTTAAAATTAGAAATAAAACACGTGATATCACCAACATCCTGACTGTACCATACAAATCCAAAACCAAAAGAACATAACAGATATTTAACCGATGTTGCCCAAGTTATTCTGCCAACTGAATCTAGTTTCCTCATAAGAATATAAGACTGTTTTGGATAACGATCTTCTGACATCCTTAATAATTTACACCAATAATTAATGCATCTAACGTAATAATCCACATAAATGCTTAATCTGCCACATTCTGCTAAAATACCGTTACTAGAGACCTGCTTTCCAACACCAAGTACATATTTACAAAAATTAGCATGAAATATTTCAATAGATTTCCTTTCCTCAAATCCCCAAATTTCAGAGCCATATAGTAATACGGGTTTAACCTTACTATCAAATAACTTAAACATCAAACAAACCGGCATATTAGGGTATATAATAAATAACCTTTTCAAAGAAAAAAGTGCTTTACTCGCCTTACTAATTAAATTTTGTACACACTTCGTCCAGCATAGCCGAGTAGAAAATAGAATACCAAGATAGTTATAGTACGTTGAAGTCTTAATTTTAATGCCATTATAAAACCACTTTTCATTTGAACGAAGTTAACCACCATTGCGAAATACCAATACCTCAGTTTTATCCATATTAACCTCAAGACCCCACGAGCTACAAAATTTATGTAAAATATCAATCTTCCTTTGTAAGCCTATCACGTTGTCATCAAATAAATTAAGGTCATCAGCATACAGTAATAAGAGTAAGTCCAAAAAATCTGACCCAACAAAAATACCCCTTACCCCTGAATTTTGCAACATGCCCTGAAACTCTGTTATAAACATTGAAAATAGAAATGGACTTAAAATGCAACCTTGACGCACACCGCTTACCGACTCGAAATATTCACCGATAGAAGAATGAGAATGCCGAACAGCGACCAATATTTTGGAATACATATCCCGTAAAACTAAAATTAACCTGCCCCTTATACCTTGTCTAAAAAGTGAATACCATAGTAATGTCCTATTGACGGAATCGAAAGCCTTTCGAAAATCCACAAATAAACAATAAAAACGACCACCACTTTTTGAGAGATACTTCTGGATGAGACATTGCAAAGTAAATATATTGTCTGTTGTAGAGTATCCTTTACGAAAACCTGCTTGTGCCTCTGGAATTTTATCATAAACTTCTGCAAATTTTTGAAGACGATTATTGATTATTATACAAAACAGTTTCCCAAGAACGTCCATTAACGAAATAAACAATATCTCCATTTCAAAAGCGCACATGAACGACATGTCAAAACAAACTTGCCCTATTGTCTAGCTAGACGTGTCTGTGCCATAATTAGCAATGAAAACCTCAGGTCTCTAAAAGGAGAGGAACTAAAATCTTCACTATTGCAGCGAGGCTATCCAGAACCTCTTATCAAAGATGGAATAAATAAAGCACAGGCACTCACTCTTGAAGAATTACGTACTCCTAAAGATAAAATAAATGAGGACCAAAACACAATCGCTTTTGTGACAACACATAATAAAAACAATGCGGACTTATTCCCTGTTATACATCGGAACTTACCGATGCTCAGTCAAGACAAGAGGTTAGGCCAAATGTTGAAAAGAAATAAAATCATTCAAAGCAAAAGACAGCCAAAAAATCTTAAACACATCTTAACAAGGGCTAAATATGATGGTATTCAAAACCCAACAGAAAGACCTTCAGTTTCCAAATGTTCAAATAAAAGATGTGGCACATGTCCCCATTTATTAGAAGGCTCGTCTTTCACATTTGACAATGGCAAAACATTTGAAATAAAATCTAACTTTGATTGCAATTCAAAAAATGTCATTTATGCAATAATGTGCCCTAAGTGTAAAAAATCCTATATTGGTAAAACTGAATGCCTAAGAAATAGGGTAACCTTACACAGACAACACAATAACGATAGCAGATACCGCTGTTTATTTGTAAATAAACATCTCTCTACTTGTGCAAATGGTGATTTCAAAATATTTCCTTTCTATAAATTATTTCATAAATCTAACATGGGCAGTGTCTCAAATGCACTTTTACGACTTGAAGAGTCCTTTATTGACACCAATAGACCCTCACTAAATAAACAATGAGATGATTACCCTTAAATCACTGACATATATCTCTAACTACAATTGAGCTATTCAAAAACAAAAGGGATTATGTCACATTAACATATTGCTCAAGGGGTAAACTCATAAGAGAGTGATTGTGTCAATCAGAAGACCAACAAGGAAGAACCATGATGTCACCTGATTAGCATAATTTACAATATATCCTTGTACATTGTACGTATATTTTGTTATAAAAACGCTTGTAATGCGATGTTAACGAAATGTTGACGAAATACTAGTATCGGATTAAAATGATTCTTCAACGACTATGTGAAGTATGTTATATTTAATCTATATGTGACCTTGCGTTTGAACCAATTCAACTTTTCATATATATATCATTTTCTAGCAAAACACTTGTTGAAAATCTGTCAATGCTTCTGTATCATACCTTACACTATCTACTGCCTTGTTGGCAAACATAACATGTGAATATACACTGCATGCCTGTAGCCTCTTAAAGTGCAGATATTGTTTGATTGATTAAGTAATTGCTTATGACAATATATTTCGCTGAAGTTGCTTGAGTATTGGCTTTTCACAACATATTATACTACGGATTCCTGCTTGGAATACTTTTTAAATGTGAATATCCCTGATAGATTCATAACGATTGTGTTACAGAAAGATTTTTTCATTAACGAAAATTTACCTGGCAAAAAAATAATTTTCAGTTTGTTAAGTTATTAAGATCATAATAATTAATGTTTTGCACACATGTTTTCACTCTTATCTTGTGTATGACCATGTATTTGCTTCGATCAAAATTGTTTAAATAAATAAATGTTCTCTGTTTGTTTTTACACATTGTATCTTTCTCTTTTTGAAGTGGGATTCTTTGAATAATGTTAACTATTTTTATAGAAAAAATATAACTTGCCATAAAAGCATTAATAATTCAAAATATAAACACAGTTCTTCATACGATTAGTGGTATAATCAATTTTTACAATTTTTAAAATGCGTATCTCTCATAATAAGTTATGTCATACATAAATGGAACTTTATCTTTAATTCATAATTATCAGCTTATAATTGACAAAATATGACAAAATCATCACTTGGTTTGAATTTTCTCAAGTTGTTCCTTCAACATTGCCAACGAAATGAAAAAGAAATGAACAAACAGGGAAAGCGATAGATGAACAATTTGTTTCAACTGTAAATAAAAGCTATATGGCAATCTTATGTAAAAGCTCTATTCTCTCATTATAACTCATTTCAAGATGGCCAAGATTTGTCAGACACCGAACTGAAGTGTTCAAAGCTAGTGTCAGAGTTATAAACATGAAATTGAGAAATTAACAAGAAGTGAAATCCTTAGATGATACATTTCAGCTATATGTTCAAATTGTAAATAAAAACTATAAGTCAATCTAATGCAGAAGCTCTGTTATTTCACGATCTCTCATTTAAAGATGGCTGACATTTGACAGCCGCCAAACTGAAGTGATCAAAGCTAGTGTCAGAGGTATTTACATAAAATTTCAAGCAGTTGTTTTTGACAACATATTTTACTACGGTTTCCTGCTATGAAAACCTTTTGAATGTTTATATATTTTAAAGATTCATCATATTATGTTAAAGAATGAAAAAAATTCTCAATTTCGTAATTAAGTTTTTAATATTTAATGTTTTCACTTTTATCTTGTGCATTCATGTGATTTTGCTTCGATCAAAGTTGTTTGATTAAAGAAATGTTCTCTATTTTTTTACTCATTTTATCTTTCTCTCTTTCAAGTGAGATGTTTTGAATAATGTTAATTAGTTTAATCATTTACCATGAAAGCATTTACAGTTTATTAGTGTCATAATCACTGTTAATAATTCTAAAAATGCGTTCCTTGCATAATAAGTTATGTCATATTGAATGTAACGTTATCTAAAATTCATAGTTATCAGCTTAATATTTGACAAAATATGACAAAATCATGACTTTGTTTGAAAATTGCTATAGTTTTTCCCTAAACGTTGCCAACAATTCAAAAGTGCAGTTCAAATTACAATGTTTGCCTTCCCTTATCTGATACCTAAGATATAAACTGAATCTGTCTAGTTTGTGGAGGAATTGAAACAAATCATATGCAGCTGATTAAAAAATGTTGTAATAAAAGTTCATAGAGTCCAGGGTACTTACATACATTTGTATGGAGATAGTCAGCTCAGTGAAGCTCGTGCAATAAAGGACTCAAGTCGCATCAAAGGTCAGTAGTAGTTTGAAGCTTTTCACTTTATAGTGTTTTGTTAGTAAATTGTTATTCAATTATGAAAGATTAATTATTGGTAGTTGGCATAAACATAACAGCAAAATGGAAAATGGTTTCCAGTCATTTGAAAATATGTCTCCTTTTAGCTAAGTCAATTTAACAAATATTGAGTGATATGGGATATATGTTAAGACATTAATCTCCTTTTTGTGTAAAGTGAACGTTTATTGGAATTTCCGTGTAAGAGAAAACTTTATGTAAAATTTTGATATGTTCCCAACATTGATATTAACTTTTAGATTAAGGTTTTAAGAAATAATTCTGCTATGTGCTTAGCAACCTTGCTTGCAGTATAGAACTGTTATGCATGCAGTAAGGGTTTGGGTGCAATACGATACTGAATTGCAGAGTAGTTCTACTAAAGGTTTGCTTGTTCAAGTTGACACTCGCGGATTACATCCATCAATAAAACTAGAATATTTAACTAAAGTGAAGCACTCTTAACTCATTAACGCCGAGAGCCGCGTATTTGCGTCAAAATAATGAGATCCTCACAGCGAGAGCCGCATATAAGCGTCGGTTAATTAGCAGTTTCTCACAGCGAGAGACGCCTATGTGCGTAAATAGAAAGCATCTCTTATTCAGCGAGAGACGCCTATGTGCGTTCGTCGTATAGTATAACAATGAACTTATTTTAAAATCAGTTTAGCATGCATAAGTGTAGACAACAGTTTCGTAAATAAGATGCTATCCTCAGGAAAGCAATAAGAAATGAAAATCGTTGCTCTTTGTGAAAAAATATGCTACTTTTTGTAAATGAAAAGCATTCTGTATATGTTGTTCTTGGAAGGGAAAAATAAACACTTTGATAAAAAGGTTTATTAAATCAAATGAAACGATTGTAGTCTTTGTGAAGTTACCAATTTTGAAACATTGTCAGATACATTTTATTTGTTAAACGCATTGAATTCATATATCTAAGACGAAACGAGAGGAAGCGTTATTATAAACACTTATGTACATGCGTTCATAAATCATTTGATAAGAATTTGAGGCTATTGAAAGTTACACTTTGATTTTAACTTTACTTCTTGAATGCATCAATGTCCTGTAACAATAATAGTTTTAGCATGCACGTGGGTTTTTTTTAACTTCTACAATATCCTTCATAGATCCACGATCCTGTCTGCCATTGAATGGATACATGCACATGTTAAATTATTAGAGTTGACAACGTCCCAACAGAATAAATCACTTGGTCAATATTAATATTCATTACATTCGTTAATGTTACGTGCTTTCTCTTAAATTGGGATATCATCTCTATAAATCCTTAATTATAATTCAGATAGTTGAAATACCGACACACCGTATCTACTCAACATGATGTCTAGATATGCAGTATTTGTATTTACAAATGAAAATGCATATAAATCAACGTATGTGAAAATACTCTTTGAGCATATTTATGAATTGAAATCGGAAAAACCGCAAAATATCAACTCAAAGGTGAAATATCACATGTAATATTCCTGTAAAGTATCAATATCCAGCACTTGCATCTATCTTCACGAAACTATAAAACAATCAAGACTTTATGGCACAAGGCTAGACAGTGTCCGGTCAACTATGACCCTCAAAGGCCCCCAGCTAATTGGTCTCGCGACAGCGAGGAGTGTCTGTGGTCAGTGGCCCAGGCGTTGAGCCGAGAAGCTGTCTCGGCGTTAATGAGTTAAAAGCTGAAATTAACCCCAAATCACCTCACCTCACAATAAATAAATACATTTGCACCAAAATGTAAACTCCAGCCGAGTTGCACGTGACTGATGCCTTTACAATGGCACACTTTTGTCTTGAAGGGTATAAGTATTCACCACTCCACTCAAGAGGATGATATCAGTAGTTACAAAGGGGTACATGCAATAGTGAATCGGGGATATCGTTTCTTATAAGAGGTAGCATAACGATATATAAATGCCTTTCAATCCGTGTAATTAGTGACAAAGGTCACATTGTAGCATGCATATCAACAATACTTTGTACATAAAGATGAATTTGAAGATGTTTGAAATATATGTCTAAAATGTGATTTATTGTATACTCTTTATATCTACGGAGGAAATAAAGACAATTCATTTATTTATTCAAATGAGTGTACAAATTGCACACAATTATTTAGTCAACAATATCTTGATCAAGCTGAGGATGTAATTATATCTTCCAAATAGAATCACCGTGAATCTGTTGGTAAATCGTAAAGTGCAATGGAGGAGAGCTTAACAACAAAATCATCACTATTCCCAATGGCCTGTATTTATAATCGAATGGCGTTCAAACTTGAGTAGTGTGTGTAGTAGTGTTCTTGATTAAACTGTCGATCAGGTTTCATTGGCGCACTGACCTCAAGTCATTTTAAACTCAATTTTCTTGCGGCAAATCTGATTTGTTATCATTAACCATACATTTTTTAATTTTAGGTACTTATTTATTTGTTATTTGTAAGTGAGTAGGTCACAGGCTGTCTTGAATTAAATGTGCATTAGTCAGGCTCCTGGATAACAAATTCATAAAGTAAAGATTGATACATTTATTAATAGATTACTTTGGATTTATTGTGAATGTGTAACAAATGAATTGAAACTTTTTACATTTGAATTTCATGACAAAACTGTTATCAGTTCACAACTTTGGCCATACATATGTGTGATGACAAATGTCCAAGCATCTAAGTGTTCTTTGTTGCCAGATGAAAAAAATGTATGGTTTGATCTTCCTTGGTCTTCTGTGTCCGACACTGACGAGATCAACGCTCCTGCACGCAGGTCCAATTGGCATCGCCATGTGCAAGCGACTTTGCAAAACTTCATTTGGTTGTGAATCTTACACTTATTTTCCTATCAATTACACCTGCTACACAGGCGAATCAAACAGTGTTACAGTGGATCAGGCAGTTACTGAAAGAATTCAGGTATGAAATATTTGACAAAATTAGAATAATCGAATGGGTTCTGGAATGACACTGTGTCTCTATGTACGCTTGAAAGTTCACACTAAAAGATTTTTAAAAAGGTTTGATGGTCTTATAGTCAGCAATGCTATTCAAATCGAAATAATGTGTACATATAATGATGTACAGAATGATCATTATTGTGCATCATATCATATATCAAAGATTTTATATGATATTATATTTCATCGACAGGACACCTGGTCATTTACTTGTACCGCAAACACTACCCGTAAGAGTTCATCAGGTATCATATTCAGCAGATCAAAGAAACCAGTTTGCTTCGAACGTAGAAACATGCAAGGTAGGACAATCAAGTGATTGTGAATATAAAACAGTAAATGGATTACTTGTTGCAAGTTGCGACCTTTCACGCGGTCATTTCTTTTTTAAAACTATTTGGTGATTATCAAAACACTTGTTAACCATGACCTTCTTAAACAATTCAACGTTCAAGCATGAGACTTTGTGGACTTAGCATGCAGATACGAAATGTCATTTCTACATGAAAAATGGTCCATGCATATTTGTTCGTACTAAGTGCAAATGATAGCTCTGCTGCGCCAATAGGAACACTTGTACATGAATGAAACTTTGGTTATGTAACTCCTGATTATGTTCTTGATCGAGATTGGAAGCTGATTCTGAGCAATGTTCACGTTTTTCTACTTCTTTAAGATAATGTCAAAAATAAAGTTTTCTTTTCTTGGCGTTTTATCATAGACACAAAACAAGATGTGAAGAAAACCGACCAGCTGAAGTACCACGCCAAGGACCTTTCGTTTGATATTGCCAAGATTCGGTGTAGGGAGGAGGGAGGTTCACTAGCACAGTTCTCTAAGGGCTTCCCTGAGAACACGCTCAAACAGATCTTTATCGGAACTAATTATGGTAAGTTTAATTCCTTTGCTTTCATTTTAAAAGCATTTTGTTTACAAGATGGAAGAAATGTGTAGTCAGAGAGAATTATATTTTCATAATAATGTTCCAGTTTTAGTTGTGACAGTAGATGTATATTTGACATCAGTAGTAGTGATTTAAGACCAAAACAATGTAATAAATTGAGCTCAACAACTTTTGACTGTATTGTAACCGATAAATCAATATAGACAGATTTTACTACTATTTATTACTCAACTATTTGTCAGCATACTTAACCAATTTTAACAGTATTTCAAGAGTTGTAGCACCCAAACCATACTGTTTCCAAAAGTTGCCAAAGTGATATTCGAGCCACTTATCTCTTGATCCGAAGCCAAAGGCACTAACCATTGCATTTTCCCACTCCCAAAATATAATTGTTTGTAAATTACAGTATATAAATCTATTAGCTAAGATGGATTGACTTATCTTGACGTAGGATATGAGACAACCTGCATGATAAAGGCTGCATACTGCCATTAACTTTTTCAGTGCTGTCACTTTCAAACCTGCCTCTACAATCATAACATACCTTGATTTAGATACTTTCATAGAATCGTTTAACGTTAAGACAAATTTTCTTCAATATGCAGGTATCATCGCAGCAGTAAAACAATACACAAAATCACAAAATATTGTTATAAACTGTAAGCAGCCATATCCTATATTACCATATTTCCTTGAAAATGTAATAGGGAATAAAACTGGATGTAGGGAATTTTACGATATATTGCAACTTGAAAACTTAAATGACACAAAATTAAGATACAAAATAAAGTGGGAAAAAGACCTAGACTGTACGATCACAGAAGATAAATGGAAATTAATACACCAATCCCCTCACAAATGCCATTCAGCTAGTAACCATATATGGTTCCAATACCGTTTGATCAACAGAATCCTACCTACAAATACTTTATTGACAAAAATGGGTTATAAAGACAATGAAAAATGCGACTTCTGTGGTAAAAGCGCTGAAACATTGCTCCATCTGTTTTATGATTGCAAAAACTCGCAAAATATATGGTAAGAAATGACAAATTGGATCGAATCAAAAACACAGTGTAAATTAAACTTATCAAAACAAACTATCATCTTCGGATACCCACAACACAGAAATAATGTTCTAAATCTGATTCTGATAATAATAAAATACAATTTCTTTAAATCGAAACAACAAAATGAACTACAAAGCATACCACACATTAAAAACGACATTCGCAATATATATAACATAGACAAATATTCTGTATATACTCAATGTAGTTATTCAAATTTCATGAAATTCTGGTCATCATGTCACAATTTGTTCTCGTTTTAAGCGATTTCCTCAATAAGACATCATTATGAAAATAGTACCATGTCCATCCACAGATTGTAATTCCAATCAATGAATATTTTGGTTTTTTTTGTAATTCAAATACATTTCTGTCCATTTGTTTGTCCATTACTATGTTGAAATGCCTGTTCTATATTGATATGCATGTTTGAATTTGTATATACATGAACAAAAATGAATAAAGTTATAAAAAAAAACATATAAACAAATATGGCTACCAAAACAGTTTATTTGCTCTAAAAATATTGTCAAGGAGCTCACGCTCAGGCCTTATCTCTCATTTAAACTGAAATGTTAATGTACAGACTACAGGGGATTATCTGTCACAGTCGCATCCATCAGACCATCTGTGGTCAATTAGCAGAACAATAGGACCACCATGGCCTCTGTTTGAACATAAACGTGCATAAACATTCATTTGAGAGCAAGTATAATGATTCATTGATTTTACCATAACAAATCCCAAACAATAAAATGATAAATTGTCTAAGCGTTTATTCAACATCACGAAGCAAACCCATCAGAAGCGGTACAACACTAAAGCCAATTACTGATTGTGCAATGCTCCTGGTGATGTTTTTCAGATTGTGCATGGATTGACCTCACCTACCATAAGGAGCTGAAGCAGTTTAAATGGGGCGATGGGACACCATACCTTGAGGACGACAGATGGTTTGGTAATGAACCATCTCACGTACTCTTCAGCTGGGCTGAGGAGAACTGTGTGTGTATAAAAAAGACATTACTCTTGCAAGATATAACATGTGGAACTCGTTCGGATTTCATTTGTCAAATGACGATGTAAATAAACTATATGTTAAATATATCTATTTGTTTGTTGTTTAAAAAATGTTGACAATTATTTTAGAAAAAGGCAACAGTTTTTAGGACACTCTATTCAGAAATATATAAACTTTAACACAAATCATTCCTCCTTTCTGTGATTTGATTTTATAATTCAATCATTAAAAATAGGCAAAAAATGCAAAAGATATGATTCACTTAAGGAAAGTGTATAATTTTGCTTATTGAAATATATTGTTCTCAAAATGTAAGCATATTTGGGCAGTTCCTGACAAGAAATTTCATCATTTAGATGATAACCACCTCTAAAAAGTCCTTTAAATATGTTTCTGCAATGAGAAAGGGTTCTTGTAACACTGCAATGACAACACTACGCTTTTGGAGAAAACCATTGAGATGTGATAAGGGTTTTCTAATTTAGATTTATGTTGAAATAAATTTAAATCTGCATATGTTGTTATTATTTCGTTCCTTAGAGATATTAGGGGTTCGAAAAGCATTGTGGTTAGCTTGTTCTGCTTCGGATCAAGAGGTCGAGGTTTAAATCCTGCCCAGTGAGCTTCGTCTCAGTGCAGGAGAAAACTGTTATCCACACAGTACTGCACTTTGCTCAGTACAACCCATGATTCGCTAGTTAAAACTTTTCGAATTAGTGTAAATGTGATTTATGACCATAAGCTGGAGTAACCCATTGCCTAGGCATTCCAGTCAACGTTTGATAGCATATGGAGCTGTAATCTGGGGTTTGAATTATTACAAGGAAATTGAAAGAGTCAATCTGAGGGTATGTAAAAGGTTTTTAGGTGTTAAATTGAATAGGACGAATACTGGTGTATGGAGAATGCGGTAGATAGCCCGTTGCAACTATTTACAAATATCAAAGCAATAAAGTATTGCCTTCATACCGTCTGCCTAAAAAGAGTTAAACATGATGATGTTATTTGATAAGAATTGTCATACCAATTGGATCCATTCAGTTTGAAACTTCCTGTTTTCAAAGGGATTTGGTTTTGAAAAGTAACACAACATGTAGACTCGAACGAAAAATCCATCTTTCAACTAACAAGAAGACTAAAAGATAATTATTTACACGAATGGCTTGAAAAGATACCACTTTCCAGTAAATATCTGTATCAAAGAATGTTTTAATGTACCTTGGAAACAGAAATCTATATCTACTGTGTAAATGAAAACAAGTTTCTAATAACTTTACGTATACTTAGGTGTTCTTCACATGACTTATTCATCGAAAGTGAAAGATTCATATCAAGTAAAAATGAAAAAAGAATTTGCAAACTTTTTATTGTTATCGAAATAGAAGATGAATATAATTTTGTTTTAATTTGCCCGATCTACAAATCTACAAAGAAAGTTTTACATAAAAAGATATTTCCTTGTTCATCCGAACCTATTCAAGTTTGTAGAATTGTTGAATAACGCAAATCATACAGTGCTGCAAAGATTTAAATTAGAATTTATAAAAAAAAAACATGATATAAATTACATTTAATTGTTGTCGAGTTAATGTTAAGTACCCAAGTGTGTACATATTGCCGTATACAAAATTGTACCGCAGGCCTGTGGCCTTTCAGTACCTGAAATAAATTGATTGATTGATTTGATAACTTTATAGTATTATTATTCGCCAATCCAAGTTTCATTTGAAGTACATATATATGTATATATATATATATATATATATATATATATATATATATATATATATATATATATATATATATGTTTAAACCGCAGGATCTGCAAAGACGTTATAAGGTAAGTTTGCACAATAATAAAGGGCCCGGGATAGCGCAGTGGTTAGCGCGATCGGCTTCGGATCAAAAGGTCCGTGGTTTGAATCCCGCCAGGGGCTCGGCAACTTTGTCTGCAGTAGAGAACTGTTATACACGCAGTCAGGATTGGGTGCAATGCTTCACTGAGTTTCAGCCCATGGTTCGCTAGTTCAGCCGATTCTCGAAGGTTTCATCGCTTCACAGCATTATTGATGTTGCGGGCTTTCTCCCTGCAATAATACTAGCAGCCGAGATACACGTTATAGGCGTTAAACCCCAATACATTTTTTCAATATTCAATAAATGGTTATCTTTTGTTCTTTCGGTTATTTGCAGGCTATTTATTGGCTCATTTGTTAAGTTGAGAGAGAGGAAGTTGGTGTTGAGTTGCAAGCTCTAGTCTGGTAGGGTGCTACACTGACACTTTATTTTGATAAGCAGACCCTGTAAAAAGGTGGTCTTATTAGCTATGTAATGAGAAGGTATTATCTGTTCTAATGATTTTATTATTTTCATATTAGCAAAATACGCTGAAACATTTATATAGTAAGTTTATGATGTACATTATTGTAACATGACTTCGTTGTATCCTCGATTCTGATTGGTCGGTTCGAAAAAATTACCCTATGTTGAATGACAATGAATACCCGCAAATTAGCAAAGGCGAATCACCGCGAATTGATACAACATGTTCACTAGAGCCGGCCCGACTCAAGTTTAAATTTTCCAGTTTCTTAGAAAATTCGTTTCGTACTCTGATTTGACAGTTGTCTTTGTCCTTTTTTATATTGTGTCTACCGGTAAATATCACAAATACACTTCAATATGATTTATTTTTTAAAAACGAAAATATTTTCAACTGGCTTACTTAGTCAAAGTTTGCCGCAAAGTTTCATGCGGCCGCCTTCTTTCGAATGCCGTTCCCATGGCATGACGTCACAAAGGTCAACCGTTTTGACGTCACAATGTTTGCGTCGCTGTCACAATGGTATTGGGCTAGTTCATGACTTTTGTACTCGGGGTTTTACGATATTTTTCTACGAGCTTTTCAATTGCTGATTTCGGTCTTGAATTAAACAAGTATTTTGTAAGGTCTCGCTGTTACGAATGCCACTATTTGCTAATACCACAACGATGTTTGTAAAGTATATAATGCCGTGAATTCACATTAGTTAACGTTATCTCACTTCTTACAGAAATAGAACAGTGGCAAAGTCCTTTCCACACAAAAATAAGTACGCAAAAACAGAGTTCGCTCTTACACTTCAAATAACTAACGGTCATGTTACAATATCGATAAATAGTTGCGTTTGTAAAATTTCCGGGATTCATTGTTATTCAACGCCCGCAAAATTTAACTTCTAAATGAACCAAATTAAAAATACAAAACATTATTTAAAAAATCAGGGCTAACAGTACCGATTAAAACCCCGACAAAAACCTCTTCTTGGGTGGAATTTCCTTGAAAAGGCATTCCCAATCTATGGATCAACCCTGAAAATCGTATTACAAGTTAAAATCGGAGATTTTAAAAGTTGAATTTTCCCTCATAGTCAGAATACATATTTAGGATGGTATTTAGTTAGTTATGAACTGTCTAATATTCAATCTATTGATTAAGTTAGAGATTATTCACAAAATAATTGTTTTTATATTGCTTGAAGATACACTACCTTTCCCGTCATAAATACCAATTAAAAACAAATCGTTTCATTAAAGAAAGTTATCATCTGAGAATAAAACTTGTAATCAATCAGTTTAAAATAATGAGAAGCCGAAAGCCCCTCAAAAGGACCAATTCAGTTTGGGACAAAGAGAGGCTAATTTATCTTCACAATCTAGGAATGGAATGGAAAACACTGTGGGATCCAAACCCTTTATTCAATCATGTTTTTAACATAAACACGAGATTAAAACCCTTCACAATATAGGAATATAGCCAATAATTTCGACCATTCGAAATAATAAAGAAGCTTAAACGTCAGTGTTTAGTTCATGTAACACAAAATCATCAAATATTACAAAATCATAAATGAATTATTCAAGTAATTCGTTTTGGTTCTTATCTCTTTTTTTAACTTTGAATTGTATTATTACAAAATCAAGTTTAACTGCAACTTAACGTAATCTAATGTTTGTTTTAAATTTTAAAATATTTTACTATGAATGAAAAATTAGTGTTGTTCATATAAAAATCGTATGAATTAATTATCTATATGTTGAGTAACTTTGGGTTTGAGGTATTAGCTAACTGAGGAAAGCGAGCATAAGGAACCTGTTGGAAGAGGAGATTCCAATTTAAAGTAGGGTAAGCTCTCTTTGGTTATTTAAAGTAGGGTTAGCTATATTTAGTTACTTGACAACATTGTTATCTAAAGTAGGATAAGCTTTTTTTTTGTTACTTGATAGCATTGTTATTCAAAGTAGGGTAAGCTATCATTAGTTACTTTATAACCGTGTTATTTAAAGTAGGGTAAGCTTTCTTTGGTTCGTTAATAGCATTGTTATTAAAAGTAAGTCAGCCATCTTTTATTACTTGATAACATTGTTATTTAAAGTAAGGTAAGCTATATTTGGTTACTTGATAACATTGTTATTCAAAGAAGGGTAAGCTATATTTGGTTACTTTATAACATTGTTATCTAAAGTAGGATAAGCTATCTTTGGTAACTTGATAACATTGTTATTTAAAGTAGGGTGGGTTTTCTTTGGCTACTTGATAACATTGTTATTTAAAGTAGGGTAAGCTTTCTTTATTTCCTTGATAATATTGTTATTTAAAGTAGGGTAAGCTTTCTTTGGTTACATGATAATATTGTTATTTAAAGTAGGGTAAGCTTTCGTTGGTTACTTGATAATATTGTTATTTAAAGTAGGGTAAGCTTTCGTTGGTTACTTGATAACATTGTTATTTAAGGTAGGGTAAGCTTTCTTTATTTCCTTGATGGCATTGTTATCTAAAGTAGGGTCAGCTTTGGTTACATGATAACATTGTACTTAAAGTAGGGTAAGCTTTCTTTATTTCTTTGATAGCATTTTTATCTAAAGTAGGGTAAGCTTTCTTTGGTTACTTGATAACATTGTTATTTAAAGTAGGGTAAGTTATCTTTGGTTACCTGCACTTGGTTTCCGGATCACTGAAACCACCATGAAACGACATGGAAACCAGTATTTCCACTTGGTATTCAGATAGGTTTCTATAGTTTCATGTTGGTTTCCATGAAAACTGAAACCTACTTTTGCCCCAGATCCGGACGGTATCCATCACCGTTCTTTACACACTCCTCCAAGTAGGATCCACTTGGTTTCCGTGATTGAAGTTTCATGTTGGTTTCCGTGAAAACTGAAACCTACTTTTGCCCCAGATCCGGACGGTATCCATCATCGTTCTTTACACACTCCTCCATGTAGGATCCACTTGGTTTCCGTGATTGAAGTTTCATGTTGGTTTCCATGAAACTGAAACCTACTTTTGCCCCAGATCCGGATGGTATCCGTCACCGTTCTTTACACACTCCTCCAAGTAGGATCCACTTGGTTTCCATGATTTTAGTTTACTGTAGATTTCCACTTGGTTTCCTTGTTTAGTCAGTTTATTGTATGTTTCAACCTGGTTTCCATATTCAGGTTTATTGTAGGTTTCAACTTGGTTTCCGTGTTTTGTTCGTTTATCGTAGGTTTCAAACTGGTTTCCATAACCTTATATATTATAGGTTTCAACTTGGTTTCCGTGTTTTGTAAGTTTATCGTAGGTTTCAAATTAGTTTCCATGTAGTGTTTATTGTGTGTTATGTAGGTTGTACAATGAACAAACACATTAATTGCCATAAAATATTTATTGCAATAAAGACAAAAAACATCCATGGAAAGTTAAAATACCTGCAAGGTAAAATGTAAGTGTGAATTTAAGGTGGTTCACAGTGTATGCCGATCTTTTAAACAGCATTCCTCCTATAAAAACATTTTATAGAAAATATTACCAATCCATTCACTATCAACGTTTATTCAAACACACAATTTCGAAGAATGAATTCATCTTTAAACGAGTAGTAAGAAAACGTAAGTTTACAAATTAATCCCTTTTAATTAAATCTCCAATCTTCATTGAAATAATTATTCTATGACAGCTATGAATATAAATATATGCATATGATGGTTTAGAAATGCCTTTAGTTATTCATTGCAAAATTAACAATCTACAAAAGTGCAAAATATACACAATTCACCTTGTTCACTTTTCAGATGTTTTGGATTGGTCTTTATTCTGAAACAGAAAACAATTGTATAGATATTTAAAATATTCATATGAATACATGAAGATGAGTCACTTTCAATCTTCCACGGTTTTCGCAAGCATACATATCAATAAGGGAGAGTAGTTAACAGTCAATCCGTATGCTTATTTAACAATTGAATGTACTTACGGCCTTGCAACCCTCCTTGTTGCGTCAGTGAACACCTCAGATTAGCAAATTGAATTGAAAATTAAATTGATATATCTCTTATTTTGAATTTCGATAAAATATGCAATTTAATTTTCAAGTTATACTAGAATATGCTGTATTTATCACCATAACAACGAATACCATTAAGACATATAAAATGATAAGAATTAGGAAAAAATATTTTACAAAGCCGTCATAAAGTCATAATTTGTAGATAACAAAATAACTTACTGTATGTTTAATTGAATAAACTATGTTTAAACCACAACAATTATTTCACACAGCAGTCTTCAATTGCCAAACTTGCAACCAAGTGCATAGAGTAATATCAGTAAAACTTACAATAGTAACACTGATTGGTAAATAGAGAGCAACTCACATTGAATAAGCACTACTGTGAGGCACTGTATGTATCTTGATGGTTCACACTAAAATTAACATCAGCAACATAGTTAATCTTCTAAAAGTTTACATAAGTCGAGCAGTTTTAAAAACCAATTGTTTCATTTTCATCTAGCAAAATAATATTCTTTTGCATAAGTTATATTTTTTTAAAATATCTCATTTTACAATATTCTGAATAAAGTTGAATAAAGGAAAACCATTGAGTTTGTGACTTGCACCTTAAATAGTATCCAAAGAAAAACACAAACATTTAGTTGAAATCGAAAGTTTAGTTGAATCATGGTATAACAACTGTTACTGTTCCCATCTTGTTGAAATTCTCCTATTACACAGAAAACCTACATACTTTCAATGAAAACAAATAGATATAGTAGAAATTGACGGAAATATGAAATCCCAAAATAAATTCTTAGTCTAAGTCAAAAGCAAAACACATGCAAAACACATGCAGTTACAGTAGATTAAACAAATCAATCAATTTCGACCACCAATTGCCTTGGTTGCATTACCTATTGAATTTTCCAATCTAAACAGTTAAGTAATATACTGCGTGATTATTCAAGAATTAGGTCAGCATGCTGACTGTGATGTTACTTGTTGCATAATCCACTTCCTTTGTCTCAGCTCACGGCTGTCATGGTTCAGTGCACCCTTGTGTAAACAATGTCGTATCTTCGGCTGAAAATTGTTAAATAAAGGGAACTAAGTGACTCATCTATATATAGGTCAACATAATACATACAAACCTGATGGCAATGCAAATTTAACATTCTTATAAACACACCAATCCATAAAGCTTGTCAGTTTAAAACACTCATTTCGACTGAGTGTGAAGCCAACATTTAAGAATGATTTTATTCAGTTCTCTCACGGGAGTTTTAAAAAACAGTTTATAAGAGCAATGTAAGTGAGTTTGATGCAGTTAAGGGGTACTTACTTTGGTATCCTTTACTGTAGAGCTGCCTATGAACTTATTACTCAGCTGATAAATTATCTACAGTCGTTTATGTTGATGGCGGCCATGTTTGTCTCCTTCATTAGTGACTGACCTGTGTCCGGTAAGGCCAGGTGTCAAGCAGGAAGTGTTATGCAATCAGCCAGTTCAATTACAGAGGTTCTGATTTTGTCTAGCCTCTTTAGGAGTGAAGCGAAATGTATTTAATGTTGTAGAGATACGATGAAGGTGATGATTAACTAACATAAGAGTATTTGAAAAGGTTATGTTTTTCAGAAAGTAATTTAGTATTCCATGAACATCTTCTTGGCTGAAATAAGGAAACGATGTATCAAATACAAGATATTCCTAATTTTATTTTTGTTTCTATTGAATATTGAATTGTTAGTTTCCTTTAGTTAATTCTTTAAAAAAAATTATTTGTTATCTTTAGTTGATATTTTATCTGTTTACAAATGAAATACGCATATGTTTGAAAAAGTTAACTGATGATTCAAAAGAAATAAAGAGGCCATCAGCTCTGAATCTTGTGATAGAGAATCCGACACAATCCGTGTTTACACTATAGAATAAAAGATCTATTAGGGAAACTTAAAAGCTATAGCGCATGCCAATAATACCTATCTTTCTATAATATTATCTCTAACGACCAACACTAAGGTAACCTATCAAAGATATTATTCGGCAAATATGTACGCATACAGGTTTCAAAGCCTATTTTATAAGACCGGAAATATTTAATGCAACTGTGCTTAAGAAATCGGTTCATTTTCAGGGGTGTCTTAAGAAACATATTTCTTCCTTAATTATGAGTTCAAATATTAACGCTAACTCAAAAGCTGCACATGTTACTAATTCAGGCGTTTTCAACAGTCCATATCTAATCGTTTGTTTGCAAGCTGATCATAGAGATTATATTTCTCTATGCTGAGTAACTGATGTCCTTTACTAAACAAACAACCAAATCTGTTTACAACTTATTGACCGATAAAGGGATTTAGCAATAATGGTAACAATCAACATTCAAGACTATTTACCGTGGTGGACAATTGATACTTTTTCACTTCACATTTCTTTCGTCCATTGATAAATTATAGGCTCCGCCCATCTCCATCAATATAGCCGATTACTATTCATGTCAACAACATTCACTTAAATCCTTTTGTAACTGAATATGAAACGTAAATTTCTAATTACGACGATATCATTGATTCATAACACTCTAAAGGAAAACATCTATTCTATTCAATTCAACATATCGATAAAATGAGTGTTCTTATGTAAACTTTGATGCATTGTTTTTATCTTGCATATCAAATCTTGTCCGTTGATGTTAATAATTTGTTAACGATCTTAAGATGATGGAAAACTATTTTGCTCCTTAAACAGGATTTGACTCAAAGTTTAAACATTGCCACGATGTAGCCGAAGTATTGCAATTTTCTAGATGTTTTCTAGGGTTAATCTTGAAGCCACACAGTCATAGTATAGATACGCGCAACCATCGTATCTTGTTGGTTTCCATTCCGGAAATATATAAAACCTGAATGCCAAATGGATTCCAGTAGGAAACCAAGTTACCCAGTTTCAGTGGATGGATACCAAGTGGATGCCATACTAGTCAAACAAAAATGCTTATGATAAAACTAAATAATTTGTCAATCTATTCATTTAGTTCAAAACAAGACTGGAAACCAACATGAAACTTAACGTTATGGTTTCATGTTAGTTTCCATTCAAAGAAATCATCATTTTCACTTTCCAGTAATGGAAACGAAGACGATACTTATGACCACAGTTTCATGTTGGTTTCCATATATGGATATATACAAATCAAAGAATCCAAAATGGATTGTAGCTGGAAACCAAGTTACTTAGTTTCAGTGAATGGATACCAACTGGATACCCTAATTACCCACTTTACTTGTGGTTTCCAGGATTCAGGAAACCAAGTCATTTCTGTAGTGCTGATAACATTGTTATCTAAAGTAGGGTAAGCTATATTTGGTTACTTTATAACATTGTTATATAAAGTAGGGTAAGCTTTGGTTACATGATAACATTGTACTTAAAGTAGGGTAAGCTTTCTTTATGTCCTTGATAGCATTTTTATCTAAAGTAGGGTAAGTTATCTTTGGTTACTTGATAACATTGTTATGCAAAGTAGGATAAGCTATCTTTGGTTCCTTTATAACCGTGTTATTTAAAGTAGGGTAAGCTTTCTTTGGTTCCTTAATAGCATTGTTATTTAAAGTAGGGTAAGCTATCTTTTATTACTTGATAACATTGTTATTTAAAGTAGGGTAAGTTATCTTTGGTTACCTGATAACATTGTTATCTAAAGTAGGGTAAGCTATATTTGGTTACTTGATAACATTGTTATCTAAAGTAGGGTAAGCTTTGGTTACTTGATAACATTGTACTTAAAGTAGGGTGAGCTTTCTTTATTTCCTTGATAGCATTTTTATCTAAAGTAGGGTAAGTTATCTTTGGTTATTTGATAACATTGTTACTTAAAGTAGGATAAGCTATCTTCGCTTCCTTGATAACATTGTTATCTAAAGTAGGATAAGATATCTTTGGTTACTTGATAACATTGTTATCAAGTTGTACACATATACAGTTACATTGATGTTTATTTGTTCTCCACGTTAACATGACAGATTTGGTAACACAAATGTTACATTCATTTCTTTCAACGTGACAGAAATATAAAAGTCCAAAGATTCATGAATGATTGTAGGAATTGGAATGTCATGAAGGGATTTGGATTGGGTGTACAGCTTCTACCTATCAAAATACTGCGATGGCCATGACGAGGGTAAAGGGGAAACTGTCCTTTCTGAATGCCTTCAATTTCTAAAAATACTTTAATTCAACATAATTCTTCAAATGTATCTATATGTGTTGTTGATCTTAGAATAATATCTCAAGTGGAATATTGTTTGAATATGTTTTTGATTTGGAAACGAAAATCCTGAGGAAAATCATTATAAAATTAGACATCTGGTCCATCAGACACACAAATTAGTCATTTGTTTTTCTACAAAATACCAAAAGAGATCTCCCAATGTTATGAAGTTTCAAATTTGTTCAAATCCTTTCTATAAAAAAACGTTTCAAAGAAATTGCCTAATGAATGTTTATTCTAATTGCTGTAACACTGCATAATTTAATGTTTGTTTACTGTGTGTTCTTCTGTGCGAAAGTAAGTGCAATAGTGTTTTTATTCTGAATGAATACCTTTACAAATACTAAAGATGACACTTGAAGGACGACAGAATCTTCTTTGTTTCCAGATGGAAAACATGATGGGTTTGATCTGGCTTGGTCTTGTGTGCCCTACATTTACGACAACAACTTTAGTCCACCGTAGCTCAATTGGTGGTTCCATGTGCAAATGGCTTTGTAAAACAACATTTGTTTTCAAATCTTACATTTTACGCCATGACAGTTTTGTGTGTTATAATGGCAAGGTTAACAAGATACCAGAAGATAATCCTGTGACTAATCAATTAAAGGTAAAAATGATAAAAGTTTATCTAATTGATTTATTTACAGCAGTAATTAAGATTTTAGACACCTGATTGTGCAGCAGAGGTGTCAATGAATTGTATTGATACAATACATATTTCATCAACAGGGTACTTGGATGAACAGTGGTATTTCAAACACTACGTGTCGAAGTTTGTCCCGCACGATATACAGCAGATCAAGAAAACTTGTTTGTTTCAAAATCATGCACATGGAAGGTGAGATTTATTGTTAAGATTTTGTGTTTTAAAAATAGTGTCTGATCTTCAATTTTTGTTTGTTATTTTAATGCAATTAACTCATTAACGCCGAGACAGCTTCACGGCTCAACGCCTGGGCCACTGACCACAGACGCTGCTCGCTGTAGCGAGACCAAATAGGTCAAAGAACCCATCTTTTCGCGGGCTATAGTTGAACGGACACTGTCTAGCCTTGTGCCATAAAGTCTTGATTGTTTTATAGTTTCGTGAAGATAGATGCAGGTGCTGGTTATTGATACTTTACAGGAATATAACATGTGATATTTCACCATTGAGTTTATGTTTTGCGGTTTGTCCGATTTCAATTCATAAACATACTCAAAGAGGGAGTGAAATTGCTTTCATTGTCTCACCAAATAACATTGACAAAAAAACTGCATTTGATATCGCACCTTTTCTATTGGTCAAAATGTTATGAGAGACAATTTTTTTTACCTATACCTAAACAACACTACTTAAAGAACAGCAAGTAATAAACACAGACACACACTTACATATTATGATATGTAAAGTATATACATAACAAACATAAACACGTAACGTAACTCATATTTTCACATACGTTGATTTATATGCATTTTCATTTGTAAATACAAATACTGCATATCTACACATCATGTTGAGTAGATACGGTGTACATGTGTCGGTATTTCAACTATTTGAATATTAATTAAGGAATTTTAGAGATGATATCCCGATTTAAGAGAAAGCACGTAACATTAACGAATGTAATGATTATTAATATTGACCAAGTGATTTATTCTGTTGGGCCGTTGTCAACTCTTATTATAATTTAACATGTGCATGTATCCATTCAATGGCAGACAGGGTCGTGGATCTATGAAGGATATTGTAGAAGTTTTTAAAAAACCCATGTACATGCTAAAACTATTATTGTTACAGGACAGCTACTGACCGTGCTTGATATAGGGTGCGCTCAGCTAGTTCAGTAAAGTCATATTCGAACAGACTGTCATATTGATAATAGTATTCAAAGTAGAACAACACTGGCGTTCAAAATATTAAGTACATGCAATTATCAAATTGATAATTCATGACATGCCATCCCAAAGTGATGCATTCAAGAAGTAAAGTTAAAATCAAAGTGTGACTTTAAATAGCCTCAAATTCTTATCAAATGATTTATGAATACATGTACATACATGTTTATAATAACGCTTCCTCTCGTTTCGTCTTAGATATATGAATTCAATGCGTTTAACAAATAAAATGTATCTAACAATGTTTCAAAATTGGTAACTTCACAAAGACTACAATCGTTTCATCTGATTTAATAAACCTTCTTTTTAAAGTGTTTATTTTTCCCTTCCAAGACCAACATATGCAGAATGTTTTCATTTACCAAAGGTAGCATATTTTTGCACATTGAGCAAAGATTTTCATTTCTTATTGCTTTCCTGAGGATAGAATCTTATTTACGAAACTGTTATCTACACTAATGGATGCTAAACTGATTTTAAAATAAGTTCATTGTTATACAATACGACGGACGCACATACGCGGCTCTTGCTGAATAAGAGGTTCTTTCTATTTACGCAAATAAGCGTCTCTCGCTGTGAGAAACTGCTAATTAACTGACACTTATATGCGGCTCTCGCTGTGAGGATCTCATTATCTTGACGCATATACGCGGCTCTCGGCGTTAATGAGTTAAAGGCATCAATTCACAGTTGAACTTGCTTCATACAATTAAAACTATCAGAGATAGTATTCTGCATATAAGTGGAACCTTTTTTTTCAAAAGGAAAAAAAGAAATTGTCTTCCATGGGATCAAATGTGTTTAGCTAAGTTTTTGAAGAAAACAAAACCAGTGTTGCAGCTTCAATAAATGATGTAGTTTGACCTTAAAAATCTGTAACAAAATGATGATTTATTATGTATCAAAATTGGTAGGAAAAGCTTAAAATTGTTTTTTTAAGAGGTATCATTGGGAATCCCAGTCATGCGTTGTGTTGTAAGATGCAACAGGAGTTTGAGTTGTCTGTTTTCCATGAGGTGCAATCTTTACATTGCGGCCAGTAAAAACTTAGGTTACATTATTTCTAACTAGTGGCATGTTCATATGTTTTGAGATTTCTTCTTAAAAATAATTTTGATACCCCAATAAAATTCTGATCACACTCCTTTTAGTTTACACAGGTTCCATGGCAGAAAGGAGCAAATCATTTGAATTAAAGTACCACACCAAGGACCTTCCATTCAATGATGCTAAGATGAAGTGCAGAGAGGAGGGAGGATCACTAGCTCAGTTCCAAAATGGTTTTCCTGAGCACCCACTAAAACAGATCTTTATTGAAGACAAATTTCGTAAGTTGATTATGTTCCGTGCAATCTGGGAATGATCACAATCTGCAGATTGTTCGCTCACAATCTGCAGATTGTTCGAACAATCTAGGAATATTTTTCATTCCTAGATTGTTTAAACAATCTGCAGATTGTGAGGGCTGAACAATCTGGGAATGATCACAATCTGGGAATGTGCTTGTTTGTATTATATCTTGCATTATCACATGACAATATTTATTTAGGTTTTTCTATGTGTATCTCCAAATGATGGATAATGGTTGTCAAGTCATAAATTGTGACAGGTTCATAGCTCGCCTATATATAAAACTGACGGAATGTAGGGATCAATTCCTAGATTGTGAAGGGCTTACAGATCGACATTGTGAAGGGCTCATATCTTGCCTACATGTCAAACTGAGGGGGGAGAGATCGATTCCTAGATTGTGAAGGGGTCACAGCTCGCCTATATGTCAAACTGAGGGACTATAGGGGCCTATTCTCAGATTGTGACGGTTCATAGCTCACCTTTATTTAAACTGTATAGTAGTCGATTCTCAGATTGTGATGGGCTCATAGCTCGCCTGTAAACCAAACTGAGGAAGTAAATGGGTCGATTCCTAGATTGTGAAGGGCTCACAACTCGCCTTTAACTCAAACCTTTATTTAAACTGAGAGGAAATAAAAGTCAATCCTCAGATTGTGAAGGGCTCAAATATCGTCATTATGTGAAACTGTGAGAGTATAGGGGCCGATTCCTAGATTGTGAAGGGCTCACAGCGAGCTTATATGTCAAACTGAGGGAGAATAGGGGCCGATTCCTAGATTGTGAAGGGCTATCAGCGCGCCTATATGTCAAACTTAGGGGGTATAGGGATCGATTCTCAGATTGTGAAGGCTCACAGCTCGCTTTTATGTCAACTGAGGGAGTTATGGGCCGATTCCTAGATTGTAAAGGGCTCACAGCGCGTCTATATGTGAAATTGACGGAGTATATGGGTCGATTCCCAGATTGTGAAGGACTCATAGCTCGCGCTTATGTCAAACTGTCAGTGTACAGGGATCTATTCTCAGATTGCGAAGGCTCATAGCTCACCTTTATTTAAACTGAGAGGAAATAGAAGGTGATTCCTAGATTGTTAAGGGCTCAGATATCGTCATTATGTGAAACTGAGGGAGTATTGGGGAGTATTGGGGCCGATTCCTCGATTGTGAAGGGGTCACAGCGCGCCTATATGTCAAACTGAGGGAGAATAGGGATCTATTCTCATATTGTGAAGAGCTCAGAGCTTGCCTATTGATCACACTGACAGAGTATAGGGATCGATTCACAGATTGTGAAGGGCTCATAGCTCGCCTTTATGTCAGACTGAGAGAGTATAGGGGTCTAGCTAGTAGAGGGTTCAATTCACATATTGTGAATATGTGGAGGTAGAAAACTATGTATATCGATTCTGCGATTTTAGATTTTCCTTATAATTATTGTTCATTAGGGAAAGTTGATAACTGTTACCTTTTCCCCTCATTTTCTACCTGGACCGTGACATTGAAAGTTTTTACGAACGATGCATAAATCGGAAAGTTACTTAATCTTTTTAGTTTGTATATGAATAGTTAATAAATATATGAATTTATAAAAAAAAGTATAATACTCGAACAGTTAACATTTTGTGTTGTCGTGAATAATTAGATCAGATGTCTAGCTGGGTCTGCTTATCAAAACAACGTATCACTGTGTCGCATCTCTACTCAGACTTGCGTGTAAATTCGCGTGCAATCACATTAACTTCCTCTCTGTAATTTTATGTTTATCTATCGCACGATATCACCGGGCAAATACTTATGCAATAATGAATTGACTGGAGTAAAATGTTTTATTGCTCTTTGGTCACACTATGGTCAACATTATGACACATGTTTTTGCTGTAACGTTTTTAATAGTTTCTGTTATATCGGTTTGTGAAATTAACAAAGAAATGTTTTATTTGATTAATTCATTATCTGTTATTGATTCAATATTTTAAGAATATTTTGATGTGGATGGATTATTTGCTACGCTGCAAGAAGAGTCATATAATGGCATCGTCTCTACTCCGTGCTGCGACCATAGTGACGGGAGTGAAGACGACCTATGAGCCCTTCACAATCTGAGAATCGACTGCTATACCCTCTCAGTTTAAATAAAGATGAACTGTGAGCCCTTCACAATCTGGGAATCGACCCCTATACCCCCTCAGTTTGACTTATAGGCGAGCGGTGAGCCCTTCACAATCTAGGAATCGGTCCCTATACTTCCTTAGTTTGACATATACATGGAGGCGGGTTGTGAGCTCTTCACAATCTGAGAATCGACCTCTATACTCCGTCAGTTTGATTTATTGGTGAGCTATGAGCCCTTCACAATCTAGGAATCGATCCCTATACACCCTCAGTTTCACATATAGGCGAGATGTGAGCCCTTCACAATCTGAGAATCGACTCCTATATACCCTCTCAGTTTCATATATAGGTAAGCTGTAAGCCCTTCACAATCTGAGAATTGACTGCTATACACTATCAGTTTAAACAAAGGTGAGCTGTGTGCCCTTCACAATCTGGGAATCGACCCCTATACCCCCTAAGTATGACATATAGGCGGGTTGTGAGCTCTTCACAATCTGAGAATCGACCTCTATACTCCGTCAGTTTGATTTATATGCGAGCTATGAGCCCTTCACAATCTAGAAATCGATCCCAATACTCCCTCAATGTAATATATAGGCGAGATGTGAGCCCTTCACAATCTGAGAATCAACTCCTATATACCCTCTCAGTTTCATATATAGGTAAGCTGTAAGCCCTTCACAATCTGAGAATTGACTGCTATACACTATCCGTTTAAACAAAGGTGAGCTGTGAGCCCTTCACAATCTGAGAATCGATCCCTATACTCCCTCAGTTTGATTGATCGGCGAGATGTGAGCCATTCACAATCTGAGAATTGACCCCTATATTCTGCCAGTTTAAATAAAGGTGAGCTATGAGCCCTTCACCATCGAGGAATCGTCCCCTACAATGGGTCAGTTTGATTTATAGGCGAGCTGTGAGCCTTTCATAATCTAAGAATCAACCCTTACATCCCCTAATTTTGACATAAAGACGAGCTGAGAGTTCCTCACAATCTGAGAATCGGCCGCCATACCCCCTCATTTTGAAAAAGAGACAAGCTGATTGCTCATCACAATATAGGAATCGATCCTTATACTTGCTATATAGATAAACCTTAATAAGCTAGATAATTCCCATTTTATAATGATGAAAATACTACTAAAACACAAATTCCTAGATTGTGATCATTCCCAGATTGTTCAGGTCGCACAATCTGCAGATTGTTTAAACGATCTAGGAATTCCTAGATTGTGAGCAAACAATCTGCAGATTGTTCGAACAATCTGCAGATTGCGATATACCCCAGATTGTTCATAACATACCCACTTGTCTCGCGTTCTCCTCCGATTCAGTGTCCATTGACTCTGACAAATAAAAACAATATCTACAGAATATTAGATTTGTAAATGCATTTGAAACTTAAATGTTGTAAATAACTGAAAATGTAAAAAACTGTTTATTGTGCGTTGATATCGATATCTTCATTCCTGAAATGAACAATATGATCGATAAGTCTATCGACGAGTTCATTGAGATAGGTCAAGGGTTACCCTATTGCTTGTCATTGGCTGAGAGATCCAGCATGAAATTTAAATGTTCATGATTTTTTTCTTTATTCCGTCGTGATTGATTGACTATGCATTATGGGGGTGTTTTTGTCTTTTGTTACGTGGTTCGATTGCCAAAAACTCTGATTGAGATTATTAATGTATATGCTAATGTAATGTTCTAATAAGTATTTTTCATCTAAAATTTTCTTTTGTGAGATTTTATGTAAGCCCTACTCACTTTTATATTCAAGCAAAATCTTTTATTATTTTCTCCAAGCTAGTCGCTGAAGAAAAGCAATACCGTAAAAATTCTTCTTCATTAACGTGATTTGTGGCTTATATGCATATTTTATTTACTCCATTTTTTAAAATTTACTCGACTGCTTTTCGAATAATAAAGTATTTTGTGTGAACTAAAACTTAGCGAATCATAATCAGTAATATACTGGGATGAAATATTTTAATTATTTATCTTTATTTCGACATTTGTCATATCTATTTCCTTAATCTTTTCGGATGCTCCTAAGACTGAGCATGGCCAGTTTTCTTTTATTCCTTCTCTTTTCTTTCCTGACATGGTCACTTTTATTTTAAAAATGTTTCAATTTGCCAGCACATCGGTAACAGAGTGTCACTTGATGTGGAAAAAAAGAAACTTATACCAAAAACAACATATTACTCATTTCATCCATTGCTATTGCCCACTTGCCTTTCCTAGCCTACTGTGTTTATTATTCTATCTAGATGTCGATTGACTTAGCCAAGTACAGACAGGCAGTGGGTCTTTTTGCTTTATCCTTACACTGCAAGGCATCTAACAAGTGTTTATGTTGAAGATTAGCCTTTTGTAACCTCTGTGTATTCTCTTGTCATACCTTTCTGATGATTATAATGATGATGCTGATGTTATTTATTACTTTGTTGTGGTGATATCCACCCTAGCCCTGGTTCAATGTACCAGCAACAAAATAATCCACCTACATATCAGAAGTCTAAGGGATTAGATTGAGCAAATATATATTTGCTGAATTATTTGATAATGATGTGATTTGTTTAACAGAAATTTGGTTGAATAAGGACATAGATAGTATTACACTATAATTACCGGGCTTTCATACTCCTTTCAGAAAAGATCGACCTAGTAGAGGTGGGGGAGTAGCAATTTATGTTAATGAAAACATGTATGTAGAAACAATAAACCATTTGGACAATAATAATCTGGAGGCATTGTGGATAAAAGTTGGTATCAACAACGACAAATATTTGATTGGCGTATTATATCGTACAGACACAAGTAAACATTATTGGGATCTCGTTGATCAATCATTTGGAAATGTTGTTGACTTAAACTTAAAAACAGTTATCACAGGAGACTTCAATATCGATGCCCTCGGTAACCAGAAATAAAAGATAGAATATCTAGAAACGATCTATGATCTTGAACAGATAATCACCAAACCCACTAAGATAACACACTCGTCGCCTTCCCTTATTGACCTAATATTGTTGATGAATCGAGTGTGTTAGATCCAATATGCAGTGATCATTGTCCAATATTGGTTCATTTAATCACTAAGCCAGAGAAACAAACCAATTAAAAGCGAAACGTATACAATTATAATAAGATAGACAAAGAAGCTAATCTTAATGAGCTATCTTCCGTGAATTGGAAATCAGTATTACTCTCTTAAATCTACATCAGGAAAAACATCTTTTCCTTCGATATGTTTGTTTTAAAAGATTGAATCCTTGCAAATTCCACCTCAAAAGGCCTTTGATTATTATTCTTATATCTTTCCTTTATATCTAAGTAAAGTTATATTTAAGTCACGGGCCGGGATTTTGGTCAGTTAAGACTCCAACTGTTAAAATAGTAAATACACTTCAGACAGTTGCCAAGTATGTAAAGCCCCAAAATCACTTTTCAATAGTTGAAAGGTGATTTTGTGCAATGAGAATGAGAATTCCTGAGTCATCAACATAATCTGCATCGATATGCAATTTAATCGCTATCTTTGAAATTTGGTGTATTTGGAACATTCATGAGCATAGCCTCGACTTTTTCAAATGCAGCCTGGCAAATGCTATCCCTAATGAATTAAACCTTCCCCTAAGGGTGTTTATAAGTGCAGATACAACACCAGTAAACTTCTGACAACACTTTCTGTAAGAGCCTGCCATTCCCAAGAATCCAAGTCCCACTTGGACCATGGAACTGGAAACTGTACAATGGCGAACTGGCTTTACCTAAAGGGGCTTAAATACACTTTCCTTTCCTTTCCAAATTCATACTTTGAAATATTGAATGTCAATTTTTCTTCATATAGTGTCTCAAAGAAAGCTCGAGTCCTCTTCAGACTGTCTTCCTGGTCTATGACATAACTGATAACATCGCCTTTCAGCATGTAAAACTACTAGGGGCCGCTTTAATCTTGTTCAGATGTATATTCTCATGTTGTCTGCTTTATTCATTTCATATCAGATTGAGGTGATGAAGTCACAATTGGCTTTGCAAGGAGACTCAAGTTTGAACATCAACTCAGAAACGTTAGGTGATGAAACATCAAATCAAGAGCCCTTGGACGAAAATGAAATTGATGATAGATCAAAGCAAGGGCCTTTGAAAGAAAATGAAATTGACGATAGATCAAACCAACAGCCATTGAAAGAAAAGGAAATGGATGATAAATCACTGGAAGAAAAGCTGATTCGAGTAAAGCAGGCCCTTAGGCAGACATCTAAAGGTATGTCAATCTTCTGGTCGTCTTCTCTGGATATCACACTGGTCATACAATAAGCAAGTGACGTTTCCTTTGTTTAACTCTTGTTGAAAACAGACCTTTTTGCTGCAGATTATAAGTAACTATGCTTTCCTCATTTACCCATAATTGTTGTTTCAGCGCATTGAACATGGAAAAAGAGCACAACAAATGCAAATTTTTTTAATTATATGTCTAGTAATCAAATAATAACCTATATAATGTCAGAGAATATGATTTTTTTTAATGCATTTCGTATTTCTTCAAAAACTATTTGGGCCAAAGTAATGTAATGGGACAGGTGTTCGTCCATGATGTTAAGCTGCCTGATCTATACTAGGTCTGATGGTGAGTGTGATCCTTCTAAATGGTCTTTTGCACCACAACCAAAACCTAAGCTTATATTTGATAACCAAAAAGAAATTAGAGATGCCATTTCTTCAAAATATGGATACCCTTACAATAAAAAAACACATATAAATATACAACAACCCTTAAAACATTTATCAAGCAGAATCACATACACTGTTATACTTCTATACTCGATAATTAAAAATGATTTACTAAACCAGGGGTTAAAGATAAAATGATTTGTGTAAATAATAGAACATATGTCTGAACATTACAAGGTGCTCCAGTTTAAACAAGAACGAGTATAAGAACTAAGTGACATCATTCAATGCTCAAATACGACTTATAGCAAATGTTGAAGATGTCGTTGATCCTCCTGCTTCTATCAAAATATTACGATGTCAGTTGGTAATACGTTACGTTATGTCTGGGGTATAGGTGCTTATATGGTGATATGAAACGAAGGATATGACAATGAAATCTTTGTTGCAAAAGATGATAAGTAGTTCAACAGTAAAGGGTGTACATACTGATAAACAAGGGAAACAAAATATATTCTTCAATAGCATGAGAATCCAAATATAACCTAATTAGGTGTGAAGTTGTTGGTTTGATTGTTATCTGGTATCTTATCTTGTTATCTATAAGTCCAATCGTTATTAAAATACCTGCACTTTATAAACCGCTCACCAAGGGATGTATCTTAACCTAATGCGCTGAATTGTTGATTGTTATATGTTTTTGTTTGTTGAAACAGCTTCCAAATATGCCGACCTCTTATTTTCTTAATAACACGTTTCGTTTGATCTCATTTCTCCTCTTTAACTTTTTCATAATCTAGAGGTTCATCCGAAATTGTTATCTATGTCTTAGATCATCTCTTTGAGTCTGCAATGCATTACCAAGCCCTTGCAAATACTAATTTATATTCCCTTAGTATTCATTGGTGTATCGTTGATAGTTTGTATTGTCTTGTTTATTGCACCCTCTACTTCATTAATGCCTTGAATTGGTTGTTGTACTAAAGTTTGTTCAGCTTCATTCAACTATGAACTTTGAAGTACTCTTTCAGGCTTTCCTGGAACTTTACAATCCAACCCTGATTCATTATGAAAAACATAAACTAAATCTTTTTGAGTTTGTATTTAGTCAAAACTGCGAGGATTACATCTTTTCTTGTCGTAGACTAAGTCTATATGAGACTTGATTGTCCCATCCTAACTAGTTTAAAGTTAGAAAACTCAATATCCAGAGTAGGTTGACCCCAAAATTCCATACGACGATCCACTGCTTGTTCAACCGTTTCTTGTTGTAAATTAATCCCTGCATTATCTCCAAGTGTGAATGAAGTAGTGCTGGTGCAGTGGCTTTCAAGAGTGCATTTAAATCATCCATGGGGTTAAATGAAATATAATTGTAACTACTAAATAAATAAATTACTCATCAATTTTATAATACTTAAGGATGTCCGTGCCTCAAATTTAAGGCATTAAACTTTTTCTCTAACTTGTATTTTTCAAAAGTTTACTGTAATTGTTTGAAATATCAACCCAAAAAAATTGGGGTTAGGGTTGATTTTTTCGAAATATTTCTAAGACAAAGATCCCTTTGTCAGTCAGACATTTATCAATTGAGTCAATGGGGAAATGATAACCTTTTTTGAGAAATCTTAAATTAGAATTAGATCCTTGTCCTGTAGAAAAAAGTATAAAACATATATGGTGGTGTAGGTTTTTAGCCGCTACGGCACAACATGTATTGAATCATTTCAATTAAATTATCAACATTCATGCTATTTTTGTACTAAAAACATGCTTTCTCCAACTCATCATAAAAAAATCTACCTGAACGCATACACACAAATCATATTCATTCAACATCTACTTCCTAAGAAAAACAGTATATAGAACTTGCTCAAAATTGCAAATTGCTGAGTCTGCAAAAATGTGAATTATTTCAAAATAAAAATACCAAGTTTCTTAATTTTGATGAATATTTATTCAGAAATCATCAAAATTGAGAAATTACCGCTTGATTTTGGTTTCATTATAGAACAACATTATGATTTAAGGTTATTTGAGTGTTGTAACTGTGACTTGTAAGTTGACAGTTTGGTCATGCGCAGCATGTGAGGAGCGAACATCCTTAAATCAAAATTGTACAAATGATTATTGAAGGGGTTAAAAATAAACTCTACAGTCATCATATGCATAATTTATGGAATAAGATTAAGAAACTTCCAACTATAAAACGTCATCAATAACAAATATTGAAATGAATGATTTATGTCTGACTGATATGAGTATATATAATCTCTGAAATGACAACAAGGCTGAGAACATTAAGTATGAATGGGGATTTTAAGATCAGCGGTAAGTGAAATGTCTTAACTCTCCAACGCCAAGGGACGCATATGCTTTAACTAAGTGAGATCCTCACAGCGAGAGCCGCGTATAAGCGTCCGTGAATTAGCGAGAGATGCTTATGTGCGTTAATTGAATGCACCTCTTATTCAGCGAGAGCCACATATGTGCGTCCGTCGTATAGTATCATACTAAACTTTTTTTTTATGAAATCCGCTTGTTATCAGGCAGTGAAGATATTAGTTTCTTTAGTAAGAAGCTTTCATCAGGAAATAAATTAGAAATGATTAGTACCAAAAATATAATGCGTTTAGTATATGAAAACATTGTGCAAAGGTAGGCCTAGGAAGGAGATAACAGACACTTTAAAAGCAGATTTATTAAATTAGATGAAATAATTGGAGTCTTTGTGAATTTATTAATTTTTCAGACATTGTTAGATACTTGATCTGTAAAACACATTGAATTCACATGTCTAAGACGAAATGAGAGGAAGCGTTATTTATGACATTATGCACATGCATTCATAAATCATTCCCGCTCGGCAACTTTGTCTGCAGTAAAGAACTGTTCTACACGCAGTCGGGTCTGGGTGTAATGCTACACTGAATTCCAGTGCAGTACCATTCTTGTTCACAGGTTTCACCGCAATACATAGCCACAGTGGCGTTGCTGGCTTTCTCCCTGCAATAATACTAGCAATATAAGTGAAATTCACTTGAAAGCGACGTTAAACCCCATATCACCTCTCTTCACCTCATAAATCATTTGTGAAGAATTTCAGATTGAGGTTTCACTTTGATTTTACCTTTACTTCTTGAATGTATCACTTCAGTCTTGTGTCATTAACTATCAATTTTATAAGTGCATGTTTTGAACGCAAGAGTTATTCTACCGTGAATACTAATAATTAATATAATAACTTATTCGGATATTACTTTACCTAACTAGCTGAGGTATTGTATATCAAGCACGGTCAATAACGGTCCTGTAACGATTTAGCATGTACATAAGTTTTTTTGATTGGACAATATGCATAAAAGATCCAAGCCCCTGTCTGCCATTGAATGAATACAAACTCACCCGCATATCTAGCTTGCATTTATAATTCATCAAAGCTCTATGTTATTCAAGCCACTAACAAGCAATATCCTGTTTATTAGATGCAATAAAGTCAGTCTCTTTTGACGAATAACTGTTACAGGAGAATCAGGTATTGGCTAAAGTATTGATACAGATCACAGTAACGAGATATTTTTGACCATGAAAAACTAGTCGTTTACCTTCTATACACGCCGCTAGTATAATAATATGTATGTAACATTATTTGACAGTTTTCTTCTTCTTCTACATATTCACAATTCTCACCTGTAATTCATGTACTTAAAATGCATTCGTGTTTTGATAAAATCTTCTATAAGTAAAATAGATGCTTTGCTTAGATGACTATTCATTCCTATTGTATCTGTTTGAGTTAAAATATTGGATTTAATATGCGGTACATTAACTATGCATATGTTTTATCATTATTTGAGTTGAGACTGTACCAACAAAATATACTACTCAAAAGAACTGTACGGTCAAACTTTTTTCTACCTGGTAATTGTCTTAATTGATTTACGATATGCTGACGACAAAACCTGTGTACAAGGCATATGTCATTTTAAAAGAAAACCATTTTGACAGTCTCCTTAGAAACCATAAACTGAAGCTCAAAACAAGGCTCCACAAAACTGTTTGCATCGCCCAAAGGCAATAGGGTACGACTTTTTGGAGTTGATTATGTCCTTGCACATTCACTATGCATGTTTCATGTACAGTTTGGGCATAAAACCCTCCAATGACCGTGCTGCTCTCAGTTGAAATTTCAACATTGTCAGACGTCAGCTGAGCGAAATTGACAGAGGAAGAGCAATTGCATGGGTTCAGAAGGGTTTTACACAGAGGAATGTGGCACAGAGAATCGGTTGAAGCCAGAGCGTGATTGGGTGACTATGGTAGCGTTGCCAGGCAACCAATTCAATTCTGAATCACCCACGGTCTGGTAGGCCAAGATCAACGTCTCAACGTCAAGACTGGCATGTCATTCAAATGATCTTACGTCAGCGCGTTGTTACAGCAAGATGTCTGAGAGATGAACTGAGACATGCGAAATGCAATTGGTGTTCAGATATCGGATCAGACCATAAGAAAACGTTCGATCGTTTGACCACCTCTTCTTCAACGTCATAGAGCAGCACGCCGTGACTGGTGCACACGTCATTGAGACTGGAGACGCGACAATGAGGGCGGATCCTCTTCACTGATGAGTCCTGATTTGCTTTATAGTTCAATGATGGCAGATTTCATGTCTAGGGGCGGCAATGAGAAAGATTTGCTGATGTTAACGTCAGACAACGCCATCACTTTGGAGATGGTACGGTAATGGTGTTGGCTTGAATTTCGGTACATCATAGGACTCCTCTTCATCGTCCAAGAAAATTTGACGGGTATCAAATACAGAGAAGATATTTTACAGCCTTTTATCATCCCAAGTCCTTGTCAAATTGGAGCAGGTTCTGTTCTTCAAGATGACAATGCTAGACCGTATAGAGCACGAGTTGTTAATGGTTTTCTCACCCAAAATGGCATTGAACGAATAGATTGGCCTGCATACTCTTGACTTGGCACCAAAAGAGCATGCATGAGATGAGTTTGGCAGACGTGTGAGAGACAATCAAAGGCAACCTGATAATCTTCAAGAATTGGTGCAATTCCTTCAGGCAGAGTGGAAGGCAATTCCCCAGATGTTTTTTCGACGTCTGATCGACAGCATGCCTCGTCGTTGTGTCGACTGCTTATGAGCACGTGGTGAATTCACTCGTTATTAACAAAGTTATCGAATTTAAGACAGTTTTGTTGGACCTCATTATGCTCAAAATAGCAAATTTTTATCAGATGCTCAGAATAGTTGTGTATAAAAAGTGTATATGCTTTGCATTACAGACTCAACATTGAGACATATTGAACTTATTCTGACCCGAATGTGTTTAAAAGTTTTGATTTACATGTTCCCTGTGTCTAATAAAATGTCAAACAAAAATAATTGGTTGACCCTTAACTTCTTTTCAGTAGTATATATCACTTGGTCAATAATAATAATAATAATAATAATAATAATGTTTCTAACCTGTGAAGTGATAGAAACGTTCACATTTGACAGGTGTGTCAAAATCAGGTAAAATCTTCATGTGGATATATTTATATCCAATAATTCGACTAGTTTTAATCATGATTCCATTTGTATTGCTTAATAATGATTTAAATAGTTGAAAGACCAACACACTGTGCTTGCTTAACATGGTGTGTAGATATGAAGATGCATGTAAATCAACATAAGTGAAAATATGAGTAATGATACGTGTGTATGTGTTACTACTTGCAAAGGAGAAAGCAATATTCCGCCATCAAATCACAGTAGTGTTAGATTGAGAAAGGCATTCTAAAATGAAGATTGACAAACGCTTATAAGTGTTATTAAGTTATGTATATGTAATATATATGTATGTATGTTTTGTTAATTTTGTATGTGAAATATGATTATGTGTTGTTCTTGAACTACTGTATAATAGGTATAAGAAAGAGAAACTCACTCTAAAAACCATTTGGCATGTATTAATGGTGCTATATTTTATGTACTTTACTGGCCAATTTTACTTGGTGAGACAATGATTTCTCTCTCTCTCTCGCTACCTTGTGAACATTTATGAATATCTTTATGAAATGAAATTTGAATAAAACGCAAAATTAGAATGATATGGTGAAATATAAGTTATATTCCTATAAAGTATCCATACTGCAGTTGATCTTTTCCCTCCCGTTTTCCTTCATCACTCGCCCTCAAAGCCTGTCGCGAAATGAGCCGTGCTTCGAGTTAATTTGTCTCGCTACAGCAATCAACTGGAGTGGTCAGTGGCCCAGGTATTGAGCCGTCAAGCTATCTCGGCGATAATGAGTTAACCATGTACACATACAAGTTGGCTTTGTGCTTTGGATTATGAAAAAAATTCTCTTTAATCTCCTTTGGTCAGGAACTCCCCATTCATACAATAGGTGAAAAAGAAAACATTAGTTGACATGCCATGTTTACGTGTTACCAACGACTCAAAACAATGATTTTGAATTCTATTTTCAATGATGAAATTTATATGAAAAGAAACTAAATTCCTTTTAGTCTCCCATGGATCCTTGATCTAGCCAACAAAAAGCACAGTTTGAAATAACCATGGAATGACATCATTTGATAGTAACAACATTGACCGACATGTAATATGTGTATTGTACAATCGTCAGGTTCCAGTATTGACGGGAGTGATTCGTCAGATTATACAAGTTGTGAGGATGAAACAGAGATTTTGGATGTAAAGTCTACTGAATCCCTAACAGCACCAGGCTTCAATGAAGACGGGAGAAGAGAGGAGGAGTTAGACACTTTCAGAAAAGGTTCTGTCGGGTTCAAGAGGAAGGCGACACTACACACCAGGAGTTTAAGCGGTTTTATGTCATTTTCAATCTCTCTATCTATTCATCTATCTATTTATATGCTAGTGTTATTTTGTAAATCAATACTATAATAACTAGGACTGCCAAGGCAGTACTTAGGTCTTCAAGACTTCCTGCTTGAACTTCACACAGTGTTTGACCTACGAATGCTTTTTTTATAGTGGTAAACGGTTCGTTATAATAGAACCAAATCTCATAAGCAAACTGTGATTATTGCAAAGAAGTTGATAATGCGCAAAAACTATGCTAGTTATGAATTTGTCATGTTTACTTTTTTGTTTGTACTGTTATGACGCTTCAATCAAAACAAGTTTTAAACCTGTAGGTGCATTTTGAAAAATTACTCAATGGTCACCAGATTTTTTTCTGATTTCGATCGTTAATTGTGAAAAATATTACCATGCTCGCGATCGATGTTTTAACAGTTTCGTCAAGTCAACATGTAGGTCTTACATTCCTGAAACATTGGTGCAGTTGTTAATCTAATTTGTTTAGTTATCGCCCTTTGAACAGGGTCACATGAGCTATGTTGCTCGAGTTTGAATTGATGCTGAGAAAAAAGTTTTAACGGTAGGACCTTAAGGTCGATTTCAAATTGTCAAAGATGCATGGGGTGCGAAAATGCAAAAAAGTCAAATAAAGTAAAATGGCGGCGCAAGTATGCAAGCTACGAATTCACCATGATTTACTTTTTTGCTGCAAATGTAATTGCATTAATTGTAGTTACAAGTCTCTACGTGCTTTTTTCAAAAAAAATCCAATGTTAATTTTTGAGACTTTGATTGGTACTGTGCCTTTAACGCATGATCCAATCAAGCTCAAAAGCTTCGCATGTCTTTTCCTCAGTAAGGGCTATCAGCATGCAAAATTTGGTCAAATTTGCAACAGCCGTTTTGGCTCTATCTGCGTAACAAATACGCTTTGTCGTTTTTGTTCTATAATGTTTTAACACGGGTGTAAAGTTTCTTTAGGACATTAGTTTATCCAGCCATACGGTTCTAGTTTTGTGTATGTTAATCAAACGGATAATAATAAAGCTACAAATCCAAGATCCTTTTTTATCGGTAAATTTCTTTTTTTGCAGAGCCTCTAAGACTCAAGGGTGATGTCCAATATTCGAGTTCCAGTCAAGACGGAAGTGATTGGTTAGTCTACCATCATACAAGTGATGAAGAAGAGGAGAAGGATTTTGATGTTCGGTTTCCTTTAGTGGGTAAGTGTTTAGTTATTATCCACAATAAAATCCCCTCTCAAAACAAACATGTACCAGAATTACAAAGGCCTTGTTCGACATATAGATATTTCATGACGAGTGAGTGTTCAATATGAAAAATATGCAAACTTTCGTTCGTGAATAAATTACAACATTTGAAATAAGTTGATAGCCAAAGTACCAGGCCTATATGGTCTTGTTTTCTTGTTTCTTGTCTTTGTTTACTTAAAACAATGACCACATTTAATAAACAGTTCTTATACACTTTGTTAGATAAACTAACCCTTAACAAAATGTCACAGGCAATGTTATTCTAAATCACCTTATTTTGTTGACGTCGCTATTCACCTATTATATCCTTATTTCTTATTAAGATCGATTTTATTCAAAATTCATCTTTTATTTCAATTTAAGTATTTTCAGCAAAAAATATAAAAATAAAACCACCCCAGAATACTATGATGAATTCAAAACACCAGAACAACTGATTGTAAGTGGTACGCCATGTCTTGACGAAGTTATTGTTATTGTTAGATTTCGATTGTCTGTTGTTTGGTTTTTAAGGGGTAGATTAAACCATGACACGAAGAAGTGGTATAATCAGCACCTTCAACAACAAACACAACACATACATCTGATATTCGCATTAGGCCTGAAATATTGTTCAAAACACGTTGAACACTAAATCAGTCACTCATAAAGGTATGCGTTTCATGAAACATCTTTATTACAAACTAGCATTGCACTCAGGTGATTGTTAGGAAGTTCTACATCGAAACATCTCTACCGTAGTAAATATCTTAGTTTAATAATGGTTTGATGTCAATCTATGGTGTTAATACTAGACTTTCATTTCAATACAGGGGGCGGGATAGCGGAGTGGTTAGCTCATTCGGGTTCGGATGAAAAGGCCCATAGTTCAAATCACGTCAGGGGCTACGCAACTTTATTCTGTTCTACACGCAGTCAGTTTTGGTTGCAATGCAACACACAATTTCAGTGCAGTATCACCCATGGTTCGCAGGTTTCACCAAAATGCATAGCCATAATGGTGTTGCGGGCGTTCACTCTGCAATAATACTAGCGCCCGAGATATAAGTGAAATAATCTTGAAAGCTGCGAAAACCCATATCACCTCACCTCAAAAATTCCAAGGAGCTCTGAGTTGGTTGAGTTTGGAATTCAAACAAGGACTAATCTTTGACAGCCGTGTCCAACTGTCCATAATTTATCCTTTTTGTGCACAGCTAACCATAGATTTTTTATGTGTCCAAGCCGACAGCGACTGTCTTAACTTTTTCATTGTTGATTGAAGGTCAACTGTAAAGAATTTAAAGTATTTCATTGCATCGATAGAAAGCTTAAGTGAATGCATAAGTCCTCTTAAACCTTAAAATAGCCAATTTAAACCGTAAAAGCATGCAATAGTGCCTTTTACATGTGTAATATCCATATACTGGCGTGCATTCACTCCCAACACAGGTAGTTCCCTCATAAATTCCTATTCAACCTTTTTCCTAATACGAGCGTTTCTCACTCTAGTCATTTAGAAGTCTCATTGGATGCAATTAAAGTTAGTCGTGTAATCAATGTTGTCGTTTAAAGACTTATCATTCAAAATTCCTCAGTTTTCAAAAATCTAAACTTTATTCTAAAATGAACTTTGCACTATATAAGTGAAATACTCTTGAAATACTCTTGTTAAACCCTATATCACCTCACCTCACCTCCATAGGACAGTGTGAATCAACTCTATCTTTCCATAGGCCAGTGAGCCGACAAATATGTTAAGAGGTATTGCAACGTATTTGATGTTGCAATATTTTGCCGTTAGGAGAACCTACATGAACATAGTTTGTAACAAAAATAATGACAAAGGAACCTCTTAGGATAGAGAAATGACCGTAGTCTAGAATTATGAAAATTGTTTAATTTGTTCAGTAGAAATGTGTTGAGTTACACTACTGGTGACTACGAAGTAAAGCTTAAATCTCCAAAAGTGCTTAATCTTCTATCCCTTTATTTCAGAATAAAAGTGCATTTTTCTGGAGACAGAACATTTTCTGTTAACTAAGGTTGATTTTCTCCAATGTAATTCAGGAGTTTATTTTGTGTCTAATTTTCATAGTGACATATCATCTTTGCTCTTTTTAGTCTCTCATAGTAAACCCATAATATATCAAACTAAAAACAAACAAAAACATCAAGGGTGGAGTAAATCAATTTATTTATTTCACAAAAGCTTCCCCAAATAGTACAATAATAGTCAATCAGCAAGTTTAAATATGTCAACTGGTACAATGTTGGAAATCTCAATATTGTTACAAACTGACTTACAGATTTTTTACGGTCCTTTTTTCAACACTCCCTGAGTTACATTGTTAACAATGCATTAAGGGAAATACAAACCCCTGACATTTTTTTTGCAGAACATAATTCTAAACATATTGGAACATTTATGAAATGAATGACCAGAAATTTATGAAATGTAATACTTTGTGTACACCTTTCATTTACATATTCAAATTTATCAAAGAAATATTGACAGTTAAACCAATAATTGTCACACTAGTGAGCATCTCCATAATTAAAATGCTTATGACAACTGTGTTGTAACAAAAAATCCCCACAATACCTCTCACAATTTTTTTCAAATCCAGACACTTAAAGAGATTTCAGATATCAGAAATAACAACCATTCCTAGCCCCTTTCTGATACTTACTCATACAATCTTTCATGTTTGATTCCTTCTCTTCCTATCGTTCATACAATTGGAAAAACATTTTATTAAAAAACATAATAAATCCAGGTTACTAAATTTAATGCAAGTAATTACTTTATAATTGTTATTTCCGCCATAGTTAATATTATTCTTTTAAATTTCAAATACGTTCCCAAAACTTTCATCTTTATTAAGATATTGTCCTTATTTCAATGAGTACAAAAACATCCATATATATGTTAATAAGAAAGTATGCGTCCACTTTACATGAATATCAGTTAAATGACCTACTTGACACTGCCAACTGTCCTTAGATAAGTTTCCAAAATTGCTGGTCTTGAAAAATTTATTATAAAAATAAGACTAACTTTCAAAATGAGCCATTGGGTTCTACAAAATGATTAAGATAAAAACAGTCCAGCTTGTACAGTATACCAGTAGGATGTTCAACATTTGAAAGAAAGTCTTTTTACTTCAACTATCTTCATAAGGTAACTTTGGTCACTGTCACTAGAGATAGCATGCCTTTGTTGTAACACTGCTGACTCCTGAAAATAAAAATCATTTATTGAATACAACATGCAAAAGACTAAGCATGTTAAATGTAATATTATGTTTTGTTAAAGTGGAGAATTAGTCTCTGCAGCTCATGTACTGTATTGTTTAAAGTTTAAGACTTAAAACAAACCCCTAAATCAAGATAAGATTTACAATCACAAAAAGTGTCCTGTACGTTTCGGTGTATATGACCAACATAAATTTATTAAGATAAAATTTTGGATATGTAGCTTTCTGGCTTCATGCAATATATTAATGAGGATTAGTTTGTACACAAGAAATAACCATATTTTGGTCTTTTCATGTCCCCTCAAAACAACATGGTTGACCGTAGCCGTTAAAGTGTTTAACATGGTGCTAAATTGTGCATAAAATTTATTCATCTTATCAAGATAAGTATAGTAGGGATAGGTTTTTTTTGGGTGCAGCTGAGAAGTATATGTGAAAATCAATATTGAGGACGCTCCACAGATGGCAAATATATATGCCAGACAATCGGCTGTTAAGATGAGAGGCGCTAAACTGAGAGTGATGCTTTTTTTCATTATTAATTTCAAAGTTTGAAAATATGTAAAAGAGAAATGTGTGTGATAAACTAAATATGATAAATTAAAGTGAGAAGTAAGTCTAACTTTAATTATTTTCCTATCCTTGAAAGGACAGTGCTTTAGTGTCTCACTCATTGCGTCCTCAACACTTTTGGAGTCAGCGTTTTAATGTCCAATCAAAGTTCCCTCTGTAAATAAATACCTCAAGGATATCAGAATGAAATGGTTGCATATTTTAATTGAAGTATTTTATTTCATTACCTATGAAGAATGGGCGTCGCTTTAACAATATCTTTCATGTCTTTCATGTACCTGTGGCTGCCTTTAATAACAAACTGTCAGAGCTTAAATATCCCTCCTAACAAAAAAATTTGTCATTAACATCATCCTCTCAATTGTTTCATACTTCACAAAAGTCCTAAAATCTAAATCAGAAACTTAGAAAAAAAACACAGAAAGACCAATTTTACTTTCATTAGAATAATTTAACAACTTTCATTTTTACTCCACCAAGGTATTGATACCCTAAGGCAACCAAGCAAATTAACTTCAATCTCAAATAGATTCTGATAAACTTGTCCCCCTTTTCAAGATTCCCTCGAACAGAGACACACAAACAAATATCACAACAAGGGCATCAATTCTAAACAAACGCAACTAGAGACTTGCATTATGATTGGTTGAAACAATCTGCTTTAAGTCAATCAGATCAAGGGGGCCAATTTGAATCCATTGGTGGAAATTTTACAAATTGACAGACTCTGGATAAGCTAGAAAAAACAGAAGTGCCCACCATTTTTTTCGGAGGTCTTTCTTTGTTATCAACTCCTCGAACAGGGCATCCAAGTCCTCAGGTTTTGTGAGAGGTTCTTGAATGACATCTTCGGTGTCACCAGTGTGGTCTTTCAACAAACAAAGAATACATTTCCACGGAAGTATCAGCCGATCTTCTTGGTTTTCTCTAATGACCATTTATAGTCTCCTCATAACACTTTGTTTGAAGGCTGAAAAATACAAATCTAAACAGCATGACTAATGATTCAAAATCAGTATCGAGTTTCATAAAGAACAGTTTTGATAAAAACAATGAGTCAAAAATATCTTTTAAACAATTTCTCATTGGCTGTTATGCATGAACATATTTTGAACCTACCATCTAAAGAATCATCATTCACGCCTCCTGATAATGTCGTACTTTGAGCTGATTGCTTGGACAGTCCTTAACTTCATTAAGCCAAGCTCTTGCCTGGCTTTTCAAGAACCTATGAAACAGAAATAGATGAGGAGGAATACAAGTTAGGACAATAAAAACAGAAATTTTCCCTTATGGAAAGATGTCAAGTCTGAAAAGAAATTAAAACTAAAAAAACAAGATGTTTTTAAAACTTTGTGTCTTAATTGTAAACACTTCAATATCAAATGGAAAAATATTGACCAAATTCATGCAGAACTACTTACGATAGACAGTAATTGTAATAATTCATATCATTGTATTAACCAAATGGCAGAAAATGGGTTTTAATCGGTGCAATAAACTACCATATAACCTTGGTATCAAAAAAGGGGATAAACATACAAATTAGAAGATATGAATATATCTTTTATAAAAAGTATTTCATGATGGAATATGAAGAAATATTTCAGGAAGGTCACAGCTCATAATTAAAAGCTACTTGTTTCTGCTGGAACATGGAATGTAATTTTATTATCATTTAAAGATGAATATGAAAATGAATGTTTTATAGTAAAATATTGGATTTTTTTCTGAACACAGATGTCACGTATTGTATTATACTCTTTTTACTAACCCTTGTTCAGCTCTTCAACACAATCTTCCTACTCAATAGCTTTCTGGCTTCGTTTTCTCTTTCTTTGAGTTTCATGCTAATCATCATCCGTTTCGTCACTTGAAGTCAACATATAATGGTCCCTGCTTTGTCTTCAAAATTGGCTGTAAAAAGGAGTTGTTATTATAACAAATGTGAGAAATAGGTATTTGCTCTGTAGATGATGAATCCTTTATGACAATCTAAGTTATATAAAAAGATGAAATAAATCTATATCACAATACATATCATGTATCAGTAAGTGCAACATTCCTGATGAGAGATAACTTTTCAAGTTCTTAATTCAACATTTCTGACAAGAGCGCCAGTTGATAAACCAACATTAAACAGTGAAACAATTAAATTAATCTAAATGAAAACTATATGTTTTCAAATTGAAACTTTATCACTTTACATAATCTATAAGTAAGTATATTCCTTAAAGTAAAAGTATTAAATTTTTTTCTGACTTGTTTTTTTCCAAAGGTTTAGTATATTTGCTTGAAATATCCACCCTAAAAAATAGGGGATAGGGTATTTTTTTAAGATATTTTAAGACAACGATCCATCTGTCAGTCGAGTTTTAACATGAGAGTCTATGGGAAAATGATGACCTTTTCGGAGAAATCTTAAATTTTAATTAGTTCCTGTTTTAAACCTTTTTTAATATGAAAACATGTTAGAGTTAACATAATCTTCTTCCAGAAAAGAGTAAAAATTATGTATGGTACTGTGGGTTTTTAGCCTAACTAACCTTTGTATCCACGTCGCCATCTTTGTACTAATGTTATCAAATTCTTGTGTAGAATTCATGTCACTGGAATCGGAGTCCCTTTACTGACAGTGTGGCACTATGCGCTTCATGTGACATGGGCCGGGGCTGTTGTATCTGTAAAAACTTAAATTGACGGACTTGAATTAGGAAATCAAAAAGATGCTTGACATTTTTCTCTAACCCAAACTAGTTAGAACTAGCTGTATTACGGATCAATACATCTAAGTTTAACTATAGATTGTCTCTGACCTGGAGGCTTATGTTTAATTGCAACAAAGTTTTAACTTAATATTTCTATAAATATATAGTCCCTGAATTGCAATATTAGAGCAATATATTGGATGAGGTTATTAATTTTAATTAATTAAGTAATGCTATTAATATCAGTATAAATCAAGCATAACAGATGTTTACAATTGAATGCCAGTAACGATACAGTTCAACTAAGTTTCATGAACATTGGCTGCTTTTAAACAGGGGTGGAAATAACCCATTGCCCAACGCCAGTGAATTATTCGGTTGGGCAAGTCAAATTGCTTACACTACTGTACCGTTGTCCAGTAGACTTTCTCACAGTATTCAGTTAAATAAACAAAACCGAAATCCACAGTATTCTGTCGTTTCTCCGTTGATGTATAGATTTCAAAGTAATCTAGAGATAACTTTCTTGGATCATCCCACATAATTGTCCTTAGCTCCGAATATCAACACTTCTGCCGTCAGCAATCATATTTTAGTTGCCTAAAATTGTTGAGAGCTAGTTAGAATTCTCGGATAGAGACGATCGGTAAATTCGTATCCGTTTGTTTTTAGGAAGAACGTACAAGTTAGTTTTTTGAGTGGTGCAAATTACCGTTTCCTCATCAAATAATTATTTCTTTGTAACATCCTCTCATGTATAAAAAAAAACAATTATAAAATGTGATGTCGACAAAAAGTTACGTAGATTTGTTTAGGCTGCCATTATGTTTTCTTTGAGTCGAAATATAAAATATAGTGGACATAGAACTTAGTAAAATGTTAATAGTCAGCAGTGACATAGATAGACGTAGCTTTTAATTTACAAGATAAAAATATGAAATTAGGAGTTGTTCTCTGTGAGAATCACGGAGGTACGGGGTGTTTTTGGATACGAAATCAAAACAGAAATAGGCCTAGGCTGCCGTGTGCGGTTTTCAAATGCAAAATATTAAAACGTTCTTAATTGATGGATTCATTTGATTTTGATTTGGACCAACCCACCGTGGCTTTTACGGGGAATATATAGATAAAAAATAAATGGCATAAAAGTTTAAAGTGACCATATAAAAAATTGAGGCAGAAGCTAGTAGACGATAAATGGCAAACAATTTCTAATGTTTGCGCGAAAGAAACATTTTATTTGAATATGATAAATTAGCTGCTAACAACACAGAACCTACTGTTTATCATCAATTATAAACACGTGTGAATGATTTCTTACCGTTATAAAGTTGTTGATGTGTCCAAGATAAGCCCGAAACCAACTCCACGTCCCCCCTCACACCTTGAAAATGTGCACATAGCTGCTCCCTTACACACTTTCGTAGAAGTCAGAATCAAATCAATTAAATCTATGTCGAGATCGTAGACTGTAAAATCTTTAAATAATATCTACGTATATGAGATGAAATGATTATTAATTTCTTAAATTGTTTTTCATTTAATACATGAACAATTTCAATTAATGTTACAAAGCAACGTTGAGACAACAGGTTTGTTGTAAGAAAACTACCATACAACCTGCAGACAACGTTGTGACAACGTTGTGTCTCTGCTGGGTACTTCATTTCAATGACATCCATTGTGCACTGCTCATTTTCCTATGTAATTCGTTTGAATTTTTTCAAGTATGGGTAAATCTTATAATTAGGAAAATGTCTGGTAACCTCTGAACCAGTCATTATATTGTTTTTTTCATTTTGAACAGTGTAATTGAAGATTTTCTATTCCAATTATTGTTGTTAAGTATAGAAGATGGTAACATGGTATACATATTGTGATGACTCTAATCCAGGAATGTCACAGTTTATGTGTTTTCTATTTGTTTTCCTATTACAATAAATAGTATTTGTTGAAATGTAGAAACAACTTATGAAAACTAATGATTTGCATACCTCATTATGGCAAAATATGCATATGACAAGTTTAATCAACACTTTGTTTAATCAGGAGCGTCTACCCCTGTACAGATAGGCGATCTGTGGCCATCTAGTCAGCTGGTATCCTCACCAGTTTATGGTGAAGTCAGGGGGAGAGATTACCCAGAGAGCATCTGGGGTAATGTGGCAGGGAGAGATTACCCAGAAGTTGAAGTGGCAGGGATCACTCATGGAGGTAAGAACATATAGGTAGTAACAAATGAAGAAATAGTAACATTTCAGAACACATCTGTGCTAAAACCTACTTACAATTTCAATCTCTAGATTAGTTGAACAGAATTTTTTTATATTCCTATCTTCACTTTGAATGATAATACATACATTTAAGAATACAGAAGATGTCTTTGAATTCTTTGGCTGCAAGGGTTTGACATGCATGGCGTCCCTTCATCTTTCTTTATGAACTCAAAGTCTGAAAAGGTGAACATTGTACAAAGACTCAATGAATAATGTTAACTAAGAAAATACCTGTATATGTAATTCAAGCTGCGGATGTTTTTATGTGAACCCTTATTTCAACAATACATACAGCTAACACCCACACACTACATTTACAATAATGCTACTTTATTATCAATTATATTGGGCATTTGATCTGATTACTTTGTAGTACTATCAAAGTCACGGGCACTGATTATTAATGTCTGAAAGGTTGGCAGTAATTTTTAACATTTACAGTCTGTTTTCAAACGTGAAAAGTTTAAGTTCGTTTCATAACTTACAATTAGAAAATCGTCTGGTAGCTTCCAATCGAGGCAGTATCTTGTCTTTTTCATTTTCAACAGTGTAACTGAAGAGATTGTATTCCAATTTTTTTTTTAAGTATATAAGATGTTAATATGGCATATTGTCACGACTCTTATCCAGGAATGTCACACGTTTTATGTGTTTTTTATTTGGTTTCCTACTAGCATTAATAGAATTTGTTGAAAACTGCATATAAGTTCACAAGTGGAAACAATTTATTATGTCTCTAGAATATCAAAACTGTTGATTTGCATACCTCATTATTGAATCACCATTTTGTAGAACGAGGATCGGCTTACCTATCTGCACTGGGAAGAGTTCACATCCATCTGAGCAACTTGGGTAGAGACCCAGAGAACATTCGTAGAGGTAAGAACATTTGGTACTAGCAAATGGAAAAGTAGCAACGTTTTTGGAACCTATTTGTGCAAAACCCTACGTGTTTAACCTACTTCAAGTTACATTTCTATCTTAAATTTGAATAAGGATACATACATTTAAGAATACAGAAGATGTCTTTGAATTCTTTGGCTGCAAGGACAAAAGGGTTTTTGACATGCATGGCGTCCCTTCATCTTTCTTTATGAACTCAAAGTCTGAAAAGGTGAACATTGTGCAAAAACTCATTGAATAATGTTAACTATACAAAAATACCTGTATCTGTAATTCAAACTGCGGATGTTTCTATGTGAACCCTTATTGCAAAAATACATGCAGCTAACACTCACGAAGGTTTCTGTTTATATTATAGTTTTGTTGTAAATAAAATAATGATTTGTCAGGGCTCTTATTTATCTTTTGGAAGCCAATGTATATGTTAACTAGAAAATGAATTTCATTTTGTGATTTTTGTTATACCCTGTGTGCTTTATGACTGTCTTCTTTCATACTGCACAAATCTCATTAATCAGATTTAAAATACCCCCCTTGGTAAACTAGGGTAGTTGTCAGTAGGATTAAGAATTATGAAATGAAACCATGTTATGTTTGGATCATCCCACATAATTTTCTTTAGCTCCGAACATCATACCCATGCACTGCTTGTTTTCCTATGTATTTTGTAAGTTTTCAATTGAATTTTTTCAAGTATGGGTAAATCTTATAATTAGAAAAACGTCCGGTAACTTCTGAACCAGGCATTATATTGTCTTTTTCATTTTCAACAATATAATTGAAGATTTTCTTTTCCAATTATTGTTTTTAAGTATATTAGATGGTAACATGGTATACATATTGTGATGACTCTAATCGAGGAATGTCACAGTTGTATGTGTTTTCTATTGTTTTCCTACTTCAATCAATAGTATTTGTTGAAATCTGTATATGAAAACAATGTGGAAACAACTTATGTCCTAAGAATATGAAAACTAATGATTTGCATACCTCATTATGGCAAAATATGCATATGACAAGTTTAATCAACACTTTGTTTAATCAGGATCGTCTCCCCGTGTACAGCGGACAGTTCAGTTAGACGATCTGTCAACATCTAGTCAGCTGGTGATCTCACCAGTTTTTGGTGAAGTCAGGGGGAGAGATTACTCAGAAGTTGAAGTGGCAGGGAGCACTCATGAAGGTAAGAACATATAGGTAGTAACAAATGAAGAAGTAGTAACATTTCAGAACACGTTTGTGCAAAAACCTACTTACAATTTCAATCTCTAGATTAGTTGTACAGAAATTTATTATATTCCTATCTTCACTTTGAATGATAACACATACATTTAATAATACAGAAGATGTCTTTGAATTCTTTGGCTGCAAATACTAAAGGGTTTTTGACATGCATGACATCCCTTTCATATTTTTTTATGAACTAAAAATCTGAAAAGGTGAACATTGTTCAAAGACTCATTGGATAATGTTAACTATAAAAAAAATACCTGTATCTGTGATTCAAGCTGCAGGTGTTTTTATGTGAACCCTTATTTCAACAATACAAACAGCTAACACTCACACACTACATTTACAATAATGCTTCTTTATTAACAATTATATTGGGCATTTGATCTGATTACTTAGTAATACTATCAAAGTCACGGACACTGATTATTAATGTTTAAAAGGTTGGAAGTAGTTTTTAACATTTACTGACTGTTTTCAAACGCGAAAAGTTTCCATTCATACCATAACTTACAATTAGGAAAACCTCTGGTAGCTTCCAATCGAGGCAGTATCTTGTCTTTTTAATTTTCAACAGTGTAACTGAAGAGATTGTATTCCAATTATTGTTTTAAGTATATTAGATGTTAATATGGCATATTGTGACGACCCTTATCAAGGAATGTCACACGTTTTATGTGTTTTTTATTTGGTTTCCTACTAGCATTAATAGTATTTTTTGAAAACTGCATATGAAAACAATAAGTTCACAAGTGGAAAGAATTCAATATGTCTTTAGAATATTGAAACTGTTGATTTGCATACCTCATTATTGTAAAAGATGCATATGACACGTTGAATCACCATTTTGTAGAAGTAGGATCGGCTTACCTATCTGCACAGGGAAGAGTTCAGTGTGGCAATCTGAGCACCTTGGGTAGAGACCCAGAGAACATTCATAGAGCTAAGAACATTTGGTACTAGCAAATGGAGAAGTAGCAACGTTTTTGGAACCCATTTGTGCAAAACCCTACGTGTTTAACTTACTTCAAGTTACATTTCTATCTTAACTTTGAATAAGGACACATACATTTAAGAATACAGAAGATGTCCTTGAATTCTTGGGCTGCAAGGACTAAAGGGTTTTTGACATGCATGGCGTCCCTTCATCTTTCTTTATGAACTCAAAGTCTGAAAAGGTGAACATTGTTCAAAAACTCATTGAATAATGTTAACTATAAAAATACCTGTATCTGTAATTCAAGCTGCGGATGTTTCTATGTGAACCCTTATTGCAAAAATACATGCAGCTAACACTCACGAAGGTTTCTGTTTATATTATAGTTTTGTTGTAAATAAAATAATGATTTGTCAGGGCTCTTATTTATCCTTTGGAAGCCAATGTATATGTAAACTCGAAATGAATTTCATTTTGTGATTTTTGTTATACCCTGTGTGCTTTATGTCTGTCTTCTTTCATACTGCACAAATCTCATAAATCAGATTTGGTATACTAGGGTCGTTGTCAGTAGGAGTAAGAATTATGAAATGAAACAATGTTATGTTTGTGTGGTACACCTGACAGGTTATTGTGAGTCAATATTGCATTGTACTTCCTATTCCGACTTATTCAAATATTAATGTGTATTCATTGTTTCTCATTTTGAAGTTAGTAATAGTACTTAGATTATGTTTATAAAGATGTCTTACTAATCGTGAATTGATAATTCTGCCCATTTATTTCTACACATAATCCTTTTCACTCGAAGTCGTCACATTTGGTCACAGCCTACATTTGTAGAATGCACTGACAACAGAACTTGGGGATATTTACCTTATTTTCAAAGTCGCCATTGCAATAATCAGCTTTTAAAACTCTATTATGAAATTATACATCGATTACCTCCAAATTGCTTGGCTAATTTTGGGATGATGCAGAAATCAGTCGATTATGGTGACCTTAAATTTTATAGGCAAGGGGTAATGATAGAATGTGTTAGATAAACATGTGTCACGAGTTGCAATGCCAACATCTTATATGATATTTGTAATATGTTCTAACAGATGGCATAAATACAACACTTCACTTTTACATAACATTTGCATTTTTCTAGTTCTCCAGACTCTACAGACTCCATGGTCGTCTTCTAATTGTGCTATACATTCCAACAGAAACCTCTGATACTACAAGTGGAACACAACGAGAATTTGGAGATATCACACTGGACTCACTGGACAGGATTTCCTGTGGACTCCTGAGTAAGTTATTTCATTTTATAAAAAGATCATCTGTTTCCTTTTTGTTGTTTGCCATCAAATATTAATACATATTCATACACATATATTATTTAAGCCTGTCTCAGCTATTTTGCCACTACGAGACTCAAAACTTATTGTGGTGTGATGGTTTGGTGCCTCAGAGACACTGAGAGACATGTCAGCCGGAGCTTACATGCTCCTTTTATGGTCACTCAAGTTCGACAGGTCAGTGGGTAGAAGCCAGACCAAATTTGAGTCGTTGAAACACTCTTTTCAATTTTTCACTTTGCCTTTCTTTCAGTCTTTTCCCTAATCCTTTCGACCTGATTTATCCAGTCTTTTTGGGGTGATACATGTGTCCACTTAATATTTCTGTTGGGTATCTATTCGAGTTTCCATTCAAGTAATGTTCCAAAGGTATTGCAGTTCATTATTGATTCATAAATCTGTATTTAGTATTCAAAAGGTATCAGGCCTATATAACATTACATTAACAATTGGTTAAATGTATTTATCACATTTATTAAACAATTCGGTTTCTGTATGTTGAAGTGTTAAAATTATACATAAACAGGTTTTCATTTTCCTTATTATTTAAACTGTTTAAAAGTTCAGAGAATTTAAACATATTTGAATGTGCATAGTATTTTGCTCTGATATATTTTATTGAATTCTACTGTAGACTGGACATACAAGTAAAAATTTATATTATTTTTCGATTTCATTGACTGGCATTATTGGCAGAATTTATGTACTCTCCTTATATTTAGTTATCTACATTTCTCAATAAACAGTTCATGCGATGAACATCTAATACGTGCCAGACATATTTCAGCATAATGCAATATTATGTATAGGGGTAATATGCAATGATCAAATTTGTCTTGTCATCTTATATTAGTTTGGATGGGCTAGAGACTCCCCACTCTATAGACAAGGAAATGCAATGCGAAGAAAAATGAAATAATCATGAAAAACCATAGCATGGAGTCTTATATTTGCATTTTACAGATACCGATACAATCAGAGACTTTAAAGAGTGGAATAAAGACAAGGTAAGGACAGCTGCATTGGATCAGGTCCTGGACAAATTAAAGTCAGGGACGACATGGCTGACCATCAAAGGGAATCCGGGTGAAGGGAAGACCACTGTAGGGTACATGGCTCTAGAAGAACTACACAGGTGTGGCAGACAGGTGTTTGCGGTGAGATCACCAGATGACTTCACAGAGATCATTGAGTCATGTTCTCGCCCTGTCATTATGCTTGATGATGTCTTTGGTAGTCGTGAGTTTGATAAAGTGAAATGGTTAGCATGGGAACCTGTGTTAAATAAACTTCTGAATGATCGAAAACATATATCAAGTGAAGTGAAGAGAGATGTTACTCCTAAGAAAGACGTGACTGTCATTCTGATAGGACGTGATTGCGTACTGAATTCTGCATCAGTTGATCGTGGCATATTATCCTACTTCCTAACATCAGACGAATTTTTAGTACACATGGATCACACTCTTGAGAGGAGAGTTGAAGAGAAACGTGCTTTATTGGATACCATATCAAAATCAAGTGGCGTAGAATTAAAGGAGACGACAGTTGATAAACTTTTAAAGGTAGAAGTGCCTCATGGTTTTCCAACTTTATGTCGACTTGTCACTTCAATCTTTAAAGAAAACAAAACACTCAGTTGAGTTTTTTCAAAATCTTCGGGATTAATTCTATTTGTCAGTAACAGAATTATTGAGATATACAATAACGTATACAACAATGTTATTTAGTTTATTGGTAAGGACGAAAGTTTCAGTTAAAAACGTCACCAATAATATTGTTAAAAAAACGCTTTAATCAAAATGACATTACTGTTAAAAGTGCATAGATTTACTACTGTTCCATGCCACAGTTGTGAAAAAGTCCTTTACCGGATAACGAGGATATTTCTACTTTGCATGCTCTAATCAAGTCGATGACAGCATCTACGAAATATGGTGGCGGTATATTATAACAAGTTATTATCACGTGACTTTGGTCTCCATCGCAATTGAGAAATGAGGTGAACTCATGGACACACATCAGAGTTTCTCCAGAGAAGTGAACCCTTCACCTTTTAATGAATTGTTATCATCCTTATGAAAAGGTATTGCAAATTGAGATGGCCCCTAACTTAACTGAGGGCTTGGACCTTGTAACACAACAACATTAAAAGTGAAGTTTCAACCTGACGACAAACCTTTAAATATGTTGTCTTGTTCTTGAAATATGTCATTAATAAGTTGCAGAACGTGAATATGTATCACAACAGTGTAATCTCAGTAAATCAAGAACAAGTCAAGTAGAAGCTGGTAAACACACGATTCTGGTATCAAAGGAAACGAACACCCAAACTCCACAGTGCAGGAAGGAAAGTGGAGTGCAAGCAAGACATATTTTGATTATTGCATGTACAATTAAACATTTTTCATTATTTTCTTGCAAAATGATAATTAACATCTCATATAAATCATGTGAAATATTGTACTGACAAATTTAATTTGTTTTTACACCATTAAATTGAATCAGTCATGGATTTGAAGCTGTCATGTCGAAGTGAGGGACGGCGTAAATGTTTTTTACACCAACAAATTAGTGTACTATTAATAGAGACTTACCTGAAACTTACTATTCATAGTTATAATTTCGTGTGTCGATAAGAGAAGTTACAAAAATTGCCAAATTGTGAAATTGAGAATTTGGAGATATCACACTGGACTCACTGGACAGGATTTCCTGTGGACTCCTGAGTAAGTTATTTCATTTTATAAAAAGATCATCTGTTTCCTTTTTGTTGTTTGCCATCAAATATTAATACATATTCATACACATATATTATTTAAGCCTGTCTCAGCTATTTTGCCACTACGAGACTCAAAACTTATTGTGGTGTGATGGTTTGGTGCCTCAGAGACACCGAGAGACATGTCAGCCGGAGCTTACATGCTCCTTTTATGGTCACTCAAGTTCGACAGGTCAGTGGGTAGAAGCCAGACCAAATTTGAGTCGTTGAAACACTCTTTTCAATTTTTCACTTTGCCTTTCTTTCAGTCTTTTCCCTAATCCTTTCGACCTGATTTATCCAGTCTTTTTGGGGTGATACATGTGTCCACTTAATATTTCTGTTGGGTATCTATTCGAGTTTCCATTCAAGTAATGTTCCAAAGGTATTGCAGTTCATTATTGATTCATAAATCTGTATTTAGTATTCAAAAGGTATCAGGCCTATATAACATTACATTAACAATTGGTTAAATGTATTTATCACATTTATTAAACAATTCGGTTTCTGTATGTTGAAGTGTTAAAATTATACATAAACAAGTTTTCATTTTCCTTATTATTTAAACTGTTTAAAAGTTCAGAGAATTTAAACATATTTGAATGTGCATAGTATTTTGCTCTGATATATTTTATTGAATTCTACTGTAGACTGGACATACAAGTAAAAATTTATATTATTTTTCGATTTCATTGACTGGCATTATTGGCAGAATTTATGTACTCTCCTTATATTTAGTTATCTACATTTCTCAATAAACAGTTCATGCGATGAACATCTAATACGTGCCAGACATATTTCAGCATAATGCAATATTATGTATAGGGGTAATATGCAATGATCAAATTTGTCTTGTCATCTTATATTAGTTTGGATGGGCTAGAGACTCCCCACTCTATAGACAAGGAAATGCAATGCGAAGAAAAATGAAATAATCATGAAAAACCATAGCATGGAGTCTTATATTTGCATTTTACAGATACCGATACAATCAGAGACTTTAAAGAGTGGAATAAAGACAAGGTAAGGACAGCTGCATTGGATCAGGTCCTGGACAAATTAAAGTCAGGGACGACATGGCTGACCATCAAAGGGAATCCGGGTGAAGGGAAGACCACTGTAGGGTACATGGCTCTAGAAGAACTACACAGGTGTGGCAGACAGGTGTTTGCGGTGAGATCACCAGATGACTTCACAGAGATCATTGAGTCATGTTCTCGCCCTGTCATTATGCTTGATGATGTCTTTGGTAGTCGTGAGTTTGATAAAGTGAAATGGTTAGCATGGGAACCTGTGTTAATTAAACTTCTGAATGATCGAAAACATATATCAAGTGAAGTGAAGAGAGATGTTTCTCCTAAGAAAGACGTGACTGTCATTCTGATAGGACGTGATTGCGTACTGAATTCTGCATCAGTTGATCGTGGCATATTATCCTACTTCCTAACATCAGACGAATTTTTAGTACACATGGATCACACTCTTGAGAGGAGAGTTGAAGAGAAACGTGCTTTATTGGATACCATATCAAAATCAAGTGGCGTAGAATTAAAGGAGACGACAGTTGATAAACTTTTAAAGGTAGAAGTGCCTCATGGTTTTCCAACTTTATGTCGACATGTCACTTCAATCTTTAAAGAAAACAAAACACTCAGTTGAGTTTTTTCAAAATCTTCGGGATTAATTCTATTTGTCAGTAACAGAATTATTGAGATATACAATAACGTATACAACAATGTTATTTAGTTTATTGGTAAGGACGAAAGTTTCAGTTAAAAACGTCACCAATAATATTGTTAAAAAAACGCTTTAATCAAAATGACATTACTGTTAAAAGTGCATAGATTTACTACTGTTCCATGCCACAGTTGTGAAAAAGTCCTTTACCGGATAACGAGGATATTTCTACTTTGCATGCTCTAATCAAGTCGATGACAGCATCTACGAAATATGGTGGCGGTATATTATAACAAGTTATTATCACGTGACTTTGGTCTCCATCGCAATTGAGAAATGAGGTGAACTCATGGACACACATCAGAGTTTCTCCAGAGAAGTGAACCCTTCACCTTTTAATGAATTGTTATCATCCTTATGAAAAGGTATTGCAAATTGAGATGGCCCCTAACTTAACTGAGGGCTTGGACCTTGTAACACAACAACATTAAAAGTGAAGTTTCAACCTGACGACAAACCTTTAAATATGTTGTCTTGTTCTTGAAATATGTCATTAATAAGTTGCAGAACGTGAATATGTATCACAACAGTGTAATCTCAGTAAATCAAGAACAAGTCAAGTAGAAGCTGGTAAACACACGATTCTGGTATCAAAGGAAACGAACACCCAAACTCCACAGTGCAGGAAGGAAAGTGGAGTGCAAGCAAGACATATTTTGATTATTGCATGTACAATTAAACATTTTTCATTATTTTCTTGCAAAATGATAATTAACATCTCATATAAATCATGTGAAATATTGTACTGACAAATTTAATTTGTTTTTACACCATTAAATTGAATCAGTCATGGATTTGAAGCTGTCATGTCGAAGTGAGGGACGGCGTAAATGTTTTTTACACCAACAAATTAGTGTACTATTAATAGAAACTTACCTGAAACTTACTATTCATAGTTATAATTTCGTGTGTCGATAAGAGAAGTTACAAAAATTGCCAAATTGTGAAAAACAATTTTTTTCTTGCTCTACTGAAACAAGTGTTTGTGGTTATTAAAATGAATTTTTAGTGAATATGCGAAAATTGATGATACCAAAGATTTTCATATTTGTTTTTCAACCACTGTCTGTGCTAAAAACGACTTTAGGCTTCTCTGTTCTGTAGACTGAACACGATTTTTAAACAAACAGCGTGTATATCGTCATACCGGTAGTTGCGCTAAGAAAATGAAATTCACAAATGTGTTCACTCGTCCTTTTCAGAAATTGTACTATCAACACTTAGAGTATGAGGTCTCAGATCTAGGTCGCAATTGCGTCAGATGAGTTTTGTTTTTTGGTTAAATTGGCAAGTATTCCGACTATCGCGTTTAACTCATTAACGCTGAGAGCCGCGTATATGCGTCAAAATAATGAGATCCTCACAGCGAGAGCCGCATACAAGCGTCCGTTAATTAGCAGTTTGTCACAGCGAGAGACGCTTATGTGCGTAAATAGAAAGCATCTCTTATTCAGCGACAGCCGCGTATGTGCGTCCGTCGTATAGTATAACAATGAACTTATTTTAAAATCAGTTTAGCATCCATAAGTGTAGATAACAGTTTCGTAAATAAGATGCTATCCTCAGGAAAGCAATAAGAAATGAAAATCGTTGCTCTTTGTGCAAAAATATACTACGTTTGGTAAAAGAAAACATTTTGAATATGTTGATCTTGGAAGGGAAAATAAATACTTTAAAAAGAAGGTTAATTAATTCAGATGAAACAATTGGAGTCTTTGTGAAGTTACCAATTTTTTAAACATTGTTAGATATATTTTATTTGTAAAACGCTTTGAATTCATATATATATCTAAGACGATATTATAAACATGCTTGTACATGTATTCATATCTCATTTGTTCAGAATTTGAGGCTTTTGAAAGTGACACTTTGATTTTACCTTTACTTTTTGAATGCATCACTTTGGGAATGTCACGTCATGAACTATCAATTTGATAATTGCATGTAATTAATATTTTGAACGGCAGTGTTGTTCTACTTTGAATAATATTATTAATATAAGAGTTTGTTCGAATATTGCTTTACGAAACTAGCTGAGCGCATCCTGTATCAAGCACGGTCAGAAGCGGTCCTGTAACAATAATAGTTTTAGCATGTACATGTTTCTTTTAAATTCGACAATATGCTTCATAGATCCACGACCCTGTCTGCCATTGAATGGATACATACACATGTTAAATTATAATTAGAGTTGACAACGGAATAGATCACTTGGTCAATATTAATAATCTTTACATTCGTTGATGTTATGTGCTATCTCTTAAATCGGGATATCATTTCCATAAATTCTTAATTATTATTCAGAAGGTTGACATACCGACACATTGTATCTACTCAACATGGTGTGTAGATATGCAGTATTTGTATTTACAATGAGAAATGCATGTAAATCAACATATGTGAAAATATTAGGTACGTTACGTGTTTATGTGTTAATACTTGCAAAGGTGTGTACAATATGTCGCCATCAAATCACTGTAGTGGTAGATTGAGAAAGACAATCTAACATGAGGATTGACAAATGCTTATAAGTGATATTTGGTTATGTATATACTAAATATATATTATAATATGTAAGTGTGTCTCTGTGTATATTATTTGCGGTTAAGTTTGCTGTTTAAGTACTGTTGTTTAGGTACAAGTAAGAGAAATTGTCTCTCATAACCTTTTGACATATATAAAAGGTGCGGTATCTATTGCAGTTTACATGTCAATTTTATTTGGTGAGACAATGAAAACAATTTCACTACTAGTATATATCTCTCTCTCTCTCTCTCTCTCTCTCTCTCTCTCTCTCTCTCTCTCTCTCTCTCTCTCTCTCTCTCTCTCTCTCTCTCTCTCTCTTAATGAGTTAAGTTGATTTACAAATGATTGGTAAGTTTTGCTATTGAATAATGACAATGAATAATTTCACATGTAGTTCCCTTGTATCACCCATCACAGAAAGATTTCACTCAAGAAAATGTTAAGCTGTGTGAAAGTGGAATAAATATGTCTTTCGACGATAAGTGACTATGCTTGACAGTCATTTTGAAGTACAGTAAACTCTTGAAGTGTGTGTGTATATATATAACAATAATGCTCTAAGTTTGGTAAATCAACATATATCTGTTTTACATCAAAGTCAATGGATGAAATTAATATTGAAATTTTTTGTATCGTTAAAAGTCAAAGACAGCCCAAAATCTAAGGAAATAAGCAACAAATTCTTCATATGATTCTAATACTGATACCCCGAAGGTCAGAAAATGTGGTTGAAGGTAATTTAGTTAGAAATGAAACGTGTTCTCTGAAAAGAAGAATGACATGCGGCTCACAAAATTTCATTTACATGATTTCATGTCATGGATGTCAGGAAATGTATATAGGAATAACACATATAAAGTTAGAAAGAAGAATAAATCTTCATCGTCACATCGCACAATACTTCTAAGTGCGCATCTAGGAACATGTGAAAAAAGGTTGTCTGTTTTCCCGATATATAAAGTGAATTCCACTAAATCTAATTGCTTGGCGGAAAAGGAATTATTATTTATCAATAAACATAAGCCAAAGCCTTACTCAAAATTGTCATCTGATAATATTCAATTCAATGTCCATTTACATGTTTGTGTTTTTGTACCCTACATATGTAGTATGCAGGCTGTATCTTTGTAATGTATTAACGCAAGTATGTATAAATGTATTGTGACGTCATAATTGTTACTAATGACGTCATAACCGACTAAACGTCTTTATATGTTGAGACCTTGTGGTCAATATTGCTTTTGAAATAAATTCTTTTGATTGTCGTCAAGAAATGTTTATAAAATAAAACATATAACGTTCATTTCCCTTTGTTTTTATGTAACAATGTTTCAATTGAATTCTATTTTAATTTTGAATTGTGTTAAAACTGTGTTTTAATCAGATAATCGTATCTATTGTTCTATAATTTAATGAAAGTAGTGCATTTGAGGAAACATATATGGTATCCAAGCGAGCTGTATGATTGTATCAAATATATCTACAAGAGTTGAGATTTATCCGACACCAGTCTCAATTATAGAGTGAAGGTGTATTTGATATCCGCAGACGAATTTGAGTCGTTCTTAAAACTTCCATCTTCTGTGGTCAATCGTTGAAATAATCCTTGTCGTCTTAGGCAGTTTTAATTTCAACCAAACATATTGCATTCGAATAAACCTGTATTCTTAATTTGAGCCAAATCTTTTCCAATGGGTAACATTTCATTGTACAAATGTTTGAAATAATATTCTGATACTCTGAAACAGAAATGTATTATTAAAGAATGGAATTGTAACACATAAAAATCTAGTATGTCCCCTTTGTGACGTAATGCTTTCACTTGTGTCGGAACAACATTGCCATATACATGTATTACAATAAATTATATTAATTGTACAACAACTCTCAGTAAGGGTCATTTTGAAACAGAATAACTTTTGAAATAAAAACGAACACATTTCTTTTGTTTAAATCCTTATTTTATTCAAAGTAATTTGCCAAAGTTTAAAACACTTATAAATCTTTCCAGTTCAAAATCTGGATTTATGAAAAGCCATAACAATTATCAATGAACGGTAAGCGAAGTAACTTCGGATTGTATATATATATCGAGATATCACTCATCACAAAATCTTTGTTCGTATCAAACGTTTTGCTAATGTCATTTTAGAGCAACAATCACAAAAACTGACAGCTTGTACAGTCAAAGACAAGAATCATTGAGCTTTGATCTTGGGGCCTTATCCTTCACGTTTACAAGTAGTGCTTGTCACTTACCGTTTTTTTGTTGCTTTTTTGTTGCTTCGGTTATTCAACTTCCTTGTAACTTGGAAACTTACATATAGTTGTTAAGGGTTCACTCTCTTTATATCATCTGGTAATGGCTTCAAAACCTGCAGTTAGTCTCAAGTTTTGACCCTAGCACAGCTACGTTGCAACAAGCAAACAGCCTTGACGAGTCAGCTGTAGGCGTGTCAATCGAGGCCAGCGTTGAGTTGACATATGTGCCCATAGAGTGTGGTTCTATTTGATTCTCGCCCGTGTAATATACTACAATGAAATTATTATATGGCGTTATCAAACAAGTGTAATACCGCTGAACGTATGACTAGATAGTATTGTGTCGTTAGTAAGTCAAAATGTTGCCACCATCATCACAACTGCGCTCACTTCGCGGAAATGTTTTGTTCAGTACACTAAGGCATTCAATCTTGATTACTGACGTGAGGTAATATACAGAATAGTAAAATTTCTACATTTTATTATAATTTGTTTTATTCAACTCGTTTATGATTTGGTATTAAACTCGTTTTCGCTTGTCTTGAACTGAACCATCAACTACTTTTGTGAAAATAGAATACATGGAAGTCGTTTAGAATCCTCTAAATACCTATATAGCTATCCACCAGTTAAATAGGATGTCACAAAAAAACAAAACTTGAATGAAAAAACGGAAACATTGTTGCAATAATGATGCAAAACTTTCTCACCTAAGCTCTACCTCAACCGAATATATATGTGAAGTAGACAAACAAAACAAAAACTTTCCGCGTCAGATTGATTTTCGTTACAATATGCAACATTTTCCTGAGAAAACCCCCCAGGAAAAGAGCATTAAATCTTAAAAAAATGGTTGTGTCCTTCAATTTTCTAACTCAATTATGGTATCTATACCCTTGAGGGATACATCATATTAAGATCTCACCACTAGACTCATTACCTTATCGTGGTGTGGTGCTTTGCGTGCTGCACAAACCTCGAGAGCTATGCCAGCTGGAGCTAACGTGCTCCTGGTAGGGGTACCCACGCTGGACAGGTCGACGGGTAGAAGCCTGACCAAATTTGAGTCCTCTTGAAACCTGCGTTCTATCTCTCACTATGCCTTTCTTTCCGCCTTTTTCCTCATCCTGTCGATCCGATTCTCCCTGACCTGTCCACTCTGTTTTGGATACATGCCATCCACGTGTTTACTAACTGAACACGTTAAACCTCAACTCACTCACTTACTAATATTAAGATCACCTATCTCCAATGATTTCTGAGAACAGCTGTCACCAGTGACTATACCCTTGACGTGAGTAAAATAAGCACCAGAACACGATCAGCTTCTCATTTTCGGACCTGATCGAGGTGTTGACACATTGAGTGGGTGAGGGAGTGAGTGAGTGAATAGGATTAAACTTGCTGTCAGACATATTTCAGCTAAACTACTTTGATATTTCTATTTAAACGAAAATGGGAGTTCAGTAAAGGAGGAAGGCAAAGACTGAAAAAAGAAAATGAGAGAGAAACACGGCAGATATATTTACGACAAAAGTTTCGCCTGGGGTCCACCCTTTGACCTGTTCGGCTATGTTGTACCTGCTGGGCACAATAATAACTCTGCTTGGGTAAATACTATAGCCATGGAGACACTGAAAACTCCGCACCACGATATGGTACTGGAGGATATGATATCCTGAAGCCTCTCAGTAAAATTAGTGTTTAAACTGCCCCCCTTGCAGATAACCATATTCTAAAACTATAGCCGATATAACTACCAACTATGAAAAGCATACAAAAACATCAACAAATATATACAAACCTTAGCTATATAACACAGTCCAGATCTCCGTGATCTCGATCCCAAAGAATATATCAGGATACACCACAAAATCACATCGCCAACGACGTGGCTGACAAAGCTTATGAGACTGACAAAGAGATTGAAATAGCCTAACCTCTTAAACTAATGATTTGTTTAGGTTAACCTAAACCGATAGGAGTTATTGACCTAAGCATGGGACGCTCTTAGGGAGAGATTGCAGTGAGAAAAAAGCATGCAGTGCAAGTTAGTAATGCTGACCTGAGATTAGATTGATGTTTAAGGAGCAATGGTAATTATATAAGATGTTGAATGTAAAAAATAATGATTATAATGGTTTAGATATAGTCTATTTTCTGAGAATGTATTTCTCATCAAACCATGAAATAACAATATATTCAGTACATATGTTTATTTACAACTTGAAAAATAGTATCTGCCACAGAAGTCATCCCGTGGAATAAAACAAAATTTGAGTATGCAGCCTTAATATGTGTTATTCAGATCTTGTAAGTATACAAAGCAAAAGATAGATAAAATGTTTTATATTGAAGTCGGTCTCGTTTTAATACATAGAGGCAGCCAGCAACTGACCCTAGCATTAAAAAAAACGAAACTCTGTAGCCTCAAAGTTCCTCAAATCTGTGAATGGATCACCATCTTAATGTAATGTAAACAATGTAATGGAATGTTAACTGTGTATTGTAATGTAAACAATGTAATGGAATGTTAACTGTGTATTGTAATGTAAACAATGTAATGTACTGTTAGCTATGTGTTGTAACGTTAATTATGTAATGTAATATAAACTCTGTAATGTAATTCGAGATGTACAATCAGAACAAATTAGGAGTTTGCAGTCATATTCAAATCTCTTCTGCCACCACTTGACTCTATACCTTACCGTGGTGTGGTGGTTTGCGGGCTTCAGAGATCCTGAGAGCTAAGCCAGCTGGAGCGTATATGCTCCTCGTAGGGTCACCCGTAGCTGGACCGGTCTACGGGTAGAAGCCAGACCAAATTTGAGTCGTTCGAAAACCTGCTTTCTATCTCTCACTATGCCTTTCTTTCCGTCTTTTCCCTCATCCTGTCGATCCCTTTCTCCCTTATCTGTCCACTCTCTTTTGGATGCTTGACATCCACGTGTTTAATAACTGAAATATTGTTCAAATCACGTTAAACCCCAACTCTCTCTCTCTCACACACACACACACAAAACTCTTCTGACAAATTACCAAAACAATATGCCGCATTGGCAGCTCCGCGTCCTGTTCAGTAAAAGCAGAGGAGGTTTGAATTTCTCTCTTGTTTCCTTATTTTTAGTAATCAGTTGAAAACAGTAAACATCTACATCCATCTCTTCTAATCAATTAAATTGCTGTTACAGCAAAACCTTTTCGACAATGCAAATGGCTGTTTTCCAAGGGCTACCGTTGATGACTTTTTTTAAATGACTGTTTTGTAATTACTTAAATATAATTAACATTGTTCAACCTAAAACAACAATTTATTATGAATGAATCGTGTCAATTTTGTTTCACGTCAATCATTGATTAAGCAAGTTGTGCAATACTTTTTTCTAGGTGCACATCTAAATTTTGGAATATATGGAGCATAATGCTAACATTAATAATGTCAAAAACAATTTTCACAACAACATGAATTTGTAATTAACAAAATCTGATTAATCGATATAACATGATGAAGATAAGATCTGATCGGTAGGCGACATGACTTGGTTTTTTTTTATAATGTGACTAGTATGTTATCTTTTGGAATTGAGAATTTTAAAAGTGATGTCAAAAATACTATCAATGATATGGCTCATGTTGTAGTATATACAATGTCATCTGCAGATTAATGTAACAAGCATATGAAGACAAATGTGGACAACTGAAGCTGAGGAAATATACAAACAAAGATTGTACAATTTTGACAAAATCCTGTAAGTCTTCCTTGACTTTATGATAAAAAATAAAATTATGATAACATTATTATTGGTCTATTGTCATAGAATTTAAAAAGCAATATATCTATGTACATTAATTAAACCTCTCACATCTGAAGTATATCAAATATGAAGTAATTGATGCCATAGATAATCTGACACAGGTTTTAAAAAGTACATGGTCAGTATGCAAATCCTCCTGAAATTTACTTCACAGTATCTAGTTACTAACTATCTCTTAAACTAAAAGTCGTTCATTGTATATCTGTTTATTTCAGAAGGCATTTGATTTTATTCTTATTATAGAATCCTTATTATTTTCGTATATAGAGTTATATTTCAAACGAGAATGAAGTTCGAGTTTGATATTTCACTCGAACACATGATAGATCTCCATATCAAACTCACGGAGACATGGTAACGTATTTATCTCGACAAGGACCCTTTTTATGCTTTAAATATGGCTTGAAAGATTGGATGGGTCAAAATGGCGGCTGACCTTGTCAATGTTATCCTGAATTTACACATATGTTTAACACGTAACTTCGTCGATATGTTCAAACTTGGAAACGTTCGTTTTGAAGCGGCGCAAAAATCTCCATAGATTTCAAACTGTCATGGCGGATCGTTGAGTTTGAAAGTGTCGGGCGCACAGAACATTTATTCATCACGACATAATGTTTAGCTTGGTTTGAAAGTTTTATAATAATGAAAAGTCGAAGATAATCTCGTTTAATATGTGTATAGATTAGTTTTCTTATTCACCGTTCCAATCACCAGCTCGCTGATGGACACCCTCACTGCAAGCGAGTGAACCGATATGCAAATTCTTATAACTTGTCATGTTTTTTTCGCACGAGCATTTCATTTCTAGTGGAACTTACTTGTTCCAATCCAAAAATTACTTTAATTAGTTGGAAAATACACTGAGCACATAAAGATAGGGTTCAACAAACTACTGTAGCGTAGCCTTTGTTTACCTAATAGTGGGATAAGGGAGATAACTCTTTGCAGGGTGTCGTCTCTTGTTATACAATAAATACAAACACATGCTCTATTAATATTTAATGCAAATTTTACAAGTGGTACATATTGTATGAAATGCTTTTGAAATGTGTATATGATTATATCTTGTCTATAGTTTTTGTTTATATCTTTGTGTCAATGTGAAAATTTGTCTGTCTCTGCTGTCTTGATTAATTTGTATTTTAAATTTTTATATAATGTTTTGCTCTTGTACCACCGTTGGTGGCGATTTGAGCTCAATAAACGAATCCGAATCCGTTACTAGGGTTGCGCATGACCCAGTTTAACATAGAAAAATATATCTACGGCATGTGACCGGTTTTAGTCAATGGGTAGCCGACATTGCTATCCAAGTCGAAATAAAAATTCGTCTTGGTTTTCAAAGTTCTAAGAAGCATTCATTTACTGAATGTTAATATTGTTAACAATGTTATATTGTTTTTGGACAGTTATCAATCATTCTGTTGAAATTTAAGATATTTCTATACCTCAATTTTTTTTATATATAAAGTGGCAGTCACAAACTGGGCCATCAGTTGTAAAACTAATTGATGCCATAGATAATCTGACACAGGTTTTTAAAGGTGAATGGTCATTAAGCAAATCACAAACTTGGCCATCAATTGTGAAAAATATATATCTCCAAGAATATATTAAAATTACATTTTGAAAATAATTTTCACAGAGACAGGTGATGTTGATCCCATTGCATTCCTTTACTTTTTTGATGTAAATGTAAAGAAAGAAAGATTATTTGAACATTTTAGTATCAAATGGGGTCTCGTTATCAATCTACTTGAGACAGAAAATATAGGAATGTATGAAAATTAGGGTCCACTGAAAAATGGATGTTTTGCATCACAATTGCAAAATAACCAAACTAAACCATTAATTTTGGTGAAACCCTTTCAAAACAGTTATGTTAGTAAAATGTTATTGAAGTTCTCGTTCATAAGGCAACCAAAACTCGAAAAACTTTGTGATACCCTGCCCATGTGTGAGATCATTCAAAACTTTGATGCAGTCTGATTAAAATCGACTGTGTTTCGAGGAATAAAAGTTTCAAAATATTGACTCTACCGAGATTCAAACTCTATCTGTCTAGGTTATACCTCTATCTGTCTATATGCTATCCTTATTTTAAATGCGATGATGTGATTGGTTCGCTAATGACTAGGTTTTGTCTGCGCGAAACTGGTGTCAGCACGTGCGAGCAGTGAGACAGATAGAGTTTGAATCTCGGTAGAGTCAATATTTTAAAACTTTTATTCCTCGGGACACAGTCTATTTAAATCAGACTGAACTTTGATGTTTTCCGCATTTTAGGTTATCATTTTATTATTGTAAGTTATTATAGATTGGTAAACGTGGTTGATATTGTTTATATGTTGATTGTCACAAAGGTAAATTTGACATTAGTTATAACTGCCTCAAGTGCCAAATCATAGATATCCAAAGCAAATACCTTCTTTGTAAACTTTAATGCAATTGTAAACTGAATGCAATTGCTTAACTTGGACTGCAAAGGTTAAATGCTTTGTTCTACTAAGAATTGGTTAATGATTGTTCTCTTTTCATTATTTAGCTTGGTATAAGAGTTTGAGATTGTCATCCGCACGATTGAGTTTCTAAAATGTTTAATAACAAAAACGTTTTTTATCAAGGCTTTCAATCTCTGACAAACAAATGATATATACTATACAAAAAAAGAAACGCATAGGCGATTGCTGTTTTTCAGAAGTCCCATGTGTTTGTTTTTTGTTACGATATCAATAAATATGTTATACAATGGTGTAGATAACATGATTTGTACCCTTTTCCAAATGAAAAGTGCGGCTGAAAACGCAAAGGTTGAACTTGAGAGGTTTTTTTCAGGAAGTGCGAAACACATCGCCAAAACGCACATGAATGTCTTATGCACGTGCAACTTGCAGCACGTGCAGCATGCATACCTTGGCTCTAAAAGGCAGGTTGTTTTCGGAAATGTCATTCGTTTTGAATGAGTTGCAGCGCCATACCAATATGCCACGTCTCGACACTGCCACAAGGAACATCGCCATCGGACGAATTGAAGCTGGAGAGTCCCAGTCTGCTGTTGCCAGGCGTCTGAATGTCAGTCAGAGCACTATCAGCCGACTCGTAGTTGGTTACAACCAGACCGGTACAGCAAATGACCGTCCACGATCAGGAAGACCAAGAGTGACCAATGCAGCCCAAGATCGGTACATCCGGGTCCTTCATTTGCGTGATCGCCATGCCACAGCAGTTAGCACAGCAGCCAGAGTACCAGGACTTCGGAGGATATCCGGCCAAACTGTACAGAACAGGTTGAGGGAAGCTGGTCTAAGAGCCAGGAGACCTTACGTTGGGCCCGTTCTACGCCATCAACACCGTGCTCTACGTCTCCGTTGGTGCAACAATGTGGCCGCATGGGATCTGCAGAACTGGAGACGTCTTTGGTTCAGCGAGGAATCACGATTCCTGCTGCAGAGACGTGATGGACGGAACAGGGTCTACAGACGAGCTCGTGAACATTACGCCCCTAACTGCTCACGTCAGGTGGACAGATTCGGCGGAGGCAGCGTTATGATGTGGGCAGCCATATCCTACACCAACCGCACCGATCTGGTCCACGTCCACGGGAACCTGACGGCCGTTCGCTACCGGGATACCATTTTACAGCCACACCTCCTGCCAGTTATCGACGTCCAACGTCACCTGTTTCAGCAAGACAACGCACGGCCGCACACTGCACGTGTAACAATGGACTTCCTTGCCGCAAACAATGTGAATGTTCTTCCCTGGCCCTCTCGTTCGCCGGATCTTAATCCAATAGAACACCTATGGGATGAACTTGATCGACGTCTACGACAACGTCAACGTCAGCCTCAAACTCTCCAAGAATTGGTTGCATTTCTTCAGGATGAGTGGAGGAGGATTCCTCAGCTGGTTATCCAACGTTTGATTCGCTCCATGGCAAGGCGGGTGAGAACTGTTATTGGAGCACGTGGTGGACACAATAGGTACTGACACTTCCAGAGAGTTTGGCGAAAAATGTGATTGTTCTGCCACATGTCAATGACTGTAAGCCAAAGACATTCCCTTCTCCTGTACACATGTGAAAATTCATAATGCTCGGAGTACTTGTTCATGAGTTTTTTTATGTTTGAAATACATAAAAATTTCTTTATAAAATTGGCCTATGCGTTTTCTTTTTTTGTATAGTATATAACCAAAGTTTGAAGTGGGGGAAGATAAAAGGCATTTATCTCTGATAACATCTTTTTTTTCCCTTTTTTTTTCCCCCTATATTTTTTGTATTTTACAAGAGATAAATTTGACAACAAGTGCGTTCCAAATACAAAAAAGGAAAACAAGGGAAAATAGTTGTCCCATAGAAAGAAATACATACGACATACAATAGTGATATAAGTGACCGTTAGCATGTTATGGACAGTGATAAATAGCGTTACATTAACAAAGACATTATTGAAAGTTGACTTGTATACATCAATCTCTCAGCATATAAGTATATCAGTATATGCTGGTGACAGACATGCAGGGGTTTTAGTGGCCATAAGCACTTTACAGATATAGTAATAAGTGTTATACTTATAAAGACAATGTTGAAAGTTAACTATTATAGATAAATTTCTCAGTATAGCATTTATACTAACATGTATGCAGGTTTTAAGTGACCTTTTGCACTTTATAGACATATTGATAATGATAGTTACTTTGACAAAGACAATGTTGAAAATTAAACTTCAATAAATCAATTCTCAGTATAGTATGTAACGAGGACCAGAAATTGACGAATAAATCATTCTCACCAGAAACTAAATAAATGCATTTTGTTATATCGTAATACTGCTTAATCTGGCCCAGTATATAATCAAATTTGGGTATATTCATAACATCTTAGATAAATCCAACTTAGTAGTAATTAATGATGGCAAACATAACTGCATTTGCTTAATCAACGATTTTGTAAATTATGTATGGACAGATTTTTTAAAGATGAATACCTTTTAGTTGTACATTTTGCAAGTGATTCCACTTTTCGAGATAAGTGTATTCCTGAATTTGACTATAAACACCTTTTTCAATTAATTCAACGTATTATTAAGTTCAAAATCAATAAATCATTTTAATCAGTTTGAGAATGTTTGTTAAATAAGCTGTAAGGTTAAGTTGTGTTGATGGGCAACAATCCCCGCTTACGTTCCTTATAACTAGACCACTTGGGGGTGACACTCACTACGGTCCAACAAACCGGAAGTACTTGAATCACTAATGGTGATTTCTACATCAATTTTCTACACACATTTTAAAAACATGCTGACATATTGTTGTTGCGTGTCACGGCTCCAACCGTGGACGATTGACAATCCTCAGTGACCCTCCTCTCAAGAAAAAAAATTGAATGATCGCTATTTGACGGAACGATAACGATAAATCCGAGCAAGGTATGGCAGCCGTCGACTCGTTTCAAATCATCGGATTACACTTCACTTACAAGTTATGGTGAGGGAACATAAGTCATAAAAATCGCATCATTTGTTTTTTTATAGTTCGAATCATTGTTGCGATAGGTTGTAAACCAATTTTTTTTTCAAAATGTAAACAGTGTTGGCAACCTGGAAGTACACGTAGTGATATGATTAGTAGACTATGTCATATTTGATATTCCCTTAGAGTTACATGTTTTTTTCGTGCAGCATGAATAATTGTAATGAGATGAATTATTCTTTTATATCTTTGTCAACCTTTCCGGATTTATTTGAAATCATCTCATTGTGAAGTACATTTTTTCAATTCAATATTCAGACGACCAATGTGACAAGAGGATATTTGACATTTCTCGTCGAATATTATGTATCTATCTCATCAGTGAAGTATTTATATTTTCACGAGTGGTGCACCTATATTTTCTCTATTTACCCTTTTTAAATTCGTAGTTGTATCTTAATAAATAATTTTTTTTCCCAATTTAGCATTGTTTTATAGTTTTGTTTGTTGTTGTATTCATATTATTTATTTTTTTGGTTTTGTTTTAGCATGAGATATGGTTCTGATTGTCTTGAGTTACAAGGAGGGAGTCACACCAAAACGTAGACAGAAAAATCAAGGCACTGTACCCTCCAAATTTCCCTGGACAAACTCTGATCGGACTGACTTGAAACTGAAGAGGAAACGTAGGCAGGAAGGGCGAGAAAAAAAGATACCAGAACCGTCTGAGAGTAAATGTGACATGGATGTTAATCATGTAGCAAGGGAGGAAATAATTTATTCTGAGTCAGATGGACAAAATTACGTGACAAATAAATCTATTACTACAGTAACAAGTGAATATGAACACATAAATTCTACTACTCATTCATCACTTTCCATTGAGAGCATCGTGTTTAATGCTCCAGCAATTCTGCATGACCATAAGTGTTGAAAACAACTTTGTCACTCTGATTAAATAGCATCGACATAAGACCAATTTTGAACATAGGCATTTGTTTGATTTGTCACAGAAATTTAATGAATAAATGACTTGGCGAGAAAGAGATTTTGTGTGTTATTTCTGTCCTGTTGACTTCAATAGTAAAAGAGAAAATAAAATACTTCAGACGACACTTGCTGTAGGTATCATTTTAACATGTTTAATGATGACTGGATGTGTCGCACATTGAATTGTTACAGTGTGGAGCTTTTACAACATGGCAAATATATAGGTATACATGCTTCACGTCATAATTTTAATGTCTTGGCTCGAAAATAACATTGAAGTCACTGGTGCCTAGTGTCATATCAGTTGCCTATTTTTTGTTCAGTTGCTCCCTGCCTTGCAGCACATTCACATTCAACACTAGTGCAGTCTTTACCGATAGAAACATCGATTATATAGGACACACGTTTTTTCATTTCAGCACAACTCATTTTGCAGGGAGAAACATGAATATTTTGAAAATCAACTTATGTCAAGATGTTTAGCACTAGATGAAATATTATGGTGGAAAGTATCAAGGTAGCAGCTGCTAGCAGTGTATAGCACCAAAGGGATTTTTAGTACATTTACTTCCTCTATTCACATCAATGTAGGTCGAGATAGGTGGGATGTCCATCTCAAATTCTACCTGCAACATTTCGGGTTTCTTTCAAAAGTTGCTGTTCCTGTCATAACAGTCTGAAACAGTAACACAACACAATGACAATGAAATGACTGATTCAAAATGTAACATAATTATTCAACGACATCCAAGAGAATATTATTATTTTATTTTTGCTTAAGCTTTTTTCAACTCTTAATATCAACCAAAACTACATTTTAATTTCTTTAAGATAATATTACTTGTTGATTTCGTTCACAGATGTTAATTAATCAATTTAAATCTAATAACCCCAAGAATAGGGACACCTCAGTTGAAATACATTGCATAGACAATAGATTGACATTTTATGTCTAAAACTATATTCTCCCCTGATTTTCACATATATATTTTTAGGATAATTGTGCAGTTATTTTAGAATCTACAATCTGCAATGTGTACTAATGTTTATGAAAACATACATGTAAAATGATAAGACCCAAAATAATAAGTGACCTCCTTCATGATTATTAATGACCATATGAATATTTCAAACACAATTCAAGATTGTCAACATCAATTAAATTCCTTTCTACACTATCTGTGTTTAAAAAGACGGTAAAAATTGTAGCTGGGCATGTGTCATTATCAGCTTATCGAAGTGTATTTATTGGTCCTATTACGCCTACCACGGAAAAAGGGAATACAGGATAGAAGTCTATAATCTCAATATCAAATCAGATTATTTCTGTTGAATTTTTTTACTGCATGAGTTGTTGTAATCATTTTTGTGCTCTTTTAAAGCAAAGCATTTACAATATCGAACTTACCTCTCTACCAAGTTTATTTTTCGTCTGGAAATCCTGGCTCCTCAGTTTTCAGCTCAGCTTTAAGTTTCGGTATTCTCCAACTTCCGTAATTAATATTGTCATTCATGAATTCCAAAAACTTCAAACAAGTCAAATCGATCACTTGGTGAATGGAACGGAGCGCTGAATCTGTTTGGACCGTAACTACGCGATCGCCGCCTGGGGGCCAAGGGAGGAAACTCTAGGATTTTCTCCCATTACCAGTTTGATCACTCTGATCAGAAGTTGTCAAATCATCAAACCTGAACACAAGAAACGGTGAGGTCACATTTGTACGTGTTTACAAATAACAGTATGACATTCGCTATATCTATGTCCTAATCGGGTAGGCAGTTGAACTTTTATTTTAGTGTACGTACACAGTGATTCACATATTACTTAGTCCACTTAGAAGTTATATAATAACACTTAAAGTTATTGTTAGAACAAAGATACCCAAAATGAAAAAAACCCATACATAGTAACGTATTTTTGTGGTTTCGTAATACATTATATGATGACATTTCTAGTGGTATATGATTGTGCAGACCTATTCACTATCCTTCTGTCACCTCATTTCTCTGCCTTGTTAGTTCCATTGCTTTATTCAAATGGAGGTTCAAGTTTCGAATGACCACCAAATAATTACAAGGCTTACTATTACTGCATTGTACCTCTAGTTCGAATATATGGAGCATAGTAAGTAATAGTTTCAAATATGAAAATAAAGTATAAACAATTTTGCCTTTCTACTTGTTTAAAAAAAGGCCAATTGCGTAGTAAAAGTGGTGTCTCTGTTAGAAAACTGTTTCGAGTCCTGTCCCGCTGCTAACTTCTGAACTAATCATCTGACTGATCAAATTTGGTAACGAGATACACATTCACATGAAGCTATATCATGATTAACAATTTTGAAAAAAATATGTTTTTGAAATTTTAATTCTATTTTCAACTAAAATTTGATGGTGAAATACATTATTTCATAAAGGTGTGTCTTGATTAAACATTTTGAATTTTGAAGATTGCTTTGGCGTTTTTGGTAAGACGCGGTGAATGTTAAATCAGTTTCAGGTTATGCCTGGCTTATTACTTTACAGTAATTAACTTATTTTAGTGAAATCCCTTGACGGTATTCAGTTTTGTTTAAACAATTTCCTACATTTATTCTTTACAAAATTGCCAATGACATCTAATTCAGCAAACTCATATTGAGGAATACTTGTTTAAAACAGTTTTAGAGAAATCTTTAAAATCTTAAATTGATAAAGATTTAATACCTAAAAACATTGCAAGGGGTAATGGCTGGACCATCAATGCTGTTTGTTACAAGTTTTGTTTATTATTTTATGTATAATGAAAGCTAACAGTGTCTGCTTTTATAAAATTGCAAAAGAAAAGGACACGTTAGTTTTTAGGAGTTGCCTACGTTATCAATATCAATATTTTCCCCCTTTATTATTTCTGATGAGCACATAAATAAAGCAGTTAACATTTGAAATTTATCTTAAATGCAACGGAACAGCACTTGAACAACAGGTATGTGAGTTGAGAAATAAGCCTAACAATATTTCTACATAAACTACATTTTACTTATACAGATTCAGACATTTATTATGTGATATCAATTTTGCTGAACAAGTGTTAGCATGGAAGCAAGTCTACCACATTTCAAGAAGAAACGTTAAGGTTTTTTTTGATTTGTATAAAAAGGAACTATTTAGGAATTGTATCATTGAGTGAGTAAAATATCTTTTATCATTTGATTTTATTGCTTGTGCTGCCAAAGCGTTGTTTTACAAAATATTTCTTGAAATTCTTTGGTCTTAACTTTCCTTATCTTAAAGTTACTTATAAAACTTATTTCAAAATTATAGATACATAAGAAATGGATATTATTAACGTTATGAGCTCGTAATACTTTTCAACTTATGATATCATGTCTGCTCAAGCTTCGTAGTTATTTTGTTAATTGTTAATTGAATTGTAACAAAGCTAATTAGCTGTGGTGATTCTACGTTTATAGAAATATTTCGGCCACAATAATTCCTTCAGACTAGAAAGTTTGATTATTTGAAATACAGAAAGTGTTCAACATTGTATTTTGGATTCTGTATGCTACATTTTTATGTGATTGTAGGTTCTTTCATCAAGAAAAAGTTGAAAAATCATTTTTTACAAACATGAAACAAAGATATTACTCATGGTGATAAAGCAAATAAGATAGTGAGTAATAGAATATAATATTCAAGCAATTTCCAAAGCTGCATTAAACAATGGTTCCTCCTGCCATTGCAGGAATATTTCTCTTTTAACTTACATTTCCATAACCAGTTTAGAGAGTGGTTTTACACTTTTGTTAAAACGATATGCGACCGAGAATTTCCTTTCCAGGACTGGATTCGTTTCTATTTTTAACAGGATACATTGTTGTCAGCTTGAAAACATGCTGGGTTTGGTCTTCCTTTTCTACATCACAGCGGCCCTATTGCCAGTTTAATGTGCAAAGTAATCTGCAAAACGACGTTTGGTTGCAAATCCTACACTTTGCGTCTGGACAGTTACGACTGCTGCAATAGCAAATAGGGTATTATCCCATAGTGGGCCACGACTAGATTACGTAATAAGCAGACCGGCGGGCCACTATGGGAGAGCTCGTTAATGAGGTGTGATAGGCCGGACCGTTCTGGGAGAGGTTGTTAGTTGTGAAAACATACTAATGAAGGTGTTAAGGGTGATTAACCAGGTGAGCAATAGATCAGAGAAGGTGTTAATGATGACAACAACTGCGAGGGTTACAACAGCCGACTGTCCAAACGAGCTCTGAAGCCACATCTGAACCTCTACGAACTCATCCTACTGTTCAAAGATGAACATTCCGTCCTGGCCGCCTACATTCTCCAGCTCGAGGGAGGACACCAGCCTACCAAGCGTCGAAGGATCACACATGTGAACACACAACTGTACAAGCTGGGACTGGAGTACATGACTTGTGAGAGAGACATGGCCAGCTACCTGTTCACCTGTGGATCCATGCTTTCATGTAAAATGAACTGTGTCAACTGAACTGAAAAATCCTGTGTATAATCTGAGACTTAACACAAGATGCCATGTTAATAAATGATGCTGCCTAATTTTCTCACTTTTTGCTATCTCTTTTTCCATAAGTAGTCTTATCAATGGTTAATCACTTGTCACCTCTCAACAAGGTAATCACACCTGCTAATTAAGGCAATCAAACTTATGTGGGCCACTATGGTTCAGCTAAAATGTCCGCGGCCCCCTCTGGGACAGCTCGTTAAGAGGGTGTGAAAACACCCGGCCCACTATGGGATGGGCCACATTGGCACTAAACCGCAAATAGAACCTCCCACCAAGAGATCAAGTGATCACTGGAGAAGTTGAAGTAAATACTAAATAGGATATGAAGTTTTTATCTAATTTTGCATATTACAGCAAATTTCTCAATTTGAATTTGACCCTAATATTTTATTAAGCAGTTAATTTAATAGCGTGCTATGTATGGTATCCGTTTCATAAACAGCACACTTGGAAGAAAAATGGTATTTCGAAGAAAACTTGTCAAAGTTTGTCTCGTATCATATACAGCAGATCAAGGAAACCAGTTTGTGTCAAACTCAGGAACCGGGAAGGTTAGACATTTGATTTGAGTACGAAATATTCTTACCCGACATTGCTGGAAAAATGATTCTAGATTATTGATTTGTAAAACTAACCATGATTCAAAATAGGTTTAAACAAACATGCAGAAACCTTTTAACTTTGAAAATATTTGTAAATTGAGATATGATTTGGTATCAATCTACAGAAAACGTCAGAGCTGTTATTCATTTTTTTGATAAGGTTATATTCACTCGCATCTTTTTTCTTATAACATATTTACATTTAACAAGCACTGTGTGTGTTTAGATCATACAATGTTTTACAAAGTGGATTAGTGCAATTAGCTAAACACGATTTTAGTATGTTCAACAATCTTTTCAAAACATAATATTTTGGCAATTATTTCAGAAATGATTTTGCAGGACAAAACCCATTATTTGTAATGTCATTTTTAACTGACTGCCAGGAAATGGAATTGTAGTTTTTAAAGAACACTTTTTCAGGAAATTGTAACAAACATTAACGAAATCTTGACTGCGTGTATTTGTTTTCAAATGTTAACCAATATGAACGCCAACTTCGTGCAAAAGGTCTTTAGTCATCCTTTGAATATGGTAACAATATATTGACAAAATGTGCGTGTGCACTTTTGATGTTAAATTATCTAGGGATATCAGCGTTTGTGCCATATTTCATTACTAGAACTGGCAAAGTTACTGTTGTTAAGAACATATTGAGATTTAACGATGTTTATAAGAAGATATATTTTGTTACAACAGCATGTATTAGATCTAGAGGTCAGGACTTTTAATTCAGTGATCATTGTAAGAACATAATGTTTGCTAACATGCGAGTGTTAGTTCAAGACCCGTTTTGATATCTAAGAAATAATTCCAAACTCAGGCTTATAGACTTTTTCTAATGTAAAAGTTTGTCTTAGAACCAAAAACAGGTATGGGGATTGCTTTACGTTTACTCCTATAAGACATGCATCTTATTTGTAAACAAAATAGGCTTATCTGTGTAAATTTAACGTTGTTTTTTTGATAGAATCATTATTTTCTTACAGTGATTGTACAAAAAGATAACTAAGAAAAGGCACTGTCCACGTTTTGTTTTCTCTAGCAGGTCTAGAGGAAGATGAGAACAAATCAATTCAATTAAAGTACCACACCCATGGCCTTTCATTCAATGATGCCAAGATTAAATGCAAGGAAGAGGAGGGTTCTCTAGCACAGTTTCAAAAGGGCTTCATTGAGGACAAATTCAAACAGATCTTTATTGGAAATGATATTGGTAAAGCTATCTACCTATTTTTCAATTGCTATTGATACGAACCAAGTGATAGGTTTAATACCACATTTCAAATAATAGGTTGTGGAAAATCTATAGATAACTTTCCATGAGGCAGTGATTATAGCAGTGCAGAAAAATTGCACAATTTATATCATTTGATGACATTCATATTTATCGCGATGTCAAAATCAGAAAAAAAGTTCTGTTTACGGCACAACACCTGAGCCTAACAACACTGAAGCTGTTCGCTCTAGCAAGACTGATTAACTCAAAGCAACGCTCATTTAGCGAGAGGTTTAGGGAGCCGATATGAACGGAAACTTTCTAGCCATGAACCATAAAGTCTTGATTGTTATAATGTTTCATGAAGATCAAACAAGAAATAGAGGGACTGAAAACTAATTCAGAAACATCACATCTTTCTTCAAGTTTTGTATGTATGCCGTTAGGGGTTTGTCCTTCACAAAATAAAAGTATATGCGTGGATGTTTATAAGTAACAAAATAACATCAGCTTGCGTCGATCTTTATGTTAGAAAATGGCTTTTTCAATTTACCAGTGGTTTGATGATGGCATATTGTTTAATATTACCCATATGGGCGAGGAGACACAGGTGGATATTTTTTTGATATCCGCACATGTGCTCTTTAGTGATTCTCGACGTTGATTGGTCGGTTACCTTGAGAATGAAATACGATTGGTTGACGGGACTATTTTCACGTTTCATTGATAAATAGAACGTGCCGAACTCATGCATCGCCTTTCAAAGAAAAGCGTAGATAGATGAACAGTCTTATACATTTATTACAAGGTAAAATTCTAACACATAATTTGACACTTAATCAAAATGTTTCGCTATGACTGTAATTTACAAGAATGATAATTTTCCCCAGCAAAATAGTCTACTTGAAAATAGGCGTCGCGTTTGTAAACAAACATGACTGCCATATAAATATTCATGAAACATCAAACCATAATCTGAATATTATCGATACGTTAATGATAACTTAGAATTAATCATAATCATTTCTCAACATATAATCATGTGAAGCCAACGATTGTTCAAACCATACACTTTTGTCGGTGCAAAAACGTGCAGGTCTGACGGACTCGATCTAGTTCGAACAGGCTCGCACAAAACAAACCTTTGCACAATATGGCGTCCTCTTCCACGCAGTATGCAGCTGTAAAAAGTACTCATACAAATCGAGAAACGCTCCGTACAAATTTTGGGCAAACGTTTCGTTGTTGTAATTGTGTATTTAATTAGTTTAACAAAGGTTCATCGACTACACGATAAGTAATCCGATAAGAGTTATCGTTCTTGATACTGGAAACAAGACGTGATTGAAAGCAACATCCAAGAGAAGAAATGTTGTTCAAACTTCAGCTTAGTTGACAATATTGACATACAAACTCGTTTCGATGCTTTCCTTATCTATTTCTCTTCAAGAAATTGCCACTTTTATCTGTTGAAATGTTAAAAAATTGACAGGTTTTTCCAATTTTCATTTCAACACTGTGCGTTCAGACACTCGCCCGTTAGTAAGTAGGTAGTGACGACGACACACATTCACATAAGCATATTCATGCGATAGCTTCTAAGAGTATTTGTGTCATGATCTTAATGTGTGTCAAATATGAAAATCATGTTATGTATTATTTGGGTTAACAAACTGTCGTCAGTTTCATGGCCTTTTTAAACAGAAGTACATTGCGTAGCGCTGTTGACTAATTTACTTCCTGAGATGTTTGGTTTTTACACGCGTATGAATACGAATCAGCTGATCAATGTCGGTCACTAGCGTAGTATTGTCGTCTCTTAATGACAAGGATATTCAGTCGTAATTGGTTATTTTAATTGAATATGGGTAATATATAGAATAACCAACTCGGTACGAGTGATTACGGGAAATATCCACTCGTAGAAATAATGTTCAGTCGCTCGCCAAGGCTCGCGACTATGAACATTATTTCAACTCGTGGATATTTCCCGTAATCACTCGTACCTCGTTGGTTATTCTCTAACTCTATTGCAAGTACCAACTATATTTTCTTCCATTTGGCACGCATTTTCATTTATAAATAGTATAACAATATGTCTAAATACCATGTGTAGCAAATACAGCGTTTGGTATTTCAGTTTTGTAAATGATAACTTAGCCATGAAAACGATACCATGATTTCAGAGATTGAATGAGATATACGCTTAAGAGTCGCGGACACATTTACATGAGGAAGTGACCTATGTTGGGCGAGGCCAGATTATCATTATTGACAGTTATTGTGGTATCAACTCTTAATGTGATATGACCTCCAACTATGATGATACAAACTGTGTAGATATTGTAAATAAAACAAGTTACCGTTTTTTGTTTGCGCTCAAACGAATAGAAATATCATATTAGCAAACTAGATAATATTCATATAGAACTCGTACCTAAAAATGAATACATGCAAGGTGCATTAATTACAGGTGAGAGTTATGTATGCATTATGAAAGTAGGCGTGGCTGTATTTTACCTTTCGGTCCAATGATATAACTTTTGTGTACTATTGTTACATGACAAAGAAGAAGTAAAATTATCAGACGGACGCACATATGTGGCTCTGGCTAAATAAGAGGTGCTTTCAATTAACGCACATAAGCATCTGCGCTGTCAGAAACTGCTAGCTAACGGACGCTTATATGCGGCTCTCGCTGTGATGATCTAATTTTTTTGACACATATAGGCGGCTCTCGGTGGTAATTTGTTAATAATGATAATAGAGAACTATAATTCATAATGTTTGTGTTACTGTTGCCCCTAATAGGACCTAATTGGCTGCAGGGGAAACCATCTAAAATACTATTTTCATCTTTTTTTTGTAAACAAAAAGTTTAGAAAGCTCTTATGTAAAGACGCTTTGACTAATAAGGATTATAATCTATAAACTTACAAAAACTGAGGCACTTTCCTAAATGAGTAATCAACATAATTTAAGTTGTCATTTTTGCTTGTTACAGTTCACTGACCCTTAAAATTAATATATACCCTTTTGATTTATATGCCCTATGTGATGTGTTTTCAGACTGTGCATGGACTGTCTCACCTACCATAAGGAGTTGAAGCAGTTTAAATGGGGGGGATGGGACACTATACCTTGAGGAGGACAGATGGTAAGTTTTTTGGTTTGTCTGAGGAGAACTGCGGGTGTTTGAAAAATAGTTTACTGCTGGAAGATAAAGTATGTAATGTTCGTCTTGATTTCATTTGTCAAATAGTAAAGTAAGACTAAGCTATGCTAAGTAACTCTGATAATCTGATAATGTCACAAATATGATATACAATGACAAACTAAAATATTAAGGTGTGTCAACCTGAAGATTTTTTTCACAACATTTTAAGTTTCTATTTTGTATGTCAACATGAAGAACGTGACATTTCATGAACACTTTTCAACTGGAAAGAATAAAAAAATGTATACGCACAAATTGCTACTATTTTCTTTGCAAAAGTGTTGAGTCTGCAAACACTTTGACTGATCCTAGCTTTCCCAAATCTAATAAGTGTCCCTCAGAAATTGATTATTCATTATCAAAATGAATTCATATCCGAGTGATATTGTTACAATATTGTAGTTTTCAATATTAAGGTCAGGTTGAAAACTATTAGTTATCCATCTGATCTCTTACACATAATGGGAGCGGAATGGTGCAGTGAAAAGGTCGATCGACTTCGGCTTATAAGGTTCATGACTGCAAAGCAGGTCTCGTCGCTATGTATGTCAACCACGGTGTTGCAAGTTTCCCCTCCCCCCCAATGATAAAAACCACGATATAATTGTAATACTCTTAAAGCGGCGTTAGGCTACAAATACAAAAACCTATTATACAAACCAAACTTCATCTATTGTTATTCCTTAAAAATGGTTAAATAGGCTTGATAAAGTAAATGGACATGTTGATATTTAAAATGTTTACCATTCACACCAGGAAAACCATACAAAATGTGTAAACAGTCAGAGATTGTAGCCGCTCACATGATTATTTCAATAATATCACCGCTGCTAGTATTCCCAAACAGTGCCAAATCCCGCATAGAAATTTTTGTCATGCAATGTGGTGAAACATGAGTTATTCTGCTTGAACAAGCGGAACATGATGGGTACTGCATTGAAATTCAGTTTAACATTATACCCGAACCCTACTTCCTGTAGAAAACGTTTCTTCAGCAGAAAAAGTGTCCTGAAATCTTTATCAAAGATGAACGTGCTGACTACTGCACTATCAATTTCATTATCCTGATACTAAGCGGCGATTGTTTGCGAAGATGTGATAATTTCGTTGTCATCATGATACTTCTTAGCATATTACATCACTCAAAAACTAGCTCAATGATAAGTTGCACAGTTAAGTAAGTCACAGTCTCTCAAAAATGATTGTTCATAAAGCTGCATGCTGTGGTAAGCTCATCTTGATGGGCTCATGGCATAGCATGTTGTCCGGCATCAGTCTATAACTTTTAAACTATTTCATCTACTTCTTAAGAACTTTATTTATAAAAACTAAAATCTTGTGAACAGACTCCTTGACAAAAGAGCTTTATTTAATTTTATAGATCTGGTGACCCTGTCACCCCTGATTAGTGTCATAGGGATCACGCCTTAAAAAAAATATTTTCATATTAATCAGTTTCCGAGAAAGCTGAAACTTTGTGTACAGCCACCTTACCTGATAGGGATTTGAATTTATAGATAATATCACATTTCATTTCATATCATGCATGGTTACTGGATGTTCTCTTATTAGTTTATTGCTGTAAAACAATATCCAAAGCTGCCTAAGAGTTGTAAATCCCAAAGGACCTCATTATTGTTACGAAATCAGCTTTTGACATGTGAAAGTCGTTTGATTCGGGATATCAAATAAATCAACACTCGTTGGCATTTTTAATTTGTAAAAACTGTTGTTTTTATTCGTTATCCTTATTTTTTCACAAGTTACTTCAAGATCGGAAAACTACAACAGCTTCCTAGCCTGTGCGCCACAGAAGGTCGCCAACAAATTACAGCTTATCCAGAACACTGCTGCGAGGCTAGTCTCTTGTTAGAAGAATTTTGCCATAAAACGCAATTCTATGCAATGTAAACTGGCTTCCAGGTAACAGATCTTGTGTACAGTTGCACGTCCGGACAGGCACTCCAGTACACGAGAGATCACATAACTCTATGTGACCTAGCCCGTTTGCTTATATCAGAAACTTATTGGAGGTACAAGGTGTGGTAAATCTGGCATTTTCAAAACGTTCCTTTGCTCATGTAGCAACAACAGAGTGGAACAGAAATATGAAATATTCGTTTCCAATGCAATGCCGAATAGATTCTTTCTTTTAATTAACAACATTGATATGTACTGGAATGGAGAAAAACATGGCAACACAACAATTACAATCCTAACAGACTAAAAAGTCATCTGGTTGATTTTCCTCGAATTTATATCTTTTTGGTCCCCATTTCCTTAACACTGCTAGAAGAAAGAATGCAGACAAAAGATACACACTTCGATTTCGACCCACGAACATTTCAATTGTAAAGAAGAAAGCACACAGTTGGAGCTGTCATTCGAAATGGACAAAAATTACCAAAACTGAATTATAGTAACAAAACAATGGAATGTTCATTACCACAAAAACCAAACTTCAACCAATGATAACGTTTTGTGCAGAAGCCACTTAGCATACCTTCGACGAAATCCCTTGCCACAGGAAAGTTGAAAAATGTTGTAAGAAATTTATGAAGCCGTATTCTTGAATAAATAACTCTTACTTTTAATCGATGTTATCTTAAACAAATAATTATTGCTTTAACATCCATGTTTCCAGTGGACAAATTTAAAGGTTCGACCCTATTGCCAAGAACAAAGGCCACAGAGAAAATGATGAAAATATTTTTTTTAGGACGTGGCTGATCATTAAGTGCCACCTGGTAACCAAAACTTTACATTACAATCATCAACAATCATGAAGACTGATTAAATCTTTTAGTTTTTTAGGCCTTTTGGCTTTCGGATAAGAAGCTGCAAATCTGTTTTCAACTTTTTATTGAACCACTGACTCCAAAGATTTGATTTTTTAGTACACCCGCCTTTGCAAGTGCATATTATAATTGATAGTTTTCGTAACTCTAAGAACAAAACTTTTACAAAGCCTCTGTTCTTCTTCTCTAAAACTTGTGTTAACTCTTCCTGGCTTATAAATCTAAAACTACATTTAATGTGCACAGAAGCCAAGATCACGTGTATTACAACTTAGCAAGCCCTTTAAACTGTAGTCTTTGATGGTTTAGATACATTTTCAAAATGATGTTTTACTAAGTGACCTTCACTATACACTTTTTATCTTTATACAATCATATTGCAACTGTAAATAAATGCTGGGCTTTATAACGTCACTAAGAAACGCCACTTCCCGATCAAATAATACCCGTTAGTATAAAGTTTGACATACGTGACTCGGACAATTCACCAAGTTGCTCTTTGAATATTTTGAGTTGCTTTGCAGCTTAAGTGTTTAGTTGTTTTGGAAGTTACCTGCAGCAGTAGTAGCAATAAATGCAGCTCATATTTATTGCACCAACAGTTCAGTGGGTTGTTTCGAAATTAAGTAAGTATACTTAGACTTTTTAAGGTTCCTTGACATATATACATAGAAGCCATGTTTTAACCACACTTTTAAACGAAACTTTACGAAAATTACTTACTTCACTTCATTGTGAGTTAACAGAATGACATTACCATTATCAGATGCTGAAAATGTGACCTTCGAGTACTTACAATCATGTGACTTACCTGTTTTGCAGTTGGTTACGTTGTAATGTTTACATTTGTGTAATGCTACTATTACTCTTTCAAGAACATTAAGATGATGCGTTAAAATTCTAGTAAAATTGTTAATCGGTTTTTTATTCCTCTCTTTAATGGGAAAATGAATACAGTTTTGACAGAGAATAATCTTGAAACTATATCCACAAAGCGTGGACAATTTCTATTTGCGATTTATTAACTTTCTTTTAGTGAGTGATATTTGGTGCAGTATGTGGCTATTTAAACAATAGCTAAGAAAGCGAAGATAACCTAAATTGTTGGATAAATAGTGTGCATATTTAGTATCATTGATTACGTTTATCAAGTTTATATCTTTTTCAAGGAAAGTCTAAAATATTGCGATTTTTTAATAAATTATTTCAACCTCTATAATACTACAACCAAACAAAGTAGATTGAGATGACATGACAAAATTCTTATCGAAGCTTGTGATTGCTTAAGAATGAAGGGAAAAAATGATTTGAACTTTTCTTCATGAAGGAGGGAAGATAACAATAACTTCATTGTAGATGGTTATACTCATAACTGAATATCATCCCGTTTTTCATATTTTCTTAACCTCCACAAATAATGATCACTTAAAATGTGATAAAAACATTCTGACCATTTGCATTCATTAAGATGTATGGAAAGAAAACATGCAATATGACAACTTACAAGGGTTTGCGTGAGATTCACTCGAACGAATGATTTCTTTTACATATTTTCATGTTTATAAAAAAATACACGAATGGTAGAAAATGACCTAAGACATGTATTATCAAACCTCAGACTATTATCACCTTTCAAAATGTTTCATACTTAAAGAAAAACTTTTAACAGTATTTGTTTGATAGAATTCACAGTCTAGGGTTTCATTAATTTCCTGAATAAGGATTGTATGTACATACAATGATGCCCTTAATGATGACCGAAGAGGCCAAATGATAAAGTAATATCAGTTTTATTACATGTAATTTCCCTTCACCAACAACTGTCAAAAGATTAAATTTTCACCAATACTGTTTCAGTTATTCTATGTCTTATGTTTAATTGTGTGATAATTTTTTAAATGATTAGTACAAAGAAAACAACAACATCCAAGCAAGTTATACTGGAATTTAATACATGCTTTCAAAACAATGCTTATTGCTAACTATTTAAAACAAGATTTTGGTTTTTCAAAATTGAAAGTTTAAGTTCAGAGGCTTACTTTCAAATGAGAACAACTTACTTTCTAGAGCGACATATGAGAATATCTGTTGAAGAAAACCTAAAAACTTATGTTCTAGAGTAACAAATCTGATTACCATTTTAAGAAAACCTTAACAACTTACTTTCTAGATTGACAAATGAGAATACCTGTTGACGAAAACCTAAACAACTGGTTGGTTGTTTAAAAGATAAGAAACTTGAAATTTCCCGAGTAGACAAGTTTGTCATTGGTGTTAAAATGTGTTACCTACAAATGTGCTGTTAGTTCAGAATGTTTGGCTACATCTTTCTGTGAGTTCAGAGTGTTAGATCGGCACTTGACAAATGAAATCCGAATGAGTTGTACATGTGATATCATACAAGAGTAAAGTCTTTATCATACACACGCAGTTCTCTTCAGCCAAGCCAAAAAAGGTATGAGATGGTTCTGTTTCATACCACCTGTCCTCTTCAAGGTAAGGCGCTCCATCTCCCCATTTAAACAGCTTCAACTCCTTATGGTAGGTGAGGTCAATCCATGCACAGTCTGAAAAATTAACATAAGAAGTAACGCATTCACAATAATTGGCCTAAAAATTTAATAGTAGAATATATGTGAGTAGCACGAGGCACGAGACAGAGAAAGTATAGTAAAACTTTGAATATATGCTTAGTAAACTTTCCAAATTTTCTTAGAGGTTTCGTCTAATATACGTCTAAAAACATCTAATATACTACAGTAGCAATTTTGAATGTCACGTGATATACTTATGAGGTTTATTCCAAAAATGCCATTTTGTGTTAAGCAATGCTGATAGAAACGAAATTACAAAATCTTCCTTTTTAGTTCATGTATTTCTCAATTTCGATTCCACCATGCATTGTTGAGTGTAACAAGCTGAACCCTCGTAATGTTCACAACAGTTATTCAAGGATAGTTAAAATAATTCAGAATTTTTTTGGAAATTGAGTTTATTTAGTAATTAATTTATAAGGATTGTTTTTCAGCTATACAACTGAATTTTTTACAAGTTGTTGCTGATATACATCGATAGAGGTACAACATATGTAAAACAATCCTTTTATAAAATTGACTTTTGCCATAACGTATTTCATATTAACACAATAATGTACAGGTATTTAAAATAAAGAATATATGACAGCTCGCAGACCTTACCAAATAAAATTTTTAGTGGCCATTTTCTGTGGCATTTTTGTTGTATCTCAAATAAACCCCCTCCGGAAGGAACTCATAATATGTGTGAAAACAACATGCGAAAGACCGCACCTACTCTCTCTGTGGTCTTATAAGACTATTGGCTATTTAGTGTAATTGTTACGAACAATCTGGGGTATATCACAATCTGCAGATTGTTCGAACAATCTGCAGATTGTTTGCTCACAATCTAGGAATTCCTAGATTGTTTAAACAATCTGCAGATTGTGCGACCTGAACAATCTGGGAAGGATCACAATCTAGGAATTTGTGTTAAAGTAGTATTTTCATCATTATAAAATGGGTGTTATCTAGCTAATTAAGGTTTCTCTATTAAACAAGTATAAGAATCGATTCCTAGATTGTGATGAGCAATCAGATTGTCTCTTTCTCAAAATGAGGGGATATGTGGGCCGATTCACAGATTGTGAAGGACTCTCAGCTCGTCTTTATGTCAAACTTAGGGGATGTAAGGGTTGATTCCTCGACTGTGAAGGGCTCATAGCTCACCTTTATTTAAACTGAAAGGTTATAGCAGTCGATTCTTAGATTGTGAAGGGCTCACAGCTCGCCTATAAATCAAACTGACGCAGTATAGGGGGCGATTCCTAGATTGTGAAGGGCTCATAGCTCACCTTTATTTAAATTGACAGAATATAGGGGTCAATTCTCAGATTGGGAATGGCTCACATCTCGCCTATATGTCAAACTGAGGGAGTATAGGGATCGATTCCCAGGTTGTGAAGGGCTCGTAGCTGGTCTTTATGTCAAACTGAGAGAATATATGAACCGGCCGATTCCTAGATTGTGAAGGGATCACAACACGCCTATATATCACACTGAGAGGGTATAGGGATCGATTCCTAGATTGTGAAGGGCTCATAGCTCGCCTATAAATCAAACTGACGGAGTATATCGGTCGATTCTCAGATTGTGAAGAGCTCTCAACTCGCCGATATGGCAAACTGAGGGAATATAGGGGCCGATTCCTAGATTGTGAAGGGCACAACGCTCGCCTATAAATCAAACTGAGGGGGTATAGGGGGTCGATTCCTAGATTGTGAAGGTCTAACAGCTCGCCTATAAATCAAACTGACGCAGTATAGGGGCCGATTCCTAGATTGTGAAGGGCTCACAACGCGTCTATATGTCAAATTGAGAGAGTATATGGATTTATTCTCAGATTGTGAAGGGTTCATATCTCGTTTTTATGTAACACTGAGGGAGTGAAGGGGCCGATTCCTAGATTGTGAAGGGATCGCAATTCGCCTATATATCACACTGAGGGGGTATAGGGATCGATTCCTAGATTGTGAAGGGCTCATAGCTCGCCTATATATGAAACTGAGGGAGTATAGGGGTCCATTCTCAGATTGTGAAGAGCTCACAACTCGCCTATATGTCAAACTGAGGGAGTATAGGGGCCGATTCCTAGATTGTGAGGGCTCACAGATCGGCTTTATGTCAAACTGACGGAGTATAGGGGTCAATTCTAAGATTGTGAAGGGCTTACTGCTCACCTATATATGAAACTGAGAGGGTATATATGAGTCGATTCTTAGATTGTGAGTGGCTCACATCTCGTCTTTATGTCAAACTGAAGGAATATATGGGCCGAACGATTCCTAGATTGTAGAGGGCTCAAAACTCGCCTATATATCAAACTAAGGGTGTATAGGGATCGATTCCTAGATTGTGAAGGGCTCACAGCTCGCCTATAAATCAAACTGACGCAGTATAGGGGCCGATTCCTAGATTGTAAAGGGCTCATAGCTCACCTTTATTTAAATTGACAGAATATAGGGGTCAATTCTCAGATTGGGAATGGCTCACATCTCGCCTATATGTCAAACTGAGGGAGTATGGGGGCTGATTCCTAGATTTTGAAGGGCTCACCGCTCGCCTTTATTTAAACTGAGTGCGTATAGCAGTCGATTCTCAGATTGTGAAAGGCTCACAGTTCATCTTTATTTAAACTGAGAGTGTATAGGAGTCAATTCTGAGATTGTGAAGGGCTCATAGCTCGCCTATATATCTAACTGAGGGGGTATAGGAGTCGATTCTCAGATTGTGAAGTTGTCACAGCTCACATTTATTTAAACTGAGAGGGGATAGCAGTCGATTCTCAGATTGTGAAGGGCTCACAGCTCGCCTATATGTCAAACTGAGGGGGTATAAGGGTCGATTCCCAGATTGTGAAGGGCTCACAGTTCATCTTCATTTATATTGAGAGGGTATAGGAGTCAATTCTGAGATTGTGAACTACTCATAGCTCGCTTATATATCAAATTGAGAGGGTATAGACGTCGATTCACAGATTGTGAAGGGCTCATATGTCGTCTTCACGTCACATTAAGGGAGTAAAGAAGCATGTTTACACAGATGAAAATGGAATATGAAGATGTAAAATGACAGCATCATATTGAAAATGTACTACGCAAAGCAAGTCCACTTATTGTTGTCAGTAAATCCCGCCTGTTCTTGTGGAAACAATCGGGAGGACCCTTTTCATTACTTCTTTAAGTGCCCACTATATGATAGATTCCGATCAAATCAATACTTTAAAAAAAAAAACGATATAACATTAAAATCTACCTTGAGCGGCGACAATCCTTGTCACAGGGTGCTAACGAATCCCTAATGATATCTGTATATCATTTCATAAATGATACCAACCGATTTGTATAGCTCTTTTATTAAATCTGTACCAAATGCAAAGGTAGACAATGCTTAATATGAATTTGATTTTAGTGAGAATAATTGCAAATATTTATTTCCACCAATGTACTTGATATCTTAATCGTTTCATGTTTGTTTCAGGAGAAGCGTTTATATTTTGCTGCCTGTTTGCTAATCCTTTTTCCTTTTTGAATATATATATTCTGAATGTTGTGTATTACATGTTTCATGTAAATTAAATATTGTTTAAATCACACAGATGAAATTAGTTGTGTGCCACTCCCGTCACTATGGTCGCAGCACGGAGTAGAGACGATGCCATTATATGACTTTTGCAGCGTAGTAAATAATCCATCCACATCAAAATATTCTTAAAATATTGAATCATGAACAGATAAAAAATAAATCAAATAAAACATTTCTTTGTTAATTTCACAAACCGATATAACGGAAACTATTAAAAACGTTACAGAAAAAACATGTGTCAAAATGTTGACAATATTGTGACCGAAGAGCAATAAAACATTTTACTCCAGTCAATTCATTATTGCATAAGTATTTGCCCCATAATATCGTGCGATAGATAAACATAAAATTACAGCGAGGAAGGCGACACAGTGACACGTTGCTTTGATAAGCAGACCCATTTAGACATCTGGTCTAATTATTCACGACAACACAAAATGCTAATAGTTCGAGTATTATAAATGTGTATAAAGTCATATATTTAAAAACTGTTCATATACAAACTCAAAAGATTAAGTAACTTTCCGATTTATGCATCGTTACTTTAAAAACTTTCAATGTCACGGTCCAGGAAAATGAGGGGAAAAGGTAACACTTATCAAGTTTCCATAATGAACAATAATTATAAGGATCAGAGTTTGTTGTCTTTGATTTTTGAAACTTTCTTTTAGCATCACGAGACTATTTCCTTCATTGTACCTTGTAAGTGTAAGTGTCTATGCAAGTAATTCATACCAAAGGAGATTATTGTTTTGTGTTGATGCAGATATATATAGTAATTATGCTCAATTAACCTAACGTAAGTCAAATAAGCGAGAATGAAGAATCAAATTTCAGTGTATACTTAACTTTTCAGATATTAAGTTTACTTTTCATAGTGAATCGTTATTTATTGATTTCCATATACAAACCTTTTATACAAACAAGAAATAATTCTTACTTCTACATGAATAGTAACACCCTCAAAACAGTGTTAGACGGGCTACCGCAAATTATGATTAATGAAAATCTAAAATCACAGAATCGATATACATAGTTTTCTACCTCCACATTTTCACAATTGAGAATTGAACACTCTACTAGCTAAATAAAACACAAAGACAAGCGCAATGCCCTTTACAATCTGGGAATCGATCCCTATACTCTGTCAGTGTGATTTATAGGTAAGTTCTGAGCCCTTCACAATCTGAGAAAAGATCCCTATACACCCTCAGTTTGAAATATAGGCGCGCTGTGAGCCCTTCTCAATCTAGGAATCGGCCCCTATACTCCCTCAGTTTCACATAATGACGATATCTGAGCCCTTAACAATCTGGGAATCGACTTCTATTTCCTCTCAGTTTAAATAAAGGTGAGCTATGAGCCTTCACAATCTGAGAATAGATCCCTGTACTCTGACAGTTTGACATAACGCGAGCTATGAATCCTTCACAATCTGATAATCGACCCATATACTCCGTCAGTTTGACATATAGACGCGCTGTTAGCCCTTCACAATCTAGGAATCGGCCACTATAGTCCCTCAGTTTAACATAAAAGCGAGGTGTGAGCCCTTCACAATCTGAGAATTGATCCCATTACTCCCTCAGTTTGACATATAGGCGCGCTGTGAGCCCTTCACAATCTCGGAATTGTCCCCTATAGACCCTCTGTTTGACATAAAAGCGAGCTTTGAGCCCTTCACAATCTGACAATATATCCCTATACTCCCTCAGTTTGAAATATAGGCGCGCTGTGAGCCCTTCTCAATCTAGGAATCGGCCCCTATACTCCCTCAGTTTGACATAAAAGCGAGCTTTGAGTCCTTCACAATCTGAGAATAAATCCATATACTCCCTCAGTTTGAAATATAGGCGCACTGTGAGCCCTTCTTAAACTAGGAATCGGCCCCTATACTCCCTCAGTTTCACATAATGACGATATCTGAGCCCTTAACAATCTGGGAATCGACTTCTATTTCCTCTCAGTTTAAATAAAGGTGTGCTATGAGCCTTCACAATCTGAGAATAGATCCCTGTACTCTGACAGTTTGACATAACGCGAGCTATGAATCCTTCACAATCTGAGAATCGACCCATATACTCCGTCAGTTTGACATATAGACGCGCTGTTAGCCCTTCACAATCTAGGAATCGGCCACTATAGTCCCTCAGTTTAACATAAAAGCGAGGTGTGAGCCCTTCACAATCTGAGAATAGATCCCATTACTCCCTCCGTTTGACCAATAGGCGCGCTGTAAGCCCTTCACAATCTCGGAATTGTCCCCTATAGACCCTCTGTTTGACATAAAAGCGAGCTTTGAGCCCTTCACAATCTGAGAATAAATCCATATACTCTCTCAGTTTGACATATAGAAGCGCTCTGAGCCCTTCACAATCAAGGAATCGGCCCCCATACACCCTCAGTTTGACATAAAAGCGAGCTGTGAGCCCTCACAATCTGAGAATAGATCCCATTACTCCCTCAGTTTGACATATAGGCACGCTGTAAGACCTTCGAAATCTAGGAATCGGCCCCTATAGTCCCTCTGTTTGACATAAAAGCGAGCTGTGAGTTCTTCACAATCTGAGAATAGATCCCATTACTCCCTCAGTTTGACTTATAGGCGCGCTGTAAGCCCTTCACAATCTAGGAATCGGCCCCTATAGTCCCTCAGTTTGACATAAAAGCGAGCTGTGAGTTCTTCACAATCTGAGAATAGATCCCATTACTCCCTCAGTTTGACTTATAGGCGCGCTGTAAGCCCTTCACAATCTAGGAATCGTCCCCTATAGTCCCTCTGTTTGACATAAAAGCGAGCTTTGAGCCCTTCACAATCTGAGAAAAATACATATACTCTCTCAGTTTGACATATAGACGCGCTGTGAGCCCTTCACAATCTAGGAATCGGCCCCTATACACCCTCAGTTTGACATAAAAGCGAGCTGTGAGCCCTCACAATCTGAGAATATATCCCTATACTCCCTCAGTTTGAAATATAGGCGCGCTGTGAGCCCTTCTCAATCTAGGAATCGGCCCCTATACTCCCTCAGTTTGACATAAAAGCGAGCTTTGAGCCCTTCACAATCTGAGAATAAATCCCTATACTCCCTCAGTTTGACATATAGACGCGCTGTGAGCCCTTCTCAATCTAGGAATCGGCCCATATACTCCCTCAGTTTGACATAAAAGCGAGCTTTGAGCCCTTCACAATCTGAGAATAAATCCCTATACTCCCTCAGTTTGACATATAGACGCGCTGTGAGCCCTTCTCAATCTAGGAATCGGCCCCTATACTCCCTCAGTTTGACATAAAAGCGAGCTTTGAGCCCTTCACAATCTGAGAATAAATCCCTATACTCCCTCAGTTTGACATATAGACGCGCTGTGAGCCCTTCTCAATCTAGGAATCGGCCCCTATACTCCCTCAGTTTGACATAAAAGCGAGCTTTGAGCCCTTCATAATCTGAGAATAGATCCCTATACTCCCTCAGTTTGACATATAGACGCGCTGTGAGCCCTTCTCAATCTAGGAATCGGCCCCTATACTCCCTCAGTTTGACATAAAAGCGAGCTTTGAGCCCTTCACAATCTGAGAATAAATCCCTATACTCCCTCAGTTTGACATATAGACGCGCTGTGAGCCCTTCTCAATCTAGGAATCGGCCCCTATACTCCCTCAGTTTGACATAAAAGCGAGCTTTGAGCCCTTCATAATCTGAGAATAGATCCCTATACTCCCGTCAGTTTCAAATAATGACGATATCTGAGCCCTTAACAATCTGAGAATCAACTTCTATTTCCTCTCAGTTTAAATAAAGGTGAGCTGTAAGCCCTTCACAATCTGAGAATCGACCCTTATACTCGGTCAGTTTGAGTTAAAGGCATGCGATGAGCCCTTCACAATCTAGGAATCGACCCATATACTTCCTCAGTTTGATTTTTAGGGGAGCTATGAGCCCATCACAATCTGAGAATCGACTGCTATTCCCTTTCAGTTTGACATATAGGCGAACTGTGAGCCCTTTACAATCTAGGAATCGATCCCTATCCCCTCAGTTTGACATATTGGCGAGATATAAGCCCTTCAAAATCTTAGAATTGACCCATAATCCCTCTCAGTTTGATATAATGTCGATCTGCAAGCCCTTCACAATCTAGGAATCGATCCCTACACTCCGTCAGTTTGATATATAGGCGAGCTATGACCTGTCACAATCTATGACTTGACAATTCTCATGCGATAATGCAAGATATACTACAAACAAGCATCTTCCCAGATTGTGATCATTCCCAGATTGTTCAGGTCTCACAATCTGCAGATTGTTTAAACAATCTAGGAATGAAAAAAACTCCTAGATTGTTCGAACAATCTGCAGATTGTGAGCGAACAATCTGCAGATTGTGATCATTCCCAGATTGCATGGAACATTTACACCTCTGCGCAAGTGACGTCACCAGCCATCCACATATGTTCACTTAAAGTCAGGTTTAAAGCAAGGGTGTCTGCTGTCCCCTCTACTATAAATTTATATATTAATGATCTTATTGTAACTATCAACAATTTGTCTATTGGTGTTGATATTGATGGTTGTAATGTTGCAGATGATATAGTTTTAATTGCTACTTGTGAAAAGGATCTTAATACCATGCTTGAGTGTCTGCATAACTGGACTGCTTGCAACACTATGACTGTTAATTGCTCCAAGTCTAAGGTTGTACATTTTAGAGATGCTTCAGTTGTTAAATCTAATGTTTTATTTTTCTGTGGAGATATACAATTGGAAAATGTGAATAGTTATATATATTTAGGACTTCTTTTATCGGAGCATTTAGATTTTGGTCTTATGGCTAAAGCTGTAGCAAGTTCAGCTAGCAGGGCTTTAGGTTTGCTTATAACCAAGTTTAAACTTTTGGGTGGCATGCAATATCAAACTTACACTAAGTTATATCAGTCCATGGTATGGTCATCTATTGAGTATGGTTCGGCAATATGGGGTACATATAGTTTTTCCTGTATTAATGCGGTTCACAACAGGGCTATGCGTTTCTTTCTTGGTTTGCGCAAGTTTGCTCCGTCTAATGCTGTTATCGGAGATATGGGCTGGTCCAGTACAGTTGTAAATCAGTGGAGAAGTGTGTCGAGGTGTTTTTAGACGTCTCAGTCATCTAGATTTTAATCGGGTTACCAGTAAGTCTTTTAGATGGAGCCATGTTTTTGCGATAAAAAGTAAACGGAATTGGAATTTTAGAGTTTGTAAAATGTTGTCAGACCTTAAGCTAGATCACTTTAATAATATTGATGTAGTTTATCATATCCCCTTTGTAGTGTCAAAAGTTACTGAGGCTATCTTTGATAATTTCGTATGTAAATGGAAGCAGGATATTTTTACGAGTTTATTGTATACATGGCAAGGGAGGTAATAAGTTGTGCACATATTGTACTTTTAAATCAGATTTCGGGTCTGAATTTTATGTTTATTGCAAAATGTCGCGTGCAATGAGAAAGGCACTAGCATTATTTAGATGTGGAGTAGCGCCGCTAAGAGTCGAGACTGGTCGGTATGTCGGTTGTCCTTCAAATGAAAGAACCTGCTTTCACTGTAAACGTTTTATGGAAAAGGATTGTCCTTTGTATGCCCACGAGCGACTACAACTTTTATCCGAATGTGCAAGTCTTTTAGATGGATTTTTAAATTTGGAGGATGGGGAAAAATTTAGTTTTATTCTTAGTTGTCCAGATGTTTCGTTTTTATCTGCCAAAACCTGTCTTAATATTCTAAAAAAGCGTACTGCAAACTTGTATATATCTTCTTAGTATTTTCAAATCCCTTTTGGATTTCCCCTTTTACCTGTATTCATGTATATATTTTAGACATAAGTGTCTCTCATAATTCCGTACGGAATGGCTCAACTTCTTACTGTGATTTGTTATTTATGTATTTATTCGTTTTTGTAATATGTTCAGGCGAGACTTGAATAAAAAAGCTATCTGTCTGTCTTGACCGTACCAACAGATTATCGATCTGACCAACAGCCACGCCCCCTCAATGCCAAAAATTATGTTAGTTGATAAAATCTGTGCTTGGAAACTGCGGCTTGTACTCCAAAAGTCAGCGATCATTATATCAAACGCACATAATGAGAGAAATAACCTTGACTGATCACACTGTCACGGTGATACATACAATAACTTCTATTTATCATGAAATCGTGCGACTAAGTGCTACATTAAAATGAGGCTACAGTGTCTGGCATATATCTACAAATCTATACCGGCATAAATTATTACTGCAAGTCCATAAATGATTCATGATGACACAGCTCGTTGCACAAACCCTATCGATCGACTTCAAAACTTGTATTGTAAGTGCACTGAGGGCGACATTTACATTTCAAAGCACTGCTTTCACCAATCTAGGTTATTTCCCTTCGTACAAACATCTTCGTAACTCTCAGTGTATTCTCATTGTTATATCCAAAATTCCTCGCACTGTTCTGAATTATGACCATGTCTAGTTCTGAAATGTTGGGGAGAAACGCCAGAGCTGAATTTGAGCTTTAATGAGATTTTACTTCATTCCACATAGGAATTGTATTTGCCAATTTGTTTTATTTGATACGTATGAACGAGAGTCAATGGGTTTTTTTAAACTACAGATATTTTAGGGCTAGTAACTTTTTGTCTTGATAACTACTATCTTTTTTATATTGGATGTATGCTAATGAAAAAGGTATTTTCATTAAGGTAAGAGTAATACATGTATGTTTACTTATCATACGGAACATGGCCGCCATTTTCAAAACTAATTGAAAGAGAAAGCGAAACTAAGATGGTTCCCCGACTTCCTTGTAGGTTAAGTAACTGAGGTGAGATCAACTACTAAACGTGACTAATTAGACGATCATTAGATGATCTGAACTTATTTCAAAATGAAGGATGTACAGTTGTAAACTACTTGCATTTAAATTTAGATTATTTTCTAATGTATTGGAAACAAACCTTTTTTTATGAGAGGCGCAAGTGTAGCAGGCCATGTCAAGAAAGTAAGTGTAGATCTGGGAGAGGAACTCGAATCCAAGTAAATGAGTCATCCTCTCTCATCCTCAGAACGTACACACTTACGCTCCGATCTATTGGTGTATATTAAAGGAGCCTTCTTAAGTCACGAAAATGTTGGCAAGTCTAATTGCCTCAGCTGAAACCTATCGTTAATCTTTACCATGTACAATATTTGTAATTTGAAAACAACACTTGGCATGTCCTTTAAGAGCACGTCATGTTTAAAGGATTCTTACATTGAGCTATGTTTTACTTATGCATTACTTACTAATGTATTACTTACTTACTTACTTACTTACAGCTTAACAGTGAAGAAAACATAAAGTTGGAATGTTCAGCACTTTCAAAATTACTTTTTCATAAATTGGTAATGTTCTCGCCAGCGTAATGTCAACGGATATATTCGGTATCAATTGAGGTCATATACGGATAAAGAGGCAAATGAAGGTCACATTCCCATGACGTCACCTGACGTTCAATGCGTTCAGTACCGATAACCTTCATCAAAATATAAAAGGACACTACATAAACTAAATTTCAATGATCGAAACTCCTCCATTCGTTGTCTCGATGTCTACTAGGCAGTGTTTGAACAAATTACACCTTTAAAGGCCAAAGAGTAAGCTAAGCTCGTAATCCCCACTAAAGTCAATCTTGGCATCATTTTCTGTTAAAAAATCCACATTCCCTTTAGAATGAACCAAAAACAATTTAAGACGTTTACACCCTTACAAATCATTTACACCTTAGCACGTATGGTCACCTCTCTAACCCTGTTAGTTTAAAATTTTCCAATACAATTAAAGGTAAAGATTCAGACTATAAAGGCCGCAAACAATCGGTTATAAGAAAAATACAAACAAGATAAAGATCCATTGTGATATGGTATAAACTATTGCACTGAAACATTCTCTTAATATCTTGCAAATAGTGTTTCCATCAAGTACATCTTCATTTATTTATTCATTCACAAATCGGTAGCATCTTCAACCATGGGAACAAATCAAATTAATGTGGAGCAGTACTTTTATACATTTGCAAACATGTTAACAAATCTTGTCACAGTACAGCAGTACATCTAAACCTTATACATCTGCAAACAAGTGAACAAATCTTGTCACAGTACAGCAGTACATCTAGACTATTATACATCTGCAAACATGTGAACAAATCGTGTCACAGTACAGCAGTACATCTAGACTATTAGACATCTGCAAACATGTGAACAAATCTTGTCACAGTACAGCAGTACATCTAGACTATTATACATCTACAAACATGTGAACAGATCGTGACAAAGTACAGCACTGTCATGGTAACATGTACAATAACTTGATAAATAGGGTCTGGAATATACTGTATTTACAAATCTATACCGGCATCAACTTCAACTATAAGTCCATATATGATTCATGATGACACAATTCGTTGCACAAACCCTATCGATCGTCTTCAAAACTTGTATTGCAGGTGCACTGAGGGCGACATTTACATTTCAAAGCATTGCTTTCACCAATCTAGGTTATTTCCCTTTGTACAAACATCTTCGTAACTCTCAGTGTATTCTCATTGTTATATCCAAAATTCCTCGCACTGTTCTGAATTATGACCATGTCTAGTTCTGAAATGTTGGGGAGAAACGCAAGAGCTGAAATTTGAGCTTTAATGAGATTTTACTTCATTTCACATAGGAATTTTATTTGCCAATTTGTTTTATTTGATACGTATGAACGAGTGTCAATGGGGTTTTTTAAACTACAGATATTTTAGGGCTAGTAACTTTTTGTCTTGATAACTACTATTTTTTTTATATTGGATGTATGCTAATGAAAAAGGTATTTTCATTAAGGTAAGAGTTATACATGTATGTTTACTTATCACCCGGAACTGTGTTTAACAGGGGATATAGATTGTAGGAGATTAATGGATATCTCCTTGTAGTAACAGTAGATTTACAATGCCATATCATCGTCAAGCAGATGCTATTAAGATCAGTTTAAACCGTCAACTAATTACTAGGTTGTGCATTGTCAGTTGATGGTATATCATGTCGGGTAACTAACTCAATGTACTCACCTCAAATCCAATCATTGGCACGTTATATAAGTACGCAGTTAAACATGGCCGCCATTTTCAAAACTAGTTGAAAGAGAAAGCGAAACTAAGATGGTTCTCCGACTTCCTTGTAGGTTAAGTAATGGAGGTGAAATCCACTACTAAACGTGACTTATTAGACGATCATTAGATGATCTGAACTTATTTCAAAATGATGAATGTACAGTTGTAAACTACTTGCATTTAAATTTAGATTATTTTCTAATGTATTGGAAACAAACATTTTTTTATGAGAGGCGCAAGTGTAGCAGGCCATGTCAAGAAAGTAAGTGTAGATCTGGGAGAGGAACTCGAATCCAAGTGAATGAGTCATCCTCTCTCATCCTCAGAACGTACACACTTACGCTCCGATCTATTGGTGTACCATAAAACATAGTCTGTCATCCACCCCCTATGGCAAAATATTAAAGGAGCCTTCTTAAGTCTTAAAACCGGAATAAGATGGACAAATAGGCATAAAATGTGTTTCGTTGTCAACTGCTGTTTTACATAAAGGACAAATTCTTCTATTCTTTTCGGTACACATTTTTCTTCCTTCATTTATCATTAGATCTAACAACCAAAGTCTAAATCTGTCTAAAGTATTTCTTAAGGCTTCGGAATATAGAGTTAACAAATATTTTCTGGTTGAAGTAAACTTTTGTAAGACCTGTAACAGTCATACCGTGATCTATCTTATTTTGCATTGACGTAAATGAATGTGCAATTGCTATCTTAAAACAATATAAGTTTAGAGTCTAGTTGTTGTTAACGCTAAACCATGCATAATGTAATTTGAGCCAGATCCATGACAATAGTGCGTGTATATGAATGCGAATATCACTTCCCTGTGGCTTTGACGTGTCATATTGTAGAAACATTCATGTTCATGCACAAACAAAAGCAATGTTTCTTTTCTTAACATGGTCTTACACTAAGATGAAATAAACTCTGAAGTCAAACGATTTATAAATACGTCTCAGCGACATACATACAATACATTTTGATAAGAGTTATTAATATGAGTAAGTAGGTTTTTCAAATTCCCAAATTATGTACGTATATTACCAAAATGTAACTTATTAATAATAGGAATAAAGCCATAAATTATCATATCTTTAGATCTATGTTAAAATTTATCATAAGTGAATATTGTATTTGACAATCATTGTTGGTCAAAGAAGCTTTATAAAAGAAGCTGAAAAGCAGCTGTTGTATACATTCATGTGTGATAATATAATAGGTGTTGTTAACATCAAATCAAGATCATACATTCCTTTGATTTATAAATCATTTAAAAATGGCTTTCTGTAAAACATTACTGATTTTGTTTTACTCTTCAATATTTGGTTAATACACAAAAGAGATACTTAGAGACAAAACGTTGTCACCCATATAATGTGTCGTGAAACGCTTCAGAGAGTTATTGAATAGAAGTTTTTTCTGATATGTTACAATTATAGGTAACGCCTGACATGGACACATACTTTTATATTCCTTACCTCAACAAACATGTTTTTAGAAATTGAACATGATCATATTCTCTCTATATCAAATTACTAGACCTTCATTTTTGCTTATCTTTACAATGAATTGCTGATTAACAAAATGGACACATGCCATTAAATTGAATAAGTAATTTAATTGATACTGAGGCAATGATGAATCTCCTACCTGTCCTACTGTGGGTCCGTTCTGATATTCAAACACATTTTCACAGAAATACCGTTTTGTCGTCCTTTCATGGATTTACAATCTCACGCGAACTTAACAGCTACGTTCACTAATCTTCAGTCGCAAAGTCAGTATAGAGTTTCACCATTATCAGATCGTCAATAACAACTGTAAACAGCGTCAGAGAGAAACTCGATCTTCACTCGTGCAATGATCAGCTAAATTTAGTATCACAATATTTTGTAAGCCAGTGTTTCGTTAGTCATTCTATTCCTATATTGTTCCTTGTTATCTTGATAAGGACATTCTAAATAAATTCTTTTTTTAATAAACAATAGAATAATAAAATCAAACCCGCTTTTTTGCATGGGTGAATAATAAGTTCAAACTCTCAGTAGGGACGAGTTACACTTGTAACCTGTTTATTAACTGCCCCTTGTTATTATCCAAATAATGTTGAGTGTACATGAAACTCTAGCTTGATTTAATTCTCTTTCAAATCATTGCAAGGGCAACATATTATTCGTTAACACAATGTAATTTGATTTCGAAAAGGATCTAGTTTTTTTGTTCAATTTAAGAAAAATAACATAGATAATAAACGCTTTATGCCAGGGATAGATAAGGAATTGACCAAACAAAATTAGTACAGCTCAAGAAATTATTTTTTTAAAATACAGCTGCCTGAAAGCTCATATTATTATTTATACAGATTAGTTTTGAGTACAAGATCAAAATAATACATAAATGTTTTGAGAATCCGATACACAATGGATTAGGCCTAAATAAGTTTCTTGTAATGTAAAAACATTATGTATTAACGACAACTGTCATCAAAGATACGCCATTGATATGCTTTGCAAATGTTTGATTGCTTATATTATTTCGTTATGGCCGGGCTGTATTTGTGCTTTTACATCGTGCATCTAGTGTCTTCTTCATGTGTGATATGTTTTATCTAAAATGTGTGTTTAAAAAGTCTGTCTGTGATGGTTCAACGTTTTGGTTCTTTTCTAGCTCTGTTTTCGTAAAGATCAAAGGTGCCGTCTATCTTTTTTTCTGAAGTAAAGTATAGTTTTTGAATGACATCACAAAACAATGGCCCATGACGTCAACAAGAAAAACGACGTCACAGTTATGGCCCAAGTCGATCAGTTTCCATTTCACTGAAATATAATATATACGAGTTAAAATCGAAATGCCTTCGGCCCCGTGCTTTACCTATGATAGTTCAGGGCAAAACTGTACTTTTTTTGCGATATACATGAGTGTAGAGGCTACTCTATTTCTTTCTATTTCTTATTCATATTTTGATATTGTATTGACTATCTATCCGACTAAAGCTGTGAGTTCATGTGATAATAAATATGAAATTTGTTTGGCGTACAAGCGTATTTAGTGTATGCATATTTATATGTACTTACTGTGTGGCGATAAATAACACTAGCTTATTCTAAAGAATACATAAGTTAATGAATCTCAAGCTAACCTAAAACCTATAGTTAATCTTTACCATGTACAATATTTGTAATTTGAAAACAACACTTGGCATGTCCTTTAAGAGCACGTCATGTTTAAAGGATTCTTACATTGAGCTATGTTTTACTTATGCATTACTTACTAATGTATTACTTACTAACTTACTTACTTACTTACTTACAGCTTAACAGTGAAGAAAACATAAAGTTGGAATGTTCAGCACTTTCAAAATTACTTTTTCATAAATTGGTAATGTTCTCGCCAGCGTAATGTCAACGGATATATTCGGTATCAATTGAAGTCATATACGGATAAAGAGGCAAATGAAGGTCACATTCCCATGACGTCACCTGACGTTCAATGCGTTCAGTACCGATAATCTTCATCAAAATATAAAAGGACACTACATAAACTAAATTTCAATGACCGAAACTCCTCCATTCGTTGTCTCGATGTCTACTAGGCAGTGTTTGAACAAATTACACCTTTAAAGGCCAAAGAGTAAGCTAAGCTCGTAATCCCCACTAAAGTCAATCTTGGCATCATTTTCTGTTAAAAAATCCACATTCCCTTTAGAATGAACCAAAAACAATTTAAGACGTTTACACCCTTACAAATCATTTACACCTTAGCACGTATGGTCACCTCTCTAACCCTGTTAGTTTAAAATTTTCCAATACAATTAAAGGTAAAGATTCAGACTATAAAGGCCGCAAACAATCGGTTATAAGAAAAATACAAACAAGCTAAAGATCCATTGTGATAAGGTATAAACTATTGCACTGAAACATTCTCTTGATATCTTGCAAAAAGTGTTTCGATCAAGTACATCTTCATTTATTTTTTCATTCACAAATCGGTAGCATCTTCAACCATGAGAACAAATCAAATTAATGTGGAGCAGTACATCTACACTTTTATACATCTGCAAACATGTGAACAAATCTTGTCACAGTACAGCAGTACATCTAGACTATTATACATCTGCAAACATGTGAACAAATCTTGTCACAGTACAGCAGTACATCTAGACTATTATACATCTGACAACATGTGAACAAATCTTGTCACAGTACAGCAGTACATCTAGACTATTATACATCTGCAAACATGTGAACAAATCTTGTCACAGTACAGCAGTAAATCTAGACTATTATCCATCTGCAAACATGTGAACAAATCGTGACAAAGTACAGCAGTACATCTAGACTTTTATACATCTGCAAACATGTGAACAAATCGTGACAAAGTACAGCAGTACATCTAGGCTTTTATACATCTGCAAACATGTGAACAAATCTTGTCACAGTACAGCAGTACATCTAGACTATTATACATCTGCAAACATGTGAACAAATCTTGTCACAGTACAGCAGTACATCTAGACTTTTATACATCTGCAAACATGTGAACAAATCTTGTCACAGTACAGCAGTACATCTAGACTTTTATACATCTGCAAACATGTGAACAAATCTTGTCACAGTACAGCAGTACATCTAGACTATTATACATCTGCAAACATGTGAACAAATCTTGTCACAGTACAGCAGTACTTCTAGACTTTTATACATCTGCAAACATGTGAACAAATCTTGTCACAGTACAGCAGTACATCTAGACTATTATACATCTGCAAACATGTGAACAAATCTTGTCACAGTACAGCAGTACATCTAGACTTTTATACATCTGCAAACATGTGAACAAATCTTGTCACAGTACAGCAGTACATCTAGACTATTATACATCTGCAAACATGTGAACAAATCTTGTCACAGTACAGCAGTACATCTAGACTATTATACATCTGCAAACATGTGAACAAATCTTGTCACAGTACAGCAGTACATCTAGACTATTATCCATCTGCAAACATGTGAACAAATCGTGACAAAGTACAGCAGTACATCTAGACTTTTATACATCTGCAAACATGTGAACAAATCGTGACAAAGTACAGCAGTACATCTAGACTTTTATACATCTGCAAACATGTGAACAAATCTTGTCACAGTACAGCAGTACATCTAGACTATTATACATCTGCAAACATGTGAACAAATCTTGTCACAGTACAGCAGTACATCTAGACTTTTATACATCTGCAAACATGTGAACAAATCTTGTCACAGTACAGCAGTACATCTAGACTTTTATACATCTGCAAACATGTGAACAAATCTTGTCACAGTACAGCAGTACATCTAGACTATTATACATCTGCAAACATGTGAACAAATCTTGTCACAGTACAGCAGTACATCTAGACTTTTATACATCTGCAAACATGTGAACAAATCTTGTCACAGTACAGCAGTACATCTAGACTATTATACATCTGCAAACATGTGAACAAATCTTGTCACAGTACAGCAGTACATCTAGACTATTATACATCTGCAAACATGTGAACAAATCTTGTCACAGTACAGCAGTACATCTAGACTATTATACATCTGCAAACATGTGAACAAATCTTGTCACAGTACAGCAGTACATCTAGACTATTATCCATCTGCAAACATGTGAACAAATCGTGACAAAGTACAGCAGTACATCTAGACTTTTATACATCTGCAAACATGTGAACAAATCGTGACAAAGTACAGCAGTACATCTAGACTTTTATACATCTGCAAACATGTGAACAAATCTTGTCACAGTACAGCAGTACATCTAGACTATTATACATCTGCAAACATGTGAACAAATCTTGTCACAGTACAGCAGTACATCTAGACTTTTATACATCTGCAAACATGTGAACAAATCTTGTCACAGTACAGCAGTACATCTAGACTTTTATACATCTGCAAACATGTGAACAAATCTTGTCACAGTACAGCAGTACATCTAGACTATTATACATCTACAAACAAGTGAACAAATCGTGTCACAGTACAGCAGTACAACTAGACTATTATACATCTGCAAACATGTGAACAAATCGTGTCACAGTACAGCAGTACATCTAGACTATTATACATCTACAAACATGTGAACAAATCGTGACAAAGTACAGCACTATCACGGTATTTACGGTATTTACAAATCTATTCCGGCATCAACTTTAACTATAAGTCCATAAATGATTCATGATGACACAATTCGTTGCACAAACCCTATCGATCGTCTTCAAAACTTGTATTGCAGGTGCACTGAGGGCGACATTTACATTTCAAAGCATTGCTTTCACCAATCTAGGTTATTTCCCTTTGTACAAACATCTTCGTAACTCTCAGTTTATTCTCATTGTTATATCCAAAATTCCTCGCACTGTTCTGAATTATGACCATGTCTAGTTCTGAAATGTTGGGGCGAAACGCAAGAGCTGAAATTTGAGCCGAACAGAGCTTTAATGAGATTTTACTTCATCTCTATGTCATCCTCGACAGTGTCACTGGAGTTTTATGACTCTCGTTACAAACCCACTAGACCCTGTGCGCTGTGACAAACCGTCCGACTCAAATTTGATGATAATTAGCTGGGCCTGCTTTCACAAAGCTACCTTAACTAAGGTTAACCTTAACTACCATTCTTTAACATTGCACTAAGGTTACCTTAAGGACTTACGATCACCTTAGGGCTTTGTGAAAGGGGGCCCTGGAGGGATAAAGGAGCCTTGATCTATATTCAAAGATGGATTTAGATGTGAAATACTGACTACTGTCTGTAAGGCAATAAAACAACCACAACAAGATAAGGTACCAAGTTAAGTGGTATATGCGTTAACATTTAACTTCATCATTCGAATCTTTAAGCAGCACATCTTCAAGACCCTGGCACGTACATATAGCATTCTTTTCGGTAGAAATCGGCCCAAATACCTGTTTTCCAGTAGAATTCGGCCCATATAGCAATGTTTCCCAGTAGAAGTCGATCTATTTAGCAGCGTTTCCCAGTGGTAATCGATCTATATAGCAGTGTTTCCAAGTAGAAATCGACCCAAATCGCAGTGTTCCCCATTAGAAATCGATCTCTATAGCAGTGTTTCCCGATAGAAATCGATCTCTATAGCAGTGTTTCCCGATAGAAATCGATCTCTATAGCAGTATTTCCCGGTAGAAATCGATCTATATGACAGTGTCTCGGGGTAGAAATCTGCTTTTGCGGCATTTTTTCAGGATAAATGTGGTTGTGGGGGAAAAAGCTTCTCATTACACCAGCACTTATTGGAGGTCCAGCCACTATTCGAGGGACTAACAGCAAGAATAAAGTGGTGTATAAAGTGGCGAAGTAATAATGGATATGTAGCCATCAAGTAACGGTACCAAACCAAACCGAACCATGCATCTATCAACCACACAAAAGGGCATATTGTCGTGCTTGTGGATGTAGAATTCTCGTTGATGGAAACAATCAATATTAAATCAGTGATTTTGTTTTCTAGCGCATGACCTACGTAGTTTTCTTAGAAAAGCACTTATATATTTTCCCCTTGGAATTTTTTCCCAAGAAAATCTGACCTGAAATTACCTGCCATCGAGCCAATAACACTGATACGCCGATTTGCGTTCAAGGGTTTTTTAACAAAATAAGAACTTGACATGATTTTTGTTTATTTGTCCAATAAACGTCTTTGATAAGCCTTTCATTAAGACAGCGTAATTATCGGCTGTGAAAAACCCACATGGGCTAGGGGCCAGAAAACTCCCGCGGATGTGACGCAATAAACAGATTGTACAGAGTCAAGGCGCATCATTATTTCAACTGAAATAACGCCTTAAATAATTGTTTTATTACCATTGATGTGAATATCTTTTCTACTCCAAGCACTTATTACATCATGATCTATCTAACTGAGTTAAAAACAATCTCTGAAAATCGTTAATTATTGGGGGGTTTTCTGTGATATTGTTACGATAGATGTATAGATCACCAGGCAATGGTTCTGTTTATGGCGTCACAAAAAGGGCGTGTGGCCATGCATTCATTGGTTTTTAGGCAGATAGATCTAATCGGCCGATCAAAAATGGCATTAAAAACGGCTTTCATTACCAAAGTGAACGTATTTGAGTAGCGACCTTTGACGTACTATACAATATGGTAATCAGACATTCATATATTCCACAAAAATAGTGAAATATGTTTGTGGTTATGTAAACTGTAACTTCCATTCAATATTGAACTTCCACAACCGTTCTTGTTACTAATTTATATCACCAACACGCACAGAGTACCAATTCGACACATACATACAGATCCAGACACAAACATACAGATCCAGACACATACACTGTAAACAATTACCGTTGAATTAACAATCCATGTACCGTTTTTTCTATACGGTAAAATACCGTTGTTCTTTTTTACGGTGCATCACTGTAAATAAAATTGTCCTACTGTCGATCTACCGTTATTCCCATACAGAGCGAAACCGTGATTTACTTTACCGGCAAAATACTGTTACAATACCATAAAGACGGTAATGCATGTTTGTTTTAGAGAATTGTGGGGTATAATACTGTAAAGTACCGTTTCGAATTGCATCATGGGATGTAATCCGGGTACGTAGTTGATGGGCGCCATTTTTCGGAACCACGTTTTTATCCAGCGGTAGGCCATATATTTGGCGCTGTGTGGTATTTGAAAGGGTATTTTATTTTGTTTACGGATTTTTAGATTATTTACATTTGGTATTATGTAGTTGTTTATATTCATGCTGCTGTCAACTTCCGTAGGTTTATTTTGGAGCGTTCTGTAGACGTTTGTCAAGCTGATGGTAACTTTCACTTGTGGGATTTGGCTCATCTATTTGATCTCATTTTTTATGACTCTGGTTTATATGATGTTATAACGAAAGCTCAGTTAGGTTATTCAGGTTAAGTACCGAGTTTAACTTTTGACTCTAATTTGACCAAAAATTTAGTTGTTTAACATGAGATACATGACAAAGAAAATAGTCCCTTTGTATTGTCATATTTCCATTGTTACTCAGATTTATGTTTTAAGATAGTTTTAAAACACCAGCATAAATTTCCATTGATAAAGCTAACATAAGAGTTGAGAAGTCATAATAATACCATGGTACAATAATATGTGACCATTTTGCGAAATGTCAGCTTGATGCTGGATTTTTAAATGAGGTGTAGCCTACCAAGAATGTTTGAGAGAGTTCTTGCACATTCTAGTCTGCAGACAAAATTTATATATTTAAGTTGATGCAAAAAATCCTGCTCTGATGATTTATTTACAAATCTTTTGTGATTTTTGGGTTACTAAAGATTGTCTTTTCCGAATAAATATCCAATGTTTAACTCAATTGGTATGTTGTTTTTTGAGACAAGTTAATGTTAACTATTTTCACTGTTGCATGTTCTATTGACAAGCTGTTTTGTCAGTTAAGACAGACTGATTGAATTTATAGATCCCTGGGAACCCTTCAGTTGTTTCTATTTTCATCCCTGTGCTGTACCAATGGTATATTGCATCTGCTTGGCAACAGAATCATGTACATACAGGGCTTTACTGTATCTATACAGTGTTTGTACCGTATCTATGTATCTTAGTACGGTATATTGCTTGGCAGTTGGATGATTGTACCGTACCTACGGTAAATTACATGGCAGCTGGTTGCCAGCAAGTAACCGTAACTACAGGGTTGTACCGTATCTACGGTATATTGCCTGGCAGCTGGTTGCCAGCAAGTAACCGTAACTACAGGGTTGTACCGTATCTACGGTATATTGCCTGGGAGCTGGTTGCCAGCAAGTAACCGTAACTACAGGGTTGTACCGTATCTACGGTATATTGCCTGGCAGCTGGTTGCCAGCAAGTAACCGTAACTACAGGGTTGTACCGTATCTACGGTATATTGCCTGGCAGCTGGTTGCCAGCAATTTATCGTAACTACAGGGTTGTACCGTATCTACGGTATATTGCCTGGCAGCTGGTTGCCAGCAATTTACCGTAACTACAGGATTGTACCGTATCTACGGGATCACAGTTTCTTAAAACGGTAACTTGCTGGCAACCAGCTGCCAGGCAATATACCGTTTTAAAATACGGTAATTGTTTACAGTGTACATACAGATCCAGACACAAACATACAGATCCAGACACATACATACAGATCCAGACACAAACATACAGATCCAGACACATACATACAGATCCAGACACATACATACAGATCCAGACACATACATACAGATCCAGACACATACATACAGATCCAGACTCATACATACAGATCCAGACACACAGGCAGACAATGGTCAACTTTTTATGCAGTCTGACGGACTCACAGGCTGAAACACATACATCCATGATTCACACGAGCAGCATCTATATATAGTTTTAACACAGTAACTTACACGGATAAATGATTAACATTATTTGTGACCAAATTCAAAAGTTAATTTTGAATAATTTTTAAAATGAATGGTGAATTAATTATATAGCCCAACTCACGCTACGTACGATCGACTACGATATATAGCGATATATATGGCTGTATAGCCATCGTGTTGTTATTTTGTGGTGATTGTGCTGTTATTGGATGATGGTCGTACAGTGATCGTGCTATTTGTCCAACACGATTCCTTCAAATCACAAACATGCTCGTGATTTCAGAAAATCGTGTTGTGGACTTGTCGATCGTGTAGTGATTGTGTGGTAATTGTGCTGTGATTGTGTTGATCGTGCTTCAGCCTTTGGACAAGATAACAGCACATCCACAACACAACCACAACACGATCGATAAATTGTCCCTCTTGCAATCGTTCGATTATCGTACTCATGTTAAATTAACCCTTATAGTGCTAAACGTAAGGACCACGATGACAGCACGTGCAGAACACGGAGTGTCACGTTTAATATACGATCACGATACAATCGTTACACGATATTGGATTGAACTTGCACCAATAAGAGCTTTTCCCGTCAAAACGTGTCATGTGTGCTTCGCGTGTCTTACTTTCAGTCAACTTGTCAGCACAAACGATGGTAAGGTATTAATGAGAAGGAGAGTTCATTCAGTAAAGGGGCTACAGGCCCATTATACACGAGGCCATTATACACGAGGTCATACAGCATTTATGTATACATGAGAGCACCATGATACATTATCAACACATCACTGTCAACTAGTTAGTTAGTTTCGGTTACACCAATTGACAGAAATGTATTTATTTTTTTATAGCAAGAAATAAGTGTTTTGCGAGGCAGTTGATGAATAAAATAGTCTTTGATGTAGATAATTAGGCTAGCTTTAATTCTGAAGGATATGTTCTTAATTATTCTGGCAGAATATCATTTTTCAATTTCTTATAAATAGGGCATTCGAAACAAAATTAATATTGGTTTTCAATATAAGGTTTAATATAAAGCAAGCGCCATGATGTTCCGCGTATTTCTAAAAGACCTAAAAACTGTTTACAGAACCTTTCATGCACATTCAATTCGGATGGCAATATAATGGATGAAAGCCCAAGATTAAGGGTAAGGTGTTAATGGTAAGCGAGGAAGACCGACAATTCTTTACCCCTGCGTACCGTCTGTTTTGTCCAGTTGTAGCTCCGTGATTAATTCCTTCACAATCAATGTTCTGATACAAGCTCTTCTCGGGCTTCCAGCAGGTTCCCCTAACGGCAAATTATTGCAATATAGCCTTAAATGCAATATTTTAGCCAAAGGAAACATTGCAAGCATAGGTGTCATATTTATCGTCACAGATCGAATCGTAATGTTACCCTAGTGCAATTGTGCGTAGTGTGAGTTGGGCTTTAATGTTTATGTGAAATTAACAACGCCTGAACATTCGATGGACAAGGGTGGCAATGAATTTGTGTTGATACATGGATTATTAATTAAATGACAGGTTTGTTGCAGTTGGGATAGGATCTTGAAGGAGGGCTGAAGCGCCCACATGAAGCCATACATCGTGTTTTAAATCGGAATGAGAGGAACATTCATTATGAAAGTGGATTTCAATTAAAGTCACAGATTTTACATATTCTTTCTTTAAAAGGGACAAGTGGTTGTGAAAATCTCCCAGCCTCAACCTCAAGGGGTATAACTTCCTCAAGGGGTATAGTTCTTAAACGTAGCTTGGCTAGAGTGCTTCTTTGGGATCGTTCCATCTTAACCCAAGTGTCAGCGCCAAAATAGTCCTAAAATATGGGATACGTTCTGAGTTTGTTACCATTCATAAGTCTACAATCATTTCACAACTGACAAAGTCAGTCATAATGATCAGTGGAAACAATCCAAGTTTGTAAATATGTCTGTAGCAGGCCACGAATTGATTCATGTAAAAACCCTATTAGTTCAAATTTTACGAATATTTCGTGCCAACAAGTATATTTTACTACAAACTGTATTTTTATACTAAAAAAATCTAGTTTTTGCTTAGGAGAAGAAACAGTTTCTGTCAAGTTATTCTGCTGTACTTTCCTTGTCAGGTTGTAAATATCATCTGAAGCGTTCATAAAATCTGATGTGATGGCACAACAGTTCGATTTGTAGCGAATGCAACGCACCACTATGTCAAGAGTTCATTGGCCAAAGTAGGGTGAAAGATATCAATATATTATGCCGCCATATAGATTTAAGATTATTTTTTACCATCAGCTTTCATCTTTTTCTCAAAAAACTGTTTTTGTAAGACTACCGCCGTACACATGCTTTAACCCTAAAGACATAATTTTTTCATAGACTTACGTAATATGCATACCTGGGTGAATTTTTTTAAGAAGGACGAATTTTGCGTTTATTTGTCCTAAACCTGTAAAACCCATAAAATACAACAAAACACTTAAAGTGCTAATTAATTTCGTGATTTATTTAATGAGAACAAAATATCAGCAAATTTCTCATAATTTTGATGTTTTTAAGGTGTCCCAGTCGAACTTTCACAAATTACTCAATTCTTTTTCATTTTCTTTTTTTTTTTAGTTTAAATAATTATTTTGATTTTGCTAAAGCAAATAAACTCCACATTTACAATTCAAATGAAATTTTACCTAAAGGACAATCAATATTGGAAATATTTTTCCTTATATGCATGTCCTATAGTTTCAACTCAACTCCGTTACACCATAAATCATTGAAGCCTGAGTAAATCTTGGACCACATGGTCAACAGACAGTGATGTCATAGACTCTTCCTGAGCGGGAACTTTGTCATCAGTACTGGGATTGAAAGTAATTCAGAAAATAATGGAAGGCGCAACAGAGGAAGGCCAAAAGTACGAAAGGATCGTGCTAAAGCTTACAGACTGCTGAATTCAAAAAGAATTCAGTTTTATTGAATTCAGTTAGATAAGCAATAAGTTGACAGAGAAGTACAGAAAACGACTGAATAGACTTTCTCATTCCAAATCTACTAGTGGAAATATACACAATGAGGATATCAGTCCAAAAAAAAGGTTCAGGCTCTTATTGGCAAGGCAAAACTTCCCAAAACAGCAACAGGAACCTGATGTTAAACTATGGTATTGCTTCTGAATTGAAAAACAAAATTGAATGAAGCAACAAAAAGGAAAAAAGGATATTGAGTAGAATCATTTCCGGAAGAATACTTAAAACGTATCGCCTTGTTCGAGCAGCAACAAAAGAATTATCTTTAAATGAGAAACAACTACGTCTCGACAACAAATAGTGCCTGGTCCTCACTAAACGAAATGAAACGGAATAGGCTGAAACATTCAACACAGGAGAAAATCGACATTTTTTCAAAAGGGATGATAACAGTAGTAGACGTCAGGGAAAAGGGAAACTGTTACACTGATGAAAATCAAAAAACAGAAAAGATTGCTGCTTGAAAGTGTGATAAAAACCTTCATATGAAGTATACAAGTGAGCATCTGGGACACGTTGTTTCACTTACAAAGTTCAGAAAACTAAAGCCATTTTTGGTTGTGGCACGTGTACCGACTGCAAGAGACAGTGAAACATGTTTACGTCGAATTCATGAAAATGTGGAATTGCTTGTTGACAGTTTGATTTCCAAAAATGTCTTAAAGGAAAACGTGCGAGAAACATCTTTGTTGTGTCAAGCCATCACCTGTAGCCAGACGAAAGCGTGCATGTACAGAGAATGTGAAACATGTGCTCGAAAAACATCGGAAATACCAGCAAATGTCAATACTCAAGACGAGATGGTTTGGCATCAATGGAAAACAGAGCGCAGTACTTACGAGGACCGTCATGGCAATGAGAAGAATGTCCAAAAAAACTGCCAAAGTGAAATTTGAAGGAAACATCAATGACGCCATGAATGCATTACACAGTCAGCTGAATAGGTTCTGTACAGTAGACATGTCTTCAACATCCGACACCAACACAATGCATGTCATTCTCTGAAAGAGAATCTTCAAAATGGTCATGCTATCATGATCATGCTATTCACATCGTCTTTGCAGAGAATTTTGTTGGTAAATATGCAAAAGAAATCCAATCAGTCCATTTTGGAGCTTCACACCAACAGATAACACTTCATACAGGTGTGATGTACACAGTGGACTCGTGTCTTCCATTTTGTACTATCTCAGATTCTCGTCGCCGTGATCCCATAGCTATATGGAGTTATCCTTATTCTGTGCTCAAGTACTTACAAATGCAGTGATGTTCCTCATCTCCACCTCCAAAGTGATGGTCCAACGACTCAGTACAGGAACAGGAAAAACTTCTACCTGATGGCGACCAAACCCTTTGACATGGGTTTTCATGACATGACATGGAACTTTTGGGAAGCTGAGCATGGAAAGGGTGCTCCAGATGGAGCTGGAGCTGTCATTAAGAGAACAGCGGACACCCTCGTCAATCAAGGCAAAGACATAACAGATGCAGAATCGTTATTCCATTGTCTGGAAAGACATCATGTTGCCGTGAAATTGTTTTATGTTGGAGATTCATATGTATTTGAAACTGAAATACCAGATCATATTGCATCAGTACCAGAGACCATGAAGATCCACCAAGCCTTCACAGATGTAAAAGGTTATCTGCAGAGCAGAGAGTTGTCATGCTTTTGTACAACTCCAGTTTGTTCATGCTTTTCTCCTAAAACAACACAGTTTCTCATGGAGGAGTTCAAGAGTCCTGAACCCTTGACCACCAATACCAGCGTATCAGATGTGGTAAACCTGCAGGAAGTTGATCCAAACCCCCACCCTTCAACATTACTTGGTAAACTGTGTGTAGTTTCCTATGATTGCAAACCATATCCTGGTTGCATTCAACAGAGTGTTGTAGATGGAGTGGAGGTTTTCTTCTATGCAACAGGTAGGCAACAACAAGTTCATTGGGCCATCCCGAGAGGAAAAGATATGGTACAGCTTTAACAGAATCGTTTCCATGATAAATTCAATCTAGAGGATTACTGCGAGAAGAGATGTTTTCCAAGTTCCTGGGGCTCTGTGGGAGTCTGTGATTGCAAAATGTTCAGAAAAATGAATTTAGTGTAAATCTAAAAGTGTTCTTGAGTTCAAATAATGACGTTTATCTTTATATTTGAAAGTAATCTTTGTGAATGTCTGAATGGTATTGGTAAATGAATTTAGGACGAATACCTAAATTACCTAACCTGAGGTTACTTCTTGAATAAAGCTGCATATTCTTGCTTGCATATTCATTGTTGTTTCATGTGTTCTATGGATACAGACATGACATTTTCATATTTAGTAATGTACTCAACTCCGTTACCTTACATTTTATCCATTAGCACGATGGAAAAGATCATTTATACAGTACAATTTCAGTATTTAATGGTAAATTAAGTACTCATATGTCAGTTGAGTGACCACCAAATATTTCATATTGTGTTCATACTATCTTAAGATCAAGAATTGTATATATGGAGACATAATAGTGACAGAAATTATAGGGTCGTGGATGTGAAACAAATATAATGTGATAACAAATTAGTGTCAAATGGTAAAAAGTACATATCTACATAAGAGTTATCCTTATAATTTTGCCAAATAATCATCAATAAGATATGGGTTCAGTAATGTAATAGTTTACTTATATCAATTAATTTGATATTGTAACGAAGTTGAGTTCCACCTATTTTTGCATTTCAAAATAGTGTAAAAACACTTTATTGATATTTTTAAAAAAAACACTGCTGACAATGAATAGTGGCAGATTTGTGCTCTTACTACAGAATGGCGAGACCAACAAATTGTAAATAATCCAAAAATATTTCAACATTTCCAACAGTTTATGTGGACATCTTAAATTTTTTACCCATAATAACAACTCGTTCAACCGGAACTAACTCTGATTATTCACACCGCTCAAGAAGAAAATTTTAAATTACAGATTATGTTGTACGTAAAAGGACTTATATTTCGCCTCAACACTAAATTATGATCTTCGATTATGTGTTGAGCTCTCCTCCTGACCAATGAATTATCAGAACGTCACTGAAGCAGTTGTCGCACCTGTATGCAGTTCTCCGTCTGGTTGAGATACAGAAGCAGTCATTTGGTGTGGGTAAGTCCAGATAATGACTTCCTTTCTTGTTTTTTGTGTTCTAACGGAGCTAAGTCGGTATCCATTGACATCCAAATCTGGTGATCGAAAATCGCACAGTGGAAGTGTAATGAAATACAACTATCAAATTCGTCTGTTTCAATAAAGTTAATCAGCTGACGATCTCACTAAAAACACAAACGATTTGACAAGGTCGTATCAATGCTTTATATCAAAAGTAATTAAGGCGGTTGGGATAATTTTTCCATGAGTATGCATATGATATATTTTACATTCAAATGCAATTTTTGGAATTTTTTCTGTATATGGTATAGTAGGGGGCCGGATCTTCAAAGTGCATTCAGCTTCAAGATAATAGGAAGAATCCGAGTAATATCTTGAGGTGATGTCAACATTTGGGAAGGTTTCCTTCCTTTTTAACTCATTTGTCAAAAGATCTATCACACAATTCGAACTTTTTATAATGGATTCACGATCATCTGCATATACCCAAAGAGCAAGCATGTAATAAAACTTAAGTCTCGCCTTTTTCATGGTTTCAGTTCACTCAAAACTTTAAAGTTGTCCAAAATTTGGCTTACAATAATGCTAACACGCTTCATATGGCCACATTATCATCACCAATACCATAAAACCATAAAATTCGGCTGAGGCCCTTTTTCATTGGTCACAATTCCAAATTACTTGATCCGTCACTACGCATATGGTCCTTCATGAATCCTTGATACGTAGCCTACCATTGGGAGTTGTTGTTATATCATTATTTACTGCAAATACTAGATATCCGGAATCTACTGTAGAAATTGATCTTTTCAAAAATTACTTTCAAACTTAAAGAACAAAATGATAAAAGTGGTTGAACTCTTTCCCCGAATTTTGACAGGTTGTACTGCTTTGAATCCAAACCCAATTCTAGGCTTTAAATTATGATTCGCCTAAAGCACAGTCGCTCTAAGCCTGAATAGAACAAATCATTAAGGAATAAGGTTATTTTATCTGGCGAATAGTTTCTAAGTTAAATTAAGTGTGTTATGACAAAGTAATTGTTATCCATTTAATCTAGTTGGTTTTTATGGTGTCACTAAAGTCTATCAAGTGTAGATTTACACGAATAACCTACTTGAAAACGGCATTCTTTGGCTCCAACAGTGGAGATATTTGCAGTTATCTCCCTTACTATACACTCTCAACTGAAGTCTGCCTGAATTTTTCCTTTCGATTGTCGAATTTGATCTCTAGTTAATACTTTTACATTAATCGGCTATAAGTTTGTATTGTTCACTACGATAGATCAAGACATATATCCTGTTTAGTTTAGGATCTTTAGCTACTGCTTTTGGGACTCAATTAAAGTTTGAGGGAGTAATTGTTCAACGCCGCTTGCGCAATATTTGAGCCATTAGTGGCATACCGAGATTGAATTGAATAGTGCGGAAGTACTAAGAGGTTCATAGACAAAGCGTGTATGTGAGGTTAAGATTAATTATGTAATTATAATCTTCTTGGGTTTTTTGTATGTTCAGTTTCTAGGGATTTTCCTTGAATGAATTTAAAATCATGAAATATTAAAGTTTACTCTGTTGAGTTCAAAATTACTATTCTTACAATTACATTCAGGACTTTTTATTGTAAATTTCACGGATGCTATATCAAGTCAAGCGCAAATGCCCTTTCGAAGTTAACAGCTTTGTACAGTTACTGTTTTGCTCATTGCCGATAACTACGTATGGTAAGAGGGGGCGGGATAGCGCAGTGGTTAGCGCGTTCGGCTTCGGATCATGAGGTCCGTGCTTCGAATCCCGCTAGGGGCTCGGCAACTTTGTCTGTAGTAGAGAACTGTTCTACACGCAGTCAGGTTTGGGTGCAATGCTAAACTGAATTTCAGCGCAGTACCACCCATGGTTCGCTAGTTCCAGCCGATGCTCGCAGGTTTCACCGCAATGCATAGCCACAGTGGTGTTGCGGGCTTTCTCCCTGCAATAATACTAGCAGCCGCGATATAAGTGAAATACTCTTGAAAGCGGCGTTAAACACCAACTCACCTCACGTATGGTAAGAACGTTTCTAAATTTGAAGCACGTGTGCAATTAACGGCATTTACTAGGATATGAGCCATGGACTTTGCAGATCGTCTGGAACCGAATTATTTATTAGTGAGTTGGGCCACTTTCAAGATTTTTTCACTTATATCGCGGCTGCTAGAATTATTGCAGGGAGAAAGCCCGCAACACCACTGTTGCTATGCATTGCGGTGAAACCTGTGAGCATCGGCTTGAACTAGCGAACCATGGGTGGTCCTAAGCTGAAACTCAGTGTAGCATTGCACCCAAACCTGATTGCGTGTAGAACAGGGCCTGCTTTCACAAAGCTACCTTACCTAAGGTTAACCTTAACTCCCATACTTTAACATTGCACTAAGGTTACCTCAAGGACTTACGATCACCTTAGGGCTTTGTGAAAGGAGGCCCTGTTCTCTACTGCAGACATTGTTGCCGAGCCTCTGGCGGGATTCGAAGCACGGACCTCTTGATCCGAAGCCGAACGCGCTAACCACTGCGCTATCCCGCCCCCTTATTTATTATCTCACAGGATGAGTACTTCCGTGTCAAATATTACGACTAGTCTCTAACCCAATAAACAGATTTACAAAGTAAGCAGCAAACACTTTGCAGTGGTAATAGACTATTTTAAAACCTTTGACCCCAGAGTAGAACCTGTCTTCACGAAAAACCTGTCTGAGGTAGGACGCTGGACAGCATTATGAAATAGAGGTGAGCAGATTTTGTTAATATATGCGAACAGAATCATTTTTTTATGCTACAGGCATGAAAATGAGCGTATTTGAAAGTGCATGAGCGAGTGAGTTTCTTGTTAAGCGCTGTTTGGGAAGTATTTCAGCTATCATCTTCTTTTGATATTCCAAACATAAGCGATTTCTGGAGAGTAGTCGCCAGTCGCTCAAAACCATTTGAAGAAACTTGAGTCTCCCTGTGAGGAATATTATTCTCAAAATTTGGACTTAATAAGCCAACCGGTTTCGGGGAAGTCTGAGGTTTATGGAAATCTTCAAACTTTTATCACCTCGGTAAGGCACCATCTGTCCACATTTCAGTTTCGGTGGTGCGGCATTTCTGCTAAATCCAAAAATGGGAAACGGTCCATACTAAGTCAATATATTAACCGTAAATGTTTGTTTTTTTAATTTAAGCTTTTGATCTACCAGGCTTTCGAGAATTTTAAAGATTTTAATGCCCGACATGTCATATTTGAAGCGGGTTCGGACAAATGTACAAACTTTGATCTCCTTGTTACCTCCCCCACGAAATTCCAGTTTTGAAAGAAGTTCTGACAAAGAAGTCGAAATTATGAAGTTTACACACGACGGCAAACCTGGCCATTTAAAATGCAGCTTTCTAACGACAGTATTTACTCTACATTTTCTTCCTTGAACCATACCACAGGCTTATTCATTTCACTCAACTTGGATATTCAATGGTAAAACATAATTATATGAAAATCAAACAGCTCTCCTGATCGGTAACAAATGCTATACTGGTCTCCAACTAGAAAGAAGAGTTTTCAACAGTTAGTTGGATCGACTTTATTGTACCAATGTACGATCATGTAATAGACATGATGAAGAAAATCCCTTGATATGGTAAAACGTCTTGGTGGAGGCAGTATGCTCGAAAATAGACCATGAAATGACGCTCGTCGCAAACACGAGGTAAACAAAGGGAGATAACAACCTCCACTAAAAACACTACAATGCTTAGCACACTGGTCTAAGGGAAGCAGCTCTGCTTTGAAGTGACATAAAATCTTTAAGATTGTTGTGACATGACAAATGCATCCATCTCACTTCCCTTTAAAATAGATATGCTTATTTGACAAAGAAGCCATTTGAGAACTGCCTAGCTTGTTTTAACTGCATAACCTTCTGTTCGGTGAATGCATTTGTATATTGTACATTTACGTACCCACGTGCTTTAAACATTATCAGTAAACACGTTAGGAATTGTTGTGACTACAATTGAATGCACAAATGAAAACCGCGACATTAGTTGTTCGCAGTGCATGAATATAGACAGTTAACTTGCTACTCGCCTTCACGAAATTATTTTCGAAGATTACCGTAATTGTGGTTAAGTTTGACCTGGGTAAGAATAACTATAATCAGCTCAACTTAAAATTACCGAATAAAGTTTGGAGTTTATCACAATAACCCACTCAGGACAGTTAAACCTAATTCCTCGCATCGACACGACTATTCTTACGTTTATTTTGGACTTGTGTATACATATGGTTTTTGTTTGACATTTCTTAAACTTTTCTCACTTTTTTTTAAAGACTGTCATATGTACAAAATACTCCAAAGAGTACAAGAAGACAGACCTACATTTCTTTCCCTATATCCGCTCTGAACAGTTTCCACAATGTTCAGAAAATTTTCAGTGTATTAACCAGATTTGCTCAATAATATACTTTCACTTTTTTATTGCCCAAAATACTGTTTCAATCAGTGTTAAATAGATACTTTTTTTAATTGAACAAAATGACTGATTACAATGAAAGGGGTGACTGTAGGTGGGGCAGATGTCCTAGCTTATTCTATTTGAATGCATCCTTTAATTAACTGAAGCGATTCGGACAGATATTCAATTTCATTGAAATCAGCTCACACATATTACTTGTACATCGCTGTTTCCGATTACTATTGCTCAAGAGTGGTCATGTTGGGTGACATTAGGTTTATTCAAGGTTAAAGGTCATCCAAGAGATCAAATTGTGCCGATGGTTTTCAAGCCTCCTTGTCGATTGGTTGGGCGGAAAGGTCACATGACAAAAGTAATGTGGCAAGACATGAGACGAGTGATTGTTTGAGCTGATTTCAATGAGATTGACATGCACTTCATGCCATGATCATGTGCAACTTTGATGTCTAAATGAAAAGCCAAAGACGCTGTTTACTACAGGCCATAATCAAACAAACATTAAAAAACACAAAGTTATGTTCTATAAAAATTTATTGCAGCAACAAAGATAACAATTCTGAATTAACACAAGACTGTGTTCCCGTATAAAGCTTGTTTAAGTCTACCGTCACACGCTCCCTGCTGAAGTCGGCAGCACGCCCGGTACAGACTGTTACAACACAGCACATCGGTGGTTAATGTATGGGCTCCAATAGACACTTGTGACAAACAACTCGCTTTACTCAATGTGGAATGACAGCTGATGAATGAATTGTGAAATTACCGATCTTACGGGAACACAGTCTAATTATTATCCCATTACTTCTCAGGTTTTGCCCTAGATATGATTATCATTTACTACAAGTCGCCTCGGTGCAAAATGGGATTTACACTAACGTAATTTATCTTAAAAAACAATTATGATTGGATCAATTTCTCTACATGCTGATTAAAGTAAAGTCGCTGCTGATTTTCAGACACATTCAAAATTTATTTTACAATTTTGAGATTTGACCCAAACTTATGATTCAAAATGTACATTTCGCATGGTTTGGGACAAAGCACTTTCAAGATGATAGTGCAAATTAGTTCAAGGTCACAACCTTTGGTACCCATTTAGCATTAATTTGGTCAATTGACAAAAAAAAAAAGGTTTGATTTTTCAAACTTTAAAAAATATGGAAAATATGAAACAGGAACTAATGATACGATGGTTTTTACGGAGACTTAAACAAGGATAGGAGTAATCTAAGAACAAAGTTGCCCATAGATTAAAACAAGAACTGATGGTTTTCAGCCAATGATGTCCTTCCACAAGCACAAGGAATCTGGATCATGATGTGCGCTGCAAACCGTCGACTTGATGGCCGAGTCCGGGCTGATGATGAACATGTTGATATATATGTACAATGAAATCAGTTTGATACAGAGGAAATTATCACGTCACCTCGAAGAATGTAATTTGTTCGTCAAGGATCTGACATCCACCTCACAATTCTTCCCTTTACAAATTTCGAAATTTCCCCAAAAGTAGAAAATTGTTCGGTTTCCAAGCTAGCACTACGAATTTCCAAGATGGCTGCCTCCCTGACAATTCCCGTCTGTATCATCATGTGACCCGCCCGGTGTGAGGTCAAAGTTTAAATGTCAAACACACGGTCACTACTGTGACCCACACTTTCGCCTTATTCGTCATCTTCTTCTTCCTCGTCATGTTTTCGTTTCTGACCTCGGACTTGTTGGCCTTCTTCCTCCTCCTCTTCATCGTCTTCTTCATCTGGAGAGAGAGAGAGAGAGAGAAGTCGCAACATTAAGACGCTAGCTTTTAGTTTGAATACACATGCTGATGGGACTTGAGACCCAGTGCACAGCTTTGCCAATATTTTAATGGTAGATAAAGGGAAGTAAGGAGTCTCTACATAGAAATAAAAAAAATTTGTTTCAACAGTGTTTAAATCCTCTTACAATTCCCTGCTAACATTCCTAACATACTGACAAACTCAAGATGAAATACTCTGAAGAGCTAGGACCAGGACCTAGCCAACCAATTGATGATTTCACTATAATCTTTGGGTAAAAACCCATCAAGAAAAATTTAGGAGGCAAGGGACTTCACTTCTAGTTTGACAATCATGATTTAAAGAAACAACTTATAACAATTTGTGACACTTTATCGACGTGCATTAGTTGTTTAAAAGATATAAACCTCACCAAATTTAGAAATCAAAGTAACCGCCGTTTACTTCTTTTAACACTTCCAAATTTTATTTCAGGTGTCACGATTTTTTTCTAACTCAAGGCAAGTCAGATTAGTACAGGAATCAGTCTTGATCATAGCCCAGTACTCAACTCTCATTCTTGCTTTGGAACTTATTTGAAAAAAGTCTGGTCTCGTACAATACAAACTTACTTCTCAGTAAATTGTTTTGTCACTTCAAAATGGGTAGCTAAGATGAAAGTCTTATCTTGTACTGACTAAATTCTACTCAGGGGGAAAGTATTGGAGGGATGCGAGATTAAACATCACAACTTGTGCTACTCATTCGTGATTTTTACAAATCTTAATCAAAGTTTATAGTAACCTAATGTTCTAGCTACTTCTGTCTTCCTTAATGGACATGTGATAAATAACAAATTTAGTCAAGTTCTTTAACATTGACATCAATGTTAAATGTTTTTTATCAAGAATTTAGGTAATCAATTGATCAATGTTTGAATATTGAGCAGTTTTATTTTCTATCTGATGAAAGATTTTGTTAACTTGAATCTTAACAATTTCAAGTTCAGTGGAGACAACTCTGTTTACATAGACAGGCAAGTCAGAAAAGTACAGGAATCAGTTTGGATCATAGCCCAGTACTCAAACTCTCGTCACTCTCACCTAAATCTTTAACTTGATGCATCTCCTGAACAGCTATTTTAATGAGCATTTCTTACAAGTAAACAAATAAATTGAAAACAAACTTCATAACCTGAAGCAAGTCGTAGGAAACTCAACGCTTGCTACATGAATTAGATCACCTTCTCTGCGACGGCTCTTCTGCACACTACTCCAAGACAGTTTTCAGAAATCTGGCTATAAGCCTTTAATTGCCCTTAGGACTAGCCTTATGTATGGCGAATATGCTGCAAGTCTTAAATCATAAACACCTACAAGGGGAAGATGAGGTTAAGTGCATTCAAGAGTATTTCACTTATGCAAGTATTATTGCAGGCAGAAAGCCTGCAATTCAATAGTGGTAAAACCTGCAATCATTGGCTGGAACTAGCGAACCATGGGTGGAACTGAGCTGGAATTAATGTAGAATTGCACCCTAACCGTACTGTATGTTGAACAGTTCTCTACTGCAGACAAAATTCTAAGCCACTGGTTGGATTCAAGCACAAACCCCTTGATTGGAAATCGGCGTCCGATTTACTACGCTATCTGAGTAATGAAGACCAGCATCATCATTCCAGTTCATATAAGCTTAATAACCTTGACCAAGGGTCAGATTTCTTAAGTTTAGAAAACACTATTTAAAGAGCTCTGATCACTTGCAATTATCAAGATAATATATGACTCATCTCCGCCCCAGAAGAGTAGTAGATTTTTGTTGTATAAGTGGCTGTGAAACGACTCGGTATTGCGGAATCATAAAATAATTCTGGAAGCAATTCCTACCTTCTTCTTCTTCCTCATCATCATCAACATCTTCCACAACTTCACCGTCATCATCACCTTCGTGATCGAAGTCTTCATCTTCATCTTCCTCATCCTGCAACAAGGGTAAGATTGTCTTAAAGTGCAACGTAATGTTATCAAATTCATAGTAAATACTCAACAACTTTATTTTCTACTAATTAATGTTAAGGCATGAATTTGTTGATATTGAAAAGTCAACACTGACATTGGTCCATCTCGATTACTAGACTATCAAGTTAACGTTCTGACCTGGTAAGTGTAAATACATATAATTTTTACTTGAAAACAAATTATTCTTGCACCTTATCAAAACCTTCAAAGGACCAAACAAACAGATCTACATTTTGCCAAAATTCAGTATCAATGACAAACATTTTTTTTTTTTGACCGAATAAAATACAAGTAACAATCGCAACAAGACAAAACACAAAGATGAACTTCAAAGTAAAAGCCGTAAGCTTAGAATGTCTGGACTGCTAATAATCTTTAATCATGAAACATCAAACTTAATCAAAATTATGGCAAGTCAGAAAAGTACAGGAATCACTTTTAATCATAGCCCAGTATTCTGCCATAACAAGCTCAACAAACACTGTTTTAGAAAAAACACAAACTACAAACTGGATAAAATATAAAAAGAAGCACATGACTCAAAGGATGATTTGTGGAGACAGCACTGCCCTTGCACAAATGGCAAGATTCCGAAATGATTTGTTTCTAATCATTTTTTTAATAAGTCTCCACAAAGATCCTTTAAAATACACAATTCATCATACTTAAAGGTTAGTAATAAATCAATGCATCAGGTTCATTTTCAAACAAATATAAACTATCTTGATATGGAGATGCTTGGCTCCAGGGGAGGTCTTTATTAGACTATAAACTATACTCCTAAAAATCTCAATTCCAATCAAAAAAAGTTGGAAAATGTTCCTAGAATATCCTCGCAGAACATATCCTAACTAACACTTATGAAGTATATCAACTTTTTAAAGGAGAAAAAGTTAACCACACAAATATTATGGGATCCTACTACTAACAACTTCCTTCAACATGTTGGAAGGACTAAACGGAAAGGTTAAGGGTGGACTATGGGTATTGTTAGGGGATAGAGCAAAGCCTATAGACAAGGTATGTAGGTATGTATGTATGGTATCGGTCACTAACGTCAAGGTTTTCCTTGGTCAAGTAATCTAGACCAACCTCGTCCACTTCCTCGTCTTCGCCGTCATCATCATCATCGTCGTCGTCTGAAACATCGTTTATATATATGATAAACACTTTGATTCATTCATGCTTCTTTACCAGAAACCTCTCAACGATCAGTATACTTGTAGATCTTTAACAATTGTTCACATACCTAACTTGACAGTATCATCAAGTTGAAACTTGAAAAATTGGGATTTATTCAAAAGTTGCATATCACTAAAATGTAATGCAATTTTGTTTGAAGTTTACTTAAAATTTCAATTTTTCTTTGCTGTGATAGATAATTTAAGGATGCAGAATAATAAAAAAAACATTTTAAGCAATCAGCGCTGTCTACACGTTGTCTTACCATCATCGTCATCATCTTCCTCTCCCTCCCCATCAATATCATCAACTGGAAAGAAAAACTGAACCGTAAGTTTCATCCTTGTAATCAAAATTGGAAAATGGTCACTTTTGCAACACATTACCATTCAAAACGTAACTTCATTAATAACTTGGAAAGAGTTCACAACTTTCTAAGTCAAGTCTATTTATCTGTACAGGGATTAGGAAAGACACCTTTGACAATGGGCCATTTTCAGGGCTATAAGTTATTTTCAGAAATTTGAATGGGCCATTTTCCTTCCAATGTGCAAAATGGTCTATGGCATCTGCCTTTCCCAAAACCTGATCTGTAAGTTCACTAGTTCAGTGCATTTACTTGAAGCAGTTTCTCTGAGAAACAAGTGCATCTTCACTTTAATTTGTTTGTGGTCACGGGTGTAAAAATAAATTCACAAATTTTCAGATTGTGATTTTATTTATGATGCACTGATCCTACTGACCAACCAAAGGGTATTTTACAACTAACTGTTTCAAATTTTAGGTTTAAATTCTTTCCAAATTCATTAGAAGCCAAACAAATACCATATAATCCTCAAGTATTGGAATGCCAAGACCTATGGAGCCCAAAGGATATGTTTTCAAAATCAAGATTTGTTTTTGCTTTAGAATATTCACATATTTATCAAGTTTGATCAATGGTTTGAGTATGTTATCGAAATTAATATCCGACTACTGACTGGTGAGTTTTCTTCTATACTGGTAAAAAAGCTACTTTCAGTACACCTTATCCGCAGTTTAAAAAGAGGGAACAATGATATTTTTCAGTTTGAGTTAGTAAAGCTTATTAGCCATAGGTCTAAATACAAGTAACATTTTCCTGTTATTGAGTTCTAAAATTCTGTTTCAGACTGACATTTTAAGTGTGATGCAGTGCACATACTGAAAAAAAACCAAGAGTTTTGTACAACTTATTGTTTCAACTTTGAGTTTTAGATTCTATCCAAATTTAGTGAATGGAAAGAATTGAAAAAATGTTATAAAATATTACATATTTTTTTTACAGTAAATTCCCATCTGTTTCAGTTTCTCGTCAGTAGAGCTTGATAGTTCTAAATACAAATAACATTTTCCTATTAACAAGTTCTATAACTCTGTCAAGTTGTCAACAATTCTCACCATCTTCGTCTTCTTCAGCCTCGTTGTCTTCCCGATCGAAGGAGTCGAGGAAGACGATCTGATCGAGCATCTCGAACACCTTCGTTCTGTAGTCTTCGTGGTTTGTTACTTCGCAGTTGAACAGATCCAGGTTCCTTAAATTTCTTAATTCTTTCTGAAATAGAAAAGCATCATATAATTAGCGAAGCCTCACCCACTTTTCCAATTTCTAATCCTGAAACAAGTCAACATTTTCATTGAGTCTTTCAAAGCAGGAATAGTATATGGTCATCACAAGTACTGACTGTGCAAGATGTAAAGATTGTTCAAGGTGCATAAATCAGTCCTCGTAGCCTTGCCTACGAGTATTAATTTCATCCAGTACCTAAAACTTCATTCACAAGGATATAAAAACCATAATTTTTAGTGATAGTATCATAAGATATAAATTCAAGGTACCACTTTGTAAGTGCAATATTATGATTATGATAAACATGAACCAAGAATTGAAGATTCTGAAGAAATTATGATTATGATATGTGTTAAACGACATTCTACATCTACTTAAGGGAGAAACGTGACTTTATGGATTTTTTTTTTTCCAATTCATTAAACATTATGGATTTCAACACACAAGTAATCATAGTGTTTACTAATGTTAACAACGTTGATATAATCAACACTATCACAAGATGCCTGTGCAGACAAACTTACCAAAGGCTCCAAAGCTGAATAATCTTTTATTTTATTTCCACTTAAACTAAGGTGAGTCAGCTTCTGGCATCCTTTTAATTTCTCGAGACCGCCGGATATTCTGTTGTCACTTAATTCAAGCTGGAAAATAGAAGTTAACGTCATGTTCAAATCACTTGTCCTTTCAGAAGTTTTGTTAATGCAGGTTTGAGATCAATGAACGCTTCTCATGAAATTGATAGTAGTTGCAATAGGCAAGTCTGAAAGTACATGAATCACGTTTTATCATAGCCCAGTACTCGATTATCATCATTCTTGCCGTTAATGAAATAACAGTGTCGATAAACCTACCATCTTCAATGAAAAGTTTTCCTTTTAATTTTTCATCTTGAACACACACAAACATTGAACCAAGTGCAGCAAACCTTTGGGACATATAACACTATTACTTTGACATTTTTGGTAGGAGCAATATTCTAAATTCCTTCATTGGCACAAAGTTGATAATAGAATTGAATCTTCAAGTACAGGCTATTCTGTAGATATTGAATCAATCTAGCATATATTTGAAATATATTCAGATAGCCATATATTCCAAAGTATAACTCTGAACTGGGTTAATTTTAAATAGATGTCTGAAGTATCCCAAATTCACAACCACGTTGGTTCACATCGAAGGGTATATGTCTGTATAATCTGTTTTCTGTTATTTGCATGATAGAATTTCAGTAGATTTTTAACTTTACTTTATCCGACATTATTTTCAGATTTCAGTTACATTCTTGGATCTTTAAATCCTTATTGAGTCTAAAATGCACTATACTGAATGTTCTGTATTGCATAGTTCACCAAATTGAAAATTCTTATTTTCAAGTCTAATCCAGGGTGACAGCTCACCTTTTTAAGGCTGGGCAGAACATCTGGGAAGCTCTCTAGAGAGCCGATGTTGGTGTTGATCATACTGAGAGTCTCGAGGGCGGTGAACTGTGACGTCAGCACTGCTAGTTCTGTGTCACAGTTGATCCGACAGTTGTCCAGGTTCAGTTCTGTCACCTGCAGAACAAAAACACAAAATTAGTTATAAACAGTTATTTCGTTCAGATTATGATGGTATACTTAATATCTGTTACCTGGTATCAATATCAATAATTTTGATTTAAAAGGTAAAAAATATTTTCAAAATCAAATCATGGACTTTAAACAACTTTTTATAATCAGCTACAAAACATGTCTCGAGTCATGGTAAATAGATAGAATGCATATTTCACAAGTTACTGGCTTCAACAAGGAGAAACCTTAATAATGAAGTTCAATAAACTGGTATGTGGACACTTTTGAATTTTACAATAACTGTTTGATTTTAGTTTCACTATTGAAAGAGTATTATCTAATATTGTAATGATGCTATGAATATCATGCTATGATTTCTTATTTTCTTGCAGATATTGTTTAAACATGTGCAAAGATTCTATAAAGAAACTGGTTGAATTTCATTTCAATCACCCCCAAAACACTGAAAGCCAACATATATTACAAGAGCACTCGCAAAGTCACGTGATCCGTTTAGATATCACGTGACTTGACACTCCATTTTGATGTGCAGATGCGGTCCTTGGATTTACACGGACTTGACAAAGTTACACTCGTTGTCATTTGAAAATAATAAAATAAAATAAGCCTAATACAAAATGTATGCTTATGGAACATATTGCAACGATAAAGGCTCGTGACATTAAAAAGTCTAAGCCACAAAAATCGGATCGGGTCATGGAATCAATGACAAACGAAAGGTGTAATGCAATCTCGACACTACAAAAAGATGAAAGCCCACAAACATCGGTGGTTATGCAATACTTTTTTTATTTCAAACATTGAAATATACCCTATATAGATTTTAATTCAGCTTTCATCATAACAAACATGTATTATATGCACCAGGTGAAATCCTATTGCGCGTGGCTTTATCCACAATGTAGGTCAAATGCTTGTCTACGTTATAAGTGCAAACAAACGATTGGGCAACTTTTCAGTGAGCAATAACGAACCAACATAAAGAATATCGATCACAACCGGTCAAATTACCCACTTAATCGTATTTATTAAATGATTATGCCGCATTTTCATTTTAGCTATCCAACATGGCGGCATCACGCCTTTCCGCCCAGCACTGATCGAGAATAATGACGAAGCCAGTGCAGATTTCTCTCCCTTGCCTCGCTCAGTCACAGCGCTTTGCTGACAAGCCTGCCACTAGCTACCAAGCTTTGTGCATACAATAAGACATTATCAAAACTTGAAATACCTGCAAAATTTACTGACACATTCTCAAAATGAGCTGGCACGAAGTCGGAATGACGATTGCAAACGACATTAGGCAACGAGAATAATTCAGCAAGTTGTTCAACGGTGAATGATGTTTTGTAAACAAAACGTCCCATTCTAAATGCTTCCGCCTTGAAATTATCACAACAGTCATACCAAAATTTTACATGTTCTTTCGTAACCGTACTTTGTGTGATCAAATTGAGACACTTTCCTACAAAAGCCGACGACATTGCTAGCCAGTGTCCCAGAGCAAGGCTAGAACTTCACGTATCATTTTTAAATGCTTTGACACGGGGAAGCGTCAATGTAAACATAATAAGACCAACACTATAAAGAATCGCCGCACAAAATCTCTGTTAGTGTCAAAATTACTGTTGAGAGCTACTTTCTAGCTCCTTTCGTCAAATAACCTACGATATTCACATTGAGAAATGGCGCCATATTTGAGCTTTCATCATGGACAAGAGAACACAGCACAGTAGACCGAGTGACCGAACGGGATTTCTCGACATGAAAACATCATCAATCAACACGAACCGAGCTTAGAAAACAACAAAAAACACTTTTATACAGCTTGATTACGTTCACAAAAGACGGTATTCAAGTTCTAGCAAAAATCACAACACGAGATGGAAATGGAGACCACATGCTCGAATCCATGTTGACTGGATATTTGCGCACACGACTTGATCTCAAGCGAGACACATTACACAGTCCGTGTTAATGATTTCCCTACCTGATCAGACTTCTTCCCCCTCATCTCAAGCTCGAGCCTCTTGTCAATTTTCATGTTTGTTTGTCGATTTTCAGAAATGGTGGAAATTATTAACAACTCCCTTCTAGCAGAAGAGTCTGTAGACAAATGGCCTCAATGCGCGCGATCAGCTCAATGGTAAACTAGCGCGCCTTTTTATTGGCTGCTCGCAAAGCCTCGTACACGTGAAAGAATATGAATATGCATTATGCCGGTCTTCAAAATAGCCAATCGCTGCACAGAATTGACCTGACGTCACTATTTTGCCGAACTCTTGTGTACTACTCGACCAGAAAAATTTACGCGAATATTTCAAAACTTTACAGCTTTTGCAAACGATAAAATTGTAAGAAAATGTTTATATCCATTACAAAAACGACTAAATATAGATTACATTGGATTAACGAAATTAAATATATCCAATTACTCATGTATACACTTGCACGAAAATCTTTTGGCTTCCTTACTTGGTTAATTTTGTAAAATTAATCCCTAACAATATTTTGAAGTTTTGAATCAATTTTAAATGCCGATTGCCGATTATCCTGCACGCTCTTCGTGACATCTGTCAGTAGCTTTTTATTTTTAAAATATATAGGTCTATACTATTAAGAAGTAAATATCTCAATTTAATTTTCATACGGAAAAATCTATAAATAATATATTTAAAGTGTTTTTAGATAAACCGTTATTGGACCTATCTCCCACTTTCGATAAAATTCCAACTGTTAATAACCGGAAATACTTTTTGATGGCCCAACATATACAAACAAGCTAGAAATGATTCTAAAAGAATTATACCATCAACAATTCGAATTACATGGCATTTTACCGATAATAAAATGCCCTGTCTTTTTTATATTAAAGGTATGTATTCCTCATATTTCACAATACCTTTGTTCCTGTTTAGTTTGAAACGTTACATTATTCTATGCAATTCTACTTTCCATATCACATTTATCACTACCTTTACATGTTCCAATTAAGTTTAATTATCGGTCCAAAACTGAAATTTTTCTCTGCGTAGGTAAGACATTGAGTATCAATGAAATGATTTTATACAGAGAAAGTTATTCCAATGTATGATTATAATTTTATTCTGCAAAAATAAGAACGACACAACAAAACAGTCATATAAAAAAATCAAATTTCAACCGTACGCTTACAAAATATATTCTAGGGTGTTTTAGAATTTTAAGATTTGACTATGATGTGAAATTGTTTTTTTATTAATAATTATTCAGTTTTATTTTAGTGTTTTCATTCACTCATCATGAATATGCTGTAAGAGAAAAACTAAAAAAACCCAAGAAATTCGTTAAAAGGCGTGACTACATCAGTTCGGCAAATAAGACACGAGAAAGATATATCCATTCAGCTGTAGCTGGATAGGAGTTACATACATATTACGATGTAGCATACATCATTGTCATACCGGAAATAATTGAGCTGTGAATTAGTCCTTTGAACTTGAGATGGTTTTAACGTCCAACAAGAAAATCTAAATACAAGCAACACTTCGGGTTTAACGCCGCTTTCGAGAGTACCGCAATTACATCACGGGTGCTAGTATTATTGCAGGTAGAAAGCCCACATCACCAGTGTGGCTATGCATTGCGGTGAAACCTGCGAGCATCGGCTGGAAATAGCCAACCCTAATCGTTACTGAACGAAATGATATTTGAAACTCTTCTGTCATTAGTTTATTTTGAACCCGTTAATATATTAGTATTATGGTGATTTGAAGTTCGATTGCTCTGTAAGAATAAATCGCTGATCAAAGGACGGTCACATTACTGCGGGGAGAAAGCCCGCAACATTAGGGAGAATAAACGGTTCGGCGAGCTTCACTGGAACTTGCGATGGTTGGCAGTACGCTCAAACGTGAGTTAAAACATGCACCATAATCTGGTCGCACTTTGGAAACTCTTTTCACAGAATAAGTGCCCTGACAGGATTCGAACCCAGGACCTATCATTTGTTTAATATCACTTTAAAAACTTACAGTGAATAGTCCCCGTGGAAATTGACCGCTATCAGTGAAGTTCAGCAACATCAGACGTGGCTCGCCGGATGGGTGGGTTAACCAATTCCTTACGGGATAAACTGAGAGTTTGAAGGGCGATTCCCTGCCCAATACTGAGTCACGGGTTGTGAAACTTGTGTTGTCTCCTTAGGCAAGAGACTTTATTCGAAATGTGCCTCTATCCACCCAGCTGTACAATTGGGTACCTGGTTTGGAAGTGGTGGCAATGTGACAGATAACCATAAAGTGCTGAATCGGCTGCTGGGATGCTTAATCAAAAGGAATGACGTATGTCGTCACACTAGGGTAATTATGTGTGTAGCACTTTGAGCATGCCCTTGTGGTGTGGAGTCCAGCGCATACGTATCCTCATTATTATCTTCATCGGGCTCGTACATATCAGTAGGGAATACATTTACGCAGTCTCTCTAATGACATGATAGGCCTTTTCTTACGATGCAGGAGTAAATACGCTTGAGTTTTCACTCCAATGAAACTTAATATAGAAAATATTTTCAACTCACCAGATTGTGTCAGGTTTCATATTATCCTGATTCCATAATCAAACTTGCTGTAGATACGTATCCGAGGGTCCATGATGTCTGTCACAACGGATTTCCTCATCCGTATAAGATCTACAAAGGAATACAGGCAGCAATCAGAAAAATAGTCTTCTTCTCAACAGAGTTCGAATTTTATCAAATATTCGAAACTTATTTCATATTCTTATTTGTTCTATATGAAATTATATAATAGTGTATCAATAAGAAATTACATATGTGTCATATGGGCACACGTGCACATATCAAATTGATGATTGTTTGAGCGCGAGTTCCTGTACTATGTCATCGACATCGACGTTTGAAATCAACGGTTTGTGACGTCATTGAATTTTGCCACAAGAAGGGCAGGGAGTCTTTCCTCTCAATTTCTAGAGGATTAAAAAGGGGGTAAAATAGATAATTCCAGATAAAGCGAATCGGATAAATGAATATACTGTCCTACTAGAGGTAACATTGAACGAGTAATAAGAGGGTTGGTGTATTGAGGGATGTATATCAAATGAATGTACATAGTCTTTTAGATAGATGGGTTGTTTTTGTTTTTTGTTTCGGGGTGGGGGGGGGGGGGGGGGGGGGGGGGTGGTGGGGGGTAGATGATCTGTGATATTGATAAATTGATCAATGGGTGTGTGTGATCAATAGCTTGTTGTGATGGTGTTGACTCCTGGAAAGAAGGGCTTGTTGATAAATTGGTTGTGGATATATAGGTGGGTCATCAGATGGAAGTAAGATGGCCATATGGGTGGGTATTTATCTTCATAGGTGGATGGGTAAATGGTTGATAGGTGGATGGATAGTTTGGTGGGATGGAGGGGTTGGTGGATAGGTATATGAATGGATGGACGGATATGCGGGTGAATGGACGGATGGATAGGTAGGTAGATGGGTAGGTTAGTGAATAGGTGGATTGATGGATTGATGCCTCGATTGACATTTGAATAATGGGGCGTATGGATAAGTGGTTGGGTGGCCAGATGGATGGATATAAAAGTGGGTGGATGCATAGATGAACTGATGAATGTATGGTTAGATGGTGGAGAGATTGATAAATGGATGTAGAGCAGGTTTGTGTTTGGATGAATGGATGGGTTATTAGTTATAAGGTGGGGTGGATATATATGTGGGTGGATCGATGTATTGGAGTGGAATGTGTGTAAGGTTAGATAGAGGTGGATGGGTGGATGAATGGCTGGGGTGATGGATCTATTGTTTGGGGTGAATGGTGGATAGTTGATTTGGTTGAAGGATGAATTGAGGTGAGAGCGCGTTGATGATGTCGAGACGGGTGGGTGGGTGGGTGGGTGGATGAATGGGTTGTAGGTAAGTCGATCGAATGGGGAAGGTTGGATACATGGGTGTAGAGTCGGTTTGTGTGTGAATGAGCGTGAGCGAATTGATGTGTGGATTGAGGGATGGATGGGTGGGTGGGCGGGTGGATAGTTGGATCGGTGGAAAAGGTCGATGGGTGGATCGATAGATTAATGGGTGAGGCAATGATTGGTTGATTAATAGGTTGAAGGACGAAAAGTTGATCGGGTGGTTGATGGACGAATAGTTGATCGGGTGGATGGTTGGGCGGACAGTTGACTGGGTGGTTGGGTGGACGGATAGTTGTTTGTGTGGTTAATGGATGGATGGTTTATTGATGGATAGTACTGTTGATCGGGTGGATGGTTGGACGGACGGTTGGTTGGGTGGTTGGGTGGATGGATTGGTCAGCTGGTGGGTGCTAGATGGAGTGGTGATTGGGTGTACAAATGTTTTGGTAGTGTATGCCTATCTTGGGGGCAGGTGGATTGATCAAAAGTTGAATGGGTGAAAGGATGGATAAATGGATTGGTAGATTGATTTGTAGGTGGATATCGTGATGGAAGGATACAGGATGGATGAGAAAAAGACAGAAGAAGATATCCGTATAATTTTAGATCAAAAACTTATGGCACTACATTTTTTACTTTTCTTTCTTGTTTACTCGAATACCAAATATGTTTTGGCAAGTTATTTGACATAAATTGATGTTTTTCAAAATTATTATACCTTAGTTGTTTTCTTGGGTAAACATGTACCTACGAAAGAATTTACCGACTTTACAGTATCTAAAATGATTATTCTTAAACATTTTTTTTTTCATTTCAGAATAAATAAACAAACATAATCAAAGATTTTGTGACAAACCAGTTTTGTGATGACGTTATTTGTCATGTGGTAAGTGAAAAAAAACAAGGGAAAAAAACTTTTATCACAAAAATAAAGAAATAAATTTTATTCAAACCCCCCACCCGAATCCGAACCAAACCATCCCACGATCGCTTTTGATAAACTGACCCGACATTCGCCTAACTCGGGGCAGAATATTCAATACATAAACTGCCTCAAACCAGCTCGAAGGTCCATTTGCCGAACTCATGGAGAAGGCGGGGCCAAACAAGATTATGGTCATGTGACTGTTATAAATAGAAACCGCGTGGTGTGTTGTTTACAAAAATGAAAGACACGAGGTTGTCTGCTTAAAATGTTTTGGCGCTATCGTTCAGTGCAACAAATTATGGTTTTTGATACGATAGAATTATGTTTCATTTTGTTACTTGATCACTATAGTTCTGAAATTACAAAATTCTTGTAACATTCAAGTGTCTTCAAAAGAAAAAAATGCAACATATTTTACCGTTTTTCATGGAAGAGTGACTCGTTAATCATTCGCTAATTGATAGTTTTAATTTTAAATAAACAACTAAAAACATAAACTTTACAGCAAATTGAAAGATTGGTGGTTAAAAATGAATTCAGAATACGGTCTAACGGTTCAAGAAACAATAATTTTGAGATGCAGTTTTCGAACATAAAACTTAGTACAATGATTCGGTTTAGTTAATGAAAACACATTGCCTATTCAAATAGACATTCATTTGAAGCATTCGTAAATTGCAAAAGCGATTTGAGACAGAAAACTGACGCTAGACGTCTAGTAGGTTCCTTGACGAAATAGGGAAGGACGATCGTCATATCCCGAAAAAGATAATGTGAATTTTGAAAAAAACTTTGTCTGCATCTCTCTGTTTCAGTTCGGTGAATATGAATCTTAAAAAGTCCATTGTCAAGTGGTCAATCCCCGCAGTCTTGACCGCCTATCGATCACCAACTGGGTTCATACAGTGATAAACTTATTAGTAATGTTTTTTACCCATTTTCCATCAATTATTTATAAGGATGGGTATCGGTCCTCATTTTCGTATTGCAATATATTGGTACTTTTCATATTTCATTTTTTGCATGCTCTCTTGACTAAATAGCAGTAATTATATCAGTGATCAATGCTCCACTGGCCATCGTTTTGAAAAGTAAGATAACTCAGTGATTGGTTTCGGACTTTTAACATGTCTGTGCTATTTTCACCTTGCGAGTTCTCACATTGTTTACAACTTTCGGTAAAATTACATTTTTTCTTGGTCACGTTTCTCTGCAATTTTACATGTAAATAGTAAATTTTATGATTTCCGATATATTGGATGTTTTCAGAAGAGTGTACCGGTACGTATCGTGTTGTTCCTGTATTGCAATATACCGATATACCGATAATACCGCGCACCCTTAATTATTTACTAAGAATCTCCTCTCTTTCAACATTTTTATTCACTTAGCTAAGAAAGATTTTAGCCTTCCCATAATTTCATTAAGATTGGTATGTATAGGAGTTTGTTATGATTAAGAATAAAGACTTTTTCAAGGACGGGCAACTTTTTCTTCCATTTTCTTTTTCTTCTATTAGACAGTATAAATCTATGCAGAAATTTAACAAAATGGTAGTAAAACGGTTTTTTATATTCTTTTCTAGAAATTCCTGTTTTGGATTCTCTTTAAGAAATAAATGATAAATCAAAGTGTAAGGTAGCACAATGATAAATGTATACCCAAACAAAGCCATTAAAACGAAACCAACTATTTTGGATGGGCTTATCGGTAGACCTGATTATTCCAGTTACAATCGAAAGAGTCAGGTCACTGTCATATGTAATAAAAGAAAAAGGGAAGTGTTGTTAAACCGCTTGAAATAGTTATTTAGTAATAATAGTAGAACCTTAGTTACAATGGTATCCTCATTATTCAGTTTTTCAGATAGCTAAGTGTTACATGAATTATATATAAGTAAATATTAGTAAGTGGTTAATCTTACACCAAGACCCTCATATAGGATAAAACATAAGCAGTTTTTTTAACAGAATGGATATCGCGATTCTCTGAATCCTTTATTTATGTTTTCTTTATCAAATTTAGATTCATGAACCAAATATTACTTGAACGTTCGCGCCTCCGGGAAAGGAGATTGTCGGACATCAAGAGGGATATCGTATCTGCTATGCAAAACATTGTGTTAACATTTTCTTTTTGAATGGATTTGATTTTATTGGTTGATTGTTAGAATTCCTACAGAGGACAGAAATTGGAGGATTTGAAGATATATATTTGAGGATATTGACGGAAATATAACTAGAATATGCATTTATGTTAACAGTTGTTAAATACAATTTCAACCGACTAAGTTTATACCGCCCTTTTTGTAAACTTGGTTTCAACCGAGGCAGGTCAATGTCCACATACAATTTAATGTTTTGCAGCCCCATTATTTTAAATGATAGTCTTTACGTATCAAAATTGAAATAGACGTTTATTCACCATTCATTATACACACGTTTTATTACCAATTTAAATAGTAAGCTAGTTTTATCCAAAGTAAACAAAATAGGGGCTTTATACATAGTTTTTAGAAATTACATTTTGCAGATAATTATACCATGTGTTGATTGATGCCTTCCTATGCACAATTGTAAATGACTTTGTAACTATCTGTTCAATATGATGATTTAATAGTGATTAAACTTGATAAAAATCAAATCATTGACTCGCTCCCTTGTCTTATGTTGTGTTGTTACTTGCCACTCAACTACGATCTGACTGAATCCCGTAGGACGCTGTCACATAGATGAGTGACAGGTCACAAACACGACTAGGAAGGGATTTCATGACTTGATTTTAATGAGATTGACACATGCTCAACAGGGCGTGTTAAATTCTAAACTGAATTTTCATTTACAGACAACGCTATAAATATACACTTTCACTCAATCCATATCATGGATTGCATAAGAGATTATAATATAATTCTATCTTATATAACTATTGTTCATTTCTCTTAAAGAAATAAGTGTAATGATTTCAACACGTTTATTTTCAAAATAAGATTTAATCTTGTAACATAAGTAATTCAAATACTGTTTATCATCCTAATATGAAATTTCTATTGCTGACTATGGGGATCGATAATGAATCAGATAGTCAAGAAACTTTTTTTTTTTAGCAAGCTCTCTTTTGATTGAGGTAATATTCAATCGCCTTCTCTTCAATGTTTACTTCTTTTAACTTTTATATATAACTAACTGTTGTGCTTCATAATTTATGAATTTGACAAATGGGGAGAGTTATATTCACTTAAACATACCATTTTGCTTGTGAAGCTTTTTTACATTGTTACGTCCAGGGCCACTTTCTCTGTAGTCATTTATTAGTATTTTTACAGTAGGGATACGGATGATGTTTGAAGGTTCAAAATTTGCATGAAAGTGTAATCGTTTGTAATTATGATACTGAAAAACATAACTTTCCTATTAAAAATATATATTGAAATAATTTTATGATTAATAAGGCTCGTGTTCAGGCAATATTAGAAATCTTCCATTGAAATATTTCTTTAAAATATCAAATATCGTTTTGATAATAATGTGAAAATGTTCAATGAATGTTTTGTAAACATTTTATTGTGAATGCTTAAAGTGACACAGAGTATGTTTTACGATTTTTATTTTGGCTTTAGTAAGAGCCAAAATAACCTTATGACCTGAGTTAAGTTAAAATGGCTTCCATAAACTTGCCAAAAATGCCAAAATAATGATATTTCAAAGCTTTCACTAATAATCGGAAAAACCTCTATAAATGTTAAGAATTCGAAATAGTGTCTCCAACTAACGTGAATATTAGTAAAACGACCTACTGGGCACCACCTAGCAATGTTTTTTCCTTGTGTCTGCTGTAAATATTTTACGAAATTACGTTTGAATTATTTGAGCGCGCCATTGTCCGGTTTTCGATCACAAATCACGACAATAACCCGTTTATTGTCACTGTACTGAACTGATAAGCATTTGGATTCAGATTTTCTAAAACAACCACTACTTCTCGAGAAAATACACCATTTATAAAGTTTGACATAATTGACTCCAACAACACACTCTGTGGCCCTTTAACCTAAGATATTTTTCATTATAATGTTTTATTGTCGTATAATGTTCTCTTGAATTCCGTTTATATGAATTTTGAAATCTTCGTTGGAAATATCTCGATCATTTCTAAACATATCGTTGTGGTTATCAAAACCATAATGTACATTAAAATATTAATGATTCCGTGTTTTGGAAATTTTTTATTTAGGTTTCGTGGGTTTATATTTACTTTGAATATTAATGCTTCAGTATTAATTTGCTCAATAAGCAAAAATAAATAAAAATAAAATATATTTGTTAAGATGAAATATTAACTTTGAAATATTTTGAATTTTCATTAAAAAAAATTAGCATAAAGGAGTTATTGGTTAATAATGAAACATTTTTCCTTATTTAACATAGTTGAAATTCGCTGATGGGAAATCTGAGATTATGGCAATGTGAACATAAATTAAACATGAACATATCACCTTGAAGATTGAGTCTGTGTTTTATTTTATTTATAATATAACATTAAAAATGTAAACTGAATTATGACAATATTTCCAAATATTTCATGAAACTTTTCACTAACACTTTCATTCTTATTAAAAAATAAAAAGGTTCAGGTTTAGTATGTCATGTGTGTACTTACCAGATGTATATATTTTATTCATGGTCGGGTATAAAAAAACATAATGTCTCAAAAATGTATTTCAATCAAACATTTAATTTATAAATCAAATATTTTCTTGCTATTCATCACTAAAAATAGCAAAGGAGCATCTTTTTTTCGAATTTGGTTTTACTGAATCAATAATGAACTCATAACTGCGAGAGAACGTGTCAATTTCGTATCGCCATTGTCGGGGTTTTGTTTTGCATCAACTCGTGTTGAATTTGGCGCGAAATATCACGTGACTCTCCCTGTGACGTAGTCGCAAGGACAAGGGCAGATATCGTGGCTAGCCTACAATGGGGGAAAATAGAGAAAATGGTGACATTTCGAGAGAAAATTTAACAAAATTTGCTAGGAAAGCATGCTTACCTCGTTTTGCCGCCGTTAATCACTTTGGCTTGGTCCGAAAATATGTATAATCGAAAGGAAATGGCCTAGAGAGATGACCTTAGCATTTTGTCAAGTAATTGCCGAAATTAATCTGCTATATTGAAAAATTCCTTCTTTAAACAATTTTGTTCCTAGAATATATTCATCAGGTAATGTGCACACACCATTCCAACTTGCAAGAAACATCGCTTTTCCACGACTTTTGAGGAGGTCAGGACGAAATGTTCGTTCGCTCAACCCTCGATTCAATATGGCTGCCACAATCGGCATTCTCGTTCGTCTGGCCAGCAGAAGAGAGCTAGATTACTACAACCCCCCTCTACAGCTCATTGCGGCGATGCGAGAGAGCTTGTAGTCGATTGAGACTCGAGGCTTTCAGCATGCAAACCTCTGCTTAGTAAAACCGTTTCAATGGCCTGTAAGATACCAGTATGTTATATTCTCTCTCTCAACTAGGTCATAACAGAACACAGTGCTGCAATACTGCAGTCAGCTGCAGAGCTGCCATATTGCTTTTCTTTGTCAGCGGCATTGTTCGTTAGCGGGTGGATAACTTGTATATCAACACACAGGCCCGTGTAATATCAGTATTACGTCGTCAATATTAGGAATATTTGCATTCTCAAGCAAATGTCTAAAATTGTGTACGGCATAATCGTTGATCGGTGTGGTATATGTATTGATTTTGTCAATTTAGGTTGACACTGTGTATACATGCACGAATTGACAAGATTAATGAGATTTTCGACTTGGTTTTAATAGCAGAAGGCGATGAAATCGTAGGGGAAATTTCTTGTTCAGATTTCTCGGCCAGAGTGAATCGCCATTTTGTTGATTGACACTGCTCTATTCTTAGGCGTTTCCACTACAGCGTTCAGTAAGGACGGCTCGCAAACAAACTGGACTTGTTTTCGTGGGGCTCGGCATTTTGGGACGATGAAAGTACGGACTAGTGTCCGTTTAAATGAAATAGGCTGTGCTTCTACCGACTTATCTGTGACCTCGAAATGAGTACAGACGCCATAGTTGCATCGAGTGGTTAAACGGGGCGGGCTAACGGGCATGCATAAAAACTGGACAAGAAGGGATATAGGAATTATTGCCCGCGGCATTAAAATGCACAACGTATGCTTATCACGACCAATTTCCTTTGTTCTGTAAACATTTCTATTACGTCATATGACATAATGATCCGACAGCTTTGCAACTAGTTTCCCGCCACGACAGCGAGCAGGTTTGTGAATGAAAATGAAATGTTTTATTCCGGCCCGACATCTGGTGTAATTACCCTGACAATGAGACGGTCTCAGGGTGTAAGTAGTTTGACGAAGTTTTCGCTAGGGTCAGCGTGACCTCGCCTTCGTTTTTGCCTATTCTCTTCACAGGTGCGCGTATTTCTCGTGCACAAAGTATCGGACAGTTTAGATTGACAAACAAAATGATAAATGCTGATTAATGTTACTTATTTACTTTCATAAACTGATTTCTTGCTGTATGTTTGGGAATTAGCAACAATGAACGCCTACAATTTATGTAATTTGCATTTTAACAGTGTATCTAGCGAGTATATATATACTGGCGGATCCAAAAGTCTTGAAGGGAGGGGGATCGATTTAAGGGGAAAAAGGGGCAGGGGGAGGTTCGAACACCTTAAACGACCCACGGCCATAGGAAGAAGAAGAAGAAGAAGAAGAAAATTATTTTATTAATATGTCACCACATGTATAGTATACAAACATGACAATGTTGTTCATATATCAAGAAGTACACGAGCCGGCCACCGAAGGCCTATGAGACACATAAAATCAATAAAATACATAATAAATTAATGATGCATAACAATAAAAGATTAAAAAGTGACAATGTTTTGTTTTTTAGAGATAAAACCTAGTTTATGCTAATGTATGCTGAGGGATTTGCGCCGCTTAAACATTCGCAGGAGTAATACGGCTAATAATTAAGATTTATTGCTTGACATAATAAGATTGAATTGGTCTACAATTGATAACTGTGGGAAAGAGGGATAGATGCTTTCAATATCATTTATAAAATCATACCTAAGGTCAGAATAAGTTTCACAAGACAGTAAAAAATGTACCTCATCCTCTACTTGCTCATTATGGCAAATTTTACATTTTCTGTCAATTAATGGCGTTACGGGGCGTGAAAATCTACCAAGTTCTATTTCTAATGGCAGCGTTCCACAACGCAGTTTACTAATAATACTTCTTTCAGAACGATCCAGGTTACAGGTGACATAATTTTCTGCTTGCAACACATTCTTAAAACGACGGTAAGTCCGCAATTTGTTACCATTGATCAAACCTTTATCATTCCATAATTCAGCATGCCAACTGTCATTGTCTAAGAGTAACAACCACTGTTTTGCAACCTCAAAGTCAACATTTGAGACATTTAAAATATCTAAAAGTGGTAAATTCCAATTTGAAATCAAATTGAAAACACGATTATACCAGGAAGTTCTAAAATTGCGTGACCATGCATTAATGATTGATACAATGTTACACTGCGACGTTTGTATACGACGCCAGAATCTTAGTATTTCGGTATTCTGTTTTGTCAGACAAGATGCCCAGCCCATTTCGCCACGGACTGCTAGATTTGGGGTTTTACTACCAACACCCAAAAAATACCTGCATGCACGGTTCTGTACATTATTAATACATCTAAATTGCTTAGTTCCCCAAATGGCTGATCCATATGATAAGATTGGTTGGACGAGATTTTCATATAATTTGTTAAAAACACTGTAAGGCAGACCGCCACTAGCCCTGAAATTACAAATAACAACTCCTAAGGCACGACTTGCCGATTTTGCCAACTCTTTAGGGGTATAATTTAGGTCAAGAAATTCATGAAACCAGAGTCCAAGGTATTTGTAAAGCATTACTGTAATTAATTTCATCATCACATATAGTAAAGACAAAATGAGATCTTGGTTTAGACGAAATTCGGAAGTGAACAATTTCGGTTTTCTTAACATTAATTTGAAGATGCCATCTTACACACCACTCACCTACACAATCTAACATTCGTTGTAAGCTTTGTTCATCTGGAGCAATGAGAGCGATGTCATCGGCGTATAGAAGCATGCTCAGCATGTGATGATCAATTTGGATTCCACAATTTAGAGCATTGATTTCATCAACAAGGTCGTTAATATCGACGGCAAATAGGGAAGAAGATAGCACGCATCCCTGACGGACACCAGACGAAACTTTAAATAAGTCTGTATAATAGTCATTCACTCTCACCGAGGACTGAGTATTCAGATACATGGATTGAATTGCACCAAGGAATTTTCCTGTAATACCCAGGCGTCATAGGTCCGCATCATGAGTAGCCATTTAATTTGAGAATTGCCTTACTGATACGGAAGATATTCTTGATGTAGAGAGAGTGTCAGCCGAATATCTTCTGATATCACATATATCAACACTATTTGATAAAAGTAACAAAATGCCGAGTTTTACTTTTTTCAACAAGTATTGATATACTTGATATCAGAAGCCACGAGGGTGAGATTCTGTTCAACATTCACGTCAATGTTTAATACGTTTCAATGAAAATGTACATTTCTAAACGCTATACTATGCCCTTAGAACCACAGTGCGGTGATTTGTAGCATTGTGAAGGCATCATTGTGTTGTCTTAACATTGCGACGTCATTATGCTTATACCGTCATATTATTGGAATGTCATTACTTGATTACGCAAAACGATCGTGACGTCATGTACTCAACGACGGCAACTCTTGACCCCTCAAGCGATATCTCCTGTGCATGATAAAATACATAAAGGATCTTACATAAGCCGTTTAGATTATAATTTAAAAGATATAAATGCTATAAAAGATTAGAATTCATAAGATCTGTACTGGATCATGTGAACACATTATAATATTCTCTATACTAGCGAGCACGCGGGTACCGTGAATAATCACATGACGGAGACGGGCCACACCCACCATTGCATGATGTACACAATGGTTGCTTTATCTACTTGACTCCGCTCGCTTCAAATTTATAACTTTTCGGTGTTATGTATTTATCTTTTGAAATGAAGTACTTCGTTTTGTCGCTTCGTTGGATCTTGCGTACGAATCTTCCTAGTTATATTGCGGAAGGGATGCGCTCTTCGCCATTCACGTAAATTTCCAGGTCAAACATTTCGAAGAAATCACTTCTCAGATCTGTGCATTTCGCGGTGGGATATTTTGTTATTGTCGAAGGTGTGCTTTGGCATATGAATATGGGATATCATAGATGTAATCAGACCTGTTAAATGATTGTATTAGAGAGGAGTCTGAATAGGTTTTCTTCCAGCCAGTCTAGATTTATGAAACCGCAAGACCATGATAATGAAATTGAGAAAAGCGTTATATACACTTTGAAAACAATATTGCAATAAAACAAAATAATGACAATCGATTAAAAGGATTTAATTCATATTGAAGTGTGTGTATGAAGTTGAACAATGTGTTAATATATATTTTTTAAAACCTTCATTAATTACCAAGTCGATGATTTTGAATATAGTCATCTACGTAATCTTTGTGAAAAAGCCATTTTTCACAATCGAAAATGTTTTGCCGTAACATCAATATTTAATTCGAAGAGGAGGTTGGCGACAGTTGACTTGGACTGATTACTGAAGACATAGACAACTAGAGTTGGTATTTGATGCAACCCATATGCGCTCAAATGGTAACCCCAAAACGCCCCCTCTTTTGTTGAACAATATGCTGAGCTGCCTTTGTGATCGTTGGTTCCATTTCGTTTTGGTAATGGCAGTAGAGAACTGTTCTACATGCAGTCAGGTTTGGGTGCAATGCTACTCTGAAATTCAGCGCAGTACCACCCATGGTTCGCTAGTTCCAGCCGATGCTCGCAGGTTTCACCGCAATGCATAGCCACAGTGGTGTTGCGGGCTTTCTCCCTGCAATAATACTAGCAGCCGCGATATAAGTGAAATAATCTTGAAAGCGGCGTTAAACACCAACTCACCTCACCTCACCTCGTTTTGCTAATGCATTTCTCGGATGAGTTCTGAATAGAAATGGAACCCCCTACTTTGTTCAGGTTTCTCACAGAACAAAGAAACAAATAAAAAAAAAGGTTTGTGTTGCAATACTTTATGGAATACCTTGAAGTTGTTACATATGCATGTTTGTTTAGGTCACGTAATCCTGTTCAAACTCCTTTATCTTCAACTCATACATGTTTTGAAGGAAAAGTTATTTTATGGTTCTCAGTATATAAAAGAAAAATTACGTAAACGAGCATCAAATTTTAAAAAAAAAATTTTATTTTAAGGGATCATATCCTATTGTCTAAACATATGAACTTTGTCTGCAGTAGAGATCTGTTCTACATGCAGTAATCTTTACAAGCAATGCTTCACTGAAATTCATCGCAGTAGTTCCAGCCGATGCTCGCAGGTTTCACCGCATTGCATAGACACAATAGCGTTGCGATTATGTTCCGGCAATAATACGTGGTGGAAGTGGAATACTTTTGAAAGCTGCTTCAAACCACAAATCACCTCACCTGTAGTAAAATATGTAGTTATGCCATATTCACAAAAAACGTTTCCCCTTATAACAATAGCAGATAGCTGAATACCACAAGAATGACTATGGAGAGGCATACCTATTTGAACCCATGCCTGTAAGTCGTCGTGTGATATTTTCCTTCAGGTGCTTCGTCACTGACCGTTGGAATAGCAGTAGATTTTTTTAAAATGGTGATGACATAATTAATTATTTTCATTTCCAGAAGTGAATGTTATTTTGAACTTCTTCAGTAAAAAAATCTCTTTAAACGAAAATGCAATATTTTACATCCAAACGAGAGAAAAGGGAAAACTATTTCGATTTGTCTTTTAAGAGAAATTGGGATTTCAATTCACTACTCGCACACACTAATGTGAAAACAGACGGGACCAGGTAAATCTACTGTCCAGAGTGAAATCGACCAAAGGGAGACAATTCTAAACTAGATCAAATTGTTTTTATCTCTGAATCGCTGAATGTTGACTACAGTTAGCTCAAGTGTCCTGAATGTCCTATCTCTGTGGTGATTCTTTGAATTTTGGCAGATTTTTTATCACCTGTTAAAAAAAGGGAGGGGGTGCAAGAGAAGAGAGTGGGGGCGGAACAGGGGGGAGGGTTCGAAGCCAACCGAATCTCGGGTCCGCATTCCAGAAGGCTCGGCTATCCTTCTGAACCAAAAGCCTTATGGCAAGGTTTTCCAGACTACTTTGGAACTTTCAATATCATCGTATGCACTTGGAGATTAATGATTTATTATGCGTAATTTCTATTTCGCTAAGGTCACTGGACCACGTACAATCGATACGGAATTTATCCTGCTATCCGAAAAATAAGTTGAAATAATTACATATATATTTATGAATATACTCTCTTACAGTTGGTAGGCTACAAGTCATGAACGAAAATTTAGAAACCGCTAAGTGGAGGCCTCTCTAGATATAATTATGTCAGACTCTCACAGTGCATCAAACCTTGGGGACGATGTAGTAAAAAGTGGGATATCAGCAATAAAAAAAGTGTTCGAACGATTCGACGATGAAATAAACCAACTAAAGTATTTTAAAATTCCTTATCATTGAATAAATCACATGGATAAAAAGTTTTTTTAAATTTTCCATATTTCCAATTCAAATAATCGTTGTATTTTGTACAATTGTATCAACGATTTTTTTACCTTACGACATAATACGAAGTTCCCGATATCTAGCATTTTGATGTTACAGATGTAATTTGAAATTGAAGTAACCAATAGGCATTTTTCATTCCATTTGTATTTTGGACATTTGGAAAAATTGTCTTACCTGCAAGTCCGCTAATTGGATGTAGGCCTGTCAGACGCAACGAAAACTCCCACTCCGCATTATGACGTCACAGTTATGACGTCACACAGTCTTGACATGCAGCTATTGTAACGGACATTCTAGCATTGTTGCGGTAAAGATCAAAGGCGCCGCCTATCCTTTATTTAAGAAATAAAGTTTGCTCTACCCCAATGTGTTTTGTAATAAAGTATAGTTTTGCCCTGAACTATTATAACGTTAAAGCACGAGGACGGTAATGTGTTTTGTAATAAAGTATAGTTTTGCCCTGAACTATTATAGTTAAAGCACGAGGACGGTAGTCCGAGTGCTTTAACGTTATAATAGTTCAGGGCAAAACTATACTTTATTACAAAACACATTGGGGTAGAGCGAACTTTATTTCTTTTCTAAGATGCTAAAATGATCTTTACAGGGACCACTCTGAATTTAATAATCTCAAAATAAAATATAGTGTTTACATCGCTCAAATTAATAATCCATGAACAGGGCTAACTGTTGGCTATTCCAAGTATAGAACCCAACCCCTACTTTAAAACGACATTTAGTTGGTTAAAGCTCTGATTACTGCAGTTTTGCACTTTAACTTTTTTATTTATTCAATTTTGAATTATATTTTCTGCTTATTTTTTTCTTTAAAAACTTAAACAAACAAATTAACACCTATTGGTTTTTAAAAAACCTTTACTTTTACAAACTCTTATCGTGCGATTATGCAGTGCTGGCCACTTTGCCCATATAAGGCTTATCACGTGGTCAACATTCCACAAAGAATTATGGGTAATGTTTGTTTTGGAAGCGTGATGGCGACTGAATCCTGACATCTTTGTTTTTTTGCTGCTGTCATAAACGTTGAAGGTGATGCTTTAATCTCTTATATAAGCAGACTGTTGGGGCTGTACACCCAGATTATTTAATCATTAGCTTGACCGTGTCACATTGAACGTGGTAGAGACGGTTGACGTGAACCAACGTCACAGTCCCACGGGGCGCCGTGACCTGACGCGAAACAACGCGGTCACTCGACAGTCGACAAGCATTTGCTTTCCTTTCTTATTTCCGGTAGATAGAACTAAATGATTCGAAACTAGTCACCATTAAAAGAAACATTATCGGCAAAAACGCCAATACGATAGACATTGATAGGGACAAGCCATGTTGATCGAAAGAACCGAGATGAAAGGTTATCATGGACGCGTGATCACGAGGGGGCAGCGGGGAAGAGCGGATATAACGTCATTCAATTGTTACGTCATGAAAAAACTATACCTTTATTGTCTGATAAAGTACTTTTTTTTCGATTGTTCTAACCGCTAGGCATCTTAATTAGAATCCGCGATAAAGTATAGTTTTTGAATGACGTCATGAAACAATGACCCATGACGTCAACAACAATAACGTTATGACGTCACTGGTTATGGCCCTGGTCGAGCATTTTTCAATTAACTGCCAAATTCGATTAATTTCATTTAAGTTATTTTTGGCTGAAATATGATTTACACGAGTTAAAATCGACATGCTAGAAAAGAAATAGAGTAGCCTCAACCATCATGTGTTTTGCAATAAAGTATAGTTTTGCCCTGAACTATTATTAACGTCAAACCACTCGGCCTTCGGCCTCGTGCTTTAACTATAATAGTTCAGGGCAAAACTATACTTTATTGCAAAACACATGATGGTTGAGGCTACTCTATTTCTTAAGTCGCACTGTGGATTTTTCATCAATTCAGAAGCGTCATGGAACGGATCGCAAGGTATGTGCATCCTTTTTTTCGATCATCAATGCACATAAGTGTCGCATATCATAGGCGCAGAGTAGCATACATGTTGTGTTTTTATATTTCTGATTGTCTTAATTTTCTTATTTATGCCAAATAATATGTTTCCCGTGAGATCATTTCGCTTTGTGGTTACTGCCATTGTTGTAAATGATACTTTAGTCAAGGAAATATTTTTTTAAGAAACTTGAATTATGGTAAATGTGGCTGTGAAAGGATATATGTGAAATTGTTTATTGTACTGTTCACATCTATAGTTCAGTATCGTGTAAAATTAATGCCGCTGTATGTGTACATCGCCGAGCCCATTTATATTTCCCTAGCTAACTATTTCAAGTTTTCATAAATGCTTTTATTTCTAAAAATCTATTTAAGAAGTTGATGCATTAAAAGTGTTTGCTTTAAAAAGGGAGTCACCATCAGTGGAATCCTCATAGACAAACGTTGCAAGAATAATTTAGATTAAGTCAGATGAAATCGTTCATTTACAAGCTAATAAAACATTTTAGCTACGCTTACATAATTACCTTTTGTCTTCACGTTGATATTTTTTAATTTACAGCTGATTTAGCGATATCAATGCCATATTTTTCATATGTTCCATGGACCGCCATTTAGAATCTGCCAACTTCTTCGTAACTCGCATTTTTTGACATTTGAATAGCTACAGTTTTCTTATAATCAACTGATTATCAAATGGAAAATATTTATTTATGGATGAGATAATTTATGCTTCATGTATACTTTCAAAGCATTTCAGCCAAACCTAATAAGTAAAGTTATTCTTGGAAGGTGCATGAAAATTTTTAAAGTGATGATAAAAAAAAATTTAAGCTGAGTATGAAAATATACATTATATATAGTTGAAAAACATTTACTTTTATTAATTTGAATTTTTTTTTTTTTAATTAAAGCCTTTTTAATATTTCCAAGATGGCCGCCTTCTATTGGTGACCCATGATTACTGCAAGAAGCTGAGATTTGCTGCAAACTATGGTCTCCTCATTTCTGGCGAATCTGAAAAACAAGTTGAACACGAATTATTCACATCATTACCTTTCGAATAAACTAAATATGATGACATTATATGAACTTTACACTGAAGGAAGGACAGTTGAAAATACACAAAATCACTGTTTATTTTACAATGGCACCAAAAAGGCGTACTGAGGAATTACTCATCTTCGAAGAAAGGGTTCTTAAAACATAAAAGGAATATTTCATCTAATCATTGCTGTCTTTCTTTCGATATATTCTAAACAATAACAAATGTCGGAAAAATCATTTGGGAAGCACTTTACAGATCCTATGAAAATAAAACAACTAAAATTGCAACACTGTGTTCACGGATAAATCAAAGAGCAACATTGTTTACAAAATTAAATAGGACTTGCATTTCAGGTTTTAGCAGTTCCTGCAGGTTTGTTTATGTCTAAATTACAATTTTTCAATAAAGATTTCATTAGGCTGAGTAAAAAGAGGGAAATGTTTCTCTTGCATATTTTTTCAAAAGTAACGAAGAAGTAGGGCCTCTACCTTGACTTTATATTGGATAGAACATCGATGCAGAGGGGGAAAAAAATGTTCATCAGAAATTTTTTTAAGTGTCACAGCAATGGGCATACACAAAACAGTCTTATGTTTATAATATATACATATAAATATTTATTTTCGTCGTTTGTCAGTATTTTTCCATCAGATGGTCTTTTTCCATCATTTGCGTGGCCATAATATAGTACGCAGAATGTATAACGTTCTCGCAATTTCCATTGACAATCAGCTATTTCCATGTCGCGTTTTGTAAGATCGCATCGTAAACAGATGAATGTCTGCACCAACATTGATCACCGACTCCTCTTTCTATTGGTTTTCTAAGGGAATTCCTGTGTCTATTTTTAGCTAAATGGTATACGTCATTCGCGATAGCAGCGACATTTCCAAATCTGTCATAATAGCTAAAACAGTGAAAAAGTGATGAATTGAGGCATTTATAGCTCTTGAAAATGTGACAGAAATGTTGAAACATAGGTTAATTATATTATTTGGGTCACACAATTTTTTTCGTTACGTAGTTCAGTCGCAACTAGGAAAAATCGGCAATTGCGAAAATAACGGGCGCGCGTGGGTGCGGTTTTAGAACGATAATTCAAGACGAACGGATAGTGATCAGTGAATGATTTTAGATACTAATTTTGATATTTTTTCAATTTTAAACATCATCTCTATCAAAATGTGCCAACTGTTGAAAAATTCATTTGAATGAAGTTCAGAAAATTGCGTCTTAAAAAACTAATATATTACACTTTCTAACAATTTCAAAGATTTTTGAAAACGTGTCTGGAAATTGATGGAAATAAAGAAACATTGTATACTTTCTCCAAATTAGGTAAGAATTGGTTGTACTTATTAAAAATAATTGATTTGGGTTGTGTCAAAGATTTTATAAGGAGACTATCCAGCGAGAGATTCCAAATTGAATGCCCGGGAATGTTCACAAAATTAACATGTCTCCCGCATAGCGCGGTATAACGGGAATGTTCACGGTCTGTATTCTCGGCAATGATTTTGGTACCAGAATAACAATTGCCATGATTACAAAGTCTGAGGCCCATATTTTCATCTTGGATAAAAATTCATGTCATATGGCTTGATATTTTTTTTAAAATCAACCTTGATTTTTTAAGAAAGAGAAAACCACGTGGTCACCTCGTCGGTTGCTCCATATAGAAAACAAAACGAGTAAAAAAAATATTTGACATTGCACATTTATTCCTCACTTATCAATGTAAATGGAAATATTAAAAAAAATATTGTTGATAAATTTGGAAAGTTAATTAAATGACAGTAAATGAAAAGTTGATTTTAGTTATGTTGTCAAGGTGATACGGTACAGGAAATTGAAAGATTAACCCATTCATGACAACGAAAGGGGATGAAATATTTAGAATGCTTGTCAAAAAGTGAACAATATCCCAAAATTTCGAGCCTTTCCGGTAAGTGACCGATGTTTTCTTTGAGAGGGACAATGTCGGCTTAATAATATTCAAACCTTAATAGATATAATGAAAAAAAATGTGAGAAAGTTAAATAAATTTTTGACACGTAATTTGTAAATTGAAAAACATCTAAAAATTTTGTTTCTCACCAACAGGCTAAAGAATAACAAAAAACACAAAACAAATGTCAAAATTTAATTTCTGAAAATTCTCCCATAATAATTTATCATCGAATCGGATCCAAATTTGTCTATTTCTTTTTATTACTAACAGTTCATTAGATTATGATTGATTTAACTGTTTAAGAAAATTTATTCCGTAACTATTACTTATTTTTTGGACAACGGCCAATGATGCAATACCGTCGATGTTTTGAACCGTCGCCATTTGCCGACTTTCAAAACATGACCGATTCAACTCATAATATTTAGAAATCTAGAATGATTCGTGAGATATCCATTTTAAACTACATTAACCTTATCCCATAAATTTACTAGAATTTATACGTTAAGGGAAATATGTTTTCAATAATTTGATAAATACGAAAGAAAAAGCCTATCATTTCATAAACTTTTGCCGAGATTTTCCGGCGGGAAGAATGGCCACTGTGTGAAATCAATATATTCCTAAATCCAAAAGAATTTGAGGGATACCCAATTAAAACTGATTTTATCATACATTAAATAAGCATTTCCGAATTTCTAGGCAAATTATTTTGATATTATGTAAGGAAAATACGATAGAAAATGTTCGACAGAAACCAAACGGAACAGCGACAACAAAACCACGTGATCACGTGTGCACTGAAACTGTGTCAAGACATTACTTTGCACGGATAATGAAAACAAAGTTATGTTATGCCAAAAAATTTTGACAGACTACAATAAGCATACCTTTTTTTCAATTGAACTTAATTTTACCGACGAATTCATTCAAATCTACACGCATAATTTCAAGAAATTTTCACGATTTTGAATGACTCGTTTCAGTACGAAATTTTCACGAACTTTAGGCCTACTTTTCTGATGTTTTTTGTTGTTACCAAGCTGTTTTTATTGAAACAACCCATAAAGTTATATGATTTTGTTAGCTCCTTTTTGATGAAATTTTCAAATATCAATTACATAGGCCTACACCCGTCTATTTGATCAAAACTTCATTGACACTTACTTGTGCATGGCTGCTCTTCACATTTCTTCGAAGGCTTCGGCGACTGAATATGGAATATCGTCAGACGACTTGGAGTTGTCATGATTTCTCGTATTGGGGAAAGTTAGTCGCTTGTATAATATTTGACATTATTTGTCATGATAAAGATTTTACAATCTTGTTTCTTGGAATACATATGGTTTAATTGAAGAGATATCAACATCTGGCCGGAACCAAGTTGACCTCATTATGCAAATTAACCCCCCAAAAATGTGTCATGACCTTCACCTGTGGTGCTTAAAATAGAATTGGACTATTTCCAACAGCATGGAAGTTCTTGCACAACTCGATTCAATTTTACCAGAAAATAATCAAGAAATATCAACTTCTATCAAATCATATACCGTTTTTCATGCGACCGTGTATTACAGTATCGATCATGGTGACGGCATTGGCGGATTGATAGCCAAATGTAGGGTAATTTTTCAGTGTATTCATTTTGCGCGGGCGTTTCCGCGATATCGCCTAAATTACGACAACAATGAAACTTACTGAAATGATTTCATAACATGATTAACTATCATATAATGGTGGTTTATTGACAAAATCTTTGAGATAAGTCACTTTGGTATTTGTTAGAAGTTTTTGAAATTGATTTTCACCTATAAACACGATGAATTTCCACTTTAAACTTGCATGAACGAAATCTTCACGATTTCAACTCGATGAATATTACAGATCTTTTCTTTTGATTTGATAGGCGATATTGCGGAAATCGAATTGAAAATTGATATACACGTAATTTGTGGGTCAAAATGGCAGACGTAACGTCATCGATACGTTTGATCAGGGAAGAAAAAGCAAATTTATGAAATTGATATTGATGACAAAAGTGAATAAACGAGTGACAACAAGAACGAGAAAGGTATCATATTTTATTTTTCAAATTTATACAGTCGTACCTGAAACAGAAAGTAGTGAAACACAGAATTTAAAATGGGGATCATTAGTGAAAAACTGCCATTGTCTACATTAGCCATGACGTCATGCACCTCCCAGTTTGCCCTATATGATATAGGGCAAACTGGGATGACGGCTCATTTTTGTCCATATAAGGCAACTTTGGAAACTTTAAAGATATCTTTATAGATTAATGTGATAATCATGATGTCTTATACACATTGATGTACTAGTATTGTAATGTGATCACTATGATTAGATCATTTATTCATTTTAAGTTAATAATTTTCTACAGATTGTATAGGCGGCCCAATTCCTCGATCCGTACAGAGATAGCTCAAATAATTGAATCTTACGCTAACCTCGATATATTTATTACTTGAACAATCAACAAAATTGTTTTCAACTGAGCAATGGGTGCATGTCCACCCACATCCGTTTAGAACTCCAGAATTTTCGCACCTGTGTGATCGGTGCCATTTTAATCAATCTGAAATCAGTCGGAGATATAAACGGAATAACCTCTTGGAATGTGCTTAAAAGCAAAATATGTCACACTTGAAACAGAGGATACGTTTTAAGACATAACTAAAGTAACTATAGTGTGGAGATACTGTTGTCCTTGGAGTGGACTCGCAACATATGGCGGCTAGTTAGTGAAGAGTTGCCTCCCTTTGTCCATCGGCAATTGCGTCGTTTTGTCACAGATCTTATGAAAAATTGTGGTCCTTTGTGATATTTTCATATGTATTTTCACTGTGAAAGATTTTTTTTTCTATCTATTTTAAATCTTTCCTTCAGATTCTTCGTCTTTTGAGACAGTTTACACTCTCCGCATGTACTTTCTTATCTGATGAGCTACCGATCTGATCAAAAAACATTTCAATGAATAGTAACAATACATCTAACAGAATCTGCTGTGACTTCATCAAAGATCACTGCTATCTTGTATCAAAATGTTCGTATTATATTCCTCCGATTTTATTCAACCAGTTCTTTGGATGATCTGAAACCCGACTCGAAGTCATCCTATTAAAGGCACTATTGCACGCTTTTACGGCTATTTAAATTGGCTGTTTTAAGGTTTACGAGGATTTATGCATTCACTTAAATTTTCTATCGATGCAATGAAATACTAAACATTCTTTACAATTTACCTGCAATCAACAATGAAAACGTTAAAACAGCCGCTGTCGGCTTGGACATATAACAATATATCGTTAGCTGTGCACAAAACGAATAAATTATTGACACTTGGAAACGGCTGAACTAGTATTGTGTGCAGCTATTGAATATACCTAAACTCTGAACTGAGAACAAATCATGAAATATGTTTTATGAAAGCAATGTTGTAAATTAACCGATTTAATAGCACAGTATTAGCATTGTTATTAGATTGATCATAGCGGCTGCCCTTTCCGCTTTTCTGGTTATGAGCAAAATTTTAATATTTCCGATATCGTAGTTCATACGGATTTAATGTAACGTAACATTAAATACTTCCGGCCTTTAAAAATCTACTTTACTATCTGAAAACGTAAATATTTGTTAAATAACTTACGAGGTAGATTACTTAAATAAGGATAGCGAGTAATATCGAGAGATATGCAGTATCTGTGCATTCGTTGTGTTTACGAAATATTGGCGTGCACTAGTGCGTTTGAATCAACGTATATGAATCTGCTCCACTCCTTCCTGAATCCATATACCCAGATTTCTTTCAAGCCAAAAGCCTCGTATCGCTAGCTACCTAGCCAATGAGACGACTCGCATCCAGCAACAGCGGCACAAACCGGATGGAAAAGTCCTTTGTGTTCAAGACAGTACCTTCAAGCTCCTTGCAAAACGACATTTCATTGGCTGAAAAAATAACAGGTGAACTTAGGCAGGAGTCGACCCAACCGTACGAGGCAATTGGCCCGAACGAGATCAGGATATTAGGATAGAGCTGCGCAGTCATTTAGCAGGGTAACCCGAATTCTACCAAATTCTCCGATCAGAGGCTCGACTGACAGTTGCTTGCCAGCTGTTGATGATCATGTGATTTTTTAATTCACAGTCAATCAAACATATTTTTTATGGGAGAAACTATTGGTGTAAAAGATAATGACTATCTAAACTCTTGAATTAAGTATTCTATTAGTGAAGTGAAAAATACAGTTAAAAATAGATCTGTGGTGAAAGGCCTATATAATTAACCCAGACTACCTAAGTTTTGGTGTTTTCAATTTGTTAATTTTTGCATTCATATTCGTGAATAATTATTTGTATTCGCTACCGGATATTCGTGATACGTATCGTATTCGCCTGGTAGTGTATTCGTTGTATGTATAGATGATGCAATAGGATTCAATATAAAAGTCATGTTTCATTGTCAAGCGAGTTGTCATGTTTGTAGACATCATTTTCATCACCAAATCTTTCTTAATTCATCTGTATGTCTGTCAAAAATAGTCGACAGTATATTTATTTGCCGGCCATTGTCTAAATTTATCAGTAAATACCGATTAAAGGAAACACTGCCCAAGTGTCGTTAGCACCCTGCATGTCCTAGAGATGTAAGGGATGTTTTATGGTTTACCTTTCGCCCACTTCTTCCTGCACATTGTTCTCGACTAGTGAACCGATATACAGGATACTAAACGACCTGCCATTTAATACTATTTTTATCAAACGAGTTAATGATTCAGTATAAAACGAGCGAAAACAAGTTTGATACAAAATCATTAACGAGTTTAATAAAAAATAGTATTAACTTGAAGGATTACTTGAGTACAAGCATGATTGCCGAAAGTGTACTGAACGAAACATTTCTGCGACTCAGAAAATAGTCCTAGTAGTGAGGAACTGGGCAGCTGGATTGCCTGAAGAAATAATTCTAGCATTGTTTCGATAAGATCAAAGGCGCGGCCTAGCTATCCTTTATCCTGCAATATAAGATACCCACGGCATTAAAACAATGGTAACAATGGGACCGACGATATGCTTTATATGACGATAAACCATGCGCGAGGTTAATGACGTCATTTCAGTAACGTTACAAATGACGTCATATTGGCCAAGTCCATTGATCAAACCTGAGGGGGCTATTGTCCATCATGGCCGACTCGGCGTCTGTCGATTCGAAACCAAAAGGAGAGGTGTGGGTTTGCAGAGAAAGAAAAGCACGGATTAGAGACGTAACGTATCCCCTGGGGACATTTCAAATTCATATTGACTGTCAAATAAATTTGATTCTATTTATATTAGAGCGCCCACCCCTATATGATAATGCACTCGTCCGAATATGTTCTACGGCGAGAGGCATCATTGTTTTCAAAATGTTTTTGTTAAAAATACCATAATTTTTCAACTATTTTGATATATAAAGCAGGTAATTGTTAAGGGTATCTCATATAAGAAATAGAAAACTCGTTGTTGTGCATCTATCGTTGAATAAAACATAGCAGGGAGCCCTGAGTGTTTTATGCTCCCTGCTATGTTTTATTCAACGATAGATGCACACCAACTCGTCTTCAGCTATTTCTTAAATAAAGTAGAGCTTTTGAATGACGTCACGAAACAATGAACAGTGACGTCAACAGCAATTACGTTATGACGTCACTAGTTATGGCCCCAATCGAGCATTTCCAATTCGCTGCCAAATACTCACAATTCAATTACTTTTGGCTGAAATATAATTCACACGAGTTCAAGCCGACATCCTAGAAAAGAAATAGAGTAGCCTCAACCATCATGTGTTTAGCGATATAGTACAGGTTTGCCCTTAACTATTATTAGCGCCAAACCACTCGGCCTTCGGCTTCGTGTTTTCACTATATAATAGTTCTTGGCAAAACAAAGCAGAGGGTAACATGGGAAATTGTTTTCCATGTTTAAGTTGTAATTTTCATCCATGTAATAATTTTGTAACAGTGAAGAAAATAAAGTATAATCAGTGATTACAGCATCTTCTTTAGGTTCTCAAGGTTTATATATTGACTCTAGAAGGTTTCGAACCCATCTATTAGGGACTTTACTTAAGAATAAATACTTTATTATTTCTATTTGATTGAAGTCTGATAACACTTGTTGAGTACATTACTTACTAAATGTTTCCAAAAATTCTTATTGAAAGTTTTTCATTTTTTCCAGGAATGCCTCTCCGATGTTGATCCTGACAGATGAGGCTTAATTTATGTGTCCGCAATCAGAATCGCACTTCGCAACTTCTTGCAAGTTGTGTGTCTCCTTCAGGATGACGTATTGCTGTTTCTATACATGTCATGTCATGCCTTCTTTCCTTTCAGAGAGAGCTGACTCTAGAGGGGTGACCATTCTATGAATCCATCACTTGATTCTATGGAAAACAAAAATGTAAACATCCTTTCACAAAACAACCTTTACTAAGGCTAACCTTAAATTATCTCTACGGTGGATAGTTAAGGTCAACCTTTACAATATTTACGCCTCTTTCACGAAACAACTATCGAACGCCGACTTTAGTTGGTTACGGCTGAGCTCTTGAACAGTGCGGCAGATAGTTGTTTACATTGGTTACGGTTTAGAGTTACCCCCCTTGGGCACGCTAGCTGTCAGCCAGACGACTTCACTTTCCATCAATTTCACCAAATGTCTCAGGCATCAACCAAGTGCAAACGTCCCCGACATAACAATTTCAAAACTGTAAAGGCCTAAGGTTGAAAGCTAAAGATAAGGTTAACCTTAGAGATTTAAAGGTTGTTTCGTGAAAGGAGGCCCAGTACGCTGACGCCGAAATACTGACGTCTTCTGACATCCTCCACGCAGGCTGTCTACGGTCTGGAAATTACCAAGGAGCAACTATAGAATTGGTTCGCCACCCTAACCCTAAAAGTAATACTAACCCTAAACCTAAACCTTATCCCTATAAGTGAAAGGGAAACTATATTGAAGATGTTATATCGAAGAATACATAGACATAAAGGTATGAATAGTAATTATGAAATTGGTGGCGAACCAATTCTATAGTTGTATCACATATTCTTCTAACTATACGCTACAAAATCCTCCCGAAATTATATCAAGATGATAAGGGGGAATATCGATATCATCAGATATTGAAACGCACCTGCTTAAGCCACGACTTCTTTTTTCAAATAATATCGTCATAATGATGACGGGCACCTGGTCACGCACTCACGCGCTTCAACATGACGTCACATTTTCAAACTTAACTGTATCTAGGTCACGCATGCGCAAATATCTCATACGTCATGAATATCCATGAATCTGCTTAGCTTGATTGCTGCAAGTGCCGACCTCTCTCCTCAAATCGAGCCTTATACACGTCCTTGCTACACGAGTTCCAAAATAATATAATTTCACACTTTGAATTTTAGAAATAATCCTGAACGTTGATTGGTTGAGAGCACGGTTACAGGACCTAAATTTCAGTGGTTCTGTTCCTATGAAGAAAAATCGCTCATACCTGTGTGAATCTTTTCTAGCCGATCTAGGTCGTGTGAACATTTACCGGAGCCACTTTCTCGGTTTCCACATCGAATCAAGCCTAATGACGAATTTATATAAAATCTTACTTACCATATTCGTCTTTCTTTATTCAATGAAATGAAAAGAAGAAATTGGATATATAATCATTTGCTAAATTCAAGATATCTATAATTCTTAATTCAGGATCGTGTTCACGTGAAAGTGGTCGACACAGGTTTTAACAATGATAACAAGCAGACAGAGTCAGCTATATCCCCCGCCAAAGGGAAAGGGTAGTTAAGGATACTAGTTGTGGAATATTGAACAGTGATCATGTTGTGTTTCTACAAACAACCTTTAAGAATTCCTATGTTACGTTTCCATGGAAACGGGTAAAAAAAATGCAAAGAAGTTGAAAACCCCAAAAGGCACATCTCCGCATGATGCCCGTTGCACATACCAAGTTTCGTCGAGCTAGGTCTCACCGTTTTGGAGTTGTGCTCCGGAAACATTATCGGGACGGACGGACGAACGGAAAAAATGCAAAGAAGTTGAAAACCCCAAAAGGCACATCTCCGCATGATGCCCGTTGCACATACCAAGTTTCGTCGAGATAGGTCTCACCATTTTGGAGTTGTGCTCCGGAAACAAAATCCTATGTTACGTTTCCATGGAAACGGGTAAAAATAAAAATGCAAAGAAGTTGAAAACCCCAAAAGGCACATCTCCGCATGATGCCCGTTGCACGTACCAAGTTTCGTCGAGATAGGTCTCACCGTTTTGGAGTTGTGCTCCGGAAACATTTTCGGGACGGACGAACGGACGGACGGAGACCATTTCAATATCCCCCGCCAACTACGTTGGACGAGGAATAACAACGTTCCCGAGGAATTGTGTCATATGACTTTTACTAGACGATTGTGAATTTTTGTATTACCCACGCTCGTTTAGTAAAAGTCATATGCCAACTACGTTACATCAAGTAATGACATCACATTCAATTTTCAAGCTTTCTTTGAACTGTTAAAAAAAAAGAAAAATGACAAAATATTTCGATGGACCATATTAATATCTTAACCATATCGATGGTGGGACTTGCCAGCAAGGCATACAAGACGAAATTACTTTGCTCTGAATCTCAGAGATTACCTCTATAGGTGTCAGTGTCTTCGGGATAGTCATTATCCACGAGGCCAATAGAGTTATGGGTATTTGAGTCAATAGCCGCAATAAGTTATAAAGAATATACTGTATGAACGTGTATAAACAAATATTGAGGTCAATATGGTTTGCATGCTCCGGGGTTTCCTGCTCTTTGCTTTCTATATCACGATCAATGCTACTTTCTCAGATTGTGTCGTCATACGACATTTTATTAGAGAAGCATTATGTGAGGAGAATTGGCTTCTGAAGGACATACCAAACCAGGAAACCATGTACCCCACTTGCAGGAACTGAATCATCGTTAGATTTCTTACATGCTTTGCGATTACATGGAGAGAAAAACGACAGTCGGGTCCCTTACCTTTATGTATGTGCGAGTTAAGTCTTGGTGACAGTAAGGACATGTGGATTTACGAAAGGAAATAGTCTTGTCAACAGTGCCTAGTTGAGTGCAAAGACGAAATAAATTCAAAATTTTATGATTCAAAGAAGTTAAACGGGTGCATCGGGTTACAGGAACATTCTGAACTGTCACATCAGAAGAAACAGTAGGATTGACGAGAGGTTCTGGGGATGTAGATGGACCGGCAGTAGGTACGGAGCCAGGAGACAGAAGGTTGAGGTGTTTGAACAGACTCCGGAGGCCAGAAATTCGGAGACAGTGGAGCTTTGGAGGCGGGAAGAGGGAAAGAGGGGTCAAATGTTTAGTCTTTGATTTACATTAACGTGGAAGATGTGAGGAGGGATTTTTGGAGGCGACATGCACAGGACGTTTATAAGTTCGTTAACTATCGCGGGCGGTTTTCGAGTCTGGAGGGACAGCAAGTTGGGATGCAGTAGCTTGTGCATTATGAATATCCTTATCACAGGGGGAAGAAAATAAATTGGGAGGATCTGTTTGTATAAAAGATAAACCAATGCTGGAAACAGACGATACCGGTGAAGGCTCAGTGTTACCTGTATGTCCGCCAGTCAGACCGTCACGATTCCCTAAAGTCAGATTACTACTCGCCAAAGTCAGTTGTCGACCATGATCTGGGGTATTTGAATGAATATTTTGAACGGATCGTATTAAGAATTGTTCACAGCTTTAACAATGTTTGGTTTTATGAAGTCATCTTCAGATCTTGGTTTGCGATTCCTAATGCACGTACATAGACACTTTTATTACCCATATGGTTAATCATAAGCGGTGACATATTTTCAATTGGAGCACATGTGCACATATCTACTTTGCTTAGCAACGATTGTTACAGCGCGAGTGGCCGTATTTTGTCGTTAATGACGTCATAAAACCATTGTTCGTGACGTCACTGTAGCCGTCCGTCGCAAGGGAAGGAGGCCGTTTTCTGAATATTTCCTTGCGTTTGAAATGGAATAGAATCGGTAATAAAGAAATTATTACCCTTGGAAGTGTGTCATATGACTTTTACGAAACTCGTGCGAATTTGTGTATAACCCTCGCTCTCGCTCACTCATTTCGTAAAAGTCATATGACACACTTCCTTGGATAATAATCTCTATATATGAACAATTTCAGATTGTTTGATGAAAGCTGGTCCAAGTAAATGAATGCAATCTAATGTGCGCAGGCTTTTTTAATTTATAACAACGCCAATTGCACGTGAATCAGGAACAAAGGCAATTATCACGTGAGAGATCAGACAAATTCCAAACAAATACAATAGTCAACAGAAGATCGCTATTGAAGCATTCCGAATAATAATAAGTTTTATACAAATACTACTTGTTTTTGGACCCATCATTATAAGGACGTGAAGAGAGCATGATCTTATAAGATCCTTCGTGGTCATCGTTTTGGCATGGAAAGTAGGATACCATTATGCTACAACAGAGAGGCGAAAACAGAAAAGGTCGTCACAAGTCAAAATAAAACCGTTTTGTCGCAATCAGTAGTTGCCCGAAACCAGAACGTTCACATGGGCACCCTCTCTCTACAGACCAATTCCACCGAAAAGATCCCGAGACGTGTGCATCTCAGAGTGGCGACCTACCTTGAAGAAGACACATGTGATGTTTGTAATAACAAGGTCGGGCGGCACATAGGGTTTTTCTGGTTGACCACACTTGGAGAACAAAGGGCTTAATCTGTGATGACAATCATGGGGGTTCTACTAAATTTGAAAGTGGAATTTAAACGAATTTCTTGTACGTTTCGTTTCAAATGCGGTATAAAGAGCCTTATTGTTGAAACGCTTTTAGCTCAAGTCATTTGACAGTTGAGAATTTAGTATTACCCAGTGACTTAATCCCTTAAAACAACACACACAGTTAATCAGAACATCAAAGGATTTTTACTATAACAATAGGTGTCTTCTTCCAGGTAGGCCCCCCTCAGAGTAACGAGCCAAGCCCTTGTCCCGAGCATTAAGATAACACAACACATCAACGTTTTGACCCAAAAACTGCAACCAAACTTGCAGGAATAGATTGCGTAAAGTGTGTTTTCCACTGTACGGTCTGTGCAGTCATCTTCAGCAGTTGTGTATGGTCAAGAACTTGAACCTATGCAACTTGTAGAAAAGTCCGATTCGGTGATGATTCACAATTTCATCTCTATCGACGAGATGGAAAATAACGTGTCACCGGTGGGATAATCAAGTGGGTAGTCCCCCATAACCCCTACAGCCCATTACCCCTACAGCTTATCAAAACAAGTTTATGGTCCACTGCACCGCTAATCTCTAGCTTGTTACCTCTTGCAACACAATGGACTCACCCAGACTGAACACAGAGACAATTGATAGTTGAGCGAAAGGTTTAATGAACATTCATGTAGATGATAGATAATTACACATTTTCTTATTATTTACTTATTTACATACATGAAGTGTCATTCTGTGGAGAGCAATTGCATTCCATCAATGGGTAAATATAGGACGAGGTTCGGACAGGGTAGTCCCCCGTGAATTACACCGGCTGCGTCAAAAATCCTGCCCGCCGACAACGATCCGGCAATACAGGATTACCGAATGCGGCAGAAATGGAAATTAAAATAAAAGTAGGTCCAAACCGTCTACAACGACACGGCAAAGTGGGATTACCGAAATTGTCTGTAAGAGGATTAAAAGTAATAATTTCGGGAAATGCACTTCCCGGCAAAACTCAAAACAAAATCAACCTGGACTGTTCTAAATGATAGAACATCGGGTATTTTCGTCAATTTACGGGGGCCGCCCTTGTTATTTTATAGGCAGGACTGTGTACGTTGAATTTTTAATGTTATTTCAGTTTTCCCCAAAAATATACGTTCGTGGTACTAAAAATTGTCTTTTATCCCCATTTTATTACAATAATTTATAGCAATTACACTGGATCAAATCTCGATCTTCGGTTAGTGCAGACTTTGGAGCAGAACACACAGTTGGCGGTAGAAGATTCCATCGTACACTAGTATGCGATTAATGAAGACCAACATTCACTTTTATATCACGAGAATGGTAAACTCTATGAAAACATCAGCCAACCCGTTAAATATCCTCTTTACGACCACTCAGTTTTAAGCTCATTTGACAAATAGATAAACACAAAGCTCGTACTGTTGTAAACAGGTGTAGAAATCCCCGTGGCATTGTAGATCCCTTATCTTGTAATAGTGATCATTACGATTTCGTTAATCCCTAAATGACATCTGACGTACACCAGCTACAGCTTTTATTGTTATACAGCTCTGTCAAAACGTTGTATCAACGTCCACAGGTGGTTATTGCATCACGAAATACGAAATGAGCTTTGGCATTTAATGACCAGTTATTTTTTTTATATCAAACAAGTTAAAATATCACCTTAGGTTTGTTGAATCATAATCAATGTACAATATGTATATTTGGGCAATTAATAACAAAATTGACTCGCAATGTGTTTATGCAGGTTAATGTAACGGTATATGAACACATTTGAACATAATAATGTGACTGTGAGTGAATTTTTTTTTCAAATTATAACAGTACCAATATATATAGTACAAACAATTTCAATGTCCTAGAAAAGGAGCCAGATATTATTTAAGACTAGTAAGAGACCGAAACAGTTGCACTATGCAAATGAAGTTCCAAGTTCAGCGAGGATGACATTTCAACGACTTTAAGGGCCACAGACTATATTGTTGGAGTCCAATACGTCAAACTTTATTCAATGTGTCATTTCATCGAGAAGTAGTGGTTGCTTCAGAAAATCTTAATCCTAATGCTTATCAGATTAATATAATGAGCCAACCTTTTACCCTTCCCTGACGTCCGGCTATCTTCCAAACTCGCTGATTAATGTTATATCTGTTATAGTAAAATGTAATATAAATATACTTACTAGATGTATTCATTCTATAATAAATTGCCTTAAACCAAATAGCTAACTCAGCGAAACTTTTCCTTATGACTTTGGCGCCATAAGACTCGTCTGATTCAATAACATCAGAACAAGTTTTTTTTAAATTTCATGACATAATATATATACTTGTGGTGTTCTTTCTTATATCGGAGGTTAAAATTCCTTATCAAAAACCATGTTAGTATGAACCCTCATTACATACGTAGACTCTTTACCTTGTGCATCTTAAACTTACCTAGAAATAGAAGTCGCATTTGTATTGTTGTTGAATGAATACAGCCGTGTCGGATACGCGGAGGGTAAAGATATGTACTCATACAAAACTTAACGTAGTAATATCAGGATGAATGTCAGCTTGTTATAGATTGAAGTTGGTTATATGTTTTAATGAAAAGAAAGTCTAATCTTTATTGTAGATAAGATTATGTTTTATTTAATAATTATTTCAGTGTGTGGTTTACATATCTATAGATATATTTTATTTTATAGTCTCTCATAACTCCGCATGGATTGTCTCAGTTTTTACAAAGACGTTGTATTTTAATGTGAAACTATGAGGTGAGACTGAAATAAACCGTCTGTCTTGGTTACATGTTGATAAGTCACACAAAAGATTGGCGAATTGGGAAAAACTGACGAAATTCATAGCATACATTTATTCCAATATTACACTACAATATTACACTAACAACGCTCAACAAGGGCGGTTGCCGTAAATTGACGGAAATACCCGAAGTTCTATCATTTCAGTCCTGGTTAATTTTGTTTTGAGTTATGACGGGTAGTGCATTTCCCGAAATTATCCTTTTAATCCTCTTACAGACAATTTCGGTAATCCCAATTTGCCGTGTCGTTGTAGACGGTTTGGACCTACTTTTATTTTAATTCCCAATTCTGCCGCATTCGGTAATCCTGTATTGCCGGACCGTTGTCGGCGGTCAGGATTTTCGACGCAGTCGGCGTATACCTCCCCCGTAACCCCTACAGCCCATTACCCCTACAGCTTATCAAAACAAGTTTATGGTCCATTGCACTGCTAATCCTAGCTTGGTAGGGCAAACTGACCGAGGTTCGGACAGTGTATCGATTCAAATATTTTGAAACTCACAATTATAAAAGATAATTTTAATAATGAAAAGGTTAGCAAACCAAATTATCAAAAAGTAATATTTATTTTGGATCTCTATAAAAAAAATGAAGAATTGTTCGTAAATTAACCGAAAACAACAGTTTTTATTGCCTATGTGAAAACGCCCAAGGTTCGGACAGTTCTGACCTAACTTCGGACAGTTGCACATACTCTCGCATGCACCCTTAGCTTTAAATATTTCTCAAAACGATCTAAGACATTCCAAAACACACAGTGAGTAATACATGTACAATGATACCAAGGTTTTTCGGAAACATGAATTAGTTTGTCATCTGTACAGAGCATGCTTTCCGATGTTAAATTCTCCCAAAACTGCCGCATGCGTCGTTACAAATTTATGACGTCACAATTAGTTTCGTAGGCGTTCTACGCAAAAACGCCGTACTCGCTAAACCGTATGTTTTTAAAATTAATAACTTTGTGAAATATGTCAGTCGTATGTTATTGCATGTTTGCAGAACTTTGGTTGGTTGAATTACAGCATTACAAGTCCGTATAAAGGAAATATAAAAAGTGTCCGAACCATGGTCAAAATTGTCCGAAGCAAGGTCATTTTGACATGTTATCAATATCTCAACATTTACTTAAATATCCCCTTTATATGAACCAATATTCAGCACAATTTAACTGTTTGGTTGTTTCTCATTGTTTAAATACACAGTTTAAATAGTTTTTGAGCTTCATATATGTCCTAACCTGATAGTCAACATTTACGTTGAAACAAATATTTTGCCAATTTCTTATATGGATCTATCATTCGTACATCATAGCAAAATGTCGATTAGATATACTACTTACGATCACTTGTCTATTTAATGAAATGAATAAATTGCCATACTATAAATTCATATTTCAAAACAAATGTATTGCCGACAATGCACTTATTATTGCGTCAGCTCCTAGTCAAAAGTACGGGCGACCTCGGGTGCTGTCCGAACCTCGGTCAGTTTGCCCTACCTCTTTTTGTAAATCAACCGACAATGACGGTTTTATTTGCCTATATGAAATCGCCAGATATTCTATCTACAATTAAATGTTTTACTGAAACAATAAAAAAATAACATACAGAAAATTAATATTTCAGAAGAAATATTTTGCCGACATTGCGATTGCGTCAGCGCCTAGTCAAAAGTTAAGGCGATCTTGGGTGGTGTCCGAGCCTCGGTCAGTTTCCCCTAAAACAGCCTCACAGGGGAATTCGACAAAAAAGGATGTCAATTGACTCAGATTGATTACCGACAGAGCTAGTTGTGACAGCATTAAACACATGCAGCGTGCCTCATGGTCCGCTGCTATACCAATTCTAACGTTAAAATCTTGCAATGACCTTTACAAACAAGAATATGAACGCCCAATGGAAAACTCTCGTTTGACATGAGTATCAACGTCACATCACGCCCTCATTTCATTTCCTCATTTCAAATGAGAACAAAAAATGACGACATCGAAGGCCTTAGCAACAATAAAGATGAAGATTCCAATCAGCATCAAATTTTCACTCCTGCTTTCTTTCTGTTTGTTTTGTTCCGTAAAAAGCAGGCCTTTATCTATACACACTTTTCATGACCCTGAGACATTGAATCTGTAGCTCAACAGTCTTGTATCACTGCGAATCAATACCAAATTATATTTCTCTTTTTTGTATCTGTCATAAATAAGTTTTAAAAATTGGCGCGGGCTACTATACGATTTTCGATCACAAATAACGACATTAACCCGTTTATTGTCACTAAAATGAACTGATAAGCGTTATCATTCTCATTTTCTGAAACAACCAATACTTCTCGATAAAATTAAGAAGTTTGACGTATCAACAACATACTATGTGGCCTACAAGAAACTTATTTTATAGAAAATGGCCAAATAACAGTTATCGACAGTATCTTCTAAAAACTTTATTGTGAATAAAAATATACCCTCTATCATTTGGGAAGACTAGATCTGTTAATCAGATATAAACGATAATGTGATATTTTACGAACGCTTTAAGACCTTTGCAAGATTTTGTCCTGTTCACAGGTATTTTGATATTAAATCAGTTTAACATAACAAGAACATGAACATAACATAAATAGAGATTATTACTCGAGGAAGTGTGTCATATGACTTTTACGAAACGAGTGTTGATTTTTGTATAACCCGAGCGAGAGCCAGGGTTATACACAAATTTGCACGAATTTCGTAAAAGTCATTTATTACCCATATGGTCAATCATGAGCAGTGACATATTTTCAATATGAGCACATGTGCACATATCACTTTTGCCTAGCAACGATTGTTTCAGCGCGAGTTACCGTATCATGTCGTCTGTGACGTCATCAAACTATTGTTCGTGACGTCACTGCGGGCCGCCGCAAAGAAAGCAGGCCGCTTTCCGTGTGTTTTAAATGAAATAGAATCGGTAATAAAGAAATTATAACCCTCGGAATTGTGTCATATGACTTTTACGAAACTCGTGCGAACTTGTGTATAACCCTCGCTCTCGCTCGGGTAATACAAAAATTCGCACTCATTTCGTAATGGTCATATGACACACTTCCTCGGGTAATAATCTCTATATAACAAAGTTCCGAGGATAATAATTTCTTTATTACCGATATTATTCCATTTTAATCAAATCAAATGGAACTATTCAGAAAACGGCTTCCTTCCTTTGAGATAGCCCGCTACAGTGAACAGATAGCCCGAACAATGGTGTTATGACGTCACAGACGACGAAATACGGTAACTCGCGCTTAGACAATCGTTGCTAGGCAAAAACGATATATGTACATGTGCTCATATTGAAAATATGTCACCGCTTATGAATAACCATATGGGTAATAATCACAATTCCTCGCCTTTACGGTGTGTCATATTCAATGACATAAGTATTAATCATATGTACACATGAGCATAAAGCATTTGCTTGGCAACGATTGTTTCAGCGCATATTACCATATTGTTGTTTGTGACATCATTGAACAATTGATCGTGAAGTCACAGGAAGTCGCCAGGGAACAGTCTCAACCTCCAAGTCAGGGCGCCTTTCCTTCGAGTACCTCTACGGTAGTTGCCCAATCTCATTGAAATCAGCCAGAAACTAATCGCTCGTACCTCGCTACGTTTCTTGATCTGACCACGGCTCCGTAAAAGCCCCGTCAGACGGCCTTGACCGCGACCTTTCACCTTCGATTAATGTAACCAATCACAGGGCCGCGTACATATCGCTTTTGTCCTTTCGTGCAAGATGGCGGAAAAGTTGGAAGTGAGCGACGCTCTGAAAAGTGTTTTGCCCAAGTTCGGGATAGATAAGATAAAACGTGAACAAAAACAGATTTTGACAGCAATCCTGGACGGCAAAGATTGCATTGCAACACTACCAACTGGTTTCGGCAAGTCACTGGCCTTCCAATTGTACGTTCCCGTGAAAAAACTATTGCAACCGGACCAAAACATCGGCAAAGTGATTGTTTGTTGTCCACTTGTTGCGCTCATGCGAGATCAAGTTGAGAAAATTGAAAAAATAGACGGAATCAGCGCTGCTTATAAAGGTTTGATATGACCATTGAGAATTGTTTGCTCGTTTCTGTTCACAGAATCTTATTTTGATAAGTGTTTATCTTTGCAAGGTGCACATTTACCTATTAATGTATCTATTGTAACAATTGTTATATATATATTATGTAAAATTTCAAGTATGTACCTGTATGTTTTGATCGTTATATAACCGCGAGCATTTCTGTTTATGTTACAGGTAATTCACCATTCTGCCCCTATTCACTAACATTCTTAGATAAACCTTTTTTTATAAAGATATATAAAAGTCTATTATAATTTATACATTTATCTATGCATTACCTTCTCTTCTTTGACAAAATAAATATTGGCCTGGCTTTGAGATAATTCCATTATATTAAAAATAATGAGTAATATATATGTTGTACACAGGATCAAGCCATGAGGGAGACGACAAAATCCTGAACGGATCGGCAGATATTATTTACGCTTCCCCAGAGAGCCTAGTTGGCGATGCACAATTTCGAAGTTCTTTGCAGGCCTTAGATGTAGATGTTATTGTCATTGACGAGTTCCACACCATTGCAACATGGTAGGATACTTTGACTACAATAATATAAAATATATGTAATTTTAGATTTTCGCATTTCCGATATCACTTCCAGAATTGTTCACAGGTCACAATTTCCCCCTCTCTGTAACATTATATTCCTGAGCATTTGGAGACATGTAGATTGGTTTTAGTTAACTCCTAAAGTCTTTTAGGTTTTAACTGTTTTTGGTGAAGATTAAATTCAAGACAAGATAATTATCACAATTTTGGCTTCAGCCAGAGCTCCCATAAGGATATGGAATCAACACATTACAGAATACTGATAATAAACTTGTGTTTGAGAAATAGTTTAGTCATGACCATGTGAAGAAAAGCTGTAATAAGTTACCTTGTTTGAAATTTATGGATACTATTTAATATTGATTGTAGCCATTAGACATTAAGGTTGATCTCTCTAATGCCATTTCATTATTTACAGGGGACACGGATCAGATGGCACTGAAAAAGAAGCATTCAGGAAATGGTTTTCTAACATTGGAGAATTACGATCCTTATTTCCAAAAGCTTGTGTTCTGGCACTCAGTGCAACATGTACCTCCAAAATTCGGAAGAGAGTTTCAAAAGTTCTGTCTTTGAAGGACTCGACAGCAGTTATAAATATGTCACCAAACAAAGGTAATATAAAGATAGTCGTCTCAAAGATAAGCAATCAAATTGAGCTGGCAATGGCCTGGCTTATTGATGGCTTAACAGATCTAAAGAAGGACTTTCCAAAAACATTGATTTATTGTCATACGATACGAGATGTATCAAGGATTTATTCCTATCTCATTGATGAGCTACCCCAATTCTCAAGCCAAATACAAATGTTTCACTCTGTCACCCCAGATGACAAGAAGGCAAACATACTGGATGAACTAAAACAGGTGAATACTCATCTAAAACTAGTAATATGTACTACAGCACTTGGAATGGGTGTGGATGTGGTTGGTGTGCAGAGTCTTATTGTGTATGGAATACCAAGTACTGCTGTTGATCTCATACAAGAAATTGGTCGAGCTGGGCGGAATGGTGAGCCATCAGTTGCATTGTTGTTGTTCAACTCCTATCATCTTCGAAACACAGATCAAGACCTCAAGGATGTATACAGGGGGAGTGAATGCTACAGAATTGCCTTAATGAAGCTATTTCTGAAAGCAGAGGAAGTTGATAATCTCAAAAAGCAAACTGGAAATCACCAATGTTGTGAACTGTGTTCAAAAAAGTGTTCTTGTGGCAACTGCAGTTTCCTCATTCTTGAAAGATTATTTAGGGAAATGGACACAACAGTTTCCATAGTAGACATTGAATCGGAAGCCTCTGAAGAGAGCATCGCATCCACAGATGTGTACTACGAGTCTGATGATGAAGACTTATTAGACTCAAAAGATTCATCAGATTAGCAGATGAATATGAGAATTATTTATTCATTTTGTATGAATGATTAAATATTATCTACAGAGCTAAGACATTTGAAAAAATCAATGTTTTTGATTAATTGGTTAATGAGTTTATCATCATCAACATCCACTTGTCTGTGAACTAAACTTATTATCAGAACTCTTGTGGAATATTTACACCAATATTCAAGAAAAAGAACTTTGGTAGAAGGAAACACATGTACAGGCATAATTATTATACCCCTCAGATCATTATAAACACATTAAACCTTTTTATGTTTGTCTCAAAATGTAAATAACAAATTATAATTTGAATTATGCATTAGCATACAATTTACTTTGCAAGTGATCATTGTTAAAGTATACAGTTTTGAAAACTGAAAATGTCTACTAGGTTGATATCTCTTGGATATTTTTAGCACATTGATTTTATGGTGAATAAAATTTTGAATAAAAGACTAAAATGGAACTTTTTAATATTCAGCATAGTCATGGAGATAAGCACAGATGCAAATCTTCTTAACTATCCAATATCAACATCTGATTTTCATCAGGTAAATTCAGTAAGATCAAGGCAAAAGTGCCACAAAAATATAATGAACACATTTTATGGCATGGTCCTACTCACTGGGTCAAATATCTATAAATTAGAATCTGCATCAGGTCATGTTTCCGTACACAAGATTTCAGCTTTCTAAACCTTTGCTCATGGAGAAGATAAAATTGGTTTTAAGGTGTGGTCAATGTGCCATTAAAAAAAATGTTTTGATTGCACAGTAAGTTATGTCAAATAAAGATATTCTAGTTACCTTTTAAGGAAACTAAATAAAAACACAGGGGAATAATGAACATTTTACAACTATGTCATTGTGCTAAAGACAAACAATTTAGCATTTCACATCTTAATCTTACAAAGGTGATGTTGTAAAATTTTGAACAACTCGGCATTACTGGTTTCCTGGAGAGATTAAAGAATACTTTTTGATAAAAACCTGCCATGCCAAGATTTAAAAGAGGGTCAAAACCAAAAGTTAAAAAATTCCATATAATGAAGATGTTTCAGAGAAACAGCTGTGTATTACTTTTGAAGACATGCTTGCCGCATCCATATTTTAGAAGGAATATGATGTACAAAATTGTGCACTGTATACCCAAAACCTTTCAGTTTAACAAGGGCATCAATTTGTAATATAAATAGTTTTAAACTGACTGCACCTGAGTCCATATGTCCTTATTAATCTGAAAAGCTTAAAATCTGCAATATTTGACATTGTCACTTTAGTCTGCTATACCTCAACAGTCCACACTTTCACAATGACATCATTAATTACACAGCTGTGCTTCGCAGTCTTCTGAAAGGGAGCAGAGGTTTATGTCGGTGAATCATTTTAGCCAAGTTTGTTGCACTGTCTTCAAATGGGCTTCTGTCGGTGATGAGGTTTTTACAGTTTAAGGTACGTCCTGCGGAGAACTGTAGTGGCCTCAGCTCTTGCAGATCTTTTGCAACCTTAATAACATCTGCATGATAGTTTGGCAAATGGTGGAATCCTTTGCTGCCTCTCATGTTAGTCATTTGCTCAAAATGACGCACTGCCTGTGTGAGATGAGGATACTCTTTTGAGTGGAGAATAATGCTCTCTTTTGTCTTGTACCCTCCACATGCTACCTTGCTGTCTCGATTCAACATTTCAAGGTACTCGTCAAGGGCGATGTTTCTGTTTTTCCCCCCCTGAATGTTAACAGTCCTATTAGCCATGAGTCGTTCCGTTTGTTCCTTTGGGAGCATGCCAGATGTCAGAGCTGTGAGGTGGATTGAGCCTATGGTGTACTTGACTTTGTTTGTTCTGTTGTATAATGGCAACTCATATTTGGCTGACCTAACTGAGCGCTCTCCATCTGCCATGTCAACAGCTGTGTCCAGGTTCTTGTGTAAGGTCAGCATTTTGAACAAGCTTAGGACATAGTTCTGGACTTGATCATCTGTCTTACTCTTTGTCTTTTTCTTCGGCTTTTTGATCTGTACTCCATGGTGTTTTGATTCATGGGCTTGCAATGTTGCCACCCTTGCATAGGTTTTCTCGCAAAGATGACATTTGACACGTCCATCTACTAGTGTTGAACACCAATAATTTTCTGGATGATCAGGATCCTCCAAGATGTCTCGAACCTCTTGAAAGATGTCATCAGTGTTCTCAAAAAACCACTGTTTCAAAATTGCCTCAGACATGTCATCAAGCCATTTGATTTTGTCTGTAGAAGAGAAACCTTCAAAATTGTCAGGATATGTAATTTCTGTTGTGATTTCCTCGACTCCCGTGTGTTCTAAAAACATGACCAAACAGAGTGCATCCCAAATGATGTAGTACAGCATTTTGTATGGTCTGTAAGCATTTCTTACAGGTCCTTTGGCATTTCTCATGTTCAGCATGTTCCGATAGTAATGGACCGAGCCCTTTTCCTGTACACTTCTTGTGTCATAGGTAAGCTTGTGTATTGCCTGCAAATAAAAGGTTGAAATTAAAAAAGTTGACTTAAAATAATATTGTCAAACTAAAGGATATAATATTTTCACTGTTGAATTGGGATGAGTTAGGGGACCAACCTAATCTTGTCTTATAGACCATATAACCTTAACATTTACAAATGTCATTTGATAGATTGGCTCAGCTTGTATACTTCTTAAGAATAATTACAGTATATTCAAAGTAAGTCTGACAATAACTGTTCATAATATTCAGCTTTGCAATGTTGCATGTGTTACTTGCCTCTAAGAAATTCATCAGTCTATGAAAGTCTTCAGTTTTGGAGACAAAACCTTCAAGTCTGTCTTTAGGTGTTGAACCATTCTGCATTGCCTGTTGGGCACCCTGCACCCTCTCATCAGTAAGTCTATCACCTGAAAATATAAGATTAGAAGAAATCATCCTGGAAACTATTTACTTTTGATATTGATATTGATTTAAAAAACTTGATTAATCATCCACAATTTATTGCAACAGCAGATATGGCTTGTATGAATCAAACATTAACTATAAGGGATATCTATATTGTCGATGCTGCTACAATCTTATCGTCAAAATTAAATGAATCACAAGACTTTTGACATCACATACTTCCATGACACAGTTTACGGTCAAATGTCTTAATACTGAAGATGTCTCATAGCTTCACTGCCAAAGAAGGGCAGGAACTGAGGGTAGTTTGTATTATATAATATGTACTTACAAAATTGCAATTCACAGCAACTTGGCTTTTCAAACCTTATACTATGTCAGTAGAAAAATACAGCACTAAAGTTGAAAGTTACCTCCAAGAAAAACTGATTCCACTATGTCTCCGTCAGCAAATGGAACATAGTCATCTGTGAGTTGCGATAACAGCTTTATGACCTCCTGAGTCTTGTTTTCGTTGCAATCGAACAGTCCAATGGGATACTGCGGGTAGAGAAAGGAATAAATTAAAAACCTTTTACCTCATAAGTTTAACCATAATAATTCAGGGAAAACTATGTCTAATTGCTCAACACAACATGGTTTTGGCTTCTCTATTTCTTAAACAATGATATGAGTTTTGATTAAAAGGCTGACATAATCATAATATCTAAATTCAAATCTGTAAATGATTTTTAATGAAATTGAAACAGAAACATTTGCTACGGTAATCTTAAATCATTAATGATTTACACATGTCATGACTTTTATAACTATACCGGGACATAGAGAGGATCTAGGGGGAGTAGGATAAAGGATAGGCAATGAAAAACATCTGAAAAATAGAGACCTGCTTTGTCTTTTCTCCTGCATATTGGCTGTAACTGTGCTGAAGATGTTTAGGGTAGATCTTGTTGAATACTTTTCCAAGCTCAGGGTGATTAGACACCAAGGAAGTTGAGACAAGGAACTTCATTTCTTCCAGTAACTTCTTCTGCTCACTTTCTGAGGGGATGAAGACTTGTGTATCCAACTGACATGCTTCAAGTGGAGAGGAATAACCAGCATCAGGCTGTGGAACAACCCTGTCTACAACTGCATACATATTAAACAAATGTAGCGACAAAGTCTTTCTGTCTGACGTGCGGTATGATGGGAGGATATTTTTATCCCAATTGTCCCCAACAAGCTGATATTTCTGTTGACCTCCATCAGCCCAGGACTCCTTTAACTTCATGATTTCTTCACTGAGATTTATCTGCCATGATGCTAGCTTCTGATGAAGTGTCTTCGGGTGAAGTGTCAAACCAACATGGGCCAAACGCTGAATATCCTGTAAAGGAGGAAAATATAATTCAAAACACAGGAATAATACTCCTTTTTAATGCAAGGAAGATGAATTCCAAATAAAATATCAGTGTGGTTTAAGATGCAAACATTATTTTCCCCTAAGACTGCAAGATTTCCTTCTCTACAGGCAAAAACTCAAGGGCTGGTTATTAATCACTTTAAACGTAACATTAATTTTTCAATATTTTTTAATAATGTTGAAGCAATTTTTCTCAAATTAAGACATCAAAATCTGATCACATTCCTCTGATTGATATTGAGTAGTATGACTGACTCTTTAATGAATATAAATAATTTCTTGTTACAAGTACCTTCTGTGTGCATCCACCATGAGTCAAGATGAAACCAATGATATACTGTATGGCAGACATATCTTGGAAACGACCTTGAAGTGCTACAGCTGCTGTCATAACCAACTGTCTGAAAGTTTTACTCTGAGTTGGTATGGGATGATCACTGATAACTGATGCCAATACAGCTACAAGTGCTGGGCATTTGGACTTCAACTCCTCATGGAGGGCTTCAAATTGAAAATTCATCAAATCCTTGTGCGTTTTTTTCATCAAAAGAGATCCAGACGTCTTTTTACAGGCACTTTTGCATTGGGTGGCAATCACTTTTGAAGCACAGGTCACTGTATCTGTTGGATTAGATTCTGTCAGATGATCCAGCAACATCTTGTTCGTACAGTTCATACGCACCAGGCTCTTGCAGATTCCCTTTTGAGTTTCATCTTCAACAAAGGAACTCTTCTTGCCACTTGGATAGTAGACAGTGACCTGGTTTTATATACAAACATTTATTAGTCAGGTCATTGTTGTTAATTAAATTTGTCTCAACTTAAAAGCATAACATTATTGAATTTTTTCTTAATTGTTGAAACCTTTACACTTAAGCTTTAACAAAGTCTATGTATTTTTTTTTAAAATTAAAACAGAAAATAAATTCATTTTGAAAACATTTAACGAAATCAATAGAAGAAACCTTGTAACATTGCTCTCATTATTCATGAAACTTTCTGAATAAAAATTATAAATACTCACCATACAGGGTTAAAATGAAACTTTGAACTGAACAACATGCCAAAAACAAACAGTATCTGAAATAAGAAAAACATTCTTCAATCAACATCTTCAGAAGAACATATTTACCTGGTCATGGATGCAGTAGAGTCTCTGCTCATGGGGTTCTCAATTCAGCAACCTCTGAACTGGCTATTACTTTGGACCAAGCCATTTTTTGAAAAGGGATCAATATGAATATAAAATTTTTTTATGGGTTTCCAAGGACAAATTATATATTTAGTTCTTTACAATTTCTCATTGAATGTAGTGTAGTAGGAAAATTAGACTTAAATAAAAATTAGATAATGAGCCAATGAAGCTAAGTATCACAAACTCAGAAGTCTTGATTTCCTACTATAGTTAAAAATAGTTTCTAGTTGCATCCTAAAAATCATTTAACATGTACAATACTTTCTTAACATTTCTATCAAAAAATGTTATTAGTTTGAAGAAGAATAATTTTATACACCTGTCTGGCTTTAAGAAAGTGATCATAACAAAACATAACAAGGTAAATGTAAATATAACAACAACAACATCAACAACAACAACAACCGCTTACCCTTGACCTGCAATTGCGAATAAATCATTATAATGATCATTCCTACTTAAAAGAAAGTCTGATCTTTTTTACATTTAGATAATCATAATTATAGTCTTAATATTCATAAAACAAGCAAAATAGTGAACATTTCGGGGTTACAATTACAATGAATCACTTAAATTGTTTTATTGCTAATATATTTGATAACTTAAGAATAGTTACACTAACATTGTAATAATGACTGCAATTTATACATTTAGAATATCTAAAAAGGAAGGGTACATGTATATACTTTCTCTGGTAAAGTAAAGCAATGAACATGTGAGAACTTGTAATATTCTCAACAAGTTATGGTTAGTGAACGAACAGCATGCTATACATATCAATAACTTAAAATGACATACCTTCACTTCACCCGATGAAAGTTCTTTATCAAGCTTCCTGATAAAGTCTTGTCCTGGTTGACTTCCCTCTCTGAATAAAGATCGCCTCGTCCTGTCACTAACTTGCAAGGGATCATCTGATAAGAAATCCATATGATACATAAGAATTAAAAATGAATTATTCAAACTGCGAAATAATAAAACAAATTTAAAATAATTTTAAAAAATATGCCACGTAGTAAAATTTAAACGAGCTAGTTAAAACGTAATTAAAATAAAATTACCTTTTCTAGGTTGGGGAAGTGGTACACTCGATGCTGCTGGCTTTGGCAATATTTTCCGATTCATTATTTCTTTCAAAGACAATAGCTTCACTGGACTCTTCTTCACTATCGGAAGTAAGGCTTCTGTACGTACTGCCTTGGCAGTTTGTGTTTTGTGTGGGGAGGATGACATCCTCTTGCTGACAATCTGTCGCTTTGCAGGAGAGGGTAATGAAAGCATCATCTCCCTTACCGAGCTCCGGGACTTGGCAATACTGTCCCTCAAATTTTCTAGGTCATTTGTGAGTTTAATAGTTTTCTCGACATTAGCGAAACATTTCAGACAAACACCGTTGTTATTGGCACCCACGTCTTCATTCTCAAAAGGAACTACAAGCTTAATCTTTTCCACTCGTTCACCTACCAATCGCAGTTTCGATTTGGTGAATTTCTTAATTACTTCTTCGCCACCTTCTGACAACTGTTTTTGGATGAAGGAAAATCCACACAAGACACAAATATTGTCACGGTAGTAAATCTTCTTTGGGGTCGCAGACATGGCTTAATATCCGATTATCGTGAGCATTTGCATAGATTGTTTACTATCGCTTGACACAAACACACGGCCATTTTGCGTTCATTTCAGCTCGGGTTTTTTCGGGTGCATTCGGAAAAAGCTCGTTTTCCGAGATGCACTTATCGAATGTGGTACTTCGATTGTCAGTTCAACAGTTGCCGAAGGTTTTCCAGCCTCGATTCTTATTGGCTGGCACAAGGTCGCGGTCAAGGCCGTCTGACGGGGCTTTTACGGAGCCGTGGTCAGATCAAGAAACGTAGCGAGGTACGAGCGATTAGTTTCTGGCTGATTTCAATGAGATTGGGTAGTTGCCCTGCCTTCACTTGCGGGGGCATTGTTGTCAGGATTCTTGACAACAATAGGAATTGACGTCATCGATAATCTCGAACCAAATTGTTATTTTACATACAAATAAATTGGTTCGAGAGTATGTTATAAACGTTTGGCGTATGAAATTCTATGAATATTTCAAAAGTTGGTGTAATTTGCTTCAAACATAATTTTGTATTTGATGAGCATATGGTGGACAATTTGTTACGTTTTAAAAATTCAAAGACAACTTAATAAAATAACAAAAAGTTTCATTGTGAATCCTATGAGTTAGGAGCTTCAATTTTAGAGCGTGACATCAATCGTTGGTTGCACGCGCTGTGTTAGAGCTTTTTCACCTTGAAGCCTTCTGATGGCAGCGAGTATATTAGTGACGTCACGGAGCGGATACTCGCTGTCTGGAGCTAGGAACAGTCTATCTCCCGACTGTTACTAGTTTTCAACTACACTTGAAAAGAATCGGTAATAAAATGATCATTAAAAGCATAATCTTGTCGGGGTATTTCAACGTTTTTCAAGGGGAGATTCCAGTGCATATATGTTATTAGTACATTAGGATTATAACTTAACCCAGTTGAAACAAGTTTCTGGGGGTAAAGTTATGTTTGATTTAAACGTAAAAACTGGATAACCTCGGTAAAATAAAACAAGAATGAGAAGTCGGAATCCTTTCATCGGCGCCACAAATGTGAAAAGTTTTGCAACAGAATTGCAAGGCACTGTTGAGTACCCTTATCACAAATCAGTTGTAAATGTGGTGGTATTCTATTCATGCTTTAATATAAATTATGTGGATACTGGCGTGTTTTTATTGTTGAGGTACGAGTTTGATTTGGGGACGATTTCCCGGTTTGGACGAGTTTGTTTTGGATACGAATCCACACAGTCCGTGAGGTGAACTATTTTTCCGGGCTCTTCCTTTATTATCTGCTGTGAATTGATTTTACGAAACGTCGATTTAATATAAATTTCTAAAGAAATGAATTATCTTGAAATAATATTGTAAATAGATTGTGATTAGTATCGTGATGTTTTATATTAAAAATATTTTAAAATGAATAATGCATATGGTTTCTCTCCGGATTATAAAAGGATTTCCTGTTCAGGCGGAACTTCCGGCCACGTTGAGGATCGCCATTTTCCAACAACAAGCCGGCGAATACACGTTTACACACATTTCTGTCGTGTTTTTCACTTTCAGGAGTTGCTTCTGTCAATATGGAGTATCTTACAATGATATCCATGCTCGTTTTGGTGTTACTGAAGCTTGCAATGGGTACAGAATTGACCTTTGAACTTCCTGACAATGAACACCAATGTTTCTTTGAGAAGATTGACAAGGGTACAAAATGCACACTCGAATTTCAGGTAAAAGTCACGAATTATGCAGTTTTGAATGAATATGTCATAATTTTTTAGAAGCTGTTGTTTAAGAAATTATTCAAGCTTTATTTTTTGTGATATTTTGCTTTCATTTTGGGACTAATGTATTTGAATAAGAAACCAATTATTCAACAGCTGTTTGTTTTATTAAGCTGTCATTTCATTGTTGGTTAAAATGTATAAGAAAATGTAATGATTCAAATTCAAAATAGATATATTTTAAAGAAATATTTTTTAAAATTAATGTTAAAGTTATTTAATTTTATACATGCACATGTATTTATTTTAAAGGTGTGACAGCTAGCGGTTGCATATCTAATAGCCAAAGATTTATCTTTCCATCCGTGTGTCCTAGGAAGGAACATGTTTCATTTTTATTGACTAAGAATTAAAATTCCTTCCCGATTAAAAATTGCAGTCATCCCATATAAACCGAGGTTTAGCTTATCTGAACAAATGTAGTAATATTCATAGATTTATATGATGGTTGAATGTTTAAATGAAAAGTTGAATTGATAATTAAAATGTAGAAAAACTATTTTGTATCATATATGTCATAAAACACATCTCTTCATCAGTCTGATTAAACACGGCCATGGTCAAAGGAATGATAGTTTCAAAATGGTATATCGGTATACAGAAAGAAGACGATATGTACCAGTACACTCTTCTGAAAGTATCCAATATATCGGGGGTTTTAATGTTAACAATTTCTGAGTAAAATTGCAGAAAAACGTTTAAAAAAAGTATGTGATGTCTAAACTCGCAAAGTTAAGATAGCACAGACATGTTAAAAGTCCGAAAGCAGTATCTGAATTATCTCTCTTTACAAAAGGTCAGGTCGGTTGAGTATCTATCGCTGTTTTGATTGCTGTTATTTAGTCAAGAGAGCATGGAAAAACTAAAGTATGAAAAGTACCAATACATTACAATACGTATTGCAATATGCTCTTCTATATCGCAATATATTGCAATACAGAAATGAGGAGCAATATCCATCCTTACTCTGCAGAGATTCAATTGTGTTCTATCGGCAAGGATTGGGAACATCAGGGCCATGGGACATTTTGCACATTTGATGGAAAAATAGCCTAATGAAATTACAAATATTACTATTGCTACATTAAAAAATCGACCATTCAAAATTCCATAAATGCTCAAAAGCCCTGAAAATGGCCCATTGACAAGGATGCCGCTGAAGAAATCCCTGTTTTTATTATCTCCACTCGACTGACTATACTGGCACATATAATGTAACCAGTTTAGTACTGACAAAACATAGTCAATATCGTACCAATCACATAATTGTGTTTTAAAGCAAGTAAGCAGTAGTCAAATTGAAAGAATGGTTCACAGACTTACTTGCCCTTTGCTACTGAAACTGAAGGAAAGTAGATGATTGGTTAGTTGAGCTCACGTCAGAACATGCAACTATTGTGGCTGTGGTCAGACCGAGAGAAGATGAAACCCTTGATGAAACTAACCTATTTTTCCTTTCAGCATTAAGCTTTATATAATAAACAGTATAATAATCATAACAAATAAACCTCTCCTACAACTACTCATTTTCATTATTCATCAAAATAGATTGAATTTAACAGGTAATAACTGGTGGACAATATGACGTTGATATGGAGCTCATGGCCCCAAACGGCCAGATCTTGTATAAAGACGTGAAGAAGCAGTATGACAGCTTCACGTGGACAACAGATCTCGGCGGAATATACAAGTTCTGCTTCAGTAACGAGTTCTCCACCTTCTCGCATAAAGTCGTCTACTTTGATCTCGAGGTCGGCGAGGAGAAGCCCATCCTTGAAGATAGCAATGCCCATGCAACAGCTATGACCCTGGTAAGTTGTCTCCCTTTAGCTTTTCATTTCCAACATTTTCATCATCATTCAGAGTTGTTTTTAACTGGTCAGGTAAGAGCCTATGACCAATTCTTATCATGTGGGACCAATGGTACAGGTATTCTTATCCTAAATATTTTATCCTCGCAGTAGATGAGAGTTAGTATGTTTTGTGTGTTGTGTGATATCTACTTGAAAGCCAGTGTGTTACTAACTATATATTTGTTCATAGTTATAAAATCACTAAGTCTTGCTTGCAAATTTGACAAATATTGGTATTATAGACACACTTATTGATCAGTTTTTATTTCTCACCACATCTCTTTAACCTTTGTTTCAAAACATTAGCCCTTTAACCCCCAATAAACCAGACTGTCACATGATTTCAGGTCATTACAGGCAAAATGGTTAACTACATATTTTCTATGCTTTTAAAAATCACTAAGTCTTTCTTTCAAATCCACAAATAACCTGGAAATAACTTTGGTTTTTACATAAATTAATATATATTTTCTCACTTTATCTCATTAACCTTTCGGAAAAGTCAATCATTCGCTTTAGGTTAGCTTTTCTTTTCATGTCAATGAAATCTAATCGAAATATGACATAATATTGTATTTCCCTTTCATAAGTTCAAACATGGAAGATTAATGTTGTTTCAATTCAAACTTGGGAAACAACTTGCATTCAGTCCCAATGTAAACAATATGTCACAATTACAAATTTACAACAACATTCTGGCATACTTAATAAAGATTTACTAGATATGTGTAAATGTATACCTAACTAAAATATTTCAAACAAAATCATTTAATTAACAACCGTGTAGGTACTCTTTCAAATCTTGATGAGTTGAAACTTGAAAATATTTCTATCTAGTTGGTGGTTTGATTTACAATACAAAAAAGTGTTTTATTGTAGTTTGTATTTTCAAATCTATAGAAACCAAGGTTATAGCTTTGATTTTGCGAAAGCATGGGCCTCCCCTCGGAGATAGTAGGGTTTGTGAATAGTAGGTTTGTGACAATACAGGCAGGACAAGAGCATGGTGTATGATAAATGAAATGTTCATTTTGGGTTGGTTTATACTTATATTCTGCAACTAATTCACTCTGAAGCATTGTCCAAAGAACATTTTTATTAGTTAATCCATTTTGAAAGAAAATTTGAGTGGCATATCTGTAGAAGGATTAAGCTCTTGCGCCACAACATGGAATCATTTCTTCAAAATTTAAACATATCCCAGAATTTTACTATATTTTGAAAGATTTTTAAAAATGAAATTTAAGACATTTATAGAAGATTATGAAACTTGAGGAATTGTGTGTAAAACTACAAATAGTCAAATCGTGACATCCAAACTTTTGATTTGAAATTTCTATCTTTGGACTCTGCTTTTTTGAAATTTCTTTTTCTGCATGCACCCTCTTATTGTTGAATTTAACCTTTAACCCTCTGGATTGTTTTCAGGTTCCTAACAAAATTATATTAAAACAATAAATGACAATGTTTTAAAGAAGTTAACGACTCAAACAATCAAATGTGCAAGAAAATAGTTTTGTGTCAATGTTAATACTACATACTATTGTCATATTTAAAAGAACAATTTTGGCAGTGGTTAGTCAGGGATTAGGACAAGTAGGGACCATTTTGCACATAAGATAAAGAGGCCATAGGCAATTTTTCTCATTGGATGAAACAATGGCCCATTGAAATCAGAAATTTTACTAGTGCTACAAAGTAGAATGGCCCATTTCGAAAATGACCAAAAGCCTAAAAAATGGTCCTTAGTCAAAGGTGTATTTCCCAATCCCTGTTTGTAACTTCTAAATGCCTTTCCAAAAGTTCTATCGTCCCCTTTCCTTACTATTGTTGAACATTTTTTTGCAATGCATTAAAGTTTAAATGAATTGCATTTTGTTATCCCCACACCCCATTTCATGAAGAATAAGCATGTACTTTATAACCAATCAAATGTCCTCAGCTCGGTATTTCTCTATACAAATGAAACTAGGTATCGAATCAAGTGAAGAGTATAATCACATGCTAACACTGCTTTCCCCCCATACCTTATCTTTCTCTTCAGTTTAATCTCTAATAAACTAACAGTCGACAATCCTTGGTATAATTGGCGTTTGCCATTCTCTCCCAACAGAGGTAGCTCCGTCATAAATTTCTATACAACCTCTGTCTTATTTGAAGTTTTCTTGTGAACGAAATGTAAAACGCTGATTGGATGCAATCAAAGTTAGTTGTGCAATCAGCGACGCCGTTTCAAAAGTTATCATTCAAATCGCCTGGGTTATTTCCGTAAGCTTCCCAAAAGCTGAAGTTTATTCGAATATGCATTTTGCACTTTTAGTCGTCTTTACAGAACACAAACGCCTCATTTTCCGACTGTTTCATTGCACAGGTGTGTGTGACAACAAATTTGTTATTCATGCATTGGTTGTTTTCATTGGCTGAAAGTCCCGCTAGGGGAAAGTGCCGGAAGACCTAGAAACATTGGTATAAAGACAGAGGTTGTATAGAAATTTATGACGGAGTTACCTCTGTTGGGAGAGAATGGGCGTTTGCATGAAAATAGAAATATTTCAATTGAGGACCAAATATCCCATCAAAGCATAGCCATTCTGAGTCTGGTAGTTAGTTTATTTTGAATTAACTTGGCCGGTGATTATAGTGGTACTCAAAGCATCATTTAAAAAATATCTGTACAACAATTAAGCTGTTATGATATATATTGTATCAAGATTCTTGATACTTAATCTGACGTTATACCAATCATGATACAGTCTCTGTATCACTTTAAAATTGTTTATTTTGCCTAAAAATTCAATGTGTATGTCAAAAATTATTCTTTCTTTTTATAAAAAAATGTGTGACATATAATGGTAAACATCGTATCATAGAATGTCGTATCTTTACACCTCAAATATCAATTTACTAATTTTCAAGGTAGGGGGTTTCACTGTGGGGAAGTGTTTATGGATGATATATTTTTAAGAATTAAAAAAGGGGAGGTTGCAACACCCTTAACACGATTCCTCCTTACCCTCTCGCCACTCTTACCCTCTCGAAAATATGGACATGAATATCCCTGATTTATGTTAACATTAGTGTTAAATAGTTATTTTAGTTGAATTAAAAAAAAAAAGAATTCTTAGTTATTTAATCTGTTCTTTTGTTTTGAAGTTTAAGTTGATTTATTCATTCTGAAGATTTAAAAATTGTCGTCGTTTTCCATTCAGTTTGCATATTAAGATAGACTGGAGGAAAGGGTGATCTTTGCAAATCCCTTGCCATTGACTCGTATCTCCCACAATGGACCTGCAATAACAGAATGGCTCTCTTACTACTGTAGTGATAGTTTCGATGCAAAATGAATTACCACATTTGACATATTAGCGCCTTGGGTGCTTGGAAAAGGGGGGCATTTATAAAAGTTGCTTGGCATAGAATTCACTGGAATTATCTGAACTATCCGAAATAATTCCGAATTGATTAATGTTTTCTATTTTCCCTTGACACTACATGGAAACTAAATACAGTGAAGTACATTCAAGAGGTTTACCTGAATAAGAGAAGAAAGGGCAAGACTCGTATGTTTTCAAGGAAATTGTCTAGGTTTATCACGTAGATGCTCAATTATTTTCTCAATTATGTGAAGGGGGATTCAATTTTAGGCAAGGGTTGCTCCTTAGGAGAGGGCGCTAATTGTGTCGAATATGGTATCTGTGAACTCAATACCCAAGAGCACCTAAACTCAAATGATTCAAGGAATGTTACATCCATGAAACCAACTGATATGAGATGATTAGGCTCCAATCCATTTTAACTTGCAAACTGAACTTTTTCCTGTTTTCATGGTAACGGTCTGTCTCCAAGGTGATATTGGGTGAATTGCCTTTTGGTTCGCTGTACATTCACAATGTGATCTATATTTTCTTGACTTCTTGACAATTTGAATTTTTTTTGAAAGTTTTGCTTATATTATCTGCAGGCATAAGGGAGGTAAATACATCTTTCAAAACATCCCCTTGCCTCCAGGGTAAAGGATAATTAAATGATAATTCTTTAATATGTACAGCACACCAAAGACAAAGTTAACTATATGTCTACCAAGTTCATCCTTATTTTCTGTGTTTGATATCTCAAGACTAGCTGGAAATTTTCTCAAAAAACCTTCGTCACTTTAATAGCTAGTGACGAATATACTTTTAATTATATGCAAAATTTCTGTTAAAAGCTATTTCTTTGAAAATAATTTTTCAATCAGAATATTCAACATCATGATCATATGAACTTGTAAAATTGAATTTAAAAAAAACAACAATTTTTTTATCTTTCATGATGGAGGTAACAAACACAGACAATTTGATGACCAAACCTTTTACCCCTGGTTGTGTTTGCCTTCAAAAATGTTCTGCTTGTATGTGTCCCCACACCAGATGCGACCAGTCGTATTTGGGCGTGGATAGTTACACGATCCTTATTTCCTTTCTAGATGGAAACTTCGGCAGTAGACATCCACGAAGGACTGAAAACTGTCGTAGATTATCAGACTCATTTTCGACTGAGGGAGACCCAGGGTCGAGCGTTTGCCGAAGATCTTAACGAGCGAGTCATGTTCTGGTCAATCGGGGAGTCGATCATTATTGTTATCATCGGAATCGGACAAATTCTAGTGCTGAGAAGCTTCTTTACGGACAAACATAAGACCCCAACATTCACATGATTCTTGCAGCACTTAGGATGTTATATATTTTATAGCTTTTGAATCAACCTAGGTATATCAAATGCAGAAATTGAAGATTTAAAACTTGCTGTATGGCTCTGGTTTCTAAGCTCTTTTAGTTTGTAAGGTCATTAAAAGGGTAGGTCTTACATTTAGCCTCACAGATTTAAGGTACTAAATTTCAAGGGGGGTGATTTTGGAAAGTTTCTTAGTGCTAAGATAGTCATTGGTCAATGTTAATTGATGGTATTTAAGACTATCTTAGTGCTAAGAGAGACTAAAAGTTGGGCCCTGAAGTTTTGGTGTATTGTCAACTTAAAATTTATTTTAATTGATTTGTGCTTTTTGAAAAATTGTTGAGGTGCTGAATTTTAAAGAGTCACTTGGCTTATTGCACTCAGGTTCCGGTCTCAGCCCGGTAGATCACTTGTGACTTATTGCTAAAAGAACTTTATACATGGCCCTATTCGAACTCTGAGCAGATCGGTTTGAGATTATTGCATTTGTAGAAATATTTTTGCTTGAAAAGAGCTAATAGAAAAATTAAGATGACAAATTTGTTTATCCTTAGGCTATGTAATCAGTTTGATGATAAATAGGTTTTGGTAAGAAGTTTCTCCTGAAATAACTGTAAAATATCAGTTGAATTTTTGTAACAAATTATTTATTTTCTTTATGAAATTAACAGAAAAAGTCTTGTAAATGTTTTTGTATTTGTGTAATTATGTGCCCATGGACATGCCATTGGTTTGCTTTTTGACACCAGGATGTTGATTATCATAATCAATTAATATTTTAATTATTAAATGGTTAGTAATTATGAAAGTGTTGTTAAATCATGTACAAACAAGATTTAGTCTTTGACAGTGTTGGGATTTCAAATGAGACTTTTGTTAAGTTACTGATTTTCATATCTTAACTTTTCAATATTTCATATTGTATTCAAACAATATTTTTTTTGGTTTTATTCCCTGTTGAAACAATAATGTATTGAATTGTTTACAGAGTTAATTTAACATATCCAATTCAATCTGATTTCTGTTATTGTCTGGTGGTCATAGCAACTAAATGACTTGTTAGGGCTGGTGTAAATATTGAAGGAGATTTTATTTTGTATTATTACGATCATCATTCAGTGTGTGTGTGTTATCATTGTCTATTAACATGCATGTTTACATGAAGGCTTGATAGGGGTATCAATGTATTATTGTGAAAAAATTTGCCTCAAGATTTAATAAATACTCTGTACCAATTTTTGTAAATATATTAAGCCTGACAAGGTAAATATATAACTTTTTCTTGAATTTCATTCATAGTGTTAAGTTTCTTTTGTCAGAGATCAAATTCTGTTAGTAATTTAGTCAATTCATATCTTGAATTTTATCTGGAATCCAAGGTAAGGATAGATTTATAATTAAATCATATATTTTAGAATATGAAAGTGTCAGCAAGGAAAAAAAGGGAATTTTGGCTTTAAAAAAGTGTTGAAATTATCAAAGCAGAAAGTAGAAAACCTGACTATTTAGAATTATGAGTTTGACAGAACATTTTCATTTAGTTCCCAACTAGAATGTTCATGCATGACAACTTCAACATTCTAAGGAAACCTCTAGATAGTTTTGAAAATATTATACTTCTACTCTAAAAAGAGTCTGGTGCTCATGGATAAATAAATCTTGGTTGATAAGGGATTGTTATCACTATCTGGAGGGGTGGGATAGCGCAGTGGTTAGCGCGTTCGGCTTCGGATCAAGGTTCGAATCCCATCAGGGGCTCGGCAACTTTGTCTGCAGTAGAGAACTGTTCTACACACAGTCAGGGGTGGGTGCACTGCTACACTGAATATCAGCGCAGTACCACCAATGGTTCGCTAGTTCCAGCCGATGCTCGCAGGCTTCACAGCAATGCATAGCCACAATGGTGTTGCTGGCTTTCTCCCTGCAATAATACTAGCAGCCGCGATATAAGTGAAATACTCTTGAAAGCGGCGTTAAACACCAACTCACCTCACTCACCTCACTATCTGGAAGGAAAACATAAAACAAGAATCATTTTCAGTTCAAATTCAATATGTACATAGGTCATATTCTGATGATCACATGTTTTTTTTGTAGTATCATCCTAGGACAATAATAACACCATGTTTAAATCAAATACTGAGTGTTTGAAGTAGTCTACCGTTTACTTTGTAAAGTTTATTTACTTGGAATCTGTGGATGAATGTTCATGTGCGAAAGTGTCAAATAAAAATTCTTTTTGTCTTTGATTGTAAATCCTGATGAGATGCTGAATTTCCGGAAAGAGCAGAGATCTTGACCTCCGTGTAGATACAAGGAATTCCAAACACGTGATATGTGAATCTGTGGTATCACTTCCATTTGAAATGTTGGATGAATGTATTGTAAAAAGGTTTTAAATGCATAAATGTGTGGAAAAACTATGTGGTCTGTTTTTAATTGTTCAACAGGACGTGTTGTTGAGAAGAAGATCTTCCAATATCTTTGCATCAATTGTATGGCAACCCGCTTTTTTGATCATCAGACCTTAAAGGTCGGATGGGATTATTGAATGGCCAACTTCTAAACTTTTCAATTTTTTACTTATGCTCGAAGTTCTGCACCCCCAAAGCTGAAAATTTGTTGTAATGTACCTAGCACTTATGTGATCCAAATTTGTAAATTTAGGACTGACCCCCCTTCCCCCTCCCCCCACAACCCCCTCAAATATAAGCATGGCAGGCATTTTCCCTTAAATCTCCACTGAAACCAATATGCATAGGAGGCAAAAATTTTAAGAGTAACATTTTTTATATGGATACTCAAATTTGTAAATTTAATGATGACGCCCCTTCAAATATTAACATGGCAAAGGGGCCATCCTCAAATGTTAGTTCATTTGACCATTCTCCAGTAACTACTGATGCTAGGAATCTTAAGTTTTGAAAATATCATGGTTGTGGTATGGAGCCTAAGATGTGTTAATTCATTGTCCTACCCCAATGAATAAGGCCTGTCAGGTCTGAAACCTTAGGGTGGTTAACCAAACCAACACCAGTTTGCAGAGAAAGCCAAGATTTTCAAAACAACAACATTGTTAAGTGGAGACCAAAATATTTAGATTTGTTGAGGCAGATTGTCAGTCCTTTCTCTCACAGAAATATTTAACATGTGTATGGCACATGAAAGAAAATAAAAAATCTTAATTATGTGCACATCATAATCAATATTTCTTCATCCTTCTTCTTTACAAATGTGGCAGCAAAATTGATACAGAAATTCCTTTTGAGATGACTCGCCACTAATTGCTGAAATATTGCTCAAGCAGCGTTAAACAACTCACTCACTCTTTTTGAGATGCAATGATGGTCAACTGATGTTTTGATGGTCGTTTGGAAAATTGTATATAAAGTTTCAGAACATGCTTGAGAAAATTCTTTAGAAATAGATTGGGTTTTGAATAGGTGAAGCTGAAAGGGTGAAGTGGAGCACAGTGGTTTGTGACTCACCAGCCTCTTGCCCCAAAAGCCAGGGGTTCAAATCCCGTTGGTGGCACCAAATATTTGTCACCTGGGTCTAATACTTTGTTATGTCCCCGGGCATGGCATTAAGTCCAAAATGCACTCAGTTCACCCAGCTGTTAAACTGGGAACCTGAAGACAGGATGCGTTCACTTATTGAACCAAATACCTACTTTGAAAGAGCAGGTACCCGCAACTGTAAAATATCACCTTAATTTATTATATTTCATATTTTAATCAGTGTCTGCTTAACAGTTTAATTTCATTGAATGATGATTTAAAGAAAATAAAATTATATGGTGCTGGCACCCTCATCCTTTTCTAAACTACGTGCCGGAGATACTCTACTGAAATGAGTTCTATATTTTCAGTGCTGGAAAGTCATTTATAAGTACACTTTACTGCAAGATAAAGTCAAAAACATCTCAAAATTATACACGACTATTTATAATTGTACACCCTGTCTAACGGTGTGGATACACAACCATTGTCTTGTAGATGGACACGTACGCCTATTCGGTTCATGAAACCCTCCAGTCCGTCTCCAGCCAGCAGAACCACTTCAAGCTGCGTGAGACAACCGGCCGAGTGTTTGCAGAATCTCTTCATCACGGAGTGGCCATGTGGTCTATCGGTCAGACTGTGGTCATCCTCCTGATCGGGATCGGTCAAGTGTTCGTCCTCCGCAGTTTCTTCACCGATAAGAAGTCCTCCATGAATGTCACTTCATAAAACTTAAGCTTTTTTCTTGGATGTAGATCCAAAGTATTCCAATGTATATAAGTTTTATTTTTAAATTTCAATGCTTTATTGATGAACATTTTCTTCATCTTTCTGATCAAAGTCATTTATGGAATTTTTTTCAAATATATATTTTTTGTAAAGTTATCAAATAGCACACTTGTTTGTTTCCATCTTGAAATTTCTTTGATAGTTCTCTTGAAAAAAATTCTTGATCATTCATATTTGAAATATATCCATCTTGACTTAGAAAATTACAAAAATATATATAGAATAATCTGGATCTGACTCAGAGGTACCAGTCATATCATTTCTTTACTCAGACCTTTCCTTCATTGTAAATCAAAATAATCAAAATATTCACTTGCTTAATGAACATTGAGTAATACATTTCTATATATTAACCATATGGTGACATTTTTTCAATATGAGCACACATACACATATCACTTTTGCCTAGCAATGATTGTTGAAGCATCAGTTACTGTATTTAGTCGTCTGTGACATCATAAAATTTGTTTGTGATGTCATTGTAGCTGGCCAATGCCAGTGAAGCAGACGGTTTTCTGAATATTTTCATGCGTTTTAGATTGAATAGAATCGGTAATAAAGAAATTATTACGCTCAGAAGTGTGTCATATGACCTTTATGAAACAAATTTGAATTTCTCTAAAACCCTCGCTCTCGCTCAGGTAATACAAAATTTCACTTTTGTTTCGTAAAAGTCATATGACACACTTATCCAGGTAATAATCTATATATATAATGAACAGCTTAGCTGATTATACAACTACACATCTTAGGGACCTAATTATTGCTTCCTCATCATCTGGCACGAATATTTCTAGCTGACCTAATTGTTGTTTCAGGCCAAGGGTGGCTGACCAGGAATAACAGTTAAATCAAATTCGTTTTGCATCTGATCAAATAACAAGGTTAAAAATCAACCTGACGGAAGTGGAAAGTTTTTTTTATCCACAGATTTTGGCTCAGGGCTTTTTGGCAACATGAGGAAATCGCTGCTACATGATTCCAGGTTCTCAATTATATTTTGATTAAATCAAACTTAGAAATCGAAGATTACTAACATTTCTCATCAAAATGAATTAAATATATCGGTCATACAGTTAGATAAAGAAATAGCAGGTAAAAAATATTGTTTTAGGAAAATGAAACTTGAAATGAATTTTTGTTGTTAGTTTTGTAATTCTAGATTTGTCCATTGCTAGTTACTCGTTTAATCAAAAAAGCAATAAAGCTTTTAATACAAATATTGATAATTTATTAAAATTTTGTTTTTATTAATTTGTCTGCATTATGTAGAGTCACTGGGTAGATGTAGATAGGAGGGGGAGTAAAAAAGTTATTTGTAGTTTAAAGTGGCAGTAGCATGTTTTGGTAGATTTAATTCTCTCAATTTTCCCATTCAATTATGCCTAATGTGTTATCTTTGAGGGTCAAAACAGCTCATTACTCGAGAATGTACCAAACAAAAACCACTGTCGACCATTTTTAGATAATACCTTTAATCATTTGAGGTAGGGAAATGGATTTGCATAGCTTAACTAATCATTGTTTTTTTTAAACTGTTATTTATTTAATACATTGTCTTGCATTTTCGTGCATTCCCTATTTTAATCTGAAAAACGTGCTACTGCCTTTTATTAGGCTTTTGTTATCAATATCATCTCTGTACTGGGAAATAAATGTCATTTTTAAGTGTTAAAACGAATTTATAGGCATTTTTCATCATTAAAGATGGCAAACTGACGGTCCAGTCTTAAACGTTTCACACATTTGGGTCGTTTTTGTACTAGTCACTGATTGGTTAAAAGATAGCTAGCACAAAGTTGCTTTTGATTAGCTGTCTCCAACTTTCCCCCAGGATCGTTTCGGTAGTTTATTCGTCAATTATTGGGTGCAAAGTATCCAATCAATAGCTTGCTGTTATTAAAAAAAACAATATCAATGAATCTTAATTTATCGTGACTTTTAATACTTTGAGATTTCTGTAAGATTTTCAATTCTCGATTCAGCATTAGATACCCAACCATTGCAATGTGGGAATGTATACACCTGGAGGAAAGTATTACAACACCAAGTATTACTTGTTTTCTTGTTATGTTCATAGCTTTACAGATAATGGCATTGCAAATACTGAATGGACCGATGGACCCTCAGACAATAACAAAATTTAAAGGGATAAACCTGATACAATACCCAAAAGGTTGTTAAGTTTTGTGTATCAAGACATGGTTTAACCTAAAACAAACACTTTGAAATGATTAAATTCTGTATCAATCAAATATCAATATTTTCTATGACGAGGTTTTTAAAATGGAGGTGTTGCATTACTTTTTTCCAAGTGTACACATATGACTAAAGCACATACAGCAGTGTCTCTTTAAATGAACATCATATCACGTCATATGCTGAAATCCAAGAAAACCTTGTGAAACGGGAGAATTATGAATAATATGTCAAAGCATGTTGTATGTTGTAACGAAAAAAAGGAAAGTTTGTGAGAAACTTGCCTTAACCAGAGTGGCTGGATCAAGCTGCATCTCATTTCTGTGTAACTTTTGAGTTAAATGTCTTGTACATAAATAAAATAATTCTCAGCTTAAATAATTTTCTTTTCTTTTCGTTTCGTCGTCAGATTAAAACAGTTCGAAAAACATCGGGAGGGAGATAACTCGCCGATTTTTCATTTGTTTCCTATTATCAATATAGCAAGGTAGACTTTAGACAGCAGGGCTCGTCGTAGAAATATTAATTTTAGTACTATCAATAGTCGTCATAGAAATGCTTGTATGATTGCCTGTGATTTATATACTCCATCAGTGGAACAGACCCGCTTTAATAATAATGATAATGATAATAATAATAATAATAATGATAATGATAATAAAAATAATGATAATAATAATAATAATAATAATGAGAATGAGAATGATAATAATGATAATGATAATAATAATGATAATAATAATAATAATAATGATAATAGTTCATTTATAACGCGCATGACTCCATGAAAGGTTCACAAGTCAAGAGTTCACTCATCACAAAATGTTCGGCTATACAGATGTGTTTTCAGTCTGGATTTAAACAAGTTTAAAGTGTCAAAGAATTTTACGTCTGTTGCCAATTGATTCAACTCTTTTGCCGCTGCATATGAAAATGAACTATATCAATCTACTGAAGTGAGAACTTGATATTTAATTTGTCCTGAGTAAAGGAAAGTCAACTACTCATCACAACTCAAATGTGTCGTCATGAACTGTGGTTTGACGTACAGACGTACATAACCATGTCTTGGCGAAATTACAATGATATCAGTCGATTCTTGACATAAACCATTTCATCTGGTCTCGAGAGGAAGAAAACTAACATATTTTCTGCCTTATTGGATGATAAGAAAATGGTGTTTTGTCAAGAAAAGACAGATATGATAATGTACAATATAATAGTTATCTTATTGATATTTAGTGAAGCGATTTTATTGTATTGTGACGTCATCATTATCACCCTCATTTGTCGGATTTTTTCAAATCCAATCAGGTATGAGTTTCCTTTATCATAATTATTACGGAAGAGGAAAGTCTCAAAAGACATTTTTGGGGAAATAATTTTCACACGTTTGTTATGTCGCTGTCTGATGTTCTAGGCACAACTGATGCATCAAACTAATGAATAGTTTAGCCCGTAGTGAAGAGATCCCTTTTGCGAGTTGACACTCTGAAAGCACAAAGAGAGACACTAGTCCTGAGGGTTAGAGCGGTCCTGAGTGCAAAATTGTGTCCTCTAATTGTGACTGTTGATCCATATAAGGAACTCACAGGAGATAAAAAAAACAACCCATTCCAGATGTTGGGCGTAATTCAAGATGGCTATTTAGATGGCCGCCGCACCCTTTAACGAATATAACTCCGTCTGAAACTGTCCTGAAGATTTGTGGTTTTACCTAAATTTTTTGGGTCATCTATTGATGGCATTTTCAGGTTTAAAAAACCAGCAGGTAATGGGAAGTTTCAAGATTGCCACCGCAACGGCGGTCCCGCCCTTTCAGCTCGCCTATTTGAGTTCATAACTGAACAAGGAGAAAAAAGCTTTGTGTCATTCTAAGGTTTTATGTTTCAGAGGACAGCGCCTCTAGTTCAGGGGACAGCTTTTCTTGTTCAGAGGACAGCGCCTCTAGTTCAGGGGACAGCTTTTCTTGTTCAGAGGACAGCGCCTCTAGTTCAGGGGACAGCTTTTCTTGTTCAGAGGTGTAACATAGTCATGTTATGGCTGCAAATCCCATTTACCAAAGAAGCTTAAGTGATAATCAACAAGCTGATAAGTTGTCAGAGTGATAAGTGATTTCAACCCCTACTGTTGTTAGCTACTGTATATATGTTCATGTATAAATAACCACAATATACATAGTAGAGCAGAACCACCCCAGGTACAGCTCGAGTCAAGCCGTTCTACGACCACGGGCCTGGAGAAGAAGAAGAAACCTCACATATTGTTATCATCATTATCCCAGATTGTTATCATCATTAAAGCCGGTCTTCCGACCAGAAAACTCCTACTGCTTTTGTTGAATCTACGAAGTGTGCTGATTGTGCTACACAGGGGATCCTTTTGGTGCCGTGACCCGGATTCAACAATACAGCAAGGCATCTGGTGGCTGGTAAGTACCGACTGTTCGTTGACCTTCTCCTCTTCATCTCTTCTTCTCCAGGCCAAATAAGGTGTTTGTAGTAACTATTAAATAGCTTTAAGTATATATCAAATAGGAGCAAGGCAGGACTAGAGCAGAACAAAAAAAAAAAGGTTTAGGATAAAATGGCAGAAGCTTTAGAATCAGTGTTCCAACAGGTTGCCTATCAACTTAGTAATCTACCCGAGTCTATTGCTTCAGGTATGGCCCCCTTCAGCAACTCTTTACAGGAAAATATGTCTAAGATAAGTCATACACTAGGTAACCAGGGGCTATTACAATCCATTAAACCATTTGATGGGGAGGCGTCAAAATTCAAGGAATGGATTAAGGCAATAGATAAATATTCCAGCTTGACTAACGTAACAGAGGGTGAGAAAATTCGAATCGCCTATCAGACAAGTAGAGGACCAGTTAGTGACTTCCTGCAGAGATACCTAGAGCAGAATAAAGACCCGAAATGGGACAATGTTAGAGTCGATCTAGCATCTCGATTTGCAGAAGTCACTGATAAGCATCATGCGTTTGCCCTCTTACAGAAGATAAGACAAAAAGATGGGGAGGCGATTCAAATTTTCTCAGAAAGACTCTTTAGTCTGGCAGAGGAAGCGTATGATTTACAGAAGAGTGGTAATCAGGGACAGGAAATGGTTGAGCAACAATTAATAGGATTTTTTAATGATGGGTTATCAAATAAACACTTAAAAATGAAAATAATGAGGGATAATCCGGTAACTTATGAGAAGGCAGTGGCGAGTGCCATGCAGGAACAAAATTTGCAGAAGAGGATTAACTTAAGGTTAGGCAATGCTAGTCAAAGATTAAATGAGGATTATGGTCATGAACCTATGGAGATTGATCACTTGCACCCAAACAAAGGGTGTTATAAGTGTGGTGGTAGGGGTCATGCACCAAGGAATTGTCCAAGGGCAAGGGTTAATGCGGTTCAGGAGAGAAGGAATATCATATGTTGGTTTTGCAATGAGGAAGGGCACATTAGGCGTTTTTGTCCAAAGAAAAAGGCAGCATCTTTAAACTAAGAAAGTCTCCCTCTGAAGGGGCACAGGAGGAGACTTACGCAACAGAATCAAAAGTATATTCAATCAATTTGGCGGGTAATCCAAATTCTATTTTGGTTAACATGGGGAGACATAGATATAGGTCATTAGTTGATTCTGGAGCAGAAGTGTCCTTGATACACCCAAGGGTGTATGAGAACTTAAAGAAATATGTTAAGTTGACCAAGGAAAAGGTTTCATTACAATCAGTTGATGGGGGTAGCTTACTCGTTAAAGGGGCAGTGGAATTATCTTTCAAGGTAGGAAAGTCTGTGTTAACACACAAATTTTATGTAGTTAGGGGTATTAACAGGAACATAATACTGGGGAAGGATTGGCTTGTTAAAAATGGGGTACGACTCTATTTTGACCTAGGGCGTCTGAAGATAGGTAGTGAGTATGTGCCTTTGGAAGAGGACATCCATGTAGCGGCAGTTGCTAGGGCAGTTCACCAAGTAAAAATAAAACCCCAATCTGTAAATATCCTTAAAGTGAGGACAAAACGTAGCAAACATTTCAAAAGAGGGGATCTTCTTGAAATGAAGGAGGTTCCAACCAGCATTATTAACTCAGAGCCAGGTTTGGAAGTAGGCAATTCAATAGGGGTAATGAACAAGAAAAGGCAAGTACCAATATTGATTGTCAATAACACAAACAAAACTTTCCGAATCAAAAGAGGCTGGGTTGTAGGAAAGGTAGGATTAATTGACAAGATTAATGTAGTTGAATTTGACAAAGAGAATATCATAGGCAAGGAAGACAGGGAGGGCTTCAACTTAGACCAAATTTCAGTCCCAGATAAACATAAGGCAGAAGTTCAACATCTTGTTTCCAAGAATGGAGAGTTGTTTGCAAGCAGTGATATGGATCTGGGCCACACTGATACCGTTAAGATGAAGATAGATACACAGGGCCATGATCCTATTAAACTTAAGCCGTATCGTACTCCATTGACTAAGAGAAAGGTAGTTGACAAGGCGGTTGATGACATGCTCAGGGCTGGAGCTTCCCCATAGTAGTAGTGGACAAAAAGGATGGATCCAAAAGGTTTTGTGTAGACTTTAGGCAGTTGAACAAAATTTCAAAGTCCATTTCTTACCCACTACCAATCATTGATGACATCTTAGCTCTGCTAGGGGAAGCCAAGTACTTCACATCGCTTGACTTAAAGTCAGGCTATTGGCAGGTGTTGATGGATGAGGAGGATAGAGAAAAGACAGCATTTTCTTGTCACAGAGGGCTGTTTGAATTCTCCGTTATGCCATTCGGTCTTAGTAACGGGCCAGCAATCTTCATGGAATTGATGAATATTGTCCTCCAAGAATGTGAGGCATTTGCTATAGCATACTTGGATGACATATTGATCTTTTCTGCTGACAAGGAACAACACTTGGTTCACATACAGACTGTGTTGAATAAGCTAAAGGAGCATGGTCTGAAATTGAAATTGAGCAAGTGCAGTTTCCTGCAAGAGGAAACAAACTATCTTGGCTTTGTTATCAGTGAAGATGGCATTAAGCCTGATCTCAAGAAGATAGAGGCAATCAAGGGAATGCCTGCTCCCACCACTGTCAAAGAAGTCAGAGGCTTTATGGGCATGTGTAGCTATTACAGGAGGTTCATGCCTAACTTTTCAAAAATAGCAGAACCAATCATTGCCTTAACAAAAAAGTATGCTAAGTTTCATTGGACAGAGAAATGTCAAGAGGCATTTGACTACATGAAGGACAGCTTGACGGTAGTGCCATTACTTGCCTATCCAGATGTCAATAAGCCTTACGTTCTATACACAGACGCAAGTGCTCGTGCATTGGGGCATGCCTGACACAAAGCTGTCCTGAGGCGGAAGTCATGCAATCGGGCATAAAAGGTGAGAAACCTCTGTATTTCCTGTCGCATAAGTTAAGTCCTTCCCAAGTTAAGTGGTCCACTATTGAAAAGGAAGCTTTTGCAATTCACTTTGCATTACAAAAGCTCGATCATTATCTCCACAATGCAGAGTTTATTGTCCGAACTGACCATAAACCCCTGAAGTATCTTCTAGAATCCCCAATGCAAAACAAAAAGATCCAAATGTGGGCCTTGGGGATAAGTGGATACAATTGCAGGATCGAGTACATAGCAGGTACAGATAACACTTGTGCAGACCTGTTATCTAGAATGCCTGTAGGACCAAGTGATCTGCAGCAAGGAAGGCCGTTAGAGGAAGTTGAGGAAGAGTTAGCAGACTTCAATGATAACACTCTACAAATCAACTCCATCAACTCTAACGAATTCAGACCAAAGGAATTTGCCAGTTGTGAGGCAGAAGAAACAGAGCCTCAGGAACTGCCACAATTAGACCTGAAAGATTTTGATATCATTGTCGAGCAGGCCGCTGATGAAGAACTCCTTGCAACCAAAAAGAGGCTGCAGTCAGGTAAAGCCAATAAGTGTGAAAGAAGAAAATTGATGATAATGGATGAAGTGGTCTATTATCTATCAGATCCTGACGATAATCCTACAGCCAGGCTATGGGTGCCAAAGCGTTTGCAAGCCGAGGTGGTTAAGCAATGTCATGACAATAATGGTCACATGGGCATTGACAAGACTTTTGAGTCCATCAAACAAAAGTACTATTGGCCTAAGCTGTATCAAAAATTATATCAATACATAAGCAAGTGTGTACCATGTCAAGAAAGGGTAATGCAAAAGCAAAGGACACCTGTTCAGGTGACAGATATACCACCTTATCCTTTTGCTAAGATTGCACTGGACTTATCAGGACCATATCCCAGAACCCTATCTGGAAACAGATATATTATCAGTTTCATTGACCACTACAGCGGTTGGCCAGAGGCATTCCCTGTGCCTGACAAAAGTGCAGAGAATATAACGCACCTACTGCTCGAAGAAATCTTTCCTAGGTTTGGCTGTCCGTTACAGTTACTTACTGACAATGGTACAGAGAATGAAAATCGAATGATGCGTGAAACACTGGAGGCCCTGAACATAGATCATATAACCACTTCATTCTATCACCCTCAGGGTAATGCCAAGGTGGAACGTCTCCATCGAACCCTGAATGATGTCATAGCAAAAAGGTTGGAAAATGATCTAACTTCTTGGGACATGCACATCAACCAAGCACTGGCTGCTGTTCGCTTCAACATAAGCGAATCATCAAGGTTCTCTCCATATTTCCTACTGTATAACAGAGATGTGGTCCTACCAATTGACAATATTTTAAGGCCACGAAGGAAGTATATGGGAGAAGATCACCACCAGATTGCCCTGCAGCAACAGCATAAGGCATTCACGCTTGTTCATCGACACTTAAAGAAGGCGAAGAGGCGGCAGAAAGCCTATGCTGACAAAAACACCAAGCCAGTGACACTAAAGGTTGGTGACCCAGTGTATTATAGAAAGCATCAGCGACAAAGTAAGCTGGAAAGCAAATGGGAACCATACTTTCGGATAATAGAGCAGAAAAGTACTCTTACTTTTATTATCCGGAACCAGCTTACGGGACGCACAATCCCAGTTCATGCCGAACATCTGCGTCTAGCAAACATTGATGATTGGGAAATCCCAAGGTCAGGGAGCGGTAGACCGAGTAGACGGGCACAATATGTGGTAAACCCGGGGTCATCCAGCTAGTCCAGTGAGGATGAGGCTGGCCCTCCATTGACCAGATTGGCAAGGAAGTATAGACGGGAAAGGGATAATTCCTCTGAAGAGGAGGATATACCTTTGATGGAGTTAGCCCAACGTCTGAAAGCCAGGGATAGTCCAATCAAATCTGATAGAACAGAGTGTTTGACATCAGGGGGGTCTAGTGCGTCCGACATGGAAGTAAATACCATACAATCACGCCATCAGAAAAATAAACACAACGCAAAGTTTAGAAATTTACTTCAGGCTTTAATCCCTTTAGTTTAAGTGATTAAAACTTAATGGTAAATGTAGGGAATGAGAATATTGATATATTTTCAGAACAGTGAAAAATATTCTTGTATTTTCAGAAACCATGTGGACGATCATATGCCTTCTTTCTCTGGGTTTATCTATACAAGGTAACACGGTAGTGAGGGAAAATGTTGTCTTCCGAAAATTAAATGATGTATCACTCACTCGATCCAAGTGGTTAGTTACCTTAGTCATTGATTTTAAACCCTACGATAATATACTTAACCAACTGGAGAAAGATATAAGAGACGTACGTAATGCAACTGACAGTATTCTCAAGAAAAATCTCTTCCCCCTAAAAGAAAATGTGTTGGAACTTTTTAAGGGTTTACATGAAGAAACTAGTGGGCTAGAGAGATTATATTTTAAGTTAGTTGATAGACTCGAGGAGTTTAGGAGTCTTGGGGAGTCTAGAAGGAAACGCTCACTTCTCCCATTCATTGGTAACGCATTATCTTTTCTGTTTGGCACTGCATCAGCAGATGATTTGGACCGAATCAACAAAAATATAAGAAAACTAGCTCGAAATCAAAAAGCTATTGCACATGTGGCAGAAGAAAGTCTGTCTATTCTAAATACATCACGAATAGAGATTTCAGAAAATAGGCACGCTATAAATGAACTAGTCAATGATCTCCATAAACTTGATGATAAAGTATTAAATATAACTGTGGCTTTGGAAGAAAGGATGTTACGTTGGGAACACTATACAAGGGCATACTTACGCATAGATCTCTATATTGAAGATATTAAGGAAATGATCAATAGGGTAATGTTCTTTCTTCAACATCTCCAACTCCAACTTAATATCTTGTCAATGGGACGATTATCACCAAGTACGATTACGCCCGCCAGTCTTAGGACACTCCTAGAGGACGTAAGTGATCACTTACCTACAAAGCTTAGACTTCCATGTGATCCCCGTAAACAGTTATGGGAATACTATAAAACACTTAAGACCTCGACTGCTATTAGCAAGGACAAGCTAGTTGTCATCATCCCAATACCTTTAATAGATATAATGAGTACTTTTGAAATTTATCAGGTTCATAACTTGCCTTTGCCATTTTTAGATAACAGAATTGACCATGCCAACCTTGTTGCGCGTTATAGACTGGAAGCTGAAGCTATAGCCATAAATGTCGAGCGCACTAAAATCATGCTCCTGTCATCTGAAGAGTTAGATCATTGCCATAATAAATTACAGAATCATTGTACAATAAAAAGCCCAATTTACCCTGTCAATTTGGCTAGATTTTGCATAAGTGCTTTATTTACCAAAAATGAAGATCAAATGAAGCAAGTGTGCTTGAAAGATGTTAAACCTAATACCATTCTGCCTCTTGCTGAATACCTATCAGATGGTTTTTGGATTGTAGTGACCGATAAGGAGTTAACGCTATCTATTGTATGTAGTAATGGGAATCATTTTAGTTCCACAGTCAGCTTATTCCCCCCAATTGGAGTAATAAGATTAAATATCTCCTGCACTGGTTCAAATGATTACTTGACATTACCTCCCTACTTCAAAAAAGAAAGCAAGTTCCCGCTTGATGATAGCTTCAAGTATGCTCTGAATACATTTAATGTTAGCATTAGCGAATTTTGGAAACCCTTTAGGAATGCTGTAAGGAAAATTGATCACATAAAACTGCCTGCATTACTTAATAATATAAAAGAGATGCCATTTGATAAATTAATGTCGGAATTAGATGGGTTAGGGCAAGTGTCAGATTCAAATTCTAATTTTGATTATGCATATTGGCTACTGCCAATTCTAGTAGTTATAATGATAGGATTAACGTTAGGAATCTATAAGGTCAGAAAATGGAGAACCCAGAGAAAAGAGGGTAGGGAGACGACAGTCCGGGCATCCAGCTACCAGGTTGTGTCTGCTGCAGCGGAAGCGCTTGTCAGTAAGTCTGACGCAACCGCACCACCACCTGAGGTTGTCAGGGGTAACCAGTCACCAGCAAGGAGTCGTCAGTGGGGTCCTGGGAAATGGAGATCTCACAAACAGGACGACGGGGAAACACAAGTTGGATCATCGAGCTCCAGGACGGTATCTGCTGAAGCAGGAGACGAGGGGATCGTCAACAGATCGGACATATCTGCACCTCTTCGGAAGGATGACCAACGTTTCCGGGAAACGACAGTTGCAGGAATTTGCCAATTGTATCCGATGCTGGGACAAGGGTTTAGAGACTAACATGTTGTTAGATCGACCTGCAACCTTTAAACACATGTTTTGATGACACCTGATGTGTCAGAACATAAACTTGTAAATAGACTTCATCGTGTGATTGACAAATTTCAACGAGTGTATTTGTGTGTGGTTGACAATCATTATTTTACAAATGACAATCCTTTTAATAAGGCTTCTTCATTATCACATCACATTCTATCATTTCATAATGTTCTGGAAGGTAATAAGATGTATTGGCATCCCTGCCAATGCTGTGTCATTGATTGCTAATATTACCTGTTAAATGATCATGCCTTTTAAAAAAAAAAAAGGTTTCACGATGTTGATTTTATATAAAAATTGTTAATATGATGTGCATAGAGCCATTCCTTAGTGAATGGTGCGAATTATATATGTAGATATGCTTATTTACAATTGATTGTACTTAATTGAATGTGGTTCATTTCTATCAACACTGTTTCATTGAATGATTATATTACATGTTAAAATAACGATGACATTGTTAATGTGATATGCATAATGCGATTCATAAGTGAATGGTGCGATTTACATACGTAGATGTGCTTATTACATTTAATTGTACATACATGTAGTAGCAATGCGGTTAATCCTTTGAATAATCAACAATGTTGTAAATTGATCATGTCTCTATCAATAATAACCTAAGAAATCTCTGGCAATATTTCTTGTTTGGTGATGGAGTAGTGTGACATAGTCATGTTATGGCTGCAAATCCCATTTACCAAAGAAGCTTAAGTGATAATCAACAAGCTGATAAGTTGTCAGAGTGATAAGTGATTTCAACACCTACTGTTGTTAGCTACTGTATATATGTTCATGTATAAATAACCACAATATACATAGTAGAGCAGAACCACCCCAGGTACAGCTCGAGTCAAGCCGTTCTACGACCACGGGCCTGGAGAAGAAGAAGAAACCTCACATATTGTTATCATCATTATCCCAGATTGTTATCATCATTAAAGCCGGTCTTCCGACCAGAAAACTCCTACTGCTTTTGTTGAATCTACGAAGTGTGCTGATTGTGCTACAGAGGACAGCGCCTCTAGTTCAGGGGACAGCTTTTCTTGTTCAGAGGACAGCGCCTCTAGTTCAGGGGACAGTGCCTCTAGCATAGATCCGAATGCTGGTATGTAGACGTGCCAAGGATGCTTAAGTTAATCAGCAATGATAAATCAAAACCAATAATGTCCAATGTCCAATGTCCAAGTCTCCAAGCAAAGTGTATGAAAGTACAAATGAAACACGTTTGACATTGAATATTACTGTAATAACATCAAGAACACTGCTTTGGAAGACTTCCTTCATGAGTCTGAGTCTATACTCTCCCCGGAGTACAGATTGATCTGCAACTTGTACCCATCATAATGATTTCATTATTTACACAGCAACAAAAGTTAAGCTAAATTATCGGTATATATTGAAACCAAATTAAATCCTCATGATGGCAAATCAAAGAGTGGTACATTGGTGATAAAATAAGGTGTTAATATTGGAAAATGTCTCTTACGAACGCAGTCACATGCACGTGAATCCCTCACCCCATGTGTTGCTCACACCAAACTTTCAAACAAACACAAGCATTGTGTATTTAAGGATCAGCATCGACTTCATCCTTATTTTCTAGCAATTCTAATTGACAATGACACGAAGGAGAATTTCCGGTGCATTGAGATCGCAGATCACTGGACTTCATCGGGTAGGACCTTTTACAAGGAAACTGCAAAAAGAACTCAGTTTCACCGTACTGTAACACGCCGTCTGGTGAGGAAGCATACGTAAACAAATGATGTAAAGGACCTTCCCCGTTCTGGAAGACCAAAAGCTACACCCTTCTGTGAGAAACCGCCTCATAGCTGCTGGATTAAGAACCAGAAGGGTCATCAGGCCTCCACAGCTCACAAATCACCACAAGCGCCAGCGGAGGTTATGGTGTGAGCTGAGGTGGAATCTAAAATCATGGACGAGAATAAACTGGACCGATGCAAGCCGTTGATAGGAGAGCCCGCTAGGAAGGACTAGCTTTCCCGCAGGTACATTTTGCCAAGAGTACCATTTGGCGGTGGTTTCCGTAATGGTTTTGGGAGGCTTCTACGACTGCAGACTGGAGTTGGTGACTATACTAGGTTCACTCACAGGCGCGCGCCACATTCCGGAAGTTCTGGATTCTGTAATTATTGATCATTTTGATAAACACATAATTGCCTCAAGACCCATCTCCATGAATTACAATGCACGACCTAATCGTTCACGTGCCGTAAGCCAACATCTTGCAAATAATGCTGTGCCACGAATTCCACGAATTAACCCAATCGAACATGTTTTGGACATCATGGGCCGTTGGAGACGAAGAACAAATCCTCTCCCACAAAACCTGAGGGAACTGGAGGCAGCTCTTGACAAGGAGTGACAGCTGATCCTGAAAGAACAATTAAGGAACCTGGTAAGGGGCATGCCAAGAAGGGTGGTTGCAGTTATTCAGGCACATGGTGGCAGCGCACGTTACTGATGTTTTGTTATTCCTAGGACATCGGTCCTTTTTATCTAAGCCGCTTTAACCTGGCGGCATACACAAACACCTTGACCCGACGGTACCTAAACATCTTTATCTCGACTTGGACAGCAATGTCGGCTACTGATTTGCCAAAAGCGGTCACGTGCCGTAGGTATATTTTTCTATGTTAAAGTGGGTCACGCACAACCCTAGTAACGAGAGACGACTTACTGTCAAGAGTGTGGAGATTCGAATGATGAATCAGCAAAACAATATATACACACATCAGTAGAGATCATCGTCGGCTCTTCATTCATATTCAAATCAACCAGTATTGCAAGACCAGTGATGCGTGCATGTGCACCTGACACTTTCAAACTAACTCGCTTTTTTCAAAACTGTCGGCCATGACAGTGAGAAATCGAACGTTTCAAATGTGGAACATGTATACGAGGTCACGTGACCAAATTGAATTAAAAATGCCCTGCAACACTCGTTATGTTTATTTAATTTTGTTAATCCGCATTTTCCACCTAGTACCGCTGCACGGTTTTAGACTATACTTTTTGAGCTTTTACGGGTGATATAAAAATCATTTTTGTTAATTCATAAATATAAAAAAGTTATACTAACAAGATCAGCCGCCATTTTGACCCATCCAATCTTTCAAGCCATATTTAAAGCATACAGTAAGGGTCCTCGTCGAGATAAATACGTTACCATGTGTGCGCGAGTTTGATATGGAGATATATAACTCGAACTTCGTTCACACGATATATCTCAATATTCGTTCGAGTTTGATATTTCATTTGGACATATGATATATCTCCATATCAAACTCGCGGACACATGGTAACTTATAATAACTTTCACTCTTTGTTTTCATACCGTTACAAAACGATTAACAATGATTAATCAAAATCTGAATTGTTTATAATTTTTTCTCACTTACATAGAGACATTCAGGAAGTTTACTCATCTGTGTCAAACCAGAGGGTGCTTAACATTTCTTACTGTGTATATAGTTTAATGTATAAGATTTTGTAAAGCAAGGAAAATATATTTTTTGTTCATTGAATCGATGTGTCTGTCTGGCGTAGTTCATAAACTTTTCACGTTTTCGACTTCTCGTAAACTGCTCATCTTTTGTCTTTTCACTTTAAACAAAAATGAAGATGTCATTTATTATCGTAATTATCAAAATTTATGGACAGAAATGTATTTCTTTATTCAAGAATTGATTTGATGACAGTTTAACACGGAATGGTAACTTGAGTAACATATATATATATATGTATATATATATATATATAAAAACATAACAAATGGTAAAAATGTTAAATCATTACACAAGTTTGTCAACAGAAGCAACTGGTTTTTGAATCTACAAATTATCAAAGCTACATGTATTTTCAATTCAATCTGTTAATCTTAAGCTGAAGCATTTTCGTTTTCAGTTTATTAGGAATTCACACGTTTATCATTATGATGGGTTTTTTTGGAGTTTGTAATTTTCTGTAGTTTCTATTTTATTTCCAGCTTTAATTCTTATGTAATGGAGCCTTCAAGCAACATGGCTTGTTCGCCAATCCTTATTTCTTTTTGAAAGAAAACTTTGTTTAAAGCATAGAATTCATTTCACTTTCATGTAAATACTATCCTTTACGCATGTACAGTTTTGTAGGAAATAAAAGATTATGTTTCGAAGTTGCTTATGAGCCTGGTTGATCTAAAGTAAAATGTTTTATCTATCAAATTCCGAAAATCATAGAAACTAGATGTTAAATGGAACATCAGGGTCTAATTCAAATTACAGATGAAATAACACTGATTGCAACTCAATGTCAAAATATCGTAAAATTACCAGATGAAAAATAGTTCACATTTCCTCTTATAATGAAGTCATTAACTATAGATGTGCAAGTATTGATTACTTGTTTAAGCTTCCAGCTCCTTTCACGTCATTCTAGTTTTTGTTATACATCAGATAAGTTCTTTGTGTGTCTGCAACCACAGTTATGTTCCTTGTGTCTGTAACTACAGATAAGTTCCTTGTGTGTCTTTAACTACAGATACGTTCATTGTGTGTCTTCAGCTACAAACAAGTTCCTTGTGTGTCTTCTGCTAGAAACAAGTTCCTTGTGTGTCTTCAGCTACAAACAAGTTCCTTGTGGGTCTTCAGCTACAAACAAGTTCCTTGTGTGTCTTCTGCTAGAAACAAGTTCCTTGTGTGTCTTCAGCTACAAACAAGTTCCTTGTGGGTCTTCAGCTACAAACAAGTTCCTTGTGTGTCTTCAGGTACAAACAAGTTCCTTGTGTGTCTGCAACCATAGATAAGTTGTTTGTCTGTCTGCAAGTACAGATAAGTTGATTGTGTGTCTGCAGCTACAGATACGTTCCTTGTGTTTACAGCTATGAATGCAGTAGGTGTTATAGGTATCATGAACTTGTTTCCACTGTTGGCCTCTTTCGAAAAAACAACTTCAAATTGTCATTTTACTCAAGTTGGCAAGTTATTCAAGAATTCTCCAGCTCAGTACAAAGGAAAAGACACGTTGCTAGCCTGTGTACGAATGTGCTGCATTGAGGACACTTGTTTGTCATTTATCTACAACAAACATGATGGCAGCTGTTCGCTCATCTCCAGACTATGTTTCACAACACGGTCACATAACATGAACTTTGGAGTCGTTATTTTCACCAGAGGTATGTGAAACTTTATAATAGCTCTCAATAAGCTTGGTTGAAAGTAAGCCTGAATATATTCATACTCTTACCTTCCCCTCCGATTTATGAAGGGGATACATGGCGCCCAGACAGCTTTGAAATTCAAGATATACATATGCATTCCAAGGGTGTATTCGATAGTAATAATTGAAGAACATATAATGTTTTGTTTTGGTCGGGTGGAAACTTTATATGACCTCACATCACACTTTCATGTTTATAAAAGTCATTATTATGATGATACAGTATTTCGGTAACTTTATTGTTGGGATTTTGTTTTCCCTTTCAGAGGTATTAGCGTGCCTCACGAAAATAACGAATACAATTTGAAATAAAAATCATAAAGCAAATGAAATGAAAAAGGTTATTTTTCAACATCATCTCATTCCTGGGACTTAAACTTCCTACACCAAAATGACGGCATATTCAACAAAGTAACAAAATTTACAGATTTTTTAGTTGAATTTTTAGGTGATTTTCCTACATAATGTGATGTTTCTATTAAGAGTATTCAGAAGTGCGTCAGAGAGATTTTCCCACTCAGTAATTATTTCTACAAGCCTAGGATCCCAGCAATGGATATTTGTTAGTGAACGTTAGTACAACTTAACTTGCGCATCAAACACATCGATATTTCCTTATCAAACAGAGTAAGAATATCAAACAAAATGATTTGTGCTATGATATATATTTACCGGCACTAAAAATGTTTTATCTACTGAACTAATTCATATCATATTGATCCTTTATCATTGACATGCAGATACTCATGTAACATGATTCGGGTTCAGTTGAATTCATCTTAAAATCTTCAAGTTTGGAAATAATCATGGCTACAAAAACAAATACAAAATTCTTAGGGCTACGAGTAGCTTATGAATTAATATCATCTGCTAGTTAAGTTGTTTTGTTGTTAACAAGATTAAAAACTTACATAACGTGAGGTTTGTAGTTCCTTTATCGAACTAAACTACAATACCTAGTAGCCTTGGATATTACATTTGATTTTTTCTCAAAATTAGCCAAATGTGTCAAAAGGTTTTTGTCTTAATGTAACAACAAAATGTTCAAGTTTACATTAATATGTAAGGAACTGCAACAAATTCCGGATTCTCCAAGTAGCATTAAACTTTGATAATGTCCAAAAGTCTCATTGTTTAAATCAATTGTAAATACTTTGGTCATAAACCAGCCAAATAATGGCAATACATCAAAAACTACAGTAAAGTATGATGTATTCTTTAGATGTGCAAATAGTGTAGTAATTTGTTAAAGCCTAAGGTGGCAGTGTCTTTCCCTTACAATTTACAAATTACGTAAAATAGCGTGAAAATGATCTTTAGCCAGTTATGTCCCCGGTACAGCGTGGCAGTAGACATAATGTTCCTCACTCTGTGATTTCGTGATTTCGTAATTCAACGATTCTGTGATTAGAAAATGCGTTTGTCTCTTGGTCATGTCTCAAAAGTCGTTCAATATTGATTTTACGAAATTTATGTATGTGGTTTGACGTAGTGGTTGGTGGTGCCTTTTTCTACTTTGGTTAATTTAGTGTTTATGATTTTTCTCGTTTCCTTTACAACAATTACTACTTAGTGTAAATGGCGGGTGGGGAAATATATCTCAAAATTAATAAAATATCATTTTAAGAAAATTTGATCATGGTTAAACCTAGCCTTTGGCAAATTGGGATATTCTGATCTTTACATATTGTTTTAGGTTTGATGTAAACAATTTGAACACAGTGCATAAGTGTAAGGTTAAGATAGATAGGTAGGATTTCAAGCTGGTACTGGGGCCATCATAGTGCATCAGATCATACGTAGTGTGGTTGTTTAGGCTCTCCGGAGACCCTTTACCAGAGGGCCATTGTAGGGTCACCCAAAATGGACAGGTCGACAATTTTAACTAAAAATTGAAAACTTTAATATGGTTGAAACGAAACATCCTCATTTAGGAAACGTTGTGAATGTCACAGGGTTTTTGTTCTTTCAAATTAGAGTCTTTCGCAGTTCACAGGCAAATTGTTAAATTTTCATTTACTTTCTTTTCCCAATTAGAATACATTTGATTAAGGTCTAAATCATATTTTATTAAAAAAATAGTTTTGACAATTATTCTATTAAGTATTATTAACTTCAGAATACATGTTACCTTGAGAGTCATGAATAAAAACTGTTCAAACACGATTAGCATTTAATTATTCTCGGCCTGATAAGCTATAAAATACTATGGGAAGTCAATAAGTTCATTAACGTGGATATAAAATAAGTAAATGGTTGTGATAGTGATTTTATTTCTTTAATATAATCTCCGTGGACCTCGATGCCCTTTGCTTGTTTGTCTTTGAGACCGTCAGTAGCTGCTCTGAGTTCATCATCATCGGCAAATCTTGTAACCAGCATGTGTGATTTTAAATTGCGAAACAGACAGAAGTAACTTGGGCCATACCTGGACTGTAGAGGGGATGGTTTAGCCACTAAGTGCAGCATGTGCAATACGACTCTTGTTCACTGGAGCGTTGTCAGGAGGAAGAATAACTCCAGCGGTCAACATGCCGCGCCTCTTCTTTTTGATCGCTGTTCTCAATTGCTACAATGAGTGGGTCCTGTGATTGCAGTTTTGGTGGTTTGTAGTCTTTAATGGGAACTGGAGAAAACGGCCAACACCGAAAACGGCCAGTGGTTGAGAAAACGGCAATAGTCTTAGAGAAATCGGCCATTGCGACAAGAGAAAACGGCCATACATAAATACATGAATGACGTGTTCTCAGCACAAATTATAAACATGAAAGCGTTTATGTAGAAGTGAGTAATAAACTATATAGAATATTGAAAGTGTCGACACTGGATATATTGAAAGAGTTTCTTTTGCGGATATTACAATAAAGTGGCTGACTACATACTTTCCCATAACGGTTTCAGTTGGTTTAATCGTGACATGAATATGTTTTCATACATCTGAAAGTTAAAATCTTTGTATTTTAAGACAACCTGACCGAATAATTTACAGCATCGTAGTTACCACCTACATGTAATCAATATTTTTAATTACGATAACTGAAATACAAATACTATGTGCACCCTGAAGTGCCTCAATAAAGAATAACCTAAAATAATTATCCAGAAAGCATTTTTTAAAACATGTTAGCAGATCCAATGTTTCCATTCATTTATTTCTTATTTCCAAACGGAAAATAATTCAGAAATGGTTATGAACTTTGCTATACAGGTAAAATAAAATAAGCTGTTATCTAAAACATCTTTGGCCGTTATCTCCAGAATCAATGGCCGTTTTCTCTTCAACTATGACCGTTTTCTCCAGTTTTCTATTGGTCGTTTTCCCCCATGGCCGTTTTCACTGGGACCCTCTTTAGTTATCACGCCCCTTGAATCCAAGAAAATCCTCGCCATGATCTTGCCAGCAAAAGGCTGAGTTTTGAAGTTCTTGGGTGCAGGAGAGTGCCTATGCTTCCATGCATGGATTTTTGCTTGGTGTCAGAATCCCCGCGACGAATCCACGTTTCATATCCTTTAAGTAGATGGACATGAAAGTAGGTATAAACAAAAATTACGTTTTGGCCTGAGTTGGTCCATACCATACCTGTTTATACCTACTCAAGAAAGTTTTCAGGATCAGCATTCTAGACGGTTGAGAGCTGACGACTAGATTCAACTCTCTGGTGTCGATCTTGTGCATGTAGATTTTATTGCACCCATCTTGCAGACACCTTGGACATGTGCAAGTGGTCATGAATGATGAAGCAAACTTTTCCTTGAGAAATGCCACACCCTGAAGATATCGCGTCCCCCTTGTTCTACGATCTGACATGATTAAGCCCTGGACCCGTGCAACCACATCATCTGTAATGGATTTAACAGGCCTTCCTGACCATAGGTCAAACGAGCTGCAATCCAATTTTCAAACTCAACTTACCATTTTGCAACATTAGTCCCGAGGGGCTTCATTCTCATACACATTGGTCATACGTTTATGTATTTTGGTCACATTCACCCCTTCTTTCGTGATTAACTTGAGAACCGCACGATGTTCAGTTTAAGACCTTTTTATGATTACAGGAGGGTTTCTTTTTCTACAGGAAGTAAAAATTGGGTAGGGTTGTTTATGTCTGTAAAGTAGACAGATGGCCTATCACAATAACGGAGTCAATGATGATGTCTTTATGGATGTATCAATACTCATTTGTCTGACAACTTAGTACTCATTGACATAATGAGGGGTTGTTTGGTTTTCATATTTTTCGAAACCAAAGAGGTGTAATTTTGTCCTTTTTTCTTTTTAAGAGTCAGGTATCTTCAGAAGCAAACAAATGGCTGAAAGTGAGAATGTTACATAAATGTAAAAATGAAACTAATAAAGCATCGAAAGCAAGATTCAACATGCAGATATATTGCGGAAATAAACTTTTACCAAAATCCAAATAATTTCCAAAAAATCTACTCAATCTAGTGAAGAACCAGCAGTACCCCCAAATCATATTATGTATACTTGGTTGACACTAACTGGTAAGATACATTTTGATATAAATAATGCAGCAACTAGTTCATTTCATTTCAAGGACGCAGAAAGAATTTGGAACTATTTGTTCACCCGAATACTAATTCATCCATTTGAAAATTAATGAAGTTATTGTTGCTATGAGATGTTTTTTCTATCAGGCTATATAGGATTGAACACAATTTACTGCGCTCGAAAAGGTTTTAGTTTATTTTAATACATTCTGAAGTTTTCAAACTAAGCAAACTTCAACTACTTAACATTAAAAGTTATGATTATTTCCTCTGATAAATTTTTTGTTTGACTCCATCCAGCAAATACTGTGTGTAAAGTGCCGACATCTATTCACAAGGGGAGACTACTCTCTGTCAGTGGTCTACAGGAAGGATCAAGGGCTTGGTTTGATTGCGATGACCTCCACTTCTCAAACATCTCACACGGTGTGTGTAGAGCTGATGGAAGCTGGGAAGGCTTGGACAATCCGTGTGTTGAAATGGTAAGAAGGATAAAATGGTAGTATAGTCAAAATGGTTGGAAGGTTAAAATGGTAAGATAGTTAAAATGGTAGGATAGTTAAAATGGTAGGATAGTTAAAATGGTAGGATAGTTATAATGCTAAGCAGTTTAAAATGGTTAGATAGTTAAAATCTGCACCCGAAATTGTGAATTTCTTACATGTATATAGCTTGCATCTTACTATCATTGATGCATTGGTTTCCCTTTTCTCAATAGCTTAAACAACCCTATCGTATCCTGTCTAATGGTCGAATAGTGCCAGGGAGATGTGTGATCATTTTAGCGAGAAGAAGTGGCCAAAAATGGTAAGGTTCTTATTATACTTAATTCATACATCAATCATCCATGCTAAGTACCTTAAGTTCACCCCAGCACTACAAACGGGTACATTATTCATGTATCAATCTTCTATACCAAGATCAGCTTCATCCTGTAGGTATATTTGCCCTCTTTTAATTATTTGACTAAATATTTATTAGTACTACAGTATTGCACTTTATACGCTTTTGTGGCCTTAACACGTGAAAAAGAGCAACCTGAAAGAGGATAGTTTAATATAATTTTACATAAACCTGGTAGCTTGGATTTTAAGGGCAACATAATATGTTTTAGTTTAACAATATTTGTTTACGTTCTTAACATTAATGACTGAAATAAAACACTCTTTTCCAGCAATTCAAAAGAAAACGTGTATGAATATATACATGTTTTTTATAAATATATTTTCCTACATAGTCCTATATTTTTCACGATATTTCTTTTATTCTGCTTTACGTGTTTTTGGGCAAAGCACTTAAGTTCACCAAATGGGTACCTGAACATTGGCAACGTTCTACATAGGCGACATCGAAAGTACGATCCCCTCAATACCACAAATGTATGAGCTTAGGACATTACAAAACGATTTTGCATGTGTGTTGCCTATTTTTGTCATATTCTCCATTAAATTATATTGCAATTATGAAAAGCACCTGTCACAGAATCTCTTTCAATTAAATAGCTATAGTTAATTATTGAAATGTTTCACCAGTCTCAAATCAATCAGTTTTTCTCTCTGAACCTCATCCTCCATCCTCGTATCTGTCCACAGTTCATTGTAGTGAGAACATATTATTTCTCTGAGTTATTAAGGCGTCAATAGTTGTTATACCGTGGGGACTGTGGGCGCTCAATCATCTCTAAATTTCAACATCACTTGATGAGATAAGTATGGAATATGAAACCAATCATAGCAGTGGAAACTTTTTAAGTCGCATAGAGTTATGTCTCTAAGTATTAATTCCTGTGAAGTCTACGATAGTATTTATTCAATCACTGCATGTTTGAGGTATTTATGAAATGGGGCTCAAACATGTAACTTTAAAATATTATCACCAAATATAACAGTATTGTTTAAGATTGGTCAGCTGATTTTCCAGAGAAGTAAATCATGCAATTCAAATGGTGTGATTCAATGTCTTTGATAATGAAAACAATACGTTTATGACATACAACTATTTTCCAAAACTTCTCCATTAAGATGTCATTCTGTCAAAGCTTTTCACATCTGTTTTCCAGGTCAGTGAGATAATTTGACTGAATTTTGCACTAGTCAAAGGCAAATAAATTATAACATGACAGAAATGCTCACGGTCACTTAACCGACAAAAATATTGTTAACGTCAGGCCAGCTTTCCGTTTTGTCGAGAGAGATCTCAATTGACGCCACAATAAGGCTGTGCTTAACGATAAGAGACAGGGAGCTTGGGGAAAGGAAACATCCATTCTAGGCTTCCTCTTTGTTTACTCACCCTCTTTCAAATATCATGCTTTCATTATTAGCATTACAGCAATGCATTTCATAAGTTTTTGAGGCTTTAACACATTAAAATGAGCAACCTGAGAACGGACATTTTGATAAAATTTTATAAAAACCTTCAGGCCAACTTTTGATTTTGTGGAGAGCGATCTCACAAGCGAGATACTTCATCTTAATTGTCGCACCCAAGCGACTGTGCTTAACAACAATAGACACGGAATTTGGGGTGAGGAAGTGTACATACCACGCTACTGGCCAGAGGGCGAAACAGAGGTGAACCTGACCATCTGTACAGACGACGATGGATACAGGGTGAGTGTCCTCGGTGTCAGACAAAACTATACCAACAAATATACTTTGATCTTAACTGCAAATTGACTTTGATCTCAACGGGACAACTTATGAGCTGGAGACTGTGGCAAATGTACACAAATCAATTGAAAGCCATCAGTTAATTTCAGCAACATTGACGGTTGACCCGATTCTTGCTCGAGCTCCTGGCATTTTGAAATCTTAACCGGGGCCATGTTAATAAATTCCTTGCAAATATCCATTATTAAAAAACCTTGAAAATAGAAATTCCTTAAAAAGGATGTACAAACCTACGCGTCGTGTATAGAATTTGGAAGTTTCTTTAATAATGACTATCCTTTAGGGTAATCGTAGCACTTAGAGAAAATAGTATTGGAATGGCACCATATAATCATTACTGTTGTTATTATTGAGATATTTAGATTAAGGATTAATCATGTAATTCGATGTTCATAATTGTAATTGACATTGAACACACGACTGGGGTCGTACGTGTCTTTGGGCAATATCTACTAGGGTCAATGCAATGGCTTCTCATCTTGCACAGGCAAAGTTGAAATATCAAGGTGTGAGGAGTAGTGTCACAGAGTTAGAATTATCATTAAATCATTATGATAATGAAACTTCCAATCATGTCAGGATTTCCTATTATCTAAATCATCGTTTTGATTACTTCTGTTCCAGTTATATAAGAACGGGACAAAGTTAGCCACCTTTAAACACCGCTCACCACCAACTGATGTATATCTCATTCGTTTATCTGATGTTGTTGTCAGGAACATGAGGTTTACCCTTCCACCTAAAGGTAGGCCTGGGTAGTGACAGAATTTCAATAAGAGCACGCGTGGAAATATCAATTTTGGCTAACAACGTTTGCTTCAGTGTGAGATACCGTATTTAGTCGTCTGCGATATCATAAAACCATAGTTCGTGACGTGACTGAACAGACTGTCATTGTTTGCAAATTATTGGTATTTACATTATCAACTTGCTGCCTTTAATCATGTACCAGTAATGTTTCATTACCATCTGCTATGAAAGCAGGCCGTTTTCAAAATATGTATTAGAGTGAATAACACGGTAACATAGAAATTATTACACTCATCTGTGTCATCATCTTGCTACTTCAGCGTATTTGTCTCCGCCCAGCTCCATCATATACCCTGATATCCTTCGGCCTAAAACACTCATATCCATCAATATAGAAATACATATTTGATGTTAAATTTTAATATTAATTCCGACAAATTGAGAGATACTGAATCACTCCGTTATTAACGTGACTGCATGAACATCTTTGTGTGTCCGAAATGTCCAATATGTGTCTATTATTTTGTGTGCATTTAAATCACTACAAACAAGCTTGAGACGACAACGGATTAGTTGACAAAATCTAGACCCTGAATTTAAATTTAAATAACTTTGCGTTCTTGTTGGATAAATCATAAGTTTAAATTGATTCAGGGAAGGGGCGTGAGTGGTTTCAAATGGTAAGGAGTTCCACAGAGTTATTGTGCTTGGATATGCACCCCAAACCATTATTGACCCCTTCCGCCCCCCTCCCCAGTTCGGGATGGGAACCATTGTTGCATGTCTTTGCCTCTACATGCGTGTTCGACCGTCCATTGAATGCAACGAAACGATTCTGGCTAGAGAGGTTTGGAATTTATGAAATATAGTCGTCCTATTGGTGTCCAAATAACTGTATACATCCCGGCATTTCACATGCAAATAAGTTGCCACTGCTGGCAATTACCAAATAAGTTTACCAAGGTGCAATATCAATCAGCAGACTGAAAATTTAATTCGTCTTGAGAAACGGAAAGCTTAACGAACAATTCTTTCCAATATAAAGAGGGTATCAAACGGGCTTCATATCTCAAAATACGAATATCATGAAGTTTCCGTAGACGTCAGTTATTGGAACATCATTTTTAAGTTCCTCCAATTTATTTCTTAACATTTATTGGTGATTTGATTTGTTATTATTTGATAAGAAATAATAATTTTCAAAATTCAAATCAACAAATAAAAGCAAGTAGCAGTTGATTTAGTACTCTATTTTGAGGCCGATAGTTGCTGAATTATCAATGAGAAAAAATCCTATGGCCAGTAAATTTTGGGCGTGAAGAAATAAAAGCTTTATGATATATTGATACCTTTATATCTTTATGTACAATACATAAAATGAAAGTTTCTTAAAAAAAAGAAATGAAGAAGTAGCTAACAGTTTTTTGCCCAACTAATTATCCAAAAAGAACTTAAATCATGAGAAAATTATAAGCTATATGTGAGGCAACTATTTCTATGTGCCCAAATGAAACGTTTCAAATCATGCAAATATAAGATTGCAACAGAAATATCCAAATTCAGAATATATGAGGCATACGATAAAAGATAAGCAACACTATTGTCAGTGAAATATAAATGATTTGCTCATTCTTTTGACATAAATTAACTTTTTCACGCCAAAAGATGTGCTTTTGAAATGTATTGAGAACGATGTAGTAAAGTTTTTAAAGTAAAAAACCTAAATTATAACTTGGATCTAAATCTCTCCAAAATATATGTTATCCACGACTGAATATAAACCCGATATTCACACTAAGACTACACAATAAATTATCAACTGTAATAAGTGTGTCAACTTGAAATTGTTTACACAGTTGTTTTTATTATTCAACATATTTATAAACTTATTTCTTTTACAGCTCCATGTTAAAGGGACAGATATGAATGATATCTTCAATGTCCATTCAGTTTGTCTTGTCATGAAAACGATGACTTTAAACTGATATAAGGTGGATGTGGACATTCTCTTACAGTCATTTGGATGCCTATCTAACATGCCTAACTGGTGTTTTGTGGATGTGGACATTCTCTTACAGTCTTTATCAGTGGATGCCTTTCTAACATGCCTAACTGGTGTTTGGTGGAAGTGAACATTCTCTTACAGTCTTTATCAGTGGATGCCTATAAACGTGACTAACTGATGTTAGGTGGATGTGGATATTCTCTTACAGTCATTACCAGAGGATGCCTATAAACGTGACTAACTGATGTTAGGTGGATGTTTGTACAATTATAATCTGGTTTAGCCCAAACATACTTTTCAATGTTCAAATGATAGTAAATAATTAGTAATATTTAAATCGGCTGCCAATCCAATAGATTGGTCAATCATTTTCAAGCATTGTTCACTTGTATCTGCGCGGTAAAATACACCGATTAGATAATGTCTGAATTTACATTTTATTTTTACCCATAACGCTTCGAGTTCAACAACGGTCTTTTATATATGGTTTGTGAAAACATGGAATTATTAAATCAGCGATAGGAATAGTGTCAATAAGCTAGGTCTCTGTAAGGCAAATTATGTAGTAATCTGAAAATTCTGCATGAATGATGTCGATTTTGTCATTTAGCCTTCGACTTCAAATATATTATCTTTAAATTTCGATTTTGTTTTGATCCCACGTTTGGATGGATATGCCCACAACATGGTAATAGTAAGCTGAATATTAAAGAAACTGAAGGGAGATATAAACATCGAAATTTTACATGAAATACATATTTTTGGAAAGGATTCGCGCTCTTAGAGTGAAGAGAAATTGCCGAGCACCCCATCGCCTGCCTATACAGCATTATTTCAACAGATATGATATATATTCAGGACGGTAGGAGAGGCCAGCAGTGGGATTACATGTCACATAGAAAAATCAAACACACTGTCATGTACGATATTCAATATGTTCAATATCATTGAAGTAATAACATTAAAGTATTTTTCAAACTTGAAGTTATGGAAAATAAAAAGACATGAATATAATATGCTCATTGAGTTTTTATAGAAGCCGAACATGCTAACCACTGTGCTATCCCGCCAGATATAAGAAATAATTCTTACTTCTACATCAATGGTCACAGCCTCCAAACAGTGTTATACTGATAACCACCAACTATCAGTACTGAAAATGTAAAAAAATCTTAGCATCATTACAATGATATATTTGGGAAAGGAAGTGAAAGTATAAACTAAGATTAAAAATATTATCATGAAAAGCAACTGCGAGCGCTTTGACACTTTCGGCATCTTAGCTTATATACATACATACGTGTGTGGTGTGCTTGAATTAATTAATTACAGGAACAAATATATGTTGATCAGACAGCAAGTGAACACATTTCACAAATAAATTTGTGAACACTATTCGCACCCGAGTTCAACTTTTAGTGTCTCCCACGCTATAATCCTTCAAAACATTGGAGAAAAAAACCATTGAAGGATTTTACAGGGCCGACAAAAGGTACACTCATTGGAATGTGAATTGTTATTATTGTTTGTTTAGTTTTTTTGGTATTTTCCCTCCTTATTGTTCATCGTTATAGCAGATAATGACACTGACCTAAATGAAATCATTCATTTGAACACTTTTAAATTTTTAAAAATGATGATTGTATATAGGAATTCTTGTGCAATGAAACAAACTTTAGTTCATCATTTGTAGTTTACATCCTCTATATATCCCGAATTATACATCATGACATTAACTTAGCATTACGATCTCCTTTGAATAAGGAAAACAGTTAACACACTGATCAATATCTATTTTCTTTCGAGGTTCCCATACATTGGATGAAGTTGGAGATATTGACAAGAAAATCAACGATTTCCTGTCCGAAAGTACTGGTAATTCACAAAATTTGTGTCGCAAAACCCCCAAAAATGCAAGTTAGGTTTTCAGTTAAACAACAATGTTTTATTTGAATGGTCAACATAGTTTAATGATAATGATTTGTAACCTCATATTTCAGACGAATGTAACAAAGGGTGTAGTTTGTGATGTTTTTGCGGCTGTAGCACGACAACCGGTCTTGGTCCTCACGTTCATCGGATTCTGATATGAAGAAATGTTCTATGTATAACAGTCTTGTTGCCAATCAACTAACCAATATCCATCAGAAACAGATGACATACAATATCGCCATTGTGAATGGAGTTCAAATGGTTAAGTCTGTTTCTCATTTGAAGGAAACCTTACACAAAGCGAAAGAAGCATCTGCAATGTTTGCTATTTCAGGTTCACTGACCTTGAATGACGAAAGGCTAAGGTCAGCTGTTGAAACCTTCATGTACAGATTAGTGGTTGGTCATGAAGAAGCGGGTGACAAATATAGATTCACCGGACATGAAGTCGATGTCCTAACATGCCTTATGGAGGGGGATATAGCGCGAAAACGTCTACAGAATCCAAACTATTGGCAGTGGCTCTTGAGATCAAGAACAACGTACTTACAGATTCCGGAACCAGTGGACAACAATCTTCTTGAGCGATTGAGTTTAAATATAAGTTTTATTTAAAATTGTATTTGAAGCAGATATATTAAATGTTGCTGATTTGAACTTTAGTGTGAATATGTGTATACGGCTGCTTATTTATTAATTATCAAACATATCAATACGACACTGAATCTTATTTCTATCATGCCATTCGTTCTCAATGAAATCATATTATCAATACATCAATGTTTATTGATAACGGTATACAAGGATATAATTGTAGCAATGCAATCTTTTTTTATTTCAACAGGAGATAATCAAATGTGAAACTCAATACAAGCTGTCTGTGCAGCGCGTTTGACGAGGTTGTTCTTATTTTTGGAAGTTGAAACGACGGACATGTTAAAAAAACACCAAGTAAACTAGAAGCACTATAGCCCCTTTTTTGTTTCAATTTTTTCAAATCATCAACAATTAATATTTGTATATGGAAAAAGATTATGACTTGTTTTAACGCGATTGTTTAAAAACCGTAACCCGGATCATTTGAAAACTTCATGTCGCATTTTGGTAAACAACTTTTTTATCATTAAGTAAGGGAATTGACTCGCAAAGCTTAATCGACTTAAATTACGTTCGATTTAGATTTCCTTTAATTGATTAAAGAGATTGTTCTGTAATAGGTTTTTCTTCTTTTCGTTAGCTCCAAAATAATCTTAAGTATTTATGAGCCCTGATACAAACAAGAAAATTTTGTTAAATCTTAATAAGAAACTTGTCAAAATAATCATTAAGGACACTTTTTCAGATACAATTTTAGAGAAACTTTTTCTAATACCAAATTTATTTGTGACGGAAATGCTACTGGTCCATTAAAACCAATAAAGGTTAACTACAAAGTGATCAATCATTTAATATCCGAGTAAAGCCTAACTAAAGGAATGAAAATCATTTCCGCAATATGATCATTGAATTAGATAAGTTTAATTAGACTAGGTTGATTCCAATTTAAGTTTAAAGTAACTCCTTGCTGATAATGTTCTGAAGCCCGTCTAAGATCATCTTCGTTTGGTACTATTTAACAGAAAACATCTAAAGTTAGGAAAAGGAAGTCGAGGAATACGAGATGTGATGAAGTGAAGATAAGAGTGCTGAGGAACACAACTCGCTGTTGATGGGTCCCCCAGGAGGTACTTCATCTTTCTAACACGTAGATCCATTTTGTGATTTAAGAATGCGATCATAAAAAGTGATCCACAAGAACGTTTGAAATGAGATGGAGTGATGTGGCTTTGGTCGTAATAACGCTTTCAAAAGTTTTCACTTATATCAAGACTGCTAGTATCATTGCAGGGAAAAACCCGCAACATCATTGTGGCTATGCATTGCAACGCCAATGAAACCTGCGGTTGCCGGCTGGAACTGCACTGAAATTCAGTGAAGCATTGCACCAAAACCTTACTGTATGTAGAACAGATTTCCAATGCAAAGGTGCCGGGATTCGAAACACGGATATGTTGATCCAAAGCCGAACTCGCTAATCTTTACGCTGTACCGCCCCAGTTGAAATGAGCATAACTTTGAAATTTCCACGAGGTACAAACATCGAAACTAATATGTTGTCAGACTGTACATCAATATGATTTATTGAAAAATAATACTATGTTATTTTCTTTTTCTTTTATCATTGACTTCACTACCCTTAAATGACGTCAGCAAAATAATGCCCACAAATTGATTGGTGAACATAACTGACAATTCGGTGGATATTCTGAAGCTAGTAATCAACTTTCAAGTCCTTACTAAACTATAAACACAGCACATTGAGTTAGATATACGTTCCCAAGGGAATTACTATCAAAGTGAGACACGATCTACTATGTTATAATGACCGATTTGCCGGACTCAAATTTGACATAGATTAAATGTTTTCAAACACCGGCATTCAATGGTGAAATCACTTTTTAAAACTGCAATATATGAACTATGATAAGAACAAAGAGTACAGCCTAAAACATCTTGAGGTATTTTAGTCATGAGTTAAACGTCAGTTATTGAAGTTACTTAGCCGGTTCGAAACCGTAAAATACAAAACTAATGAAAACATAGTTATGATAGAAATATCAAAGCATAAGGAAAATTATCAAGTGTTGTTGGGTATGCCTAGTCATTTGTTTAACTGCAGCTTATGATTATAAACGTTTATTAAATTCAAAATAATTTTAGTAATTGAGGAAATCAAGGAAATCGTTTACTTTTGTAGATGAACTCGTGTAGAGAATTAAGGATCTTACTATTCGACAAGTAGTTCAAATTGCAACTACCTTTTTAAACTGTAGTTACATCGTATCCATGAATATAGAAATGCACATTTGTTCTCAAATTTGATAGTTCCGACAAATTAAGAGATAATGGATAATGGGCGAGTCCAATATGTGTCTTTTATATTTGTGTGCATTTAAATCACTACAACCAAGCTTAAGGCGACACCTGATTAGTGGTGTCAAAAGGCAAGGAATTCCACTGCGTTATGGTGCTTATTCAAGCACCCCAAACCCTTATTGACCTCCCCCCTCCCCCTTCCCCTAGTGAGGGAGGGGAACCATTGTTGCATGTCTTTGCCTCTACATACGCCTCTTCGACGTCAATCACAATCTAAAGAATAAAATTTAAATGCCAAGCCATTAACTTGTATTACATATTTACCTTGCACCACCGATACTCAATAATAATATTGATATCTGGAATGAATGAATCGTCAAACCATTAGCAACCAAGCATACATTCTCATGCTTGTTTGAATACAAACATTTACCAATTGTTACCTCAGAAACCGGACTAATTTGGTTTTCCAACAAACGGCCCAAACGAGGAGCTTGAGTTCTATTTTCTTTCAAGTTCATTGTTAGTCTTCGGCTACAAACAAGTTCCTTGTGTGTCTTCAGCTACAAACAAGTTCATTGTGCGTCTTCAGCTAGAAACAAGTTCCCTGTGTGTCTTGAACTACAAACAAGTTCCTTGTTTGTCTTCAGCTACAAACGAATTCTTTGTGTGTCTGCATCTACAGATAAGTTCCTTGTGTGTCTTCAGCTAGAAACAAGTTCTTTGTGTGTCTTCAGCTACATACAAGTTCCTTGTGTATCTTCTGCTAGAAACAAGTTCCGTGTGTGTATTCAGCTACATACAAGTTCCCTGTGTGTCTTGAACTACAAACAAGTTCCTTGTTTGTCTTCAGCTACAAACAAGTTCCTTGTGTGTCTGCAGCTGCAAATAAGTTCCTTGTCTGCCTGCAGCTAAAATCGAATTCTTTGTATGTCTGCAACTACAGATACGTTCCTTGTGTGTCTGCAAGCATAGATAAGTTCCTTGTGTGCCTGCAACCATAGATAAGTTGTTTGTGTGTCTGCAAGTACAGATAAGTTCCTTGTGTGTCTGCAACCCTAGATAAGTTTTTTGTGTTTCTGCAACCATCGATAAGTTGTTTGTGTGTCTGTTAGTACAGATAAGTTCCTTGTGTTTACAGTGATGAATGATATAGTTGTTATAGGTATCATGAACTTGTTTCCACTGTTGGCCTCTTTCGTGAAAATAACTTCAAACTATCATTGTACCAAAGTTGGCAAGTTGTTCAAGAATTCTTCAGATCAGTACAAAGGAAAGGACACGTTGCTCGCCTGTGCAAGAATGTGCTGCATGGAGGACACTTGTTTGTCATTTATCTACAACAAACATGATGGAAACGGCTACATGACAGTTACTTTGGAATTATGGTTTTCAAAAGAGGTATGTGCATTTCCATGATGCCTCTCTGTAAGCTTTTTGTTGATAGTTAACACGTTTATGCCGTCACGAACTAACAGAAATGCACATTGCCTGATTTAAGGTAATTAGCCTGTCCCATTCCTCTTTAAAGGAACAATTCAATATTCAATTTAATTAAGAATAGAAAAGGATTAAAAGACATTCCAATGAAATATGAAAATTAAGAATTGGTCAGAAAGCCATAAGGCTTTCTAGATAACCGCACATAAAAAAAAACACATAAGAGCTGGACAATGCAAAACAAGAAAAATACTCTAAAATCATGATAAGTAAATCTAATGAAAACAAATTTGTGATCAATCTGTGAACGCATGAATGAAACTTTAATTTCTGTTGTAAAGTTGCCGAAAGTTACATCATTTTCAAGATAGAAACAATATCTATCAGTGGATGAAAGTTCAGTCACTGTGCTTTTATTGTGAAAAATTTGGAGGTATTTCCATACAGAGTCCATTTTCCGCTCTTTGTTTGTCAGTGACGCCACGCGGAACAATGTTCAACAAAATGATTAGAAAAGATAACTTGCATTATTTCGTGAGCAATTGATCGCATGAAGGAAGTAAACATACAATCGTGATCTTTGTCATTTTCTCTCTCAAAAAACCATCATTGATTTACATTTCCAAAAGCAACGATTTAATTACATTCTATGAAGCAATGGAATAACAGTTCACGTCGATTGACTTTAGCATGAAAAACGTCTCTGCCGTTTATAATCAACGCATTTTCATTTTTCATTTTTTATTTTTGACTCAAAAAATACATTGACCAAGTTTTAAAAATCTCAGCATTCTACAGTTATGATGAAATTTATTTCAGAACAATTATAACGCATCGGTGACCTTTTTGTATAACGTTGACCTATATCATGTGTTCGCAATGTTAGCGGCACTGAGCAAGTGCCAGGCATTGAGGGTTAAAACCTCCAGCTAATGCAACTATTTATTTTCTAATTGAAAGTTACCATCAGTAAAGACCATTAGAGGAAATAATTAGCCTTGTGAAGAAGGGTAGGAATAAAGACATGAGCGACATATCTATTCCTTACACAATGTTCATTATGAATACTAAGTAAAAGGGAGTTAACTCTAGAAGCATACAACACTATATTCATATAGGTCATATAGGTCATTTTTGGCCCAACGTCGCCCTTAAATCCACCTACCTACCTACCTACCTACCACTATATTCCTCGATTGCGACTCGGCCAGTGTGGCCTTAATGCATACAAACACATTCTGGACAAGGATGTATCTCCCATGTGCCATAGTTGTTTAAGCAATTGTCCAGAAACTGTATTCACTTTTTAATTGAGTGTGAAGGACATTATGAACACCGAGAAGATCTTAAAGACGTTGTGACAGCGACATCAAGCACCTACAATCTTAGGGCTATTCTTAGAGACAATTTGATGTTCGGTGACGTTCAAAGGGCCCTTTTAAATTTTATACAAAGTACGGTCAAATATGATTGCATATAATATTTTAATATCTTTTATTATGAGTGTTTATAACCATTAACCATTTTAATGCCGGGCGCATATAGGTCATATGTTGGCCCAAACGTCGCCCTTAAATCCCACCTACCTATCTACCTACCTACCTACCTACCACTATATTCAAAACGTTGGACTTATATAGATCAGTCCCTAAGCACAAGGCGCGTTTGCAAGGCAATTAACTTATAAAGGATGAATTGGCTGTCACTTCATAAGTATATTCATATTTTAGGACCTCTGAACTTAGAGTTGTGTAATCATAGTTAGCTCAACACTCTTCCACAGTGGTAAATAAATACTGGACAAAATATTTACGTAAGTTTACAGATTAAAAATAATAATGTATTTTATCAATTGCACACTGATGACATATCAACCATTTAGATTCCAATGACACTTTCATTCTTTCAAATTTAGATAAACTTCGGTGGAGAAGAGAACTTGACTTACCATTTGATTGTTTAATTTAGATTTATTGAAAGAAAGGACGCCTCTCATCCTGGTTATAAGATGTTATATCAACCATAAAGATTCCAATAATATTTTCATATTTTTCATGCATGTACTTGATAGATAAGTGATAACCCCATCGAGGTGTTCTCTGATCTCTTAAACTCCGTCTCTACCTCACTATCATGAAACTTTGGGAACATGTTTCATTACCTCTGCTGGTCCTCGTTAAATTACGATATCTTCCCTTCGCAAAAGGTAATATCAAACATTGCTACGGATTGACCTTTTAACAGCTTATAAATACTGCATTTGACATGTACATCTTCCAGTTTATCTTGTAATGGTAAAATGAGGATTTATAGATCACATACTTGGTTAAAATGCGTGATTTGAGTTTTCAATCTTCTTTCTGTGTCGTCTTTGTGTTGCAAATAGAGTCAGGTTCTTTCTTCATATGTTTAATTCTCGTGAGCATAAAAAGTAGATTATAAAAGGAACACTAAGAACGAATTCAAATCACCTATAAGATGTTAATTGCAGCACCATATTAAAAATCATCAAATTGCAATATTGATATAACTAGAGAGTCACATAATAGGGCTATAACAATAATTTCATTCTATTTTAAAATTCCATTTGTGATCAGGCTTAAGGTATTTGCTCTTCGGTTTCAACAATTTCATGAAAAATTAACAGCCTCTATTGACATGGAAGATAAGTTCTTTGTGTGTCTGCATCTACAGATAGGTTCTTTTTGTTCTTTGATATTTCTGCAACTACAGAAACGTTTTTAGTGTCTGCAACTACAGATATGTTCTCTGTGTGTCTGCAACTGAAGAAATGGCCTTGTGTGTCTGCAACCACAGAAAAGTTCTTTTTGTGTCTGCAACTACAGAAAGGTTCCTTGTGTGACTCCAACTACAATTAAGCTCATGAAAACGAATTCAAAGTTGAAGTTTCTATGTTGATACGAAAAGTATATACCTAAAAGATTTTTTTTAAAATTCATTAACAAACCTCATATATTGATAACAATATCATAAGCATGGTCTTATAACTCCTGTACCATCTTAAGATGAGAAGTCCCAAATTAGGATTGATAAGCATACACAGTTTCAATGATTTAATTAAATATTAACAGCCTCTTTTAAATACCACGAACATAATGCTACTCGTTATAACTCTTATTGTTACAGACTCTGCTACCTAAACCGTCTTGTAAGCTAGTCATTAACTATAGATGTGCAAAAAGTAATTACTTCGTCAAGTTTCCAGGCCCCTCTCATCATTCCACTCTTGTTAAACTTCAGATACAGACCAGTTTCTTGTGTGTCTGCAACTACAGATAGGTTCAGTGTGTGTCTGCAGCTACAGTTAAGTTCCTTGTGTGTCTGCAGCTACAGATGAGTTACTTGTGTGTCTGCAACTACAGATAGGTTCAGTGTGTGTTTGCAGCTACAGTTAAGTTCCTTGTGTGTCTGCAGCTACAGATGAGTTACTTGTGTGTCTGCAACTACAGATAAGTTCCGTGTGTGTCACCAGCGATGAGTGTTGTAGCTGTTATAGGAATTATAAACTTATTGCCACTGGTGGCCTCTATTGGAAAAACAACAAATTTTCATTTTACTCAAGTTGGCAAGTTCTTCAAGAACTCATCAGTTGATTACAAAGGAAAGGACACTTTGCTCGCCTGTGCAAGAATGTGCTGCATGGAGGACACTTGTTCGTTATTTACCTACAACAAACATGATGGTAGCTGTAAGACCCTCTCCAGACTATCTCCCACATCCTGGTCACATGACAGGTACATGGAGTTGTGATTTTCACCAGAGGTATGTGCATTTTAATGAATGCTCTCTTAAAAATTTTGTTAATAGTTAACACGTACATGCCGTCCTAGCCACTTAACAGCCCTGAAATTCAGGTTGAAGAGCTTGGTTTCAATTCAACAAAATCCAATATGTATGAGCGCTTTTAATTTCCATTAAAAAGTTTACTTTTTCTTTTCTTATGTTATAAATTTTCCTTAAATATAAAATAAATTATGCCTGTAAACGCTTCCGTTACGACATCCAAAATTTAAAACGAAGTTACCGATATTGAGAGCATGCCGTGAGCCGAAGTTGATCTGCCAAAACCAACAATTCATATCAGTCATGCCATGTATCCTATAAACCAATTTTATTTGTCAAGTTATGTCAATAGGCTATGGCTTGCTTTTGGCTTTAAAATATATTTTGTTCGTAAACATAATGGGAGCTCAAGTATCATAAATTATATAAATTTTAAGGGGAGAAACAACAGTATAGGAACAACAGGAATAGCGCAGTGGTTAGCGCGTTCGGCTTCGGATCAGAAGGTCCGTGGTTCGAATCCCGCCAGGGGCTCGGCAACTTTGTCTGCAGTAGAGAACAAACAGTCAGTCATGTTTGGGTGCAATGCTACACTGAAATCCAGCGCAGTACCACCCATGGTTTGCTAGTTCCAACCGATGCTCGCAGGTTTCACCGCAATGCATAGCCACAATGGTGTTGCGGGCTTTCTCCCTGCAATAATACTAGCAGCCGCGATATAAGTGAAACAATCTTGAAAGCGGCGTTAAACACCATATCACCTCACCTCACCTCTCCTAATGATACGGTGATAATTTATCAATTCAGTCCTTCATACCACTAAAATCGCAACAGTGTCCGACCGTCGGTCAAATATCAATAAACAATAGTGTCTGAACAAGTAATTAATTGATTAATGACTCAGCTAATAAATCAACAGGACATAAAAACATAATTGAAAATCATTAAGAGAGTTAATAAAATATAGATCCTTACAAATATCAAATGAAAATGTAGCGGATCTTAAACTGTTTTATGAAACAATGATTTCATGACAGAGGTTTAGGTATACGCCCTTATGGAACGTGGATTTTGTATATTTATAAAATTGTTTTTTTCTCTCGAAAATTCGATGAAAGATAAATCGTTCTTAAAATTGAAAGGTTATTTACATTGTCACATTTCAACCCTGAAACAGTTTTTTTTTTTACCAACTCATTTTCAGGACAAAGAACAGGGGAATTTTTATAATTCAAGCATATGAAGTTAATCCATTTCCTAATCAAACAAAATTTATACAGCTGCATGCCAAAAGTTTGTTCACATACCTGTATATGTTAGTGCAAATATCATGTAATTTGAAATGCCGTAGCATGGCGAAAACAAACATATAATATTGAATTATCAATACACATATACAGACCCATTCTTCTTTAAGGCATATGTTTATCGTACCCCAAGCTTACCCGTAACAGTTTTGGCAGGTCATTGAAGTGACCAGGGGTCAAAATTCCCAAAACACTAATTTTTATTTTTATCCATAAAATCCTTTATAATTTATCACATTCTTTAAAAATACGTCACGTTTATACCTATGCACAAAGTCAATGTGATGATGTTGGTTTTAATCTCAAAGAGTCGATTTGGAACGTTTTATTTGACATTTAACAAAATCGAAATTTTGAAAATGTGCCCCCATCTGTCTTTAAAGATATGCCAAAATTCGAATTTTTGCACCAGAGACCAGACCATCCCAAAAAGAATGGCTATTTCACACATGGACGCTGGGTGATCCATTGTCAGTTTTGCTGAAGTTATTGTATGACGTTGAAACGAAACCCAATTTACATGTACTTGTACTACGATTCAGTGGTAAGTGAACAAACTTTCGGTATGCAGCTAACAGCTTTTAATCGGCCGCTAAAGGAGGTTTATTTCAAATGTCAAAAGCTTTACAATGAAATAATGATACCGACTATAGCCTGGGACGTCACAACACAAGATGGCGGCTGCCATGGACATAATTAGCGATGTTTTAAAATAAAGAGGATTATGGTTGGTTCTCGTTATTCTAGAAAGTTACAAACAGGCCTAACGTATAGCGAAATATCTCCTATATGGACAGTCCAAAGGGTATATTGTGTCACAAGATCTAACATATCTAAAACTGCCTAGGAAGTGGAGTGGGGTCTGTCAGCCTTCCCACCAGGGCATTCGTTTCAGACTTTACGGTTGCTTTTGGAGAAAGTTTCTGCTGACTTATTATATTTTTTGTGACGTGTTACTAGGGAGAGTGAAAATATACTGATAGGACAAAAGTTAGTATAACGTTTTAAAAATTTAAATATTGTAACATGGGTAGATTTTAAACATTGTAATTACGAAAACTAACTTTGCCCGGACTGAATGAATGCAACCAAATGCACATGATTTCACTGCGCATAATCACGTGACTCCTAGCACGTGACAATGGTAAAACAGCTCACCATGTAAAACATCCATGATGCACGTGCAAGAAATTGGTATAAATCGGGTCGATGTACGCTCTCAGATCCCAGTTACAGAGAGCACACGAAAGAATGCCCAAGTTGACACAAATTCAGAGAGAGCGAGCCATTGGAATGAGGGATATGGGAGCTTCTCAAGCCCACATTGCAAGAACTTTCAACTGTACCGCTGCAACAATCTGTAGGCTGTTTTCACGCTTAAGGCACACTGGTAGTACCCAGGACAGGGCAAGAAGTGGAAGACCACGTGTCATGACGCCCCCGGAGGACCGCTACATCCGGACTATACACCTCCGAAACCGGTTCGTAACAGCGACGGCAACTGCGGCAACGGCCCTAAATCATCGCATCAGTCGACGCACAGTGACCAGACGATTACGTGAAGCGGGTATAAAAGCTTATCGGCCCTTCTGCGGAATGACCCTGACCCTAAGACATCGTCAAAACCGTCACCAATGGGCACGGCAGGTATACAGATGGCAAGTGCGACAATGGCAGCGTGTCCTGTTTTCGGATGAAAGTCGCTTCAAACTTTACCGTTCTGATGGTAGGGAGAGGGTTTATCGTCGACGAGGTGAGCGTGTGACCAGACCTTGCATCAGAGAAGTCCCTGCATACGGAGGAGGCGGTGTAATGGTTTGGGGAGGGATCTATGGAGATCAGAAGACCCGTCTTGTCATCGTGAACGGCAATCTGAACGCACGAGGATACATCGCACAGATTCTGCAGCCTGTTGTGGTGCCTTTTGTTCACAACCAACCCCAAGGTGTCATGTTACAACAAGACAATGCGAGACCCCACACAGCCAGAGTGACTCGGGACTTCCTGCAACAACAAAACGTCAATGTTCTGCCTTGGCCAGCGTGCTCACCGGATATGAACCCAATCGAACACCTATGGGATCATCTGGATAGACGAATCCGACGTCGCCCGCAACCTCCACAAAACAGACAACAGCTGGAGCAAGCACTGATCCAGGAGTGGAATCGGATTCCAAATTACGTAATTCGACGTTTGACAACGTCGATGAGGAGACGTTTGCGTGCTTGCATCGACGCAGCAGGTGGCCACACACGTTATTAACTCTTTTGACAACATTAACGCAACTTGTGAATTGTAAACATTGTCTGCAGATATTCAACTGTTTTTGAAAATGGGAAATTGTGACCCCTAGTGTGTTTACCATTCAATATATCCTGAACTTTAATCAGTACAGCCCTGATTTTGTTATTATTGTAATCCTAAATGATTGTTGATTATAATGTAGTAAAAAATTCATAAATATATTTTCATCTTGAGTTTGTTTTGAGTTGCTGAAATGATTATATACTAACTTCTGCCCGTCAGTTTATAACTCATATAACCGTTGGTTTTATATGAATATAAATGAATATGAATAGCCTCTAGTTTCATGATCAAATCTTACAATAGTGACATGTAAGTTTCAGACAAAGTTTAGAAATTTTCTTTGATTCATTTTAGTTAATACTGTGTGTAAAGTGCCGACATCTATCCCCAAGGGGAGACTACTCTCTGTCAGTGGTCTACAGGAAGGATCCATGGCTTGGTTTGATTGCGATGACTTCCACTTCTCGAACATCTCACACGGTGTGTGTAGAGCTGATGGAACCTGGGAAGGCTTGGACAATCCGTGTTTTAAAATGGTAAGAAAGTTAAAATGGAAGGATAGTTAAAATCTGCACCCAAAATTGTGAATTTTTTTTTGTATATACATGACGTAATGGTTTCCCTTTTCTCAATAGCTTAAACAACCATTTTGTATCCTGTCAAATGGTCGAACAGTTCCAGGGAGATGTGTGATCATTTTAGCAAGAAAAACGCAAATATGGTAAGGTCCTTTATTCTACTTAGTTCATACATCAATCACCTATGCTAAGTACCTGCACCCAATTTCATATTTCAGGAAAGCGGCATCCTCTTTGTTTATTCACCCTCTTTTAATTATCATACTTTAATTATTAGCATAACCGCAATGCATTTCATAAGTTTTTGAGGCTTTAACACATTAAAATGAGCAATCTGAGAACAGACATTTTGATAAAATTTTATATAAACCTTCAGGCCAACTTTCCGTTTTGTGGAGAGATCTCACAAGCGAGATACTTCATCTTAATTGTCGCACCCAAACGACTGTGCTTAACAACAATAGGCAGGGAACTTGGGGTGATGAAGAGCATATACCACGCTTCTGGCCAGAGGGCGAAACAGAGGTGAACCTGACCATCTGTACAGACGACGATGGATACGGGGTGAGTGTCCTCGGTGTCTGGCATAATCAAACTATAATATCAAATTGACTTTGAACTTAACCGCCAACTTCTGTGCTGGATGTAGTGGCAAATGTACACAAATCAATATGATAGCGTGCAGTAAATTTCAGCAAGCTTGATGGGTGCCTCGATTTTAGCTTGAGCAACTGAGAATTTTAAATCTTAAACCACCTATTTCTCTCGGGACCGTTTTAATAAAGGTGCTGCAAAATGCATCCATAAAAGACTTATGAATACCTTGAAAAAGGATATGGCACCATGCACGTCGTGCTGAGCATGTTGGTGGCTGTCCTTAAGTGTAATGGCAGCACTTAGAGCCAATATTATTGGAATGATGCCATATTATCATTATTATTGTTATTATTGATATCTATGGACAAAGAAATAATCATGACATCTGATCTTCTTAATTGTAACTGAAGTTGAACACATGATGAGACTCGACGTAATGGCTTCTTATCTTACACAAGCATAGTTGAAATATCGAGGTGAAAAGTAGTTTCACAAGCTTAAAATTATTATTAAATCCTTATGACCATAAAACTTCCAATCATGTTAGGATTCCCTGTTATCAAAATCTAGCAGTTCTGACTATTTCTGTTCCAGATATATAAGAACAGCAAAAAATTAACCAACTTTAAACACCGCTCATCACCAACTGACGCATACTATATTTTTATGCACGGTGTTGTTGTCAAGAACGTTAGGTTTACCCTTCCAACCGAAAGTTAGGGTGAGTTGCTTCTCTTACACTGAAAATTTTAACTATGAAAAAAAGGAACCAATGATATTAACTTACCGTGTATTAATTGTAAATTAAGTTACATTTTTTAAAATTTTATTCTCAAAGGTCTTTACCAATTTGTTGTATTGCCTTTGTTGTTTGTGGATGCCTTTCTTACATGCCTAACTGGAGTTTGGTGGATGTGGACATTCTCTCACAGTCTTTATCAGTGGATGCCTTTCTTACATGCCTAACTTGTGTTTGGTGGATGTGGACATTCTCTTACTGTCTTTATTGGTGGATGCCTTTCCAAAATGCCTAACTGGTGTCTGGTGGATGTGGACATTATCTTACAGTCTTATTCAACGGATGCCTTTCTAACATGCCTAACTGGTGTTTGGTGGATGTGGACATTATCTTACAGTCTTTAACAGTGGTTGCCTTTCTTACATGCCTAACTGGTGTTCGGTGCATATGGACATTCTCTTACAGTCTTCATCAGTAGATGCCTTTCTTACATGCCTCACTGGTGTTTTGTGGATGTGGACATTTTCTTACAGTCTTTATCGGTGGATGCCTTTCCAAATGGTGTTTGGTGGATGTGGACATTCTCTTACAGTCGCAATCAATGGATGCCTCTATTACATGCCTAACTGGTGTTTGTTGGATGTGGACATTCTCTTACAGTTTTCATCGGTGGAGGCCTTTCTTACATGCCTAACTGGTGTTTGGTGGATGTGGACATTCTCTTGCAATATTTATCGGTTGATGCCTTTCTTTCATGCCTAATTGGTGTTTGATAGATGTGGACATTCTCTTACAGTCTTTAACAGTGGATGCCTTTTCTTACATGCCTAACTGGTGTTTGGTGCATATGGACATTCTCTTACAGTCTTCATCAGTGGATGCCTTTCTTACATGCCTAACTTGTGTTTGGTGGATGTGGACATTCTCTTACAGTCTTTATTGGTGGATGCCTTTCTTACATGCCTAACTGGTGTTTGGTGGATTTGGACATTCTCTTACAGTCTTTATTGGTGGATGCCTTTCTTACATGCCTAACTGGTGTTTGGTGGATTTGGACATTCTCTTACAGTCTTTATTGGTGGATGCCTTTCTTTCATGCCTAATTGGTGTTTGATAGATGTGGACATTCTCTTACAGTCTTTAACAGTGGATGCCTTTTCTTACATGCCTAACTGGTGTTTGGTGCATATGGACATTCTCTTACAGTCTTCATCAGTGGATGCCTTTCTTACATGCCTAACTTGTGTTTGGTGGATTTGGACATTCTCTTACTGTATTAATCAATGGATGCCTTTATTACATGCCTAACTGGTGTTTGTTGGATTTGGACATTCTCTTACTGTATTAATCAATGGATGCCTTTATTACATGCCTAACTGGTGTTTGTTGGATGTGGACATTCTCTTACTGTCTTCATCGGTGGAGGCCTTTCTTACATGCCTAACTGGTGTTTGGTGGATTTGGACATTCTCTTACTGTATTAATCAATGGATGCCTTTATTACATGCCTAACTGGTGTTTGTTGGATTTGGACATTCTCTTACTGTCTTAATCAATGGATGCCTTTATTACATGCCTAACTGGTGTTTGTTGGATGTGGACATTCTCTTACTGTCTTCATCGGTGGAGGCCTTTCTTACATGCCTAACTGGTGTTTGGTGGTTGTGGACATTCTCTTGCAGTATTTATCGGTGGATGCCTTTCGTACATGCCTAACTGGTGTTTGGTGGTTGTGGACCTTCTCTTACAGTATTTATCAGTGTATGCCTATCTTACATGCCTAACCTTAAAAACCTAACCTTATGCGTTGCCCTATTTACATAATTTTCTTTTAATAAATGTCACTTTTATCTGATGAAATAAAAGATTAAAAGATTGATAGTTTCCTTCCAATTTTCCTTTCAATACTTTACTTTCAGCCACTATAAAGTAAAGATTAACGATGTATACATACAATGCATTTAAGAGTATTTGTCGAAATGACCTATATGCACTACAAATATGAAAAACATCTTATAAATTTTTTAGGAACAAACAGAACTCTGTTTTGGCTAAATTTTAAATGCATATGAATAACCAGCTCAATGCGAGTGTTTACAAGAAATATGAACTCGTCTGTGATGGCACATGCTTCCTACTCGATCGTTGTCTTTCTGAACTGAACGAAACCTGAGCTACTATCCAAAAGACAACAACTAGCAGCTAAATTGTTAACAAGCATTAGTGTCTACTTATCAACATTACCAACTAGACACAAATTTACTATAAAGCTAGACCTTATGCAAAAAGAGGACAAAAAGTTCTCTCTTATCCAATAAAGAGCTAGTTATACACCAGGGCCTAGATTTTCGAAGCTCTCTTAGTGCTAAGATAGTCGTAAGCCAATGTTATGGTACTTACGACTATCTTAGTGCTAAGAGATCTTCGAAAATCTAGACCCAGGAGCCGACTGAAGAGGATGAGGTAAAACTGAAGCCAAGAGAAGTGTTTCGAAATACATGAATCCGTATACACTGACAAGTGATTATAGAGACCCTGATAACTTAGCTTGGGCAGTGAATCGTTTTCATACAAACTGAACATAGTATATAGCCGAAGCACTATCCATCTTTTGCTTTATTAATAATTGAACAATGGATCCACCTAGGCCTGACGTGACCTGACTCACTACAGCCCTGACCACCATAACTTGGATATCAAGAAGCTCTATGACTTGCCATGACCACTCGACGGAAGACATAGTAAGAACTGAAAAGAATCATTGATGACATTAACATTTGTGATTCTTAGGCAATATAACCGAGAGAGAAGTTTTATTTATCGTCCTAAAACGTTGTCGTGAACAGTTAGATGCCATGTATTTTGCCGACTATACCAACTCTTCATCAATAGTAATGTAATCCCGGAAATATGGAAAAGATCGAAGATTGCACCAGTACCAAAGAAGACAAATTCTATTGAAATGAACGATTTTAGACCAGTCGCTTATACTTCCATTGCTATGAAATGTTTTGAGCGCATCATTTTAATCTTCATATTGTGGGATTTTAGACACTTGCTTGATCCGTACCACTTTGTGCATAGAGCTAGAAGGGGCGTAGAAGATGCTCAACTCTTCTTCAAAATAGCGTGTATAAGCATTTAGGGCTTCCAAAGCCATATGTGAGAATTCTATTTGTAGACTTCTCTTAAGCATTCAATACCATCCAGCCACACATATTTTTAGAGAATCTATTGAATATGGGTGTAAATTGCTATATAGTATTATGGATTGAGAAATTTTTAGCTTTTAGACCTCAGTTTGTAAAGGTTAACTCCGCCAGGTCTTCTATCTTGTACACAAATACCGGAGCACCTCAAGGTTGCGTCCTTTCACCTGTTACATTCACTTAATACACTAATGACTGTGCTAGTCGTTACCCTAACAAACTAACAGTAAAGTTTGCTGACGATACTGCCTTAGTTATATACATTCAAGAAAATGAACTCTCTTATAGAGAAAATGTTAATCATTTTTTTACCAACAATTTCCTTATGTTGAATGACACAAAAACTAAAATCTCATCATAATTTTCAGGAACAACCAACACATAACACGCACAACGTTGAGATTGTTGATGAATACAAGTACATTGACCCAATAATAGATAGTAAACTAAATTGGAATGGTAATACATATGCAGTTTTTAACAATGTCAACAAAGATTACATAAACATATAAAAAGTATTTTATTATCATCTGTTATTTTGGAAATGATGTATGGCAAAATGGTTTGCAAGTTCTGGTTTTGGATTTGTGGGCTAATCCTACGTTCATATATTTTCAATCATTTTCTGTGTTCTCTTTTAAACTCATTTTATATAATATTATCCAATTGGGTTATTAATCAATAAGTCAATTTAATCCAATGACCAATTAAGATGGGAAGAAATATTAAACAGAGTGCTCTAATGGAGTGAATCGGGAAATATACATTTGATGATCAGTAGATGTATTCTAAAGTTTGATTTGAAATGGTTTCAGTTTTTAAAACACCATTACATCTTGACAACAAATAATATTTACATAAAGTATGAACTATTGATTCACTGATGCCTTAAAGTATTATCCATTACTTTATGTTTATGTCTACTAATAAAGTGTGAAATGAGCTGGCGACGTGATATAAAAAGAAAAAAGAAGTAATGATTGACTTTATAAAAGAAAATATTATTCTTGGTTTGAGCAAAAATGGAAATAAAGATTGAAGGAATGAAAAGCAAAGTGTATTTTCGGGGTAATTTCAATTAAAACTTTTCCAGTACAGTAAAATTAGTTGACTTTTATCACTTGAAGGTTAGTTTGCCTCATACAACAGAATAAACAGAAGTCAAATATTTCATTTTTAAATGATAAAATTCCAAAGGACTTGTTTATACGCATTTATTTGTAATCACGAACTCAAAAGTACAATTATCATGTATTCATTAGGTCAATGTGCATGTTCATTGAAATGATTGCTTACATAGGTAAATAATGTTAAGAAATTGAATTACCCGGTTTATAGCAAAGCATTCGTTAAATAATTCAAGCTTCTTATTAGTCAAACGAAAAAAGCTATTCTTTCGTTTTTCAAATAGGGTTCGTATGCAACTCACTCAGATACACGTGTATAGTTCTAGTGTCAATCTTTCATATGAAAATGTCATAGAGTTCACATGCTCGTTTACAAAAGTGGTATCTGCATATTGATCTAACGTAGCTAAAATGACAACTATACTTCTTGTCCGTTTTCCATTATGTTTTTTTAAATCTCCACAAATTAAATGTCTACTTCTTAGTGGAAATTTAGAGTATTTTGAGCTAATGTTTTGTACCATTTTATGCATGTTAATAGATATATGTATTCATCAGACCATCACATTTATTAAAGGAATGCAACCGAAGATTGCTGCTTTAAAGATGTTCTGTGTCAAGTGGGGACTAGAAGTCAATTTAGAGAAAACACAGATGATAGTTTTTAGAAATGCCAGTATCCTTAAAGGAGCATAAAGTGGAAATATGGTGATGTCGATATTAAGATCCCTACTTACTACAGCGATCTAGGTCTGATGTTTTCATCTAAATTATTATGGAGTAAAGCAGTTGATGTATTATCATCCAAGGCAGGCAAGGCATTGTTCACTATCAAATCACTCCACATATTCTTTTACAGGTCAAATCAAGCCAATTATTTTGTATGGATCCGAAATCTGGGGATACGAAAGGAGAAATATGATTGAAAAATTCGATTCAATCTTCTGTATGTTATAAAGTTAACATATTTCTGTACACAACCAATTTACGTTGGTGCTTGTTCACACACAGGTCCTTTTTATTATTAAAAATTTTTTTTTTTATTAAAATGCTGTACTCAAATGCCTTTAATTGAATATAAGAACCAGTTATAATTCGGCACCTAAAATTCAGAGAAATTATTAAACATCTATCAGGTGGACACTTTTTACCAAATTACGATTAGCTCTGAATAACTTGTGAGGAACAGAAGATCCTGCTACATGACTGTATATGACAGTAAAACAGCCAAGGTCCTATTTAATCATGTCTAGTGAGTGAGTGAGTTGGGGTTTAAAGTGCTTTGAACAATATTTCAGCTATTAAACACGTGGATGACAAGCATCCAAAAGAGAGTGGACAGATCAGGGAGAAAGGGGTCGACAGGATGAGGGAAAAGACGGAAAGAAAGGCATAGTGAGAGATAGGAAGCAGATTTTAGAAGGATTCAAATTTGGTCTGGCTTCTACCCATCGACCTGTCCAGCTTGGGTGTCCCTACCAGGAGCGTGCAAGCTCCGGCTGGCAGAGCTCTCGGGGTCTCTGAAGCACGCAAACCACCACACCACGATAACGTATTGGGTCAGGTGGCGGGATAAGAATGAGAGTAACATAATGTAGTTCTGATATATGTCCAACATCCAGGATCGTGGGGTTCTTATCTTCCTCAGGAATCGTGCATAGGTTGGTGTGATCTGGATGGACATGCTGTTTGCAGTTCTTATGACACGAACAGTTACATTGTAGCGGTTTGCTGCAGCTTGAAGGATGAGATGGTCTCCCCAATACCCATTTTGCTCCATTTTTTAACAATACACGTTGCTGGATGTGTACTCTTTTCTTATTAGAAATTTGGCAAAATCTGCATGATGTTTCTGAAAGAAATGAAATAAGGCTTTAAGAATAACACTGTTTCAATGAAATTTGGGAAAAACAAAAAAACAATTTGCCTTGATATTCATCTGTTCTTATTTGATTAATAACATCAAGTTAAAATGTAATGTTATTTTCATAAGCTCAGTTCTAGTATTGTTTAGGTAAAGATGATATCTGCTGCCCATACTTAATCTGCAACAAAGTATTTTCTTTAGATGATGTCATGTGCTGGAGCACACATAACTTCCGTATTTTAAAGCAAAAGAGTTAAATCCTTACCAGGTAGTACTGAGAGGAGATGTATGTCTCCATTTAAAAAGATCCAGTTATTATCAATGAAAGCACTGCCAGCTTTCCCTTTACAAAATGTATTTGCAATTTGTTCGATGAGTTGAGCAATGTCTATAATTTGTCCCCAAAAAAATGCTTGTAATTTTGGACAGCACCTGTTCTAATAAGATGGGTAATGTAATTGTATATGAAGAAGATATATATTTCAAATATCAAGGCCTGTAACTGACTTATCAATTATACATGCTCCTAAAAAAATAATATTTTTATTCAAATATATTTCTTAAAATATTCTAAATAAATGGCCAACATCTAACACAAAGAGATCAATTATTTAAATTCTATACCTCTGTTGGTGGTTTGACACAGTGATTAGGCATGGAGAAAAAGAATCGGATTATATTTGTATATTCACCTTGATATACTTAACACGAATTTTTCTCAGGTGGCAATGGGAAATGTTGACAACATCATGAATTTCAAGCTGTTCGGCAAGAGCAATAAACATGCAATTGCCCTTTCCTACATTGTCAACTGGTTCCATACCATAGGTCTTAACAAGCTTGCAAAGGTCCTCCATGGTGTAAGACTTTGTAGAGGTCTCTGAAATTAAAAGAAAATATTTCATTGCATAAATGCTTCTCTGAGTTAAGAAAAGTTGAGAGACACAGGATTACATTGGTTTCCCATAACTGGAAGGTACATCTCGAAGTCATAAAATTAAAATTATTAGTAAACTCTTCAAGAATGATATGATTTAATCAGTTCTTGAAGTAAACTGGAAGGTACATCTCGAAGTCATAAACCACCACTAGACTCAATACCTTACCGTGGTGTGGTGGTTTGCGTGTTTCAGAGACCCCGAGAGCTATACCAGCTGGAGCTAACATGCTCCTGGTAGGGACACCCAAGCTGGACAGGTGATGGGTAGAAGCCAGACTAAATTTGAGTCCTTCTAAAACCTGTTGTCTATATCTCACTATGCCTTTCTTTTCGTCTCTTTTCTCATCCTTTCGATCCCTTTCTCCCTTGTCTGTCCACTCTCTTTTGGATGCTTGTCATCCACGTGTTAATAACTGGAAGGTACATCTCGAAGTCATAAAATTAAAATCAGTAGTAAACTCTTCAAGAATGATATGATTTAATCAGTTCTTGAAGAAAGCTCCATAATTAAGTTTTTCATGTAACTTGTTTATATCATTTAAAGGCAATTCTAAGAATGTTGAAAATATACGTACATGAAAAACTTCATATACATAAACATAACACCAAATTTGATTCTCAACTTAACAAAGATATTATTCTGAAAAAACGGAAGCTACGTTTCTAGTTTCATTATCTAACATATTCCATTCCAACACAGAAGATGGTAAAAATGATCGCATAATGACAGTCTCATAGTATTATGACTCTAAAAGCATTACCAATTGAGAATGTATTTGATATATATTGTTCAACAAGCTAACAATTAATATTCAAAATTTATCAAGATTTATCTACCAAATACACTTATAATGAGAAAGTGTTAATATGTATTTAAATAAAACAAACATAAGTATTATTTTAATTGACATTTACTGAAGCTACCTAGTGCCACAGTCAAAAGGTTTTTATCTCCTAATTAGGAGATATTATCATCTAATTAGGAGATAAGTAACCCCTATTTAGAACTTAGTTAACACTTAATTAGGAGATAACTTATTCCTACTTAGGACAAAGATATTTCCTAATTAGTTGATACTTCCTCGTAATGAGGAGATAAATATGTCCTAATTATGAGATAACTAAGTCCTAATGAGTTGATGACTATCTCCTAATTAGGAGTTAGTATGTCCTAATTGGGACTTAATATTTTTGACTGTGGCGCTAGGATGCTTCCATAAAAAAAACCATTAAAAAAATTCCAAAAGTTTTGTACATTTAATGAAGTACATGAATACATGATTTCAGCATGCTAGACCTCTTGTGTCAATGAGGAAGATGAAAATAGTTATTAGGGAACTACACCACATGCCCTGCCCAAGGGTCACTACAGCTAGAATGTATAATCCCCATTGGCCAAGCTACCTTACACAGATTGCATTTTCCAAAAGGCCTTTCGTTCCCTACAAGACTTGCAAAAGTCGGTTTCTAGTTCATTGCTTAACTCATGTCAAAAGGTATTTTTGCTCTTACAAAAGCCACATTAAAAATCACAAATATGATATGTGTCCTTTGAATGAATGACAAAGTATGCTATGATCTGTTGATGAAGTTTAAATGTTTATACCTTCTGCAAACATTATCTTAAAAAATTGCTTTATTTATAATTACCATTTGGTTGAATCTCTGGAAGATCTCCATCACTGGACTCAATACCTTATCGTGGTGTGGTGGTTTGCGTGCTTCATAGACCCTAAGAGCTATGCCGGCTGGAGCTAACATGCTCCTGGTAGGGGCACCCAGGCTGGACAGGTCGACGGGTAGAAGCCAGACCAAATTTGAGTCCTTCTAAAACCTGTTGTCTGTCTCTCTCTATGCCTTTCTTTCAGTCATCCTTTCGATCCCTTTCCCCCTGATCTGTCCACTCTCTTTTGGATGCTTGTCATCCACGTGTTTAATAACTGAAATAGTGTTCAAAACACGTTAAACCCCAACTCACTCACTCACTCACTCACTCACTGGAAGATCTGGCAGTGAGTTGTCTGAGGAATGGTCTGTAAAATAAGATAATTTTTTACAGATAATAACATAAGATGATACTGAAATTAAATTTTCTTACCCAAAATATAAATACAGTCTGTGAACTAAAACTGAGCATTTGCCAATGGTCTCATTAATTGAATAAACAATCTGATATCACTCTAAACAAGGCCCTGAACATAGCTTAAACCTGATGGAGACAATCAACTGATCAAAATTCTTTTATTTTAAGTGCTGTTGATCAACTATCTTTTTAAGCATTTTCTGTTATTTTGTTATTACTTTGTACCGATGTTCTTTTTGAGCCCCATGGCTCCAGATAAGTATTTTGATCCAGGGATATTATACTCCTGAAATTAAAAATTGAGGAGTAGAAAAAGGCAGGTGAAAATAGACTAGGCAAATTTCAAAAATGTATCTAAATATGATAATTTAGATTAGCATATCACTCCCTCACTCACTACAAGAACTTCATCCCCCTTTTGATATTGGGGAAACTCCTCCAACTTTCTTTCTTCTTCCTCTTTTCATTAGTTCAGATGCTTTTTTGGATGTTTCTTGCACCGTCTTTTGGAAAGCATTTAGGGTTTTCAGTCTTTCTTCAATCTGGAATTAATCCTGTCAAATAATGATAAAATTGGAGTTTATATATACCATGGAAAATTCATTTGTCATCACTGTCATTTTCCTTATAAATACCACCATTCAAATTATTTATTGTTGGTTTGTTTAAACAAAAAAGTTTTTATGAAAATACCTTTCCCATCATATAAACTAATTAATGTTCAAATTTACCATCCAATGTTACATTTGCATATACATGGATACAAAAGAGAATCATGCAATATTGTTCACGTGTTATATTGTAAAAGACATACAGTTTTTAAGTGTTATTGCATTTAAAACTGTGTCTCTTTTCCTGCAAGGGATACATTATCAGAAACTTCATTTTTACATTATCAGGGACACAGGGTATGTTGTTAGAAATATGTCCAACTTCATAAATTGTGTTATTTTATTATTATATGTGAATCAGATGAAGAATATCATCTTTTGAACATTTACAGTCCTTTAATTATCATTATGACAAATGTCACACTATTTACCTTTTGGAGACTTTAGGAAAACGGTTTTAGTTTAAGTCAGGAAATATGGTAATTCGGTTCTTATCTAAGCCACATTCAACATTTACATTTTGTCTTAAAAAATAAAATGGGCATAAAAAAAAAATATTTACGTGTTGAAAGAGTTCCAAAATTATTTTTAATAAGAAATTATAGCCATAAACTGACAAAATTTATGATTACATAATTTATTGGCAATGACCCATCTAAGTCTTCATCCCATCATCCCATTTTATTGAATTGTGATGTTCATTAATATCTTCTGGATAAAAGATGAAAGGATGCACCCACCAAAGGCCAATTAAGCCTTGCAGGCATGAGGGTTTGATATAATAAGATGAAATATGAGTGTAAAAATTTTCTTTGTATATCTAGAAAGGATTTGGCAACAGCTTAACAAAACTAGAAATTTTAATAATGAAACAAGGAACAAAAACTAGAAGGTATCCCCCATTTGGTTTGCTCCTATGAATAGAAAAGAAAGTATTATTTAAAGGTCTTTCCAATGACAACACATGAACAAGATGTTATAACACACGCTACAACAATGAGCTACAAAGATGCATCTTTAATACTTTTTTATTATCTTTAACTTGATATTGTGACTGATCATAATGCAGTATTGTTTTAATTCGAATTTACAAAAATATGGTTTAACTTAAATGTCTGTGCTTTCTTCACAAAAATAAAAACTAAGTTATTGATATAAGGGGTATTAAGAGATTGTCAGTCCTGAAGATTTGTAAAGAATAAGTTCATTTACTTACTCTTGTGTCTTTTTCTTCTTCGGATCCTTGAATTTTATCAATTTCTTCAATCTCCTCAATTTCTGAAAACATGAAAAGGCATTTACATCATTCCCTGCCATTAAAATATTGCTGAAGTGGTTTGGTTTCACTCAAAACATAGTCCTGTATGGCGAATAATCTGCAAAAAAAAGAAGTATCAGAATGAATGAAATTACATTGTTGTTATTACATTGTACATTTGAAACAAATTTTCTTTTACTCATAGAACAACAAAAAGAAATATAAGTTTTTTTCTGACCAAGCCAAGAAATGGAAATTATAATCAAAAAGTTGCCAGTCTACAAATTGATTGATTTCATGATCTTCATGAACAAAGAATAGTGGCCTTTATTAACTGCCAAACTGTTCGAATAGATGCCAACCAGAGTTGTAAAAGATTTACCAATAGAAATGGGACATTATGTCAAATTTATTCATGTGTACTCTAAAAAAACTGTTTATTTAAATCTGTTATTCATCATTGGTATTACATAAGTTGATATGGGTTGATGATGAGTTGACAGAAGACACCACATTTACTAGCAAGCTTCTTGTAACACCTTGTCTATTAGGAACATGATGACATTGAATTGTCTCAAATTAAAAACATCTCTGATATTCTATAAAGTACATGGACATTTATGCAACGATTATTTTCCTTTGAATGACTTTTAAAACAGTCAAGTGTCAGAAACAGTAGCATAATCTTTGTCTCTATAGAGAAATTGACACTCAAATGTACGATAAGAAAAGATAGTACTGACGATACCAAGTGGATAACATGCATTATTACATGAATGGATTATTTCCGTCTTTCTGATTAGCCTACTTGGTCACGTGACAACGTCAAGCGATGTCAACCTGTGTGGATCGCGAGAGGTTGATATAACAATCCAAAAACCTCTGGTAGATAAAAATAGATTTCGAAAATCCCGTTCTACCGGAAATACCAGAAAAATGGTAATTCAAGACCTAATTCATATAATAAAACAATTATAGACTTCAGACGCGTTGATCCAATGATTTATCTACCTTGCACATGTGACATTCAACTCGGCTTCGCCTCTGTGAATATCACATGTCCAAGGTAGATAAATCACTGGATCAACCTCAATTGAAGTCAATAATTGTTTAATGTCGTTAACCTATGAGGGAAATGTTGAAACAAAAGGAAAAGTAGTTATTTACTCACTGAGTGATGAGTGTCGGGCCTCATTATGGATGAGTGCATATGCTGGGAGATACTCAACCCAATTGAGTTCTGCATTTCCCTTCTTTCGCATGTCCACCACTGGACTCTATACCTTATCGTGGTGTGGTGGTTTGCGTGCTTCAGAGACCCCAAGAGCTATGCCAGCTGGAGCTTACATGCTCCTGGTAGGGTCACCCAAGCTGGACAGGTCGACGGGTAGAAGCCAGACCAAATTTGAGTCCTTCTAAAACCTGTTGTCTATCTCTCACTATGCCTTTCTTTCCGTCTTTTCCCTCATCCTGTCGATCCCTTTCTCCCTGATCTGTCCACTCTCTTTTGGATGCTTGTCATCCACGTGTTTAATAACTGAAATATTGTTCAAAGCACGTTAAACCCCAACTCACTCACTCACTCACTCACTCTTTCGCATGTCAAATTCCAGTTGAGCCTTTCATTCTTTTTGTGAAAGCTCACACTGTAAGAAAAGCAGAAATGTTCGAAAGAGAACATTAGAATACCTTAATCATTTTTATTTGCATTGACTCCAAAGTAGACTGACTTATTTCCACAATATTTTTTACATGAACTGTAAATACAAACATAAATTGAAGTGCACCAGGTCAAGATCAATACTCAAATTCTCATATATAGCATTGTATAGGTGAGAAGTAATCAAATACCAAGTTGTATATTCACTTTGAAATTGGCTATCTCTCGATTACATACAATATAGCTTGTTTCCAAGCTCATTACAAGATCAATATGATCTAATTTGCCATTTATCAAACTCATTATAAACATTCAACATTAAAAGTTGAATCCCTTCCACTCCATTCTGTACAAGGATATTTACACATTTTGATTTCAATCTAACGAAGAGCTTATATAAATTGTTTTAGCTTCATTGCATTACCAGCAGAAGTTTTGAAGAAGTTTTGGAGAAGATCTATGAGGCTTTCTGGGAACATGACATGTCACATTCTTATCTATGGGGGTTGGAAGGTGGGGAGAAAATGTCAAAATCATATTTACAAACTTTGTTTCCCTCATGCCTCTTAAAATATAACCTTTTGGAAATCAGGATTCATGGAGTTGAAGCCTTACAGAGCGTAGAAAAATCAATGGCTTTCATTTAAAAAATAATCTTTAATCTTTTATGACAGGATTGAATTTATATGAAGTGAATGTTCCTACCTTTCCTTGTGACTGAGGGTGATGTTCCTACCTTTCCTTGTGACTGAGGGTGATTGGGGCGACTTCTGATCATCTTTGTTCCCATATTCATACAAAGTTTACTGACATGTCCCTTGAATTCCCCTCCTTGGTCTGTTTGGACTATGCTTGGGCTTCCCCAACCATAGTCCATGTAGAGTTTTTTCAGTTCTTTTGCAACTGCCATTGAAGATTTATCTTCAAGTGGTCTTAGCCATAGGAACCTCGAAAAAACATCCAATACTGACAGGACACATTTATATGACTTTGTCTCCCCCTCAAGTTCAATGGGCAAACCTGACAGGTCAACCAGATCTAGTTGGTGTCGCTCCATTGGTTGACATGCTGTTATGGGCTTTAAGTCTGCCACATTTGAAAATTGAGGTTTTTGTATTTGAGCCTCTGGCTCATTTTCAACCAGTCTTTGTTATTGTTTTCGTGAAATCCCACTATAATATTCATCAACAATACTTTTTAGTTTCGTCACTCCAACACCCCTAAGTTTATCATAAAAAGCTGTAAAAACTGCTGGCAGGTCCTTTTAATCAATTTGAGTTTTTATCATCAACTTCTTCAAGTCCTTTGAGTTTCTTCTTCAAAATGTCATAATCATCATCATTGACAACACTTATAGCTCTATGTCTCTTTTTTTCTGAAAATAAAAAAAAATCATTGATTTACACTATATCTGCAGACAGACATGATTTTTTAAAAATCTGAAAGAAGGAGGTTTTCAAATAGCATCTCTTTGTTTTCATTCGTGTTACACAGGGAAATATGTTCGGAGGCCAATACTCTTGAAGTTTATGTGCAAGCAAAGTCTAAGTTATCTTGAAGTATTCCCTATGTCCTCCAGGTGTCTGGCATTTGGATAAACAGTAACATCAAGAAATTCAAGAAAATGAGAGGACCAAAAATTTAGTATTGCACTGAAAGTATAATTTTTAACAGAGAATATATGTTTGTTTGCGTACCATATGTTATATTTAACTTAAGTGCTATACCTCAATGAAAAATTAATTAACACCTTGACATGGTTCACCTGTAACACCACCACCTGACCACCAGACAGCTGTGAGAAGGTTCTGTGTGGTAAGATTTTGCTTTTCATGTGTAATATATAGAGGATACTAAACGACCTTCCATTTAATACTATTTTTATTAAACGAGTTAATGATTAAGTGTAAAACGAGCGAAAGCGAGTTTGATACCAAATCATTAACGAGTTTAATAAAAATAGTATGAAATTGAAGGAAGTTTAGTATTCTGTTTATTAATTGACCTCAGTAATCAAGCATTGATTGCCGAAAGTGTACTGAACGAAGCTTTTCCGCGGCTAAGCCGCCATTGTGACGTCGGTGCCAAGATTGTGACGTCACAACAAAACAATATTATGACGTCATACGGGGAGCGGTATTACACTAGTTTAATATCGCCGTATAAATATTACACTGCGGTATCTTACACGGACCAGGAAAAAAATTTAATTTTCCACCACTGGACTCAATACCTTATCGTGGTGTGGTAGTTTGCGTGCTTCAGAGACAACGAGAGCAATGCCAGCCGGAGCTTGCACGCTCCTGGTAGGGACACCCAAGCTGGACAGGTCGACGGGTAGAAGCCAGACCAAATTTGAGTCGTTCTAAAACCAGCTTTTCTATCTCTCACTATGCCTTTCTTTCCGTCTTTTTTCTCATCCTGTCGATCCCTTTCTCCCTGATCTGCCCACTCTCTTTTGGATGCTTGTCATCCACGTGTTTAATAACTGAAATATTGTTTAAAGCACGTAAAACCTCAACTCACTCACTCACTTACCTGTAGCATGGAATGAAACAGGACTACCCTACTAGGGGGTAATTGTCATACAATGTTACAATTGTCATCAACTTGCAAGTCCATGGAACTTCCAATATTGATGACTTAGTTTTTTTTACTAGATTGAAATCAGTGATCTTCTCTTGTTAATCTAAAATGTTAATTTTCTAAATTAACAAACTAATTAAAATGAAGTAAATTAAAGAAAAATGACAAGCTGTACAACTGTATACAGTGATAATGACTTGGTAAATCAATAGTAAAATCTGAGTTATGATTATGCAGAGTCTGTAAAGGATAGACCTTCTCTGGTATGAAACAGTTTATCAGCAGGTATTATTTGATACATTGAATAGAACAGGGAGATAAAATAAGAATTCAATTTGGTAAGTTGATTATCTCCAAGAGGGTTGGTAACTCATATTGACCAAATGAAAATTTAAATCTTTGCAACTAATTCTCCCCATTTTCAAATCGTAAAAATCTGTATGTGAAGATGATATTCAAAGAAGTTCACAGTTTAATTGTCTTGTTTTTCTTCCTTTGACAACGTTCTGGTAGTTCTGGTTTATTGTTCATAGGATCAAATATTAATGTTTAAAAGTAGTTACAAGTTGTTCATTGTGTTAATCTTACCATACACAATTTGATGCTATCTTTTTATTTGATTGGTATGATGTTTTAGTTCGGTTTATGACATCCTTAAGTTGTGCTTACAACTGAAAATTTCCTAGTTATGCCCTCTAAAATCACATAATGGATTATGTAATGCGAGGCGACAAGCCACAGATGCTGAAATAAAATAATATATAACGATAAATTTAACTGACTGAACATTTTCGAAAATTGGAAATCAGATTCTAGAAAATAAGTCAATGTGAATGAAAATTCTTAACGATCTCTCACTTTCAATAGCACTTCCATATCTTCATCTGTTAAAAATATATCGAATATGTAACGTTTCATGAAACAAATCAATTACACTTGACCGACAATGAAATTCGAGTATGATAAATGGACCAAATAAAATACAAATTCAGGATAGAGATACCGAGATTTATATTCACAGATGAAACGCACTTGTCTTTTTAAAGACTTGATTAGGTTTTCAATGTTAATTTAGTCTACCACTGGTACGCATATGTCGAGAATTCAGCTTTGAAATTGTCCAAAAGGTTAAAGGCGGCTGGCGGATCCTTCATGTTTAGAAAGGTCGGGGATACTCTAAACTATAGAAACCAAACTAAAAAGACATTTCCCCCCCCCCCCACCCCCCCCCCCTCACATCTTCATACCTTCAAACACATTCACTAACCCAATTAAAATGGGTTTTTTCAAAGCTTAACTACTGTGAAATCATAGTCAATTAACCTTTTTCCTCCCAATGTTCCCATGTGGGAACGTGTCATTTCAAACTTTGTATCTCTTCTTCATTTCAGTATTTATATATTTCACTTTTACAGTATTGATGTTGACATAATTACCTACAATTTGATAGGTTATACAAGCTAATAACAGTTTTTACTTTGAAATTGAGCTAAAAAAAAGGCCTCAAAAAAAGGCAAAAATAATTTTTTTAACCAAAATTGTTAGCGATTTTTTAATTAGATTGAAAGAGTCGTGAAAATTGTATTGTTAGCTTTAAATGATAGGCAAATGATGCGTCTACACTATGATAATAATCTGTGAAACAAGAAACAAAAATAGAATGTAATGATATGTATATAATTCACCAGAGTAAGTAGAGGAAAGTAGAGGAAAACGGATGTATTTGCACACACACTGCAAGACAAATCAATGAGCCAGTAACCGCCTCAAATCAAGAACTTAGGGCTATGTCATTAATTCAAATGGTCAAGATGTTTTTCACTTTCCAAATACTTATGGACAATACGATGCAAACAAGGACAGAAACAACCCAGATTTTCTATCTCGCAGGAAGAGGTAAAAAAAAAAAATTCTTAGAATTCTGATACTTTCTGTATACAATGTGCTTCCCCAGGAGGGATATTATTGGGCATCACATCTTTTGGCAATCCATCCGGACCTAGGTGTTAGTATTGTCAAGGCAACAATGAGTCGTAATCAGTACTAGTCAAGAAATTTCTACATTCCTACAACGATGCTCTGGGAAGGGGCAACAAATTTGCACATATGGCACCTTTGAACACCTAGAACACTGACAATATACACTTCGTTGTACATTTCTGATCTTTTGGTCATATTACACAAAATGTTGAAAATTGAGGATAACATGTAGGATCATGAATCATAATTGAGAATCAGTATATTTATTTAGGTACGCGAAATTATCTGTTTGCATAGATTTTGACCCAATTTAAGTTCAATTTTCAAATATTCTTATCAGTTGTTTTTAACGATAACTTGCACAACGTTCCCATTTGGGAACATGCCAGTATTTCAAAAATTACCCGTCATATCAGTCTGAAATTCGGGATTTGCCTTTTCTTCATCATTAGGAGGCCATATAATCAATATGAAACGGTTTTGACAATTGGATCTGGTAGTGGGATGATCAAGGTGAAACCACGAACATGTGGAATCTGCTGACATATATTTTCTGCCATGCGTTTCGACAGGTCCCTTCACGTTCTTGAGGCACGGTTTCAAAATGTTCTTTCTTAAAAATTCCAATCTTTGTTGCTCACAAGGAAGGAATTTGAATGAAAAGGGTGTGGAGTCTTCTAAGTGAGTCAAGATACAACGGAATACAATGTATTCTGTTGGAAAATGTATTGGAATGATAAAAAAGGGGTTTTTGTAAAAAAAATTAAAATGGTGATAAAATGTTAACTTAAGTCCTGTGTTAAGTTAAGCCCTGTGTTGAAGGATTTGTACACGTGACCTTAAACCTACACTGGGGCTTAAGTCAACACACAATGTGAAAAGTCTTTGAAGCCCTAAGAGGTTTGGAATAGGAATGAAAAGGGTATGGAATCTTCATAATGATTCGAGACACCATAAAATACAATTTATTTAGTTGGAAAAGTTTTGGAATGATAAAAAAAGTTTTTTGAAAAATTTGAAAAATTTATAAATGGTGATAAAATGCTAACTTAAGCACTGTGTTGACAAAAGGTTTTGTATACCTGAACTTAAACCTACACTGGGACTTAAGTCAACACAGAATGTAAAAGTCTTTGATACACCCCTTGAAAAACTCACTCAAAGTAATGGTGACCTAATTGCAAGTTATACAATTTGTCACTTTTAGCAAGGAGTACTTTTCATGACTTATTAAATTTAGAAATCAATGAGTATTAACAAGATTTTGGGCGATTTTTATCTGTGTTTAAATGATAAATTTTTATACAAACTGAGGGTAGTGAGAAAGCTTTGACATCAATCATACGTTTCTGGAACGATTAAGATAATTACAAAGCAATATGCCACCACTGGACTCAATACCTTATCGTGGTGTGGTGGTTTGCGTGCTTCAGAGACCCCAAGAGCTATGCCAGCTGGAGTTTTCATGCTCCTGGTAGGGACACCCAAGCTGGACAGGTCGACGGGTAGAGGCCAGACTAAATTTGAGTCCTTCAAAAACCTGTTGTCTATCTCTCACTATGCCTTTCTTTCCGTCTTTTCTCTCAATCTTTCGATCCCTTTCTCCCTGATCTGTCCACTCTCTTTTGGATGCTTGTTATCCACGTGTTTAATAACAGAAATATTGTTCGAAGCACGTTAAACCCCAACTCACTCACTCACTCACAAAGCAATATGATTATGATTTAGGCAATTTAAACAGTTGAGTTTTACCGAAATTTCCCACAAGAAATTATTTCTGTTTTGCAAGCAATGAGTGTTAACATACACGCTTCCGGTTTAGCGCACTCTGACTTGTGATAGTAAAAGTATTGGTTCCAACATTGTAGCAACTTCATAATAGGTGCTTCACCGTCTTCGCCTTACAGTTATATCTCTAACGTCGTCACCTTTTGTAAAATCATCAAGTCCCCGGCAGCATACCAGTTACAATTTTATCAAACAAGATAGGTCGTATAGCAGCTAGCACAGGGTTGAAAGTTCGCAGGTCAGGAAGACGTCACTCTTGTGTCATCAGGTTCTGAATGTAGAGATAAGCCTCAATGTCGAGAATGGTCCACCACATACGTGTGTGTGTTTCTCTACTTGTCTGACACTTTCAAAGAAGGGCGGGATAGCGCAGTGGTTAGCGCGTTCGGCTTCGGATCAGAAGGTCCGTGGTTCGAATCCCCCCCAGGGGCTCGGCAACATTGTCTGCAGTAGAGAACTGTTCTACACGCAGTCAGGTTACACTGAAATTTAGCGCAGTACCACCCATGGTTTGCTAGTTCCAGCCGATGCTCGCAGGTTTCACCGCAATGCATAGCCACAATTGTGTTTCGGGCTATCTCCCTGCAATAATACTAGCAGCCGCGATATAAGTGAAATAGTCTTGAAAGCGGCGTTAAACACCAACTCACCTCACCTCACCTTTCAACGAATGTTTTAATGTTATTCAGGGTAGCTCTTCATGATATAAAGCTGACATTATGTACCGATACACAGTTCCCTTTTACAATCTCGTGAGCAGGAAAATGAATACCGTTGAAACTGTCTTGTTAGTCAGCATGTCGCAGCGTCCTTTATGTACTCGACTAAATACACGTTATTTCAATAATCTTTAACAGCAAAACAGCTGAGGTTTCATATTTGAACGGGAAGTCCTACTTGGTAAAATGACTCATATAAATTATCAATTCACTTTTGCAAGTCCTCAAATATCCATTATTGCTTTGTATACAATTCAGATGCTCTTTTGTACAACACCCGTGACTCAGTCCCGATTTCTTTGCTTGTTGGCAACTGTAAAAGGACAAACGTCGCCCTGGCTTACAACCAGATAAGAATATTTTCTCAACTGGTAAGGACCGAGTGTGAAATATCCCTTCAGACGTAATCAGGAAACTCTCGAGGTAGGTTATAAATCAAATGTTATACATTTACATAATATTTGATATAAACCTTTAGCTATTTTTGGTTAGTTATGTATTTTCTCTTACAGTGACACAGAGTTTGTTTCATGAATTCTTTATTTTGCCTAAATAGAGCCTCAGTATCACATGACCTGATTTAAGTTCTAAGTGCATATCCAAAGTTACATCTCTATCTTATAAATCCCAAAATAATGACATTTTCTTTTTTAAACTGTACATTAGAAACGGGCATAAAAATGTTTCAAAATCGAAATTAAGTGTCGCACTCACATGTATACCAGTTACCTTCTAAGCAATACAAACCTATATTTCTCGTTGTCTCTGCTGTAAATAAGTTTCCAAAATTATGTCCGAGTTATTTGCACGCGCCATTATCCGGAATTGATCATACTAACACTTCCTGTCTATTGTACTATGTATATGCTAACTGATATGTTAAAAAATTTTAATTTTCAGAAAAACAACCACTACTTGTCAATGAAATAACACCAAATATAAAGTTTGACATATTTGACCCTAAGAACATGCTCTGTGCCGATTTAATTTCAAAACTTTTTTATAAATGATCAAAAATCACATTGCAATTTATGTTAATTGCAACTATCTTGATTCGTACTGAGATTGTCAAGCCCGGCTAAAGATCTAGCTTCATGTATATTAATGAACGCTACTGTATAGTCTGACATTGTTGTTACCATGTTATCATTGTGTTAAATTAATTGTCCATTGCAGATGTCTGACACAGTAACAAAACCGAGGGAAGCTCTGGCCGTGTGTCCAATCTGTATGGACGAATTTGACGAATGTTCAAAGATTCCTCGCCGCATGTCCTGCTGTGGTCAACCAATTTGTCAAATATGTTTCACCAGTCACATCCGAAGAAGAGAGAACTTCGCCTGTCCTCTCTGTGGAGTTGATGTTATTCTTCCTGGTGGAGCCGAGTCTTTACCAAAGGACTTGACTGTTGTTCGTTTCCTGGATGTGATGAAGACTTCAAGAGATGCACTACCCAACTGCTTTGATTGTCCAGACAACAACAAGGCTATGGCAACGTGCGAGGAATGTGCTATGGACTTTTGTGAGACTTGTTTAAAGGCCCATGCTCGTGACAGGTCTACAAGAAATCATCAAATCTTAACATTTAAGGACATCACAGCCAGATCACCCCCAAGACTACAAAGTGTCACTAGAGAAGGGACCAGGGGGGTCGATCATCTAGAAATCAAGAAGAAACTTGACAAGTTGATCCTGAAGATGACGATTCACTCAGACATCAAAGAGAACATCCAAAAGTCTCAGAAGAAAGCCATCGAACTGATCAATAAACGTTTTGATGACATGGTTGAGGAACTTCAACAGAGAAGACGACACTTGCTGTCCCAGGTGGAGGTCAATGCGGAAAGAGAACTGAAAACAATACGAAGAGTTATGGAATCGCATAAGGTCTTGCAAGACAAACTGGAGTCTGCCTGCACAGGTAGACAGCCAGTAGCTTCCCTTCTCCAGGAAACACCTGAAGATGTTGGAGCTGAGAGAATCGCCATCACTTTCATAGAGGCCAACATGGAGCAGCTTCTCTCAACCATCCAATCTGCAGGACAAGTCAGACTCGTCACCTTCAGTCCGACTCAGAGGCCGAGCTATGTTGCGGAAGATGCTCTCTACAGCTCTGTCATATTCACCCCTGGTGACTTTCCTGAAGGTAAAACAATAGTTACTTAAATGTTAAGTTATGGTGAAATTCCTTCACATTTAAAATATGTATTATCAGATGAATTATGATGAAATAAAAACATTGACGACGATTTTTTAAAGAAATAGAATACCTGATTCTATTCCAAAAAGTTTTTGTATCTGTTACCTTTAAGTAACTTTGTCAAGCTGTTACCTAGGTGTAAGAAGCAATCTTTCTTTTTCATATTAAATGTCTGAAAGGTAATACTTTTTTTAATGAAAGTTACTCAAGCTGATGTGAAGTTTTCAACAGGAGGCAAAGATGTCATTGGTAAGACCTTTTTTGCCATCTCAAATATTTCATTATAAACCCAAATTATTCAACTTTAAGGTTACGTCTGACAAACGCTTTTATAAAATAAGAAAGGACACAACTATATTTTTTAATGTTTCTAATAACCTCCATTGTGACACCAAGTTTCTTCTCCATCCAAATACCGCTGCAGTTGTTTATGATTGCACACATTAAAATGGAGTTGTTTTGTAACATTTAACATCAGAATTTTAAAAGCACTACTTTGATCGAAAAGTGTCACGAACAGTTGACTAAGTAGGAAATAAGAAAAACTATATATGATATTGAGGAGATCCATACTGTTGAAGTTCATAATTTGAAGTGCAGATAATTTATTTGTCATCAATGTAAAGGATTCATGCTTCCTTAACGTGATTTTTATGTTTTCATATCAATTCTTTTCATAACAACTATACCTATATAAGGTATAGATAAGTAATTCACACTAAGGTTGAAACAAAAGAAATTAATAATTGGTTATGATGACATTTTTAAAATCTTCATGCCATGCATCACTTTAATGAACTAATAGACCAATTCCAAACAGTTCCACATCTCGACTTTGACCAAGACACGGCCAGCGATGATGTCCAGGTCTCCTCGGGGATGGTCAGTAACATCAGACCAGATCATTTACCTCACGACACGGGATGTAGACTCCAGTCAGCAAGACGAGCACTGACACTACGACCCCTTCCCCTTAAAAGAGGTCAGGTTGTTGTGTTCTCGACCAGACTTGTGTTCAATGTCAAGCAGCTTAAAGAAAATACCGTGGTGATATGGGAGACAGCAGTGACGGGAGCTCCTGTAGATACAGACTTTGGTCAGTCTTCAGGACTCATAGTACAAGTGTCAATATGTTGCAAGCACAAGCAGAAGCTGTGTCTCTGGGTGTTGCATGATAGGAAGGTCCTCACTGACGTCCCTCTCTGCAAGTACCAAGTCGGAGTGTCTCGTGACGTCAATCTGTGTATAGTGATTGACGGAGACACAAACAAGATTCACGTTGTTGATGTCACTGATGTCAAAGTCGTCAAAAGAGCTACAGTTTCACTGGACAGACCACTCTGGGTGTTGATGTATGTTGATTCACCATCTAGAACTGAGATGAAAAGTGAGCTGATATCTGGTAGAGAACTCACACTTACACCAGAGATGAAGAAAATCTTGTCTTCTTTGATTTGAAGGGATTCGTGAATAAGGGAATGAGATGTATCCGTTTCAAGTTCATCTGACAATGTTTATGTAAAAAGTGCCATAACATCAACATATTCCTGAAAATCTAACCTTCTTGCCAGAAACAGTCAGCATGTTAAAACAGAGATTATATGTGGATTGATTTATCTTTATTTGTTTTGACTGTGTATAATAGTACCAATTGACAACATTATTTAAAAGCATCTCAAAGAAAACCTAATGACAAACATGCCCCGAAGTGACGATCAATTAAATAAACATGTAAAGTAAAATGTATGTAACAAATTGACCTTCTTTCTGCCATATATTTGTATTCATAAAAAATAAACCAATTAAACATGTCATATTTTGTGTTTGAGTGACTCTATCTTATTAGGTTCAATTGAGTCTCACATTATCTACTAGATATTCAGAAATCTGAGATACAAAATATGTATGTGAGACCACCTGTAAAAGGTGATATAAATGGTAGGTCTGGACATTATTTATGGTTCAAATAAAACAGCATTTTTAGGCTTATGAATAGTTTTATGATATATAGTTGTTAGTTAAAATCTTTACAACATAATTCAGTCTACACATGCGTCGGATATTCTATTGCCCACATGACAGGAGCGTGACATGTGCATGTCTACATGAAGTTGCATTGCACATTGTGGTTAAAACATCCCAGTCATGTATACAAAGGTGATACCAATTGTTTATTCTTTCTTTTGTAGGATGATTGATTTTGTAATGTACTATATGTACATTTTCCCCAATAAACATAGGTGGATAACAAAAGTGGTATCTCACCGGGTTTATTATTTATTACTCATTCGACCATCCTTAATCGTAGACGAAATAATGGTGCATAAGTATCAAGCATTTGTGTATGAACACCTTTTATTCATTTCACGTAGGGACATGGATTCTTAAAACTTAAGCTTTCATTGCACGATCATGATATGTTAGTGTTAAACTACTTCTTTTGATTAGGAAGCACTGTCTTTCAATTGGAAACATTTATTTTCGTTTTTGTGAGATTAGAAAATCTTGCTGCTGTTCCCTAAAAGAAGAAAAATTATAGGTCTCTATATATCATAGAAATACTTTCACTCAAAATCAACATTCAGAATTTCATTTATTCCATTATTGTAACAAGACTTCGTTGTATTCTCGATTCTTATTGGTTGATTTATAAAAAATACCCATTGTTGAATGACACTGTTGGCGTCACAATGGTTGTGGACTAGTTTAAAACTTTTGTACTCGGGTTTAACGATATCTTTCTACGAGCTTTATCATTGTTGATTTCGGTCTCAAATTAAACAAGTATGTGGTAAGGTCTTGCTGTTACGAATGCCACTATCAGGTATTATCAGTACGATGTTTAAAATGCAAATTATGCCGGGAATTCACATTATTTAGACTTTATTACACCTCTTACAGAAATAGAAGAGGCGCTAATTCCTTTGCACACAAATATAAGTACGCAAAAACAGAGTTAGCTCTTAAAATTCTAATAACTAACGGCCATGTTTCAATATCGATAAATATTTGTATATTTAATATAACAATGAATCCCGGAAATGTTTACAAACGCAACTATTTATCTTCTAAATCAACTTAGCAGAGCGGAAGAATTTCTTTCAATGAATCCTATACTTAAATTTTACTCTAAATCAACAATAAATTTCTCCAGCTATCATTAAGCAAGTATTTATTGGTCAACAATCTTTAAAAGCCAAGAGTTTTGCAGGTTTGATTACATATTTCATAGCATACTTAATACTTTCCTTCCCAACAACACAATTCAATTGTACTGTAGAATTTCTATTGTGCATCTACTCGTCAAATGCGCATACCGGATAGAAAAGTCCAATTCGGAGTGTCCTCAGATATCTGAAACTCCATCTCTACTTCACCATTAAGTAACTTTGGGAACACGTTTCATTGCCTCGGCTCAGCTCAGTTATATTACAATATCTTTCCTCCACAAAAGGTAATATTGCTACGGATTGACCTTTAAACAGCAACTAAATATTGCATTTGTCATGTTCATTTTCCATTTTAACTTGTAATGGTAAAATGAGGATTTATAGATCAGGTACAAGATTACAACATGTGATCTAAGTTTTGAGTCTTCTTTCTTTGTCGTCTTTGTTTCAAAGAAAGTCAATTTGTTTCTTGACATGTTTAATTTTGGAATTCTTGTGAATATAAAAAGACGCTTATGAATGGAACAGCTAGAACCAATTCAAATCACCGATTTAGTACCGACTGCATCACAATATCAAATATCATCAAATTGCAATATTGATATAACTAGAGAGTCACATTTCCCAACAAACCACGCAAAAAGACAAATTGTTTATCTAAGATCTAAATGATAATAGCTAGAAACTGAAAGCATATGTGAAAAACGGTTATATTATCAAAACTGATCAAAATAATATGCATTGATATATACATTTTATTTTCAATTTCCATTTGTGATAAGCACTTAAGTTTTAGCCAATCAGTTTCGACAATTTAATGAAATATTAACAGCCTCTAATGACATACCACGAACATAATACTACTCATAATTACTGTTATAGTTACAGACTCTGCAACCCTCTTACAAGCTAGTCTATCGTGGTGTGGTGGTTTGCGTGCTTCAGAGACCCCGAGAGCTATGCCAGCTGGAGCTTACATGCTCCTGGTAGGGTCACCCAAGCTGGACAGGTCGACGGATAGTAGCCAGACCAAATTTGAGTCCTTCTAAAACCTGTTATCTATCTCTCACTATGCCTTTCTTTCTGTCTTTTCCCTCATCCTGTCGATCCCTTTCTCCCTGATCTTTCCACTCTCTTTTGGATGCTTGCCATCCACGTGTTTAATAACTGAAATATTGTTCAAAGCACGTTAAACCCCAACTCACTCACTCATTACAAGCTAGTCAATAATTTATAGATGGGCAAACAGTTAATACTTCTTCAAGGTTCCAGGTTCTTTCTCATCATTCCACTCTTGTAACACTTCAGCTGAAGATAAGTTCTTTGTGTGGCCACATCTACAATTAAGTTCCTTGTGTGTCTGCAGCTACAGTTAAGTTCCTTGTGTGTCACCAGCGATGAATGTTGTAGGTGTTATAGGAATTATAAACTTATTGCCACTGGTGGCCTCTATTGGAAAAACAACAAATTATCATTTTACTCAAGTTGGCAAGTTGTTCAAGAATTCTTCAGATCAGTACAAAGGAAAGGACACGTTGCTCGCCTGTGCAAAAATGTGCTGCATTGAGGACAATTGTTTGTCATTTATCTACAACAAACATGATGGCAGCTGTAAGACCCTCTCCAAACTATCTTCCACATCCTGGTCACATGACAGGTACTTTGGAGTTGTGATTTTCACCAGAGGTATGTGCATCTTAATGAATGCTCTCTTTATACTTTTTGTTGATAGTTAACGGCCCCGAAAATCAGGTTGAAGAGCTTGGTTTCAAAGTTCAACAAAATCCAATATGTATGAGCGCTTATTATCTCCATTTCAAAGTTTACCTTTTCTATCTAATGTTTTATTTTGAATAAATTTTCTTTTGGTCAAGCAGTTCAAGGGTAAAGCTTATGAAAAATCTACTGCTGCCAAATAAATGTTGATTTATTTATTTCATGAAAAGTAATGAACTGCAATGATTCACAAGCTGTAATTAGCTTCTCTGGAGAACGCTCAAGCAACATAATGAGAAATAATAATTTTAGTTTGTGCAACAACAATTTTAACGTTTTAGTTTCTTTTTATATTCAATCTACTTTTACATTCACCCAACCGGAAGTACGTCACTTCCATTAGGGTACTTAAGCAAATACCTAGGTACTTCTGCCTCTTTATGCATTACAAATTATCAGTGTATGCCTTTCTTCTATGGCTAACTGGTGTTTGGTGGATGTGGACATTCTCTTATCACTGGATGCATTATCATGACACATTGTTATCTATCTTCTCACGTTACCTCTGTAACAACACAAATCTTTCCTTCCTAAGGATAGAGTTGTAGTTTGTTGTACATTTTGCGACGGGGTTGTTTTTACCTTATCTAAGTTTGATTCCGTAATTTTGCGAAGGCTTGATGTTTTTTGTTTACTTGGTATTTTGTGAAGAAGTATTGGTGTAATTTTATTCATTTTACAACGTAAAAAATATAAGTTTGATAAAAAGACCAGCGCTCTCGAAGCTTGTCATCAGAAGGTTCATTAACCAGTGGAAGGAACGTCATATTTGGATATTTTTATGGGCTTCCTTTTTACTTTCCCTCATTTGAAAAACTTGTGAAACAAGACATATATTTCCATGCAACAGTACAGTGTATTTGGTATTTTGTTTTATCTATCGTGCTATTTAGCAGTGCAAGTGGTCATGAATTTAGCCATCTCCCTTGTCCCACTGTTACTCACGCTGTGTTTTGCTGATTCGCTGTATCTTTACACGCTCAGCGCTGTCTATGTAATCAGTTAATAAAGCCATTTTTAATCACTCACGTTGAGGAACAACTTATCTATATGAAATGTTTGTGCTGCAAAAAAACGTGACAAAACGCAAGACTTTGACAACGACTTCTTGCTCCTTGCACCGAGGTTGTCTTTCAGCGAGCTGGAGATTCTTATAATGAAAACAGAAAACCGATCAAAAGAAATAAGGTTATCAATCACTCTTTAGTAATGTTAGACTTTCGCATCGACCGGTACATACTAATGTGATGCCTGTTTGTTCTACATGCCCGACACTTGTAAATACTTCCAAGACAGTTCATCATGTCAGTTATAAAGATTTTAGAGCCGCTTCAATCAAACGTCTCCATGCTCAAGAGAATACACGAGATCACGTGACCAAACAATCTAAACCATTTACTCCCCCCCCCCCCCCCCCCATGACTCTTCATTTATGAGCCATTTAATTTTTCAAACAAGTTTTAAACTTTAAAGAATAGAATAAAAGTCCTTGAACTTAAAGTGTTATCATAAATTTTGTCTGCGAATTTGATATGCAGATTATCATGTGTTCGAGATAAATAACAATCAAGACAAAAATGACTTTAATGATTAACATTGACACATGATATATCGAAATATCCAACACGCGGACACATGTTAACTTACAATTTCTTACCCAAGATGGCCCAAATATGCCGGTTTTCAAAGTTTTCATAATGGTCATAGGAATAACAGTTTTTATTAAAATAATTCAAGATCTGACTGGCTGCCAGAACTACTATCAATTCGTAATATACATGTGTCGACGAGAAACATTTCAATTGGAATAATGAGGAACGTAAAGTGTTTATATGTGGTTTGTTGTTATTCTTACATATAAGATTGTTTTTCTTAAAGAGTCACTCAGTGATTTTCATAACATACTATTTACCTTTAATATGAACTTATATGTCATATGTGGTGATATGAAATCAAAACATCTAAACTTTTCATGTCCAAAAGACATATATATGACAAATACTGGTTTTCCATGAAAATCGAAAAACAGCCTTATATATGCACAGAGCTGTAGATATCATGTCCAATATACATGGATACTAGTTATATAACCTAACAAACACTATCAACTCCTAACTGCCCTCCTGGCTGTTTTAGATAAATCTCCAAAATTACATTTGACTATTTGACGCGCGCCACTGTCTGGTTTTCGATCATAATTGCAACGTTCTACCTTCATATTGTCACTGTAAATAAAACAATAAGCTTTGCAATGTGTTTTTATGGTCACAGTCGATACTTCGCGATCAAATGACACAATTGATTAAGTTTGGCATATATGACTCCAACAACTCACGGAGCGGCTCTTTAATACATGACCCTAAAACACGTTCTGATTTGTTGGGACTACATTTGAAAGTGCAAATGGAGACATGATGTAACCGTTGTTAGATCGCGTCGTACTATAACGGATTTGACTTGCCACTCGCCTGCATGAAGGTGTTTTCCAAAAGTAGCATAAATAATCTTAATATCACTTGGGTGAGACAAAGAATAAGCAACTCAAAGTTTTGACTTACGGTTTATATGTCGATGAAGCTCTGCATTTATTATAACAATCCACTCGCAACTGATAAACCATAATTCGCATCTTGTTAATTATTCTGAAAATGCATCACAAAAACTGATTAACAAAACACGTGATATTTCAATACATGAATAAATGGTTCTGGAGAAAGATGGCATTAGATATTTTACAACTTGCAGAGTAATCAAATATCTATTCTTAAAGTTACCTAACTAAGGACCTGGTTATTGATGTTCCCAGTTTCAATGTAAGTTGCTCCCTTAAATCTTTTGTTTCAAAAGCAATTTCTCTATTGCATAATAGTGGAAAACAAAATTAAACTAAAGTACATGAATATTTCATGTGAAAATTAATTGGGTTCGGTAGTTGAGTAAAATTGCAGAGTAATCAAATATCTATTCTTAAACGTTACCAAAATAAGGAGCTGGTTATTGTTGTTCCGAGTAAACCAACTTCAATGTAAGTTGCTCCCTTAAATCTTTTGTTTCAAAAGCAATTTCTCTATTGCATAATAGTGGAAAACAAAATTAAACTAAGGTATATAAATATTTCATGTGATTACATCTTTGTGAAAATAATTGGATTCGGTAGTTGAGTAAAACTGCAGAGTAATCAAATATCTATTCTTAAAAGTTACCAAAATGAGGAGCTGGTTAAAGCTGTTCCGAGTGAAACAAATTCTATGTAAGTTGCTCCCTTAAATCTTTTGTTTCAAACCAATTTCTCTATTGCATAATAGTGGAAAACAGAATTAAACTAAGGTATAATAATATTTCATGTGAAAATTAATTGGATTCGGTAGTTGAGTAAAATTGTAGAGTAATCAAATATCTATTCTTAAATGTTACTATACTAAGGAGCTGGGTTTTGATGTTCCGAATGAACCAACTTCAATGTAAGTTGCTACGGGTGATAATCAATGGTGAAGATAATGAGACTGTGTCGGAATAGAAACTACTAGGACTATTTAGAAACCTTTATGGATTCAAAGTTGAACTGGAACTCTGATATGGAAGTCCTGTATAAACAGAATGTCAGCAGCGTTCTCATCTTTGGCAATATTTTAAATTTTTCTCTATTTATGTGGCATTTACTTAGAAAATATTGATATTGCCTGTCCATTGATGGAATGGTCTCTCTTAGTTCATTTGAACCCTGCAGTTAACAACTTTGTAATATTGCAAGCAAAATAGCTGGGGTCACATGTGGATGTTTAATAGCAATATATACATATAACTGATCAATCTTACCAACTTCACTCGGAATGTCGCCTCAACAGGCCCACATTCCAAGTTCCAGCTTTTAAGTTTGAAAGAGCCCTTAAATCTTTTGTTTCAAACAAAATTTCTCTATTGCATAAAAGTGAAATAAATCAAACTAAGGTATATAAATGTTTCATCTGAATACATCTTTGTGAAAATAATTGGATTCGTGTACATATGATAATATCATGCTATGGGATATTTGTGTCTAATCTATGTGGTGTTTTTGTTGTTGTTGTGTTGATATGAAAAAGGAAAAAGTTCATTATTATTATTATCATTGTTGTTGTTGTTGGAAGTGGTTGTTGTGTAGCTGTAGTTGTTGGTGATTTTAGTGGTGTTGTTATTGTTATTATTGTGGTTGTTGGTGTTGTAAGATTTGGTTTTGATTCGTAAAAAGAGTCAACTGTTAAATTTGGTGAGCACATCATCGTCACAAAAAATTTAAATTATTTTAATTAAAGTTAATCTTAAAAAAAGTGACAGTACTCTTAAATAGTAACGATCACAAAACCAATTATTCAACCCTCGCCAATATGTTTTCAGCTAAAATGCATCATTGCGTGTCAAAATCAAGGAAGCAAGAAGTCACTTAACGATAGCATCAAGAAATGAAACTAATGAGCAATTAGTTCTTTTTCATAATTTGCATGTTTGAAGGTTGCCATGGCCAAGTGTATGAGGTGCAAGCTATTTCATTTCAAGGTTGCACCAGTTCAAAAGAAGAGGGACGGGATGGCGCAGTGGTTAGCGCGTTCGGCTTCAGAATGGTTCGAATCCCGCCAGGGGCTCGGCAACTTTGCCTGCCGTAGAGAACAGTTCTACACGCAGTCAGGTTTGGGTGCAATGCTACACTGAAATTCAGCGCAGTACCACCCATGGTTTGCTAGTTCCAGTCGATGCTCGCAGGTTTCACCGCAATGCATAGCCACAATAGTGTTGCGGGCTTTCTCTCTGCAATAATACTAGCAGCCGCGATATAAGTGAAATAATCTTGAAAGCGGCGTTAAACCCCAACTCGCCTCACCTCACCTCAAAAGAAGAAGTCAAAACGTGAAAAGTTATAACAGTCTTGAACTGTTGAGCTGAACCTGGCAGATGAAAAGTCAGATCGGCCACGCAAGTATTTCAGCCGTCCACGGTATATAAGTTAACAAAATGAAAAATTAAACAGTACGGAGGCTGCATCATGACATCATAAAACTATTTAAAAGTTGATTCAAATGTTTAAATAAAGATTAATTGGCTCTGCAGCTTTTCGAATTTTACCTGTTGAAGACTAATATTCCAGATAATAAATCAGTGTCTATGAGGGTGCTATCAGTCACCAAATTTGCCCTTTGCTAAAATATTTGTCGGGGGATCTACACAATCAATATTCCATACTTTAACATTATCAAGAGTTTTTTAGGGTGTGACCTATTTTGCCTCTATCAAATTGATCAATGGAACCACCTCAAACCAAATGACTGAGGTTCAAAATAGGATTAATAGCGGCTTGAAATATGCTTCATCTTACCACAACCAAATATATGTCTGATGTCTGAACCCTCTCAACTCTGGTGCCAAACCCGCGTAGCACCAATATCATAATGATTTCCACGACTTTGTTATAGGTTAGAGATCGTCGATCACCGATTAGCAGAGGTAATAAGTGTAGAAGTCACTGTCAGAAGCGTCGGCTTCAGTCCATTCTGCTGTGGCGGGGAGCATATAACAGGTCTTCAGAGATCTTCGGTAGTTGAACCCAGCACAGGTTTCGTCTCTAGCACAGGTCTTGCCGCAGACAGGCAGGGTCGCGGTGAGACCATCTGTTGATGATACATTGAAGCGCACCCCAGACAGGCGTTTGTACGACTTGAAGGAGGGATCTGGGGAGGCAGAAAGTGGTTTTTTTTAATTGAGTGAGTGTGGGAGTAGGGGTATAACGTGTTGATAAGTACGGAGATGAAAATCATCCAAAAGAGAGTGGACAGATCAGGAAGAAAGGACAGGAAAGGATGAGGGTACGACGAAAGGCATAGAGAGAGATACACAGCAGGTTTTAGAACGACTCAAATTTGGTCTGGCTTTTAGCCGTCGACCTATCCAGCTTAGATGACCTACCAGGAGCATGTAAGCTCCGACGGCATAGCTCACGGGTCTCTCGAGCAAGAAAACCACAACACCTAGGTAACGTATAGAGTCAATTGGTGAACATTATTTGATAATTAGCCACATTAAAAGTTGATCTTATCGTTTTAGAGTTAAACGTTACCCTAAGCAATTGCATATCAACTCACCTTTGTCAATCAACGTGGCTTTAACTTCGAATTCACAAAACACAATCTGATGGTGGCGAGAGCGATAGCTGAACATGTAGAGTTTGATGTATCTACCAATGGCATCTTGGTTACATGTAAGGGTCTCCACATTAGGGAATATCCCCCTGAACACTGTGCAACCTTTAGGAATGGCTTGGGGGCAAAGGAAGGGATTTGTTGTGTAAACATCAATGTTGAAGTCCCTGAAGTGCCCTCCTGAAGACAGCAAATTAACCAATCAAACTTTTTATTTATCAATGGTTTATTCGATTTAGGCCTTTGGAAGTCTTACTGAGTCTATAAGAAAAAGTCAGCGCATTGTGAAACAAGGCAGATCACTCTGCCACTAAAACGAATTTGGGTAAGTGATAAAAAAAAGTACTTAGCTGTCTTTTAAAATATATTTCATGAATCAAACGAAACTGACAAAATATAAACATGAAATCTCCCTACTTATATAGCTTACTGTAAACTTTGATAAAAGTGGTTTCGTATGCATTTGGTATTGGCCAATCAAAATTCGGGAAATTTATCTTAAGGGAAATATATAAACAGATAATAATCTCTGTTAATCTGTATCAACGTCCCTTTTCGGGTACCAATATATTCTCGTTTACTGAAGAAAAAAAACCGCGCCTCCGAAGACTTATGCTTGAGGTATGCCGTTTGTCTTTTTTTCTAATAAACTACAAAGAAATATTGTTTTCACACTATGTAGCGTATCGATATCATTTATAACTTATCATAACTAATCCTTTCTTAAAATATTCCCTCCTCTGAAGCACAGAGGACATGTGGGTCTTATTGCAACTACCTGTAGGGCTGTAGCATTTTTTAACAGATTTATTCCTTCAAATTGTTTCCACAAAACATTAGTTTATGAGAAATGTATTATCTTCTGAGGGTCATAACATTTTATAACTCAATTCGAAATTCCCTTGCCGTAGAAGAAATAAATATCAAGCGAAAACCACTGGGAGCCATTTAACCTTTTAATGATGTGAGATAGGGAAATAGATTCGCATAGCTTAAGGATGTTCGCTCTTCAGTCACAGTGACAAAACTCAAATAACCTTAAATCATAAAGTTCTTATATAGTAAACCAAAATGAAGCGGCAATATCTCAAGTTTGATGATTTCTGATTAAATAATCATCAAAATTAAGAAACGTAGTATTTTTCATTTTTAAATAATTCACAATTTCGCTGACTCAGCAATTTTATTTTGTAACTATCATTTGAGCAAGTTCTATAATCTGTTTTTCTTAGAAAAAGTAGATGTTGTTGAATGGATATGATTTGTATGTATGCGTTTAGGTATATTTTTAGATAATGAGTGGGAGAAAGCATGTTTTTAGTACAAAAATAGCTTAAGTGTTGATAATTTAATTGAAATGTTTGAATACATGTTGTGCCGTAGCGGCGAAAAACCCACAGTACCATATATATTTTATACTTTTTTCTGGAAGAAAATTATGTTAACTCAAACATGTTTTCATATTTAAAAAAGTTTAATACAGAAACTAATTTAAATTTAAGATTTCTCAAAAAAGGTTATCATTTCCCCATTGACTCCCTTCCTAAATCTCTGACTGACATTGGGATCTTTGTCTTATATATCTCGAAAAAAAACAACTAACCCCCATTTTGTGGGTTGATATTTCAAGCAAATACACTACACTTTTGAAAAAAAAAAAGTTAGAAAAAAGTTTAATACTTTAAATTTGAGGAACGGACATCCTTAACCAAACATGGTGCATTCAATTTTAAAATGCATCTTTTGATAAAAACATATTCTTGTCATTTGAAAGATTCATTTTCATATTCGTTAAAAAGTTCTTTTCATTTAAAAACGTGCTACTGCCTTTTAAGTGGCAGTATGCTGCAATCGTGAAAAACAAGAGTCATATCCCCTTCACATAAAAAAATCATAATGTTAACTAACTATCAATTCTAGTTCATTGCGGGGAAGGTTTAATAAATAAAAATACGGAAAGACTCCATGATATCTTTACAATGTATAAAACAGGTTGACTCACTAATGCTATCATATCTGTCGGTGATTCGGATCCGCTCAACCAGGTAAGTGGCGAGCAGATCCACCATCCACCAGGGCTCATAGTCCGACTCGTGGGTCAAAAAGCATCCGTTGTACTTGGCATCCATGTTGTTATTTCCGTCAACGCCGTGGTCTGCAGCGAAACTATCATCGTGTATCGAACTGGCAAATGCTGGTTTCCTGAGAGCAATATTCGCATTGCTGAAACCTGTAGAAAAATGAGACTGCCATTAACAACTTTACAACTAAATCTAATTTGAGACCGAGCTTGCGATGTTTGAAACGTTAAGTTAAGGGTAAAAATACATTAAATCGACCTTAAAATCAAACAAGGTAGAATGGATTTACCTCAACTAAGTATTTTTCCTAGCGCAACAGCAATGTGATAAGGTCAAGCCAGTAGTTTATATGAAAAGTACCCTTTCATTTTTAAACACTCTTTATATTAAAAAAATGTGTTCACTATTTCAATAGTATATTTTCGAGTAATTTTCAAAATGAACCTAATAATTCTAATTGAGATTATTATTCATTGCACATATTTAATCGATAGTTTATTCATGGATTACAAATCTCCACAATTTCTTAAAGCATACTATTCAGATCCCTAGTTGTGACCAAGAGAAATTTCTCATTTTTTTATAGCATCATTATTTTGAGATCAACTTGATTTTTTTTCTATCCCATACGTCAAACAGAATAAACGTCATACAATATATATGGTTACATTGCTACAACTCCCAATCTTTGCTACAAGTGCTAATTTGCTAGACAAACTATCGGTGGGGGTATGTGCGCTGTGCTCACTTTTGTCTTGTTTCAAGATAAACCACAAGCCATCTTTGCAAAATATGGCGTTGTGTAAACAAAGCATTTTTTTAATGATGAAAGATTATATACAGATTATATCTGTAAAACATGGAATGTATCTTTGACACCGCTTTTTAAAGAGATATGTTTCATTTGATATAAATATCAAGAATAAATCCTAGTTTAGATAACTTTTTCCGAAAACGTTTTCGTTATGAATGAATTATGTCCAAAACGAACCTTAAGAAAATTAATTACTGACTAATTGTTAAGCTTGGTCTGAAAACCAGCCAAGGAGTGCAACGTGGGTCTTAAATATTTATGAGACAATATACCCGGTTTGCGAATATTGATCATACAACCCATGTCAATAGAAACATCAATGATCAAGTTTATTTTGAAATCTTTCTGTGTGATGGCATTCTTTACAAACGGAGGTAGCTCCCTCATTTATTCCGATTCAGCCTCTTTCCTAATCGAACGATCCAGAAATGTTGAAGTTTGATTGGATGAATCCCGCCAGGTGCTCGACAACTTGGTCTGCAGTAGAGAACTGTTCTACACACAGTCAGGTTTGGGTGCAATGCTACACTGAATTTCAGTGCAGAACCACTCATTGTTTGCTAGTTCCAGCTCATGCTCGCAGGTTTCACCGCAATGCATAGCCACAATGGTGTTGCGGGCTTTCTCCGCGCAGTAGTTCTAGAAGCCACGATATAAATGAAATAATCTTTAAACCCAATATCACGTCGCATCACTTAATTTGATGCAATCAAAGTTGATGTGGATGTATAGATATTTTTGTTTGTACGGATTAATGGAAGCTACATTTTACTATTTATTACCTACGAGGGCACACTTATCGGGGTTTTCAATCGATGCTCTAGGGCAAAATATCACTTTCACGTCATCAAATTCTTTATAAACGATTCTATTCCATTTAAACGCAGAGAAACATTCAGAAAACGGGGACGTCACGAACAATGGATTCATGACGTCACAGACGACGAAATACGGGAAAACTCGCTCTGAAACAATCGTTGCTAGGCAAAAGTGATATGTGCACATGTGCTCATATTGAAAATATGTCATCACTTTTGATTAACAATATGGGTAATTAACATGCATACGTGCTCGTGCTCGTGCCCAAATGTCAGTATGTTTAATATTTAGGCACTTATGTTTTATATCTTCCACTTCTCGCTAAAGATAAGGGGGTAATTACTTAAAGATGTCATGCAGTCATTAATTACCAGAAGACAAAGGTATGTTTATATGAATAACCCTACAGTGATTGCATTTCCTACGGTGCCAATGGTTCGAACCATGACCCAACTATGGATGAAAAGTTATTGATTGATATAAGTTTTGCAATTGTATTTATCAATGAGTGTTTTTGAAAATAAAAAATCAAATGCAAATATCCTAAACACAATGATTTTTTGAAAACGCATCTATTAAAGGCATAATAGTTTACTTTTCTTTTATATAAAGAAAACTGTGCCAGTATAACTAACATGCGTAACTTACCTATCAGCACGAAGGTAAAGGCTGACATATCTACAAACATCTTGTTGCGAATTACGGTGCGGACCGAAGACGTTGTTAAATAAACACAGCACAAAGTTTACTTTCTGTGTTCATAACTGCCGAAGCACTTAACGTCACAGCGTCATCAATAACAATCATAAATATTTCATCGGACCAGATTTTAACTACAACGATCTCTCATAACCCTTCGATGATATCATTGATTTAAAGCAGCAAAAACTCTATAGGTATAATTTCTTTTAAGGTGACAAATATTATGGATCATAATTTTATTTGTGCCTTAAGTAACATCCAAAATACATATGATTTTAGTTAAGTTCAAATAGCCTTTCGAAAGTTGCATCTTTATCTCTTAAATTCCAAAATTATCATATTTTCTTTTTTCAACTGTAAATTAAGAACGGTCACATAAACTCTTCAAAAAAAACCTTGACATTCATGCGAAATTGATTTTTTCGAAACGGGTTAATTTTATTCATGATATATACCTGTAATTTAAAGAAAGGCTTGCTCAGAAGTGTAAATTTACCAAAAACAATGGTCCAAAAAGTTTACATTGTGTTCAGGGACGAAAACGATCGATTCGTCCAAATGTATTTTCTGCCAAAGCACGTGCAGCATGGGATCCTGAAGGTGTACATGCAGACACGTCTGCTTTAGGGGTATAATAAGCCATTCGCTGTTCATTCAGACCACAAAACATCGGTACAGTGACCTGAAGAATGCCAAGACTGAACAGAGCGCAACGCAACAACGCTATTGGCAGACTGCAAGACCAAGGGTGACTACTCGGGCTCAAGATCGGTACATCCGACTGCTCCACCTTCGGGAACGCACCAGGACAGCAACGTCAACAACAACGCAGATACAAGGCCTGCGTCGAATTTCCGACCAAACGGTACGCAACAGGCTGAGAGAGGCTGGATTTTTTCCACGACGACCGGTTCGACGTCTCGTTTTAACGCAACGTCATCTGGCGGAACGTCTCCAGTGGTGTCAACAGAGGATGAGATGGGCACATGCAAGGTGGAGAACCGTTCTCTTCACTGATGAGTCCCGTTTTCTGCTTCGACGAAGTGATGGACGAGCACGTGTATACCGACGTCGTGGAGAACGTTATGCTGCCAACTGTGTTCAGGAGGTTGTTCCATTTGGAGGTGGGAGTGTCATGGTGTGGGCCGGGATTCGTCACGGTGTTAGGACACCCCTTGTGCATGTTGTGGGTAACCTCACAGGAGTACGGTATAAGGACTACAGCCTTACGTTATTCCTCACGTCAACGTCCATGGTGGTCTCTTTCAGCAGGACATTGCTCGACCACATGTTGCAAGTGTTTGTCAGGACTTTTTACAGCGTAACAATGTCCAGACATTGCCATGGCCAGCCAGGTCACCAGATTTGTCACCAACTGAGCATCTCTGGGACGGACTGGATCGACGCGTGCGCAGTAGGAATCCACCACCCGAAACACTTCCAGGACTTCTTGCAGCACTTCAGCACGAATGGCAGAACATTCCACAGGCTGTTATTGACAACTTGATTTCATCCATGGGTCGTCGGTGCCAAACAATAATCAATGTCAATGGTGGCCATACCCGATACTGACATTTGTGCACCCCTGTGATGTTGAAACACTTGTGCACCTGTGTATTTCAAGATCATGCTTATTGTGAATAAAATTTACTGAACAGAGATCATCAAACAGCGTTTTATTTTCATTTCAATATGTTTAACTTGCATCTCGAACTCGAAGTCGAACTTCTGCGGCCGGTTTAGAAGCATATTTGTTAAATAACTACCAACCTGTCTTGATCCTTGCGTATGATTTAGAAGAGTTTCCAAAATTATATTTGAGTTATTGGCGCGCGTGACTGTCCAGTTTTCGTGCACAATTCTAGAATTTCTTGAACTGATTAGCATTTAGATGTCGAGTTTCATAGAAAACCACTACTTCTTGATAAAAAAAACACCTTTTACAAAGTTTGACATTTCTTACACCAGCACAGATTCTGTGCCCCTTCAAGGGAACGCTTTGGACTCGTTTACCATTTATTCGAAAAGGGTGATACATTTGAAGTAGATATGATTGCCTTCGATAGATTGTTCTTTTACCTTATACTTGCGGGTCAGACCCTACAACTATGTTGGTGGAAAATAACCGTGGATCATCTTATGACCCATCAACTATCGTAACTGGTTCATAAGTGTTCAGGTTGTCGTGCATGGAAGCTCACTTTCAACAGGAAATCGAAAATCGTTCCTCGTATCCTTGTTAACATGCCCAATAACAAATATCAACTTCCATAATTTTGCATATTGTACAGCTGTTTTGTGTATGTTTGACACAATCAAATACATGCTGTTAATGATATTTCTCATTTCAAAATCGCTAAATTTAACAAGACAGATCACACCTATCTAGTGTGTTCGTATGGGGTGTGTAACGTTGTATGTATGTATGTATGGTTGTATGTATGTGTGGTTGTATGTATGTATGGTTGTATGTATGTATGGTTGTATGTATGTATGTATGTATGTATGTATGTATGCATGTATGTATGAATGTATGTATTTATGGTTGTATGTATGTATGAATGTATCATTGTGTATGTATGTATGTATGGTTGTATGTATGGTTGTATGTGTGTTTTTCTATCTATTTGCATGAATGTAGCATTGTGTATGTATGTATGAATGTGTGTATTTGTGGTTGTATGTATGTATGAATGTATCATCGTGTATGTATATGTATGGTTGCATGTATGGTTGTATGTTTTTCTATCTATTTGCATGCATGTATCATTGTGTATGTATGTATGAATGTATCATTGTGTATGTTTGTATGAATGTATCATTGTGTATGCATGTATGAATTTATGTATGGTTGTATAGTGGTATGTGTGTTTTTCTGTCTGTTTGTATGAATGTGTCATTGTGTATGTATGTATGTATGGTTGTATGTGTGTTTTTCTTTCTGTTGGCATGAATGTATCATTGTGTGTTTTTATTTGTTCCTTCGGTAAATTGATTGTTAGTTTGGTAAATTGAATGTCCCTCAAGTAAATTGTTTGTCCCTCAAGTTAATGTTTGTTCCTCAAGTAAATTTTTTGTCCATCGTGTAAATTGTTTGGTCCTCCGGTAAATGTTTTGTCCATCAAGTAAATTGTGTGTCCCTTAAGAAAATTGTTTTTCCTCAAGTAAATTGATTGTTCCTAAAGTAAATTGATTGTTCCTAAAGTAAATTGATTGTTCCTTAAGTAAATTGATTGTTCATCATGTAATTTGTTTATTCCTTCAGCACTTCAGATGTCAGCACTTTCTCTGTCGTTGATGATATTTCCTCAGCCGTCATATACTTGTAAGCACGTCCTGCTACATTGGCCTAAATGATAAACTAGTTCCATGGATTTACAACTTCTTTATTTCAAGAGTGCGACGTTTTGATGTGTATACTTACACCGTTATAAAGAAGATAATCAAGCATCAGAATGAAATAAGCGTATGATAGATAGATATAAAGAAAACAGTCCAAACTTTCGACTGCAACTCGTCTGTAACCATAACTCTTTCTACAGTTGTTTTCTTTAGGTATAACATATAATGAATATGATAGAGATTTGTTGCTTATTAAAGAAAACAAGAAAAGCCTTTAAAAAGGCTAAGTTGGAGGCACCCTTGTTAGGCTGAAATACTGCGAAATCATAGGGTACAAATAGGATAGGATTTTCATTACAGCAAATAGGTAGATTAAGGCCATTAATAGAACAAAAGACCTTCATTTTATCTTTTACTTAGAAAAAGTTATACAATTATTTGTTCATAGCATCAAATAATAGAATAGTCAGGCAAACTTGCAGTTATACATAGATCCATACAGTTCTGTTTTAAACAACAGTCACCGATTCATCCCTTGGAAATAGATCTATTTTTAGAATATAGGTCACAATTGATAGCGCCCAGCACCGCACAAAGTGTTCGACTCTTTTGCAAATTCATAAATGCATATGTATCACTAATTGTTTCTCAACTCTCAAAGATTGCCAGTACAAGATATATTAAATTAAAGTCTAAAGCATAGTTCACTACCTCTATCTTTGTCTCTCACGAAGCGATATCCCACAAATTGACTCGCCTTTATGACATTCTCTACTTATGTTTCTCGCGTGTGACGTTGTAAAGGAGGGGATTTTACTAACATGGAATAGAGTTTTCTAATCTTTCATGCGACATTTACGCGTCTAATTAAGTACACGTGCGGTCATGAAGAATTGTACTGTCTTTTTTATTCTTAAACACCACTGTTCCCTTTAGATTTTGAGATTTGCAGAGGCAATCGTTTTCCGTATTAAAGGTTGCCAATTATTTCGGAATACCCACATGGTCACGTGGTTCTAAATTTGATACAGATGTGTTCATTGGTTTACGATATTGCCGAAATACAAAGAGGCTAAATATGTTTGGTTGAAAGTTCCTTTGAAAATTCCAACTGTAATATAGAGAGAATTTCAGCTGTTTAGATGGTTGGAGGCCGGGGCCTCCAACCAATAATAGTTTCATCTTAGTCTTAGAAACTGTCCCTTCTAGGACTAGTTTCCTGCGGGTTTAAAAAAATGAAATTTCTCAAAGTAATAACAGAGTGTAGATACAAGACGGTTCTTGATATAGATAAATGAATACATTGAGTTTTTCTATCCCTCACGTATAGTTACTTTTTACTGATTTCAGGGTCGAAATTTGGTGATGAATAAAGAGAAGTGAGTACTTTCAGTATATAGTAGCTGAGATCCCTGTAACTGTTTATATCAATCTACAGATAGAAGAATCAAACATCAATTATAGCACTTTCAACTTCTCGGTCAGTCATATACTAAATCAAAGTAATGTTAGTAAGTATAATTCACTGTATTACATGACTTTCAAACAGGTTCCAATGTACATCTTGAGTTTGATATCCAGATCTCCACGGGGTGTCAGTAACATCAGACCAGATCCAGCACCTAGGTCATGGGATACAGACTCTACATCTTTTATTTTGATGCAAATAAATAAACTACTTTCAAACAGGTCCATATCTGGTGTTTAACCACAATACGGCCAGTGCTGATGTCCAGATTTCCTCTGGGGTGGTCAGTAACAGATCCGGGATGTGGACTCCAGCCAGGCAGGAAAGCACTGACACAGCGACCCATTCCTCTGAAAACAGGTCAGGTTGTTGTCTTCTCGACTAGACTTGTGTTCACAGTCAAGCTGACAGAGTAGACTAAGACTATATGGGAGACGGCAGTGTCAGGAGCTCCTGTAGATGTTAACTGGGCTCAGCCTACAGGACTCAGTGTACGAGTAGTATTATGTTCCACATACAAACAGACATGTGAAGATTCCTTAGTGTGGTTTGGTTTGATATCCATATATATGCTACTCAGCTACTATTATGACTGAGATACCTGCGGCGTTGTGTGGGATGGATATATTTGTTCACTAAGAAAGTAACAAAGTATCACGGGAAGTATTTGTGCAAGTAATCATCTGTGGTGATTAGGTTTATCATTATAAAATTATGATTGATTGAAAGCATCTAACTCTACCAGGCCATGAGCTTTGTAAGTATGTAGTTACAGAAAGAAAGCCTAAAAAAAGATGAAATTTAGAACATAGTAATATACATCTATAACGTACAACAACAAAACCTACCCCCCCCCCCCCCCATTTTTCCCGCCCCCACAAACAAACAAACACACGCGCACACCTGCCTTCCGTCTCAAACACGCTCTTGTATTGTGTGTTTGGGGTAATGTCCATGATAGCAACATTAGCCCTATTGGTGGTATCAAAGTCTCTGTTCCATTTTAGCGTCTCAAGGTCGTAGGCCTTTGTCCGCCATTCTGTTTCGGTTATAACACATTCCTCTGTTGTCTAGCAAAGCTGTCTTTTTCTTCCATTTCAGATCTTCTCGGTTGTGGAACTAATGCTTCTTCAGATGGTCCTCTTGGCGGGGTGATACTGAACTCTTCATCTAGTAGTCCAGCTTTGGTAAACTGAGCCATTGTCTTGTGTTTCTTGCTCTGGCTCCTGGTTGTAGTTATCAAATAAAAAAGATAATAATAATAAAATATCCAACTGATCTTTTCGAATAGTAATGATTAAATGGGTTGCCATTATTGGTCATCTAATCCTTTTTGTTATTTGTATCGAGATTTGCAAACATGTTTAACAGAAAATGGTTTGGTCTCTTAGTCATGCCATTAGCCATAGGATGAAACGGTGATTTTCAGGACTTGAACCCTTTATAAGATTACAAAGAATTTGCATAAGTCTTCTTTCCCAGTTTCAGTTTGTCAGTTTGAATTGGTTTTGACAAACCATACTGCATACCACCACGTGGTATATTTGTTATACTATAAGAAATGTCATATCAGATGATATGGACAGACACAGTTATAAGATGCTGTTGCCTCTCTCTACATGACTAAAGCATCAAGAAACCATGTACACGAGCTCTAGCGGTCGGGTTGTAATTATGTTCACCAATTTAGCACTTACAGATGTTGGAGATTTCTTCTAAGGCATCTTTCACGGGTTTTCATATGGTTATCAATGGCCTAAGTCCTTCCAGGCCGAAAGATTCTTTTTCTGTCTTTTCCTAATCGAGCATTCACTTCACAAGTCTCATTTGTGATTTCTGGTGTTTGATGTCAACCCACTTTGTTTTGATTTTGCACATAAAGCCTATTGCCCATAGATCCTACTGATTCCGGTTTTCATATTGTCCTCAATGTCTTTAATGCATCCAGTCCAAAAGAATTATTTACCCAAACAAAAGAACGTAGGGGCAGTTTCTATATCCTTTAGGATTGTTGAACTAGTAGAGTGTTGTACATACTTTGGGACGGTTAACAGGCAGGATTGTGAATACTCAACTGGGTAACTGAATTTGAATGTCTTCATAATTCATACGACTTCATACTCCAACTTGGTGGCACTTCCAAGACTAAACAGAGGCTGAAGATCTGAACGAAAGCAAGACCGATTCCTTTCACGATGATGTCGATTGATGCTGCAACCCTTACAGAAGGTAGCTTAGAGTTCTTCATTGGCTGTGAATCTTGTTTTCACAAGCTGCATTCTTCATGTCTATACAGTTTCCGACATCAGGGGTTTCCGACATCAGGGGGTTTCCAGGCTTTCATGTAATTAGTATCGGAGCACTTGAATATCTTCTGAATCTCTGTTAGTCTCTGGCAGGTGGCGGGAGGGTTGCACAGTCCAAAAGGATAACAGTTAACTCATAACATCTTAACATTCCAAAGGTTTAAGGCTGTGCTCCTTTAGGACTTCCACTTGATGGTAACCAGAATTTATGTCAAGAATTTAAAAGTATTTTATTCCTCCGTGGCATTCAAGTTACATATCAGCCTTCAATCAACATCAGATCGAAGATGAAGGGACCCTTCTAAGCCAAGGCAATGTCAGACAAGATTAAAACAGGACCTACTCATGAGATCAAACTCCTACTCAAGTATAATGACATTTTCTCAAAGGAGACAATGACGTCGTCAACAGCAAAATCAGTTATATTATGTTCACCCAACACCACATGTCATGTTTAACAGCATTTATACCATATCCAATAAGCTGGATTCCTATAAGATTGGATTACCCAACCTTACCATATATTTACCTGTTTGCACGAAAATTTATAAACTCCAGATATGTATTATATATGCCCATACTTGTCTCATTGTATCACTCAATATTACTCCTTTTTTAAAGAATCGTGGGCCCAGGAACGGACTATCTAAACGAACGCAAGACCGATTCCATTTTCTATGACGATGATCTGAACGAAAGCAAGACAGATTCCCTGTCCTCTGACGATAATGGTGTATTCTTATGGTACCACAACAGGTGATACTCTAGAGGTTTTCGGCTGCTTTAATGCTTCTGTTTTCACAGTCTCTTCTCTCCTATGTGAACGACTGGAGGTGTTTATTTATGTATTGTTTCCAGTCGTTGATATTGTTCACATTGCCGCGCTTGAAACTATGTTGGAGTGCAGTCCAAAGGCATACGGTTTAAATGGACTTCCACTTGATGGTAACCAGATTTTTTTTTCAAGAATTTTAAAGTATTTCATTCCTCCGAGGCAGTAATTCATAGATAAATCTTCAAGTAACATTGAAGGTGAAGTGACTCTTCATAAAAAGTGGATGTCAGACAGGGTGACCTAACAAAGACAGGATTCACCCTGAAATCAGCTCATGTACTAAAGAAGACATTCAACGTGAGAGAAAGACTTCGGCCACAGTAAGTTAGTGAAAAAAGGGATTGACATTGTTCATGATATCAATGACAAGCAAAGCCACTGCCTCATAACCTCTGCCATGTTTGATGAAGTTAACATCCATTTCAAAATCTTTTATCAGCTTGCATTATCCGACGTTCCCATAGCCCCTGATCGTCTTAGATACCACTCATTCAAATGAAGATTGTAAATCTAAATGTGCATGCAGCTCAACAAAGTCTTGAAGATAATTTTAATCTGCCAGTGATGAACATTACTGTCTCGGTTGAATTAAGTCCTCCTCAGGTCTTGACGTGAAAGCTGGATACAGTCAGGTGGATCTCACAAAAGAGCTCTAGGAACGTACGTTACTGGGACCGTTAGGATTTTTCAACCGTACGCCTTTTTACTGTGCAACGATACTGCAGTCTGTCAACCAGTTTTGATGTCCTCCGTCCATGTCTAGCACTCGTCCCAACTATTTCGTTTAATAAACCAGCCTGAAATAAGATGAGGCATCATAACACAGATAAAAACATATGATATTACAACATATTATATTTTCAATGGTGAAATATGCCATTTATCGGTGATAATAACATCCGCATTTTCACTGAGTGAAATAACAATGCGATTCTACTCAGTGATATAACGCTACAATCATATGACGTCATCTGTGATAGCGGAGCGATCTTACTACTCCATTTATTCAGCTAATGTCATTTACGACATTAGGGTTACATAATAAATAAAACATTGACATTTCTCGTCGAATACCTTGATATCTCATCGAGCGAAGTAGAAATTTATACTTTCACGACTGGTGCAGCCGGTTATTTGACGAGAATTGAAAAATAACCTCTATTTATGATATTTTCAATGGGGAAATATGTCAGTCTACGGGTGAAATGAAATCTGTATTTTCACTGTTCACTGAGTAAAATAACAATGCGATTCTCATCAGTGAAATGCCTTTTTGACGGTGCAATGATCCTGCAGATCACCCATCTCCTTGAGGTCACGCAGGCAGCGTTTTAATGACATCTGCCCTTGTTCAGTACTCGTCCCAAAGGACATCGTTACTATTTGGTTTTAATAAACCAACCTAAAATAAGATTATGTAAAACACAGATACAAAATTTAAAAACATAGTATATAAAAGTTTTATTCTGCCACATACGTAACAGATGTATTATGAAAAAAAATAATAACTAGACTAGGTTTTTAGGGTGTCTTTTCATATTACTGCCACTACCCTTCTCAATATTCACAAGTACGCTTCGAGAGCATGGTCCTCCTGGTGTTTTAAAACTTGATACCAGGAAATTGTACTTGTACATGTGTGTTTCAAAATAAATAATCATAAAATGCAAATTGTTTGTGAAAACATGTATTTATGTACTCATATCTGTATATTAATATAAATTGTACAGTATTGTATATGGGCCTTAGGCCTTCGTACTTGAATAAAGACTTGACTTGAATCCCGAAAGGGGCTAAGCTACTTGTTTTCTTCAGATGCCTTCTCTCTTCATTGTAAGTATTATTATCTGTAATATCAGTTCGGAAGCCTCCAGTCTTCACCTAAGACAACGCTTGTAAGTTTCACTGTAATGTAGATTTCCACGGCGGTTAGTCAGGATTTCTCTCATCTATAACACACGGCAAAGAGTAAAAACGGCACAAAACCAGAAATCTCATGACAAAACAACAAATAACCAGCTGCATGACAAGCATCATTGCTGAAGCGTTCGTAAAATATTAAGAATGTCAGTTATTCTCATCTGAGCAACGAAGATATGAAAACATTTTATGTATTTTGTTGTTCTTTGCAACTGCTTAGAGCACTTTGTACTCAGTGTTCCTTTAATTGATTAAAGACATTAATATTTTTCACACCCATCATGGCCATTGCCTTATGTTAGGGAGTTCGCGTCAATGTTTAGAAGGTGACATCTTTATCTTTAAGTGCAAAAATTATCACATTTTCCCTAATTTTAATCGATAGTGAAAAATCGGCCTTTTTAAATATTAAAAAGTCAAAATTTGCGTGTATTTTAGTTTAGTGATTTACTAAAAACTACCAACCGACATTAGTATTTAGTATAAAGTTTCCAAATTTACATAGTTTTTTTTCCTATTTCGTGCGCCATTATGTGAATTTTGATACAATCACTCATTCTAAATGAAAATCATCACTATTTATAAATTTTGACATATTTGACTTCAACGACATACTCTATTCCCTTTTAAGTTTCAACCTAAGTTAGACCTACAACCTTAATCCATATTTTATCACAAGATTTATGTAAACTTATGTAAAAATTATCAAAATGGCATTTTAAGAATTCTTAACTCTTAAAATTATGTGAATGAGAATGTAAAAGGTGAAATGATTCTCTTTCATTAGAATTTAGAGTGCCCCGTAAATTTCGGCATGAAAACCCAGCATTGCAAGTGCGCTGATCGTGTCACCCATGTTCATCAAGTGCGCTTCATGCTCTAATTGTTTGGAGAAAACCGCAGTGTTCAAAAGACCATCGGATTCGACAGTCCTTCCTAGCTAGGATAATAAAAATGCTAAGTCAATAATCGTAAGAATTTATGTGCGCATCCTGGTTCACTCACTATTGAGTAAGGGAATATTTTCATATTTGAGATGTCTAAAAATTCCTATACAGATGTTTATAAACAATGAAACTTTGAAAAAAAACTAGCATATTATAATTACCTCTTCTTCAAGGCATGATACCCTCTGACCTAGACAGTAATGGATTCTTAAAGTATAATTGGGGACCAAAGCAAAATTATCATAAAATACAAAATTCAATCCACCTCGACTAGAACAACCGGGGACACAGCAACAGCTGAAAGGCATTTCTTCATCAAACCGTATAGTTGTTTTTGCAGCCTATTATTCGTAACGTGCTATTCTGTAACTTGTTTGCAATGATACCGGATGTCAGCTTGGTCCCTAGTGTGTGGTGCCCTCTAGGGAGGGGAGATAATTTACTTTGGTCAACAGAGTGACGTCATCACTATGGGTCAAAGCTAGATAAGTGGAGTCGAACCTTCAACCCTCCCAGTGGAATAAATGTTTCGTAATATTGCCTCACACGAACTCGTATCTTAGCCGCCAACTAAAATATAAAACTGTGCTACTGGCAGTCTGCAACATAAGCGTCAGATATTTACTTTCTATTTGCGTAAACATTGTAGATCGTGTTTCCCCAAGTTTTTGCTTTGGGAAGTGATTGTTGATCGATATGAGCATGTATTTTAGCTTTACTTCTCTACTAGAAGCGCCTCTCGCTATACAATAGCGACTTTAACGAGATAGGCCCTTATAAATTTGAAAAATCTGTTTTAAAATGTTTGCATTTAAAGCAGATGTTTATGTTTGAAATTATTGGCAAAGCAAATATTTATTTTGGCATACCATCTGAATGAGGGTGGTCTTCCTCGGATAGCAATACCACAAACTAATTAAAGCAAATCAAGCAATTTGTATTAGCAACTTACCCGTTGTTTATGCATGTAACTTATTGTAGGAATGAGAAAATGAGACGATAATTTTATTTTTCTGTGTGAAAATATTTCGGGGTGGGGTGGTCAGTAATTTATTCTGTCTCAAGTATAGTGTATTTTTTTATGTATTTGTTTACATTTTACCAGATGCAAATGTTTTAATGTGTCTCGTCAGCTAAATGACCGGATGCTATGTGGTATTGTTTTAAAATGTCGTGAAAACGAATATTAGTATGTGACACAAAAATAGAATATTTTTCGTCTTCTTATACATTTTCTTCCACTATAACCTTATAAAACTAAATTGAACTATAACCTGATGAATCTATATCGACCAAAACCTGATGAAACTATATCAAACTATTACCTGATGAAACTATATCAAACTATTAACTGATGAAACTATATCAAACTATTAACTGATGAAGTAATATGGAACTTGTTCTGATAAAACTGTATAGAACTAAACCCTGATCAAACTAAACTGAACTTTAATCAGATGAAACTATATGGAATTATAATCTTATGAACTATATAGAACTTATTTTGATGAAACTATATAGAACTAAAAACCTGACAAAACTTTATAGAACTATAACCTTATGAAACTATATGGATCCATGATCCAGATATATACTAAGGTATGGGAGTATTTCAGTCAAGCTTACTACTTTTCCTCCCCAAATTGTTACACAAACATTCTTTAGATTTGCTTAAAGGGTTTAATGGATTGTCGAACACCTTTCGTCAATTTTAGCGGAGTCATAATGTCAGATCGTCAGAATGCCATTACGTCATCAGTAATGACATCATATAAGGCTCAGACATCTCTTAGAATAGAGTTGATGACCTAACAATGCTGTGAAGTTATAATGCTGATGATAGCGATTGATGGCCTATTGTGTGAAAGCCATTTCATTTTTTGTTGAAGAATGATTTTGATAATGAAAATAATTTCGCGCTTGTATTTCATTTATCATACGTTTGGCTTTGAAATGCCATATTCTACCAGTGGAATAAACCAGCTATCAGTCCACAGAAGTGAGAGCAAGTTATTTCTACTAAGTAGAGTGACAATAACATGTTAACACTACTCAAAGGTAAAAGTTCAAGAGTTTGACGTCATGAAACAATGGACTGACGTAACGAATTCGTATGACGCCACACTGTTAGCGGTCGCTCAACATGAAAATTATCCTTTGATAATTATTCGGCATTATTACTAGAATGTCATTACATAATATATAGAATATCTTTCAATTCTTGACAAATATTATATTTATCTCATCTCGTGAGGGAGAATAGTTTAATATTTTGAATTTCACCTCATGTCATGACGTAAAAATAGTACTGGTCAATAAAAGATATATCTTGTACACATTTAAATACATCAAGCCTCGCATATGTTTTACTTAAATCAACTCGTGTTGATATATTTGATATCAGAAGAAACTAAAAGAGATAAGAAGAAACATGGGTGAAATTATCTATTTATTCTCCAAAACTGTGTTCCACATTTGATTCCACTCGTATTAGACCAAGCGATTTTCACAAAATATTCTGCACAAAGTTTTGACATAGTCAACTACATAACCACACATTGTTTTAACATCGTAAATGATGATATCGCAACATCATGACGTCATGAATATGATGACATCATAACGCTATGACGTATCTTCATACTGGAAGTGTAATGCCAGTACTGTGTTCAGAAATGTGAAATTCTCACGAGAACGTGATGTTGAAATATTTCTTTTAAAATATTATCACCCTCTGTCTCCTGGTGCAAAAGCCGTGGAAACTTTAGTCAACTTGTGTTGATATATTTAATAGCAGAGGGCACTTGAGAGATTATCAATATAATTCATCTATAATCAGATATAAATATTTATATCACATATATTGTTCAAAACGAAACTGAGGAATTTTTACCATTACAAAGACACCTCATTTTAAGCAATATCACACATGATATGTAAAGGTAGCAAACAGTAAACGTTTAAAGCTCATCGTAACAAGATAGCATTCTAAATATAGCACAGTAAGTACAACCTACCTACCCTATACCTAACCGGCAAGGTGCGCAGTGACATACTGAAACAGACTATAGACGGTCACGTGACCGGTGTGGATATCGCAGAGGCAGTTCCGGGATTCACGTAGGACGATTGGGATTACCGTGATACGTTGCTTCTCCTCTCAAGTCATTTGGTAATTATTATTTTGCACTTCAAAACTCCAATTGCATAATTACTTCACGCTTTTATTTCCTTCTTTGATGTCACGCTTGTATATTTTCTAGATCGACCTTGTTCTTTTACCGGCCACTCGCCGTGCAGCCAAGTCGATGATTTCGAGTTTCTCTCCGACTCGTGAAATTGACTCTATTTGGATGTAGATTTCAGAACTGCAAAAAACGAAAAGAATTTATGCACGTATAGGGCCATGGCATTCCAAAAAATTGTAAATAATACTTTTCGGATTATCCAACCCTCTGCGGGGAAGGGAACCTTCGAGGCGGTTAATCCTATTATTGGAACAAATTGGGCAAAACAAACTGAAAGCGTGAACACGTTGTTTTGACATGAACAGAATCTCTCTACAACTGGCGAGGCGTTTAGCGGTCAGCTGGCCCCCTATTCTAGACTTTTACCAAGTTCCTTCTGTGAACTATCGTGGTAATGATGGATATTATTCATTGGATACTTTTTTATTTCAAAGACTTCAGTTATGATATCTTACATTGTCATTTGGACATCTTTTTTTATATAAAATCATATCATTTCATGTGTGATATTCGAACAAGGACTTACTTGATAAGTTGATATATATATATATGTCTTTGGCATTCTAGACAATTCTTTCAATCTTGAAAGCAGTGTTGTTCCTTCAAATACCTACGTGTACCAGTGTAGAACAAACCATACAATACTGCTCAAACAATCACAAAACTTTCTCAATTTCACAATTACTTTTGAACATCCCATTGATGTATGGAGATATATTTATTTCACCAAATAACTATAACATTCTTAAGAAATATAGACAGGTTTCAAATAAATCCACATTTACGAAAAAGTAAATATGATTTGCATTAATCAAAAATATAAGTTTCCATATAGCGCTAACCTGACACATGGCACAAACTAATTAAGTAATGTATGCAATATTATGCATATGATATACGATTCAATGGCTGCATGTGTTACCTATGAATTATGTAAAAAAAATTGATCATGTAATTTGTGTGGCATATTGCAATTTGCCCATAAGTAATATTTCAGATTGATATTTATATTGTAACACAGTCAAGTCAGCCAGTCTCTTTGTAAATGGACTACCTTAACACCCTGGGGAGTTGAAATTTGTGACAAACTGACCTACAACCCCTCTCAGATTTTGGGCATACATATTGTAATATATTATATATTATATACATATTATTTCATAGAATATACATATTATGGATATATTCTAATTATGTAAATTTACAGGCGTTTAGGTATTTTCTTTTTTCTTTATCAACCTGCAGGGGTTTAGATTATTCATTAGCTTCATTTAAACTGATATGACACATTTATTTTCTTTATCAATTCACACACTATGTTTGCAATCAACAAGTACGAAGTGTGTGATCAACAAAAGTTTCAAATGAGTAGATAAATTCTTCAAGGCATTTAAAGGGCCGGGTTGGGCGGTTGTACAAGACACATCTTATGAATAACAGTTTCATTATTCGATTTCTCATGACTTTACTGGGCTACTTCCTTCACCTTCTTCAAGTAGATATTTGCACTGCCTTAGATATCATTTGATACATATGTGGCCACTGAAAGTGATATTCATGATTATGTAATAAACTTACCTACTGTGTGATAGACTTTTAGTAGCCATTTATAGTAAGCTGTTTGTGGTAGGCTTATTATCTCTTCTTATTACCTCTAAAGGCTGAAATATTACCAAAGCGTTACTAAAAAACTCTCTCTTTTTATCCCTGATTAAGACATAGTGGAAAATTTTTCTGTTATATACATATATATTTTTTTATGTTAATATATGGTTGAATAGTTCACTGCTTAACTTCTACAAAATGGTAAGGCATTTGTGAATCTTAAATGCTGAGAATGTGAACCATTATTAGAAAACTCTTGCCTTGCATAGCATGTTATCAACTTAAATAATTTTAATGTTTTCATTGTAGTGATACAGTGTTGTCAAAAACTCAAAATTGCTAAAATTATACTTCATAAGTTGTGACCCAGTCAAAATATGACACAGTAGAAAGTAAATAAATACATGGACATGTCCCTGATTCATGAATGTAAAAAAGACTGCTTCCCTAACAACTGATATGTTAGGACTCTCTTGGTGGAAAGTGGAAATAGGAAACACCTTTGCTTCACAAAATTGGGAAAGTAGTATTAAGTTATGTTGGTTACTAGCAGTTTTTGCAAATAAGAAAGGGTGGTAGGATTAATGTAGAACTGTTCTAATATTACATGCTTGTATCTTGAAAACTCATAACGTAAATGTGTAGAACAACAAACAATATGGCTTGGACTGATACAAAGTTTTCTCGTCAAATTAGGTATCTTGTGCAAAAAGCCGGCTGTAAAGCTATCATTCATGTTCCTCCGTATTCACCCAAAACACAAGTGTAGTGTGCAAAGGTGTTTATTTCTATAGAGGATGTACCACGCCCAATATGAAAGTAAAACTACAACTTAAAATTCTTACAAATGACTTGCTTCTGAAGATATTAAATATTTTCTTAACATGGGCCTATGGGGGTTTCAACAGTTAACATGTTTCATGGTGAGTAGTTTATTGAAACAAAAGAAAATGCCAATTCATCAGGTATTTTCTATCTTGTTATCTATTTTGTTCTATCCTGAAAGAATTTTTCAAATTTTTAGAATTTTTTAGGTTTCAAAAAATTTGTAATTCACCTGCCTCAAGATTTTATTTTTGTCAAAATAGAGGTTTTTAAACCATTGATTTGTGTAACTTAACGTTAAACTTTAAGATCACACCACAAGCTATTAGGAACTCGACATTTAACTTCCTGTGTAAAGACATTTCTTGCAATTACGACTTTATTAGGTCACTAAGTCACATGTATGTCACCTTGACCTACATGACCTTGACCCCTGACCTAAGGGCAGATAAGAATACATTACGCAGCCACATATCTTTGATAAGTTGAGTTCATCAATGCTGGGTCCTGATCTGGAAAGCTGATACATCAATTTTATTGTTGATTTCATCTTCTTTCCTTCGGGCCTTGCATTAGATGATTGATTAAGGCATGTTATATGATCGTGTTTCCATGGAAACGAGTCATCGAACATTTTATGATCTGGTTCATGCCTTCTGTTAGATTGTGATATGGTTTAAAAGCAATTTACAATTTATTGGCTTTAGGGTATACACATGTTTGTTATCTTTGATTTCGCATTGAAGAAAATGACGAATTTGATTAAGGAGCAGAAACAACTCTATCTTATTTGGGTGTTATCAGTTTTTCATTTTAATGATTTTCTAGTTCTTTTATAAAAGTTTTCAATGAATATTATAATAGTATACAATGTATCAAACTATGGAATCCAAAAAAAAAGTTTTCAATGAGTTTAAAGATGCAGTTTTTTAGACTGTTAGTTGCAAATTCTGAAAAATCACAATTTCAAGATTCATTATAATTGGACAAATTTATCATGAAATGTCTTTCAAAGAGCAAAATTCTATTCATTTCAAATGCTAAATGCTGAAATTCAAAGTCTTTATTTTTGATAATTTCCATAATGATATATTTCCTTCCTCCCTAAACAGATGATGTCATTGTCTCACAATTGATGTGTTTAAAGTTATCAAAATGTTATCACAAGTATGGTTCAAAAACTTTCAACAAGGAATCTCTATAAGGTGTATATCGCCCTATATGTATTTTATGTCTGTGATAGCCCAATGCCCAATAATGTATAAACATCTCACTGGGCTCAGGCAGAATTGATAAGAAATCCTGATTTCATACAGTAAGCCAATAACAGGAAATGTTTACTATGTGATAACACGTTAGATGACCCGCGTGATATCAGCGGATAACATATGGTGTTATCACTCACAGACAACATGTAAAGCTTATAAATAGCGCTAATTTGTCTCGCATTCCTGTATGCAAGAAAATTCTTAACAAACACATGTTCATGTATGTCATAATGTTTTTAAAAAATTTTTTTAACTGTGAATATTTCTGTATAGGAGTCATAAAGATGATAAAGTCGTGATTTAGCCTTTATGTATGTTGTTGATTATGTGATTCATTTTACTGATTAAAGAGGTTTTGGGACACTTTTGTATTTTGGGAAAACATTAGTGTCTTTAAGGGTTAAATAATCATTTGATTTAGAAATATCTTTGTAATAAGTCACAAACCTTATGCCTTTAAATTGCAGAAGTTTTTAAAAAAAAGTTTTAACTCTTCATTGTTCAAATTGTCACCATCAAACATTAGTTCACGCCATATGTATTATCTTCAGAGTTCTAACATCTCATTACTAGATCCGATTATCTGTAGGCAAAGTTTTTTTTTATTTTCCTTGTCCTAAGTTGGTAAATCAGAATTTGGACCCCTCTATATCATTAATGCCAATGCTGATTTAGAACAAGACATCATTAAGGTCAGGTCCTTCAAAGGTGTTTTAAGTGAACTTGTATGACCAAAAAAATCTGTCTATAGACACATATTATAACAGTGCATTGATAATGAAAGTTGAAGATGATTATTGTAAAAAAATGTCAATAATTTGGGAATGGCAATCTGTTTATGTCACATTAATGATACTATTTATGTCTGCTTGTTAATGGATTAACGAGGTCATGCTACTTTCCTACAACTGGTTGTCAGTGACCTGAAATTATCGCTTACTTATATGGCATCTCTAGGTGCTATTTACGACCTGCCATTAATAGACATGTTTATGATGTGATAATAACCGAACAGCCACTTACAAAGATATTAAATATGTATAGAACAAGACAGTAGACGTGATTTTCAATGAAAATTAAATATTAGATGTGTGTTATGGTTTGATTACTCGATCTGTTTATTTTGACATTCCAGCTGCGTATAAATGTGTGGATTGATGTTCAGCATTTAATCAGATTTATTATGACTTCTTTATAGAATAGTATTATAAACACGATTTGATTTGTTGAAATCAATAATATTTTCCTTCCAACTGTTTGACACTGTATGATTTATAGAAAACAGTTGGAGGGAATCGGTACAATGGAGGATCTGTAAACATGACAAAAGAGTATCAAGTTTCAACTTGTCATTCACATTACAATACTTATAATAGACTGATCTGAAAAATGATGCTCTCTTAACAACTACTTATAAGGGTTTGTGTTCACAACAACAAATAGATACACCATAATGGTTGTAAGTGGTAAGTATGGGAACTATTGTCCATACAGCTAGTTGTTAGGTGCTGACATGCTGTGTTTAGCGTTAATCGCATGTACAACCTTTTCGCATCACTGCCCATATGGGAGTTCGGGGGGAAAATAAGACAAGGGGGGTGGGGGGGAATTCGAGGGGAAGGTCGATGATAGTATAAGTAGGTCTGAAATTAGACTAAAAATTTAGTCTATGTTGTTTTTGCTTGGTGCTTAATCATTTTATCTACGACTACTGATAATCAGGTTAAGACTACCTGGTACCATATCCACGCCACCATCTCTAATCATTTTCAGTTTGGTTAAATGTAAAATCTTGATTAAAGTGGGTGCAAGGATTATTTGCTTTACATGTAACAACTTTTTGATAATCAGGTTGAGAAATTAGATGCTTCACCCTCCTCCAAAAAAAACATTTTTAGATTATCATCAAGAGATGAAGTTTAAAGAACAGTAACATTCCAAAGCGTGGTAAGAGTGCCTTGATATATTATCATTAAAAGTATAAATTCACAAACTGGATTATCATCTGATTTGCCCTCCACAAACAATAGGCAGTCTGTTTGCTGGTCCGTCAAGCGACTATAAGTAAATCTAAGTAACTAGCCCATAATTGTACATCTGTTTGTCTTACTAAGTACCAGTGTACCAGTAACAATAGGTTAGAAACTACTCTACTTAAGCATTAAACTGTAAGAAAACTTCCACGCCCCGAGAGGAAACAGTTAAGTAGAGGCGAACACAGATCTGTGTAACAATTTAACGCCAGTCCTTGAATAAACACAATGCTTGGTCATCCGGTTATTGAAAAAGGTGTGGTAGGTAGTTGTGTGGAAACTAGTGTTGATACCTTGTGAGTTTTGTGGAAAGTAGTACATGTTGGTAGGTTTGTGATAAGTGGAATATTCCTGGGATTAAAAGTGTGTCATGTTTCTATTCTTTTACTCAGACTTTAACCCCTTACTGGCAGGTCTAAAAATATTCTGTTGTCAAGTTGTCTTCTGGATTACAGAGTTGACAGTTGTAATTGGTGTATAGTGCCTAAATCCTGAAACCTGGATTTTCAGCCTATTGATTAACTAACAAAATTGACAAACATAACAACTTTTCCAAATAGTCTTATAAAGTGTCAATTGTTTTGCTGACTGTGTCATGCAGGTTTTATAGTGATGCATAATCAGATTATGTTGTTGGCTTTCCTCAGTCAGAAACATGTCATCATTTAGATAAATGATCCTAATGATTTGAACATTGTGACAGACTGTGTGAACTTAGGCATCTATTTTGCAACTTTTTCCATTGCTCCGCAACGCTAATTATGCTTAATACTCTCCTCGTTATGTTTTTTCTCCAAGACTAGAAATACATGATTAAAAAAACCCATGAGTGTTCTTTGGAGTAACATGATTTTTTAAATCTTACCTAACCATGTTGGGGTTTTTTTAAGAGTCCAAACTTCCTTTTTTATTAGCAATACACTTGTACTTGCCTTTCCGTAAGAAAAAACCCACACAGGCCTCCTATTGAGCGACTAAGGAGATGTTTTTCGAAAGTAACATCCGAGGGGTAAAATAAATACGTACAAGTATCTACGTCCAGGATGTATATGGATGTTCATAGTGATGTTTTGAGTACTGTCACTGTGGGTGTGTATCTAAAAGCATCTCAAACAGAGGCTTCGTGTACCCGAGAAATTTCCCTTGAGTCAATATTGAAAGACGACGGGACTGAATGGCTACTGTGAGGCTCCTTGTTGATTTGACCCTGGTGGATCAGCCGTAAAGGGAGGCTACTCTAATGAACTGTTTATCTGTATCCGTCCATTTCATAGTTTGACCATTTTTACCGTATGATAATTCAGCCCATGTACCTTATATGTCATAAGCATTTAAGCCAGTTTGATTCAAATAAAAAAGTAATAAGTGTTGATTAAAAAAGATTCTGGTTATAATAGTCGAGCATTTTAGCTATGCCATTGCTTTATCATTTTTCTATCCAAAGACTTCAGAACTTTGAAAAATCAAGTGTACAAAAAGTCCAAGTATTTAAAAAACACCATAATTGTGAATATAAACATTAGTCTGTTAGACCCAAAATAAACTCATCTCACCTATAACTACATGTCTACTGAAAGGCCTTCGGCACACAAAGAGTTAATAAAGCACTGTGATTCAGTTTGCAGATTTTGATGAATAACACTGCACAGACTGTCCCAACTGATAATACATGCCAATATTTACTAAGAGTTGTTGCACACATCTTGACTCACAATGCAGGAATCTGAATTATTTTTCATCTTTATTTTTCGTTTTATTTGCTTAGACTTGTTCGGTTTGCTTTACTATCCCCACTGATGTATATTGCATATGTCAGCCATTTTATGTTTTTTATTCACTTACAAGCCAGAGTGCTTGTCATTTATTCTGCACATATTCATCAGACAGTTGGGCTGGAAACTGTTTTGCAATTGTATGTTGCTCATCTTGAAATGAGATAAAAGAAATATCTCTATTAAATTATGCAACATTTTTTCTTCACGTTTATATCTTGGTTAGTCGCTTTCATATTGGTGAGGTGAGGTGAGTTGGTGTTTAACGCCGCTTTCAAGATTATTTCACTTATATCGCGGCCGCTAGTATTATTGCAGGGAGAAAGCCGCGCCCGCAACACCATTGTGGCTATGCATTGCGGTGAAACCTGCGAGCATCGGCTGGAACTAGCGAACCATGGGTGGTACTGCGCTGAATTTCAGTGTAGCATTGCACCCAAACCTGACTGCGTGTAGAACAGTTCTCTACTGCAGACAAAGTTGCCGACCCCATGGCGGGATTCGAACCACGGACCTCCTGATCCAAAGCCGAACGCGCTAACCACTGCGCTATCCCGCCCCGTTTTATATTGGTAAAGTCTTGACTTTGTTGAGAAGGGCTGATCTATCATGTAGACCTTTGCATGAATTTGATGTGAAAATAAGAAATATATCTTTAAAAATCATTTTCATTGGTCAGTCAATCTCATATTGGTAAAATTTAGACTTGTTTGAGGAGGACTAACCTACCGGTGGGTTATAGGGTCTTGTGTGAATTTCAGATAATCCTGAGAAAGAATTGATTGATCTTATTCAAAATTTGTGCCTTAAGTTAATTATCACAGGATGGTGTTTTAGTGAAATTAGAAAAATCATTGTTTTTTATTTAAGTCTTCAAATTGGAATCAAACCAAGCCTAATGAGTTGCAGAGCTCTAGTAATATGATATGATATAGTAATAGTCATATGATATACCTGAAGAATCCTAATTACTTATGTGATAACTTTGACTTAGAATGAACAGATATTATATGCCAACCTGTATGAAAACAAAGATAACTGAGTTTATATTAGATAAATCACTCTTTTATTTACATGTAAACGAATCCCAACAGGGGCTCGGCAACTTTGTCTGCAATAGAGAACTGTTCTACACACAGTCAGGTTTGGGTGCAATGCTACACTGAATATCAGCGCAGTACCACCCATGGTTCGCTAGTTCCAGCCGATGCTCGCAGGTTTCACCGCAATGAATAGCCACAATGGTGTTGCGGGCTTTCTCCCTGCAATAATCCTAGCAGCCGCGATATTGGTGAAATACTCTTGAAAGCGGCGTTAAACCCCAATTTACTCACTCACTATTTACATCTAAAACGTGTGGAAAACATAATCAACGATTAACATCGAAAAAGATTCTAACTTGGAATGAGGATCTGAAAACAATTAACCTTGAAATACTTCTAGTTTATTTCATGTGGTAATTTTACTCCTCACTTTTTATTTTGAGGAGTGAAATACTTTTGAGTCCAAATAATTATCTGGAACTCTGTCGAGCCCCTGGCAAGATTTGAACCACAGACCTCTCGATCAGAAGCAGATTGCGCTAACCACTGTGTTATCCCACTCCACAAAGAGTACCAGAGCTATTTTTAGTCATTTATTATCAATCCTGAGAATTCTTATTTACTTATGTGATAACTTTGATTTAAAATGAATAAATATTCCAATAATATGAGCTCATAATCTTTATATAATCCTTTCTGAGAGCTTGTAAGATATTATCTGAAGGTGTTCACGTAATATATAAGTATGTATGTCAATTGTTTTGAACAATGGGCTATTCATTACTCCACTTTAACCTACTCTTATGCAAATTGCCTACCCTTGAGTCAATTATATGATGTAACTACGACAAATAAAGACATTATGATAATATCATTACTTCAAAGCCTGAATTATGCAATTTTATCACCTGGAGCAAATAAAGAGAAATGTACATTGTGTAACATACGCCTCCTGTCAATCATGCTACACAGGGGTATTATAGTGTGACTGATGCCTGATATTGACGTGTGATATAGACGTTTATGACTTATCTTGTCATGGAGTTAATACAACCTGTCATTAAAAATGTCTCAATGGTAAACACTTTGTTTCATGCAAGGTGTGTTGTAGATTTATTTTGAGAATGGAACAAAAATTTTATTGGTAGCTTTTCACTTTCCAGCATTTAAAATGTTGCTGGATTATTTAATTAAATAAGGTTTCAATGAAATTCAGACAAATTGAAAAAATCTAAGATATGAAAATGTATTTATAATTAGATTCATGGCCAAATAGTTTGTTTTCATGAACGTTAATCAAATACAACTACGAATAAATGAGTTGAGAAATAAGATTTTTTGCCCTCTTTCTTTTGCTTAAACTATATTGATTGGAAAAAAATTAAAAAATCAAATTTTTAAAATACATGCTACAGCCCCTTTCATACTGGCATGTAATGGGTTAATCCGACCCAGTCCCTACAAAAGTGGATACATCCTTTGTCCAGGTGTATTTCAACATGTCTTGTTGTGTACTCGAGATAAGTGAAATATATACTCCAATCATTTATCATGTATATCTTGCTGGGTACTAGAGGGCCACATCAACATGTGAATAGGTCTTGTTGAACTCTTACCCGACTTGAATTTATTTTTATTTCATTTCTTTAGGCTTTTGATTTTATCTTTAAAAATAGCCTAGACTTTACTGCTGTAAAGCTTTATATTTGAAATAGTTTCATGTTTAGAAAGAATATAAGCTTGCTAAAAGAAGCTCTCTTAGCACTAAGATAGTTGTGTGTACCATACATCAATATTGGCTTACGACTATGTTAGAACTTCGAGAGCTTCGAAAATCTGGTCTGTTAAGGAATTTAATTTCATGTGTAGAAATATTAATCTAGACTAGCAAAAAGACTTGTAATGTAAAAATTTCAATGTCACATAAAGAAATTGTCTAGACTTGTTAAAATAATTGTGCTTGGTGACCCTTAAAATTTTGAGGAATAAAATATTTATTTTTTGCAAATAGTCAAAGGACCCCCCTCACCTATCCCACCTGGGATCAGCGCTGTGACCCTTATCATTTTCACTATATTTTACAACTAGTGGTACATAGACTGAATTAAAGGTGTACTTTATTATCACATTATTTCAAAATTCATAAATTTTTACATAGATGAGCAGAATTACTCTGGATCTTTGAGCTGAGAACAATAGCTCCTTTTGGTATCAACACAAGATTTAACCCTGTTTCCTCCCCCCTTTTTAACTTCATAAATTTTGCTCAAAAATATTATGATAAAAGTTTAGCAAGTCTCTCTCAGTTAGGAATTCTGAGCGGATGGCCGAGGGCTGTCACCAAAAGATAAATTATGGTCAATTATCAAACATATGTGACATGGGAAACTTGGGATAGAACTATAAATGCCTTGGTAATAGATACTTGTATACTGTATATAGTTTAAGGGTTTAGTTCTGATATATTTTCTGTTAATATTAAACAAAAATTATACTGAAGTCAAGAGTTGAATGCGGTGTTTCATTTCTCATGATTTTCTTGTAACTTCTTCAATGTTGACTTTTTATCAAATGCTAAGCATTGAAGAGGTTTGGGGGCGGGATAGCGCATTCAGCTTCAGACCAGGAGGTACGTGGTTCGAATCCCGCCAGGGGCTCGGCAACTTTGTCTGCAGTAAAGAACTGTTCTACACGCAATCAGGTTTTGGTGCAATGCTACACTGAAATTCAGCGCAGTACTAAGGATGGGTATCGCTCCTCATTTCAGTATTGTGATATATTGCGATACAGAAAAGCGTATTGCAATACGTATTGCAATATATTGGAACTTTCCATATTCTAGTTTTCCATGCTCTCTCGACTAAATAACAACAATTAGAACAGTGATCAATGCACAACTGGCCCATCGTGTTATAAAGAGAGATTATTCAGTGGCTGCTGTCGGACTTTTACATGTCTGTGCTATTTTCAGTTTGCCAGTTCACAATTTGTGTTACAACTTTCAGTAAAATCTCATTTTTTGGTAACGTTTTTTCTGTAATTTTACATGGAAATTGTTTGTTTTGAAACCTCCGATATATTGTATATTTTCAAAAGAGTGTACCGGTACGTATTGGTTTGTTTCTGTATTGCAATATGCAGATATACCGGTAATACCGCGCACCCTTACGCAGTACCACCCATGGTTTTCTAGTTCCAGCCGATGCTCGCAGGTTTCACCGCAATGCATAGCCACAATGGTGTTGCGGGCTTTCTCCCTGCACTAATACTAGCCGCGATATAAGTGAAATAATCTTGAAAGCAGCGTTAAACACAAACTCACCTCACCTCACCTTGAAGAGGTTTGATATCACTTTCTGATAATAGTGAATAAATCACAGAAGGGTGACGTCAATGTACAATGACGTCGCTTCTTCATTCCAAACGACGTCATCGCAGTTGCAAAACAACAATGGTATGACGTCACAAGAAACCCCTCAAGTGAAGCAGTTATGGACTTAATTCACTACAATTCTTGCAACATAAGCACATGATATAAATTTTATCATTTGTTTTCGATATCACTTATCTCAGGACAGAGAAAACCCAATATTTTCACGACTAGCACATTTTATCTAGATTATTCAGGATTTAGAATAAGTCATTCAATAAATTTTATGAATACATGATTGTATATTTTGTCAAATATATGTGGTGTAACTTTTTGTTTCTAAATCCAAAAAAAAAGGATGTTGTAGTCTGGAGCTCATAGACCCTTGTCAGTGAATTTGAAGATAATGTGTTACTTGCAAGCACCTGCCAATAAATATATATATATATATACACACCTGTTGTATATATTAATTTATTCTTTTGGTCAATATCAACACACTTAACGATGTAAATACACACAGGTAAATAAGATTATGGTAATCAATGAGATAAAGCCTCTGTATGCATAGTAAATAGAATGACATCTGTATCAATATGAAATGAAAAATGTGATCAAATACAACGCTAGATTTGACAAATTCAGATATTTAACAATGACCCTAACTGTCCAACTGCCAAATCAAGGACAGAATAAAGGCACTTTTGTCCTGGTCAGTTAAACATGTATTAAGAATCAAGCCCTATTTCTCAGATTTGATTTTTTAGAATTCACAAATACATGGATGAAATATTAACTCTTATTTCTGCCATTGGTTCTGTCAATGAACAGGCAAGAGAATTTAAAATATTTTTCACTGTCATTGCTAGTCCAGGAATCTGGGAATATTATTATCGATTTCCAAAAAAAATAGAAAGTGGCAATCAACTGAATAATAAGGGACTCATTTGGCTTGTCAAAGGTAAACATTGTATCTGAACTATGCTTTAAAAGGGCAGTAGCCCGTTTTTTTAGATACATACAGTTATCTAAAAAAAAATTTTTAAATGAACGTTGCAAGACAATATCTTTTTATCAAAAGACGCAGTTTTAGAACTAACATGCCATGATCGGTTAAGCTATTAGATTCCATTTCAGAGCATTCACACTAAAATGGCCCTAGTAGTTTTTGATTGATACTTGATTATTTGCTCTTCGACTATGGATGATGGAGTTGAGTGATGATGTGATGATTTGACCCTCTAAAGATATTACACTTGACATAAACTAATGTGAAAATTTTCACCTATATAAAAATTTCTTAAAATGTGCTTCTGCACCTTTAATTTAAAACTATAATCTTTTCCATATAGGTTTTAAGTTATTTGTTCCTTGTCACTAGACATATTTGGAAAGTAATACAAATTGCACTTCACAGTGAAATCAATAATGTCAATGAGTGAGATAATATATCGTATGGTTTCATTTTTCTTCTCTGTTTGTCATGATTACAAATCGATAGAAAATGGCCATTTCTGTTTCAAAACTTCTTTGTAAATCTGTTGCCATGGTAACAGTTCCTGGTAAGTCTCAAGACTCCTTTGATCAATAGACTTTCAGTTACTATTTGTGCGGTGCAGTGTTTCACAAGTATTTCCAAAATATCTCTTGAACAAGCAAACATCGGAAAGATTTAGAGAGAGATTTAGAGAGAGAGAGATTGAGAGAGAGAGATTGAGAGAGAGAGAGAGAGAGAGAGAGAGAGAGAGAGAGAGAGAGAGAGAGAGAGAGAGAGACTCTATTCTGTAAAGAAGAATATATATCGATAGATGTTTAGAAACAAATATGGCTACCATCCAAATTTTATGCATTGAATTATGGGAAATCTCTCCTGTAGCCGTGATCTTAAATTTCACTACTATCAAGCAGCAGTTTGAACTGTTCGAGGTATGGATCGCTTTTGAAGGTGTTATCAACTGCTGATAAAAGTATATACGTTTATTTACCAAGGCTTAGTAATCGTCTGAAACTTATCAGTCACACTTGGAGAAGGTCAAGGTCGCTTGCATTTAAAGTGACAAAAGAGGGATCCGCCCTTGTCAAACTTTATCTGTCAAATAACGTCCCCGCAGCTATCTGTGATAAACATATATTTATATTCAAGATGTTCCAGGAATGTCTGTGTGCATTTGTGTTTGTAGTTATAATGTAACATTAACTCTTCTCTTGCCACAGATAAATTTGTGGGTATGATTTTCTCATGATCTTTCAAAAACATTATCTATCTAAGCAATTGACTAGATCAACAAACATACTGATAGCTAATATGAAATTAAAAATTGGCTTTAATCAGTAGAATCTTTTGATGGCCGGCTTCTACATACTGAATAAGAGTGTCTTATTTTGGTTTGAGATGCGTGTTGTAGATGTGTACAATAATGTTCCCTCACTCTATGTATGATAAATATATAAAATCGACTTTCGTATGAGCATATGTCTGTGCAAGTTTAGTCAATGATTATCAACTATAGCTAGGATGTAAAGAGGAATTGTAAAGAAAAGGTGGTCACGTATTTTAAATCAGGGTTTAGCCATTTCATGGATAAGTTCGGAAAACATTTCCAAAAGGGGGTAGGTTTGAACCATATGTGGCAGGGTGAAATAAAATCATTCCTACTGGCTTTGGCCAGAGGGATATCTCTTTGGCTGAATCGGTAGAGTGTAGGACCCTTAATCTGGACGTCCCTGGTTCGAATCCCACAGGAGGTGATCTCAAGATCACTTACAATTCATGAGTTTTGATGAGTACAAACACGATATGTCGTCACAGCATAACAAATGACAGCTTTTGGTAAGGAATGACTCAGTTTGATTAAAATCAACCGAGTTCCGAGGAATAAAAGTTTCTAAATATTGACTACTACCAGGTGCTTTCTACAATGGCCTGAAAGCACCCTCCTTGCTCGCACGTTCTTACACCAGTTTAGCGCAGACAAAACCTAGTCATTACCGGACAAATCATATCATCCCATTTAAAATAACGATATCGGCGATAAACTAAAGGTTAAGGAATGGTAAACGAGAGTTACTTGCCCCTACATACTGATACCGAAAACTTTTGCCGCTGTCATTGTGAATTGCTAGTTGAGATTGCGTCAAAACGTGCGAGCAAGAAGGGTGCTTTCAGACCGTTGTGGAGAGGACAGCCCCTTATAGAGTACGCTCGAATCCAGCTAGAGTTGAAATTGAAAAAACTTTTATTCCTTGGAACACAGTTGATTGTAATCAGACTGGGAATGACTAACAAGAATACAGACAAGGGACTGGGTGCAGTCTGGTTCCTGGCAGTCTTGGATTCTGTAATATTCTTGAAAAAGTAGAGTGTTTCATGATCAATATCACGAGAACTATTTCACCCAAGCTGCCAGTAAAAAGATGTATGATTCATTCATGCAGGATCTTTTCCTCTCTATAATACCTGTCTCACGTAACACTCCACTCCCTATGTCTATCACTTACATATCACACCTGGAGAACGCTGCCAAATTTCTACCTGTGAAAGTCTTTGAGTTTTCCAATTCTGTGATCTGTCCTCTGTCGGTACTGTTAGGGCAACAACTTATCTCAGTTATTTTGGACATGAGAAAACATCCATCCTTAATAGTGCTCCATCCTTAAATCCTTGAAACATAAAGAACCGCTAATTCCCTTTCATTCTTCAGGCTTTGTGACTACATAAATCAAGATTTGTTTATCAGTTTTTAAAAACAAACATTACTTTTCAAATCCAATATTTTGTGCCAATTTTTTATTTCAGATAATTTTTTTAATTCCATTGATCAAAGTACCAGCCTAGAATTTTGTTAGAATTTTTGGCAAAATGCTACTTTTTCTGATGAGGTGTGTCGTACCTCTTCTCAGTCTAAAAATATTCAAGTAACAGAATGTACCGTGAGATGTACATGCAGTTTTGAAGATGTAGGTAAAAAAACTAGGTCAACACGACCTCAAACCAATCTCCATTCTTGATATTTTTATTTAGCTGTCATCAATGTGAGACTCTGCTTATACCAAGAATTTACAAGTGATGTGTTTCTCACATGGAAATATAAAGGTATTAAGAGCTTATTGTGATTAGATATCTGTGCAGTTTGTCAAAATCGTCTGTTATCACTGTAAAAAGTTAAGTTAGAACTAGGTCGTGGCGACCTCAACACCAGCTCTGATTAATAGACTTACTGGTGGTCATTGGAAATATTCCTTAATAATATGCTTTATTGAAATATTATCTTATATGATAACATTGAAATATCTCAGAATTATTATATTTACTATATTTGTATCCTTAAAAAAGATAAAGTAGATTTTGATGGGGGAAAAAGCAGTGTGATATTTTATTATTTCTCAGTGGTGATAAGTTTGAACATTTAAAGTATCACGTTTCTAAACTAAGTAATCGATTAATTATAATATGTGAAATATTATATGCCAAATTGTTAAGGCTTTTTATTGATAGGTTTCAAAATGACAAACTAAAACTGAAAAAGTATTAACCCTCCTCAAGCTAGAGGCTGCATAAGCTGCCTAAAATGCACATTTCAGAATACTGCAGTTTCATTTAAGATCATATTTCAAAATACCTTTTTATCAAAATAACTGAATGTCCTTGAATATTATCACCTGCAATGACCTACTTGGAATAATCACATGCCTAAAATAATCGCTTACCTTTATTAGTTTTTTGACTAGAACAATCACCTATTCTAAATAATTCCCAACCTTGATAATCTCTTGGTCTTTGTTAAAGAATTGGAAAATTTATTTAAAAAAAAAAAATTGAGATTATTTTTCTTCTTTTAGTATTGATACATAGAAATAAAGATATTTAGACATATCAAAATAATTATAAGTAAAAAAAGGATTTCATGAATGATTTTGACACTGTCTTGAAATAGAATATCATAGTTTCACTAAGGATAACACTGTTACATGAAAAGTTCTTATTTTGCCTCTTTGTTTTTTTGGTCAATCCATATTTTGGCTTTGAAGTAGCCTCATAAGCTGACCAAAAGTAATATGCGTGATTCTTTGAACTTTCTGTGGTCTCTGGTTTCAAAGAATATATTTAGTCATATATATATTTATGCTCATTGTATTTTATGCTTACCCACGGTAGGTATGAATAATATTTCTTACAATATTTCATTCATTCCTATTATTAGAAGGGACACATATTTATATGTTGCCCTGGAGCTTTGAGGATTATACAGTTAAAATATTTAGTGTGTATGTGAATTATTTCTTCAATCTATCAAAACATGGCAGATCACATATATAAATAAACATTTTGAAACCAAACAAAGCATATTGGCTTAAAACGTGAATAATGTCTTTGTTGTTGTAATGTATTTGTTAGTAGAGAAATAACATACAAGAAGTTGAATGAAAATAGGTCAATGCTTCTCATAAGGTAATACATTCTCTTGCTTCAATTTACACTTTTGTTTCAAAATGTTTTAGAATTAGAAAAATGTTTTGCTTTTATAAATATCATTAAATTTTCAATAAACTTTCATTTAAAATTTGCGTGAAAATTCAACTGGACTTAAAGAGAAGACAACTGTAAAAGTACTTGCATAAAAAGGAGTATTGATGAGCTTTCAAGGATATCTAATGCAATATCTTGTAAAAATAAAATGGTAGTTGGTTCCAGTGCTTCAGGGGGGCGGGATAGCGCAGTGGTTAGCACATTCGGCTTTGGATCAAGAGGTCTGTGGTTTGAATCCCGCCAGGGGTTCGGCAACTTTGTCTGCAGTATAGAACTGTTCTACATGCAGTCAGGTTTGGGTGCAATGCTTCATTGAGTTTCAGCGTAGGACCACCCATGGTTCGCTATTTCCATGCGATGCTCGCAGGATTCACCGCAATGCATAGTCACAATGGTGTTGCGGGCTTTCTCCCACCAATAATACTAGCAGTGGCGATATAGGTGAAATAGTCTTGAAAGCGGCATTAAACACCAACTCACCTCACTCACTGACTCCAGCGCTTCTAAGTTTCAATTCATGACTATATTGGCATTTTATGATGGGAGTACTCAACAAAGTGACTTAAATTCCAAATCACCATATCTCACATTTTATAAATCAGCATTTATTAGGTTAACTACAGCTTCCATTGCATTGAATGTCATCTACAACTTGTCCAATCAGCATGGAATGAATTAGCAATTTGTTCCACTATCCACTGACAAAGCTCACACCCTGTTCAACAATTTGATTAAGTGGCAGTTTCACTGGTATGGACTGACTTCAAATTAACACCAAGCTTCATTGGTTGGGGCGATTAGAGCACAGCCACAAGACTTTGGTTGACTTCACTTTGAGATATTTCAGTATTTTGAAGTTAATGTATTTTTTGTACCTCTGTCATTTTCCAAAGACAAAAAAAAATTACTCCTAAGGCTTTTTTTTTTATAGGTCCTGAAATTATTAATAAAAATCAACTTTGGTTTTGACAATTATGGAGATACTTCACAATGGATGACCAAATTTTTAGCTGGTTCTAAATTTTGGCTTGGCCATATCAGGGCTGGTTCAACTAAAGATTCATTTAAGTCAAAGAAGTCTCATTCAGGGATCTGGAAAGACACCCTGGACAATGGGCCGTTTTTAGGGCTTTTAGTCATTTCCAGAATTTTGAATGTGCCATTCCCCATAGTAGCAATGGTAAAATTTCTGAATGGGCCATATTGTCATCCAATATGCAAAATGGCCCATGGCCCCTGCCTTTCCCTATCCCTTCTCATTTTAACCATTTGTCTGCTGTTTTGATTATTACCAAAAAATGCACTATTAAAAAATTGTGGGAATCTAAACTTGTTAACAGGGAATATTTTTGCTTAAAGACTAAATGCACCTCGGAACAAAGAATCCCAAAATGGACATATGGCAGAGTTCGATCAAACAGGTCTTAACTGGCCGAGAATGATCCTCTGAAACAACAATTACTGTGTGTAACAAGTGAGGGCTTCTTGATCATTTAGTCACCAATGTGCGGTGGGGCTGAATTGCCATTCACTGGAGCAGAGAGGCTCAGAATCAGATTCTGTCTATACAGACTAGTTAAACTAATCAATGGCTGACCCTTTGGGAATTGTTTGTAGACATTTAACAAGATGTGGATACAATAGAGATTAGCCAGAAATAAGCAGTGTGGTGGCTTAGTTATTGATCTTTTGTGGTACACTTGAACATGATTGGTCTGTTTATTTGAGTTCCTATCTGAAATTGGAATGAGAGTACCTTAAAGGCACTAGTGCACGCTTTTACGGTTTAAATTGGCTATTTTAGGGTTTACGAGGACTTATATGCATTAACTTAAACTTTATATCGATGCAATGAAATACTAAACATTCTTTACAATTTACCTGCAAGCAACAATGTAACGTTAATGGTGGTGTTGCGATGATATGATATTGGGGATGTCCTGATGAGGGGATTAAATTTTTAAACTTCTTTAGATAACAGGTAATAAAAATGATAATAAATGGGTACTTCTTATGCGCCATTGTCCATCCAAGGATGCTCAAAGCGCTACACATTTATTACCCTAAAGGAATTGTACTTTCGGTGCAGCTACTAAGCGCTTTGCACGATCTAAATGATCCATACATCCCGTATTCAGGTACCCAAATGTACAGCCGGGTGGACTGGGTGCACATTGATGAAGTTCCTTGCCCAAGGACACAACACAGTGTAAAGCCCAGGTCACAAATGTTTGTTGTCTCCACCTGGATTTGAACCCAGGCCGTTTGCATGAGAGGCCAGCGGGCTGACCACTATCACACAACCCTTGAACCACAAGACTAGAGACAGAACCCCCCCCCCCCCCCCCCCGTTCCATCTGAACCAGGTGTTTTCAACTCCTCCCACCTCCCCCCCTACTCACCCCTCCCCCCTGCACCTCCCTCTCCCGAGTTTATTGGTATCTCTATTTGACTCCCTGGACACTACAAGCTGTGTTTGAAGAGAGGTCAGGAATTGGAAGAATTTCTTAATCCTGGCTTTTGACAGTTCAAGTTTCAGCTAAAAACTTCCCAAAGCCAGGGCTGTATCAGATCTTGAGTCGGGGGGCGTCCTCGTGCTCTATGGTTAACATTTGATACACTACAAACATGGTTTGTAAATACTGGTAAATACGGATTATTATCAACTGGGCTTGTGTCGCACACCCAAAGTTAACATCAACTTGTGTGGAGTTTCAAGTCGTGTCAAGGGTGGGAGATAAATTATTTGTAAGGTCATATCATAGCTTTTGTGAGAATATTTGAAACTATTATTAACCCCTTTGATGCCATAGGAGTAAAAATGGCTCATATGGATCTAAGGTTTTGTAAGGTCAAGGTCATTAATTGTAAATAAGAGATATCTACTTATGAAAGGGTGTCAGTTATTCAGGGATTGTGCATGATTATTTGTTAACATTGAAAAAGAAATTGTTGAAAATGCATTGGAAGTAAATGTTTAATTTTTAAGAGGGTTATGAACAATATTCGCACTTGATATGTAAAATCAAGGTTTCAAATACAAAATAGACTGACATTTAGTCTCCTGAATTTTTTTTTTTATGTCAGCTTAAAAAGAGTTTTGTTAACAAATGGAGATAAGCCTAAAAAAACGGGAATTCACCACAAGTTCTAGCTTTCCAGGAGATCAAGCAAGTGTAAGATTTTGAGCAAATAATGAATTGAGAACCGACATACAGACTAGCACTTAACACTGCACATACTATCTTGTAGACTGCCTCTTATCTATAAATTTCAATTAATCTTCATTGATCTCTTAAGTTATTTAAATTCCATCAATAATACAATATTATGAGAAAATAATTTCAAAATTGTTTGTATAATTAACAGATCTGATAATTCAACAGATCATTTATTTACAGTTTTCAAAGTTCATTGCAATTTAAGTTTTTGTAAGTTGTGCAACAGTAGTACCTGTCAATTTAAATTTGATATTTCAAAGAAATTAATGTATATTAAAAAAAGGAAAAAGGACTTGTTCGCAGTCTAAAGAGAGGTTGCAGGTAGAGCTGTACAGGATCTGTTTGCATGCACTCTCTACCAGGGAGACTGAATATGGTTATAGTCTGTTTCAGATATGTAGGCTACTGCAGTACTTTTTTTTTTTTATTACAGAGAGTTTCTGATAATGTGAATTCTTCATTTGACTTTTAAATTAAATGATACTTTGGGCAGGGATTGGGAAAGACACCTTCAGCAGTGGGCCATTTTTAGGTCTTTTAGTCATTTTAAGAATTTTGAAAGAGCCATTCCCGATAGTAGCAATGGTAAAATTTCTAATTTGAATGGGCCATTTTTTCATCCAATGTGCAAAATGGCCGATGGCCCCTACCTTTCCCAATCCCTGTTTGGGTGTCACTGAATTTTAATTTCTCGACTGAAAATATCTTAATTTTTGTTATGGTTAGTGTGGTTTACTTAATATTATACTTCTTACGCTTGGAGATTGAGTAGGTGGCCCAGTGGATTCAAATTGACTTGGGACTGAGATAGCTTAGTCCACGTTGGAAGTTGTCACATGTGATTATTAAGTAAATTATACATATTTCTGTCATGTATGTTAATATGTTGATTCTACACAGACTTCAAGAAAGTCTTTTAACTGACTAGCATCCATCAGGTACTTACATCTTTTTAACCAGAAGCCTCACTTGAATGTCAGTATTCATTTACCAGGTGTGCTAAGAGATATTTCAGATATTCTCAACAAACAAACATCAAGCACAGGTAGTGTCTGTCCATTAGATTGGTGAGGTTGTGCAGAGAGTTTTATCATTGCACTTTTAGATCTTACTTGACCATACAAGTAGTGGCAATTGAAATTTTTTGGCGAGTTTGCTGCCTGGTGAGGTTGTGCAGAGAGTTTTATCATTGCACTTTTAGATCTTACTTGACCATACAAGTAGTGGCAATTGAAATTTTTTGGCGAGTTTGCTGCCTGGTGAGGTTGTGCAGAGAGTTTAATCACCTCTTGGTTTTAAATCTTTCTTGACCAAAGAAGTAGTGGCAATTGAAATTTTTGTGTGAGTTTGCTGCCTGGTAAGGTTGTGCAAAGAGTGCTTAATCACCTCTCGGTTTTAAATCTGATTTAACAATAATAATAGAGGGGAATACAAAAATTCTGAATTTGCTGACAAAGTTAGGTGAAGATATGCAAAGGAGCTTGAATCATGACACTTTTAAAACTGGAAACAATGTGTCATAAAATCGTAGATTTATTAAGCGGCGATGTCTTCAACTGGAGAGTAATAAACTGAATTTGTCCTGGCTTTACCATTAAAAGAGGGGGCGGGATAGGGCAGTGGTTAGCGTGCTCGGCTTTGGATCAAGAGACCTGTGGTGTAAAACCTGCCAGGGGCTCGGCAACTTTGACTGCAGTAGAGAACTGTTCTACACGCAGAATAAAAGGTTTGGGTGCAATGCTATACTGCAGGTTTCACCGCAATGCATAGCCACAATTGTGTTGCAAGCTTTCTGCCTGCAATAAAACTAGCAGCTGCGATTCAAGTGAAATATACTGAAAGCAGCATTAAACCTAACTCACCTCGCCTCTTCATTGTGTTTGTTGTGTAAATTGTGTTATCTTTGTGACTGAGTCGTGACTGAAGTAGAAATATTTTAGAATTTGCTGTTAGGTGGGTGAGGTTGCCGGAAGAAGGTTTAGCTCATCTCCTAAACTTGGACCTGACTAAAACATTTAAAAGCATCCATATGTTTTCGTGGAAAGTGTGTCAGGTTTGTAATTGTATCTCATTTGCAAGACAATAAAATATTTTCAGAAGTTTCAGTTCAATGGGTAAGGTTGTATGAAGCTTATCTCTGAATCATTTACCCGACTTAATCATTAAAAAACATTTATGTGTTTTTGTGGAAAGTGTTAGCTTTGTAATTGTATCTACTTGTCAAGGGTAGAGATGTTTTCACAATTATTCACCTGTAAGATGGGTGAGGTTGTGTGAAGTGGGCTTAGCTCATCGCACCTTGGTTCTGACTCAATCAGTTAAGAAGTCTTAGGTCATTCAGACCCTTGTGTTGGATAAAAGCCAAAGTAGGATTATTATTTTTTTAAATCTATGAAGCTCAATATGATTCATGAGATATGTTATTTTAAAAATTTATTTGAAACATTCATGCAGGAGCTTCTTTATTATCTATTCTTTTGGGTAATGATTACCTTTGATTTGAAATTACCTTTTAAGAGGCTTTAATTGTTAGTTTATAAATGTTAAAATGTGGTGTAATATTTGTGTTTGATTTCTATATTTTGAGAATGACCACAAACTCTTGTATGTTGTAGACCTTCCTAAGTGATAGTCGAAGTATGTTTAATTCACCTTATATACATACTTTTATCAATTCGACCAAAAATCACATATTCAATCATTTGTGACATTCCACAACTCTGTTATTTTTGCAGATCTCTTTTCAACGAAATACTGCTTTCCTCACAACTTCAAGCTGATTGTGAATTTTCAAACCATTTCTGACTCTGTTAACAGTATTTTAATATTCAGTAAAGTCTGACAAGGAAACTGTTATGAAGAATACCCACAGTTTTTAATTCTCCACGATATTGCCTCAAGCATACAAAAGTCCAGCTGTCTCATAGTTTGAGGCGTTTGTGAGATTGCTAAAGTTTAGCATGCATTGTCAGTGTAACTGGTAATCAATGATTGTGTACAGCTGTGTGATACACATCAATATATCATACACATATTGTACCTAGAGTGTGATGACAGATGTGTGAAGATATATATATATATGTGCGTATGTATGTGTATATATATATAGTGATTACCTTGAATTTGTAAACAAAACAAATAGACCAACACTGTGCAGGGTTCAAAATTTTATTATAGAATGGGATGATAAATACGTTGTTGTCTTATGCCATTTTTGAAAATATTTTGAAAATTTTTGCATGCCCAGACACCATGCTGTGCACTTTATATCTAGATTATTATGAAGAGTTTAGATTCTTTTTAAGAAACTTTATGAACGATTGCTAGACAGTGGTTGAGAACCTTACATTTGAAGATCACTGTTTTTAAACGTTTATAGCGTATGTGACCATTTTATTATTTGGATTTCACAGAGGGGTTAGAATGCTTATAGTTTTAATTAATTGAGATAATAGAAGTTGAATAAAGCCACAATTTCGTCAGGGATCCCAGTTAGAATTTTTTCTATTTTACACCTCATTGTTTGTAATGTGTGATCATACACAGTGTACGCTCACTGAAATAAATTTTACTTTCACCATTGAGATAAACAAATATAACTGACAATATTTCAAGAGAACCAACCTAAGTTTTGTCAGAATGAATAACGATGTGAGAAGCTATTACCATAACAATTGAATGCCAATATTAATTGGACATTTTCATTAACATGCCTCACTCCTGCTAACTAGTTTCATTGTTGCGGTAAATGCAATTGAACAAAGTGGTCACTTAGAGGCCGGGGCTTAACCCCGTGTGTGCCGTAGTCCAACTAATAAGCTCCCCCTGTTACAAGGTGTAGCTTCATTACCCTTCGTATTTCTCCTCTTATTTCCTCAGAACATGCAAACCACATTTAATTGTTAGTCATGCTTTAATTGACTCAGATAAAATCATACAGCATTTCCATTGATGAATAAACAAACTTGTGAACAATTTTCAATCAGGTTTAACAAATTCACATTTTGAATTTTACCTATGATTTGCCATATATATCATTCACAAGTCATGAAATACGAGTAAAAGCATTGTCTTGACTTAAAGAAAAAACTCAGTAAAAAAATAATGTAGAAGAACTTCATCTATTGAATTAAAAAAGATAGTTATGATAAAGTATGGTAATAATCTAAAGCCAACTTAACCTTAATCTTATGTAGAGAGATCATTTTAAATGTTTCCTTCCATTCTTATCTGCCAAGGGCGCTTATTATAATGGCTACAGTAACACTTTATGGTATTATTGATTAAAACTCAATGACCAACGGTCAATATTGATCTTGTCCAGTTAAGAATTATTAAATAAATTCAGTTACTTATAGAGACTGCTAGAACACTTTGACATGCAATAAAAGAGGAATAATATTTTAAAATCTTTGTCTGCAGTAATCAGTACAAAAAATTGAGACATTGAAGTGTGCAGTCATCAAATCAACTAAAAGCATTTCTCATCAATTTTCAAGTCATGAATACACCATGTACAGTAGTGCAAGCACTAAATGCATAACAGATGGCCGACAGAACTTATTGATCTCCACAATCAGGAGAGTCTGTCAAGGGAGGTAATCAATTATTACCTATGAATCATCCATGTGGATGCAGGTCTTCCAACCACTGTGAGATACAAGCTTATATCACCTCCTTCCAAGTAAAATACAGACACATAATTCATGGATAACTGACCTACATGCGGCCAGCTTGGATTTATGTCGCTTTCGTGCTATCAGGTAACCTAAGCTTATGAGAGTTTTATGATGTCATAATGTATGTACGATAATGTGATAATGGCCTATAGAAAGCCAAGGCTGGGTGATATTGTATTATGACTTGTGTGTATTATGTGCCGTGATGTAAAAGCTTTAGAGTATAGTGCCAATGTCAGGGTGTCTGACGTTACTGTTACACCTTGTGTTGCTCCCTGCTTTATCGCTGTACACTGATCTGTTGAAAGAAAGGGACCAGTTACTATGTTGCTCTTGGCTGAGGGTTAACTACAAGCATTCGTCTGTTAAATTGGGTATAATCATGCGACACTCTCTTTCATCGAAAGTTTTCCTTTTTAGTTTGGTCACCTGACATGCTTGCATGTTTTATACAATTTAATATTTTCCTTAAAAATACCTCTTTTTCTTTCTGCAATGAGTGATAAAAAACACTGTAGCATGTTGTTTGGAATTCTAGTTCATATTTTCCCAATTCATTTTTAATTAATGCTAAATATATTTTCTTCAGATGGTAAAACATCTCATTTCTCAACCATATTATCATAGTCTTAGCAATAGGTATAAAATTTTATATAAAGCAAAGATTGCAAGGTACTATTTTAGTGCGAAAACTTTTAATCATTTGATTTATGGACGTGGCTCCATGTAGCTTAACCAAACTTGATATGTTCTTAAAACAATCTTTGCCCTGATTAAAATAGATATCCTTCCAATTTGTAACATTTGCATTCCTTTTGTGAGAAAATTTTATTTCCCTAAGAAATTATGGTATAGTGCCTTTAAGGTCGCAGTATCAATGTCCTTGTGATTAAATAATTATGTCCTTGTTTGTCGTATGATTGTGATGCTTAGTATCATTTTCTTGTATCAGGCCCTGATTTCACAAATTTCCCTTATTGCTAAGGGTACCTTAGCCCATAGGTTTAACATTGAGTTATCATCACCAAAGAGTCAGGAAATTCAGTGCAGATTGGCTCATACAGTATTACAGAAACTGATAGTCATTTTTTATTAGCTTTACCTGTAGTCTAGTATTAAAGTTACACAAATGAAACTATCAGGAAAGGTAAACAGGCTTTTTTAAACAAAAAGATAAATTTAATTTGGCTTCTCACTGTTTTATGTAGAAGATCTTTTCAATAAACATACATATACATTTCAGTTCCATCACACTTACTTGAAGGTAGTGAAAAAAAACATATCTCGGCTAATAATGTTCATCTCTGCACTGATGTACATTATGTCAGTTTCAAGTTATAAAAGTACATTATAGTAATCTGGATGAGTTTAACAAATACTATTGGTCAGTCATGTGTGTTGCATCATTGAAAGAATCAAAACATATCATCCTACCAAAATATATATATACCAAGTCTTGACCACTGAGCTGTATCAACCATGAGGATTAGTGGACCTGTTTATAGCCTCTCGAACCTAATGGGACATTATTATGATTTACAGAGATATTTTTAGCCCATGACAGATGTTATCGACCTTACACCCTCCCATCAGCTGGTGTGTATTTCTTTTATCATCCGTGTCAGCTGTATGGATTATATGCAGGTAATCCCAGGGTATTCCACACTTTACCCATCGTGCATTGTTAATCAAATGGGTTGGTTGAGTCATGTGGAGATCCCTGGTGTCTTGTACAGGGAAAGAGTTAATTATTTATTGAGAGGATGTCAATGGGTTAATTGTTCGAGACATTTTGTGTTCATGTCATGTCAAACTAATGAGTCAGCATATTGTCTGCAAATATAATCAGCATTTATACTGAACAAAATAAATTAAGGACTGGCATGGTCATTCAGTGATCAATGTGATGCATAAATGTTGAATGTTTTGGTGGTCCTTAACCCTTCCGTTGCTGAATATTATTTTGACCAGTTTTGCCCCCGTGGCTGAATTTTCCAGCACTCGCCTCGCTACGGTAATAACGCAATTAGCCCCTGTGGCTGAATTATTTCGCACCGCGAGTCGCGGCTGTTTTTTCGATAAATGGTGTATTCACATGGCGGATTACGGATGAAACTGACCGTTCGATACAAAAGTAGCCCGCCAATCCCGTACACAAATGAACGATCTTTATCCGACACTTTGAATGAAATTTTTATCCTACCTAGAACGGTTTCTATTGCAATATGAAGATTGTCTTTATTTAGAGTTACGGAAAATCCTTAAATATAATCGCACAATTAATTTTTTTATATGGAATTGAAGATACATTATTCCTCTTTACGATGATATATGTCTTTTTACAATGCGACCTCTAGTTAGATTTCTACAATTATCTAAAGATTGTCTTTATTTCCGGCTGAATAAAATCCCTAATACTTAGCGCGCATACATGTATTATATATGGAATTGTAGACAATTTATTCTTCTTTATGATGATATAAGATTGTTAGAATATGTCACCCTGTTCAAAAGATATACGCCGCGAAAGATGGTTGGGGGTACCCCGAGGATGCTCCGACATAACGGGATTTTTAGCCAGAACTAATTCTCCCTTGGGCAGTCTGGCATCGGTACGCTAATTAGTACCGTTATACCCCCGGGGCACCCCCGAGGCACCAGCATGCGAGTGCCAGTGTTCTAAGCACCAGCGTTGCTTCCTGCTGTACCGATCCTCTCGGCGCGTGCAGTCACACGCGGGCGAACATTCCGAGATAATAAAATCAATCATTCTATACGCACGCCGCATCGTTATTTCTTGCTGCGCATGTACAAATTATACATGGAAATAAAGATAAATCTTTCGTCCTTACGACTGTGAAAAAATAATGAAAAGGTGCCAACTGGTTCAAAAGATATGAAAAACGAAAGAGTGATACCCTCAACTAGTTGAAAACAAATTTTGAAAAGCGTTCTATTTGCGACACCAGTCGCATCATCCACCGCATCGTTATTATTGACTGCGCATATGCATATTATACATGGAATTAAAAACAATTATATTCCCTTGAAATAGGTGAAAAAAATATAAAAAAGTATAAAATAGTTCGGGAGATATGTACCGCGAAAGAGCGACACCCTCAACTACTTGAAAATAGATTTTGACAATCGTTTTATTTGCGACATTTGTCGCAGCACTCGCCGCACCATTTTTATTAATTGCGCACATGCATATTATACATGGAATTAAAGATCATTCTTTCCGCTTGAGAAAGGTGGAAAAAAATTTAAAAAGTGCCAAATAGTTCGGGAGATATGAACCGTTAAAGAGGGGTACCCTCAGACATTTGGGGAAAAAAATTGATAATTGCGACATTTCTCGCATTATTTGCCGCTTCTTTATTATGTGTTGCGCACATACACATTTCATAATGAATCAAAGCCAGTTCTTTTCCCTTTACGATGATGTAAAAAGTATGAAGTTTCGCCACCCGATTCTAAGAAAACAAATTGCGAAAGATCGGGGGTAGGTTCGTGATGCGGCTCGTATCGAACGTCCAGTGACAGCTCACATTGACTTTCTCTGTCTCTTTTACGACTTAAAAAAAAGATTATTTTATTGACAATCAGTATTTTATATTACACTTATTCACCTTATTGATGTGAAGAATAAACTTTATAAGGAGAGTAACGCTCATCCACACTTCTGCTTCTTTCTTCTTTCTTCAATCTTCTTGATTATCCCCCTCATTTTCCTTCTCTGACATCAAACTGATATAAGCTTTAGTGCAATCTTGTGACGTGTGATAAATTCTGAAACATGGTGCTGCACATAGAGCCACATTACACTCGATACATTCGAAAGAAGATTCTTTGCCTACCCTTTTCTTCTTTCGAACTGGCTGATTTGTTTCTTCGAATTCCCTTCGACGAAGTTCTCTATTCGCTTTGGAGCAAACAACACACATGCGTGTTAGGTTTTTCTTCTTTCCAACAGGCTGAATCTTTGATGGAAAGTGACGACCATGGAGTCGCAAGACACTATCGTCGCTCGTGCTCGGCCGGCCGCGAGGACGTCTGCGCAGGGAGGGCACTTTTTCTGTTTCGGCGAAGGTGATCATATGCTGCACCAAATCTTTTCTAAATTGACGGCTTGTTTTCAAAGGTTTGTCTTCTGAGAATTCTTTATAGATAATGTAAGAATTCAACATGGCAACGTTCAACACATGAAACCACACGCGCTTCCACCATTTAAGAGTTTTCATTTTGAACGGGGTGTACGACAGCATCTGGTCGGCCCGATCCACACCTCCCATATATTTGTTGTATTCGTGCACAATACGTGGTCTCGTATTTGCTTCCCCAGTCACTCGGTTCTTCTTTCCTGTCTCTACAATTTCGGCGTCTTCTACGGTTGACATGAGCAACACTGACTTCCTGTCCTCATACCGCAAAACGAGTAGGTCTTGATTGTGATAGATTGTCATATCCCCTTTCTTCTGATTCTTCTGTGCCTTCTTTAGCTTTTCAGGAATGCCTTTGCGATTTCCTCTCAAAGTTCCCGTCGCACCAGTTCCCATTTCCCACAAGTTTATATACAATGCCACCGAGGAATAGAAATTGTCCATGAACACATGATACCCTTTCCCAGCATATTCCTTCACCAAGTCCATGACGAGATCATACGTTTTCCCACCAACAGAAACAGCTTCATTTGTTTTTCCAGTGTAGAGTTTGAACTTGCAAACATAACCATTTGTTGAGTCGCACAACATGTAGGCCTTTATCCCATACTTCTTCGGCTTGTCGGGATTATATACTTTGAAACTCAGATTGCCTTTCCAAGGCACCAACCCTTCGTCAACACAAATGTTTTGATGCGGCTTATAAACTCTGGAAAAACGATGCACGATGCGTTGGTACAGATAGCCAAGTTTATTCATTGGTGAAAAATGCGGAGTGTTTCGTCCCGGCATTAGGTTGTTATCATTCAAATGTAGATACGTTAGCAGTAGCCAGAACCTGTCGCGGGGCATGCACTTGGAAAAGAAGGGCGTCGACGTAACATCACTTGTTGACCAATACTCAGAAAAGTTTCTCTGTACAACCAGAGACATTGCTATTGTCATTGCAATGAATACTTTCATTTCTTCGGCATTCGTATCATACCAGTGCCTCAACCGTGAACAGGGTTTCAGAACCTTATCATCGACCTGTTGGTGGAAGTATCTGTTGGTTTCTGCTGCCAATGATCCATAATCATCTTCATGAAAAAACAGTCCGAAAAAGTCTACAGGTTGCGGGTTATCAGGCAATTCTATAAACCGTCCTAATCCCGTTGCGCCAGTAAAATGCAAGTCGACACGTCCACGTTGCCTCGGCCCCTCTTCCCAGCGATCCATAAAATTATCTTGGTCATCAAAATGTGTGTCCATTTCATTATATTGCTCGTCAAAGCCACTGAACTCTTCCTCTGTGGAAGTACCAGCCATAGCAGTTTCACCCGTACCAGCTAATATGTCTCTTGCAATGTTTCTTATTTCTTGATCACTATCAATGTCACTTTCACTATCACTGTCACTGTCACTGTCACTATCACTTTCATCAGTTGATTCCATATCAGAAGCTTCATCGGCATGGACCTCGTTGATGAAGTCGTCGTCGCTAGACGTTGACGGACCTTCCCAACTCCTGGTTCGCGGCCTCCTGGCCTTAGGCATCTTTCACATCAATCTGTAAATGATTGAAAATAATTTAGGCACACGCAAGATATAATAACATCAACACATGACCTGTTGTACAGAGAAATTCAATGTGAGCTTCATGGACATTCAATTGCCACATTTTGTAAGTGTTTGAAACAAATTTGCCGTTGCGCGCCTTTGGCGCCAGCGGTCATCAATAATCCGGACATTTTCTAATTGTCCTGGCGAAAGCCGGACATTTTGTTTCACGATTTGCAAAAATAACAAATCAGGACAAATTCTAACATTGCTGGACAATTTCTAACTTTCGGACAACTTTTCACAATCCAGCCGAACAAGTTCTAATGTCGCCGGACACTTTCTAACTTTTGGACGACTTTTCACAATCCCGTCGAAGGTGCCGATGGCACCGACGGCCGCCGACGTTGTATCAACATTATCAACCCTGATGCCGCCTTCTGACTCCTATGCAACGAGCCGGCGAGTCGCGAACAACTGCCTTCTACGTCAGGAAAGTTCTGATTGTCAGTTGTGGATTACAAAAGTTTTTCAACTTTTGACTTCTCTTCCGAGAATGATAGGTTCCACGGGCCTATCCGTCGGGACGGCCGTAGTCAACGAGCACCCGGCCCCTTGTCTTTAGTTCACTGGAAGGAACTCATGCCATCCCGACATATATAGCAAATTATTTAACACATCGGAATGCTACCAAACTTTTTTTTCAAAAATGAGTTTCCTCGACCAACAAAAATTTGGCAGAAAAAAACACATACCTGCTGGCGGTGCCCGACGAAAGTCCGCTGAAATTTTTTTTCTCGAACACGAACATTTTCGTTGGACACATTTTCTCATGACCTGATGGCGGTGCCCGGCGAAAGATCCCCGACATATTGTGTCTCAACCACAAACATTTTCGTTGGACAACTTTGCCTTGACCTGATGGCGGTTCCCGACGGCATCCCCGACATACTGTGTCTCAACCACAACATTTTCGTTGGACAATTTTCCCATGAACTGATGGCGGTGCCCGACGCAAAAATCCCCTAACTCAAAAAAGACATCAATAACGCTATGAATGTAAATCCAAAAGTTTTTTTTCCTTCAACTTTCATGGTTTATAAAACTCTATAATTGAACACTAAAGAAACAGGGTTTCCTTCATAATTTTTTTTACTTATTACATTTATTTATAACATTTTAGCGGCGCTTGTTGAGTCTTTATTTCTATGAGCGCATAAACAAATTGTATATCAAATTGAAGAGAATTTTCTGCTCTTTACGCTGATACCAAACGTTGTTGAGCGCGCCACTTTGTTACAGAAATACGAAATGCGAAACTTGCCAAATTTGCGGCACTTCTTGTGCCTTTATTTTTGTGTGCGCATGTATGATCAATATATTGAAATGAAGAACAACGTTCCGTCTTTATTTAGACGTAATATTTATCAAAATCCGCCAAGTGGTATAGAAAATATCGAGTGCCAAAGAAAGGTACATGAAAATCGAACTTCAGATCACATGAAAAGAACCCTTTGTGCGGCGCTTGCTGCATCGTCGTTTGTTTTAGCGCATGTACATTTTATATATCACTTTGTAGACAATTTATTCCTCTTGATAATGATATAAATGGTTTTGAAATGTGTCATTTGTACACGGGGATATGAAGTGCCAAAGTTTCCCTATTTGCGTCACTAACGGAATTGCGAAGTGCGAAAGTTGTTCTTTTTACGGCACTTGTTGAGTCTTTATTTATTTGCGCGCATAATAATTGATATAGGGAATTAGAGACAATTCATTTGTCTTTATAGTGATGTAAAATTCAACAAAATCTTTTTCACGGTGTAAAAGAAATTCATTGTGAAAGAAAGGCACATGAAAATCGCGCTTCAGATCACATGATAAGGAAGTCGGCAAAATTACCTTTTTGTGCGGCGCTTGCTGTATCTTTATGAATTGTTGCGCATGTACACATTTTACATGGGATTAAAGACAATCTTTTTCTCTATCTTGTGATATAAAAAATGTCAAAATATGTTGAGCACATCATGAGAAAATTGGTGTGACAAAACAGTGTAAAACTAAAAATATATAAAAATCACCTTTTTTGCGGCACATGCGGTATCTTTATTTCACGAGGCGCACATATGTTTTTTACATCGAATTAAAGACATTTTTTTTCTCTTTCAAATGATCCCACCTATATTGAAATCCGCCCAAGGGTTCAGAACATAGGGCGTGCGATAGGAAGGCGTGCATAGGGTCAAAATGCACGCGTCTCAGTAAACGATAGCACGCGCGGGTCGGTAAGCTCGTGCGAGAGGCTAGAAAGTGCCCACAGGCTATTAGCACGTGCGGCGGGGAGTGGGGGAAAATTGAGTGATTTTAACGCTTATTTTCGGTACGATAAACATTATCAATATTCTCATAACTTTCGGAGCATGTTCGCGCATTATTTAGACCACCAACGAAACAAAACACGGTAGCTTAGCGGCAGCCGGAACGAAAATACAAGCGTTGAACTGAGACTACTGCTAGGCAATAAATTTCCGGGACCCGCTACCGAGACCCGCGGTCATAATTAGTTAGCGTGAGAAAAATAGAGTGTGCTACTCGCATCCCGCTAAGAGGACTTGCGGGCAAAGCTAATTTCATCCCGGAATATTCCGGGACCCGCATCTTAAGGGTTAACTTCTATTGATGAGTATATATATAAGGATGAAATCTATTCTCATAAGGTTTTGAAGGTTTTCCTGATAATATTCAGTGTCTTGATAAAGGTAGAGAACCCTTATAATTGTCACAGATGTCACCTTGATTTCAAGTTCCACAAAAATAAAAAATATTTAGTTATTGTCTCAAATCCTTTTTACCACTGTAATATACATGATGAAATATAATTTAAAGACATTATATGATATCATGTTTTTAAATTTCTGTTTCTTCTAATTTTCTCAACAAGCATATGTGAATGCAATGTATAATTTCTTTAGAGGGTATATTACTTGACCCGATCCTCTGTTGTTAAAAAATAACATGTCACATATCAAGGAGAAATAGATGTGGCCATGTTGGTCTGACCACCTTTTGTTCCTTCAAGTTGCGGAAATTGTGAAACCTAACTTTATGGCTTGCAGTTGGTAACATTTAATTTACTTTTCATGAGATTTCTCCATTTCCCTAAGGAAAGTTGCCATTTGCCACTAATGTAGACATATCGATATTTTCACCTTTCCACAAAATCTCATTATATGAAATGTAGTATGAAGTGGATATATATATATATATTTCTTCTCAAACTTTATTTCCTTTTGTTTATGTTTTGACATGATCATTTCTCCACCCACAGCTTGGAGAGAGTTAACAATTCCAGCTTGTTGTGACTGACACCACACTACTTATTGTGACAGCTATTTAACATATGACAAACGAGGGTGAAATTAGCTTTTATGAGGTGTCTGAATCTCACGAATTTTTAGCGGAGCTACTGTTTTTGGTAGGATTTATGATATGCAGTCTTCTTACAGTAAGTTTTGACATAAATTTATGTCAATAGCACTTCTTAACTTCAACTGACAAGTAATTTATTTCGGCATAACTGTAAAATTTTCAACACAATTCTGATAACATATCTTGTCAGCATATTGACTATTATTGTTGGAATTGGAATTTTTTTTCGAAGGAAAGTATTTTTTATATTTCAATATCAAATACTAGAATTTTATCTGAATAAAGCTTGTTAGATTTTAGATCTCATTTCAGAAATTACTTTTAGAGGTATATCTGTCATGTGGATTGCTCAAAAATACTTATGTTCTCTTTGACACCAATACGGCCATCCCTGAAATTGACGACGTGAATGACACTTGAATGAGACTTCAGTTGAAATATGTTAGCGAGGATCAACCCATAAAAATAAGCATAGTTTTCCGTTTCAAGATATTGGTACACCTAAACTGCACGGTAAAGAAACATTGCATCATTGCCTGTTTGTAAAAATGTGGGTTGAAAAGTTTTTTAAATCTCTATTGACACCTTTCACACCTTGTAACGTTGCAGTTTTGTCCTGTTTAAAGGTTGACGTGTTCTTTTAGTCAGTGACTGTGAAAATACTTACAAAAGTGTACTCCAAGTACAATAATTATTTAATGCATCTTTAGAATTCTCTGAATTTTCTTTTACGTATTTGAGGTTGAAAATTAAATGAAAGACTATATCGTTAGCTCTTTGATATATATGGTAACTATGCAAACTTTGAAATACTTGTATCTTATCAAGATTTCTAGTACTTTGAAACTTTAAAATATTTGTATCTTATCAAGATTTCATAATCAAGATAAATTATCTGTGCACACAAGAAATTTAAAATGAAAATCAGTTAAAGGAGGAAAACATAGTTGTGTATTCAAAATTAAGTTTAAAAAATTAAAAAATATTAGTCTGATAGATGTAACAGTTTGGACTGTGTGAGCAATAATAATGCTTGTAAACATTCCAATAGAAACTTTTCCACTTAAACTTGTCCCTATTTCTCTTATAACGTCAGATTAGGTTTAGTGAAGTGTATCATGGGTAATTGGGTGCAGTGACGTAACCTACTCGAGCGTAACCAGGTTACGACTTCTATATATATATATATATATGTATATATGTATAATATATATATATGTTTCACGAGGATGTTAATGCCCCATATTTACATATGTAGGTGAATTAGGTCAAACTAAACATAAAGTTCAATCTTAATATTTCTCATCTGAATTCATTACTAATAATATTATAACTTTTACCTAATTCCCTTCTTCTCTCAATGAAATTTTTTTGATGATAATCAAGATTATAAGGGTTTTTTAAAAAACTTTGTAGAGTGTATTTGCATTAATTTGATTAAAACCTTGCCCTGATAATTAACTCTAGAATCAATTGTTCTTACTGTATAATGGAAACAATGAATGGTTTTGACTAAGATAAGATAAGATAAGATAACACTTTATTACCCAGAAGGGAATTCTTCTTACATCCGACAGAGCATGACAAGATACATGTAAAACTTAACAATAAGAATTCAATACTATGGAAGGATAATACTATGCAATGCAATATAGATACAAAAAAAAAAAAACAACACACATACATATTTATATAATTACACAAGCCGCACAAAGCAGTTTTGATATCATTAACAATGTTCAGAACTCTTGTTTAAAATTGTAATACTCGAGGGTATGAATGATTTCCTGGTTCGATTTGACCTATGGTAAGGAACATTAAAACGTTTTCCAGATGGCAAAAGAGAATATTCTGAGTGTAAGACATGTGTTGGATCAGAAATAATTTTACGTGCATGAGTTAGCATTTTTTCATCATATATTGACGCAGGATGTTCAAGTATGGTGCCAGCATCAACACTAGACTAGAGGGTGTATTGAATCCCCTAATGTCATCTGGTAAAGTCAGATATACTAATATCTCATTCTGTCTGTACTTTGTAAACTTATCTCAAGCTTTAGCGGGATTTTCATAATCAAAATACCTCTATCAATAGTATACACCTGTATTTAACACACCTCATCCATTCATATTGTAAGTTTGTACTTGGATAAAGAGATTTGAAATTGATTCATTTCGACTACGTCAAACATAATAGTTTCTTAGCAAGGTTTGATATAAATGTTATTTGACACGATTGTAAATATGAATGTGATATAAAGTGCATTCACCAGGTGTATATAACTATTAACATACCGAGAGTGATTGTTCAATGGGCGTGTCAAAATGGATAAACTTGACTTGTTCACTGAACCGTAACATGAAAATCGTATAAGCCAGTTTGGTGTCCAGTAATGGAATGTGTGAAATCCTTTGAAGAAATTTTGTCTATTATGGAAGAAATAATGAGTTTTATATAAATATTCGAAATCATTTTCTGACCTGTTTACAAAATATACATATTGTTGTAAGGCCAAGAAAAGGGAATGAATTTATATCTTAATTGAATCGAGAAGGAACTATCTTTTCCTCAGTCGTCTTATTTTGTTGGAGTTTTTCTAATTGCATTCAGCGAGGGAAGTTGTTGCATTTTGAAGGATTTCTAATATGTATAAATATTATACCGCATATTTCTGTAATTAAACATTAGGAATATTTAATATGGTTATTGGCTAGTAATGGGTACAGTACAATCCTTTAGTGAAGTTAGTTTTTAATATGGTACTCAGAAGTAATCTAGCAATGATATTTGCTATTATTTGGCACAATGTTGACCCTTTTTCTCCTTCATCTAGAGAGAGCTTTGTTTGCCAGTGATAATCCTTCATTATTTTGTCATCAATGTGTGTCCCTGTATATTGGCAACCCAGAACGGTGTAACTCTGAACAATTCAGCACCTAGTACGTGTCATTTTTATCATGATCATTACGTTTCCTCCATAATGAACTACTGAACATAACTAAACGGGTCATCTCTAACACTCCTTACCGGGTACCCATTTGAACTGCTGGGTGGACATGAGCACATCCTTCTCTAACTCTTTTTAATCAAGCCTTGCGGTGATCCACCCACCCATTTGTGGACATATTGAATTGCTGCTAAACTCTCTGTAGATTAGTCAATTGTCATAAAGACTGTTTACAAAAAGAAACAGGTTATTATGTTAACGTTGTGAATGTCAACAAAGTAAATTTGCTGAGGGTTAGTAAAAGGTTTTCAGATACTGGATGGCGTCAAAAATCAAGAGGTCCAGAGTTTGAATCCCACAAGGGAACTTTGCAGTGGAGAACCGTACTACATGCAGTTAGGTTTAGTCAAAAGCTGCACTGAATGGTTCAGTACTTCAGGTGATGCTCACAGGTTTCACCGCAATGCATAACCACAACAGTGTTGCAGGCTTTCTCCCTGCAATAATACTAGAGTCATGATATCAGTGAAATACTGAAAGGAGCGTTAAACCCCAAATCACCTCACTTCAGATACAGTACATTAGATATCTAACAATAGACTAAATATTTTTCATTCCCTGTGCCGATGTCCTTAACCCAGTGAGATAATCCACCTGTCTTATCTGTCATCAGATAATCTCTCCAGGTCCCAGGATAAACACTACAGATAAGACTAATCTCCACAATAGCATTCAGAGTTTATATATGGTGTCAAGTTGGTAAAATGTCTTACATAGCTTATCACTTCAGTGCTAGTCTTTCCTCTCTCATTTCAGTTGTTAATGGTGTCAATGTTACTTATGTCAGATCTACTTTAAGATAATCTCTTTAAATCCACGTACAAACAGCAGAGATATAGATAATCCCAGTCAAGGAATGCAGACTGTCAAATGTTGTACATCATTTTTAGCTCAGTAATAAAGATTGGGCTGTAAATTCCTCATGGGCTGTGATTGGTTGAATTATCAATTATCTCTCCATGTCATTGATGGTTACCATTTACCTTGGATTATCTCGAGATTATTGGTTAATAATCTCTTTACATTACAGATGACACTATAATCTTGATCATAGACCTTGAACTTTTGAATGGTGTCAAGTTTATGATCATCAAAATATTTCTAAAATTGACTGGATAATCTCAGGATTATTGATGGATAATCCCCTTAACATTATTGATGCCTCTTTCATCTCAATGATGACACTGAACTTGTAAATGGTGTCCTAGATCTCTTTAGTGTTAAAAATGACACAATTATCCCTACGTGATCTAGGACCTTGTAATGGTTTCAAGTTTATAGGATTGCTATCTGAAGTTCCCCTTTAAAGAAATTGTCAGCTTTCACTTTAATAAAATGTTCACATTTTGAATTAAATTCATATAATAATATTATATTCTTGCATTAAGTTTTAAGACCCTTAACATGTAGGCCCTAGAATATTCTAGGATGTTTGATTTTAGATTTCCCTCAGACACTCATACTATATAGCTATTTATGTGGAAACTCAACACTCAGTGTGGTATTTATGCAATGGTCAGCATTTTTTGCCCAGGGAGAGTTACCTGCCCCTAATTGCAATCCAGCTTATCTGGAGTATGTCCGTGAAATATTTGCGGGAAGTTTAACGCTGTTCATTGATTGGTCAAAGTTTACACAGACTTGTTCACGCTGTTTGACCACTGGTCGATTGTATCTAAACAAAGGGTACTAACCTTGCTAGTTGCAGGTGTCCGAAATTGTTACTTTTTACTGGGGGTGAACATTTACTTGATTGGACTATCGAAATAGCTATAATCTATTGCAATTAACTAATCTATTGCAATTAACTAATCTATTGCAATTTACTAATCTGCTGCAATTAACTAATCTGCTGCAATTTGTATTTTCATTTTCCCTTTCTGTAAAATACAATATCCAAAGCTAACTATTGGATAGGATACTTTGATTGCTGGTCTATAAATATCTATTTTACTTTTATTTATAAGGAAGTCTTTGAAGGGCATTTTGAAGTGATGTATACACATGAAAAGGACATATTGTGAAATTCACAATAAAGATGTTGTTATCCAGAAAATCTTTTACATATGACTCAAAATCACTAGAAATATTTCTCTCTCTCTAAGAAGTCGTTTCCAAAATCTTGTCAAATGTTGTTCTGTAGCTGGGTGAATTTCATCTCGCTAAACTCTTCATGCCAAAAGCAAACAAAAGCTTGCTCTCAAAGTTTGCATTACCTTTTCTTCAACACAAACTAAATACTTTGTCGGAAAGAAAATAGCTTTTTTTCTGACTGTGTTGGCTCTAGCATTTCTCATATTTGATTGTAACTCTTTTGTATCAAAGATAGATAAGTTGCTTCCCAGTCCTGTATGTAGGGCAGGTTAGTGCAGTGGGTAGTGCATTAAGACCTCAGGTCTAGGGTTCAAATCTCCTGATGGGTCGGCTAGCGGGAGCTATGTTACATACAGTAAGGTTTCATTGTGACAATGAACTATATTAATGGATAGAATATCCACAAATTTATAAATCATTTATGATAAGACTAATCAACAATGTCTTGTAATGTCGAAGTAAGGCTTTTCACATTCGTGGCCTCAATCAAAGGCTTCACTTCTCATTGTTGTGGGGTTTTTTTTTACCCACTGAGCATTTATTCATTAAGTGGTCAAATCTTAATCAACCAAAAGTTGCCCTCAGGAATATGTTTCAACTGTGTTGTGTTATAATCATGTTCTTATATTCAGATGAAAGCTTGATCAGTGCTTAAGGAGTCCGTCACTTGGCAATCGGTCCGCCATTTTTGGGGGGGGAATGACATGACAAAATGTGCTGTACTTTTACTTATTTTTAAACATTATTACAAGAAAGTATATGAATGGATAGAATATCCACAAATTTATAAATCATTTACGATAAGACTAATCAACAATGTCTTGTAATGCCCAAGTATGGCTTTTCATATTCATATAGCCTCAATGAATGGCTTCACTTCTCATTGTTGTGGTTTTTTTTACCGACTGTGAGCAATTTTTCATGGTAAAATCTTAAGGAAAAAACATTTTATCCTCAGGGACTTGTGTTGTGTTATAATCATGTTCTAAGAGTATATAAAAAACAGGAATGAGACCATGACATTTGTTTCCACGAAAACTACACTGATAGAACTGACCTTTTAATTGGGCCTCCTTTCACAAAGCTCTAAGGTAATCGTAAGAGACTAGGGCTTTGTTGATATATCGTAGTATCTAGAATCGTGATACGTAATCTGACGATATATGTATATGATAAGGTCCCTGTATTGTGATATATCGTTGACTTTAAAATTGGTTTATTTTTCCTAAAAATCAAGGTGCTTGTCGAAAGTTAATCTTTCTTTTCATCTAAAATCCCAGAAAAATTTCTATCATGTCGCATTGTATTGAAGTCTGTGGTAATGAGATATCTTTTTTAGTATCTTACCGTGGAATATATGTATTGTATTACCTCTAAGAGAGACTAAGGTAACTTTAGTAGAGTGTAAAGGAATAGGTGTTAAGGTTAACCTTAGTGAAGGTTGCTTTGTGGGTCCTGGTCTCCCTCGAATGATAAGACAGTGTAAGAAACCTTTTTTTGGGGGGGCAAACTGGTAATTTTTTTAGGTTTTTCTTTAATTTTGCTCCATAATTGTTAAGTTCATACTATGACTGGTAATTATAACTTTTCAGGCTTATTTCATACACTGATATGGCCACTGTAATTCGTGTTGAATACTTCTTTGCAAAGAAGTTCATCCTTAATCAACTCAAGTTGAAAATATTCTTCTTTGGTGAAAGTAAAAAATCACAAAAAATAGATTATAATAATGATAGTTATATTTTAGTCATAACTTCTTGTTTCATCTTTTGACAAGAGAGGAACCAAATTTTCAAATTTATCTGCTGCCTATATTTTAATCTTTGCATTCCACCTTAAACTGCCGGATTCGAAACTTTATTTGACAATTCATACCTTTGATACAAGAAATGTTGAATCCTGGAATGTATAATGTGTTTTATCTCATACCAGACATTATAAGTTATAACATTCCGTCAAGGGAGACATATGGATATATCATTCACGCGAAAGATTTTATGCAACTCACGGATTTATTCCCGCGAAAAATTTTATGCAACGCGAGAAAGGGATGTTGCATAAAACCTTTCGCGGGAATACTTTATCCCTATGACACCCTTGACGGAATGTTGTAACGAATTTATCTTACCGAATGTCTTATATATATGCATTATGTCTATATGCATTATTTTTTGAACATTAATGATTTATTGTTATTATTTGCATTTCAAACTGAATTTTCCATATTTGCAGGTGGAATGTAAACCCGATTTTCTCTAGCCGCTGCCGTTAGCTTAAGAAGCTCCAGAATGCCGGTAAGAAAACATATTTTATTTTCCTTCTTAAGTCTTTTTTTTTTTAACCCTTTAACTGCGAAGAACTTATTAAAGCTGATTTAAACCTAAATGTCCTTCTCCCTTTATGAATATAAGAAACTTTTTGTGGATATGAAAATTGTCAAAATAATTTCCTGTTAATGTTTTGAATATGTAGAAACCTTGGTTGACTTCATGGTATAAAAATTAAAATAATGATAAACTTGAATAAGGATGAAAATACTACTTAAGGGGAGGGTTTCATTAGGGTAATTTGTACTTAAAAAATGCAGATTTGATCTTTCAATAGAACCATTTCCTGATGGTATAAATATAAAAACAATGATAAACATTATTCAAGGATGTAGAAATTCTGATAAACTTTATTCAAGGATGTAGAAATTCTGACAGGGAGAGTTCCATGAGCATATTGTGTAAATAAAAAATATGAAATTTGGCATCCGCCTGTAATCTGATAAAACCATCATTTTAATGTTTTATCTTAACCCCGTTTCTGTCATTATGTATGTACTCACAGCACACACTATTTCTTGCAGTTAAAGGGTTATTCAATATCTCCAGTTTTAGTCTTTAAACTAGAATGTTCCGTGTCCCTTATCTTTGTGATTGTTCAAGTTCTCATTTATTTAACAGTTGATTTACAGAGAATTCAATAATGTTGTGATAATTCTTAAATCATTTATAGTTTATTTAAACTTTATCTTATCATTTTCATCTCAAGATAGAAAAAATATTTTGAATTGGGAATTAAATTTTATTTAGAAATGTTATCATGAAGATGTTTTTGTACATTTTACTTAAAATTTATTTGTATATTTCCACACCATCTCTGTAAACCAACTGCCTCTAAATTCGCGTAAAGTTATTTCTTGTGAATTTATGCAAGCTAATTATTTCTTGATTTCAGTTTTTTCAGTCAAATCCTGAAAGATTTCTTTTTTTTTTCCACACGCAACTTCATCTGTTTTCACATTTTCAACACATTTTTGTTAATCTTTAGCATAATTTGCAATCTTGTTGAAACAGAACAAAATTCACCTTTTGATTTGATTATTTTGAAGTTGATGATTCTGTAACACAAATACAAGTCCATCTCTAAATGCGAATCTCTTTCAAATCTAGCATTTAAAAATTCTATTCAGACCAAACAATTCATCAAATTTCGTAATGAAAAAAAAATTCTGTAAAGGGTACAAACTGTAGGATTATGAATAATTTTACGAGCATTTAAGAAACACATTTAAGTACCATGTTACCAGTTTAATGCTGTTAGAATTTTAACACAAAATGATTGTGTTGAGGCCTTTTACTGGCAGGAATAAAATTGGGCTGATACTATCTGAAATTATTGTGTCATCTACTATTAGTTACTAGAGCTAAATTCTTCATCAACCTCTAAGATGTTCAATCGAGAAAACAACAAAATGTCATTCCACATCCATATCCTCATTTATATCCACATCCTCATTTATATCCACATCCACATCCACATCCTCATTTATATCCACATCGACATCCACATCCATATCGACATCCACATCTACATCCATATCCATATCTATATCCATAGCTATATCCACATCCACATCACATCCATATCCACATCCACATCCTTAGCTATATGCACATCCACATCACACCCATATCCACATCTACATCACATCCACATCTACATCATATCCACATCTACATCCATATCTACAACCACATCTACATCCATATTCACATTTACATCCATTTCTACATCCATATCAATTTTTACATCCATATCCACATTTTACATCCATATCTACAACTAGCGTTTATTTTGCCACTATGAAAATCTCCTTTGTTCCTCTCTTTCAGCTGCCAGTATAAACGAGACTTACGTAAAACAAACAAAACAAACAATTTCCCCTCCACAATAAGAGAGTAACAGACCAATGGAGGTACAAAAAGCATGGTCGAATTTAGTATTTTGTTCACTAAACAATTAGACTTGTTTGATTTGGATTTTTGTTATGCGCTCGTTTTACAATGCTTCTGTTTGAATTTTTGTTCTTGAGGATTTAAAGTATGTTATGTTTGCTGTATTGATAGTGAAAAATCTAACATTTAGTTTCTCGGAGTTAATGTTTTGTGAAATAAAGCGTTTAACTTTTTTTGTGCAAATTATTTTAGCAGCACATTTGTGCCAGTCTTGCCATAACAAAATATAATTAGGTCATGATTTTATGACTGCTTCATTTGGACAAATTTCATTTATTGCCATTGACAAATTAGACATGAAGTGTTTTGTTCATATCTAAATTTTTATAATCAAAATATTTTTCTAAAATAATTTTACTATAAAGTTAAAAACTAATATAAATTTTTTTTATTCATCTTTATACCAACAATTTTAAAAGCATTTTGTGTTTTATGTTTATTTTGATTTATTGAATCTAAAATTTCAATAACCAAATCAAACAAGTCGTTGCCTTTCTTGGATCTGTCGGTATATATCAAAACTAAACAAGCTCGTTGCTATGGTAACCTATCAATTTGATTTATTTGAGTTTGTCATGAAAAAGCGCTGAGTTCCTTTTTATTGTTTGCATGATATGTTGCTGCGAAAGTGCTTACCTTTCAAAATTTTGCTGGCATGTCTTTGAAGTTTGTTTGATATTGAATACTTTAAATGTTGTCAGTGATTGTTGAATGATAAAAATGAAGATATATCAAGTAATCTGTCACAGATTGAAGTTGTAAGCATGTTGTTGTTATTAATATGTTTTTTTAATCTAATTTTCCTATCATCATAAATTAGTTAATCTCGAAGCTATCATCACAATTTTATCTAATTTGAATTCAAAAGCACAATCTTCTTTATAAACATAAATTTTTATGAGTCATGTATAAAGAATTAGCCTGGGAGTAAAAAAATAGTTGTTCATAGCAAACAAAAATGTTAAATCTTATTTAAATTTGTTAGTTATAAATACATTTTGTTGATAATCACAATGTGTTCAAAAAAATTACTGCTTAAAAGTGTTTAAATTACTTGTCATTTTGACATTGATGAGCAATCGTAATTTGCTTGTAGGCATGCTTTTTGCTAACTTATTTAAATCTTACATTTTTTGCGTGACTCTAGATTCTTAAAGTCTTTGTGTTTGACGAAATGATATTTGGATAAAACAATAAATTTTTTTAAAAACTGTAATTTCAATCTGTATGTTACTAGATTATTTTCCTAAAGTTTATCTTACAATTTTAAATAAATTTTTAAAATTTAAATTAAGTAATCCTATTTGAAGCAATGATTTTTGTTCTTAAAAAATAAATCTTTGTTTGATGAAAAATAGATTAATCTTTAATTACTCTTATCATCTTGATCATAATGATCTTTAATTTAAAAACATTTTAACATGAAAATTAAGGTTCATAATTGTTTGATAAGGGACTTTATTATTATATTTTAAGATGAATTATTAGTCGATAATATTGATAACATTTTTAATTCATTTAAAACTTGTCTCTTGAATATAGAATTCTATCATATCATCTAGAAAACTATTTTAAACTGTTTTGAAAGCAATGTTTGATGTTACATCTTGTTTCTCTTGAATCTAAAGTTTTCTTACCCATTTAGCAGAGGTAGTGTACCAGACAACAATTTACAGAAAATAGTAGCTCAGATTTTATACAGTAGCTTTTCACTTAAAACCACAACAATAGCTAGTCAAATGTTGTTTCATCTACTAACAACTACAACATTAAAGCATCACATGCTATACTTGCATGATCACCATGGTAACGCATTTATTTAAATTGTATCTACTTCACGTCAATCTGTTGATATTTTAGTTCACAACTTTTGCAAAAAATATTATAGCACTGGATACAGTTATTAACAACCATTAAATTATGATAAAAAAATTATAATGATATTTACATAAAGATTCCATGAATTTTAAGTTACATTGGAGTAAAAAAATTCATATAACTTTATGATATATATATAGGTATAATTGAGTTCCTCCAGTTTTTATCAAATGATTAACTCTTTTTCCTTTTTAATGAACATTAGTTAATCTTGTATACTTGTTATATGAATGGATAATAATCATAATATTACATATTATGTGTTATGTTTGGAATCATACAATCTGAAAATGTAAATATCTTTGTGTTCTTTCGCCTTGAATCCGTGTTGTACTCAAAGTTGTCTTTGAGACCGAGTATTAAATTTGCAGGTTACGATATTTATTAACCAAAATCAATACTGAATGGATTGAGCAGCACAAGACAAACCAAACTGATTCAGTTACAGCGAGGGCCATGACATGGAATAACAGTCTTTGTGTCCGGACTGAAATATTCCCCAAAATCAATATCAGTGCATGATGTATGAAACACAATGAAAATATCCCATCGATTTGTCCGCTGTTCAGATAGCTATTAAGAAACCGTTAGAGCATATTCATCTAAAGCAACTGTGCAGAAATAACATGCTTTGCTGAAAACAATCGAGATTTTCGATGTTAACTCTCTACCTGCCATGGTCAACAAATGTCACCAAGCATGGTCATGAAAAAGTGGTAAAAATGAGGTTTGAATTGGTTAGAAATTTTGTTGCATTTAACCTACTAGTAACTCATTTTGACACTAGCATATATGTTTTTTTCGTCATCAAGGGTTATGTGTAAATTGATTGTAGTTCTCTAGCCCAGCAGTGAAATTGTTAGCATTTTGGATCTCTCCTCTCAAGGTTTAAATCTTAGTGGAGACACAACAGAAGTAACCTTGGCCTCATGCTGTGTTGTGTCACAAGGCAAGGTACTTTATCCTCATGACACTCAAAGCACCCAGAGGAACCTGAAAACCGGATGTACAGACCTACAATTTTTTTAAAAACCCTTTAAAACTCTCTTAGCCCCCAGTCCCTTTTCTAATTTTCTGGATCTGCCATTGGTAAAGCAAAATGTTTTTCAGTTACTACCAAAAAACCTTTTATTTAGAAGTGCCAAGATACGCATTTGTTTATGAATATACATATTGATATTGTCTTTCTGGAAAATAAAGTTTATTTCTTATTACAACACTCAAAGAATTTATCTTATTTCAAACAAAAAGAACATACATTTTCCTTTGGTAGCAAATTGAAAATTATTGTTACCGTATAAATGTGCTTCATCCTGCAAGGAATAATTCTTGATTAACGAACTTTACCAGTTGTCAATCCTGAATTCAGTTGTGATTGTTGTAAATTATCAATTTGAATGACGTTGTGCTGATTAAAAAAGACTGTTGAGTTACAGATCCAATGGCTCTATTTTCAAAGGTATTTGCTTGTAAGGGTTAAAACAGATTCTGTTCAATTGTGCAGCAATAACATGCTGGTATTTATTGGAACGTGTCTTATACTTGGTCGATATTTTCTCGTTTAACCTGACAGGTAAAACAGGATATGCGCACCTTTATTCAGTGTCGATTAACTTGTCAAAATGCCATGGTCTGTTGTTTTTTTGTAAATTCATGATTGATCTGCAACTTGTGAGTCATGGACAAGTTTTGTTTTAGAAGGTTACAACTTCATTTTTATATCATGCAGTTGCACCTTCTAGGATATGAGAGGTTTCACATTTCATGTTGCAGTATTTGGTGTGAGCTGATATCATCAAATGAAACATTAGTCATTCAATAACAGGGCGGACAGGATAGCATGTTTGGCTTGGATCAAGAGGTCCTGAGTTTGAATCCCACCAGTAGAGAACTGTTCAGTAAGGTTTGGGTCCAATGCTACACTGAATTTCAGCTCAGTACCACCCATGGTTTGCTAGTTCCAATCAATGCTTGCAGGTTTCACTGCAATGCATTATCATATTAGTGTTGCAGGCTTTCTTCCTTAAATGAAACTAGCAGCAGTGAGATTAGTGAAATGTTATTGAAAGCAGCATTAAACCCTAAAATCACCTCACCTCAGTGATACAGAGGCCACCATAAATTCACAGTCTGTCCACTTCCATATCCTACAATCTATATGATATGAGTGATATATATTTATTTTCCCACATACTGTGCAAAATGAGTGTTATTGACATGGAGAGAAATATCTTTTCTCCCTCTATATCCCACCAACTATGCAATATGAGTAATAGCTTCCCCTTCAGTAAAAAAAGAAAGGAGTAAGTTAAGCTCCCGGGCGAACACCCTCATTGAGTCCGCTGTCACGGTAACCCATCATTTTCTTCATAGCGTTCTGTTACCCAGTTGACTATAACAGATGGTTTGAACAAATAAAGTGGCATTATTGAATAGCTTAGGGCCAGACGGGTGAGACAGGATAAACTGGGACGTATATCATGCAAGACTTGTCTTACGCGAAAGAGGAAGATTTATAAACTTCGGCAGACATTTTGGAACTAGCTGCATAATAAGGTAGGGATGTATGTAATAATGGGAGAAAGGTGCAAGTGTTTGTGTTGATGTAGTCTATCTGAGATGGGTCGTTTTATGATCTGACAGGTTTGACAAGAGACATGAGGCGTGGGAGAGGTTTTTCAGATCTGTTTTGTTATTGTATCACTACTTGATGTATGCAGCCATTGTGAACAAGTCGAGCGTAACTTTTCATGCTGAAATAGAAGCAGGTTGAAATGATAGAAACTGCCTTTTTTAACTTCATACAGCAACATATGTTTACAAACTGAGAAAATTCTTTAGATTTTATGATAGATATGTATTACCAAGGTGAGATGTTTAGAGATTCAATCAGGAAGTGTCTTTAGAACTGTCTATAACAGTGAACATTGAGTTGAGGAAACTGGTGACTTGTGGGAAATAAAAGATTTTGATTGTTTTGACATGATTGTTTTTAACATATGATGGCAGTGTCTGTTGTGAGTTCAGTTGAAAGTGTCCAAGGAAAGATATTCTTTAGAAATTATCTTTTCATGATGTGTTTAAGCTAGGTGAATGAAGCATAGGGAATAAAATGATAAAATCTAACTAAAACTCCATAGTTAAATAAATATATTCATGTTTTTTATATGCGTCACAACATCAAATCTGTTGAATATAAGACAAAGGTTTCAGATTCAGCCAAGCAGAACGTTTCAGGCGTACAGAGTACTTGCAAGTTTGTAGTGATGAATGTCATATGCTGGAAGTATGCCTTTCGTTAAGTGTATGATGTCCATCACCTCAACTTACAAATTTTTTATGTTAAGTGAAGATATTTGGGACAGATGTGTACAAAATATTGCTGGATTGTTAAGTTATGACCTCATAGCCCTATAGATGCTGCCAGCAGTGACATAATAAAGTCACTCTGTAATCTTCAAACACTACCTGACCGTTTCAAAATAGCATCAATCTATTTAAAATCAGTTAAACCTTTCACTTTTACCTCCCTGAATTCCTGATCTGAGTACTGCAGAGGGGACTTGTCACCTGACCTTGACTGTGACCTTTCACCTTTATAAATTAAACTAATCAGAAACCTGCTGAAATGTCAAATATTGCTTAAGACTTCATTGCCTGTCTGCTCATTGGCTGAAATGAAAAGGTCACCTGACACGACCTCTTTGCCAGAACTGTATTAATGTGTAAATCTCAGGGCACTTGTAACATCATGCACAGGAAGGTATATTTGTGTTTTTATCAAGATTGTGATATTAAATTACCAAACCCCAAATAGTGTTGTCTCAATTCTAATCCATTCAGTTTCATAGTCAATTCAAAAGGAAGAAATGCTGAATAACCAAAGAAGAGCCTACCTAGTGTACTATTTCCTGTTGTATTAGTTGTACAGTGAAACAGTGCGTACCATCCATCCGGTAGAGCATTAGAAACATCACTTTCAGTCTGGTGTCACTTATGCCCTTATATATGGATCACCCTGTGGTTAAAGTAAGTGTCCAAAGATATCTTTTAGAATGACTTTAGGAATGTTTCATAAAATTTTGTGTTGATGTTTTAGCTGCAAAAACATGTAATGATATGTATGTATTGATTCAGTGTAAATCATTACCGACCGCTTTCTTGATGTTTTCAAATACTGAATGTATGTCACTTACTCTATTTGACACAGGGGGCGTGATAGCGCAGGGGTTAGCGCGTTCGGCTTCGGACCAAGAGGTCAGTGGTTCGAATCCAGCCAGGGACTAGGCAACTTTGTCTGCAGTAGAGAACTGTTCTACACGCAGTCAGGTTTGGGTGCAATGCTACAATGAATTTCAGCGCAGTACCACCCATGGTTCGCTAGTTCCAGCCATTGCCTGCAGGTTTCACCACAATCCGTAGCCACATTGGTGTTGCGGGCTTTCTCCCTGCAATATTACTAGCAGCCGCGTTATAAGTGAAATAATCTTGAAAGTGGCGTTAAACACCAACTCACCTTCAGTCAAACTACTGAAAATACCTTTGGTCATATTTTCATACGATTATTGCTTGTCAACAAACCATGCACTGTTTGGTAAAACCATTAATAAAATCAAAGCAAGAGACCGTGCTAGCTTACTTTCAGGTTTTACAATGTATACATAAGGTGAATTTTCTTTCGCTTAACAAGAAAAGGATACATTGAGAATAAAATCGTAACTACCGTATTCGATAAATTAAGCGCAATTTGAATATTGAAAATAGGGGACACTTGTTAAAATGACTATATTTTATTCTTAAGATTATAAAAAAAAATATTTTGTCACTTTCATATGTTAAAATTTTTAACTTTAAAAGTATGTCTTGCCAACATATGGAAGAAAACGAAAATCGCTAAGTTGCAAGATTGAACTTGAAATACACCTCCCTGATTAAAACGTAAGAAGAAAGACTCATATTTTCTGTGAAACTGTATAGCTTCATCACACAGGGCAAGTTATGAGAAGGGGGCGATTATTATTCACGTAACAAATGTGGTAGGCGGCGATTATAGGGGAAGGGCGCTCATTAGGTTAAATATGGTATTATAATAGGAGGTTGTGCCACAGTCTAGCCTCCTGTTTGGGATGGACAATGTCTGGTCATTTTTCTGTAAGATTGTCGCTGGTCAATAAACCGTGTTCCGTTATGTAAACATCAAGAGTTTGTGTCAATGTAAGGGATAACACACATATCGCCTGACAGGGAAAAAGATACTAATATTTGTACAACAAATTATGATGGTATTAAGAGGCCACATTCATTTTGATATTTGCAGTTTGTGTTCATTTGTGAAAAGCTTGATATAAAAAACTTGTGGATTATTTACGAAAATAATAAATTTGCTCTTTTCATGCTTTTTAAATATTTTCTAAAAATTATTTCATTAGTCCATCACATTTTATAATTTTTTTAATTGTTAAAACTCTTAACTACTTGTTAGATAATAATGATAATAATAAGTTGTGTATCAACCAATCATGATCAACCATCAAGGGTTTTGTTTATTATTTATTGTTGTAACATGACTATCTGATGTGTAAACAATTCTCTTGATATATATTCTTTAGAATTGGATATTTATCACCCAATGTTGATAAAACTCGTCTAAATTATCTCAGTCATCCTAATATTTCACAGAGATCAGATATAACCCCTTAGTGATAATGTGTCGAAACGAAGGCAAACAATTTCTCAAAATAATTCAAAGTTTTTGCAATTTCGTTTATTTCTTTGAATGTATTTTAATGGGCTGCCAAGCTTAGAGAAAATCTGTAAGGACATGAAGAGATATTTGCCCTTCCAATTCAGTTGTTTACTGTTTGCATGGATCGAGAGCATTTGATTGGCTAACAAAATACACATCCTATAATCCCCGTAATCCGCCATTGAAAATCTCGAACAATTTGGGATTCATGTGTTATACAATAAGGTTTGTACATTACAACGATTTCGCAAATTGTTTTCAATTTTCCACATTTTATTTGTGTATTTTCTCCTTTTGATGTTTGATGACTGACAGCTATCAGTTGTTTATTGTTTGGTTGCACGGATTAGCAAACTTGTAAAACAGTTTAAGCTTATTTATTTCAGTTCGTGATTTGGTCCTTTAGCTGCCATCTTTGTTTTTCTTCAAAGATTTGCCGGATTAATTGATGAATGTTCATTGTTATATGCATTATCACTTGTTGTTTCCTTGACATATTTTTCAAAATATAATATTTCATTTCTTAGAAGTATGATTAAAAACTTACCAGTAGATACTCGAAATGATGCTTGAATGAATTTTGTTCTTAATATTTTATGCTTCCTTTCAATATCTTTCCTACCGTTGAACCTTGGTTTGACTATTAATTAAATGCCACCAATAAATTAAAGAACATTTTGAATAATATTTATATTAAATTTTAATATTATCTTAACATTTTATTCTTCCTTTCAATAACTTTTCAACCGTTAAACCTTAGTTTTGACTAATAAAAGCCACCAACAAATTAAAGAACATTTTGAATAATATTTATATTAAATGAAACTTGACTTTAGATTAGTCAATATGTAAGACTCGATTCCATGGCAGGTCTCAAATCTGTGGCGGATTTCCAAATCTATGGCAGATTTTCAAATGACAGACATTTGTACCGTATTCGACTTAATAACCGCCCACTCCCCTATAAGCGCCCACCCACCACGTTTTTGACTGAACAATATACGTCCTGATTTAGCGCCCACCTCTCAACATTGCTTACCTTGCATGCTGATTCATTGAAGAAGGTTTTTTCAGTCTTTCAATAAGTCTTTTACTTCCACTAAAGTGAAGAATACAGTGTATTTCAAGACCCCCAGCCACCATCAAAATGATAAAAGTTACAAAACCATATTTCAAAGACATGTGTATCGTAAGAAAACACTTCGAAGACTAAACTTGAGGACAATTTTTAGCCTTTTAATAAGCGCCCCCTTTTACCAATTTTTTAAGCGCCCCGGGCGCTTATTACGTCGAATACGGTACCTTTTTTTGTATTTTTCTGACTGCAATGATTAACCAAACCTTACGCTAGACAAACTTACCCTAAAATTCGTCGACAGGAATCCAAGGGTTACTAAAGATAGTCTTTCAATATCTTAGGGCTAAAAAAGACAGACTCACCGAGGGCTAAACAGATCCTACAAAATAAACACAATATGATGTGGCATGAAGCCGCAACTATCTTACTTAAGGTATTGTTTAATGTATTTTCGTAACTGGGATATTGACTTATTATTTGGTCGGTATCCGTTTGCAATATCCCTCTATGACTTCCCTAATTTTTTCGCTAGCGACGCAATTAAATGGGCTTTGCGACGGGAACAGTCATGAACGGGAAATATTATGACGTCATCGCACAATGACGTCACGTAGCATGACGTCATGAAACTGTCAAACAATCAAACCCGCCATAGATAAGGAAATCCGCCATAGATTAGAGACCCGCCACAGATCTGAGTCCTACAAATATATAGTATGCAATAGTGTCCATGAAAACAATGATTGAGACAGATTTTTTTCAAGGCACCAAAATCAGTGAGGTTAATCTTGTACAGGCAACAATTAATATTTGAATAATTTCAACTCCTTAAATGAAGTGAAGATCATTAATTTTGAGGACAATATTGTCAACTCAGCAGGTTTATGTCTAAAGAGTTTAATAATAAGACAAATTTGATTTTTTTTAATTGAACTGTAAAGCTGTGTTTTTGCATATATATATATCTCTATATGTATAGACATATTAACACTCATCTCTACATCTATACCATAAGGTGTCTTTTTGTAATGTATATGATATGTTTAGACATCTATAAATTTGCATTAAATATATTTAGTTTTTTCACTCATGCACAACTTAGTCAAAGGTATTAATCTGTACAAGGCTTAAGCTTAACCAGCACTCATTGTGCTGACTGTATTCAATGTAATAAATGTCGGTCAAAATTATAACATTCTCTTCCCACTGGACTTCTCAACATATCTTCCCTTGTAAGCTCTGTTACAAGTGGGCTCTATTTCTTGGTTTATTCAAATTTGAAAATTTGGAAGTTTGCTAAGCAAAATCAATCCTTATTTCTTTCAACATTGAAATATCACCTTTGAAAGAGGAAAAAGGATTGCATTTAAAATCATTATTGAAACATTTATGTTGGGGAGGGTACATAACTAATTAATCTTTTGACCAAACTTTTGATACTTTTCTCTTTCCTAAATATTTAGTCATAACAGTTAATCTGAAACGACCAAATATTTCAATGTGATATTGATTGATTTATTTTGCATATATTGTCCCAGAAACTATGAGGACAATATATCTATGAGATTCTATTTGACTCAGATAATCAATTTTTATATCAAGTACATGACACAAAAGAAATATGTTTTTATTAGCCGCTAATAAAGAACAAGATAAATGATTAGGTTCACAACGTACCATAAAACATAAGTTAACACAATATACTCCGCAATATAGTAAATCGAATTAGTCAGATATCGGAAAGTGATTGTGGGTAAAGATGATTGATGGTGGGTTCTTGTCATTTATGACTCGCTGGAATGTGACACTCAGGACCACTTATCAGAAACACTGATATACTCGTCTACAGATGAAAATATTTCAAGAATACGATGTTTATTGCTGAGAATACAATATTGAAAATGTATATACAGGACTTAATTTATTTTTTTTAATTAAGTTTTAAAATGGTGGAAAATGTTCATTTTTTATAACTCATGAGCGATTTGTTTTCTGCTCATTAGGTACATGAGATTTTTTTAAGGGCGAAGGTATTAGAAAATCGGGTATTTCCTTGCGGTTATAAAAATATATGGTGGATAATTACGTTGGAGCTATGGCATTTAGGATTATCTTTTCTTGTAGAAATGTCAAGCATAGACCATATTTATGGATTAATGTTTTTCTCATCAAAATATTATTTCAGCAATGCTTTTGATATGGGATTTGATTATTTATTATTTGATTGGCTGTGATATATATATAGCGATCTATCAGTGGAATACGCAGTTATCAGTAATTTCGGAAAATAACTTAATAGTGTGGGATCAGTCACTAAAGATTAATAACAACAATAATATGATGTTGAAAACCATGCTAGTGTAATGACACGCTCATGACGACATGTTGTTTAGGAGACAAGTTCTTTCAGGAGCTGACTCAGCAAGATTGTGTTTGTGATTCAATCATAAAATAAATTTTAGATTTGTCTTTCTTGACAAATACCATACTTACCTCATCTTGTGAGGTTTAAAAGTTATACATGATTTTATATGCATTGAGGAAAGAATTGTACAATCTCCAGTTGGCCATGTGTCTTTGAATTGTTTCGATATGTGCTTATAGATGATCGATTCCTTGTCATTTATCACTCTCAGGAATGTCGATGTCAAGAATATCGGGGACACTTATAATTGGACTGTAAATACCTTATTTAGGGCACCGAGTATATAGAATATGTTAAAAAAGATTGTAAGTACGAAGGAGTTTTTGCATATACGTAGATATTTCAGGTATAGAATTCAGCGCAGTACTAGCCATGATTCACTAGTTCAAGCTGATGTTCACAGGTTTCACCGCAATACATAGCAACACTCGTGTTTGCAGGCTTATTCCTGCAATTATACTAGAAGCTGTGATATAAGTGAAATACTCATGAAAGCGGCGTTAAACCCCATATCACCTCGCCCCACAACCCCATATCACCTCGCCCGACCTCAATATATAAGGTGTATGATTGAATTACAAAACATAATTCACTTCTGTTCTGTTTATGGTATATTTCATTCATTGAAAAATGTAAGTGTAAGCTAGGTTAACCAATAAATTCCCTTTTCATCAGTGAAAATAATATTTCATAGTAGTTATGAATCAATGAAGTGGTTTTGGTTATGAGTAATGTGTGACTGTAATTTCATCTCTTGACTTATTTTTCAGATATTTCATTCGTGACTTCTATTTTGATCTTTTATTAGCATATTGCTTGTTATAATAACAAGTCAAACCACAATAAGACAACAATAAAAGAAGATACCAAGTTTATTTCAATATTGATCAAATATTCTCTGCACCTGAAATAATTCCTAATATCAAAAAATAATTTATGTTAACTTTGAACAATTTAAAATGAATGTTGATGTTCTTATTGTTTATTTTCTGACAATTTTTATTTTCTTATTGCACTCAGTTAGTTCTTAATAATATGCATGTTGAGTACATGATAACTCTCACAGTGTATTCTATATTTATTTTCACTTGAAGGGTATTTGAATATGTTTAACTGAAAGTTGTATTATTTGAAGATAAAGTTAAAAACAATATTACTCTTATTTTACAACATTTCAAAATAATGTCTTTGGTACTTTCAGAATATATTTTATTTGACTTTTGAACAAAAAAACTAGCTAGTCTTTGTAAAATACATCTTGATTTTGTCATAATCTTAATATGTCTGAAACTAATGTATTAAATGTTCAGATTATGACACCTCATTATACTCAGTGAAAAAAGTTAGGGTCAACCTCTATTTTTAAATTGAATAACAAGTTCTTCATAAAATAAGCCAAATGATATTCAATCATATTTGACTTTGTCAACTAATTTTTAATGCAGTTAAAGATTGTTCTACATTCGGAACTTATTGTTGATCTTCTTCACCTCACCAGGCATTCCGAATGCGGACCTCCAAGTTCCGCCATGTGTACGGGAAGCCATTCCGGAAGGAGTTGTGCTTAGAGAATATTCGTCTCACCAAAAATGCTCATGATGGAAACTTTTGTGCCGTCAACCCAAAATTCATCGCCGTGGCAACAGAAAGTAGTGGGGGCGGATCTTTCCTGGTTTTACCAATTACAACGGTAAGTTTGGCGAGTCTCTTGAACAATTTATTCATGTCATTGCAAATTGTATCAGTGTCAAGATAACAAATATTCCAGTTATGGACAATTTTAATTATATGCATTGTACAACGAGCACAGTGAAAGTGGCTGACTGCCAATCAGACGTATGGAATATGTCATTGATCTTGCTACTGGCAGTATAAATTGGTCCTTCAGATTCCTCAATATATTTTGCAGATTAAGTCATAAATTGGTTATAAATTATTTGTACTGTATTCAAGATTTTGAATACATATTATGTTGTAATTTTGTGTTTCAAATTTTCATTTTCATTTTCTATCATGAAATCTAAGAATACATGGCTAATTGTATGAAGGTAAAAATTAAAATAAAAAGTAATATTCACTGCCAATGATACAACTTTGTCCATCAACACTTCTGAAAAAAAATTTGAATCCCCATGGGCACTTTGAGATGTGAAGAGCCAATGCCAAATTTGTATTGTTTATTGTAGAATTGCTTCAACCATGATCGAAGGTCCTGCCCATTCTTAAGTCTGCAACAAATTCTTTTTTGAGTGATGTCACAAAAATGTGATGTTAAAAATAAGATAAAAAGTCGAAAGCAAATTCCTCATATTCATTTCAGGGTGGGAGAGTGGACATCAACGCTCCTAAAATCAGCGGCCATTCCGGAGCTGTGCTGGACCTCAAGTGGAACCCGTTTGACAACAACATCATCGCGTCGGGAGCAGACGATGCTACAGTAGGTGTTTTCCTTATCGAACACTTCGTTTCCTGCCAACTAGTTTTGTGAAGGAGGGAAGATTTTAATTTGTATTTTTATGTATTTTTCGTCTCAATCTTTACCTGAAAGATTGAGCTTAAAGGCTTAGTAAATTACTCAATTTTCAAGGAATGTATTGATTCAAATGACCATCGCATCTTTAGCTAGAACAATAACAGTGTCATTTTACTGGTTTATTTTAGGAATGATAACACCTATCAAACCTTCGAAGGGATGTATATGAGAAGACACTTCATCTGTATGTCCAGAAAATCTTGTTGTCAATATAATAAAACATAAAATCCAAAGCTAGACTTCCATATGAACATAAGAATGTATATAGACTGTTACATGTGCTGTAGTTACAAGAGAAGGGGGTGTGTGTTATATTTTCATGTGAGTATATTTTCATGTGAGTATATTTTCATGTGAGTAAATTGTATATATGTGCTGTAGTTACAAGGGAAGGGTGTGCCTGTTATATTTTAATGTGAGTATATTTCCCCCCAGGTGAAGGTATGGCGTGTGCCCCCTGACGGTCTCGCAACTAACCTGACAGAATGGCAGGTCGATCTGCACGGACATCTGCGCCGCGTCACGTACATCGACTGGCACCCAACAGCATCTAACATTGTCCTTTCTGCCGGGTTTGACTTTAAGGTGAGTTCTCTAGAGAAGTAAATCAAGTTAGCCTCAGAAGAGGGTGTAAGAAATCTTTGGTGGTGTCCGTGTTTGTTGCGACAGAGTTACCTTCCTTCATTTTAAAGCTGAAAGGGTGGCCTGTTGATATTTCAAAAGTATGTTGATCACAAATGCTCAACTTGCTGTGTTTCAGTGTTTTATATGGAATGTTGAGATGGCAGAACCGGTGAATGTGTTCAACTGTCACACAGACACGATATTCTCCATCAGTTGGTCCAGGGAGGGGTCCATGTTTGCAACCACCAGCAAGGATAAGAAGATCCGTGTCATAGATCCACGATCCACAGACATTGTTGCCGTGAGTAGTTATAATAATTATTGAGATGGAAATAGATAATTTCACCCAAATGTCTTGAAGATTTATCCAACTATGACGATATTTTGTAGTATCAAGAATCCTGATACTTAATCTGATCATATATGTATCATTGACTTTTAGGATTGTTTATTTTGCCAAACAATAAAAAATTCCCTGATAATAGTGTATTGTGACTGTTCATTGTGAAATCATATTTAAATCAGAAATGAGGCTTACCAAAGATATATTCTTGATAAGATTTTCTGTTTTCTTGCACATCTTATAATTCTTAATCTTGGCTACAATGCCTCCATCATTTACACACCTTGGTTGGGGTATGTGAGCTCTGCTCACTTTTCTCTTGTTCTGTTGCTAGGAGACGGAGGGTCACGTGGGCAACAAGACGTCTAAAGTTGCATTTCTTGAGGACCACAGGTTGCTGACGACTGGCTTCTCTCGGAGATGTGATCGGCAGCTGGCTATCTGGGACATTGTGAGTCCAATACAACATAAAGCTAATGTTGAAAGAAAATTCCTGAACATCCATTCTTAGTTCTGTTCATGAAGAATTTCTCTATTTCAACTTTTAACAAGAGATCTATCATTTCTTGACGAATGCCATGTGTATGTCAAAAAATGAGGTAAAATGTTAATATTTTTATTACCCATATGGTTAATCATAAGTGGTGACATATTTTCAATATGAGCACATGTGCACATATCACTTTTGCCTGGCAACGATTGTTTCAGCGCGAGTGACCGAATCTAGTCATCTGTGACGTCATAAAACCATTGTTCATGACGTCACTGTAGCGCGCTGGCCGTCGCAAGGGAAGGAGGCCATTTTCTGAATATATCCATGCGTTTGAAATGAAATAGAATTGGTAATAAAGAAATTATTACCCGAGGAAGTGTGTCCTATGACTTTTACAAACTCATGCAAATTGGTGTGAAACCCTCGCTTTTGCTCGGGTAATACAAATATACATTTTGTAAAAGTCATATGACACACTTCCTCGGTATCGATGTCTATTTATCAAACAGGACATCATTTAATATTCTCCATATCCTCCAATTGTTTCATTCAATCTTTGCCAGAGGAACATGAAGGAGTGCCAGAAGATGGACCAGATCGACTGTTCCAGCGGAGTGATACAACCGTACTACGACCCCGACATCAGGGTCGCATTCTTGGCAGGAAAGGTAGGGACTATTTTCTCTATCTATTTTCTATGCTAAAGAGGTGTATTGTTCTGACTTTGATTTGAGGTTTGTAGGAACCTCTTACAGGCTTTTGTTCTTGGTGAGGAATTCAGAACTACTTTATCACTCAATTTTTGTTTAACGTTCATGATGATGTCTTATAATGACTCTTCTTGCCATTTAAAGTAAAATTTTCTGTTCAGAGCTTCAAATAGCGTTTAAAGAGATGGTTCTTAGAATTACTGTTCCTAAAATGTATTCCTTTTTAATCCTTTGTCAGGGTTTTGTATAAATTTTTTATTTTTTTTTACATTTTCCCCATGTTTTAGGGAGACGGCAATATCCGATATTACGAGATCACAGATGACGGGAACTACTTTCACTACCTGAATGAATACATGTCAAATAGTCCCCAGAGAGGACTTGGTGAGTACAATCATAGTGAATACCATTTGGAGTTATCTCCCTTTAGCTGGGCTATGCTTGATTCATAACTCATTGCACCATTGGGAAACTGGTAAATGACGATATTGATACCTGTATATGCTGGTTTGAAATGACACTCATGCCAATCTTGCTTCCATTATCGGAGACTTTAGGGATTTGTGAAAGGGGGCCAGGGTCGAACAAAACACTAAGGTAACTTTATATCACTTAGGGAGCCTTAGTGCAATGTTAAAGAGTGGCACTAAGGTTAACTTTGGTGTTAAGTTGTTTTGTGCAACAAGACCCAGGTGTCTTCACTTAATTATTCTAATGGTTCCTTCCATTCAACAATGATGCTATCTGTCTGTCTTGTAATCACAAGACTTGTTGATGATTTGTCCGTGTTTCAGGTCGCATGCCCAAGCTAGGGTGTGATGTGAGCAAGTGCGAGATCGTCCGCTTCTACAAGATCCACGGCTCCAAGAATCTGGTGGAACCCATTTCCATGATCGTTCCAAGAAAGGTCTATAAACGTTGTTGATTCCTTTAATGATTATCCAGTTAATGTCATCTTGATTCCTTTAATGATTATGCAGTTAATGTCATCTATCTACAGAATAGGTGATATATGCCTGCAAGTTATGCATACTCATGTTTACTACCCACATGGTGAAACATAAGTAGTGACATATGTTTCATATGTGCGCCATTGTCGCATCAGAGTTGCCATATTGCTTTACATTGACATCATTTAACAATTCTTTGTAACCTCATTGAGAAGAGTCTATGAAAGGAAACAGGCAGTTTTGTGGATGTTTTCCTGCGATTCAAATGGAATTGAAACAGTAATGAAGAATTTATCACTCGCTATGTTCCATATGACTTTGCAAAATTAAAAAAAAAAAATGTATAACCCTCACTTTTGCTCAAGTCCTAAAAAAATTCACACTCTTTTTCAATTATAATCTTATAATATTTTTTTTCAGTTAGAATACTTGCGAAACTGTCATTCTCCATTTATTGCATGATACAATCTCTTTTTTTCATTTCAACATTAATTGATTTGTTCCACTCTACACTGACAGTCGGAGCAGTTTCAAGAGGACATATTCCCTCCAACGGCGGGCTCCATTCCGTCTCTCACTGCCGATGAATGGGTCAGCGGACAGAACAGGGAACCAATCCTAGTTTCTCTTCAGGTAACCATGACAACAGCAGCCATCTTGTAGATTCACATTTTGTTGCGCGGTGCATCATACCATTTCCTGACTATTTGGATGACAAAATGTTTTTGATTTTTCTGATCTTATTTTTATCTGATTGCTTGATTTTAACTTTCAAAAATAATTTTAAAATTCTGCAACTTAATTTTGAATAATTGCATGCTCTGTAACATCAAAACAAGTAAGCAATCTGTCCCATCATAAAAATATAAATCTATTTTGGATCTTTTATATCATAAAAAAAAAGAATATTTTGAAAAAAAAAGAGGCAATAAAGGTCTGAAAGTCTTAGAGAGGATTTGTCATTCATGAAATCAGAAATGATCGCACATTCCACAGTTTGTTGTTGTGTATAGATGTGCATAGGTGTTTCTTTGTTGTATGTCCAATGTAAGTAAAACCTTCAAGAGAAACAGTATTTTGTGAGTAAATACCTGTGATCTCTTGTATATTTGCTTTTGTAAAAAATCACTTTATTATAAGGTTAAAGGTTAGAATGCATAATGCAAAAGGAATTTTTCTTTCAATTATGTTTTTTACAATTTGTTTTAATAAATTTGCTTTATTGAAAAATTTTACTGTTATGGATTATTTAACAATTGATTACTTCGAAGAAGCAATTATGATTTGATAACATTTTCACTTTGTTACATAATTATTCATTGAATATTTTCCTTATATAATTTTTTCTCAACGTATGCTTTTATTCCTTTTAGTCGTTAGATGTTCATTTTTGGAATGTTTTATGTAATCCCTCAATAATCCAATAATGGCTATTGTTAAATAGAAAATAGATTCTGGGTTTACAGTAATTAAAAATTTGGAGGACAAAACAACACTATCTGAACAGATTTATCTCCCCTGATATCTCGATTAACAGCAGTCATTATAAACTTATTTGTGCAAGAAATCTTTTAAAATTTTATTGAACACCTCAACCAAAATGATGTCAAATTCTCCTATGATACCTATAAGAATTATGCTGAAAAAGATGTGAAATCAGAAAATACTCTTTTGATAAACAGGGCCTAGATTTTCAAAGCTCTCTTAGCACTCAGATAGTTGTAAGTACCATATATTAACATTGGCTTATGACTATCTTAGCACTAAGAGAGCATCGAAAATCTAGGCCCAGTCCTTTAGAGGAATTATGAGTTTTTGTAAACTGCCCTTTGAATAAAGAAGTAGTAACTTCCTAAAAACTATATTTATATGCATGGTGCATGTGTTTGATTTCATAGAATTATTTGTTATAAGCCAGTGTCAAATTCTCTCACTGTTTCTAGTAAAATGTATAGTCTTGATAAAGGTTCTTTAAACAAAAAATGTTTCTCTATTCTATCAATTGGTTATTTCCATGTCCCAAGCTTATCTCCCTTTCGCCAAGGTGAAATCAGTTTATAGTATTGGCTAAGTATGTCCTTAGCAGTAAGGGTATTTGCGCAAATTAGCCCAAAAGCTTGAGATATTCATTATTTCAGGTGTTATGTATCGAAGGAAATGCGTTCTATTTTTCTATGAAATTTTTTTAATGGACATAATTTTCTGGATCAAAGCCAAAATTTATTTGATAAAGTTAATAAATAATTTTTAATATAAAAAAATCACAACAGCACTTGAATGATGTCAAAATGTACTTATATTGTGTGTAGATAATAAACTGTCCAACTCATTACATTATTCGATGTCCAATTTCAACATGTCTTCTTCTTTACATATGTATGAAAGACATGAATATATACATGAAAGTTTCTTGATTGCTTCGTGAATTTATGAGTGACACAATAAACTAAATAATGGCTTCCTATGTACTTTATCAATGCTTAAATTTCATAATCCTCAAATCAAACATTACCATCATTCGGCATCTGGTATTTGAACTAAAAAAATGTTAAAATTTTGTGAGTGATAAACTTCTCCCCGCTGTAGGCAGCAAATCATGACAGACAGACTGTGACATATTGACACGTTAATTGCAAAATAATTGTCTAATTGGAGAACCTAATAAGACTTATCTTATAGATGTTTTCTTTATTTTGGAAAATTATTGCCTAAACCTTACCCATACATTTGCATCTGAAAAATTATAAAATCAACCTAAACGATTATAGCAGACCAAACTCTAGATCTCCTATTTATGTTTTTATTTTACTCTCTGTTTTTTCTTGGATTTTTCTTTTGTAGAAAAAAAGGCATCATTCTTATTTTTTTAAAGATATTGTTTGTTTGCAAGCATGAATTATTATAGAATAGATGTTGTTTTGTTAGATGCTGTAGTTGTGCCTGTCTGGTAGAAGCCATTTTGTTTGGTGAAGGATGAGCCTTAGCTTCTTGTTTAGTTTTATCAATTCATTTGTCATAATCATTCCTTCATTTTCAGTCCATTTCTTTTCAGCTTATATTTCTTACTTATATCCACTTTTTATAAAACATGACTGATTTTCTGGGTTCTGTTACACAAAACTGTACGGTCATCTTAAATCGATAAGGTAGCCTTAGTGATATGTTAAAGGATCGCACTAAGGTTAACCTTAGTGTTCAGTTGCTATGAGCAACGGCCCCATGATCTGCAGAAAATATCAGTAAAATATTTGCTATCCTCGTCTCAAAAGTTATCTCCCTTTGGTGCTTTTTGTTAGAATTCCTAATGGTCATATCCTCCTCTTGGTTTTTGATGAAGGTTAAAACTCTTTTTGGCATTTTAAATAATAACAGGGAATTTTTTTTATTTATCTCTCATAGAAATACATGATCAGTTTAGTACCCAAGTTATATAGGGATGTTTTAGGTATTGACGGACAATATCAAATCACCTACACCAAAAACACTTTCATTTGTTATTATCACTTCATCACCATCTTTTTTTCTGTTTCGCTTTGTCTGTATGTCTGTCTGTCTGCCCGTCTGTCTTATTTCTGCGTTTCTTCGATTGTCAGGACGGTGGAGTTACAAATACCCCCAAAGTTACAACGTCTAGGCCCGTACAGCGTCAGGTAATTGCTTATACACATTTGGGGCAAGGTAGCACTTTCTGCATGTCCAGAGTTGGGGCAAATGAAAAGAAATTCGAAGGTTAAGTATTATCAGCAAGGCTTGAGGAATTGCAAAGCCAGCTAAAATTTTGATTAAATGAATATAAAGGGTTTTTTTTTTTAAATTTTACACTTTAATCATAAAATTATTTAATCTACTGATTGTTGATAGAATCAAGCCTTTGAATAAAGAGATTTCCATGTCATTATTTCCCAACACTTCAATCAAATGATAATTAAGTGTCAAGATTTATACATTGTGTTATTAAAAGGAGTTTAACATCTTAAGTAAGGGGAGGGGAGAGAACTCCAAATAGATTGCCCGACACTTCAATCAAATGATAAGATTTATACATTGTGTTAGTATGAGGAGTTGCACAACATTTTAAGTAAGGGGAGAGAACTCCATGTAGATTGTATCAGTATGACCTTTGACCTGAGACCTCAAACATCATGAATTTATACAAAATGATAAGTATTAGATTTTGTTTATTTTCAGAACACGTTCACTTACGTCACTGTTGATGTTGTTTGTTTATGTGTTTATAAATTGAAATAATCTGCAAGTTAAATCTTCGAAATGTGACTGTGGTACAGTCATAACCTCTCTGATAATATCAATGCTTGATAAATGTATTATAAGCAATATGGTCTATGGTTTCAAATATCGTTCTATATCCTAACATATAACTGTCTTAATAATCATATTTCATATCATTTATCTCTTACGGGAAAATGCATGCTTCTAGTTTGAAGATTTATCAAATGGTATCTTGGTACATCATTCAGAATTTCTCAATCCGTAGATTGCATTAAAGGTATATGAAATACCTAAAGCTTGTAGCACTTTGTTAACTTCAAAAGGATTTAATAAAAGATGCAGTTGATGTAGACAAATTTTAAAACATAACTGTAATGTTTAAAATCCAAATTTAATTTCAAATTGAGTATTTTTAACATCCTATAAGAAAAAATATGAAACTATTTTAAAACAAGATTATATTTTCAATTATTGTGAAGATACATATTCTCTTTATTGTCTGTTTATTCTGAATTTGATATTTGCTTGTAGCGTAATTTTGAAAGATAAAGATCAGAACTAAAAACAAGTGTAAAATAATTTTTTTCTTTGTTTCAGGATGGTGCTCTTCAGACTAACCCGGTCATCACAACGTACACGGCTGTTTCACGACAGGGCCGAACCAATGTACCAATGAGAAGAGCCAACACAATCGCCTCGGCAACGGCGCCTAGCAACCCCCCGCCCCCTCAGGAACCGGCCTCTCTGAAGAACATTAAGAGACTTAGTATAAACGAGGACATCGTCACCATAGAGTAAGATCCATCTTCCCATGCAAGACACAAGTTGCTCCTGCCCAAATGACTGGCTAATTCAAGCCTTCCTGCATTTACACAACTTTCATGTGCTTGCCGTCCAGGCTCCTGTGATGGATCTCAAATGTGAAATCTTATGAGAGTTGCATTATTTTGCCAAAGAGGGAGCTGCACTCCTACTGCAAAATTTGGTAGCAAGGTTTGAATTAGCCAGTGAATGAGACAGGTGCCATTTAAAGCCATGTGGTGGGAAATAAGTTATATCTGAAAGATCAAATAAAAATAAATTCAAATATAAGATGAGAATTGAATAAATCCTATGACAAATTTTTTTTTTCTTGTCAAGTGAGGTAGAAAGTAGATATCTTATACCCTAATGATTAACAATCTTTTCTAAGTTTCAAGATGGCTGATTGTTATTAATAGCAAAAGACATATTATATTGATGGGGATGCAAAGAGGTGCAGAAAAAATAAGCGTCTAGGCACTTATTAGAAGAAATACAGTACATAACAAATCAGAAATTACACATTTGAATTTACAAATGTTTGTGTATTATCAATATTTCGTTTGCGAAATGCCTTTGTATGTTGACTTGTGTAATCAGCTAGTTGATTTTATAATGCTGCTCTACTGGAAGATCACCTTACATATGTATTACTAATTTTCATGTGTTGATATCTCTTTGTATGCTGACTTTGTTCACAAAAAAAGTGAAATCAAAAAATCAAAAATTCCATACAAAAATCAGAAACTATGAGATACATTGTTTTCATGTGTCGATATGTTCTTGCACGCTGACTTTGTTCACAAGAAAAGTGAAATTAAAAAAATCAAAATGTTTTTAAAAAGTCAGAAATTACTAGATACATTGTTTTCCTTTGACAAATATCATCTCTGTCTACAAATTTTATTTTTCAGTGAACCTAGCCCTGGATTAAGTCAACGGCGAATGATGTTTGAACAGTCTCAAAACAACAATAACAACAACAACAACAAGGTCAACGATTCTTTCTCAGCCAATCAAAACTCACATTACGAGAAGAAAATATGGTCACCCATTACACCGCAGGGAAGCTCAACAACCAATGGGATTACAGGATCAGATTCCGAGGTAAGCTAATGATTTACACGTTACTTTTAAATTTTCATCATATTTTCATACTTTGTTTTCTGGTGGTAAGTCTTTTAATGCCTTTTAAGTAGATTTATTAATTTATCATTTTCATTATTTTTAGAGCTTTGTTCTTAAAATTTTAAATTTGTTAAAAGTATTTGAATATTTTTAATATAGGTCAGGAAATACTTACATTTCTAATCAAATGTTGTTGGTGTTGATGTTGCTGTGTTGTAATGACAATATTGTTAACACTCTGTGTCCGATTGATGATCCTTAACACTTCACTGCTGTGAAATCTGTAAAGTTCAGCAAGGTTGTGCTCAGACAATCACTAGACGGGTGACCCTTTCCATGGATGTAATAGGTAAACCAGTTAATTTTTTGTGCAACATTACTGCTCATTTCAACTAATAAAAAGTCAAATTTGAAGAAAAGAAATCTTTATCTAGCGGTAAGAGAGAACCTGGGTTTAGCTAAAAAGTAACAGATTAGCAAAGTATTTTTTTTTAAATATCTCAAACACAAGAAATGGATACCTTATTTTACACGTAAACATTTCTAGCAGCTTATAAGCATCAATGGGTAAGATATTCAATTTATCCTACACTGGCTTCCAGTAATTGGTTTGAAATAGAAAATTACAACTGCTTGGGTTGAGAATGAAATTTTCACAAGCGGAATGATATTAGGTGTGCCGTGAGTTTGCATGTATTAATTTTACCCCAGAAAGTTTATGATAAACTCACAGGTATAAAAGTTGCAATAATCAGAGATGAAATCTAATTGGTAAAGAGTTAAAATCTCAGGCAACTCACTCCGCCTTCAGTTGACGGAGGGTTAACATCATCTGTGCTATTTTCAACAATCTGGAGGCATGAGGATTTCGAGACTTTAATACAAACTGTATATGTAGTTTGTCTGAGTATGAAATATGGCTCTAAGCATATTTTGTCAATTTTGATGATAAAAATAAAAATAAGCACAGAACTTTTCTAGACTGGAACCATGATTATGGGTGTTTCATCTGGTTTTATTTTATACACCGGTGTGTGCATTCATTATTTGATTTACATAAAAATGTATCTTATATTGTTATCCTATTTTGATATCCTTATAGCATCACTACTTAAATACTATCAAATCAAATCAGAAATTTTTAAACAAAAGAAATACAAGTCTTACTCGAAGATGATTTTGAAACTTTCATGATTAGTTAGATCAGGCAATTAATTAAGGGGTTAGGGTTTGGCACAAAGCTTTTACTTTAAGAATTAAGATAAATACTATGGGGTGGTATCGGGTAGAATTTTAGAGGAAGTAAGTAAAAGAAAGAGATTATGAACAGAATACCAATACATATGCCTGAAACTTCATTTGAGCTCAACAGGCGTAGGCACTAAGTTAAAACTTTTATTTGGTAGAATGTGAACTCATCGTTGAGCATGGCTGTGTGGTGATGTCCCTGCTTGGTTGTCGTGTGCATATACATGTGTTGTTCAGGTTCAAACTGAAAGGAGAAAAATACAATCAATCTCATTAAAATCATTTCAAAACTAAAAACTTTCACTTCCCGGGTTATGATCTGAGAAGGCTTTACATAGCAGAGGTCATGTCTATGACCTTTCGCTGTAGCCAATCAGCAATAAGGCTAGGAAAAATGTCATGACTATCAGGCACATCCTTCCAATCAAATATCATTTGTTCTAGTTCTTTGTATGAGCTCAGTATGTTCCAGCCAATGGTTGGTTTAAAGTAATAGCTACAAACTACCTTAAAAGTAAACACTACATTGAAAATTGTCTTTACAAATCAAATCTCTGGATTCATCAATCTTAACTTCTAAATATTATTATTTTAGAGAAGATAACCAAAAACAATAACAAATCTAACAGAAATGATTTTTGTTTATATATATATATTTATATATTAAATTTTTTTGGCCCCTTAGATTTCATGACATGCAATGAAAATTATCATAATAATAACATCAGATCATGTGGAATGCAATTGCATGTTCATCCATAACTGACCCCTTGAAATCCCTAATCCTTAATTGTTTTTGCTTAGATGATTATTTTTCTTTTATTCAGAAACATTTCTTGCATGCCCCTCCCTGTAGTCAATTAAATAACTTTTGTCAATCAATGACTATAAAGTGAGAGATAAATAATTTGATGTTGAAGACCGCATGGTTTCGTTCTACTAATACACTGAACGTATTGTAAGGTTTTTGTAAATTAATTGTTCCTCAGATAAAAGAATTTCAGTTCTAGTAATTTTCACTTAATTTCTCTCAGCAGCTGTTTCTTTCTGAATGCAAAATCTAAATGCTTTTGTGCTTGCCTCTGCTTTCTAGCACGAGCTCTTTCACTTCAAGCAAGAGTTACCTCCCTTCAAGCAAGACATAAAGCCGTTGAGTCAGGATAAGAGCCAATTCAAGCCAGCTGTTAGTCCATATAAACAGCAGTTGCCTCCCTTTCAGCCGGAGAATACTCCTTTCAAAAGAGAGTTACCTCCCTCCCCAAAAGATAAATCTCATTTCAAACAGGATTATAGTCCAATGAAGAAAGAATTACCTCCCTTTGAGCAAGACTTTCCTCCCTACCAACAAGAGTTACCTCCCTTCAAGCGAGAGTTACCTCCCTCTCCAAAGGATAGGTCCCATTTCCAACAGCCCTTCAGAAATGATATACCATCTTATAGTCAAGAAAGGTCATCCTATAATCAAGATACATACCCTTATAAGCGGGACCCGTCACCTGTCAAACAAGATACTTCTCTTTTTAAACCGTCCTCTCCAAAAGATAGATCCAATTTTAAGCAGGATTTCAGTCCTATCAGGAGAGAATCACCGCCCTTCCAACAAGACTTCAAGCGGGAGTTACCCCCCTCTCCTAAAGATAGAACCCATTTTCAAAATCCTTTCAGACAAGATATTCCCTCCTACCAAAAGGATATGCCCTCCTACAATCAGGGTATGCCATCCTATGGGCAGGACGTAGCACCTTACAAACAAGATTTCTCTGCATTTAAACCCCCTTCTCCAAAAGATAAGTCTTCATTCAAGCCCTTCCAGCCACCAACTCCTCAACACAGACCCCCTTCTCCTAAAGATAGGTCCCATTTCAAGCAGGAGTCAAGTCATTACAGAAAAGAGTCTCCAATCTTCCAACAAGAGTTACCTCCCTTTAAGAGAGACCTGCCACCATCTCCTAAAGACAGATCTCACTTTAAGCAGGATGTAAATCAGTATAGAAAAGGGTCACCCACGTTCCAACAAGATTATACCAGGGACCTGCCTCCCGTCAAAAGAGACATGCCGCCTTCTCCCAAAGAAAGATCTCACTTTAGACAAGATGTAAGTCAATTTAGGACAGAGGCACCACAACAGAACGCACCAACATACTCACAGAATGTATCTTACAAACAGGATGTAGCCCCATATAAACAGGATTTATCCCCCTTTAAACAGGACTTGCCCTCCTTCAAACAGGACTTTTCACCTTACAAACAGGACACGTCCTTCAATCAAGAGTTACCTCCCTTGAAGCCAAATGACTTTGGAGGACCAGAGTCCTCTTCCCGTAGGCCCAATGACAGTTGTGAGTCAGATCTGGTAGAATGGCGGACCAACGCAGCGTATCAACGGAGGAACCGTCCTATATCGTCCAGTTCCGCCCCCGGAGACCCCTCGTCTTACAACAGCCTTGCTAAACTAGTCATAGGAGAGCCCACTTCTCCCTCGCAAAGCAACGTAAGTGGACTCTGCTACCAACTAAGGGAATATATTCACATCCTGGACATTATACTCGGGATTATAATCCCTAACATGCATCCCGTTTGCTGCTTCATCTAACAGACCGTGTGTCCATATATTGAACCCCCTAGAACACATCTTAACCCTGGCTGTATATCTTAAATACTCATAAATACCTGATAATCAAACAACACCTTGTATGCTCATTGAATTCCTCTTGCCCCTTACAACCCCAGACACTAATTGGAAACACTTATTCTTTTTTTGGAACTCCTTGTACATAGCTTTCAAAGTTGGAAACATCCAATTTCTTATACTTCATTAAAAAACTTCATGAAATTTAATAAAATTCCTAATACCATGTTATCCTCTGATTTCCAAATCATTAACTGATTTCAGTTGTATATCTTTTGTCAACCCCGGTTTGTCTTTTAAGACCCCACTTACTCATCTACAACTCCAAATATTTTCCAAACACCTAAAATCATTTGAAACCACTAACACTCATAAGAAACCAACAACACTTATCAGAAACCACTAATATTCATATGAAACCCCTAACACTCATATATGAAACCACTAATATAAGTATGAAACCACTAGCACTCATATGAAACCACTAATATTCATATGAAACCCCTAACATTCATCTGAAACCACTAATATTCATATGAAACCACTAACACTCATTTGAAACCACTAATATTCATCTGATATTGCTAATTCTTATCTGAAACCACTAACACTCATATGAAACGACTAGTAACTCATCTGAATTGACTGATATTCATCCAAACCTCTAACACTCATATGAAACCCATTACAATCCCCTGAAACCCTTAACACTCATATGAAACCCTTAATACTCCTCTGAAACCCCTGACACCCATCTAAAACTACTAACTCTCATCTGAAACCTCTTATACTCATCTGAAAAGACATAATTGACATTCTGATGTACGCATATTTATTTAATCCCAGTTACTCATTCAAAGCCCCAAATACTCATGTCAAATCACACATACTTCTCAGAACAATCTCTATGAATCCCTAATCACAAAACATTGAATCCCGGTTAAGGTTAATCATACTTATTGGCAACCCCTCATACTCATTTTACATCATAAAAATCCTCTCTCACCTTAGATGATGTTTGGTGGTTTCAGTCGGGAATTCGCATTTGAAAATCTCATCAATATTTTAGATCCCATTTACTCGTTAAAACTCTTATTATTGGATTAATTATGGTATAATAATTGATAGATAATATTTGATAATTAACAGCATGATTGTAGGAGGAGCAAGGAAACATATACCTGATGACATATATAAACTTATTAACATAAAGTGGTAAAATTGGAAAAATTATGGGAGCTTTGTCTGTTATTAACTCATGTTAGCTTGGGTGAAAGATGGAATAATTTTATTATTTATCTTTCATAATGCAGCAGGCAATGATATCATAAAAATGATATCATAACAGTTACTTTCTGTATTAACTGCTGGAACTCTCGTTCACAAAGTCCTAAGGTTAGAAGTGAGTCTCAAAGGTAAACAAATAATGGTAGTTAGTATTTACTTAAGTATAAGGTAGCTGTTTTGTGAAAAGTAGTCAAAAATACTTTAATTTTGGCTATGTTTTGTTTATTACATCACACCAAGCAATTACTTCCTTGATAGAAATGATGATGTTAATGATATTCAATCTAGCCTAGGGAAAAGATAATAGTGCATGCTCTGTTGAAAGTGTAGCATTATTTATGATGCACAGTATATAAACTAACTCATATACATGTATATATTTTTAACATGGCTACATTTATATCTACTCAATAAGGTTTGATTAGTCTTTTCTTTCAGCTCTTTATTAGAAAGTAATCATTGACATAGTTTGTTGATTAAACTAATTGAATGAAATTTCAAACTAAAATGATTTAAAGGTTAAATGGCGATTATGATTAAAATCTGCATTGTCATTGTACAAAGACCAAATTGTTTAATGATTTACCCTATTACATGGGATTATTCTTTGAAATAATTTCGACCTTTTTTGATGATCCTTATACAGATTTTACAATAATGCCATTTCGCCAGTTAACTATTCACTTGAACTGTATTGAAAAGTAGCATGTAACTGTTGTTCAAAGGCAAAAATGTGAAGTTTAAAAGTATTATCACGAATTTTTATACCCCTATCCGAAGGTCATAATTTGTCTGACTGATTAGGGAGAGATTAAGGATTATTTACAAATTTTGCACATGTCTTCCACCCTATTAGCAAGTTTGCAGTGGTTAATTTCAAGCAAATTGGTAAACATCCTGCTACATCAGCGTAATTGCCTCCGCCAAGCTCCATCATATACCCTGATATCCTTCGGCCTAAAACGCTCGTATTGCTAAATATAGCAAGCCAATGAAATGACTCGCATTCAGCATTAGCAGCACCACCAGGATGAGAATTCAAACAAACGTCAATGTAGGCTATAAATAGCCATGAGTAACCAGCGTTAAGCAATATGACCGTTTTAGGCAGCAGGATATCAGGGTATATGATGGAGCAAGGCGGAGACAAATACACTGATGTAGCAAGATGATTGGTAAATGTTTTTAAAGATTTCTACGTTTGCACTTTCTTAAGGTCAGAATTTGTCTGACCAAGAGTTTAAATTGTATGTTATTTGTGATCTTTTGATTTATTTGTTATTTGTTGTCAATTTCAATGTTTGAAATGTGTATTGAATAAAAATTTAAACTGATCCATCGGCAGATAAGGAATCTAAAAGTAGTTGTTATGGTAAATGAAAATTATGTGAAGTCTCCAGTATTTCAGTTTGTGAGGGATACAGGTTTGGGGGTATAAGTGAGCAATGCTCACTTTTTTCCTTCTTTTAGATTTATTTTCAACAATTTTTAAATTTGAATTGCCCTTTTTAAATAAGCTATGTCTTAAAAACAATAATTCAATTTCATGAACACGGAAATAACTTTCAGTTTTCCCTTTTAAAAAAGTTTATGTATTGCAACAAAAAGAACAGTAATCTTTTTTTAGGAGATCCTATGTAAATAAATAAATGTTCAATAAAAAGTTCAAAGGTCAGTTTGTAGTTCTTCAAAATAACAATCTTCGACCGACTAGTTGCACTTCACATTTCTGCCTCTTCATATATTTGTTGTTCTCTTCTCACTCATCTCTTCTGTCGCTTGCTTGAGTCTGTCACCATCGCAACGATCGCTCTCCATTTCTCTCGCTTGTAGAAAATCCACGTGAGAAAAGTGTGGCACATGCAACCCTCTCCTTCCTCACCTAGTGTTCCCACAGACGACCGAAACGGTCATAGTCCACAGACAGACATCGAGGTAGGTAGCGTGCCACCCTCGTCTCTCATTGGTCACTTGGAAGAGACAGCACTTTTGATTGGATAAGAACTTTCTTGATAATCTAAATTGTGTCGTTTGTGTCTTTGTTATTTCTAAGTGTGAAAAAGGTTACGAAAGTTTTATTTCAGTGTTTATTATGGTAAAGAACCCATAGAACAGAGAAGAAGAAAAACTAACGTCACAAGTAAATCTTTTTTAAAATGATCAAGATAATTTATTGCACACGAAAAGCCAACAGAATGTGACTTTTAAAAAATAGATAATGTTGTGAATCTTTTCACACCCATATTTGCCAAGACAATTGTCCATGCCTGATTCATAGAGACAAAAGTTCTTATTTCTCAAAGTGTCAATAAATTTAATATGACAAAGTATAATGGATTTGTTCAGCTGTTTCCTATGACGAATTTTGTAAGAATTATTCTTCAAGTGATGTGGGCCACAATTTTATGTCGCAAACTCTTAAGAAGTACCAGGTTTGAATCCCATTTTAGGTAGTGTGGATCTGAATCTGGTTTTTATACCTTTAGAGTGACTAACTGTGAATCAAAATAAAACCCAGTCATTGTATACTCATTCTTTGAACAATATCTAACAGGCATGAATTTCATGAAATCGATCTGAGTTATTTCATCCATTAACAAAGGCATGCAGAGGAGTTTGTTTCAGTCCGTTGATTGTGATAATTATTTCTTCAGCTATGTTTAGCTCATCTGGCTCGATGGGTTTTTAGCCTGGCATGGCGTCCGGCGTCTGTCTGTCCATCCGTCTCCGTCTGACCGTAACCGTTTTTAACGCCTTCTCATGAACTGACAAGGGTTGAAACCTTGTGTACAGGGATCTTGGCCAATGGGGATTATGAATTGTAGATTTTGCGACTCTTTCGCTCCTTATGAGGGCATGGGGGCCATGACCTAAAAACCAATTTTCAACTGTTTCGAGAAAATATTTTTTCAACAAATATATTTTATAAAGTATAAAAAGTCTGATGAATTACAGGGCAAATGACTTTATTTTTTGTGTAAATATATACATACTAATGTATTAATTTTTCTTGGGTAACTTGAAAAAGGATTTTCCTCTGAACAAAATAGTGATGGAAGGTAACTTGATCCTTCTTCAAATATGTTTGGCAGGGTTCCAACTTGACCTGAATAAGAAACCAGAAACTTTTTAGATTTTCACTATTTTGACACCAGCAGGTGAAAGTTTGATTCTATATGGCTGTTTTTGGAAAGTTTTCCTTTGGTGACACCTTCATCTGAAACTTCAATTCTGAATATCCGATTTGATAATTTACCCAATATTGACACTGTTAGAATAATTTGAGTTTGTGTTGAATAGCAATGAATCCTGAAAATGTTACAAACACATTTACCATATAAATATTTATCTTATTATTGTATATATATAATTTATTTATTACCATGAGGGTTATTTATATAGGAGGGCTCCCTAATATCCAATTGATAACCAACTTGAACGTTTCCATACAAAGCCTGATGAGCTACATGGCTCAATTCTAAAAAATTTAAATTATATTGACCAATCAAACCCATTCTGAATTCATTATTATGTATTGACCAATGTACGTTCATATGTTGACCAATAAAATAACTGTTACATTTTTCAGCTGAAGAAGGCATACTTTCGACAACAAGAGGAGATTAGAAGTTTAAATGAACAACTGAAGGTGAAGGAGAAACGCATCCATCAGCTGGAGGACGAGCTCGAACGAATAAAAGGGAACGTGGCAGACCACAGCGAGAGCAACTGTTGAATTGTGGGCAAAAACTGAACTCATTAGAATTAGAAAACACTGAACTTCAACATCTGCTGCAACAAAACAGACTTCAAGCTGATGAATGATATCTTTTGCTTATGCTACCATAGCAGGCCAAGGGTTAAACTAACATATCCAACAAGTGTGAGCTTTAACCATCTCCAAGCAGCAGCCAGGTTAGGTTATAAGTCAACGAACATTTAAAGTTTGTTAAGTTGGCAATGGGTTAAAGAAGCAACATAAACACATGTACATGAAAGACTTGCTTAGTGTGTGGTGCACAAAGTGTTGCTTGAATGATTTAGTTGTCCAAGAGTTTTCTCCCTTTATTGTTGTTGCGATGGATGGATTTTCGTTTTGTGGAAAGCAAAGTTTCGAAGAAGTTCTGTCAAAGGTGTGATATATCTGAAACATGTTTCTTAGTTATTCTTGTATCACTTTGTGATCTGAAAATGTTTCAAAGATGTTAGTTGATCAATCCATGTGATGTGTAGAATTTCCTCGATCACAATATGATCTGAAATACGTTGAAAATGATCTGAATATGATCTATGCACTGCTTCAGAGATAGTTTATATGTCACAATCTATAATTATCATTTATGAATGTAGTCATGTTTTCCCTTTAGTAGCTAGCAATATGCCCTTGCTTTCAGGGGAGATAACTGATGTTTTAATCAGGTCGATTATAAATGTGATAATAACCGGTTGATTTTGTTGTATTTAGAGTGGTGACACTACTCAAAGGCCGTAATGGTTAAGAGTGTAGAGATGTATATTATACCTAGCAATAAATAAGCATAGCTTTGCAAGTTCAGAATATTCAACACAGAATTTTGGGACCAGAAACAGTTTTAAAATTGATTAAAAAAAGCTTAAGTAGTAATATGTTTCAAATTGAAGAATTAATACTATTAAAAAAATGAAAAATGTTTGGTAATTTTCTTGAAGTATTGTCATCTTGTTTTTTTACTTGAGAAAATGATATCAAGTAATTATTTAAGATTAATGCATGTTAGCTATATGTGTAACCATATAAACTATCGGGTGCAAAGCCTGGGATCCAGGTTTAGAAACAGTCATACACACGAGTGCCTAGAAATGAGAGAGCTGTCGGTGTGTCGTCTATAGATTGTTTAGAATGATATGTTACTCGGAAAGTTGAAGCTTTGTTGTGGAGAGATGTGGAAGATGTCAGTGAGAGTGACCTACATTGTATATACAAGTAAATACATATATATACGTCCACACGAAATCTTCTTTGTACACTCTTTATACCTAGGTGCCACGATGGTTAATAATTAGTTTTGAATGTTTCTCATTGGTTATCATACATACTTGACCTCATTGATTAAGAACCGACCAATTTATTTACTGGCATTATTTGTTAAGATACAGAAGTGGTTTATTTTGACGTCATTATCTATGATATCAGATCCAACCAAGGATATATATAGACCTACACAGTCCTTGACCCTACCTTAACCTCATACGTCTCCAGATCTGACTGCACACCTTGGTAAAGGTCGAATCTTGTGACCTTTTGTGTGACCTTTATCTTATATGAATTCAACCAATCAGACGCCCACGTATCTTGAACTGCAAGAGTCATCAACTCTTTTCAGAACTTATTAAATGAAATTAGCATGACTAATCTTAATTGATAATTCAAGTCTCTTTAATGGTCGACAAACTGATAATCATAGTTTTTAAAATTTTCACATATATATAGTTCATAGTTTAATATGAGTTCCTCATCTTCTAATAAGGGTTTATATTAACATGAAGATCGATTGAGATTGTGATCTATTTATTCTCACTCATATATACTTTTCAGAGTTACTCATGACTTTTATAATAAATAAACAATAAAAATTGCAAGTTTAAAACATGACTTGATGTTAAGGCGCTACCATATAAATGTTTCCATTTCTACGTGTTGAAATAAATTCTTTTCATTGTTATCGTTCATGCCATTTGCTTATGTTTATGTTTTACAAAATTTAGTCCTATAAGGAAATATAATATTTCTGTACAGAATATTTATCAATATTAACACCTGTACATAAACATGGCCTCAATAAATACCTAGTGCTCATTTTTACCTCTAAGGTCAAGAATGGACTCTTCTGTTCATTGTTCTGGATGAGTCCATTCTCCCAGCAAGGGTGTATTAGATATAATTTAAATATTTAGTTAAAACTTTGTATGAATATTGAAATCATGAAATTAATAACTAAGAATAAAATTTTATGAAATTATTTGCCTTTGCCTCTAGTGAAAATCTGTCTTCTGTGTGATATAATAGAGCTTTAACCAGTGTCTTTTCAATTTGTTGAATAGTTATTAACACAATGCATTCCCTCCTATCGAAACGTAATAAGGAAAAACTGGTGAGAAGTTGTCTCCCTTGCTCAGAGAATCTTCCCTTGTTTAGAGTTATCTCCCTTTCATTGAAAAAAAAATACCAACTAGGTACAGAAATTATGTCAATAAGCTATCGGCACTCATCATATACTTGCATGAATCAGAACTTTAGAATATTTTAATGAATTATATATTTACCTCTGCAAATAAATCTCTTACAGATTTAATTCAAATTTCCAATATTTGGTCACTGAGTTCATTTACACTGGCTAGAAAATGTTCCATTACGATTTAGTTAGATGCAATTCTCAATATGTAAAATGTATAATAAAAACTAGACTGACACATTTGTCTAATAACAGATTTAAATATTAGGTTATTAATTCATATTTATTCAAAAATGACTTCAATTTATTATAGTACTACCCATGGTAAGCTAGTTCCAACAAGAGTTTGCAGATTTCACCGCAATTCATAGCCACAATAGTGTTGCAGGCTTTCTCCCTGCAATAATACTAACAGCCGTGATATAGGTGAAATACTCTCGAAAGTGTTAAACCACAAATCGCCTCATCTGAATTTATTAAGTTCATGGACATATAGAATATTTTTTAAATTTGCAAACCATTTAATCCGTGCAACTTGAGATGCCATCACATAAAATTTCTATTACAGGGATCAGCTAACCAGGTACATGAAAAGCAGTTACTATTTATAATATAATTGATGTAACTTGAATAAGTTCTTCAAATTTTGATCAAATGTGTTGGGGTTTTGTCAAGTAAAATTGTAATTGTTTTCTTAGGATTTGAATAAGAGTTTCACAGAAAAGCAAGTTTCTTTGAAGTTTTTCCTGTTCACCAATAATATTGATTACTAGTAGTTTGATTTCTTTTTTCTATTTCATACACAACATAATAAATCAACAATGGCCAAGCTTTTGTCTCTAGTCTGTTTTGTAAGCATGTGAACATACAAACATGTTATTTGAACATTATTTGATTATCTGCTGATTAATGAAATAGAAATGTAATCACCATTTGTCATCACTTTAGTTGACACCCTTTTTAAAATGTATATTCAAGCTTCAAAGTAGTTCATTCTATATCAATGATGTATGTAAATCTAATATGACAATGTATTGAGTTTCAGAGCATCATTCCATTGTGTCTGTTGAATAGATTGTAAAATTCACTCATTTTGAAAATTTTGATTAACTTCTTCTTTTTTTTGTTTATGCAGCAAATCATGAATTCATATATATACACTTAAGTGATACTTGGTATATAATGTGATATATCCTATTTAGTATTTAGCAATATTAAGTTACGAGTGGTGCAAAACTTTCTAAAGTGTGTATATTGTATCATGAAACTGATACAGATTTTACCATAGACATCAACATTTATTTTGGTGATTAACAAGGGTAAAATTTATACTTAGATATTGAGACTACATTTCCTAATAATTCATAAGTTAATTAATTTATTTTCTCATTAAAATATCAATTTACAATCAGAATATGAAACTTTAAAGCTTTCGACTTTTATCATAGTTTTTAATTTACTGTAAGTGTTATCTTTTTTTTTAAAACTCCTCATTAAAGTTATGATTCCCTGTATCATTCCTCTTTATTTTCGGCCATTTTTTGACCAAAATCAAGATCTGGAAGCTCAAATATTTTCAGTTTTTACAGATTGTGTTCTTTTCAGCTTTTGTTTTACATATGTAACCGTCTCAGCTATTATCTTTAAAATATTTGTTTCTATTTTCACAAGTATACAACTCATACCAAAACATCAACTGTACTTATTACCAGCCCACCCCGTTTTTATAGCTATAGCAAATCCAGTCCCCTTCTAATCAGAATGGCATGTGCCAATGTATTGATGTGGCATGTTCCATTTTGGTATGTAGGGGTGTTTGTTAGTGTAGATAATATGATTTCCCTCGACTATGAAATAAACTCTGCTTAAAGCAATGCATGTCTTGTTATTTATCCATTTTTTGTAATGTTTCCATCGTTGAAAATGGTAATCATGTGTTCTTCAATCGAAAGTACGACAGCCAAAGAGGGTATTCGACTTGACACTGTGTGATGAACCAGACAGCTAACATTAGGGTATTGTCCCAAAAGACAGAAAGCTTAAACAACACTTTTCATGGTTGACTACACGGCTTATCGGCAATAAAGTTCGTGTCTACTGCACGTTTCGGTGAAAAATGTTTTGTCTTGGCAACTAATGAAATGTTTTTTATCAGGAAAGAAATAAAGGTTTCTATAAAAATAATATAATAATAATAGGGCTATTTATATATAGCGCACATATCCACACAGATTGCATGCTCAAGGCGCTCCCTGCATTATTAGGCTGAATAAAAAAAATTAAATGTTTCACGGGCACATTTTTTTCAAAAGTGACGAGGGAGGGAGGACTTTTTTTTTTTTTTTAAAGGAAAAAAAGTGACGAGGGAGGAACAGATTTTATTTTTTCTCTCAGCAGTGATTTTCACCGATACCAGGACGGCCATGCTGCTTGCAAACTCCGTACATCGATATAAATAGGCAGCTGCATAAAGCCCACTCAATGTAGAGAGCGTGTACGCGATGTTAGGAGTTTGCAAACGGAAGTACACTCGTTCTTACAGACACTAAATTATAGTGGACAAATGGATAATCGGGGTTTTTAGCGATAACGACGCGGAAAATTAAATAATTTTTTTTTTAAATGGCAATAAAAAATTTTGACGCGCACACATAAAAGTGACGCGCCGGAGCCCGAGAAACATTTCATTTTTTTTATTTAGCCTTACCCTGGTCTAACCCAAGCTGCCGATTAAGCGCTTAAAGGTCACCTCCAACAATCTACACCAGGTACCCAATTAGTACTGCTGGTAGCTAAGATACATAGCCCCGCTAGCAGCGGGGCTATGAATCACCTCCATAGACGACAGTGGAGGAAATCCTTTGTCGCACTTTCGCGCATCTGTTACGACTTTCGCGCACGAAAAAACTACATCAATGCTTTCTTTACACTTATATCTATATGTTCGCACCTTTTTTAAAATTAAAAAAATCAGAGATTAGTATTTATAAGCAGTCAAACAACTCAGTCGATCTCTCGCGATGGTCGCCGCCATTTTGAATCACATGACCAATGACACATCGGGGATTCCCTCCCCAAAATACTGGCGAGTTGTCAATGCTCTCCAGGTCAGTTCTATGTAATAGAAAACTGTATGTGACCTTTTACCGTTTCTGTAAATAGTAATATAGATTGTAAATTTTAAACATAATTGATCAGGTTGATAGGTTAACGAGATTTATATTAATAATCTTTTTATTTCACTCTCACACGAAAATGTAAATTCTTGTGTTCAGGGATCATTATATCAGGTTTGAATAAATTTCAAAAACCAACTCCCAATTAACCCAACACATAGCATTTAGAACTGCTAACTGTTCATAATGAAATTGCCTATGAATTTTAGAATTGTGATGCTTTCTCAAAATAAAAATTACAATTATTTTTTGGGAACGATGTCACTAATACTAAAGTTTTTGACAAATATAACATCATTCTTAATGCCTGGAAGCAGAAGGTAATAGCAAGACTTGAAAAAAATCTATCAGTCATTGTTAGCAAAGGAAGTCTGGCAAACAAGCTTTTTTTCTTTTTTTTATGATAAATAATATTTATATAAATGTTTTTGTCAAACATCACGACATTAATGAGTTGTTTAGTCATTCTTATTACAAATTTAAAGGAATTTTAAACCATCTTAAATTGCAGATATAATGGACAAGGTTAAACTATTATTTCTGTTTGAAGAAGTCAAAGTCAAGTATGATATGGAATTTGATTTAAAAGATGAACAATGCTCAAACAAGTACTCCATGGGCATTCTTGGCACTTGGTTTGGGAAGTTCCTGACATTTGTATTGTCACAAATTTTATTGGATATGGTAGATATTCCAAATAAATTATTATTCACTCTTGGCCTAGTAAAATATAGTTTTTACATGTTCTTAAGACAATTAAGATGAAGCTTTACACAAGCTCTTGCAATTGTTACCTCTTATATGTCTCATCAGCTTTGAGGAAATATAAAGAATATTGACATGATGTACAACAAATTGATCATTTTATAGAAATGAACAAATCTCTAGCATCTTGATTAAAGTTTATTTGAAGGTATATACCATTATAAAAATTAAAAGTATTAAAATATTTTTCATAAAAGCAAAAAGAATTTGTTCAGATATTTGAGATGGATTTGCTTGACACTAATATTAAACTTTACCATAACAATATTTGAGACAGTTTGATAAAAAAGAAAATCATATGAAAAACATTATTAGCTTGTGACATAATTCATAAATTTAATTGTGATACATATTCACGCTTGAATACTATTAAAATAAATATTAAGGTATTATACAAATGATAATATACATTATACAGTGATCTATTACAGAGCTGACTTGGAGAGCATTGCAAACTCACATGTTTTTCCTTAGAAATCGTGATTGGAATGAGCAGGGGTTGTCACTCAGTCAATTTCGGATTGAAATCTCGCCATATCACTGCGTTTATTGGCTGAGAATGTTTGCACCCATGAAAACTAAACTAAACAACCAGGGAAACAATTTGTAAACAAGCATCGGACTCATCGCACGTGGGTCACTATTTTGGGGAGGGAATCCCCGATGTGTCATAGGTCACGTGACTCAAAATGGCGGCGACCGATCGCGAGAGATCGACTGAGTTGTTTGACTGCTAATAAATACTTTTCTTCTTTTTTTTTTCATACAAAAAAGGTGCGAACTTTTAGGTATAAGTGTAAAGAAAGCGTTGATGTATTTTTTTCGTGCGCAAAAGTCGTAACAGATGCGCGAAAGTGCGACAAAGGATTTCCTCCACTGCCGTCTATAGGGGTGCGTCTTAGCTCTGATGTAGTGGAAACGACTAGAGAGAACGTAATCAAGCTAAGTTTACTCAGCTATACTGCTGGGTGAACAGCAGCACATTTTGAATAAAGTCCCTTGCTTATGGATACACCACAAGTTTCTCAACACGTGTCTCAGTGTGGGGCAGGGAATAACCCTTGAACTCTCAGTTAATACAGCAATGATCGGGTAACCCACCCATCCGGCGAGCCACGCCAGATGTTGCTGACCTTCACTGATAGCGGTCAACTGAGCTACGCACAGGACCACGTGCCACCACAATGCCAGACGATTCTATGACTTTGAATTCTTTCGATGCGAACTACCAACCAGTGAACATGTCACAAAACGTTCCATCATTGCATCATTGCCGGACGATTCAACATTCCCCGGACTGCACGAGCTGCACGTGCACATTGCTTGTTTCAATACAAAACATTTCAATCCGCACGAGAAGCACGTGAATTTCAGTGGTCGAACACTTAGGCAATTTATTTTCGTGATATGAATTTAGTAAAAGCAATGAATTCTTAAACAAACATGATTCCGTTAATCTAGGCAAATCCATTTCCTGAACTCGAATGAATAAATGTAAGCCGCAAGTATCCATAAATGTTTGAATTGCGTAAAAACCACCGCAATTAACTCTCATTAATCGGGGTATTTTTTTGCTTTGTATGTCTTTTACATGTGTTTTACTTATATTTTTATGTACATTTTAAAACAACTGTACAATCGTGTCTATTTTCTTTTTAGTCTGTATTAATATGTGGTCAATCAATGTAAAGAAAATTTGTGACACGTTAATAAAATATTTTTCTCTTCTCTCTCTTCTCTGTAAGGTGGTTTGACTTAAATGGCCGCATGAAGTTTTCACTTGAAATTTGACATGTAATTCAAGAGATTATCGAGATTATAATTAGCCTAGCGAGGAATTTATCAATAAAATTCAAGGGGACAGATAAACCGTAATTCCGAGTTTCGTGTTGGTTATCCTTTTTTCAGTCATATTGAAGAATATTTACGGTTCCTTTAGAAACTACCTTTTTGAAGGTACAATGGTTCCTATATTTAAGCTTTTCAATAAAAACACCAAATCTCTTTAAAATCAGCTTGCACTTTTTTTACTGTAAAATTGCTCCTGTTTTGTTATACGGTGCTGAAATCTGGGGTTTGAACCACCAAACGGTTTTTGAGGAGTGGTAAATTTGCATCTAATAAGGCTATTTTAGGTGAAGTTGGGAGGTTTACTACTACACAGGTTCGTGTTGTTAAATATTGGATTAAGTTAATAAGAATGACAAATCATCGTTATCCTCGATCCTAGGTTACAAAATCTTGAAAGAGATGGATGAAAGCGAAAATGTAGTTGGTCGTCTGATCTGAGAATGTTTTTATTTACGTGTGGTTTTTCTTATGTTTGGATAAACCAAGATGTTTGTATTTTTTCACAACGTCTGAAAGAGATAGCATTTCAAAATTGGCAAGCAAGTATAAATAATTCGGAATTCTTAAGATGTTATAGCAATGTAAAGTCTCTCTTAGAGCCAGAAGGTTAAATTCTCCATTTAAATGATGTATCATTGATTAGATCATTTTGTAAATTTAGAATCTCTTTACACAATCAGAGTGAATTATTATCGTAAATCAAAAGATAGTGATGTAAGAAACAAAATAAAATGTGTAGCATTGGTGCTCTAAAGGACGCATTTCATGTGTTGTTCGTTTGTGAAAAATATTCAGATTTTCGCGAAAAGTATATTTCATCAAATTAAAATATGTACCGACTTTCATCTACTAAATATGTAAAAATCATGAAAAATGTTGCCATATTTTTTAGAAACGCATTTAGGTTACGGGCAAATGCAAATGTAAATGTCGCGTGAAAACCTATTCGGTCTACTCTATTGTACTTTAGGCCATGAGGCCCTTATATAAATAAAATTCTGGTCTGTTCTGTTCTGTTCCAGCAATTCTTTTAGTGTTCATGTATTAATTAAGACAATCGTATATGAACGAAATAGTTACATATCAACCTTAAACGCACTAGTGCACACCAATATTTCGTTAACACAACGAATGCACAGATACTGCATATCTCTCGATATTATGCAAGATCCTCAGTCAAGTAATCTACCTCGTAAGTTATTTAACGAATATTTACGTATTCAGGTATGAAAGTTGATTTTTAAAGACCGGAAGTATTTAATGTTACGTTACAATAAATCCGCGTGAACTACGATATCGGAAATATTAAGATTTTGCTTATAACCAGAAAAGCGGAAACGGCAGCCGCTTTGGTCAATCTAATAGCAATGCTAATGCTGTGTTATTAAGTCGGTTTATTTACAACATTGGTTTCATAAAACATAATTCATTCTTTGGTCTCAGTTCAGAGTTTAGGTAAATTCAACAGCTGCACATAATAATAGTTCAGCCGCGTTCAACTGTCTATAAGATATCCGTTTTGTGCACAGCTAACCATAGATTTTTTGTATGTCCAAGCCGACAGCGGCTGTCAAAATATTTTCATTGTTGATTGCAGGTCAATTGTAAAGAATTTTAAGTATTTTATTGCATCGATAGAAAGGTTAAATGAATGCATAAGTCCTCGTAAACCTTAAAATAGCCAATTTAAACCGTAAAAGCGTGCACTAACGCCTTTTAGGTTTCACGTTATTCTATACTTCCTGTAACACAAATGTCACGTGATCACGTAACATCCCAAATAATAACTATACACGACTAGATTTCAAAACAACATTTTTATTTTGTCAAATAACCGCCTCAAAACAATACATTCAGTACAAACAATAAAAGGAAAACCCATAAAACGAAAATAAAGATGTAAGTTTGTTTTCTGCGTAAATTGGTGAAGGCAAATTGGTCCAGTGCATCCTTATGCTACAGTGAACGACGTACAGAGAATCTAAAGTGATTATTATTATTAGCTGGTTTGTTTTTATTATGATGCGTGCCGAAATTCAACATGTTTTCTTATTGATAGAACCTCCAAATGTTCAAAAATGCATAATGGTTGTCGTTTAAACAGCATTGGTATTAGCTAAACTAGTATGTTAATTTAACTCATAGAAAATATTGCTGTAGCTCGACATTCTTAAGCATATAAAACGGGATGAAGAATATTTGTAAAATTATGCACGTACATGTACGTCTTCTGTTGTAAACATTAAAATGTATTGTTACATAAACATCAATAACAGAAACTGCCCTGAAAGAAAATGATTTCCCCTCTCGGTGATAAATCATTCACTTCGTGGTTTCATGTACTCCCTGTCGTTCCGGCTCCTATGGTGTAAAGTCGATTGGGTCCATCGCAAATGTGTGATATCAAGCTATGTCCAGATATAACAGAAAAGCGGAAAGATAAAGATCATATAGATGTTTATGATCATGTACAAACAGAACTTTTAAACATTTTGAAACAATATATCACATTCTCTCAGGTATGAGAATTGTTAAAAGTACCAGAGACAATCAATCTTCAGCTTCAGATAATCTAGGCCTTCATTGTGCTAAATGAGCTTCGACAATCTACGCCCAGGTTCTGAGCTGACAAAAACGTTTTTTTTAAAACCACAACTCTCAAGGCGTCTGAACTGTTGTATTTCTTCAGTAAAGTGCCATAGTCATACAGGTTTTAGTATCTGAATCTTTAAAAAGGCAAACATACTCTTAGTCTAGCTAGAATACTGAACGGATGATTATGAAGTCTAGTATCGCCTCAGCAAGACGCATTCAGTGTCGGTCTTTTTTACACGTTTTCCCCTGAAATAAACATCATATTTACAGTCAGTGACCAAGGTCATACAGTTGTGGCCAGAGTAGAGTCTATAGCGTCGAGACTTTGAAATGCTTAATTGCATGCGTTCTTTACTTTATTGTTTGTGTAATTTGATGGTGACGAATCTTTTGGCTACATTGGTCAAATATTTGCTGTATTCAACTTGAAACTCTTCAATGGCACGGCTTGTCAATCTGACTAGTCTGTAGGTAATACTGGTCACCTCGAATGCAGTCTGATTAAAATCTACCGTTTTCCGAGGAATAAAAGTTTTTAGATATTGACTAGACGGTCCGTTGTGGAGAGGATAGTCGCTGATAGAATACGTTCGAATCCAGAGTTAATATATAAAAACGTTTATACCCCGGAACAAGGTCGATTTTAATCAGACTGCCTTGAATGTTTATTCATAAGTTCCAAACACAAGAGACACTTGGGTTACGTCTAAACGCAAGGTGTCACGTGACAACCCATCGCTGTAGTAGCCCCCGGGTACGACGCAACGAGCATGCGCGAAAAATAATGAGACAATTTGAACTCTGCTATTTCAATTGAATTGAAATAATCATATATCACAATCACTTAAAGTATATAGCAGAAAACTATTAAACAGAAAGCTAATTGAGACAAATAAATTTTATAACGAGACAGGGATAAGTTTTTATCATAGCCAGATGCATATAAATACCCATCCACGAAAAAAATGTTTAGATATTTAAGTTTAAGGTGTCAAACTCAACAAGATACAACAAATATATCGATGCATCAACAGAGCCATCCTCGGTAACCCAGGGCTAAATGTTCAGACGTTCAGACCTCTAAGCTTTTTCATCAGGAAAACCTCAAATGATATTGTCCAATGAAACTGCTCCGTCGTTTGGACCTGCGAGCCTCTCAAAAGACGCGTTGTGACTAGTCTTGCGTTAACGAAATTGGCTTCAAGGTCTTAGCTTACACTCAGTTCACATCCAATCAGAAGGGAATTAAGGTTTCCTCTAAAATGTCAAATTCAAATTGCTGACCGTGTGTTGTAAATACAGTTTTCCTTTTCTCGTATCAAGCAGTTGTATTGGTTTATTTATACATAAAAAGACTCAAGGGCAGACGATTTGAAAACAAAATATTCCTGATGAAAACTCCCTGGGGTCATTGTTGAAGGGTATCGGATTATTAAGTCTTTAGTGACCGAGGATGCGACGATTGCTGATAATATGACGCCACAGTGGGTAAGTGAAACCCAATGAATCCTTCATAAGAATTTAAATAATTATTGGAGGAATTTGATAGATGATAATGTCGTGTTTTGTACGCCTTTCAATGTCGTTAAACAACTTCTTCAGCGTATGATTGGGGTATTTCTTGGTCAGAAAAATGGTTATTTGATAGAGGTTTTAAGGATATTATCCTAGATTCATATTCCTTGGTATCATGGCATCATCAATTTGATAATATTTGTACATGAAATTATGTTAAAATATGATCTAAAATTTATGAATATGACAACCAATGCAACTTCACTGCGAAGATTAAAGTATTCAAGTCCGTAATATATCATTTTCATGAAACAATTCTTTAACAATGAATCAACATGTTAAAAATATATTCCTCTGGATGAATATGACCCTATTTGATATGACCGGTGTAACCAATGCACTATTTGATATCATATTTGATGTTTGTGATTGGCTGTAGGTGGTCCATATCCGGTACAGTCATTATCCGGGTCGTGTTCGTGGAGCCACTTCCGGGCATCATCCCCGTAACCATGATTACAGTATCTCCCGTCTTGAGCAGATTCCACCTGGCGGCGATACGGATTCCGTAATGGAATCGCTTGTCAATATCCTCTCTCCAGTCTTTGACTGGGTCATCTGTGTGGATAGTAAATGATAATTTATTACGAACTGAAGACTTCTCAACCCGTTCTTAAAGCAAGACACTGTCAACAGTAAAACATTTTAGAGCAACCAGCTAAAAGGCATTATCTTCAAACAAAGGTAGCTCCGTAAATAAATCATATTCAACTTCTGTCCTCATACAAGCGTTGCTCGGACTAGGAATGTAGAAATCTGGTTGGATGCAATGAAAGTTATTTATGCTATCAGCGACGCCGTTTCAAAAGTTATCATTAAAACGCCTCCGATATTTACACGCATGTTTTCGGGAAGCTTTTCAACTGTATCTTGATTTGTATGATCCTGTGTGGTGACAAATAGGTTATCCAAGCACGCAGTGTTTTCAGTGATAGAAATATTGCAAGGTAGGTAAATCTCTTATCTTGTATTTGAACAGAGGTTTGTAGGAATTAATGACGGAGCTACCTTTGTGGGAAGAGAAAGACTAAACGGGCTAGATCTTGTGAAAATAAGATATCTGAGGGTACACATTTTTCAGTCAAACGAAGTCATCCTGGAACTATTTGACAGATTTATACCCACAGTTCCGGGTCATAATTACTCCCCTTCAATAAAAAAATGACCCAAAAAGTTAGTTTTAGTACTTTTTTGAAGGGGTAGATTTGTAATGACCTTTGGCCTGATAGCTACACTTACTCTGTGTTAATCTGAGGTCGTTTTTAATAAAAACTCTTAACGAAGATTTTCTGGCTTCCTGCTGGAGGTAGCGAAAGTCTCCGAATAATTTGAAACACTGATATGACTACGTATCATCTATGTCATTATTCAATCGAATACTTAAAGAGTTTTCTTTATGTCAAGAAATTTAACGAAGATATACCAAATATATCTTTCTCCCTACCTTCATACAAGACCGGAAGTACGCCTCTGTGCATGTGTAGACAGCGAGCCACGCGGGGGGTCCGTGTTATGGCGACGATATGACAAGGAGGTCGGTACTGTGCTATCAAACTGGCGGACCTATTTGGAAAACAAGTTATTTGATAACGATCATCGAAAACGTATATAGTGTATAGTTTGATATGCAAATACTTAACATGTTTAAACAGAAAAAAAATTGTCAAGACTCTGTTTAAAAACACCAAACGATAACCATGAGATTTAATAATAATAATTACTATTAATAATGATAATAATAATAATAACAACAATAATAATAAAAATGATAACAATAATAACAATAATAATAATGATAATTTATTGCCTTTCCAGGAATTTGTTTTAAAAACATTTATACAATCACGTGAGATTTTTATATAAGTACATGAATCAATTATTTTCACATTTGTTTAATAGACATATATGGCAGCGCACGTACAATGCCTCTGTGTTTTTGAACTAAGTTGTACTACAAAATAAGATATTTTACGAGCGCTTCACACAACCTACCTGCCTATGGCTGTGACTAGAAGTATGGCGACAGCGTGTGATCTGATGGCAGCCTCTACAGAAGTGATAGCGATGGTTTGAGTGTTCTCACAGGGTGTAGGTGTCAGCTTACGTATGTCCAGGAACTGAGATTCTGTAGAGGTCGCACCTTCCGCCTGCTGGCACACCTGTGATGGAATGATATATGAAAATGAATTATTGCATTTTTTGTGCATGGGTTGGTTATTGCTTAAGGACGCTTAGGCTATAGAACAGCCATTAACGGCGTTCCGTTGTATGTAGTTTTACGATAACACGTGATGTATGTAAGTATTATTTTCGAACATAATCTTTGTTGCAAATAAAGCAACAGTGGTTAAAATAAAGAATCATGATGCCAACTGAGGCTCGGTCGAGCTTGTTTCATACAGAGTATTCAATCTCTTCAAGTTACTGTTGAGACGACTGGAGTTCCTTCAGGTGTGCATTGCGCACATATTTTCACAATAGTGATATAATGGAGATATCCACAGACTGATGATAATGTTATACTTATAAAATCAGTCTGATGTACTTGTAAAGTTAACCTGAGCTCATAACTCTGAAACCTAAGCTAGTATGCTGTTAACGCAATAGGACAAACTAACTGTACAAACCACATCAGGATAGAGGTGACAGAAAGTATACAAATCGAAACGTGGCCATTTTAATTATATCGCAAATGACACGGTGTCGCCGATTGACCATAGTAAGGGAGGTAACTGGAGATAACTAAACTCGCCATAGGGGGCGCTGGTATCTAGCCAGAAAAGTCTTGTATCGGCAGCAAGGGTTAACATGGACAGTTCGAGACTGGCAAAAGTTAAGGTTTGCGTAGAAAGATGAAGGATAGAGGTGACAGGAAGTGTACAAATCGAAACGTGGCACTGATAGTGGTTCGATAGAGTAAACAGAACAAGCTGTGGACACTGGGCAGGAATCAAGAGCGCCAATCTAAGCTTTCAACCCAGTAAACTAAAACCAGCATCACCGTTGGTAAGGTAACGTGAAAAAGACATTTGACGAAGAAAACCTAATTAACATGTGTGCAATAAATATCAATTTGTAAAAGACTCCTTTGCTCTCAAAACCAACATTTCACATGCCTCTAATGACTAAATAAAGACAGACAGGTCACGAATGCTTACCGCAGTGAGGGTCTGGACAGCTCTGAGCGGATGTTTCCCTACAGCCGTCTCTCCCGACAACATGACACAGTCGGCTCCGTCTAGCACGGCGTTGGCGATATCACTCGCCTCGGCTCTCGTGGGTCGGGGGTTCCGGATCATGCTTTGAAGCATCTGTAATATTAGGAAACATTAGATAAATCATGCAAAAATGCATTTTATGGGCGCTTCTTTGTAGGCGTGCAATTGTGTTTTATTTCTCAAGATGTTTGGTCAATATGTATATCTTGGGTCGGGGGTCCTGATTGTACTATGTATAGCATCTATGGCAACGAGAACAGTTATTTCTTTAGAAAGATACGGTAAACATTTTAAAACTTAATATATGTTATGGACGCTTTTATCATCGTCCCTGAACAATGAGAAGTTATTTTTAGGACTTATTTCAATTTTTATGCCAAACGTATGTTTTACGAGGGCTTCAATCAGCAACGGCATTCTTCATGCAAGATGATCTTAATGTAAAGATTTTTAAAATTTTTAGTTTAAAATGATGTGAAAATCAGACTTATTAAAGTATGGATAATGAAAACATTTCTTCATTACAATAACCTAAATTTCCATGGTAAACATGCCTTGTTATTTACATGAAATCGATATTTAAACCCAAACTACCTGAGTGGCGACTATGATTGGCTTGCCGAGTTTGTTTGACAGACCAATCATCATCTTCTGAGCGAGGAAGACCTTCTCCGGCGGTAGATCTATACCCAGGTTACCTCGCGCGATCATCGCTCCGTCAGATACCTTCAACATCTCCTTGAATCTGAAGACAGGGGAGACAACTCTTACATCACAAGACAGAGATTTATAACTCGTCTATCAAATGGGGACAATTCACTGATATGTAAAATAACATAATGCGAGGACTTCAATACCTTCAAAATCTCTTCATATGTCTTATCAAAAGAGATATATTTCAGGAAGTTAAAGGGTATAAGGTATGGTTTCTTTAGATATTTTTAAAATAGAGAATAAACTTTATAAAGCAGGTGCTTTCTACGATCTAGTTTAGTTTATTTCTGAAAAAATATCCAGAAGATAGCCCCACGGCATTTTATCTATAAAACTCACATTAAATAATCTTCAAGCATATTGTTTTCAAATTAATTTTTTAACGGAAAACAAACACATGAATGTCCTCGAATTTCGCCTCAAGGAGACGAAATCTGTATAGTTTGTGTAGAAGTACACTCTCTTTGATTAAGACGCGACCGGAAATCCTAACAAGATATTACCACGACTTTGGTAAACACAGCTTCTACATACTGGCGCCTTACCTCTTGATTCCTTCATAGTTCTCTATCTTGGCAATGACCTTGACCTCATCAGCGTATGTGCCAAGTTCCCGCCTCACCAGCTGAATCAGGTTCGAGCTCGAGGCCCACGAAACGAAGATCATATCTACCTGGAAATAAGTTGTTTATTAAAATGAATTATAGTTCATTGCAATGACCTTAATTTCTTTAAGTTTAGAGTAGAATAAAGAGTGTTAAAAATAGAAATTTCATGTTATGACTTCATTTTACTAGAGAAACTCATTTCTTTGTTGAGAAACCATGTAACAATATACAGTGGGTATGTGACCTTGCGTAGACCAATCAGAAGGCAACTCATTGATTAATGCATTTATATTTTATCTATCTATGACAAATACATCATAATCTGTTAAATGCATCATTGCTAGTTGCAAAATTGATATTCTAAAAGTACAAAATTAATTTCGATTCTATAAATCAAAAAGAAGTCACGTCTTTGCTCAGACAGTAGCGAGTAACTGCAAGTGATGTTTTGCCCCATACTGTCGGACGAACATGATGGCTTTCAATAACAATTCATATCACGTTCAGACATGATTTAATCAGATACATTCACATGAATAGATAAGCCTACGGGATAATAATGCAATGCATGTATGGAGAAGAATATGCAGTCTGCGTATGTTTAGTGATTTCCACAATTATCTAGTGTACCGCGTACTGTAGTATACACAATGCAGCAAGCGGCTTCTTCAGACGTGTCCATACAATCTTTGTTAGTTAGGAACCCTCCATCGGCTAAATCTTTGCGGGATATACCATCTGAATACTTACATATGAAATAATAATTTTATAAATCATGAAAAAGTTTGCAATTATAATCCGATGTTCAAAGGTTGTCTAAAGAAGATTTCAGAATTCAAGTGATTTCTTTCATCAAAAGAAATAACTAAACACCTGTAAGCAATACACTTGAGTTTCTTATGTAAAATCTAATTTTTACTTCATGGTCCGCACACAACTAACATAACAGACCGCCTTCACTGCGAGACTCGCTGGCAGCTAATCTCGTGGATGTCTGGCTGTAACTTTGTCCCTGGGCTTGAGTTATATAAAATAACTCTTTTACCGATTAATGGTGCTATAGACAAGCGATTAGGTTTGCTTTGCTGGTCAGCCGTCCAATATGATTCCACTGAACAATGGTCCTTAAAAAGGTGCGCCTCTTTTATTTATACAAATAGCCTTCCTGTTTATTCCAATATTTTGTGGAGCAAGACAATGAAAAATCAACACCACAGACTACATGGAACAAAGAAGATATTCTGGAGATTTGAGATTCCTAGCATCATTGAAGCCTGGAGAGAAGTTGAAAGAAGATTCAGGGGTCGACATCCTCCCAAGCCCATTTTTGAGGGGGCTAAGGACAAAATGTTTACAATCTCCTACCTACAAAGTTGATATTCTGAAAATAAGATCCTCTTGTGTCCACTTGTGTTGGATAAGAAGATTTAAGATTTCAGGGATAATATTGCCTGCCACCCCAAAGCCACCCGATTATTTGGGGAGGAGAAGTGGGGTGTATAGAAGGGCCAAATGTTGTTACTATAATCTCAGACCAAATTTCAGTCAAATTTCAGATTCTGAAGCTATAGCAAATCTGGGGGTTTTATCCAAACGACCCACAAGATAAACCACTCTAGCCATTTTAAGGCCTTATGAAATAAAAAATACCAGCTAAGTGCATCAACTTTAAATACTACGTTATTTATTACATTGTAATAATTTAGATCCCATTATCTAAAATAAAACATGTTTTAAAAACCTTTTGTCGGGATTCAGTCAATACATACGATCATCACTGACCAAACCAACAGCTTTCACACTCGACCACCAGGCCTCGACAAAATATTGTCAGCACACAAAGACATAGCGGTACCAACTTGGTCAGTATGGATTGTACTTAGCAAAACACTGTTTTTACCGACTGCCTGAGTTTATTTGAAAATTAAAATTTCTCCTTACCTCACATTCTAGTCCGAAATTAATGTCTAGCTTGTCCTTTTCTGTTAGAATTGGTTGCCCTGGTAACACACTCGGCACGTGACACTCGTCGTAGTCGTGGATATCCCCACCAACGTCGACCTCGCAGTCCAGGTAGCCGTCACCTTGGAAACAGATCACGTTGCGAGATGTAGTTCGATCACGTGCTTATAAGTACCACTGATTAGTAAATCGCATCCTATAAATTGCTGTAGCTGCACGGGATTCACGCTTTTCACATCCTAAGCAAATACCGTTAATTCTTAAAGTGACACAGAGTATGTTTCATGAATTAAAATTTAATTTTAATATGACCTGATTAAAAGAACTTCCATAAACCTGCATCTTTATCTTTTGAATGACAAAATTATAATATTTTACAGATTTCGCTGATTATCGGAAAACGGTCCCATAAAGGTTAAGAATTTTAAATTATGTGTCCTGTTAACGTATATATTAGTTAAACGACCTACTGAACACCATCAACCAGTGTTTGTCTCTGTGTGTGCTGTAAATAAGTTAACGAAATTACGTTTTAATCATTGGTCGGTTTTCGATCTCAAATCACGTCATTAACCCGATTATTGTCACTACACTGATCTGATAAGCATTAGGATTCTGATTTTCTGAAAGAACCACTACTTCTCAATACAATCACACCAATTATAAGATTTGACATATTTGACTGCAACAACTTACTCTGTGTCCTTAAAGTAAAAGCAGGGCTTCTTTCGTTTTCAAACCGTCTACATCATAGGCGTTTTTTTCGAGGCAGGCTTCTATTCTAGGGAGGCGTCTAATTTAGCAGTTACGGTATATATACGTCACTTATATGATATGATGTGATTCACAATAGCTGACGTGACGTGAAGAATAATTAACATTTGATAAAACATGACATCTGAGCAATCATTCCCACTCGTTTTGTAAAGGCTTCAAGTAAATGGCAATCGAATGATAAGAATATTTTTGAACATCTATTTGATGAACCTATTTATTCCTTGCAAAATATTTTTGTTTTGGTTTATGTTACCTAAACACTGGAAAAGTGAAAAGCAACTGTTTACGTTTTAGACAATAAACTGGTCCATGAAGATATATGTATTTCTTAATTATGGTGAGACGTCGGAAAGAAAGAGCTGCTAAAAATGTTTTATTTTCTAGATAACAATTTTATAATCAAAACTGACTGTCACATTTAAGAATATCTATTTGTCATTTTATTACTGTCGGGAATATACTGTTACGTTAATCTTTCAAGGAGAGAAGGATTATCCACATATTTTAGAAAAATCATATAAAGATACCTATGACGTTAGAAATTTTGGTGGCATTAATCCTGAACGGCGAGGCCATAAGACCGAGGTTTTCATACTGCATGTTGCATAGGCCACGTTTAGCGTTGCGCAACGGATATAGAACAAGCAGTTTTGCCAAATTGGATATAAACGAACGCAGTTAGCAAAGGTTTGAAACGAATTTCTCTCGACTCGATTCGAAATAGTTAAAAATTAATTGTCCCATAAATTGGAATAAAACATCAATTTCAACATGTAAGGAAGCCAACGCGAGCACGAAGCGTGCTGCACGTGCATCTCGCTGAAATGTACAAGCTTTACTACAAACGACTGCTTGCTTGACTGATAAAACACGGCCTGATTTTTTCCAAAAAATCCCCAACATAATTTTGAAATTATAATGTACATACAACACTAATATTACAACAAATATCACAAATTTTAATTAAAATTTTCAGACAGTATAGGAACCTTAATCAATCCATCATATAAAATATCCTCTCATTTCAACTGGCCTCCGTCGTCTTTTAATGAATTCCGGAAACCAAATGGTTAAAGTTCGATCCTTGTTTCGACAGATGGCGCATTAGAGAAAATCTGGTCGTGATAAATCGAAATTTAATTGATTTTCTTCAAGAAAAGTTAAATAACTACCATCTATCGTTACGCATCAGGTGTACATGTTTATACAAGCTGCCCATTAAGCACACCCCAAATACACCCGTATAAAACCCCCCAACTTTTACTACCTACATTCTCTCAAAACAGAGGAAGCTCCGTCATTAAAATCTATTTAACCTCTCTTCTAACACAAGCGTTTCACGGTTTAGAGATGTAGAAGCCTGATTGGATGCAATCAAAGTTAGTTATGAAGTCAGTGACATCGTTTCAAACGGCTCAGATATTTCCGTATTTTTTCTGAAATTTAAATGTTAATCGAATATGCTTATTGCACTTTGAGTCTTCTATACACAGAATATTTACCGTATTTTACAACTGCATCTTTGCATAGTCGTGCGTGGCGACAAATATTTTATCCAAGCATGCAGTGTTTTCATTGGCTGATATACTGCAATGTACTTGAAGTTGAATTATTTCGTTGGGGGAACCTACCGGAAGAGGCAGAACTACCTAATTATCTACCCAAAAGGCAACCAACCACTGACAGGCGATGGATACTAACTCCAGCAAGCGAGTCACATCATCTCTCTAATTTCCATCATTTCAACCGACGGTTACTCAGTGTATATTAATCCATTGTTGGATTCGATTAGTTTTAAAATGGCGTTTTCAGCAAAAGTCAGCGTTTCTGAATAAAATGACACCATTCATAACATAAGTTTTGAATATTATGTTACTCCAACACCTCAATGAGTGTCTCTTTAAAGATGGCAGCATCTAATTGTCGTCCATTTAGGCGAACTGTAGGGCAATCTTGTTAAAACTAGCGGTAATGCGTTATGCTCAATAAGTCCAACAGGCTTTATGTCTGACGCAAATGACGTATGCTATAACTTAACAGCGAGTTTTATCTTTTTTGCCAAGCGACTACCCACACTCTTCGAATAAACAGGCGGCGTAAATGTTATATAAATATATGGATTAATATAGATAATATTTGAGTAAAAACGCTTCAAATAACTGAATAAGATATATTGAGCATTCATCTTCGCACTTCGGCTATTTTTACTAGAACATTACTGTAGATCGTGTTTTATTTGTTAAGCAATCATTATGAGTAATGCCAATAAATCTTACGGAATATGCGTAGATAGAATTAATTTGATGTAATACCGATTTTTTTTCAATTAAGGTGAACACTTTTGATACCAAAATCACCTACGAGTTGAAAAAGCATTATTCTACATAGAAGGAAGACTAGTACAGTCTCCTATTATTGTATTTATTAAAAAATGACCGGTTTAAATCATCAAATATGATAAATCATATGATTAACATTATCTTTTGGTGATACGATTGACATCACAGAATGAGTCACGTTATGGTGAAACAGAATTCCTGTTTATTCATCTGTGACGTCATGAAGCAAATCATCATTACATGAATGCATACTGGATCATCCAAGCGATTTATTTTAAAAATTGAAGCAGAAGTAGAGAAATTTTTACATTAGCACATATCTTAAAAGATACTCGTGTAACCTTTTATATAACGGTCGCTCTCGCTCGGATGATACACATCACACCTGCTTAATATTAGCCACAAACCCACGAAACGTCTTCCCAATGCTGTGTACCTGTCGCTGGTATAAGTAAATATTTAGGTTAAAGGAGAATCATTTTGTCTTAATCAATCTGCCCGATGAAAGAGGAATAAGTGAAGCTATAGAACATGACATCGCTAAGGTAAAATAGCGAAAGAATTGTTTACCCTTCTCCTTGACGACAAGCCGGAGGGGGCCCATCTCCATATAGATCTGATCGCCGACATTGACACATCGCAGGAAGTCGGCTCTGGTCACGTACACATGCTCTCGGTCACATGACTTCCGGTATGCGGGATCGTTGGTCAGTCTAATCTTCTGCCCTTCCTTTATCGCCATGATGCCCTTCATCTCCTGCAAGAAATTTGAGGCATTATCAGTCAGATAGCCAGATACAAATGTTATTTCAACAATTGACCATCTTGTTATTTTGGCGTATGTATATCCCTTTCATCCCCGACAAATGAAATCGTTTTTGAGCGATTTTGTAGCGATCTAATAAAAATAGGGTCTTAATTTAGCTTATTTTATTATTTTACCCTTCTAGATATCTCTTTTACCGTTCGCTAGCCGCCATTGATAAAAAATAGCACATCTATAGTTGTGTTGAAATAACGAAGTGAGAGCAAATTGCTAGATCTTATTTCGATGAGATTGGCAAACGTAGCTTCTGATTCCTATCACTATGATAAGCCGGCCAATGACGTAACTAATGTTTTAAAATTATTGGTAGTGCCCATTTGAGAGACCCGGTCAGATACTCGCCTACGTGCTATAAATAGCTGTCAGTCTGCAGCTAGCGATATGAGGTTTATCCTGAGAAGGCAATCAGGGGTTCCAAGAGCTTCGCAGCGTTAACGATGATGTAGCAGCATGAATATAATATTTCAGTTTCAGTTTAACATACCGTAACTTTCATACATAGTCTAGCATACCATGTATGCTGTAATAAACGGCCAAGAGATTGGAGCTATGTCCGCACAAAGGGATACAGCACTTTTGGAGGAGAAATTGCCGCCGGACAACGGGCTAGCCATACGCCCTTCTGACCTTTCAGGTCTGATGAGTTTAAACTTAATATGTTACAGATATTCTTGAGGAACAATTCTAGCAAAATTTAACTTTGGGAGAGCTTGAAAACATGCCATAATTCAAAATATATCAACATGCTGCATCTTTACGATAGGGTTGCTATTAGAGATGCTTCAGTGTACTGAGAGATGTTTAAGAGATTTCAGATTGTTGAAGGAATTTATACACGTGAGCTTTGCTGAACGTGTTTATATCTAGCGAAGTGCGGTCATGCTGTGAGCCATTAGAAAATGTATCTATAGGTGTAGATAAGGAGGCAAAACTTCCCCAGCATTGCGCGAGTCTCCATTACTGGTAAAATTCTAAACATTGCTGCTAAACCGCCAAACATTGTGATTTGAGTGCAGCTTCCTCTTCGGCAAATGTTGCAATTATTCTCATTGTTCTCATTGACAATCGAGATCCGGTGTAGCAGCCTTGATTGCAAGCACATATAGGTTTGGGAGGCCTAGTTGTTGGGGAAATGGCGGAGGCACGGAGCGGCCTTGGGTTAAAAATGTTACCAAGTGTTACTGTTCAGGCATCATATGGTTGATGACTATCCTGCAGACGGGGTAATGTGTTATCTTGTCTAAGATAATGTAATTCTCTGCTCTAGAAACAACACTTAGCAGAGTAGATAAGTAGATAAGTAAATGGATTTCTACTTGACACCTTACATCAGTACTTTAAGTGTAGGTCCCACGTTTTATGTTAGTGTTTTCGATTTTGTCGGGAGAAACCTATGAAAGGAGACCGAAATATTTGGATTCATTTATTATCTGAAATGTTTCACATCATGTGTACTTGGCTTATATGAAATTGGAGACTTCAATGTTAAATCGACACAAATCACTTCATGGTGTTCAAAATACATGGTCATTTCGTATGACTATAAGCGATAAAAAGGGCCCCTATATCAAAGACAAAGGTTTCACGAAAATTCACAGCATGTCTATATAAGAGATGGGTGGGAAGTTTTTCCTTCTCTCTCAGTTCCCAAAATCTGTACGTTACGTGATTTATTAGGTATATAGACCAGTCTGATTAAAATCGACCGTGTTCCGAGGAATAAAAGTTTCAAATGTTGACCCTATCGAGATTCGAACTCTATCTGTCAGCGCTGTGGCAAGGATAGCCTAGACAGATAGAGTTCGAATCTCGATAGGGTCAACATTTAGAAACTTTTATTCCTCGGAACACGGTCGATTTTAATCAGACTGGTATATAGACTGTGCAGTGTCTTTTCAACACTTCCAACTTTTTAATTTCCAGTGTCGAAAGTTAATTCTCGATCATTAGGCTCTAGTTTCTAAACAGTGTATTCAAATGCCTGGTTATTGTAACTTACATAACTCATTACGTAATATCTGTATTGTGTATTTTCCCTTTACAAACTATTAGGTTTCAAGCGTTGAATGTCAACACCAACCATGTCTCCAGTGTCTCTACTACAAACAGTGTCTCATCACTCACCTCGGTCAGTTGGCCTGTATGGACCGCCTGGCAAGCGATGTCTATCGCTATGGCAACCTTTTTAGGACATTTTTCAAAGGCCAGTTTTTCAGCTTCCCGGATTCTGTTGATGGTTGCAAGATGCTCCTTTAAAGATAAAATGAAACTTTGACATCTAATTCTTTCAAAAACTTTGAACTTCATGAAAATCAAAAATGAATTATAATATTTAATTCTAAATTGATTTAGGCATGGTATGTTTTGGTGCCGTTCAAAGTTTAAAGGGCCACAGAGAGTCTCATTTGAGTAAAATATGTCAATTCTTTTAAATGGTGTTACTAAGAGAAGTAGTGGTTGTTTCTCAAAATCAGTATTTTAGTGCTTATCAATTCTTTAGAGTGACCATAAACAGATTAAAGTCGTTATTTGTGATCAAAAACCGTATAATGACGCGCGCCTATGACTCAAATTGTAATTTTTGAAACTAATTCATATCAGACACAAATATAACTATTGATTGGTAGTGTTAAGCAGGTCATTTAACTGGTATACATGTAAAGTGGACGTTGAATTTCGACTTCCTAACATTTAGATGGTTGTTTTTTATTTACCATTGAAAACAAGAAAACATAATAATTTTCAACTTTTTAGAGATAAAGATTTAAAGTCTAGAGGGGCGATTAAATCTTGACTATGGTCATATGGTATTTGAATTTTGTTCAAACCGTATTAAAAGTAATAAAACATAATCTGTGTCACTTTAAACAGTTGACGCGATAGGACGCAGAAGGAAAATTACGCCCATCGAAGGGATTAAAAAAAAAGATTCATGAACGAAATTTCAATTTATAACAAAGCAAAAGAAACCCCTCGTGCAAGCGCCGGCTTTTATCTCTGTTGTGGCGCGACATATATATAAAACTTATGATGGGGCGTAGTTTTACATACGCATTGTATCAAATAACATTATCACCGTACGTATCATAAGCTTTTGGAGGCTGCATAGACTTGATTTAACTACAGAAAAGCAACTAACATAGGCTCTTGTTCATAATGTGTAATAATCTAATGATTTGAAAAAAACCCATTTTAGTGACTGAATTCAAGTTCTCTGATTTATCTCTTATCATGTGTCTTTTCAGTACTTGAATGAAACGCTATTTTCACGGTGCTAACAATGTTTAACACTACGTAGTTAAAACATTTTCCGATACATCACGTGTACGTTACTACCTTTCCACATAGGTCAGGTATAGCAACGAGGACATGAAATGATCAGTACGATTCGTTTTGAAAGTGGATCTGTCATTGTGAGAAAATTTTAAATTTGAATAAGGGTGGTTTGAGTGATAGTCTTTCACTCGTTGGGACACAGATGGAAAAAATACGCAAAACGAAAAGATGATTCACGAACGAAATTTCATCTTATTACAAAGAAAAGGGAAATCCTTTTATGAAAGCACAGGCTTGTATGTTTTTGGTGATGGTATACACAACGTATGTCAGGGCGTATCCTTACCCCTAGACTGCAGTTATTAGAATTTTAACCTCAACACCACCTTCTGAACAGCGTATCTACACTCGAATTTAAATACAGACATAGTCATTTCACATAGGCTCTTTTTTATATTTAATAAACTCATGATTTAAAAAATCATTTTTCAGTGACTGAATGCAAGTCTAGCTGTTGATTAGATACTCTGATTTATTGTCCTATCATGCGAGTTATTCAATTGAAATCTTATCACTAATATACAGACTACACATCTTTCCTATCGACCAGATATTCTAAGCTTAGATAACGCCTATGTCTACAGTCCGCGACAGAATTTATTACCTGGATTATAAAGCAGAATTCATAACCTCTAGATTGTGTGCAAACAGCAATTGAATTTTGCCACCCACTGTATTTACCACTCGAGACATTTAAATGTTAGCTTGAAACGATTTCAATCTTTAACATTAATTAAAAGTGTACGATACAAAGCATCTATTAAAATGATTGGATTTAATTAACATTGTCTGCCAAACAGAAAATTGAAAGGTTGAACGAAACGAGTGGAAGTAACTTGTGTGAAATCTCACAATGTCATTTCAAACAATTACTGGTAAACCATAAAATTAAATTATATTTTCTTGTGTCAACCACATCCCAAAGATTTTTCTGGGTCTCTACCTCAACTGGGAATCATTCGTAAAAGGAAGTACCTTAAAATTTTCATCCAATCGTATTAGTAATATTTACAACTATTTGCAACATCTTAGCTTAGGGTGATCAGAACTACTTGTATCAATCATATGTCAAACTGATGTAAAGTATATAGAGAGTCTGGGTTCGAGCCCCACCTCATGTGTCCCCCTGGCCATCACTATGCGACATATCGTCATCCCATTCTCCATCAGCTGGTGTAAGACTTCCACAGAGTCACATGCTGGACCTGAGAGATAAAAAAAAAATTAAAAATAATAATAATTACATATAAGTAGAACAATAATACATTAATTATATCATAACGTAAGACGATGATACTATTTGCAACTCTCACATCATTATGGTTTATTTTGACCGTGTAACCATTGTAAATGCCTAAAATCAGTTCGGAATCGTAACACTGGATCATCAGATCCCGCTTGTCTGTCAAAAAGTAAAATAAATTGCCACGGAGACATCCTGTAATGCATCAACCGAATAATCCATATATCCCTGTCCTACATATGCCATTAATTAAATTAAGAAACCAATTTCTAGTGTCATGTTTTTCATCAAATATAATAGAAGTGCCTCTCATCAGACGATCATTGATTTTCGGATGCAATGCGGGATGTAGTCCTGCTTCATGACTGTGTATATAAAGGAGCCTTTTATACAGTCTAGGTCCACATTCAGCAAGTCTAGATTGACTGAATACACATATGAAATTAGGAGCCCAAAGAAAAAAATATTATGGATGAAGGGACAGTTAATTATTAAACTTTTTCATAGACTAAATTTTAGTCCGAGAGAGATGCATCGTTAGAGATTATTTCATCTTCAAGGAATTTAAGGGCATTAGTGCACACCAATATTTCAGAGATACAACGAATGCACGTATAATGAATATCTCTCGATATTACTAACGATCCACACTTAGGTAATCTAACTTGAAGGTTAATTAGCAAATTTGTTTACGTTTTAAAGTTAATTCTTGACCGGAAGAATTTAATGCAACGGTTCAATAAATTCGCATTAACTATAATATCGGAAATACTCAACCAGAAAAGCAAAAACGGCTGCCGCTATGATTAATCCAATAACTATGCTAATGTAATTATTGTTAATGAAACCAGTTACAATATTTCTTGAATAAACAATATTATCTATTCCTTTGTTCTCAATTCAGAGTTTTGGTAAATTCAAAAGCTGCACACATTAATAGTTCAGCCTGTCCTTATTGATACCATTTTGTGCTCAGCTGATCATAAACTTTTTGTCTCCCAAGCCGACTTTGACCATCCTTACTTCTTTATTGATGATATCAGGTCAGTTGTAAAGGATAGTATTACATCACATCGATAGAAAGCGTAAGTGAGTGTCTGTGACCATATGACTGACAATAGTCACTTGAAGCCGAAAAAGCGTGCTATAGAGCCTTTAATCAACACATTTTATTTTTTCTGGATACCAATAAATGCTTTTTGCGCAAGTAGCGACATATTTGGCAGGAGCGTAGGAGCGAATTTGAAAGGGGGGGGGGGGGGGGGGGGGGGGGGGGCTTGAATTGAAATTTCGTAACCAAAAAAAAAAAAAAGGAAACTTGCTGAAAAAAAAAACATTTCGAAAAAAAGTGGGGGGGCTAAGCCTCCCCAAGCCCCCCTGTTCCTACGCCCCTGTCTTTTTTTTTTTTTTCATTAGTTCCCAATGTATATATATATAGTTACATACGGGCAATGTAAAATACATAAGCAATGTTGAATAGAACACACAATAAAGAATACAACAGGTAATTCGAATATGGAATACATTTGTTCATTCAAGAACTGGAGACAGGAGACACCACTTATTATCAAAATCATGATTTTTTATTGTTTTTGGTTGCAATAAAATTTTCCAAAAAAATATTGTTTCAAAGTTTTTTAATATTTATTTAATCAACACAGTACCTATTGTACATATTATCCCTGTCTTCTTGAGGGCGTCACATTCAGCATCTATGTCCAGTCTACAGACGTGCTGGAGTCGACCTTGACGGTGGCTCCCTCTGTAGTTAGAGTTACTTCCCCTTTTCTCCATCTCGATTTGAGTGAGTTGATCCCTGGAAGCATAATTAGACGATGAGCAACTCGGACTTATATATGATGATGAAATAGCCTAATAAAAAATGGCATCACCGTAACCGATTCATCCTGCTACATCAGTGTATTCGAATCCGCGGAGCTCCTTCAATACCATGACATCATTAAGGTGTTTCAGCTTTCAAAACATTTTGCTTCTAGAAAAGAAGATGAAAAGGGTTATAGGGCGTGGTCACTGTTGCAGTTCTTAGGTTCACCAAATCTATAAATGAAAATCCTCATTAATTAAGAGTCTGCAAACAAGATCTCAGCTTTCTGGACATTTTGTTTCCGGGGAAAAACATACAAATAGGTTTTCTGAAAGTGGTCCCTGTGTGGTTTTAATGGTCATCAAAATTTATAAATTACAACCCTCCCTAGTCAGGGATTCTGTATATATAAAGTCAGCTTCTTATGTCACTGGCTCTGGATAATAAGTCGAAAAAGTGACGACATGCGTCCGGCGTCTCACTCCCCCTCTCGGGCCTGATCAGCTATATATAGAAATTAAGAAACACTGAATGCACAAGACGAACGACGGACAATCAACCCATGCAATAAGCATATCAGGTCACGACGACACGGCTATTCAATTGTTTTTTCAAGGGATTTCGTTTATCATTCTGTTTGTAATTCACAAAAATAAATAAACCAACCTGCATCACCGCGCGTTACCAACAAATTAAACAATACTTTGATTTCAATTGTCATTCTAATGAAATTATCAAAGCATATAAAATGAGATAGGCCTATAACTTAAGTTTTGACATTATCTCGCGGAGCTAATTTCCACACTACCTAGCTACGTATACAATTACATGCACATAAACCGTATCCCCCCTCTACATACGCTCATGGAGGATAATCGTTGGGATTTCTAGTTCATACGTGTATAGATTTACACATAAAATATATAAATACCCAATGAATAACGTTCCAATCCAACCAGCCTCGTTTGAGACCTATGTTCACAGACACCTGAATATTTCTTCACATGACTCAAATTGGATCAAATATCAAAATCAACTTACAGACTTCAGCACTTGTAAAACCTCACGTAAACAGTTTTAACTTGGACTTATTTTTTACATTCTGCAGTTGCATATTAACATGGCACTTTAATAATCATGCGATGCACACAGCTGCGCGCTCATAAGTCGAGTTAAATAATCTTTAAGGCGAGAGTTATTTTTAGAGAATAACACATGCGCCTTGTTGTGTTAATTTTAAAATGTCCTAAAACTTTATCATAATAAATAGTAATATTTCTCTTTATGAGGTTTGCGTAACGAGGCCTCAGCGAATCGGAAATTAATTTCAGCGTCCACTCTGTTAAGCGATGATTTAATTGCGCAAATGGTGAGGTTGTCGTTCCTTTCCATGTATTCAATCAATCATAGGCTATCTTATAATACCTAAACTCGTTTCTTAAAAATGTTGAGTACATGTCTACAAAGCCTGCTTTGAAAAGAGCGACTACATCATATCAAAGTTTAGAATTGTTTAAAACTTCTGTCTGTTATCATAGATAATGCTACCTTATGAGAAGTCAGATTTTAAAAGAGTTTAATTTGGATAATTTTAAAAGCGTTTTTAAAAAAATATTTCCTTACAGCCACAGTGCCTGACGGCCTCTGACCAAGACATACACACAGACACAGACACAGACACAGACACAGTCACAGGCTATCTTGTATCGCATAAACCGAAGTTTTCAGAGCCCGTTTTCTTAAAAATGCAACTACTTATCTACAAAGCCTGTTTTGAAAAGAGAGACTTCACCATCTTTGAAAAAGGTAAAACACTTTGACTGTCCGTCCGATGTCTGTTATCGTAGCTAATGCCATAACTTAGTAGAATTAAGACTCTTTTAAAAGTCAAATTTATATAAATTTTAAAAGTGTTTTGATATTTCTCCACAGCCACAGTGCCAGACGGTCTCTGACCTAGACAAGCACACAGACACAGACCCCATTACAAGTGTCACTAGTACTGTCACCGTATTGTCCAGTTACAATCTGTTTCAGTCACGCTCTAAATCTCTCACCGTCACAGCTATAAGATCACTCGATACATATTTCACATCCTTTACTTTCACAACATATTGAAGAAATATAATCTTCATCATAAACTATAAATCTATCAATTGGAGCAGATGTTCACGACGCCTTCCTATAAAAAGACGTATTTTGTCAATATCAATTTCAAAGTCAATACAAATTTTAATTATTGTTAATACAATTGTACTTATGTCAGCAAAAATAAATTAAATAATATTGTAACATAATCTAGGTATTGACACATGATTATCAAATTAAATATTTTCTATTGAAAAACAATTTCTTAATTAAAAAAAAGCAATCTTAAAACGAACGCACAATAATCGGTTAAACTATGGGAAACTACTTCAAATAATTGGAGGGTATTCAGGCAAAAATGGCCGCGATAGTTTTTGCTTGATAATTGATATTTTATCTACGACTACGGATGATCGGGTTGAGTGATGATAACATGTTATCATACATTTGGTAAACACTAATGTTTATTGGTTGAAATTTGAAGAAATAAATCTTTCAAAATAATGTGACTGTACTGTATTGACTACAATACTTAGAAGTCAGCGTATGTGTCAGAGTACGCCAGGTGAATGATGTCCTACGAATATACCTTAATGACATTGTAAATGGCGACACGTATGTATTCTATTTTCATCTTACCTGTCTGCCTTAGGTCACGCTGACCTGTAGATATATTATTTATTCTACCACAATTTCCTACCACAAGTTTCAACTTTATCCTCAGGAAGATTTACATTTCAAGGTTTTATTAGCTTTCTTCCATGATTAAATATGTAAAGGAACAGTAGCACATATTTTTACCTTAATTACGTATGGTTGTCACGGTGGAACACCTGTGTCTAACAACGAAAAAGGTTTAATTGGCTAATAAGTCGCCCCTTGAAAACACAAGGTGTTATATAAGGGCAGAACATTAATCATCTAGGATAGTGAGTTAATTACTGAACGTCCTTGGGTGTGAAACAAATAACTTAAAAATACGTTTAATTCACCCATTGGGGCTCGTGACGCCTTTATGTAGACGGATTTAACCAAATTGGAATTATAATTACTTAATCAACTAATCACGGCCCATATGTACTGAGCTCCCTTAGCCTAAGGTGATCTTAGCTAAATGTTAAAATTTTGTATTTTAGGTGCGATATCACGTTTTTTTTATATAAATAAAATGAAAACGAAAACAAAATGATAGGTTTGGAATGATTCTTTATCAATAGAAACAGTTTTAAAACAAATGTACCATGGTCGGTTAAGCTGTGCGAATCCATTCCTCTATCACAAATGATTAAAAGATACTCAATCAAAGATGGCTGCCATTGGATTTTTATTTATATCTGTCTTCCTTCTCCACGACTTCGGATGCTCGAGTTGAGCAATTACGTATTTCACCCTCTAATAATTTTTGCAGAAACTAATGTTTATTAGGAAAAACTTGAAGATACTTATCTCTAAAAAAGTGTTACTGCCCTTGAAGGATTACCCTGGATTAAGCAGTCTTCTTGAATTAGGTACAGAAGACTTCTTTCAAAATTGAATTTGTCAAAAACTAAAAATATATGATTTCTTTATTTTTTAAAAGGAATTTTACATGCGCAAGTCAATCTGAAACATAATGTTTGAGAGAGGCCGTTGAGTATGTGATATACCTAACTACTGACATATCGACCAATGCACAGAGATCGCGAGGCTGAGTGACCAGAAATACTGAACACGCATACCATGGCGATATGGGTAATATGTCCCATTCTCTAGACACAAAATTGTTTTAGAACTGTGTCTCAAACGTACCAGAGATACCCAAGAACCAACGTATCGTGAGATTTATTAAATTTATGAGAAGGTGTCTTCAACATTTTTCTCTTAGCAAGCGATTTACAAAATTCATGAGAAATTGTTTTCAATTTTTTTTTCTGGCAGAAACAAAGCAAATACATGTTAATATTTTGGTGAATTTGACAAGCAAATAAAAAAAACTGTCTCGAAGAAAATTGTAACAAATTCAACGGCAGTAAATTGTAAGACAATATCATTCTCAAATTCTCTAAGAAATAAAGCTCTTAGTTGATTTCACAAAGAATTGTTATAAAACGAAAAGATGCACCATAGAGAAAGTACAGGAGGATTTCTCCACCGTACGATAAAGTGTAAGGGAGTATTAGAAAGATACACGTAACGTTAAACTGTCTGGAGGAACGAGATGAAGATAGATAAACGTATACCAGACACACCTCAGGGAAATAATTAACCTTGGAAAATCTCTTATCTATTTACAGATAAAATGCGTTGATCTTAGACGGTTACCAGGGAGCGGCTTAGACGCATAGGGGCGAAGAATATTACCGATGAAGGAAATTGTATTTAGTAGAGATGAATGGTATTCGATAATCTATGAGTTGGTAAGGTTACATTGACAATAGAACACTTTAAATTCCTTATTAAACGCCTACATATTATTTATTAATTAAATATCAATTGTCTGACACCTTGACAATATGCCAAAACCATCTAATTCGGCAACTATATGCCGATACAGGAAAATCAAGGATATATATATATATACTTTAACACCAAAAAACTTCTTCATAGTTCAAGTAATAAATAGATAAAAAACAAAAGTCTGGAAATGATTTGAATCCCCGAACGGTTTCACATTATTCAGTGATCATCATGGGGTCTTTATGACTTCAATATTTGTAAATAAAACGTTGGATTAATAAAAGTGTCACTTTGCCTTATTAGCCGTGCAATTACAACAGACCTACGCTAAGTCAACCATGATTTATTTTAACAGTCTTTTGATAATGCATATAATGTTTTTTTAAAATGACAAACTTATTAATATTATTAGCAGATATCTACCAATATTTATAAGCTTGTTCTTTTTATAATGCATTTTCTGTTTTAATGATAAATGTACTAATAACATTAGCAGATATTTATTTATCTTTATCATATAAGATGTTTCAGTTACAGTGTAATAAAACTTTGCTGGTTTAGTTTTGAGTATATCATTAAAGCTTCAATTTTCAATTCAATGCGTTTGAATATTTGTTGTAGACCAAATTGTATAACTGGTGATATTGACTATAAGATTAATTAATTATTGTCGAAGCAATAACGGTAATGACAAGGCAGTGCTGGAATATTTCAATGAGCTCCTGAAGCCGGCACATAAATTGGTTTTTGCATACCTGTTTCCCCCGTTTATCTCGTGTCTAAATTCATATCACCCAGTAGATAACAATTCTATAAAATGTCACATAAACTCTTGGCAGGTCAAAAGGTCAAGGTCAGTGTTCTCAGTTTCTGATTGTCAAATTCCAGCGTTTGACCTTCTGAATCTGTGACGGTGTGACCCGATCACGATAATATCCGTCACTTCGTTATCTTATAATTGTAACCCGAATCACTGTATATTAACCCTACCGTGCAGTCTCCCGAGGAGTAGGTCGACATTTTGTGAGCATATAAGATGTCGAATCCTTTTAGATTCTTTTCACAACAAGTTTTCCCAAATTATAAGAATATATATTCTCATCACCAAATTGGAGACACTTCAAGTTTATGTCAAAATAACCTTTGAATTAAATTACCTCGAAGATGTGAATTTCTAACTTTCACCTATTTGATATAAATAACTCTTATTCATATTCTCTCCACTCCTTAAATGTATCACGTAAATGACAACAACAATAGCATACATGTCCAAAAGTCGCTTTATCGTATAAAGAAGTTGTTTATCCATTACAACCTTCTTATTGTTCCCGTATTTGCTACTGACGTTTATGAGTTTATCTGAAACTGAAACCTTGAAAGAACCAGATAACTGATACACGTAGGCCTACGCAATGGGTGTTGTCTGTTGATGGCAGTTTAGTACGTATTCATATGTAAGAAAGAATGCTCATCAGAGCGAAAAGAAATGTTTCCAACTGCAAAAAATAAATATTTATTAATTAGTGAGTAAATGCGATTAATTTATCCGTAGTGATCACTTTAATTTGAGTTAGTTTTAAGTGTTTAGAGTGCTTCAAAATAAGTTAGTTGGTTAGGATCACGTTGTTTCAAAGGTCAAAGTGACACAACACAAATAATGCATACGGGATTAATACTCGTATACCGGTATGTTATCAGGCGACTTTCATATCGGGTGCATTGAATTACCTCGTGTCCGCCGACCTACCTGTTACGTAACTACAATAACGGCGACGTACGTTGGTAAATAAGCTAGAGAACCGGTGTTCGATCCTAAAGAATTGTTGCATCTCATTAACCTACCGGTATCTCATGTGAAATATAGGTCTCTGTTTGGTCAACTTGACCCTAAATAGTTGCTTTGATTTCCCTATTGAGCCGGGGAAAAATGTGACCAAACTGAACTCGAAATCATAGAAATCACTCACTGTTTTCTATACGACTCCTGTGTGACCAATGGGGAGATATCTGTAGTATGTGAAAAACGTTTTAGTTCGTTAAGGGAAATTGCCTTGGCTTTGCTCTGAGTACAAACGCGACTGATGAAGAAGGTTCTCCAATTAACTCTTCCGCCTTGTCACCCTGAGACCCTGATAGCTGACGTTTGACATGACCTTTAACCAGGGAACTGTCGGAGCGCAGACTCACTTTTATCATTATTTAAGTTTGTATAGTAGGCCTATATAATGGCGTGTATGTTTGTCGGGAGTTCGTTATATTCGATACGTAAACACATTATACAATATTTAAGCCATTTCGTATTGTTTACCTAACTCTAGTGCGTGGTTGCGTTAAGGCAAAACAAGAAATACGGCTTTTAAGAGTTTTTTTAAACCTGAGAGGAGGGATGTCTCGAGGACTCAGAGGTCTTCTCCAACACTGAATGTACAATCTCTAGTGAATCCGAGTAGGAGTGTTTTCTCTTACTTATCAACCGTCATTTCTTAGATATGCTTAGAAATACTGAATCACGTCGATCCATACAGTCCCTGGGAGGGATAATAGAATTTTATTGGATACATGGGAAATCGAGTTCGTTTAGATAATTTAACCGAAAACTTTCTGGTTTTCACGAGAAACTCGTGCATCTCATGCACTCTAGGGTTTTAAAGTTTCTAGATATGACATTCAAGACATATATCATCCAAAACAGGCCTTAACAACAGATATCGCCCATGTAAGATCAAGTGATATCTACAAGCGATATCTACGTTGTAGATATACAATAAGCTATTTGTAATAATGATTTTGCATCATCAGTTAATGGCATGACAAAGCTTTGGTACAATGAGAACATCGACCACTAGTTAGTACATCAACGGTTGCATCTTGCTCCACTAAACTACGGGGAAGTCGTGATTCGTGATCGAAAACCGGACAGTTGCGTGCTAATGACTCAAAACGTACTTTTGAAAACCCATTGGCCTTATAACATGTAAATGGAATCAGATTTCGACTTCTTGACATTTCTATGGCGATTTTCCGATTATCATAATTTTGACATTTTTTAGATGACAGTGTAAGTTTAAATTTGAATCAGGATATAATAGTACTTTGACTCTTAATGAAGCCACCTTAAACATGTAACATATTCCGTGTCCCCTAACAGATGACCAAAAGGTTCTGGCGTACAGAATGGTGCGATAAACAAGTTGTTTACTCGTAAGATATTTACCGATAACACAACACGAGACAGTGACGAGCGTATCTGATTGGCTGTCACTACAAGGCCTACGGAATGAAATACAATCCAGTTAAATTAAATGTGTTTTTTTAATGCTGTGACCTTGTTTACGATATCTTGTAATGGATTTGAAAATATACTTGAACGGTAAGATAATTAATTCCAGGTTTCTTAGCAACTCATGTGTTGATTCGCGTCAACAATGCAAAAAGGAAACTATTTCTACATTAAAGATCAAAACAAACATGTAACCAAACATTGTAAATAATGATAATATTAAACTATTTATAATCATGAAAACAAGAATATAATACAACTAAGCAACTTGGTTATTATTCATAAACACGCAAGGCATAAACATATTTCTTTTGAAAAGCTTCTGAAGAAATGCGCTTATTAAGAAACGAAACAAAGGTTAACCATCTCGTTAGCTCTAGAGTCTTCATTGTCGATAGAAATTGTTTTTTTTTTCATATATATCAAATAACCCTTGATGCAAAACATTTTTAGCGTGCAATTTCATAAAGGAATTAGCTAGAGTATAGCGCTAGCTTTAGGAAACATAAACTGGATCCAAGTAAAAAGGCAACTAATAAACCGACCTATCCCTAGTGTAAAGTCCGTTCGACTGGGTTCTGGGACTTTTATTTTAATTAAACAGCCTTAATTACCATTAGTCAATAATTGCATAATATTCCAACATTTTTCTCATCGATTGCTAAATTTTCTAGAACATGTTCATTTTGACACTTTCTTGCGATATCGATCTTGTGATGTTCAGTGTGGTTTCAGCTGGAAAAGGTAAACTAGATACATGTGGAAACACTCACTTTGCCACAATGACTCTATCACTGCATATTAAAAAGGCAGAAACACGGTTTTGGAAATATCTCTTTCTAAAAAGCGTTCGCAATAAACAGTTGTTCATACCCAATAGGGCAAACTGATAGAGGTTGTGTCCGAACCTCGGTCAGTTTGCCCTATATGATCTTTAGAGGGTCAAAGTATCTCTTTCCTCAATTCGACCTTCCGTAGTCATAGGGAAAATAATTAAGTATAAAATCAAACATAACTACTGGCGGCCAGTTTTGTGTGGACACCTTTTGACCATTTGAGGTTGGGAAATGGATTCGCATAACTTCATAGACAGACAGACAAATGTTTATTTATGTTTCACCACTGTATAACATGTAAAATACATATACAATAAAACACAATCATGTAAAAGGGTAACCATATTTACAGTGCCATTCTTATAAAATGATTATGAGAGACAATCACCCATATAAATACTTCGTCGTTTAGCTAAAATATTATGGCAGGTTTTGGCTGAGATAAATACTAAATCTGCATTATGTGAAATGGTTGTCATCATAAAATCATCGCTTGATTCAATAAAATTTGAAACCATGGACTTACAATGAGATATAAGATTTTCACGTATCTCGTCATAGATGGGGCAATGCAAAAGGGCATGAGCTTGACTGATTCGTCTGACTATTAGGACTTCTGACTTTTGCGGCGTCTGAGTTATGGGGTTAAACCCTTCATAGTATCATATAGTATCATAGTACGATCGTTTTAAATCTGTCTGGCAGTTGGTAACATTTGTTTTCGTTTTCGTGAGATCACTATTTATCTAAAACGAGCTACAGTCCCTTTAAGATACCTCTACTCGTTTCTAGTCAACATGGTATTAACAATAACGTGAAAAATGTATTGGTATAACTTTTTACCGTGTTATTCATAGGACGTGAGCTGTAATATGGGATGAATGGTTATTTAGCATGTGTTTACCTGTATTAAAAAAGAAATAGAATATCTCGCTATGTTCGCTTAAGGCTGCCAGCACGCGATTAGACCATTACATATATCATTTATGTAAACAGTTTTGTAATTTGGTTTGATAAATTCTCACGTAAGTTATCACTAAAAATATATATTTAAAGATATAAACAGGTTTAAACGTGACAATGAACAAAGCTGATTTTTCTCCTTATTTTCCTGCCTGAAAGTCAATACGTAACTTAAAAGGATCATATCTCTTTACACATACAATAACAAGCGTCAGTTAGTCAAACGTAATTTTGATAACTTATCTCAACCAGTAAGGTAGACAGTAAGGAATTGGTGGTGTTTGATAGGTTATTTAACTAGTAACTATGCACATTGGACGAGTGTTCTAGGCTTCTGTCCCTATATATAGATATAGTCCAACGCCTATATTGAAAGTTTCATGTTAATTGAAAATAAATAATTACAATGTATTTGTCATTTGGGGTGAAAATTTGAGATGTTTTGAAACTAAATCCCATTGTATGGCATTTAGGATTGTATCAAAGCGAAGAAATATATCAAATCAGTGCACTTCTTTAGAAATATCCAGCACTGACGCTTCAAGACGTGCGGACTTGGCAGGTGTGTGACCTCAGGTACAAACGCAGAGTCGATAATCGATGAGCTCGGATAAATCACTCAACCATAACGGGAGGTCGAGAAGATTAATGACCATAAATCATAGAGGTTACGCAGCATACCGGCATATTGTAATCCCTCGTGCGTGAAACGAGGTCAGCAATAATGAAATATACACACCTAGGGGTGATATGACCTATTGAACAGCTTACAGGTTATATCCCATATCAACCTGACGTGACGTCATCGGAGGTTGATATCTAGATATCGACTTAGGGAGTTATGAGATATCCAACCGTTCTTGACGTCATACATTTGGCGAAATCATATCCTCGTCCGGATACTGAAAATCTCGGCTTCGCCTCGATTTTCAGTATCCTCCCTCGGTTCAAAAAACACGTCTTCGCCTCAAATAATATTTAAAAAACACTTCCGTATAAATGTTATCAGGTCTGAAGACAGCATAAAGGTTGATATCTGATATCTCCCTAGGTCAATATGTTAGTATCGACTTTGGGTAACGATTTAATGAATGGTTTCGTATTAAAAAAAAAAACACGACATGGTTTGATTTTTTAATCTTTCATGAAAACGGTACATTGTCACCTCTCGCGGATATTATTAAATCCTACAGTTGGGTTTCCGTCGTGATGACCTTTTGAGTTGCATGATGCGGGATGATCTTCGTAATCCTGGTGGTGGCTGCCAAGTAAATCCCTGGTGTTTTACCTGCAAAAAAATATCATTCCACTAAATATACATCGTAAATTTAAAACGTACAAAAGTCCTAAATGGAAAACGCTGAATTTTTATTTTATGCATTCATGTTAATATTCAATAATCATGATTAGTTATTTTGGACAATAATAACAATTCCGTTAATCTCAGCACACCAATTTTTAAAAAGAAATGTTTATTTCAACAATGAGTAAACAATGAGAAAAACCTCAATAAACTAATGTTTTTGAATGTATTATTGCTTGAATTAAAACATGAAAATAACATTCGGTAAAATTGAAAGATACATAACGTAGGTAGACTAAAATATCCTTTACCTTAATTCAACGTGGATAATCCGTGTACACAAGCTGCAGCTGTTTTGTTCCGTCTGGTAAAGCGCGTCCCTGTCCTTTTACTTCCGAGGTGTATCCAACTGCATCGTAACACTGAGCCGAAATGTAATTCAGTAATTAAACATGCACATTCCACTGTTCACACACTTGCCGACGAACAGCATATATCCGAAAACCGTTCCGTCATTTCACAGACGTCTTGAGTTACTGCGTTGAATTACTCTCGATGAATAGTATCCAATTTATGAAATTTTCCTTCTCTGTAAGATTATTCAGACAAGCACGTGTTGGCCATCTTGAGACCATACTGGTCGTTTTCGTCGCTTTGTCAAGTCAAATGGTAAGTGCACGTGCTTTTGGGTGCACGTGCGTACGTCACAGCGACACTGCTTGCTGATTGGATAATGCTGTTTTCACAACTGCAGACGGACTCGTGAATCTCGTGCAAAGTATTCCTCACGGAAAATTCGTTCTTCCTGCCACGCTGCGCTCGTGAGGTGCACCTTGTCTTGCATTCATTATGTATTGGGCGAAATGTTGTAAATGAGCAATTATTTCTTTAATTGTTGACATTACTGAGTTCTAATTATGATTAGAACATCAAATGACGATGTTTTCCTCTGTGTGTATGACAAATAGTAACCTATGCCTCGGTTGATACGGGAAATATAACCCCTCGGTTCCCTCGGGGTAATATTTCCCGTATCAACCTTGGCATAGGTTACTATTTAGTACATATCCTGGTGAGACAAGCTCGTAAAAATAATATGGTTCTATACAAATACGACTATATGCCATTCAGAATGTGTTTATGAAGTCGGCTGTTTCGACCACAAGAGCACAGCTACAATATAACAAGCAACACAACAGCTGGCGCAGTAGCATCAAATACCTGTCATTATAGGAAATATAAAACTATACGCTAGATATCTACGCTTGTGTAATAGGCAAGCTCAAATTGTTATGTGAACACGAAAATATTTATTAGAGGTAAAACAGTCTTAGGTAATATGCTTCTAGGTGAGTAAACATAAGATAGAATAGGCGGCAAAATATACAAGTTAATGTGTGTTAATTTCTGTATAGAGGCCACCGGCCCATTATACATTCCATATTATAGCAAGATGATATTGACATGGAGCGCCACATGTAATGAAGAATATGGTGGGATAACAAATTTTATCACATCTTAATCTAGTGAGGTCTTTAGAAAATCATCCCGTTTCTTCGGCAAAATATACAAGTAGTTTATTAAGAGTTCTTCCCGTGCATAGTTTGATAGTTTGGTTATAAGAAAAGATTATGTGTATTATGGCAATATTGTCGTAATCCTTAGAAATAACTTAAACATACCTACAAATACTAGAATATATATATAAGGTGGATTATATGACGACGAGCATACACAGATATGAATTCGACTTCATTGTGAATTACAATAGTACACAATGCAATTTTCGTTTTAAATACATATAGCTAAATATATAAAATTTCAAGTTATGCTATATTAATTTCTGTCCGCAGTTTGACCTTAACTAACATAACGTCTGAAACAGGTCGATACAAATACCATAAGCGGTTTTACTGTGAAACAGGCGTCGCAATAAAATGTCATTTAAAATATCATCATAAATCATTGAATATTCAATAATTCTCAAACGAATCGGCTGACATAATTAGTAACGGTTTTTACCACGATATTCGATCTTATACCATCGACAATGCCGGTATATACACACTCAAAAAGATCAAGCACATTACACACATTCACAAACGTCATGGTAAGGGTTAGCGGATTAAATAAAACACCTTTCCTTAGAATATATCGACGCACGCCTTATGAAAATGACACGTGTAATATGATTGTACATAGTTAGTGGTTCGATTATTTGCTACACGTCAATACATAGGTATACTTCAATAGGTAGTGTACGCATCTATAAATACCGTAATTTAGCATAAACATTAGATTACATTATTTAATATTAAATCAAGTTCTTTACTATAACAAATTTAAAATTTAAAAAAAGTCGTTTATTATGCTAAAATGTCCCTTTATAAAGAATTTGTTTAGAAATTCAGAAAACTATAGTGCGTTGTTGCAAAAGAAACAACGAATACAGATATTGATCTATTTCTGCATGTTTGAACATGCATAACGTATTCAACGTGACAAAGATTATACTGTAAACAAACACTCGAACATTTATTATGTGTTGTATGACTGGGGTACAGCAACTTAGAGCTACATTTAGCTAGCTGCTATGCTAAACAAAGGGCATCATGTATTGAACATGACAAGCATTTACTACAACATCTAAATCCTTTGCTTGACAGTTATTCTACTAACACTCAAACATGCATTCTTTTGTAAGACAGGATTTGCGTATCGCAGCTAAGGCCTACATTTAGTCAGTTCTTATGCTAAGTAAAGGAACATGCGTATTGTATTGTACGAGACAAGATTTGAGTTCAACGATTATTTGCATACAAGTAGCCAACTAAACTAATCGACCCTGGCCAAGCATGATTAAGGTCGTCCCCATTACTGCACGTAAGACCCCTTGATACAATCTGGGCTTTCCTGTTTTAGACTCAAATGAAGAAACGCAACAAGACCTATAAATTACAGAAAAGGAAGTGTTTGAATATTGTAGGAAAATATTGAAGAAAAAACATTTCACAGACATCTATAAACACATATAAGGCTCTATGATAATAATGATGATAATCGTATACGAATAGTGAATTTTAAAGTAATGTTGATAATTGAAGTTTCGTATTAGTGGAGTACACTGGTGTAGTGGTTAGCCTGCTGACCTATCACACAAATGGTCCGGGTTCGAATCCCAGAGAAGCTACTACAATTATAACCAGGCCCTTTTACAGTGTTGTATCTCTGGGCAAGCTTCTCAATCCATATTGTCTACCCAGTTGTATAAATGGGTACCTGAACACAGGAATTTCAAAGAAAGGGCTTATAAGGTTGCACCGATATACTATTCCGTCAGGGTAATAATACAAATTTGTGCGATTTGACCACTCAGCAATTGTTATGACAGGGATATATGCGCAGTACAAGAATCAATTTATCATTAGATGTCTTTGTTCGGAACAAATCAATACATGAAATTGTTAATTACTTCAAACTCCTAGCGCCGGCTATGACGAGCGAACGTATGTATAAACGTTGAGTCTACTCTTTTACAGCTGAAACCGACTAGGCTTTGAAGTTCTTGCGTCACCCACATGTTTTCTGGGAAGGTATGCCACACATGAAAATGGCGATATTCCCCGTGGGGTAGAGACTGTCAGAATGCTATCTAGATTGACGATATGCGATAGGTGCTTTCATTCAGGCATGAAGGAAAGATTGCTCGATACTAAATGAACCGGACTTGTTTGAGTCATACCACTCCACAAACAAAATTAGGTCACTCAGGCCTATCATATACAGCCGTGTTGTCTTTTAACTGGGTGATAGCAAAATGCAGGCCACGTAATAGTTATAATACTGCATTCAATAAATGACGGCAACGATTGAATCATAAACAAGTCTGATAATATATATTTTCACCAACTCAACTAAAAAGCTACAGTTTGTATATACATTATTCTACAACATTCGGGTTATTAACTTTATAATCAATATTAAAGACTTACTTGTAACATTTTAAGGAATCTAGATGTAGATGTATATGAACTTATCGAGTGAAATGATAGTTGACACACCTTATGTAAGTAAGCCACAACACAAAGAACATTGCTTATAGATCGCCCAGCTACTTCCAGTCTCGCTGAAGCATAGATAATTGTAAATATAACTTACCAAAGACTGTTTAGGAATGTTAAACGGAATCGGTTTCCTGAATTTGAAAAAGTCGGTTATCCATTCAAGTATCCCATATCGTATGTGAAGAACAGCGAGTGTACGTTACTTCCTATATCACATGCCTGTACCGTATCACAGCGGTCTTTTCAACTACACAAGCCTCGCTTCAATAGCGCCTGCAGATTGACTATGACCTTCAGGGGTCATATCAGTTCAAGGTTGTCGGCTTGAAGGTAAAGGTTGGGCTTCGATGTATGCCGTCTCGCTGTGATCGCGATTCGCAATTAACTTCAATGTATCTCAACGTGGCGGAGAGGTTCATTACGGATTTAGGCCCGTCTTACAGTCGATTTCATTCTCTCGAAAGGCAAGTCTAAATTTTAGGATTGCGTTAGCTTGGTTCATTGATGAAAATAGCCTTGCTCATTGTTTTATTAATTATTGATTACTGAGTCGGCGAGGCAGTTCATTCAGGGAGAATAGCCTTGCTCATCGTCTTCTTATTGTTATGATGGAAACGTTACCATTATATGCCAAACTTTGTTTGATTTCCTTTATGTAAGTTGCAATCGGATTAAAGTTGTTGGAGTCACACATATAAAACATTATAAATGGTGTCATTTTATCGAGAAGTTCTAACTGCTGTGGACCATTATCATTTTTATGCTAATCGTTTAAGTGGAGTGACAAGTTGAATGCATTAATTCGCGATTCTGATCGAAAAATTCGTACAATCAGTCAAATGTAAATTGGAAACATATCTGAGAAGTTAGATTTTAGTTGATAATGTTTATATTGATCGTACGTGTGATTTCTGCTTTGGCACAGAGATAAGAGTATTACGATTGTCATTTGAAATCATAATTATCTTGTATTTGGTATTTTTAAATGAATGTTTCCGATGTTTTGAAATAATATGATAATACTTGGTCTGTTTTCATTTATTAAATCCAAATAAATGACAATCACGGAGTGCCTCTTTCAAAGGCTATATTTAATGGATATAATAAGTCTGTGGTCACTGATGACGCCTCGATGGAAAACAACTCACCATTCTCAACGCTCCTGTGCCCTGAGAGACTTTCTTCAAAAGTAAGGACGATGAATAATGGATTCTTAAATGAGAGGATGTAAAATTATTGAATTGCAATTGTATTGCTTTCATTCCCATGCCATTCATGTTTGTAAAGATGTGAATCCTCAAGCTTAAGACTGGAACTGCCTTTTTAAAATTGTCTATGTGTTAAGATAACACGGTCATTATTCTTTATGGCCGAGTTGCATTTATTAAAAGCTTACAAAGAAAAATGTACAATGTATTTGTGATTATTTGTAAGATTCTATTGAATAATACATTTTTAAAACTACATATGATGTTAGGTGAGGTGAGTTGGTGTTTAACGCCGCTTTCAAGATTATTTCACTTATAGCGCGGCTGCTATTATAATTGCAGGGAGAATTAAAGCCCGCAACACAATGTGGCTATGCATTGCGGTGACACCAGCGAGCATCGGCTGGAACTAGCAAACCATGGGTGGTACTGTGCTGAATCTCAGTGTAGCATTGCACCCAAACCTGACTGCGTGTAAAACACCTCTTTGAAAGCTTTTCTAGATTCTCAGCCTCTATGCTAATCTTTTTTAAGACTTATTTCTTTAGTTAGAGCTCATTGATTAAAAATTGAAATGTAACCTCGTTCAACAACGTGTTCAATGGGAAGCAAAATAAACAATAAGATTATTTGTGAAAATGTAAAACGTTCTGATGAATAATACGTTTTTAAAGCATCTGATATGAGGAAAGAGAAAGTGTATCTCTCAGTCGTTTTCATGTCTGATTATATGTATGATCTAGCCAAAAAACTAGGTTAAAGTCCATAATGGTAATTCCTAGCCAAGACTTGACCTCCTTTAAAAGCACGTCTTTAGGCATCATTTTTTAATTATTTGAAAATCCATTTTCTCAACCGCTTATCTTCGTTTTGAAACTTATCTGATAGAGCTTATCTTAATGGATCAAACATTGATAAAAAGAAGACACAAGGCAAGTCTAACAAGATCCGGTGAACTTTTGCTTCGTTCAACAGCATGTCAGATGCGAAGCACGTTGGTTTCATATTCGGACATGTGTTTGTGCACGTACATTCGATTCGACTCGGATTTAGCAGATACGGGTCATATGTCGCTTTGTAGTTTAGCTTCTCTCCCGCACATGCCATCAGTTTGTGTACAGTTATAACATCATGGCGTGTGATTCTATTCAGGATTCTCTGGCAGTCTCGACCCCAAAACTTTAATTTAGAGCTACAATTCTGATGCCTGTTCGTAATTTCCTTAACTCGTCACTTTATCAGGATGGCGCTCTTAACCTACCTAAAGGTCTCGAGATCATATTATCGAGACGTTGAAAAAATGTAAATTATTTCAATATTAGCCTGTGAAACTTTTCCCATAACAAAAGATCTGGGTCTAATTTTCGAATCTCGGAGAGTCTAGGTTGGATAGTCGAGGACCGAGACTGTCATATGGCTAAATAATCTGCAGGGCAAGCATGCCTGTGGTGTCTACAACTGATTGAAGAGTTTGAAGGAGGTGAAGCGAGTCTACGCAAATTAAGCAAGTATATTAACAATAAGTCTTTTACTTAGGACACTCCTCGACTTTCATGACTTTTTATTTGGATTTCGTTGCGATAATCATTTAGTACCATATATGCTGGTATAAATTGGAAATTCTTACATATTCATTCATATGTATATGGAAATTCCTATTTTTCAATGTAAGAGGAAAAGACATCATATGCATGCGCAATAATGTATATCACACACCCCTTTTAAATAAATACTAATTATATAAGCTTTCAAACACTATTAACTTCAATCTGTCCTTCTGTTTGCTCTAGTTAATTTCCCCAAATTATCTTTGAAGTAGACTCGTTAGACTGTCCGGTTTTCGATCGCTATTTTCGTATTTTGTCACTATATCGACCCAGTTATCCTAACATTATAACATAAAAGCGTATTTCAATACGTATTGCAATATTGGTATAATGACATGCGTGAACTCTAGAGAAGAGAAACTAATTTTAGAAATGTTACAGATCAAAGTCATATTAATATAGGATGAGCTTTTGTAAAGGAAACCTAAACATTTTTAAAAATGACACATGGTGGATATCTAAAACGTTGACGAATGGATTCCTTGACCTTCCAGACATATATATATATATATATATATATATATATAAACCAAGAATATAGTTCAATGATAATTAGAGCCACGGTTATGGGGACATCCATCTTTACGTGTGATGCTTCAGGGAATAAGTGGCTGAGGGAGGCATATTGACATTGACATATGTAAAAATGATACATCGCATCCAGTTTATACACTGTTACAACTCAGATTTGTATAACAGACAAAGTAAGTTAGTTTCTGTAATGTTCTAGTTGAATGAGTCACGCAACTACATTGCGAGTCAACAGTTTTAATGAACCGCCTGACCTTCGGGTACAGGTACGGCTTTATGGGCCGTGAAGCATGAAATGCACATGCAGGTAACCCGGATGAGACGGCTACTGTTTTAGGGTACCGTAATGTCTATAAGACACGTACATGACGAGAACACATATCAATACAGTTTCTTTCTGCTATGTTGGGGGGGGGGGGGGGGGGGGGGGTTCTTTGGGCTGGTGGACTATACTGTATACTGTTACTCCCTTGAGCGACATATAGAAGTTATTTAGATGAATGAGGGAAATTCTATCGATTAACAACTTCTTCATTGCAAGAGTGCGACGTTTCGGTGTAGATGCTAAAAAATGGATACTAAACGATCTTGAATTTAATACTAATCTTATTAAACGAGTTAATGATTATGTATAAGACGAGCAAAAACGATTTCCATACCAAATCATTAACGAGTTTGATAAAACTAGTATTAAACTGAAGGAAGTTTAGGATTCTGTCTATTACTTGACCTCGGTAATCAATCATGAATGCCGAAAGTGTGCTAAAGGAAACATAACAACCACACAATATTATGTATGATATCATACGGGCAGCGGTATTACAATAGTTAAAAATAGCCATATATAAATATCCCACTGAAGTATCTTATACAGGTGCATACCGAAATTTTGTTCACTTACCAATGATTCCTAGTGCAAATATCATGTAATTTGGGATTCGTTTCAACGTCAATAGACTAACTTAAGAAAGACTGACAATGGAACAACCACTGTCCAGGTGTGAAATAGCCATTCTAGAACTCACTTTGGCATTGTCTAGTCACTCGTGCAAAAATTCGAATTTTGGTCTATTGATATACATTTAGACAGAAGGGGTCACATTTTCGAAATTTCGATTTCGTTAAATGTCGAATAAACTGTTCCATATTGACTCTCTGAGATTAAATCCAACATAATCACATTGACTTTGTGCTTATAAACAAACGTGACTAACTTTTTAAGAAGTCGATAAGTAATAAAGGATTTTGTGGAAAAAAATAAAAATGAGTGTTTTCGGAATTTTAGCCCCTGGTCAAAACTGTTACGGGTAATTGTGGGGTATGATTAACATTTGCCTTAAAGAGGAATGGATCTGCATATGTGTAATGATAAATTAATATCATACGTTTTTTATTTTCGCAACGCTACGATACCTCAAAATCTATCTCAAATTACATGATATTTGCACTAGTATACCCAGGTATATGAACAAACTTTTGGCACGGAGCTGTACACGGGCGAGTGATAAACACGGTGTCGAAACACATTGTATTCCTATAGGACACTCCCTATACATGTATAGTGACATAATTGTTTAGTATTCTTCTATCAGAAATATATATGAACAGCTATAACATACATTTAAAAAGGTCATCACATTGAAGAACATTTGTCCACATTCTACCAACGTCATAGCCGTCAGTGATTTGGACTGATCTAAAGAATTGGAAAACGAAAGATCTTCATAAAAATTGTATGTACGACGGCAAGAGGATTTTACTTGCGCTTCACGAGTAATTCAATTACATCAAGACAGCAAAAGAAACAACTAACAATCAAGGTTATCCAACTTCCTCAATATGAGAGGTTTTATATGTATATATATTTTACTTATGTGAATAAGTCGTCTTGTAAAAACCCAATTCATTTATATCTTATACTGTAAGTGTCCACAGACAATTGACTCTTTGTTGCCAAATTTTTCTTCTCATACGCAATCGATCAGATTTTGTTTCAATACTTGTGGTATTATCTCTCTTTGACTTTGAAATTAACAAGCTGCAAACAAACCACGTCTCTTGCCTGTAATACCGATACCAGTCATTAGCTGTTAAAACTAACTGCTACATTTTAAATACCTATGAGAAAAAAGAGGTCCTGGAAAGAGAAATTACTTACACAATGGACCTGTCCACAACCTTTTACTGTGACTTTGTTTGTAACACCATTTGTCTCTCGTGCGCAGGTATGGATTAATGAGAGATGTTAATCCATTTACCCAGATCGAGTTGAGAGTGCTCTTGGGAGTATCAAGACGCCTCGAACTCATCAATTGCTCTGCTTATTGTATTATCAAACCCTCCTGACATCAGTACTCTCTGGGTCATGGCTAGAATGACTTTAAACAATGTTATGGCGTCAAATTTTAGTCCGTGATACTCTTGTTTTAATGCAGAGAATCCATGTGCCAAATCTATGCTTGAATGTTTATTTTGCGCACTTTCTTCTACTTGATGAGGGGGCGGGATAGCGCGTTCTGCTTCGGACGAGAGGTCTGTTGTTCGAATCCCTTCAGGGGCTCGGCAACTTTACAGTAGAGAACTGTTCTACAGGTAGTAAGGCTTGGGTGCAATGCTACACTGAAATTCAGCGCAGTACCACCCATGGTTTACAATTTCCAGCCGATGCTCGCAGCTTTCACAACAATGAATAGCCACAATGGTGTTTTAGGCTTTCACCTTGCAATAATACTAGCAGCCGTGATATAAGTGAACTACTCCTGAAAGAAGGCATAAACCCAAACTCACCTCACCTGACTTCGACTTGATAACTTGTAGTCGTGTCAATGAAATACTATGTTGAAGATTCGTGCCTGAAAATCCGTTGTAACCATCGCTATCGCTCGGGACATGCTTATATTTTGATACGTGTTTCGTAAACATAGACACGAATATAAACTATATATTTGAAAAATTATCAAAACTTAAGAGAATACATTTCTAACTTGAGGGCTTACATCTACATCATTCCTAATTAATTTCAACTTTAAAATTTTGACAGGAGACAGCTTTTCGGTTACAATTGTTATTGTCGACAATTTCCTTGAAATAAGGTAGAATTTATACATTGTATGTGATTTAATTTAATTGTTCAATCCATTTTGCTTTTAAGTGAGGGATTGTTATTTTTAGTTATAAGTTATCTAACAAACTAAATAAAACAAGATATTTTGTCAAATGACAAGTCAACATGGTGTAGGCTGGACCGTGAGTGGTTTTTTTCCAAAAGTGGGCACATAGCGATTAACTGACCATAAGCATACCGCTCAAAATTTATTCATATCATAAACATGCCATTGAAATAGAATTGATATTCCACGATGATGAACAATTCTATAACAAAATATTCATACATAGAAGTCAATCTTTTCTACTGTATAGTTAATCTAGTTTTCTTTCTTTTTGAGCTCCAACCCTATGGAACAGGCTATTTCGGAACCAATGGAGGGCTCAGCTTAATGCGCATGCCCAAAGGGAATGCTGGTATAGTTGTTGTCATGGTAATGCTTATGCTATAACGCCGTTGGTTACCTCTATGCAGAAGATATGCTCCACTCCAATGTGTAGAGGCAAGATATCGGTTACAAGCTTGCTGCCTTGAGAAGACGCTCTGTGATAACACAGTTGGTGTGGCTGTATATATCTAAACACCAGTGCCAGAGCGTTTGCTATAAATAGCTGGGATGTCCCCCATAGCAGGAAAGGGCTGTCTGGGAGCACTGATAAGTCAGGTTTTGCTATTGTTAGTGTCTGCTCTAGTGTCATGTACAAAAGTGGTGTAATGACAAGTTAAAAGATGAAAAAGATAAGAATAGAATTTCACATCCAATGTTTAACATGATCCCCATGTGAACTAAGAATCTGTCTAAACTTCAATTGCTTGCTGAAGCTGGAAACAAGCGAAACAATATTTTCAGATTTGGGTCACAAATGATCAGTCATTCTCAGCAACCAGATAGATAGCCCTTATATGTATATGTTGCAAACATTTAATGGAAAATGTTCAAATAATGACAAAATGTGACAAATATTGAATATATTGATTAAGAAAACCATGTTTGTATACTTTCAGTGCAGATAAAATATTCCTAAATTCATATTATCTATTTGCATCTAATATTGACATTTAAAAAATGAAATACAGTTAACTTACATGTACATATGAAATATTGACATTGTTGTATAATGCATCATCATGTGTGCATACTTTTCACAGTACTGTTCAAATATTCCTAATATTATTTAAGCAAGTGATTTGTGTTAATGATATATTTATGTCTCATAAGAAGCATTTACAATAATAAATAATAAAATACAATGATAAACATTTACTTTACACATGCATGAAAAACATTGATATTGTTTCCTAATTCAGCAAAAAGTTAACTAAATTCTTTCTCAAGTAAATTGTTCCGTGTAATTGTAGCCGGGATATCAAACACAAGACAGAAAACGACATTTGACAGCGACCTCCCCATCCCTAAGCCAAGTTTATACGTTGGAGTCAGTTTACAGAATTATTTTGCTGTCTGCCTAGCTTATCATTTGGCAGATTTGTTGAAGTTTTACAGTGTCATGACAACCACCATTAAGCAAGGAGACCCTTACAAACTGCAGTGCAAATCCTGCCAAATTCCTTTTTCAGCAGGAATCAAATGCAAGTGCGCCCTGTTGCATTTTCTGCTAGACACCGATGATCAAGTTTTGAAATCAATGTTTTCAATCAAGTGATTGAAGAATAGTTTAGACTCAAAGGACAGGAATACCAACCTACCATGGATTTGTCAAACCTTCAGGAGCAGGTCTTGGGTTACTGCCCATGAACATCAAATACTCTCTTCGTGGAAATGTTCTCCAGAGTGTTTATCTTAATTGAATTCATTGGGATGTTTTTATTAAGGTGCTGATGATCATCATAATTGACATTATGGTCAAAGTATAATATAGTTCTAGAAGAAATTTTCATTCATTGTAAGTAATCAATGACAATAATAACCATTATATCATGGACGCAACAATATATTACTTCATGTAATAAATCATAATCCCTGCAAATCCTGTCACTTGTCTTTCACTATTTAACACATGGTAATCATCATAATGCAAAATTAGAATGACTGAAGGAGAGATCTATCTATTGCTATCATTGCTTCTCCAACCATTTGTCTGCTTTTTTATAAAGCAGCGAACTTGTTTCTATAATTTTCTTTGGTTTTTATTCCTTACTATATATTCATAAAAGTAAAATATATTCTGCAAAAAACTATTGATACATTCATTTAATTGTCATAACGTGAGCAAATTTAAGAGAGTCATATATAAATTGCAAAGAAAAAAACTCAAAACAATTTTTCATTTTATTCTTCATTTGCAAATAGAATCATAAAACTAGTTTATAGATAATGTTCTCTTTTATACTCTTGTTGAAAAACCCTTGAAACCTTTTTCTAAAGTTTAAAACAGCTTTATGTATTAGTAAATACCACATCTTCACAATTACAGATTTGTTCGAGTCAAGATTTATTTGTTGTCTCATCAATATCATACTAATAATAACAACATGTCTACATTTTAGGAGATGTTAACATAAGAGTGTAGCTTGGAATAGACATATTATGAATATCACATGCGCATTTACAGGAGCGGTTTCTCTACAATCAGATTCTCCTGGTTTAGTTGAATGCGTTATTTTATTAATACCAGGCATTTTGATTAAACAGAAAGTGAAGGAAAATACGAGCAGATTTAGTTACATTTTACCAAGTGAACTCGCCATTTGTTAACTTGGTATTTTAATTGTCCGAATATCTTTGTATTGTCTAAGAGAATAAAAATCATAATATACAAAGGAAAAAGATACCTACAAATAAGTTTGTATATTGCCCTCACTCAATAGATTGATCGCAAAATTTATAAATATACAAGGAATCACAAAGAAAAGTAAAAATAAAAAAAAAAGGCTTTTTATTGAGACATTGCTGATTTCTTCCCAGTTTCCTTGTTCAAGTTTTATAAGGGAGAAAAACCCATTCCTCCTCCAATAGAATGTCTAGAAAGTTTAGATTTTTCTATATACAGAATACAAATCGACTGTCCTCAATGTTGTTTTCTGGTATTTGCAAAGTATGCATTTTTTTCTGTTCAACCTTTTGCCAGTTCGAGAGTAATTCTTACTACATTGTACCATAACCCTAAGTTCTAGTCCAAAATACTGCTAAGTTCCATTCAACAATGAATAACATAATCTGTGTGGTTCCTGCTAAAGATGTGCCTTAAATAGTCGTTTGGAAAATCACAATGCAAACCTAGTTCTAGGCAAAAAGTACTGCTGAGTATCAGCAAACAAAAAGACACAAAATACACAAAAATGAATTTAAAACTATTTTTTCTTCATATCACATTCAAAAATCACAGTTCAGACATTTGCCTTTTTCGTTGTGTCAAAGAAAGGATTTATTGTGAAAAAAATCTATGCTTAGAAGCGTTTGCTCTTAACAAGTACCCTTTATAGACTTGATTGAAAAGGTCTATATTCAAGTTAGTATATCTATATAATTTTTTCTAGAGATTGAGTGCAGTAATTTCTAAAGTATTACCTGAACTCGATCAGGATAAGAGTTGAATAATATAAGCGTAAGATCATCAGTGTAAGATCATCAATTGATATATACCTTACACTTAGATACCTTGATTTGCTTGGATTATAGTGTAAAAACAGCTTAGTATAATAATAATAATAATAATGATAATAACAAAAACAACAACAACAACAACAACAACAACAACAACAACAATAATAATATGTACACTTATATTGCGCTAAATTCCACGCAGTCAAAATGCTCATAGCGCTACAGGACATTTGAGTCTCAAGTTGAGTCTATATATAGTAAATATCTATTTACAACCAAAACACTTTTTGAAGAGATGCGTCTTTAAGGTTTTTTTAAAACAGTCCAAATTTGCTGATGACTTGATATTTTCTGGAAGGTTGTTCCACCAACAAGCTGAAGAGTGCTGAAAAGAGATTTTGAGATTATCTAAGTAAGATGCTTAAATAATATTGATTTGAAAACATAGTTTAATCAACTCAATTAACAAAGAATGGATCATCCTTCAATTGACCTAAGTAGTTCAAAGCAGATATTATAATGGACTGCTGAGACCCGAAAGGCTCTGCTGTTAGCTTTTCAGCCTGGGTCACATTTTTAGCTAAGACGTAGTGTCCCTTGGATTTGCAGTAGTTATCATGGTCCAGGTATCTTAATTACATGCCAGGTATGTAACAGCCAATGTTTACATTTGGTATTTACTTAACAACGGGGGTAAAGCACATTTTTTGTTTTATATGTATAATCATATACTAATAAAAGCTTCTTAAATTAATGGAAACATTTTCATCAATTTTATATATATTATTTATTTATATGTTATATATATTAGTTACGTATGTAAGACAGAATTAACTTTGCATATGTATACTAGCATCAGCAGGGAAAATATGACAGAATCAAATCTAGCTTGGAAATGTCGACAGGTATTATTACAGAGATAGCTGTCAATAAAACTTTCAGATCATGCTCAATCTGAGAGAACTTGGAGAGAAGACAATTGTTGTCTACTTGTGATCATTAATCTAAGGAGACGGCAGAACTGATGAGGGAAAACATTGTTTCATTAGTTACAATGAAAATAAAGACATTATATGTACTTTAGGAAAACTCAGAACTTGTCCTTTTGTGAAAACAAAATCTCTGAAGAAAGAAAGTGAGGGGAACTCGTTTTTGGATGCAAAGGCAATGTCTGACAACGAGCTGGTTCCCTTGGGTCCAGAGGGCAGCTAGAAACTGATAATCCCTAAACATTATTTAACCTGCTTATAATGATTCTAAGGTTCTCAAGGTTTGTCACTGATTAAGATCTATAAGAAAGTTAAAACCATTACGTGTTTGGGTAAAAATCATGTCGTTTGGGAACAAGCATTGGTGCATAAACATAAACACTTGAGAATTTTGAGTTTTTTTTGTCAAATCGTTGTGAAAGACGAACCAAGAATTTATCTATAGTACATTGTATAAACAGTTAAGAGCTATTCCGTTGATTGTAAACCATTGTCTTTACAATCGGTAACATCTAAGAGAAAATGATGCCGCCCAAAAAGGATAAATTTATCGAATTCTAAAAGGTCAATAGACCAGTCATCAAACAACATTTGTCAGAATATATCAGCATCAACATCTAAATAAGCAAGTATAAACGTAGGTAAGCTCGTACTGGCAAACATTGTTATTCTGCCATGTGATGAATTATTTTACAATTATTATATAACGTAACATACATCAGCATACCTCAGCAAAAGTTAGTGAAGGTGGATGTATATCTCTCGACTCAGAGCATTTAAACAGTGCACAGTCTTCAATATGATTCTAATCATTTGCCTTTGTCTCTGTAGCTTTTCAGTGGTAACAACAAATATTTCAAAAGTTGGGGACGTGTTAGAAATAGAAGTGGACCAACACTTTGGAATTCTCGGATGTTTAAAACAGTGCAAAAACACAAAAGCCTGTGTTGATGTGGACTATTATCATAGTTCAGTGGCATGTGTTCTTAAACTCAACGCCTCATCAAGGGTAGGTTGATTTCATGTTTGATTGTGATATTTTATGGTCACCTTAGAAATGGTCTGTTAATGATTGCATCTCTATGCTCTGGCATTGAGTCAACTTGTAGTGGTCTGAAAAGTATTAACTTGGGAAGATTTGAAGATGACTGATTGTAAAATGGTGTGGTTATGATGTAAGAGATTGCACATTTTTTTAGGAAAATGATTGACGTTGTAAGAATGATTTTAAGGATTAATATAAAATTCATTATTATTAATACCGTATTTTTTAATGATAATAATAAGACCAGTCTAGAACATTAATGTATAATGTGTATGACACGTTTCATTGTATAGTTATGTTTACAGTAAGGATTCAAACTAGATACATCCATCTTGACTTTCTTACAATAGGTTCTTATAGAAAGAAGTCACCAGAACAAAATATAGCTGAATGCATTCCTGTAAAATTTCTGATAACTAGTTAACAGAAGTAACTTTTGCTATAACTTTTGTGTATAAAAACGCGCAATACGATTATCAGGTATCTAAGACTCAAGGAATTTCGTATGAGGGAGTCTAGCTATAGCAATTATCTCCTCTTTCTAATACAGTATGAGCTTTTGAACTTTTTGTATTCAAGGAAGAGACATGTTATGGGACGGACTGGCGTCTGTGTTCAGCATTATGTCTTGGCAAGATCAGAAATTGTGACAGTCTGCGAGGTGGATGATCTGTCCCCTAAAGCTGACAAAATTAAAAATCATGGTTACTATCATAAAATGGTTTACTTAATTTCTTTAATAATTGTTGCAACTTGAAGTTTTTCTGAAAATTATCCTATTTGTGTAGTACAGAAATGTTGTCCAATGTATAAGTATCATGGTGTTTTTGTTTTTATCTATTTTTAAAACTTGAGATTTAAGTGAAAGGTAAAATACATAAAATATATAGAGGATATTATATGAGTGTCCATGACATACTATGTTTACGACACGAGTGCTTAATATAAGTATTTCCGGAGCGAGACGTGGAACACAACGGCATAGGCGAACTGTGACGTCAAAGCATTGTTTTTTACGTGACGTCACATAAAAAAGTGATATGTTGCCCTAGGGCATCGTATGAAAAATATTATCCCCGATATGATTGCCCTCGTAGGTAATAAAATGACTTATGTTTGAGTAATATGTTTGCAAATTACCTTTTCTAAAATTTCACAGAAACCACTTTCAGCTTTATTGCTACGTTTGAAGATCTGTGCAAAGTAAGTGAAAAACAGAGAAACATCATAGAACCTAAACCAGATGCTCCCCGTTGCGAGGCAAAACTTGATAAGATATTCCTTAGAAATGGTACATACTCCTGGACTCTGAATGTGTCACAAACAGACAATTTGGCATCGAGTCTGATGTTTCAATTTAGGTCGAGTTACAGGGGCCAAGGTCTAGAGTCCTTTATTTTGAAGAAACTTGACGGCTTTTATAATTTAGAAAATTACAATTGTAGTAGAATCTGCACTGCATCAACTGTAATGTTGAAATTCAACTTAACAAACTGGACTTTGGATATTATCGACTTGAATGCAAATGTTAAAGCGATGACGACCTTGGTAGAAGCCTTACATAAAAATGAATGTATTATCATTATGAATATTCATGTGAAAGGATTCAATGATTTTAAAATGACAATAATATAGATGTCGTGTGGTACAGTACTATATGACTTTGGATTGCTGCAAAAATAGCAAAAGTAGCAATTGATGACGCAGATGTGAAATGCAGAGAATGGTGCTTTAATAAGAATTGCAGAGATGCATGCTTTAACGCTGTCTTGTCTTTTCATCCTGTCTTGTTATGAGGTTTTCAATTATTTTTATGAGTTATAAACTGTTCTTTCTTATTATTGATTTTTTCCCTTAACAATTTTAACATTTAATTTTTTAGTCTTATTCCACATGTTGATTAATACAGTTAAAAAAGAACATCAATAATAGTTGCTTACTACAGTTTCCTATTTATCTAATTTCAACAACATGATTTTCAAAGAATTCTTTAAATCTTTACATTGAAAATGAAATTCTGTATAGGATAGAATTTATGGTTCAGGAATGGTATTCTTTCCAACAAACAGAGCTTGCCCTTACTGAATGATGCAATTTCTTTTTGTTTCATAAAAAAAACTGTCAATCAAATTCAATTAAGTCTATCAATATTAAAGTAAAGTTATAACAAAGGTATTACCCTTTGAATGTCTCACATGTGACATGGCCGACTATATGTTATCGCCAAACATGGCAGATAAAAATCATTTAGCTACCTCATTTCAATACACGTTTTCATTAAAATTCTTCTGTCTCAATCCAAAGTCAGTTTACATTTTAAGATTGGTTGTTGAAGTTCAATACAAGCACAAAATAATGTTTTCTTTGGAACCTTCGTCAATATCTCAACAAAGTCATGTGACCAATGTTTCATTTGTGATGCACCAATTCAATCATGAAAACAGAGAATATCAACCAAATGTCTTCTGATGTACAGCTGCATACCAAAAGGTTTTTCACTTACCAATGAATCGTAGTGCAAATATCATGTAAATTGGGTTTCGTTTCAACTTCAGCAAAACTGACAATGGATCACCGGGGCCAGTGTCCATGTGTGAAATAGTCATTCATGAACTCTTTTTGGGATGGGATGGTCTGGTCTCTGGTGCCAATATTCGAATTTTGGCATTATTGTTAAAGACACATTAAAGGCACATTTTCAAAATTTCGATGAGATTAGTGCTAAGGTATAAAAGTGACGTATTTTAAAGAATGTGATTCATTGTAAAGGATTTTATGGAGAAAAATAAAAATTAGTGTTTTCGGAATTTTGACCCCTGGTCACTTCAATGACCTGCCAAAACTGTTACGGGTAAGTGTGAGGTACGATAAACACTTGCCATAAAGAAGAATGAATCTGCATATGTGTATTGATAATTCAATATTATACGTTTGTTTTTCGCAATGCTATGATACCTCAAAGGCATCTCGAATTACATGATATTTGCACTAATATATACAGGTGAACAAACTTTTGGTATGCAGCTGTAACAATAAGTTGAAAAAAAAAATATCTGAGGCTTGCCTTTTATAAATTCGGAAAATTCATCCTTGACAATATCATTGACAAGTCTCAACCTTAGCCTTCTGCATACCATTGAATTCTTTTCTAATCTGAGAACATCTTAATTCTCCTCCTTTTATACGTTTTTATTCCAGTCCAGTATAGCGCAAACACTGGACGCAGTACCTTATCGTGGTGTGTTGGTTTGCGTGCTTCAGAGACCTCAAGAGCTATGCCAGCTTGAGCTTAATCTCTTCTGGTAGGGGCACCCAACGACGGGTAGATGCCAGACCAAATATGAGTTCTTCTAAAACATGCTTTCTATCTCTATCACTATGCCTTTTTTTTCGAACACTCACACCAGTAGACCGTTTCGAGTGGTCAGATGTCTGGCGATGAAAGAGCCAAATGACAATTTGACCAACGTTCGAAACCCCCACTTGTGACATTCCGATGACTATGTCTTGCTCTGCTGCTGTTAAACGTGTCATTTTCTTCTTCTTATTCCTAAATACGCTTTTTTTTAATATACTTAAATCCTTATTTCAGAAAAGATAACTTTTCCTTCAACTGATACGCTATAGTAGCTATTTGGGTGGTAAGCTTTCATTGTTTCCATTCATTATGTTAGGATGAAATATAAAAAAGTTCCATATTGTCAAAACATCTATTAGATTACCTTAAATATTTGGGTGTGTACTTTCTTTTGTACTTCAGTGTATGTAGGGATGAACACTCGTTTAAGAATCTAAATCTGAACCTGACTAACGCTGCTTTCAAGGGTTCATGGCAATATTATCATTAGCATATATTAGAGTGGAATTTTCGTTCCAGCGAATTCATTGTTTTTCAATATAAGGTCTATGTTCTTCAATTTTGAGTCGCAAAATTCTTATTTTAATGATGTAAAGTATGAGTGATCAGAATAATTTTGGTATATAATTGGCAATACTTATCATTATTATTTATGTGTATTTCTCTTTCAAACTTCTTGATCATAAATATTTGAAGCAAGGAGACAATATGCGTCTGCTAAATACAAAAGTAATGTATCAATATAGATTCTTGTTCCTCTTCATCTCTACACTCTTATAAATTACTAATGTTCACAAGACAACAACAATTGCCTTCTCTTACAGCCCTCCCTCAAATCTAGCATGATCTATTGTTTCAGATGGCAGCTATCTTTAAAATCATTTCTTTATTTATACCTGTCACCCAATTTCTCTTAACATTGTTATCATAAACTATCATCATGTCATAAACCTTTTTTGGTAATCTGTATGAGGTCATCTCATTAAGTCTAAGCCAATAGTTAAAAAACATAACATTTTAATGTACATAAATAGGAAATCTTCCACATTCTCCATATAGCATCAGACTAGTTGTGTTTATTTTCACACCAAAATATTTTTTACAGACTTGTAAATGAATCTTTCTATGACATCAAAGTGTAGCAAACCCAATTCATCTGCTCCATACAACAGTATTGGGAGTATCTTTACATCAAATATTTCAAAAAATGAATGGTATGAAATATTCCCAAAGGCCTTTAGATTCTTATATTTACATATGAACACTTTCTTTGCTTGTAGAGCAGCTTGATATCAATTTTTCCCTCTAAAATACCTGATAGCTGGCTTCTGTTTTATTCATGTTTACTGATAACTTCCATTTGTCACAATAACAGCTAAGTTCATGAAGTTGTCGTTATCCCTTGAATGATGATGAAAAAAAGGATAATGTCATCTGCAAACGATAATATAAATATTTGGGTAATATCAGGATGTAGCTGAATGTCATGCGTACAGTTGGAATTGATGTGAGCTGCTAATCAATTGTGAATAAGGTAAACAGAAATGAGCTTAAAATGCACCCTTGCCTCACTCCTAGTTTCTGAAATCTCATTATCATTTCGCACACATACCTTTACATTCTAATAAATATTACCCAATAGTTTATTCCCATAGTTTATCCCTCTGTACAGAGTCAAAAGCCTTGGCAAAGTCAACAAAGAGCACATAAAATCTCCCTCCTTTGACAATAAGGTATCTGTTGACCAAAGTATGAATAGATCAATAGTCAATAGTTGAATATCCCTCCCTAACGCCTGCTTGTTCTTCATTGATTTTATTGAGAGCATCTGCCCAAAATACAAGCCTTTTATTGATTATGTATGTGAATAATTCACCAAATATACTTAGCGGGAGATGCCTCAATAATTGTTTACATTGTTGAGATCACCTTCTTTATGAATTGACACAATAATCCTTTACGACCAAGCCTCTGGAAATGATCCATTTTCTAAGATAACATTGAATACAAGTTCAAGATATGGCACAATGATATCTCAAGGGTGTTTAAAAAACTAAGGAATAATCTGATATACCCCTGGAGATTTATTACATTTTATATGTTGTATACTTTCTAGAATCTCATTTTTAGTAATTGGGAAATCTAGTAAATCATTTGCTAATTCAATGTCTGGTTCTGAACGAGTATTAGTTTGTGAATCAGGCTGCCTTTCCACGTTTTTGTCAGTTTTGGTTAATGTAAACAGATCTTTGAAACTGTGCCAATCTTTTATGTTGACATTATTTACCTTCTGATCATTAGCTAAACTGTTTATCTCTGACCAGAATAATTTTGAGTCATGAATGTTTTTCTCTTTGACTTGCTGCTTATTCAGAAAATAATTTTGTCTCTTTTCTTTACAAGCAGCTGTTTATTAGTTTCTTATTTTGTGGGTATTCTCTGAGTGAATCCTTATCTTTACATCTACTAAATTTATTGAGTGCTCTACATCTCTTCTTTTTCAGATTATCACAATCTCCATCATTCCATTTACATATTTGTTTACACTTTCTATTTCCAAATTTCCTTTGCATGTTTGAGCCAGCTAATTTCAAGTGCATCTAGTAAGTAATTAATACTTTCAACAATATTTGACAATGCTGAATGACTGATTTGTCAGGTGAATCTTGAACTTGGTCAGAAAATAATTTGTCTCTAAAGAAATGAGATTTGTCATTATCCCAAACAAATTTGAATGACATCCTTTCTTGATTATTGTTCTGTTTTGAAGATTGTTCTATTGAATGAGCTCTTAATGTCTATAAGCTAAGTATCATCCATGTTTTGAAATTTGTTTCTCATGTTACCTTCAAAATTTGTTATTTTATCTTTCAATTCAGTAGACTTGTTCACAAGGGTCTCTGACTGGTACGTTCATGTTGGCAAGATGTACCACACGTCTGATATATTACTCCCGTTTCGCAAAGACCCATACAGTTAAAATCCTAAACGTAAAATGACTAACGACATTGTGTATCATATAAACATGGCGGCCATCCTCTGCTTCACTACAAAGACTACATCCAGAAGTATTTTGCTGACTTTTTGAGTGTTTAATGGCCAATTATTTCAATCATGACAAAACAGATCTTTTTACATCTCACAAAACCAAATCTCAAATCTGTTAAATTCCCATTAAATGAAACTACTTCTGTATTGGTACAACTGGACACATAATGGAAGTGTCCTAGGGTTTGGTTGAGAGTAAAGCTGAAATGCCTGACAATGATCGAACCTCCTGCCCGAGACTCGAGTAAAAGTTTGAGGCAATACTGACTTCCAAGCAGTAATTTTCATATTTTCAAACCTTTTTGGATTTATCTTTCAAAAGGTATTATTACTCTTCATGGCACCTAAATAATGCTAATCCCATCAGAGAAAATGTTAGCATTATAGATTTAACTCCAGTGCGATTGCGAAACACAAAGAAAGAGCTTCGTAGCAGCTAACCATAACAGTTATCACCATTATGCCACAACAGTTAAGAAGCCTCAAAATTCACTTTCAATTTCTTTCATAATGTCACTGAGATGAAAATTTAACACCTTTTCATCAAGGACTAGTCTGTATTTATCGTTCTGACTAAACTTGTCTTCACCGACATGTATATAAGACTCTGAGGGCCACCAAGTGATTCAGCGAGGACCTAGCGACATCAGTTAGACGTTGATTTATGTGGCCAAATTTTCAATACTTAAAGTGTAACTTAATGTTAAAAGTTTAGATTGTTTTAAGTTAATCATGTATCTGGAGTATTTATTTGAAGTGGTCTTTTCTTAATAGCCATAAATGTGTGTGATTGTGAAATCCTGCATTGTAGGCAAATTTTTAACATTACATTTATTTGCGATTTTCATTTAGAAACATCATTGTCATCATAGAAACGTCATTATGTAAATGATATTTTTCTGACATTTGAAGTTTCAACAGGTCACGTGACTTCCCTGGTTTCATATCTTCTACGTACGAGTCTCTTAATGTTAGTTTTCATCAAATGTTGAAAATAAGATTGTTATGGCGAGTTCAATTTTATTTGTCATATTAGAGACTGGAAGAGGCTTTGAGAGAAAAATATCAGGATTGAAAAAAATATATTCTTAAAACGTTTTATAGTAAGGAGATAGCTATTTTTTTAAAGCGGCGATCTACTTCTTCTTCTTCACCCTTCCAGTGCACCCATACCTTATCAAGAACCAATATCAAATAATTTAAGGATTTGTGCAAAAATGTATGAAATTGCATGAAAACTGGCCGGTTCTGCTCATCATTTTTAAAGTAATGAAAACATTTTGGTAAAATTTGGTATGAACATGCGTAATTCAATAAAGGTGTGGTTGGGTAAATAGTTTTCAAAAGAGTTTTGTAAAATTTAGCGTTTTTTCTCTCAGACTCTGTTACAAATTGAGGTCTACATAACCACAAACATATTACACTAATTTCTTTGGAGTATATAAATGTCCAATATTTGATCAGATTTGGTTGTAAGAATAAATGATAATTTTTAACTACATGAAAGATAGTCATGATTAATCCAGAAATGCATGAATGTTGATTTGTAAAAAGGCTATTGTTTTTTATATGAATATGTGTCATGATAACAAACATAATGTGAACATATTTCCATTAAAGTTTGTTAAAATTCTGTTGATTTGATTGGACAGTTTACTTCTTTTATTATTTACAACATTGCAAATGACATAAACTTCAGCAAAATGATAGGGATAGTTTATTCTAATACAGTCAAAGAAAATAAAGAATGACTGACATATGTGATGCTTTTTAAAAATTGTCCATTACCATGGAAGCTGCTTGTTGACTAGTGTTGATCCATTTCTTATTCTAATTCTATTCCCCAACTAGCGAAATGTTCATTCATTCATTCATTCATTGATCATTCATGTTGTAACCATTGAATGCTATTAATCGGAATCTGACTGATGCTGCTTTCAAGAGTTTGTCACTTATATCATGGCAAATTTATCATAGGCATATAGAAATGTTGAAAATATCAGTGGAGTTAATTAATTTGTATCTTTTAACAATATAAAGTATTTGTTCATAATTTTCCTTAGACTTGCATCTTTGTTATACTATTGGTGTAAAACTAGTTATATAATTTTGAGATTCAACTGTTATGCATCAGTATGATGATGGTGTATACTATTCGATAATCATTAATGTTAATTATGCATGTTTTTCTCTCTAATTTCTTGAGCATTTTGTTGCTACGTATATATTCAAACAGGAAAACAGGATGCGTCTGAGTTTGCTAAATATAATGATAATAATGTATCAGAATTCATTGATTATACATTCTTGTCCCTCGTTATCTCTGAAGACTCATTAGATAGTAATGTTCACAAGACAACGAGTATTAACAACCTTCAAAGCTCTCTCTCTCAATCCACGTATGATCTGAAAATTTATTTGATAGTTTCAGGTCACAGCTAACTAACACAACTAACTTGAAAACTAGATTTTAAAGGATGCCCATGTTTATAATTGTAAATTTACATTTTTCCAAACTATATTTTAACTATATTTCTTTGTTCGCTCTTTTGTATATATGTATTTCTTCTTCTTTGTATATATTCATGTAACATGTATTATGTAAAACTTTATATATGTCAGTTCTGTACATAGGAGAGGGTTTCATTAAGTTGGATAACTTGTACCCAATCATAACTATGTTTAAATGAAATCAAAACAGCTAACTTTATAATAATAACTAAGGAAGTTTCCATACTTGAGGAATTTCCAGTTTCCTTCTTAGACCTTTGTTTAGTATCTTTTATTTTCTATTTTTGTGTGTAAGGTAAAGTTTAAAAAAAAGTTTAAGTGCTATTTTCAGGGTGGGTGGGGGTAGGGGGACTGTCACATTATTAAAAGTACATTTTCAAAGTCCTATATCAATCATTAACACCATTTCAACTTTCGGCAATTTATTTTATCTTTAGATATAAATCTTCGTCAATTTTTAAATTGATAATAATGTAAAGGTTACACTGTAAGGGTAAGGTTGCCTTCACTTGCTTCAATTGGATTAAATCTGATTGATGCAAATTCTGATATGAGCATTCAGATATGAACCTTTTCATATTGGTTGGACAATAATCTAACTTGTAATGGTCCTGAACATGTTCATACAATAGAATTTTTGCATCCATATGATTAAATACATTCATTTCTTGAATCTTCTCCTCAAGCCACAGGAAATTAAAGAAATCAGTTCTACAAGGAGAAAGTATGAGTGAATGAGTGGACACAATGCAATTGTCAGGGACACTGTCGTGCACTTTTCCCACATATTTATATATTATGTGAGGGAATCTAGTTATTTTCTGCAAATACATATTGCCTGGGTATTTTACAAAGCCTTATCCCAATTAGCAAAGTAAGTGGAACACAGAGCCACATCTTATAACCAAGCCAAGCACTTCAAGGGTATATCGTTGCAAGAGAAGACTTTATCAGACATTCCCTAAAAATGGTAAATACTCCTGAAGTTTAAATGTGATACAACGAAATAACTCAAAGTCCTGTTTCCTTAGTTTATCTCAACTCAAACTGTAAAAGCTTAACAAATCTTTTAATTGGATAAATATTTCGGCTTATTTTTTGTGGAGGTTTTCGTCTTTTATTTTGGGGAACTATTTGGTTTAGAAGATGCAATCTAACATCTTTGCCAGTTTGCAGCACAGTTATGGTAGATCTTACTTATCCTCAAATTCCTGATATAAACATTAAATTTAGTACTATGATGGATGTGCATTTCAGTTTTCCCTTTAAGAGTCTTACCTACTATAAAAACATTTAAGCAACAAAAAGAATAAAAAGTTTTCAAACAAGATCAAATATCAGGTAGAAGTTCTACCTTATTTCGAGGAAATTGTCGACAATTACGATGGTAACTGGAAACCTGTCCTCTACAGTAATTTCCACAAATTCTTTACAGGATTTAGAAATTGTTTAATGAAATTTATTTGGAAGGAATGTACAAGTTAGCCGTCAAATTTTAAATGTATGCTGTCAAGTTTTGATAAGCTTTTTTTCAGAAACAAGAGTTGCTGAATCTCCATACTACTTGACCTTGTGCAAAAAAGTTAAAAGTTTCTTTATGTGAAAACAAAATCCCTGAAGAAAGAAAGTGATGGAACTCGCCTTTATATGTAAAGACAATGTCTGACAACGAGCTGTTTCCCTTCCGTCCAGTGGGCAGCTACAAAGTCATAAACCCTAACCATTATTTATCCTGCTTACAATGATTTCAAGGTTCTCAACGTTTGTCTTTAAGTAGAATCTATAAAATGTGTCTGGGTCTAAAATCATGTGGTTCGGGAACAAGCATTGATGCATAAACACTTAGACAGCCATCATATGAATTTTGTGAGTTTTCTTGTCAATTCGATGTGAAAAACCAAACAAGACTTTTGTACTGTGTAATGGCAATTTAGAGCTATTTCTTTGATTGTAGACCACTGTCACTGTCAATTGGTAACATTCAAAAATAAATTACGGCACCCCTTTAAGATAAATCTATCGAAGGTACTCGAAGGTCTCTCGAAGGTCAATAGAGCTGTAATCCAAAAGCATTTGTCCAAATACATCTGCATCAACATATCAATTAGCTAATATAAATTTAGGTAAGCTTATACTGCCAACATTGCTATTCTTTGTCATGTGATGAATTTTTAATACAACATCAGCATACCTAAGCAAAAGTAAGTGAAAGTAAGGGCATATCTCTCAGCATTTAAACAGTGCACAGTCTTCAAGATGATTCTCTCTACTTGTCTCTGTCTTTGTATCCTTTCAATGGATACTGAAAATACGTTTAAAGTTAGTAAAAAGTTAGAATTAAAGATGGATCAACCCTATGGAATTCTCGGGTGTCAGCAACAGTGCAAAAACAAAAAAGTCTGCATTGATGTGAAATATTCCCATAATTCAATTGCATGTGTCCTTGAATTCAACACCTCCTTACTATCAAGGGTAAGTTGAGATTGTGTTTGATAATGATATGGTAATGGTAAGCTAAGAAATGATCTGGTAATGATTGCATCTATATGATCTGGCATTGAGTCACTTTGTGGTGTTCAAATAATGATTAACCTTGCAAGATTTGTATTTTGATTAATAATGGTCTGATTAAAGCTGATATTGTAAGATACTGTATGCCAAGGGCTGAAAAGTTTGACGTTGTAAGAATAAATTTTGGAATTACGTATCAAATTTCTATAAAACTAGATTACATGACAAACTATATTTACAGCATAGATTTAAAGAATATCAGGAATTAAATATTTTTTCAAAATATCTATCTTACTGAAATAGGTTCTTATAATAAGATTTCTAAAGAACAAAGCATTGCTTGATAAATTCATGACAAATTTCTGATAACTCGTTCAAAGAATTAAATTTTGATAAAGGTATGTATTATTGAATATGAAAAAGGCGAAATAAGTAATTGTCAGGGATAAAGGACTCAGAAAATTTCATTTAAGGGAATCTAAAGCAATTTTCCAAATACACATATTGTATTTGTCTCCCTCTAATGGAGTTCGAGTATTTAAATCTTTTTACATTCAAGGAAGAGACAGGTTATAGGACTGGCCTCTGTATTCAGCATAATTTCCAAGCAAGATCAGGACGAATTGTTACAGTTTCCAAGTTGTATGAACATCTCTTCACTGCGGCTGACAAATTAAATGATGATGGTAAATTTGATGACATGATTTATGTAATTTTAATTGTCTATTGTTGCATTTTGAAACTAATGGGAAAAGTATCATAATGTGTAATAATGAATGTTTTTAAATGCTTGTCATGATATTTCTAATTTTACATATTTGAACGTCTTAAACATGGAACACAATTTCTGATGTTTGAGTATTAAACCATCTCAAACTATTAAAGGTATTGTTATTAGATGACACTAACCCAATGCAAATAACTTTTTCACAAATTTTACAGAAACCAAACTCAGTTTTATTCCTATTACCAAAGCCTCATGCATAATAAGTGGAAAACAGAGCAACATCTTAGAACACGAACGAAGAACTTCATCTCCATGCAAGGCAAGACTTGATAAGACATTTCTAAGAAGTGGTAAATATTCCTGGACTTTGAATGTGACACAACCAGACAAATCGGCATCCAGTGTAAATTTTGTTTTTACTCATAAGGGCAAAGAATTTTCAAGTTTTCTTCTGAATAAAATTGATAGCTGCTTTCACCTAGGACGTTATGATTTTGAAAAGATCGGTTGTAAAACAACGGCAATGTTGAAATTTACTTTAAGCAATGACATTTTGGAAATTATGGACCTGAGCACATCTCTTAAAGCAATGACAAAACAGTTTGGAAGCAAATCTATAGACAGGTTTTCACTCACCATAGAGCTTCATGTTAAAAGATACAGTCACATTAAAATGACATTGAACTAGGTGGGTAAAAGATTTCTGTAAAGTGTTACATTGAGAAGAAATAGTGTGTGTTATTATCGATATATCGGTTTATTGCAATACTGGAACATCACGATAGGTACCGGTACAGTCTTCTGAAAATATCCAATATATCAGAGGTTTTAGAATTTCCTTGTATAATTGCAGAAAAACAAAAACACACTCTATGATTTTAATAAAAATGAAATTAACACTATTGCAGGAAAATAATTAAACACATCGTAAATGTACATTCATAAAATTATTAACTTCCTCTGTAAATGAAACTTTATCGAATCTTAGTAAATATATATATTCTGCTTATTAAAAGAGACAGACTTGCCTAACTCTTGTTGTATCCAATATATGTCCTTTGCATATATTTTACATGTTTAATGTCTATGTATATGGGCCTGTGGCTTTCATGCATGATAATAAAGATTGATTGCTCCTTGTTTGCTCCATCCACCGACAAAGATTCCATTTATGATGGGCATGTGACCATGTCAACCGATCATGAACATTGCTTCGTGTTAATTGTGTGACCTTGAGCAAAAGACGTTCCATGAGGGCGGTCGTTCATCTTTCCCGTTTGGCCATGTGGTGGACATTGAAAATGTCGCGCAACCTGTTGTTAGATCATCCCGACTTTTAGTATCCCAATGGCTTAATGTCTGGCATTTTTCACGCACCATTGTGTTCAATACTTGTGATGATGTGGGGTTTTCTTTTTATATTGGAAAGAAACTGGTTCTTAAGTTTGCAATTGTGAATTTAAAGTCTGATGTGAAGGTGGGCTTAATTCTGTTCAAGCAGGTGAAGTTTAGTTAATGCGGAGCATGTGCATTTTGGACAACTAAAATTGATGTGTTTGTGCAATGAGACATGCCAGTTGTTGCCAGACATTTGTTACGTCAAAATAGCATTTCCGTTTTGTGCAGTTGCCAATGTTTGGGCGTTGCTAAAGTTTTGTTACTGAGCATGTTTTTTACTTTAATGAACGAATGTTGATTTCTTTGATATGAGAAGATATGAACGTCAAATTTTATTAATGACCTAAAATGATTTTTTTACAGCACTCAACAAATACATTTTCATATCTACACAAAAACTGTTACAATCTGTTATCATGCTGTTACCACATTCCGTCCTGTGCAGAAAGGAGACGATTAGATACGAGGTGAAGACGCCCTCGTGTTGCTGTTATCCTGCGAAGACTTCGAGTCACGGAAATGTTTTGTTCAGTTATCTTTCAGCAATTGTGCCGATTACTAAGGTCAAGTTATAAGCAAAATACTTATCTTCTTTCCATTTAATACTATTTCTATTAAAAGAGTTAATGATTACGTATGAACAAGCAAAAGAGAGAGAACCTTCCACTGTTCTTCGGCAGTGACAAATAGTAGTAAACAGTAGGAAGTTTAGTATTCTGTTTATTACTTGCTCCCATTAATCAACTAACGTACCCTTGTGATGGCTGAACTAACATCATGACGTCACAGCTACACATAATTGTATGTCATACGTGCAGCGGTATAACAATAGTTTAACACTACAGTATACACACTACACTGTAGTATCTTTCACAAGCGAGTAGTAAGATGAACTATTGACTGTGGCCTATTGAATATGGTTTTTACCATATCACAGAATGAAGAAAATTATAGGCTTCTTTTCCATAAAAAAACATAACTCAGAACGTAAAGAAGTTAACATGAATATATATCTACAATCCCATTATAATCATTTCATCTGTGTGCATCGTATAAGTAAGTAATTTATGTCAGATAATGTTGTGTAAAACGCAGTTTGTGCTTTAATTTGAACAAAACTATGATATTCTTCATAATCAAATAGGAAATATCTTGAATATTTCATATTTTAAAAAACATTGCGGACCTTTATATCAATGCCTGGACATACTTTGTAAGTTAAAAGTAAGTTAAAAACTGGGTAAACGAACTGTTCTAATATTGCAATAAAACTGTTTGTTTTATGTTGATGTAAAAAACTACACTATTCCTATCCTATTGGATATGACTCAATATTCCCCTCTAACAATTGTTTCAAATAGAGATAGTACTTTATAGGCATTGGCTTTACTAAAATTACCTATGGCCAACATTTGCAAAGAAACACAGCGAAGTTAATGTCACGACATGTCTAGACCTAAGCAAATCCATGTAATCCTGAAATACAGGACAATCCATTGGTGCAGGTGTTCGTAGCCACAGGCAGATATAGGAGCTATGAACGTGGAGAGATGAAATCTCTGATAAATTCAAGGCAAATTGTAATGCATGCCGGAGAAATAGTTTACCACTCACCTTGACGTTTGCAACAATTTTCAGAACTCTGCAGGCATTCTAGCCCTCAAAAATGACGTTCAAACTACCCTACTCTAATATTATATTTGGCGAGTGTTAGTCCTTACCACGTCTTTTCGTTAAGACCATGACGAATAACACATAAAATTTCCCAGCTGAATATCCGATGAAAATCGCTTATGCAATTACAAATACAGATAAAACAAAAAGGAGGTAAACGAAGAATGCGTCTGTCATAAGTATCGATGCCGCATTTACAAGATTTCTTGTGTTTCGCACTGGCGATGGGATTGTAGAATTCAGTATGCCATACAGGAATTTGTAAGTTTTTTGATCTTCGGGGAAATGCGGTTTGAAATCTCGGACACTGCCGTGGAACCTATGACTGTACAGAGTTTAACCATGATTCAATTTCTTTCGATAGTCTAAAGATAGGTTCACATTCCCAAAAAATATGATTGATTGTTTCAACTTCTTTTTCACAAAATGAACATAATGGTGATGATATATACCCAATTCTATAAAGAAATTGTTTTGTTGGGAGAATATTGTGAATAATTCTATATTGCAACCATTTCAAGTCTGTGCTTCTCGTACATTTATTGGCAATAATATTAAAAATTTTCCAATCATTTTCTTCAAGGTCACTTTTTAGGATTTTTTCCCATTTAGAATAGCATGGCAGGCGAACAAATTTTGAGTTTATAAGAGAGGCGTATAGTTTTTTATTCCCAATTATGAGGTTAATCGTTGATACATTGAATGGATAAATAGGATTCGACAATTTCTTCTTGAATTGCTTTGTGTTCATATGTGATCGGGTATATGTCATTATGTCTCTTTTCACTGATTCATGTTAGAAAGTTAGTCTTAATAGAAAACGTAGTGGAAAATTCTTCATATGTTAACACTCTGCCGTCATCATGAAGCATATCATTCACAAAAACAACACCTATCTCATACCATTCATAATACAAAAAAAGACGTTTATCGATTGTTATATTGGCGTTGTTCCATAATGATTGACATTGTATATCTTCTTCATTTACGATTTCCTTTTTATTCATTAATAAAAAGTCTGACCATTCTAAGAGTATGTCTTTCCAAAAGGAGTTAGATGCAAATGGAATTATGAAGGCGCTATCCGTTAGCAGAAGCGGAAGTTTGATTTTTAGTTGGTCGGTAAACAAGTATGTCCATTTGCAATCATTACTGCTTATTCTTTTCATCCATTTTAATTTTTGTGATGATATTATCTTTCTTAAATTTGGCGTCTTTATTCCCCCATGCTCAGGGTTTAACATCATTACATTTCTTGGTACCTTATCCGGTTTAATTTTCCATATGAAATTAAAACATTTTTTTTGTAGTTTTTCGATAACACATTATGACGATAAATATTCTGGTGTCAAAACTTCATTTTGTAACATTGTCGTCTTACAGCTAGCGATGTAAACCCTGTTTCTTCGTACAGTTTTTTGTGGCTGGTACCTCTAACTGCACCACATATTGTCTTTAATGCATCAAAATTTAGTTTTTCAAGTAATACTTCATGATATGTTGTGCCACCACTGGACTCAATACCTTATCGTGGTGTGGTGGTTTGCGTGCTTCAGAGACCCCGAGAGCTATGCCAGCCGGAGTTTACATGCTCCTGGTAGGGGCACCCAAGCTGGACAGGTCGACGGATAGAAGCCAGACCAAATTTGAGTCCTTCTAAAACCTGCTTGCTATCTCTCACTATGCCTTTCTTTCCGTCTTTTCCCTCACCCTGTCGATCCCTCTCTCCCTTATCTGTCCACTCTCTTTTGGATGTTTGTCATCCACGTGTTTAATAACTGAAATTTTGTTCAAAACGCGTTAAACCCCAACTCACTCACTCACTCATGATATTTTGTACAGTTATCAAATATATGATCACAATAGTCAAAAAGAGGAAGGATGTAGGAATTATAAAGTACATACAAAGTACGTCGACTCAGGCGGTATTTGTAGCTCCGCAAACAATTTATCATCGGGCTTACCTTTGAAATTATATTTTCAATGTGGGAGTGCCAATTACCGTCTGATTGGAAAGTCAACCCTAGATGTTTATGAGTACTGAAATCGTTTATTATTCTACCTTTCATTTCTAAATTCGGTACTTGCGTAGGTACTCGTTTCCTGGAGAATGTTATGCTCTGAGTCTTTTCAGTATTAAAATTGACTTTCCATTCATCGGCCCACTCAGACATTCCAAGTAAATCATTATTAATGAGGCATGATGTTTCATTTGGGTCACCAATAATAACGTACAGGGAAGTGTCGTCAGCAAAAAGTCTTATATTGCATTTTATTTCGTCAACTATGTCATTGATAAAAACTAGAAATAACAATGGGCCCAAAACAGAACCCTGAGGTACGCCTGCTAATACTGATCGGGTGTCCGACTTTCGTCCGTTAATAACTGTGTACTGGTTTCTATCAGAAAGATAACTTTCAAACCAATTCAATAATTTCCCCCGAATGCCATATTTTTTCAATTTGAATAAAACCCCCTTATGCCATACTCTATCAAAAGCCTTACTTATGTCACAGAAAATTCCTTTGACTTCTTGACCTTCATCTAATGATTTACTTATAAAATTATAAAGATGGGTAAGCTGGTATACAGTCTAGTCTCCAGGTGTGAAACTAGACCGCAACGGAGTAATAATTCCATTACTTAAAAAGAAATCATGTACATGTTTATGAACACATTTTTCAAAAACCTTTGAAAAATAACTTGTCAATGAAATAAGTCTATAGTTGGAGCATTAATGCTTACTTTCCTTATGGAGTGGGATATCAGGAAAAATTGACTGGGATAGGGATAAATTGAATAAGTGACAGAGAGGTTTAGCTAGGACCCTAGACAGGATTTTTAAGATTCGGTTACTAATTATATCGGGGCCAATTGATTTGGTTGAGTCGAGGGATTTTAAAATGTCCTCAATTTCTATTTCTGTAATAAGTATTTGTTGTAAGGCAATTTCAGGATTTGTTGTATTGTCAATAATACTGTCATCGTGGTCAGGAATCTTTGTATTGTGAACGAAGTAATTATTTATGATATTGGCCTTGTCCTGATCGTCATCGTAGGTGTGCCCCTCGTGTTCTAGACTTGGTAATGATTGTGATTTTGAGGATTTTTTAAGATAATCTTAAAAGTTTTATTTCCATGTTTAAGCTATGGTCAATAATTTCTTTTTATTCTTTTTTTCATTTTTTGACTTCTGAAATTACAAAGTTACGCTTTGTCTGAATTTTTCCCTAAGTAAAGGAGAATTTAATTTTTTGGCTTGTTTATGTACTCTATTAGTTGTCTAATGAGTTAACGGATGTATCCATTCATCCAAGGTTAGTCACGTGGACGAATTCTCACCAATTTATTAGGTACAAAAGAATCTGTTAGTTAAATTATTGCTTCGATTGTGTTTTGAGTGCTTATATTAACATTATCATTCAACCCTACATTCCAATCAAATAATGAAACTGCTTCAGTTAGCCCATTTGCATCTATACTATTAAAATCATACAATCATACAATAAACATCTTTTGACTTTGACTTTGAAATCATATATTCTTCTCAAATAACTCTGTTCTGGAGGCTTTTTATATCTCAGGAGCATGTAAGCTCCGGCTGCCATATTTTTTTACGATAAGGTATTGACTCAAGTGATGGTAGACAACATATGGTCAATGCATGGGTACCATCTCTATTTTTCTTCAACACAAAGCCGTCCTTTATATCTGATGAAGGTCTCGCGTAGCACATTTGAAGAAAAGTTTGCATTTCGTCTTTATGTTGTTCACATGTTTAGAAGTGTCCGTAATTTTTTTCTGCATATTTGTTTCATATGTATATTTTATTCCCTTCACTAACTTCATAAGTAGTTTGTTTATTCTTTGTTCAAAATATATTTTATAAATTTGCCATGGAGTTGGCTTCAAACATGGTAAGATCTGTTTTTAAAAAAATTAATTTTATCTAAAGTACAGATGTACATTCACTTAAAATCAACTCGCCAACTAAACACCTCAATGACGCCACATACATTATCTGTGAGGTCACGGCATCGTGTCATCAAAAGTGATGGCGTTGGGTAACAAACGAGTAGTGGAAATAATAAGACGTCATGTTCTAAAATTGTAAGTTCTCATGCCACTAAACGACAAGAATCTGTACTTTAAAAAAAAAAGATAAATCTACGTATTTTCGGTTCTTTTGACTTGCACGCATTTGGTAGAATATAATAATTTCTAAGGATTTTAAACAAGCAAAAGTGAAAAATGTCAACAATATGCAGCACTGTTCCTTTCAGCAACAAGATTCAGTATTCAAGATAGCTTATTGTCTATTCGATTGTTTCTTTTGCCAATATCATCTACAAATATTCTAGGTTTTCATATGATTTTCTCAACTAAATCATAACAATAATGACAGTTGCCATCAGGTGCAGACTATAACGTAATGATTATGTGGAGAAAATCAAACATTTCGCAGTAAATGGCAATGCTATTTAATTGATATAAGACAACAATATTGAACAACAATCTACATGTACGGATGTGTGACTTCGAAATAATGAAATATTTATAGTAATATCATCAAAAGGAATCAGAATATATATGTATATTTGAAAGATAGACTTACCAAAAACACGTTCAATAAACCAAGTGTTTATAATTTGGAAATACATCACTTAATTAGTACCGTCGTAAAGGTTGCGGTGGTCACTGAAGCGTATCCACTGTATTGTATGACCTAAGTTTTCCTGAATTCTGCTAATGATTACGCATTCTGTTAGTCGTTTTAATACGTAAATATTAACTTTGAATCGAAAAATCTGTTACTGAACATGTCAATTAGGGTAATTTCAATCGAATGGTTACTGTATAATGCCTTTAATCTGAGCTCGCTACACAGAGAGCTGGTTAAGTTTGCGTCAAGATCTCTAGATGTTGTAAACATAAGATACGCATTCAAGCAACCGAATCTTGCATAATGTACACGGGTCATTTTCCGACGCTCGCAATTCAATGTCATTTGACCGGTTAATATCACCGACTTACATACATCCCAATGAATCATAATCTCTCGCTTCTTTACTACAACAGTATCTGCATGCCGGGTAAACAAGTGCAGACTTAACGGCTCTGTGTTTTTCATGACACTAGAAGTAGGCACCGCAGACTAAAGTTTTCTAAAAGAGAAACTATTTTTTGGGGAATATGTTCAGGGCCCATTACTGATGGGAAAAAACAACTTTTGTTTCATGATGGCATGTTTATGTGTTTCAGGAAAAATCCCGAAAGTGCCCTACCCTTGGTGTCAAATTTTCAATTTCTAACTACTACTACTACTACTACTACTACTACTACTACTACTACTACTACTACTACTACTACTACTACTACTACTACTACTACTACTAACATTATCATAGTCATAGCTGCCGTTACCTAAACTGATTCAGAATGAAAGTGAAACCACGGAAGGATTTCAATGGTTGACTTCTTAGCAGGGTAACTTCACTAGATGCACTGTGCAATAGACAAGGTAAACAAGGATGAGAGGCGTTCTATTGTTTTCTTTCAATAAGTCGATATAAAGTTATGTTTGTTCAACTTCTCTGTTACAATTTAAAGGTTTGCTAAGATTGAAAAATATAAAAGTCTTATTGGAATCGTCATGGTTGATATAACATTCACAATCTATAAATCTACACAACTATTTGTCTCTAGTATATTCACTTTTAGTACAGTTACTAATAACACTGTCCACATACCATTGTGAAATAGTGTTGAGATAACTTTATATACAATTCTATATCCAGTAATCCTCAAATATCAATAATATAAAGACAATTGACTTTGAAACGTGCGTCATATTGTGGGAATATGTATGATATGTATATATGAATATAGTGGTTAATGCTTGTTGGGTTACCTCCCTTTGACTTTGTATTCATAATGAACCTTCTGTTTGGGAAAGATCGCTCATCTGTCAACTCCTAGCTTTCACCACAAGGTATGACTCCTCAAATTATCTATAATTTTGTACCTTTCAATTGATAATAAATTCTTCATAATAATTTTGAAAACCTTAAATTCCAAATCGGAAGAATTTTGAATTAGAAGCACAATATAATAAAACAGTTCCGATAAGGATTTTATCGGAGCTTCATATGAAGTGTAATATAGAAGCGGGTGAGTTTGAATGACGAGCAAAACTATGTATGGGGCCTTTATCTAAAATGTTTAAGGTTGTTTCCCACTGAATGGTGACTCTTGTCCTCAACTCCTATCACAGAGGTTCGATTCGCTGATACGACCATTATATAAAACAGCAAATAGAATTAAGTAATTTTGCACTCATCTATCTTCGAGATAATATATATATTTAAAATTTTAGCGAATTTGGTGAAGACATACAGCGTTTGGAACATACTCGAGCTGTTATATAGAAAACGCAAGAGAGGACACCCTAGTCACTAAAACGTGATCGAAAACCGGACACCCCAACTATTGTAACGTGCTGTTCGCACAAATCCAATTTTCTCATAAATATATGTCAGTCTTGGCAATCTTATTATCACCAGCAATTTTCAGATATAACGTGTAACAACTGCTTTTTTTAATGGTTCTATCAAACCAGCTATTCGAACCTGTCCAAGCTTTAGGTTAAAACAAGACTTATTATAAGATAAATTCACAAGATGCGAGGAATAACGGTTTATCTCTACCGAGTTGATTATTGTCATAATTTCCGAGCTTAAGCGAGGCATTTTGTCACAATTATTCACAAGGGACAGCTCAATCATAATTCAGAGCTTTGATATGGTTTATTTATTCTCTTTCTTAAATATTTTCGTGAAGACTAGTTGCAAGTCAACTCTGTCATTGTATTCAAATGTGACGAACAACGAATATATCATGATCTTCATTTGCGCAATCAAATGTAGTCCCAGCAATTCATAACGGGTCATTTCTTAAGAAAGACAATCTCATATGAATCAAATAGTAAATAAAACACTTAACACTTCGTTTTATTCCATACGAAAAGAAAAATATTTAGAAACTGCATACAATGATAAGGACAACGAATAAATGTAAAAGCACCAAGATTTGTACAAAAGGTTTATTGTCTTTGAAAACAAAATGACAGAATATAAACATAAACATGTTAAGATAATTTATTTTGTTACATATAAGTACATTTCCTATTATAGTGTATATCTGTTAATATTGAAAATAAAACCTACATGTAACATTGAAGGTCATGATTTATATAACATTTATAACTGACAGATTATTACTGGTTATTAATGCAGACCCTAACAAGGTTTACTGATTGTCGCAACTAGTTGGATGACTAAAATTTGATGATTGAAACCATATCTTTTAAACCTCTTCAGATTAATGTAGACAGAAGGTGTTTCATCTCTGGTGTAAGTGTCAGTTCTCTACCAGATATCAACTCACTTTTCATTTCAGCGTAAGTTGGTTGCTCAACAAACATCATCACCCAGAGAGGTCTGTCAAGTGACACTCCAGTTGTTGTGACTACTTTGACATCACTGACATCAACAACGTTAATCTTGTTTGTGTCTCTATCAATCACTATATACAGATTGATGTCACGTGACACTCCGACCAGGTTCTCGGTGAGAGGGACGTCAGTGAGGATATTTCCATTATACACCACCCAGAGACAGAGCTACTGCTTGTGTGTGGGACATGATACTACTCGCACACTGAGTCCTGTAGCTTGAGCCCAGTTAGCATCTACAGGAACTCCTGACACTGCCATCTCCCATATCGTATTACACAAGTCTGGTCGAGAACCTGTTGTCTATCTCTCACTATGCCTGTCTTTTCGTCTTTTCCCTCAACCTTTCGATCCCTTTCTCCCTTATCTGTCCACTCTCTTTTGGATGCTTGTCATCCACGTGTTTAATAACTGAAATGTTGTTCAAAGCACGTTAAACCCCAACTCACTTACTCACTCACTCTCACTGACCGGTCAATAGACTATCATTTAGTATTTGAAATGAAATTTACACTTCCAAATTGATCCTTTGAATTGTTTTCTTTTCAAAGCCTTAAAGTTTTAAATCCGTGCTTAGACTTTTATAATATATCGGGATGTAGGTGAAAGAATAACCTTTATAGCATTGCAGTCTGTACTATAGCGGCAAGAAACAAAACATTGTGGATATTTTCTTTGTAGTGGATCCGGCCAACATCGTCGACTAGGTGTCAAGACTTGATGATACAGCACTTGACTTGAACTCAAAGATTTCTAACAATTAACAAATAACCAAGACCCCGTTGGGATTTGAATACAGCATTCATAAATAATAAAGTCCGAACTTCTAGTGGACGACTCTATATCAATCCAACCTGCATATTTAGGACGGAAAAAGAACAAATGTAAAAAAACACCAAAATGTTACAAACAAAAAGTTTATTGTCTTTGAAAACAAAAGGTGAGAAAATAAACATGAACATTTTTAGATCATTTAATTCGTAACACATAAGTACATTTCTGATGATACTGAATATCTGTTTATATTGACAATAATAATAATTGTAGAGTATAGCAGGAGAGAGAAAACTAAATGTGACAATGAAGTTCATGATTTTTATAACATTTATCACTGACATTTTACTGGTTTATTAATGCTTACACTAACAAGGTTGACTGATTGTTACTAGTTACATTAGTAGTTTAAACCTCTTCAGATTAATTTAGACAGGAGGTGTTTTATCTTTGGTGTAAGTGTCAGATCTCTTCCAGATATCAGCTCACTTTTCATCTCGGTGTAGGATGCTCCATCAACATACATCATCACCCAGAGAGGTATGGCAAGTGACGCTTTGGTTGTTGTGACTACTTTGACATCAGTGACATTAACAACGTGAATCTTGTTTGTGTCTCTGTCAATCACTATACACAGATTGACATCACATGACACTCCGACCTGGTTGTCGGTGAGAGGGACGTCAGTGAGGGGCTTATCATTATACAACACCTGGAGACACAGCTTCTGCTTGTGTTTGCGACATGTTGCTACTCGCACACTGAGTCCTGTAGACTGAGCCCTGTTAGCGTCTACAGGTGCTCCTGTCACTGCCGTCTCCCATATACCCTTACACTCATCTGTCACCTGCTTGACAGTGAACACAAGTCTGGTCGAGAAGACAACAACCTGACCTCTCTTCAGTGGAAGGGGTCGCAGTATCACTGCTCTCCCTACTGACTGGAGTCTGTATCCCGTGTCCTGAGGTGCAGGATGTGGTCTGATGTTACTGACCACCCCTGAATAGACCTGGATATCAGCACTGGCCGTATTGTGGTCAAACTCCAGATGTGGACCTGTTTGAAAGTAGTTTATTCATTTGCATCAAAGTAAAAGATGTAGATATAAATGACATGTGATTATTTTGGTATTATCAAATGAAATTAAGATTCTCGCATATATTTGTTAAACTCGTTCTCCCTTTATGTACATTAAACAATCAACTTTCGTATGAAGATTGATTATTTTACTTGTGAAGAAAAACAAACCTTAAATAACATTACGATAACTTGAAACAGAAAGTATCTTTATCACTAAAATTGAAATATGATACAATCAAATACATATAAATCAAACACTTTATTCGCTTCGAATCATAAAAAAGAAAAAGAGAAACATGTTGTAAACTTTATCCTGTATTGATAGTCTTATAAATATGGAATGTCTCATAAATGTATCATCTAGCATATATCCATTGTATCACGTGTATTCTTGCCATCAAAAGCGCGATCTTCGGCTGTCAATTGTTTCCTAAGTTTTTTTATTTGAGTCGACAAAAAAATAGGCCACTCATTTCTTACAGTGACTTAAAGTGTATATTTCATCTCCGTGGTACTAAATTTGCTAACGTTTTCTTCCGGGTAACAAAGAAGGGGTAGTTGAATATGACTTACTTTTTTCTATTACCATAAGATCAATTACTAGTCTGTGTACACATTTTTATCCGATGAAATTTGAATAAAAATAAATAACATTTGAAAAAACGGTGAAACTTGTATACATTTATTTCCAGCATATCTTAATGTTTGAATTGGATCAGTATTCACATTAAAGATAACATTTAAATGGGCACCACTTTTTACATTTTGAATAAAAGTCACGTTAAAGGGGCCATAGAGTTGATGGGATCAAATATGTCAAACTTCATAAATGGTGTTCTTTGATTGAGATGTTGTTTTTGTAAGAACGCATCTTAAAACTTATGAGTTGAACATAGTGACAATGAACAGGTATAAGTCATGATTTTTATCGAGACCGGACATTGTCGCCCACCATTGATACAAACGTAATTTCAGAAACGTATTTACAGCAGACATTTAGTTTGGTTTCGCTTTGTATAAAGCATTTAACAAATGTACATGTAAATGCGACGCAGAATATCAAATTCTTAAGGGTAATACGGCCATTTCTCGATGGTAATTGACAACAAGAAAATCTCATAATTTTTCATTTTAGAGATAAGGATGTCACTTTAGAAAGGCGATTTGAACTTAGCTCAAGACAAATGATATTTGGCTTCCTATGTAAGCAACATTAATGATATACTATGTGTCACTCTAATGGTAGGTTTATATACACAAAGAATCGTTAGTGGTAATTATCATATATTGTTATTAAGTTGTACATAACAAAGGGCATGTCTTTTTTTGATACTTACCAATGACATTTTTACCTCCTAGCGATAATGTCACATCAGTTTGAGTAACTGTAACAAAATATTACCTCTTTAGACATTTTAGTATGAATAAACAATTGATCAATGTGCCGACATGATTGACAGATTATATAGCAAAACACAATAGTTATGAGGAAACAATCAGTATTTGTGAATAACACTGAATATGACGTTGATTCAAATACGAACAAAAGATCGAAATTCATTATAAATTGCTTTTTAATTGATATGTACATGATTATTTCAAAAGCATAAAACCACTTCAACATAAACAGGTTCAAAGATTTAGAGCTTTTCCTAATGTATAGCGCAATGTCCTGGAATAAGAGCACGAGGGGAAGTCAATAAGTTCATAGAAGTGAGTATCGTTGTGATCTAAATTGATCTAAAATCTATTGAAATTTATTAATGGAGACAACCGACTGCTTTCATTTCTTTGAGACTCTTTCTGCCATTTTTTTTGCATGTTTATTATATGATAGCATTTAGAAACAAATGGACTATAGTTTTCCCTCACATTTTAAATCGTGAGTGTGACATCAGTTAAAAACAAAATGTTTCCTTAAGATATTCTCTTTTTCAATGTTATCCCCCAGAAAAACTTTGCTGAATTTCCTGTGTTAGAACGTTCAACATCTAATTTGTATGCCTTTAAATAATTAAACTGCAAACTCACATACTGACATTTCACATTTAACTGGACACGATACAACAAATTTTCTCACCTTCAGGAAAGTCATCAGGAGCGAACCTGATAGCTCTGTAGAGAGCATCTTCAGGAACATAGCTCGGCCTCTGTGTCTGACTGAAGGTGACGAGTCTGACTTGTCCTGCAGATCTTATAGTGGAGAGAAGCTGCTCCATGTTGGCCTCTTTGAAAGTGATGGCAATTCTCTCAGCCTCAACATCTTCAGCTGTTTCTTGAAGAAGGGAAGCTGCTGAATGTCCTCGTGTGGAGGCTGACCTCAGCTTGTCCTGCAAGGCCTTGTGCGACTCCATAGCTCTTCTTATTGGTTTCAGTTCTCTTTCAAAATTGACCTCCACCTGTGATAGCAAGATCGCTCTTCTGTGTTGAAGTGCCTCAATCATGCCATCGAAACTGTTATTTATCAGTTCGATAGCTTTCATCTTAGACTTCTGAATGTTTTCTTTGATGTCAGAGAGACTCGTCATCCTCAGGGTCACCTTGTCAAGTTTCTTCTTCATTTGTGACGAATCGCCCCCGCTGGTTCCTTCTCTGTTGACGCTTTGTAGTCTTGTTGATGCTCTGGTTGTAATATCCTCAAACGTTGAAGTTTCGTGAGTTCTGGTTGACCGGGTTCTAGCATGGGCATTGAAACATGTCTCACAAAGGTACCCACATTCGTCGCAAGCTGCCATGGCCTTGTTGTTGTCTGGACAGTCAGTGCAGCTGGGAAGTGCATCTCTTGTAGTCTTCATGACGTCCAGGAAACGCACAACAGTTAAGTCCTTTGGTAAAGACTCGGCTCCACCAGGAAGATTAACATCAACCGCACAGAGAGGACAGGCGAAGTTCTCTCTTCTTCGGATGTGACTGGTCAAACATATTTGACAAATTGGTTGACCACAGCAGGACATGCGGCGAGGTATATTTGAGGATTCGTCAAAATCGTCCATACAGATTGGACACACGGCCAGAGCTTCCCTTAGTTTTGTTATTGTGTCAGACATCTGGAATGTATAATTGATTTTACACCTCTTTCTGCTTAAGATATTTGAATGGTGCAGATACCAAAAAAATCATGATTATCTGATAACAAATGTGCAAGATCATCCAGTTAACTTTCATAACATTACAAAAGGTAGCTTGGCATTGCGATCAAAATAAGAATTCAGACATTTGCATTTAAATGAAAATCGTGAAGTTTGAGATGAAACATAATTTACCTTTGGAGTTTTCTGATGTACCTCTGGAGGGATATTTCACACTTTGTTTCCACTTACTGGTTAAGGAGATAATCTTGTCTGGTTATAAGCCAGGGGGAGTTCGTCTGTTACCATTGACGAAACACATACAAATCAGTATCGTCACAAATCAATCCTTCAAGTTAGTCACATGTGTTGTACAGAATAATATTTTATTAGTGTGAGAAAGATATTTGAGTGTTTTTAAAAGTTCTTTTGAATTCAATTGATATTGGTAACTACAGCAAGTGATCCAGAGTTGTAAGTATTGACATCATGTTGTCGGTAAACAAGTAACACTATTCTTTCCTTTCAATACAAATATGGTAATTACAAGTTATGACGTACCTTGAAAGTTTTCACAAGTAGGGGTATGTTACACGACGACTTGGGGCTCACTGGTTGAAACTATTTAAAAAATAAACTAAATCAGATTAAGTGTTGTAATGTATGACATATAAATAGTATAATACATTTATTAATGTTATTTGCAGTATCATAAAGCGTTATATGATAATTGAGTGAGATACATAACTTTGTCTTATATATAACTTTTGAATTGTGTGAACTTTACATAGTTGTTTTTCTGTTAGAAACAAAATTAAATAACAGTTTTCTTCCATAATATAAAAATAAGCTTAATAGCGAATACAACATAAAACTTACCTTCAATCAACTAAATCTGCAGAAATATGAAACACGATGATTGCTTTGACGCTCACGAGTTGGGAATGTACCCTTCGATTAGAATCCAACAGGAAGTTTGCCCTGTTACCAGTGACAACTGAAAAACAAATTCAGATTGAGTCACGTGTGCTTCTCTCACACTGTTCATTCAATATAAAGTTAATGTATACATTCATAGCGCATAGGCCCTACCTGTCTGATCAACCGAACCTTCGTTTGTATAAGGAGTGAAATCTACAACGGATCCTTCAATTTCCACTCCATTGCAGGACTTGAATCTATTCACAATACAGAGGATATTTCATTCAATAGCTTTCTGGTGACTGTCATTATCAATCAAAATAACATAATCTATTCAATTCATTTACATTTGGTGAATCACAATTTTGACGCCACAACAAGTAAACTGGTTAGACTGTTTCGAACTAGTTTTACAAAATGTAAATGCTGAATAGACCAATTATAGTTATTTATGGCCTTTCAAAATGTTCAAGCATGAAATACAGGTATAGGATACTTCGAATAGAAGCAATTTCCACTTTTCCGTTTTGGCACGAATGTTTACCATCTTCAGTTATGACATCAAAATGCGATGCTGTCATTTAAATGACGACGTCACAGTGCTATGACATCATAGCTTTAGGGGTCAACAGAAGAGCAATGTTCAAGATGACGATTTGTCATGGAAACATAATGCAAATTGATTTTGGATGATAAACAGAATCTCACCCTCGTGTCTTCTGACATCAGAATGTCAGCAATTTTTGATAAAAGTTAAATACATGAGCAACAGGATGATATTTGAAAATGTACATTAGCAAATAAAAGGGTAATATTTGATCAACAGGATAATATGGTTCATATATATCGTATGGTTAAGCACAGAGTAACTTGCACTGCAAACATGTTAACAATGGGGTATAAATTACAATAATTAGTAATAATTGGCATTCCTACGGCTCCCAAAACTACAAAGGTATGGTTGGAATTGTTCGAATTAAAAATAATGACAACATTGTTGCCACTTATAGAACGTGACCAGGACCCTGGTTCAAATTAGTAAAGGAGCGGTCTGGTCTCATTGAATGTAATCGTATCTGTTTACGTGTAATCGTTCTATCATTATATTGTTCAGGACCTGGATGTACAGATATTCGGCAGTGTGACAGTATACATAGTCAACAAAACGTATTTGAATAGTTCAGTTGATTCAGTAAAGTGTTCCAAAATGTGTAACAAACAGCGGGAGAATAGGCTCTTTGTATATTGTACCATAGCGATGCGTTTGTAGTCACAAATATGAGAAGCCCGTTTATATTGAATGACACACGTTTCTACTTGAATATATATGACAGGGTATGAAAATTAAAATCAGTGTTGCGACAACCAAATGAATCTCGAATTTTTCTAGTTTTCTTCATCATTGGGTTTTCAAGTTTGTGTGGAATTTGGCAAATGGAATAACAAGCAGAATGCAAGCAACTGTCCTACATTCATCTTCAATCTATGAGGAGAGTCTCAAAGTGGGATCGCTAAATACTGAATTTGCCTCTACCTTTGAACAATTACGGACACTTATTAATCGAATATAACTGATTTCTTTCCTAAAAGTCATGAATCAAATGTTAAGTTACCAAATTATTTCAAAGGTATAAATTGTCCTGCTCACATTTTCGTTAAAAGTAATTGCCTACCAGTATACTTTGTCAAGGTTTGCATCGTTTAAAGCTACCCTGAATTGGGAAAAACAAATTTATGTGAAGAATAATGTTAAACAAAAACACTGTAAACTTCTATCATATTAGTGCGCTTATTGTCAGAAATATGTGAAGCTTATGATAAGTTCCTTTAACCAACAATGACACATGGTCTAGAATTTATTACCCACGCGGTAATTCGTAACGGGCTATTTCTAAAACATATTTGTCTAAGCACCATTGAGTGATTCTATTGGCTATCGATGAACTTTGACTTTACCTTAACAACTTATTTCATTCTAAAACGTATTTTCATTCACTGATTTTGAACATCACTCCATTCATTCTTGAAATTCTAAGTTTATCCTATGAATCTAACTTACCGTGATGACTTAATCCATCAAATGATAAAAACAATAAAATAAAGGAAGACATTTAACTTCTTCTGCGCTTGTTCAAGCCTCTTAGGAAATATGAAAGCAGACAGACAGCTCTTTATATATTTTGACAAAGACTCGCGGGCAATTGGCGGTGATGTGACAATAATAAAAGGAAGATAAGTTTCATCTTTTCTTAAGTAGAAATATTTTATTATGCGTTCACTTTGTTTATCATGACTGGTAAAATGTTGTTTAAAAGCACAATAAAGCGTATAATTGAATTCCGAATGACTTGTCCAACTCGCGAGGTATATTTTCAAGATTGAGGTTGCTTTGTTTACGAGACATCTTTTCTCATGAATATTGGTTACAAGACGACATAGGTATCAAGCATGGGTTTCAAGACGACATAGGTATCAAACATGGGTTTCAAGACTACATAGGTATCAAGAATGGGTTTCAAGACTACATCGGTATCAAGCATGGGTTTCAAGACTACATCGGTATCAAGCATGGGTTTCAAGACTACATCGGTATCAAACATGGGTTTCAAGACTACATCGGTATCAAGCATGGGTTTCAAGACTACATCGGTATCAAACATGGGTTTCAAGACGACATAGGTATCAAGCATGGGTTTCAAGAGTACATCGGTATCAAGCATGGGTTTCAAGAGTACATCGGTATCAAGCATGGGTTTCAACAGTACATCGGTATCAAGCATGGAATATAGATAATAACATGACGTACAAACTAACAACTATGTTTCATATACCACATTTTGAGGTGAGGTGAGTTGGTGTTTAACGCTGCTTTCAACAGTGTAGAACAGTTCTCTATTGCAGACAAAGTTGCCGAGCCCCTGGCTAACATATTGATCTAGCTAGGCTAAATAACATTTATATTTTTCTGAGACTTCATTCGTACAATTTATGAAATATTCACTTTTAAGAATTTGAATAATTTAACCGAGTATTAATTCGATTACCTTTCAACTTGGTGCCAATTGAACTAGGGTCATTGCGACTGATTTGTTACTTGTTTCAACAATATGTTAAGCCCTCAAGGATCGACTTACAGACACTCTAATGTTTATCAATAGAGGAAAAGGAGCTTTCTTTTCCAACAATTCTTTTATTATTCCTTTCTATATGAAAGTTGACAGAGAAATAGAAATGATCACTGTTATTTCGTGCTTTTCTTCCAGACCAGATATGGAAAACCTTAAGGCGAAGATAGATTTAACTTGGTACCAGCATTTACTGATGTGCCTTTTGGGGTTTTCTACTTTTTCTGATTTTTATAGTTGGCTGTTTCAATGGGAAAATACCTTCAGTTTTATTAATTTCTTTGGTTTTTTCCATTGAAATGCAACATGCGCTTCTTTCTCAAGAACAAATTTGAGTGCAATGAACTTAGGATGTTGTATAAACATTCTGGGTAGAGGGAACTCATTACCAATACTTTCAAAAGCCTATAAAATGTTTCAAAAAATATCTTAAAAATCATTATTTAAAATATGTATTTCTTAGTTTTCCCACTTTATGACTCTGCTAGATAGTCTTGGTACCCAATCCAACAAATGACTTAAATAAGAGTGGCGCAAAACATTAACTAACTCACTGAACGGACATTACTTTAAATCTTGTTTTTGCAGTTTCCATCGTGAAGAGACAGTGCAGTTCCACTTAAAGCGTTGTTCACTTTATACGATACTACATATATTGCTAAACATGAAGCAAGACAGCTACAATTCCTATCTGCTAACGTATTTTACTTTGCTTCGACTGGGAATAATACGTCCATCTTCCTGCTAACAAGCAGACACTTAGTTCCTACCCACTTATCTACAAGACCGGTACAATCTTTAAGTTTGGTACATTAGGCATTTTTCTCATTTTCTCGACTGAAATAAATTATATTTTTATTTGAATAATACAACATTTCTCTTGTTTACAATTTAATGTGTGTATCAGTAAAATCTAGACATGATTATAAAGGCCCTAGGCTGTTTTACTGACTCATTTTCTACAGTCAATGCACAGGATCTTCAGTGACTCACATGTTATTCATTATGATCGCAAGTCGGTACACAGTGTCACCTTGACATATGGTTAATAACGCCTCTGAATGGTAATTGTCAAACGATTATAACTGGTTATTTTATCCTTTTTCATTCACATGATTTCTGCATTACGATACAAAAGCCAATAGGAGTTGTTTGAAGATGCACCATAGCAAAGTGGTGATGTACGGAAATATGTGATTATTGGTCCCTTGGAATATTGAATGACACGCTGACAACAAGAAATACTGAGTGGGTCCCATCTTCCCACGGCAAGGTGAAAATGTATCGAGATGAACTCCATTTTCTACCTTGCCCTCAACGGTAACAAAACCTGTGATACGAAGCAGCGACACCTAACGTCATCACGAGTTACCACCTTTACTAGCTGCTAACCTGCAGCCAGTGAAATCGCCGTTTACATTCGAAACCTACGCCCAGCCTGGAGACCTTAGATAAAGGAAATCCAAGCGAAATTTTCATATGATACTTTAATCAGATGGATTATATGCAGGAATTCATTGACAACACTAAGAATTAAAATCTAACAATTAAATCACAATTAATTATTCCTCAAGTAACTAATGCTTTTTTCTCCTCCCTTCAAAGACTGAGAGCTTGCCACATCATCCAAATAAAAAACAAATCATCCTTTTGTACGTGCAGCAGTCAAAATATATTTTACTGAATTCTGCATGTAGTGCCGTGTTGATAATTTCGAAGCTAAGCTAGTCGGCATCAAATGTTCACACATTCCATCTTTCGATGTTGAGAAGTTGAGTAAATCACATCGTTGTCTCCAACATTAGTTAACACAAAACGATGGCGCAATTACACAAGGTGTGATAACGAATATTTCGCGATAAATTTGTTTGAAAACGGATACATTGATATGAGAAACATTCAAAATTGAAATAATGATTATGAAAATCTTTAAATTTTCATTCGTACAATAATTTCGTATTTATGTAACTTTTAAACTTTACAAACGTTACAGTAAATATCGATCAACCACAAACATGATAGATCTACCCTGTATCCATACAAATATATGCTTGAAATTACAACTGAAAAATGTTTTAAAAAGTCTTCTCTTCAATCGCAACAGGTCACTACCGCTATCTTTGCCGTTGACATTTGAAGTTTGTTTTGAAAGCCGCCTTCTGATTGGCCTATCAGAAAGGCCTGCAGTGGACTAAACTCTTCGCACAGAAAATGTGGGCCGTGATGTCAAGGGCGAAGCGGGAAAAGATCGAAATCTTTTCGTTTCGGCCTTGACGTTGTGAAGATGAGTGGGTCCGTGACGTGGAGATTTAAAGGCTATAGAAGTGCTATCTTATCTATTATAAGATCTGGACAACACAACATCAGCATTGAATATCTTAGAGGTAAATCTTGAAGTCGTACTCTGAATGGTTGATACAAAGTACTTTAATGGTCAGTAATTAAATCAGAGCAGTACAAAGCACACTTTGTGTGCTGCCATTACCACAGTGGAATCATACAGCCATCAAGCGGCCATTACGCAGCTTACTTGCATGATAAATTTACATGGCCAAGTTTTACAGAAAAAAAATCTACAAACATCAAGGTATTAAACTTGTACAAAGAAGGATAGGTGTAAAGCAGGTATCATATAACGTGCGAATATGTTGATAAGAAAGACAAATAAAAACAAAATGATCTTCATCATCAATATTAATACACATTTGATATAGCTATCAGTTTTCGATATTTCATTGATGTGTCTTGCGGCAAAGCTTTGCAAGAGCAACGAGGTAATTGTATAATGTATGACCTGTTTATATAGCGATTATGAATGCGTTTTTGAGCTAACACTTAATGATTCGTGCCAGCTTTGAAAAAACATATCCTGTGCACTACTGATAAATTATGAAAGGAGAGAATTGTGTTCTGTCTCTTCCATACGTAACCCATATCCATACAATTTCAAAACAACTTAGTTATGAGGCCCAACTAGTATGACCATTCGAAACATCAAGCAATATTAAATTATAGCAGTCCACTTTAGAAGAACAACATCCTGGCATATTCAACAACTTGTATCAATATTTGATATAGCGTTTGCAGGTATAGATATATATAAGATATCTGCCGAATTCTCTACATGCAATCTGGTTAGGAGTAACACCAAGTTAATGTTTACATGCAAGATTATGTACTTTCACAATATTTAAATTGATATTACAATCTCAACCCCAAACTTTAGGTGCGTTAAGGAGAATGGGTGTCACTAACGAGTCGAAGATTTTTTTTAAATACATGACTTGCAAATATATATCTCATCTCATCTCTATATTAACAATGCCTTTTTTATAGAAAAATTTAATCATCAAAAAGTGTTTATTCCAAGTGGGGAAAAGTATAGACCCAAATAATGATATGAAGGGACAGTGTTAGTTAGAGAACCTCCTAAAAATCATTTCTCATTCCTAGAAAGATATCCAACTTTTGAAAGGACACGTTGTATAATGTACCACAGCAGTACGTTTGAGGACAGAAATATGTGAAGTTTATAACAATTCCTTTTGACTATTGAATAACACAATTGTAGACTTGAAGGTACACTCATGGTTTTTAGGGGCTGTTTACCTATCTGTCTATAGAGAGATCTAACGGCTAACGGTATTACATCTTGAATTCTTCGCAATATATCAAATGGAAGAGGTTAATCATTAGTAATTCACAACCTTATAAGGATAAGATTTATGTACGGATAGAATATCCACAAATATACAAACCCTTGATGACAGGACAAATCAGTGATGCCATGTTATACCAAAAAAGAAGAATTTCCACATTCGTTACACTGATGAATAGATTCTTCTCTCAGTTTGTTAATTTGAATGGCAGTTCATTTTCATTTTAAATCCAAAGCAAGCAAAAGATTACACTCCGTACGAAATGATCATTTAAATAAAATATGTGTTGAAGCAATTAATTGACCACTAAAATCTTGGTAAATGAAACTCGTCGATTGGACTTCTTTGATAGGCATTTTATAAGGTGAAGCGATCAAAGATGATGAAAGCATTTCTGTGGATTTAGATTTTGTCATTCTGATATCAGCTCCATTTAATGTATTTAATTTAATTTTTTATTCAAAATTTTAATTCATGCATGTTGCTTTCAAGAAGAGAAAAGATTGTTAAATATTTGCCATGTTATTATTGTATCATGTATTTGGGCCTATGGCCTAACGTAAATTATGAAATAAAACATTATTAATTTATTATATTTTCGAGTTAATTGTTTGAGTAAAGTTCAGTTTTTTTGTTGATATTTCATGAAATTGCAAATACGTTTTACGACATAACCTTTATGGGCATTTTAAAAGGTGAAGTGATCAAACGTGATGAAATAAATTTTAGGGATTTTGATATTATAATTTTTTTTATATCAGCTCCATTAAATCTGTTTATTTTTATTATATTTTCGAGTTAATTGTTTCTGTAAAGTTAAGGTTAAGTTGATATTATGGATTTTGATTTTGGATCAGCTCATCAAATATATCTAAAAAAAATATATTTCAGAGGGAATTGTTTGCGTCAAGTTTATTTTGTTAATATTTCATGCATGCTCCTCTTAGGGAAATTGACAGATACTTTTAACAGTATTAGTATTTTATTAGGAGCCGAATGCAACTACAAAACGACAAACTTTTATCTCCATGCTTCTCCAATGATTCAGCAATAAAAATTATGTCAGACAAGACTAACTCCAACCGCGGTGTATTCTGAAAGAAATGGTGTGTTTACTTGTACCACAGCAAAGTGATTGTCAGAATTATGTATGGTTAACAACTACACAAATTCATAAAGAAATGACACAAGCTAGTTTGAATTGAATATAGTGTCATGGCTCTGAGCGGTACTTTGGGGTTAAATTGGAATATGAAGCCATGGTTGTATGCGCCATCTTCCTTTGGAACTCTTGTTTCTCAGTTATTTGTGTTGCACGTCGTTGAAGCGGTGTTCATTGGTATATGTTTACAACCATAGCAATAAAATAGAGTATAAATAATCACTTGGATATAGATAGCACTTAGGTACCTTTATCGGGGACAGACGTCGACATTCAATTATTTTCATTTACTCAAATGGACCTTTTAAGAATATATTTAGAGCGTAAATAAAGGTGATTTACAACTAAAAAACTACAAAAAATGGATGCTTTAAAGAACTTTATTTTCAGTCCCAGTTCATGTCCTAGTGTGTAGAGCTTATCCAACTACTGAGATGTGAGTTTTGACCGTTTATTACAATAGATATAACAACAATAAACCCTGAAATGCAGGAATATAATAAATTAAAACAAGATATGGAAACAATGTCATTGATAGGCATTACATTAGCATTATATCCAATGTGAATAATTAAATCACATCATCACTGGTAAATGATACATTATGAGTGAGTGAGTTGGGGTTTAACGTGTTTAATGAATCACTTTATTGAATAGTTACAGTTGATTAATAAATAATATGCATTAAATAATATTATTTACGATATTAAATGGATATTAATGCTTATGAAATATATTACGGATACTAACTAATCACATTGGCCAATACATATATATGAATATATTTTGCTCAAAAGCATTATCTTTAGATTAGATACCTATTTAGATATAATAAGAGTAAAATAGAAAATGTACAACACACAATAAAATAACCAAAAAATAACCTGATTATTGGAAATCCCAAATCTTCGAAAAACACTTCCAAGAATGTATTCTCAACACATGCATGAATACAAAGGAATAGTGAGAGGTGAGCAGGTTTTATAATGACTTAAATTTGTTCTTTCTTCTACCCGTCAACCTGTCTAGCCGGTGCTCCGGCTGGCGACTATTTTTGAAATGCCAGCCTTATTTCTAAAGCTTTAGACGATGACTGTATCTCTAATGAGAAATTTAATCTTATTACGGCTGAACATTCAAACTTTTATGAAATAAGACAAATTAAATCTCAAAAGATCGACAGAGAAAATATTATAGAAATGTTCAAGAAAGACTTAACCATGTATAAAATAATTCATATTCAAAGTTGAATATGAGCTGTTGTATAAAAGACTTGATATTGATCGGCCCCGGCTGTCACATCCCAGGCGAGAAGTAATCTATTCACTATATGCATACCTAACTAGGTCGGGTCGATCAATATCAATAAAATATTTTGGTCCCCGATGAGAGATAAGGTGTTTTTCATACATTAGCAATTTCCCGTGATCCAGAAACCCCGGTGAGAGATGAGATGTATTTTTGATGATCGAAGTACATTAAAAAGACGTGTGTCTAAAAACCCTCTTTTTAATGTAATTCATACATTAGCAATACATTAAAAATTTCCCGTGTTCCAGAAACCCCTTTTACATCTACTGATAGACGTTAACATTCAATTATTTTCATTTACTCAAATGGACCTTTTAAGAATATATTTAGAGCGTAAATAAATGTGATTTAAAACTAAAAAAAATTTACAAAATGGATGCTTTAAAGAACTTAATTTTCAGTCCCAGTTCATGTCCTAGTGTGTAGAGCTTATCCAACTACTGAGATGTGAGTTTTGACCGTTTATTACAATAGATATAACAACAATAAACCCTGAAATGCAGGAATATAATAAATTAAAACAAGATATGGTAACAATGGGATTGATATACATTACATTAGCATTATATCCAATGTGAATCATTAAATCACATCATCACTGGTAAATGATACATTATGAGTGAGTGAGTTGGGGTTTTACGTGTTTAATGAATCACTTTAATGAATAGTTACAGTTGATTAATAAATAATATGGATTAAATTACATTATTTAAGATATCAAATGGATATTAATGCATATAAAATATATTACGAATACTAACTAATCACATTGTTAATACATATATATGAATTATTTTTAGATTAGATACCTATTTAGATATAATAAGAGTAAAATAGAAAATGTACAACACACAATAAAATAACCAAAAACTAACCTGATTATCGGAAATCCCAAATCTTCGAAAAATACTTCCAAGAATGTATTCTCAACACATGCAAGAATACAAATGAAAAATGAATATTAAGCAGGTTTTATAATGACTTAAATTTGTTCTTACTTCTACCTGTCAACCTGTCTAGCCTGTGCTCCGGCTGGCGACTGTCTTTGAAAGCTACGTTAACTTAGGGTTCGTTCACAAAGGACCCATGCAGACTATAAATACATGAAAGTGTTCACATCCAATTACGTAACATGTAAACACGATAGGGCTGAGACAGGTCTGCAAGGGGACGGGGAATGGAAACTGGGGTCTGTCTACAAAGTTTATAAAGTGTAATTGACGAAGATACAAGTTTAATCAATGCCGGTCATCTTTCAGACAGGACTCTGTCATATCTTGTTTGTATATTACATAGCTACATGTACATATACCTGCATGACAATGTATATTTAGAGTTCGGTGACCGTGGTTGTTCAATAAAGTTAGTCTCGCTCTGTTACCATTAAAATTACAATTAATTGAATCGACCATGCTCTGAGGGATTTCGAGTTTCAAAATATTGACTATCCAGTTTCTGTCTAGGGCTTTCCTCTCTTCACTATATGACCACAGCTACATGTAACACATAAACTTGATACCAGTTTAGTGCAGACAAAACCTAGTTATTAGCAGACCAAAGACAACTTCCCATTTAAAAGAAGGATTTCTGCAATCAGTTTAATAAACGGCTCACATTAATCACATTGTGTTACGTAAATTACTTTGAAAGTTATAGATTATCTCAAATTACAAATATCTATGGTTTTCAGTTTATATCGTTTCTTTAATCAACCAGTGCTGATATATGTGAAATCAGAAGACGAAACAATACTGTTATACTCCTAATTCAAAATTAATGATTTTAAGATTTAGACGAGAAATGTATATAAACCTTGATTTATCATGAATTGTTGTATGTTTTGTTCTGCTGCTTTCATCAATATTTCATAGAATGTCGTCAATAGTTTGCTACAACCTGTCAACAGTCTCCAATCAATCAGTTCCCCGTGAAGCTCGTGATGCACGTGCAGATTACTCTGTGGCTGAAAAGCCTGCTGGACATGTTTAGGTAAGCTTGCATTTGAAGGGGTACAGCGATGTTGAGACAACTTTCCCTGGAGAAGCAAAAGATTCTTTCACGATTTTCTGTGGGACTATCCCTTTAACAACCGATTTATTACCAAATTGTCCATTTGCTTTCAGAAAAAAATGAAATATTACAATGGTCATCACTGCAAGGGTTGAAATGATAGATTTCTAGATTTTGCAAATAAATGTCAAATAAATTTATCAGATGTAAGTAATAGATGTTGAACGTGATCAAACAGTTCAAATTCTATGAAGCCTTTATACTTTGCCATGAAATACGCGTTAACAACTGACACAATGACTGATAATTTGACTTTATTTGTGTATTTATCAGACATAAAGCTTGCATGCATTTTCAATATTTTACGAGTGCTTCATCAATGACGCATACGAAGTATTTCATGTGGATTCCAAATGTGACGAAAACAACAATATTGATTATATTCATGTTTAAAAAATCCTAGTCATTTTCCATTGTCATTCTCAATGATAATATGAGTGCTAAATTGAAAAGCAAATTTACATTCATAATACAAGTAATATCATCTGCAAACAAATTCAATTCAAAGTTCATCTCTTACCCGCCTTACATAAGTTTAAAAATTATGTTTGACTAATTGACGCGCACCATTGTCAAGTTTTCGAGCAGAATTCCAGCTTTATACTTAGCTATTGTTTTTCCATCCTGTCTCAGGGTAAGACGTATAGCTGACACTCCACACTTCTTACCCTGGGTGTAAACCCCAGCATAAACTTCGCGCCGTTACCTATGATTCAGCCAATCAAATACTTTTATCGCGATGGTGTACCATAAAATTTCAGCCAACCAAAGAAAGCCTCTCAACCTACAGTTGGCTTCCGCCCTTTCGGTCTTCAAAAACTATAAATGAGTGAGTGAGTTGGGGTTTAACGTGTTTTGAACAATATTTCAGTTATTAAACACGTCAGACTATTAGCCCATAAATATATAAACTGAAATCGAAAGGTTTTTCAGTGATCAACGCTGGTGATAATGTCCGAGTCCAAATTTTTGCGATTCTGTTTAGTTTATTACATCAAAACATATATCCAGTTTTTAGGGATCGGTTTATTTTCAACCACTTGTTTGAGTGCTTCAGAGACCCCAAGAGCTATGCCAGCCGGAACTGACATGCTTCTGACAGGGGCACCCAAGCCAAATTTGAGTTGGTCTAAAACATGTTGTCTGTCTCTCACTATGCCATTCTTTCCGTATTTTACCTCATCCTTTTTATCCCTCTCTCCCTGATCTGTCCACTTTCTTATTGATGCTTGTCATTCACGTGTTTAATAACTGAAATCTTTTTCAAAACACGTTAATCTCACTTACTTACTCACTCACTCGGTTTGATCTTCTAAGGGATGGGCGCCTTTATAATCAATTGCCGACTCGCCTTTCAAACTCAGTCATTGGTTGATTTTTTTTTTTAGAAAGTTTGCAGGACATATGTCAGGGCGCGAAGTTTATGCTGGGGTTTACACCCTGGGTAAGAAGAGTGGAGCGTCAGCTATACGTCTTACCCTGAGACAGGATGGAACTTTAATAGAAATTGCCACCATTGTTAATGTTGGGCATAAGTGATGTTTTAACTTCTCTTTTCAAGGGACAGCTGTTCAACAAATCAATTGGGAAACAAATTGATTACACGTAAACACAAACACGTTAATTTGATAAACAGAGCTAGCTAGGGATAGGGATTTAAAAATGTCTAGTGAAGTCCAGATGGCCAACCCATTTGATCAAACCTATAGTTTGAATGACTCGTAAACAACATGTAGAGAAATGTTAACACAAGGAATACAGGCATGTATGTCAAAGTTGCTTTTGCAGAAAGTGATCAAAAGTTATTATCTCAATAAAGTTCCGAAAGTTAAACCGAGGAAAAATTCCTTTGATTGAGTACAGAGCTGGCTTCTCGGAGACTATAGGTTTGTGCAATAAACTTGTAAAACCGGGATTAGAGGCGTTCTATTGTTTTCTTTCAATGAGTCAATAAAAACTTTTGCTACTACTTTTCTAAAGTTGAAATATATGAAATTGTTATTGCAATCATTATGGTTGATATGTCATCAATGTGAAAATTATATAATTAGTTCTCTTTCATTATCTATCAATTTACATGAATATTTTGTCCAGTATATGTTTACCACGGTCGAATACTGTTGAGTTAACTATGACTCTGATTATACAAATCCAGTGATCATAAAAATAAAAATATACCGATGAAGTGACAGTCAATTCATTCTGTATAAGACAACTGCCTTGTTAGACTGATTTGTTTAAGTGCAACGATTTGATTATAGTGGTTTATGCTAATGGAGTTACCTCCCTTTGATTATGTGTTTACAATTAGGAGATAAATCCCTTCTGTTTTTTATTTTGGGGTTGTATGTCGTGCATTTTTCACCCCTAAATTTGATTTCAAACCGAGCTTGCGAGGTTTGAAATGTTTAATTTAGGGGTGAAAAATGCACAACATACAACTCCAAAATAAAAAACAGAAGGGGTTTATCTCCATTCTAACATGACTAATTAGAAATATAATGAGGAACTCATTTGCCTTGCGCAACAACAATGTGATTAGGTCGAACCAGTACAGACCGGTTCCACTTGCTTTCGAAACTACGGTACAGTTCATTTTCAAAGAACACGTTTCAATAATAAAAGAAATATTAAAACATAAACCAACAGGTTTTAAATAAAACCCGTAAGTATTTAATTATTTCATTGAGGATAAAATCAACAAAAGACAGATTTTTTTTTATCCCATCCGAGTTACGTTTTTCACGTAAATACATAGGACACCTATCACCCCTACAATACCGACAAGAACTGACCAAATCAAGGGACGTTACTCTAAAAGTAGTTGTTTACTGCTAGCGCTAACTTCTCACGCAAGATGTGAACTGATTGAATAAACGATCAAGAAGGCTTTATAGTTAGTCATGGTTGAATACACTGTCTGGAAGTGTGGTCACCTATGAATGAGAGGGGGGACAGGGAAGGAAAGTTGAAGAATAACGTATGTCCCCTCTGTTCACTTGACGAACCGCTATTACCGCGCGTTACGGTAAGAAGCGAGCTCGGTTTGAAATTGAATTTAGTGATAAAAAAAACCAAACTACTTCGAACAAAAAATATACCACAGAATGGATTTATCTTCTAAATTTCCTTTTTTTTAAAATACGGTATTCTCATTGTCTGTATAGAATTGATTTAAAGTATATTTTGCTGTTGTCTGTAAGGCGATGAAAACAGTAAGTTCAGCGAATGGAGTTTGTAAACGTGCGCGTATGAATGTGAATCGGTCGTAAAATTTAGAGGTGATTATCAGCGAAATAATCACTCCAAAATTGATTGTGGCAACCAATCAGAAAGCAGTATTTTCATTCTAGTTTTCGTGTCATGTTAGAATGTAAATTTTGTTAGGAAAAGGTATGTCGCTCATCTCTTTTCTCCTAGCTTTCACCACAAGGGTTAATATTTCCTCATATGATCTATAATGATGGTATCTTTCAATTGATAATAATGTCTGAATAATATCGTTGAAAATCTTATAATCGAAATCGTAAGAATTTTAGGAATATAAGGATCACATGATAAAACAGTTCTGAGAAGGATTTTATTGGTGCTTCATGTGAGATGTTTATGAAAGAGAGCCAGTATGAATGACGTGCAATCGGCTTTGTATGGGACGGTAACCCATTTACTGGTAGAGCTCTCTTAAATGTTAAAGGTTATATCCGACTCAATGATGACTCTATACATCTATTCCTCTCATTGATTTGCCCTTATATGTATCAAGAAATAGAAACATTAAATTTTGCACTCATATATATTTTTTTCATGTGTTAAGATAAATATATATTTCACATATGAGTGAAAACGGTGAAAAAATTATTTTTTTAAAAATACTTGAGCTAATATATAGAAAAGAGAGGATATCTCAGTCGCTGAAACATGAGCAAAAACCAGACATCCGACCTATTATAATGTGAGGTTCAACAAAACAAACTTTTCTCAGAATTTTTTAAAATTAAATCCTTGATCAATCTTGCATCTTGAACCTCTCATAATCACCACCCATCTCCAGATAGAACTTGTAACAAATTTTGTGTGTGGATATTTTCGTTGGTAGAAATCCAAACCTCTGTGATTCCTCTCTACTCTTAAACTCACGGCTAAGAGTTGTATAACTTTTGTGTAACATGACTGATTTATTATCAGCAACTGTCTTATCATAGTTAAATGAAGATTCCATTGTAGATCATACATGCATACAACATATCAATATCAAAAGCTGTTACCTGAATTACGCTTTAAAAACATTTTGTGATGACTTGGGCATAATAACAAACGCTGTTACGTTCCGGAGAATTCGTGTATTGATGCTTGTTCAATGTTACATGACAGTCAAGTACAGTCAGCAGACATTGGAGCGGTATTTACGTAAGCCTATGACTTGTTTACCAATCCAATTCATCTTTTTGAAATAAATATGTTTAAACCAATCAGCAGCCATGAGGTATGCTCTCTCGCTAACGGCACATCCGGTACAGTAACTGGCGCGCATTCGTTCATACAAAGACATCGTATGGATAACAGAGTTCATTATAACTGGTTTTGTGTTACGAATACAAATACGCTACACATTTCTAGAATATCTCACCTACCTGTCATTAGACTCTCATTTAGTTTTTGAAACGAGGTCTTGCGAATACATTTACACTTTCAAAATGAAATAAAAAAGGGAATCTAAACGTTCATCTCTTAGAAGTCGTTTACGTTTTAAGTTTTGCATACTATCATAATATTTTAGGGTCTTATTGATAGACTAACCTGTGTGGCATTGCAGTGTGTATCATAGAGTGGAGAAACAAAACATTTTGTGTATATACTTTGCAGTGTAACCTGCAAATGTTGTCTAGTTGTCAAGACTTAACGATACTGCACTAAAAGGAATTTAAAACCTCACTTAGAAACTATTGTGATTAGATACGTGATGTTTCAATCATACAACACATCTTACGACATCGCCCAGATAAAAAATTTGTTCCTCGTGGTAAACTTGCACTGTCACGCTTTCCGAGCAAAAGACGAAAACAACCAAACATTAATGAGCGCACGTACTAGTGACGTAATAGTAGCCCGACGAACCCGGAAGTGTGCAGTTGTTGAAATGTGAACATAGAGAGAGTTTTTCGGCGTGAGTTTATAAAGCCGAATTTTTATGTAACTGTCATTGGAAATAAACATATAATGCTACATATTCTATCACAAACTAATTATGAACTTATTCGACAATAAACTTTATTCTATTTTATTCCCATTTTATAATCAGTATTCTGGGCCATTACCCGACTAGATGCGAGTGAAATCGTATTTGAATCAGCATTTCATTTCATGTAGTCCGAAACTTGGGTTATGGGTTTATATTTTTTGTACAACTATACTACAAATTGAAAACAACAAACCATAGCAAATTCATATCTTTACAGAAATATTTTACAAATGTTTTTAAAATAAGTTGCGACGCCTTAGTTTCTGCGTTCGTTTCGAATCAAGGCCTAGATCTATGTGACGAAACGTCCGAATGTCTAACTAACAGTTTGTGACGAAATATCTTTATGAATTTTTTTAAGACAAATGGATTTTATTATATGTTATTATTGTTGAAACTGCGATCGTTTACTGTGAGGGGGGGGGGGGGGGGGGGTTGCAGTAACTGTTTCTCAATACGGCCATTAGGTGGATAGTTTATAAGCTAATATCAAAAATCAATTCTTATCTTTTTCTGTTGTCTGAGTTTGCAGAATCAGACAGCTAAGCTGAATGAATTTTTCTCTCTCCATATTTATAGTATATCTATTAGCAAAGATAAAACCAGGCAATGGACGGCAAACGGAATATTAATAGAAAAATATTACATATAGGAAAAATATGTTTGACATTTATCATGTAAGTTTGTTTGATTTGTAAATTTGTTTAAAATGATGATATTGTTACCATACAAATACAATATGCCTGTCTATTGCTACATCTACATGATCATCTGATTTCTGTGATTTCATTTGTGAAAAGAATCAAATTTGTGAAGATATTTCTGTTTTCGAGTCAGAAGACTAACAATGTAATCAGGCAATAATAATTGCAGGTCCAAAAAGTGGAAGTTATGTTCATTCCATGTTGAATTAAAATATTAGAAAAAATATTTTTTAGATATTTTACATAACAAATCATAACAAATCTCTTCAATAACAACATTTTTTTTATATTTACATATAAAGCTCCAGTATCTCATTGTCTAATGTAAATTTTTGTTTTTGAAAAAAAAAAATTTGTGACTTTCTATATTTATCTAGTCTTTGTGTTACTTCCGGGTCTAGATACAGTATACAGTAAGTACAATTTCAAGCCCTAGAATTTTGTAACTATAGTAAATATGTACATTCATTTTATTGTATTTATTGAAAATAGATATCTACCTTAAACCAAATAAAAAAACATAAACCCAACGACAAAGGCACAACGAATTCTAAACGTCGATATGACGAAGGGCTTAGTGTAGATTTGTATCCAAAATAAATTTATTTTTAAATATCAAAAAAAAAATTTCAAAAACGATCTTTTTACTTCGTCCGATATTGATTTAATGTCTTTGACGTATATTTATTGGGGCACATGTCACAAGTGTCGGAATATAACAACCAAAAGCATGTTTTTGAACTGCTTGACATCGGCCTACTGCAGTTCTTCACCCCCGGGCGAGAGTGACGGGCAGCTATTACGTCACATTACGGAAGGTGCCGAAAGCAGCCGATCTTTTTGCATATCAGCCAGCCGGATTCGTCAAGCGGCGCACAAGTGTCAGCGCGGGTTTGCAAAATTTACGTACAAACGTGGGGGCTTGCATTTACCTTTGAAATCTAGCACAATAGCGAACCTAAATAACACAAAATAGGGTTTTAAAATCCTTTAACTTAAAGTTCTATACAATAAACAGATAACCAAGGCCATGGGATTGAAATACAGCATACATAAATAGAAAAGGAATTTTCAAAAGTCATAACCTCTGGTGGACAATATAATCAAAATCCAAACTGCATATAAAGAGAAGGAAAAAGGAACACAATTAAAACATGAGTTACAAAACGTTTATTATCTTCAAATAAAAGTTCAAAACATAAACATGAACCTTTCAAGATCATTTATTTTGTTACATATAAGTACATTTCAGATGATCGTGTATATAGAGATTATTACCAGAGTATGTTTTGATATCGTAAATATCACTATATAAACAATAAAAATTGTATTAGGCGAGGTTTACCTCGCCTAATACCTAGTTTTTATTGTTTATATAGTGATATTTACGATATCAAAATATACGAAGGTAATAATCTCTTTATCATATAATGTCATTTTGAAATAAACCTCCTTTTTCGGTTAATTTTGTGTCCTCTTTACAAACGAAAAGGGCGTATGAATATACCCACGTCATCATTAGGCAAACTCACATTCCATTTCGCATCAAAGGAAAATGACGTCACACAAGAGAAAAATAGTGCAATTTGTCAAACCCTTTACAACAAAAGTGTACTCGTTTTGTTTGAATAAAATATCACACAAAATACTTCATAAATGTTTTAGATATATATAAACTCGTTCAAAACATTTGAAATTGAAACCGAGACGAACCGTCGCCTGCCGTGGCACTTATGTTGGAATCTTTGTCAGGCGGGGTGTTCAAACCTTCCTTCATACTCTACACTACTATGTGCACTTAGTAGTGTTTGCTTCCATTATACATATCAATAACAGCTGTGATGGTACCTTTGATATCGATGTGAACACTATCGCCGATTGACGAGGCGGCCATGTTTGTTTACGTTGACGCTACGTCACACCAAACTCGACACATCGTTTGTATTGCCATGGAAACGTTTTCGGAATCGCTCTTCTCGGTACGGAGCTAGCGAAAGTAGTGCGACCTAGTTACCCTCATTTGCATTGTTATCAGGGATCTGATAACATGATTACAAGATGGGTTTATTGCACCGATAACACTGCCCATTATATGATAAAGCTGATTATATTGATAACAAAATATAATCGAAGGGTTTAAAAGTAGAAGGAAACTGACATGGAAGTACATGATTTTGATAGCATGCACCACTGATAATGATTAACTGTTTTATTAATGGTGACTCTTAAAAAGGCTGACTGATTATCGCAACTGGTACCATAAGTTAAAACCTTGTGATTAATCAGGTCCTTTCAAACGTCTTCAGTTTAATGAAGACAGAAGTTGTTTTATCTCTGGTGTAAGTGTCAGTTCTCTACCAGATATCAGCTCACTTTTCATCTCAGTTCGAGATGGTCCATCAACATACATCAATACCCAGAGAGGTCTGTCAAGTGACGCTTTGGTTGTTGTGACTACTTTGACATCACTGACATCAACAACGTTAATCTTGTTTGTGTCTCTGTCAATCACTATATACAGATTGATGTCACGTGACACTCCGACCTGGTTCTCGGTGAGAGGGACGTCAGTGAGGATATCACCATCATATGTCACCTTAAGACACAGCTGCTGCTTGTGTGTGGAACATGATACTACTCGCATACTGAGTCCTGTAGCCTGACCCCAGTTAGCGTCTACAGGAGCTCCTGACACTGCCGTCTCACATATCATGTTACCCTCCTCTGCCAGCTGCTTGACAGTGAACACAAGTCTGGTCGAGATCACAACAACCTGACCTGTCTTCAGGGGAAGGGGTCGCAGTGTCAGTGCTTTCCTCGCTGATTGGAGTCTGCATCCCGTGTTCTGAGGTGCAGGATCTGGTCTGATGTTACTGACCACCCCCGAGGAGATCTGGATATCAGCACTGGCCGTGTTGTGGTCAAACTCCAGATGTGGACCTGTTTGAAAGTAGTTCATTTGCATCAAAGTAAAGATGTAGATATGAATGACATGTGATTATTTTGGTATCATCAAATCAAATATAGATTCCCGCATATATTTGTTAAACTCGTTCTCCCTTTATGTACATTAAATAATCAACTTTAATATGAAGATTGATTATTTTACTTGTGAAGGAAAAAAACCCCATTAAATACATTACGATAACTTGAAACAGAAAGTATCTTCATCACTAAGATTGAAATATAATACAATCAAATACATATAAATCAAACACTTTATTCGCTTTGAAGTATAAAAAAGAAAAAGAGAAAAATGTTGTAAACTTTATCCTGTATTGATAGTCATATAAAAATGGAATGTCTCATAAATGTATCATCTAACATATATCCATTGTAAGAAATATGTAAATCTTTACATTATCTGCATGTGTAAGTATTGTGCGACGCGAGGTTTTGTTTGAGATGTAGCAGTGGTACAGTTGCGCGATCTTCGGCTGTCAATTGTTTCCTAAGTTTCTGTATTTGAGTCGACCAAAAAATAGGTCACTTATTTCTTACAGTGACTTAAAGTGTATATTTCATCATCGTTGTACTAAATTTGCTAACGTTTTCTTTCGGGTAACAAAGAAGGGTAGTTAATTATGACTTACTTTTTTCTATTGCCATAAGATCAATTGCTAGTCTGCGTACACATTTTTTATCAAATGAAATTTGAATTTAAATAAATAACATTTGGAAAAACAGTGAAACTTGTAAATATTTATTTTCAACATAATCAAATGTTTGAATTGGATCAGTATTCATATTTAAGATAACATTAAAATGGCTCTACTTTTTACATTTTGGATATAAAGAGTCACGTTAAAGGGTCATAGAGTTGATGAGATCAAATATGTCAAACTTCATAAATGGTGTACTTTGATTGAGATGTTGTTTTTGTAAGTAAGCATCTTAAAAGTTATGAGTTGAGCATAGTGACAATGAACAGGTATAGGTCATGATTTTTATCGAGACTGTACAATGCCGCCCACCATTGATACAAACGAAATTTCAGAAACGTATTTACAGCAGACATTTAGTTTGGTTTCGCTTAGTATAAAGCATTTAACAAATGTACATGTAAATGGGACGCAGAATATTAAATTCTTAAGGGTAATACGGCCATTTCTCGATAGTAATTGACAAGAAAATCTCATAATTTTGCATTTTAGAGATAAGGATGTCACTTAAGAAAGGCGATTTGAACTTAACTCAAGACAAATGATATTTGGGTTCCTATGTAAGCAACATAAATGATTTAATAAACATACAATGTGTAACTCTAATGGTAGGTTTATGTACTTTATAGTGTGAAACACAAAAAATCCTCACTATAAATTATCATATAATTTAATCAATATGTACACAACAACTTAAAAGACAAAGACCATGTCAGCTCAGCTTTTTTATACTTACCAATGACATTTTTGCCTTCTGGAGATAACGTCACATCAGCTTGAGTAACTGTAACAAATATTACCTCTTTAGACATTTTAGTATGAATAAATGATTGATCAACGAGCCGACACGATTGACAGATTAGAGAGTGTTAGCAAAACACAATAGTTATGAGGACACAAACAATCAGTATTTATGAATAACACTGAATATGACGTTGATTCAAATACGAACACAAGATCGAAATTCATTATAAACTGCTTTTTAATTGATATGTACATGATTATTTCAAAAGCATAAAACCACATCAACATAAACAGGTTCAAAGATTTGGAGCATTTCCTAATGTATAGCACAATGTCCTGGAATAAGAGCACGAGGGGAAGTCAATAAGTTCAGACAAGTGATTATTGATTCACCCCTTAACACATCGTTGATGTCATTATCAAGATATTTGACGACAGTTTACATTTATAAACAACCCTTCCCGATCATTTACTTGAGATCTACAGCCTGTTGAAAACAGGTACCGTTGTTTCATCTGGGAAAGTTCTAAAACTGAATGCGACAGAAATATATAAAAGGGAGACCAAAGAAGCCTCTCAATATTCAACTTTCGCAAAAATGTTAGCTGATTTTAAGCGAGGTACTAGCTCCTTGGATGGTGACCCACGGTCAAGAAGTCTTTACAGATTATATAGTTGTACAGCTTCAGGGCTGAATCATATCTAATCGTATAATAAAAGTGGACAAACTATCTTCAAGGTGTGGCATTTCTCACGGAAGTATTTGCACCATAATTCATTTGCACTTGCACATGTCCAAAGATAGGTGCTACGAAAACTGATTACACAAGATCGGCCCCAGAGTCTTGCTCTTGGACATCTACAGTGCTGATCCCAATAACTTTCATGCCTGTCTGGTTACAGAGGATGAACAATGGATTCATTATTTGAATACGACACCAAGCAACAATTATGATGTTCAGAAGGTAGCCTTCTGCTGGCAAGATCATGGCGAACATTTTCGTGGATTGTAGGGGCGTGATACCTATAGACTATAAACCGCCAAAACCACAATAACAGGAGCCTATTTGTAGACTAGTTGAAGCAATTGAGAGCGGCGATCAAAAAGAAAAGCCACAGCATTTTGACTGCTGGAGTCAGATTTGCAACTGATGATGAACTCGAGAAGTGGCAGAGGGGCAGGAGACTTGTACGCAAGGGCATAAAAAGTCTCAAGGACAAATGGGCAAAGTGCATCGAGGCCAAGGGGGAGAATATTGAAAAATAAAATCAATATCAGAACCATATATCAACTTCTAAGAACTTATCGACTTCCCATCGAAGATTCTATGAAAATATGTTGTTTAAACCAAATATTCTCTGGCAACTCAAAGATTAATGAATGATATTTTTATAATTTCCTCTGTAGTATGAACTCAAATGGGTAAGCCACTTAACAAATTTTTTGTGAGTTCTTGATTTATTGAAATCTATTGAAATTTATGAGTGGAGAATTAGATAACCCAAATGCTTATCACAAAAAATGAAGAATAATCTTTGAAACTCTTTCTGCCGACATTTATTTGCACGTTTATTATATGATAGCCGGTAAAATCAAATGGACTATAGTTTTCCCTTTCGATGTTAATCTCGAGTGTGACATCAGTTAAGAACAAAATGTTCTCTTTTTCATTGTTTTTTCATTGAATAACTAAGCTAAAGGGCCTTTGTAAGAACGTTAAACATCTACATTTGTATAGCTTAAAATTATTTAAACTCACGTACTTAGTAAATATCGCCTGATAGCTGACATTTCAATTTAACATGACACATTCAAAAAGATTTTCTTACCTTCAGGAAAGTCATCAGGACTAAACCTGATAGCTCTGTAGAGTTTATCTTCAGGAAAATTATTCGGCCTCTGAGTCGGACTGAAGGTAACGAGTCTGACTTGTCCGGCAGATTGGATGGTTGAGAGAAGCTGTACCATGTTGGCCTCTGTGAAGGTGACGGCGATTCTCTCAGCTTCAACATCTTCAGGTGTTTCTTGAAGAAGGGAAGCTTCTGACTGTCCTTTTGTGGTGGCCGACTTCAGCTTGTCCTGAAAGGCCTTGTGCGATTCCAAGGCTGTTCTGATTGATTTCAGTTCTCTATCAGCTTTGGCATTCACTTCAGACAGCAGGTGTTCCCTTCTGCGTTGAAGCCCCTCAGCCATGTCGTCAAATATCTTGTTGATTTGTTCTGTGGCTTTTTCCTGAGACTTGAGGATATTCTTTTCAATGCCAGAGAGCTTTGACATCCCTTTGGAAAGTTCTTCAAACTTTTTCTTAATTTCTGAAGTCTCAATCTTAATGGCTCCTCCGCTATTGGCGCTGTTTTGTGTAATCGATCTTCTGATGTCCTCTATTGTGGATGTCTTGTGATTTCTAGTGGATCTGTGCCTGGCATGTGCCATGAAACAAGTCTCACAGAGGTAGACTCCACATTCTCCGCATGTTGCCGTGGCCTTGCTGTCGTCAGGACAATCTGTGCATCTTGGTGCAGCATCTCTCCCAGTTTTGAGGACATCAATCAACCTCAAGACAGTCATGTCCTTTGGAAGAGACTTCGCTCCACCAGGGAGATCAACAGATACGTTGCAAAGAGGACAGGGAAATCGTTTTCTACCTCCCATGTATGTTGATAAACATCCATCGCATATTGGCTGTTCACAGCATGGCATACGACGAGGTAGTATGTTGGTGTCATTAAAGTCATCCATACAGATCGGACACACGGCCATAGCTTCCCTCAATTTGGTAATAGGGTCGGACATCTGGAATTCAATGATTATAATACACCTTATATCAATGATGGACGTACTTGCAACATCTGGACATCCAAGATGGCATGTTTATCTGCCAAAATAGATAAGTACATTCAAACGAAGAAAAAGCTTGGAATATAAAAGGAACTTATCACTTGTGATTCAATGTCAAATTATGAATTTACGGCCGAACACCAATGTTACTACAAATGTACAATGTTATATCAGCCATGAACTAGATTCTCGCAGTTCTCTGAGTGATAGATACATGTTAGTTCCATACCATATGAACAAAGAACTAAGAGTCAAACTCCATTTTAATCCAATCGGACCTGCTGGGAACCATTTACATTAAAGTGATTATTAATGGTTCCGGTCTCTCAGGTCAAACTTCAGCTTCTCAAGGATATAAACATTATATCCCATTTCACTAAGTGCTGAAAATGTTATGTCCTAGTAAATCCACGGAAAGTTACTCTTCAAGTCTCTACAGTTAAAAGTGACTCTGTTATTGAGAAAAATTGAGTAAGAAATGACTGGAAGTCTGGTTCAAATCCCAGTTAGGAAACCACAAATTTGTGGCCTTTGTCACGGGAAGACAATTTATTGTTTACCACAGTCATGATCAAATACCTGAAGCACCAAAACACATGCAGAGACGTGATTGATTGTGGATGCAATACCAGTTGTAGTGGACGGCCATTCTGTGTTACTTCGTTTATGTTTATCTATCTGAATGGTACCTAAAACCAGGATTTAACGACCTATGCAGTATTGCATATTATCAGCTTTGAAATTTTAATTCCTTCAGGGTAATGATGTAGGTAGCGCTTTGAGCAGGTATCATGAACTGAAAATGGTGCTATAAAAATCAACATTGTAATTTTTATAACAATCTCCCAATACTGATAGGGCAGCAACATGTTAACAAGAGGAATTAACTGTCGTATGTACACAATCACTTTGCTTTATAGATAAGACACGGATGAGTCTCTTCATCATAGAAAACATCCCAGGCTTACAGCCTTCTGTTGACGGTTCCAAATGCTGGTGAGCGTTGAATCGTCCTAAGCGACGAAACGCGACCCGAAGCCTAAGCAAAATCAATCTATAGTTATAACAAGATGTAATGATCAATATAGTATCCATAATGTAATACATCTAGAGAGATACATATTGAGCGATCAAGGTCATGTTCAGCTGACCTTAGACGAAATTTGAACCGACCATTAAAATGAGGGCAGGAAGTCAGCTTTCAACAAATCAAAAACGAGCCTCTTTTGCATCTTGCCCAATGTCACATGCAGACGTTTACCCTAGGTTTGTCTATATTTAACTTTAAAAACTTATTTTTTGACCAAAGTTGTTGAATTACTATTGCACATATGAATAAGTAAACAAAACATAAATATTCCGTCAACACTATGTGCACAGAATTGATGCAGTCATCATATTTTTCAACACAATGCACTATGAAACATCGGAAACATTCGGATTTAATAAGAAGAACGGCAAAACAAACGCATTGGCCCGATATTTTTGGCCCAGTTCCTTTTTGAATGTTTGATGATCGCGCCTGCGCGAAACGGAATGGGGCTGTAATTCTCTCTCTGTAATTACGGACTGTGGGACGTATTATATTACTGCTAGTTTTAACTAGATTGTAGCAATATTCAAGCGAAATGACATGACACTACCCAGATGATGACTGATATGCAGACCCAGAAGGTGAAGACGACGGAAGCTAAGGTTGAGACTTCGGGAGCCAAAAGGAAGATGGGGCCAACGCCAGATCACCGATGTGTTGGCGCCAAAGTAGAAACGCCTTTTGAGCGTCAGAAAGAATTGGGCTAACGCCAGAAAGTTCGAACCAGACGTAAAAGCGTGACGTCAGGGTGTGCATCAGGAAACCCTCGAAGCACCCCTCGGACACCATTAAAGATTCAAACGGTCGTCAGCATGAGCGTAGAGGAGTCAGATGCTAAAATGGGCTTCCAAAGGGCGTCTGCAATAGCTACCGAGGAATCCTAAGGACATCACATATGCCCTAAGGCATGCCCTAGTATAATATCAAATGCCAAAGAAAATTAAATCAAAAGGTAAAAACGATTGATATTTGACAAATGTCACAGATTCCATAATCCAACCAAATTGTAATACAGTACAGGTGCGACCGAAACCCGTGTCACCTCGTCATGTCTCGCGTTACGAGGGCTTAAAGATAGGTTCCAATAACCCGTCCATTAATAAGCCACCTACATATCAGTTTTATCATAAGAGATACATCCATCATAAATTCCTGCACTAACCTCTTAGGTTAAACGGGCTCTTTTTGGCGTCTTGGTTTTGGTAGGTTTACGCAGCAGCAAAATATTGCAAGTTTTTTCAAAATCTAAGTCAATGAAAACACTGCATGCATGAATAGCTGTAACTGACAGTAATGTAATTGCCATATAAGAGGACGGTCTGTGAAGAAGACTCAAAGTTTAGCTTTTCTGAGGCTTACGAAAATAACTGAGACGTTTTGAATGATAACTTCTGATTGCCGAACTAACTGGTTGCAGTCAATCAGGATTTTACATTTCTAGACCGGAAGTGCCAAGAACCTTTCACTGATTATTCGAAAGTTATACCAAGGTTACACTTTTATTCAAAGAGACAGACAGACGATCGGCTAAAAATACATGTGCACACATGAAAACATGTCATAGCTATCCTGACAAATATGAAAATATATATCATCAAGCTGGTTTTTTTTACTATTCTTAAAACTTTTTCACCAATAAGAGAGCTTCGAAACATTTGTTCGAAGGCTACTTTAATTAGCGTTTTAGAAGGCGATAAACTGATCAAAGATGAAGAGGAAAATGTTACCAATTGGAAAAGAATGATAATTGTTTCATAGAGGGGTTACTAACGCACAATTTTCGTTTAAGCCATTTACTGAACTCCAACTATTGCACTGTGTTAACATTAAAATGGTCGAAACGTGGTCGAAATATCTTTCGAAAACCAAGGAAAATCTGGTTAGTCAAGTAAACGTCCTTTAAGAAAAAAATATTTTGCATAAATTTACATATAATAGTATTTACATAAACACAGCTGCACTACATTTTTTGGAGAATGACACATGTTTTCTATTGTAATTACGTCTATTCGACTGTTCATACAAATAAGCTATTTAGTAAATACAAAATCAACTCACCTTGTAAGTTATCTGAATATACAGTTGTGGGGAGAAGTAACAAGATCCCTCACTTGCTAAGTTTGACAGCTGTCAAGTCGCAAGTGACACAACTCAGGTTTGCTCTCTGTTTAAAAAGATGCTGTTATCTTGTTATCGTCATCTCTTTTCACTTTTATTTTTTCAGAGTCGCTGTTAGGTGTTATCGTTATGTCTGATTGGTTGAGACTGTCTGTTATCGCCCTTGGATTTTTATAGATATTAAAATTGTTGTCTTTTATTCATACCAGTTTCCTTATATTACCTCAATTGAATGGTTTATATGAAAATTTCAATTGTTTTCTAATTTCATTGATATTTAAGTAAATGAGTTAGAAATTAATATCAAATGGGTTATTCGACAAATTTGACAATAAAAAATTGGGGCTCACACTGTCCGTATTAGCACAAACTCGTTTGGATGTATGCGGTAAGCTGTTGAGACTGGGCAGTACTGGCGGATGGTGCTTGCCTGACTTCGACGGTATGAGATCGACTCCCGCTAAGGACTCGTGCATTATATGTACTAAATTATATTACATATACATATTCTGTGATCACAAAAACACATTTGTTTAATTCATTAAATTAATTATATTTCTTTTAAATGTTAAATGTTTGTTGTTGTGATGCTACGCAGTTAAATTTGACAAACTCCGCTAAAATCTACTTTCACGAATGCTAAAGCTACCTCAAAATTAAAAATCCATTGAATCTGATCATGTATAGAAGCAAGTTTTAACGAATAATGAAAAATGTGGAAGTCTATAAAACTTCAAAACGATATTTACAAGTCCTTGAAAATGTATTTCGTGCCTTTTGCTCTGACACGCGAGAAACACGTGCTACTTCATTCTCCACAATCCTGCACTCTCCAGTAATAAATCAGGTTTGATACCAAGAAAAGTGTCAGAAATTTAAACTTAATTCAAAAGTTTCGACCTTTTCATTTTGTTTTACTCGTGTGTTACGACTTTTACTCAAGGTTGTATTGGGAACTATCATGGACAGTTTGTCCTTGAAACTCACGATCTGGGCGGATAAATGGTCCATCATATCACTCCATCCAAATAGATAACTATTGTATTAACTGTTACACATTTCGCTCTATGCCTACGCTAATTGGTGCTTGGCATTATCTGTTAAGATTACAAACGATTACAAGTAGGACTTTGAATTCCAAACTCGACTTGAATATCTCAAACACTATGTTGACTTTAATCTCAACACATCAATATATATTGGGATATATCGTTTAAGTAAGAATAATGAAAAAATGTAAACCATGAGAATTATTTTTAATGTGCAATATTTGTTTAATTCACCTTTGCATAAGACAAGCCCGTAAATGCATCACTGATGAATGTCCAAGAACACTGGTCAGTTGTTTAATCATATCACACTTCACACTTTTGAAATAGCCTTCTGTTTTCACTCATGATCAACTTCGACGACTACAGGGGATTCAAATATCAAGCTGCAAGAATCATCTCTCATACATCTAAACAGCAGTCTTTCACTCTTGTCTTGAATTCCCTACATTTGTTACTTCCGCTAGAATGGACTTTAAACGCACTAGTGCACACCAATAGTTCTTTGACACAACGAATGCACAGATACTGCATATCTCTCGATATTATTCAAGATCCTCACTCAAGTAATCTACCTCGTAAGTTATTTACACATCTTTACGTATTCAGGTAGTTAAGTTGATTTTTAAATACCGAAAGTATTTAATGTTACGTTACAATAAATTCGCATGAAATACGATATCGGAAATATTACAATTTTGCTTATAACCAAAAAAGCGGAAACGGCAGCCGCTTTGGTCAATCTAAGAGCAATGCTAATGATGTGGTATCAAAACGGTTTATTAACAACGTTGCTTTCATAAAACATTATTCATTAGTTGGTGTTTATTTGTAAACAAACATCTCGTTCATCTCTGTACAGTTTATCCGCTTACTGTCACTCAAAGGGTTGTTTTGCCCCATTACATTTCATACCATTGAAAGGTTAATAATAGTAGTGTTTAACGCCGCTCTGGTAATATTTCAGCCATTTATAAGTACAGCAATCAGATTTCTTTTGTATACATACGTCATAAATCTATGTTAAATTACATTTAATTTAAGATTTAATTACTTATCTGTTTTATCATTATAGAATTTATTGGACTGATGTCATTCTAAAGGGTTTTTGTTTTTTAAATGACTGATATTCATATTATTCAATGAAGTCAGACAAGTGAGTCATTATATCTACCAGCTATCAGTCGATAGTGTGTCTGATTACAGATCACATATATCTCCTCACGGCCTTGACCAAGTTCAGGAACTACTATTTTACTTTGTTCCTTTGAAATGAAATGTAAGCTTTCTAATGACCTTTTAATTGCATATCATTTCTCTAATAATCATTATAATATCGAGTTTAAGTATCATATTTATCACATCAAATGACAAGGGTACAGTTAAAGTGACAGGGAGTATGTTTGTTGATTTTCAATAACAGCTAGAACACAATATGTATTCAGATAAGTTCAAACTACCCCCCCCCCCCCCCTCCCAAACTTGCATATTTATCATTAAAAAATTACGTTTGAGTAATTGGTACACACTTAATTGGGAAGCTTATTTTCTTAACCCCCCCCCCCCCCCCCCCCCACTACTCCTCGACAAACTGACATCATATCATGACAACATAATCGGGCCCCTTTAAGTTGCAAACAATAATACAAACTCCATCATATTTAACACAGCTCACATCATAAGTATTTTACCTTTAAAAATCTATTCTAGACTTGATTTCATATTTGTAATGCTACATTTGTAAGTATAAGATAGCGTGTTTGCATTTCATTCGTTGGTTTTAACGAATATTTGTGGTGACGTGAATTGATTAATATGAATAAATATAGGATATTGAATAAGTGAATAATCATCCTTCGACATCTGGCATATTTATGTTTGGTCTCAAAAAGAAAGATTTAAAATGATAAATGACTATACTTTTTAAAAGACTAAACTTTTTTTGATTAATAATCCCGATATGTAGACAGTGTCGAGTGAAAATTAAGAATGCATATTTATCAATTTGTCTGTGTATCTGTACCAGATGTCTCAAGATAATGAATCACCTCATAATGCAATAATTACAGAGATAGGTGAGCTATGTGTGTTGTGTCACATAATGTTTTGATAATATGGTACAAAGTACATGATACATGGTCTTACATATTGCAAAGATATCAGTTATAGATAACAAAACGGGACGTATATGCATAATTATATGGAGAATTAGCACCAGTAAATGATAATTAATTAATACTAAAAACTATTTGTTCACAAAGCGTGTGTTCCCAGCTTAGCATTGTTGCAGACCTATCTTTTGTGAAGTCTACGATGTGTGGCCCATGAGTAGCTGACCTCGAGGAGACTTGGATTCAAATGTATGATAGACCTACCAATCTATCACTTAGACGAAATGAAGTACACGATTTTATGGATATTCAACCTCTTTATTTACAGATATACCGTTTTCTAGCATCTGAACAGAAAATATGTATGGATGAGTATATAGCAATAAGTGTGTTTACAGAATCAACAAATGGAGATTAACAATGAGATAACATTAACAATTAAGAAAGAGTATGTATAATCAAGTTGTGATAAATGCATGAATGGAGTAAGAGTCCGTGGGAAACAAGTGAGTGGGGGAGGATTAAGTGGGGATTAAAGGAAAACCTGGAGCTCACCGAAACGTCGCAAATCTGTTGACAAAGAAGTTGAATATCCATAAAATCGTGTACCACATTACTACTACAACTTTCAGAATCATGGCAGAATGCCACTTAAGCGTTTACTTAGACGAAATTCAAATCCATCAGCCTTATCTGTACCATTGTACAATAAATCTACAGCTTTTATATTAGTTCCTCATTTGGTCCTGTTTGAGTTACATGATTGTAAAACTGCGGTCATAGTTTCCATATATATATGGATAATGTCATTTCTTTGGTATTAAAGTGACACAGAGTATGCTTCATGAATTTTGTATGTGTCTTAAATAAAGCCAAAAATTCGCAAGACCTGAGTTAAGTTCTAATCGCCTGTCCACAGTTATATACATCTGTGACTGATTATACCTCAACCTCATAGCGTAAGCGGGGTTTGATCTGTCCGTCCTTCTGCCCGACTGGCGGTTAAAACATATTGTAAGAATCTTCACCAAACCTAAGACACATGTCCACCATGATCTCAAAATTAGGCCAAAATGAAAATTGTATTCCTTTGCAGTTTCCATGAGAGCATGACTAAAGCAGTGACTTTCTAAGAAACAAAAACATTATCTCTCAAACTTTGCAAGGTATCTTCACCAGACACACGTGTCAACTATGATCCGTAGATGTGCCTTTTGAAGGTTAGACCAAAATCTGAATTAGGCTATTTTAGTTTCCATGGAAACAAAATCTAATCAGTGTCTCAATGATAAAGTAATTTTGACAGTTCTTAATATCTCTCCAACTATACATTTCTTTCAAAACACACTTGCCCTCTAAACCAGGCGCATTTTGGAGGTGAGACTTATATGTTTTAGTCTCTGTGGCTTCCATAAAGATAGATAAAGTTAGATAATAACCTTACTGATATCAACATTCAATGATTCCTTGTATACTGCAAAAACATCATATGTAAGCTTTGTATCAGTTGAATTCAAGAACATTTGCTAAATTTAAAGCATCTTTATGATTTTTTCCCCATTTTCATCCAACTATACACTTATCACAATCAGTTACCATAGTGCATTATGCTGATTTGAAGTTTCTTCGTTTTCTAAGGGAAGCGGGGTTATGTGTGCCATGCTCACTTATACCCGTTTACAAAAAGGATGTTTGGATCGCACAAGTGAAGGAAGCCAAGTCTTCTCAATGGCTCAGGGAACAGTTCGAATGCCAAGTTTGTAAAACTTACCTGCAAATAAACCTTGCTCAAGATTCGGTATTTAAAGATGAAAAGCGTTCCACTTGTTACAGAGAATACTAAGGAAGAAATGATTTTGGTAAGCTAAAGACTGTGTACGTTTTTGGTTAACTGCTGTACAAGGAGAGAGATTGGTTAGGTACAAGATGAATCTTAATCATAATACCCTGGTCCCCGCACTTCGATGCGCTGCGCTTCTCTAGATCGCAATTTATGCACAGCGTAACCAACCAAAATAACTTGAGTAGAATATGTTCTCCAGTCGTTATTATCTTTTATCTCAACTTGGACAGCAATGTCGGATACTCATTGGTCAAAAGCGGTCACGTGCCGTAGGTATATTTTTCTATGTTAAACTGGGTCACGCGCAACCCTAGTAACGAGCGACGACGAGTTACCCCCCTTGTCCAATTGTAAACAAAGGCTACACTACGCTGGTTTGTTGAACACTACCTTTACACGCTCAGTGTATCTTCCCATTTATTAAAGTCATATCTTATAATCACACTGCTGGAACAAGAGTAAACTCTCCTAAAAATGAAACGTTGGTGCCGAGAAAAAATCGTGACAAGTCAAAGGCTTGCTAACGGCCTATCGGTTCACTAGCTCGCAGCGTGGTTGTCCATCAGCGAGCTGGAAATTGGAATGTTGAACCAGAAAACCAAACTATACACATATCAGTCGAGGTCATCACCGACTCTTCATTCATATTCATTCATATTCAAACCAACCAGTGCGTTATGCAATGATGCCCGCATGTTCTGTGCGCCGGACAATTCACACTAACTCGCTCCTTTCACGACGGTCGGCCATGACAGTCAGAAAACTACGGAGACTTTAGCGCCGCTTCAAATCGAACGTTTCCATGGTGGAACGTATATACGAGGTCACGTGACCAAACAATCAAAATTAAATACGCCCTGCAATACTCGTTTTGTTTATTTAATTTTGTTAATCCGCATTTACCGTCTAGTACCGCTGCACGGTACTAGACTATACTTTTTGAGTTTTAAACGGTGATGTAATAATCATTTTTGTAACTTGATAAATAAAAAAGTTATACTGACAAGATCAGCCGCCATTTTGTCCCATCCAATCTTTCAAGCCATATTCAAAGCATACAATAAGGGTCCTCGTCGAGATAAATACGTTACCATGTGTCCGCGAGTTTGATATGGAGATATATCATGTGTCCGAGTCAAATATCAAACTCGAACTGTTCGAGTTTGATATTTGACTCGGACACATGATATATCTCCATATCAAACTCGCGGACACATGGTAACTTATAATGTTGAAACCTTCTTTCGACAGAACATATACCTGAACACAAATAATTGAAACAGTGTAGAAATCTAAAAAAAAGAAAAGAGATTTGGTACGCTATTCCTCTTCGTGGATTATGTATCGAAAATTGTACATTCATTTGGTAAAAAATAATAACAACAACTATAGATATGCTTATTTCTTTACTACAGGTATATAAATATAGGTTACTGTATGAGACTCAAAGTATACAAATTTCCAAAAGAATAAGTATAACAGTATACATATATTTATATTTATAATATCCTTCAAAGAAATATTTAAGTGATATTTATACATAGATAACAGCCTAATAGGATAATAGGAACTATACCTATATTGAAATAAAAAGTGAGATCACTTAAATGAATATGACTTTTTAGAGATACCGCGTTTTTCCTTTTAGACGGCCCTTTTTATGACATTTGAGAAATTCAAGTATTAAAGGGATAAATGATTATTTAGACCATAGCCTCATCTGTTTAGTCTTGGTAAAGCTCGTTCATACCAAACCTGAGATTTTTAATTTGAATATAGATTTTGCATTTATATAATAACTATCATCACCTTGCATTAATGAACACGTATCAAAACAAACCAATGACGTCAGAGTTATCAAAATGAACAAAGTACTATCTAAATTTTAGACTATATCAATTTAGGAGGACACTGAATGTATGGTGGATGATAGGGTGTTTAAGAGAAAATGGTATGAAAATAGTTTATGTTGCCCCTGAAGATTTGTGCTGCCGTAACATATCATGGTAGTATTGATTCCACTTTTCAGATGTGGGAAATTCTCTATCTGTAATAATTTTATTCTAAAATGTTTTTAGTGAAATTAAGACGGCTATTAACATAAAGAGAATTAAAAAAATTCCATACGCAGATATTAGTTTGAAATTACTTAACATAATCAAGATTCCTTTTAGCGTCTTGTAAAATAATATGAACTGGAATTCAAGGCACTATCTTCCCGACCTGCTAGCTAGATTAAGGCAAATGAACGTATGTATCGTTGTGATTTTATGTCCGCTTTATTGTACTGAACGGGCAATTGCTAGTAGATTCACGGTATGAATCTACCCGACATACCATCCATTTTCCTGCAATGAGTTTGCAGCGTAATATACCAAAGATAACGAGCTTTTATAAAACACTCACTCCTTTGGTGCCAGTGGATCCCATTTGTCCAAGTGTACATAGAGGGTTAAAATGATCGATTAAGTGTTTCCAAAAGCAAATAAGTTTCACCTGTCCGTAATTTGGAATACGGTGATATTTGATAGTAACATAACTAGAACACTTGAGCCTGTTTCATACCAAACATTATCTTTATCACTATAAATTAAGTAATCTTCATCGAGCCTGATTCAAACTGGATGACTTTTTGCCTTTAACTGAAAAACTGTTGTTGGCTTTACATCGATGTTTCACTACTTCAATTAGATTCGATGAGAAATGTGAAACTTCGCCGGACATGCGCTATTTCTTTTGGTAGTTGTGAGTCTATAGATAATACTGCTCAGGATAATGAGCATGTCATTTTTGAAAAAGAAGTTACATTATTTGGCGTCGTTTCTCCAACTTTCGATTTTCTTGTATTTCTTTTCTGAATTCATTCTTTCCAGTCAATATGTCCCATGCAACATTCCATCCGAAAGCCTGTCAACTTCACATCATTACAGTACTCCGAGTATTCAAAATATCCTTAATGAAATACAAAATTCGTTCACAGTCACACAGTTATCTCTCTTTATTTGTAAACCGAATGCATTTATCTCCCTTTGAACGTTCACCTTCAAACTGAACATTTATGAACACAGTGGCTTTTGGTTGATCATGTTTTCTGCGCATGTCAGAGGAAGCTGCACGAGACGAAGAATCGCTTCGCACGCATCCTTGATAGGGGCGATACAGGCTCCGAATGGCAATAACAAAACGTATAGCGAGGCGATGAAGAATCCCACAGGCCAGCCGAGGAAGATTAGAATAAGAAACCAGATGAAGGCCCAGAGAACACCAGCACCTCCACGACCTTGACCTTCGCCCTTTCCTCCACCTTCACCCATGATTTGAAATATAGGACGAGGGGATTGAGTTCGGCTTTTGATATATATTAGTCTACTGGTGACTACAGAAAATTTTATGTTAACATGAATCAAGAGTTGGAACTAAAGAGGAATGGTTAACTCAAATACATGAACACGATTACCAATACGAATTAGATACTCTTAGATAATGAAATAATTTGGTCATTCAATTTATGAAGAGTATGGTTTTGGTGTTTTACACTACTTTTTGTATTCATGACACGAAAACTATATTTGAGTATTGACCTATGATTAAACAATGTGACAAGGAAGAATGAGTGATATTCGCACTGGGGATTTTTAACAAGGGTATTGTGAAATATAAGCATTGAGAATTGAAAATCTATTTTCTAACATTTTATAAAGATGTGAACATTTTAAAAACCTTTGTTAGATTGGCATCATTAAACTGAGAATTTTTTTACCCTTTTACTGAAAACATTCGAGTTTTGCAGTGACGTTATTTTTTGCAAGTGATAGCAGATTTTATACATTGGTTATTCTTCTTAAGATATTTTACTGGTTTAAAGCCGTTGAGTCTTGCTGATAACAATATATTCACAACTGACCAAATGTGTCATGGTTTCTTTAGGCTAATGATTAAATTTCTGGTCTAAAAGCATGAATACACTGAAATCCTTAACACGTATATAGAGAGCGGAGTTCCTCTGTATGAATATTCACATAGCATTTATCACATAGCTGAACCAAACAGGAAATCCGGAAACAACTATTCCCATCACAATTTATATTATAATTGCCACTTGAAAACATGAACTTTGACCTTATCGTGACATTCTCCCAGTATAAAGTTACTTATTAAACCTACCACCCTACATAGTGCTCTGATAATATGAATGAAGCCACTCGGTCACTGTGACATCAACGTTCGCCCCGTCAGATGATCAACGAAACGCCTCCACAGAGATTCGAACCACGGCCGCTGAGTCGAACGACCTATCTATTCATCTTACTCATCACACGTGTGTTCCCCGTGTAGCTCGTGATGCACGTGCAGATTACTCAGTCGGTGAAAAGTCTGCTGGACATGTTTAGGTAAGCTTGCATTTGAAGGGGTACAGCGATGGTGAGACAACTTTCCATGGAGATGCAAAAGGAGGTTTTCTTAAGAATCGTCAAGAGTTTTTTTTTTTTTTTAAACTGTTGTTTTACGATTATCTGTCGGATTATCCCTTTAACAACCGATTTGTGACCAAATTGTCCATTTGCTTTCAGGAAAATATGACAATGGTCATCACTGCAAGGGTTCAAATGATAGATTTCTAGATTTTACAAATAAATGTTAAATAAATTTACGCGTTTACAACTGACACAATCACTGATAATGTTACTTTATTTGTGTATTTATCAGACATAAAACTTGCATACATTTTCAATATTTTACGAGCGCTTCATCAATGACGCATACAAAGTATTTCATGTGGATTCCAAATGTGACGAAAACAACAATATTGATAACATTCATTTTTCAAAAATCCTAGTAATTTTCCATTGTCATTGTCAAATGCTTAATTGAAAAGCAAATTTACATTCATAATACAAGTAATATCAAACATCTGCAAACAAATTCAATTCAAAGTTCATCTCTTACCTGCCTTTAATAAGTTTCAAAAATTATGTTTGACTAATTGACGCGCACCTTTGTCCAGTTTTCGATCAGAACCGCAGCTTTATAGCTTGCTATTGTCTTTTTGATGAACAGATTAGTATTGAAATAATACTTTGGTAATTTTTCCATATTTGACTCCAACAACTCTGTTAGTTCCTCTTAAAAGTGCCAGTATACAGCAAATATTGATATAGAATTTTGTCCCTAACAAAACAGCAGGTTGTCACAGAAGAATAACTGACTGTACCTGAGAAAAGATTCATCTAAACCTGCTTGTGACAGACCCATGCTGTGTTGGAACATTTAGCCTGTCTTGCAGACTTCCCTTCATTAATGCCCCTTGTCCTCCAGTTCAGATATGATATTTGACTGGAAATTAGTGAAAGATTATCTTTGAAAACCATTCATAAGAAAAACGATTCACATTTATATAACCTATCAAAAACTATCAATTCCCTTCTTACATTCTGCCTGCTTTAGAAAAATACAAAAGAATTACATTCCGCAAACTTTGTACTGAACTGATAAGCATTACAATTGTACTTTACAGTAAGTCAGAACTTTTACATCCTGTCTCAGGGTAAGACGTATATCTGACACTCCACTCTTCTTACCCTAGGTGTAAACCCCAGCATAAACTTCGCGCCGTGACTTATGATTCAGCAAATCAAATACTTCTATCGCGATGGTGTACGATAAAATTTCAGCCAACCAAAGAAAGCCTCTCAACCTCTCTCTCCACCCTTTCGCTCTTTAAAAACTATAAGTGAGTGAGTGAGTTGGGGTTAAACGTGTTTTGAACAATATTTGAGTTATAAAACACGTCAGACTATGAGCCCATTGATATATAAACTGAAATCGAAAGGTTTTTTAATGATCGACACTGGTGATAATGTCCGAGTCCATATTTTTGCGATTCTGTTTAGTTTATTACATCAAAATATATATCCAGTTTTTAGGGATCGGTTGATTTTCCACCACTTGTTTGAGTGCTTCAGAGACCCCTAGAGCGATGTCAGCCGGAACTGACATGCTTCTGGCAGGGGCACCCAAGCTGAATAGGGCGTCGGGTAGTAGCCAGACCAAATTTGAGGTGGTCTAAAACATGGTGTCTGTCTCTCACTATGCCATTCTTTCCGTCTTTTACCTCATCCTTTCTATCCCTTTCTCCCCGATCTGTCCACTCTCTTATTGATGCTAGTCATTAACGTGTTTAATAACTGAAATCTTTTTCAAAACACGTTAATCTCACTCACTTACTCACTCACTCGGTTTGATCTTCGAAGGGATGGGCGCCGTTATAATCAATTGCCGACTCGCCTTTCAAACTCAGTCATTGGTTGATTTGTTTTAGAAAGTTTGCAGGACATATGTCACGGCGCGAAGCTTATGCTGGGGTTTACACCCAGGGTAAGAAGAGTGGAGCGTCAGCTATACGTCTTACCCTGAGACAGGATGGAACTTTTAGAGAAATTGCCACCATTGTTAACGTTGGGCATAAGGGATGTTTACATTTCTCTTTTCAAGGGACAGCTGTTCAACAAATCAATTGGGAAACAAATTGATTACACGTAAACACGTTAATTTGATAAACAGAGCTAGGGATCGGGATTTAAAAATGTCTAGTGAAGTCCAGAACCCATTTTATCAAACCTATAGTTTCAATGACTCGTAGACAACATGTTGAGAAACGTTAACATAAGGAATACAGGCCGGCATGTATGTCAAAGTTGCTTTTGCAGAAAGTGATCAACAGTTATTATCTCAATAAAGTTTCGAAAGTCAAACCCAAGAAAAATTCTTTTGATTGAGTACAGAGCTGGCTTCTCGGAGATTATAGGTTTTTGTGCAATAAACCTGTTAAACCGGGATTAGAGGCGTTCTATTGTTTTCTTTCAATGAGTCGATAAAAACTTTTGCTACTACTTTTCTAAAGTTGAAATATATGAAAGAGTTATTGCAATCTTTATGGTTGATTTGTCATCAATGTGCAAATTATAAAATTAGTTCTCATTCATTATCTGTAAATTTACATAAATATTTTGTCAAGTAAATACTGTTGAGTTAACTTTGACTCTGATTCTATAACTCTAAATCCAGTGTTCGTAAAATAATAATATACTGATGAAGTGACAGTCAATTCATCCTGTATAAGACAACTGCCTTGTTAGACTGATTTGTTCAAGTGCAACGATTTCATTATAGTGGTTTATGCTTGTGGAGTTACATCCCTTTGATTATGTGTTTACAATGTAAATCCCGTTAGGAAAAAGTATGTCGCTAATCCCTCTCTCTTAGCTTTCACCACAGGGCTAATTATTTCCTCAAATGATGTCTAATGATGGCAACCTTCAATTGATAATAAATTCGGAAAAATATCATTGAAAATCTTAAATTTGAAATCTAAAGAATATCATATCAGTAGCACTTGATAATCAAACAGTTCAGATAGGGATTTTAATGGCGCTTCATGTGGAATGTGTAAAGAAGAGGGCGAGAAAGAATGACATGCAATCGATTTTGTACTAGGCGTTTATCTATATACTGTTAGAGCTCCCCTTCAATGTGTAAGCTTAAATCCCACTCAATGATGTTTCTATACCTATAATCATCTTACATTGATTTGACAAATTATATAATTAAGAAATATAAATATGAATGTTTGCACCCTTATCGCTTTCATATGTTTTACGTTATACAGGAAACACATAAATTTCAAATCGTTAAAGAAATTAAGATTTAAGAAAAATCAACCAGGTGAGGACACTTCAGTTGCTAAAGCATGATTGAAAACCGGACAATCAAACTATTTTTAAGTTCTGGTCAAACTAATCTCGCATTATCAGCACCCCTTTTTCAGATAGATTGTGAAATATTAAAAAGCAGTTGTTACACGAACAAGAGACCCGAACCTCTAAAACATGAGCTGTGTAACTTTTGTGTAACATGATTGATTTGTCATCAATGTGCAAATTATAAAATTAGTTCTCATTCATTATCTGTAAATTTACATAAATATTTTGTCAAGTAAATACTGTTGAGTTAACTTTGACTCTGATTCTATAACTCTAAATCCAGTGTTCGTAAAATAATAATATACTGATGAAGTGACAGTCAATTCATCCTGTATAAGACAACTGCCTTGTTAGACTGATTTGTTCAAGTGCAACGATTTCATTATAGTGGTTTATGCTTGTGGAGTTACATCCCTTTGATTATGTGTTTACAATGTAAATCCCGTTAGGAAAAAGTATGTCGCTAATCCCTCTCTCTTAGCTTTCACCACAGGGCTAATTATTTCCTCAAATGATGTCTAATGATGGCAACCTTCAATTGATAATAAATTCGGAAAAATATCATTGAAAATCTTAAATTTGAAATCTAAAGAATATCATATCAGTAGCACTTGATAATCAAACAGTTCAGATAGGGATTTTAATGGCGCTTCATGTGGAATGTGTAAAGAAGAGGGCGAGAAAGAATGACATGCAATCGATTTTGTACTAGGCGTTTATCTATATACTGTTAGAGCTCCCCTTCAATGTGTAAGCTTAAATCCCACTCAATGATGTTTCTATACCTATAATCATCTTACATTGATTTGACAAATTATATAATTAAGAAATATAAATATGAATGTTTGCACCCTTATCGCTTTCATATGTTTTACGTTATACAGGAAACACATAAATTTCAAATCGTTAAAGAAATTAAGATTTAAGAAAAATCAACCAGGTGAGGACACTTCAGTTGCTAAAGCATGATTGAAAACCGGACAATCAAACTATTTTTAAGTTCTGGTCAAACTAATCTCGCATTATCAGCACCCCTTTTTCAGATAGATTGTGAAATATTAAAAAGCAGTTGTTACACGAACAAGAGACCCGAACCTCTAAAACATGAGCTGTGTAACTTTTGTGTAACATGATTGATTTATCAGCAGAAACTATCATATCACAGTTAAAAGAAGATTTTGTTGTAGACCAGACATAAATGTATCAATATAAAAAAAAGGTTATCCGAATTGTGCTTAACAACTTTCTCTAGAATATCTCACTGACGTGTCAATAGACAATCATTTAGCATTTCAAATAAAATCTTGAAAAGAAATACATTTCATATTTTTAAATGTAAAGACACTGACAGAATTTTTTCTTTTCAAAGTCTTTATGGTTTAAAGCCGCACTTTGACTTTTATAATATCCTAGTATCTAGGTGAAGGCTAACCTGCAATATAACATTGCAGTCTGTATTGTAGCAAAAGATCGTAAATAATTACATTGAAGTGGAATCGGCAATTCTCTCTCAATAGAAGCAGCTCTGTCATAAATTCCTATACAACCTCTTTCTTAATTCGAAGGTTTCTCGGGCATCAGGGAGCTGCCCCTACCGGCAATATATTGTAACCTAAACTTCCGGGCAATATTTCAGCCAATGAAAACACCAAATGCTACGGAATGCATGAATAACATATTTTGTGTCACATAGGCCTGTGCAATGAGGGCAGTGGCAAAATGAGGTGTATGTCTACTGTAAAGACGACTCACAGTGCAAGGTGCAAATTCAAATAAAGTTTAGCTTTTGTAAAGCTTCCGGAAGTAACAAAGGCGATTTGAATGATGACTTTTGAAACGGCGTCGCTGATTGCACAATTAACTTTGATTGCATCCAATCAGTGTTCTACTTTTCGTGCACAAGAAACCTTCGAATTAAGACAGAGGTTGTTTATGTATATAGGAATTTATGACGGAGCTATCTCTGTTGGGAGAGAATGGGAATCGTCGAACACTGGCTAGATGTCAAGAATTGATCATACTGCACTTGAATGGCCATAGAGTATGTTGTTGGAGTCACAAATGTCAATATTTATAAATGGTGTTACTTTATCGAGAAGGGTTGGTTGGTTCTGAAAACATTTTTTTAGTGCTTAAAAGTTCAGTAAAGTGACAATACAGAATTTTAAGTCGTGATTTATTTTGGAAACTAATATACATACAAAACCAAAGACAAATATTGATTGGTAGTGTTAATTAGGTCATTTAACTAGTATACATGTGAACTAGACATAGAAGTTCGACTTCCTTACATTTATATGGCTGTTATTATTCATGATTGAAAACAAGATTTTATAAGTAAAGATACAACTTAAGAGGGGTGATTTGAACTTAATTCAGGTCATAAAAGTTTTTTAATCTTCAAAAGATTAAAAAATTTCATAAAAAATACTCTCTATCATTTTGATATGAAGAAGTTTTACACGATAAACAGATAATCCCTGGTGGGATTTGAATACAATATTAATAAATAAGAATATCATATGAAAAATCCATCTCAATCCAAACTGCAGACAAAGAGAAGGAGAAAGAAAACAAAGTGTAAAATCACTGAAATGTGATAAAAAGTTAATTGTCTGTGAAAACAAAAGGTCAAAATATAATCATTACATATTTTTATGATGATTTATTTTGTAACATATAAGTACATGTCCGATGATAGTGTACATGCGTTTATATTGACAACAAAACATAATTGGAGAGTTTAACAGTAGAGAGAAAACAAAATATGACAATTATGATTTTGATAACATTTATAACCAATATTTTACTGGTTTATCAATTCAGACCCTAAAAAGGTTAACTGATTGTCGCAACTAGTTTCATGACTAATAATTTTATGAAACCATATCTTTTAAATCTCTTCAGATTAATTTAGATAGGAGGTGTTTTATCTCTGGTGTAAGCGTCAGATCTCTTCCAGATATCAGCTCACTTTTCACCTCGGTGTAGGAAGCTCCATCAACATACATCAACACCCAGAGAGGTCTGTCAAGTGACGTCACATTTGTTGTGACTACTTTGAAATCGTTGAGATCAACAACGTGAATCTTGTTTGTGTCTCTGTCAATCACTATACACAGATTGACATCACGTGACACTCCGACCTGGATGTCGGTGAGAGGGACGTCAGTGAGGCGCTTATCATCATACAACACCTTGAGACACAGCTGCTGCTTGTGTTTGTGACATGTTGCTACTCGCACACTGAGTCCTGTAGCCTGAGCCCAGTTACTATCTACAGGAACTCCTGTCACTGCCGTCTCCCATATCATCTTATGATCTTCTGCCAGCTGCTTTACAGTGAACACAAGTCTGGTCGAGAAGACAACAACCTGACCTCTCTTCAGGGGAAGGGGTCGTAGTGTCAGTGCTCTCCTCTCTGACTGGAGTCTGCATCCCGTGTCCTGAGGTGCAGGAACTGGTCTGATGTTACTGATCATCCCCGAGGAGACCTGGATATCATCACTTGCCGTGTTGTGGTCAAACTCAAGATATGGACCTGTTTGAAAGTAGTTTATTCATTTGCATCAAAATAAAAGATGTAGATATAAATGAAATATGATACATGATATGTCGGTTATCTTTGGTATCATCAAAGTCGTTTAGGATTCTCTCATCAATTTGATCAACCCGTTCTCACTTAAAATTAAAATGGGGATCTGCCTTTTACATTTTGAAAAGAGTCACGTCAAATGGTCATACGTAAACGTCATAAATGGTTTAATTTGATTGAAATATAGTTACCGATTTTGAAAAAAAGGATCTAAAATATAATGAGTTGAGAATAGTGACAATAAACAGGTTTAAATCAAGATCTATAATGATATAAATGATATAAACCTGATTTCAGAAACGTATTTACAGTAGATTTTAGTTTGGTTTGCATTTTGAAATAAAAAAGTCCCTTCAAAAAGCGATTTGATCATAAATGATATTTGGTTTCTATTTGAGCAACACACATGATTAATCAAACATACTATGTCTCTCTGTGATGGTAGGTTTATTTACGTAATTGGACAAAGCAAAGAGAATTATCAGTGTTAATTGTCATTTATGTACAATCAGACCCCGATAATCCGGACCCCGATAATCCGGATCTCGCACTATCCGAACGGTAGCAAACTGTAACCAAATTAATGTCTATGTAAACTCATTAAATGTTGATTCATTAATCCGGTGATTCAGTCTCCGTATCCGAACGCTAATTAGCTGTAACGGATTAGTCAATTACAGCTATTTCTGCTGCATTAATCCGAACGTTTATCAAAGCGTTCGGTAATCCACTAGTCAAGCGAGCACCACACTGATTGAATCGGTAAACATCAATGACAGTGCAAGTTGAGTTGAGCGTGTCAGCAGTTTGTGAATGTGATAAATTGAGATGTCTCACTTTGTGTATCTGGAGTTTGTGATTTGTCCCGCCCCTAAGCGTAAACGATTCGAAATTACTGCCTCACAAAAAAGAGAAATTTGTAGATTTAAGCAGGAAATGTAAAGACCAGTGTTGATTTCATCAGCAAACATTTTGGACAGGAATTTGGACATTCTATCGGCGTGAGCACAATTTCGGAAAAACCTACTTTGAGTGTGTTGGGGACGAAAAGAATTATGAAACTTTGATCAATATGCGAGGGTCCTTCAAGCCATTGACTACAAAATCTGTAATCGGCAACTTTCTAAACCTGAGTGAGTGTCCAGAAATGCTTTTGTGCAATGATTGTTTATTACTATATGTATCCCATTTGTTATGTGTATATGAAATAAAACTCATTAGATATTCGTAATACGTTGTCGTCTGTCTGTAAATTTGGTTCGTTTAAGTAGTCCGAACGTTTCACTATCCGAACGTTTTTGATGAAAAACGGAAGTGTTCGGATTATCGAGGTCTGACTGTATATTGATATGTACATGTATACAACTTAAAAATACATGTCAGCCTGGCTTTATTTAATACTTACCAAGGACATGGTTAGCTCCCAGCGACAATGTCACATCAGCATGAGTAACTGTGACAAAATATAACCTCTTTAGATATTTTAATATGAATAAAATATTATCAACAAGCTGACACGATTGACAGATTATATGAGTGTTGGCAGGAAATCCAACATCAGTATTTATCAATAACGCTGAATATGCCGTTGATTTAAATACGAAAACAAGATCAAATGTTTTCATAAAATGTTAACTAATTAAAATATGTACGTGATGATTTCTTCATAAACATATACAGGTTCATAGCAATTTTATTCATGTCTATCACAATGTTTTGGAATAAGACCACGAGAGGAGGTCAATAAGTTCATACACGTAAGGGAGTATTAACGACATCGTCGTTTATGTCATTATCAATATTGGCCATCTGACGACAGTTTACAGATATAAACAACCCTTACCGATCATTTACTTGAGAACACAGGTACCCTCATTTAATCATGAAAAGTTCTTAAACTGAATGCGACAGAAATACATAAAAGTAAGACCATGTGTATGGAAAAGAAGCCTCTCAATATTCTATCGTTGAGAAATTGTCAGCTGATTTAAAGCGAAGTAGCAGCTCCTTGGACGGTCAAGAAGGCATGTTAAAGTCATTACAGATTATATGGTTGAACTGATTGAGGACTGAATCATGTCCGATCGTGGAATAAAGGTGAACAACATATGTGGCACTTCTAATGGAAGGGATTGCATCATAATTCATAAGCACTTGTAAAGCACTTGCAAACTGTCCAAACATTTGCAAACTGTCTGCAAGATAGGTGCTACAAAACTACGAAATGAACAAGATCGGCAGAGAGTTGAATCCAGTCGTGCTCTTGGACTTCTACAGTGCTGATCCAGAAAACTTTCACGCCTGTCTGGTTACAGAGGATAAAACAATGACCCATCACTGGGATCCTGACACCAAGCAACAAACCATGCAATAGAAACATAAGTACTCTCCTGTACCCAACAAAACATAGCCTTCGGCTGGCAAGATCATGGCGACCATTTTAAGGGATTCAATTGGCATGATACTTATAGACTCTAAACCACCTCAAACCACAATAACAGGATAACAAAATATTATGCTGAGAGCTGCAAGGAGAAGAGGCATGGCATTTTGACTGCTGGAATTATGCTTCTACGTGATAACGCTCCAGTGGACAAAAGTCGTATTGCACAGGCTGCACTTCAATACTGGATTTTCCGCCCTAGTTGTTGCATCTACGAAGAGTTGTTTCCGGCGTAAAAATCACGTGACATGAGGACAAACTCGCCGGCAAGATGGCGGTTTTGTACTAGAAATTCTCTGCCGTGTTGAAGAATATCGAAGTAAAACTACGTATAGGATAATGCAAAACAAACCAAATTGGGTTTATGGATAGAGTAAAGTTTCAATAACCACATACAATTTAATTTTGCCGAAACATTTCGTGGTCGTTATTATCATTAATGTGAAAATGATTCTTTCCAGCTCTAAATTGTGAATTTGAAAACTAAAATGATTGTTTGATAATTCATGTTCAGCTCAAGAATAATCTTTGAGCGGTTTTTAGGTGCATAATTATGTATATTAAGAGATATCTCAATAGGACACTCCGTGATTTTCTCAGATTCATCCCCATACGTAAAATATAAATGCTATATATATATATATATCACTAAGGAATAAGGCCCATTTTCGATGTTATCAATTAAAATGATTTTTTATGAATAAAAGACTAAAGGGTAACTTGCTATATAAACAAACATGTCATACACAAAATTAAACGCACTAGTGCACACGAATATTTCTTTAGCACAGCGAATGCACAGATACTGCATATCTCTCGATATTATTCAGGAACCTCACTCAAATAATCTACCTCGTAAGTTATTTAACGAATATTAACGTATTCAGGTAGTAAAGTTGATTTTTAAAGACCGGAAGTATTTAATGTTACGTTACAATAAATCCGCATAAACTACGATATCGAAAATATTAAGATTTTGCTTATAACCAAAAAAGCGGAAACGGCAGCCGCTTTGGTCAATCTAAAAGCAATGCTAATGCTGTGTTATTAAGTCGGTTTATTTACACCATTGCTTTCATAAAACATAATTCATTATGTGTTCTCAGTTCGGAGTTTAGGTAAATTCAACCGCTGCACATAATAAGTGTTCAGCCGCTTTCAACTGTCTATAATTTATATTATTTAAATAGATATCTGTTGACTAGACCTACTATGCCTGCCTCCTCTAGGCATGCTTTATTTCAACCTTATTACCACAGACGAAACTTGAAACAGTGGAGTAAGGGATGCCTAAAATCCCCTCCAAGGGCGGTAAGTCAGTGGTCTCGTGACGTCACTCCCAGAAGCCTTCACTCTCCTCTCAATTGCAGAGCAAGACAGTTGTTTATGTTTTCGCTCTCGACTCTGGGCATTTCTAGCGTTATTCTTCGTTACTTTTGCTATCCTTACTTCGTATTCAATTAAAGGGTTTGTTTTTACGCCTTATCTACACGCTCGGCGTTATATTTGTTTGTTGTTTATTGTAGGTTTGAGTGAGTGAGTGAGTGACCTTGTTGACACGTGCTAGGCTGAGCGCTACCAAGCATGAAGCTGCACGCTCTGCACGTGCAACTCGTGTCTCTTGCTTTCTCTCTTCTTCGTCGGGTGACTGCTTGGGTCGTACGGCCTCCACCCTCCGCCCTCCGGGTTCGTCGGGTGACTGCTTGGTTCTTACGGCCTCTGGCAGTTCTTTCGTTGTCTAGTGTCAGGTGGGTCTTCCGACAGCTCGTCGTCTGCTTCGGTTGGCTTTCATCTTCGTCTGACACTAGTCTTTCGTCTTCGGGGGTGCTTCGATTTCGGACCCTCCGGTAGTCTGACCCTACTATAGTCGGACCCTCCGGTAGTCTGACCCTACGATAGTCGGACCCTCCTGTAGTCTGACCCTCCGGTGTCGGAGCCTCCGATATTCGGCCCTCCCGATAGTCTCCGTCGTCTAGACTTGCGTGTTTTCTCACTTAAGCGTCTCGTCGTTTCTACGTTTTGTGAGTTTACACACTTGTTGTGTTTGGAGTGGTTAGCTATCGGAAGGGTTTGCTACTTAGTGTCAGGGGCTGAAGTGTCACTCACCTCGTCTAGCTCACGTCAGTGACTCGACTGTCACTCACCTCGTCTAGCTCACGTCAGTGACTCGACTGTCACTCACCTCGTCTAGCGCACGTCAGTGACTCGGATGTCACTCCCCTCCCTTAGCTCACGTCAGTGACTCGACTGTCACTCACCTGGTCCGGCTTTCATGCGTCGTTGACTCCGGTCTTCTCTCGCTGGTTTCGCCTTGTTCGTCTTGTCGACTACCTCTGTATTAGCTTCGCCATGTACTCTGCGTTTTGTACACAATGCGGAGGTCGGAAGTCTGCTGACAAGGACCCGCACTTGCTGTGTAGGAAGTGTAAGGACTGTGAGGAGCGGTTTCGTTGCAACGAGTGTGCCCCTCTCTCGTCTTCAGACATCAAGGCCTACGTTTCAGTCATTTGCAAGTCCGTTACTGATAGGGCTTATGTGTTGAAGCGAACAGCTCCGACAGGTGAATCGGGTTGCAATCGAGAGTTTTCTCCTATTCGTCACCCCTCTCCGGAGGAAAGAGTGGATGTAGTAATCACCGAACGGACGGATGAGTTTGACCGGGAGTTTCCGGAAGAGCAGAATTCGGTAGGGGTTCGAGGGACTCCCTCTCACCTCGTGGTTCTTCCCGCTCTCGCTCTGGGGCTCGTCGCTCACTGTCCCCCCTTCGTGTCGGGAGGGTGAGAGGTTTACGTCTCCGCTGAGGCTTAAAGAGCAAGAAGAAGAAGAAGACAGCTAAGTTTGACAAGTTCAAACCGGACCTGCTTCTTGCGTCCGTAAAGGACATGGAATCATCTCTGCTGGACACTCGATTGGGTCCGGTGGGGTCACCAAGCCGTACCGCTCCCGCTTCTGCGATAGGTCGAGACTCAGAGGGGGACAGCGTGTCAGATCACATGAAGGGCCTCCGGGTTGGCTTCGTCTTCGCGTCCCTCGCACATCCCCACGCGTCGTGTCACGTTGGTGTCACCGACTCGTGACTCGTGAGGCCCACTTTGGGGACGTATCCGACCCTCCATTCATCAGTGGTCGGATACGGAGGTACGGGGTCATCGGATGACCCTCCAGCTGTGGACTCAGTCGCCGTGTTGACTGAAGTGGCTTCGTTTGCAGAGGTACCACCCAGTCAGGTCCGCATCTCGGGACCTCGCTCGTTGGTGGCCAAGGGGACACACATCCCATGCGACTCGCTCTCCCTCCTTACAGGCTCCTGCTGGACGCCGCGGAGGATATGGAGCATGTCATCTCGTCTGCTGATCCTAACCGTCTGCTACCACCGTTAGTAGTGTCTGACAAGCGCCGGCGTCAGTGGCCACTGCATCCGGCTCCCTTTCAACTGGTCCCGCCTGCTCTCGATCAGGGTTCGTCTCGCTTGATTTCTCCAGACGCACCCCATCGCGTTACTGATGCGCAGCTCACGCATCTCGACAGAGAGGCTCGCACAGTGTTAGGTTTGGGGAATCACGTGACGTTCACCTGTCAGGCGATGCTCAACTGCGCCAAGCGGGCAGACATGGAGACGGGTGACCTGGTGCTCCTCAAAGCCTTCAGCAATGTGGCCACTGACCTCGCGCAGATCATGCTATCGGCGTCGCGTATAGCTTCAGGGGTTACGAGTCTGTGTAAGGACAACCACTTGCATCGTTCTGCCCCGACCAGGGATCTTTCCTCCGGCAGGCCCCAGCCAACTCGGATTTCTCTTTGGGGGTCGTATCCCTGAGCTACTTAGAGCGCGACAGGAGGCTAAACAACAAGACCTCACGAATCGGCTCGCGGGGAGTCAGAAGACGCCCAAACGTAGAGCGGCTACCTACCATCAGGGTCATGGGCAGGGTCAATCTACCCCTTAGGAAGCCAGGACTGACTTTCGGCGGGGAGGTCCTGGCCGCGGATCCATAAGTCAGCAATCTCCCAAGTCCCCCCATCCTGGGGCCGAAGGCCGTACCCCTCACAAGGGGAAGCGGAGGAAGTGACTCGTGGTCACACCCTCAGCTTCCTCCTTCGCTCGTTCCGTCGGTGGGGGGTCGGCTTCAGTGCTTTGTCAGCAACAGGGAGCAGTTAGGTTAAGAATCGTTCGTTTGTTGAATACTGCGTAAGGGCTTCCGCATTCCCATCTCATCTCCTCCTCCTCTTACAGGTGCTTATGGGAGCGTCCTTTGTCACGGGACGGGCTCCAACTAACCTTGGAACATTGGAACAATGGGCTCGCTCACAACTGTTTCTCCGTCGTTCTCGAGGCACAGCTCAGGTTCACGATAGACCTGTTCCGTCATCTAGGATGGTAGGTGAAGTCGAACTTGATCCCGGCGACTCGTCAGAAGTTCTTAGGGGCTTTTCCTAGACACTAAGCTGTTCCAATGGTTCGTAACGAGGGAACGGATGGCTCGTTACAATTGCTTAATGGATCGCATTCTCGATGCATCACTCTCCCTACGTCAGTGGCAGAAAGTGTTGGGGTTGCTAACATCAGCTCAGGACCTGACCCGCAGGGGAAGGTTATTCCTCCGCCCGTTACAGGTGTTCCTTAGCCCCCACATCAGGGAGACGCGGTGCCGTCACGTCACATAGCTCTGACTCCAGATCTGCAACGCTTCCTAGCTTGGGGTGGGTAGACGAGAGTGTTTTCTCCGGGGTTTCCCTATTGCCTCGTCCCCCCTCAGCTCACCTGTTCGTAGACGCCTTCACTCAGGGGTGGGGGCGCATCTGGGTCACGAGCAGGTGTCGGGAGTCTGGTCTCAGTCGGAGAAGAACTCGCACATCAACGTCCTCGAGTTGGACGCAGTCCGCCTACTCATTCAACATTGGCTAGTCCCCCTGCGAAGCCCCTGTCTACTAGTCCACACGAACAGTTCAGCGGCTGCTTGGTCAATAAACAAGCAGGGGTCCACGAAGGCCCAGTCTCTGCTTCGCGTGTCGCTCCAGCTCTTTAAGCTGGTGGACGATATGGAGCTGGACATCCGAGCAGTCCACATTCCAGGGGCCAAGGACATCTTGGCTGACGCGCTGTCACGACCCGATGACCCTCCCCCAACGGAGTGGCAACTGAATCGCGACGTGTCGCAATCATCAGCTACCGACATATATCTCCCCAGTACCAGACCCTCGAGCGATGGCCTTAGACGTGCTCTCGTTAGGGTGGGAGGGGATGGACGCCTAGGCTTTTTCGCCGCCGGCCATCCTCTCTCAGGTAGTAGCCAAGATAGGGACAACTCGGGTCTTTCGACTTCTTCTGGTCGCCCCCTGGTGGCCAGCCCAACCGTGGTACGTTCCTCTCCGGCGTCTCTGTAATCAGTACACTGTTCCGATTCAGTCGCGGAACAACAACATTCAGTCGCGGAGAGATCTGCTCCTCAGCAGGCCAAGCGGAAGGTTACACGAGAACCCTCAGGTGTTCTGCCTTCACGAGTGGCTTGTATTAAGAGAGGGTTAAGGAGCAGTGGTTACTCTAGGTGTGTCGCCAATGCCATAGCTACCTCTCATAGGAAGACCACTAGGAAACTCTATGATTTCCAGTGGCAGGCCTTCACCTCCTTCTGTGCTCAGCGGGGTTTCGTCCTGGCAGAGGCCTCCGTTCCTCAGGTAGGAGAGTACTAAGTGTACCTACGCAACACCAGACATCTTAAGGCGTCATCAATTAACACCAACCTATCGGCTATCCTCTCTGTACTCTCTGTACTCTCTGAAGAGATCGCCGGGTTTAGATGACATTGTGTCGGTCCTCAAGTGGGATGGCAGGACTAAGCTTCGTCCACCCGAGTGGGACTTAGCTGTCGTGCTCAGCCACCTTCGCTCCGATAGGTATGAACCGCTCTCCGACGTTCCCCTCCTCCCTCTCACCTTCGAGGACATTTTTCTGGTGGCCATGGCCTCCGTAACTCGGGTTTCAGAAATCCATGCGTTACAGGCGGACCTTCTACGTTTTGAGGTCAGGAAGGGGGGGTCAGCCTTACTTGGTTTAGCTCCCGACTTCGTCTGCAAAAACCAAGCAGTTGATGAGGCGGGCCGTACATACTCTATTCCGGCACTGGGGTTTGAATCGGGAGAGATAGATCTCTCTCTGTGTCCGGTTAGATCGTTGAGGGTTTACGTGCACAGACACGCAGGCTGAGGTATGACAAGCGTCGTCTGTTCTAGAATCTCTCGCCGAGGAGCACGAAAGAGCTGGACAAGCGAGTGTTGGGTGTTTACCTTAGGTCAGCAGTCATTGACGCGTACAAGGCCTCTGACCTGCCACCCCCGTATCGTTCCAACCCGCATGAGATCCGAGCAGTCTCAGCCACGATGACTGAGACTGTAACATCCCGGTCTAGGACGTCATGACGGGGTGTTTTTGGCGTTCTTCAGAGGTCTTCGCCAATCATTACCTACGAGATCTCTCCACATCAGATCTCGAAGGCATCTCAAGGCTGGGTCCGCAGGTTTTCGCTCAGGCGAAGGTGGTCTCCCCGACCAGACCAAGAAGGGGATAGTCCTATTAGGAGGATGGTCCCGTGTGTCTTTCGATGCTCCTTGCAAAACTTTGTTCTTTGTTGGTTATTGCTATTTACACTTCCCCCCACAGGGGTCGGGGACAGTGTTAATCAGGAGTTGAGTGGCTGGGTTGTCTCTTCGATACGCTTAGCGGTAGAGATAGTGTCTCCCGGGCTGTACCTTGGTTAGCTTACACTCAGGGCCTGTCGCTGGTCTCGTCTTTCCCATACATCTACTGACCCACCTCCGTGCAGTGGAATTCTAGGCATAGTAGGTCTAGTCAACAGATATGTATTTAAATAATAGTACGTTTTTGATTAAACGTAATTATTTATACTTTCCTGTTGACTAGACCTAAGCACTAGTCCCGCCCACCCTCCCCGCTTGGTCTGTCTTGCCTTTTATGGGCCTGTTCGGAGAGTGAAGGCTTCTGGGAGTAACGTCACAAGACCACTGACTTACCGCCCTTGGAGGGGATTTAAACATCCCTTACTCCACTGTTTCAAGTTTCGTCTGTGGTAATAAGGTTGAAATAAAGCATGTCTTGATGAGGCAGGCATAGTAGGTCTAGTCAACAGGTAAGTATAAATAATTACGTTTAATCAAAAACGTACTAATTTAACCTTAGATTTGTTATATGTCAAAGCCTACAGCGGCTTGCTTAATGTTTTCATTGTTGATTGCGGGTCAATTGTAAAGAATTTTAAGTATTTCATTGCATCGATAGAAAGCTTAAGTGATTGCATAAGTCCTCTTAAACCTTTACATAGCCAATTTAAACCGTAAAAGCGTGCACTAGTGCCTTTAATGTTAAACAGCGAAAGCATGTACAACATCTTAATAATTATTGTAGAGGAAACATTTATCCATTATAAATGAATAATATACTGTTAACATAAGTCTTTTCTGTAAAACATCTTATTAGAATATACAAATATATACAACATTTATAATTAAAGGGGATCATCAAAGTGAAAACAAAGTTCCCATTTACCGCATAACACGTTACTTCTCTATCGGGATAAATTCAAACATTCGGTCACAAATACACTTTGATAATCCTAGCCAAACTATTTTCCGATATATTGACGTCTACATTCCGTTTTATATTTAAGACATATTTAAAAGCTAAACGGAGAATGAATCGAAGTCGTCTCTGCAAGCAACGATAGGCATGTTGCTAAGACTAAGCTTGCCCCATCGCTGATCAGCCATAACCAGTTTCTACGGCGTCTCGTGACATGTCGTTATCGTCGGAAAATGGCCTATTAAATGGGTTTTAACATCCCCCTACAAACCAGATCTGGTCCCAAGTGACTTCTATCTGTTTCGCAATTTGAATTCACATTTGCATGGAACAGGATTTGGCAATTGTGATGAACTTGAGGCAGCTACTGGGGCCTGGCTGAGGGGCCAGTCACACAAGGGCACAGACAGACCCAAATTCAAATGGGCATCGAGGCCCAGGGAGTTTATATTGAAAAAAAATAACCATATATCTACGATATACCAGCGATGTGTAACTGCTATAGATAAAGGTCAAAGGTTTATGAATACGATATCTCTAATTTATCCGTTAAGCCACTCAAAATGTTTCTTTCAGTTCTAAAGTAAAGAAAATCTATTGAATTTTGTTAATGTAGAGTGAAGTAAACTGGCTGCTTTTAATTTCAAAAGATAATCTTTGAGGCTCTTTCTGCCTATATTAATTTGCATGTTTATTATATGAAAGCAGTTAGAGACAATGGAGTATAGTTTTCCCTAACAGTTTTTTTCTTTAGCGTGACATCAGTTACGAACATAATATATTCTCTTTTTTATTGTTCCAACCCCCAGCCCCCTCCCCTCCCGAAGAACCAACCAGAATGCCCTGTGTCAGAACGTTGAACATCTACATTTGTGTGGCTAGATATTATTAAAACTTTAAATTCACGTACTGAAAATGTTTTTTTGTAGATATCGTACGCCTGAAAACTGACATTTCAAATTTAACTGGACACGTAGCAAAGTGTTTTTCTCACCTTCAGGAACGTCATCAGGAGCGAATTTGATAGCTCTGTAGATTTGATCTTCAGTAACATAACTTGGTCTCTGTGTCGGACTGAAGGTGACGAGTCTGACTTGTCCTGAAGATCTGATGGTTGAGAGAAGCTGCTCCATGTTGGCCTCTGAGAAGGTGACTACGATTCCATCAGCTTCAACATCTTCAGGTTTTTCCTGAAGAAGTGAAGCTGATGAATTTCCTGCTGAGAAGGCAGACTTCAGTTGGTCCTGCAAGGCCTTATGCGATTCCATAGCTCTTTCTATTGGTTTCAGTTCTCTGTCCGTCTTGTTCTCCACCTGTGACAGCAGGATCGCTCTTCTGTGTTGAAGTTCTTCCATCATGTCGTCGAAACTGTTATTTATCAGTTCGATGGATTTCATCTTAGACTTCTGGATGTCCTCTTTCTTGTCAGAGAGATTCGTCATCCTCAGGGTCACCTTGTCAAGTTTCTTCTTCATTTCTATATGAGAGACCCCGCTGGTTCCTCCTCTCTTTGCGCTTTGCGGTCTAGTGGATGCTTTGGCTGTGATGTCCTTAAACGTTGAAGTTTTGTGAGTTCTGGTTGACCGGTTTCTTGCATGGGCATTGAAACATGTCTCACAAAAGTACCCACATTCGTCGCAAGTTGCCATTGCCTTATTGTTGTCTGGACAGTCAGTGCACCTGGGAAGTGTATCTCTTGTATTCTTCATGACGTCCAGGAAACGAAGAACAGTTAAGTCCTTCTGTAAAGACTCGGCTCCAACAGGAAGGGCTACAACAACCCTACACAGAGGACAGGCGAATTTCTTTCTTCCTCGAATATAGCTTGTTAAACAATTTTGACAAATTGGTTGACCACAGCATGACATGCGGCGAGGTATATTTGAGGATTCGTCAAACTCGTCCATACAGATTGGACACACGGCCAGAGCTTCAATCAGTTTTGATACTGTGTCAGACATCTGAAATAGATGATAGATTTAAAACTAATTAGTACTTTAGAGACATTTGATGGGTGCAAATGTATCATCCCAACTGCGGATCCGCCCCATCAAGTTGGGACGTCTGAACTTAAGATGGGGCGGGAGATACTAAAACATGTTAATAATATTCATATCTTAATATGAACTGTGTCAGTAAAACATGTATTTAGGTAATTACGGTATATTCTTTTCACACCTACGAAGAAAATTTGATTTGATGTTCATTTACTTCACTTTCTGACTTGGTTTCATCTGTCATCGTGTACGAGCCGTTCAACACAAATAAAACAAGTATTTAATGTCACATTTGATTACTGATTGAATCACATTTGTTCAGCGACATACCAAAATCAGATCAATATATAGATTTATATTCTAGATAATAGTTTTCTTCATTTTTCAAACGACCTTTACATGCGTAGTTCAAACAGATGTAAACAGAGAAAACCAAACGGCTCGACTTTTCACAAATACATCTTTGTATCTTAGTTTCTTTACAAACAGTTGGTATAAACTATTAACAATTAAACAAAACTATGAAGTAATTCTAATACAGATCCAAGTTTACAATAAAAAGGATAAATTGCTTTTTAAAAAAAAAACGTTCCTGATACAGAGAAATGAGTAATCCATGCGAAAAACCTACAATAAGCAGAAATTAAGGTATTCTCCATCGTTACAATCCAGCACTGGATAGACTAGATACGATGATGTGAAAGCTTGGCATGACAGAGAACGAAAGCCTGCAGCTGACACTGAATGAATGGGCGCCAATTTTCTCACCGTATTCGTAAGTGGTGTTAGGCTAAAATAACATATGGAGACACCATAAGCCCATGTTATTTAAACAAACTATTATCTTGGTAACTTGGTCGATTGTATCAAATATACAAATAGTTGAAAAGTTACTATTTTAAAAGTCTGGATCCCCAACATTTTAAATATTTTCAACAAGTGCCAACTTAGAGCTTTAATATTCCCTAGTACTAGTACTTAATATACTAAAATCTGTCTTATGTGGCGACAGTTCTTTGTCACAGATTGTTAACGAATCTCTAATAATATCTGTATATCGTTTCATAAATAAATAAATTTCACCGATGTTTAAAGCTTTGCAACGGTAGACAAAGCTAAATTTGAGTTTAGTTAGGATAATTGCAAGTATATATTTTCACCTGTGTACTTGATAACTCGATCGTTTAATGTTTGTTTCAGGCGAAGCAGTTATATAGGCATTTGCTGACTTTTGGATAATCCTTTTTCCTTTTTGTATATGCCTTAAACATATTCATTCATGAAATAGTACATGAAGGGATTGGCCAACAAGCTCAAAAGAGCTTATTATAAGGCCGCTCCAATATAATCACATATGTAAATATATACAAAGTGAGTGACATATGACAAATCGTTTCGAACAAATATACAATGATAGTGCATGTATACCATTTGTTATATAATGAATGTGCTTATAAAAGTTCAAATAGATCAGATTTCATGATATAATTGTGAATCGAGTTCAGTAAATTTTCTAGTTCATTTTGAGAGATGGACATCCCCGCAATATTGTATTGGTGGAAAATTCCTTTCAAATAAAATAATGATTGGTTTCTTAATTCTTAATCAGATACACAAACTGAATTTTTGAAACCGGACAATGTATCATTTTTACGGATGTCAGGATGTCAGGAATTCCATAGTTTTATTGTATTAGGTAAAAAAAGACCTTGCATATGACTACGTTCTACATTGCCCTGTTCGTGCGGATGAATTTTCTTGAAGATTATAGTCATTAGAATTTGGCGAAGATTGTAAGAGGTCACAGAGATATTGAGGTGCGAGATTATTCTTCATTTTATAAAAAGTAGTCAGTTTACTCATGTATCTACGTTCTTTCAATGGTTTCATATTCGTTTCTTCATATAGTACGTCATGGCTTGTTCCGCGAACCTCTCCACATATTGTTCTTAAGGCGTAGAGATTCAATTTATCTAATATGGTGCACTGTTCTTGAGTACAGTTATCCCAAATGTGACCGCAGTAGTCAAAAATTGGTAATATGAAATATTTATATATAATTTCTAAGCTTTTACGAGACATACGATATTTTAGGCTTCTTAAGCAGTTAATCAAAGGGCTTATTTCGTGGTCATAGTTTTTATATGAGTATCCCAGTAGCAGTTGTTTTGAAGGGTAAGGCCTAGATGCTTATGGTTTTCGACTTCTTGAATTATTTCACCATTCATAGTAAGATTGGGTTGGATTTTCTTATTTACTTTCCTACTAAACTGTATTAATTCAGTTTTTTAGGATTAAATGAAACCTTCTTTTTTGGCCCAGTTTGATATCAAGCTCATGTCACTGTTTAAACAGTTTGCAGCTATGTTGGGATCATCAATTTTAACGTATAGAGATGTGTCATCGGCAAATAGTCTTATGTGACTGTCAATATCTTCTACAATATCATTAATATATTATAAACAACAACGGTCCCAAAACTGAACCTTGAGGGACACCCGTCAAGACATGCTGAGGTTTTGATGTGTGTCCGTTAATAACGACTCGTCGTGTTCTATTATTAAGGTAACTTTTCAACCAATTCAATAAATTGCCATCAATTCCGTAAGATTTTAGTTTCTGTAATATTCCTTGGTGCCAAACTTTATCAATTCTCTCCAAGAAGTAGGGAATTCAATCAGTTTTAAGGATAGATTGAACAATTTAGTTAGAATGGGGGCTAGTGAATTGGCACAAGTTTTTAATATTTTGTTTCCGATTTTATCAGGGCCTGTTGCTATAGTTGTATCTACAGAGAGAGTAATATGGGGGGGGGGGATCAATTCGTCAGGATCAATTCAATTCGTATGCTGTCTTTAAGATATAACTTTTTTTCTCAGTGACTTAAAATTTTGCCAGTCAATGGGACGGTTTCTTCTTTTTGCGGTTTTGTATATATATTCTGAATGTTGTTAAATACATGTTTTATGGAAATAAAATACTGTTTAAATCATATGAATATACTAACTAACCATTATATCATTTAGTACTCGGAAGATATTACATTAATACATGTATGGCAGCACACAATAACTCGACAATTGTGACTCAAACAATAAAACTTCGTTGATATGTATTTACATTTATGTTCATGCGGTCACCCAATTGAAAACGCCGTACACTATTTTTGCACATGCCACAAATACACAGAATTAAGACAAAATTCATTCTTTTATTTGAATTGATTTAGTATTAAAACAGTACTTAGGGGATGTACAACGCTTTCAATCGACGATCTTAACAAATTACTGAAGTCTATTCATCAATATATCATAAAATCTGATCGATTTTACTCCTTTTCAGCAATTGAATATGTAATGACTGCCACGCAAACAACATGATATTCATGTAAAAACCACTATCTTTGAAGCTAAGTTGTGACTCACCCATTGCCTTTTTCGGGCGGACACGTTAAGTAGCATATTTAACGATAATAATACCATTGGTTAAGTAAACTTATAAGCTGTAAAACAACAATATAACACTGAAATGTAATTCTTCCCTCTCACCTACTCATCTTATTTGACTTATGTACGGATCAGTTGATTAAGTTATTAGCATTAACAACACACAACAATTCTCTCGATTCAGCGCTTCTAACAAGCCTAAATAGACGCTTGAAATATTGATATATTGATTAAGTATTTCTATCACTTATCAAATGTTACAAAGTTTTGTAGTTAAAGAAAAAATATATAATTGCCAAAAAAAAGTAAGTTTAACTTTGTATATATCAAATTTATCTATCTAGCTTGGAATGGCGATCAGTATACGAATTTATCGAACAGTCTTTTGTTTCAAGTGTGGTACCAAATGCATAATAAATGACCAACTAATGACTTAGTTTCACATTAGTATATTTCCATCAATTTAACTATAAACTTAATTGTTCTAACCCTTATTGTTTTCATTCTCTCCCAACAGAGGTAGCTCCGTCATAAATCTCTATACAACCTCTGTCTTAGTTCGAAGGTTTCTCGGTCTTCCGGCACTTTCCCCTAGCGGGACAATATTGCAACTCAAACTACCTGGCTATATTTCAGCCAATGAAAACAACGAATGCATGAATAACATATATGATGTCACACAGGCCTGTGCGATGAAACAGTCGGAAAATGAGGCGTTTGTGTTCTGTTAAGACGACTCAAAGTGCAAGGTGCATTTTCGAATAAAGTTTAGCTTTTGGGAAGCTTACGGAAATACCTTAGGCGATTTGAATGATAACTTTTGAAACGGCGTCGCTGATTGCACAACTAACTTTGATTGCATCCAATCAGCGTTCTACATTTTGTGAACAAGAAAACTTCGAATTAAGACAGAGGTTGTATAGAAATTTATGACGGAGCTACCTCCGTTGGGAAAGAATGCATTGTTTTAGGAGAAGCATTTATATAAGCTGATGTGGTCTGTTTGCTGATCCTTTTTCCTTTGCTTAATTTTTATTGTATCGCACAATATGTTGTATCTTTATAGGAAATAAGATATTGTTTAAATCAATATACGAATGAAGACATTTTCATTTTAAATAGAGGCGGAATTAAAATTACTCACAAAAAAAGGTTTTAAGTTTAAGACAAAACATATAAAATTACAAATAAAAATAAGTTTATGTCAAATATAATTATTCATGTATGATCTACCTTGAGAGTTTTCTGATGTACGTCTGCGGGGATATTTCACACGTCCACACGGCACGCTGTAAGTCACAAGGGAGGTGTCCTGTTACCATTGACAGCAAACAGACAAATCAGTACTGAGTCACTTGTAGAAGAACATTCGAATATTGTAACAAAATACTTACCGATATCTAAGAGCTTGTAAAAGTTTATTCAAATTTAATTGAAGTTATCAAAAATGAAAGTATCGACATCATGTTGTCAACTAAAAAATAACACTGTTAATTTCTTTCATATTATGTATAGCACATAAACTTTTAACCTACCTCGAAAGTTTCCTCAACTAAGTCTGCATGATCTGCGACGAATCAGCGCTCTACCCTTTATTAGAACCCACCAGGCAGTTTGCCCTGTTACCAGTGACAACTGTCAAACAAATTTAGATTGAGTTACGAGCGCTTGCTACGAATGACAATTGAATGTTTATTCAAATTATATAAAAATACTCTTCCAAGAATCACTGTGTCACGAAACCCCTTGTAGAGAGTTTGTCGTGGTTTGGATATAAGGCATTTATATTATCACTTTTTTTGAAGATGCGAACATTTGGCAAAGTCAAGTTTCAGATTTCTAGCATTGGCAGTAGTTAAAACAGCAGAACACATACAGACCTCATTCTTCACTTCTCAACAGAATAACGATCCTGGGTGAGTCATCAACACCTAGCATGACGTGCATATATTCGAAATGAGATATGTTATAAACGCCGACCATCTTTACATAACAATCTTAAACTCATATCTACACACTCTTTGAAGGAGTTGTTCTTGATTTTATTTAGTCCAAGGTCGTAATCAATATGTGAACAATATGGGGTAATTAAAACCAAATAATTATAATAATAATAATTCTCTTTGGTAAGAGATTAACACATATGTCCAATATTATGAAGCCTGATTTGATAATACAATTTTGATTTTGATTTTCATTTCGCACATTTCTGGGAGTATATGTTGTTAAATTGATACGTGAGGAAAATCTATTTGTTTAAAATGAACAGATGTTTTGTACCTGGTTGTAAAAAATGCAAAAAGGTTTGGAATTTTAAAACACAATGAATTGTTAAATTGCAAATCGCAACAATTTTGTCACTCGCGCAACTAACCTCGACTATATCTGTGACAGTGGCACAGAGAAGTTTAGAACATAGGAAGTTGTCTGGTAATGTGAAAATTTATTATGATTCTTCAACCCCACCTTTGTACCAAACCTAGCTTTTACACATAATCGCATAGTGGATATGTTTTTGAGACGAATAGATCTGCAATCCTATGTACAGTATCACGTGTAAGATCATATTTACTTAGAAGAGGGTATGCGTCATGCAAACTTCAAAAATCAAGTCAGAGATTAGTTATTGTTTACCAAATGTTTATGAATTACCTTTTAGTATAGTTCTGGTAAGCTAGGCAAACTTCCAACAGTTGTGTGACCATTACTGCTGCATCATGATATTAAATAAGTCGCTTGTATTTTTAAGATTGTTATAATACCAATGATTGTAGACATCTTGGGTCAAGCCTCAATGAAACAGACATCAAGTCATGTAGATAACTTACTAAAACTCTGTGTACCACTGCTTGTAATAAGAACCAGATCTATGACAGTCTGGTGTGTAGATGAATGAGGACCTGTCACGCTTCACCACCCTCTGAAGGTGTCTTTGATAAGTTTACCTCAAGGTGCTATGCTTTGAATACATTAATCTTGACACGTCTTCCTGTGGGGCCTGTTTCAACCCTTGCATGGACATATCGTGGAATGTTCAACTCAAGTTACCATTCATTGTCTAACTAAAGCTTGATAAATCTTGCTATGAGGCCTGCTTCAATTGTTTGCAAAGATATATGGATTCTAATCATAATGTCAAGCTCGTTCACGAAAACTGTTTTCCATTTGCAGCCTGTGGGTTACTTAATGATAATAATAACACGCATAACTGATTCTTTGGACTATATCAGAAATTAATGTTTACAATCGAATCAGCAACTTTGTCTGTAGTAGAGAATTGTTCGATATGCAGTAAGGTTTGGGTGCAATTCTACACTGAAATTCAGCGCAGTACCACCAATGGTTTGCTATTTTAGCAAGCATGCGTTGCGGGCTTTCTCCCTGCAATGATTCTAGCAACCGTGATGTTAGTCAAATACGCATAAAATGGGTGTTAAACCCCAAATAAATTCAACACACCTCTTTTTAAAAAAAATATATCATCAAATCAGAGATCTTGTCCAAAAGCAAAAAAGTAGATTTTTAGACAAACATTGATAGGCGGACAAAGTTCATTTCTAGAACGTCAAACTGTTTGGTTGTGTTCAGGATAGATAGTTCTTTGTGATTGTATTGGATGTGTTAGGTTTTTATCTGATTACATTTCATAGAAGACAAAGAATGTCCCCTGTCTCATGGTTTTCGCCTATGTATACATTGAACTAAGTTGAACATCGACTAATCAGCATACCTTAACAAATCCTATCCATTTTCAACCTGTCGGGATGGTAGTAAACATATCTTCCAAACAATAAATCTGATCTGTAGATAAATAAATAACTTACTTATTTGGACTATCTTATTTGGTATGTGATTAATTCACTGTAAAGCCAACAGAAACAGTAGTTGACGGGTGAAAATAATTTCCTAAAAGATAATTACGTACAATTATAACATTATAAGCGACAATTACAAGTTGTATATATACATCTGGCAATTGAAGAACAAGAAAACACAGATTTCATCATAGAATGTTCAATCATAGGCAAAGACAAACCGTTTTCAAACATCAACAAAAAATGCAGCAGAAAGATTTGTACTTTTTTGCACACCACAAATGGCCAACCTAAGTAAACGCAACGAATTGGTATATACCTGCAGACACAACAGCAAATATCTGCTAAAAACAGTCACAACCTGAAAAACAGCTAAGGGAAGCACTAAGGGAAACATGGAATCACCAACAAGCCAAAGCGCAGACGTAACAATAGTGGCCAAAACAGAAAATAAGCTATCACTTGATAATTGCAGCTTGCATGAAACAGCGCTGAAGTGATTAAACATGACCTGTACAAACTGAATTTATACAATACATTTTATGTAGCTTCATTTATCAAATGTTGAGCACTTTCTCCACTCGTAACAAGGCCAATATACTCAAAACCATTTCGGGTTTTGCAATATATCTATATATCCTATAAATAGGGGTTACCTTTTTACTTTAAACTTTAAATCACAGCAGAAATGGTTAAGTTATTCAATGATGAGCTTATTCTCACATGTAATGCAGCACTTGTATTGTTGAACCGGAAGTTCCCCATTAAATTATTGTCATCTCAATATAAACAAGTTTCAATCCATGAATTACTTGTTTTGATTTTAGACCCAAACCTTGATGTAAATTCATTGAGTTACATTAACACGTGTATAAAAGCCATTTCATTCTAGACTGTTTGTTATATACCAGCCATTGTTGTTGATCTCCGTTTGAATATCTAAACAATGCACGGGACCTCGTACCACTACATTTTTATCTAGCTCTTTTGTTGTGAACGAAATATTTGCCTACCACCGAGAAATTTGAGGAGGGCTTGCCGTGCCTCATTTACCTCGCCTTACACATAATTCCTTGTATGAGTACATTCATAGTTGACTGGTTGTATTGACATTGAAGCAAATGATATTAATAAAACAACACGTATGTAAACGATCATTAGCGAACCCTTCCTTACTTCAGAAAAAAAATAATGTAAGAATTTGTACATGGAGAGGATGTGATAAGGTTTACCAAACGTTTATCTTTATTTCATATATATTAGAAATAATTCATAACAGAAGTGGGCAATCTTTCTCTTACAACCGCACAAATTATAAGCAAACATAATTCAAAGAAACAATATCCAATTATTAAATATATATCTTTAATTATCAAAACAAATATTTTAAAACAGGGATATCCCGTTGAATGATTTCTGCACAATCTTAATGCGAACATCATTTATTGATATGTGTTTCTTCCTTGGTTATATGTACTGTAACCGATGAGACAACCACTAATTGTTCACCTTATGCATTAAGTTTGGAGACCTAGGACGAAGGCAAAGTTTAGCGGTATGCAGCGGATATTATATGCGAACGAAATGAGCAAGGCAGGAAATGACTGGGCCTTTATCCTAGGACCTCGCTGTGCTTCCCAGACACTGAACACTTTCCTGTTTTGTCACCAACAAACTGATATCTTAGTAAGTTAAAGGTTTGATCTGGGTATCTTATCAAAACAAAACATTTTTTTTATCTAGGACGTCTCTTCTGTTCACAACTAATTTTACTCACATGTTGGGTTTATATGGCAATAACTCACAGTGAAAGTAGACTTTCTCTAGCATTATAAAAGTTATGTAGTAAACAGGCTAATTCCGAAGGCAAACATTCCTACTTCTTACCCATGTCCTTGGGTCATGTTTTATCCATTTAATAAAGCACAACCTTTTTTTTTGAAAACAACAATTTGACTTAGGTTTTTGACAGGAATAACTCTTCATATGACCAACCAGCAGTACTGATAACCTTTTAAGAAACGACAATAATAATTTGATGTTTTGTACAACTATTAGGCCAACTGAACCACAAATATTTTTCATACTTTAATTACCCTTTAAGGAGGTTATCAGCTCTGCCACTATGCAAGTGACTAGTTGAGTAATCACGTTTAATTAGTTGATAATCGTAGTTAACGATTAATACTTAATTGAGTCAATTGTGCAATTAAGAAATTATTGAAATGTTTCCCGTAACTAACATAGCGTTTGTCAAGTGTTAGACAGTAACCTTCTAAATATTGAAAGAATACAGCTGTAGGTATTCTGATAAAATGGATATTACAAGTTGTAGATACCATCAGTATGTTCTTGAAACAATTAGTGTATTCAACCGATTCATAAAAATCATAGAGGATATTTGAAATTTTTTTCGAATAACATGGATATCTCATCGAGTGACGTAGAAATTTATATTTTCACGAGTTCCGCAGCCACGAGTGTTAATATATAATTTTCTACTTCACGGAATGAGATACCCATGGTAGTCGATGAGAAATATCAAATGTCCTATCTATTATGTTTCCCAAATGTCGTAAATGACCTTAACTTTTAAAATTGAGTTGCAAGATCGCTTCGCTATCGCGGCCAACTCGTGACGTCATTCCATTGTGTCTTGACGTCAAAGCGGACGTTATATGCTTGTAGTGTTATTTCAAAATGCTTATCTACATGAGTTCAAATATTTCTTTTAAAAAATAAAAGGTAACATGTCAGTAAATGATATAAGCAGTAGAACCAATAGTACTTGTTCTAAATCGCAAAAACATAACTGAAGAATGGTACGTCGCTCCTAATATCGCACAAGATATGTTCCTTTATTCAAGAACGCGGCTCAAAACAGTTTGTAATTTGAGTCAAAACTTAGGCAAGTTGCCAGATGCCCGACGGGTGCTCCACATGCTTGATCGGGTAGATATCACATCCTTAACAAATACAATGTATGACAAAAAGTTTAAGATAAGGAAATTCATGATTGCATATGTTCTTTGTTTGCAATGTGAAATCCACATGTAAAAGATATCGAATTCTCCATGAGATGTATCATTTGTTTAAATACGAAAATTGCAATGGTGTACATTTGCGGTTTTTTATATGCACTATTATTACTAACATTGATATCTTCATGTTAGGAATTGTCTTATACAACTTGTTTAAAAAAACAGGGAGGATTCAAGTACATGCATGTGTGTATTTTCGTGCATGTTTAATTCATAATATTAGAAATAAAGGGGCGTAGGATCAACATAACAAATGCAAATCAACTATACCAATGTTGTCTGTCTCTGAAACCTCTAATCCACAGAGTACGTAATATGAGGAAGATCTTTGGTAATCTTTACCGTGAGATAATTTCCACTCATCATGCTTGTTTTCATGTTTGTAATTTTCATACAAATCTTAAGTATAATTTATCCTAAGCGTTACAGAAACAATGCACCACAGTTTTAATTGAGCCATTACTTGTTCGTTTAGTTCCGGTAAGCTAGGGAAACTGCCAACAGTAGTGTGACCGTTACTGCTGCATCATGATATTAAATTAGTCGTTTGTATTTTTAGGATTGTAATAATTCCAATGGTTGTAGACACCTTTGGTCAAACCTCAATGAAGAAGGCAGCAAGTCGTTTAAATTACTTACTTAAACTCTGTGTGCCACTGCTTGTAATTAGAACCAGATCTATGTCAGTCTGGCGTGTAGATAAATGAGGACCTGTCACGCTTCACCACCCTCTGAAGGTGTCTTTGATAAGTTTATCTCCAGGTACTGTGCTTTGTAAACATAAATCTTGATATGTCTTTCTGTGAGGCTTGTTTCCACCCTTGCATGGACAAATCGTAAAACGTTCATCTCCAGTTACCATTCATTGCCTAAATAAATCTTGATAAATCTTGCTATAAAGCTTGCTTTTATTCTTTGCAAATATAAATGTCGTTGTCAAGCTTTTTCACAGAAACTGTTCCCCCTCTGCTGCCTGGGAGTTCGTTACTTGATAATAATCATTCATACACGCATAACTGACTCTTGTGATATTGATAAATACATAAATACATTGTTGTAACATAAATTGAATTATTAGTACCCAGCAGGAAACTTAATCATTTTCATTACCATTTGTTATTAAACACCTGAACATTGTGTTACAAAAATCAACTACATGGAAATCAGGTACATAAAAGAAACGTTTGTGCTATTATTTTGTCAACTATTACGCCTTTTAGAAGCTCCTGAACAAGAGATACAGAGATGATCTCAAACCATTTTGAAACTTAAGGACAGCTTGACAGTCTTCAATGTCTACTTAATAGTAACTCTGCATACTTTTAAACTTGTAGTGCATGCATATTGTATTACTTTTCTACGAACATATTGTAAAAAGTTATAAAAATTCAAATATGAATTGAAGTTCTTCGTGAGAACGTTGATCTTAAGTTATGTACAATCTCATGTATAGCAAGAGGGTGGATATCGCAGTGCTTAGTTCGATAGGCTTCGGATCAAGAGGTCCGGGGCTCGATTCCCTCAAGGGGTTCGGCGACTTTGTATGCAGTCGAGAACTATTCTTCATGCAGTAAGGATCGGGTGAAATGTTAAACTAAATTTCAGCACTTTACAACCCATAGCTCGCTAGTTCCAGCCATCATGTGCAATGGCAGCTGTAATATAGTGGAAATACTCTTGAAAGCGGCGTTTAATCCAAAATCAACAAACCTCATCTCTTTATAGAAACACAACAACAAATCAGAGATTTTGTCCAAAAGCAATAAAGTAGATTCTTAGAAACACCGTTTGACGGAAGATGTTCATTTCTAAAAGGTCCAAATATTTGGTTGTGCACAGGAAAGATAATAGAAGAAAAAGAATGTCACCTGTCTCATGATCAACTGGAACATCAACACATCAGCATATCATTGTCAATCCTATCTACTTGTAACCGGTTTTAATGAAACAAAATCTAAGGGGCTGTTGGGAATCGTAGTAAAAATATTTTCCTAAAAGGTATTAAATGACAGAGATAACATTTTGATTATGGGCGACATTTATATATAAAGTCGTCACCTCAAACTTTATAAAACAGTATTCAAATCCAAATGAAGTGGTTTCATAGATTCCCGTCAGGATTTAAATTCTAGCTAGATATTCTGCTTATGATTATATGATATCTGATTGTACCAATCACAGCAGAAATGGTAATTCAATGATGATTTTATTCTGATATGCCAGGCAGTGTTTCGTTAAACCATGAGAATGTCATTTATCAAATAATTGTCAACTTAATGTAGACGCGTTTCAATTTCTAAATTACTTGTTTTCAGTTAAGCCAATACCTTTATATACCTTATTTGATTTAAATTAACAAGAGTATGGAGCCATATCATTCAAAACTATTTGCCAGCAGTCAACCATTGTTGTTGATATTCGTCTAAATGTAAGAACAATGCACATGTACATGTACCACTACATTTGTATCTAGCTCCTCTTTCGTGGACGAGAAGATAAGAAATTTGAGGAGGGCTTGTCGTGCCTCAGTCACTGCACCTTACACATGATTCCTTCTGAATACACTCATAATTGAAAAGATTAGCCCGTTCCAACAATGTAGATATATATATAGGTAATATGAAATTTAAACTCAACCAGCATGCATAGTGTTTGTTATACCCTGATAAAAAGGAAATGCATAGTGTTTAATTTCACATCCTTAGAGCCTAGCCCCCTATACGTTTCAATTCATAGTGCATATGTAATATTTAGAAGGTAGTAAGCGAGGCAGGAAAAAACTTTCTTTCGACTCAAATCGAAATAAATTATATAATTATCATATGTTTCAATTACTTGCCTGCACCTATTTCTATTTCAAAATGCTTACCTATATTAGTTCAAAGTTTATTTTTGAAGAATAAAAGGTACCATGTCATAAATGAGATAAGCAGTTATACCAATATCAATAGTATTTGGTTTGAATTACAATAACAAAAAGTGTATGCTACTCCTAATATTGCACAGAATATGTTCTGTCTTTAAGAACGTGGCTCAAAACAGTTAGTAAATTGAGTTAAACTGACTGATCCTCAACGAAGACAACCAATGTATTTGAGATAAGTTTTAGATTACGAATCTCCTTATGTTCCAAATGTTCTTTATGTTCAATGTGAAACCTATGTTCAATGTATCGAATTTTCCATAATTTGTTAAATGCGAATTTGTAATGGTGTACATAGGAGTTTGGTATGAAATATAATATTTACCATTGATATTTTGTGTGAACGAAAATTTCTTCTACAACGTGTTTTAAAAACAGAGAGGATTTGAATAAACGTATGTGCGTATTTTCGTCCACGTTGAATGTATACTATTAAGGATCAAGTGGCGTAGGATCAACAAACCAAATTCAAATCAACTGACACCTCTATTCAACAGTCTGTAATATGAGGAAGATCTTTGGTAATCATATTGTGTCGTGAGATAAATTTCCGCTCATCATGCTTCACTGAATATTTTCGAGGCCAATCCAAGGGCAATTGCTGTGGGACAAAGATTGAATATAGAGTGATTTTTCATGTTTCATGTTTTTAATTGAGGAAAAGCTATACTTTTTTTTAAAGATACAGAATATTTGTATGATGTCAAGAAATGTTTTAAAAGATGCATTCATGTTTGTAATTTTTATGAGACCTTTGTTATACAGCTGCATATCAAACGTTTGTTCACATACCACTGTATCGTAGTGCAAATATCATGTAATTTTGGTTTTGTTTGGACATCAATAAAAATACTTCAGCAAAACTGACAATGAATCATTTATAGTCCATGTGTAAAATAGCCTTGAACTTATTTTGCAGTCGTCTTCTCTCACATGCAATAATTCGAATTTTGGCATGATGAAATATACAGAAGGGGTCATATTTTCGAAATTTTGATTTCCTGAAATATTGATTTAAATATTCTAGTTCAAATTTCTCAGAAAAAAAATCAGCATTGTCAGATTGACTTAGTGCATTGGAACAAACATAGCTCGTGTTTAAAGCTGTTGATCAATTCAAATGGATTTTGTAGTGAAAAATGAAAATGAGTGTTCTCCGAAATTTGACCCATGGTCACTTTGATTACCTGCCAAAACTGCTATGGTTAACTGTTGGGTAAGACATCAAGTTTACGTTTAAGTACACTGGATCTTCACTTCTGTATTGGAAATAAAACATTATCCGTATCGTTTTGGTAATGCTATGATGCCTCAAAGGCATCTCAAATTACATGATATTTGCTCTAGGATACGCAGCCATATGAACAAACTTTGGGTATGCAGCTGTACAGACATTTGACGTCTCTACATGCTTGATTTAATACATGAGGGTTACATGCAACGCTATCGTTCTTTGTTAAGGTAACTGCTGTCACGTAAGACATTGTGATTTATTTTTTCAAAGGTGACTTTGAAATTAGAATATTTTCGGAAACTTATTAAAGTAACCTAACAATATCATTATGAGCGACAATTACAGGTGCTATATATGTTGAGGGGTCACCTTAAATCTATCTTTAATTTAAACTTTATTAAACGGTATTCAAATTCTTATAAAGAGGTTTAATAGATTCAGTTCAGGATTAAAACTGTAGCTAGATATCCTGCCGCTAATGTTATAAATCCGAATATACCCTTTTTTCAAATCGCAGCAGAAATGAGTAGGTAATTTAATGATGATTTTATTCTCTTTATGTCTTACAGCACTTGTATTATTATATCAAATGATAAGGTTTCTAGATCAAGCTAAAATGACAAATAAATGCAGAAGTTTTAAGTAGTACATACCGACTGTGATCGAGGAGTTCAAATTGAAAATAAAGATGAAGCCTTTACCTTTTGCCATGTGATACATGTTTACAACTGACACAATCACTGATAATTTGATTTTATTCGTTCATTTATCAGACATGAAACTCGCATACATGTTCAATATTTTACGAGCGCTTCATCAATGATGCATACGAAGTATTTCATGTGGATTCCAAATGTGACGAAAACAATAATATTGATTATATTCATTTTAAAACAATCCAAGTAATTTCCATTGTCATTCTCAATGATAAACAGACTCATGTGAGTGCCGAATAGGAAAGCAAATTAACATTTATAATACTAGTAATATCATCTGCAAACTAATTCAATTCAAAGTTCTCTTGCCTGCCTTGAATGCATTTCGAAAATTATGTTTGACTAATTGACGCGCACCATTGTCAAGTTTTCGATCAGAATCACAGCTTAATACCCTAATATTGTATTTCTGCTGAACAGATTAGTATTAAAGTAATACTTTGGTTAAGTTTTTCAATATGTGAATCCAACAACTCAGGTAGAGCCTCTTTAAAGTGCCAGCATGCAAATGTTATAGATATAAACATGTTGGTGCGGTTGTCCCTAACAACAACAGAACAATGACTGACTGTACATAAGAATAAGTACATCTAAAACTGCTTGTTACAAATCTGTGCTGAGGTAGAACTTCCCTTCATTGCTTGTCGTCCTGTTAAAAAATGAGATTAAACTGGCATTAAGTAAATGTTTTAAAAATCAATACAGAATAAAAGATGTATAGGAGGCGTTTTTGCTTTCTGTCAATGAATCGATACCATTTTATGACTGGTCAACTTCTCTGTTACACCAAAGGTATTCTCAAGTTGAAAGTATGAAAGTGTTATTGAAATCTACATAGGTGATATGCCATTTGTGTTCAAATAATAAAATACATCGTTATTGATGTTTTTCAATTTGCCCAACTTTTTGTGTCCAGTATTTTCATTAATAATACAACTGTCCACATACCACTGTGGTTACTCTTGAGTTAACTTTGACTTATGTTATAAAACTCTACTTCTTGAAACCAACCCCCCAGAGTTTAAATTTCGAAATTTTTGGAAAATCTTCTTAATGTATCTGTTTAATCCTTTTTTTTAATCAAGATCAAGACTATGACCTACCATCAGCTTATCATCATCTACTAAAAACTAATCAATAGTAACTCACCGTGTCCATCATTATAGAGGTAGGTAGGTAGGTAGGTGGAATTTAGGGCGACGTTGGGCCAAAAATGACCTATATGCGCCCGGCATTTAAAGTAGTGGTTAAAATGAAATTAAAATAAGAAACATTTAAATTTATATGGTATCATATTTACCTGTATTCTTGACAAAATCTAAAAGTGATCTCTGAACAATGCCAAACATTAGATTTTCTCCAAGAATAGATCTCAATGAGAAGACGATGGATTTAGAGATAACAACCTCTCTCAGGTCTTCACGTTGATTTGTATGACCTTCACATTCTATCAGAAAATGGAAGATTGTTTCCTGGCTATTCGTAAAACAGTTGATACATAATGGCGATACACCTTTGTCTAATATATGCCTGTAAGCATTTAAACCACAATGGCCAAGTCTCAAACGAGTGAGGATGATTTCTTCGCTTCGATTTTGTCGTCGGAGTTTAATATGATTCCTCACCATTGGGCATGAACTGTACATATGCCTTGCAGTGCTGCCACAATCCCAGTCATTTTGCCACTGTTCATCAATTGCTTTATTTATGATGGGATAGATGTCTTTTGGAATTGGACAAATATCATCAATATCAATTTGAAAACTAAATGTGACAATGAAGTTCATGATTTTGAAAACATTTATCACCGACAAATTTTTACTGCTAAATAAATTCTTCCCCTAACAAGGTTGACTGATTGTCGCAACTAGTGACATTAGTAGTTTAAACCTCTTCAGATTAATTTAGACAGGAGGTGTTTTATCTTTGGTGTAAGTGTCAGATCTCTGCCAGATATCAGCTCACTTTTCATCTCGGTGTAGGATGCTCCATCAACATACATCATCACCCAGAGAGGTATGGCAAGTGACGCTTTGGTTGTTGTGACTACTTTGACATCAGTGACATTAACAACGTGAATCTTGTTTGTGTCTCTGTCAATCACTATACACAGATTGACATCACATGACACTCCGACCTGGTTGTCGGTGAGAGGGACGTCAGTGAGGGGCTTATCATTATACAACACCTGGAGACACAGCTTCTGCTTGTGTTTGCGACATGTTACTACTCGCACACTGAGTCCTGTAGACTGAGCCCTGTTAGCGTCTACAGGTGCTCCTGTCAGTGCCGTCTCCCATATACCCTTACACTCATCTGTCACCTGCTTGACAGTGAACACAAGTCTGGTGGAGAAGACAACAACCTGACCTCTCTTCAGTGGAAGGGGTCGCAGTATCAGTGCTCTCCTCTCTGACTGGAGTCTGCACCCCGTGTCCTGAGGTGCAGGATCTGGTCTGATGTTACTCACCACCCCTGAAGTGACCTGGATATCTTCACTGGCCGTGTTGTGGTCAAACTCCAGATGTGGACCTGTTTGAAAGTAGTTTATTCATTTGCATCAAAGTAAAAGATGTAGATATAAATGACATGTGATTATTTTGGTATTATCAAATCAAATTAAGATTCTCGCATATATTTGTTAAACTCGTTCTCCCTTTATGTACATTAAACAATCAACTTTCGTATGAAGATTGATTATTTTACTTGTGAAGAAAAACAAACCTTAAATAACGTTACAATAACTTGAAACAGAAAGTATCTTTATCACTAAAATTGAAATATGATACAATCAAATACATATAAATCACACTTTATTTGCTTCGAAGTATAAAAAAGAAAAAGAGAAAAATGTTGTAAACTTTATCCTGTATTGATAGTCTTATAAAAATGGAATATCTCATAAATGTATCATCTAACATATATCCATTGTAAGAAATATGTTAATGTGTACATTATCTGCACGTGCAAGTCTTGTGCGACGCGAGGTTTTGTTTGAGATGTAGCAGTGGTACCGTTGTTTTGAAATATGTCAGTTTGATTGACAGGGATGAAATCAAGACGTTCTGACAGCACGAGTATCACGTGTATTCTTTCCATCAAAAGCGCGATCTTCGGCTGTCATTTGTTTCCTAAGTTTCTTTTTGAGTCGACCTAAAAATAGGTCACTTATTTCTTAGAGAGACTTCAAGTGTATATTTCATCATCGTTGTACTAAATTTGCTAACGTTTTCTTCCGCGGTAACAAAGAAGGGAAAGTTGAATATGACTTACTTGCCATAAGATCAATTGCTAGTCTGTGTACACATTTTTTATCAGATGAAATTTGAATAAAAATAAATAACATTTGAAAAAACAGTGAAACTTGTATATATTTATTGCCATCATATCTAAATGTTTGAATTGGATCAGTATTGATATTAAAGATAACATTAAAATGGCTCTAGTTTTTACATTTTGGATATAAAGAGTCACGTTAAAGGGTAATAGAGTTGATGAGATCAAATATGTCAAACTTCATAAATGGCGTACTTTGATTGAGATGTTATTTTTGTAAGTAAGGATCTTAAAACTTATGGGTTGAGCATAGTGACAAAGAACAGGTATAAGTCATGATTTTTATCGAGACCGTACAATGCCGCCCACCATTGATACAAACGTAATTTCAGAAACGTTTTGCAGCAGACAGTTAGTTTGGTTTCGTTTAGTATAAAGCATTTAACAAATGTACATGTAAATGCGTCGCTGAATATCAAATTCTTAAGGAAAAACGGTCATTTCTCAATAGTAATTGACAACAAGAAAATCTCATAATTTTGCATTTTAGAGATTAGGATGTCACTTAAGAAAGGCGATTTGAACTTAACTCAAGACAAATTATATTTGGCTTCCTATGGAAGCAACATAAATGATTGTTTAAACATACTATGTGTCACTCTAATGGTAGGTTTATATACATTTATTTGGTAAAACACAAAGAATCGTCAGTGTTAATTATCATTTATTTTTGTATTAATATGTACATAACAAAGGCCATGTCTTTTTTTTGATACTTACCAATGACATTTTTACCTCCTAGCGATAATGACACATCAATTTGAGTAACTGTAACAAAATATTACCTCTTTAGACATTTCAGTATGAATAAACGATTGATCAATATGCCGACATGATTGACAGATTATATGAGTGTTAGCAAAACTCAATAGTTATGAGGAAACAATCAGTATTTGTGAATAACACTGAACATGACGTTGATTCAAATACGAACACAAGATCGAAATTCATTATAAACTGCTTTTTAATTTATATGTACATGATTATTTCAAAAGCATAAAACCACTTCAACATAAACAGGTTCAAAGATTTAGAGCATTTCCTAATGTATAGCACAATGTCCTGAATAAGAGCACGAGGGGAAGTCAATAAGTTCATAGAAGTATTGATACATCCCTTAAGGCATCATCGTTGATGTCATCATCGAGATCATCCCGATCATTTACTTGAGATCTACAGGTACCCTCGTTTAATCTGGGAAAGTTCTAAAACTGAATGCGACCGAAATATACAAAAGGGAGACCAAAGAAGCCTCTCTATATTCTACTGTCGCAAAAATGTTAGCTGATTTTAAGCCAGGTAGCAGCTCCATGGATGGTGACCCACGGTCAAGAAGGTATGTTGAAGTCTTTACAGATTATATAGTTGTACAGCTTCAGGGCTGAATCATATCTAATCGTATAATAAAGGTGGACAAACTATCTTCAAGGTGTGGCATTTCTCACGGAAGTATTTGCACCATAATTCATTTGCACTTGTACATGTCCAAAGATAGGTGCTACGAAAACTGAATACACAAGATCGGCCCCAGAGAGTTGAATCCAGTTTTGCTCTTGGACATATACAGTGCTGATCCCAATAACTTTCATGCCTGTCTGGTTACAGAGGATGAACAATGGATTCATCATTTGAATCCTGACACCAAGCAACAATTATGAAGTTCAGAAGGTAGCCTTCTGCTGGCAAGATCATGGCGAGCATTTTCGTGGATTGTAGGGGCGTGATACTTATAGACTATAAACCGCCAAAACCACAATAACAGGAGCCTATTTGCAGACTAGTTGAAGCAATTGAGATTGGCGATCAAAAAAAAAGCCACAGCATTTTGACTGCTGGAGTCAGATTTGCAAATGATGATGAACTCGAGGCGTGGCAGAGGGGCAGGAGACTTGTACGCAAGGACATAAAAAGTCTCAAGGACAAATGGGCAAAGTGCATCGAGGCCAAGGGAAAGAATATTGAAAAATAAAATCAATATCAGAACCATATATCAACTTCTAAGAACTTATCGACTTCACATCGTAGATTCTATGAAAATATGTTGTTTAAACCAAATATTCTCTGGCAACTCAAAGATCAATCAATATATTTTTATAATTTCCTCTGAAGTATGAACTCATTTGGGTAGGCCACTTAACATGTTTTTTGTGAGTTCTTGATTAATTGAAAATCTATTGAAATTTATGAGTTGAGAATTAGATAAACCGACTGCTTATCACAAAAATTGAAGAATACTCTTCGAAACTCTTTCTGCCTACATTTATTTGCATGTTTATTATATGCTAGCCGGTAGAAACAATTGGACTATAGTTTTCCCTTTCGATGTTAATCTCGAGTGTGACATCAGTTAAGAACAAAATGTTGTCTTTTTCATTGTTTTTTCATTGAATAACCAAGCTAAAGGTCCTTTGTAAGAACGCTAAACATCTACATTTGTATAGCTTAAAATTATTAAAACTCACGTACTGAAAAGATTTAGTAAATATCGCCTGATAGCTGACATTTCAATTTAACATGACACATTCAAAAAAATGTTCTTACCTTCAGGAAAGTCATCAGGACTGAACCTGATAACTCTGTAGAGTTTATCTTCAGGAACATTCTTCGGCCTCTGTGTCGGACTGAAGGTGACGAGTCTGACTTGTCCTGCAGATCTTATAGTGGAGAGAAGGTGCTCCATGTTGGCTTCTGTGAAGGTGACGGCGATTCTCTCAGCTTCAACATCTTCAGGTGTTTCTTGAAGAAGGGAAGCTGCTGACTGTCCTCTTGTGGGGCCAGACTTCAGTTTGTCCTGAAAGGCCTTGTGCGATTCCAGGGCTGTTCTGATTGATTTCAGTTCTCTGTCAGCCTTGGCCTTCACTTCAGACAGCAGGACTCCCCTTCTGCATTGAAGCCCCTCAGCCATGTCCTCAAATCTCTTGTTGATTTGTTCTATGGTTTTTTCCTGAGACTTGAGGATATTCATTTCAATGCCAGAGAGCTTTGACATCCTTTTGGAAAGTTCTTCAAGCTTTTTCTTAATTTCTGAAGTCTCAATCTTTATGGCTCCTCCGCTATTAGCGCTGTTTTGTGTAATCGATCTTCTGGTGTCCTCTAATGTGGATGTCTTGTGATTTCTAGTGGACCTGTGCATGAAACAAGTCTCACAGAGGTAGACTCCACATTCTCCGCATGTTGCCGTGGCCTTGCTGTCGTCAGGACAATCTGTGCATCTGGGTGCAGCATGTCTCCCAGTTTTGAGGATATCGATCAACCTCAAGACAGTCATGTCCTTTGGAAGAGACTTCGCTCCACCAGGGAGATCAACAGATACCTTGCAAAGAGGGCAGGGAAATCGTTTTCTACCTCACATGTATGTTGATAAACATCCATCGCATATTGGCTGTTCACAGCATGGCATACGACGAGGTAGTATGTTGGTGTCATTACATCCATACAGATCGGACACACGGCCATAGCTTCCCTCAATTTTGTAATAGTGCCGAACATCTGGAATTCAATGATTATAAAACACCCTGTATCAATGATGGACGTACTTGCAAAATCTGGACAACCAAGATGGCATGTTTATCTGCCAAAATAGATAAGTACATTCAAACGAAGAAAAAGCGTTGACATATAAAAGGAACTTATCACTTGTGATTCAATGTCAAATTATGAATTTACGGCCGAACACCAATGTTACTACAAATATACATTGTAATATCAGCCATGAACTAGATTCTCGAAGTTCTCCGAGTGATAGATACATGTTAGTTCCATACCATATGAACAAAGAACTGAGAGTCAAACTCCATTTAAATCCAATCGGACCCGCCGGGAACCATTTACATTAAAATGAATATTAATGGTTCCGGTCTCTCAGGTCAAACGGGATACCTAACTGTTATTTCAACAAATGACATACTTATTTCTACACTGCTGATATACAACAGTAAGCAATTTGAGAGAAAGGAGCAGACTTCAAGATTAGAGACACACGTCATCATAATCCAGAGATTTGAATTGATGTGAGTCGGAAGGTTATTGGCCCAACAAACTGTCAAGCCAACAGATCACTACCCTGCACATCTCGCGGAGCATCACTGGTTAGTTCGATGGGTGAGAGCGATTCGAAACTGAGACCACAATTTGTAGACATTATATTTGACAGTGGAAACATAAGATACCAACAGCTTTTCGTCCTGTAAACAGCTGTAACAGGAAATATGTTTTTACCGACACAACCGAGACACAGCTCATTTTCAAGCTGTTGTTATACATGTAATTGAGATTATTCTCATTTTGAATCCTGACAAATACGTGTTTACTGTTGACCAGCCACTGTTTACTTTAGCAAAGAGGAAGCAGGAGTTATGACATGGATGTGTTTTGGGAAAGACGTGTTTGTAGTATTGATAGTCTGATTCGAATAGACATTTCTTGCTGTTGAAGGTGATTGCAAACAACTTAGCTTGGTGGACACGAACTCATTCAGGCTCCAATGTAACAAAAATAGCAAAAACCCTGCAAAACTGCAGCTTCTCAAGGATATAAACATTCGAGGGTGTGGGAACGACTCCCGCTAACGACTCGTGCAGAATGTATACTAAATTATATTACATATACATATTCTGTGATCACAAAAACACATTTGTTAAATTCATTAAATGAATTATATTTCTTTTAAATGTTAAATGTTTGTTGTTGTGAGGCTACGCAGTTAAATTTGACAAACTCCGCTAAAATCTACTTTCACGAATGCTAAAGTTACCTCAAAATTAAAATTACGTAGAATCTGATCATGTATAGAAGAAAGTTTTAACGAATAATGAAAATGTGGAAGTCTATAAAACTTCAAAACGATATTTACAAGTCCTCGAAAATTTCTTTCGTGCCTCTGCTCTGACACGCGAGAAACACGTGCTACTTCATTCTCCACAATCCTGCACACTCTAGTAATAGATCAGGTTTGAGACCAAGAAAAGTGTCAGAAATTTAAACTTAATTCAAAAGTTTCGACCTTTTCATTTTGTTTTACTCGTGAGTTACGACTCATACTCAAGGTTTTATCGGGAACTATCATGGACAGTGTGTCCTTGAAACTCACGACCTGGGCGGATAAGTTGTTCATCATATCACTCCATCCAATTAGATAACTATTGTGTTAACTGTTACACATTTCGCTCTATACGTACGCTAATTGGTGCTTGGCATTATCTGTTAAGATTACAGACGATTACAAGTAGGACTTTGAATTCCAAACTCGACTTGAATATCTCAAACACTATGTTGACTTTAACCTCAACACATCAATATATATTGGGATATATCGTTTAAGTAAGAATAATGAAAAAGAGTAAACCATGAGAATTATTTTTAATGTGCAATATTTGTTTAATTCACCTTTGCATAAGACAAGCCCGTAAATGCATCACTGATGAATGTCCAAGAACACTGGTCAGTTGTTTAATCATATCACACTTCACACTTTTGAAATAGCCTTCTGTTTTCACTCATGATCAACTTCGACGACTACAAGGGATTCATATAATAAGCTGCAAGAATCATCTCTCATACATCTAAACAGCAGTCTTTCACTCTTGTCTTGAATTCCCTACATTTGTTACTTTTATCCGCTAGAATGGACTTTAAACGCACTAGTGCACACCAATAGTTCTTTGACACAACGAATGCACAGATACTGCATATCTCTCGATATTATTCAAGATCCTCACTCAAGTAATCTACCTCGTAAGTTATTTACACATCTTTAGGTATTCAGGTAGTTAAGTTGATTTTAAATACCGAAAGTATTTAATTTTACGTTACAATAAATCCGCATGAAATACGATATCAGAAATATTACGATTTTGCTTATAACCAAAAAAGCGGAAACGGCAGCCGCTTTGATCAATCTAATAGCAATGCTAATGATGTGGTATCAAAACGGTTTATTAACAACGTTGCTTTCATAAAACATAATTCATTAGTTGGTGTTTTTTTATACAAACATCTCGTTCATCTCTGTACAGTTTATCCTCTTACTGTCACTCAAAGGGTTGTTTTGCCCCATTACATTTCGTACCATCGAAAGGTTAATAATAGTAGTGTTTAGCGCCGCTCTGGTAATATTTCAGCCATTTATTAGTGAAGCAATCGGATTTCTTTTGCATACATACGTCATAAATCTATGTTAAATTACATTTAATTTAAGATTTAATTACTTATCTGTTTTATCATTATAGAATTTATTGGACTGATGTCATTCTAAAGGGTTTTTGTTTTTTAAATGAATGACATTCATCTTATTCAATGAAGTCAGAAAAGTGAGTCATTATATCTACCAGCTATCAGTCGACAGTGTGTCTGATTAAAGATCACATATATCTCCTAACGGCCTTGACCAAGTTCAGGAACTACTATTGTACTTTTAAATGAGATGTAAGCTTTCTAATGACCTTTTAATTGCATATCATTTCTATGATAATCATTAGAATATCGAGTTTAAGTATCATATTTATCACATCAAATGACAAGGGTACAGTTAAAGTGACAGGGAGTATGTTTGTTGATATTCAATAACAGCCAGAACACAATATGTATTCAGATAAGTTCAAACTACCCACCCCCACCCCCCCCCCCCCCCCCCCCCCCCCCCCCTCCCTCCCAAACTTGCAAATTTATCATTAAAATTCCAAATTTGTAAAATTTCTTGTTATCATTGATAAAAGGAAAGCGGCCATATAAATGTGAGCAAGTCTCAATTCTTCGACCATTTACACGTGTATTAGTTAAATGACATATTCAATACAATCAATCCAGATGCGTCGTTGTGTATGCTATGAATAAGTTTCCAAAATTACGTTTGAGTAATTGGTACGCACTTAATTGGGAAGTTTATTTTCTGAAATATTTGTGGTGACGTGAATTGATTAATATGAATAAATATAGGATATTGAATAAGTGAATAATCATCCTTCGACATCTTGCATATTATCCTCTATGTTTGGTCTCAAAAAGGAAGATCTTTAAAATGATAAATGACTATACTTTTAAAAAGAATAACCTTTTTTTGATTAATAGTCCCGATATGTAGACAGTGTCGAGTGTAAATTAAGCGTGCATATTTATCAATTTGTCTGTGTATCTGTACCAGATGTCTCAAGATAATGAATCACCTCATAATGCAATAATTACAGAGATAGGTGAGCTATATGTGTAGTGTCACACCACGTTTTGATAATATGGTACAAAGTACATGATACATGGTCTTACATATTGCAAAGATATCAGTTATAGATAACAAAACGGGACGTATATGCATAATTATATGGAGAATTAGCACCAGTAAATGATAATTAATTAATACTAAAAACTATTTGTTCACAAAGCGTGTGTCCCCAGCTTAGCGTTGTTGCAGAGCTATCTTTTTGTGAAGTCTACGATGTGTGGCCCATGAGTAGCTGGCCTCGAGGAGACTTGGATTCAAATATATGTTAGACCTACCAATCTATCACTTAGACGAAATGAAGTACACGATTTTATGGATATTCAACCTCTTTATTTACAGATATACCGTTTTCTAGCATCTGAACAGAAAATATGTATGGATGAATATATAGCAATAGGTGTGTTTACAGAAACAACAAATGGAGATTAACAATGAGATAACAATAACAATTGAGATAGAGTATATATAATCAAGTTGTGATAAATGCATGAATGGAGTAAGAGTCCGTGGGAAACAAGTGAGTGGGGGAGGATTAAGTGGGGATTAAAGGAAAACCTGGAGCTCACCGAAACGTCGCAAATCTGTTGACAAAGAAGTTGAATATCCATAAAATCGTGTACCACATTACTACTACAACTTTCAGAATCATGGCAGAATGCCACTTAAGCATTTACTTAGACGAAATTCAAATCCATCAGCCTTATCTGTACCATTGTACAATAAATCTACAGCTTTTATATTTGTTCCTCATTTGGTCCTGTTTGAGTTACATGATTGTAAAACTGCGGTCATAGTTTCCATATATATATGGATAATGTCATTTCTTTGGTATTAAAGTGACACAGAGTATGCTTCATGAATTTTGTATGTGTCTTAAATAAAGCCAAAAATTCACAAGACCTGAGTTAAGTTCTAATCGCCGGCCACAGTTATATACATCTGTGACTGATTATACCTCAACCTCATAGCGTAAGCGGGGTTTGATCTGTCCGTCCTTCTGCCCGACTGGCGGTTAAAACATATTGTAAGAATCTTCACCAAACCTAAGACACATGTCCACCATGATCTCAAAATTAGGCCAAAATGAAAATTGTATTCCTTTGCAGTTTCCATGAGAGCATGACTTAAGCAGTGACTTTCTAAGAAACAAAAACATTATCTCTCAAACTTTGCGAGGTATCTTCATCAGACACACGTGTCAACCATGATCCGTAGATGTGCCTTTTGAAGGTAAGACCAAAATCTGAATTAGGCTACTTAAGTTTCCATGGAAACAAAATCTAATCAGTGTCTCAATGGTGGTGTAATTTTGACAGTTCTTAATATCTCTCCAACTATACATTTCTTTCAAACACACTTGCCCTCTAAACCAGGCGCATTTTGGAGGTGAGACTTATATGCTTTAGTCTCTGTGGCTTCGATTAAGATAGATAAAGTTAGATAACAACCTTACTGATATCAACATTGAATGATTCCTTGTCTCTGCAAAAACATCATATGTAAGCTTTGTATCAGTTGAATTCAAGAACATTTGCTAAATATAAAGCATCTTTATGATTTTTTCCCCATTTTCATCAAACTATACACTTATCAAAATCAGTTAACATAGTGCATTATGCTGATTTGAAGTTTCTTCGTTTTCTATGGGAAGCGGGGTTATGTGTGCCATACCCGTTTACAAAAAGGATGTTTGGATCGCACAAGTGAAGGAAGCCAAGTCTTCTCAATGGCTCAGGGAACAGTTCGAATGCCAAGTTTGTAAAACTTACCTGCAAATAAACCTTGCTAAAGATTCGGTATTTAAAGATGAAAAGCGTTCCACTTGTTACAGAGAATACTAAGGAAGAAATGATTTTGGTAAGCTAAAGACTGTGTACGTTTTTGGTTAACTGCTGTACAAGGAGATAGATTGGTTAGGTACAAGATGAATCTTAATCATAATACCCTGGTCCCCGCACTTCGATGCGCTGCACTTCTCTAGATCGCAATCTATGCACAGCGTAACCAACTAAAATAACTTGAGTAGAATATGTTCTCCAGTCGTTATTATCTTTTATCTCGACTTGGACAGCAATGTCGGATACTCATTGGTCAAAAGCGGTCACGTGCCGTAGGTATATTTTTCTATGTTAAACTGGGTCACGCGCAACCCTAGTAACGAGCGATTGTCCAATTGTAAACAGAGGCTACACTACGCTGGTTTGTTGAACACTACCTTTACACGCTCAGTGTATCTTCCCATTTATTAAAGTCATATCTTATAATCACACTGCTGGAACAAGAGTAAACTCTCCTAAAAATGAAACGTTGGTGCCGAGAAAAAATCGTGACAAGTCAAAGGCTTGCTAACGGCCTGTCGGTGCACTAGCTCGCAGCGGGGTTGTCCATCAGCGAGCTGGAAATTGGAATGTTGAACCAGAAAACCAAACTATACACATATCAGTCGAGGTCATCACCGACTCTTCATTCATATTCATTCATATTCAAACCAACCAGTGCGTTATGCAATGATGCCCGCATGTTCTGTGCGGCGGACAATTCACACTAACTCGCTCCTTTCACGACGGTCGGCCATGACAGTCAGAAAACTACGGAGACTTTAGCGCCGCTTCAAATCGAACGTTTCCATGGTGGAACGTATATACGAGGTCACGTGACCAAACAATCAAAATTAAATACGCCCTGCAATACTCGTTATGTTTATTTAATTTTGTTAATCCGCATTTACCGTCTAGTACCGCACGGTACTAGACTATACTTTTTGAGTTTTAAACGGTGATGTAAAAATCATTTTTGTAACTTGAAAAATAAAAAAGTTATACCGACAAGATCAGCCGCCATTTTGTCCCATCCAATCTTTCAAGCCATATTCAAAGCATACAATAAGGGTCCTCGTCGAGATAAATACGTTACCATGTGTCCGCGAGTTTGATATGGAGATATATCATGTGTCCGAGTCAAATATCAAACTCGAACTGTTCGAGTTTGATATTTGACTCGGACACATGATATATCTACATATCAAACTCGCGGACATCGAACTTCGTTCTCGTTTGATATTTAACTCGAACACATGATATATCTCCATATCAAACTCGCGGACACATGGTAACTTATAATGTTGAAACCTTCTTTCGACAGAACATATACCTGAACACAAATAATTGAAACAGTGTAGAAATCTCAAAAAAATGAGATTTGGTACGCTATTCCTCTTCGTGGATTATGTATCGAAAATTGTACATTAAGTTGGTAAAAAATAATAACAACAACTATAGATATGCTTATTTCTTTACTACAGGTATATAAATATAGGTTACTGTATGAGACTCAAAGTATACAAATTTCCAAAAGAATAAGTATAACGGTATACATATATTTATGTTTATAATATCCTTCAAAGAAATATTTAAGTGATATTTATACAGTGGCGGTCATATGTCTCTTCCCTTGTCTTGCAGTCTGGATGCAGAATTATCGCAAAATTATCGCGAACGAAATCCGGTCGTGTCGCGGTCAAGTCACGCCAATATAGCGTGTCGGTTGCGGGGATTTTGCGAGTCTATCGCAAAAAGCCACGCGCACGGTTCAGTGCATTTATCGAGTAGGTGGAGCTAAGGTCACGTGATTAATTAGCCCCGATGAGGCAATTGCATGAAGGTGTCGTAAATGTATCGGAAAGGAAAGCTTTCAAGGGTTATCGTATCATCTTCCCTTTCCCCTCAACCCGTGGGCTCTGTTGGGTGACTCACATCCCCCCACCTTTGTCTTCGACATCTGCAAACTCGGCTGTGTTGATTTCTTATATATCTACTTAATTTTAGTTTACTTATTCTTTCCAAGTTTAATTATGTATCATTAATTGTATTTATAGCTTTTAAATTTTTACTTTTTTATTCCCTCTAACTTTTTTTATATTATATTATATTCACCATTTAGTTCTGTAAATCCACATCTTAATTCTATTTCTCTATTTTACCGAGATACATAACAACAACGGACTTTTAAAGGGACACGTATGTACCATGTACACTCAAAAAATGAACGAATATTGAAAACTTTGAACAAAGGTTTGATAGACATTTTGAAGTGATATACATAAGGAAGGCAATATTTTCTGAATAAAAACTCACAATAAAGAAGGTGTTATCAATAAAATATGGTGGTCCTTAAGGATAAAAGTCGTTATGTTTCGCAAGTCGTATTTCAGTGTTTTGTTGGTAGAAATGTCGGTAAATGAATGAGAAGAAAAAGAAACAAGGACATAGAGAGATATTTGTTAGAATGTCACCAAATAGAATATTTATGTTAGTATTACTAAAACAATATGTTATTGAAATATATTAAATAAATCTCTTTTTGGATTGGCTACCCAAAAGGGCAACTTAAAACATCAGTTTCGCTAAGATATATTAATATCAAACAATACTTAAACAAACGTCATGTTTTTCTTACAAATAAAACAATTTACAATCCTTCCAAAATCAAGGACAATATCCCCCTCTATAAACAATATGAACCTATTGTCAATTGATCAAAACGCTCATGCGGTGTTCCTTTTACAAAACAAGTCTACCCTAAAGTCAGTGAATCTCCGCACACATATTATACCGTGCCTCTTCTAACACATTTTAACCCTCGTCTATTGATATCCTATGTACTTTAAAAAACAAATTAACAAGCGAATTCAGGAATGACGAGAGCAAGAACTGAGCGGAAGGGCGGGGGAGCGGCTAACTCTAGTAAGGCAGCGGGAGTAGGGGATTGCATTACTTAGTTATGTAATGTTAATTGTCATGTGAGATGCATATCGTAAACGTAAACCAGACTCTCCAATGACATATACCTGCTGAATATCTTGCAAAGAAACTACATCACAAACTAATAGTTGATGTGTAAATGGTCATATATTTATACTAGTCTATGATGGTTGTAAAAGAGCTTATGAATCCATACGTAAAAGTTAGGTTAGAAAGCCTTAAGGATGATGTGATACCTCTGATATTTCACAGACACGCTGTATTAACCTGTATTAACAAATATTGTAAAATTGTAAAAATTTAACTCTAATTTTACTTTTAACTTTAATATTCTGATCAACAAACTTTCCTTAATCAAAATGACAGGTGTACAGTTGAAAATTCTCTTATCTGAGGTGATATATAATGTCTCAATGTATACATGTATTTCTTCATGTTCATGCCGGATCATATGATTTTGAAAATGAATATCAAAGGAATGAACTAATTATGTGTTGCATATTTTACTTATCTCATATATAACATATATAGATGTATCGAAACACAAGGCGATAGGCGTTTTGGTGAACTCCTTCATTTCAATTCAAGTTTTGGTTTTGAAAATATCAGAGCGCTACTGTATCTGGAAATCGTGAGTTATTTAAATGTAAATTATGATAGTATCAAATTAGTAACGTGACACGTTTTCCTATTGCATGCGCGTCATATGTTGACTTTGTGTGCGTAAGGATAGTGCATGAGAGTTCTCGGATTTCAGTTTTTTTCTCTTCACTTAGATCCTCAATAAACAATGAGTGCCGAACAAGCTATTGAATACACACTTTAATTAGCAAGAGATGGACGCGGGATAGGTTAGTAGGCGAGTAGTCATAAAAAGCCTTGGCATACCATAATCGAGGTTATGTAAGTACTGGCGTACCTTTGATAATTAGAGAAAGATTACTTGATTAAATACAAAGAAATAAGCTGACATCCACCATATTGTTATCTGACACGATGTGAACATGCTGTCAATATTCACTGAACATTCTCTTTAAAATAAAATTAACAAGAAATGATATATTTATATTTGTTTCATTAAGATGCATCCCCCAGACAACGTTGTTGAATAACAGCTTGCATTGTCTTTCTCTCTGATCAGTTCAGTCCCAAAACAATTTCTGTAGATTTATTTGGTACGATCTATTTATTTACACTCTGGTGCAATTGATTAGGTACTTGTTTTTAAAATTATAAGATTTGGACTGAGCTTAACTTTACATAACATATTTTCATAAATGACAGTGATCACGGTATAAGAGAACTAAAGGTCGTGACATCAATTTGTTAGACATCACGGGCCCAACATCCTACCGCTAACCGCAAAATGTGTTATTAAACTATAAATATTAAAATCACACAAAACCAAAAGTAGTGATTTTGTTGAAGATCTTCACTCCAATAAAATTCTCTAAGTCAACAATGCAAACTATACAAGAGTGCGACCAGTGATAAAAGGCGTATTAGTAGCAGTAGGTTTAGATATAAATATGTAATAATCTCAAAATAACAAATGTCGCCAAATGTCGCCAAAGATAATAGTAACTTATAGTTATTGAGTCAAGTACCTCAGACGACAAGCTGTAAATTACATCAAAGATACAAATGCTTCCTTGTATCAATTCCGATTAAAGTTATAAGGAACAAAATTATCGATATTCAGAGAACGTGAACATACTATACCACTTATTACTACACCATTTTGTACAGGTATTGGTTTACCAATAATCATGTTCAATTTACAGTCGTTTTGAAAACAGAAATATACTGTAATAAGGCGTTGCAAGAATATTTTTTACAACTGCTGTTTAGGCAGTAAACCCCAAATTACCTTGGTATAAAGTTCTACCTCACAAGACAACTATATATATTACGTCACAAGGTACATGTTCATGTAGTCGCAGGCAAAGTCATGCTTCATTGGTTTTCACCGGGCTAGTTGAATGCCTATCTTAAAAATGTCATAAATGAGGAGTTGCCCCGATTAGAGTTGAGATTGAACAATGTGATGGCAGAATTTAAAATAAAGAGTATTTTATTCTGTGAAAATGATTAATGAAAACCCTGTACATGACCGCGAGAGGTCGAGTTTATTGATTTTTAAAATATATCTCTATGTACATATATTCTTCATCATACAATGTTGTATCTCTTTTTCTACATCTCTTTGTGTTTAGTCTCTGTCATCCCTTACAGGGATGACTCAAGTTTTATTGTTTTGTATATATATAATTTTTTTATGTTTGAGATGAGACTTTGATAAAGGATATAGCTCTCTGTATGGTATTCTTATATTGGTAAATTTTGTCGCGCGTAACATTATCTTTTTACAGAAATACACAAAGTTTTAATCACGATGTTTATTAAACGAACGCTATGTCGGTTTGAAGACAAAGTATCCTTATTGATTCATTAACGCCGAGACAGCTTCACGGCTCAACGCCGTGGCCGCTGACCACAGACGCTGGTCACTGTACCACAGCGAGATCAATTAGCTCAAAGCACCGCTGTTCAACGGAAACTGTCTAGCCTTGTGCCATAAAGTCTTGATTGTTTTATTGTTTCATGAAGATAGATGCAGGTGCTGAATATTGATACTTTGATACTTTACAGAAATATAACATGTGATATTTGACCATTGAGTTTTTATTTACTTAGAGAGAGAGAGAGAGAGAGAGAGAGAGAGAGAGAGAGAGAGAGAGAGAGAGAGAGAGAGAGAGAGAGAGAGAGAGAGAGAGAATTATAACTTTCTAAATAGTAAATAAGAATATATGGAAATGATATTACGTATTACGTGTCATAATATTGTGTGGTTGTGACGTCACAATGTTAGTCACAATGGCGGCCAAGTCGCGGAAATGTTTTGTTCAATACGCTTTCGGCAATCATGCTTGATTAATGATTTGCTCGCTTTTTCTCGGTTATTACTCAATCATTAACTCGTTTAATAAAAATAGTATTAAATGGAATGTCGTTTAGTATCCTCTATATATTGACCAAGTGATATATTCTGTTGGGACGCTGTCAACTCTAAATATGACTTAACACGTGTATATAACGATTCAATGGCAAAAAGGATCGTGGATCTATGAAGCAAATTTTAGAATTAAAAAAACCCAATGTATATGCTAAAACTATTATTGTTACAGGACTGCTACTGACCGTGCTTGATATAGGATGCGCTCAGCCAGTTCAATAAAGTAATATACGAACAAACTGTTATAATAATGATAGTATTCAAAGTAGGACAACACCGGAGTTCAAAATATTAATTACATGCAATTATCATATTGATAGTTCATGACATGACATTCCCAAAGTGATGCATTAAAGAAGTAAAGGTAAGTTCAAAGTATCACTTACACTAGCCTCAAATTCTTCACAAATGATTTATGAATACATTTACATAAATTTCAAATTTTCAAAATTTGTAACTTAACAAAGACTCCAATCATTTCATCTGATTTAATAACCTTCTTTTTAAAGTAATTATTTTTCCCTTCCAAAACCAACATATGCAGCATGTTTTCATTTATCAAGCTAAGTATATTTTTGAACAAAGAGCAACGATTTCCTGAGGATAGCATCTTATTTACTTCGGCTCTCGGCGTTAATGAGTTAACGGGACTGATCGTTAGAGCCTTTGCATACAGTACATGTATTCTTCTTGTAAGTTAATGTAACCTTCGTGTTCGGATAAACAGCCGTATTGTGCAGTTTTTCGGAGAACCCCTCCAAACAGTATGTACATTTTTGTATGTCATACGTCCACATAATATCCCTAACGCACATGTAGTCGTGACACAAGCCCAAACAATGTTCAATACATGAACACTTCTACGTAAGTATGTATAACAAGTGTAGTTCTATCAGGGATCGTATCCCTGGTTCTATGAAACGCGATGACCACACTGTTGGTAATTTGTATTTACTTTATCATGGTCAGTAAGGCGGTATAATAAGAAATAATGATGGAAACTTGGGAAATACACGTTCCTTATTTTCCCGGTAGTCATTTGGAGTACCAACAAACGCCGACAGATTATATTTGACAGGTTTACAGTACATGAACATATAACAGCTTCGTTAGACCAGCCCACTTTCAAGTTACCCAATTAGCTTGTAGCGGGTCAAATAACGGGTAGACCGGCCCGTATAAGCCCCTCCCACTTTACCGCAATACAGCCCAGGTGTATCGCAGTAGAGACGCAAAATCATCGCGTTGGCGGTGCAGTAAATTTGCAGCAATGCTGAGAGCAGCTCCCAACCGTGTAGCGATAGCGTCACAGGAATAATGCAAAATTACTCCCATGACTTATGTCCGCCACTGTACATAGATAACAGCCTATAAGGAACTATACCTATCTCTGGATGAAATGATGGTATTTAATAAATTTACAAACATTTACATAAGATTAAATATCTTCTTTAATAGACATTTAATCTGTGTAAATAACATCTTTAATCCGTTGTAAATGTTTGTAAATATTTTTAAATATTTTTAAATATTTGTAAATATTTGTAAATATTTGTAAATATCATCTTTAATCTTTATTAAATGTTTGTAAATATCATCTTTATTCTGTAATAAATATTTGTAAATATCATCTTTAATCTGTATTAAATGTTTGTAAATATCATATTTATTCTGTATTAAATATTTGTAAATATAATCTTTAATCTGTATTAAATGCTTGTAATTATCATCTTTATTGTGTATTAAATATGTGTAAATAAAATCTGTATTCGATAGTATCTTCACCAGCCATCATCACCTTTGGTCATTTTTTATAACTTTAAACCTTACTTAATTTTGGGGAATGTTAACTTTTTAATATGGAAGTATGTTAAGGGCAAAGGAGCTACAGAAAGATAACTTGACGCGTCTTTTATATTTAGATATGATCATTTCCACCGGCTGGGTATGTGCATGTGTGTGAAGGTGCATAAAAAGAATTTTCTCAGCTTTTGAGTCCTTTTTGGGATTATTTATTTCACTCACGCCAGGAAATTTTGAACCAATATTCATAGTTATACCATTTGATCTTTAAAAGCACTACCGAGATGATGAACAATTCCTCTGTACCAGGCTAAACACAGGACTATTGTTATCAGGACTATGCTTATCTAGAATGAACAAAAAACAACATTCCACGTGTTCAATCAATTTATCTTTGGTAACACCAGCTTGGTGTATACAAAAATCTTGGATATATAAGGAAATGCAAATATTGATAAGTTAAAACATTGAAAAATTGCAAGAATTGTACAATGCTATCAATGAATTCTTTGTCATTATGCATTGGATAAATTATATCAATCAAATGTGAGATTATATACAATAATATGATGCGTAATCAATGATTATTTTAAACAAGACATGTACAAATGTAAGAGATAATTTACATACATACATATTATACAATTGTTTGACAACTACGCAAAATAAATTTGTGAACTATAAAAGACATAAGTACATACACACACTTGACTCCAAAATAATAATATCTTACAATTATATATTTATAGGTAGGCAGATTTATACAGCATCTAAGTTTCACAAGCACAGATTCAAACTGAAACATATCGGTCCCGAGAACAGACAAACAGCACCCTCTTACTGCGAACATGTCCATGCATTTGGACTACCTTTGATTTGATGCGTTGTATTGGCATAAACGCTGACGGACCCTTGTCAACGCTACAAGTTGGATGCCAGGCTTCAATTGGTTGACCACAGTAAAATCGTTCAGCGTCAGGTAACCGTCTGTACCACTTGACCTCCGCCAGAAGGTGGGGCTTCTCAATGTTGTCTAAGAGAACAGTGTGTTCAATAAATCGTTGAATTTGTCCAGGTCTTGGATGGACATCCCAACTTATATGACCGTCGTCATCTGTCCAGTAGGCTGTGATAAATGATGACCTATGACTGGTGGATTTGGCTGAGCCTAAAAGCTGGTTCCCGAGATAAATTGTCTTCATTTCTTTAAATGCAGGCACCAAATGAATATCTTGAGACTGATAAAGGTTCTTATACATTTCTGTCAGGAGCGTTTCCTCAATGCCATTGAAGCCTAATATCTTGTACTTATTGAAGGAATACTGACTAGTTTGTGTCCAATTGATTGCTTGTATCGGAATTAATCTTGATGCTGACTGATGATGATCGTTTGATTCATTTATAGAAGCTAATGTCCCAACCTGTGTATCACTTGTCAGACTATTGAATAGAGGTTGAAGTATTTCAGAAAATTTAAACTCATCTGTTGATGTGAGCCCTAACAAATGGGAATGGCACAGAAATTGTCTCATTAATTGAAGTTCAATGTTCCTGTTGTTGGAAGGCATATCTCCTAAAATGCCGTTACATCTTTCAAAACTGAATAGCCAGAATGAATAAACAGGTCCAAAGTCAATGATGCATTCAGTGAGATGCCCATGTAGATGCATGTTTGGTGTTACACGGTGTTTTCCATAAAGGCGTTCAAAAGTTAGGCAAAATCTCATGAGCAGGCTATCAGCTATTTTAATGTCTGACTGAGTCATTGAACGACAGCATAGTAGACGGCAGGCCATCACAAATAGCCTCCAACATTCTAAATGTTCACTGCCAATAACATCTTTCAATGCATAGATTGAAAATAGTAAGGTCCAATTCTTAAATTGATCAGCCGTAAAGGCAGAAAAACCTGATGCAATTTTATTTGGGATCCGACCTATATCACTTGGGCATTCAATGGAATCAACTCGGTCTTGTATCTTGTAAAAGTCCTTCTCTGTAACAATGCCAGACTCTCGCCAAATATGAAGCATATGCTTAGCGGTACCTAAGAATAAGTTATGCATGGGGTCTATCGTTGACGTTCTAATTAAGTCCAGATAGGGCAGTTCACTTAACACAGAGTATCTCGTACCATAACGAGATTCCAAGGACTCACGGGCTTGCTTGGTATTACATCTTGTAATTTCTCTTACTTCTCTTGTGTGATCTACAGGTGTTCTTCTGTGCCAGGTGCTTCGATCGAAGCCGCTGTAGTCCCGATTACCAATACTACCAGGAAACGATTTCTTGCATCGAGAGCAACCTTGAACAGCTGAATGGCCAAGGAAACCACACAGCTTTCTGGTTGCAGGAATGTCACAACCAATCAGGATAAGGGCCAGTCGAAATATTCTTGTATGTAATCCTAACTTGACAGGAAAACCCCCTTCCCACGCTTGGAGCAATTCATCAACTAACGGTCTAATAAAGGTGTTAGTTGGGGGCTCTTTCTTCATATGGGGTATTACAGATACGATAATAATGTTCTCACGCTTAAACCTCTCATGCCTTGGAAGATTGAGAATTACCATGTACACAACTCCTACCGAATATCTTGTATGTTTGAAAGGCTGAAACCAGTCCAAATTCAGCATGAGCCCATAATGTCTATCCTTTGTAAAGAATGTTCCATTTTCGAAAGTTTTCCACATTTGTCCGTCATAGACATCTCGGAGCATCGAATCGTCACTCTTCCTATATCTCCAATGGTTGCACTTATCCTGAAACCCTTTCCTTAGAACCAAATCTGTGAGTGAGTCCTTTACTGGTTTGTAATAATAGTTCTTGAATGGTATCAGCTTCTTCTTGCCTGACGGGAGTATAACTGACTGGAGAAGCTTAGCTCCACAAGGACTACGGTAATGTCGCATCGGATGGTTTGGCTGGGATATAAATGGGCAGTTTTTGCTGATTGTTTCTCCCTCCACAACAGTTAAACAGTCAGAATAATGGTAAATGTTGAAGCACGAGGGACAAACAACATAGTGTATAAAGTTATTATGGTCAATCTTCAGCAGCTTTCGGAGTAGGTATATACTACTCGGGAAAAGGGGCAAGATAACAGAAAGAGACTTGAAGTGCTCGGCAGCCACAGTCAAAACAGCATGAACGTATTGCAGAAGTACTGTGATTGCACTTGAGGAAATGAAGAACACAGATTGCCATAAACAGAGGAAGAGGCAAGTCCACAGAACGAGAGATCTAATGACGGGTTTCATGCAGTCTGATGCCTGATTTGAAGTGTCTGATTCCTGCTGGGCTGATGGTTCGAAACTCTGGAGAAGATCGTCAATATTTTCATCATTGAGATAAATCTCCTCGTCATCACTGCTGTCGATGACGCTTTGGTTCTCTGGAACATGATGTTGATCTTGGCAGTGAATCTTGTGCCTCCTGACGTTTTCCATGTTTGCAAACGAATCACCGCAATCCTCACACCTCTTCCGTTTCCCAAGGATATCCATGGTGGGCACCCTGAAATAAAACATAATGTGTGAAAAGGTATTTCGCAGTCAATCTGTGGATACATCAAATAACACAAAGTGCTTTTGCTATAGAGTTGACCACTCGCTGCCTATACAATCTCTACAGCAGTATCTTTATTCAAAATAATAGCTTGAAAAGGACGCTAGTTATTGTTATTTCATATGAATTTCAACGCATTTAAAAAGCACTATTTCGATAGCGGTAGCCTGACGCTGTCTAAGTTATTTCATTGATTATGACTAAAACCAGGTCAAAAAGAACTGTTCATAAAGCAGGCGGCTTCTGCTGTCTAACTGGTGTTATTTCACGCAATTGGGCCAATATATAAGAGGTTAAAAGGAATATATCTTTTGTTTGACTACTGTTAATTCATATAAAATTCGTTATGTTTAACAGATTAAAAAGCATTTTATTTAAAGCGTGATGTTGCTGCTGTAAAACTAATGTCATTCCGTGCAACAGAACTAAATAATTAGATGGTTACTATTTGCGTGAAAGTGCCACTGTTTGACAACTGTAATCTCATATAAAACAACTTCTGCGTAATGGATTATAATGACTATTTCTATAGCAGGAAGCTGCCGCTGTCTAACTAATCCTATATCATACATAATTATTTATGTATAATGGATTAAAATGACTTTTTCTATAGCGGGAGGCTGCCGCTGTCTTAGTAATGTTATATCATACATAATTATTTATGTATAATTGATTAAAAAGCACTATTTCTATAGCGGGATGCTGCCGCTGTTTAACTAATGTTATTTGGTGCAACTGGACTAATAAATAAGGGGTTAAAAAGCACTATTTCTATAGCGGGAGGCTGCCGCTGTCTAACTAATTTTATATTATACATAATTATTTATGCATAATGGATTAAAAAGCACTTTTTCTATAGCAGAGCTGCCGCTGTCTAACTAAGGTTATTTGGTGCAACTGGACTAATAAATAAGGGATTAAAAGGCACTATTTCTATAGCGGGAGGCTGCCGCTGTCTAACTAATGTTATATCATACATAATTATTTATGTATAATTGATTAAACAGCACTATTTCTATAGCGGGAGGCTGCCGCTGTCTAACTAATGTTATATCATACATAATTATTTATGTATAAATGATTAAAAAGCACTATTTCTATAGCGGGAGGCTGCCGCTGTTTAACTAAGGTTATTTGGTGCAACTGGACTAATAAATAAGGGGTTAAAAGGCACTATTTCTATAGCGGGAGGCTGTCGCTGTCTAACTAATGTTATATCATACATAATTATTTATGTATAAATGATTAAAAAGCACTATTTCTATAGCGGGAGGCTGCCGCTGTCTAACTAATGTTATAATATCATACATAATTATTTATGTATAATTGATTAAAAAGCACTATTTCTATAGCGGGAGGCTGCCGCTGTTTAACTAAGGTTATTTGGTGCAACTGGACTAATAAATAAGGGGTTAAAAAGCACTATTTCTATAGCGGGAGGCTGCCGCTGTCTAACTAATGTTATATCATACATAATTATTTATGTATAAATGATTAAAAAGCACTATTTCTATAGCGGGAGGCTGCCGCTGTCTAACTAATGTTATATCATACATAATTATTTATGTATAATTGATTAAAAAGCACTATTTCTATAGCGGGAGGCTGCCGCTGTTTAACTAAGGTTATTTGGTGCAACTGGACTAATAAATAAGGGGTTAAAAGGCACTATTTCTATAGCGGGAGGCTGCCGCTGTCTAACTAATGTTATATCATACATAATTATTTATGTATAATTGATTAAAAGCTAACTAAGGTTATTTGGTGCAACTGGACTAATAAATAAGGGGTTAAAAGGCACTATTTCTATAGCGGGAGGCTGCCGCTGTCTAACTAATGTTATATCATACATAATTATTTATGTATAATTGATTAAAAAGCACTATTTCTACAGCGGGAGGCTGCCGCTGTCTAACTAATGTTATATCATACATAATTATTTATGTATAAATGATTAAAAAGCACTATTTCTATAGCGGGAGGCTGCCGCTGTCTAACTAATGTTATATCATACATAATTATTTATGTATAATTGATTAAAAAGCACTATTTCTATAGCGGGAGGCTGACGCTGTTTAACTAAGGTTATTTGGTGCAACTGGACTAATAAATAAGGGGTTAAAAGGCACTATTTCTATAGCGGGAGGCTGCCGCTGTCTAACTAATGTTATATCATACATAATTATTTATGTATAATTGATTAAAAGCTAACTAAGGTTATTTGGTGCAACTGGACTAATAAATAAGGGGTTAAAAGGCACTATTTCTATAGCGGGAGGCTGTCGCTGTCTAACTAATGTTATATCATACATAATTATTTATGTATAAATGATTAAAAAGCACTATTTCTATAGCGGGAGGCTGCCGCTGTCTAACTAATGTTATAATATCATACATAATTATTTATGTATAATTGATTAAAAAGCACTATTTCTATAGCGGGAGGCTGCCGCTGTTTAACTAAGGTTATTTGGTGCAACTGGACTAATAAATAAGGGGTTAAAAAGCACTATTTCTATAGCGGGAGGCTGCCGCTGTCTAACTAATGTTATATCATACATAATTATTTATGTATAATTGATTAAAAAGCACTATTTCTATAGCGGGAGGCTGCCGCTGTCTAACTAATGTTATATCATACATAATTATTTATGTATAATTGATTAAAAAGCACTATTTCTATAGCGGGAGGCTGCCGCTGTTTAACTAAGGTTATTTGGTGCAACTGGACTAATAAATAAGGGGTTAAAAGGCACTATTTCTATAGCGGGAGGCTGCCGCTGTCTAACTAATGTTATATCATACATAATTATTTATGTATAATTGATTAAAAAGCACTATTTCTACAGCGGGAGGCTGCCGCTGTCTAACTAATGTTATATCATACATAATTATTTATGTATAATTGATTAAAAAGCACTATTTCTATAGCGGGATTAAAAGTTACCTATATGTAACGGATTACAAAGCACTATTTCTATAGCGGAAGGCTGCCGCTGTCTAATGTTATAGATACATAATGACTTATGTATAACGGATTGAAAAGCATGAACTTCTTCAAAGGCATTTAGAAGAAGGTGTAGTTATACAAGACGATGTAATGGATGACAACTTCTTTATTTATTTATTCACAACGCTTCTGGGCTACTTCTGAGATTAACAGGGATCAAGGGGTTTACCTCTCTACCGCCTGGCCAATCCACAAAGAAGCATAGACCCCTCTACTGTAAAAACATTCAGACCTGTAACAACACCCCTTTCTTCGTATCATTACCTTTATTATCTCATTTATTGTATTTGTACATAATTAATTGAATCAATGACTTCCTGTATATCCAACTTCCAACTTATTTTTGATCATTATCCACCTGATGAAAGGGCAAGAAGTAGCCCAGAAACGTTGTGAATAAATAAAGTTGTCATCCTGACTCATCCATAACATCGTCTTGGATTGAAAAACATTTTTTTATAGCAGGAGGCAGCCGCTGTTTAACCTCTCTTACCGGGGTATCACCCTAGCTATTGCCGCAAATAAGCTATATAGCAGTGGTATTCTTAACAAAAGGCTCGGTGAATATGTATAAGAAAATGAAATGATGCATCAACAAAATCGTTTTAGAAAGAGTTGGTCAACCGTGTGACTAGAAACTTAGACAACTTAGAAACTAGACAATCTCCTTTTACAGCTTTTATAGATTGCATTGACAGGTCTCTACTTAGGGAGAAACTAAAATCTATAGGTGTGAATGGTTATATGTATAAAGCTATTTATCAATTTATGAAAATGTCAAGTGTGTGGTATGTGTAATTGGGCACCACAGACCCTGGTTTGATGTGCAATGTGGTTTAAAGCAATGTTGTTTATTATCTTTTCTATGTTAAATTTGTACGTTAATGATGTTATTATTTTGATTGAAAATTTGTGTTTAGGTGTTAAAAGTGAGTTTTAGCTAATGCGGATGATGTTGTTTTAATTCCTGAGAATGAAAATGACTTAGTTATTAATTTATTTTAATTTTAATTAATGATTGGAAGATAATAATTGTACTTCTCTACAGAATACAGCATGTTTTTATTGGAAAGATTTTATTGAAGATGAACGCCATGTTTTATTGCAATGCCATCTGTATACCTGTGGAAGAGACCGGAATAACAGTTCCGCGTAAAATCATTGTCAAGTAATGGTATGTTTACGCTTCGTTGCCCAGCGTGGATCTGAGCAGGATATGATGTAATTTGTCGTCTTTGATCTCCAATTACTCCAATACACTGGCTAATGGATGGTTGTTCATGAAATAACAACGCCTCTAATTGTATTCTTATTGTATTTTGTAAATTATATATTTGTATCTTACAGTTACGGTAGAAAAAAAAGATATGAATCAATATTTCTAGTGTTTATATTTATGCATCGTTGTCTTGACATATATAGTGGCATTAGTTTTGTGTTATACCTAAATATTTACTTAGCAATGTTTTTATTCTAGGTCTAATTGAAACACTGGCAATTTTTTATGGTAACTTATTTACTAGTTTTTGCAGTGATTTTGCCAAATAACATTTCTTATTCTTAGGGAATTTTATGTGAAGACAACTCATAGAGAATCTCATCAATGATCACATTATTTGGATTTCCTCTAAAATTATGGCTTTACCTCTTTCAATTTCTCAGGATATAAAAAAACGTGGTCGCGGATTAGATATCACAATTTAATTTAGAAACTATTTGAAATCATATGCGGGCTACCACTAACAGACCTATGAAATTCATTTAGAGTTTACATGACCAAACATATTTCATAATTTTCTTTTGAATATATGAATGTCTGATTACAATATTGTACAGGTCATCAAAGGTTTGTAATGAAAGTCGTTTTGAATGCCACAAGCCCTTTTTGTGACCTCACAAACAGAATCGTTGCCTCGTGATTTATACATCTTAAATTTTTTTTTAACCATTTACAGTTAGATAAGTCATTTGACACTATTACTATTATCATGTAACACTATTACCCACCTCAATGGTATTTAAACAATTAGTTAAGGCGGTATTTCAGTTGAAATAATGATGCGCCACTCTGTACAGTCTGTTTATTACTTCACACCCGCGCAAATTTTATGGCCCCTAGATCAGTTGGGTTTTTCACAGCCGATAATTACGCTGTCTTAATGAATGACCAATTAAAGGTGTTTATTGGACAAATTAACAAAAATCATGCCCAGTTCTTATTTGGTTGAAAAATCTTTGAAAGAGAATAGAGATGTGTCGAGGTTAGCGGTTGTTTAACAGTGTAGTTCGGTTTGGGCTGTATGCAGGCTTTTAGATTAATTCCGATCACCAATAGTTTGTTCAAATAACAAAACCTTATATTCGCATCCTTGATTTAATTACTGAATTTGAAGAGAAAGTCTTAAAATTACATTAGAATAATCATAACGCGTTTGAAGTGAACACTTTTGTGAGAAATTATAGGTTTCTAATTACGCACGATGTATAATATGTAATAATAATGTATTATGTTACACGATGAGTAATATAAGAAGTAACAGTAAAATAAACATATAGTACTCTCAAAATCTTCATTTCAGCGTTCAACTTGCAATTAGACCATAACAAATGTTTTTCAGGTTGTTTTTCAATTACCTTTATCACTATCAGGTCAAAATTGATATCACATTTTTAAACTAAAACAGACAGATACAATAAGCCGCTAGTGCTACCCGTTTTGTAAATCTAATATTTCAACTTAAAACTTGAGGTTTTTATTATCATAATAATTTCTCAAAAGAGATATATGTATATAGAACTGAATTGTCACTAGTATCAATCACTCAATTATTATCAGGCAGATTGTTATTATACACATTTCAATTGTATCTTCAAATGTTAAAATTTAATTTTTGCGAGTTCTTGACATTGAAAAAGTAATAATAATAAATTAATTTAGAATTTTTAGGACTTTTTTTTATACCACAATGAATAACTATTCATTTTTTACGTTTTGGCAATTGTTTCTGAACAAATGTATCAATTATTCATATTCTCCTTCTGCAGTCTCACTTTACCTTTTTGTTGTGAAATGTATGCAATTATACAATGAGTTGAAACAATTATACAAGACAATGAACTGTAAAATAGACAAATTTCACAAATTATCCAGAGTGCGCTTGTGTGTACCAGAATGAAGATGTTTTATAGAAATCTTTTTTCAATTGTTAGGATGTTTGGATATTAGGTTGAATGATTTCGAGTCTTTTTTGTCATTGTTTATTCCGGGGTCAAATCGAGTTCCTTACAATTTGTGGTTTAAGATAGTTTAGGTAACTAAGAATTTATCATTTATTAATAAATCAGATGTGAACTATTGAATTATGTGTAGTCCACCTATTCCAAGGGAAGTCATGCTTCCAATATTTTTGTTAGAAACATGACTTTAGAGACAGACAAGTAGTTCATTAAAGTCAATTTTCATTATATAAGAGTGTATGCAAGCAATATCTTTGCTTTTTGTACTGTGCTTTTAAAATCATATTTTAAAATGACGAACTATGGGAGTCCTGAATAGAGAACAACTTCTTCGCAATCGCGCAATGAAGTACTTGTTATTCCATAGAACTTGATCTCTATTATTCTCGCCGACTTCTAAATGCCTCTCTAAGAACATGGGAATCCTATATTAGTGTTAAATGTACATCATGCTAAGGTTGCAATAATTAGCAAAAACATCCATTATTTTAAAATGGATAAGTGACACTTCCACAAATGTTTGGAATAAATCCTGCAAACAATAATAAAGAGAAAAGGTAAAGAAGTTACTTACCAGTGTAATTCTTGAAACTTGTTCACAATGCAAGAAGAGTTGAATGTTTTCCACGGAACGGGCGTTGGTCTGTCAAAACTGGGAATAATGACACGTTGGCGGAACAATACTTTGGTTTTATGCTAAGTTTTGACCAATGAGGAAAGAGACCTCCTTGTGTATTGTCACCACGAATGACACCTTCCCCTTTAACGAGACAGGTACATCCGTGCAGCTGTGCTAGTACCGATTAGACTGACTGGAGCCAACCAATTAGCCTTACCTCTAATTAGTTTTTGCGACCATAAAGATCAAACAATACCTGCCACGCGAATGATGTTTGAAACTGGTCGTAAAATATGGATTACGCAAGGGATGGGATGTCTTACCATGTCCCTCCTCCGACTAAAACCCTCAGCCGCAACTTCCCCCCTCCCTCGACCTTCCTACCTCCAACCCCCCCCCCCCCCCCATCCCTCACAAAAAGGTTCTTTACTCTTGATCAATAGATTTATATCACCGGACAAATTTTAATCTAACTCAGTACGATTATCAGCACTAGTATTTATTATCATGTTTGTGGTAGCTATTATGAATTAAATCATACAAAATATTTACAAATAATGGGAAATCCTATATTGAACTTGTAAACTTCAATAAAGGTATCATTTTTATATGCACGCAAGCGAACATTTGATATTTTTCAAGTATTAATAATATGTATATAATTTCGTGTAGTTGCCAGTCATTTTGTGAAGGTGCTTATAAAATGTCAAATCCATCTGATTTCATCATGTAATGGATGAACATATTTAAATCATTTATGTTCATCACCTATTGAGTGTTATGTACATCGCCGTATAGAACCATGTTCATGGTAAATCCTTTCAGAGAAAAAGAAAAGAAGTGTTGTCCTTTTTATTATGAGCTTGTGGGACGTGATGAAATAGTGAACAGCGATTTCGACTTGGTGAATACTAGTCATTTAATATATTTGTATTCATGACAATAATAACGTGAAAATGAAGCGACCTAACAAACTTTTGTCAGAGCCACTAAATAAATATGAAGTGCAATCAATTACCTTTGAAATATAAAGATATGTTTTGGTTTAATTACACAAAGGGAAGAGCAGCTTAGACTTATGTACATGTATCATTAATGTCGAAAAAGAATTTAAGTTATGGGAACAACTTAAAAAATGTTAACAAAAATAATTTCTGGCCGTATGAAATCAAAGCTACGTAAAAGAAAGACTATTAGAGAGAAGGTTCTAATTGATTCTATGAACATCACTCTTATACCAATCTATAACAATTTTTAAATAGAAGTGTTAACGATATGAATGTATCTCACCTAAGTATGAAACTGAGAAGTCAGATAATTAAGGGATTAATAAAGAAAACGCTGATTTGCGACGCTAATCGAGAAATGTTTTTATAGAGAGACAAAGAGTTTGAGACGAGTAGGGTAGGATAAGATATACAAAAAGCGTGATGCCTGCATGTTTCCCTATTAGATTTGAAAATTCTTCACTACTCCGTAGTTCATAGCATATCTTACCGGACAGCTTGATTACGAAATGGCCGGTCTTCCTTCTGACAGTTCAGGTAAGGAAATATACATTTTTTATAATAAGTTCTTAACAATATAATTAACGTTTTTCATAACTATTTTATGCATCAATCATTTTAATTACACAAAACAATTCTTCATCCACAAAATTAACTGATATTAAAAGTACGGTGATATTTCATAAAATAACATGAGTCATTAATCAGTAGTTATATCCTGTTAATATTTTCGGAGTTCGGCTTCGTATATTTCTGTTAATTACACTTTTGCTTTACAGGAAGCGAGTATGACGTATACAGGGATCTAAGTCAAGGATTAGAATCATCAGATGAAGAGGTATCCTTCTCCAGTAAGGTAAGACTTGTATTGAAAGTGAGGCTGAAATGACGTACGTTATTACTCATATATGTCAAGAAAATAAGCAACTGGTTAACTGTATTACTGCTTTGGTTTAGACTTATCTTAATTCGACAAATAAAAGAATTTGGATGGGCAAATGAACCAATGGCTAATGTTTATGATAACTCCTGAAGAGAAAGACATATTGGTGAGAAATTTCTTTTGGACATGTATAACATTTAGTAACATATAATATATAATATATTACCTAACCAGAGTGTTCATATGAAATATGATAATCTGTGTTTAATGTCACTTAGGGACTTTGGCAGTATCATCCCGAACATATTTTTTTAAAATTTCTTTCATTTTGGAAAGTAAATACATAAAATGTGTAAGCAAGTTATCGAAAATATAAAAAGTAAATGGGCAAAAGTAATGAAAAAGGTAGCCCTCGTGTAAAAAATCAACAAGTTAAAGAGAAATATGTGAATGGTAATAATGTTTATAATGTTGTTGGAAGAAACAATTGCTGGTCATAGACCCATCATACTAACTACTCATTTATACTACTAATGTATATTATGATTTGTAAAATAAATTGCTGTAAAAACACGACAACAGTTGGATTGTGGTGCCTCTCCTATTTAGCTTAATAGTTATTCCTAAGCTTAAAAGAGTAAACTAATTAACTGAAACAACACAAATAACATATCCGTTTCGAAACGGGAGACTGTTACAAGTACGTGTCTTCTTCTTTACTTTCAGATGTCAAGAAACGGATCAAGACCAAAGAAGACTCGATTTGAAGCTGTACCTTCTTATGCCAAGTCTACACCAAAAGACGACATTTACGCATTCTCAGGTCAGTTAATAACTCAATGTTTCTTTGAACGTCATGCACTTGAATAAAAAATAAGAAATAATAGACACATCATAGCTTAGCAAATTAGGTCTACAGGTAGGTTGAAAATAACCCCAAATGGTGGATCAATATTAATTGAAACTACTGATTGTTCTATTTTTAAAACAAAATTATAACACCCCCTTACATTTAACGCTGTCAAATGTTGATATATTGACATGTCGATTCAGATGTTCACTAAATTGCTAGCATTACATCATGTCACAATTTGTTCCCGTTTTAAGAGACTACCCAACCAGAGATAATTCTGAAAAAAGTTCCATGTACATCCACAGATTATAATTTCCATCCATGAATAGTTTTGTTGTAAATTAGTAACCCAAACACACTTTGGCCATTTATTGTCCATAACTATTCATGAAATGTCTTATTTCTCTATTGATATGCATGTTTGATTTGTATATACATGAACAAAAATGAATAAAGTTATAAAAAAAGCAAAAAAAGCATTACATATAGAGTTGAAATTAATCCTGGGAAAAAACCCAACTCAATCGTCCCTTTAATGTTTAGTAAAGGTGCACTTAATATGCCAGTTGGAAACTCATATTTATTGTACTTTTCAGGGGAGGAAGAAGAGGCCGAAACGGAGCGTTTCATCAGGAAAAGACCGAGTCTTAAGGGTGATTACATTTTCATGAATTGAAACTGACAAAAAGTTAAAATTTAAACATCTACCTTGAGATTGGGTTTTGTTGCAAGTAGGATATGTTATGCACAATGCGATAGGGTATTTTTGTTATGTGTTTTGATGTCAATGTTGTTGAAATACTAACAAAGGCTAAAAGCAAACGAAATGACTATCAACATATGAATTGCTACTGTCAACAATTTCTATAACTGAGTTTGCTTTACAGATTGGCGGGAGACACCTACAACATCACAGGTAATAAAAAAATAATGATTAATTCTTCTTGTCTAAGACATGTTAAATCATTATTGGTCTAAAAATTATATATAAGTAAGGTATGTGATTGTTCTGTTGAGAAATTTTAACTGAAACGATTTCGTTCGTAATTATCATTTAATTAACAACGGACAAACGACACATTCTTTCACAGTTCCTTCATTATTGGTACATATGAATTGAGATTGGTTCTTTTTCTTAGAAAAACATCACTCTTACTGATCTGATGAACAAGTTGACAACGATGGAGGCGAAATTACTCGGTGCTATTCAGGACTTACGGACAGATAATGAGAATCTGAGGAAAGGAAACAGGACACAGGCGACAAAGGTAAGATACTTTTGAGTACCTATTGATTGGGTTGGTTTATTACTAAGTCATGCAATCCATTAGTCATTTCTTGCATTAATGTCATTTAATATATCTTTGATAATTTGTATTGTTCCAAGCGTGAAAATACCAGTCAACAATCTTACATAATGTGTACATAAATTGCAACGGCTGCCTAATGTTGTCACATTAATCAGACTCAGTAAAAAGGCTTAATCTGTATGACAAGCAGGTGCACCTTATGTAATCCCACCGCATTCAATCTATTTCGTAATTTTATGGTCTCTGATTACACCTATTGGATTTTCACGCCTTAGAGTCGTTGGTACAAGTGGATTATGTCAAATGTCATAATGGCCCATAATGGCCCACTACTTAGGTTAGGTCTATTGTCATCATTATCAACCAATGAACCTTTAGTATATAAATTCAACCAGTAAACTAAAGAAGGTGATTCATGCTTTTCTACCGATGATCACACTCATTTAAGATAGTAGATAAAGAACTTCTGTAGGACTAAAAAGGATGTTTCTAACGGCAGGTATGTTTGTAATTCTTTCTTATATTTCTGTACATTGTTTCAACAAGATTCATGGTTTCCCGCAGTCCAATCGTTTGCATATTATTCCATAAGCCAGGCCGCTAAAATCTATCGAAAGCTATGATATGAACAAAGGCACAAAAGAGTGTTTGCTTCCTACCTTTCAATATTCACATGAAACTTGAATATATCGTCAAAAGTTGAAAATGATTTCTTAAAATCGGAATGTGCATGAACGTCTTAGAAATATGAAAGGCATTTTTTAAACATACAGTTGATATGAACAGATTAGAAATAGGTCAGTTGTCTTCAGTAAATGGATTATGATATATTATATACTTGCACTATAGACTCCAATTTTTTTTCCATATTTGTGCTATTTGCATTATTCAAAGTTGTACACAACCAACTCCTATGATGTTTTTCATTCATTCATGCAGTCAAGATGTCAAAACTTGGTCAATCATTATTTGTTACTTTATAGATTGTGCAGTTGGCAGGTCAAGTGCAACAGCTAGAAACACATGGACTTAGGCATACTGAACAGGATACACAGGCTAAAGCAAGCAACCACTTGCGGGTATGTTTATACAGTGGCGTGATCAACATGATTAAGATTCAGATTTCACAAATACAAACCTAAATACTTGTCAGTTAATAATTGTAATTAGCAATTGTTTTGGTGTATATATGATCTTATTAAAAAGCCTCCCCTCCTCTCATAATTAATGCAAATCTGGGCATCGCCGCTGTTATACACTAATCAATCAACTTTGTGATCTCCCAAATATATCCCTCTGCCTTTCGATTTAAATAATTCCAAAAATTATGTCTTAATATTTATTTATTTCCCTGATTTCTGTAAACACCTTCATTAATTCTTTTATTTATTCTTTCAAGTTTGTTGCAACTTTATATTTTCATTGTGGTACAGTTAGACATTTTAATGAATTTAATGAAATTTCTAGTTAGCTAACTAATCTATCCAGTCATGTCTCTAACTTCATTAAATTATCTTTTATGAATCTCAGGCAGCACTTCGCGCCGCTCTCAAGCACGCCGCACAGGAGAAAGGCATGGACATTCAAATCAACGATGGGTACATAATACATCTAATTGATATTCTCTTATCATCATTGATGAGACTTTACTTTATATTGAGGTGTTAGAAAAAAGTTGTAGTAAATGTAGATATACTGTTAAAAAAATTGAATAATGTGCTCTTCAATTGTGTATTGATCCAATCATTGAATTTTGTCTTTGTTACGTCTCGATAGAGATATTACCACTACAGACATACTGTATGATCTGTTACAGGCTTGATTCGGCTTCGAACAAGAAGATTGTTGAACACATAAAGAGTTTTGCCAAAGTTCATGTACCAGACATGACTGAGGTTTCCTTTAGGGGTGAGTATTCGTAAATATAGCAACAAAAGAGAAATCTTTTCCCATCATCATTTTAATAAATTGTATGTATTGATGACCACCAACTTCTAATGTATTATATGTACGTCACAATGTCCTAGCTCAGGTCACAGATGTATGTTTGAGGTGTCACAACGTCCATTGAGTCGACTCATTGCAATCCATAACAACTAATAAGTATAAAAATATCTATGAATATGTTTTATGATCAATTGCTTGAAATAGCTACTTTTTGTAAACGGTCTTAATAATGAATATATTGAGGAGAGAGGAACTTAATTTTGTAATTTATTCCATTTATTACATTAAAACATTGATTAACACATGTATGTGTTTAGCTGCACTGAAAACCATTATCCGGTCCAAGAAGCAGGCAGTGAGCCGACAGAAGGGTGGTAAAGAGGAACATCACTCAAACATAATGCGGAAAGTCCAGCGCAAAGCAGTGGTATGAATATTTATGATTAATCTTTTAACTAATGGCAAAAATAAAATACTGAAAGACACAAATGTCTTACACATTAGATAGTAATGCCAATTTTTATGCAATAACACACAATAAATATCGACAAATAATATCTTTTTTTCTGAGGTAATTGTAGACCATTTTATGATCAGTTCCATCACCAAAAAATATAATTACAAGTATAACAGTAATTGACGCTGACATATTTTGCAAGATATACCTGATCAATATCATTGAATAATGAGTAATCGGACCCATGTTCACCTTTAATATTCACTTATCTTCTTTCATCATAGCGACGATTCAAAATCGTTCCCTCACATTAGGTTGTCATAACTTGTCAATTATCATCTTGCCTGTTATTCCACAGAAGAGCCAGAACCGCGTATTTGGTTTGGAAGCCTGTGATCTTCCGGTTGACCTCAGAAAAAAATACCGTGCAGCCTTGATGAGACCAGCCTTAATGTCAAGCGAGGAAAGTGATGTCGACGAGATTGGAGAGAAAGTCCTCATGGTGCGATCAAGGAACTGGGAGTCGCAAGAGCTAAGAAAGGTGAAACGCCTAGCAGACAAAAATTACGGCAAAAGTCGGCGGCCCAAGACACCACGACTACGACGCGTCGAGGGCCCTGTGTCAACAACCCAAGCTCCAAGAAATCTGAATCCTGAAGAAGGCTGGAGTATAACAAACTATGGGGATCTTTGATAATGAACATTCTGATCGGCTCTCCAACTAACCTTAAAATTTGGTGCAAACTGTAAGTAGATTATACTCAACATGCCTTGTAAATTACTTAAAACACTGTCTTATTTAGAAGAAACCTTCCAGCATATTGTGATATTGTTAAAGTATATATATATATATATATAATCTACATATACAAAAGTAAATCATATGTGAACGGGGATTGATATTGTGTTACAGACCATTGAGTTATTTAGTAACCCACTCGAACAAGTTAAATGAACCCTAAGCATGGAATAAGAAGTATTCTCAGATTAGTCAAAATGATTTATGTGGTCTCTTCTTGATGTATGTATGTACGGATTGACTAGATTGAATAGTATGAAATTGTATGAGTAAGATTATCAAAATTATTTCAATTATCTACATCTATATAAATGTGATATTATGTGAGTGTCCAAGATATAGTAAGTTTGAGATCAGAGTTCTTCATATTGGCATTTCCCGATTGAAAGTGAGTGTCCTAAACATATTATTTATTGGGTACGATTATGATATTCTGCTATTACCAAAGTCGAGATATCAAAGAAACAAATATAAAATACATCCAAACATAAGCATAGGTTCATTCGGAGCACAACACCATAGGCGAACTGTAAAAGCATTCTTTTTGAGGTGACATCTCATTGAAAAAGTGATTTTTTTTAAAACGTGACGTCGCCCCCATTTGATTGCCCTGGTAGGTAATATTGTTCTATATGTATGTTTAATGTGCTGAGTGTATACGAGATTTGATGTTGCTCTGTCCATGTTTTATTTCAAATGATTGTTTAAATGAATAAATTTTTGTTGTTGTTAATTTTTCTGTTATTAAATTGACATTGCACCAATACTGGTGAATTACCGGAGGTATGAAAACTAATGTACCAGATCTGGATAGAGGAGCTAGTCCATTGATTTTATGTTATCTCGCCATGCATTATACAAATATTTCGTACTAAAATTTGAAAGAAATACTGTTGTTGCTTGATCAGAACCGGAAGTAGCTTATGTACCAAAAATGTATTCTCAAACACATCGCATTCAGATGCTACATGTGTGGTAGGTTAATTGGCATAAGCTTCACCTAAATACTGCACAAAAGGCATTGTTTCTCCTGATATATAATTGGTAACCCTCTATTATATATCATCTCTTGGCGGTAACCAATTAATCATCATTATTTCACCAATGTCAAATATTTTCATTATCACTATCAATTCAAGTCTTCATTTTACATGTTCTATGTTCTAAAATGAAACTTGAATTGATAATGATAAACCAGCTTTGATTGCATTGTAGATTAGCTCAGTCCCAAACCAATGCGATATAAGGAAGTCCGCGTCAATAACATCTCACATTACACATAGCAACCTATACAATAACTTTCTTAGACAGCTTAATACTGCATGGCAAATGATAACCCCATTTATCCAACACCTCCTCTATATATTTTTCCTAAACAAGGCAACACGTGAAATAGCTATACGCTCTTATCTAATGGACCAAAGTACCCATTAAAGTCATTATTGATGAAATTTACAAATATCTATTAAAAATTAAAGATGATATTTACAAATATTTATGTCAGATTAAAAATGATATTTAAAAACCTTTACAAACATTTACAAACCTTTACAAACCTTTACAAACCTTTACAAATATTTACAAAGGGATTAAATATCTTGAAAATATCTTGTAAAGATGATGTTTAATATATTTATTATTTTGTAAAGAAGTATTTTAATCTTTGTAAATATCTTGTAAATAACAATTTTAATAGATATTTACAAGATAATAAATATCATTTTTTCATGTAGTGTATATTGAAATAAAAAGTGAGATCACTTAAATGAATATGACTTTTTAGAGATACCGCGTTTTTCCTTTTAGACGGCCCTTTTTATGACATTTGAGAAATTCAAGTATTAAAGGGATAAATGTTTATTTAGACCATAGCCTCATCTGTTTAGTCTTGGTAAAGCTCGTTCATACCAAACCTGAGATTTTTAATTTGAATATAGATTTTGCATTCATATAATAACTATCATCACCTTGCATTAATGAACACGTATCAAAACAAACCAATGACGTCAGAGTTATCAAAATAAACAAAGTACTATCTAAATTTTAGACTATATCAATTTAGGAGGACACTGAATGTATGGTGGATGATAGGGTGTTTAAGAGAAAATGGTATGAAAATAGTTTATGTTGCCCCTGAAGATTTGTGCTGCCGTAACATATCATGGTAGTATTGATTCCACTTTTCAGATGTGGGAAATTCTCTATCTGTAATAATTTTATTCTAAAATGTTTTTTGTGAAATTAAGACGGCTATTAACATAAAGAGAATTAAAAAAATTCCATACGCAAATATTAGTTTGAAATAACTTAACATAATCAAGATTCCTTTAAGCGTCTTGTAAAATAATATGAACTGGAATTCAAGGCACTATCTTCCCGACCTGCTAGCTAGATTAAAGCAAATGAACGTATTTATCGTTGTGATTTTATGTCCGCTTGATTGTACTGAACGGGCAATTGCTAGTAGATTCACGGTATGAATCTACCCGACATACCATCCATTTTCTTGCAATGAGTTTGCAGCGTAATATACCAAAGATAACGAGCTTTTATATAACACTCACTCCTTTGGTGCCAGTGGATCCCATTTGTCCAAGTGTACTTAGAGGGTTAAAATGATCAATTAAGTGTTTCCAAAAGCAAATAAGTTTCACCTGTCCGTAATTTGGAATACGGTGATATTCGATAGTAACATAACTTGAACACTTGGGCCTGTTTCATACCAAACATTATCTTTATCACTATAAATTAAGTAAACTTCATCGAGCCTGATTCAAACTGGATGACTCTTTATTTGTAAACCGAACGCATTTATCTCCCTTTGAACGTTCACCTTCAAACTAAACATCTATGAACACAGTGGCTTTTGGTTGATCATGTTTTCTGCGCATGTCAGCGGAAGCTGCACGAGACGAAGAATCGCTTCGCACGCATCCTTGATAGGGGCGATACAGGCCGCAAAAGGCAATAACAAAACGTACAGCCAGGCGATGAAGAATCCGACAGGCCAGCCGAGGAAGATTAGAATAAGAAACCAGATGAAGGCCCAGAGAACACCTGCACCTCCACGACCTTGACCTTCGCCCTGTCCTTCACCTTGACCCATGATCTGAAATATAGGACGAGTGGATTGAGTTCGGCTTTTGACATATATTAGTCTAGTGGTGACTACAGAAAATTTTATGTTAACATGAATCAAGAGTTGGAACTAAAGAGAAATGGTCAACTCAAATACATGAACACGATTACCAATACGAATTAGATACTCTTAGATAATGACATAATTTGGTCATTCAATTTATGAAAAGTATGCTATTGACCATCTATTGCGTATGTAATGCACCCTTTGGCTAATGACAAAGAAATTTCAAAGTAACGTACAGTAATCACGCACCCGCATTACAATATATTTGCTTACATGCAGCATGAAACATGAAAAATTGCCTGGGTGTTTAGCATAGATTTATATAACAGAGGGAAAACTATTAATGCATAACTTCCGTGCAATCTCATTGAAATCAGCTGGAAACTTGTCCCTCGTTCCTCGCTGCGTTTCTTGATCTGAGCACTTCTCCATAAGAGTCATGTCAGATGAGGAACAAGTTTCGAGCTGATGTAAATGAGATTGAACTTCGGTGTTTACACTACGTTTTGTATTCATGACACGAACACTATATTTGAGTATTGACCTATGATTAAACAATGTGACAAGGAAGAGAGGGTGATATTCGCACTGGGGATTTTTAACCAGGGATTGTGAAATATTCGCATTGAGAATTGAAAATCTATTTTCTAACATTTTATAAAGATGTGAACATTTTAAAAACCTTTGTTTGATTGGCATCATTAAACTAAGAAAGTTTTTCCCCTTTAACTGAAAAAAATTCGAGTTTTGCAGTGACGTTATTTTTTGCAAGTGATAGCAGAATATATACATTGGTTATTCTTCTTAAGATATTTTACTGGTTTACAAGTCGTTGAGTCTTGCTGATAACAATATATTCACAACTCACCAAATGTGTCACGGTTTCTTTAGGCTAATGATAAAATTTCTGGTCTAAAAGCTGAACCAAACAGGAAATCCGGAGACAACTATTCCCATCACAATTTATATTATAATTGCCACTTGAAAACATGAACTTTGACCTTATCGTGACTTCATTCATGTTCTTAAGGAAAACATTCTCCCAGTATAAAGTTACTTATTAAACCTACCACCCTACATCGTGCTCTGATAATATGAATGAAGCCACTCGGTCACCGTGACATCAACGTTCGCCCTGTCAGATGATAATCATTGAGTTCAGGTATGTACACAAATGCTATCAACGAAACGCCTCCAGAGAGATTCGAACCACGGCCGCTGAGTCGAACGACCTATCTATTCACCTTACTCATCACACGTGAACATATGGTGGCTGATTTCTGCCATTCGCGTCTTCGCTATTTTGTTATATGCCAACCTAGGGCGAAATAGCGAAATAGCGAAGGTGCGATGCGAAGTAGGGGGTACAGGGATGGTGACACAACTTTCCTTGGAGATGCAAAAGGAGGTTTTCTTAAGAATCGTCAAGAGTTTTTTTTTAAAAAACAGTTGTTTTACGATTATTTGTCGGATTATCCCTTTAACAACCGATTTTTTTTTTACCAAATTGTCCATTTGCTTTCAGAAATAAAATGAAATATGACAATGGTCATAACTGCAAGCATTCAAATGATAGATTTCTAGATTTTACAAATAAATGTTAAACATATTTACGCGTTTACAACTGACACAATCACTGATAATTTTACTTTATTTGTGTATTTATCAGACATAAATTTTGCATACATTTTCAATATTTTACGAGCGCTTCATCATTGACGCATACAAAGTATTTCATGTGGATTCCAAATGTGACGAAAACAACAATATTGATAATATTCATTTTTCAAAAATCCTAGTAATTTTCTATTGTCATTGCCAATGATAATTTAAATGCTTAATTGAAAAGCAAATTTACATTCATAATACAAGTAATATCATCTGCAAACAAATTCAATTCAAAGTTCATCTCTTACCTGCCTTTAATAAGTTTCAAAAATTATGTTTGACTAATTGACGCGCATCATTGTCCAGTTTTCGATTAGAATCGCAGCTTTATAGCTTGCTATTGTCTTTTTGATGAACAGATTAGTATTGAAATAATACTTTGGTAATTTTTCCATATTTGACTCCAACAACTCTGTTAGTTCCTCTTAAAAGTGCCAGTATACAGCAAATATTGATATAGAATTTTGTCCCTAACAAAACAGCAGGTTGTCGCAGAAGAATAACTGACTGTACCTGAGAAAAGATTCATCTAAACCTGCTTGTGACAGACCCATGCTGTGTTAGAATATTTAGCATGTCTTGCAGACTTCCCTTCATTGATGCCCCTTGTCTTCCAGTTCAGTTATGATATTTGACTGGCAATTAGTGAAAGACTATCTTTGAAAAGCATTCATAAGAAAAACGATTCACATTTATGTAACCTATCAAATACTATCAATTCCCTTCTTACATTCTGCCTGCTTTAGAAAAATACAAAAGAATTACATTCCGCAAACCTTGTACTGAACTGATAAGCATTACAATTGTACTTTACAGTAAGTCAGAACTTTTACATCCTGTCTCAGGGTAAGACGTATAGCTGACACTCCACTCTTCTTACCCTAGGTGTAAACCCCAGCATAAACTTCGCGCCGTGACTTATGATTCAGCAAATCAAATACTTCTATCGCGATGGTGTACGATAAAATTTCAGCCAACCAAAGAAAGCCTCTCAACCTCTCTCTCCGCCCTTTCGCTCTTTAAAAACTATAAGTGAGTGAGTGAGTTGGGGTTAAACGTGTTTTGAACAATATTTGAGTTATAAAACACGTCAGACTATGAGCCCATTGATATATAAACTGAAATCGAAAGGTTTTTTAATGATCGACACTGGTGATAATGTCCGAGTCCATATTTTTGCGATTCTGTTTAGTTTATTACATCAAAATATATATCCAGTTTTTAGGGATCGGTTGATTTTCCACCACTTGTTTGAGTGCTTCAGAGACCCCTAGAGCGATGTCAGCCGGAACTGACATGCTTCTGGCAGGGGCACCCAAGCTGAATAGGGCGTCGGGTAGTAGCCAGACCAAATTTGAGGTGGTCTAAAACATGGTGTCTGTCTCTCACTATGCCATTCTTTCCGTCTTTTACCTCATCCTTTCTATCCCTTTCTCCCCGATCTGTCCACTCTCTTATTGATGCTAGTCATTCACGTGTTTAATAACTGAAATCTTTTTCAAAACACGTTAATCTCACTCACTTACTCACTCACTCGGTTTGATCTTCGAAGGGATGGGCGCCGTTATAATCAATTGCCGACTCGCCTTTCAAACTCAGTCATTGGTTGATTTGTTTTAGAAAGTTTGCAGGACATATGTCACGGCGCGAAGCTTATGCTGGGGTTTACACCCAGGGTAAGAAGAGTGGAGCGTCAGCTATAGGTCTTTTCCTGAGACAGGATGGAACTTTTAGAGAAATTGCCACCATTGTTAACGTTGGGCATAAGGGATGTTTACATTTCTCTTTTCAAGGGACAGCTGTTCAACAAATCAATTGGGAAACAAATTGATTACACGTAAACACGTTAATTTGATAAACAGAGCTAGGGATCGGGATTTAAAAATGTCTAGTGAAGTCCAGAACCCATTTTATCAAACCTATAGTTTCAATGACTCGTAGACAACATGTTGAGAAACGTTAACATAAGGAATACAGGCCGGCATGTATGTCAAAGTTGCTTTTGCAGAAAGTGATCAACAGTTATTATCTCAATAAAGTTTCGAAAGTCAAACCCAAGAAAAATTCTTTTGATTGAGTACAGAGCTGGCTTCTCGGAGATTATAGGTTTTTGTGCAATAAACCTGTTAAACCGGGATTAGAGGCGTTCTATTGTTTTCTTTCAATGAGTCGATAAAAACTTTTGCTACTACTTTTCTAAAGTTGAAATATATGAAAGAGTTATTGCAATCTTTATGGTTGATTTGTCATCAATGTGCAAATTATAAAATTAGTTCTCATTCATTATCTGTAAATTTACATAAATATTTTGTCAAGTAAATACTGTTGAGTTAACTTTGACTCTGATTCTATAACTCTAAATCCAGTGTTCGTAAAATAATAATATACTGATGAAGTGACAGTCAATTCATCCTGTATAAGACAACTGCCTTGTTAGACTGATTTGTTCAAGTGCAACGATTTCATTATAGTGGTTTATGCTTGTGGAGTTACATCCCTTTGATTATGTGTTTACAATGTAAATTCTGTTAGGAAAAAGTATGTCGCTAATCCCTTTCTCCTAGCTTTCACCATAGGGCTAATTATTTCCTCAAATGATGTCTAATGATGGCAACTTTCAATTGATAATAAATTCGGAAAAATATCATTGAAAATCTTAAATTTGAAATCTAAAGAATATCATATCAGTAGCACTTGATAATCAAACAGTTCAGATAGGGATTTTAATGGCGCTTCATGTGGAATGTGTAAAGAAGAGGGCGAGAAAGAATGACATGCAATCGATTTTGTATTAGGCGTTTATCTATATACTGTTAGAGCTCCCCTTCAATGTGTAAGCTTAAATCCCACTCAATGATGTTTCTATACCTATAATCATCTTACATTGATTTGACAAATTATATAATTAAGAAATATAAATATGAATGTTTGCACCCTTATCGCTTTCATATGTTTTACGTTATACAGGAAACACATAAATTTCAAATCGTTAAAGAAATTAAGATTTAAGAAAAATCAACCATGTGAGGACACTTCAGTTGCTAAAGCATGATTGAAAACCGGACAATCAAACTATTTTTAAGTTCTGGTCAAACTAATCTCGCATTATCAGCACCCCTTTTTCAGATAGATTGTGAAATATTAAAAAGCAGTTGTTACACGAACAAGAGACCCGAACCTCTAAAACATGAGCTGTGTAACTTTTGTGTAACATGATTGATTTATCAGCAGAAACTATCATATCACAGTTAAAAGAAGATTTTGTTGTAGACCAGACATAAATGTATCAATATAAAAAGAGGTTATCCGAATTGTGCTTAACAACTTTCTCTAGAATATCTCACTGACGTGTCAATAGACAATCATTTAGCATTTCAAATGAAATCTTGAAAAGAAATACATTTCATATTTTTAAATGTAAAGACACTGACAGAATTTTTTCTTTTCAAAGTCTTTATGGTTTAAAGCCGCACTTTGACTTTTATAATATCCTAGTATCTAGGTGAAGGCTAACCTGCAATATAACATTGCAGTCTGTATTGTAGCAAAAGATCGTAAATAATTACATTGAAGTGGAATCGGCCATTCTCTCTCAATAGAAGCAGCTCTGTCATAAATTCCTATACAACCTCTTTCTTAATTCGAAGATTTCTCGGGCATCAGGGAGCTGCCCCTACCGGCGATATATTGTAACCTAAACTTCCGGGCAATATTTCAGCCAATGAAAACACCAAATGCTACAGAATGCATGAATAACATATTTTGTGTCATACAGGCCTGTGCAATGAGGGCAGTGGCAAAATGAGGTGTATGTCTACTGTAAAGACGACTCACAGTGCAAGGTGCAAATTCAAATAAAGTTTAGCTTTTGTAAAGCCTCCGGAAGTAACAAAGGCGATTTGAATGATGACTTTTGAAACGGCGTCGCTGATTGCACAATTAACTTTGATTGCATCCAATCAGTGTTCTACTTTTCGTGCACAAGAAACCTTCGAATTAAGACAGAGGTTGTTTATGTATATAGGAATTTATGACGGAGCTATCTCTGTTGGGAGAGAATGGGAATCGTCGAACACTGGCTAGATGTCAAGAATTGATCATACTGCACTTGAATGGCCATAGAGTATGTTGTTGGAGTCACAAATGTCAAACTTTATAAATGGTGTTACTTTATCGAGAAGGGTTGATTGGTTCTGAAAATAATTTTTTAGTGCTTAAAAGTTCAGTAAAGTGACAATACAGATTTAAGTTAATATACATACAAAATCAAAGACAAATATTGATGTGTAGTGTTAAGTAGGTCATTTAACTAGTATACATGTTAACTGGACATAAAAGTTCGACTTCCTAACATTTATATGGCTATTATTATTTATAATTGAAAACAAGAAATATTAAGAATTTTCAATTTTATAAATAAAGATACAACTTCATCTCAATCCAAACTGCAGACAAAGAGAAGGAGAAAGAAAACAAAGTGTAAAATCACTGAAATGTGATAAAAAGTTTATTGTCCGTGAAAACAAAAGGTCAAAATATAATCATTACATATTTTTATGATGATTTATTTTGTAACATATAAGTACATGTCCGATGATAGTGTACATGCGTTTATATTGACAACAAAACATAATTGGAGAGTTTAACAGTAGAGAGAAAACAAAATATGACAATTGTGATTTTGATAACATTTATAACCAATATTTTACTGGTTTATCAATTCAGACCTACATTTGTAACACTACAAAGGTAACGCCGAGCGTTTGTTGTTTTAGTCAATGATCATCACTGATAAGTGGAAGCAGACGTGATTAAACCCTAAACAAAAACAACAAACGTTTATGTTTTTTGTTATTGTATTGTTATTCGAAGAAACTTGTTTTGCCACACTAAATATATTTAAAATATTTTTTTCATAAACAGAACGATTATCATGTAAAGTAACCAAAATGAAATCTACCATCATCCATTGATTACTTATTAAAGGCTTTTTGATAGATTTTAAAAAAATATTTGAACTTAGTTTCCAAGATTTACAAAAGAATATTATGGTTAAAACATATTCTATTCTTTTCAAAAGAAGAAAATACATTTGCAATCAATCTGGAAGCTTATATTAATGCCGCGCCAATAAAACATATATTTTGAAACCATCAAACATTTGCAGTTGCAACACAATTCGGTTAAGATATTGCAAGGACAAATTCTTCATGCTAATTTAGGAATACAATATTTCAACTCATTTCTTATCAATACTAAAAGACGATGATTTGTTGACTTTGAGTTCATTAATAAACTTTGTTTACCTTCACAAGATTTTTTGTCACAAACCAGGGTACAGAGTTGAGAAAAAATATTTTTTTCTACTTAACCCGAGGTAACATATGATTTTGGTCAGAATGAAAAGGTTGTTTTTATACGTATAAGCATATATTTAGGCTTGTTAGAAGCGTTGAATTGAGAGAATTGTTGTGTGTTGTTACTGCTAATAAGTTAATCAACTGGTCAACTGAGTCAAATAAGATGAGTAGGTTACACAAAATTCAGAATATATATACAAAAAGGAAAAAGGATTAGAAAACAGGCAGCAAATGCCTTTATAAAATCTTTTCCTGAAACAAACATAAAACGATTTAGATATCAAGGACATTGGTGGAAATATACATTTGCAATTATTCTTACTAAACTCAAATTTATATTTAGGATTGTCTACCTTACATTTTGTAAAAATTTTAGGAAAGAGCTTTAAAAATCGGTTGGCATCATTTATGAAAACAGATATTATTAGGAACTCGTTAACACTCTGTGACAAAGATTTGTCGCCGTTAAGATAGATTTTAGTATATTGATATGAGTTACTAGGGAATATTCAAACTCTAAGTTGGCACTAGTTGAAAATATCTGAAATGAGTTCGATAATAGGAACTTTTGAATTTTTTTTACATTTGATACAATCAACCAAGTCGCCAAGTAGATAAACAAGATAATAATTTGTTAAAACAACATGGGTTTATGGTGTCTCCATATGTTGTTTTAGCCTAACACTACCTACGGTGGGCAAATTGGTGCCCAATCATTCGTCCTGTCATGCCATGCTGTCACATATTCAGTCTATTCAGTGCTGGATTGATTATTGTAACGATGGAGAGTACCTTAATTTCTGCTTATAAACGTTTTTGCATGGATTATTCATTTCTCTGTATCAGGTACGTTTTTTTAAATATATATTTAAAAAAACAGCAAGTTATTACTAGTATTGTAAAAGTTGGATCGGTATTAGAATAACTTCATATCTTTGATTGTTAATAATTTATACCACCTTTTTGTAAAGAAACTAAGATACATAGATGTCTCTGTGAAATGTGGAGCCGTTTGGTTTCTCTCTGTTTACAGCGGTTCGATCTACGCGTGTATTGGTCGTTTGAAAAATGCTGAAAACTATTATCCAAATATAAATCTATACATTGGTCTGATTTTGTTTTGTCACTTAACAAATGTGCCTTAATCATTAATTAAATGTGACTTTAGATAGTTGTTTGAGTAGTGTTGAATCGTTCGTACTCGATAATAGACGAAACCGAGTGAGAAAGTGAAGTAAATGAACATCAAATAAAATTGTCTTCGTAGGTGTGAAAAGAACATAACAAAATTATCTAAAAACATGTTTTACTGACACAATTCATTATAAAATATAAATATTATTACCATGTTTCTGTATCTTAAGATGGGGCGGATCCGCAGTTGGGATGATACATTTATATTAGAAATAATTCATAACAGAAGTGGTCAGTCTTTCTCTTACAACCACACAAACTTAAGCAAACATAATTCATAGAAACAATATCCAATTATTAAATATATATCTTTAATTATCAAAACAAAGATTTTAAAACAGGGATATCTGCACAATCTAAATGCGAACATCATTTATTGATATGTGTTTCGTCCTTTGTGATATGTACTATAACCGATGAGACAACCACTAATTGTTTACCTTGTGCATTAAGTTTGGAGACCTAGGACAAAGGCCAAGTTTAGCCGTATGCAGCGGATATTATAATGGAACGAAATGAGCAAGGCAGGAAACGACTGGGCCTTTATCCTAAGACCTTGCTGTGCTTCCCAGACACTGAAAACTTTCCTGTTTTGTCACTAAAAAACTGATATCTTCTCCTCTTGGATCAAGGAAAGGAATGAAACGCTGTGTAAGTTAAAGCTTTGATCTCGGTATCTTATCCACACAAAAAAAGAAAAAAAAAGTATTTGTTTTATCTAAAACGTCTCTTCTGATCACAACTAATTGTACTCACAAGTTTGGTGGATATGGCAATAACTCAGCATTATAAAAGTTATGTAGTAAACAGGCTAATCCCGAAGGCAAACATCCCTACTTCTTACCCATTCTTGGGTCATGTTTTATCCGTTTAATAAAGCACAAACTTTATTCAAAAACAACAATTTGACTTACACTTTTGACTTTAAAACTGGAATAACTCTTCATATGACCAACCAGCAGTACAGATAATCTTTTAAGAAACGACAATAATAATTTGATGTTTTACAATCTATAAGGCCAACTGAAGGTTATCAGCTCTGTGATAAGTTGAGTTATCACGTTTGGTCAGTTGATAATTGTAATTAACCATTAATATTTAATTGAGTCAATTGTGCAATTAAGAAATTATTGAAATGTTTCCCGTAACTAATCATAGCGTCTGTCAAGTGTTAGACAGTAACCTTCTAAATATTGAAAGAATAGGTATTCTGATTAAATGGGTATTACAAGTTGTAGATACCATCAGTATGTTCTTGAAACAATTAGTGTATTCAACCGATTCATAAAAATCATGAAGGATTTTTGAATTTGTTTTCAAATAACATGGATATCTCATCGAGTGACGTAGAAATTTATATTTTCACGAGTTCCGCAGCCACGAGTGTTAATATATAATTTTCTACTTCACGGGATGAGATATCCATGGTATTCGATGAGTATCAAATGTTCCATCTATTATGTTTCCCAAATGACGTAAATGACCTTAACTTTTAAAATTGAGTTGCAAGATCTATCGCGGCCAACTCATTACATCATTCTATTGTGTCTTGACATCAAAGCTGACGTCATATGCTTGTAATGTTATTTCACTGGGTATAATTTTTTTAGTTCAAATATTATTTTTTAAAGAATAACAGGTAACATGTCAGTAAAGGATATAAGCAGTAGAACCAATAGTACTTGTTCTAAATCGCAAAAACATAACTGAAGAATGGGAAATGGCTCCTAATATCGCACAAGATATGTTCCTTTATTCAAGAACGCGGCTCAAAACAGTTTGTAATTTGAGTCAAAACTTAGGCAAGTTGCCAGATGCCCGACGTGTGCTCCACATGCTCGATCGGGTAGATATCAAATCCTCAACAAATACAATGTATGACAAAAAGTTTAAGATTTGGAAATTCCTGATTGCAGATGTTCTTTGTTTGCAATGTGAAATCCACATGTATCGATTTCTCCATGAGATGTATGATTTGTTTAAAGCCGCAAATTGCAATGGTGTACATTTGCGTTGTTTTTTTTATATGAACTATTATAACTGACATTGATATCTTCATGTTAGGAAATGTCTTTACAACTTCTTTAAAAAAGTACATGGATGTGTGTCTTTTCGTGCATGTTTAATTTATATTATTAGAAATAAAGTGGCGTAGGATCAACATAACAAATGCAAATCAACTATACCAATGTTGTCTGTCTCTGAAACCTCTAGTCCACAAAGTACGTAATATGAGGAAGATCTTTGGTAATCTTTACCGTGAGATAAATTTCCGCTCATAATGCTTGTTTTCATGTTTGTAATTGTCTATTTTCATACAAATCTTAAGTATAATGTATCCTAAGCGTTACAGAAACAATGCACCACCGTTTTAATTGAGCCATTACGTGTTCGTATAGTTCCGGTAAGCTAGGGAAACTGCCAACAATAGTGTGACCATTACTGCTGCATTATGATATTAAATAAGTCGTTTGTATTTTTAGGATTGTAATAATTCCAATGGTTGTAGACACCTTTGGTCAAACCTCAATGAAGAAGGCAGCAAGTCGTGTAAATTAATTACTAAAACTCTGTGTACCACTGCTTGTAATTAGAACCAGATCTATGACAGTCTGGTGTATACATGAATGAGGACCTGTCACGGTTCAGCACCCTCTGAAGATGTCTTTCTGTGAGGTCTGTTTCTACCCTTGCATCGACAAATCGTAAAACGTTCATCTCCAGTTACCATTCATTGCCTAAATAATATTGATAAATCTTGCTATAAAGCTTGCTTCTATTCTTTGCAAATATAAATGTCGTTGTCAAGCTTGTTCACGAAAACGCCCCCCTCTACTGCCTGGGAGTTCGTTACTTGATAATAATCATTTATACACGCATAACTGATTCTTGTAATATTGATAAATACAATCAACGGTCTACAGGTTGTTGACTTTATATAAAGACATTTTTGTAACTTAATTCAACTGCATAGACTATATTAGTTTCATACAAGAAACTAAATCATTTACATAACTTGAATCTAATAAATACCTGAACATTGTGTTACATTAATTAAGTACGTAGAAATCAAGTACAAAGAAGAAACGTTTTTGTTATTATTTTGTCAACTATTACGCCTTTTAGAACAAGAGATGCAGAGATGATCTCATACCATTGTGAAACTTAAGGACAGCTTGACAGTCTTCAATGTCTACTTAATAGTAACTCTGCATACTTTTAAATTCTGTAGTGCATGCATATTGTATTACTTTTCTACGAACATATCGTAAAACGTTATAAAAAATCAAATATGAATTGAAGTTCTCTGTGAGAACGTTGATCTTAAGTTACAATCTCATGTATAGCAAGAGGGTGGATATCGCAGTGCATAGTTCGATAGGCTTCGGATCAAGAGGTCCGGGACTCGATTCCCTCAAGGGGTTCGGCGACTTTGTATGCAGTCGAGAACTGTTCTTCATGCAGTAAGGATCGGGTGAAATGTTAAACTACATTTCAGCACTGTACAACCGATGGCTCGCTAGTTCCAGCGATCATGTGTTGCTGGTTTTCTCCCTGCAATGCTACTAGCAGCCGTAATATAAGTAAAATACTCTTGAAAACGGCGTTAAACCCAAAATCAACAACTTTCATCTCTTTATAGACACATAACATCAAATCAGAGATTTTGTCCAAAAGCAGTAAAGTAGATTCTTAGATATACCGTTTGACGGAAGATGTAGATTTCTAAAACGTCCAAATATTTGGTTGTGTACAGAAAAGGTGATAGAAGAAAAAGAAGGTCACCTGTCTCATGATTCTTCGGTTAAACGAATTAATTGGAAATGTCAATCATATCCACTTGTAACCTTTCTTAATGAAACCTATTCCAAGGGGCTGTTGGGAATGGTAGTTAAAATATTTGCCTAAAAGGTGATAATTTACAGTGATAACATTTTAATTATGAGCGACAATTATATATATATTTATAACATTATTTTATCTATATATATATGTATCATCCCAACTGCGGATCCGCCCCATCTTAAGATGGGACGCGTCCCAACTTGGGATTCCAAGTTGGGACGTCCCATCTTGAGATGGGACGGGGGATACTAAAACATGTTAATAATATTCATATTTTGTAATGATTTGTGTCAGTGAAACATGTTTTTAAATAGTTTTGTTATATTCTTTTCACACCTACGAAGAAAATTTGATTTGATGTTCATTTTCTTCTCTTTTTCACTCGGTTTCATACATGTATGTTATCGAGTACGTACGATTCAACACTACTCAAACATTTATTGAAGTCACATTTGATTACTGATTGAATCACATTTTTAAGCGACATAACAAAATCAGATCAATGTATAGATTTATATTTAGATAATAGTTTTCAGCATTTTTCAAACGACCAATACATGCGTAGATCGAACAGCTGACATCACAGAGACACCTTTGTATATAAGTTTCTTTACAAAAAGGTGGTATAAACTATTAACAATCAAAGTTATTCTAATACAGATCCAAGTTTTACAATACTAGCGATAAATTATTTTTCAAAAATATATATTTAAAAAACGTACCTGATACAGAGAAATGAATAATCCATGCAAAAACCTCCTATAAACAGAAATTGAGGTACTCTCCATCGTTACAATGCAGCTCTGAATAGACTGAATATGTTAATGTGTCAGCTTGGCGTGACAGAGAACGGATGTTTGGACACCAATTTGCCCACCGTAGGAACTGTTAGGCTAAAACAACATATGGAGACACCAAAACCCCATGTTGTTTTAACAAAGTATTATCTTGTTTATCTACTTGGCGACTTGGTTGATTTTATCAAATGTAAACGAAATTAAAAGTTCCTATTAGAGTTTAGATATTTTCAAATAGTGCCAACCTTAGGGTTTGAATATTCCCTCGTAACTCATATCAATATACTAAAATCTATCTTAACGGCGACAAATCTTTGTCACAGAGTGTTGACGAATTCCTTATAATATATATTTATCATTTCATAAACTATACCAATCGATTTTTACAGATCTTTCCTAAAATTTGTACAAAAAATGTAAGGTAAGGTCTAAATCGTTTTATGTTTGTTTCAGGAAAAGAATCTATAAAAGCATTTGCTGCCTGTTTGCTAATCCTTTTTTCTTTTTGTTTATATATTCTGAATTTTGTGTAACACATGCACATGTTTTATTGAAATAAAATACCGTTTAAATCATAGAAATATAGTTACTAACCATTATATGATTACACATATTGCATATTTTCATACAATGAAATATCGAATATTTTACAATAAGAAATGACAGTTTCTATATCAAATTTGTATAAGCAATAACAATATGAATCATTTAGTCCCCTGAGGATATTACATTAGTACATGTATGTCAACACAAAATAACTCGATAAGTCTTAGTATATCAATAAAAGTTCATTGATGTGTATTTACAAACCTAATGCCTTTTCTCGGGGGGACATGTTAAGTAGCATATTTAAAGATAACAAAACAATTAGTTAAGTAAACTTTCAGCTGTAAAATAACAATATTACACTGAAATGTAATTCTTCCCTCTCACCTACTCATCTTATTTGACTTAGGTATGGATCAGTTGATTAACGTATGAGAAAGTAAGAACACACACCAATTCTCTCAATTCAACGCTTCTAACAAGCCAAGATAGACGCTTGTACATATCAAAAAACAACCGTTTAATACTGATCAAAATCATATGTTACCTCGGGCTATGTAAAAAAAAAAATTTCTCAACTGTGTACCCTGGTTTGTGTCCAAAAAACTAGTGAAGGTAAACAAAGTTTTTTTTAGTGAACTCAAAGTCATCAAACTCCTTTATTAATCTTCTTGTAGTATTGATAAGAAATGAGTTGAAATATTGGCTTTGCAATATTGAATATCTTAACGTATTGTGCTGCAACTGTACATCGTATTTGTTTGACTTTGTGTTGTATGTTTGATGGTTTCAAAATATAATTCTTATTGGAGCGGCATTAATATAAGCTTACCTCCCAATCTAATTTCTTTTTATAAAAATGAAAAAATTATGTTTAAACCATAATCTTCTTCTGCAAATCTTTGAAACTAAATTCTCAATTTTTTAAAATCTATTGAAAAGCCTGCTATTTACCCATAATTAATCAATGGATTATGTTAGATTTCATTTTGGTTACTTGACACGATAATCGTTCTGTTAATGAAAAACATATTTTGAATATATTTAGTGTGGCAAAACAACTTTCATCGAATAATAATACAATAACAATAAACATAAACATAAACATAAACATTTGTTATTTTTTTGGTTAGGGTTTGATCACGTCTGCTTCCACCTATCAGAGATATTACCGATAGGGGCAAATGCCTTGATAAATATGAATGATGACCATTGACTAAAACAACAAACGCTCGGCGTGTACCTTTGTAGTGTTACAATCATGCTCATATACAATTGGTACCCATTCTTGTCACTAATTGGAGAGTAACACACAGGTATTAGTGTCATAACCGAACCGGATGTTTACCAAAACCCTTCTTTCGGACACCCCCCCCCCCCCTCCACCCACCCGACACCCATCTCTGAACCACCAAGCAGGTATGTTTGCCATTTGCATCACGACACTGATCAGATCAGGTTTGATCGGAAATATGAGGAGGCATTTATTTACTGGACGTCTTATAATCATTGACGGAACGCCCCTTATAGGTTAGTGTTTGTGAATTATGTTTAAGAAACACTTTTAGATTCGACTCTCAAACACAATAAGTACATTGGAATCTTGCTTAACGGAACGGTTTCTGTGTAAGAAATTGAACTGATTACAAGGCATTCTTGGTATTCACTAAGAGTAGGTTTTGAGTGTATAATTGAATATAATTTATTATTTATTTGCTTAACATGCGGTCATAATTAAAAATATTTAAGAATATAATGAAATAATGTATAAGATTTTGTATAAGAATTACTTTTGAAATCGTATTGGGCTATGATGAAAGACTCGTATGCGATGAAAGATATATATAGCCAATAAGTCATGAAAATCAACATAAAATCCAAACATCTTTCGCTGTCCTTAAAGCGCGTATCTAAATGATACATGTTATCATGTTATAACTAAATTCAACATTAGAATAAAGATATTATGAACATGTTAAAGTATCTGCCGTCCCATCTCAAGATAGGACGTCCCAACTTGGAATTCCAAGTTGGGACGCGTCCCATCTTAAGATGGGACGCGATCCCAAGTTGGGATGATACATATATATATAGCCGTCACCTCAAACTTTATGAAACAGTATTCAAATTCTAATAAGGAGGTTTCATAGATTCTTTCAAGGGTATTTCACTGATATCGCGGCTGCTAGTATTATTGCAGGGAGAAAGCCCGCAACATCATTGAGGTTATGCATTGCGGTGAAACCTGCGAGCATCGGCTGAAACTAGCGAACTATCGGTGGCACTGCACTGAAATTCCGTGTAGCATTGCACCCAAACCTGACTGCGTGTAGAGCAGTTCTCTACTGTAAACAAGATTGCCGAGCCTGGCGGGATTCGAACCACGGACCTCTTGATCTGAAGGCGAACGCGCTGACCACTGCGCTATCCCGCCCCTCTTCTAGCTAGAGATCCTGTTTATGATTATATAATATCTGATTGTACCAATCACAGCAGAAATGGTAATTTAATGATGATTTTATTCTGATATGTCAGGCAGTGTCTCGTTAAACCATGAGAATTTCTTTAATCAAATAATTGTCAACTTAATGTAGACACGTTTCAATCTCTAAATTACTTGTTTTCAGTTAAGCCAATACCTTTATGAATATTATTTGAGTTAAATTAACAAGAGTATAGAAGCCATATCATTCAAGACTGTTTGCTTTCAACCAACAATTGTGGTTGATATTGGTATAAATGTAAGAACAATGCATATGTAGGTACCAGGTTGTTAGTTTAATATGAATGTAAATAGCGTTTAAGAAAAAACAATAAAAAATCTTTCGATAAAAAATCGTTTATTCTCTGTGATTAGTTGCACGGCAAAGTTGTGCAGGTCTAGTGAAGGGAATTCTGTTGGTGGTGTTTTCCTGTGCTATCTTTAGCGCAGCGTCACAGCACGTGCGTTTCATGCGCCCGTGTAGGGTTGGCTCGTGGTCTGCTCTCATTGCTTCGAGTGCCCTTGCAGTGAAAGGTTGTTTTAATTATTTTGAGGTATTCCCATGAAGACAGTGTGGTGTTGTACACAATAAACTTGGTCGTACTGACGGGAAAGACAATGCGCAATCGTGCATGAACATGTCATTGTTTTGTGATATATTTATATAATTTCGCACTTTGATGTTCACACATAATCCTGAACGCTGATTGGTTAAGAGCACGGTCATGTGATCAAAATTCCAGAGGTTCATTTCCCATGAAGTCTCCGATAAAACGTTCATACTTGTGTGAACAGTTTCTAGCCGATCTAGGTCATGTGAACATTCACCGGAACTACTTTAGCCTACTTGCTGGGTTTCCACTTCGAATTTAAAATCTTACTTACCATATTCGTTTTTCTTTATTCAAAAAATTGAATATATAATAATTTGTTAGATTTAATATTTTATATGATTCTTGACTTAGCATTGCTAGATCTACAGGTGTTTCTGCCTTTTAAACTGAAGCGAACAAAACGAGATGCCTTTAGACGATCGCAAGACAAATATCTCACATTACGATCATTTTAGTGAACCATGACGTATAAACCTACTTGATAAGTGGCGAACGCACTGTCATTGTAATCACAACCTTGTTTAAATAACTGTCGTTTACATATTTTGGTGAAGAGACGCTAACAAAATTAATGTCGCCTCGTAGCGGGCGCCATGACATGGTAATTATTCACAAGGCAGATAACTCTGATCTTGTGTCCTTGCGTGGATTTTATTTTTGTGTACGCTTCATTCATTTTGTTTTAGCGCCGCAATTCCTCAATATAAAAACATGCGGTAAAATTTTGAATTGGAATATTTCTCGTTGCACAATGTTACTCGTTCAAAGGCTAAGACAAAATTTTTATTACTCCGCTTGACAAATATGTCCTCATATGGTGCGAAATTATAAGAATTAAATATCAGTTTGTGTGTTTGCAATGGAAAATGAACGATGTCAAACCTCGCTTGGTTCACACGAGTTTGAATGAAGGTTTGACATCGTTCATTTTCCATTGCAAACACACAAACTGATATTCAATTCTTAAATATATTTGTATAATGTGTTAAAATGTAAAGCATAAATAGCTTTCTTTACTATTGTTGGTTGTTTTATGTTTCTAGGTCTTCATGCAGTGAATATATAGATTGTTTGATTGAATACCTTTTTCTAATTTATGTATATTGTAATTGTTCATGCTAATTGTGTGATGTTATGACAAAAATGTATATAATGTGATATAAGATATTTATAATGTATAATGTGTGTTTTGAGTGATTGGATCGCTTGCACTTGCGCACGTGCAACCCACGTAACTGAATAAAACCGAACCACCCCCACAGCGAGTCATATTATACTTGGCGAGGAGTTGTTATGTACATGCACCACTACATTTTTATTTAGCTCATATTCTATTCACGAGAAGATAAGAAATTTGAGGAGGGCTTGCAGTGCCTCATTTACCGCGCCTAACTCATAATTCCTTGTGTGTACACTCATAGTTGACTATATTAGCCCCTATCCACAATGTACACACATAATTATATAGGCGATATAAAATTTAAACTCGACATGCATGCACAGTGTTTGATATACCCCGATAAAATTGTAATGCATAGTGTTAAATTGCATGTCATTAGACCCTAGCCACCTATACGTATCAATTCATAGTTCATATTCAATATTTAGAAGGTAGTAAGCGAGGCAGGAAACAACTTTCTTTCGACTCGAATGAAAATAAATGATATAATTATCATATCTTTCAATTACTAACCTGCACCCATTTCTATTTCAAAATGCTTATCTAAATTAGTTCAAATAAAAGAATAAATAATTGAAGAATAAAAGGTACCATGTCATAAATGAGATAAGCAGTTATACCAAGCTCAAGAGTATTTGTTTTGAATTACATTGAAAAAGTGTATGCTACTCCTTATATTGCACAGAATATGTTCTGTCTTTAAAACCGTTGCTCAAAACAGTAAGTAAATTGAGTTAAACAGACGGTCCTCGCTTTGCTTGACTAATCTTTAGCGAAGACAACGAATGTATTTGAGATAAGTTTTAGATTACGAAACTCCTTATGTTCAAAATGTTCTTTATGTGCAATGTGAAACCTATGTTAACTGTACCGAGTTCTCCATGACATGTATAATTTGTTAAAAGCCGAAATTGCAATGGTGTACATAGGAGTTTGGTATGAAATATAATATTTACCATTGATATTTTGTGTGAACGAAAATTTCTTCTACAACGTGTTTTAAAAACAGAGAGGATTTGAATAAACGCATGTGCGTATTTTCGTCCACATTGAATGTATACTATTAAGGATCTAGTGGCGTAGGATCAACAAACCAAATTCAAATCAACTGACACCTCTATTCAACAGTCTGTAATATGAGGAAGATCTTTGGTAATCATATCGTGTCGTGAGATAAATTTCCGCTCATCATGCTTCACTGAATATTTTCGAGGCCAATCCAGGGGCAATTGCTGTGGGACAAAGATTGAATGTAGAGTGATTTTTCATATTTCATGTTTTAATTGAGGAAAAGCTATACTTTTTTTTAAAGATACAGAATATTTGTATGATGTCAAGAAATGTTTTAAAAGATGCATTCATGTTTGTAATTTTTATGAGACCTTTGTTATACAGCTGCATATCAAAAGTTTGTTCACATACCACTGTATCGTAGTGCAAATATCATGTGATTTTGGTTTTGTTTGGACGTCAATAAAAATACTTCAGCAAAACTGACAATGAATCATTTATAGTCCATGTGTAAAATAGCCTTGAACTTATTTTGCAGTCGTCTTCTCTCACATGCAATAATTCGAATTTTGGCATGATGAAATATACAGAAGGGGTCATATTTTCGAAATTCTGATTTCCTGAAATATCGATTTAAATATTCTAGTTCCAATTTCTCAGAAAAAAAATCAGCATTGTCAGATTGACTTAGTGCATTGGAACAAACATAGCTCGTGTTTAAAGCTCTTGATCAATTCAAATGGATTTTGTAGTGAAAAATGAAAATGAGTGTTCTCCGAAATTTGACCCATGGTCACTTTGATTACCTGCCAAAACTGCTATGGTTAACTGTTGGGTAAGACATCAAGTTTACGTTAAAGCACACTGGATCTTCACTTCTGTATTGGAAATAAAACATTATCCGTATCGTTTTGGTAATGCTATGATGCCTCAAAGGCATCTCAAATTACATGATATTACTCTAGGATACGCAGCCATGTGAACAAACTTTGGGTATGCAGCTGTACAGACATTTGACGTCTCTACATGCTTGATTTAATACATGAGGGTTACATGCAATGCTATCGTTCTTTGTTAAGGTAACTGCTGTCACGAAAGACATTGTGATTTATTTTTTCAAAGGTGACTTTGAAATTAGAATATTTTCGGAAACTGATTGAAGTAACTTAACAATATCATTATGAGCGACAATTACAGGTGCTATATATGTTGAGGGGTCACCTTAAATCTATCTTTTATTTAAACTTTATTAAACGGTATTCAAATTCTTATAAAGAGGTTTAATAGATTCAGTTCAGGATTAAAACTGTAGCTAGATATCCTGCCGCTACTGTTATAAATCCGAATATACCTATTTTCAAATCGCAGCAGAAATGGTTAGGTAATTAAATGATGATTTTATTCTCTTTATGTCTTACAGCACTTGTATTATTATATCAAATGATAAGGTTTCTATACCGGGAGAATATCCTTTATCAAATAATTGTAATATTAATATAAACTAGTTTTCATCCATAAATTATTTGTCTTGACTTAAGACTTATATCTTTATGAAATGTCATTGAGTTACATTAGCAAGTGAATAGAAGACATATCATTCTTGACTACTAAGTATTTTCCAACATTTCTTGCTGATATTCGTCTTAATCTTGGAATAATTCACAGGACCACGCAACCCTTTATTTTTATCCAAATCCTTTTTTGTGAACGAAATATTTGCCACTGAAAAATTTGAGGAGGCCTGTCGGTGCCTCATTAACCTCGCCTAACAAATACTTCATTGTGTGCACACTCGTAGTTGACTACATAAATCACTACCACAATGTACACATACGTAGGTAATATAAACATTGAACTGTAATTTGCATGCATATTGATATTTGATACATACATTGTTTGGTAACAACCAGGTAAACTTCACATCATTATGTATACAACTTTCCTAAACCTATGATATGAGACCACAGGCCTAGCCCTCGGATCATTAAAAAAACAATTTTGATTTATTTTAGAACACCCCCTGAATAGAATTGTACCTCTGTTAATAGTATATGGAAAGTTCAGACACTCCATTCGCCCCCACCCGCTTTCTTGACCGAATGCTACCATAAATACGCACGCAATCAATATAAAATTTATGCAGACATGTTCTCAAATGAATAGCCTTTCTACTCCAACTCACTTAAAAAATAAATCTTTTTATGAGATGGGACAAATGGCCGCCCGTCACCTTAACCCTACGGGGGTGTGGCCCCAACGAGAGATCTCATTGGTTGCAAGACGGAGAATTAGAGTAATCTGTTCCTAACTTTGCGTCAAACCATTGAGATCTCTCGCTGATTTTCACGATCCAACTAAAATGTAAAATAAGTGGATAAGAAGTAAGTTATAGTGAAAGACTGTGACTGAGGAGTTCAAATTAGATGTATGTGAATGAATAACCCTAATACCGTTAGGCTGATGGTTAATGTTTATACCTGGTTAAGTAGAAATATAGATTAATACCGACTGTGAATGAGGAGTTCGAATTACATATGACAATGGCAATGACTGCAAGGGTTCAAATGTTAAGGTTTCTAGATCAAGCTAAAATGTCAAATAAATGCATACTTTTTAAGTAGTACATACCGACTGTGATCGAGGAGTTCAAATTAAAAATAAAGATGAAACCTTTACCTTTTGCCATGAAATACATGTTTACAACTGAGACAATCACTCATAATTTGATTTTATTTGTTCATTTATCAGACATGAAACTCGCATACATTTTCGATATTTTACGAGCGCTTCATCAATGATGCATACGAAGTATTTCATGTGGATTCCAAATGTGACGAAAACAACAATATTGATTATATTCATTTTGAAACAATCCTAGTAATTTCCATTGTCATTCTCAATGATAAACAGACTCATGTGAGTGCTGAAAAGGAAAGCAAATTAACATTTATAATACTAGTAATATCATCTGCAAACTAATTCAATTCAAAGTTCTCTTGCCCGCCTTGAATGCATTTCGAAAATTATGTTTGACTAATTGACGTGCACTATTGTCCAGTTTTCGATCAGAATCACAGCTTAATACCCTGATATTGTATTTCTGCTAAACAGATTAGTATTAAAGTAATACTTTGGTTAAGTTTTTCAATATGTGAATCCAACAACTCGGGTAGAGCCTCTTTAAAGTGCCAGCATGCAAATGTTATAGATATAAACATGTTGGTGCGTTTGTCACTAACAACAACAGAACAATGACTGACTGTACATAAGAATAAGTACATCTAAAACTGCTTGTTACAAATCTGTGCTGTGGTAGAACTTCCCTTCATTGCTTGTCGTCCTGTTAAAAAATGAGATTAAACTGGCATTAAGTAAATTTTTTTTAAATCAATACAGAATAAAAGATGTATAAGAGGCGTTTTTGCTTTCTTTCAATGAGTCGATACCATTTTGTGACTGGTCAACTTCTCTGTTACACCAAAGGTAATCTTAAGTTGAAAGTATGAAAGTGTTATTGAAATCTACATAGGTGATATGCCATTTGTGTTCAAATAATAGAATACATCATTATTGATGTTTTTCAATTTGCCCAACTTTTTGTATCCAGTATGTTCATTAATAATACAACTGTCCACATACCACTGTGGTTACTGTTGAGTTAAGTTTGACTTATGTTATAAAACTCTAAATCAAGTAACCGGTTTCTAGTACTTCTTGAAACCAACCCCCCAGAGTTGAAATTTCGAAAGTTTTGAAATCTTTCTTTTGAAATGTATCTGTTTAATCCTTTTATTAATCAAGATCAAGACTATGACCTACCGTCAGCTTATCATCATCTAATAAAAACTAATCAACAGTAACTCACCGTGTCCATCTGTCCAAGTGCTACGTTTTATAGAGGTTTATGCTTGTGGGTTACCTCCCTTTGATTATGTGTTCACAATGTACATTCTGCTAGGAAAAGATAGGTTGCTCATCTCTTATCGCCTAGCCTTCACCACAAGGTTAATTATTTCCTTAAATGATCTCTGATAATGAAACCCTTCAATGATAATAAATTATGAATTTTGATTAATTTTATTTTATGAAGAAGTTCATATATGTAGCACATGATACAGTTCAGATAAGGATTTTATTGGCGCTTCATGTGAAATGTGTAAAGAGGGCGAGAATGAATGACCTGTTATAGACTTCGTATGAGGTGTTAACCTACATGCTGTTACAGCGTCTCTTCAATGATTGAGGATATATCCCATTTGATAATTACTTTATACCTCTCTCGCTGATTTGACCTTTGAGTGACATCTGTGAAATAATATCGATATGCGCGAAAATTCAACCCCGCGAATCAGTCATATTTTATGTTTGCGCGAAAATAACACCCCTCGAAAATATATGATTTTACATTATATACTCTAGCAAAAATATATAAACACAAGACAGGACACCTCAGTCGCTAAAACGTGATCAAAAACTGAACATCCAAACTATCTTAACGTGTCGTTCAAACAAAACCAACTTTCCTCAGAAAAATCTTTATCTAATTCTTAATCATTCTAGCAACATGGTGAACCTCTTGCCCATCTCACATTTGACCACTGACCCTTGCATTAGGACCACCCCTCTTTAGACGGATCGTGTAACAGCTGCTTTTTGATTAGGTTAGATCAGAGATCCTGGTTCCTCTCTACTCTTTAGCTCACGTCTAAAACATAAGTAAATAGCTGTGTAACTGCTGTTCAACATGATTGATTTCTCATCATCGTTATATAAAGATTTTAATGTAAATCTGACATACATGTATCATATTAAAAGAGGTTACCTGACTTGTGCTTTAACAATCTTTTCTAGAATATCTCACCTACGGGTCAATTGACTATCATTTAGTATTTGAAATGAAATTTACACTTCAATAATGACCCTTTGAAATAGTGTTCTTTTCAAAGCCTTAAAGTTTTAAAGCCGCGTTTAGACTTTTATACTATATCGGGATGTAGGTGAAAGAATAACCGTTATAGCATTGCAGTCTGTACTATAGCGGGCAGAAACAAAACATTGTGGATATTTGCTTTGTAGTGGATCCGGCCAAAATCGTCGACTAGGTGTCAAGACTTGATGATACTTCACTTAACTTGAACTCAAAGATTTCTAACAATAAACAAATAACCAAGACCCCGTTGGGATTTGAATACAGCATTCATAAATAAGAATGTTAAAGTCCGAACTTCTAGTGGACGACTCTTTATCAATCCAACCTGCATTTTTAGGACGGAAAAAGAACAAATGTTAAAAAAAAACCAAAATGTTACAAACAAAAAGTTTATTGTCTTTGAAAACAAACGGTGAGAAAATAAACATGAACAATTTAAGATCATTTAATTTGAAACACATAAGTACATTTCCGATGATACTGAATATCTGTATATAGTGACAACAAAATATTAGTGTAGAGTATGTAGAGAAAACTAAATGTGACAATGAAATTAATGATTTTGATAACATTCATCACCGACAATTTTTTATTGCTTAATTAATGCTTACACTAACAAGGTTAACTGATTGTCGCAACTATTTACATTAGTAGTTTAAACCTCTTCAGATTAATGTAGACAGGAGGTGTTTTAGCTCTGGTGTAAGTGTCAGATCTCTACCAGATATCAACTCACTTGTCATCTCTGTGTTAGGTCGTACATCAACACACATCAATACCCAGAGAGGTGTGTCAAGTGACGCTCCAGTTGTTGTGACAACTTTGACATCAGTGACATCAACAAGGTGAATTTTGTTTGTGTCTCTATCAATCACTATACACAGGTTGATATCACATGACGCTCCGACCTGGTTTTTGGTGAGGGGGACGTCAGTGAGGAGCTTATTATCATACCTCACCTGGAGACACAGCTGCTGCTTGTGTGTGCGACATGATACTACTCGCACACTGAGTCCTGTAGCCTGAGTCCAGTTAGAATCTACAGGAACTCCTGACACTGCCGTCTCCATTATCATCATACCCTCCTCTCTCAGCTGCTTGACAGTGAACTCAAGTCTGGTCGAGAAGACAACAACCTGACCTCTCTTAAGGAGAAGGGGTCGCAGTGTCAGTGCTCTCCTCGGTGACTGGAGTCTGCATCCCGTGTCCTGAGGTGCAGGATGTGGTCTGATATTACTGACCACCCCTGAGGAGATCTGGATATCATCACTGGCCGTGTTGTGGTCAAACTCCAGATGTGGACCTGTTTGAAAGTAGTTCTTTCATTAGCATCAAAGAAAAAGATGAAGATATAAATGACATGTGATTATTTTGGTATAATCAAATCAAATTAAGATTCCCACATAATTATTTTTGTTTAACTCGTTCTCCCTTTAAGTACATTAAATAATGAACCTTCATATTGTGAAGAAAAAAAACCTTAAATAACATTACGATTACTGAAACAGAAAGTATCTTCATCACTAAGATTGAAATATGATACAATCAAATACATATAAATCAAACACTTTATTCGCTTTGAAGTATAAAAAAGAAAAAGAGAAAAAAAAACAAAACTTTCTCCTGTATTGATTGTCATATAAAATGGAATGTCTCATAAATGTATCATCTAACATATATCCATTATAAAAAATATGTTAATGTTTACATTATCTGCACGTGCAAGTCTTGTGCGCCGCGAAGTTTTGTTATTGTTTGAGATGTAGCAGTGGTACAGTTGTTTTGAAATTTGTCAGTTTGATTGACAGGGATGAAATCAAGACGTTCTGACAGCACGAGTATCACGTGTATTCTTGCCATCAAAAGCGCAATCTTCGGCTGTCAATTGTTTCCTAAGTTTCTTTATTTGAGTCGACCAAAAAATAGGTCACTCATTTCTTACAGTGACTTAAATTGTATATTTCATCTCCGTTGTACTAAATTTGCTAACGTTTTCTTCCGGGTAACAAAGAAGGGGTAGTTGAATATGACTTACTTTTTTCTATTGCCATAAGATCAATTGCTAGTCTGTGTACACATTTTTTATCAGATGAAATTTGAATAAAAATAAATAACATTTGAAAAAAACAGTGAAACTTGTATATATTTATTTCCAACTTACCTAGATGTCACTTAAGAAAGGCGATTTGAACTTAACTCAAGAGAAATGATATTTGGCTTCCTATGTAAGCAACATAAATGATTTACCCAATAAAAGTATAGAAACTTACCATTAGAGTGACACATGGTATAACACAAATAATCGTCAGTGTTAATTATCATATATTTTATTAATATGTACATAACAAAGACCATGTCTTTTTTTGATACTTACCAATGACATTTTTACCTCCTAGCGATAATATCACATCAGCTTGAGTAACTGTAACAAAATATTACCTCTTTAGACATTTCAGTATGAATAAACGATTGATCAATGTGCCGACATGATTGACAAATTGTATGAGTGTTAGCAAAACACAATAGTTATGAGGAAACAATCAGTATTTATGAATAACACTGAATATGACGTTGATTCATATACGAACACAAGATCGAAATTCATTATAAACTGCTTTTTAATTAATATGTACATGATTATTTCAAAAGCATAAAACCACTTCAACATAAACAGGTTCAAAGATTTAGAGCTTTTCTTAATGTATAGCACAATGTTCATAGAAGTGATTATTGATACACCCCTGAAGGCATCATCGTTGATGTCACTATCAAGATAGGCCATCTGACGACAGTTTACAGATATAAACAACCCTTCCCGATCATTTACTTGAGGTCTACAGGTTGAACACAGGTACCCTCGTTTAATCTGGGAAAGTTCTAAAACTGAATGGGGCCGAAATATACAAAAGGGAGACCAAAGAAGCCTCTCAATATTTTACTGTCGAAAGAACGTTAGCTGATTTTAAGCGAGGTAGCAGCTCCCTGGATGGTGACCCATGGTAAAGAAGGTATGTTGAAGTCATTACAGATTATATGGTTGAGCGGATTCAGGGCTGAATCATGTCCGATCGTAGAATAAAGGTGCACAAGATATCTTCAGAGTGTGGGATTTCTCATGGAAGTGTTTGCATCTGATTCATGAGTACCGGCACATGTCCAAAGTGTCTGCAAGATGGGTGCCACGAAACTGAAACTAAAGGTCGACACCAGCAGGTTGAATCCAGTTATGGTCTTGGACATCTGCAGTGCTGATCCCGATAAATTTCACGCCCGTCTGGTTACAGAGGATGAAAAATTATTCATCACTGGTATCCTGACACCGTGCAAGAATCCATGCAATGGAAGCATAAGCACTCTCCTGCACCAAACAACATCAAAACTTAGCCTTCTACTGGCACGTTCTTGGCATCCATTGACAGGGATTCTGGGGACGTGCTACTTATAGACTCTAAACCACCTAAAACCACAATAACAGGAGCCTGATATGCTGACTTGTTGAAACAAATGAGAGCGGCGATGAAGAAGAAGAGGCGTGGCATTTTGACGGCTGGAGTAGTGCTTATTTATGACAACGTTCCAGTGCACAAGAGTCGAATTGATCAGGCTGCACTTCAACAATGTGGGTTTGAACAACTTTACCATCCCCCCTACAGTCCAGATCCGGCCCCAAGAGAATACTATCTGTTTTGCAATTTCAAATCACACATGCACGTACAAGATTTTGCAATTATGATGAACTCGAGGCAGCTAATGAGGAGTGGCTGAGTCCAGTCAGAAGACTTCTACCGAAAGTGCATAATTATAATAATGTAGATATTTATAGGGCGTCTTTTCCACGTCCTAAGAAATGCTCAAAGCGCTACCTACATCATTACCCTGAGGGAAGTGTACTTTCAAAGCTGCTACGAAGCGCTAAGCGCGACCGTATAGGTCCGTACAACCCTATATTCAGGTACCCATTTTCAGAGCTGGGTGGACTGAGTGCAATGTGGATGAAGTGCCTTGCCCAAGGACACAACACAGTTTTGGACCCAGGTCACAAATTTTTGGTGTCTCTACCGGGATTCGAACCCGAGTCCCTTAAGCATGCTAACCACGCCAACCACTAGACCACTGTGCCCTATAGACAGTCTGAAAGTCACATGGGCAAAGTGCATCGAGGTCCAGGGAGATTTTATTGAAAAATATCAACTTTATGGACTTATCGACTTCCCCTTGTAGCTTCTCTATATGAGTTGTTTTAACCTAACAGTCTTTAGTTACTTAATTCAAACCACTTGGGTATACATTACAGGATGTGAGTGCAATGAATTCACTGACTGACTACCAAATCTCTGACGATATAACAGCCACGTGTGTTTGATAACTGCTATAGATAGACTTCAAAGGCTAATGAATAATTTCTCCTGAAGCATGACTTAACCGACTGCTTTGATTTCTTTGAGACTCTTTCTGCCAAATGTATTTTGCATGTTTATTATATGATAGCATTTAGAAACAAATGGACTATAGTTTTCCCACAAATTTAAATCGTGAGTGTGACATCAGTTAAAAACAAAATGTTTCCATAAAATATTCTCTTTTTCAATTTTATCCCCCAGAAAAACTTTGTTGAATTTCCTGTGTTAGAACGTTCAACATCTAATTTGTATGCCTTTAAATAATTAAACTGCAAACTCACATACTGAAATAAGATTTTGTAAATATCTTACGCCTTATGGGTGACATTTCACATTTAACTGTACACGAACCAAACAATTTTCCTACCTTCAGGAAAGTCATTAGGAACAAACTTGATAGGTCTGTAGACTTGATCTTCACGAACATAGCTTGGCCTTTGAGTCTGACTGAAGGTGACGAGTCTGACTTGTCCTGCAGATCTTATAGTGGAGAGAAGCTGCTCCATGTTGGCCTCTATGAAGGTGACGGCGATTCTTTCAGCCTCAACATCTTCAGGTGTTTCCTGAAGAAGGGAAGGTGTTGAATGTTCTCTTGTGGAGGCTGACCTAAGCTTGTCCTTCAAGGCCTTGTGCGACTCCATAGCTCTTCGTATTGGTTTCAGTTCTCTTTCCAACTTGACCTCCACCTGTGACAGCAAGATCCCTCTTCTGTGTTGAAGTGCCTCAATCATGTCATCGAAACTGTTATTGATCAGTTCGATGGCTTTTTTCTGAGACTTCTGGATGTTTTCTTTGATGTCAGAGAGACTCGTCATTCTCAGGGTCACCTTTTCAAGTTTCTTCTTCATTTGTGATGGGTCGCCCCCGCTGGTTCCTTCTCTGTTGACGCGTTGTAGTCTTGTGGATGCCCTGGTTGTAATATCCTCAAACGTTGAAGTTTCGTGAGTTCTGGTTGACCGGGTTCTGGCATGGGCATTGAAACATGTCTCACAAAGGTACCCACATTCGTCGCAAGTTGCCATTGCCTTGTTGTTGTCTGGACAGTCAGTGCAGCTGGGAAGTGCATCTCTTGTAGTCTTCATGACGTCCAGGAAACGTACAACAGTAAAGTCCTTTGGTAAAGACTCTGCTCCACGAGGAAGATTAACATCAACCCCACACAGAGGACAGGCGAAGTTAATTCTTCTTCGGATGTGCCTTGTCAAACAATTTTGACAAATTGGTTGACCACAGCAGGACATGCGGCGAGGTATATTTGAGGATTCGTCGAACTCGTCCATACAGATTGGACACACGGCCAGAGCTTCCGTCAGTTTTAATACCATTTCAGACATCTGGAATAGATGATAGATTTAAAACTAATTAGTACTTTAGAGACATTTCATGGGTGCAAATCCCCCCAAAAGTCAAGAATATCTGGAAACAAGTGTGCAACCACAATAACGATACAATAAGTTGGTTCAGTAGTTGGGCATCGCGTTCAAAATACAACATATGCATTTGAAATATATTGCTAAAGTATTTTCTATCACTTATCAAATGTTACAAAGTTGTGTAGTTTAAGAAAAAATATATATTATTACCAAAGTATAAGTAAGTTTAACTTTTTATATAACAAATTTATCTATCTAGCTTGGCATGAAATAGAATATAAAGAATTGAATTTTTGAAGTTTAAGACAAAACATAGAAGTAAGTTTATATCAAATATAATTATTCATGTATAATCTACCTTGAGAGTTTTCTGATGTACGTCTACAGGGATATTTCACACGTCCACACGGCACTCCGTAAGTCACAAGGGAGGTGTCCTGTTACATTTGACAGCAAACAGACAAATCAGTACTGAGTCACTTGTAGAAGAACATTCGAATATTGTAACAAATTACTAACTGATATTTAAGAGTTTGTAAAAGTTTATTCGAATTTATTTGAAGATATCAAAAATGTAAGTATTGACATCATGTTGTCGAATAAAAAATAACACCGTTAATTTCTTTCATATTATGTATAGCACATAAACTTTTAACCTACCTCGTAAGTTTCCTGAACTAAGTCTGCATGGTCTGCGACGAATTAGCGCTCAACCTTTTTATACCCTTTATCAGAACCCACCTGAAAGTTTGCCCTGTTACCAGTGACAAATGTCAAACAAACTTAGATTGAGTCACGAGTGCTTGTTTCGAATGACAATTAAATGTTTATTCAAATTATATAACAATACTCTAATAAGAATCACTGTGTCCCGAAACCCCGTTTAGAGACTTTGTCGTGGTTTGTGTATAAGGCATTTATATTATTACCTTTTTTTGAAGATGCGAACATTTGGCAAAGTCAAGTTTCAGATTTCTAGCATTGGCAGTAGTTAAAACAGCAGAACACATAGAGACCTCACTTATGCACTTTTCACACGAAAAACGATTCTGGGTGGGTCATCAACACCTAGCATGACGTGCATATATTATAAATAAGAAATATCATAAAAGCCAACAATCTTTACATAACAATCATAAACTTATATCTACACACTATTTGAGGAGTTTTTCACGATTTTATTTAGTCCAAAATCCTAATTAATATAACTATATGGGTTAATTAAAACCAAACAATTATAAGAGTTAGTGTTGTTTGGTAAGAGATGAAATAACATGTTCAATATTAAGTAGCCTGATTTGACTATACAATTTTGTTTTTAATTTTCACTTTTCAGATTTTCTCTTTCTTTTTTGTTTGGCTGTCAAGGAGTATATTTTGTTATTTTGTTTATGAACAGATGGATTCTTATCAAAGATTTCTAGCCACTACAAATGTTTATGAAGTACTTGTACGTATAGTTCCGGTACTGCTAACAATAGTGTGACCATTACTGCTGCATCATGATATTAAATAAGTCGTTTGCATTTTTAAGATTGGTATTACATTGCATGTAGACATCTTTGGTCAAGACTCAATGAAACAGACATCAAATCATGTAAATAACCTATTAAAACTCGCTGTCGCACTGCTTGTAATAGAACCAGATCTATGTCAATCTGGTATGTTCGCGAATGAGGACCTGTTACGCTTCACTACCCTTGTGATGTGGCTTTGTATAAGTTTATCTCCAGGTACTGTGCTTTATAAACATTAATCTTGACACGTATTCCTGTGAGGCCTGTTTCCACCCTCGCATGGACATATCATTGAATGTTCAACTCAAGTTACCATTTATTGTCTAAATAAAGCTTGCTATAACGCTTGCTTCTACCCTTTACAAATATAAATGTTGTTGTCTAGTTTTTTTCACGACGTTCTCCCTCTGGTGTTGGGAGTTCGTTACTTGATAATAATCAATTATACACGCATAACTGATTCTTGTGATATTGATAAATACAGGTTGTTAACTTTACATAATTAAATTTTTGTAACTAAAATTAATGAAATAATATGTTCAATATTAAGTAGCCAAATTTGATAACACAATTTTGGTTTTAATTTTCACTTTTCAGATTTCTCTTTCTTTCCTATTTGGCTGTCAAGGAGTATATTTTATCAAAGACTTCGTAATCAAATGGACATCATCTTACTAAGCTATCATAGTCAATTACCTCGACTATCTCTATGCCGGTGTTTGAATTTCAAAGAAAGGAAAATAGTTTGGAAAACGCAAACACCATGAAACCCGAAAATTCTTTCCACAAAGAAGTGATCAACTGTATTATCCCTACATAACCCATGTAAAAGTTGGAGCGGTTTTTGAGCCAGCAATGGTAAACTATAACCTCGTGCCATAGAGGATGGTTTGCAGTCAGCAAAGTCGTTTTAAACGGGTAATTCCAGACAAGCGTACGGCGCACATAATTTCTCATATCAGGTAATTGGATAAATAGTATCAATATCTTCTTTATAGAATTATGAGAGTGTATGTGTTGCATGTTTCACAGATAAAGCATTATTAAGGATTCAGCAATTTTGCTGAATCCTTATTGTTATTGGCGTGGTTTATTAAGGATTCAGCAATTTTGCTGAATCCTTATTGTTATTGGCGTGTTAAAAGTCAAAAAAAGTAATATGGCGACTTCGTAGCATGCATACTTACGCCGCCATATTACTTTTTTTGACTTTTTGACATTTCCGGACCCCACGCACCTTTGAGAATCTTCTCCTCTGAAGATACTTGCATCTCAGAGCTGAAAGTTACAAATGTTGTAGCTGAAGCATTGAGGAACAAAAGTTAATAAAATTTTTGCTGTAACTTTAATACTTTTTTGTCAGCAACCCTTCAAATTCGGGCAAAGTAGCTCGTGTAACCATGTTCAAGGGGCGGTAACTCAAAAAGTTAGACACATAGATACACCAATTTTTCAGGACTTTAAGACCACTTTCGACTGTTTACAAATCTATTAAAACATGAGTCACGAACAGTCACTTTCGTTCACAATAAACCATCAAAATCGGGAAAAATACCTTTTTCAAAATTAACATGGGCTAATTTTTCAAAATGTACTTAAAGACTTGCAACTTGTTTGGAAAGAAGCGTTATAACAATACAAACAAAAAAGTAAATCATGACGATTCCGTAAGTGTCATGGTTTTTTCGCACTATCAACTTCTTTGCAATAATCCCGGTTTGTGTAGGAGATTTGGTCACATAAAACATGCTGCTGTGGACTAATGCATGAGCCAATCTTCATGAAACTTTCAGGGTTGATTGCTTACATGACTATGTTTGTACTGAATGTGCTTTTATAGCGCTGAATCCTGTCGTCGTCGCTTGCGACTATATTTAAGGATTCAGCAATTTTGCTGAATCCTTATTGTTATTGGCGTGTTTTATTTTTTTTTTTTTTTTTTTTTTTTTTTTTTTTTTTTTTCCACCGATTTTGTGGACCCGATTTAGCCCAAACCGCTAAAGCTACAACAGCCAAACTTCGCAGTCTGGTAGAACTTCATGAGAAGGGGTTCTAATAAGCTTTTGGGCTTAATCGGATTAAGCGTTAAAGGCACAGTACCAATCAAATTTTCAAAAATTAACATGGGATTTTTTTTCAAAATGCACTTAGAGACCTAAAACTTTTTTTAAACGATAGGCAATTACATTTGGAGCAAAAAAGTAAATCATGGCGACTTCGTAGCATGCATACTTACGCCGCCATATTACTTTTTTTGACTTTTTGAAATTTTCGGACCCCACGCACCTTTGAGAATCTTCTCCTCCGAAGATACTAGCATCTCAGAGCTGAAAGTTACATATGTTGTAGCTGAAGTACTGAGGAGAAAAGGATACTCTAAATTGTACCTCAAACTTTAATACTTTTTACTCAGCAACCCTGCGAAGTCGGGCGACTTAGCACATGTGAGCATGTTCAAGGGGCGATAACTCAAAAAGTTAGACTCACAACTGCACTATTTTCTCAGGAATCTGAAACCACTATGAGAACTTTACAAATCAATAAAAACATTGGTCGCGAACAGTCATTTCCGTTCACAATAATCGATCAAAATCGGGAAAAATACCTTTTTCAAAATTAACATGGGCTAATTTTTCAAAATGCACTTAGAGACTTGAAACTTGTTTTGAAAGAAGCGTAATATCAATTCAAACAAAAAAGTCAATCATGACGATTTCCTAACTATTATAGTTTTTGCACATTATCAACTTATTTGTTCCAGAAATTGCTTGTCATGATTCGACGATTCTTGTGGACACGATTCAGCCCAAACCGCTAAAGCTATTACAGCCAAACTTGCCAGCCTGATAGAGCTTCATGTGACGATGCAACAATAAGCTTTTGGGCTTAATCGGCATAAGCGTTAAAGGCACAGTAGGATCGAAATTTTGAAAAATTAACATGGGAATTTTTTTCAAAATGCACTTAGAGACCTGAAACCTGTTTTAAACGATAGGCAATTACATCACGAGGAAAAAAGCAAATCACGGCGAATTCCTAATTAGCATACTTTTTCCACATTATCAACTTCTTTCCAATAATCGCAATTTTCAGATAAAACATGCCGCTGAAGCTTAATGCATGCACCAATCTTCATGAAATTTTCAGGGCAGGTAGCTAACATCACTATCTTTGTACTAAATGTGCTTTTTATGCGCTGAATCCTTTTGTCGTCGCTTGCGACTATATTTATTATTATTTTTTTTTTTTTTCCCACCGATTTTGTGTACCCGATTTAGCCCAAACCGCTAAAGCTACAACAGCCAAACTTCGCAGTCTGGTAGAACTTCATGAGAAGGGGTTCTAATAAGCTTTTGGGCTTAATCGGATTAAGCGTTAAAGGCACAGTACCACTCAAATTTTCAAAAATTAACCTGGGATTTTCAAAATGCACTTAGAGACCTGAAACTTTTTTTAAACGATAGGCAATTACATTTGGAGCAAAAAAGTAAATCATGGCGACTTCGTAGCATGCATACTTACGCCGCCATATTACTTTTTTTGACTTTTTTCCGGACCCCACGCACCTTTGAGAATCTTCTCCTCCGAAGATACTAGCATCTCAGAGCTGAAAGTTACATATGTTGTAGCTGAAGTACTGGGGAGAAAAAGTTAGTGAAATTTTTGCTCAAACTTTAAGACTTTTTACTCAGCAACCTTTCGAAGTCGGGCGACTTAGCACATGTGAGCATGTTCAAAGGGCGATAACTGAAAAAGTTAGACTCACAATTGCACCATTTTTTCAGGAATGTATGATGACTATGTGCACTTTACGAAACTGTTAAAACAGTGATCGCGAACAGTCATTTTCGTTCACAAAAATCGATCAAAAACAGCAAAAATATGTTTACAAAAAATTTCCTTGGGATAATTTTTCAAATTGCACTTAGAGACTTGCATTTTGATTTGAAAGAAGCGTAAGAACAATACAAACAAAAAAGTCAATCATTACGAATTCATAAGTATAATAGTTTTTTCGCTTTATCAACTTATTTGTTCCAGAAATCGCTTTCCATTATTCCACGATTCTTGTGTACACGATTTAGCCCAAACCGCTCAAGCTATTACAAGCAAACTCGCCAGTCTGAGAGAGCTTTAGGAGAAGAAGCTCTAGTAAGCTTTTGGGCTTAATCGGATTAAGCGTTAAAGGCACAGTACTATCCAAATTTCGAAAAATTAACATAGGATTTTTTTAAAAAATGCACTCAGAGACTTGCAACTTGTTTTAAAAGATAGGCAGTTACATTTGGGGCAAAAAAGTAAATCATGGCAAATTCGTAGCATGAATAGTTTCGCCGCCATATTGCTTTTAGTGACTTTTTGAAATGCATCTTTGAGAATCTTCTTCTCTGATGATACTTGCATCTAAGGGCTAAAATTCACATATATCATAGCTGAAGGAGTTGGGAGAAAAGCTATCTCGGAACATTTGCAATTTTGTTAATTTTTTTTTCTCACCACTTCTTTGCAAAAACCGCAATATGCTTATGAGATAAGGTCAGATGAAACTTGCTGCTGTAGCTTAATGCATGCTCTAATCTTCATGAAACTTTCAGGGAAGCTGACTAACATCACTATGTTTCTACTGAATGTGTTTTTTTTGCGCTGAATCCTTTCATCGTCGCTTGCGACTATATTTTTCCCCTTTTTTTGCCGAAACGTTGAAAGAAGCTTTTGATTTCTCTGGCATCAGATGTGTATAACTCTTGTAACCATCACTGACTAATCTACACCTTGCAGCTGAGTGCCAAACTCCACAGTTTGAAAGCTGCGCCCTCTTTGGCAATAATCTGCGATCTTTACTTGAACTTTTACTTGACTATCGAGGCACAGAGAAGTTTGGGACATGGGAATTTGTCGGGTAACGTGAAACTGCAACCAGTTGACATAAAAAATACCATTGAGTGCATAGACTTTTATATCAATAATCTTATGTACAATTTGTAAGATCACAGTTCCTTCTACGAGAATGTGCATCAAGTAAAGTTCATGTTTAAATTAAGTCAGAGATAAGTAATTTCTCATCAAATGTGTATGAATTACTTCTCTGTATAGTTCCAGGGACACTGTCGACCGAAATGAGACCATTCAACTGCATCAAGTCTGGCAAGTCCAGCAAGTCTGGTATATAACTTGCAAGAACTCTGTGTACCACTGCTTGTAAAAAGAACCATATCTATGACAGTCTGGTGTGTACATGATTGAGGACCTGTCACGCTTCGCTACCCTCTAAAGGTGTCCTTGTAGAAGTTTACCTCCAGTTACTGTGCTCTGTGTAACATTAATATTGGTATGTCTTCCCCGGTGGCTTGTTTCTGCCCCTTGTAGAAAAATTTCGTGAAACCCTCAACTCAATAAACCATATATTGTCTAAATAATATTGATAGATATTGCTATGAGGTATGCTTCTATTCTTTGCAAATATAAATGGCGTTGTCAAGCTTGTTCACGAAATGGTTCACCCTTTCCTGCTGGGAGCGGGTTACCTGATAATATTAATCAATTAAACACTCATAATTGATTCTTGTAATATTAATAAATGCAATCAACTGTCTGCAGGTTGTTAACTTAAAATGAACACATTGTTGTAATAATAATTCAACTGCATAGACATTATTGGTTTCAAACTAAACTTAATCATTCTAATTACCAATTGTACCTTAAATACCCGAGCATTGTTTTACATTAATCAACTACAAAGAAATCATATACATTAAAAAAGACACGTTTTTGTTTTTGTTTTTGTTTTTATTTTATCGTCATCACGACTTTTAGAATCTCCTGAACAAGATATGCAGAGATGATTACATACCAATGTGACACTTAAAGGCAGTCTTCACTGACTACTCCAGGTAACTCTGGATACTTGAATTCTGCTGTGTATGCATAAATTATTATTATTCGACAAACATATTGTAAAAAATATAAAACTTTAATATGAATAACCCTGAGCTTAAGTTGATCTAAAGTTATTTACAATCTCCACTAGCAAGAGGGTGGGAGATCGCTGTGCTTAGCTCGTTATGCTCCGGATCATGGGGCTCAAATCCTCCAAGGGGTTGTGGAAATTAGTCTGCAGTAGAGAACTCTTATTTATGCAGTAAGGAATTTCAGCGCTGTACAACCCACGGCTCACTATTTTAAGGTGCAGTTGGGAATAGTAGTAAACATATTTTCCTAAAAATTTGATCTATAACTAAAAATATAACTCATATATTTAGACTGTGATTAATTACCTGTAAAACCAACAGAAACCGTACTTGACTGGTAAAAATAATGTTATAAAAGGTAATAACTTACAATTATAACTTTGTCATTATAAGCGAGATTTGCACGTACTTTATATGTATAGGAGTCGACTCACCTCAAATCTATCATTACTAACTGTAAGCTTGTTTTTTGGTGATTTTGAGTTATGTATTCTTAACAAAGGTGACTTGAAAATATATATATGTACAATCACAGTGAACAGACTATCCTGAAATTGAAGCAAACGATATTAATAAAACAACGCTTATGTAAAAATAATTAGCAAACTTCTTTTTTTGTAAGCAAACATAATTCAAAGGAACAATATCGAATTACAAAGTATGTTTATCCTGTTGAATAATGTATGCTTAACACCATTATGCAAACATCATTATAGATAAGTGTTTCTTCCATATTACTATGTACTGTAACCGATGAGATGACTACTAACTGGTATTATATGCGAATGAAATGAGCAGGAAACGACTTTGCCTTGTCCGAGGACCCCGATGTGCTTCTGAGACACTGAATACGTTCCTCTCCTGTCATTAACAAAATAACTTCTTCTCTTTGTGGACTCGACAAAAACAGGAAGGAATTAAATCTTGTTTTATTTCAAGGTTGGATCTCAGTATTTCATTTTTAACGTCTCTTCTGTTCACAACTAATTGTACTCACAAGTTGTGTTGATATGGCGGTGACTCACAGTGAAAGTGGATATTTTCTACCATTTCAAAATTTATGTCTTAAACAGGCAATCCCGAAGGCAAAGATTACTAATGTCCGTTTATCATGTTTTATACATGTAATAAGCCGTTGCCGATTCTTAATTACAATTATTTGACTGCTACCGTAAAATATCCAACAATATCCCAGATCTTAGTTAAAATGGGCCTTCATTTGTTTCAGCTCAGCCGCTGTGGTCAATGCAATGTGAACGCCTTTGTCATAAAAAAACATTCAGAAAACACCATTTGACCTTATAACTGGAATAACTCTTCCTTTACCAAACGGCAATACAGATAAACTTTTAAACGACATTGTTAATTTGAATTTATACACTGTATTTGGCCTATTTGTCTAACTGAACCACAAATGTTTTGCCTCTCATAAGGGTGATGATAAAAGCAATGCAAGTGAAAAGTTGTATTATTACGTGAATTGATATTAACGATTCATTTATAATGAGTCAAATATGCAAATGATAAATTATCAAAATTTGTTTGTAATTTTAAAACAAACTTGGTGTTTGTCCAATATTGTAGAAAGAGGTATCCTGATTAAATGGATATCAAAAGTTATAGATGCCATTAACTAATTAAAAAAATAAAGAATTCTATCTCACAGTTATTTCAATTTCTATTTCAAAATGCTTATCCACAAGAGGTCACGTGTCAGTAAATGATATAAGCAATAGCTCCAAGCTTTATAGTTTTTGTTCTAAATTTCAATAAGATAACTGAAAGAGGTATGTCACTCCTAACATTACACAAATGGTCCTGTCTTTAAAAGACTCAGCTCAAAACAGTTTGTAATTTGAGTCAAAACTAAGATAAAATACCAAAGGATTGACCGGTGCTCGATATGCTTGACTTGGCACATCTGATCCTCAACCCTCAACGGATACAACGAATGTATCTGAATTAAGATTAATATTACGAAATTCCTTATTTTCTTCATGTGCAATTTGAAATCCATGTTAAATGTCTCGAATTCCCCATGGGACATATAACTTTTTAAAAGCTAAAAATTGCAATGAGGTTTTTTATATGAACTATAATATTTAACATTGATATGTTTATGTCAGGAAGTTTAAGGTGTACTCTTACGAATCAAGTGGCGTGGGATCAACTACAAATCAACGCTATAAACCTTGTCTGTCTATGCCACCTCTCTCCAACAAAGTTTGTTATATGAGGGAGGTATTTTGTAATCTTATTGTGAGATAATATCTTGTTTTCATGCTTGACTGAATATTTCCTAGGCTTTTCCAAAAGCAAATGCTGTTAGACAAGGATTCAATGTCGAGTGATTTTTAATTTTCATTTGTGTTAATGCACATGGCAGACGCATGTCTATTTCCATAAAAATCTTAAGTATATTTTCTTTAATCAAGTGTTACAAACACAATGCATCACCATTTTACCTGAGGCATTTGCAATTCCTGTATAGCGCGCTGTTAGTTTATTTTTCTGTGACAATGCACTGACAATCTTCACTGGCTTATAAATGCAGGCTCAATAAGCATACTTGATTGAAACTGGTGGTTAACGATACATTAAACCATTTAAATCGTACTTTTTATTGGTAAATGCTGTCCTTCCATAGATGAAAATATGTTCATTTTAGAATGTGATGTCTTATTGTGGTAATACATGTAAAACAAGAAGCATTACAGAAGCTATACTTTTCTGGAGATACAGATATTGAATTATATCAAAAATTGTTTCAAAGGATGTATTCAAATTTGTTATTTAAGTGAGACCTTTGTTCTACAGACATCTGACGTCGATAAATGCTTGACTTAATACATGAGGTTTATTTGCAACCCTATTTATCGTTCTTTGTTAAGCACTGGAGTAACGCGCGTTCATTCCATAACTTTCCAAATTTGGCAAGGCGGTCTTGCCAAAAACTGAAAGGCGTCCTTTCCACACTAAGGAAAGGTCGCCTTTCCGTTGCCTATCTTTCCAAATCGATTAAGTCAATGAAGCGCGCATAAAATCGCACTTTACGTTTTTCTCAATTCTAAGCAGTATGGTTGAAAAGGGTTTTTTTATTTCTTATTTGAAACATGAATTTGATTTCATGAAATTACGAGATCATGAAACTGTGTTAATCATAGACGTGGAACGATTATTTTAAAATTAATAACTAGGAGAAAAGTGAAATGAAAAACCGTTAAGAAGTCATTTTGAATTAAGTTAGTAGTTCAACATGTATTAAATCGAGTGGTTGAGTGGCATATATAAAGAAACAGTATCATATTTAATTGGATAACATAGTTCACATATCTATAAAGGTCATCAAAAAGATTTACTTTATAGTTATTTAACGTATAACGTGATTGTTATAATACTTTTATGGATAGTTGTATGGCACTTTTCCACGCACTGATACATGCTTAAAGTGCATTTCTCTGAAGGTAACGAATTTGCAAAGCGCTAAATTAAGTTAGGTAAAAATGAAAAGCTGCCTCATATACTTCTTTCTTAAATCAATAAAGCATGTGTTAGTTGATCAGTTAAACATGTGGAACGTACCTTTTCAGTGAATGTATCCACAAGAACATAAATATCCAAATCCTTTTTAGCTTAAGAACAGAACAAAAACCCATCACTGATCAGTGGCTAAACAGATAAACGACACAATCTCTACATCCAGCTATTACATTCAAACAATAATGGCGACCAGATGAGAAAAAGAGAGCCGATGCCAAATTAGTTTGATAATTTCTTATGTAACCTCTCAGATTTCATTGGATAACAGGATGCGTTAAAGCAGTGTATCCTGTTATTTCAAGACACGAGAGACACCGTCCTGACAGATCAGACTGATACATGGTCACTTGTCTACAAGCCACCTGCATGTGTTTGTACAGCACGGTTGACACCTGCTCAATACCTGAAGCTGACAACTGGTCATAGTCTGATAGGTTTTATTGGTCTGAGATGCTAAATGGTATTATCTGACGCTAACGAGGACTCATTGTTTTAGTAACATTTGTTAATTTTTCTTAAATCAGAACAACATAACAATAATAAAATCTAAATTTGCCCATGCGGATCTCAGAAAAATAAGTCACTCACTGTAAAAAATAATATTGAATGCTGGATGACATAGATGAAAGAGGATGACCACACAAAATCATTTTTCATAGAGGCACGAAAAAGGATGAACATACATCTTAATAAATAGATAATAATAACAAAAAGATCAGCACACACATCTCATATGATTTCCTCTGAAATTAAAATATTTAGTTATAGTCGGAATTTTACCATGAGTTTATAACAACATGCTGTTTTTTCTATATTTTGTTTGAGGTATCAAGTCAAAACATATTAATGAACATAGAAACCTATGTTTAAGGTAGAGGAATTTGGATGAGGTACCACTTTTCATAAAATAAACAATTTAACTTAGAATAAAGCCACTTTAAGTAAAAGGCATCAAGTTATTTTCATATATAAACAGTTGATATGATAAACTTTTGTCATATGCTCTATATAGCCATTAATATAAGAAATCAAGTTTGAAATTAAGAACCCTGCAGAAGAAGGGAGCTTGGATCTAGATGGATCTTGATGTTGTTTTAGATAGGATTATTGTTAACTAAATGCTTGTTAAGGACCCTTCTTTATTTAATGTAAAGTGGGTATGCAGTGTAATCTGTTATTTCTGTTATGATAATAAAGCTTTTAGAAGAATCCCGGAGTAGCAGTGAGCTTGGGTCTAGATAAATAAGTCAATCTTGATGTTGTTTTAAATAGGATTACTGTTAACTAAATGCTTGTGAACGACCCTTTGTCAATAATTTACAGAAGAACATTGCAGAAAAGAGTAGAGGATGTCTACATCAGTATTACACGATGTATTCTTAAATGGGGCGTGTACATTTTGACGCTCCAGAAGCAAGAGTGCAATGTGTTTATGAATTTGTTGGAAAGAAAGTTTGAAGGGAACTAACCCGAATGCGCCAGACCATCTTCATTCTGAGGTAAGTGATTGACATAAATAATGTCTAAATCAAGGTTATTTTGTTGTATAAAGTACATCTCTTGGTTAGATCAATGCCTACCAAATATAGATCACTGATATTCTAACGTAGATTATGAATAACGAGACATATATCTACGGCCACCTTGACTTGCAAATGAATCAGAATTTGTCAAATAATATATTGCTCTCTTCGACTTGAATGCAGCGACCTAAATGAATATAAAATGAACGTTTTATATATCCAACATCAGCCTGTTCTTGTGGCGTTAATTATGAAGCCTCTCTTCATTATTTCATATTATTTTGTGATTTTCGCCAAGACATGTTTTTCTATACTAAAGGATTTGATTTAAAGCAATATTATTGGTAATCAAATCTTGTCTTCAGTTGAAAAAAGTTAATTGCTAAATTCAGTCCACATGCTTTTAAATTTAACAGGCAGATATTTTTTTTCTAGTTGAATAAAGACATTCATTGAAATAACCAACCTGTTCAATATTCGAGAATAATTTTATGATTTCATATTTTTTAATTCTAAAAACAGTATATATATCATTATATTTTTATGAAACCATTGGCATACTTTATACTTTGGGGGAGGATATGCCCTATTAATTAATTAATTTCTTATTTTGATCTCGTTAATCTTTGTTGTCAAACAACGTCACTTCTTTTGCTGACTCTCTCCCTGCCCCTCACACACGCCCAACAAGTTTATTGTCATGTTAACGTCAGAGAGACATCCTTGATTGTCGGCTAGACTAGGTAACGAACGGTTAATTACCATGTCATAAAATTGTGCAAAATCCTCTCTCTGAGTTGACAGAGAGACCTGTGTAGTTACTTAGCAAGGTAAGCCGTATTATCAAATTGTATGAGATTGTTTAATAACCATATTTTTATTTCGTACAAAATTTGGACTGGCGAACAAGTCATTTGGCCTATTTCAACACCGTACCAATACAAAATTAAACAATAAAATGGATACAGAACATAACAACGAATTAGAGAAGTAAAAAAACGTGTGAGAACTTGTGCTATAAATAACAAAGCATAGCGAAAATTTTGAAGAAATCACGAAAATCGTTTACTTATGTGTATAAAACGTGTTGAATTAAGGATGGTTCTATTCGTTAAGTAGCTCAAAATGCCACTACCGCATAGAACTCATATCCATGAATATAGAAATATATTTGCTCTTAAAATCAACAAATTAAGAGAAAATGTAACATACTTTGCCAATTTCCGCAAAAACATCTGGACGTGTCCGATATTTGTCTATTAAATTTTTTGCATTCACTACAATCGAGCTTGAGGCGCACTTGATTATTTGACAAAATCAAGAGCTTGAATGTGAAATGTATGCGACATTATCACATGGTATGAAACCGTATGTTGAACGGCAAAGAGAACATTCACAAAAGACATATGAAGCAAGATCTGGAGCATGGAGAGTTAATAAAAGAAATGTAAGACATCTTATAACATGATATGAAACCCGTTGTTGAGTGTCTTAACCATCCATTTATTTCACTGTTAGCACACCATGGAAGCAAGTCCAAATTTTACTTATTAGACAGAGGTTAATACGCAAGGTGAAGTTTTTATTTACAATATTTACCACTTTTAATGGATATGTGCACATATTGTAGTATCAGTATATATAAGGTATCGTCAATTGATTATTAATATCCATTAATATGTTTTCATACATCCGCTTCTGTGTTCTTTTACAAAAATAGACTTGATATTATTGATAATTTTACTTTACACGGTGTTTCTAACCTTGACACAGAAATTTAAATTATTTCCTTATTTCCTTAAATTTCAAAAGAATTGATACAACATAGGAATTGTCAGAAAACAATCTTATACCGTTTCATGTATGAGCAAACCTATCAACAGAAATGAATTGTTCATAAAACTATATTTTAAGCTATGTATGAGCCGATTGAGCTTTCTATAAAATCTTTTGTGGACATTTGAAGTTTGGTTCAAGTATGTGGTTACTGGGTTTGATATATTAAAATGTGACCTCCGAAATAAGCCCTGATAATGTAATAATGAAAAGCCTAATATTTTCATCATAAATTGTAAACTCGATCATTGGCTAAATCTATATTTTAGATATGACATTCAAGTGAAACTCAATTCATAATCCGTTAGTCCAGGTCTCGGTAATGGCATAGCGGGAATACTATACCATAGACCGCCAAATAGCAATGAAAGCAGTCCTGTCAGACGCTCTTTCCAAGCGAGTGTCACTTCCAGACGCCCCACCCCTCACGCCCCCTCCCCCTTTCTGGTCCAGCCTCTACACTAAACGCATCCAGTTAATTACCACTATGAGATCAAAGAGGCAAACTTGATTGTCGGCTAGACAAATTAACAAGATGTATATTGTTTATAATGAGCGATTCTTCTCACAGAAAGCCTAAGGTGCATAATTTGAAATAGGGGATATGTAAGATGCAATAAAATATTTTTGTGGATCTGTTTTATAAGATTTTTCTGTTTTGCTTGTTATTATCAAACAATAGCATTAGATTGTATGTTTCTAAATTCTATTTCTAAAATGTTCTTTATTATGTTAAGCTCATGAACAATGAATTAATATTAGATCAACGCTTTGTTGTTGATATCATAAGTTTTACCATAATTATACATGACATTGTAAGTTGCAATTTACATACACATATCTAAATGTTTCCTTAATTTGGACAGCGAACGGATCGGCGAACTAGCTGTTGCCTTAGAATTTACTTTCCTGTAATGATAATTTATGAGGCATATATATCTTTTCGAAATACATATCGAACAATCATAAACATGCATGATTAATGTAGTCATACATTTAAGTAAAAATATTCGTTATATGATCCTGTATTTAGTTGTTGTATATAAAACTTAACGATTGACAAGGGATATTGTCATCTTCACACTGCTCTTATTACATCAACATTCTATATTCTTTTTAAAAACTCATTCATACATTCTTGTATGCATAATAGTTTTTACCTGATCCAATTAAATTTTGAATCTATGAAGCTTGGAATTTAAAAAAAAACAAACAAATAAAAACACTTTTTTAGTTTTGATATTTATTTATGAAACTGGTTTTGTCAATTATGTACTTCATGCTGAGTTTAGAATGTGGCGACGCAATTGCACATCACAAGACACTGCTCAGATTCAATGAATACTGTCCATAGCTGGGTCCTAATGTTGTCATAATTAACAGGTGCCTATTACGTAATCTATTTCCTGTCAAATTTCATTGTTAGATTATTTGTCTCAAATAGCAGGCCCACACCTGTGCTTTGGACCCTTTGGTAAATGGCGGCTTATGTCAACATCCGTTCATACTGACATAACTCTTGGCATTACACAGCTAATTAGTACATCTTAACAACGACAGACATTATAAACCAATGAACTTGTAGAATATACGTTCAACCAATGAGAAGAAAATCTTCTGCAATGCTATCGATGCTTACAGTCACTTGAAAAAAGTAGATCATTTGGAAAGGTACCCAAATTTAATAGGATTATTCAGGAAGTCGATGAAGTTGCAAACAATTCATGGATCACTTTTTCTGACGATTGAAACGGGTATGTACTTTGTCATTGATAATCTTTCAAACTTCACTTTCAAAAAGGTCACCATTTACCTTTGAAATCAAACAAATTATTGCGAACAAATGATAATCATCGCCAAAAATTGTTTATTAACATTTTCTATGATTAAATTCATACAATTTTCTAAATATCTTTTAATTTTAAATGATGCAATTTCCAAACTCTATATCTCTTATTCATTTCATGTGTTTAAGTCAATCCTTGAATAGTAAAATGATTTATTTAATTTCTGCAATAAAATAATATGCAGGATTTGATTCATCAATTTAAAAACAAAGCCTTCTTTTGTTAAAAAGTTGCGATGAAAAACGTTTTAATTTTTCAAAGGTAAATTAAATTTTATGTCTTTTAAGAATCAATCTTTCAAACAAAATAAAGATTTTCAAAATGTAAAAATAACTTTAGTTTAACTTAATCAAAAACTTCTAAAGGTATTAAATAACATGACGAATTTGACAAACAGAATAAAGGGACATAACTCTTGGTCAGACAGGTAAGGTGCTAATTAGTTTTAAAGGCTGTGGAAAGGTCACCTTGCCGTGCGTTCTTTCCAAAGAGGCTTTGGAAAGGGCGTTCTTTAAGCCTTTGGAAAGGTGTGGAAGGGTGCCTCTTTCCTTTATGGAAAGGTGTGGAAGGGTGCCTCTTTCCTCTTGGAAAGGACGCCTTTAAGCTTTTGGAATGAACGCTCGTTACTCCAGTGAAGGTAACTGCTATCATGAAAGAAATGGTGACTAACTGTAGGCTTGTTTTTGTGATTTAGAGTTATGTATTTATAACAAAGGTGACTTTGAAATTAGAATATTTTTGTAAATTTATTAAAGTAACTTAACATTATCACTATTAGCAACAATTACAGGTGCTATATATGGATAGGAGTCACCTGAAATCTATCTTTACCACAATCTTTATTAAACAGTATTCAAATATTTATAAAGAGGCTTAATAGATTTACTTCAGGATTGAAACTGTAGCTAGATATCCTGCCACTCATATTATCATACCAGGAGAATTTCCTTCATCAAATAATTGTAATCTTAACATAAACTAGTTTTCATTCATGAATTACTTGTTTTCATAAAAAGTCTATACTTTATGAATATCATTGAGTTACATTAACGAGTGTATAAAAGACAAATCTAACTGGACTATTTCCTTTAACCAACCATTGTTGCTGATCGTATGAATATCTAAACACTGCACAGGACCAAACAAACCTACATTTTTATTTTTCACTCCTATTTTTGAACGAAATATTTGTCAACCACTGACAAATATGAGGAGGGCTTGCCTTGCCTCATTAACGTCGCCTCACACATAATTCCTTGTGGGTACACTCATAGTTCACTACCCATAATCTACATGTATTTAGGCGTTGTACAACTTCAAACTCTATTATGAATGCATATTGTTAAATTCAGACTTTTTAGCGCTATGAGCATAAACTTGGTGTATGGAGTTGGCGCCATACAAATGGACTTATTATTATTATTATTATTATTATTATTATTATATTGTTTGATATACCCTGATCAAATGTGCATGTTTATAGGTAATGTTAAGATAAAACTCTAATTTACATACATATTTTATGATATACCCTGATCACGCGGTTATTGCATCCTAACTATACAATCAGTATCTAATCACCATACAAAAGTATATGCAAACATACTTCAAAGAAACACTATTTAATTACTTAATTTGTTAATCACACCAAAGATTTTTAACAGGAATATTTTGTTTTAATGATTTATAAGTTTATCTTAATTGCGAACATCATTTAGAGATTTGTGTTTATTCCTTTGTAATACGTAATGTAACTACTAACCAAGAGTGGTTTACCTTGTGCTTTAAGTTTGGAGACCAAGGACTAAACACTAAACACGTTCCTGTTCACGTAGAAAGTGATATCTTTTCTAGTCTCAAATACCTCTATATTTTTGTGCCACACTGCTACAACCAGATCAGTGACAGGCTGGAGCGTACATGTATTAGGTCTCTTTCACACTTCGCTTCCTTTTTGAGGTTCAACTGAAGTTGGTCTTCTTTAAAAAGAATATATCATAAAATTTAGTCTGGCTTCTAACCGTCATCCTATCAAGCTTGGGTGCCCCGAACTAGGAAAATGTAGGTTCTGGTGACTTTTGTTTTTACAAGCTAAAGTAACCATTAGGCTTCTTCACAAAAGCACCAGACTATAAATATATGTAAGTATTCACAACCAGCTACTTTACATTTAAACAGGTAGTTTAGAAACAGGACTGCAAGGGAGCAGGAAATGAAAATTGGGATCTGCCTTATGAAATATTCACTTTTAAGAATTTGAATAATTTAACTGATTAATAATTCGATTGCCTTTTCAACTTGGTGCCAATTGAACTAGGGTCATTGCAACTGATTTGTTACTAGATTTAACAATATGTTAAGTCCTCAAGGATCGACTAACAGACACTTTAATGTTTATCAATAGAGGAAAAAGAGCTTTCTTTTCCAACAATTCTTTTATTGTTCCTGTCTATAGGGAAGTTGACGGAGAAATAGAAATGATCACTGTTCATTCGTGCTTTTTTCCAGACCAGATATGGAAAACCTAAAGACGTAGATAGATTTAACTTGGTACCAGCATTTACTGATGTGCTTTTTGGGGTTTTCTACTTTTCTGATTTTTATAGTTGGCTGTTTCAATGGGAAAATATCTTCAGTTTTACTAATTTCTTTGGGGTTTTTTTTCCATTGAAATGCAACATGCACTTCTTTTTCACGAACAAATTTGAGTGCAATGAACTTAGGATGTTGTATAAGCATTCTGGGTAGAGGGAATTCATTACCAATTATGCTTTGAAAAGTCTATAAAATGTTTCCAAAAAATATCTTAAAAATCATTATTTAAAATATGTTTTTCTTAGTGTTCCAAATTTAAGACTCTGCTAGGTAAGCTTGGTACCCAATCCAACAAATGACTTAAATATTAGTGGCGCAAAACATTAACTAACTCACTGAACGGACATTACTTTAAATCTTTTTTTTTTGCCTTTCCATCGTGAAGAGACATTGCAGTTCCACTTAAAGCGTTGTTCACTTTATAGGATACTACATATATTGCTAAACATGAAGCAAGACAGCTACAATTGCTATCTGCTAACGTCTTTTACTTTGCTGCGACTGGGAATAATACGTCCGTCTTCCTGCTAACAAGCAGACACTTAGTTTCTACCCACTTAGCTACAAGCTTTAAGTTTGGTACATTAGGCATTTTTCTCAGTTTCTCGACTGAAATAAATTATATTTTTATTTGAATAATACAACATTTCTCTTGTTTGCAATTTAATGTGTGTATCAGTAAAATCTAGACATGATTATAAAGGCCCTAGGCTGTTTTACCGACTCATTTTCTACAGTCAATGCACAGGATCTTCAGTTCCTCACATGTTATTCATTATGATGGCAATTCGGTACAGTGTGTCACCTTGATATATGGTTAATAACGCCTCTGAACGGTAAGTGTCAAACGATTATAACTGGTTATTTTATCCTATTTCATTCACATGAATTCTGCATTACGATACAAAAGCCAATTGGACTTGTGTGAAGATGCACCATAGCAAAGTGGCGGTGTACGGACACTTGTGAACATTGGTCCCTTGGAATATTGAATGACACACTGACAAACAAGCAATTCTGAGTGGGGATTTTAGGTCCGTGACGTGGACATTTAAAGGCTTTAGAAGTGCTATTAAATCAATTATAAGATATGGATAGCTACGCAACATCAGCATTGAATTTCTTAGAGGTAAATCTTGAAGAGGTACTCTGAATGGTTGATACAAAGTACTTTTATGATCAGTAATTCAAGCAGAGCAGTACAAAGCACACTTTGTGTGTTGCCATTACCACAGTGGAATCATACAGCCATCAAGCGGCCATTACGCAGCTTACTTGCATGATAAATTTACATAGTCAAGTTTTACAGAACAAAATCTACAAAAATCAAGGTATTAAACTTGTACAAAGAAGGATAGGTGTAAAGCTTTACAGGTGTCATATAACGTGCGAATATGATTATAAGAAGGACAAATAAAAACAAAGTGATCTTCATCATCAATATTAATATTAATACACATTTGATATAGCTATCAGTTTTCGATTTTTTATTGATGTGTCTTGCAGCAAAGCTTTGCAAGAGCAACGAGGTTATTGTATTGTGTATGACCTGTTTATATAGCGAGTATGAATGCGTTTTTGAGCTAACACTTAATGATTCATGCCAACTTTGAAAAAACATATCCTGCGCACTACTGATAAATTTAGAAAGGAGAGAATTGTGTTCTGTCTCTTCCATACGTAACCGAAACCCATGTAATTTCAAAACAACTTAGTTTTGAGGCCGAATTAGTTTGACCATTCGAAACATCAAGCAATATTATATTATAGCAGTCCACTTTAGAAGAACAACATCCTGGCATATTCAACAACTTGTATCATTATTTGATATAGCGTTTGCAGGTATTGAAAAATGTAAGATATCTGCAGAATTCTCGACATGCAACCTGGTTAGGAGTAGAAAATTTAACACCAAGTTAATGTTTACATGCAACATTTTGTACTTTTGCAATATTCAAATTGATATTACAATCTCAACCCCGAACTTCAGCTCCGTTAAGGAGAATGGGTGTTACTTACAAGTCGACGATTTTGAAATATACATGACTTTGCAAAGGATGAAAGTTTGGTAGAAATCTCATTATATTGAAGCATTTTTTATATAAAAATTCAATCATAAAAGTGTTTATTCCAAACAAGTGATTGGGAATTTTATACATCCAAATCATGATGTGAAGGGACAGTATCTATGAGAGGACCTCATGGAAAACAATTCTCTTTTCTAGAAAGATGTCCAACTATTTTAAAAACGATTTTGAAAGGACACGTAGTTTAATGTATTACAGCAGTACCTTTGAGGACAGAAATATGTGAAATTTATAACAATTATATCACACAATTGTAGACTTGAAGGTACAGTCATGGTTTTTAGGGGCTGTTTACCTCCCTTTCTATAGAGAGATGTAACGGCTAACGGTATTAAATCTTGAATTCTTCGCAATCTATCGAATGGAAGAGATTAATCATAAGTAATTCACAACCTTATTAGGATATGATATATGTACGGATAGGATATACAAACCCTTGATGACAGGACAATTCAGTGATGCCTTGATATACTCAAAAGAAGAATTTCCACATTCGTTACGCTGATGAATGGATTCTTCTCTCAGTTTGTTAACTTGAATGGCAGTTCATTTTCATTTTAAATCTAAAGCAAACAAAAGATTACCCTCTGTAGGAAATGATCATATGAATAATATATGTGTTGATGGGCATTTTAAAAGGTAAAGTGATAAAACATGATGAAAGCAATTTTATGGATTTTGATATTATCATTTTTTTATATCAGCTCCATTAAATCTGTTTATTTCTTTATATTTTCGAGTTAATTGTTTGTGTAAAGTTTAGTTTTGTTGATATTATGGATTTGATTTTGGAGCTTTTTATATCAGCTCATCAAATATATCTAAAAAATATATATATTTCAGAGGGAGTTGTTTGCGTTAAGTTTATTTTGTTAATATTTCATGCAGGCTCCTCTTAGGGAAATTGACAGATACTTTTAACAGTATTAGTATTTTATTAGGATTATATGTCTGTACCTGACAAAAAAATCGAAAAAAAAAAAAAATAAAAATTTTTTATTAGGAGCCTAATACAACTACAAAACGTCAACTTTTATCTCCATGCTTCTCCAATGATTCAGCTATAAATATGATGTCAAACAAGACTAACTCCAACCGCAGTGTATTCTGAACGTAATGGTGTGTTTACTTGTACCACAGCAAAGTGAATGTCAGAATTATGCATGGTTAACAACTACACCTATTCATAAAGAAATGTCACAAGCTGGTTGGAATTGAATATAGTGTCATGGCTCTGAGCGGTACTTTCCCTAAACGCACCTGAAACCTCAGCGATTGGTTGTTGAATTTGTTCTTCCTTCTACCCGGGGGGGGGGGGGGGGGGGACACAGTCACAGAGCAGGCTTTATTCCTCAGATTTGCCTCAAAGGTAATCGCATGGCAATTCATAATGTCAGCTTTAGATATTGTATAGAAATACCCGTCTTCCTTTAGAACTCTTGTTTCACAGTTATTTGTGTTGCATGAAGCGGTGTTCATTAGTTGTTATGTTTACATCCAAAGCAATAACACAGAGTATAAATAATCACTTCGATAAAGATAGAACTTAAGTTTATAGGCGATAGACATTGACATTCAATTATTTTCATTTACTCAAATGGACCTTATGACCTTTTAAGAATATATTTAGAGCGTAAATAAATGTGATTTACAACTAAAAAACTACAGAAAATGGACGTTTTGGAACTTTTTTTCAGTCCCAGTTCATGTGCTAGTGTGTAGAGGTTATCCGGTTTCACAGGCAACCAACTACTGAGATGTGAGTCTAGACTGTTTATTACAATAGATATAAACACAATAAACCCTGAAATGCAGAAATACAATAAATTAAAACATGATAAGGAAACAATGTGATTGATAGGCATTACATTAGCATTATATCCAATGTGAATCATTAAATCACATCATCACTGGTAAATGATACATAATGAGTGAGTGAGTTGGGGTTTAACGTGTTTAATGAATCACTTTAATGAAAAGTTACAGTTAATCAATAAATAATATAATATATACAACACACAATAAAATAACCAAAAACTAACCTGGATATTGGAAATCCCATATCTTCGAAAAACACTTCCAAGAATGTATTCTCAACACATGCAGGAATACAAAGGAATAGTGAGAGATATTGAGCAGGTTTTATAATGACTTAAATTTGTTCTTCCTTCTACCCGTCAACCTGTCTAGCCGGTATTCCGGCTGGCGACTATATTTGAAAAGCTACGTTAACTGTAGGGTTCGTTCACAAAGGACTCATGCAGACTATAAATACATGTAAGTATTCACAACCAGATATAGTGTCATGGCTCTGAGCGGTACTTTCCCTAAATGCACCTGAAACCTCAGCGATTGGTTGTTGAAGTAACCGTCATACGATATGTACACCAGTTTGATGAGGTGTCTGATAATGGGGGGGGGGGGGGGGGGGGGGGGTCATACGATATGTACACCAGTTTGATGAGGTGTCTGATAATGGGGGGGGGGGACACAGTCACAGAGCAGGCTTTATTCCTCAGATTTGCCTCAAAGGTAATCACATGGCAATTCATAATGTCAGAGCTTTAGATATTGTATAGAAATACCCATCTTCCTTTAGAACTCTTGTTTCACAGTTATTTGTGTTGCATGAAGCGGTGTTCATTAGTTGTTATGTTTACATCCAAAGCAATAACACAGAGTATAAATAATCACTTCGATAAAGATAGAACTTAAGTTTATAGGCGATAGACATTGACATTCAATTATTTTCATTTACTCAAATGGACCTTATGACCTTTTAAGAATATATTTAGAGCGTAAATAAATGTGATTTACAACTAAAAAAAACTACAGAAAATGGACGCTTTGGAACTTTTTTTTCAGTCCCAGTTCATGTGCTAGTGTGTAGAGGTTATCCGGTTTCACAGGCAACCAACTACTGAGATGTGAGTCTAGACTGTTTATTACAATAGATATAAACACAATAAACCCTGAAATGCAGAAATACAATAAATTAAAACATGATAAGGAAACAATGTGATTGATAGGCATTACATTAGCATTATATCCAATGTGAATCATTAAATCACATCATCACTGGTAAATGATACATTATAGTGAGTGAGTTGGGGTTTAACGTGTTTAATGAATCACTTTAATGAAAAGTTACAGTTAATCAATAAATAATATAATATATACAACACACAATAAAATAACCAAAAACTAACCTGATTATTGGAAATCCCATATCTTCGAAAAACACTTCCAAGAATGTATTCTCAACACATGCAGGAATACAAAGGAATAGTGAGAGATATTGAGCAGGTTTTATAATGACTTAAATTTGTTCTTCCTTCTACCCGTCAACCTGTCTAGCCGGTATTCCGGCTGGCGACTATATTTGAAAAGCTACGTTAACTGTAGGGTTCGTTCACAAAGGACCCATGCAGACTATAAATACATGTAAGTATTCACAACCAGATAGTAACATGTAAACACGATAGGGCTGAGATAGGTCTGCAGGGGACGGGAAATGGAAACTGGGGTCTCTCTACAAAGTTTATAAAGTGTAATTGACCAAGATACAAGTTTAATCATTGCCGGTCATCTTTCAGGCCGGACTTTGTCATATCTTGTTAATATATTACATAGCTACATGTACATATACCTACATGACATTGTATATTCAGAGTTCAGTGCCTGTGCTTGTTCAATAACGTTAGTCTCGCTCTGTTACCAGTCTGATTAAAATCGACCGTGCTTTGAGGAATTAAAGTTTCAAAATATTGACTGTACAGTTTCTTTCTAGGTCTTTCCTCTCTTCACTGTCTGACAACAGCTACATGTAACGGATATTCTTGGTACCAGTTTAGTGCAGATAAAATCTAGTTATTAGCAGACCAAACTTCCCATTTAGAAGGATTTCTGCAATCAATTTAATAAACGGCTCACATTAATCACATTGTGTATGTAAATTGTTTGAAAGTTATAGATTATCTCAAATTACAAATATCTATGGTTTTCTGTTTATATCGTTTCTTTAATTAACCAGTTCTGATCTGTGTGAAATTAGAAGACGAAAAAAAATGGTTATTCTCCTAAGAGAAATGTATGTAAACCTTGATTTATCATGAATTGTCGTTTGTTGCGTTTCAAAAGTTTGCTACAACCTGTCAACAGTCTCCAATCAATCAGTTCCCCGTGAAGCTCGTGATGCACGTGCAGATTACTCAGTTGCTGAAAAACCTGCTGGACATGTTAAGGTAATTTGAAGGGGTACAGCGATGGTGAGACAACTTTTTTTGGAAAGCAAAAGGAGGTTTTCTTAAGAATCGTCAAGAGTTTTTTTTTTAAAAACCCGTGTTGTTTTATCATTTTCTGTCGGAATATCCCTTTAACAACCAAAAATGAAATATGACAATGGTCATCACTGCAAGGGTTCAAATGATAGATTTCTAGATATTACAGATAAATGTCAAATAAATTTATAAGATGTAAGTAGTAGATGTTGAATGTGATCGAGGAGTTCAAATTCTATGAAGCCCTTATCCTTTGCCATGAAATACGCGTTCACAACTGATACAATCACTGATAATTTGACTTTATTTGTGTATTTATCAGACATAAAAGTTGCATACATTTTCAATATTTTACGAGCGCTTCATCAATGACTTATACGAAGTGACGAAACAACAATATTGATTATATTCATGTTTAAAAAAGTTATTTTCCATTGTCATTCTCAATGATAATGTGAGTGCTGAATTGAAAAGCAAATTTACATTCATAATACTAGTAATATCATCTGCAAACAAATTCAATTCAAAGTTCATCTCTTACCTGCCTTACATAAGTTTAAAAAATTATGTTTGACTAATTGACGCGTACCATTGTCAAGTTTTTTATCAGAATCCCAGCTTTATACCTTGCTATTGTCTTTCTGATGAACAGATTAGTATTGAAATAATACTTTGGTAATTGTTTCCATATTTGACTCCATCAACTCTGGCAGTGCCTCTTAAAAGTGCCAGTATACAGCTTATATTGATATAGAAATTTTGGTGTGCTGTCCCTAACAAAACAGCAGGTTGTCGCAGAAGAAAAACTGACTGTACCTGATTCATCTAAACCTGCTTGTGACAGACCCATGCTGTGTTGGAACATTTAGCTTGTCTTGCAGATATGATATTTGACTGGCAATTAGTGAAAGATTATCTTTGAAAAGCATTCATAAGAAAAACGATTCACATTTATATAACCTATCAAATACTATCAACTCCCTTCTTACCTTCTGTCTGCTTTAGAAAAATACAAAATAATTACATTCCGCAAAGTGTCGCATGTCAGTATTGTCCATTTTTTAAATCAGCAATCGCGATAATACACCTTGTACTGAACTGATTAGCATAACAATTGTACTTTACACTAAGTCAGAACTTTTATAGAAATTGCCACCATTGTTGACGTTGGACATAAGGGATGTTTACATTTCACTTTTCAAGGGACAGCTGTTCAACAAATCAGTTGGGAAACAAATTTATCACACGTGAACACGTTCATTTGATAAACAGAGCTAGGGATAGGGATTTAAAAATGTCTAGTGAAGTCCAGAAGGCCAACCCATTTGATCAAACCTATAGTTTCAATGACTCGTAAACAACATGTGTAGAAACGTTAAGATAAGGAATATGTCAAAGTTGCTTTTGCAAAATCTGATCAACAGTTATTATCTCAATAAAGTTTCGAAAGTCAAACCCCACCCTGTCTCAGGGTAAGACGTATAGCTGACGCTCCACTCTTCTTACCCTGGGTGTAAACCCCAGCTAAAACTTCGCGCCGGTCCTATTCCCTATACACTTTCTAAAAATAATCAACCAATGACTGCGCTTGAAAGACGAGTCGGCAATTTCTTATGGCAGCACAACCGAGTGAGTGAGTTAGTGAGTTTGGGATTAACGTGTTTTGAACCATATTTAAGTTATTAAACACGTGGATGACAAGCATCAAAAAGAGGATCGAAAGGATTAGGGAAAAGACGAAATGAAAGGCATTGAGAGAGATAGACAACATGTCTCAAATTTGGTCTGACTTCTTTCGGTTAAGAAACTTTCGATTCCAGTTTGTTTATCTATGGACGTCGCCATTTAGCGTAAGAGCGAAAGCCAACTTCTGTTCGAGAGGCCCTCTTTGGTTGGCTGAAATTTAATCGCACGCCATCGCGATAAAAGTATTTGATTGGCTGAATCATGGGTTTTTGCTGGGGTTTACACCCAGGGTAAGAAGAGTGGGGCGTCAGCTATACGCCTTAACCTGAGACAGGATGTCAAACCCAGGAAAAATTCCTTTGATTGAGTACAGAGCTAGCTTCTCGGAGATTATAGGTTTTTGTGCAATAAACTTGTTAAACCGGGATCAGAGGCATTCTATTGGTTTTTTTCAATGAATTCATAAAAACATTTTCTACTACTTTTCTAAAGTTGAAATATATGAAAGAGTTATTGCAATCTTTATGGTTGATTTGTCATCAATGTGCAAATCATAAAATTAGTTCTCATTCATAAACTGTAAATTTACATAAATATTTTGTCCAGTATAAACTAACGGGCAAAAGAAACGATACCAAACTTTCAGATCAAATATTTTCTTACAAAACTGTTGAAAATGTAAATACACGACATTGAAATGATTCCCCTATGTCAGTAATCATATCATGTCACGAAAATTGTTGCGTTTTGGCGATCCGTTTCCGGGAAATTGCATTAAAGCGAGATTTTTTTTACATGAAAATCACATGTTGCACGTGCATCATTTGGGTATAAAAGATGTGTCTTATCATTCGACGACATACCATGTCTTCAACTGTACATGGAAACATGGCAAGATTATCACCAGAAGAGAGAGAGCGGGCCGTCGGGATGATACAGATGGGTGCAACGCATGCACACGTGGCTACGACGTTGGGTTGCAGCCGTATTACTATCACTAGTCTTATGAGACGGTACATGCAGACAGGGAGGACAGTAGACTTGCCGAGGAGTGGAAGACCCCGCGTAACAACCGCCAACGAAGACCGCCATTTGCGAATTCTTCATCTGCGGAACCGCTTCCTGTCAGTGACGGAATCAGCGACGAATAGCCTTGGACATGCTGTCAGTCGAAGAACAGTGGCCAGACGTCTGAGACGACATGGTATTCGCGCCTACAGACCCGGCCGTGGCGTGCATCTGACGCCTCGACATCGACGTCAACGTCTCCAGTGGGCACGTAACGTTCGGCAGTGGCAGGCCAACTATTCAGAAATGATGGAAAAGCGAGGGTGTATAGACGTCGTGGTGAACGTTGGCGACGTTGTTGTGTTCTGACTGTGGTACCCTTTGGCGGTGGCAGTGTCATGGTGTGGGGCGGAATTAGCGGACAAGGGAAGACTGATCTCATTGTGGTTGATAGGAACCTCAATGCAGAGAGGTACATCGATCACATTCTCCGCCCAGTGCTCCTACCATTCCTGCAACAGCACAACAACAGAACCCTGTTCCAGCAGGACAACGCCCGTCCCCATACAGCCCGTATTGTCAGGGATTTCATGCAAAGAAACAACATCAACGTGTTGCCATGGCCTGCCAGGTCACCTGACCTGTCACCCATCGAACATTTATGGGACCATTTGGATCGTCAAGTCCGTCAAAGAGCCGTGGTTCCAGGAAACCTCCAAGAGCTTGCCCAGGCCCTGAGAGAGGAATGGCAGAGAATACCAGACCGTGTTATCTTACGTCTGGTGTTCTCAGTACGACGACGAGTTCGGGCATGCATCGAGGCCCGTGGCGGCCATACAAGATACTGAAAAACCTGTTTTTATGGGTGTTGTATTTTTAGGTGCTGATCGAATTCAGGACAATTTCATGAGTGAACTTTAAGGAGTTGTACGTCATAACACACTGACCTGAAAGACTTCAATATGTGATTGTTTGATGAACTTGTTATCTGTTTTCATAATGGAAATGAAATAAAAGATGTGTCATTTATTTTCTGTCTTTTATTGGTCAATTATACTTGGTATCGTTTCTTTTGGTAGTTTATGTTTACCACTGTCGAATACTGTTGAGTTAACTATAAGTAATCCAGTGTTCATAAAAAAAATATACTGATGAAGTGACAGTCAATTCATCCTGTATAAGACAACTGCCTTGCAAACGTGCCTTGTGCCGTTAGACTGTTTTATTTAAGTGCAACGTTTTGACTATAGTGGTTTATGCTTATGGAGTTACCTCCCTTTGATTATGTGTTTCCAATGTAAATTTTGTTAGGAAAAGGTCGCTCATCTCTTTTCTCCTAGCTTTCACCACTAATTATTTCCTCATATGATCTATAATGTTGTATCTTTCAATTGATAATAATTTCTGAATAATATTGTTAAAAATCTTATAATCGAAATCGTAAGAATTTTAGGAATATTAGGAGCACATGATAACCAAACAGTTCTGAGAAGGATTTTATAGGTGCTTCTTGTGAGATGTTTATGAAAGAGAGCCAGTATGAATGACGTGCAATCGACTCTGTATGGGGCGGTAACCCATTTACTGGTAGAGCTCTGTTAAATGTTAAAGGTTATATCCGACTCAATGATGACTCTGTACATCTATTCCTCTCACTGATTTGCCCTTACATGTATCAAGAAATAGAAACATTAAATTTTGCACTCATATATATTTTTTTCATGTGTTGAGATAAATATATATTTCACATATGAGTGAAAACGGTGAAGACATTATTTTTAAAAAATACTTGAGCTAATATATAGAAAAGAGAGGATATCTCAGTCGCTAAAACATGAGCAAAAACCAGACAGCCCAACTATCATAATGTGCGGTTCAACAAAACAAACTTTTCTCAGAAATGTTTGTAATTAAATCCTTGATCATTCTTGCATCTTGAACCTCTCATAATCACAACCCATCTTCAGATAGAACTTGTAACAAATTTTGTGTGTGGATATTTTCGTTGGTAGAAATCCAAACCTCTGTGATTCCTCTCTACTCTTAAACTCACGGCTAAGAGTTGTGTAACTTTTGTGTAACATGACTGATTTATTATCAGCAACTGTCTTATCATAGTTAAATGAAGATTCCATTGTAGAACATACATGCATGCAACATATCAATATCAACAGCTGTTACCTGAATTACGCTTTAAAAACATTTTGTGATGACTTGGGCATAATAACAAACACTGTTACGTTCCGGAGAATTCGTGTATTGTTGCTTGTTCAATGTTACATGACAGTCAAGTACAGTCAGCAGCCATTGGAGCGGTATTTACATAAGCCTATGGCTTGTTTACCAATCCAATTCATCTTTTTGAAATAAATATGTTTAAACCAATCAGCAGCCATGAGGTATGATCTCTCGCTAACGGCACATCCGGTACAGTAACTGGCGCGCACTCGTTCATACAAAGACATCGTATGGATAACAGAGTTCATTATAACTGGTTTTGTGTTACGAATACAAATACGCTACACATTTCTAGAATATCTCACCTACCTGTCATTAGACTCTCATTTAGTTTTTGAAACGAGGTCTTGCAAATACATTTACACGTTTTGCATACTATCATAATATTTTAGGGTCTTATTGATAGACTAACCTGTGTGGCATTGCAGTGTGTATCATAGAGTGGAGAAACAAAACATTTTGTTTATATACTTTGCAGTGTAACCGGCAAATGTTGTCTAGTTGTCAAGACTTAACGATACTGCACTAAAAGGAATATAAAACCTCACTTAGAAACTATTGTGATTAGATACGTGATGTTTCAATCATACAACACATCTTACGACATCGCCCAGATAAAAAATGTGTTCCTCGTGGTAAACTTTCAATGTCACGCTTTCCGAGCGAAAGACGAAAACAACCAAACATTAATGAGCGCACGTACTAGCAACGTAATAGTAGCCCGACGAACCCGGAAGTGTGCAGTTGTTGAAATGTAAACGTAGAGAGAGTTTTTCGGCGTGAGTTTATAAAGCCGAATTTTGATGTAACTGTCATTAGAAATTAACATATAATGCTACATATTCTATCACAAACTAATTATGAACTTATTCGACAATAAACTTTATTCTATTTGATACATTATTTTCCCATTTTATAATCAGTATTCTGGGCCATTACCCGACTAGATGCGAGTGAAATCGTATTTGAATCAGCATTCCATTTCATGTAGTCCGAAACTTGGATTATGGGTTTATATTTTTTGTACAACTATACTACAAATTGAAAACAACAAACCATAGCAAATTCATATCTTTACAGAAATATTTTACAAATGTTTTTAAAATAAGTTGCGACGCCTTAGTTTCTGCGTTCGTTTCGAATCAAGGCCTAGATCTATGTGACGAAACGTCCGACTGTCTAACTAACAGTTTGTGACGAAATATCTTTATGAATTTTTTTAAGACAAATGGATTTTATTATATGTTATTATTGTTGAAACTGCGATCGTTTACTGTAAGGGGGGTCCCAGTAACTGTTTCTCAATACGGCCATTAGGTGGATAGTTTATAAGCTAATATCAAAAATCAATTCTTATCTTTTTCTGTTGTCCGAGTTTGCAGAATCAGACAGCTAAGCTGAATGAATTTTTTCTCTCCATATTTATAGTATATCTATTCGCAAAGATAAAACTAGGCAATGGACGGCAAACGGAATATTAATAGAAAAATATTACATATAGGAAAAATATGTTTGACATTTATCCTGTAAGTTTGTTTGATTTGTAAATTTGTTTAAAATGATGATATTGTTACCATACAAATACAATATGCCTGTCTACTGCTACATCTACATGATCATCTGATTTCTGTGATTTCATTTGTGAAAAGAATCAAATTTGTGAAGATATTTCTGTTTTCGAGTCAGAAGACTAACAATTTAATCAGGCAATAATAATTGCAGGAAGTTATGTTCATTCAATGTTGAATTAAAATATTAGAAAAAATATTTTTTAGATATTTTACATAACAAATCATAACAAATCACTTCAATAACAACATTTTTTATTTATTTACATATAAAGCTCCAGTATCTCATTGTCTAATGTAAATTATTGTTTTTGAAAAAAAATATATTTGTGACTTTCTATATTTATCTAGTCTTTGTGTTACTTCCGGGTCTAGATAATTTTGTAACTATAGTAAATATGTACATTCATTTTATTGTATTTATTGAAAATAGATATCTACCTTAAACCAAATAAATAAACATAAACCCAACGACAAAGGCACAACGAATTCTAAACGTCGATATGACGAAGTGCTTAGTGTAGATTTGTATCCAAAATAAATTTATTTTTGAATATCAAACTTTTTTTTAAAAAAACGATCTTTTTACTTCGTCCGATATTGATTTAATGTCATTGACGTATATTTCTTGGGGCACATGTCACAAGTGTCGGATTATACCAACCAAAAGCATGTTTTTGAACTGCTTGACATCGGCCTACTGCAGTTCTTCACGCCCAGGCGAGAGTGACGGGCAACTATTACGTCACATTACGGAAGGTGCCGAAAGCAGCCGATCTTTTTGCATATCAGCCAGCCGGATTCGCAAAGCGGCGCACAAGAGTGAGCGCGGGTTTGCAAAATTTACGTAAAAACGTGGATCTTGCATTTACCTTTGAAATCTAGCACAATAGCGAACCTAAATAACACAAAATAGGGTTTTAAAATCCTTTAACTTAAAGTTCTATACAATAAACAGATAACTAAGGCCATGGCATTGAAATACAGCATTCATAAATAGAAAAGGAATATTCAAAAGTCATAACCTCTGGTGGACGATATAATCAAAATCCAAACTACATATAAAGAGAAGAAAAAAGGAACACGATTAAAAACATGAGTTACAAAACGTTTATTATCTTCAAATAAAAGTTCAAAACATAAACATGAACCTTTTAAGATCATTTATTTTGTTACATATAAGTACATTTCAGATGATCGTGTAAAGCTGTTTATATTGACAACAAAATATAATCGAAGGGTTTAAAAGTAGAAGGAAACTGACATGGAAGTACATGATTTCGATAACATGCACCACTGATAATGATTAACTATTTTATTAATGGTGATTTTAATTTTATTAAATGACTCTTAAAAAGGCTGACTGATTATCGCAACTGGTACCATAAGTTAAAACCTTGTGATTAATCAGATCCTTTCAAACGTCTTCAGATTAATGAAGCCAGAAGTTGTTTTATCTCTGGTGTAAGTGTCAGTTCTCTACCAGATATCAGCTCACTTTTCATTTCAGTTCGAGATGGTCCATCAACATACATCAATACCCAGAGAGGTCTGTCAAGTGACACTCCAGTTGTTGTGACTACTTTGACATCACTGACATTAACAACGTGAATCTTGTTAGTGTCTCTGTCAATCACTATACACAGATTGATGTCACGTGACACTCCGACCTGGTTCTGGGTGAGAGGGACGTCAGTGAGGATATTACCATCATATGTCACCTTAAGACACAGCTGCTGCTTGTGTGTGGAACATGATACTACTCGCACACTGAGTCCTGTAGCCTGACCCCAGTTAGCGTCTACAGGAGCTCCTGACACTGCCGTCTCACATATCATGTTACCCTCCTCTGCCAGCTGCTTGACAGTGAACAAAAGTCTTGTCGAGATCACAACAACCTGACCTGCCTTCAGGGGAAGGGGTTGCAGTGTCAGTGCTTTCCTCGATGACTTGAGTCTGCATCCCGTGTCCTGAGGTACAGGATCTGGTCTGATGTTACTGACAACCCCCGAGGAGATCTGGATATCATCACTGGCCGTGTTGTGGTCAAACTCCAGATGTGGACCTGTTTGAAGGTAGTTCTTTCATATGCATCAAAGTAAAATATGTAGATATCAATGACATGTGATTATTTTGGTATTATCAAATCAAATTAAGATTCGCGCATATATTTGTTAAACTCGTTCTCCCTTTATGTTCATAAAATAATCAACTTTCATATGCAGATTGATTATTTTACTTGTGAAGAAAAACAAACCTTAAATAACATTACGATAACTTGAAATAGAAAGTATCTTCATCACTAAGATTGAAATATGATACAATCAAATACATATAAATCAAACACTTTATTCGCTTTGAAGTATGAGTATCACGTGTATTCTTGCCATCAAAAGCGCGATCTTCGGCTGTCAATTGTTTCCTAAGTTTCCGTATTTGAGTCGACCAAAAAATAGGTCACTTATTTCTTACAGTGACTTAAAGTGTATATTTCATCTCCGTGGTACTAAATTTGCTAACGTTTTCTTCCGGGTAACAAAGAAGGGTAGTTGAATATGACTTACTTTTTTCTATTGCCATAAGATCATTTGCTAGTCTGTGTACACATTTTTTATCGGATGAAATTTGAATTAAGATAAATAACATTTGGAAAAACAGTGAAACTTGTAAATATTTATTTTCAACATAATCAAATGTTTGAATTGGATCAGTATTCATATTTAAGATAACATTAAAATGGCTCTACTTTTTACATTTTGGATATAAAGAGTCACGTTAAAGGGTCATAGAGTTGAAGAGATCAAATATGTCAAACTTCATAAACGGTGTACTTTGATTGAGATGTTGTTTTTATAAGTAAGCATCTTAAAACTTATGAGTTGAGCATAGTGACAATGAACAGGTATAGGTCATGATTTTTATCGAGACTGTACAATGCCGCCCACCATTGATACAAACGAAATTTCAGAAACGTATTTACAGCAGACATTTAGTTTGGTTTCGCTTAGTATAAAGCATTTAACAAATGTATACGTACATGTAAATGGGACGCAGAATATTAAATTCTTAAGGGTAATACGGCCATTTCTCGATAGTAATTGACAAGAAAATCTCATAATTTTGCATTTTAGAGATAAGGATGTCACTTAAGAAAGGCAATTTGAACTTAACTCAAGACAAATGATATTTGGGTTCCTATGTAAGCAACATAAATGATTTAATAAACATACAATGTGTAACTCTAATGGTAGGTTTATGTACTTTATAGTGTGAAACACAAAAAATCCTCAATATTAATTATCATATAATTTAATCAATATGTACACAACAACTTAAAAGACAAAGACCATGTCAGCTCAGCTTTTTTATACTTACCAATGACATTTTTGCCTTCTGGAGATAACGTCACATCAGCTTGAGTAACTGTAACAAATATTACCTCTTTAGACATTTTAGTATGAATAATGATTGATCAACGAGCCGACACGATTGACAGATTAGAGAGTGTTAGCAAAACACAATAGTTATGAGGACACAAACAATCAGTATTTATGAATAAGACTGAATATGACGTTGATTCAAATACGAACACAAGATCGAAATTCATTATAAACTGCTTTTTAATTGATATGTACATGATTATTTCAAAAGCATTAAACCACTTCAACATAAACAGGTTCAAAGATTTAGAGCTTTTCCTACTGTATAGCACAATGTCCTGGAATAAGAGCACGAGGGGAAGTCAATAAGTTCAGACAAGTGATTATTGATTCACCCCTTAACACATCGTTGATGTCATTATCAAGATATTTGACGACAGTTTACATTTATAAACAACCCTTCCCGATCATTTACTTGAGATCTACAGCCTGTTGAAAACAGGTACCGTTGTTTAATCTGGGAAAGTTCTAAAACTGAATGCGACAGAAATATATAAAAGGGAGACCAAAGAAGCCTCTCAATATTCAACTTTCGCAAAAATGTTAGCTGATTTTAAGCGAGGTAGTAGCTCCTTGGATGGTGACCCACGGTCAAGAAGTCTTTACAGATTATATAGTTGTACAGCTTCAGGGCTGAATCATATCTAATCGTATAATAAAAGTGGACAAACTATCTTCAAGGTGTGGCATTTCTCACGGAAGTATTTGCACCATAATTCATTTGCACTTGCACATGTCCAAAGATAGGTGCTACGAAAACTGATTACACAAGATCGGCCCCAGAGTCTTGCTCTTGGACATCTACAGTGCTGATCCCAATAACTTTCATGCCTGTCTGGTTACAGAGGATGAACAATGGATTCATCATTTGAATACGACACCAAGCAACAATTATGATGTTCAGAAGGTAGCCTTCTGCTGGCAAGATCATGGCGAACATTTTCGTGGATTGTAGGGGCGTGATACCTATAGACTATAAACCGCCAAAACCACAATAACAGGAGCCTATTTGCAGACTAGTTGAAGCAATTGAGAGCGGCGATCAAAAAAAAAGCCACAGCATTTTGACTGATGGAGTCAGATTTGCAAATGATGATGAACTCGAGGCGTGGCAGAGGGGCAGGAGACTTGTACGCAAGGGCATAAAAAGTCTCAAGGACAAATGGGCAAAGTGCATCGAGACCAAGGGGGAGAATATTGAAAAATAAAATCAATATCAGAACCATATATCAACTTCTAAGAACTTATCGACTTCCCATCGTAGATTCTATGAAAATATGTTGTTTAAACCAAATATTCTCTGGCAACTCAAAGATTAATGAATGATATTTTTATAATTTCCTCTGTAGTATGAACTCAAATGGGTAAGCCACTTAACAAATTTTTTGTAAGTTCTTGATTTATTGAAATCTATTGAAATTTATGAGTGGAGAATTAGATAAACCAAATGCTTATCACAAAAAATGAAGAATAATCTTTGAAACTCTTTCTGCCTACATTTATTTGCATGTTTATTATATGATAGCCGGTAAAATCAAATGGACTATAGTTTTCCCTTTCGATGTTAATCTCGAGTGTGACATCAGTTAAGAACAAAATGTTCTCTTTTTCATTGTTTTTTCATTGAATAACCAAGCTAAAGGGCCTTTGTAAGAACGTTAAACATCTACATTTGTATAGCTTAAAATTATTTAAACTCACGTACTTAGTAAATATCGCCTGATAGCTGACATTTCAATTTAACATGACACATTCAAAAAGATGTTCTTACCTTCAGGAAAGTCATCAGGACTAAACCTGATAGCTCTGTAGAGTTTATCTTCAGGAAAATTATTCGGCCTCTGAGTCGGACTGAAGGTGACGAGTCTGACTTGTCCTGCAGATTGGATGGTTGAGAGAAGCTGCTCCATGTTGGCCTCTGTGAAGGTGACGGCGATTCTCTCAGCTTCAACATCTTCAGGTGTTTCTTGAAGAAGGGAAGCTTCTGACTGTCCTTTTGTGGTGGCCGACTTCAGCTTGTCCTGAAAGGCCTTGTGCGATTCCAAGGCTGTTCTGATTGATTTCAGTTCTCTATCAGCTTTGGCCTTCACTTCAGACAGTAGGACTCCCCTTCTGCGTTTAAGCCCCTCAGCCATGTCGTCAAATATCTTGTTGATTTGTTCTGTGGCTTTTTCCTGAGACTTGAGGATATTCTTTTCAATGCCAGAGAGCTTTGACATCCTTTTGGAAAGTTCTTCAAACTTTTTCTTAATTTCTGAAGTCTCAATCTTAATGGCTCCTCCGCTATTGGCGCTGTTTTGTGTAATCGATCTTCTGATGTCCTCTAATGTGGATGTCTTGTGATTTCTAGTGGACCTGTGCCTGGCATGTGCCATGAAACAAGTCTCACAGAGGTAGACTCCACATTCTCCGCATGTTGCCGTGGCCTTGCTGTCGTCAGGACAATCTGTGCATCTTGGTGCAGCATCTCTCCCAGTTTTGAGGACATCAATCAACCTCAAGACAGTCATGTCCTTTGGAAGAGACTTCGCTCCACCAGGGAGATCAACAGATACGTTGCAAAGAGGGCAGGGAAATCGTTTTCTACCTCCCATGTATGTTGATAAACATCCATCGCATATTGGCTGTTCACAGCATGGCATACGACGAGGTAGTATGTTGGTGTCATTAAAGTCATCCATACAGATCGGACACACGGCAATAGCTTCCCTCAATTTGGTAATAGTGTCGGACATCTGGAATTCAATGATTATAATACACCTTATATCAATGATGGACGTATTTGCAAAATCTGGACAACCAAGATGGCATGTTTATCTGCCAAAATAGATAAGTACATTCAAACAAAGAAAAAGCTTGGAATATAAAAGGAACTTATCACTTGTGATTCAATGTCAAATTATGAATTTACGGCCGAACACCAATGTTACTACAAATGTACATTGTAATATCAGCCACGAACTGGATTCTCGAAGTTCTCCGAGTGCTAGATACATGTCAGTTCTATACCATATGAACAAAGAACTGAGAGTCAAACTCCATTTTAATCCAATCGGACCCGCCGGGAACCATTTGCAATACTGACTCACTTTAAAATGATTATTAGTGGTTCCGGTCTCTCAGGTCAAACGGGATACCTAACTGTTATTTCAACAAATGAAATACTAATTTCTTCACTGCTGATATACAACAATAAGCAAATTGAGAGAAAGGAGCAGACTTAAAGATTAGAGACACACGTCATCATAATCAAGAGATTTGAATTGATGTGAGTTGAAAAGTCGGAAGGTTATTGTCCCAACAAACTGTCAAGCCAAAAGATCACTACCCTGCACATATCGTGGAGCATCACTGGTTATACCGACAAGTGAGAGCGATTCGAAACTGAGACCACAATTTGTAGACATTTTATTTGACAGTTGAAACATAAGATACCAACAGCTTTACGTCATGTAAACAGCTGTAACAGGAAATATGTTTTTACTCAGAGACACAGCTCATTCTCAAGCTGTTGTTATGCATGTAATTGAGATTATTCCCATTTTGAATCCTGGTTAATACGTGTTTACTGTTGACCAGCCACTGTTTACTTTAGCAAAGAGGAAGCAGGAGTTATGACATTGATGTGTATTGGGAAAGACGTGTTTGTAGTTTTGATAGTCTGATTCGAATAGACATTTCCTGCTGTTGAAGGTGATTGCAAACAACTTAGCTTGGTGGACACGAACTCATTCAAGCTCCAATGCAACAAAAGAAGCAAGAACCGTGCAAAACTGCAGCTTCTCAAGGATATAAACATTATTTTCCATTTCACTATGTGCTGAAAATGTTATGACTTAGCAAATCCACGGAACTTTACTCTTCCATGTCTCTAGAGTTAAAAATGACTCTGTGATTGAGAAAAATTTAGTAAGAAATCACTGTAAGTCTGGTTCAAATCCCAGTTAGGAAACCCCAAATTTGTGGCCTTTGTCACGGGAAGAGAATTTATTGGTAACCACATGATCAAATACCTGAAGCCCCAAAAAACATGCAGAGACGTGATTGATTGTGGATGCAGTTCCAGTTCAGTGGACGGCCATTCTGTATTACTTCGGTTATGTTTATCTATCTAAATGGTACCTAAAACCAGGATGTAACGACCTATGCAGTATTGCATAGTATCAGCTTTGAAATTTGAATTCCTTCAGGGTAACGATGTAGGTAGCGCTTTGAGCAGGTATCATGAACTGAAAATGGTGCTATAAAAATCAACATCGTAATTTTTATAACAATCTGATAGGGCAGCAACATGTTAACAAGAGGAATTAACTGTCGTATGTACACAATCACTTTGCTTTATAGATAAGACACGGATGAGTCTCTTCATCATAGAAAACATCCGAGGCTTACAGCCTTAATTCTGTTGACAGTTCCAAATGCTGATGAGCGTTGAATCGTACAAGCGACGTAACGCGACCCGAAGCCTGAGCAAAATCAATCTAGTTAAAACAAGATGTAATGATCGGCCAATACCTCTAGAGAATCTCTGATCAAAGACCATCTGACCTTAGAAGAAATTTGAACCGACCAATAAAATGAGAGCAGGAAGTCAGCTTTCAACAAATCAAAAACGAGCCTCTTTTGCATATTGCCCAATTTCACATGCAGACGTTTACCCTAGCGTTTGTCTATATTTAACTTTAAAAACTTATGTTTTGACCAAAGTTGTTGATTTACTATTGCACATATGAATAAGTAAACAAAACATAAATATTCCGTCAACACTATGTGCACAAAATTGATGCAGACATCATGTTTTTCAACAGAGTGCACCGTGATACATCGGAAACATTCGGATTTATTATGGTCCTCAAGAACGACTCGATATATTATATATTGATGATCGCGCCTGCGTAAAACGGATTGGACCTGTACTTCCCTCTCTGTAATTTCGGACTTAGGGATGTTTTATATGGCAGCTAGTTTTAACTAGATTGAAGCAATATTCAAGCGAAATGCCATGACAAATGCCGAGATGATGACTGATATGCAGACCCAGAAGTTGAAGACGACGGAAGCTAAGGTTGAGACTTCGGGAGCCAAAAGGATGTGTCTAAATATCAGACCTATGTGTTGGCGCGAAAGTATAAACGCCTTTTGAGCGTCAGAAAGAATTGGGCTAACGTCAGGAGCAAGATGGAACCAGACGTAAAAGCGTGTCGTGAGGGTGTGCATCAGGAAACCCTCGGAGCACCCCTCGGACATATTAAAGATTCTAACGGTTGTCAACATGAGGAGTCAGATGCCAAAAATACCTCTATCATAAATTCCTGCACTAACCTCTTTGGTTAAACGCACTCTTTTTGGCGTCTTGGTTTTGGTAGGTTAACTCAGCAGCAAAATATTGCAACTTTTTTTCAAAATCTAAGTCAATGAAAACACTGCATGCATGAATAGCTGTAACTGACAGTAATGTAATCGCTATATAAGACGACTGTCTGTGAAGAAGACTCAAAGTTTAGCTTTTCTGAGGCTTGCGAAAATAACTGAGACGTTTTGCATGATAACTTCTGAAACGGAGGCAATTGCCGAACTAACTGGTTGCAGTCAATCAGGATTTTACATTTCTAGACCGAAAGTGCCAAGAACCTTTCACTGATTAATCAAAAGTTATGCCAAGGTTACATTTTTCTCAAAGTGACAGACAGACCATCGGCTAAAATTACATGTGCACATGTCATAGCTTTCCTGACAAATATGAAAATATATATCATCAAGCTGCTTTCTGTACTATTCTTAAAACTTTTTCACCAATTGGAGAGCTTCGAAACATTTGTTCCAAGGCTACTTTAATTAGCGTTTTAGAAGGCGATAAACTGATCTTAGATGAAGAGGAAAATGTTACCAATTGGAAAAGAATGATTGTTGCTCCAAAGAGGGGTTTCTAACGCACAATTTTCGTTTGAGCTATGGAAATCCATTTACTTAACTCCAACTATTGCACTGTGTTAACATTAAAATGGTCGAAACGTGGTCGAAACGTCTTTCGAAAACCAAGGAAAATCCGGTTTGTCAAGTAAACGTCTCCATCCTTTAAGAAAAAAATATTTTGCATAAATTTACATATAATAATATTTACACACAGCCGCACTACATTTTTTTGAGAATGACACATGTTTCCTATTGTGATAACGCCTATGCGACTGTTCATACAAATAAGCTATTTAGTAAATACAATATCAACTCACCTTGTAAGTTATCTGAAAATACGGATGCGGGGAGAAGTCACAAGATCGCTCAATGGCTAACTCTGACAGCTGTCAAGTCGCAAGTGACACAACACAGGTTTGTTCATGTGTTTAAAAAGATGCTGTTATCTTGTTATCGTCATTTCTCTGCACTTTTATTTTTTCAGAGTCGCTGTTATGGTGTTATCATTATGTCTGATTGGTTGAGACTGTCTGTTATCGCCCTGTCACACGACTGCCTACCGGCTGTTATCTTTTTGCAACAGAAGTCATACGACTGCGCACTGACAAAGACCAAACTGTTATCATGCTGTACCCGAATGGTACGATTGTCTTGATAACATGGATTGAAATTGTTCTTTCTGTCTGATGCTGCATCCCATAGGTGTGTTATTTTCCTGAAAATAAATTTCTGTTATCTGATCTTGTACAATCAACTACATAATGAACATACGCGCATATTTGTCAAATAATTTACGAGATAGATTACCTGAAAGCGGATCGTTGTTCATATCGAGAGAGATAGGAATTATCTGTGCATTCGCTTATATATATATATATATATATATATATATATATATATATATATATATATATATATATATATACCAACGCCTTCAAGATATAAGATACATCTTCTCATAAACAAAATTACGGAAAATTGGATTTTTATAGATATTAAAATTGTTGTTTTTTATTCATACCAGTTTCCTTATATTACCTCAATTGGTTGGTTTATATGAAAATTTCAATTGTTTTCTTATTTCATTGAGATTTAAGTAAATGAGTTCGAAATTAATATCAAATGGGTTATTCAACAAATGTGACAATAATGTGTCCGTATTAGCACAAACTCGTTTGGATGTATGCAGTAAGCTGTTGAGACTGGGCAGTACTGGCGGATGGTGCTTGCCTGACTTCGACGGTATGAGATCGACTCCCGCTAAGGACTCGTGCATTATATGTACTAAATTATATTACATATACATATTCTGTGATCACAAAAACACATTTGTTTAATTCATTAAATGAATTATATTTCTTTTAAATGTTAAATGTTAAATGTTTGTTGTTGTTTTTGACAAACTCCGCTAAAATCTACTTTCACGAATGCTAAAGCTACCTCAAAATTAAAAATCCATAGAATCTGATCATGTATAGAAGCAAGTTTCAACGAAAAATGAAAAATGTGGAAGTCTATAAAACTTCAAAACGATATTTACAAGTCCTTGAAAATGTATTTCGTGCCTTTTACTCTGACACGCGAGAAACACGTGCTACTTCATTCTCCACAATGCTGCACTCTCCAGTAATAAATCAGTTTTACTCGTGTGTTACGACTTTTACTCAAGGTTGTATTGGGGACTATCATGGACAGTTTGTCCTTGAAACTCACGATCTGGGCGGATAAATGGTCCATCATATCACTCCATCCAAATAGATAACTATTGTATTAACTGTTACACATTTCGCTCTATACGTATGCTAATTGGTGCTTGGCTTTATCTGTTAAGATTACAGACGATTACAAGTAGGACTTTGAATTCCAACCTCGACTTGAATATCTCAAACACTGTGTTGACTTTAATCTCAACACATCAATATATATTGGGATATATCGTTTATGTAAGAATAATGATGAAAAAGAGTAAACCATGAGAATTATTTTTAATGTGCAATATTTGTTTAATTCACCTTTGCATAAGACAAGCCCGTAAATGCATCACTGATGAATGTCCAAGAACACTGGTCAGTTGTTTAATCATATCACACTTCACACTTTTGAAATAGCCTTCTGTTTTCACTCATGATCAACTTCGACGACTACAGGGGATTCAAATATCAAGCTGCAAGAATCATCTCTCATACATCTAAACAGCAGTCTTTCACTCTTGTCTTGAATTCCCTACATTTGTTACTTCCGCTAGAATGGACTTTAAACGCACTAGTGCACACCAATAGTTCTTTGACACAACGAATGCACAGATACTGCATATCTCTCGATATTATTCAATATCCTCACTCAAGTAATCTACCTCGTAAGTTTTACACATTTACACATCTTTACGTATTCAGGTAGTAAAGTTGATTTTTAAATACCGAAAGTATTTAATGTTACGTTACAATAAATCCGCATGAAATACGATATCGGAAATATTACGAGTTTGCTTATAACCAAAGAAGTGGAAACGGCAACCGCTTTGGTCAATCTAATAGCAATGCTAATGCTGTGTTATTAAAACGGTTTATTAACAACGTTGCTTTCATAAAACATAATTCATTAGTTGGTGTTTTTTTTGTAAACAAACATCTCGTTCATCTCTGTACAGTTTATCCTTTTACTGTCACTCAAAGGGTTGTTTTGCCCCATTACATTTCATACCATCGAAAGGTTAATAATAGTAGTGTTTAACGCCGCTCTGGTAATATTTCAGCCATTTATAAGTGGAGCAATCGGATTTCTTTTGTATACATACGCCATAAATCTATGTTAAATTACATTTAATTTAAGATTTAATTACTTATCTGTTTTATCATTATAGAATTTATTGGACTGATGTCATTCTAAAGGATTTTTGTTTTTTAAATGAATGACATTCACATTATTCAATGAAGTCAGAAAAGTGAGTCATTATATCTACCAGCTATCAGTCGATAGTGTGTCTGATTAAAGATCACATATATCTCCTATCGCCCTTGACCAAGTTCAGGAACTACTATTGTACTTTGTTCCTTTGAAATGAGATGTGAGCTTTCTAATGACCTTTTAATTGCAAATCATTTCTATCATAATCATTAGAATATCGAGTTTAAGTATCATATTTATCACACCAAATTACAAGGGTACAGTTAAAGTGACAGGGAGTATGTTTAATGATTTTCAATAACAGCCAGAACACAATATGTATTCAGATAAGTTCAACCCCCCCCCCCCCCCCCTCTCCCTCCCCCCCTCCCTCCCAAACTTGCAAATGTATCATTAAAATTCCAAATTTGTAAAATTTCTTGTTATCATTAATAAAAGGAAAGCGGCCATATAAATGAGAAAAGTCTCAATTCTGAGACCATCTTACACGTGTATTAGTTAAATGACCTGTTCAATACAATCAATCCAGATGCGTCGTTGTGTATGCTATGAATAAGTTTCCAAAATTACGTTTGAGTAATTGGTACGCACTTAATTGGGAAGCTTATTTTCCGAAACCGCCCCCCCCCCCCTCTTTCCCACCACCCCCCCCCCCCCCCCCCCCCCACGACGTCTCCTCGACAAAGTGACATCATATGTCTTTTTGAAATATTTGACTCCATCAACATAATCGGGCCACTTTAAGTTGCAAACAATAACACAAACTCCATCATATTTAACACAGCTCACATCATAAGTATTTTACCTTTAAAAAATCTATTCTAGACTTGTTTTGATATTTGTAATGCTACATTTGTAGGTATAAGATGGCGTGTTTGCATTTCATCCATTGGTTTTAACGAATATATGTGGTGACGTGAATTGATTAATATGAATAAATATAGAATATCGAATAAGTGAATAATCATCCTTCGACATCTTGCATATTTATGTTTGGTCTCAAAAAGGAAGATCTTTAAAATGATAAAAGACTATACTTTTAAAAATAATAAACTTTTTTTTATTAATAATCCCGATATGTAGACTGTGTCGAGTGTAAATTAAGCGTACATATTTATCAATTTGTCTGTGTATCTGTACAAGATGTCTCAAGATAATGCATCACTTCATAATGAAATAATTACAGAGATAGGTGAGCTATGTGTGTAGTGTCACATAACGTTTTGATAATATGGTACAAAGTACGTGATACATGGTCTTACATATCGCAAAGATATCAGTTATAGATAACAAAACGGGACGTATATGCATAATTATATGGATAATTAGCACCAGTAAATGATAATTAATTGATACCAGGAACTATCTGTTCACAAAGTGTTTGTCCCCAGCTTAGCGTTGTTGCAGACCTATCTTTTTGCGAACAACACGATGTGTGGCCCGTGAGTAGACTCAAAGACTCGAGAAGACTCAAAGACTCGAGTAGACTTAGATTCAAATATATGATAGACCTACCAATCTATCACTTAGACAAAATGATGTACACGATTTTATGGATATTCAACTTCTTTATTTACAGATATACCGTTTTCTAGCATCTGAACAGAAAATATGTATGGATGAATATATAGAAATAGGTGTGTTTACAGAAACAACAAATGGAGATTAACAATGAGATAACAATAACAATTAAGAAAGAGTATATATAATCAAGTTGTGATAAATACATGAATGGAGTAAGAGTCCGTGGGAAACAAGTGAGTGGGGGGGGATTAAGTGGGGATTAAAGGAAAACCTGGAGCTCACCGAAACGTCGCAAATCTGCTGATAAAGCAGTTGAATATCCATAAAATCGTGTACCACATTACTACTACAACTTTCAGAATCATGGCAGAATGCCACTTAAGCGTTTACTTAGACGAAATTCAAATCCATCAGCCTTACGTGTACCATTGTACAATAAATCTACAGCTTTTATATTAGTTCCTCATTTGGTCAGGTTTATATTCTAATCATCTGCTTCTATAATAATTGTTTGAAACTGAGAATGACGATTTCATTTTGAGTTACATGATTGTAAAAATGCGGTCATAGTTTCCATATATATATGGATAATGTCATTTCTCTGGTATTAAAGTAACACAGAGTATGTTTCATGAATTTTGTATGTGTCTTAAATAAAGCCAAAAATTCACATCACCTGAGTTAAGTTCTAATCGCCTGTCCACAGTTATATACATCTGTGACTGATTATACCTAAACCTCATAGCGTAAGCGGGGTTTGATCTGTCCGTCCTTCTGCCCGACTGGCGGTTAAAACATATTGTAAGAATCTTCACCAAACCTAAGACACATGTCCACCATGATCTCAAAATTAGGCCAAAATGAAAATTGTATTCCTTTGCAGTTTCCATGAGAGCATGACTTAAGCAGTGACTTTCTAAGAAACAAAAACATTATCTCTCAAACTTTGCAAGGTATCTTCACCAGACACACGTGTCAACTATGATCCGTAGATGTGCCTTTTGAAGGTTAGACCAAAATCTGAATTAGGCTATTTTAGTTTCCATGAAAACAGAATCTTTTCAGTGTGTCAATGATAAAGTCATTTTGACAATACTTAATACCTCGAACTATACATTTCTTTCAAACACACCTGCCCTCTAATCCAGGCGCATTTGGAGGTGAGACTGATATGTTTTAGTCTCTGTGACTTCGATTAAGATATATAAAGTTAGATAACAACCTTATTGATATCAACATTCAATGATTCCTTGTATACTGCAAAAACATCATATGTAAGCTTTGTATCAGTTGAATTCAAGAACATTGTGTACCAACTTTTGCTAAATCTAAAAGCATCTTAATGATTTTTTTCCATTTACATCCAACTATACACTTATTAAAATCAGTAAACATAGTGCATTGTGCTGATTTGAAGTTTCTTCGTTTTCAATTGAATTATGTATTTGAAAAAAGGATGTTTGTATCGCACAAGTGAAGGAAGCCAAGTCTTCTCAATGGCTCAGGGTACAGTTCGAATGCCAAGTTTGTAAAACTTACCTGCAAATAAACCTTGCTCAAGATTCGGCACTTAAAGATGAAGAGTGTTCCACTTGTTACAGAGAATACTAAGGAAGGAATGACTTGGGTTATCCAAGGACTGTGTACGTTTTTGGTTAACTGCTGTACAAGGAGAGAGAAGGGTTAGGTACATGATGAATCTTAATCATAATACCCTGGTCCCCGCACTTCTAGATCGCAATCTATGCAGCGTAACCGACCAAAGGAACTCGAGTAGAATATATTATCCAGTCATTATTATTCTTTGTTAAAACCTTTCTTAGACAGAAAATATAACTGAACACAAAGAATTGAATCAGTGTAGAAATATCCAAATATATTGTATATGGTACGCTACTCCTATTTGTGGATTATGTATCGAAAACTGTGCATTCAGTTGGTAAAAAATAATAACAACAACTATAGATATGCTTATTTCTTTACTACAGGTATGTAAATATAGGTTACTGTATGAGACTCAAAGTATACAAATTTCCAAAAGAATAAGTATAACGGTATACATAAATTTATGTTTATAATATCCTTCAAAGAAATATTTAAGTGATATTCATAACAGCCTATTAGGAACTATACCTATATTGAAATAAAAAGTGAGATCACTTAAATGAATATGACTTTTTAGAGATACCGCGTTTTTCCTTTTAGACGGCCCTTTTTATGACATTTGAGAAATTCAAGTATTAAAGGGATAAATGATTATTTAGACCTTAGCTTTACCTGTTTAGTCTTGGTAAAGCTTGTTCATAGCACACCTGAGATTTTTTATTTGAATATAGATTTTACATTTAATTATAACTATCATCACCTTGCATTAATGAACACGTATCAAAACAAACCAATGACGTCAGAGTTATCAAAATAAACAAAGTACTATCTAAATTCTAGACTATATCGATTTAAGAGGACACTGAATGCATGGTGGACAATAGGGTGTTTAAGAGAAAATGGTATGAAAATAGTTTATGTTACCCCTGAAGATTTGTGCTGCCGTAACATTTCATGTCTGGTATTGATTCCACTTTTCAGATCTCGGAAATTCTCTATCTGTAATAATTTTATTCTAAAATGTTTTTGTGAAATTAAGACGGCTATTAACATAAAGAGAATTAAAAAAATTCCAATAGCAGATATTAGTTTGAAATTACTTTACATAATCAATATTCCTTTAAGCGTCTTGTAAAATAATATGAACTGGAATTCAAGGCACTATCTTCCCGACCTGCTAGCTAGATTAAGGCAAATGAACGTATGTATCGTTGTGATTTTATGTCCGCTTGATTGTACTGAACGGGCAATTGCTAGTAGATTCACGGTATGAATCTACCCGACATACCATCCATTTTCCTGCAATGAGTTTGCAGCGTAATATACCAAAGATAACGAGCTTTTATAAAACACTCATTCCTTTGGTACAAGTGGATCCCATTTGTCCAAGTGTACTTAGAGGGTTAAAATGATCGATTAAGTGTTTCCAAAAGCAAATAAGTTTCACCTGTCCGTAATTTGGAATACGGTGATATTTGATAGTAACATAACTAGAACACTTGGGCCTGTTTCATACCAAACATTATCTTTATCACTATAAATTAAGTAAACTTCATCGAGCCTGATTCAAACTGGATGACTTTTTGCCTGAAAAACTGTTGTTGGCTTTACATCGATGTTTCACTACTTCAATTAGATTCGATGAGAAATGTGAAACTTCGCCGGACATGCGCTATTTCTTTTGGTAGTTGTGAAGTCTATAAATAATACTGCTCAGATAATGAGCATGTCATTTTCGTAAAAGAAGTTACATTATTTGGCGTTGTTTCTCCAACTTTCGATTTTCTTGTATTTCTTTTCTGAATTCATCCTTTCCAGTCAATATATCCCATTCAACATTCCATCCGAAAGCCTGTCAACTTCACATCATTACAGTACTCCGAGTATTCAAAATATCCTTAATGAAATACAAAATTCGTTCACAGTCACACAGTTATCTCTCTTTATTTGTAAACCGAATGCATTTATCTCCCTTTGAACGTTCACCTTCAAACTGAACATTTATGAACACAGTGGCTTTTGGTTGATCATGTTTTCTGCGCATGTCAGAGGAAGCTGCACGAGACGAAGAATCGCTTCGCACGCATCCTTGATAGGGGCGATACAGGCTCCGAATGGCAATAACAAAACGTATAGCGAGGCGATGAAGAATCCCACAGGCCAGCCGAGGAAGATTAGAATAAGAAACCAGATGAAGGCCCAGAGAACACCAGCACCTCCACGACCTTGACCTTCGCCCTTTCCTCCACCTTCACCAATGATTTGAAATATAGGACGAGGGGATTGAGTTCGGCTTTTGATATATATTAGTCTACTGGTGACTACAGAAAATTTTATGTTAACATGAATCAAGAGTTGGAACTAAAGAGAAATGGTTAACTCAAATACATGAACACGATTACCAATACGAATTAGATACTCTTAGATAATGAAATAATTTGGTCATTCAATTTATGAAAAGTATGTTATTGACCATGTATTGCGTATGTAATGCACCTTTGGCTAATGACAAAGAAATTTCAAAGTATCGTAGAGTAATCAAGCACCCGCAAAACACATTTCAAAATACAATTAATTTGGTTACATGCAGCATGAAACATTAAAAATTGCCTGGATGTTTCGCATAGATTTATATAACAGAGGGAAAACTATTAATGCAGAACTTCCGTGCAATCTCATTGAAATCAGCTGGAAACTTGTCCCTAATTCCTCGCTGCGTTTCTCGATCTGAGCACTTCTCCATAAGAGTCATGTCAGATGAGGAACAAGTTTCGAACTGATGTAAATGAGATTTAACTTCGGTGTTTTACACTACTTTTTGTATTCATGACACGAAAACTATATTTGAGTATTGACCTATGATTAAACAATGTGACAAGGAAGAATGAGTGATATTCGCACTGGGGATATTTAACAAGGGGATTGTGAAATATAAGCATTGAGAATTGAAAATCTATTTTCTAACATTTTATAAAGATGTGAACATTTTAAAAACCTTTGTTAGATTGGCATCATTAAACTAAGGAAGTTTTACCCACTAACTGAAAACATTCGAGTTTTGCAGTGACGTTATTTTTAGCAAGTGATAGCAGATTTTATACATTGGTTATTCTTCTTAAGATATTTTACTGGTTTAAAGCCGTTGAGTCTTGCTGATAACAATATATTCACAACTGACCAAATGTGTCATGGTTTCTTTAGGCTAATGATTAAATTTCTGGTCTAAAAGCATGAATACACTGGAATCCTTAACACGTATATAGAGAGCGGAGTTCCTCTGTATGAATATTCACATAGCATTTATCACATAGCTGAACCAAACAGGAAATCCGGAAACAACTATTCCCATCACAATTTATATTATAATTGCCACTTGAAAACATGAACTTTGACCTTATTGTGACATTCTCCCAGTATAAAGTTTCTTATTAAACCTACCACCCTACATAGTGCTCTGATAATATGAATGAAGCCACTCGGTCACTGTGACATCAACGTTCGCCCCGTCAGATGATCAACGAAACGCCTCCACAGAGATTCGAACCACGGCCGCTGAGTCGAACGACCTATCTATTCATCTTACTCATCACACGTGTGTTCCCCGTGTAGCTCGTGATGCACGTGCAAATTACTCAGTCGGTGAAAAGTCTGCTGGACATGTTTAGGTAAGCTTGCATTTGAAGGGGTACAGCGATGGTGAGACAACTTTCCATGGAGATGCAAAAGGAGGTTTTCTTAAGAATCGTCAAGAGTTTTTTTTTTTTAAAAACTGTTGTTTTACGATTATCTGTCGGATTATCCCTTTAACAACCGATTTGTGACCAAATTGTCCAGTTGCTTTCAGAAATAAAATGAAATATGACAATGGTCATAACTGCAAGCATTCAAATGATAGATTTCTAGATTTTACAAATAAATGTTAAATAAATTTACGCGTTTACAACTGACACAATCACTGATAATTTTACTTTATTTGTGTATTTATCAGACATAAAACTTGCATACATTTTCAATATTTTACGAGCGCTTCATCTATGACGCATACAAAGTATTTCATGTGGATTCCAAATGTGACGAAAACAACAATATTGATAATATTCATTTTTCAAAAATCCTAGTAATTTTCTATTGCCTTTGCCAATGATAATTTAAATGCTTAATTGAAAAGCAAATTTACATTCATAATACAAGTAATATCATCTGCAAACAATTCAATTCAAAGTTCATCTCTTAGGTGCCTTTAATAAGTTTCAAAAATCATGTTTCACTAATTGACGCGCACCATTGTCCAGTTTTCGATCAGAACCGCAGCATTATACCTTGCTATTGTCTTTCTGGTGAACAGATTAGTATTGAAATAATACTTTGGTAATTGTTCCATATTTGACTCCAACAACTCTGTTAGTTCCTCTTAAAAGTGCCAGTATACAGCAAATATTGATATAGAAATTTTGGTGCGTTGTCCCAGAAGAATAACTGACTGTACCTGAGAAAAGATTCATCTAAACCTGCTTGTGACAGACCCATGCTTTGTTGGAACATTTAGCTTGTCTTGCAGACTTCCCTTCATTGATTGCCCTTGTCTTCCAGTTCAGATATGATATTTGACTGGCAATTAGTGAAAGATTATCTTTGAAAAGCATTCATAAGAAAAACGTTTCACATTTATATATCAATATATATCAATTCCCTTCTTACATTCTGCCTGCTTTAGAAAAATACAAAAGAATTACATTCCGCAAACGTTGTACTGAACTGATAAGCATTACAATTGTACTTTACAGTAAGTCAGAACTTTTACATCCTGTCTCAGGGTAAGACGTATAGCTGACACTCCACTCTTCTTACCCTAGGTGTAAACCCCAGCATAAACTTCGCGCCGTGACCTATGATTAAGCCAATCAAATACTTTTATCGCGATGGTGTACGATAAAATTTCAGCCAACAAAAGAAAGCCTCTCAACCTGCAGTTGGCTTCCGCCCTTTCGCTCTTCAAAAACTATAAGTGAGTGAGTGAGTTGGGTTTTAACGTGTTTTGAACAATATTTCAGTTATTAAACACGTCAGACTATGAGCCCGTAGATATATAAACTGAAATCGAAAGGTATTTTAATGATCGACACTGGTGATAATGTCCGAGTCCATATTTTTGCGATTCTGTTTAGTTTATTACATCAAAATATATATCCAGTTTTTAGGGATCGGTTGATTTTCCACCACTTGTTTGAGTGCTTCAGAGACCCCTAGAGCTATGCCAGCCGGAACTGACATGCTTCTGGCAGGGGCACCCAAGCTGAATAGGGCGTCGGGTAGAAGCCTTTTACCTCATCCTTTCTATCCCTTTCTCCCCGATTTGTCCACTCTGTTATTGATGCTAGTCATTCACGTGTTTAATAACTGAAATCTTTTTCAAAACACGTTAATCTCACTCACTTACTCACTCACTCGGTTTGATCTTCGAAGGGATGGGCGCCGTAATAATCAATTGCCGACTCGCCTTTCAATTTCAGTCATTGGTTGATTTTTTTTTAGAAAGTTTGCAGGACATATGTCACGGCTCGAAGTTTATGCTGGGGTTTACACCCAGGGTAAGAAGAGTGGAGCGTCAGCTATACGTCTTACCCTGAGACAGGTTGGAACTTTTAGAGAAATTGCCACCATTGTTAACGTTGGGCATAAGGGATGTTTACATTTCTCTTTTCAAGGGACAGCTGTTCAACAAATCAATTGGGAAACAAATTGATTACACGTAAACACGTTAATTTGATAAACAGAGCTAGAAATCTCATTGAAATCAGCCAGAAACTAATCGCTCGTACCTCGCTAAGTTTTCTCATTGAAATCAGCCAGAAACTAATCGCTCGTACCTCGCTAAGAAACTTAGCGAGGTACGAGCGATTAGTTTCTGGCTGATTTCAATGAGATTGCAGAGCTAGGGATCGGGATTTAAAAATGTCTAGTGAAGTCCAGAACTCATTTTATCAAACCTATAGTTTCAATGACTCGTAGACAACATGTAGAGAAACGTTAACATAAGGAATACAGGCCGGCATGTATGTCAAAGTTGCTTTTGCAGAAACTGATCAACAGTTATTATCTCAATAAAGTTTCGAAAGTCAAACCCAAGAAAAATTCCTTTAATTGACTACAGAGCTGGCTTCTCAAAGACTATAGGTTTTTGTGCAATAAACCTGTTAAACCGGGATTAGAGGCGATAAAAACTTTTGCTACTACTTTTCTAAAGTTGAAATATATGAAAGAGTTATTGCAATCTTTATGGTTGATTTGTCATCAATGTGCAAATTATAAAATTAGTTCTCATTCATTATCTGTAAATTTACATAAATATTTTGTCAAGTATATACTGTTGAGTTAACTTTGACTCTGATTCTATAACTCTAAATCCAGTGTTCGTAAAATAATAATATACTGATGAAGTGACAGTCAATTCATCCTGTATAAGACAACTGCCTTGTTAGACTGATTTATTTAAGTGCAACGATTTCATTATAGTGGTTTATGCTTGTGGAGTTACATCCCTTTGATTATGTGTTTACAATGTAAATCCCGTTAGGAAAAGTATGTCGCTAATCCTTCTCTCTTAGCTTTCACCATATTTCCTCAAATGATGTCTAATTATGGCACCTTTCAATTAATAATAATTTCTGAATAATATCGTTGAAAATCTTAAAATCGAAATCGTAAAGAATTTAGGAATATTAGGAGCACATGATAACCAAACAGTTCTGAGAAGGATTTTATTGGTGCTTCATGTGAGATGTTTAAGAAAGAGAGCCAGTAGAATGACGTGCAATCGACTCTGTATGGGGCGGTAACCCATTTACTGGTAGAGCTCTCCTTAAATGTTTAAGGTTATATCCGACTCAATGATGACTATAATCATCTATTCCTCTCACTAAGTTGCCCTTATATGATATCAAGAAATAGAAACATGAATTTTTGTACTCATATTTATATTGCTTTCATGTGTTGAGATAAATATATATTTCACATATGAGTGAAAACGGTGAAGAAAAAAGATTTATAAATAATACTCGAGCTAATATATAGAAAATAGAGGACACCTCAGTCGCTAAAACATGAGCAAAAACCAGACATCCCAACTATTGAAATGTGCGGTTCAAACAAAACAAACTTTTCTCAGAAATGTTTGTAATTAAATCCTTGATCATTCTTGCATTTTGAACCTCTCATAATCACCACCCATCTTGAGATAGAACGTATTACAAATGCTTTTTGATTTTATCGTTGGTTAAATTAGAAATCCAAACCTCTGTGGTTCCTCTTAAGCTCACTGCTTAAACATTAGCTGTGTAACTTTTGTGTAACATGATTGATTTCTTATCATAAACTGTCTTATCATAGTTAAATGAAGATTTCATTGTAGATCTTACATGCATACAACAAATCAATATAAAAAGCTGTTACCTGAATTATGCTTTAATAACATTTCTAGAATATCTCACCTACCTGTCATTAGACTGTCATTTAGTTTTTGAAATGAGGTCTTGCAAATACATTTACACTTTCGAAATGAAATAAAAAGAGAATCTAAGATTTCATCTCTTAAAAGTCTGTTGCGTTTTATGTCTTGCTTTTACTATCATAATACTTAAGGGTCTTATTGATAGACTAACCTGTGTGGCATTGCAGTGTGTATCATGGATTGAAGAAACAAAACATTTTGTTTATATACTTTGCAGTGTAACCTGCAAATGTCGTCTCGTTGTCAAGACTTAACGATACTGCATTTAACTTAAAGTTCTATCCAATAAACAGATAACCAAGCCCATGGGATTGAAATACAGCATTCATAAATAGGAAAGCAATATTCAAACGTCAGAACCTCTGGTGGATAATATCATCAAAATCCAAACTGCATATGAAGAGAAGGAAAAAGAAAAACAATTGAAAACAAGTTTTACAAAACGTTTATTATCTGAAAATAGAAGGTCAAAACATAAACATGAACCTTTCAAGATCATTTATTTTGTTACATATAAGTACATTTTAGATGTTCGTGTCTAGCTGTTTATATTGACAACAAAATATAATTGTTGGGTTTAACAGTGGTGGTGTAACGATTCATCGATAGTATCGATGTTTGCATCATCTACTACGCGATACGAGTGCATCGATACAAAACATGTTTAGACAATATATCACGATATTCGTGAGGGTATACATTCCGATACTGTTGACTTAATTTGTTTTAAACAAATAACTATAAAAGCTAAAAAGTTTTTTTTTTCTATTTCAGAGATAACAGTGATTAGAACATAAACATAAAAGGTATTTATGATATTTTATATGCAATTTCACAGTCTCTCTAAGTTTTTCTATTTCCCTCATGTAATATCTGACAGGTTGGTATCTAAGAAATAACATTACTGTTTTATGTCCTATCTATAGTTCTTTCATAAACTGTAGAGAATCGGGATACGTATTGTATCGCAACCACTGTATCGTGATGATAATCGTCTCGCAGGTTCCTTGGCATTAATTCCATGATATATTGTCTCGCTCATTAAAACTGGAATCGGGATACATCATCTCACCAATACACAGGTCTATTTAACAGTAGAGAAAAAACTGTGACATTGCTTTTGTTAATATAAATCACCAACAATGATGAACTGTTTTATTAATGGTGACTCTTAAAAAGGCTGTCTGATAATCGCAACTGGTACCATAAGTAAAATCCTTGTGATTAATCAGGTCTTTTCAAACAACTTCAGATTAATGAAAACAGAAGGTGTTTCATATCTGGTGTAAGTGTCAGTTCTCTACCAGATATCAACTCACTTTTCATCTCGGTGTAAGATGGTACATCAACATACATCATCATCCATAGTGGTCTGTCAAGTGACGCTCCAGTTGTTGTGACAACTTTGACATCAGTGACATCAACAAGGTTGAATTTTGTCTGTGTCTCTACAATCACTATACACAGGTTGATATCACGTGACTCTCCGACCTGGTTCTTGGTGAGAGGGACGTCAGTGAGGAACTTACAATCATGCCTCACCTGGAGACACAGCTGCTGCTTGTGTGTTGAACATGATACTACATGTACACTGAGTCCTGTAGTCTGACTCCAGTTAGCATCTACAGGAGCTCCTGACACTGCCGTCTCCCATATATTCTTACCCTTCTCTGTCAGCTGCTTGACAGTGAACCGCAGTCTGGTCGAGAAGACAACAACCTGACCTCTCCTCAGGAGAAGGGGTCGCAGTGTCAGTGCTTTCCTCGCTGACTGGAGTCTGCATCCCGTGTCCTGAGGTGCAGGATCTGGTCTGATGTTACTGACCACCCCCGAGGAGACCTGGATATCAGCACTGGCCGTGTTGTGGTCAAACTCCAGATGTGGACATGTGTGGACAATATTTACATATTTGCATAAAATAAAAGATATGATTATAAATTAAATATGATACATGATATGTCGGTTAAATTTTGCATCATCAAAACAATTTGATATTGTCGCTTCAATTTGTTTAAATCTTTCACACATTAAATAATCAACCTCCAAAATAAACAACCTGATTTAACGTACATCACAAAAAAAAATCAGATATTATCTTCATTACTATGATTGATATTTCAAATAATCAAATACATGTGCATCAATCACTTTATTAGTTATGGATGATAAAAAAAGAGAAAAATGTCATAAGAATTATCATGTACGATAGTCATATAAAATCTCCTGTATTTCCATTGTAAGAAACATGTTTCTGTTAACATTTACTGAACGGGCAAGTTGTGTGTTACGTGATTTTCTTTTTATTGTTTTAGAATTATCCGTGGTACAGTTGTTTTAAATTTTCAGTTTGGTTGACAAGTATGAAATCAACACGTTCTGACAGGACGAGTATCTCGTGTATTCTTGTCATCGAAGTCTTTATTGGCGTTAACCAGCCATCCAAGTAATAGGTTACTCATGTTAACGGTAATGTGAACGTTTTTTGATTACAATTCAACATAAGGAAATGTCATAATTTTGCATTTTGGAGATAAGGATGTCACTTAAGAAAGGCGATTTGAACTTAACTCAACACAAATGATATTTGGGTTCCTATGTAAGCAACATACATGATTTTTTAAACATACGATGTGTCACTCTTATGATAGCTTTATATACTTTTATTGGGTAAAACACAAAGAATCGTCAGTGTTAATTATCATATGATTTTATCAATATGTACATAACAACTTAAAAGACAAAGACCATGTCAGCTCAGCTTTGTTTGATACTCACCAATGACATTTTTACCTCCTAGCGATAACGTCACGTCAGTTTGAGTAACTGCAATAGAATATTACCTCTTTAGACATATTATATTATTATTATTGATATGAATAAACGATTGATCAACGAGCCGACACGATTAACAGAATTTTTGAGTGTCAGCAAAACACATTAGTATTGAGGAAACAACCAATCAGTATTTGTGAATAACACTGCATATGATGTTGATTCAAACACGAACACAAGATCGACATTTCTTATAAAATGCTTTTTAATTAAAATGTTCATGATGATTTCAAAAGCATAAAACCACTTCAACATAAATAGATTAAAAGATTTAGAGCTTTTCCTAGTGTAAAGCGCAATGTTCTGGAATAAGAGCACGAGGGGAAGTCAATAAGTTCATTCAAGTGAATGTTGATACACCACTAAAGACCTCATCATTGATCTGATGACAGCTACAGACATAAACAAACTTTCTCGATCATTAGCTTGAGATCTACAGCCTGTTGAACACAGGTACCCTCAATTAATCATTGAAACTGAATGAGACCGAAATACATAACAGGATGACCAATGTGAATGTGAAAGAAGCCCCTCAATACTCTACTGTTGCAAATTGTCAGCGTGGAAGCAGCTCCTTGAATGATGACCAACGGTCAGGAAGGTATGTTGAACTCTTTCCAGATTATATAGTTGTACAGAATGTTGACTATGTGATATTGAAGAAAAAATATTATTTTATATGTTGTAAATAAATAGAATATACACATCTTAATAGATACGAAATTTTTACTTTAATTTGTAAATTGCTGGAACAATCTATTTATGTCTGTAATATCAAACCCATCTAAATGTTAAATAAGACTAACAAAGGACCAACAAATTATATAATAAGATTATACCTCTATAGTTTACCAATTATTAGATATGTGTACGACTCAAATCTGTGACGGGTCTCTAATCTATGGCGGGTTTCCTTTTCTGTGGCGCGTTTGATTGTTAGACTGTTTCATGACGTCATGCTAAGTGACGTCATTGTGCGATGACGTCATAATAGCTAACTGTTCCCGTCGCAAGGCCCAATTGCGTCGCTGGCGAAATAATGAGGGAAGTCACAGAGAGATATTGCAAACGGATAACGACCAAATAATACGAGTCCATAGCCCAAATACGAAAATACATTAAACAATACCTTACATGTAAATAAAACATTTACGGCTTTATGCCATATCAAATGTGTTTACTTTGTAGGATCTGTTTAGCCCTCGTAGAGTCTTATTTTTTAGCCCTAAGATATAAAAAGACTATCTTTTTTAAACCTTGGATTCATGTCGACGGATTTTAGGGTAAGTTTGTCTAGCGTAAGGTTTGTTTAATCATTGCCGAAAAATACAAAAAAAAGGTACAAATGTCAGGCATTTGAAAATCTGCCATAGATTTGGAAATCCGCCACAGATTTGAGGCCTGCCATGGATTCGAGTCTTACATATGTAATAAAGATTGTCATTCTAATCTTATAAACAACGAGAGAAGTTTTCATGAAAGGGAATAAGCACTCACTGTAGCTTTCAATTGATGCAATAAAAGTATTAGCATTCTCTACAAGAAACTGAACAAACGTAGTGCAGTATCATGACACAAGGCTTGGATCTTTTTAAACATTTAATCAACGTTAGTCATCGTTAATAATTAATTAGTGTATGAGTAATTGTTTCTGTGTATATTGCATTTAAATGTCAATATGTCAACTTACCGAAGCTTTGTATGCGGCATCGAAGCTTTTCCCATATTGCCTCGCAATCTAATAGACTGTGTCTTCTCGCAATGCAACCTCTACTTTCGCTTTTGAGTGACAAGAAATTTAAAATATGGATTCTATCATTAACGGAATTAATCACGTTAGTTTTTTTATTTTACCTGAGAGAATTAAAAACATGTCTTCATCTCAATTATAGTGCTTAAAATTAATTTCCAAACTGTAAAAACCTGGGGTGGCAGTGACCCCCAATATTTTTTGGGAGGGGCTGTACCCTGAACCCCCCAGCATACGCCTAGGCTGAAAAGCATTACAAAGATACTTTATAGCAAGTTAAAACGGCATATGTGACTTCAACAGTATACTAGTTAAGGGATATATGTTACCCACAGGATATTGGGGCACTCATTTCATACCGTTCATCGTTTGACAAACATAAATGTCCAGCGAAATTAAGCTGGACTAGAGGGTCAACTGATTTTATTCAACTCATGTCAGTAATGTGTTGGATATAAACACGTATAGAAACATTATCATAGTCATAGCTTCCTTTACCTAAATATGTATATATGCATTAAGTGGTTTACGCTTTTTGGGTTACCTCCCTTTGACTTTGTATTCATATGAACCTTCTGTTAGGGAAAGATCGCTCATCTGTCAACTCCTAGCTTTCATCACAAGGTTAATTATTTCCTCAATTTATCTCTAATTATGGTACCTTTCAATTGATAATAAATACTGAATAATAATTTTGAAAGGATTTTCGCTTAGGAGTTTATTAGAGCTTCATATGAAGTGTTTTATAAAAGAGGGCGAATAAGAATGACGTGCAATGCAACTTTGTATGAGGTGTTTATATATATACTGTTAAAGCACCCTATCAATGTTTAATGTTATATCCCACTCAATACATCTATCCGTCTCACAGAGGTTCGATTCGCTGATATTACCATTTTATAAAATAAATAAATAGAAGTAAGCAATTTTGCACTCATCTATCGTTGAGATAAAATCTATATTTAATATTTTAGTGAAATTGGTGGAGAAATAAAGATTTTGAAACATACTCGAGCTGTTATATAGAAAACGCAAGAGAGGACACCCTAGTCGCTAAAACGTGATCGAAAACCGGACACCCAACTATTGTAACGTGCAGTTCATACAAAACCAACTTTCTCTCATTAAAAAAATAAATAATTCTTGATCATCCTTGCAACATGATCCACCTCTTTCCCATCTCACTTTTGACCACTGACCTTCGCACCGACCACCCCCCTTTAGATACATCGCGTAACAACTTCTTTTTAAAAACTTCGTAAGATCAAATCAGAGAGCCGAACCACTGTGCATCCTCTCTCCTCTTGAGCTCACGGACTAATCATAATTAGTTTGCTGTTTGTCTATTGTGTAACATAATGGTTTATCATCAGAAACTGACATATCATTGTTAAATGAAGATTTTATTCATGATCTGCCATAAATATATCAATATAAAGAGATGTAACTTGATTTGTGTTTTAACATTCTTTTCTAGAATATCTCACTGACCTGTTATTGACTATCTTTGAAGAAATTTACACATCCAAAATGAAATGTAAAGACCCGTTTAGATTTTAAGTCTTTAAGTTTAAAGCCGTGCTTAATTAGACTTTTATACTGTATTAGGATCGGGGTGAACGAAGAACCTGTATAGCATTTCAGTCTGTGCGAGAAGAAACAAAACATTGTGGATATTTACTTTGTAGTGGAATCGGCGGACGTCGGCTTGATGTCAAGATTTGTTGATACTGCACTTAACTTGAACTCAAAGGTTCTACACAATAAACAGATAACCAAACCTCTATATGGTAATACAGTATTCATAAATAAGAATATTCACACTTATAAGTCAGAACCTCCAGTGGACGTCGCTATATCAATCCAAGCTACATGTATTCGGAAGGAAAAATCACCAAAATGTTACAAACAAAAAAACTTTATTGTCGGTGAAAACAAAAGGTCAAAATATAAACATAAACATTTAAAGATCGTTTATTTTATAAGATTTAAGTACATTTCCGGAGACAGTATATATCTGTTTATATTGACAGTAAAATATAATTGTTAGAGTTGTTCTTCAAACGTCTGTCTCGCACATGCGCACTGCAATCTCATGTAATCCCCATCACTATAGATAAGCTGATAGAATCACTCTCAAACTTCTACTTCCAGGTAAGTATCGTCTAATCGTTAGAGTATAACAGTAAGGAGAAAACTGATTTTGATAACATTTATCACAGAAACATTTTATTGGTTTATTAATACAGACACTAACAAGGTCGACTGATTGTCGCTGCTAGTAACATGAATAAGTCTGATGATTGAAACCAGGTTCTTTTCAAACCACTTCAGATTAATGAAGACAAAAGTTGTTTTATCTCCGGTGTGAGTGTCAGTTCTCTACCAGATATCAAATCACTTTTCATCTCGGTGTTAGATGGCGGAGCAACATACATCAACACCCAGAGTGGTCTGTCAAGTGACGCTTCAGTTGTTGTGACAACTTTGACATCTGTGACATCAACAACGTGAATCTTGTTTGTGTCTCTATCAATCACTATATACAGATTGATGTCACGTGACACTCCGACCTTGTTCTTGATGAGAGGGACGTCAGTGAGGAGCTTATCATTATACTTCACCCAGAGACACAGCTTCTGCTTGTGTGTGGGACATGATACCACTAGCACACTGAGTCCTGTAGCCTGAGACCAGTTAGCATCTACAGGAGCTCCTGTCACTGCCGTCTCCCATATAGTCTTACACTCCTGTGTCAGCTGTTTGACAGTGAACACAAGTCTGGTCGAGAAGACAACAACCTGACCTCTCTTCAGGAGAAGGGGTCGCAGTGTCAGTGCTCTCCTCGGTGACTGGAGTCTGCATCCCGTGTCCTGAGGTGCAGGATCTGGTCTCATGTTACTGATCAACCCCGAGGAGATCTGGATATCTTCACTGGCCGTGTTGTGGTCAAACTCCAGATGTGGACCTGTTTGAAAGTAGTTTTTTCATTTGCATCAAAGTAAAAGATGTAGATATAAATGACATGTGATTATTTTGGTATTATCAAATCAAATTAAGATTCTCGAATATATTTGTTAAACTCGTTCTCCCTTTATGTTCATAAAATAATCAACTTTCATATGCAGATTGATTATTTTACTTGTGAAGAAAAGCAAACCTTAAATAACATTTCGATAAGTGAAACAGAAAGTATCTTCATTACTAAGATTGGAATATGATACAATCAAATACATATAAATCAAACACTTTATTCGCTTTAAAGTATAAAAAAAGAAAAAGAGAAAAATGTTGTAAACTTTATCCTGTATTGATATTCATAAAAAAATGGAATGCCTCATAAATGTATCATCTAACATATATCCATTGTAAGAAATATGCGATGCGAAGTTTTGTTACTGTTTGAGATGTAGCAGTGGTACAGTTGTTTTGAAATATGTCAGTTTGATTGACAGGGATGAAATCAAGACGTTCTGACAGCACGAGTATCGTGTGTATTGTCATCAAAAGCGCGATCTTCGGCTGTCAATTGTTTCCTAAGTTTCTCTATTTGAGTCGACCAAAAAATAGATCGCTCGTTTCTTACAGTGACTTAAAGTGTATATTTCATCATCGTTGTACTATATTTGCTAACGTTTTCTTCCGCGGTAACAAAGAAGGGGTAGTTGAATATGACTTACCTTTTTCTATTGCCATAAGATCAATTACTAGTCTGTGTACACATTTTTTATCAGATGAAATTTGAATAAAATAAATAACATTTGAAAAACAGTGAAACTTGTATATATTTATTTCCATCATATCTAAATGTTTGGATTGGATCAGTATTCATATTAAAGATAACATTAAAATGGCTCTACCTTTAACATTTTGGATAAAAGTCACGTTAAAGGGTCATAGAGTTGATGGGATCAAATATGTCAAACTTCATAAATGGTGTACTTTGACTTAGAAGTTGTTTTTGTAAGTACGCATCTTAAAACTTATGAGTTGAGCATAGTGACAATGAACAGGTATAAGTCATGATTTTTATCGAGACTGTACAATGTCGCCTACCAATGATACAAACGTAATTTCAGAAACGTATTTACAGCAGACATTTAGAATAAAGCATTACACAAATGTACATGTAAATGCGACGCAGAATATCAAATTCTTAAGGGTAATATGGCCATTTCTCGATAGTAATTGACAACAAGAGAATCTCATAATTTAGCATTTTAGAGATAAAGATATCACTTAAGAAAGGCGATTTGAACTTAGCTCAAGACAAATGATATTTGGCTTCCTATGCAAGCAACATTAATGATTGTTTAAACATACTATGTGTCACTCTAATGGTAGGTTTATATACACAAAGAAGCGTCAGTGTTAATTATCATATATTTTTTATTAATATGTACATAACAAAGACCATGTCTTTATTTTGATACTTACCAATGACATTTTTACCTCCTAGCGATAATGTCACATCAGTTTGAGTAACTGTAACAAAATATAACCTCTTTAGACATTTTACTATGAATAAACGATTGATAATTGTGCCGAAATGATTGACAGATTATATGAGTGTTAGCAAAACACAATAGTTATGAGGAAACGATCAGTATTTGTGAATAACACTGAACATGACGTTGATTCAAATACGAACACAAGATCCAAATTCATTATAAACTGCTTTTTAATTGATATGTACATAATTATTTCAAAAGCATAAAACCACTTCAACATAAACAGGTTCAAAGATTTAGAGCTTTTTCTAATGTATAGCACAATGTCCTGGAATAAGAGCACAAGGGGAAGTCAATAAGTTCGTAGAAGTGATTATTGATACACCCCTGAAGGTATCATCGTAGATGTCTTTATCAAGATAGGCCATCTGACGACAGTTTACAGATATAAACAACCCTTCCCGATCATTTATTTGAGATCTACAACCTGTTGAACACAGGTACCGTTGTTTAATCTGGGAAAGTTCTAAAACTGAATGCAACCGAAATATGTAAAAGGCAGACCAAAGAAGCCTCTCAATATTCTACTGTCGCAAAAATGTTAGCTGATTTTAAGCGAGGTAGCAGCTCCTTGGATGGTGACCCATGGTCAAGAAGGCATGTAGAAATCATTACAGATAATATGGTTGAGCGGATTCAGGGCTGAATCATGTCCGATCATAGAATAAAGGTGGACAAGATATCTTCAGAGTGTGGCATTTCTCATGGTAGTGTTTGCAGCATAATGCATGAGCACTTGCACATTTCAAAAGCGTCTGCAAGGTGGGTGCTACGAAAATTAATTTACCAAGAATGAGACCAGAGAGTTGAATCCAGTCGTGAGCTCTTGAACTTCTACAGTGCTGATCCCGATAACATCCATACATAGCTGGTTACAGAGGATGAAAAATGGATACATCACTGGGATCCTGTCACCAAGCAAGAATCCATACAATGGAAGCATAAGCACTCTCATGCACCCAAAACGTTCAGAACTTAGCCATCTGCTAGCAAGATCATGGCGACCATTTTCAGGACTCTAGGGGCGTGAGACTATAAACCAACTAAAACCACAATAACTAGAGACTTTTATGCTGACTTGTTGAATGTGCACAGCATTTTGACTGCTGGAGTTATGCTTCTTCGTGACAACGCTGAAGTGCACAAGAGTCGTTTTGCACAGGCTTCAATTCAACAAGAGGGTTTGAACAACTTAACCATCCCCTACAGTCCAGATCTGGCACCAAGTGACTTTTATCTGTTTCGCAATATGAAATCACTCTTGCATTGTACAATATTTTTTTTATCAATGATGAGAACTTGAGGCAACGGCTGTGGCGTGGCTGAGGGGCCAGTTAGAAGACCTCTATGCAAGAGCATAGACAGTCTCAAAGTCAAATGGGCAAAGTGCATCGAGGTACAGGAGCTTTTATTGAAAAATATCAACTTTATGAACCTATCGACTTCCCCTTGTAGCTTCTCTTTATGAGTTGTTTTGACCTAACACTCTTTAGTTACTTAATTCAAACCACTCGGGTTAACATTACAGGATGTGAGTGTAATGAATTCACTGACTGACTACCAAATCTCTGACGATATACCAGCCACGTGTGTTTGATAATTGCTATAGATAGAGTTTCAAGGATAATGAATAATTTCTCCTGAAGCATGACTTAACGTGTTTCTTGTGATCATAATTGATCTAAGATCTTTTGAAATTTATAAATGGAGAAAACCGACTGCTTTTAATTTTTTAAATTCAAAGATTTTTTTGAGACTCTTTCTGCCAAATGTATTTTGCATGTTTATTATATGATAGCATTTAGAAACAAATGGACTATAGTTTTCCCTCACATTTTAAGTCGTGAGTGTGACATCAGTTAAAAACAAAATGTTTCCTTAAGATATTCTCTTTTTTCCTGTTATCTCCCAGAAAAAATTTGCTGAATTTCCTGTTAGAACGTTCAACATCTAATTTGTGTGCCTTTAAATAATTAAACTGCAAACTAACATACTGAAATAAGATTTTGTAAATATCTTACGCCTTATAGGTGACATTTCACATTTAACTGGACACCAACCAAACGATTTCCCTACCTTCAGGAAAGTCATCAGGGGCGAACTTGATAGCTCTGTAGAATTGATCTTCAGGAACATGGCTCGGCCTCTGAGTCGGACTGAAGGTGACGAGTCTGACTTGTCCGGCAGATCTTATAGTGGAGAGAAGCTGCTCCATGTTGGCCTCTGTGAAGGTGACGGCGATTCTCTCAGCTTCAACATCTTCAGGTGTTTCTTGAAGAAGGGAAGGTGCTGACTGTCTACTTGTGGAGGCAGACTCCAGTTTGTCTTGCAAGGCCTTGTGAGATATCAGAGATCTTCTGATTAATTTCACTTCTCTGTCCGCCTTGGCCTCCACCTGTGACAGCAGGATAGCTTTTCTGTGTTGAAGCTCTTCAGCTATGTCATCGAAACGTTTATGGATCAGTTCGATAGCTTTCTTTTGAGACTTCTGAATGTTCTTTTCGATACCAGAGAGACTCGTCATCCTCAGGGTCACCTTGTCAAGTTTCTTCTTCTTTTCTGAAGGATCGACTCTTCCGGGTCCTCCTCTGTTAGCGCTTTGCGGTCTAGTGGATGCCTTGGTTGTGATGTCATTAAATGTTGACGTTTTGTGAGTTCTGGTTGACCGGTTTCTTGAATGGGCATTGAAACATGTCTCACAAAAGTACCCACATTCGTCGCACGTAGCCATCGCCTTGTTGTTGTCTGGACAGTCAGTGCAGCTGGGAAGTGCATCTCTTGTTCTCTTCATGACGTCCAGGAAACGAAGAACAGTCAAGTCCTTTTGTAAAGATTCGGCTCCACCGAGAAAGGCTAAAACAACCGCACACAGAGGACAGGCGAATTTTCTTCTTCCTCGAATGTGACTCGTCAAACATATTTGACAGATTGGCTGACCACAACATGACATACGGCGAGGTATATTTGAGGATTCGTCGAACTTGTCCATACAGATTGGACACACGGCCAGAGCTTCCGTCAGTTTTGAAACCATGTCAGACATCTGGAATAGATAATAGATTTCATACTTCTTAGTGCTTTAGAAAAATTTGATGGGTGCAAATACAAAAATAAAGTCATGAATATCTGGCAACAACTATGCAACCACATTAACGATACAAAAGGTTGGTGCAGTAGCTGGGAATCGCGTTCAAAATACGACATATTCATTTGAAATAGATGGCTAATGTATTTTCTACCACTTAACAAATATAACAAAGTTTTGCAGTTTGAATGTTTTTATATATCAAATATCTAACTTTGCATGGCGATCAAAATACGAGTGAATACATTTTATTTTAGTTATAGAAATTACCAAAATAAAATAAAATTTATATCAAATATAATTATTCATGTATAATCTACCTCGAGAGTTTTCTGATGTACGACTGTAGGGATATTACACACGTCCACACGGCACTCCGTAAGTCACAAGGGAAGTGGTCTGTTACCATTGACAGCAAACAAACAAATCAGTACTGAGTCACGTGTTTTGTACTGACGAACATTCGAATAGTGTAACATAGTAACATTTCATATTTGAGTGCTTGAAAAAGTTTATTTGAAATTAATTGAAACAAGTAACCTTCAGTTAGTTATCAAAAGTTGAAGTATTATCGCTTTGTCGACTAACAAATAACACTGTTCAGTTCTTTCATATATTTATAGCACATAAACATGTAACCTACCTTGTAAGTTTCCTCCACGAAGTCTGCATGGATATGTTACCCGACGAATCAGTGCATGACCCTTGTCTACCCTGTTCTACCCTATATTAGAACCGACCAGGAAGTTTGCCCTGTTACCATTGACGCATGATAAACAAAATTAGATTGAGTCACTAGTGTTTGCTGTGAATGACAATTGAATGTTTCTATTTTATATCAATATATACATATGGAAAAAAGTTAAGCATCCCCTAACTATATCTAACAATATGTTTGCAAGTGTGTATAATATTGCTGCTTTATTGATAATGTATCTTACATGTTACAATTGCTATGACACCTTATGACAGGGTAGAAATGCAACATCACAACCGACGATCTTCTTTTTATTTATTTATTCTGAAGCCCCTCGAAATGCAATTTAATTTTTACCGACTATGGCATGAAGGCAAAACAAAGAACCTAAAAATGGCAAGTAATTGGAATGCAAAATGCTGGAATGTCTTGCAAAGCAAGTGGACGTCAAATACACTTTCACAACACGGTGGTCTGTCGTTAAGTGAGGGAATTCCAGGAAACAAATCTTGTAAAGGACAGAGCAAGATCCGGGAGACCACCAAAAACTAATCAGATTGAAAACACAGCACTGCTGAGAATCGTACAACATTATCCGTTTGCGTCGGGTACAGTTCTGAAGGAACCTTGGTTACCCAATCATCGTTGGTCATCCCGGACTGTTCGCAATTGTCTTGGACATGCTGGATTGAGGTGTAGGCGACCTATCAAACGGCCCTTCCTGAGTGATCGCAAAAGACTACGATTACAATGTTGTTTGGCTCGTAGAGGTTGGAATCAGAGGACTTGGCGCAAAGTTCATTGGTCAGATGAAAGCCGATTTTTACCGCATGTTAATGATGGTCGAGTGGGAGTTTGACGGCGGTTCAATACAGCATTGGCACATAAGAACATGATGTCAACAGTTGCTTTTGGTGGCGCTTCAATTATGATCTGGGGTTGATTGTCTAATGACTGTAAACTTGATTTGGTGACAGTTCGTGGTAACTTTACAGAAGATCGATACAGACAGGAAGTACTGGGACCATTTGTGAAGCCACATTTCGACAACCACACCCTTGCAACAAGGCCGTTATTTACGGATGACAATGCCAGACCCCACAGAGCTCGTGCTGTGACCGACTGAGTAGCAGTAGATATGTTACCACGGCCTGCCATTAGTCCTGATCTGAACCTTTTGGAGCACATTCGGGACCTCATCGGTCGACGAGGGAGAGCCTATGATCCTCCTTTGCAAACTCTCAAAAGTTGGAAGCTGCTTTAAATCGTGAATGGCGCGGATTGACCATAGAAGAAAAAGGAGGCACACTGGTAGTATGCGACGAAGGGTACAAGCTGTCATCAATGCACAGAGTGGATACACGCGTTATTGACTGTAAACAACTCTGCTGTGTAGAAAAAGGTTGAAATATCATTTTCAAATCAGTTTAAACACAATTTGGTGTTTTTTTATCTTTGCAGGACCAAATTTGTAAAGGGTATAGTTTTCCATCATAATGGGGCAATTTTGTAAAGGCACACTGTGTATCACAAAGGTCATGTAGGCTTGCTTGAAAAATGTTTCCGCACAGTAGACAGTAGGGGTTTTCAAACAGCAGTGAGTTTTTAACGACTATCTCTTTTCTAAAATCACACGTCTCGCCAGTTTATGAAACTTCTGGAAAAAAACTAGGGGTCCTGAACTTTTTCCCATATGTATATTTCAATATATATAATTATATATACTCTTCCAATAATCACTGTGTCCTCAGACCCCTTATAAAAGTTTGTAAAGGTTGAGATATAAGGAATTTATATTATATCATTTTTTTAATATTCGAACATTTGACAAAGTCAAGCTTCAGATTTTTAGCATTGACAGTTGTTAAAAGAGCAGAACACATACAGAGCTTAATTCTTCACTTTCTTCACAAAAATGACGATCCTGGGTGATCAATCAACATGTAGAATGTCGTGCATATATTGTAAATAAGAAGTATTTTAAAAGCCAGCAATCCTTACGTAAAAATCATAAACTTACATCTATAAACTATTTTAGGAGTTGTTCATGATTTTATTTAGTCCAAAATCCTAATTAATATCTGAACTATATGGGTTAATCAAAACCAAAAAACTATTAAAGCTAATGTTGTTAAGTAAAGATAAACCAGTATATCCAATATTAAGAAGCCCGATTTGATAATATAATTTTTATTTTATTTTCACTTTTCAGAGTTCTGTTTCTTTGAAGAAAAATATCCCTTGTTTGGCTGTCAAGAATTATATTATATACGCTTATAGACATATTTGGTCAAGCCTCAATGAAAAAGATCTCAAGTCATGTATATAACTTACTAAAACTCCGTATCGCACTGCTTGTAATTAGAACCAGATCTATGACAGTCTGGTGTATACATGAACGAGGACCTGTCACGGTTCACTACTCTCAGGTGTCTTTTCTTATGTTAACCCCCGTGTACTGGTCTCCGTAACATGAATCTTGACACGTCTTCCTGTGAGGCCTCTTTCTACTCTTGCATGGAGAAATCGTGGAATGTTCAACTCAAGTTACCATTCATTGTCGAAATAGATATTGCTAAACCGAGAGGCGCAGTGGTTGGTTAGCGCGTTCGGCTTCGGATCAAGAGGTCCGTGGTTCGAAACCCGCCAGGGGCTCGGCAACTTTGTCTTCATTTGAGAACTGTTCTACACATAGTCAGGATTGGGTGCAATGCTACATTGAAATTCAGTGCAGTACTAGTCATCGTTCGCTAGTTCCAGCCGATGCTCGCAGGTTTCACCGCAATGCGTAGCCACAATAGTGTTGCGGGCTTTCTCCCTGCAATAATACTAGCAGCCATGATATGAGTGAAATACTCTTGAAAGCAGCTTTTAACCCCACCACACCTCTTAGAGAAATAGTTTCTAACAATAAAAAAGGTCATTTGCTTTCTCTAGATATAACAAGCAAGAACTGTTCAGGAAGAAATATTTAAGCTCTGTCAAACATCGATTGGGTTTGGGTGCAATGCTACACTGAGTTGTCAAGCATGTTCACGAAAACTGTTCCCCCTCTGCTGTCTTGGGGTTCGTTACTTGACAGTAATCATTTACACATGCATCTGACTCTTGTGATATTGATAAATACAATCAACGGTAAACATGTTGTTAACTTTACATAAATACAATATTGTAGCATTATATCAACTGCATAGACATTATAAGTATCATTTAGAAAACTAAATCATTTTAATAACCAACTGTACTTATCAAATGTATGGATTTTGTGTTCAATAATCAACTACATAGAGAAATCAGGTACATAAAAGATTTTGTTAATTATATACCTTTTAGAAGCTCCTGAACAAGAGATGCAGAGATGATCGCATGCAATTGTGAAACTTGAAGGCGGCTTTGACAGTCGTTATTGACTAGTAAATAATTTTGCATATTTAAATTGTTTTTCATGCACATTGTTATCGTTTATCTACAAACAAATTGTAAAAAGTAATAAAATTAAAATTAGAATAGCCCTGTGAGAATGTTGTTCTAAAGGTTTGTACAATCTTATTTCTTTATAGCAATAGGGTGGATATCACAGAGCGTGACAACAGCTATACCTGGAAAGCGCTCGTTAAACTCTAAACTTTAGTAAGTAAGTCACAGTGCTTAGCTCGTTTTAGGCTTCGGATGAAGAGGTAATGGGCTCGACATTTAACATCAAGAGATACAGTATTTGACAGTGAAAAATAATGTCCTGAAAGGTAATGATTTACAATTATCATTATCATTACAATTGACACTTACGGGTCCATATATATATCCATAGGAGTCGAGTCACCTCCAACCTTCCTATTCTTGTACCCGCCAGGGGCTTGGCAACTTTGTCTGCAGTAGAGAACTGTTCTACACGCAGTCTGGTTTTGGTGCAATGCTACACTGAAATTCAGTGCAGTACCACCCATCGTTCGCTAGTTCCAGCCGATGCTCGCAGGTTTCACCGCAATGCGTAGCCACAATAATGTTGCGGGCTTTCTCCTTGCAATAATACTAGCAGCCGCGATATAAGTGAAATGGTCTTGAAAGCGGCGTTAAACCCCAACTCAATCACTCACTCTATACTTGTACCCGCCAAGGGCTCGGCAACTTTGTCTGCAGTAGAGAACTGTTCTACACGCAGTCAGGTTTGGGTTCAATGCTACACTGAAATTCAGTGCAGTACCACCCATGGTTCGCTAGTTCCAGCCGATGCTCGCAGGTTTCATCGCAATGCGTAGCAACAACAGTGTTGCGGGCTTTCTCCCTGCAATGATACTAGCACCCGCGATATAAGTAAAATGGTCTTGAAAGCGTCGTTAAACGCCAACTCACCTCACCTCATATCTATACTTATAACTTTATTTATCAGTATTTAAGTCTTATAACGTCGTTTGATAGATTCAGTTCAGGATTTATATTGTAGATATATATATATATAATATGCCACGATGTACATATGAGTTTGTAAAGAATATCATATCTAACATGATTTTTTTCGTGAAAGGAAATGTATTTTACGACTTGTTCAAAACAGAGAGAATTTGAGTTAACGGATGTGTGTATATTCGTCCATATCTAATTTCTACTATCAAGAATCAAATGGGAAGGGGGGGGGGGGGGGGAATTCAACATTAATAGATTGAACAAAATATCTCATTTACTAACACAAACTTGAAAAAGAAAACGAGGATCAACGCAAAGCGTCACGTGACAGATGCAATCATGTGACAAATCACGTGACGAGTCAATATCTCAGGTCAGTGTTACAAATTTCTGTCACAAAACTAAACTCACTGATAACCGGAGTCAGTGTACGGATATATTATTCAATCAAGTGATGTCAACTGACCAATGATATTCTTACACATTTGATAGAGGTATGATAAAGCTGAATGTACACTGTGGAATTCGTAGTTTAAGTCACAGACCTACATCAAAATGAAAATGAAACGAAGTAGTGAGACGATTGCTATATCTATTTTCAGACTATGAAAGCATCAAGTGGTCCAATATACACTTCAAAACATGTCTCAGTGGATAATTCATGTCTTTCTACTGAACACCAGAGTAAACAGTTCCAGTGCAGCGGCCTCTTGAGCGATAGGTTGCAACCTTCATAGAGATTCTTCAAGGACTCTAAAGTCTGGGTGAAGTAGGCTATGGAGCTGTCACACTGGTGACTTGTAAGAGTTTTGCATTTTTACTAACTGTAGGTCTGAGTTTGTATGAGTGACAGAGGCAGTAGAAAGTATTATTTTTGGAGTATGACAAAGCTGAATGTACACTGTTGAATTCGTAGTATGAGTTGAAAACTTACATCAAAATGAAAATGAAACGAAGTAGTGAGACGATTGCTATATCTATTTTCAGACTATGAAAGCATCAAGTGGTCCAATATACACTTCAAAACATGTCTCAGTGGATAATTTATATCTTTCTACCGAACACCAGAATTAAGTGCAACGGCCTCTTAGGCGATAGGTTGCAACCTCCATAGAACTTCTTCAAGGACTATCAAGTCTGGGTGAGGTGGGGTTTTCAGCTGTCACACTGGTGATTTGTAAGAGTTTTGCATTGCGCGAGAGGACTTTATAAACGTGTTCCTTTGCAAATAATGTTTTATTTTTGTCAACTTTGATGTGTCCTGCCTTGAATACTTATGAGCACAGTGGTGTAGTGGTAAGCGTGCTGGCCCTTCACGCCGACGACTCGGGTTCGAATCCCGGTGGAGACCCCAAAAATTTGTGACCTGGGTCCAAAACTGTGTTGTGTCCTTGGGCAAGGCACTTCATCCACATTGCACTCAGTCCACCCAGCTGTTAAAATGGGTACCTGAATATAGGGTTGTACGGACCTATATGGTCGCGCTTAGCGCTTAGTAGCAGCTTTGAAAGTACACTTCCCTCAGGGTAATGATGTAGGTAGCGCTTTGAGCATGTCTTAGGACGTGGAAAAGGCGCCATATAAATATCCACATTATTATTATTATGAACATGATATCATTGCTGGTTTATATGATCAATATCTCATTCCTATAAACAACCTGTTCAGGCAACGTGATTAACTGAATGTAAGAATATTTGTGTTGATGAACATTTAAACATGCGATCTGATTTGCGAATGAAATGCCTTCGGGGTACATACAGATTTAAAAGTTTTCTTTATCAGAAAACAATTATGCTGAATTCTTATTTCACAATCACAAATACCTCCAGGAAATAGAAATAATTTTTGACACTTCACCATCAGGGAACAAATATGTGGTAAGCAAAGAACAATGTTTTGCATTCACAAGAAGATGAATGGATCAATTTCATATTCCAATAAGTATCTCGGCTCAGATGAAATATATTTTCTATAGACTCCATATGACTCTTAAAAATATCGATCATCTTGTAGTTTGATAAACAATTATTCATTTTAGCATTCATACATTTGCAATTAATTCGCCTTGAGGAGTATGATTCAAAAGTTTTAGTAATGAAAAATAATGGAAAGATCTCTGAACGCCGAAATGCTATGGCTGGTGCACTTTTCTAATGTTAAAGAAACGGGGTTGTATCAAATCCACATTCGTTCAAATTCAAACATACATAAAAAAGAAGCACTGCAAAACGTATTATCCTTACTAAATTCAATTAGCAAAGTAACTAAATCGCTTTCGGTTTCGCAATTTAGTAATCTGTTTCTGTTTTTTGTATATCTCAGAAAATGACTGTTCCCTAAATCGTGCCGCAAAACACGTGTGTTATCACGTGACTTAAATATTGTACAAATGATAATCAAGTTTAGCTTCAGTATAACCATTAATGACATTTATATGGAAACTCATTACTGCCAGAAGTGAAAATATAACACAAAACTCCTGATCATTTGATAGTATCATCTAAATAGACATTAGTTTAGTTACTATAAAATTTGTTATACATAGAAATAATTGTATTCAACATCTAAATTGATAATTCTCTAATTCTTATTAGATGATAGTTTTGTCTAATTAGATGTTAGTTTTGTCTAATTATATTAACCTTTTTACTTATACGATGTTACATCTAATCATTTATTAAGTAAAAAAATTATAATCAGATGAAAATAGTATCTAATTACATAAAACTATCATATTATTAATGAAACTTTCTCATGAAACTAACATCGAACTATATGAAACTAACATTTCAATTAGATGAAACTAATATCTATCTAGATGAGACTATCATCTAATTAGAACATTTGTAATTTTTTCACACAGCTTGCAGCTAACGTTTCCATACATTGAGGTTCTATTAAAGCCAATCATTTTGTCATGAGATCACGGAGAGTCTTTTCGTTTTACTGTATTGAAACACAGCTGACTTTAAAGAGACACGGAGTATGTTATTGGAGTCAAATATGTCAAACTTTATTAATGATGTTGATTTATGGAGAAGCGGTGGCTGTTTCTGAAAATCACCATCTTAGAGCTTACAAGTTCAGTATAAAAACACTAAACAGGATTAAGTTGTAATCTGTGATCGAAAAACTGACAGTGGCGCGCGCCAATGACTCAAACGTAATATTTGATACATATCTACAACAGGCATAGAGACAATTTTTGGTTGGTAGTATTTGGTAGGTGATTTGACTAATATCTAAGTAATCTGGACGCCGAATTACGACTAATTTACATCTATATCTCTTTGTTTGTATTGTCATTGAAAACAGGAAATTATCCTAATTTGGGCAATTCTGAGATAAAAATGCAAATGTTTGGAGGATATTTGAACTTAATTCAGAGAAGAGTGTATTTTCGCTCTTATCTAAGCAACATAAAAATTCATTAAACATACTCTGTCACTTTAAACACATTACGGGACACCCAATATATTCGGTAAAATTATCACCGTATTCCGAGAGAGAAAGTGAGAGAGCATCATTGGGTGAAAGCAGTTCCACAACCATGGACATTTCAACACCGCCTATCCCTCCGCTGAAGAACCCGGTTGTGAAATATACACAGGTAAGGAGATAGTGACACTTATGCACGTGCAAATCATGGAATGCATTCACTCAACCATGAATCACGGCCTCCTTTTGTAAAACCGGTCGTGATTTCGTCAAATCTCTTGACATTCCATATTTTAGAGCAAGGGCACACTCGCTTTTTAATGTAGAAAACAACAGGATTCATAAGCTTTTGTTACGAGCATAGTATGTATATAAAGTTATACATATCTATTAAACGCATTATAGCTTGGCTTCTTGTCAGCTATTTAGCCTACTTTGAAATGTAACCAAAAGCCCTCGCTTACAAATTCACTCGCTTACAAGGGTATATTTTGAAGTAAGTTCACTTTTTTAGTTTAAAACTAAGGTTTAATAGAAACACATTAATGTAAATTTCCACTTGGGTTACCGCGTCACTGCTACAAACTTGAAGGTATTTATTATATGACCTGGTATTATCAACGATAAACCTTCGAGACTGTACCGATAGGTCAACAGTAATAGTTACCACGTTATTAATAGATGTCCTTATTTGAGGGCAGTTTGCATGCTATAAAACCAGTGCATAGCCTGTATTATAGGTCATGCAGAATTGTAGTCTGTTTTTTTAAAGTGACAGTTGCACGTTTTGACGGGACATATAATTTCTTCGAATTTTTCTTAATAAATATCTATTGATACAAAATGCCCTATGTTCAGAGGGTCAAACACCCTATGGCTTTACCCGATCAGGTGTAGTCGTAGACTACATTGTAAAGCCACAATGGTGTAACGGGACTTCTCCCTGCAGTACAACTAGCCGTGTTATAAGTGAAATAGTTTTAAACCCGAAATCATCTCACCTCACCTGTAGTCGTAGAAAAAAGTATTAAGCAAAACACTACAGGTCTTACATGAGTCAGTTATATTAAAATCTGGAATGAAAGTCTTTTTAATTTGTTTTGTATATTTACATTTATACATTTATTACACATATGTTTCTCCAAGTATACATGTGCATTGAGTATAATGAGTAAAAACATTTGGTGAACACGCAGTATGATTTATTAACTTTGTAAATGATTTTATCTACGTTCAATGCTATCGTGGAAAATGCACGTTTTTTTGTTTCCGGAATTAAGGACTACAATGTGCTATTCGCAAGAAAAAATCAAATAACGTTTATAATTAGAGACGTCATAGAAGAATGGATCGAGAAACCCCTTAGTGTTTCGTCATAAATTCCAATAAAACCTCTGTCTTAATATGAAGGTTTCTCGGGCTCCCCTACCGGCAAAATATTGCAACTAAAACTACCTGGCAATATTTCAGCCGATGAAAACACCGAATGCATAAATAACATTTTCGTTGTCACACAGGTCTGTCGATGATGCAGTCGCAAACTGAGGCTTATATTTGTCTTCTGTAAAGTTACTCAAAGTGCAGTTCTTTATTTTTAGCTTTATGCAAGCTTAAGGAAATAACTTAGACAATTTGAAAGATAACTTTGGAAACGGCGTCGCTGATTGTACAACTCACCTAGATAGCATACAATCAGCGTTCTACATTTCAAGCCAACAAACCCTCTGTTGTATATAAATTTATGACGGAGCTACCTCTGTTGGAAGAGAATGAATATGTGTAAGAAATGATCCGAAAGTCTCCATTGGTGTGACACAAGGGACTCGTCCAACACCGTTAGGCTTCCAGGCATTGCCATATTTATGTTCACCAAGTGTCATAGCACATCAAATTCATTCAAACATCTTTTTTTTATTGCTTTCAAATAAAACATTAGTGTTTTTATTTTTCTTATTCAGTGTATTTACCACAAAACCTTGGCAAACCTTGAATAAATTATTAGAGATTAGGCGTAAGTTGAAAAATATTGGAGGGTATCTTCACTTTATTATGATCACTGGAGACAATGCAAGGGCAAGATGGAACTACACAACAAAGTTTTAAGGAAAGTGCGTAATGTTGAATTGAAACCACACTTTCGTGGTTTTAATGTAGGATTTTGACGGAGTTGGCGATTTTGTCGAATTGCCCACTTTAAACAAATCGGCCCGATCTAAATTTGTTATAACTTCATAACTTTAGGTTTTCTGAGAGCAGTTCGACAAAACCTTCATTTCAGTAATTCAGGACGAACAGGCCTCTATAAGTTCGTGTGTAGATGTCGACCTCAAGCATTTGTATGATAAAGAATCTGAGAATCGTTCCAACGTCGAAAATTGGTTGTTCCTGAAATAGATCAAATTTCAAGATTCATGTAACTTTTCTGCTTTGAAACATGTTAAAAGAAATACAAAATATTGGAAACAACGTATTTGAATTTTCAGATATTCATCAACAATCAGTGGGTTGATTCTGTGAGTGGGAAAACCTTTCCTACCATCAACCCGTCCACAGGGGAGGAGATAGTCCACTTACAGGAGGGGGAGAAGGTAGGGTAATAGGTGCTGCAAGATGGTGAAGGGTTGGTGCTATAATTACCACCAAGGCAGAATTTTCATGTCTATAACATTTTCGATGATTCTAGATGTTGATGCTCAAATGATAAAAAAAACCTATTCTTTGTGATGTACCTCTTGGAGAAGTGGATGTTATATTGATATATATTATATATATGTATATAATATTACATTGTATTTCATTATTTATCTATAATTGCACAAAATAAACAGTTGTGATAAGTACCCTGTTGCTCCGAATGTCTCCAGATTTTATCTAATTTAAATATAACATATTATTACATGTGATAACATATCAAATTTTGGGTGACCTTGACCCTATTTTCAAGGTCACAACGGCATTGGCCGTTTTTAACTTCTTTTTAACATTAGATTCCATGAACTGTTGCACCAAGTTTTTCCAAATGTGGTAGCTTTAAAATAATTTTCACATCTGGCAATAATGACAAGTTGTTTTATTTAAGATTTAATTTACAACCCCGTGTACAGGCAGATATAGACAGGGCAGTGGAAGCTGCCAAGAAAGCCCTAGAATTCGGTTCAAAATGGCAGCAGCTGGACGCTAGCAAGCGAGGTCGACTCTTGATGACGCTGGCTGGATTGATAGATCGAGACATAGGCTATTTAGCAGTAAGTGCTGCCATTCTTTCATTTTAGATCGATGATATATATTTGATACATAAAAACTTCAGAAATTTTGATGTGCCAATACATCATATTAATCATTTTTCTTGAGACGCATGGTCGTAAGAAAAAAAATGAACCGACAAGTACTTTCTCGGTAAATAGTAATATCAATTCTATGTAACGCTGCTAATGGCTTAAATATTGGCCAAGCGGCGCTAAACAATAACTCACTCAATTCAATGTGTAAGAGAACACAGGCAAAGATTTTACGTCCGATTCATTATTTCCACAGACACAATATAGTTACATACAGAGACAGTGACTTTCTGCTCAAGTGCGTTATTTGTTTGCAATTATTGGAATGACAGTCTTCATATATTCTTTCAATGCAAAATTGCCAAGACCGTTTGCCCATCGTAAATCAATAAAGGTCTCATCAGCTCAAGAATTCCTTTACCAACTTGAATAATTTCAGAGTCTGGTTGTACTCGAGAATGGTAAGCCGTATAAAGATGCTTTCTTCGTAGACACAGGGAGGTGTATCGATGTTCTGCAATACTACGCAGGGATTGCCGACAAAATATGTGGCAAAACTATACCCATAGGTAGGAACATATTTCAGGTTATTCAGAATATACTTTCTCAATTTCTCAATGCCTTGAATGGCTTGATTGAAGCAAAATATTTTAATTCAACAGTGGCCAAAATGTATCTATTCGTTATAAGAATAAAACCTTAATATACCATCGGCATCTTCATCTTCATAATTTTATGATTATTATCATCTCCATCGTCATCATCGTAAATAATTTGAGTTCAATTTCACCATGGTCATCTCATCCTCCTCTTCCTCATCATCAGCATCAGCATTGTGATAAACTTGATAACATAATCGTCATCATCATCGACATCGACATCATCATCATCATCATCATCATCATCATCATCATCATCAACATCATCAACATCACCATCATCATCATCATCACCACCATCATCATCATCATCATCAGCATCACCATTTTGATAAACTTGATCTCAATCATCTTCCATATCATCAATAAAATCAACCACCATTACGATTATCATCATCATCATCACCATCATCATCGTCGTCGTCGTCATCATCATCTTCATCATCATCGTCGTCGTCGTCATCATCATCATTATCGTCGTCGTCATCATTATCATCATCATAATCATAATTGTCATCATCATCGTCATCTTCATCGTCATCATCATCATCAACGTCTTTACCATCATAATCACCATCGTCATTATCCTTCTTCTCCTCATCACCACAAGCATCATCACAAACATTAACGTCGTCATCAACAACCATCATAATCACCATCGTCATCATCATCTTTACCATCGTAACAATCATCATCATCTTTACAATCATTATCGTCATCGTCATCATCATCCACGCGTTAAATAACTAAAATATTGTTGAAAACACGATAAGCCCCAAGTCGCTCAACCACTCACTCCACTAGAAGCTATGTGCCAGCAGGAAGCTTCAGTATGTAAACTATTCCTTGTTAACATGGACCACGGAGCGGGTTTATTTTATCAAATATTATCAACGGCGTTGTCTTAGCGCTGCAGTGAGCAATGGATATGCGTGAAATGATTTTAGGCAGACTCATTTATATAATTTGTTGAATGATCTACGATTTTAAGATTATTTTTCAGATGGGTCCTACTTTTGTTACACCCGGCATGAGCCTGTGGGAGTGTGTGGACTAATTATTCCTGTAAGTTCACTGATGAATTGAGTATAAGTTTCATATCCTTACATCTGCAATATCATGGAATGTGCTACCTTCTTGAGCAATATGTATCTTTGTTTTAGAGAACAAAGAATCTTTAGAATCTTAAATAATTTCACTTGGACACTGTGTGCTTATGTTTCGTATCCTATATGTTCTATGCTGTAATGAAAGAGATAATTTTCTAACTCTTTATTGCAACTCGACCTACTGCAGAAAATTTATAATTGGTAATGTTGCTCTATGTACATCAAATGATGATATTATGATCAAACACTATCTTGAAATATGCTGATATTATGCTGACAAGCATCTTCCCCCGCATGGCCTTTTAATTGCACCCGTCTCTATCACTTGCTACTTTAAACCTTGCTGCCAAACTTTCAAAATTCTTATTTTGGGTGCAGCGCCCTTTTCGGCCAAAATTTGCAATTCCCATGAGATTTCTCATTGGACTATCCTGATCTGAAGCATCAGCCTTGGCGACAATACAAAACGTTTGGGACATGCGGCAAGGCTTATCTTAGCAAGGTATTTGGGCTGGCGTAAGAATAGGCCTTGCCCAGCAAACAATTTTACGTTGTCACAACGTTGTGTCAACGTTGTGAAAGGGTGTCAGGAACGTAATTTCACTACGTTTATTTAACGTTATTTGTAGATTCCTTTTTACGTAATTTTTACGTATTTTTGTGACGTTACAAAACCAACCGTCAGGTAACATTATTTAGTAACGTTAATTGACGTTATTTGTAGATTCCTTTTTACGTGACTTTTACGTGATTTTGTAACGTAACACAGCCAACTTTCTTGCAACGTTATTTTGTAATGTTATTTCACGTAATTTGTAGATTCCTTTTTACGTAATTTTTACGTTATTTTGTAATGTTGTTAACCAAATGTTCTGACAACGATTTTGTTGAAACTTTTATTGACGTTATTTGTAGCTTTTTTAAAGGTTATTCAAACCTTGTTTTCTAATGTTACAATACCAACGTTCAGGCAACATCAGATGTACATCGTTTATAGATTCCTTTTTCCGTTATTTAAACCTTTCGTTTTGATGTCAAATAACATGTTTGAGCAACGTTGTAAAACATTATTAATCCACGTCCCCTGAATGTTGGAAGGCAACGTCCCCTGGACATTTTGAACCTACGTACCCTCGACGTTGTTATCCAATTTCCTCTGAATGTTGTGAGGCAACATCCTCGTAATATTGTAAACTTACGTCCCCTGAATGTTAAAAGGCAACGGCCCCTGAATGATGTATAGAAACGTCCCCTGAATGATGTATAGCAACGTCCCCTAAATGATGTATAGCAACGTCGCCTAAATGTTGCAAACGTATGTCCCCTGATTGTTCTATAGCAACATTCCCTGAATGTAGTAAAGCAACGTCCGTTGAATGTTCTAAACCAATGACCCCTGAATGTAGTATAGTAACATCAGCTGAATGTAGCGTAGCAACGTCAGCTAAAAGTTGAAAACAAACGTCAGCTGAAAGTTGTAAACCAACGTCAGCTGAACATTAAAAATCAAAGTTACCTGAATGTAATATAACAATGTTACTAAATGTTATAAACAAACGTCTAATGTAGAATAGGAACGTCACCTGAATGTTGTAAAGCAATGTCTGCTTGACATTGTTAATCAACATCCATACAATTCCTCTCTTCTACATATTTGAAGTTGCCTCTGGTGAAGAACAAATTTGGTTCAAGACATTGAAAGTCCTCTTTATGGGAAGAATCAATTTAAGTTAAATATTGGGGGTAATGCAATAGAAAAGTTTTAACTTAAACAAGATCAGGAGCACTTGTGAGATTCAACTTCAACACATGCAATAAAGAGAAATACCGGAAAGGACAATAAGACGAACTCGGAGAAAAAATTGGAATATGATAACATGTACAATTGTTTTATTCCATAGTACAGAGTATCTACAAACTGCATAACTATTTCCTTTCTAAAGCATGATTTGCTGACTGGATTGGCATTTTCATTTCCATACCTGAAACAAAAAAAAGAAGAATCATTGTTTGTTTATTAGTGCTTACTTTCAAGGCACCCTGCTACATCAGTGTATTTGAATCTACAGAGCTCCTTCAATATCCCAGTATCCATCCCGGTGATTGAACTATTTAAATAGGTGAAGATACAATGAATTTATTATACAAAAGAGAACATCCTCCCCTATTCTCTCTCCACAGAGGCAGCTCCATCATACCTGTTCTAATAAAAACAATTTTTATTGTCCTAGAAATGTAGAAACCTGAATGGCTGCAATCAAAGATGCTCTTTTAATTGTTATCATTCAAAAAGGCATGTTATTTTGGGAAAGCTAAACTTTGTTCCAATGTGCACTTTGCACTTGTAGTCTTCTTTACAGAACAATGCAGCATTTCAAAGGCCTCTAGGACAACAATTATCCATGCATGGTTTTTTTAATTGGCTGAAATATTGCAATATGTTGCTACTAGGCCAACCTGCTAAAGCCAGACAGGAGCTTGTAATAAAAACAAGGTCAGTAATGGAATTTATGACAAAGCTACCTCTATTGGGAGAGAATTCATACTGTATCCATCTGTTCAAACCCAAAAATCTGTGATTTTCTTAAGACTTATTTACCATGTTCTACTGAAATGGAGAGAGTTAATTCAGACCACCACAACTAAATCTGTAGTCAAGTCAAACTGATAAAAAAGAGATAGATACAAATATGTGCATCCTGGCTGCATGTGAGGCCCCCTACCCAAACCCTTAATCCATCAACAATAATATCTATATTTGCCACTTTCCCCATTGAAAATCCAATAAGGTAAATCTAGTCTAATATGATAGACGAGACATGTGTAAAAGAAAGCAGAGCTCTCGTATCCCCGCTTCCCAGAGAATTCGAAAACAGGAAAATAAATGGTACAAGACAGGTGTTGACTAAGAATAGCGAGAAACAGTCTTCATAACATGGAATAAGTCACCACGGAAGAATTTTGTAGTTATAAAGTTGAACCCTTCATCAGACTGTTAAAGAGGCGTTTTGAAATGTTGTCAGCTTTTAAAATAAGTAAAGTAAATGAGCACAGCTCGCATACCCCCGCTTCAAATTACATTCTGGCACACCTATGGATCAAGGTTGATAAGTGTATGAAGTTTGGTGAAGATAAAATGTTTAGTTTAAAAGATATACTCTGGAAAAAGGACTTTGTCACTGTTTTAGTCATGTTTAGATGGAAACCGCAAAAAATACAAAACATTTAATGGTCTAATCCTCAAAAGGCACATCTAGGGATCATGGTTGATAAGTGTATAAAGTTTGGTGAAGGTAGCATGTATAGTTAAGCAGTGTCCATTCCAGGACTGGAAGACAAGGGGGGATTAGTTGCCCCCTGATGAAAAAAAGAGGGGGGGATTTTCAAAAAGTATGGGGGAGGGGGTAGTTAATTGGTTGCTTTTGAAAACTGGAAATATTCAGTTTCTGTAACTTCATCAGATTTTAACGAGTTTTACACGGTATTGGTTTGTAACAAGTGAATAACCGTTAATCGATTCATGTCAGCGCTTCACCTACACAAATAATTACATGTTGGCGAGGTGGAAAACAGTACATTCATGCAAATATTTATCGGAAATCACAGAAAATATTTTGTTAAAAGATATCACGCGTCTCAGAGTCTTAATATGAATTCTTCAATAATCAATTCGGTCCCGTAAATATGATCAACAAAATAAGAACCAAAACAAAATATCACTGATGATAGCATTGATGAGATCAGTATTGATAGAACCAATTATTATAACATATTTTCAAATGAAACCTACGGTCTTACATTCATTTGTAAAGAATTAAACTTTGAAAGCTAAGATCAAAACAGGAGATATAAAAAGTACAGCAATTTGGTAGATGTTTGTATCAAGCATTATGATAGGCTTAGATTACGTGATCTTCACAGGAGGGCCAACCACTGACATGAAATGCATCGGTAACTACCCGCTGTGAGATATGATTTTACAATTGTTAATTTAAGTTAATATATAAACTAATTATTTTTAACATCACAACAATACTCTGGGAAAAATAAAGCTTTGTTGCAGGGATTATATCTCTATTTATAAAGATAATTAAGTCAAAATAAATGACTTTTTTATGTGGGGCGATTTGATTTTTTTGTTCATGTGAACCGCGCGATCCAGTGTCCTAGATTGGACACTGGTTAAGGATATTGGCTCCTGACAAAGATTTGTGACGGACAGACGGATGGACAGAATGAATGCTACTTACCCCAGCATAAGCGGTAAGGCCGGGGGTATAATTAAATGTTTATAAATAATATACATTGTTAACCATTACCTAGCTTAATTGAAGTTATCTTCAGTTTTCTTAAATAGTGTACCATTATTTCGGGTATCACATGAACTTCTATTATGTTTGGTGTATGTATACTTAAAGAGAAACCCACCAGGTAAAATTTATAGTGTTACTGATCTAAACATGTTTCAATTGAAACTTAACTTTTAAAAATTCCTTTGAGGGTCTAACGCTCATTTTGAATTATGACTGATTCTTGTATTAATTTTGGTGATGCTTAAATGAAGAGTTTAGAAAATAATAATGCTGTGGACATAAGCCAAAGTCTTAGAGTAACTGTTTCAGTCATGTTTCCCTGCAAACCACAAAACATAAAATTCATTTGCAGGTGTAATCCTAAAACACACTTCTAGGGATTATGACAGATATGAGTATGAAGTTTAGTGAAGCTAGTATGCGTAGATCAGGAGATATATTTTAAACAAAGTTCTAGAAGGCAGACAGACTTACAGAATGAACGCTATATACCTCTGCCGACACTGCAAGGGAAGGTATTATGAATGAGAACAAAAGAAATTTATGGCAATTACGTACTTCCATCTGCTAAAGATAAAAGTAAAATGTATATGTAATTTGCTAGAAATTAGTCATCTTGGCAAAGCATATCATCATCAGTTTATTAATGTGTATTCTCTGTATACATGAAAGCATGAACGGTACATTTTCAGTCAAGTACCTCACAACTCTATTTCAGTGACAAAAATTCTGTTTATTGGCTAATATTTTACCCTTAAACTTGCTTAAAATGTTATATTACAGGCGAGCTTTAATTCTATTCAAAGTGAGAGTGAATTTTTCATGAATTTCATAATGTTAAATAGAGCCAAATTATTGACTATTACCAGAGATAAGTACACATCCCCTTTGTAAAGTTGCATCTTTTTGAGAGAAGTGTCCAAATGATGATAATTTCTTATTTTCTTAAATGTTTAGCGAAATTTCATCAATTTACATATATAAAAGCTAAATGTAAAATATAAAAGAAAAACATGACTAGAGATACCCTCAAAGTCCGTCTTATTTCTTCTCAGAGGCCCTGGGTCTTCCAAACTCACATGTAAACAGTTTATCATAGAAAGTCCTATGTTTTGTCCCATACAGCTAAGATCATCACAAAATAAATAATGCATCAATGAGCTTCACAGGCAAATGCAGTTCTTTAATGAATTCCTTTTATTTCCGAAATGGCTTTAGATATTGTCTGAGAAAACTTGTCCCCACTGGACCATCACATCTGTTAATCAATACAAGTCTAATTGCGCATTCAAGGACCATAACTCTGTGAAAAATATCATTTCGGAAATGGCTTTTCAACTCGATCAAGAGAATAAACAGGTGTGTCCAAAACCAAAATTATATTCATTTAAGTGTGATACTGTGTGAGAAATTTTTTACCCATTGAGGCATCAGACCTGTTAATCACTTCAAGTTGAATTGTGCATTCAAAAGCCACAAATCTGTGTAAAATAATATTTCAGAAATCACTTTCGAACTCGATCAAGCGCATCAACAGATGTATCCAAAACCAAAATGTATTTACTCTAGGTGTTATAGTTTCTGAGTAAAGGATTCTGTCCCCATTGAAGCAACAGACCTGTTAATCACTCGAAGTCCAATAGAGCAATCAATGGCCACAACTCTTTAAAAAATAAAATTGCTTTAAAACTCTTTAGAACTCAATTAAGTGCACATCAGATGTATCAATACAGTATCCAAAACCAAAATTTCATTTACCTAAGTGTGATACTGTCTGAGAAAATATGTCCCAATTGAAGCATCAGATAGACCTGTTAATCGCTTCACGTCCAATTTCAGAAATAAGGGCAATTTTGAACTCAATCAAGAGTATCATCAGGTGTATCAAAAAAAACAAAATGTCACTCCACTAGGTGTTATAATGTAAAGGATTCTGTCCCCATTGAAGCAACAGACTGCTAATCGCTCAAAGTCCATTGAGCAATCAATGGCCATAACTCTTTAAAAAATAATTTTCAAACTCACTCAAGAGTTTCTGAGTATCATCAGTTGTAATCATAACCAACATTTCACTTCTCTAGGTGAAACAGTTCCTGAGAAAATCTGTCCCCAAGTTGGAGCAACAGATCTGTTAATCACTAGAAGTCAAATTGCGCATTTGTAGGGCCATAACTCTGTCACAAATATAATATCGGAAATGGCTTTCGAACTCGATCAAGAGTATCATCAGGTGTATCCAAATCTTGGAACTGAATATCTTTGCACCGTACCAGGAAAGTCTGCATGAATAAATCATAATTGCCTAAATCCTGCGATATCCAAACATATGAAAATCCCATTGAAAACAATAACATACGAATTCCTGTTACCCAGTTAGCTTTTCCATTACTATCCTGTAATTTAAGCATTTCGTAGCATGCTTTAGGATTCCGACTTCTGTCCATTATACACACGAGCCGATACCAAAATCCGACACAGCGACTGAAATAATTCATACAAACCGGATGCCTTCCAACATCGCCTAGTACAACACGATTTGGAGTAAATTTAGAAATATTAAGACAACTTTTGAACTTTCTCGATTTCACCTCTGAAAGTAAACCCCCAAATTTAGGAACCATATAACATTATTGGCATTATCTTTGTATCAAATATTTTATATTTATATTTGGATCGGTTGTGGTATATTAAAGAACACATTAATTCGCCCCTTATATTTCTCAAAGTATTTATTCAATTTATCATGGGCATTACTATTAATCAAAATAAGTACAGTTTACACATTTTTTGTTTTTTAAGTAGCTGCACAATTTAATCCAGGAAAATATGAGAAAGTCAAATTTATCAGGGGAGTATATGTTTTTAGACATACAATGAAAAGAGGTGTCCCATAATGTATCACAATAATCACCCTTGCAATACTATTCTATCGATAGGGAGCCTCATACACTATTGATATATCAATAGTAAGGTAAACTATTGATACTATTGAAAGTGTAATTTTCCTGGATTAGTTATATTCTTAATGACTTTTCCAAATATTTCAAGCATGTTCATTTGAATTCATTTCATTTCTTAATGTTAAAGATGAGAAATTTTCTTTTAGACTTATGAACCCTGGTTGCAATTGTGGATGATTGCTGATATCTGTATTAATTAAATTATCCTCATGAAATCTTTGGAAATCACAGCTGAAATACATTGGATCTAAAACTATCGCAACTAAGCAATTGCAATAGTGGGACACAATTGTATAGTCTATTGCTATTGCAATAGTAGACTGCAATAGTCTCGCTATCGCAATAGTCAAATTAGGCCAGTATAGTCACCCCTACATTTCAACTAGTTCAAGAAATCTAAATGTCCTTTTCTCATATGATATTCTTAAAGAATTGAGGTTTAGTACCTCCTGTCACATCCATATCTAAAAGAGTGAAAACCTCACATTCTGACAGAGTTTTGTGCCGCTAAAACCCTCGCCAAGTAGGAAAAGTATGCAATATAAATTGTTAGATGATTATAAAACTGTAATCTTAAATCAGCCCTTCATAACTCAAATATTTAGTTGAAAACTTTCATAAGGTGTACCAATCATTTGTACTGAATCAAAGCTACGCAAGATTATTGTTCAATAGCCTTGAAGTTTCATTGTGCTCAGGCTTTATGATTTTCAAATTCTGGTCTGAAAAATGTTGCGCTTCCATAAAAAGTTTTAAAACAATGAAAATCATATCATGAAAAAGTTGAAAACCCAAAAAAGGCACATCAAGTGGGAATGATCGATTCACATACCATGTTTAAAGGAGCTGATTCAAAAAGGTTTGCAGTTCTGGTCCAGAAACAAAATTCTATGTTGAAATGACAAAAGAGGTAGGGAGAATTTGAAAACACCAAAACACAACTGATGACTTTTCCACATATCAAATATGAAAAGGCTTGCTCAGACAATGGAGGTCATTTCTAAATTCCCCAACAATTGTTGGGGGCTCTTCAGAAAAGAAAGTTCATACTTCTTTCATCCCTTACGTGTCCTGGTGCCCACACACAAGTTTTAAGCTTTGACAAGAGTTAGGAGAGAGAATTCTGAATTGCAAAAAGTTTATAAAAAAAATCCCATGTAGCCTTATAGACCTGATGAGATTCACAGCTAAACTTCCCTTGAATAATTAACACTGTTTAACCTCTTACCTTGGATATATTATAACCTTCAAATGAAGTGGGAATCTAAGCTCAATATCACTCTGCCTGAAAACTATTTACCAGACTGTTTTGCAGCAATAGACCTTACTACAATCGAAAATAAAGCAAGGAATTTCCAGTTTAAGTTAACCCATAGAATAGTCTCAACAAGATCCTTTTTATTTAAAGTCGGTATATGTCAGGACAATAACTGTACCTTTTGCGGTAGAGAAATTGAAACATTCGAGCATTTATTTTATTCATGTGAGAAAACTAAAAACCTTATTTCACAGTTAGAATCATGGTACCTCTCAAAAACTAGAACCAGCCTTGATATTGTTATTACAAAATTTCTACTCGAGGACCCAAAGGCAAATGTATTAATAAATCACATTTACATGATCACAAAAGAATATATCAATAAAACTTACTTCCAATGCTTTAAACTTCAACAATCTGATGCATTGCATATCACTATCACTTAGAAAAGTACATATTTTCGGAGGAAGACCCCAAATTTAAACAAAATGGTCATGGCACCGTGAGTTTCTTTTACTCTTGCCCTCTGTAACTGTCCACTATCTCCTGTCTATCTCTATCTCAGTCTTAACAATTTATCAACAATTTAACTTTCATATGTTGAAATCATACAATTTGTTTGTACGATTCTCTTGTAGTAAAAAAAAAAGTCCAGGGAAAACAAAAAACAAAAAAAACCAAAAAAATAACCAACACTGTTTAAGCTCTGCTCACTTGAAGACAGCATTTCACCTCGGGAGGTATTTGTTTATGAAGCAGTTTTCTTGCTTGACAAATGCCTTTAATCCTGAAAAGTTAAAATCCAAATTGTGACCTATGTTTTACCTTCTGGATTTATAAATGATTAGTTTCAGATTTAATATCAACAATATGATAATTTACGCCAAATATGACTGTCAAATCTCAGAATCAAACAGTGCAACAGAGAGACAGAAGTTAATTCTATTCAATGCAGTGCTGTTCCCTGAAGATAATAGTTGGTGTTCATATGGTCAACTACACATTAGATTGGACAATTACCAATGACAACAGTCTCCCACACCTTTACAATTTTAAGGGATATAATAGACAACTTACTTACACAGTTAAAATTAACAGAAACCAAAGCTGTTCCTGCCTCACTCCCACCTAGACGGGACAACTCTGTTTTTCACCATTGCAATTTTGTCTTTCATCTTTCCGTCACCTGTTCAAATGAAAAAAATAGACATTTGCGTTAATATGGAAACAAATATCATTTTAGAGAATTTTGTTCCAGAATTATTTTGTTTCAGCTCATATTTCTTAAACTAGAAACATATAATTATTTTATGTTTATTAGTTACTGCGTTTTCAAGGTCATAATCTTTAAAAATCAATGCTATTTTATGAATGCTGGTGAAATTTATCAATAGAATTTTCTTTATCAGCCATTTTTTAAAATAAAATATGTAATAACGACCCCCATTTGTCAATCTATCTTTGATGGAGCCCATTATTTTCAATAAGCCTTAGGCATGCACATATCAAACTAGCAATTTTAAAGAAGACAAACTCACTTTACAAAGAGTGTGCCTTCAATCTTGTCTTGTCAATAGCATGAAATTTTAACAGTTTTTTTCAAGTTCAATACAGGTTTAACCAAGAATGGCATCTGCAAACAGCAAGTCTCTCACCTTCAGCCTATACTGTAACTTGTGTAGATCCTGTGGAGTAAACCAATAAAAGCTTCCAGCATCCTTGCCCTCTTGGGACAGTACCTCCTCCTCAACATTAGAGGTCATTTCTGCAATAAAAGGCAGAAGTAGGTGAAAAAAGGTTAGCACACATCATATTAAATCAAGTTAAATAATTTTTTATTTTAAAAAAAATCTCAGTTGATCATCCTCATTGGCCAAAGAGTTTGCACACAAATTTAAGCTTTCTACAGCTTTTTATTCATTCTTGAGAAGTTAACGATATATTAAGAAAGGGAAAAAATACAATTTGTAGGGCATGAAATACCAGGCTTACACAAGGGGCCACATAGTCTCTAAATCTGCCATTCATAATTTGTCCTTGGCCAATGTGTCTGGACGCAAGATTTCAGCCTTTTTAAATGTTTTAAGATAAAGTATGTTTTTTTGAAGGGCATGGCTCCTCATGCCCTGATTGAGGGCTACCAGCTCAGTGAATTACAATTAATAAAGCCCTGAGTGGTTTGTGTGCAGAAGATTTCAGCTCTCGAAAGATAGCTGAAGTTGGAAACACAATGCAAATGTGTCCGAAGTTTCAAATGAATTGACAGATGGATATGCTTTCAGGCCTGATGAAATAAAGATGTCTGTTTGACAAAAGAATGTATCCAGATATTCTCTTACTATAATTTTTTTTAATCAATTACCATTGCCATAGACTTCTTTAATTATTTTATAATTGCAAATATAATGTATGAGAACCTGCCAACTGTTAGGGATTCCAATAAAATTTATGCTTGGGCAGATGAAAAACCCTTGGATAAGCAATCTGCTGATGGTGTTGTCATCTTTCTCAGAATATCCCAATGGTCCTTCTGTGTAGCTATCCTTTACACCTACAACAGATCATTATGAATTTCATGAAAGTATGAAAATAAAACCACTATTTAGTCCTAAAACTTAAGACAGTTCCGTAGACAAAATACAACGCAATGTGGTACTCAAAACATTTAGTAAAGAATTAAAATTACACTTAAGAAGTACAAATGGCTTATTACAAAATTATTACATGTCAAACTAGCACTTTCTGAAGCTCATAACATCAGGCTATTCAATCTTGAAGTCTAACAAGTGAAACAGGAGTAGAAGCGGACACCTCTTTCCTAAAGAAAACTGATCATCTAATTGGTAACTGATTGACATAAGCATTGTAAGAAGTCCTAGAGGGAGTCTTGAGGAAATAACTTGCCCACCTTCTGGCTTTGTTTACCTTAAAACTTTAAAAATAGCCTGTGACTCTGAAGCTCACCATGATATGTTTGTTTGAGGTGGACATTAACATAAAAATGACAGGTTTATAACATGAAACGAATGAATTTTCTTATCAAAATTTGTCTACTCAAGCCTTCAAAATTCATGTGCTTATCCTTCAAATTCCTTTTAAAGTGATAACCTACCGACTTGGATAAGTGACTTGTATAATTCTATCATATACCTTCCTTTAGTTCTTCATATCTTGTGAACTACTTTGCGCAATTTGGTAACTGATGTCTTACAATAAAGAATAAATGCATGAATGTCTTAAACTCTAATTAAAATGTCTAAATCACAAGTACCAAGAATAGTCTTCAATTTATCAGCAATATTAATTTGCTCTCAAATAATGATACAGCAAGCTTCGCACAAATGGTCTTTTGCTTTTCTTATGTGGTGGTGGTGGTGGTGGGGGTAGGGAGGGGGGGGGGGGGGGGGGTGTGCTGAGTGAAATAGAACCCTGGGTTGTATTTGAGGAAATACGGTAACATCTTCTGAAACAGGTGGTTACATCTTTTTCATGAAGAGAAAAGAACTGGCAAATGATATTTGCTTAGGTGCACTGAATAATAAGAAGCTGATGTCTGAGACGAGGGTTTCCCTCTTTTAGGGTTTCACATCTCTTGCACTATTTGGCGCTTCTATAAATTTTTCACCATTATCTAGTGAAAAGAATCATCTGTAATTCCATGTATAACTTGTATTTGTGCAATAAATAATCAAGATGCAGCAAATGATGCGACACCTGTCTCAAATTGGAGGATTATCAGAATTGTTGTTTTGTTTTTTAAATGAGGGTTTCCCTCTTTCGCCTTTCATATCTATCAAACCACTTTTTCACATCATTGTTGCTGCATATGGAGGGTATACCATATTTTGTGATGATTGCTTAGATTGTCAGAATGAACACTACCCTTGAACAAGGCCAAGTCCAAATTGTTGCCATGGTAACAGACACAAACAAATTTCAAAATACCTTTAAAACCCCTAAACAGCAAATCTGCATGTTATGGAGAGGCAGTACATTGAAGAGGTTATTCTAAAATTATCAGCTTCCTAAGCCAACGAGTTTTTGGAAAAGAAAATTGTCCAAAGTTTTAGAGAAAATGCCTATTAGGCGAATACAGGAATATCTGAGAATGGGGGTGGGGGGCACGAACAGTCAGTCCCAAAACATAGCATTCCCAGTCCAAAGAAATAGTGGAAACTCATGGGCCAGGTTATGAACCCGAAGAACAGTTTGAGTGGCATATTTTAGTGTTTGATACTGTTGAAGAAACTATCTTGTAGGTGAGTTGATGAAAAATATGAGGCAGGATTAGGAGTTTGTATTTGGTTTAAGTTTTATGATTTATCTGCTGTGCTGAATTTAGCCTTTCCAAAAATTACAAATAACGGATCCCCTTTGTGCAATGTAAGTGCCCAAACATTTTCAGCAGCTGTAGAGAATAACTAGTGATGTTCACAATGTGAAAAGTACAAGGATGACACCTGAAACTATGATATCATATTATGGTGAAATTACCTGCATTGTCCAACATCTAATCATATGTACAGACTGGATTTTTCTGATAAAAATTTGTCAGTCTCTATTCACATTGTGGTCAGGATACCAGTAACACAACTTACAATGATATTTTTGTTTTGGGCGCATAATGGTAGAACTTCATTGTTTGAAATATAATGCAAGTCATTGATGACTTTTGATGAAAGTTGGATAAGACTCACAGATAAAATTTATCAATTATTAAAGTCAACTAGAAATATGTGCATGTGATGCACAGCAATGTCCCCCTTCCAAACTTTTAATCCAACCTTATCATCTTATTGCCATTTATACCAGAAACAATCCAAAGCAAACATACACTTTCAATGGTGCAGAAGGTAGAGTCTTATGTATTTGTCAATTTCTTTATTGTAGGGAATGTGACATTTGATATTCACACTGTCATCAAATATTATAATTAGCATCTACAGCCCCCAACATGCACCAAGTTCAAATTGTTTCCATGGAAACCAAGTAAAATGAAAATATTAGAAATAATCAAAGTAGCAAAAGGCACCACCCAAGCACTATAACTAACAATATAGCAGGCTTAGTACTATAATACTCATTAGATAATAATACTCATTTAGATACAGGTAGGAAAATAACACTACCCCCATATAAACAAAGTTGAAATTGTTTCCATGGAAACACGAAAATTCAAATATATAAACAAATTTAGTAACTAAAATAACAAAATGTACTACTCCACCACTAGACCTAAACACATAACAAGTTTCGAAAAAATTATTGAATGTTTTTTGAGATATGTTCCGGAAACAAAAAGCTTTCGGAATTACGGATTTATGGAACCACGGATGGAATGAAAACATTATTCCCCTGCAAAGCTTTGTGGGGGACATAATAACCAAGAATATTATTTTGGGAGGGGTGCACGCAGTGCATCCTATAGGTGTAACAAGTAAAACTACTGAAATAATTACTTTTAATCAAAGAAGATGTGTCCACAGGAAAATTAGTTTTCATATATGTAAGTTCATTCCAAATTTTCGTGTATAATTGTTTCACCTTAACAATGTATCAAAATTACAATCCTCAACATTTACTATATTTCAAAGTATTTTTGGATCCACCAAGTCAAAGATTTATGGCTATTTTACCTTTGGTGCTGTTTCCAACTGTCCAGCTGTGGGGTTGGCTGCTGATATCAAACATGTTTGAACAGCTCAGGCGTGTCGCATCCATTTTAGCTAAGCTTGTCACTGCTGAAAGAAAAGCTGCAAGGAAATAAAACTTGCATAATTATCAATACTAACTAAACAAGATATTCAGCTGGGTCATTTTTCAACGGAAAGAAACTGTTAGCACAGGAGAATGAAAATGAAACCAATACACATGAATCATTTACCTCTTCCGCTGGTTGGAAAATTACTTAAAGGATAAAAAACGAGCAGGTGCTCGTTGATTTGTGATCAAAAACACGTTGCAAACTTTTCATTTATCACTTCTTTATAAAACAAGATTTGAGAGTAATAATATGTTCATCATGTGAAAGGCCCTTGAAAAGTGTTTCAGAAAATGCTTACTTTTTATGATTAAAGAAACTTTGTCACGCACTTTTTTAATTTTTCAAATGTATGTCAAGGGGACAAATAACAATATCATGTCAATATGGCGAAGTCTGCAGGGCGTCACAAGACGCCAACAGCCCGGAGAAGTTAAAGACACACCAAGTTTCATTTAGCTGGGTTTGACAGTTTTAGAGTTTTGATCAGGAAACAAAATTTTGAGTAATATTTCGAAACCGATAATGATGATTAGAAATGATATAGAGACAAAAAAGGATAGAGCCATTTTACTAAAATTACCCTGCTCCGTAGCTATACCATAAACATTTTTTAAATAATAAATATCTTTGAATATATCAAGTATACCAAAAATATCATCCCTCCTATAATGAGAGTAGTGCAGACATAATTTCGTTACAGAGACATATTTTCTAAACATACAAAATACTTACTTGAAAGTTGTTGAAGTAGGCCTACCTACTGAGCTACTACAAACACGTGGCCATGCAGTCCTTCCTATCCACCGAACTGAACGATTTGCCATTGTAGCTGACTTTCAGCGTCTTCCAACAACGAATCGCTTTCCCGTATTTGAATTTGGCATATCAAAAACTTCTGAAGGATGATGAAGTAGACAGACTTCATAGCGGCGAGCTAAATCAAGCATGGTAATCATTCGTTCACGATGGCGCGACACAGATTACGTCACTTCCGCTCTATGCGTCCAGAACCTCGTGATTCGTGATTTCAAATCTTGAATTTCTTTCCGGAAACCGCGCCATGTTTCTTTTTCCCGAGTACTAGACCCAATTTTAACCACGTTGGTCCGAAAGGGAAAACACCCTATTAAACCCATAAATTAACCTTCTCATCCTGGTCAATGTTCTTGATGTAATTTCATGTTCAATTTGATATGATATACATTTCGAATATGATGTAAGGAATTGCCTCCTTTGTTATCGACGATATGGATACATAACAATTCCAAATAATTAAAAAGAACTTTCTTAGTAATTTATCAAAATGAAAATATCCCGTTCGGTTTCTTTTAAAACGGTTATTACTTATGTAAGAGAAAATGTCGAAAATGTTTGGAGTTTTTATAATTGTACATGTATGTTATATCATATATAAAGTAATTACAACCAACATCTCCAAAATACTTAAACAGTACATATTGTCTGTAGATATCTAGATTGTCTCCTTTAAAATCGCAACACTCATTTATAAGACAAATTATGGGCGAACCGAATGATCCTTTAGCTGAACTGTTCGTGTATTTGTATCCTTAGTTTAAAACAAAGTTTCTTTCTTTCTGCCTTCACAACGCAGCCTATATCTTCAACATGACGTTGCAACAATGTTATACTTATTTTGCTAACATCCCTCATAACTCACTCACTTAGATGACCTGTAACAATAAATTATAAATAAGATCGAGATGAATAAACATTATCGTCATGTTACATTAAATCCCTCGTTGTTACTTAACAATCTTTTTTTATGCAGTGCTTTTGTTTTAAAATTCGGGGTTAACTTATGCGTGCTTAAAATTGTTTTAATAAATTCCCGAAGAAGTCTTTTTTTTCACTGAAACAATACGTTTTATTTACTTGCGTGAAACACTGTACATAATCGCCTGTCCTGAATATTCGCCGAATTAGATTATGGAAAATGAGTACACTTGCAAATACTTTCACATGTGTAGGCACGTTTGGAAATTTCCTACAAGGTTGGCTTTGTTTCATTTTTTTTAATGTGTACGCACGAAATGGCTTTAAATAAATAATCGCCGCCAGAAAGCTTTTTATAAACGCCTATTGAAACCGTTTTTTAAATCAATATTCGCCGAATGTTTACTTCAGTATGTACGGTAGCCGTTACAAACTTCAACTTTGCATCGATCAAACTATCTTTTGTGCGAGGTTTATAAAACGCGTAATTATATATACTAGTACATGATATACGGTTACTAAGAATATAGTTATGTGTTGAGGAGTATCAAAACCGGCTCCGTCCGTCAGTCCGTCCGCAACAATTTTGAATTTATGATTTTGTAAAGTTTGATTTATTTTTCAAAAAGTGGTTGATCGTGGGTCATAGCTTTGAAAAAAATATTGTTATGAATAATTTAGATTTTTAAAAAATTGGTGAACGTTAGAAAACTGTTTCAGTCCTGTCCGGCTAACAACTTAACTAATCGTCAGTTTTTTATAGAAAATAATATATGATAGATAATAACATGAAGGTGGGTCGTGATTAAAAATTTGAAAATACCTACTTAACATTTTGCGAATTTTGTCATTATAAAGTGGTGACTATGTTACATTAACGTTGTTAAAAGTCCCGTCCATGGCCTTTTAGAATTAACAACTAAACCAGTCATGTGATTTTGATAAGATTTTAAAGAGGATAAGAAGATGTATATTATGTCAAATTTGCAAATATTTTTGCCAAATTGAATTTAATGGAAAAACGTGATATATCATGATTTTTTTCCCATTTTGGCTTGTTAATTGTCACATTCATCACAGAGATTAAGAAATACATGAAAGTCGATTAAGATATATATAATAAATAAATAACATTAAAAATATAATTAATAACATCATTAAATACTGTAATAATCCAGTCCTCTCTGCATGTCAGGATATAGGTCTTTTGGTATTTGAATGTGTATGATTATAACACATATGATTTGAAAATAATTTCTTGAATTTTTGTGGTAATGCCTAACACATGTTGATTTATTTTGTTGTGGATTTAACAATTCCTTTTTGTATTCATTAAAACAGTTCAATGACATGCATATACTTCAGCAAAATACTATTAAGGATGTCTGTTCCTCAAACTTAAAGTATTGAACTTTTTTTCTAACTTGTTTTTTTCAAAGGTATAGTGTATTTGCTTGAAATATCCATCCCAAAAAATAGGGGTTAGTGTGGGTTATTTCGAGATAATTTAAGACAAAGATTCATCTGTCAGTCAGAGTTTTAACATGGGAGTCTATGGGGAAATGATGACCTTGTAGGAGAAAACTTAAATTTTAATTAGTTCCTGTATTAAACTTTTTTTAAAATGAAAACATGATAGAGTTTACACAATTTTCTTCTAGAAAAAAGTAAAAAATATGTATGGTAATGTGGGTTTTTAGCCGCTACGGCACATCATGTTTTCAAACATTTCAATTTAAATATCAACATTAAAGCTATTTTTGGACTAAAAACATGCTTTTTCCCACTCATTATCTTAAAATATACCTGAATGGATTCATACAAATAATATTCATTCAACAACATCTACTTTCTAAGAAAAACAGATAACAGAACTTGTTAAAATAATAGTTACAATTAAAATTGCAGGCTCAGCAAAATTGTGAATTATTTCAAAATGAAACTATAAATATTCATTCAAATAAAGAAATTACCGCTTCAGTTTTGTTTATTATATAAGAACATTATGATTGAGGGTTTTATTTGAATTTTGGAACTGTGACTGAGGAGCGAACATCTTTAAAGGAATCTTCATCTTCACTACAGTCATAGAAAAAGCATAAGTTCATAAAACATTGCGCCAGTCGCGGGGGATATTGCTCGTCCATGTCATCTGCTTGTTTCCCATTTTAATAGGGCCAAATGACCGAGGTTCGGACAGTGTTTCGATTCAAATATTTTTATAAACGATAATTTGATAAAAGTAAATATGAGCAAACCAAACTATCAACAAGTTGTATTTATATCGGAGTTCTATCTTAAAATGAAGACATTATCTCAGACATTAAAAAACACGCAGTGAGTAATTCATGTACAATAATATCAAAGTTTTCCGTATACATAAATTAATTTGTCATTTCTTCAGAGCAATGTTAAATCTTCCCAACACTGACGCATGCGGTGTTACAGCCTTATGACGTCAAAATCACTTTTGTGGGCATTTGACGCAAAAACGCCGTAATCGCTAAACCGTATGTGTTTACATGTGTTAGTCGTAGGCATGTTTCCAGAACTTCTTTTGGTTGAATTAACTCATTACAAGTCCGTAAAAAGAAAATATAAAATGCCGAACCATGGTCAAAACTGTCCGAAGCAAGGTAATTTCGACCTCCGATTAATATCTCAGCATTTACTTATATATCCCCATTAAATGTACCCATATTCAGCACAGCTTGATTGTTTGTTGTTTCTTTTTGTTTCTGAATACAGTTTAAGATGTTTTGGCGCTTCCTATATATATTTCCTAACCTGATAGTGATACATGTAGTCAACATTAACGTTGAAAGAAAATGTTTAATATTTGGCCAATTTCTTACATGTATCTGTAACTTGTACATGATAGCAAAAAATTGATTAGATAAACTACCTACAATCAAATGTCTATTTAACGAAAAGAATAAAATATCATACTAAAATTAATATTTTAAAACAAATATTTTGCCGACAATGCAGTTATTATTGCCTCAGCTCATATAGTTAAAATTGTTCTAAGTTCGGGCGACCTCGGGTGGTGTCCGAAATCAGGTTAGTTTGCCGTATATAATATATTGCATGACAGCTTTGCAAATATATCTATTTGGGCCTATGGTCTACGTTAGAAATGATCATAGTTATATAGCTGTCAGCATGTCCGTACTTCCATCCGTCCGATCATTTGTTTGTCTTTCACCCCCGATTATAACATTCAACAGTCTGAGAGTCATGCGAAATTTGACTTATGGAGTCAATTAGTTGTATAATTTATATGTGTTTTGGCTTTGTGCTTTCGAAATGTATGTAAATTTCTAAGTTTATGAACTCATAAAATTTTCACCTCGATTCCACGAGGAAGTCGACTTTATCCGCCAATACAATTATAATTGCCGGCTCTCAAAAACTCTGAACCATATTCCGTATAAAAGGCTGTTCAACGATTGGTTTTTACCTTTTCTATCTGAATGTTTTTTTAAAAATCTGTTGTTAAGAGAGTATCACTGTTTGGTGTTTTCAAATAGGTCAATGTATGGAGATTTGCCTCCATAGTGTAAATAGCATGAGTGAAATCAAAAGTTTCTTAATAGTCTAGTCTTCCGAAATTAGTCTCAACTGACGTAATTCTTCATTTCATTCATAGTTATTCAAATATGACAAGGCCAGCATGCTTACCACTGCACCACCATGCTTTATGCTTGTCTATGAATAACTATTTTTGACTATTATCTCATCCTTGTGTCCCATGTTATCAAGAAAATTAACACCCGTTAGTAAGAACCTCAGAAATGATTTTTTTACCAAATCGGTTTCAAGAAGAGAAAACGACTCCAAGAACGTTTAATCCGTATCATTGCTCCAATATCTATACTGGTTGTTGGTCAAGTCGGACAATTTACTACACACAGCCGCATGTAGAAGACAGCTAAATGTGACAGAAGCAGGTTTAAAAAAAATCCAACACGAGGCCTACATGTACCAAACTGTTAGTTTATTACTTCAACCTCAGCTAAAGATATATAAAGTAGCTACACTTTACGATAATGATATTCCTTATAATCTACATAGTTTGATAAAAATCCGTATTCATTTTCCATATCCAAAAGTATTCATAACAAGGTATGTTTTTTTCTTATCCCAATCTACCTCGACCCACTAACAACAAAGGACATGTTTCAGAATACATTCCAAATTAGCATATTTTGCAGCCTCGGAGTTTCGGGGTCGTATATACTTGTAGTCACCTTTAATTGTAAATCATGTAATTGATTTTAGCTTGCAAAACATTTGGAAAAAAAACCAATAAAAAAATATAAAAAAACATAAGAACTAATTTCGTTGCATTTAAGTACTCAGCTTGATAGCAAAAGATATCAAACTTGCAATTGAATAGTAACTTTATTGGAAGTAGATTTGTCGTGCATTTGAAGTCTGCACAGAGCTATAGCATGCGATGCTTTTTTAAAGGAAAATATGTATACGTATGTCCAACAGTTTCCATTCATGTTTGATAATATACGTAATGTTGAAATTCGAACAACTTGTTTGAATACTTAATTTCTGACTGACAGCAAATTGAAGTCGCAATATTTTTTATGAACTTACCCGGTATCAACATTAAAATGATATCATACAAACAGATTTATGTTTGCGGGACATTACTGTTTGTGTGATTCGCTTATAAGCAATTTCCTAAAAAATACTAATAAATACGTAGAAGTTCGTAAAATGAATAATTATTTCCCCAAAAGCTCGCTAACATAACGTGTTGAGAAAGTTGAATCAATTTACTTAACAATGAGATGGGGAAGCCGCATCGTTGAAATTCGTTTATCTGAAAGTTTTCCTAATAACAAAGATACATATCATTTGCTAACATATATCATGAAGAGAACATTTGGGGAAACGTACAATTTGCATCTCTTGTCAGATAATTAAATTTGCACACAATCTTATTTTTTGAACGAACTGGTGATATCTCAATCGTTAAAGGACACGATTTTCCCACCATTAGCTAAGTAACATGTTTTCTGTTTAAAGAGCCACTCCGTGAGTTGTTGGAGTCATATATGCCAAACTTACTCATTAAAATGGTGTCATTTGATCGCGAAGTATCGACTGTTACCAACTAGACACATTTTAAAGCTAATTGTTGTTTTACAGTGACAATATGAAGGTAGAACGTCGCAATTATGATCGAAAACCGGACAGTGGCGCGCGTCAAATAGTCAAACGTAATTTTAGAGACTTATCTAAAAACAGCCAGGATGGAATTTAGGAGTTGATAGCGTTTATTAGGTTATAGAACAAGTATCCATGTTTATTGGACGTTTTATCTACACCTCTGTGCATTTATAAGGCTGTTTTTAGATTTTCATGGACAACCAGTAATTGTCATACATATGTCTTTTTGACATGAAATGTTAAGATGTTTTGATTTTATATCACCACATATGACATTTAGGTTCGTATAAAAGGTAAATAATATGTTATGAAAATCACGGAGTGGCTCTTTAACTGTTCGCTATTTTAATTATGCTTTCAATACCAGTATATCATTATAATTATTGAAATAGGTTTACAAGTAATTTACTTTTATTTGTGTTGATCATGTAAATGATTATCGCGACAGAAATATATATATTTTTTTTAAAATAAAAAATAGCAGTTTCGAATAGTTTAGCATCCCAAAATTTTCAGTGAATGTCCGGTATGTGAATTCAAAACGTTAAATTCAAATAGTAACGATGGTTTATATTTTAAAAAGTTGAAAAAGCCCTGGTCTCCGCTACAGATACATATGTTTGATAGCATATTTTGCTTTACACAGTTACAGTTGTTAAAAGAATTAGGTTAGTGTGCAGTACAAGGTATAAACCTACGGGAGACGTAAAAGGACGTACAATCAAAGGGGCGATAATTTGGAGATTTTAATTCGCTTCGCAGAATATATGACTAACATTAAATGATATCCTCAGAGGTTTACTATTTGAACCGAGTTAAATCTGCTAATAATGACTTTGGATTTTCCTGACCTTATACAACATAGGGTAAATTTCGGCATTGCATAGCGCACTACTCTTCTTGACCCGAAGAGCTATAATTAATAGGTCGTATTTTTCCGACCCTGTTGCCACAATATTTATATAATTAGATATTTGAATCTTCGATTTCATTGTATTGGTTAGGGGAAGTATTAACAGTATTACCATGGCTTTTATAGAATAGGATCATTGCATGATGCATGTTCATTATTTACTAATTATTCACATTCAAGGTTTTACTGGTAAAAGTGATTATTCATTTCGGGGCCGGGGGATAAGCCACCTCTTGAGGTTTTGTTTTATGAAAGAATTGGACGTTTCTGTTAAATCTGTCATCTTAGGTTGTTTAACAAGGGTCACGTCGCTTACCTTTTTCAAAGTGATAAACTGAATTGTTTGTTGTTTTCTTTTTTTCAAACATGGTTAAACTGAAAGAAACGCTTTCATTGATTTCATAGTTTGACAGTAATTGTAAAAGCAAGTGTTGCAATACTTGTTCCCAGGTGTAAATGTAACCGAGTGGCAATATCTTGTTTTAATCTATCATATTTACATGTACTCCGTTTTCACATTCTATTTTCATTCATACTAGACATGTTTATTTAGTTTAAAATCATTAAATATCCGTTCAATGTGTAGAATATCTTGTTACTGCTAACGCTTGCATCCTTACTTAGTTCATCGCAAACTAGATATTTACTTCAGCTTAGTCATTTAATATATTTCTTTGTGCTAGGGTTTACCTTGGTAAGAATGTTGTCAGAGGCTTTAACCTGACCAATACAAAAGTTTATGTTGCCGTTAGATTTCATCATTTTGTGACATTTTAAATAAATTTTCAAATACAGTGTCGTCGGAACGTTGGACATTAACTTTTCAAATAGCTGTCGTATCATTTGTTTTCAACATTGCTTAAACGTTTCATAAAATTTCAATTTAAATACAAGGTTCAATGAATGTTGGTCTTAGACCTAACCTGTGAAAAACATTTTGGTAACATTTGTTTTCAACGTTGCATAGACGTTTGGTTTTGTCGTTTAAACAAATGTTCAGTGAATGTTGGTCTTTAACCTTACCAATTCACAACGTCTTTGTAACATTTATTTCAACGTTGCTTAGACGCTTTGTTCTGACGTTTAAAAACATCGTTGTTTCAATGTTGCTTTTAAACCTAACGTATCCACAACGTCTTTGTAACATTTATTTTCAACGTTGCATAGATGTTTGGTTCTGACGTTTTGATACAATGTTGTATGAATGTTGGTCTTTAACCTAACCAATTCAGAATGTTTAGAAGACATTTGATTTCAACGTTACTTATACGTTTGATTTTGGCGTTTAAAAACAACGTTGTAACAATGTTTCTCTTAAACCTAACCAATTTACAATGTCTTTGTAACATTTATTTTCAACGTTCCATAGACGTTTTAATTCTGACGTTTTAATACGATGTTTTATGAATGTTGGTCTTAAACCTAACCTTTTCACAACGTCTTTGTCACATTTGTTTTCAACGTTGCATAGATGTTTGGTTCCGACGTTTTAATACAATGTTGTATGAATGTTGGTCTTTAACCTAACCAATTCAGAATGTTTAAATGACGTTTGGTTTCAACGTTACTTAGACGTTTGATTTTGACGTTTAACTACAACGTTGTAACAATGTTTCACTTAAACCTAACCAATTCACAATGTCTTTGTAACATTTATTTTCAACGTTCCATAGACGTTTTGTTCTGACGTTTTAATACGACGTTGTATGAATGTTGGTCTATAACCTAACCAATTCACAATGTTTAAATGACGTTTGGTTTCATTGTTGCTTAGACGTTAGAGTTCAACATTAGAAAACAACGTTGAATTAACGTCGTGGAAACATTGCTAATCAACTTGACTAATTCACAACGTTCTATTAATGTTATCATACAACGTTGGAAGCATGTTATAGAGACACATTGTCTCTCTTACGTTGTAGTGACGTCAGAAAAAAAACATTACCAAACTACAACGTTGCCACAACGTTGTTCAACGTTGTCTGTTTGCTGGGTGCGTAGGAAGATGCATGATTCATCATTAATCTTCTCCAAACATTTAGTGGAACTTCCCAGCGCTACTGTTGATATGGAAGCTAGCCCCAGCTCTTGCCTGTGGAAACACGGTTGTCGTGAAGCCGGCAGAACAAACACCCTTGTCCGCCCTGTATATTGCTTCTCTCGTCAAAGAGGTAAATGTACTAAATTATTTAGCTCTGACGTAGCATTGCTGTATTTGGGATCACACAATCTGCACTAGAACAAATCTTGTAATTTATTGGGTCGTTTACGATAAGAACTCAACTCCTCAAAGTCAGGCAACATTGCCAGCATTTATTGTACCAGCATTAACCATCTCGCCTATTTCGCCTAACAATAATTTGTACTTATGGAAATAGTGTGATACCAAATATTAAAAATGTTTTATTTGTTCATTATCTAAGTGACATCTATCTTTAATTCTATTGAAATTACTGGTTATCTGCGTTGCTTTGGCTGATGCACATGTAAGTCTCGACGCCATGCAAAGTTGCTTTTAAGTATAGATAAGCATTTATTATTGACGTTAATATATAATGATCTTTTATCGTTACATGGACATATTTGCCCCGGTAAATATATTATCAAACTCTTATTCTTCTTCGCTTTTAAGTTAACATTTTCACCCCTTAATGCCTGAAAGAGGCTCATAAACCTATTTATGTAGGGATGAGGATGAGAGGGACTACCAGTCGCATTCTTTAAGGAATAAAATATTTCATCGAATTTGTTTGACTTTCGTCGTTCAAACCTCCTTCTACTACAAGCCGATAATTATATTAGAACAACGATACAATGTACTTTGAAAGATTTCTCGAATAAGAAAGGACAGGAATTTAAAAAGCAAATTAATCGTATTGAAAATGTCTTCATATTTATGAAATCACCAGAATTTCAATACCAGAATACGTAAACCACATGACCATATATAGTCAAAAAATACTCGTTTAAAGATCGACTGAAATGACCCATGGCAACTTTTGCAATTCATAAAATACGTATTCTAATTTGCCAGTAACTTGAGTTAAAAGTTTCGAAATCGGCATATAAACAACTTTAATACGGCTTTTTCCAATCACCAGCTAATTAGCACCAGTGAACAGAACTGAACTGGCCCGTGGTCACTGAGGCGTGTCCAGCCGCGTGTCCTGCCGCGTGACGTGCTAGTCGGCGGAAGTATAACCTCCTTAATGAAGAAACAACAGGAAATCTCACATTCTAAACAACCGTTTAAACATGTCTAAAGTCATCCAAGCAACTCAAACCTCCCATAAATTGATGTTAAATATATCTTTAATTATCTGTATTATTCCAAGCGAAAGACGGTGTTTAAACGTGATGCTATGCGCACTATCCCATAGCATGTGTACATCAATTACGACGCCTGCCAAATGTTGTCACAACAATCAGACTGATTTAAATTGTCTTATTTTTTATGACACACAGGTGGCCGTTATATAATCCTATCGCATTCAATTTCAATTCTTGATTTAATGGTCTCTAATTATACCTTTTGAATTTTAACGCCTTGGACCCACCAAGCGGAATATATGTCCTGTCATAATGGCGTAATCTTGGCATTCGACTGTGACTTAGTTTATTGTCACGGCGTCCAGTCATTTTGAACCAATGAACTTGTAGAATATATATTCAACCAATAAATTAAGAGAAGGAGATTTGACTCATGCTCTTCTACGGACGATGACACACATTTAAAAAAGTACATCGTGAATAACGGGTACCAACATTCTTTAGGATTACATAGGATGTTTCTGACGCTTGCGCCAGGTATGTTTTCATGTCATTGATTGTTAAATTCGAAGACAGAGATATTGCAACACGGTGTGAGATGTTATACTAGCTAACAATATAATATACGTTAGTTAAATACAAACGAATCATCCACTAAGTACTAAGTTGTCATGAAAGTGGAGTGAAACAAAATTATTTTTTCTACAGTAAACATTACCAAAGTCTTTACATTCTCTCCCGTTTATTACAAAAACCTTCATTTTTTCGAGACAATTTAGAACTTCATATCGATAATAAATGTTGTAACACTACGTGATATCCCATAATAATAGATCTCTCACCGACCAAGTTCTTAACCTTTTGGATATAAACCCACCCAAGAAAACCGCGTCCAAGGATTGTCACAGTCCAATCAAAATGGAATCGACGACTAAGAGGGAAAGTTTATATCATGAAGCAGTTACATATCGTATTTTGGAATTCTTTCGGTCATGCTATTGCCTATATTTTGCTGTTGAATTAGCTTAAAAATACAGAGAAAATCAAAGGGCTGGACTTTCAGAGGACGACTAGCACGTCACACACTGGGCGTGGCTTCGAGTCATGCTTCGGTGATTTTGTCTAAGCGTTCGCCAGGCTCATTAGGCGGTTATCCAAAACAGGGGTATAAAAGGTCTCCTAGTAGTCGAATAAAAGCGCATATTTTCTCATTTTTTGGCTCTATTGATTCTTATAAGTGAAGCGACTACAGATAATAATTTGTAATAATCACAATTCTGCGTTACGTCTCCTCTTTAAGTGTTACATGATCCGTGATTTACTAAGGCTGGATTTCCACCCGGAGTTGTGAACATGGTCCCAGGATACGGATCCACAGCAGGATCCGCCATTTCCTCACACCCTGATGTGAACATGGTATCGTTTACTGGGTCAACGAAGGTTTGTGATGAGAAAATAATTACCCAATTCACATTTTCTCCCAACAAATTTACTTGATTATTAACATTCTCTCCCAACAGATTATCTCCGTCATAAATTCATATACAACCTCTTTCTTAATCAGAAGGTTTCTTGATCTAGAAATGTAGAACGCTGATTGGATGCAATCAAAGTTAGTTGTGCAATCAGCGACGCCGTTTCAAATTTTCATTCCAATCGCCTCAGTTATTTCCGTAAGCTTTCAAAGAGCTAAAATTTATTCCAAAAATGCAATTTGCACTTTAAGTCTTCTTTACAGAACACTTACGCCTCATTTTGCAACTGCATCATTGCATAGGCCTATAAGACAAGAAATATGTTTTTCATGCATTCGTTTTTGATTGGCTGAAATATTGGAATATTGGAAGCCCGAGAAACGTTCGTATTAAGGCAGAAGTTGTATAAGAATTTATGACGTAGCTACGTCTGTTCGGAGCAAATGTGTCTACTGAATGTTCGCTCGTTATAATCGAGGCTTAAGCCTGATGCTTTGAGCTTTTGGTATTGATTTATGTGGTTTACGTTCCAGTTTCTTTTCAACTGTCGACATAAAAATATTTCATATACTAATTACACTGGATGTATACAATTATATCCTTTAGGAGTTTTATCATTTTTTTAAGATTTGAACATGAACAATCATTTAGACCTGTAGCGTACTAACTACAAGGGAAGCATTCGTAAAATAATGTAAACACTTCCTCACTTCAAGGAATATTCTTGGTTTCTTATATTTCTTTCGAGTGATACACCTTTTGGCAATACATATACTACATAGGTGAGTTATTTTCCCAGACCGGTCGACAGATAGCGTCTTTGGCAGCCCTGTCTAACTTGAAGCGAGTGTCCCTTCAGCTTGGCGGCAAGAGTCCTAACGTTGTCTTCGCCGATGCAGATTGTGAGTGAACCGTTGTTTATTCTATCACTATCTAAGTTTTGGAATCTTTTCTGTTGCACAGTAAACGAAAATGTTCAAATGCAAATGTGTATAGAAACAATTCAACTTGGAACACTACTGGATGTATGTTAGAAAATCTTGTTACAATACGTGACAACCGCTTCTAAAAGAAAATCTGTTTTGTGCATGAAATAATCTTTAAAGGCACGATAGCATGTGTTTGGTTGTTTTATCAATCCAAAATTATTCAATTTAATATTCATTTTGCATGTTCAGAGGGTTTATAAATTTCAAACGTCAAATAACAGTCATTTTACGACCTGCTTTATAACGTTGCCTTTATTCGTGGTAAATATGTTCTTTCGTTTCTTTCTTTTATTTAACAAATATATCTTAAATATAATATAAATGAAGATAGCCTTGTATATTCAAATAATGGTCGTTCTTATATACGGCGGTCTCGGTTTGGTAGTGGTGTTGTCAATAATTACTTGGTAGACTGTCGAAGTTAAACTGGAAAAAAAGAAAGAAAAAGAACATACCACCATTACAAACTGCCACGACGTCGGGTTTTACGTTTCAGGAGGTAGTTCAGAAAATGACTTTAAAGTGGTTAAAGGTCGTTTAGAGTTCTCTAAATGCATGACTTTAGTACCTTTACCTTTCACAGTGGACTACGCGGTGGAGATGTCTCACATGGCGCTGTTCTTCAACATGGGTCACTGCTGTGCTGCCGGTTCCAGGACGTTTGTCCAGGAGGAGATGTATGAGGAGTTTGTCACGAAGAGTGTAGAGCGGGCCCGGAACAGGAAGGTCGGGGATCCTCTCGATATATCCACTGAGGCCGGTGCCCAGGTACAGCTATTTGAAGACCAGGATCCATATTTTCGAAGCTCTCTTAGTGTAATGTTTGGCTTAAGCCAATGGTAATGTATGGTGCTAACTACTATCTTAGAGCTAAGAGAGCTACGAAAATCTAGGCCCTTGCGTTTATTTCTTTAATAGAAAATTGCAGTATACATAAATGCATAATGTTTATTAGGAGATTATTGTTATACTGGTTAAAACCCGACGCTTTTTAAAACGCCCGGCGTTTATGAGATGTCTCGCTTAATGGTGATCCGGCGATTGTTAGAGGAATACGGTAAATATTACTCAGAGCAGTTTTAACAAACATGAAGAAACATGTTAACAAATACTCTTTTCTCTCTGTCAGATTGACGAAAATCATTTAAAGAAGATCTTATCACTGATAGAGAGCGGGGTACAGGACGGGGCCAAGCTGGAATGTGGCGGGAAACAGCACGGGGACGAGGGATACTTCATCGAACCAACTGTCTTCTCTGACGTCACAGACAACATGCGCATTGCAAAAGAGGATGTTAGTATCGTGTAACATCAAAATATACTGTCAATGGTCAAAACAATATTATTTTTAGCAGATATACATGGATATCCAGTAGGAATATATGTTGACAGGCGCTAGGCTACGTCGGGAAAATATATAGGACCATTGTTCAAGACCAATCCAGGTTTCAAGCACTGGCCCTCGGATCATTAAAAATATTTTTTTTTTTATTTAGAAAAAATAATTATTTTTTGTGGAGAACACCCCCTGAATCGAATTGTATACTATATAACAGAGGTACAATTCGATTCAGGGGGTGTTCTAAAAAAAAAAAACACAATATTTTTAATGATCCGAGGGCCTGTGGTTTCAAGAGGATAATGACCAATGGTTTCGATTAAGTGCATGTCAATTTAACCCTATGCTTTTAATGATTAGGCCTGATAATGATTAGGATGTTGTCCGAATTTTGAAGTTTATATTCCTGTCTGTATTCCTGTTTGCAACCAGATTTTCGGTCCAGTGCAGTCAATTATCAAGTTCAAGACAATGGACGAAGTCATTGAGCGAGCTAACGACACACACTACGGTCTAGCGGCTGCTGTGTTCACCACCGATATCGATAAGGTCATGAACTTCACGAGCAGGGTCAAGGCCGGAACTATTTGGTGAGTCTCGAAATTCGATTCCGATAAATCGAAAGTTTTGATTTAGTTATTATGAACATATATGACTTCTTTCGAGGGTGTAAAAATTGTGAATCATTCCCCTTATCAAATGTCAGATTTTAAATATGTCTAATATTTCCCTTTTTGAATAAAATATTCACATTTATTTTTAGGTGAACGTGATGCAAATCAACCTTTATCAGAGTTGATCTCAAATTTAGACTTGGATTTTGAATGAGGAATATTCGCGTTATCATAAACAACTTCCTTCTTCCGATATATATTTTCCCATGGAAGCATGATTAAGAATTGTATTTCCGGACAATAACTTAACACATGTGAGGCATATATACTTAAGACAAAGTATTACTAACAATCAGAAAGTGTACTTGCGACCTTAGGGTTTTTTAACTTATTCAGAGTTTCTCACTTGGCTTAGGACAACCCAGGGTTCGTTAGTTCAAGAAAATGCTCGCAGGTTTCACCGCAATGCATAGCCACAATGCTGTTCTTACTGCAATAATACTAGCAGCCGTGATGTAAGTGAAATACACTTTATAGCGGTGTTTAGCCCCAGATGATCTCACCTAACCTCACTTGGCTTGGAGATGTAGCCGACGCAGTGCTTGTTGAATATAACTTTAATTTGATCATCGAGTGCATGATTCCTTCTATTATTCTATTTCAGGGTAAACTGTTATAACGCGTTGACATCGCAAACACCGTTTGGGGGTTTCAAACAGTCTGGATTTGGGAAGGAACTGTAAGTCGCTACATTTTCTGTATCGCATGTTGATGAGTACAGTAGACTTGTATTTTTGGAACATTCTGACGTAGTAAGAAGTTTCATTATTCATAATGAATGTTTAATAAATCTAAGCTTGTTTAACTTATTTCAAATCTTGATACTTCAACATTTATAGAAAGGGGGTACTTTATTTCTGGGCGGAGTGTACATGTTGATGAGTACAGTAGACTTGTATTTTTCATTTGGAATATCTGTGTAAAGTCATTTAGCACAGTCAAAGGGGGCATATACTGAATTTGACTCTGTATACTTTATCCTAGTAATTGACTATTTATTTCATTATTGACTGTCATTTCGTTTGTTGAAGACATAAATATTTTATGTTAACATGTGATGTATTCATAATCTGAGGAGGTAGACTTGAAGCCTTTGGTATGTTTTCGTTCATACTTGTGATGTCATTTATGATATTTTAGTTATTTATTAATTTTGGATTATTTCAACAGCGGCGACTATGCAATCCAGGAATATACAGAGATTAAAACGGTTGGTATAAGCAAGATCATCGCATTTCCCGAAACAACAATTCAATATGAACATCCACATGATAAACGTTCAGTAGATTAACTGATACCAATATGTGCTGAATCTGCGTGCATGATAACTAGCTCTACGCCAACCATTGCAACTACCATACTGAATTACTTGTAGCAAGTCTTAACTTGAATTTTCTTACCATTCATTGATGGAAATATTTATGAACGTTCATGGAGTTAACCTAATGGTGGATTTGTCTATCGAAAGCCTAGGAAATTATAAATAAATAGCCACAAATATAACCACTGCTATGATTGATTTGTTTGAGATGAAAATTTTTATTGCCTACACTTATATTTCACTTACAACTTGTTCATTGCTACAGGTGACCATGAGGACGTCAACAAAGATATGAACAGATCTCAGAAGATGTTGTAATATATATTTTATTGAAATCTTACAACCTCATCATTGTATTTAGCACTTGTAAATAGTTCACTGTGAAAACACTGTTGACGTCGTGGAAACATTCCTTTATTCCATTCCATATGAATCTTCATTTTGAAGTTATATGGGGATATGGCAACGTTTGATAAGAATTTAAATTTTTATCTTAAACAACACAACGTTTGCTGGTTATATCGTGTCCCTTCATCGAGGTCCAGTTACAGAAAACATTATGGTTACCAAGTATTAAGTTGCCGTTTGAAAAGACCTTCAGGCGAATGACAACATATGATAGCCCAATAGTTCTAGAATTTATATTAATATTCTGACTTTAATCTGATTAAGATCACACGCATTCCAGAACCGCCATCACAAAACGTGGAACTAATATCAAACGTTGTTGTAATATTAGTATTTCCATACTCTACACCCAAGAGTTCTTGTTTAGAAACAAACGGCTACGAGGTGAGGTGAGTTGGTGTTTAACGCCGCTTTCAAGATTATTTCACTTATATCGCGGCTGCTAGTATTATTGCAGGGAGAAAGCCCGCAACGCCATGTCGCTATGTATTACGATGAAACCTGCGAGCATCGGCTGAAACTAGCGAACCACGAGTGGTACTGCGCTGAAATCCAGTGTAGCATTGCACCCAAACCTGACTGCGTGTAGAACAGTTCTCTACTGCAGACAAAGTTGCCGAGCCTCAGGCGGGATTCGAAACACGGACCTCTTGTTCCGAAGCCTAACGCGCTAACCACTGTGCTATCCCGCCCCCGAAACGGCTACGATCGAGTGAGGGTGTTTGTGGAGTTCGTCAGTGGAATTGAGTTCTCTCCTGTTCAAATGTGGAGTTCTTTGGTAAAAAATAATCGTATATTATCATATTGTTTTAAAAGACAAATATATGTTATCGATATCGTGACGTGAACTACGTTGACGACAATGCTATATTACCCCTGTTAGCATTTGAAAATGCTATCACATATAACCTATTCAAATCAATCTTACACGTTCTTTATATGTACATGCATGTCTTGATGTGTGTTAAATTGTTTCCAAGAATGTGCTTAAAGTATTCTCATGTCTTGTTCTCAAACTGCTTAGAATTATAAATTCAAATGGTAAATTTGGATCTTTTCCTAAATGGCAGTACAGATCTTTCTAATAAGGATAATACTCAGATTTTAGTGAAGTTCATAAATACATATTATTCTCAGAAATATTTGATAATTGGATCATTCTTTGATCAGTATTATTTTACTCTAACTACCTTTTTTTTTTGTCTGCACTTTTGTATATCTGTATCTCATCTCTATATATTTCCATGTATTTATATATGTATATAAATATATATCTCGTGTCCATATTATATGTAAGCAATGTACATAGGAGAGGGTTTCACTCAGTTGGATTACTTGTACCAATCCTTTCACTTGAATAAATATGTTTAAATCAAAGAATTAAACCTAATGTTCGAGGTTGACCAAGTTTAGTATATGAAGGTCACAAGTTCAGAGTAAAGGCAAGAAAGGGAGACAGTGCATGGGAAGTGTTGTTACATTTTACTTTTATCAACGAGTGTTGATATATTTGATTTCAAAAGACACGAGGGTGAGATTCTATTTATCATCCAAAATCATTTTTAGTTTCGATTCCGTGAAACGTGTATTTCTGAACACTGCACTATTCTCAGTGGAGTGATGTCAGAGCATTGAGAAATTACCGCTTCATTTGGTTTATCATAATAGAACATTATGATTTAAGGTTATTTGAGTGTTGTAACTGTGACTTGTAAGTTGACAGTTTGTTCATGCCCAGCAGGTGGGGAGCGAACATTCTTAATTACGTTCTTTACTGAGATATTTTCAAATTTCAACTCCTTTTTGCCTACGTACTTAAATTTGTATTACATTATTTTTTAGGCAGTATTAAGCTTGCAAAAAAAGTTGAAACGGCAATTCTGTATATCTGTATTTTGTTGTTGGTATTTGATTTTAAATATATATAGCTCTTCTGATGAATAACAGTGATCCCGCTAATCCTGAGTCCCGGTCAAATGTAGCTAAAACTTTTCTACAAACACAGATCGATATTCATTCAAAAGTGCTTGCATATTTTGAAAATCAATACTATAAGACTATGTAAGGTTACTTGAACATATAAGATTTATAGTTTAAATATTTAACTCATCCTGCTCCATCAGCGTAATTAAATCCGCTGATCGAGCTCCTTCCATATACTCTGATCTCTTTCGAGCCAAATCCCTCGTACGGCTTGCGCGGATTGGTGTTCGTGGCTGTGCTCACCTGTTATTGTTTAAGCCAATTAAATGTCGTTATCCAAGGAGCTTGAAGCTCTTTTAAATTTTCCATCCGGGTTGTGCCGATGCGAGTCGTCTCATTGGCTGGTTAGATAGCTAGCGATACGAGGCTTTTGGCCTAAAGGATATTAGGGTATATGGAAGGAGCTCGATCAGCGGATTCAATTACGCTGACGAAGCAGGATGTATTTTACTATATTCAACAGGTTAACCCATGGTCACGGTGTCAGTTTATTACTTTAACAGTGGGTTATTGTTAGGTATTCACTCCTCATTGACGGAATGGGTGTTGGGTTTCCTTTATTTTCTATTAATACAGGAATGACAATTCTAAAACGTCTCAAATATAAAATAATGCGAACATACAAACCTCCTATTGTAAAATCAGTGCTTTATCACTTAGTATCACATAAGGGTCACCCCGACCCTTATGTGATACAAGCTAACCTCCCGTATTTCTTGAGATAGACGCCCTGGCGCACTGGCATCAATTTGAGACTAGCCTTTGTATCGTTTTTCGTTTGCAAGACAAATCCGTTTTAATGAATTACGTGAATGCATACGAGAGAAATCTTCTTTTATATGAGTTACTTAGGGTAAATATTGTTTTATAATTGAAGGAAAAACATTTTTTGAAAACATTTTTAAAAAAATGTTTGCTCATTGGTTAAAGTTAGGAAAGATTCAATAATTTAGCCTAGATTTCTAGAGAAATAGCTAGTTTACTCATCATTCGGCGTTTATTCGAGACCCAGGGTCTGTTTTTTTAAATATGATACCCCGGTGTCAGTAGGAGGGAATACGGTATGCGATTACTTATCCAGGTCCACACTGCCGTGTATCAGACAACATGCCACACCATAAATCTATAGGTGAGACGGCTCTACAGGATATAATCAGGCCCGTAGCACCAATTTCGAGAGTGGGGGCCGAAATTAAGGATTTGCTAGTTCAGTGGGGGGGGGGGGGGGGAATAACGTTTATATACCCGCTTACAACGTCGGTGAGACCAAATACAGGCATTTAATGTTCACGTCACGTTCTCAATCTGCAGAAGAGGGTCAGATGCCTCATGAAACATATAATATTCGATTTTTTCATACAAACATTGAAATAAGCACAAAAAGTTTTTTTCCCCTAAAATTAGTGGGGGGGCTCATAATGCTTATGAGTTCAGTACAGTGACAATAAAACAGATTTGAGTGATCGAAAACCGGACAATGGGGCGCGTCAATGACTCAAACGTAATTTTGGAAACTTATTTACATGAGACACTAATGTAAATATGGATTGGAAGTATTAATAAGGACTTTTTATTAATATACATGTCAAATGTACGCAGAATTTCGACGTTCTAACATTTATATGGCCGTTTTTCATTTATCATTGAAAACATGAAAATAACACAATTTTAGAATTTCGGAGATAAAGATGCGAGTTAGGTAGGCGATTTGAACTTAATAGAGGACATATGGTAATTTGGCTCTTATTTAAGGAACAAAAAAATCCTAACCCATACTCTGTGTCACTTTAAACAAGGAAGCCTTTATTCATTTCTACACAGAAACTTGATTATTGTGTACTGGTTGTTTCTATTTTTGTATAGCCGTTAGAACGTGTCTTGTTGTATATCATATTCTTTCCAAACAGGAAGCATAATAAATTCCCATACAACCTCTGCCATAATCCGATCGTTTCTCGGTCTAGAAATGTAGAAGTGTAGGAGCCTGATTTAATTGTGATATCCGCGATGTTTCAAAGGTTACCATTTCCTTTCGGAATACAAAACTTCTTTCGAATATGCACTTTGCACATTTACAGAACACGTTCGCCTTATTTAGCGACTGCATCCTTTCATAGTCATGTGTGACAACAAATATGTTATCAATGCACGTAGGGTTTCATTGGCTGAAATATTGAACGAAGGTTACGTTACAATATTTTGCCGCCAGGTGAACCTGCCGCAAGCTCGTGAAGAGCTCGTATTAGAACATAGGTTGTATAGGAATTAATGACGTAGCTACCTCTGAGGGGAGAGAATGACAGTTATATAGTTCACAGTGTATATTATGATTGAAGTACAAGTGGCAACGTCAGTCACGTAGGAAGTTTCAATCAAGTTACCAGTTTCCAGAATTTTAGCAAGACTGGATTATATTATCAAAAAATAGAGCCATGGGCTCTGTAGCTCATCAGACTTTTGATAGAAATAGGTGTTTAGGTTTAGACCATGGGGTCATGGGCAGTGTAGGAAAGATAGCCTGTCCCAACGTCTGAGTTATTCACAATCAAATAAAAAAGGCCCATTGCCCATTTGGGGTCAAGGGGTCACCGAACCTACAATTCAGAATCCCCATTGTCCAAGGAGTCTACACACAACTATTAAGCTATCAAGACCTTTTGGAACTGGAGAAGAAGATGAAAGTAGGATTTTAAGGTTTTGACCCCTGTGACCCCATTTGGGGTCAAGTGGTCACCAAACCTACAATTCAGAATCCTCAGTGTCCAAGGAGTCTTCACACAACTTTTCAGCTCTCTAGACCTTTTGGAACTAGGGAAAAAGATGAAATTAGGTTTTATAGGTTTTGACCCCTGTAACCCCATTTGGGGTCATGGGGTCACCAAACCTACAATTTAGAATCCCCAGTGTCCAAGGAGTCTTCACGCAAGTTTTCAGCTCTCTAGACCTTTTGGAACTAGGGAAAAAGATGAAATTAGGTTTTATAGGTTTTGACCCCTGTAACCCCATTTGGGGTCATGGGGTCACCAAACCTACAATTTAGAATCCCCGTTGGCCAAGGAGTCTCTACACACCTTCTCAGCTCTCTAGACCTTTTGGAACTAGGGAAAAAGATGAAATTAGGTTTTATAGGTTTTGACCCCTGTGACCCCACTTGGGGTCATGGGGTCACCGAACCTACAATTCAGAATCCCCATTGTCCAAGGAGTCTACACACAACTATTAAGCTATCAAGATCTTTGGAACTGGAGAAGAAGATGAAATGGGATTTTAAGGTTTTGACCCCTGTGACCCCACTTGGGGTCATGGGGTCACCGAACCTACAATTCAGAATCCCCATTGTCCAAGGAGTCTACACACAACTATTAAGCTATCAAGATCTTTGGAACTGAAGAAGAAGATGAAATGGGATTTTAAGGTTTTGACCCCTGTGACCCCATTTGGGGTCAAGTGGTCACCAAACCTACAATTTAGAATCCTCAGTGTCCAAGGAGTCTTCACACAACTTTTCAGCTCTCTAGACCTTTTGGAACTAGGAAAAAGATGAAATTAGGTTTTATAGGTTTAGACCATTGTGACCCCATTTGGGGTCATGGGGTCACCAAACCTAAAATTTGGAATCCCCGTTGGCCAAGGAGTCTACACACACCTTTTCAGCTCTCTAGACCTTTTGGAACTGGAGAAGAAGATGAAAATGGGTTTTTCAGGTTTTGACCCCTGTGACCCCATTTGGGGTCATGGGGTCACCAAACCTACAATTTTGTATCTCCAGTGCCCAAGGAGTCTACACACAACTATTCAGCTCTCTGGACCTTTTGGAACTGGAGAAGAAGATGAAAATAGGTTTTTCATGTTTTGACCCCTGTGACCTCATTTGGGGTCAAGGGGTCACAAAATCTACAATTTAGAATCTCCAGTGCCCAAGGAGTCTACACACAACTTTTCAGCTCTCTGGACCTTTTGGAACTGGAGAAGAAGATTAAAATAGATTTTTAAGGTTTTGACCCTTGTGACTCCATTTGGGGTCATGGGGTCACGAAATCTACAATTTAGAATCCCCATTTGCCAAGGAGTATGCACATAAAATTTCAGCTCTCTAGAGTCATTGGTTCTGGAGAAGAAGTCGAAAAAGTGAAAAGTTTACGGACGGACGGATGGACGGATGGACGGACGCCGGACGCCTTGCCATGCCATAAGCCCATCGGGTCTTTCAGACCTGATGAGCTAAAAATTGAACCTAATACAAAATAATCATGATTTCTCTGTCATATTCATTGTTATTTATAGAACAAAAAGTCGAAAAAAAGATCTGCTGGACTGAGAGTTTATACAAGTAGTTAATATATCTTAGGCGCATTTGCTACTCTTTGCTATATTTTTATCTAACATAGATGCATTATTGCCACTAAACAGACTCATACAGTTAAAACAGCAATATAGATATTATATACATATTATCAATATTTGAATGATTATATTAACCTATCTCAGTAACAGATACTTATGACAGCTTAACACTTCTTGAAATAGCCATACTTTTAAAAATATCTAAATACTATATTAATAAATAAATTCCAGTGTTGATATTTAAAAAATATAACATTTGCTATATTCATACCGAAGCTTCCATACTTCATGTTTTTGTTCCAATAGCTACAAACACTAATTGTTTGAAAGTTATATAACGTGTCAAAAATTACAGATGTAATTTTTTTAATAATCTAAAACTCAGATACTAATAAGAGAATTCACGGAAATTACCGATATTACTTCCGAAGTCTACCGATGTTCCTTCAAAAGTGGGACGAAGTTGTTTCCGTTATCGACGGAAAATCTCTGATATTACCGCGTTTCACCGATATTGACGTGTTTGTTTCGCGATTAATCTGCATTTCCTACCATTAGGGAAGCTTTCCCTTCTATTAGGCACTGTTTTCCTTCAAATCTGATGCATTTCCTTCAATTAGTCAGGGGGGGCCTGTAATAGTTAAAACTCTATGAAATTTTATAATTTACTCTATATGATGTGAAGATGTGCCTTTTGCATTCTTCCTTCCTTTACTCTCAAAATAATTGTAGATTTAAATTCGTTTTTGTATTTTGAAGAAATCACGTTGTCAAGAGCTTGTCTCCCAACATGCTACCATCCAAAAGTGATACACTTGTCAACCATGGTTTTATCTGTTTATGAAATTCAATTTGTTAAGTGGTCACGTGACCACCTGAAGATGTAACCGCCGGTGCTTCAACGTTTAAGGTTTTAATTGTCAGACGCACAACAGTTACTTGTATATTGAAAACCAAAGATCGACATGCCTCTAACACACAGGAACTTGATATGGTAAGTAAAACGTTGGTAAAAAGTGGATGAACAATACCCACACCTCAATATAGTACAGTATTCATCATCCACTTTTACCTACGTTTTACTTACCATATCAAGTTCCATGTAGAGAGAACGCTCTGATGGGGGAGGAAGAATTGAAAAAAGGGAACACGAATCAATAGCACAGTTTTAGCTTAAGGATGATATATAAAATCAAGGTTACTTATAAAAAATAAAAGAAATTTTGGATCGTTTGGAACCATAAAAACGAGGAAGGGAACGCTTAATAATTTACCATTTTGGTATTCAAAGTTTCATTTATGATAGCGTCTTTGCCTTCAAGGAGAAAATCAAAGCCGAATAACCGAATCTTCAAATGATAAAAAAAGGGTTATGCTTCAAAAGAGTATAAAATCAATACATCTCGTTCAAAATTCCCATATAGTATACGAAGACATTTGAATATCTTTCAATTTTATACGTTATAACTTCTAAAAATTATAAAATGCGATGTGATTTTAATGCTAGGTGCTGAAATTATCATTTTTGACGTTATTTTCATAAAATTGTTTCATAAACTACATCTTAGTCTCAGTAACGTTTCTGAAACCACACGTGAGTTTGTTTGGACCAAGAGATTCAACGAGATTGACTTTTCACATGACCTCGGCATAATTCGGACTTTAAAAAATCTTTAATGATGGGTTAAGATGCACGAATGGTGCGATTGCTAATAAACTTTGAGAAATTTTTTTCATCAATTTATTGTCTTTTCTTTATATTTATGTACATGGGTTTTTTGTCTTTTACACTTAGCCGCAGATATTGGCCTACTATTTACATCTACAAACTATAACATTAGAAAAACTACTTAGACGCTTAAATTGAAGACAAAACCAAAAATTCAAAACGTCTCAAGCTTTAAGAAACTTTTTCACATTCAACAGTTAAGAGTGTAAAATAAAATTGTGCAAGATTAAAAATTTCTAATTCTTAGGTCATGTTGTACGACTAATGTTATTTTTAGACGGCTGGCCTCAAGTCTAACAAGCGTCTGTTTCGCTGATCGTTCTATTGGCAGCGCCAGTGCAAACCGATGCTGGCAGGGCATCAAATTAGATGCTATTATCTTTGCGACTGGTTATAATGATCGACATGCATAGAGTGAACGCTAGCCGATCAACAGACTATTATCATGTTGCTGAATATTTTCTATACATAACTGATATAACATCAACTGATAAAGTGCTTCCAAGACTGATTTGGAAATAGAAAATATTTTCTTCAAAATGATAGTTTGGTATATCGTTTTGTTAACAAAACGTAAATTGTTGGTTAATTTCAGTAAATTAAAATATCAGCATAATGTAAGAGATATTTTTCCAAAATAAAAAACATTTGATAGATTGATACACCCTTTTAAGTTAAAATCCTAAAAAAAATAAAACCTTTTACATCAAAAATTACAAAAAATTATAAGATGACAAAGTTTGAATTTTTTTAAACATCACATTGAGGTACCAAGAGAAAGAAAGACGAAAATGTAGCGGCAAAGGTACTCAATGAATGAAAATGATGAGTGTATATATATAAAGAAACTACATTTTCACATGCAGATGCAAGCTATTCTGTGTAAAGTTGCAGTCACAACCCAATCTATAAATATGTTATGGCTTTTTCTTTTAATGAAAAATTCATCAATCGAAGGTCCATTCCTCTAGTTATATTTCATTTGACATCGAAATTATATAAAATCAATTGATATAATTACCATCCTTCATTATGTTTTCAGTTCTAAAAGCATGTTACAATTTACTACTGTTACGTAACTTACGAGGTCAGTCATGGTTTTGATTGTCAATTTCAAAGTTGCTATGGTAACGCACGTGCAAATGCATATTTTCGTGTAAAAAGTGATACGGGTGTGTCTTCGCCCTGATTTCGCTATGCAACGTCAGCCATTACATATTTCTAAATGTGTTGCAATTTTCAAACATGTATATTTTGCATTTTCACGTGTAAAATGGCACTTAAAATAAATGTCCGTAACATATTCACGAAAGTTTACCTTTTTCAACATTTGTTAAAATCGTCTTGATCAAGTTATATGAAAACCGCATCAAACGCTAACCGGGAAAACTTTCTATGTAAACGAGTTCTTAATTTCTTCTTTAATGTCAAATATGTATTCAATAACTAAACAAGAGGTAAGTGTTTGCGATTTAATGTAGTGTAAAAACGGAAGATAAAGTTTATTTGCAAGAGCATCTCAGTGGTAACATACATTAGCTCAAAATGTAAGACATTTCATGTGACAATATGATAAAGTCATAAAATATCAAAATATTTATTCGTAAATGACTTAAAACAAGAGAGGATTCATCTAGTTTATTAAAATCATACGGGAAAATATTGTCTTACACATCAAATACATACATAAACAAAGGTCATACAGAAAACCAGTTTAAATGTTTGTATGTATGTCTAGATTTGAAGGACCATAAGGAGTAAATTATCAAAACCCGACAAAGAAACTGGATTTGTAATAAATGAACACATAATTCATTTGTAAACATTAACCATAAAATAAAAATACTTCACTGCTGCTAGGAATCGTGTTTCCACTGATATTAGTCCCGTCCTTCTCATAGAATTGGGTCAGCTCTATCGAACGATAAAAGCGCTATGCCGTTCTGACGCAGTCGGCTTGCAACGATCGATAACGCGATGCCAAACGCTGGCGAACAGTGCGAAGCAGTTTTGTGGGAAACAGCTTCTCTTGGAAAAATTATGATAATACGCCAAAATGGCGACTCTTGAAGACGAAAGAAGGATTAATATTTACTGAATATTGTGTGTTATATCATGTGATAACTTATAGAAAATGTAGTGGTAAGTACTATTGATATTGACGAGCCGAATTCTTAAGATTTGTATATTTCACAAGCGGGATGATATCGTTATCTCGTCCTTTACCAAAAGGCCTGTTGGCATCGGTTCCATGGCTTCGCAGACGGGGATATGGCATGTAACGGCATGTGGAATACAGACGTGTTGATATAAATGTTATATTCTCAACGATAACGGATACACTTAACATGTAGTGTGTTAAATGGATTTGATAACTTTTGATAAACATTCTGTCGTTATTATCAAGCAAACAAATGGGTATTCAGCGTTGAGTAATGTTTGGGGCAGATGAGTGGTCTTATTGGGATTGGGTTGTGACGTGCAGCGTACTGGCTATTCATGAAATGGCTATGTCGAATACCGAAATTATTAAACATAATACAAGATATATCAGATACAATGGTGAAAAAAAGATTTCATCATTTTGAGTACATGGTATTAAATGGTAAATGTCCATATATGTAAACATTTGTTATTCAGTTGTAAAAGCATTGTTTTGTTAAAAATGTGATTGTTTTGAAAATACCAAATTTTAGAATAGATATAAAGATGTACTTGTATAGATCTATTTATAAGGCGACAGAATTTTAAACCATGTTATAAATAATATTATAGACAATTTGTGTATCAATATACATGTATTAAAATATTAACAATATTGTGAGTATATTGGTGTATATTTAATGGTATATCTAAGATTGGTTATGCAAACATTGGCTATTTTGTGAGGAAAGACTTCGCTTGGTTAACTGTGTTTGCTATGACTATACCAAATTTGAAAAAAACTTAACATATGTCATAAGGTTTTATCCAACACCCACATTAAAGTTGTAGACATTGATTTTCTACATTTGAGTGACATTTAGAAGTTGGGAAGCAAATGAGTACAACATTTTTATGGATAACAACTTCTTTAATCTGAGAGTGCGACATTTCGGCACAGATTCTTGAATTGTTGTCAAGCATAAATGGAATACTGAGATGGATATATATATGCAATCTAAGGCTTCACTGTAAATCCTTTGTCTTCTTACCACTGGCTTCTACTACCCCCTATTGTTACTTCTTCTCAATCATGTATTGTTGTTATTGTTCATTATCTGATTATGTTGTACCTGTATATATATCACCATCTCAGTATTCCATTTATGCTTGACAAGAATCTGTGTCGAAACGTCACACTCTCAGATGAAAGAAGTTGTTATCCATAAATTTTTTATACTTAATTGATATTCTAGAGAAAACATTGTTAGCCTGTTGTCATAAATCATTTCAACTTTGGAAATATGCAACAAACAAAAACAAAAATAAATATGGTTATGGGTTAACACTATACAGGGCTCCAGTTAAGATGCGTTTCTACGTAAAATATGCATGGGTTATTCATATATACGCATTAAAAATTAAATCGATGAGTGACAGATACGCACAACTGTCCCAGAATACGAGTCAGATATTTGTTTACAGGAGTGATCATGACTTGTCAAAATAAAGTTTCATTTCTACATGTCTGATCTTTATTGATCAAATTGTAACCGACTTGATGGCAACCTGTATGAAAACAAAACAAAACATTTTTTATTTTGAGGAGTGAAATACCCCTTAGTCCAAATAGTTGTCTTGAGCCCTGAATATAGAATATGGAAGCATAACTTACAAGAACAATACTTGCCTGCATGATATTTTATTGTAAAAAATTGTGTGATTTTTTATTATCTTATATATTAACACATTGTATGCTTAAATTCTATTGTAATGATAAATGCAGGAAACCTAAATGAGGATGCTTTTAACTTTAGAAAAAAACAATGTTAAAGAAACTAGCTGTATGTATCTCAAAATAATATGTAAAAATAATCACCATTCTATATCACAAATATTAAAATATGCCTATGGTAGATAAATTGTTTTTGTGATAATGAAAATTATTGATAACTATTAATGCACAGATTGTCACCCAGATTCTTATATAAGATAAAAGCCTAAACAAGTCTATTACATCTTTATAGCAAGTGTAGAAAGCTTTTATAATCTTCAGGATGGAAGGCTCCTTCTGAGGATCCCTTTTTATATATAATTTATATTTGTAAATAATTTGTTATTTTCTAGAAGATAAGTTTAAAAGATAGATTTTTGGAGTCAGGGTCAAAATACTCATCAAAGAATTGAATGGTGTGACCCCTGTAACCAATGGTAACCAGACTTTTTGTATGTCCCTAGGTACCTCCTGAAAACCAGCAATGCCTGTGTAAGGCGGTGCTATGTCTGTTGCCATGGAAACAATGGACAGAAATGACAACGTAACTGTATCAGTAGCAAACAGAAATGGAGTTAACAACCTGGCAGTAAGTATATATAATATATATATATATCATATTTTTTTTCACTTTTTTTGTGTACATATCATATTTATTGATTGATCACAGTTAAGTGAAATTGCAATTATACCTACCTATTTGGTCCTCAATGGACGGAAAAAGTTAAACCCTTCATATTTTTTTTGTTTCTCAATATCTCGTTAATGAACACCACAAATTTTGCCTCCAACTAACCGCAGTTATGGGCAAGTAACACTTTGCTCTGATATTTTATTTCATCAATTTCTCCTCAATAAATATGAGTTTATTCCAAATTAATGATCTTCAGATGGTCAAACATGTCATGGCTAAACCCAATTTTCTGTAGTCATATAAGAAATTATGAAAGGTCAAGTAAAAACTGTTTGTCATTTAAGTGTGAACATATTTTTATCGATTCAAATAGGAAAATACATTAGTGTAGTTTTATCGAATACGTTACATTTCCTTTAGAACTGCCAATTTTGATTAAAAACATGTTCTGGCATATGGTTACATTTATTTTAATTTTGTGATATCTCTTGTTTACCTAGAATATTTGTAACTGTTGCTCTATCACTTATTAAGTAAACCATTGACAGATCTACAATATTCCACAAGGCATATCTTGTGTCGGTCACCATCAATGGCTAAGTTAATACTTACTGCAAAGGGCTTCAATTTGTGGTTTGTATACAGTGTCCTCATTGGTTATAAAGAAAAGCCTCCATGAGATTTTGGACTTGACTATCAAGTTCAGGGCCAGTACACTGAGAAGCTGGCACAGAAAAGTAGATGTAATGCAATTTGCCAGTGATTAAATATGGCGTTAGTTTGGTCCTTTAGAGGATTGTACAAGCCAGGTGTACAAGTAAAACAATGTAAGGCAATTTTGTTTCTATTTTTTCCTCTTTGAAGTTTGCTAATTTTTGGAAAGAAAGAAGTGATTGGTGAATAGAGAAAAAAGTGGGTGTCCAAGGTTCAAAGCTGGTCTGAAGTAAATATAAATTTCAGTGCTGTGTGACAAATCAGTTTTCTGCTTGACATTCTGTCTACAATGACATTAATGCCCTGAAATGCCCCAAGGACGTGAACTTAATTTAGTGTGTAGATATATTAAGATGACTTTTCAATATTGACCCAAGGCGGGTAAAAGTATATTTTTTATCACTTTGCAAGATAACACTGAAATAGAATTTTATGAGTTTTGCTTTCAATGGTCTCAAACACTATCTTTTATAATAAATCTTTTTCTTAAAAAATGGATGACAAATTGATTTTTGTAAGTTTTGATTAGAATTCAAGCTTGTTTATCATGATGTCAGTCAAAATAAAAATCAAGAAATTGGTGTTCAAAGAAATTGTATTTCTTTTATCATATTATAAGTATATTAATATTGTGTAAACTTTTTATCATAAAGCTAAATTCCAAAACACTGAGATAAGAAACACAAAAAGAATGATTAAGTGTTCAGTGACATATTTCTAAAACGTCATACACATCCATATTTCTAGCAATTATAATATGTCCTATCAGCTTTGTTAAAACCAATAAATCTGTTTACAAATCATGATACAGATAAAATAATTTCTTTATTTTTCAATAAAACTAAGATTTTAAGCCAGTTCTAAATGAAATAATAATTTACAAAAAGGCAATACCGTTATTTCAAATAGATTCCAGATCAACAAAAAGTACATTTTATGATCAACCTGAAGTGAAAAGTTCACACATAGATTATGATATATAGATGAACTTAGTTGATTGAGATGTTATGACATATATTTCACACATGGCTGGATGTTATGGTTCAATAAGCGAGGTTAACGTGTGTATATCAGTTAACCTGCAGTTTGACATGCGACCTTTGACCTGTGCAATAATCATCTGACATCATACAGGAAGAATTCAGAGCAGGGGGGTAGTGGATATGACATGGCTTGTGTACCGTATAGCTGGGTATGTACTCCTATATCATACTATGTTGTAATATATTACGAGTATATTTTATATGAGAATATCAGTAAGTTCTTTTAATAAGATGTTATCCTTGAGAAATGAAATTTTTTTTGACATTGATGAGCAAACATAGTTTGAAAGACAATACGATGTTTTGAAATGAGAATATTTGTATATGAGGAGATTGGTTTATTCATAGGGTCATATATTAAGAAAAGTGTGTCCTATTTGGCATATTGCAATAAGCAATCAGAGATTGGAAGTGGGTATATTATATACATGTATGGTTGTTAGCGTCTTTATGAATGAGGGTGATGTCATTGACAAAAAATGCCATCCTTCATGTTTTATTTGACATCGATATGCATTCATAAGTAAAGAAATCAATATCAGTGTTTCAATATCTGAAGATGCCTCCATTAGTACATTAATATGTCTATTTAACTTAAAATTTCTCATACTGAAAACTGTCAAATGTTTTGTCTTCATTACATATTGATAAACTATCATAGGTTGAAAAACAATACAATAATATATTTTACTTGAGGATATTAATGTATATATTTATTTATCTCTTTAAATAATTTTAATTAAATGTGAATTTGATGTATTTATAAGCAAGTTGAAACACTATGTAATATAAGACTATATTGTTAATGAAGATATTGATATGTTTTATAGGGTATTATTTTATAATGTAAATAATTTTAAGTTATATACCCATAAAAATTCCTCTCAATCTCATTCCAGTCCATGGTAATATCCTTTTGTTTATGAGTCGTCAATCCTTTGAAATTGTCTTTCTGATTATCTGAAAAAAATTATAACTTATGTTTGGCAACATGGGATGTAATTGATAAAATTGATAAAACTGATAACATTTAAAAATTATGTATCAAATGATCTAAAAGGTTATCAGTAATATTTCTTGATTTTTCAAATCTTCATTTTTTGGCCCAACATTATTAAAATGTTAAACTATGTACTGTAATATTCGACTGTGCCCTAAATAACTAATTAAAGATCTTTCACAACCACAAACTTTTTGTGCTTAAAGTTTATGATTTCAATTTTGAAAATTAGAAGGCTCTGAAAATTCAAAATTCAAATGTTGTGTCCATTATGTAACACAGACCAACAGCCTACAACAATTCACACATGTGGTGAATATTATTGAGGCTTCTACAACATGTTTACCAGATTCATTCCATATGCACCTTATGTAGTTTGGCATCACTAGATCTTCTCATAGACTGAGGGTGGGTAGAGGCATCTTCCCCCGCATGGCATAAGTTGCACCAGTCTTTATCATTGGCTAATTCAAACCTTGCTGCCAACCCTACAAAATTCATCTTTTGAGTGCAGTGCCCTCGTTGGTAAAAAGTTGCAGTTCTCATCTGATTTCTAATTTGACTGTCGAGATTTGTCCCTTGGACTGTTCCTTGAACTGATGTCATGTTCCTCGAACTGATGTCATGTTCCTTGAACTGATGTCATGTTCCTCGAACTGATGTCATGTTCCTCGAACTGATGTCATGTTCCTTGAACTGATGTCATGTTCCTTGAACTGATGTCATGTTTCTCGAACTGATGTCATGTTCCTCGAACTGATGTCATGTTCCTCGAACTGATGTCATGTTCCTCAACTGCATCAAGGAACATTGCTCTTAAGCCAACTATAAAGTGAAATACTTGTATTCTTGTTGTTTTGATTTAGATTCAGTATGATCCTTATTCTGACAGGAAGCTCTGATGGTAAAAATGAGCAGAAGAAGCCAAAAACTCAACTGTTGAGCTTTAGAAAGTAAAATTCTTTCAACATACATTTATTTTGGTTTAGCAGTTAGTCTGTTTCTCATACTGACAACAAGTTCCATTTTTAAGCTACCAACATGACTGCTTTCTTATCAAAATGTTTTCTGTAGCTTCTGAAATTTGGCTTAGTTACAGAAAGATGTAGTTGAACCTCAAAGTCTCTCAACTAATGTAGATAAGTATATATAATAAATTATACTTATGTGGTGTGTGATTTGATCTAAAGCCAAGCTAGCTGTATTATTCGAGCAAGTTTATCACATTTATGTTTGACATTTACCAAGATGTTGTAGACTGGAAATTGGTCTCTTTAAGCATAAAAGTAGATAGTTAAATCAGTATTTGGATAGGGAGAGAAAAGATTATATTTTCGACGAGATATAGACTTGTTTTTAACAAAGGTTTCTTATCATTTTATGTTCAAATATTGTAGATTTTCTCCTCTACCATAAAACCTATCTGACAAAGAACATGATATTGACAAATTTGAAATATTTGAAAAGCAACCTCCTTGCATCTAAGTAAACGTTATATATATATATATATATATATATATATATATATGTACTTATAATGTTTATAGTTGATCAGCTCAGGTGGGTGTTGACCTATTCTGAGTAGATGGGGCCCTTTCCAATGGAAAAAGTACCATTTTGCTCTTTGAGATCTTAACCAAAACAGTTGCCACATTTCCCAAGAACCCCCTCTAGAAAGAACACAGTACTTTACAATCAACAACAGTTACTGTTTTTGAAAAAAATTGAAAATGATATGGAGCTGACAAATGTAGTTTGCTATGCCAATCTTTTACTATTCAATTAAATTTTACAGTTTGGCACTACCAGAGTGCTGTGTAAGAACCATAAAACTGTTACGATTCAAATGGACCCTGTTTGAATATGTGTTAAAAGTATATATAAACACGGGAATATTATTTAAGGGACTATAAAACAGTCTAGTCCAGTTTGCAATTTTGTACAAAAGTCAATTTAAAATTTTATTGCTTATGGATTTTGTTTGTTACACTTTATTAAATTTCTATTTATCTATGACTGAAAAAATGTAGACTGGCAGTTTTTTTTATGAAATTTAGAAAAAAAGTCTTTGGTGTTTCTACTTTTCAGTTAGTTGAATTCAAAAGATTCAGTTGATTTTTTGAAAGCCCAAAGTGCCTGTAATATTGAAATATTTAATTTTTTAAATTATTCTCATTTCAGAGTGGTTTGAAAATTTTATGGATTTATTTGATTAAGGATTTTGTCAAACAGTCTAGCGGTCCTGCTGTTCTGTTGCAACTTAACAGGGATGACATTTAAACTCTAATTCATTTAATCGGCCACATGTCAGCATAACCTGCATAATTGGAGGAAATTTCGTCACGGTGATAAACGGAGTTGCGGCAATAATGTAATAGAATATTGAGGTTTCTACTTTCGATGAAAATATGCTATTTTAGTATCTTACATAACGATTAGATTAGAAAAATATCCAATCATTATTTATAAATAAACGATCATGGGTGTTTCTCAGGCAAAAATCAATTTCTGTTCATAAACATGCACTTGTTGTTGATAATAATGAAATACCCTTTATCATTAAGTGTTTATCTGTTAAAGATAGAGCCTTGGGCTCTGTAGCTCATTAGTCTTGGTATTGTTCCAGACTAAGATGACTAAATTGTCAGGTGTCAGTGCATTAGACAAGATGTCCAAAATTGGATGATAATTGATAAAACTATATCATATTCCTTAAATCAATATACAAGATTCTTCCAAAAATAGCAATTAGGGAGTGACTATATTTTTATTAATTTACACACTCTTATATATTTGCTCTTATATATCTTGTGGAAATACTCTCTGTAAGCACTTTCCACATTTAAAAACAACTAAAAAATTGCTTTAAATGAGGAAAATATAATTTTCACCATCAAAAAATATTCCTAACATTCAGAGTGACCAAATTAAATAAATAGAGGTTGGTCTTCAAATGATACCACTTCTTTAAAATTTTTTGGTGAAAGTATGGTGAACATTATTTTGAAATAGAGCAAGTTTAAAGACACTTAAAAAATTAATACTTCCGGAGGGGCAGGACGAAGAGGGAAAGGGTTTTTGGTAAATTGGTTTTGTCTTGAAGCTTTGGTAAGCAAAGTAGGTAATTATGTCCATGTCATTAAGAATTGATACTCAGAGCGCCATCTGGAGTTGAGAGTAAGGTAACTACTTATATATCATTGATAATGATGGCACTCTGTGATGTGTTGTACAGCTCGTAATTACATAGTGTTGCAATATCCATATTTGATGTTATTGATATCTTATGTAGGTGCAGGTAATGAAATTACTACTAGAATTGTCTGTCAAATGGGCATAGTATTAAAGATAAAGCAAATTTAAGACCAAATCCTAACAAGTGTGAAAAAAATTGAGTCACTGAAGATTATTGTAAAGGGCTGTACTTATCTGGTAACATCACAGTGATGCTCTAATGTGATGTCATCCCTCCTGCGATCTTACACTAGTTTATTTTGCCATATAAACATTGCACTGCAGTATCATGTACAGGGATTAATAAATCTTATTGTTTTTATCGTAAATATCTTTGGATTCACCATAGGAAGTCATCTGTTGAATGGATGTAGAGCATTTTTTGGAAAAAACAGTTTGTAATTTCTTTATGACATGATTTTGTCACCATGACTTTTTCCAAAGATGATGCAGGGCGCCAGGTAAGATGTGTATCTGTGTAAAATACACACAGGTAAATCAGCATAACGCATTAAGAATGAAATCAATGAGTGACAGATACGCACAACTATCCGAGAATACAGAGTCAGATATCTTTTTACATGAGTGATCGTGACATGTCAAAACAAATTTCATTTCTACGTGTCTAATCTTTCCATCTTGAATAGTAGCCAACTTGATGCCAACCTGTCTGAAAACAAAGATAACCAAGTTTATATTTCATCTGAGAGAAATCACTTATTTAAAAACAGATTAAACATGTGGAAAATATAATCAATGACTAACATAAAAAAAGATGCTAACTTGGAATGAGGATTTGAAAACAATAAACCTTGAAATACTCCAAGTTTTTGTCATTTGATAATTTTACTTCTCCTGAAATGAGCACGAAATAACAATGTTAGGATACATTAACAGATTGAAACAAAAGCTCCTCTTGCAAGGATTAACACTGCCTATCAGTGAATGGTACAGATACATATATACTGATTTAAAAGAAACCACCTGTACAACAGATGTATGCGTATATGTGTATCAGTGAATGGTACAGATACATATATACATATTGAAGCAAAACCACCTGTTGAAGTGATGTAGACTGTATTTGTGTATCAGTGAATGGTACAGATACATATATACATATTGAAGCAAAACCACCTGTTGAAGTGATGTATGCTGTATTTGTGTATCAGTGGGTGGTACAGATACATATATACAGATTGAAACAAAACCACCTGTTGAAGTGATGTAGGGTGTATTTGTGTATCAGTGAATGGTACAGATACATATATACAGATTGAAGCAAAACCACTTTTTGAAGTGATGTAGGGTGTATTTGTGTATCAGTGAATGGTACAGATACATATATACAGATTGAAGCAAAACCACTTTTTGAAGTGATGTAGGCTGTATTTGTGTATCAGTGAATGGTACAGATACATATATACAGATAGAAACAAAACCACCTGTTGAAGTGATGTAGGCTGTATTTGTGTATCAGTGAATGGTACAGATACATATATACAGATTGAAACAAAACCACCTGTTGAAGTGATATAAGCTGTATTTGTGTATCAGTGAATGGTACAGATATATATACACAGATAGAAACAAAACCGACTTTTGAAGTGATGTAGGCTGTATTTGTGTATCAGTGAATGGTACAGATACATATATACAGATTGAAACAAAACCACCTGTTGAAGTGATATAAGCTGTATTTGTGTATCAGTGAATGGTACAGATACATATATACAGATAGAAACAAAACCACCTGTTGAAGTGATGTAGGCTGTATTTCTTTATGAGAGATCATCTGTAGCTAGTTGTGTTACATCACTTTCAAAGAATGTTGTCAGGATGCCAGTACATCTCGCCCTCTCTCTGTCAGAGTGCCCTGGCGCCATGCCAGATTACAAGGTAGTCAAGTAAATACAGGACGGGAAATGACTCAAAAGCAAACTAATTTTGCTTGACTCGAGAACATTCAGGTTCCTTTGACATTTTGATGGTTTGAAATTTCAAATATACAATGGTTATTGATTCTTGTGGTTCTTTGATTTAGCAAAATTCGTTACTTTGTGATGAACATGACATCATTGAGATGAGACGTTCACTTTTATGAATTCACTTCAGAAATAGAATAATCATGGACATTCTTGACACTTTAAGGTTTTAATTTCTTCTTTTTGATGGTGATATAAGTGAGAGATGATGGACTCTGTTCACAGATATAAATTTACTTTTGAGCAGAATAAAAAATGGTCACTCTTGACCCTTGAAGCCTTTAAGTTCTTCTCATACAAGGATGTTTTGAATTTTATAACCATAATCAAACAAGAACTGTCAAATATGGGGATCGTTCCTTCACTAGACTGTCTGCAACATTGTGGAATAGTCTACCCGAGGAACTTCGAACCACAAATACATACGACTCTTTCAAAAGAGGTGTCAAGACACATCTCTTCAAATGTGCATTCGAGCTCTGAACTGCTTGTGATTGTTAAGCGCCTTAGTGTGACTTTCATTATTCATATAGGGCGCTATATAAATTTCGTATATTATTATTATTATTATAATAAATTATGGATATCATTGAAATGTTTTTATTATGATAATCCAAACAGTATCATATTGTTTTATTATGAGACCCCAAAGTCAAAATATGCATTTGTTTATAATTGCCTTGATAGTGTTGTATCATATACTTATGTTCTTAAGTGATACATTGACTGAAAAGATGCATACCAATATATTCATCCAGACAACCTTTATGAAATCTTGACATTTTGATATTTAACAAATTGAATATTCAGAACTGCTTTTTGGGAAAGTCATTGGTTACCTAATGATACTGCACTACAGAGATCATTGTTATTCTCTGCCCTGGTTTGGGTTCCCTCCTTCCTTCCATGTATCTCTTCATCCGTGTGTTATTAGATGCGTCCGTCCCTCCAAGTTTTCTCTGGGTGTGCTTAGACAATTTTTCTCGGCAGTCATTTTAGATAAGATAACCAAATTTGATGTGTGGCCTCACAATATCCATACCTTGATGGTGTTAAAAAATGAGAAGCATTCAATTATGAGAAAAAGGCCTGCCTTATATCAGTTCAAAGTCTTGTTTTACAATAATACATAGCCTATGTTATGCAGTGAAGTACTTCCTGTAGTGGTAAAAACTGCATTTATTGTGAAATATTTTAAGCCCTAATTTGATTATCGCACCTTTATTCCATGGGGCTGTCTATGTTTATACACCTGGCTTTTTTCATTTTCTGTTTTTATTTCAGGTAGATAATCCTACACTTGTTCATTATACAAACATGAAATAAGAGATATTTTGATTTTTGAGTTTTGACTTTAATATATTTTGCCCTTTTTGTATTATAGATCTTTTTTTAAACAGTATAAGCTTAAAAAATATTGCAAAAGTTTCAAAATATATCAGCCGAGGTTTAAACCACCTTTAGGTCAACTTGACATAGTTATGACCTTTTCAGTTGATAAACTTATTTCAAGACATTCCTATTTACTTTCATTTGCTACTTTTATTTTCACATTTTGCTTGTCACTTTTGTTTTTAGGCCCTTAAGTTGCGACGACACGGGATGAAGGTAAAAGTACGTTTTATTTGTCGAATGTTTGCTGTGTCTAACATTATCACTTTGTCAACTAACCACTTTGTTCGGTTGTCATGGAAACCAAAGTTTGAAAATATGTATAAGCATGTCATCAAACCCCTTGAACTTAACCCTATATGTGGAATGTCTTTAACATTTAGCTCTGAAGTATCATAAATGTTGTCGTAACTAATAGCAATATCATTTAAAAAATTGAATATCCTCGTCCATCATGTGTTTTGCACTAAAAAACAGTTCTTGCCTGAACAATCACAATTAAAACATGAGCTCGGATATATGTCGGATTACGTCCAGGGCAAAACTGAACTTAATTGCAAAACATGTGATATTTGCATCTGTTTTATTTTCTGTCTAGCATGTTGTTTAATCTTGTTATATATTTCAACCTAAAAAATTATATATGGTAATGGATGTCGTCTGTGATTTTAAAATAAACTACCAGTGACGTCATGACACTTTATAAATGATGTCATGGACCATTCCTTTATGATGTCATTCACAAACTAAAATTTAATGAAGAATAAATACATTATCATTGACCCTATTAGATTTGTATATTGGATGCATGATATTCCAAACAAATTTTGTTTCTCCTTTGTTAATTCATTGCTATAATTCATCCTGAAATATATTAAGTCACTGTCAGTTGATTTTTAATCTTAATTTACTAAGTTTTTGTAAAAGTTTTGAACGATAGTAGAACAATTTGGATATTTGAAAGTCTGATGTACATAAACTAAATAATAATGATTATGAAATTTTTTGCAATTGAAAATTTTTAAAAAGAAAAAAAAACAATTTGAATGATGTTTTAAGAAATGATTTCATGATATTCTTTCTGACCTTGTCACAAACTCTAACAAAAAAGGCCATAATGATTTCATAATTATCATCCTTATTGACATTATTGGTGAGGCACACAATTGGACTAATTTTTGTGATTTATTTTTTAACAAGTAAAACAATGTTCCATTTCATTAGAAAGATGATTTTTTGGAGAAGGATTTTCTAACCAAAGCTAATAATGAGATCGTGATACATCGATTAGATGTTCTTCCATTACTGTGCTCAATACCTTAACCTTTTGGTTTGTTTGACAATTCATCAATAATAGCTGCATGGGAAAATAGTTATCTTGTATATGATGAGGTTTTGAGAGTTACATTAATTTCATAATGCTTTTTTTGATTTTGAAGAATTCAATTCTTTCAAACAAAGTGGTACATATAAGATTACCCCCATTGCATACTAACAAATTTAAACTGGGTGTTTTAGGTATGATACTTCTACTTTATTTCCATATTGTTTTTCATGCGAACGACTGCCTTACATTTTATTCACATACTGATAAATGATCTTATATGGCTTGTTAAATTGTGACAAGCAAACTGTCTTTTTAGTCAAAATATGCAATTGACTTGATTATAATCTATAAAGAAATTGAATTGAAGTTGAAAACATATGCTTTCTAAATTTCTTAATTGCGCCAATTTCAAAGAGGTTTTCCCTGAATGAAACGTTCCAGATCCAATCACTGGCTTAGTTAAGCCGGATCCAATCACTGGCTTAACTTAAGCCTTGCTGCTCCCCCAAACTTTTTTCTGTGCTTGATTTTTGGGCAACTGTGAATGCTCTTGATAGTTCAATACAAATCTAATGATCAACTTTTCCCCAAGGATGGCGCTGCATTCAAACTGAGAATTTTGGCGCTGAGCGGCAAGGTTTAAATTAGCCAGACTTGTTCTAGTTAAGTCTTGCAGGGAAGTTGGTAACACATATGTGACTTTAGATGATTTAAAAAATTGACCACAGAAATTGGAGGGTTAAAATGGAGTTGCCACATTGTTTCCAGGGTCTTTTCATACTGCAGGTGGGAAAATTACTGTCTTTCCCTCTATATCTAGCATCAAAGCTGCACTATCATCAACCTCTATAGAACATACTGCAGAAGCAAGTTTTACATGAGAAATAATGATTTAAGAAAAAGTAATTTGAAGTATAAAGGGTTAATTTTATCATCAACATATATGGTTTGTTTGCATTGGTGTCATTTAATAATCATAATGTGTTTTCATCATAATCTCTATGATATGTCACTGAGGTGACATGAACGCTGACAGTGCTACGTCACAAAGCAATGAATATTTCATGTACTTAACAAGCAGAAGAAATCTTGTAAGGTCCCATTCACCATGACTTCTCTTCACTCCACATAAATCACCCTCTGACCTTTCCCTCCATCTACCATTAATTACATCCATCTCTTCAACCTCTGCTGTCCATATGGTGTTTAATCCCTTGTGATTATTCACTTAGTGAATGAAGCATAAGAAATGTGCGCAAGTCCCTCCTCCACAACACTCCACTTCTACCTCTTTTATGTCCAGCTGGATAACCCTTCCTCCCTAATCAGGCTTCCATGGGTCAAAAACATTGGACTCTTGTCCTCGCAGGGTTGGACCTGAATCAGACCAGAGTATCAGAGATTCTTTCTTTACCCAAGAGGTCATATAATTGTTGTTTAGCTCAGATATAATACACTTAAATGAAGAATTCACATGGTCATGATCAGTATATTTTGGCGTTGATCCATCTGGACTCAACTCAGGTTTAAGAACTCGAGTTCCCGTAGAAGCCCTACTCCCAAGTCTTTTCACTACCATTGGGAAAAGATCCAGCATTTTTGGTTGGAAGAGGGGTGCAGTACTCTATTTGTAATCCCCCCCAGCAAAAATATACCTCTACATCAACCAATGTGTCTCTCAAAATGTATGCTTGTATTCAAACTGTATGCATTGATGTCAGAGCATTTAATTTACGAGAGAAAGTCTTTGTCCAAGTTTGTCATAGCTTTTCCTTTCTCACATCATTTGCCTCCCTCCCCCTCAGTCATGCAGGGATCTATGTGGGATCTTAGTATGATTTGTAAGAACTTCACTCACAAGCAAGTATTTGTCCAGGAATAAAGTCTTTGTCTTTGTAGTCCATCCTCCTCCATGACATTTTCTTCCCCTCAATCACCCGTCCACTTGCAAGGTAGGTGGAGCAGTTTTCAAGGGAGATAATTGCTCTAATCTCAAGCAAGTGGTCTGATCGCTTTGGAAATATGAATAATATTGATTCACCCTCTTTGGTCCGGCTTCGGACTGCAAACCATTTTCTGCCTCTACAGATATTGATTTTGTGGGTCGGAATAGCTCCGAGATGAAATGGGCTTGTTTGGCATCCATGATTTGAGAATAAGGCAACGCTAAAATGCTTTTATGTTCAAGATTAAATTTGGATTATTTGTACTTTGTTGGGTTGAGGGTAATAAAGGATTGTTTATTTGATTGAAACAAACATTGAAAATTGCACTATTTGAAAAAGGAACAACACATATGTTTGTGTATGCATTTGGCATCTGGATGAGGTTGGAAGCGTTTTTTCTTCATGAAATGCTGAAATATTGAGAAGTTTTGTGTTTCAATTTGCTGTATTTGCTCTGCACTTTTTAAGTTGAAATTATTTAGAAAGTTATCTAGTAATCCCGTTTCACCTAGTTAGAGATCCTTACACAGTGGATACAAGTCTATGAAGTTTGAAATCACAATCACCAAGATTCAAAGCTTGGGCAATAATCATGATAGCATGTAAATAGTATGCAACGACCCTTTATGCTACGACCAAGTTTTACTCATAATTCCATGTTTTTTCTTGCTCTGATTGCTTAAAGGGGCATCAGCATGCTTTATTAGAGAAAGGATCCCATAAAGACAAAATAAAACTTTACAAATGCAAAACAATGTTTTTAATCAAAAGAAGCCGTAGAAAAACAACTGTATCCTGATTTGTTAGGCTATATGAATCCATTTCCCTACCTCAAATGATTAAAAGGTATTCACATGAAAATGGCCACTGGTGGTTTTTGCTTGATAAATGATTATTTCCTCTAAGACTATGGATGAGATTAAACAAGGAGATGTTTTGACCCTCTGAAGATAATAGATTTTGGCTCAAAGAAATGCTTATTGGGGTAAATTTGAAGAAATACATCTTTAAAAAGTGTGCCACTGCCTCTTTAAGCTACAGATATTCCTGGAATACATTTGACGATAGAAGACAAAGAATGTCAATATAACAGATGTGATTTTGAGATCAACTCCCACGGGATTCGAACCTGGGACGTCCGGGTGAGAGTCCTATACTCTACCGATTCAGCCAAAGAGATATCCCTCTGGCCAATGCCAGTAGGAATGCTTTTGTTTCACCCTGCCACATCAGCATAGCGTATAACCTCTATATGTACTTTCACAACAGATGCTTTCAGCGTGATTGGTTGTACTACTTTCCCTACTACTTATCCCATATTCTCTCCCACCGTGATGCAACTTTCCCCAGCACTTATCACAACTCTTTCTATACATAATACCTCTCAATGCACTTATCTTGCTCTCTCCATACAATCACATCTTGTCCACAATACTCAGTCAAACTAGAGATTTTACAGTCGTGTGCCATATTTAAGTGCACAAAATGGCGGCCATGATGACATTTTTTTGCTGTTTTTTATTTTTGTTTATGTCTTCCCACCTTATTACAATTATAGAAGGTGCAAACTTGATTCAGCTTCTGTAAGTTTTTATGAAAAGAGGGGGACTCCTTCGCATGATGTCTGCTCAGAGATTCATTAGTGCCAGGGGTAAAGATTACAGCCCTTTAGCTCAGTTGGTAGAGCATCTAGACCATCATTTAGAAGACTGGGTTTTTATTTCTGGCTGCATTGGACCCAAAGTAAATGAAATATTGGAGTTCTTGATTCCTTAGTAGCTGTTTGGGATTGAAAGGATTGAACAGAGTAAGTTGCATTCCACTATGGCTTTGGGTGCACATGCAGCAATTTTGAATGTGAAATATTCATGTTCTTAAAACATCAAAAAGCTTAAGGGGTTTTATGGAATCAATGATCCTTCCTTATCCACTAATTAATACAAATATTGCTTTGAGTTGTTACTAATTATTAACTAGTGAGGAGCAACAAGATGATTTTATTCTACATGAGCCTATAGATATCTTTCGGTGCAGGTGAAACAGGCCTACCAGACAAAATTGCCGTACTGCATAGGAAAACGTGGAAAAGTCCACATTAAACGTGGAAACTACAACATAGATTCCCTCGCAACGAAACATTTAATGATGCAACAAAAAACTTGAACCCAGGGACAGATAGCCCCACGCACGCGTACATTAAAGAAACTGGCTCGACCATGTGTTTGCATTTAAAAGCGTGGACAGCAAGCGAGTGCTTTTCCTTCCTCATTTATTTCATTTCAAATGTTTAATTTGAAATTAAAACTTGTCACATGTGATTGTACCCCTTTTTACCTAAAGATTAATTCTGTCATGAAAACATATATATATATATATGTCTGAATTTAAACCACATTTTGTCCGCGAGGCGAATGATGATTTCCCGAAATAGATTTTCTAGGTTAGGTACAGGTCAAAGTTCGCTCAACAATTAATGTTCCAGTCGCCAGGTTTTATTTGTCCGAATTTGGCTTTTTTGTTGCAAATTTTATTGTTTCAGTGCCGAAGGAATGTATATATGTTGTAGTTTCCAAGTTTAATGTGGACTTTTCCACGTTTTCCTCCACAGTACGGCAGTTTTGTCTGGTAGGCCTGTGAAAGGAAAATATTGAACAATGAAACAAACTTTCCGTTGTACTATTTTCCCATGCACTGATTCCAACATCTCTTTACTACTACTCTTTACCACTTATTTCATTCCATTATATCCCAGCACTAATTCTTTGATCTGGTAATTGACTGATTCTCTAAGTTCTTTGTAGAGTCCCCAGGCAATTCTTTCAGTAGAAAAACTTCTTAAACATGCAGGTTTTCTTTTACAGAAATAGCCACAGAATCTTTTGATCCCATCTGAGCCAATATTTATTGTCTGCATATTGAAAGTATATCCTCAAGGTTAAAGGCATTACCAACTCCTGAGATTTAAGTGGAAATCGAAACTCAACCAGAGGGTTGTTGATTCAAAATGGATGTAAGAGTAAAAGATCTTAGTGGATGGTGTATCTTGTTACAGAAACTTAGGAGATAAACCTAGTGTGTTTGAAAATCAGAGACATTAATCCCTCTAAACAGCAGAATTTCGACTCTGAAGTTACCAGTCGGATAGTCTGAAGTCATTGTATGTATTAATACATTGTAAACTGCTTTCGGGTAAACAGAGCAACTTCAATCGTGAATTGATATCCTGTGAATCGGACAAAACAACCAATCAGAATCGAGTATCCGGCACTTTCATGGTAGAATAGATAATAGATGGTGCAAGACAGATCATGCTGGTTATATTTTAACAAAATCTTAAATTTTCTAAATGTATGTATTTACTCTCAGTTACTTAAAACCTTTATCAGTTTCATAGATGTTCTAATGTAGTGATGTATTCATGAGGTAGGGGAGGGGGATTCTTCGGGTTTCCCTCCTTGCCTTGGGGATTTTGTTGTCAAATTCACCGTAGAAGGTTGAACCCAGATGCCCCTGTCAAACCTCCACCTTTTAACTCAGTGAACCACCATTTCAAACTTCCTGGATTATATTTATTGAAAGGATGCTTTTTGTTGTCAAATTGTAAACATAGCAATATATACATACACTCAGTAACATTCCTTAAATGAATGTATTTTTAAAATCATGTATTAAATTGTATTAACAGGAATGAACACCCGGTTTCCACTAAATCCAAATTGACTTTTGAAGCATTTCACTTCAACTTGACTGCATGTTCAGTTTACTCCCGGTTAATAAGAAGAGCCCTAGACAGGATTCAAACTCTGAATCTCTTTGTGCAGTTATTTCACACGTGCTAACCACTGAGTAGTTTACCTATACTAACCTGTTCTTGAACATGATCTTATTGCATTGTTGATTTTGATTTGAGAAAAATCTAGACTTGCCTTTGAAGGTGGCGATGTTGATATCAAGGTCCAATTAAAAAAGGGCGGGATAGCGCGGTGGTAAGCGCGGTTGCCTTCCGATCAAGAGGTCCGTGGTTCGAATCCCGCCAGGGGCTCGGCAACTTTGTTTGCAGTAGAGAACTGTTCTACAAGCAGTCAGGTTTGGGTGTAATGGTACACTAAATTTCAGCGCAGTACCACCCATGGTTCACTAGTTCCAGCCGATGCTCACAGGTTTCACCGCAATGCATAGCCACAATGGGCTTTCTAGCAGCCGCAATAGAAGTGAAATAATCTTGAAAGCGGCGTTAAACACCAACTTACCTCACCTCACCTCTAAGTCAAAAGAAAGAGTTGTTCTACAAAAGTACTTATCTAATGTTAATACTACTTTAATCCCGCAAAAGTAATTGACAGTACAACACTTATAGAGGTTGTGTACACTAAAGCCCAAGCAACAGACTTGCAAGTAATGTATGAAAAAACACAATTGATTAACTTAAAAAGATCTAAAATTTGATTTGACCTTCAGATATGATATAGCATTTCTATGTCCATGAGAGAGCTGAACAAATGAAGAGAATATGCTATTGTCTGTTGTTAAGAGCTCCCATATGGCAGCCATACTGTGAGTTTATGATGTTATATCCCCTGGTGTAGAATATAGATGTGAGACATCTACGACTGAGAGTTTATTGGTCTGCCTGGGCATAGAGTACAGATGTGATATGATAGATATCTCCCAGACAGACATATAAACAGATACATTGGGTTGTATAACAGGAACTAACTGATTGAGTCAGTCTGCTGGTGATGATATTGTAGATAATACCTTCCACTGTTTGACATATTCACTGACCTTGGGCTTAGGAAATTAAGTGAAAGGCAATAATATAGTGATAAGAATATTCATAATTTTACTTGTGGGATAATTTTCTCCTTAAGGGTGCTCATGGATGCTAACCGTTATTCCAGTGTGATAAAAAATTTAAAAGATAGTGTGCTTTTATCAGATTATATTTCAAAATGTCTTTAGGCATGCCTCATGTATGAGGATGATAAGATGTGGTTTCAAATCAGATCTGAATGTGTACAAGGTTCACTGTTTCTGAGCTTAATTTGGAGAATGGTCAAAATTAAGGTCTTGAGTGGAAGGTAACGTCATAAGAACTAAAACTGACCTTCTCTTATATCTGCACTGACATCCCATGAAACAAAAGGTCACAAAGACCCAAGATCTAACATGACAATTACTCTAATGTCCTCACAACCTCTCCTTAACACCCAGCCAGACTATTTCAGATGTCATCACATTAGTAGATCTATCATCATAGTGGGTTGACCACAGGCTAGAATTATCTTCACAACACCTAGAACGTCAGACCTACAGCTAACTACGTAGGTGGAATCAATATGTAAGTTCGGTTGTGTTGCCAATGGGACACATACACCCCCTCAATCTCACATTGTCGCTTCCTTTTGTGGTCGAATATTGTCTTAGCTAGATTGGAGTCCTAATTCTCAAGATTTCTGGCATTATAAGTCAGTGATAATTAGCATCAAAAGATGCTGAAGTTGTACAGGTGAAAAGAAATAATTCAATATTTGCAAGAGTATATGATGTCATTTTATTTTTATATACAGGAGTTAAAATATTGGGGTCATATTTTCCTTAAGTTGCATATAGCAATATTTCACATTGTCATGAAGTTATGAACAGTGTCGTGTCATGTCACTTAATTTTCTTTTGAGTTCATATTTAATATGCAGCACCAGCTCCTGATGTTGACAAGTTTATGATTGTGTTGTATCTTCAATTTAACATCATGTGTCTTAAATACGATGTTATATTAACCCTTCCGTTGCTGAATATTATTTTGACCAGTTTTGCCCCCGTGGCTGAATTTTCCAGCACTCGCCTCGCTACGGTAATAACGCAATTAGCCCCTGTGGCCGAATTTTCCAGCGCCGCCAGATGCGACCGTTTTAACAACATATGGCGTGTTTACATGGCGGAATACGGACGTTATCGTCGTTTTATACAAAGCTAGTCGGCGAATCCCGTGTTATAAATGGATGATACTTACTTGACACTTTGAATGAAATTTCTATCACCCCTGGAACGGTTTCTACAACCGAAGTAAACTTGTTTTCAATTCGGGCGCCATAACTCAATAAATTCCAAGAGCGCATGCGCGAAATCAAAACGAAACTAAAGATGAATTGTTCCTTTTCACATCGATATAAAAATTCTTTTTATAATATGTCTGGAACGAATTTTACTAAATTTTAAAAATTGTCTTCATTTCAAACATTATAAAATCATTTAATCACTGAGTGCACACATGCAAATTATATACGGAATTGAAGCTAATTTCTTGCTCTATATTTCACGATAAATTTTATTACGATACGCCATCCTAAACGAAAGATATAAATAACGAAAGCAGGGTAGTGATAAATCCCGATAACGTTCTCACCCCAACAGTAATATTACTAAGCTAGTAGCCCCGGGCAAACGCACGCGCTCAGCGCGTGCAGGCGGGGTATCCCCGCTGAAAAATACACTCACACTTAACAGAAATTGTCTTTATTTCCAATTTTATAATTCAAGTTATTCGCTTTGTATACATGCAAATTATATATGGAATTGAAGGCAATTTATTCTTCTTTACGAAGAAATAAATCACAACAATCTTTTGCACTGTAATTAGAAGTTATTACCAACGAAACGTGGGTATAGCTAGTAATAAAGTCTTTGATAATCGCCTTACCGCAACATATGTCGCATCGTTTCCACACGTTTTATTTTGATTCAAATATGGGCAACTTACACATGAAAATGAAGGTATTCATTTCTGCTTTACGATGATATGAAAATAATAAATATGTACCACTTGGTTTGGAATATATAAAGTTTGCAAAGATGGTACCCTCGGGTATTTTAGAACAGATTTTGATAATTGCGACATCACTAACCGCTCCTTTATTGTCTAATTGTAATTTGCAAATTTTATATAGAATTGAAGACGATCCTTTCCTCTTTATTGTGATATAAAAATGTTGATAATGCGCTCTGCCGTTAAATGGATAGGAAGTGTAAAAAGCAGTTGAAAATAAATCGCTTCTCGGTCAACAAAATATGAATAGAGAAATTGCCTGTATGTGCGATGCGCGCCGGGTCCTTTCTGATTTTCTTGTACATACCAATTTTATATTGCAATAAAGATCATCCTTTTCTCTATATTTTGATATATGAAATTGCAAAATTTACCGAGAACTTTATGTGATATAAAGTGCGAGAAAATGGTAAAAACGTAAAGAATAAACAAAAGTCACAATTTTGCGGAACTTGCTGTATCTTTATTCTATATGGTGTATATAATTTTTTTATATCAAATCGAAGACAATTATTCCTTCTTTATTACGAGGTAATCAATTTCAAAATACGCCTAGCTGTTGAGAAGATATGAGCGAAAGAAAGGCACATGTCAAAATCGCCGTTCAGTTTACATGATTTGAATCGAGAAATTAGCTTTTTGTGCGGCGCTTGCTGTGTCTTTATTTATTTTTGCGCATGTACACATTTTACATGGAAAGAAAGACAATCTTTCTCTCTATCTTATGATATAAAAATTGTCAAAATACGTTGAGCACATCATGTAAAAATTGGTGTGACAAAATGGTGTAAAACTAAAAATATGTAAAAATCACCTTTTTTGCGGCACATGCTGTATCTTCAATTCAGGTAGTGTAGTTATGTATTTTATATTGAATTGAAGACAATTTTCTGCTCTTTCAAATGATCCAACCGGTATTGAAATCCGCCCAAATGTTCAGAGCATAGGGCGTGCGATATAAGGTTGTACGTTTGGTGTGAGTGCAGGCTTGTAAGCAAACGATAGCACGCGCGGGACGGTAAGCTCGTGCGAGCGGGGAGAAAGTGCCCACAGGCTATTAGCACGTGCGGCGGGGAGTGGGGGAAAATTGAGTGATTTGACCGCTTATTTTCGGTACTATAAACATTATCAATACTCTCATAACTTTCGGAGCATGTTCGCGCATTATTTAGAACACCAACGAAACAAAACACGGTTGCTTAGCGAGAGCCGGAACGAAAATACAAGCGTTGAACTGAGACTACTGCTAGGCAATAAATTTCCGGGCCCCGCTACCGAGACCCGCGGTCATAATTAGTTAGCGTGAGAAAAATAGACTGTGCTACTCGCATCCCGCTAAGGGGACTTGCGGGCAAAGCTAATTTCATCCCGGAATATTCTGGGACCCGCATCTTAAGGGTTAAAGTCAATATCAAAATTTACAGAACAAAATAACTTTGTGATATTTAGATTTTTATTGTTGATATTTGATCAGGTGGTCAAAAGTTTATTTTATAATAATTTCAAAATTTTCGTATCTCCCTAGTAAAACTTATTAGTATAATATACAACATTTGTGGGCAAATAATGGCATATTTCTAATTTCAGAAATACTAAAATTCATGCAAGCATTTGTATTTGACCATTGTAAGATATCGGTGCTAATAAATAATCATCTTTTTTACACACACTTCAGTAGCCAAAAAATTTATTGTTTGTTGATGCCATTTTTGTTATTCATTTGTTAACACAATTTTGATATTTCTTGTAATAAGTGGAATCAACATTAACGTGTTTACATCATGGTTCTATCATCTTAGATCAATTGTGTCATAGTTTTACGTCAACTAATTTTGCTTTCAAACAGTTGTGATAAATATGTCAAGTTCATTGAGGACAGGTCATGTGATCAAAGTTATCTTCCCTTTGAATTAGAAGCTGGATTGTTAGGCTATTTGATCTTTACATTTTACAAAGTCTCTCAATCTTTTTCATGAGGATGTTATGTTCATTCAAATTTGCTACATTTGTTTGTAGTAGTTTGTGTGCTTTGAAGAAGATATTTGTTTGATAGTGTGTTGATGGCACAGTGGTTAGCATGTTAAGCTTTGAATCAAGAGGCAGATTTTAGCACAGTACAACCCATGGTTTAATAGTTCCAGCTTATGCACATTTTGCCACAATAGTCTTGCAGGCTTTCTCCCTGCAATAATACTAGTAGCTGTGATATAAGTGATAATAAGCGACCCCATATCACTTCATCTCACCTCTATGTATAGTCTATTGTTTTCTTTTGTCATTGAACTCATACCATGTAACTGAAATATGTTGTGGCATTATGTAAAATATTACATAGTCATTAACTTCTTGCAATAAAACAAGAAAAGGATATCAGTGGGATATTCTACTTTTGAAATCAATACCTAAAGTCATATAAATATATCTATCAATTGCATCTAGCCATTGTTCCACATGTTGACACTCGATGCTTGCCTACCTGTAAGGTCAAGTTCGAGGTCACGGCCCATGATGCACCACTCCCACTAGGGGGCTCTGACTCACCTACAGATGCATCAGGGGTAACGACCTTGACATTCATTTCACATGGCAGACGCAGAGTAAATTGGACTCAGCAGTTCTTGAGTTAACGATCAACAGACTGGCAGGGAAATCAAGTTACTGGATAAAATTTGCAGATAGCAGAGAAATTAGTATTTAGAATTGGATAATATGATATGAAAATGTATTTTGAATCAGAAGTTGCTGGTTTGCTTAAAAACCATAATGGAATTATATCAGAAAGCCGAGGAATTTATGTTTAGAATTGGGTAACATGGATGAAAATGTAATTAGAATCAAATGATACTGAATAATTTAAAAATGTAATTTCAAATTTGTAGCCAAATGCAGTCAGTCATGCAATAAATTTGTCATTGCTCGGTGATTCATGCTATTTATAACACCGATTTTTTGTGTAATGAAATTGGAAATTGCCATTTTTATTTTTTTGAATAGAGAACCATAATATTTTGTTCAATTTAGCGAAAGAACAAATATTTTTTAGAAATATTGCAAATATGATATTAAGCATGTTGGTTTATTAAAGTCAGCATGGTCGATTAGAAAAACTTGAAACTGTAAACTGTCACAGATTCCATGCGACATACAATTTATACACATAATCAAATATGTAAAAAAAAAAATCTATTTTACTTAAAAACAAATATTTTATCAGATCAGTATGCAATTCTTTGTTGTGTTTAATTTTTCCCCCTTTCTAATTAAATCAATTTATTATTTTTTTTTGATAACTGAAACAGAAATATTTTCATTTCATTCAAATAGTAGAATAAATTTCATCTTTACTCCATACTAATGATTCATACAAATGAATATGTGTAAGGTGAATCACCTACCGAAAAGAAAATCAAATTTCAAGAAATGCAAATTTGCGATTAGTTACGGTCATCTTCAGAATTAATGTTTATGTTACCGTGACGACAACTCCCTTTCCCCTATTGAGGGCTCTGTGAGTCATAGCTACAAACCCTACAGTCACTACTCTTCATATATGTCCATGTTCCTCTGCTGACTCATGTAACACACTGCCCCACATCTGTATAATAAAACTCCCTCAATGTGTTATTAATGCTTTTTCCAATACAATGCAAAAGGTGTAATTCATAATTTACCATTCATGTAAGCGAGAATGTGCATGTATGGTTTTATGTGTTTTGGTCTGATTAGTAGGTCAATGACTCATTCAGTAGGGCTCTTGTGATTGGTGGCTTATAAAGCTGCTATTTCTCCAACTGCTTATGTTACCCTTCTTGCTATGACAAATTACAGCTGCTATTATTACGTGCACTGCTATATTGGTCTGTTTGATTTGTATGAACATTATTGATGTGTCTTATTGAAGCAGTTAATTACGCCACTAATGCTAGTGGCAATGCTACTGTTGCTACACTTGCTTCTTATAATGACTGTGTTACTAATAGCATTGCTGCAAGAACAATTGTTGACTTATTGATACTGATACTACTAGTTCTAGTATTTGTAATAGTACTAGTACTACTACTACTACTTCTTCTTCTGCTGCTGTTGCTGCTTCTAGTACTACTGATAATTCTGCTTTCAGTACTTTTGCTAGTACTCTACTACTACTACTACTACTACTACTACTACTACTGCTACTACTACTACTACTGCTACTACTACTACTTCTTATACTACTGCTGCTACTGCTGCTTCTAGTACTACTGATACTTCTACTTCTACTACTCCAACTGCTGCTGCTACTACAACTGTTACTGCAACTACTACTACTTTGATTACTACTTCTACTACATCTTTATCTTTATTCATTTATCCTAGCCATATTGCACAGAGTTCCCATAGCCTTCAATGATAATGCAACGTTAAAATCATGAGCTATTGGCTCCCTCAGCCCTTACCACAGGACGGCAAAATGTGCAACAATCCTCATTGCTTGTGTTGCTTCTGGCTGTAGCTATTGCTTTGTAACACAACAATACCATGATGAAAATTGTAATAAATCCCAAGAGAGTCTACACAAAACAATAAACAAAGAGCACATGATGTATTCAAGAAGAAGAACCAGGCTGATTGAGTCTTCATTGTGGAGTTAACTATTATTTTCTCAATGAGGAGTCAAACATAACCAGTAATCAATATTATCAAGCATGTTTTACGAATTGACAAGGATGTTGACAATCATGAAAACTGAAAAATTTAATAATTGGTGGCAAATTAACAAGGTGGTGAATCTATTAGATGCTGTTGTCATTCACTACAACCATGACAGTCCTCTTGATTTCTGTATTATCAGCTGGCATGTTTATCTTACTAACAAGAATATATTTACTCTTATCAAGCATGTTTATTCATCTTAAATAATATTGAGCACTGTTCCAGTGTTTGATAGAGTAATGTGATATGATGAGTGATTATTGGCTAGTTGGTGGACGTTAACAGCATTAACATGCTAATGGAGGGATATAGCGGTCTCTGAATCAATAGTGACAGGTGTTTGTAGGAGGTATCCCTCCCCAAGTGAGTGTTGATTACACAGTGACTCATGTGATATCACACATATTGATCTGGGGTGGCAGGGAGATATTGGTAAAATGAGGGGTTATCTTCATATCTCAATTTATTCATATATGCAGATGTTCGAGAGATAAGTTTGTCAGTAATTATGGAGGTTGTTACTGAATATTTTCAAATTATTGGATCTTGTGAATAATGGCGAGAATGAATCGTGTTACTTGGGGGCAAGGGTTTGGAGGTCATGATTATTGAGATGCAACTTCCAGAAATGTTGGTGATCATGAGTCAATTATGAATATTGCAAGGTTATCACTAAATCCCAATTTATTCATTTATGCTGATGTTGGAGAGATATGTCTGTTAGTCTGTGTGCAGTGAACAATTAATTTGAGTCAATATTACGGGGTTATTGTATAAGCAAGGGTCAGCAAGTTTCAATGTATACATCTAGACAGAAGTTATCTTGCTACCTCCAATATGTTGCTCATATATGTAACTTTTTAACAGTGGACAATCACACTCTTTGCCCATTTGTTGACAGTCAGTTAACTTTTTTGTCCAAGATGATACATTGAAGGTACTTTTTTTATTCTCTATTCATGTGCCTGCATTTTGAAACCTTTGTACCATTGACGTGTCATGTGCTCTTCACCATGTGCTTTTCAGTAAACATCAATTTCGACTCTCCTCCAATTGTTCTGCTTCCATTGTTCTGCCTGTGTGGTCAGTCAGTGGTCAGTGATAATTGTATTGACAAGAATGAGTCACAGCTGAATCCACAGTATTGACCAGTGGCCATTGCTAACTTTCCTTTTGTGTCCTTTGTCCATTGGCGCCATCCTTTGTGTTTGGTGGACATGCTTGACCATGCCTCTCTAAAAGTTGCACATCAGCACTTTAGAAAATTAATGAAGACCAACACCATCTACCCACACGTCAAGTGTGTTTGAATTTGCTGTATATATCACAAATCCTGTCATATTAGGCTAGTGGTGTAGTGTGTTTCCTAATTAGTTATAATACCAATACTGTGTGTCAATCATACCTGTTGTCTGATGACATTATCTTTACCAATATGATGACATCACTTTTATCATAGTTTGCCATCTTGTAATAACCTTGAACCTTGTCTCAAGCCCCATGTCATGTGCAAGTGTAATGAACCCTCCATAGTACACAGGTCTACATCTTTGGTTACTAGTCAATCCTGGATGATGTACTATTTGTCTGTTGATTTCTGTTTATGCCATGACTCCTTTAGATTGGCACTCACAATGGTTTTGCATCAATCAATTCAGTAAGAAGTTAAACTCTGATAGAAAAACAAAGTTGCTCCAATTTTATGCCCGCCAACTGTTGCTATTTGAGGTCCGATATACGTGGAGTGGAAATGAGTCAATCAAGTGTGAGCTAACTGGTGTAGTGTTACCTCGCTTCTGAATCAGGACTTGGAGACATAACCTGGAAGTCATCCAGACACGATTGTCAAACTGTTATTTTTCTTTTATGTTCACATGTGGATATAGGGAGATTTATTTCCTTCAAATGATTTATAGTAGAGTATTTTATAATGTGTGTCTTGATTTTCAAGATAAGAATTTTTTTCTCAAATTGGATGACTCATGACTCATGGGATCTTTGAAACAGTTGATAGGACATTCGTATGGAATTGAGAGTTCGCCCATAGCAAGCAGGAACAGAGTTCATGATCTTGATCTTCCTGTTCTATAGACAATTAAATGATTTATGGGATACTTTCTTTGATATTGCTTTTCTAAAGGAGCACACATGTATATATCCACAGTGATGTTTCTGGATAACAGCTTCTTTATTGTGAAAATCACAATGATTTAGAGTAAACGCTTACTTTACTTCAGATGAAACGTGATCCACTTCCACCTGATGAGTGAGTAAGAATACTCTCCTAAATGTTGTGAGATGAGGTGATATGAGGTTTTCTACCTCATATCACCTCATCTCACAACATTTCAAGAGTATTTCACTTATATCACGGCTGCTAGTTTTATTTCAGGGAGAAAGCCTACAATACTATAGTGGCTATGCATTGCGGTGAAACCTGCGAGCAATGGCTGGAACTAGCGAACCATGGGTGGTACTACGCTGAAATTCAGTGTAGCATTGCACCCAAACCTGACTGCGTGTAGAACAGTTCTCTACTGCAGACAAAGTTGCTGAGCCCCTGGCGGGATTCGAACCACAAACCTGAAGGTCCATTGATCCAAAGCCGAAAGCGCTAACCACTGCGCTATCCCGCCCCCCTAAAGGTTGTGGTTATGCAACTAAAGCAATTGCTATCCAGAATTTTGCTGTTGTTATGCACATCACTTCTAAATTCCCTTCTAAGAATTTATCTGACATTAGTTTGTTTTTAGCAAGGAGCAGAGTTATGCCCAGTTTATTTGAAACAAATGAAACATATTCTTATACCGCAGAGAAGAAAAGTTAGAAACTTGTTTTAGGGATGAAAGTTACACTTGAGCTTTGTGATAAGGACCTTCTGTTTCATAAATTGTCAGTTTGGTAGAAAACCTTGAATGCAAGAAACTATATTAACTTCATATACATTGTTTCACAAAAATAAAATATGTAACTTAAAAAAAATCATTTAAAGAAGTTGTGTTGATAACATGAAATATTTCATACACCAATATGCCAATTTAAAGCAACGTGCACTAAACTGAAAACAAAATACAGCAGGTCAAATAAAATATTTATAGACCGTTTCTTGATGGTATTCCCTGACTAAAACCAAGTTTCTTTTATAACTGCAGAGACAGGATTATCCTCATCAACTTCTTTTTCTATAAATAAATCATTACAATACAGTCCCTTTAACTAAATACTTCAAAATATCTAACTAAGCAACAGGAAAAATGGCCTTATAAATATTCATCCTTGATTTTGAGCAGAAGTGGTAGAAAGAATTATGAAAATAAATAAATAAACAAGAACATCTCTTACTAAATAAGATACCGCTGACAGGATTACAAGCAGCTATTTCATTCTCTCAGATCACTTCCTTTGATGTTTTGCTCGTTAAACAGTTTCTGTGAAATGTGTCAACGTAAATTTAGTTTTAGGAAGACAAAAAATGAAATATTCAAAGAACAGTTGATTTGTGGTTTCTTCTATTCATAGATATTGATTTTCTGGATGTTTTTCCAGTAAGTTAATGCTAGATAACAGGCCGTCAATTCTAACAATGTACAGAGAGTTGTTGGTAATACTATTGCACCTAAGGCCTTGTGAAATTACATCAATTTGTAGCATAAAAATGATGGCAGCTAAAATAGTTTCACACTGACCCTTGAAGGGGAAAGAAAAAGTAAATCTATTGAATTTAAAATTTCGTTTACTTGCTGTACAAAATCCTTGAAAAAGTAATTTGAAAGAACCAATAATGAACTAAAAATGCTGGTTGCATTTTCCATACACATCTCTTAGAGAAAGAGGGCGCAGTGGTTAGCGTGTTTGGCTTCGGATCAAGAGGTCCGTGGTCCGAATCCCGCCAGGGGCTCGGCAACTTTGTCTGCATTTGAGAACTGTTCTACAAGTTGTCAGGATTGGGTGCAATGCTACACTGAATTTCAGCGCAGTACCACCCATGGTTCACTACAATGCATAGCCACAATGGTGTTGTGGGCTTTCTCCCTGCAATAATACTAGCAGCCGCAATATAAGTGAAATACTCTTGAAAGCGGCTTTAAAACCCCATATCACCTCAACTCTTAGAGAAAGATTTTCTTACAATAAGTAACAATAAAAAAAGGTCATTTGTTTTCTCTAGACATACCAAGCAAGAACTGTTCAGGAAGAAATATTCAAGCTCTATCAAACATCGATTGATGTCTAAATATAATTTTTTTTTATGCAGTTAAGCAGCTAAGAATTTCAATTTAAATCAGATTTTTTTTCAGGACTATTTTTCTTATACCTTAGGAAACAGTTTGAAAATAAAGTTTTGGAACAATTTCCAGAAATTAACTGAGAAGCAGAAAATATTGGGTCAAAAATTATTTTTCTGAAAGTTTTTAGTTCCTTGCACTTTCATCATGAGGAAATGTCCCTAATCAAAAACAAATCCAGATTATTCATTATTAGCTACATTTGAGTTTTGCATGCAATTATATTGTTTGATTTGATAAGACACTAAACAGGACCTTGACTTTTTAACACTGATGGCTGTTATAGTTAAGAGCATAAGTTATTTCGCATATGGTACATTACATATGCTCAGCACAGAAGGAGCTTTGGCCTATTTGTTGATGATCTAGGTAGCGCTTTGATCAGGTATTAGAAAAAGTACCATATAACAATCCAGATTATCATTATCATTGCAAATATCAATAACATAATTTCTATGTTGTTCAAATAACATCATCTCTAAAGAAAATATCTTTTTATTTCAGACAACATGGAAGGAGCTACCGGCGACCAGTACAGGTCAGGTGACCCTGGGTCAGCGACCTCCGTGTGACAACCATGTGACCCTCTCGCGACCCTCCGACAGCGCGACCCTGACGATGGACATCGGCTATCAGCTGGAGCAGGGTCCTGTCATCAAACTAGACTCAAACATCATCGCGACTAAACTGGAGGAGAGAAAAGTCTCAACACTTCCCAGAAGATCCCGAGCAAGGACAAAGACTTGGAAAGACGTTTCCCCCACCAAAGAGAAAAAAGCTATGAGTTCGAGTTATGGAGCAAGCCCGAAGACGAGAAAGAACGAGGAGAACACGAATCAGTTGGTCACATGGAAAGATCTCTCGCCCACCAAGGAACCACCGTCATCTCCTGAAAAACGGAATCGGAAGAAGAAGCGACCTGAAAGTGGTTATTATTCCAACGATGTTCAAAGTGACGTGCAAGAATCCCGTGAAGGAATTGACATTTCATTGACAATGAGTGAAAGTGGACGTGGTAAGACAACCAGTGGTTCCCCTGATGATGGGTGTTTCAACAATGATTACTTCTATGATGAGGACTTCACTGTTCAGTTTGACACAAACATCCGGGAGAGTTCAGTTCCCAGGAGTGAGGGGGAACCGGACCCTGTTTTACCGTTCCCTCACTCTCTCACTGGGAGCTACACACGATTCAGCACCCTCCCGGAATCTCAACAAGATGTGTTTCTTGGACATTGTGAATCTGAACTCTCGGGGAGTCGAACATCGATGGAGATCTCGTCGAGTGAACGGGAGATGATGTGTTCTAGTGACATGCTTGACTTCAGCAGTGATCCTCTGTTCACACCGACTCCGACTGGAGAGCCCCTCCCCCAGCACTTCTCTGTGGACAGTTTAGGGAGGTCAAATGATGGACGACTTGCGATCAACTGCTGTCCACGGAAACATGAATATTTCCTGTCTTTTAATGAATCTCAAAGCCGCTACACGGCATCAGAAAGTGAGAACTCGTACATCTCGCAGTCTTCCTCTCAAGGAGGGGCGAGTAACTCTTGTAGTCCTTCCTGTTCCTCTAATGGGGAGGAGGCAGAAGAGATTTGTTCCAACAGTTTCCACTTCTGTCAGATTCAGAACTGTAATGTGCAACAGCGGGCGAATCGGGCATATCGTCCGAGTACCCACCAGAGGGCGTGTTCTCTAGGAGCAGTGCGCGAACGCTCCATTGAAAAATCTGAACTTAGTGACCTTGAGAAAGGTCATTGTAGCAAGTCATCTGGGTCAAGTCGGTCCCACAGCTTAGGAAGTATGCGTTCACCATCAAGGTCACCTTCGTGTTACAAATTATCTTCCCCTTGTGGAACTCTTCAATCTTTGGAGGATATGCATTATTCAGATGAGGTGAACAAACATGGTCAAAATGCCACATATGTAACATCATGGAAACATGTGAACAGTTTGAAGAAGATTGGCAAGCTTGAAAACATGCTGGACTCTTCTCGATGCAACAGTTTGCCAGATCTCAGTCACCCAGTAAAAACCCGCAAACTGGAGAGAACCCGAAAACGGGAGAACCTTCAGGCAATGGCTGACAGCTTCCACAACAAGCGACACTCGGCTTCCTTGCTAGAGATGTACCAGAGGATGAGGTGCCAATCTAACCCAGTGTCCCCGGACACTATGAGAACTGTTGAACAGATCCTATTCCCTGCTGGTGGAATGTTTGATGAGTTTGGGGACCACCTGCTATCTGTGTCCCGAACAGGACTTGAGCTGGACGAGTCAGGAGGTCATGACTCTGAACTGTGTGGCTGTGGCAATAGAGGCTTGAGGTTGAACATACCCACTGAGGTAGGCCCAGGGGTGAGTGTGAGTCGCGATTCCCGGAGCTTGTCGTTCCGGAGTTTCCAGACAGGAATATCTCCAGAAACTGTTGTCTTGTGGCAAGGGACGAAGAACTTCTCATCTCAGTTCCCACCTAAGACCTCAGACTGTGCAATACAGACCTCTATTGATGAGAGCAAGGGGCCAGTGTTGCTGGACCACTCAATACAAACATCCCCAAACTCTCCACAGAAGAACATCACGTCTATCCTAGATGATATGAGCGAAAGAGAGGCTAGAAAAGAACTCAAGGAACAGTGTAGTCCTCCTCCGCGGAGATGTGTCTCAGCCAATGAGATCAGAGCAAAAAAGACCCAGTCAGTACCAAACTTCAAGAGATCTGCAAGTTTGTCTCCATCAAGAATTGGCAAGAACTCTTTCTACACCCACAACTCTCTACCGGATCTGAGTTTCCTGGCTTCAGGAATTGAACCAGCTCACAGCAACAGCTCCCTGTTTGACCCTGTACAGATCCCAATCATACTGAGACCGGTCGTGGATGACAGTCAGCGAACCCAGGGCACTTGCACCTGCGGCAGTGGCAGACCTCGAGGTCATACCAGAAGCGGAGACCTTGCTTCAAGCAGCAGTGGATTCAGCTCCTCCTCCTCAGACCCATGCTACAGGGAACCCAGACGATGTGCATCCCTGGCGGCTGACCTAGAGCGGATCTTGTTCTTACCACCGCATCTTGAAGGTGTCGGGCAGTTAAACCCTGACCCTAAGACCAGTCTACCTCACCACCGTCGAGACTGTCATCAGACGGACCACAAGTTTGATCGGTATGCCTACGAGACTCATCCTGTCAACTGTGCAAGTGCTCCCAAACCAAAACCTCAGCGTCGGCCTCTAAGTTCAAGTAGTTCATCGAACTCCACCAACTCCTTACATCTGGAAGGTCTGTACGCCCTGCAGGAGGAGACTAGCCCTATGTCACCAGAAACACCTGACACTGGTCCAAGTTGGCTTGATCAGCAGCGTTTAGGCAATATGCATTATAGACATTTCACCGCTGAGGAATTGTATTATGGTCTCTCAGACAGTCAAGATGAGAACGACAGCATTACTATCGAGATCTTCGAACAGTTCTCTCATGGCAAACCTCTAAAGTCATGTTTACGTAAGAAAGCCAAAGGATATAGGTCAAGGTCTTTATCTAACCCGGACAATCTATGTGGACAGGTTGAAGCCGACAAACCACCTAAAAAACCAAGTCGACATTCAATTGCTTGTGACGGGATCTTCCCCCAGCTTGTTGACGATGAACAATTTGACAATGCGGAGATTGAGTGCATTCGTAATTTCTGTGATGAGGGATTACCTCCCCCTGAATTGCTCCAAGAGGCTACGGAAGTGAATCTGGCGGAAGTGGTGTCCTCGTGCAGCAGCTCCTTTGAAGACGCAAACAGAAAGCGAGTGAGTTTCGCCTCGGAGGTGTCGTTCCATTCACCCCAGTACACCCCCCAGTGCTCCCCGAAAAAGCAAGCAACTGCTTCAGCAACAGCAACAGGAACAGGAAGTGGAGCAGCAGGTTCCCCCTCAGGATCACAGCAGGAGGAGACTCTGACACTCGAGGTCACACAGTCGGCAGAGAGTGAGTACAAGTCATTTGTTGGATCAGTTCTTGTTTAAGTTTATTACACAGTGTCTCTGAGAAAAAATCTTTGATAATGCCGTATTCTCAATTCTTTTGTAAGTGTGCACAGTGACTCTTAAATAAGGGAAATTTTTCAAATCAAGAATGGCAATTTGAGAGCATTTTTCATGCAGTAGGTTGAAAACTAATATGCTTTTATTTAGTTCCATTTCTGAGTATTATTGTTATCTTAGCTGAAAAAGTAAAAAATATGATGGTCAATGATTTTGTTCACTTTGCTTGGGAAAAAGTTTTGATATTCAGCAACGGATTAAGATTTTCGTTATAATGACTTCTTTACTGTGAAAAGGATCATTGTTTAAGATTACAACTTTCAGAGGCAAATTTGCTGAAATCATTAGGATATTTAATGCACAAAGTCATGGACAGACCTTCTGTTTTCAGATGTGTCTGTAGAGGTCACACAGACACCTCCAGAGAAACCCCCGCGAGCCATAACCACATCACGTGACTTCACCCCCCACCCTCTCGGTCGCAGCCCCAGTGCAGAATTTGCCTTTGAGATAGCTCGCAAGAGAGGTACAAATGCTTTCGTGGTTTGCACGTACACAAAACAAGCCTTAAAGCTGATTTTTAACACGTTCATATATGTTGTTGGTTAAATACAGGGATCAATGAAAATGAAAACTATCTTGTCAGTCACTAGTGAAAATAACAATGTATGTGTCACTAGTGACTTATAACAAAAATGACCTGACATCATTGCTGAATGCTGTGATGTTATGGTGTCATATTGTTGCTGTGGTGATTATATACATTTTTGGGATGAGATAACCATGGTATTTGGCAATTATAGACAAATATCCTCTAATTTTCATATGACCTGTATATATCTCAAGGAAACAATGAGAGCAGCGTGTGAGTTAAAGCTGTATTTAGAAGAAGACTTAAAGAGCCACGTTCATAATTGCGACGTTCTACCTTCATATTGTCACTGTAAAAAACCAATAAGCTTTAAAATGTGTCTTTTTGGTAACAGTCGATACTTCACGATCAGATGACACCATTGATTAAGTTTGGCATATATGACTCTAACAACCCACGGAGTGGCTCTTTAAGTGTTTTATAGTTTATATTGTCCTCATCTTGTGGATAAAGTACATTTTGCAACAATTATTGGCTCTTTGACTGATAATGCAAAACTATTTCGAAAATGAGAGACATTTAACATTTAAGGATAGAACAATGCTTATTCACAGATGCAAAGCTAAAAATAAGTGATATGTAGGTGCTAATCCTCAGGAATAAAAGTTATTATTTGTAAAGTAAGTAAATTGAAAAGTTAAAGCACTGGATGTTTTCATGTTTTCTTTGACTGTCAAAAATGTAACAATGATGAATATCTTTCCTTCTGACGGTTATATTTTACTGATTTGTTTATTTGTGACTTATTTCTGATGATTCTGTTTTTACATTTGATGTTGTCTGATTTTGATGTCACAAAAGATCTTATTGGCTGTTTTGTATGTTACAGCTGTTCTGATTGGTGTATCTCAGGCAGCAGAGGCCCTAGTAACGCTTTTCGCTCTAGCAAGAGATCCTTTCGACAAGGTAATTGTAAATCACATTCGTAAAGTGCAGTACTCCTTTGCTTCTTTTAGCTTTGATATCGCCAGCGTTATGATATGTGAATCATCAAGTTAATAAGTCTAATATTGCCCGTTATGATTGAATTATATGGATACAATGTATGAAATAAGACCGATCTGCCAGCTCTGATACCTGGTTACAATTGGGGTAGCTGAGTTGGTAACTGTTGAAAGTTCTTTTTCATTTTGCCCCATGATCATCCTGCTACGTATTTTTCTCCGCCCAGCTCCATCATATACCCTGATATCAAATGCTAGTTTAGCTTACGGCTGGTTACTCATGGCTATTTATAGGCTACATTGACATTTGTTTGAATTCTCATCCGGGTTGTGCCGCTGAATTGCTGAATGCGAGTCTTTTAATTGGTTTGCTATCTTTAGCGTTACGAGCGTTTTAGGCTGAAGGATATAAGGATAATACCATCACAATCAAAGTAAAAAAAAGATATTGTCACTGTAGGTCTGACAACATGTTTATTTCATCTCATGCCATGTGAAATTGTTTCCGTCCAGCTGAGACTAGGGAGTTCTGCTGAGAACCCTGAGATCAGTCGTCTGGTGGTCAGTCAGCTGTGTCCAGCGGTGGAGCACGTTGTGGAGGACGGGATGAAGGCCTTCCTCACCGGCTTCCACGTCTTTGGCAAGATCCACATCACACCCTGGAAGGTCGCTGAGATGTCGTCTGAGATTGGTGAGTTAATTTAACCCTTAACCTACAGGTTTAGAAAACTCTTTGGAGGCATTTAGAATGAAATTGTTTTCTGGACAATTTCCTTTATGTTGATTGGTTTTAACCTTTAAACTTTGGAATATATTTAGAAATCTGTCTTAAGACAAGTTTCCTAGATAGTTTCCTTTGTTCTGTGCTGTATTTTCTATAGATATAATATAATTTCTCTAAAAATGGTTTGATCCATATCACCCCCTGGAGAGATACTGAGGGGTCATCTTAAATCAGTGAGTTTTTTAAAAGAGTTAACTTGAATCTCTAACTGGGATTCCACAGATATTTAGGCCTAAGTTTCCTTGATTATTATTTCCTTTGTTTTGACTCCTGATATTAGCGGATTATGTTATAAATAAATTACATTCTTTAACCCTTTTCTGACTCTTTCCTTAATGCTTTGGGACACCTTTAATCAAGTAGGGAAAATCTATCACTTCCCATTATCTGTCATATAAAGAATATATTAGACAAGTACTCTGAATGAAATGTTACTAAGTATTGAAAGAAAGGAGAAAATCTTGATGCAATTATTTCTGCAGGACCGTACACGCGAGCTGTGAATGAGCTGGTGCGGCAACTCAAGATGAAACAGAACCTCATCTCAAACAGGCAGAAGTTCTACGCTTTCATCATCGGCCTCCTCAAGTAAGTGGAGTGCAGTCTTTGTGGAACATCCAGCAGTTCTTCAACAATGTTCCAACTCTTTGGGTATCATTCAGTTATGCATTGAATTAGTTTTGTGATAACAATTATGGAAGAGGAAACTTGTTGATAACCTCTTCTTCCTCCTCCCCCCCCCCCCCAAAGCATTTTATGTTCGTTCGACATTCCTGGTTTTGCTTTATGTTAGTTTGCTAAGGAAATATTGAAGGCATACTTGGCCTGACGAGAGAGAGTTTTACTGGCAATACCAAATCTTTACTGAATTTTTCTTTAGCGTGCAGTTTCACTATGGTTACCTTAATCTTATGTCAAATTATAAAAGTAATGTTACACTTGCTTTGTGTATAAGATCATCAATGTTTAACAATTGGGATAATTTGTCTAATCTTCATTCTCCATTCTGTTTCAACTTTGCAACTTTTTGACATCCCTTTAAATAATTAAGAACGTTGAATAATTACTCTTTATGTTATTTGTTTGTCCAACAACCTCACATAGGATCATCAATGTTTAGCCATTGTAACAATTAACCTTATTTTCCCTCCATTCTGTTTGCAGCCTGCGACTGTTGGACTTCTGGATGGGGTATGTTCGAAGCAAGAAGAACATTGTAGAGCGCTGCTACACCCCGGGTGCTATCCTGAGCCTGGGTCAGTCTCATCTGCAGAGGGGATATGACGACATGCTCCTCTCTCTCCAGCCCCTCGCTGTGCTCCCATTTCAACTGGAGTTTGATATCGTCACTCCAAGTGTAAAACAGACAGTTACTGCCTCTCCGGAGAAGAAGGTTGATAGATCCCTGCCTAGAAATGTAGAACCCCAGATGACTGAATCTGACATAGTGTCCCGGGTGACTGAAGATGTCAAAGATATGAAGCTTTTTGATAATGCTACGTTTCCTCGGACAAGGACACCATTGAAGAATATGACAACATTCAAGGGAGGCAACTCTGAAAAGAAGTCCTTGCTTCCACCGTCGCCTACCAGAATGCCTGGGGCATCACCAACAACAAGCCCTGAGACATCCACGACAAAGGAAAAAGAGGATCCTGAACAGAGATCAAACATGATCCCGAGTCCAGTGACCTCCATCACCAACCTTGCGGCCAAGTTTCTTCAGAAGACTCAGAGTCTCGACCGCGGGTACCGGAACACAGAGTACAGCTTTGGCAATGGAAAACCTAAACAGACAAGTCTTGACTTCTCACAGGAGATGAGCCAAGGATCACAAGAAGCCAGACATGTGGTACTGGACGGGAGACAATCTCAAGAAAGTTTGTCAACTTCAACCTCTCAGACCATGATGCAGCCGAAACAATCCCCAAGGAACTCCTTCAACATCATCTCCTTCTTTGATAAGCTGCTTCTACCAGATAAGATGAATCCTAAATCTGCTGCTTCAAGAACTAGCTGGACAGAGGGGCAGGGAGGTCCTCAGACGGCAGAGTCCGAAAACCAAGGGTCCAAGAGTCTCTCGCCCAAACATGAGACTGTCCAGGAGGATCTGAAAGTCATGGAGGAGGGAGCTGGAGAGACCATGTGTGAGGGTCTGAAGTCGGATGAGGACATCATTGTAGAAACAACTGAATCTGATGAAAGCAATCCAGATGTCCAGAAGACCTGTGCCAAAACTCAGAGAAACTTGACTGGGAAAGATGCCAAGGGGGTCAAAGAGGACGAAATGAAGCATGATGATGCCGAACCTGTCAAAGCAGATGAGGAGGCCAAGTTTGATGCCAGGAATCAGGAGGCTGAAGTCCCAAAGGTGATCAGAACCAGTGTTGATGAAGCAGAAGGTTTGCCCAGTGTTCTGAGCACGCCTGTAGTCACATCCCCACCTCCAAGTGACACACAGGCTGTCACAAGACGAGAAAACCGACTGGAAGTTGGTCTTGGAACAATCTACCCAAATGTGGACATTAATGCTAACTCACCGGACTTCCACCCTGATCATTATGCAATAGGTGTTCATGGCTCTCTTGCCAGCCAATCAGAATCAAGGTCTACTTGTCCCAGCCAATCAGAATCAAAGCAAGCTGAATCTAGCCAATCAGAATCAAAGTCAGCTCAAGTCAGCAAATCAGAATCAGAAGCAGGGTCAGAGGTCGTATGTCATTGTACTAACGTTGAACTGAAACCAGCTGATGGCAACCAATCAGAACACAGCGAGCAGAGTATGAGCAGCCAATCAGGTTCCCAGGAAGAGGGTTTGAAACCGGGAGAGCCGAGCAGTGATTCATCCGTTGATTCTTTCCAGAATCCCAAGTACAGGTAAAGCTGGTGTGGTTTTGATAACCTGCATTATCTTGCATGGATTTAACACATAATCTGCTGTATAATTTTTTTCAAGGTTATTTAGTGATATAATCCACAGCTTTTTCAAGAAGATAAATCAAAGTAAATGAACTTTGTGTTATTGTGGAACATTAGCAATGCTGGAAAAAGGAATGGACTTATGATGAAATGAACCATAGAAAAATTATGTTTCTGGTTGAAAACTGTATTCTATTCTCATCGCTCATCGAAATCATTGGCAAATATTTTGTTGCTTTTATATCTTTATCTTCATTGCTTCAGGGACTTTTGAGAGATGTTGGGGTTATTAACAACTCAGATGAAATAAATTAGAAATTACAGAAAATGTTTTTGTGGATGGCAAAGAAGATTCCTGTTTACTCTTACTGATATTAGTAAAATTCGGTTATGTTACAGGGAAAAGACATGCTGTTTACGTTAAATGTTATTTAAATGTATTGTGATTTTAATCAGATAAAAATAAGTCAGGCTTTGAACCATTTTATATCTACTCAGAGGAAATTATCATGTCCTTCATATATACTCAGTAATGTAGATGATATATTTATCCTTTAGAAACTTAGCTAGCGTAATACAGCAGTATGCATGCACATCTTGTTTCCATGGTTACTGACACATGTATTTTTATGCATGCATCTGCTGACAGACAGGATGTGTGTGCGTGTTTCTTCCCAATGGGCATTTGAGGGCAAGGTCGTTTGGGCTAAGTAAGGTGAAGGTCGTTTCAATGAAGGTGAAGGCCATTAGAGCTGCAACTTCCTGTTTTGTGTATGAGCCTGATAAGGCACCAGCTTGCCTTGTTGCTTGGACTTATTTTATTGCTTATCCCACTTGCGTATGGTATAATGCCAAAAACCTTTGTTTCATTTCTTCAAAATTTATTTTGCAGTTTCATGATTAAAGTGTTGCGTTTGGTTTGGAAGGTTTCAAGTCATGCAAATTCTGATCAATTCTAAATCTACTAATATCTATGAATAATGAAATGACGTCTTGACTAGCGATTATACTAGAGGTTCTCTAGTATGGTTGTTTTTCTATTGAAATCATGTCAGTTGAATAACTTTTTACTTGCTTGACCTCTCACTAATAGTTTGTCCTGTTATGTCCCCAATTATGTTTTGAAGATTGTCTGTAAGCAGTTTTGTGTCTAGAGTTCTGGTTGATTCAGTTTTTGTTTGCATGAAAGAATGATACATTTGCTGTATTTTGTTATTATTCTTGGTCTTAATCTCCAATCTGTCTTGTAGTTATTTGCATGAAGCTGTATAGTTAGATAGAGAATAAGCTATTTAATTATGATGATTTTTTTTGGAGAAACAATGGAACTTTGCCTTTTTACTACAACAAACATTGTCAATTTGAATTCAAGTTATTGATAGGACAATATGACCCATCTGTTTGCTTGAGAATTTGAGAATGCATGAAATCATATTTTCTTTATGATATAAGTGAACATTTGTCTCCGAGATCATTATTAGCAAAAGTTACTCACTAACAACATGGTGAGTTTATGAATATGCTCCCCAAACCAGCTTGTTAGGATCGAGATACAATATGATAGTGTAGATATTTGGCAGTGACTTGTATCAATGGCTTACCAAGAACTTAATGAAAGTTCATTCTACTTTAGTTACCTCATCTAGAATTAGAATTTCTGTAAAAATTCACAACGCAGAATATTTTGCCACAAGTAGAATTTTTTATTCCCAGTGACAATTCTAGCCCTGATTATGTATTTATGTATTTCAACCTATGTTTACTCAAAATCAATGATGCAGGAAATACAACAGCTGCCATCAAAATATCTTTTGATATTCAATCAAAATCATTTACATCATCCCATGTTAAGAAATTTGTTAGTTCATCCTTTAATTATTTAACATGTTGTAGTAATGAAGTCAATTGTGTGGCTTTAAAATCTTTATTTTTTGTATAGGTGATGTTTTGACATATTCTAATGTTGTGAAGTAACTGATGTCAAAATGCACCCTTTCTGTATCGAATCAACATTTTATGAATCCATAAGATTGTCTTTATTCTTCATTTTGATTTGATCATGATCCATGTTGTTGTTTCTTCATGTTATTCGTGTTATGTTTTGTTTATTCAGATCACCCCCATCCAGATGTTTAATCACATATGTATTGCACGGTAAATTCTCTTATTTTCATTCTCCACCATCATGCGTATGTGACGATGCCACAAAAATAACAAATACAGTCTTCAGATTTGTCAGATTAATTAATGAAATCAAAGTGAAAAATTCAAAATTACAATTGCCCCTCTTAATGTATTTACATGAGTAGAGTTTTCATACCCTCCATTACAATTTAGATTCATTGGTCTTTATTTTGTAGATGGCTGTCACATATGTATTCCATGACTATATTAATCCTGTTTTATGTTTTTTTTTAATGTATGTTTTGTTTAAATACTTCAATTTCATTAATTCAATATGCAAATTCATTGTGTCTTTCAATCATATCATATTTTAGTGTTGTAAAAGTTCTCCATTGCCGTTGTTTGAATGTTCATTGTCCTGACATCATCTCATGGAAGTAAATCAATGATCGTTACAAGTGACTACCAAAGAACACAAGTTATGTAGGTCATGTTTTCCATACCATGCTCTGGGATATGTTATCACCTTGTCATGCTTCCATACCATGCCCTGGGACATGTTACCACCTTGTCATGCTTCCATACCATGCGCTGGGACATGTTATCACCTTGTCATGCTTCCATACCATGCCCTGGGACATGTTATCACCTTGTCATGTTTCCATACCATGCCCTGGGACATGTTATTACATTGTCATGTTTCCATATCATGCGCTGGGACATGTTATCACCTTGTCATGCTTCCATACCATGCTTTGGGACATGTTATCACATTGTCATGTTTCCATACCATGCCCTGGGACATGTTATCACATTGTCATGTTTACATACCATGCCCTGGGACATGTTATCACCTTGTCATGTTTCCATACCATGCTTTGGGACATGTTATCACATTGTCATGTTTACATACCATGCCCTGGGACATGTTATCACCTTGTCATGTTTCCATACCATGCCCTGGGACATGTTATCACATTGTCATGTTTCCATATCATGCCCTGGGACATGTTATCACATTGTCATGTTTCCATACCATGCCCTGGGACATGTTATCACCTTGTCATGTTTCCATATCATGCCCTGGGACATGTTATCACATTGTCATGTTTACATACCATGCCCTGGGACATGTTATCACCTTGTCATGTTTCCATATCATGCGCTGGGACATGTTATCACATTGTCATGTTTCCATACCATGCCCTGGGACATGTTATCACATTGTCATGTTTACATACCATGCCCTGGGACATGTTATCACCTTGTCATGTTTCCATACCATGCTTTGGGACATGTTATCACATTGTCATGTTTCCATATCATGCGCTGGGACATGTTATCACATTGTCATGTTTCCATACCATGCCCTGGGACATGTTATCACCTTGTCATGTTTCCATATCATGCGCTGGGACATGTTATCACATTGTCATGTTTCCATATCATGCGCTGGGACATGTTATCACCTTGTCATGCTTCCATACCATGCGCTGGGACATGTTATCACCTTGTCATGCTTCCATACCATGCTCTGGGACATGTTATCACATTGTCATGTTTACATACCATGCCCTGGGACATGTTATCACCATGTCATGCTTCCATACCATGCCCTGGGACATGTTATCACCTTGTCATGCTTCCATACCATGCGCTAGGACATGATATCACCTTGTCATGTTTCCATACCATGCCCTGGGACATGTTATCATCTTGTCATGCTTACATACTATGCCCTGGGACATGTAATCACTTGTCATGTTGAGGTGACATGATTGACATGATTTTGACTTGTTGAGGACCATCAGCATTTAGACACTACGGTTGAAAACGTATGAAAACAAAACTGATTTACTATCATTATCTGTTATCTTTAGTAAATACATGATAGTGCATTTATATCATATAGACACTTATTTGATCTGAAACACAAGATTGTCTCTGACCTTTCACCTTCCATAAAATCAACAATCTGGCCTGCTGAAATATCAAATTGTTCCATTGATTCCCTAGACTGGTTGCTGATTGGCTTGAACCAGAGGTTACCACACATGACCCCTATAGGTCGGCCATATTCAGGTCTCAAACATAGGAAGGTACAAGTGATAAGTGATATGTGAATATCATGAGAGTGCTATTCAATAAATGTATTTTAATTCTTTTAACCAATATTTACATTCTAGATACGTGATGACCCTTCTCTCATGTGAACCAGACGACAATGATCATATGGCCTACGAGTCAGGGGAATATCTAGAAGTCCTGGCCCAGCTTGATGATGATTGGCTGTACTGTGCCAAGGGGAAAAGCGAGGGATTGGTCAGAAGATGTGTGGTTCAGCCAATCACGGATGAGGATATGTTTGAAAATCTACATGACAACTTTTATCGCTGATCTGTTCTTAAATGCACTGTTACTTCTGTGTATCCAAATATATCGTCATGGTTACTTACAAATTAATTTAATATGTGCTGTTGATGCATGATTCATGATCCATGATGTTTATCCCCTAGGTTTTGTGGATTCAACATTTATCATCTTGTCTGTCAGAAGTAGGGAGTCTTCAAAAGAAACTGTGCTTGAAAGTATAAATTCATTATTATTCAACCAAATTTATTGTAAAATGTGCTGTTTTGGCACCTTGTGGATTCAATGTGTAATAGCCAATCGATTAATGATGATTGTTTGTCCACCAAATGTTGTCCTATGAAATCTTATAGATATTTAAATCATTCATATTTTACAAAGATATTCAACAGTGTTTGAAAGGATTTATCAGCATGTTGTCTGACAGAGTTATTTCCCTTTTCCATTTCAGTTGAAATTACTAACTCATTCAGTCAATACCAACATCACCAAAATAGAGATATGTGTAACACATTGTCTTTCATTGTAAGTTTTGAAAAGCTTAAACTTCATGTAAGTTACAGGAAGTATGTGTAATTACTCTATTGGAGTGAAATTATTGAATAAGGGAGGTAACTGCAGGTAAGAAAGGTAACTGAGGGAGAGCTATCTCAAAGGATGGGAGATAACTCTTTGCATGGGGGGTAACACTTGTTGAGAAGAATCCTGTAACACAAAGTAAGGGAAATAACTCTAAAAAGGGAGACAACTCTGTCCAACTGATACCATCACCTTGATTTCCCCTGGAGTACTGCTGCAATATACCTTTACATAATAAGTGCATTTAGTCTTCACGTAAGATTGTACAATATGGATGTCGTTTCAGCTGTATACATAACCAGCCATTGTATCTATCTTTCATCTAGTCTAGCTGTAGAATTCATCATCCTCACATAGACTCGATTACATTCTCAATGTATTATATATATCACAGATCAACTTATTGTTGTGGATACGAAAAAAATTTCATTCAATTTGATTCATCATGCTCCCAACCTGTATTGCCCCACCAAGTCATGTTACAAGCCTTTATTACCCCACATGTCATGTTATAGCTTAATATTGCCTATCAATTAAGATCCTGTAATAAAAATTCAAGTATTGTCCTTAGTCATGTATTGACCCTAATGTCATGTTATATGTTGCTCCTAATGTCATGTAAGAAGGCTATATTTCCCAACAATTACAATTGTAACAATCTGTTGTGTCCAGTCTACTGTTACACGAATATATTACCCCAAACAAAATACAAGCTTAAATCCAGACATTAAAAGCTAGCCTCTATAGTGCAAACATGACATGTTGCAAGACAGTTAAGCCCATGTCATGGTGAGCGTTATCGCCCTACGTGTCATGATACATGCTGTTATTGAATGTGTATCATTCTCCAACCCATGACAGCTTATTTAGATGGTCTCTCTTGTCAGCATGACACTGTCATGGGCTTGTTACCATTGGCAGATAACAGGTTCTTCTTACATATATACAATATATATATATACTCTTTATCTTGTTGTTGATGTTGTTCAAATGGCTTGCCACGGTGTTGTGAAGGTGAATGCTGCACATACAGCCTTGGTCGAAAGTTTTGCTGTCTAGTCACTTGAAATAATTCCTCTGATATGTAAAACTATTATGATTAGGTTATGAAAGTTACACTAAAAATATACTAAAATTACTCCAGTTTGATTTGAAACTATGAAATTTAGTTACAAAAGTTTCGCTTACAAAATATTTGCATTGATACTTTGGAATAAGTGTTATTTCATCAATGCTATTGTACTTAATAAAATTGATTGAAATGTAGTGTGAAAATGAAAAGAAGTGTAAAAATGAAATATTTTGACCAGGGCTACATGTCTAGCAAGCAGCTAGTGATGCACGGGACACTGGTGTCGTCACTCCTTTTTCTAGTCATACCTTAACCCTTTACAGGCCGGAATATTCATGCTTCAATGGAGATTCTGTTTTGAAAACCATCATTGTCTATCTTATACTTATCCAGAAATATTCAATGGGGAGAGGGGGTGGGGGGTGTGTGTTTGAAATAGCTGTCTGCCCGCAAGCCAGCTCCTGGCTTACCTCAGAGGGGGCTTGTTGGGAAAGAGGTCAACAAGGATGTCTGCCTCATATGACATTAGGTATTTTAAATGTCTACACTAAGCCTGATAGTAAGAAACAAGTGGGTAGTGGGGGCTGCATAGTTCCATCCCTGAATTTACACCGGATGATCAGTGTATGAGGGGTCACCCTTTATTGGTGCATAGAACTTAAAAAAAATATCCCCGATTCCAACGATGTAATTTGTCTGTCTTTAGGAAAGCCTGCTTCTCCTGTTGTGCTATTATTTGTTATCGAGGGAAGTTGGGGAAATATTTATGTAATTATCTGGGTTAAGGTATTGTCTCAGAAACCCTATTTTTGTCTTTTTACCTGTGCAAGTTTTAACTGCCTGTATCATGTTCCCACATCTAGTTATGCAAATTTTTCGCTCATATTGACACCGTTTTAGGGAAACTTAACTACATGTTACTTCGAGAGTTTTACTGAACCTTTCCAATAATACCTGATAACAAGTATGTTAAGAATGTTCAATTAAGTGTAGTATTTAATAATCAAAGATATATATATATGTAAGTTATATTTATTTTCCATGAAACACAGTCTTTGATTAACTTGAAGTTATTATGTAACAATTTTATAAAAGTTATATGAACCTTAAAATGAAAAAGGTGTAAAAGTAAAATTCATTTAATTTCAATCATTTCGCAAAACCTTTCATTGGGATTGAGGCTTGGATGTGACCATTTATTATTCTCAACTTGATGAATCAAAAAGCAATAAGTTTGACGCATCTTGTTACAAAGTTCACTTTGAACAAACTTTGATAAAAAAATCCTTAAAATGTATAAGCAACCCAGAAAACAATCATAGGAGACATTATAGCATTAAGAATTATTCTATATGAAAACATATTGGAAATCAGTTATCTTGTTTTGAATTTCAATGTTTATTGATAATAACAGGTGATAAGCAGATATTCTATAATAAATGATCACATTCTCAAACTGTATACACTATTAACCAGTCTGTTTAAGATTAACCCTGTTCCGAGGAAGGAAAGATGCAAATTATTGCCTCCACTAGGATATGAGCTCAATTGATCGGGGGTTTCCTCTGCACACTATTCCGAGAACTGCATGTATAGTCAGTTGCATGTTCTGACTATATTTAGGTATCGCTAAGGGCAGGTAACTCCTGTCAACCATTGTTTTGCATGATTAACGCATTCCTTCTTACATACACAATGGTGTAGTAGGTCCACGAATTGGTAAGTTTTGTTTGCACTAAACATGTAACAGAACATGTGCCTATACCGCCTGTTGTTAGACTATATGAAGAGGAACCCCCCAGACAAATTCTTAATACGGCAGAGGTAATATTTTAAAACTTTTCTGTTCAGAACACATAAAGAATGAATGAAAAATATGAACTAGAAGAAAGACAGTGCAAGTTATTACATCAACGTAAGGCATTGAAGTATAGAACAGAAAGCAGTAGCTGTTGTATTGAACTCTTCACTCTTATGCCAAGTCTGTGCCATACTTCATTATTCTATGTGCAATCTAGTGGTTTATGTATTTTTGTCATTTTTTGGATATTTTACAATTTTCAAGAAATGTGCACAACTATATGTTAAATTTATTTCACCGTCTTTTTTACATTATGTGATTGTATTTGTTGTTGACGTTTTGTATACAGATTTATTTATTGTTTAGAGGTAGGTGTCCCATGTGATAAATCCTAGGATATTTATATGAATCAAATGAACAGTTTTATCAATTTCTATGATTTCCTCATTTGGACTGCAGAAGGTATATAATTGAGTTAACAAGTTATGGACAAAGCTTTAAAATTAAAATCACTAACATTTGTTGTTATATAATGAACAAAAAAATTAAGGGTTAGCCTAAATTTCAATATTTTAATTGTTCTAGAATACAAATTGAACAAAAACTACTGAAAATTTAAGAGGTTTTACTTTTTGCTGAGTTTTTCTATAGGTATATAAATTTTTATATCAATTTAAATTCAAAGAAAAGATATTAAAGAAATTTCAAATTAATAGGGGCACCTGCGACTGTTTTCCAAATCAAACTCTTTGTGATGGTCCATTTTGTTTTGACTGTTTGTTTACCCTTGTTTGTCAAGTTGAATCAAAACTCACCAGATAACTTAGTTATGTACAATATATACTAGATTGAGTAAAGTGTTTTTTGTCAAATTTCCATCATGAATTTGCAAATTATTGACATTATTTTTTCACAAGAATTTTTTCTCATTTCTGTCACGATTATCATGGAATGTTATGTAACACTTGTGTTCACTAGATTGACATTTTGGCTGTTTTCTGTCACTATAATTATGATCTGCAAATTTATAATCTCGGTAAGACTAAAGAGTATAATTTTGTCAATATTTCAGCGTGAAATTTAGTTTGTTATGTACACAAGATTTTCCTTTAGTTTTACATTTTCATCATTAAGAATCTTTATTGTACACAAAGTATTATTTGCATTTTCTCAGTTTCACCATTTGCTTGCAAACGGAATGTTTTCTCAGTTTGTTATGATTGTTTATAGACATTAGATCGGGAATGCTTGATAGACATGATTAGAGCTTTTGAAGTTAACTATTTCCTGAATATTGTCCTAAATTAACTCCGTATAAATCATACAATTTCATTATTTCCTGAAAAATCAGGAATTGATTCCCTTTACCTATAGATCTGATACCATTTTACAAAGTTTTGAGGTCTAGTCATCAAGGCAAATGTATTATGCAGGCTAGTTTGTATAATTGCAAACTAGTTGCACAATTTCTCTTCAAAGCAAGTCAATGTCGTGTGCCAATTATGCTGTGTAGGGCCAAGTGCAATACCTGATGTTTTTGCCAACCTTTTCCTTCCCATAGTGTAATTAAATAACAACATTAATGTCTTCTTTTATCACATTCAAGAAGTAACAAATTAACATCACCATGGAAACGTTACAAAGAAGTGAACTGTTGCAAAGCAACAGCAACAGAATGAATGGAATCTTTACATTCCAAATATGGGTATAGACTGACGAATGGAGAGGTGTGATTGGCCGGAAGGAGGTGGCATATTTGTGAACTGTTTGCTGTAGTAGTCATGGAAATATTAGCTCTCAGATTTCATTGGTTGTCAATGTTGCCATGGTTACATCAATCATCTCTGGAGAATCAACTTTTCTGGTGTTATAGAAGTATTTGTATTACAAAATGTGTATATTCCATTATTTATCAATACTTGATTCAAGAACACTCAGTATTTAAACAAAACTAAAATTTGAAATGTGATTTTATAATATTTTCGAAAAGTGAGAATTAATTTTCAGAATTTTTCAATGCAAGCTGTATGCTTTGCATTGTCTTGAATCCTAACTGAAATTTTATGCAAATGAAAATTCCATATTCACATGAATTTGCAGAATTGCAATAAATATTGTTTGTTCTTGTATTAAGTGTATTAGGGATTCACGTGTTTGTTCAGCTTGGAGTGTCGCAATGTAAGGGAGACAACTCTGGAAGGAGTTTGCCGCTTCTCGTTGCTGTGTCAACAGGTTTCTTTATTTTCTGTAGAGATAACTTGACAAGTTTACTTGATTTGGTTGATTATCAATAAATCTCATTCTATAAGAACTGTTTGTGTTATTTTGAACAAACATGAATTTGAATTTTACCAGAAACATGTCACCTGCCACAGAATTTTCTTCGAATTAAGGAGTAGAGTACAAAGTGAATGAAGTTATGAGAAGGCATGGGGATTTGTAGTTGCACTTGTCTTGAAGAGACACACTTCTACCTGACAAAATGACAATATTGCAGCTACAAATGAGCACTGAAGTAAATTCAACATGATCATCAGTATCACAAATTCTTGTATATTTTGGGTCAACTTGATTGATTGTAACCTATAGATCCAACAACACTGCAAGCATCGGTTGAACTCAACCACCAAGCCTTAAAGTGACACGGAGTATGTTTCCTAAAATTTGTATGTGGCCAATACACCATACATCTTCAGCTAAGTTCAAAATGCCTCACTAAGTAACCCCATAATCATTATATTTTCTTATTTTCAATTGTAACAAAACAAAGGCCATATGAATGTTAAGAAATCGAAATTCTGCGTCAGATTTACATGTATACTAGTTAAGTTACTACCATCATAGACTCGTCGTTGTATGTGCTGTAGATAAGTTTCCAAACTTACGTTTGAGTCACTGGCAAATGACATTCTCCGGTTTTCGATCATGAATCTGTGTTTATTGTCATTTAACTGGTGACTAGCTTTAAGACAATGATTTTCAGAAACTCCTTCTCAACAAATGACACCATTTGTGAAGTTTGACATATTTGACCCCCGTCAACATACTCTGTGCCCCTTTAACAAAATCAAGGTCCGACAACATAAGAGGCTGGCCTATTGGCTACTGTTCGTCATGTTTTGAATGAAAATTACAAATAAAATTGAGCTGTACTTCTACTTATTATACAATAAGCTATATGTATGGATAGAATATCAACACATTTACATATTATATATGATAAGACTAATTTGTAATGCCGCAGTAAGGCTTTTCACAGTCGTAGCCCAAAGAATCGCTTCACTTCTCATTCTTGTTTTATTTTACTGAGTGTGCGCTCATTTATCTAGTTGTCAAATCTAATTCATCCAAAATGTTACCCTCAGTAACATGTTTAAACTGGGTTATTTTATAATCATTTACTAACAACATGCTCTCCTTGAATTTCGATTCCACAAAAATACACTGATAGGAATATCATTTCCCTAATGTTCAAAAGAAAAATAACACTATTAATAAACTCCTGTTCTTTTGGTTTTATTGTGAGACAGTTGGTTTTTTTAACTTCAACAATGATTATGAAATTAATGTTACACAGAATATATGAAGAAATGAAAATATTAAATGCCACAATGAATGAAAGTGAACCTCACCAGTCAACACATGGAAGATTTCTGTAGAACATCAAACTTCCGTCTCTTGACTTGAGTGTATTACACATTCATCATCTCAGTATCTCAACTTTGATCTTCAATAGGTTATTCAAAATATGAGAGTTATTTTGTGATCATTCCACATGATTAGCCAAAGATTATTTCCATTTTTCCATTAAATCTTTGTTCCATCTTTTGCAGAACCATACAGTCACTATCCAACGATTACTTTAAACAAATACCAGAACTCAATCTTAGTTTTCATTGACTGGTCCCAGAAATGAGTCAATGCCTTTCCTCAAATAATGGCTTTGACAGAAATATTTTATGAGAACTCTTGCATTCCGTCAAGAAAACAGTGCACCAAACTCATCAATTCACAAAACAAATTTTGAAAAGCTCAATTTGGGATGTCAAATTGATGTTTTCCTAAACACATATTCAAGTTCAAGGTTTTTCATCTATAAGAACGGTTGTCGTATCTGTTTCCTTGGTAACCACCTTGGTTCCTGTTATAGTCATTGTCCCTGTTGTATCCACGGTAACCACCTCTGCCACCCCTATCCCCATAATTGCCTCTTCCACCCCTATCTCCATAGTGGCCTCCACCAGACCTGTTGCCATAGTGATCTCTTCCTCCATGACCACCGTAACCACCACCCTGTCTGTTGTCATAGCGATCTCTGCCACCTCCATGGTTGCCATGGTAACCTCTTTGGTTGCCCCAGTTACCTCTGTTGTAGCCACCACGACCTCTGTTGTCATTCCGCCTGAAAAAAACCCAATGATTGATAAAATGGTAACAAATTCAACTTATATGTACAATATTTGATATAAGAAGTACATGTTGGAAAAGCTTTTTCTGCTTTTATCACAAGGTCATGCAATCAAGGCCACAAGGATATTAATCCTTCGTTAATGTGATGAAAATAAGTGGTTTACTACTGAGGGTGAATGAAGTCTTTAAAACTGGCAGCCTACCTCTCTAGTTGGGAATTTTTTATGAGGCTTGTTGCAACGCCTGCTTGTTTTGGTTATTTCCCCCAAACAAAACTTATTACATTGAAGGGCCCTCATAATTTGAGAAGGGCTCTGTAATCTTACATACCTAAGGCCAGGTGACCACACTACTGATTTGTACAATTTGTAGGAACCTCAATGAGTTTAGGGGAAACTCAATTGCATGAGAGCAAATTTCAAAACTATCACTTGTGCCTAGCTGCATTTTCGATCTGAGGGTCATGTCATGACAATCAACGATGAGGCTAGAAAACTATTGGTATCATTCCATATCTGATCCCTTGGATTTGTTTTTCAAAGTTGAAAGGTCACTGTAAAGGCTAAAATCATGAACCCTGGAGCAGAAATCAGATCAGAAACACAAAGAGGCAGGCGTGTAAGGTTTGATCTAATTTTAATGAGATTGTACAGAACAATGATCATTGTTATAATTATTAGCAGTCTAAGTAAACCAAGCCTCAATAATATACTCGCTATACTCCTGATATTGATATATTATTGAGGCTAGGTTTACTTAGACTGAATTATTAGATGACCCTCACCTTCCCCAGTCATTGCGTCGCTTGGTGTACCAGTTTGGCAGACAGGGGGGTTGGGCAAGTGGCTTGGAGACTTCGGTCTGGTAGGCTGAATCACTGTCGCTATAGCGGTTGGCAAATAACTTGTCGTAATACTCCTCCATGTTTTCTGTGCTGTCTTCGGTCATGTCTGCGGGGAAGTAGAAAGACATGTTAATTATAAAAACTAGTTAACATTTCTAAACATTTTTCGAACAACTACTCTAAGACAATTAGCGGTGAAAGCTTTCAGAACAACTTCTGAACTTTGTAAACTTGAGTCTTTATCCCCATTCATAAATATGGGCATGGCAGGGTCCACTAACTCAAACCTTTTGACATCTCTTAATAAATCCGTCAGACTAAAAAACAAAGATTTTAATGATAAGCCCCATGTTTGACTGAGACAGACAGGTGAATTTCACTGTCCTACGTCCTAAAATAAGCTGACAACAAGGGGAAAATTGAGGCCAAGGGAGGTAACTCTAATGTTTTCTCCATTGGGGACTTGGTATGATAAAATGCTCCATATTTGTCTAGCATAATCTGTCTATTGAATTAGATAATTGAAAAATGCACATTGTGTGTGGAAAAAGCGCTTTTTGAGTACCCATTATTATAAGTTCAATTCGTAAATATATTCAGCCAGGTCTTCTATCCCATTATTTGTATGTTAGGAGTGACTCTGTGTTCAAGCTTAAGTCAATGGATATAGGCATAGCTCTCAAGGTCTCTGAAGCACCCAAACCAACACAACACGATAAGGTATTGACTCAGGTGGTGACGAGTCAAAGAGGTTAATTCTTAAAAGCAAAGGTTTACTGCTTCAAATGCTGAGGTGAGGTGATATGGGATTTAATGCCCCTTTCCCTTCAAATGGTAGAAAAGAACTTCAGCGCTGATGTCTTGTATCATTTGTGTGTAAACCTAACTTAACCAGAAATTCATTTGATGAGGTTTATAAATACCCTTTTGAATAATCTTGAATTTCTTCAATATCTTTGAAGTGAGATATTACATCTGTGATTGCTGAGCTAGAGCTTGTAAATCTATTTTCAAGAACATTTTCATAGGTTGATCCTTTCAACCCTACATGCCTGAAATATGATTCCTAACTGTATTTGTGTCTGGTTTCTTAGGTGAAACTTAAAATATATCTTATCACACTGGATGAGCAGTTTTTCTTTTGTTATTTAACATCCTTAGTAAATGGTTTTAGTCACATTATAGTACTTCAAGTTTTCATGAAAAGTTAAAGTTCACTCAAATTGTCTTTTATTTCACTGATTATATAGAAAATGAGTTGCATGCTTTAGAAAATGTCATGTTCATATCAATGTCAACTTCGTCATATGATGAGGAAAACAAGAAGTAATCATTTGTGACATTTTAATTTCATTTTACCCCAAAAAGAACAGACATTTTTCATGGAATCAAAATTTATTCTTTTAACAAGCATAAACATAACAAAAGTATAACAATTAGAAAACTGAAACATGGTTTTACATATCCACCAAACAGTCGGATGCTGTGTTAAATACAATCGGGTAACTACATATTTCAACTGACTTCAAACACAAATAAACATAAAAACCCAGGGGTTAGGGGGTGCTGAAAACCCCCCACAAAATATGATTACATTGGGGTATATGTACAGTTCTACCTAAAGAGACCTTATTCTGTCTCGGTGTTAAACATAATCACCTGGTGCAAGTATTGGTGGAGTTAAATCCCAGGGTGGGAAAGATTTTTAAAGCCCAGGGTGCTTAAAAATTTGAATACAGGAGAGTAATTTACAAAATTATTATTTATCTTTTAATTTTATTCCAGTTAACACAGTAAATTTCAAAATCGAGAAACAGGACACCTAATCACTAGCAAAGGGTTTCAGTCCAATCCCATTGAAATCAATGTTAATCAATCATCGTCAATTGATTAGAACAATCAATTCCGTCACTGGGCTTTCTGGCCTTTTCTGTTGATTGGTTGGAGTGATAGAGTTACCTACCGGTAATAATCCAAATGGAGGAGTAATCAAATCAAAGTGAAAGATTCTCCCTGATTTCAATGAGATTGGGTTCCAGTACATCCCATTGAAACCCACAGTTGTAAAGGCACCCAAAGACTAGAAATATCTCCATCCAAGGCTACTTTCCTAGCAATATGCAATTTCTTCCCTTTACCTGTCACAAGTGCATCAGATAGAAATGTTGATTGGTTGCTATCTCATTACTTTACATCAGTTGTCAAAGGGGTTATGTATTAGTGTAAGCATTCTATGGCGTAACCATAAGAAGACTTGAGCTCCTTCATCTGTGTGATGCTTGCAAATTTCTAAGACTAAATGAAGGTAGTACCCATCCTGTCCACAGTAATATGTAGACTCTACCACTCTCCTTTCCTACCCTGGGTTAAAACCAAACTTAAAGCTGCATGCTTGAAAGGTGAGTTGGCAACATAAATATAGTGCCACCCATACATTCTTGCTGACATGGTTTTCCTACATAAGAAAACGCCTTCACCAGCTTGCATTTGATCAAAGTACCGCATTCCGCACCTCAATTTGATTGAATTTGTATAATAGGTCACAGCAGCCAGCTCTCAGTGGGTTTATAACCGAGGAGAGAAAGGGCAGCATATATTTTACACTGAGAAAGAATGGGAAAGGGTATCATCCGCTTTTCTAAAAAGGACATACTCTTTTAAGAGGGGTTAATTCACTTGTACTTTTGTCCTTAACAATGTTGTACATTTGTCCTTAACAATGTTGTACATTTAGGATAAACATGTAAGTTGAAAAAGATGACTTATATTTAAATCAGTAGGTATGAATTTTGTCCCTTTTCAAAGCAAAAAGTTAATGACAGATTATCAAAGATGCCCCACGCCCGACAGCATGGTTGAATCTCTGGAGGTTCATCTCTATGATCAACAGAAAAATTCACTTCTTGTTCCAGTCTCTGTAGCTTGTTCATTTAAGTATTTCTGCAGAGCAGACAATTGGTGAATGATTGCCTCATGGTTGTTGACGATCTCAAGGAGACTTTCAAGTTTAGTCAAAGTGAGCTGAAGAGATGGCACAGCAAAGTTGAAGAAATATAGCAAGGTCTTGTTATGCTAGTGATTTTATTTCAGATAATTGTCTCTAGGTAGATTGAGTGATTTGTTTCACATCTACTGAACTCTTTATTATAACCCAAATTGTCCAACAACATGTTAACATTTAACTTTCGTCAATAAAGATGTTTTCTTATAGCTGTTTTAATTTGCAGCCCGAGACATCCTAAACAACCAAACAAAAATATCTTTGCAAGAGACTAGAATTTGTAATATAAATATTATCATAATCTAAACAGCGTCATATGACTTTTATATAAATCATGCAATTGTGTACATCTCATGCGATCAAAACTTATCTCAAATGACACATTTACTCAGAAAACCATCTGTATCAAAACTGGTCGGTGGGGGCGTCTCCGAGTGTGAAGGCTTTGTGAATACCTCCAAACTCTCTGCTCCGGACAGACTTTCTGTCACCTCAGCGCTAGTTGATGACTGCAGCATTCTTTTACTATGAATCTTAGTAACTTTGAAGACATATGTCTTTTTGGGCAGTCGGTCACACTGGACATTGACCATGCGCAGACAGGCTGCCATGACACTTGTGACTTTTGAGTTCGGGACTCCCAGCTTCTTCAACCTCAACACACATTCCTCGCACTCTGGAAAGTAAGTTCTCTTAGAAGAATCCCAGAGTGTTCTTTCCTCTGGCTTGAGATGACTGTGTCTAGAGTTTACAAAGTTAGCCTCTCGGAGCTGTTTCCGCACTTTGCGATACTTCAATGTCAAGTCCTCATTTCTTGCAGTCATGCTTTTATTTGATATTTTTAACCTTTTGTTGAATTTCTTTTGTTCTTTTAATTCATTCTTCAGTCTTTTTATATACTTATTCTTCCTACAAATTTGTAATTTGGCACTTCTTATGGCAAAGTCTTGTGTAGTCTGTACAGATTTTGAATATAATTTTTGTGTGCAAAGCGATGTTTTCTTATGCAACACTTCTGTGTTATTTATAGTTTCAGTGTCAGGAAATAATGCTGATGTTGATGCTGCTGCTGATGATGATGTTGATGCTGCTAATGATGTTGTTGACAAACCTCCTGTGTTCATGGTTTGAGTCAAAGCTGCAGATGACGATTTGGATGCTGGTACTGCTGTTAACATTGATGTCTTCTTGGACAAAAATCCTGACTTTGTGTTGATTGAAGTATCATGAAGAGATGAGGAGGTTGCTGCTGATGAAGATGTTGATGACTGTGCTGTTACTATTTCTGCTGCTGCTGATGATGATGGATTCTGCAGCAGCAATCCAAACTTGTTGATTTTAGTGAAAGGACAAGATAAATATAAAGCTGAAGATATCGATGAAGATGTTGGAACAGTTTCTAATATTGGCGAAGTGTCTGTAAATGATGATGCTGATACTGTCTCTGATGCTGTTGTTGCTGTTTCTGATGATGTTGTTGTTGATGCTGGCGATGTTTTGGATGTCGAGGTCTTCGGAGGCAATGACCCTGACCTCATCAGTATTGTAGGGTCATGACAAAATGAAGATGTTGTGGATGTTGTTGCGGACAACATCCTCTGAGAGAGCAATCCTCTGTGTTTATACCATGCAGCATCAGAAGAGGGTGTAGATGCAGGGAAGGATAAAGATGGTGATGTTGTTGAAGGTTTCATTGCAAGTAATCCTTCCTTGGTCATGGTTAGAGCTGGAAGACCAAATGAAGACTCCCTGTCCCAATTGTTTTCCCTTGCCCTCTTCATTACAGGTTCTTGGGGTGTCTGTACATATACTGGTGTAAATGATGTTGATGAGGGTCTCTTCTTGGTTGAAAACACTGGCTTGGCTCTAATGTTGGTACAGCACGAGGTTGATGTTGTTGACATCTTCTGAGGAGAGAATCCTCTGTGTTGACTGGTTGTAGCCTCGGGACAAGATGAAGATGAAGACAAGGATGAATATGTCCTCACTGGCAGCAACCCTGTCTTGGCAAAGTTCATAACCTGAGGAGAAGCTGAAGGCCTTGAGCCCTGATGTTTGTTCAACAAAACCGTACTCGCCCTCAGTATTAGAGGATCTTCAGGTGTTGGCAGATAAACTGGTGTAAATGATTCTGATAATGGTTTCTGAAGCGGCACTCCACTTTTTGAGGGATGAGAAGACAAAGCTAATGATGCGGATGAAGACGTAGATGTTTTCTTTGTTGACAATCTTCTGCTGTAGATTGTGTTACTTGGCAAAGAAGCTGGATTCCTCTTAGGCAGAAATCCGGAGATGGTGGTGGTTAATAAAGAAGGACAGTGTGTATTTGATGATGATGACTCTAAAGGTGGCAATCTTTGCGGGCATCTTGACTTTGTGATGGTTGTAGGGACATGGCAAGATAGACTAGAAGATGTCTCTTCGGGCGGGTGTCCTGAGTTTGAGATGGTTGTAGGGACATGGCAAGATAGACAAGAAGATGTCTCTTCAGGCGGGTAACCTGACTTGGTGATGGTTGTAGGGACATGGCAAGATAAACCAGATGTCTCTTCAGGCGCGTTTTCTGAGTTTGATATGGTTGTAGGGACATGGCAAGAGAGACGTGAAGATGTCTCTTCGGGCGGGTCTCCTGAGTTCGAGATGTTTGTAGGGACATGGCAAGATAGATATGAAAATGTCTCTGCGGGCAGATATTCTGACTTTGTGATGGTTGTAGAGTTTGAAGTAGATGAAGATGCAGACATCTTTAGGGGAAATATTCCTCTGTTGATGATTGTAGTTTCTGGACAAGGAGACGAAAGGGCCGATTGTTTGGGCAAATCTGCAATGGTCAAAGACGTAGGAGAAGAAGTTGATGATGAAGTCGGAGATGTTTTGTGGGGGGACAATCCTCTTGATAGGCTTGCACTGTTGGGAGAAGAGGAGGCCGCTGTTTCCTGACTCTCTCCTCCGACCCAGAATGGTTTGTGGAAGAAAACAATCAGTTTATTAAAATATCTCTTCTTGTTCTTCAACATCTTTCTCCTTTTTTCCCAAATAACTTTTAGTCTTGTCAGAAATAAATTTTTGTTTACAGTAGCCTTGGACCCACTCAAGATCATGAAAATATTATAAGAGAGATCCTTGTCTTTAAAGAAACGATAAAGGGCCAAACCAAGAATATTAGAAATAACAAGAACTGATTTTATTTGTGGCACATCTTCTGCGTATAGGTCAACTGGCACGTTAACTTTCTTCAGTTCGTCTTCTAGTTCTTGAGTATCTGGAATATGACAACAAGATTTTACAGTTTATTGTTAAAACTGACATTGAGCTGATTGACCTGTTTAGTTCATCTTCTAGTTTTTATAAATCTTGAATATTTTTTTATGTTTATGTGAAATCTGGCATTTAATGGATCCATGTTTTGGAAGAGTATCCAATATCAGTTTCTATTACCATGAAACGAAAAATTACTATTATCTTCCCCTGCATGGGTTTAAATTTTACAATGTCACTTGCTAATTTAAACCTTTCAGCCAACCAGTAAAATTCCTGTTTTCAGTGCAGCGCCCTCATCAGTGAAAAATTGCAATTCTCATATATTTTCTCATTGGACTATCGAGGTCCATTTTAGCTGCCTCGGTGACAAGCACAGAAAAGTATGGAACGTGGCAAGGTCTATCTTAGCAAGTCATTGGGACTTGTATACATATGAATATGCAAAGTGCGGGAAGATGTCATATAATATCATAATTTCAAAATTGCAACTGGATGACTTCTCTGAACAGGAATAGACATGGTCATGGTCTTATTGTTGGATTTGATACATTACAAGAACAAACATACAACCAGTCATATCAAATGCATTCATTGAACTCAGTTTTGAAATTTTGGTTTCCATGGAATTAAAGGAAGTTGAATGCACTATTAGGTCACCTCTACACATGGTTATTGAGTCACAAACATAAATAGTCTCTCGAGAGGTTCCCATTGACATAAGAGAAACAAAGCCATCTCCACCACTATGAATGACAAAAGAATAGCCAGAGCTTAACAATAAATTACTTACTTGTCTTTTATCAATCAGTGTTTTTCCTAGTGGGGGAGGGAGGGGGGAGGTCTTGTGGAATTTTGTCATTCCTTCTGGCTTTGTGTCTCTTAAATTTTAATGAATAGGAAACTCTAACCATGGGAAGGATCCCCTCTGCCAAGAAAAGGCCAACTGACCCAAAAACTGAGCACCTTGGAACAACACTGCAAACATTTCTCAATTTGTTAATTTTCAATCAATAGAGATATTTCTTCTTTATTATGTTTCAAACATAATAAAACTACACCAGTTTTATCATCTGATGAAAAAAATCAATATCACTACAGAAAGAAAAAAAACAACCCAACATATTATTTGTTCATGTTTCATTTTTATTTTTGAATGAATGTGCACAATCTAATGCACCAATCCATCATCCCAATGTTACAAGAGTCATAACAGGATAACCATGTATGGTCCAAGAATCTTTCTGGCAGTGTCAACTTCACTCCTATTGGGGTACTCAACACTTCAAGGTTTTGTCGCATATCAGGGTACCATGTCTAATCATGGATATCAGATTGAATGTACTCAACCCAGTGATCAAAACGGGAGCAGAACTGCTTGCATGCATTGTGCATTAGACTAAAATTTAGTCTGTGAACAATTTTAAGAATTTATTGTTCCTTCATTCATAATTTTTTTTTTTGGGGCTCCTAATTTCATATGTGTATACGGTCAATCTAGACTTGCTGAATGTGGACCTAAACTGTATAAAAGGCTCCTGTACATATATAAAGTCAAGAAGCAGGACTCATTGTGCATGTGATGGCATGAACCATCAAGAAGTTGTCTCAAGATCAGTTTTTCTTCCCTATCATCACATTTCAAGAGTCCATCAAAATGGACCAAACTTGTTCACAGGTTCTCATGTTTTACAAAATGGTATCTTGTGTCTTATACAAACTCTCTGAATCCACTTTACAAACTTCAACTGAGTCAAAATGTTCAACAACAACAACAACAGATTTGATTTGAACTAAGTAAAAGGATTCAAAAACTGCTAGAACTCTTTTATTACTGTTGGATGTACTCTCAACAATGTTCAAGGAAAAGGGAGATTCTACCGTTTCATCTGTTTTGACCAAACAAAACCGTAGATTGTTCGAAGAAGTAGTTTTTTTCAAGATTTATGTGATTCATTTATCCAGTTCTTTGGTGATGTCCACAATGATTGTTGCCATAGAGATGGACAGGTATGGTCTTCAATCACACCAAGCACAAGCACCTGGAAAATATTTAAAGCAGATTAGTAATGTTCAACAGCATTAAAAGTCAGTTCTAATGATAATAATGTGTCTCGATTTCTATATAAGTGAAATCATAATAAATAATCAAACTTCATAAGTTAATATAATCTGTTGTATAGTAAAATATCAATAAGAAGTGAGTTATAAAACATGTTAAACATGCAACAAATCAATTAATCTAAACATGGTGCTAAAGAAATTGGCCTCATCAATAAAACATAAAAAATTAATCAAGTAAATTCATACATTAGTACGTGATAATGTGAATTGTTGAAATATTTCAAAATTACAATAGTACAATATTCAGAGTTTAATAATTACAAAATAAATTACAATTAGTCGACATAATAAAGTTAAGGCTCTTTCATGCATATCTTCCCACGATATTAAAGTATGGCATTGATGAAGCCCTAATTCTTATAATCTTACAATATAGATATGTTATTTTGATAAATGAGAATGGGCACATACATCAGTTAATCTAATCAAAAGAAAAAGAAACTCACATAACCACTAATTTTGCATGCACAAATACATGCATCCCTTCCTGTAAATAACAAATACATGAAATTAAATTGTATACAATAAATAATTTTTGATTGAAGACATTCAACATGAATCATAATTATAATAGGAAGAATTTATTGCCTTTGAGAAAATATTTAAATGTTGATGAGTAATGAGTAAAATAATACCTCATTTTTTTTAAAAACCTAAAGAATAGGGAAAAATTTAAACACACAAAAAGTGAGGACATGCCTTTTGAAAAAATACATGACAAACTAAATTATAATATTACTGTACTCAATATTGTCTTTGACAACAATCTTTAAACAGGCATGTATTTATCTGTTTTGACAATATTTACGAACATAAATTATCGGAAAAATTGTTTTCATACATTATTATTTTTTAGTGAAAAGATGATTAAAAATTACCTCGGAATGTGTCTTTCTGTCCTCTAATGGAGTAGATTCCAATTAGAGAAATCCTGTCTTGCTTGCGATACGGTTTCATTCCATAGTCATAATGCCGAACACAAAGAATAATTTGATTTCCACAGGGTCACCATTTTTTATGTTTTGCAGTTTTTAACTGTTTGACCAATGCAATTCATCCCAGTTTTTCAATCTGAACAAGTACCTCCACTACACCTGCAACTAGTGGTGTAACGATTCATCGATAGTATCGATGTTTGCATCATCTACTACGCGATACGATTGTTTCGATACTAAACATGTTTAGACAATATATCAGGATATTTATATCGTGAGGGTCCACGACACATCGATGTATCGCCATAAGACACAATATATCCCGATACTGTTAACATAATTTGTTTCAAACAAATAATTAAAAAGGAAAAAAGGTTTTTCTACTATTTCAGAGATAACAGTGATTAGAACAGAAACAGAAAGAGAAATTATATGATATTTCTGATATTTTATATGTAATTTCACAGTCTCTCTAAAATTGTGATGTCCTTTCATGTAATATCTATGACAAGTTGGTATCTAAGAAATAACATAACTGTTCTATGTCCTATCTATTGTTCTTTCATAAACTGTAGAGAATCTGGATACGTATTGTATCGCAACCACTGTATCGTGATGACAATCGTCTCGCAGGTTCCTAGGCAATAATTCCATGATATATCGTCTCGCCTAATAAAACTAGAATCGGGATATATAGTCTCACCACTAAGGCCAGGATACACAGGTCTACCTGAATCAAGTCCACCTCAACAAGAAGAGCTAAGAATATCTGCTCAAAGAAGCCCTAGAAGACGAAGCAAACCACCTCCACTATATTCATCATCTATTACTTTATAAATGATGTAATTTTATCGATAAGTAGTGGTGCTTTATGAAAATCAGCATCCCGATGCTTATCAGTTTAGTATAGCGACAGTAAACATGTTTCAGTCATAATCTGTGATAAAAAACGGACAATGGCGCACCAATGACTTGAACATAATTTTGGAAACTAATTTACAGCAGACACAAATACCAATATGGGTTTTTAGTGTTTAGAAGGTCATTTAAGTAATAAACATGTAAAAGGGACCCAGAATTTTGACTTTTTGACTTGGCAGGGTATAGTCAACCGTTTTCCTCAATATTTGCAGAGGAAGTATACTTTATTCCATAAAAAGACATGAATTAATTGTTAACTGTTGTTTTGATCCTCAGTCAGCTGCTAAGCTCCCTCTTTGAAATTTTTGTCAAAATTAAGTGGTTATTTTATAAATGTTTCGTGCAATAACTGTTTGAACAGTGTTTAAAACAATCCCATACCTTGAAATGACCGGTAACTTTCCTGTTCAGGGTAGGAAACTGCCTCTCTGACCAAAACATACATATTCAAAATGCAGAAAGGGTCAGCCAACAAAGTTTGGCTGGGCTGCTGTCGAAGAGCAAAACAATTTAACAGCTAACTGTAGGCGTCTGTTGGGGCAATGAAGTTAATTTCCCCTACAAATTTTGAAGAAAACCCTCGTCCGTCTTTTGATGAATTGATTTTTGATTAGGAAAGGGTACAAGAATAAGGTTTCTATAACTTCGAAATTTTGATCTGAACTGTCGACTTAATTTTAGCGCAAGGCCCATGTGGCCCTTTCTTTCACCAAATCTATAAATTATTATCCTCACATGCCCATCGTGGCTCTCAGGTCTTATGAGCTAAATAAAGATACTTACTCATTATTCTGTTGCTTTCCCCTTCAACTGCCAAGTAGCGGAGACGGGCACTGTCCGCCGTGCGCGAAAATTGGGGGACTGAAGAAATAATTTCGTTTCTATATATTACAAGCGACAGACACAACTGGATGAGATGATTGAAAATTACGTTACACGGATGTTTGTCAATTAATAGGGAGGTCGCGTCAAATTCCTATAACACAAACCCTTGAGCCAACAGTTTTGAAATTGGTGGCGGATAAAAGTGCTTATCATTACAAAGTCTTTCAATACCTTAATGAGTGTGTACTCATTAAGTGAACGTTTTAATCCATCATTTACTTTCGCTCTCACGAACAACTTCAAATGTGTTTCGTCAAAATGGCTGGCTGACCCGCCGTGTTTATTCCGGAAGTCCTAAATATAGATTGTGCTATGTAAAATTTTAACGTCCTTACGAAACGAAGTATTCCTTTACAGTAATATTGCATTTTATGGAGCTTCAATTAATATGCGTCATGCTTTCATCCACTTGTAACTTTCATTATGTTTTGTTTCATACATTGACTTCACAAATAAAACAAATAACTTTTCAGGGTTTATGTGTTTAATTCCATTACAATATAACATATTGGAATATATATATAACTAATTTATTTTACAGAAAAAATACGTTTTACACCTTTAATTACAAATAATACTTTTTATCACAAATATCACATTTAATGACAAGCACATATCTCATTACTGGTAAAACATTTATCATTAATTGTAACTTTTTCCATTTGTAACAGCCTTTTTAATAGAGTTTACACGTACAGATCATCAAACACACCGAGATTTAAGTAATAAATTTGAAGCGAACATAAAATACGCTAGGCAGAATTCACTTGCAAGGGCAAACAATCATCCATTCCCTACATGTAAAAACTCCAACAACAATGTCATGTTCATTAATATACATATTTATGTTTTGTATCTGTATAATATATTTTAAAAGTTGAAAATTCCAATAATTTTTCACTGAAACGTCACCCAATTATCACGAAACTAGTGTACGTAGTGGCAAACTGGTTTCAACATATCATTGCGCACGAAGAACAATTTCGCCGGAAAAGAAGTCTTCTGCAGCAGTGTGTACCAAAAGTCTTATATAATTAATATTAGGCACGATTCGGTTGTCATTTATTTTTAAAAATTACCGAACGATCTTTGGAAACATATTGCTTTGCCTAAAATGTATATACGATAAAGTTTCCTATGAAAGAATCGCTTAGAGTTGGGTGAATGTTTTAACGTTTGTTATTCCAAGAATGCGGTTGCCAATTTCATGGTTTGAATAAATACAGAAATTGACAATCCTAAAAAAAACCTTCAAATCCTCTTAAAAAACACTCTTTACTTATTTGACAAAGTTAATCTATATTGTACAGTACACAAGTAAACAGTTTGAAAGATTGAATATGCCAATTGTTAAGAATTGCGCATGCCAATTCAGTATGAAACGGTAAATGTGTATGTCATTATAACTACGACACACCTATTGTAACACATTGGAAATTGTTATTTTTGTGTGTAATAACTGGTTATGACGAGAACCCTTAATTAAGATGATGGATATTGACAGTGTCAGAACACTTTTTCCGAGAAAGCTTTATCGTAAGAAGATAAGAATTCTTAGCGGAAAGAGAGATGTAGAAAACGAAAATGCGATAGTAAGAGAGTTTTAATGTTATAAAGACTTCTTGTACGGAAAGATTTCCTCAAGTGGAAAGTAAATATTTTTACAGATACAATACAAATTGCAAATGGGGTAGTAAAACCTCGTTATTACGAGTTCATGTAACGTACAAAATATTTTGCAAAGATGAAATACTTAATGACTTAAAAAGTGTTGTAACTAATTTTTAATAAGAAAAAAAATTAGGTAATCCCCTTTTTGCAAAGATAAAAGTACAACTGTCAAAATTTTGCCTCGTAATCACGTATTAAAAAAAATTATAATTATGATGGGTCTTCATTATGATTTTATTTATCTCTTAATTAGGACCTTTTCAAAAGAAAGATACAAATAACATATGAGGTATTTTATTGACATTTTAAAGACAATCTTCTCCTGATTACGAGTTATTAAGATACAAAACTAATTTCCAATGTGTTTTCATTGATATTTCGTAAATAACAATCATTGACACATCTGAAGAGAAGAAGAAGATGTCAATGACGGAAAAGAACTTAAAAACGATATCTTACAAATAAATACACATTTGCAACGTATAAAGTTTACACACATGTAAGTATAAGATAACAATTAAATATGGTTTACAAAGTACATTTTTCCGGATTGTAAAATTCCTTTCCGTCGTTTGCGTTACATTTTATAATGACCGGAAATGGCTGTATGTAGAAAAAAAACGTAAGCAATTGTTTTACTGGCCTCAAGCAAGATTTTTAGATGAAGCAAAATACGTAAAATATTGACATAAATCTATGTACAGGTTTTTAAGAATGCTTGTGGACAGTAAAGTGTGATATAAGCAAAATATGTGGATATGGTAATCTAATTGACAACACATGAAAAGTTGACCAATGAAATCGCTAGCATTCAATATTCCCGTAAATATGTGAAGAAGAGTAATTCGACTTAATCATATATCTTGGCTTGAAGCTGTCGGAAGATCTTCCCACAAAAATATTAAAATATCCGAAGAGAAAAAATGATTTTTTCAAGCGAACTTTTATAGTCGAATGCATGTCAATTTCTCGCGACTTGCACGTGAAGGCACGTGAGATTACGAAAATTGTCACAACTTTGCTGTGACGTCACAGCCGCAGTCGAATCATTTTGTATAGGATCGAAGAGAGAGGTAGGTTGCTCGACGCGACCTCCCTACAATTAAAGCGTGTTTAAGTTATTCACCTGAATATAATGCACACAATCAAACTGTCACACCGAGTTTCTGTGAAATGTCTAACAAGTGAAACACGAGAAAAGCACAAACGGAAGTGAATGAATTTCGTGTAAAACTAAAACTTACAAACGAAACGACGGAATGTTTAAAGATAGGCCTTTACGTTATTGCATGAATTTCAAATACACACACAATCAAGGGTATGTTTATATCTGTTCATGACGCGAAAATGACAACAACGATATTTATGAACAGCTGTAAACACAATCATACATTTGTTTTACGTCCGTTTTCTTCCTTTCCTTCAAAGTTATACTTTTGTAATAAACCCTTTGAAGTCATCTGTGAGGATCAGAGAACGCAGTGATGTCGAAATATTATTTATTTTGTTAATGAATGAGAATATGGGATTGGAATGATATGAGTTCCATGGCAAATCAAGAGTTTCTTCAATGTAAACAACCTTTGTTTTGATTCAAGTATTTGAACCGTAAATAATGTGCCTGTATTTAAAAACAATTTATATTTTCTATGAGATAAGGTCATACTCAGGCTATTTAAATTTTGTTGACATAAATTATATTATATTTACTCATAGTAAAGATATTTATCTTGTCCTTCATTATTACAACCAATTTCTTTAATTGTCATAGTTTCAAAGATCAAATTTATCCATTTAATGTCTTGTATAATTTAACATTGTTTCACAAGGAAATATATAATTTAAAAACAACTGTAGAATTGGTTTGTTACCTTGAATACATATCCTAACTCTAGCCCTTTTACGTGAAAGGAAAAAATATCAAAGCTACTATATTCAAGAAAGTATCAGTGTAGAAGCTGTTGTAAATCAATACATTATGAAAAAATGGGTGGCAAACCAGTAACTTTCTTAAAATTGTGTATTGCAGAGGTTAAAGATGTTTCACACAAGCACACAGATGAGATACTGGACCTTCAGTGATGAAAAAGAGATTAATCTCCTACGTGCTGAGGCCAACCAGAATTGCGTAGAGAACATGGCAGCGGGGATGACTGTAGGCACTGTTTTTATTTGTTAATAAAATGTTAGAGATATCTGCAGTAACTGTCCCTTTAGCAGAGGATATTTGAGTTTTCTTTAGTGTAATGCAGAAAGTATGCGAATTATCTCCCCTGCTTTACAGTGCACACATTCATCCGTTTGTATTTCCCTTTCACGTGTATGTGCTGAAACACTCATATTTTTCATGCAATCCATGTTATTATGTCTCATGAAAATGAAACTGTCTTTTTTGGGAATTGGGAAAAGGGAGATAATTTGTGTATGCACATCATTCGAGGCATATTGTACTATTTCAACGGCCAGTGAAAAGAAGATGAGCTAGTAAAGTGTAAAAGCTGGTTGTCCGTAGATTTAACATTGAATTATCAAGAAGGTAGATTTGGTTTGGTCTACTAGTCTGAATTGCTTGCGCATAGTTAATTATGACTGCTGTATAGATTTAGTATGTATCAAAGCTAAAAAAATGTTTATGAAAAGTGATGTCACTTTAAAAGAAGCTTTTTAGTAAGGAGTTTTGAGTAATGCATAGAGTATGTTTGACATTTCTTGTCGAATGCCATGTATATCTCATGGAATGAAGTAGAAATTTATGTTTTCACGATTTACACTGCCATGAGTGTAAATATTTGATTTTCTACTTAACGAGATGAGATATACATGGTATTCGACGAGAAATGTCAAATGTTCTTTTTGTTATGTTTCCAAACACCTTGTAAATGAATCAAAGTATATGAATGGAGTAGCTAAATCGCTTCACTAGCGTGGCGGTTGCAAGACATCATTCAGTTGTTTCTTGACGTCAAAGACAACGTCATATGATTATTGCATTTTCACTAAGTAAAAAAATGGATTTTATTTTCACTGATAAATGGCATATTTCACCATTGAAAATATTATAAATATTGATATGAATTTGTATGAATTGACAAATGTTTTGTTCTGTACAGGATGAGGAGAAGGCCCAGCACTTTCTGTCGCCCCAGGAAGAACGGATGTTGTGTCGACATTTTGAGTTTGCAATGAAGGAGTTCTGTGGAAAGTTTCAGCCTCCCATGCCGAAATGTGTTGTTGTGAGTAGTTTTGGCTGTACACTGTTGTGGTTTTAAGTGCCAGACCCTAGATATACATCTTTGATGTTCTCATCATCAACTTTATTCAAGTATATAGGGCCCCTGGGCCCAAATACAGGGATACATACAATGACTAATACAAAAGCACAGACAATATACAGAAGGTAGATAACATGAATCTACATATTTACTCACAAGTTATTTCATTAAGCTTTTTACACCGTTTTTCGTAAGCATAAAGACAAAATGGCTTAACCTTTTCAACATATGATTATCTTCAGTAGTTAGCAGTTGTTTAATTGCACGAATATTTCCAGGTACAGTTTTCTTAAATCATTATAGAATGGACAAATAGAAATGAAATGAAATGAAACTTCTATTCCGCCCTTACAAATAGGGCAAATCCTCGATAGTCTATCAATTTGCTGCCATCTACCTTCATTAATTCTTAAACGTAGCATCCCCGATCGAAACTTAATAAAACATTTGAAATCTACTATCTCAAACAAATATTTTTGTAAGATGTAAGAAACATACTTTTCTATCTCATATATTGAGAATATAAGCGAGGCCAATATAACGCCTACTAAATTTGCGCATGTTAAATTACAATGACTCTTGGCAATTTTACAAACGCAACTATTCATCATGAAATAATGTTATCTCTGACAACAAATTTGTAGTAATCTAATCTTCAGCTAAGAGGCTATAATGACTCGTAGCATGAAATAGCATTTGTAGATACTGGAATCTGAAAGTATCAAGATTAGGATTGTCAAACAAACGCTATTTATTTGGAATGTGAACTACTAAAATCTGATTCAAAGAGTCATGTAACTTTTTTAACAGAACTATTTGACTAAATATTGTACTCATCTACCAGATTACTACCTGAGATATGGTGAATAAAGCAATTGAGTCATAGTTTGTTAATACTGATTTGAGTCTCCTTGCATGGCACTTCATCCACATTGCACTCAGTCCAACAGCAGTTTTAATGGGTACCTTAAACAGGATGTACTGACTTATGTGGTAGCAGATAGAAGACAATTTGTTCAGCGTTATGATGAATGTAGCTTTTGAACAGGAATTAGTACTCGTATTAAAGCGCATTAAATATACCTCATTATTGTTATCATCATCATCATCATCATCATCATCAACATCATCATCATCATCATCGTTGTTATTATCATTATTCATCATCATCATCATCATCATTGTTATTATCATTATTATTCATCATCATCATCATCATTGTTATTATCATTATTATTCATCATCATCATCATCGTTGTTATTATCATTATTATTCATCATCATCATCATCATCATCGTTGTTATTATCATTATTTTTCATCATCATCATCATCATCATCATCATCATCATCATCGTTGTTATTATCATTATTCATCATCATCATCATCATCATCATCGTTGTTATTATCATTATTATCATCTGTCTGTCAGGGAACATCCATCAGTTACATGAAGCGGTTCTATGTTCACAACTCAGTGATGGACTACCATCCTCGAGACATCATGTGAGTTCTACCCTTCTCTGCTTTATACAAATACATATATATATAGCCAATTTCCGTCTCATGAGTTCTGTGGTTATCGTTTTAGAACGTTTGCTTAAGTAATTCTGTCTCAGACTCTTTAAGTTTATTGAGTTTAAGTTAGAGATAAAAAGGAATTTGTTTAATTTTATAGTTTTGTATCTTTTAACATGTTTGTGTTTTAATGCATATTAAAAATGGTGAATTGTCGCAAATTACTTACATCTAATTTCAATGCCAGAAAAAGACAAACACACTTCTTTACATATATAAGTCAAAACACTTTGTCAACATCTTTTGATATTGTCCGTTAAAATGGACGAAAGGACCCTTTGAATTTTTTTTTTTATAGAGCCTGTAAAACTATTCAGTCATGTAATGATTGTCTCCCCTTTTCAGGTTGACATGTGTATACTTGGCCTGCAAAGTTGAGGAATTCTATGTTCCAATTGGTCAGTTTGTGGGCAACCTGAAGGGCAACCGGGAGAAGTTTGCCGACATCGTGCTGGGGTTTGAGCTGCTTCTCATGCAGAAGCTTCACTACCACCTGACTGTACACAGCATGTACAGACCTCTGGAGGGACTCATCATAGATCTCAAGGTAAGAGTTAATTCAGGTCCTTCAGTGCTCAATTCAGGGGCTTCAGGGCTCAATTTAGATGCTTCACATCATGGTTTAGGTGCTTCAGGGCTCAATTTAGATGTAAAAAAGCTCACATTCACATGCTTCAGATCACGATTTAGGTGATTCAGGGCTCACATTCACGTGCTTCAGGTCTCAATTCAGGTGCTTCAGGGCTCAAAGTAGGTGGAAGTGGAATAGTGGAAAGGTTAGCTCGTTCTGCTTCGGATCATGAAGTCTGTGGTTCTAATCCCGCCAGGGGCTCGGCAACTTTGTCTGTAGTGGAGAACTGTTATACACGCAGTAAAGTTAAAGCGCAATGCTACACTGAATTTCATAGTAGTACGGTTGAAGTCAAGTCTTATAATCAGTTCAATTAACACATTTTGTAAGGACTTTTTCCTTATTCATTGGATGCAAATGTAGTTTTCTCATGTTACCTCTGTTGCAATTGCTCCATATGCTTGGATATTTCAATGAAGAATGCATAGGAATAGAGTGATGAAAATTAGCAATGAGGGTGATGTCAATCAAGAATCTTCTCCTGTCTTAAAGTAATGTCTTGTGAGAATTATGTGAGTTCAAGGCTTCACACTTTGTAACTTAGGCTTGAAGCTTCTTCTACATCCAGGTGAATGAGCACTTTTCGTTATACTTCTGAATGTACTGAACATCAAAGCTACCACTTGATTGCTTGAAGTTGAGTAAAGTCTTTATGTCTAAGTGTTTAATCTTTTTGGACATTCAGTGATTATGAACAATAGAATTAGAGATCACATGATTGCAGATGTTACTTTGTCAGCATGAAGAACAAATATACAATTTTAGGAAATCTTTTTGCGTTAGCAGGACACGATGAATCCGATTTAATTTTTGATTTAACAGGTTAAGAGCAACCCTGTAGAATAGAGTTTATTGTACTGAAGTTTTCCTAATTTTCCTTCAAGAATTACCTTGAATTCCTTTTAACTTTGCCCACCAGACTCGATGCCCTTACCTAGATGACGCAGAGAAGCTGCGCCGACATGCCGAGGAATTCATTGACAAGAGTCTCGGCACCGATGCACCACTGATGTTTGCTCCCTCACAGGTACACGTGATGATCACTGCAGAAAATTAATGGATTCCATCATTATTTGTTACTCCAGATTTCCTTTGTGACAATGAAGAAGTTGTAGACTTATTTTACTATCAATAAAATTTGGTTTTCCTGCAATTTCAAATGACCTAGTAACCTGTGACTTTATTTTTCAATGATATAAGTGTCTTGACTTAACTGAAATTAGTATTTTGGTGTATTTTGTGATTCCATTAAATTAATGATCAAATAGATCATTAATAAACATTTTAGCAAACATAAGCAGGTTATTCAATTGATTAATAATTATTAACATTATTTACAGTACAGTAGAGTCCATTCAATTGCACTTGAAATGAGCCTTTAAGTTTCAGTCAATGGTTTGTAAACTTTCAGATAGCGCTCGCTGCCATACTCAGTAGTGCGTCCCGGGAACAGATAAATCTGGACAGGTACGCAGATACATCTCTTTCTCTGTTTATATCATGAATACTCAAAAGGCATTTTGACTTCACAATTTCTTTTCAACAGATCAATAACAATTGTAGCCACTGAAAATGAATGCTTTTTGGTGATTATCTCTAATTTAGATCCAGATTGAAGTTTTGATGGAAAATTTTCTTTATCAAGTATTTTCCCCCACTTTTGTCTCTGAAAGTTTTTGTCAAATTACACCACAAATATGATTAATCATGTCAATTGTACACCTTAAAATAAATCAAAGTCAAAAACTCTCTTTTGATGCATGAAACACTAATTAAATGAGCTGTTATCTCGTAATTGTCACAGTTAATGATATTCAATGTAAAAATGATATCTATGATTTGTCCTTTAAACCTAAAATTAACATCCGAAGGAATTACATGAATGAGTTGACCATTAGAAATATGAATCCCAAAATCAATTTTATTCATATTTCCGTGACAACTACAATGTGCAAGTTTGAACCTGTAAGAAAATGTTTCAGCTACGCAACGGACGTGCTGCTGGTGAGTGCTACCGAGGAGCAGATGAGGAAGACCATCACACAGATACAGAGTGAGTCAGGACCTGTGAGAATTCTTTACAGCAGTGTACTGATAAAAGACAAATATATGCATGACAACTTCTTTATTCCGAGAACCCAACATTTAGACACAGCTTCTCGTGTCGTCAAGCATTTCTTGACAACGACATAAGAAGCAGTGTTGTAACGTTGTGTTCTCAGAATTAAGAATTGTCATCCATATACTCGTCTCTGATTTCTAACTTCTAAATACCACTCAAAGAAGCACTGTAGTGCTAAATTAACCCCTTCTATGGCCACAAACAAATTGCTGGTAAGGCTGATGGTGCCTTTCACTAAAGTTACCAGCGACTCTCCCTGGCTCGTTGGATTTTGTAGTAACTAGTTGTCTACACATCGGATGGGCAGTATAGGTTTGGATAATCTTTTCATACCCCAGTGTGAAAAGATTGGAATGTACATGGTACAAACATCTCATATTAAATCCATATAGATTTTGATCTGAGCGAGTGAGTCATATCACTTTTTGAAGCTGTATTAAGTCCTGTGTAAGCAACGAGAGAACAACGTTGCACAATATTTTGCAAATAGCTTTAAATCAAATGTTAAATACATATGATCAAGTGTATCAAAGAACATTATGCAACTGCAAGTCTTGTATACAAGGGAGCCAGATTGCACTTATGTTTATTACTTGCTTGTTGAAGATACCTCCGTTTAAAAAATCTACCATGTTATTACACATTGTGTAATGACATCGTGTGTTGACTGCCGTCACATGACGTCACAATGTAAGCGACGCAGCAGCAATGGTAATCTTGGGGATTTCTTACTTTCTTTTTGATATGAACAGAATACTAAAATCCCATTTACTTACATTTTATGAAACTCGTGAATGGTATCGGTATGTACATAACTATCTTTCGCTTGTTAATTACCAAACCATTCATTCATTTCATGAAAATGGTATTAAACAGGACGTCGTTTAGTATTCTCTATTTATGACCTGGGATATTTCACTGTATGTTTGCCAGAGATCAAGCAGATGGTGAAGTGCCAGGAGCCCCTACAGAGAGATGTGATACAGCTGGCCCAGAGGAAGTTGGAGAAGTGTCGTAACCAGGAGAACAACCCGGAGAGTGAAGTGTCAGTTCTCTCCCTTTGCTAATCTCAACCTTTTCACTCAGGCAATTATTCAATTGAAAAAATATCTCCCATAAATAAATGAATTCTAAACTGATATGATAATTTTTTGTGAAAAACTATTAAAACCAGATGAACCTCCATCTGTGTTGATGATAGTTATCTCCCTTTATTTTGGCAATGCTTATAAAAATCTATTAATTAACCCTCAAGCCGCGGTTTACGGAATGGTCCGGGATGAAATTAAACTACGCCGCAGTTAGCCTTAGCGAACCCCGGAAGCCGGACTTATAACCTGACGCATTTACTAATTAGCGCAATTGTACCATGTAGCGGATCCCGGAAAAAAATTGCAGGGCAGTCGTGTCGGTTGAACGCGTGTATTTTCGTTCCGGCTTTCGCTAAGCTGCCGATTTTTTCCCCGTTGTTGTTCTAAAGAATGGGGGCATATTTTCCGAAAGTTTTATAGATATTGGTCATATTTATCGTACCGAAAATATGCATTACAAACGCTCAATTTTTCCCCACTACCCGCCGGGCTTGCTATAGCCCTGGGGCTTATTGCTCCCCTCGCGCACGAGCTTATCGAGCTGCGCACGTTATTGTTTGCTCAGGCGTGCGCACTCACAACAAAAGCACACCTTGCTTTCGCACGCCGTATGATCTAAACCCTTGGGCGGATTTCAATACAGGTGGGATCATTTGAAAGAGGAGAAAATTGTCTTTAATTCGATATAAATTACGAATATGCGCTACCTGAACTGAATATACAGCATGTGCCGTAAATGAGGTGATTTTTACATATTTTTAGTTTTACACCATTTTGTCACACCAATTTTCACATGATGTGCTCAACTTATTTTGACAATTTTTATATTATAAGATAGAGAGAAAGATTGTCTTTCATTCCATGTAAAATTTGTACATGCGCAAAAATAAATAAAGACACAGCAAGCGCCGCACAAAAAGCTAATTTCTCTATTCAAATCATGTAAACTGAACGGCGATTTTGACATGTGCCTTTATTTCGATCATATCTTCTCAACAGCTAGGCGTATTTTGAAATTGATTACCTCGTGATAAAGAAGAAATAATTGTCTTCGATTTGATGTAAAAAAGTTATATGCAGTATATAAAATAAAGATACAGCAAGTGCCGCAAAATTGCGACTTTTCTTTATTCTCTGTGTATTTACCATTTTCTCGCACTTTATATCACATAAACTTCTCGGGACATTTTGAAATTTCATATATCAAAATATAGAGAAAAGGATGATCTATATTTCCACATAAAATTTGTATGTAAACGAAAATCAGTAAAGACCCGACGAGCATCGCGCAAACAGGCAATTTCTCTATTCATATCTTGGTAACCGAGAAGCGATTTTTTCAACTGCTTTTTACACTTCATATCTATTTAACGGCAGAGTGCATTATCAACATTTTTATATCACAATAAAGAGAAAAGGATCGTCTTCAGTTCTATATAAAATTTGCAAATTACAATGAAACAATAAAGGAGCGGTAAGTGATGTCGCAATTATCAAAATCTGTTCTCAAATACCTGAGGGGACAATCTTTGCAAACTATATATATTCCAAACCAAGCGGTACATATTTATCATTTTCATATCAACGTAAAGAGGAAATAAATACCTTCATTTTCATGTGTAATTTCATCAAAATAAAACGTGTGGAAATTATGCGACATTTGTCGCGGTAAGGCGATTATCAAAGACTTTATTCACTAGCTTTACCCACGTTTCGTTGGTAATAACTTCTAAATACACAGCAAAAGATTATTATGATTTATTTATCCGTAAAGAAGAACAAATTGCCTTCAATTCCATATATAATTTGCATGTATACAAAGCAAATAACTTGAATTATAAAATTGGAAATAAAGACAATTTCTGTTAAGTGTGAGTGTATTTTTCAGAGGGGGTACCCCGCCTGCACGCGCTGAGCGCGTGCGTTTGCCCGGGGCTACTAGCTTAGTAATATTACTGTGGGGGTCAGAACGTTATCGGGGTTTATCACTACCCTGCTTTCGTTATTTATATCTTTCGTTTAGGATGGCGTATCGTAATGAAATTTATCGTAAAATATAGAGCAATAAATTAGCTTCATTTCCGTATATAATTTGTCTATGTGCACTCAGTGATTAAATGATTTTATAGAGTTTGAAATATAGACAATTTTTGAATAATCGTAAAATTCGTTCTAGACATATTTTTGTAATAATTTTTATATCAATGTCAAGAGGAACTATTCGCCTTTAGTTTCGTTTTGATTTCGCGCATGCGCTCTCACAATTTTAGAGTAACGGCGCTCGAATTAAAAACAAGTTTACTTCGGTTATAGAAACCGTTCTAGGGGTGATATAAATTTCATTCAAAGTGCCAGGTAAGTATCATCCATTTTTAATACGGTATTCGCCGACTAGTTTTGTAGACAACGATATTTACATCCGTATTTCGCCACGTAAACAAACCATATATTGGCAAAACGGTCGCGACTCGCGGCACTGGAAAATTCAGCCACTGGTGCTAATTACGCATTAACGGTAGCGAGGCGAGTGCTTGAAAATTCAGCCACGGGGGCAAAACTGGTCAAAATAATATTCAGCAACTTGAGGGTTAAGATTGTAAACCAGCTAGCAAGAAAATGCTCAATTGTCAAAGGATGGTGAAGTTGTAATCCAAGATCTGGAAACCACTACATTATTTGACAACATGAGCGGTAACTCTGTTAGGTTTTATCAACAATTTGAGGTCAGGTTACCTGGACACATGGCACATGTAGTTTTGGTGGAAATTAGTATTTCAGATTATGCATTACTGATGCTGAGAGCTTGTTGATGTAAACAAGGTTATATTCATGCATCATTTGGCACAGATTGTTCTTACTTCTGATTTTGGAATAAACCTTGATCAAACTGTACCTTTGAAAATTTGCTTTAGTTGAAGTGTTGTATTGCAGATATAAGCGCAAGATGGAGGAGATGTTTGAGGACGAAGATGAAATCAGGTCTCAGAAGCGAGCTCGCATCGAACAGGTCAATATAACTTTACAACAAATATTGGATAAGATTAAAAATTAAATCTTCATTTTAAGTTTCATCTATGGATGTCATCAGATCCTTGATTTCTTACTTTCTATAGTGCCTTTGAGTTGACGGTTCTTGGGCAAAGCTTTTTTCCTGTCTGTAGTCAACTCTTAGCAGTGTCCAAAAACTAGAACCTAAGCTTTGATGGGACAGCAATAGGCCTTTGATTACTTAGCAAGTGTATTACTTGTGACAAGATCGTTCAGATGAAGTCAAAGTGTTGAACCTATAACATTTGCATTCATGTTTAAAAACATTCACTTTGGTCAAAGCTTTTAGTAATTATGGCTTAATTATGTTATTACTGGTTATGAAAATAATGTTTATACTTACTCTTGAGTCATGCTAAATCGCTCAATGTTGTTCTTTTGAATTGTAAATGTTATATACACCGTGATTGGCAACAACAGACTGTCATCAAATCATACCAGTAAGACCTTTAGCTTAGTATATCCAAGCCAGATATTCTGTCTGTTTGAAAATTAGTCTTGAACATATCCTTTAATTATTAAATGCTAACTTCACTTAACTCAACACAATGTCGGCCATGATGCCTGGGTGTTGTTGCCATAAAGACATGAGTTAAACAGTGACTCTAGTAAAACCATTTTGTTCAGAGAATAGCTGAAACTGTACACCTAGCTTCACCAAACTCACAGACAACCAATTTCTTTTTCCTCCCCAAAATAGGGGTATGTTTAACACTGAGGTAGCTTATAGTCTTTTTTTTTCAAATTTCTTGGTTGGATAAAACAGTAGTGCAGGGGAACAAAGTTCATTGGTATTACCTACATGGCATTCTTATCGAGGTTAATATTTTTCATATGTTGCCCAAGGGCAAAAAATCACTTTTTCATCGTGATGTCACGTTATAGTAGTATTGACGTCACAGTTCGCCTATGACGGCGCATGCCAAATGTGACCAGAGCTGGTTTTCCGCCTTTGCTTTATGTTGATTTTGATTAATTTCTTATATTTTGCGACTTCGGTAATAAACAGAATATCATATTTGTGATGGTCGGGAAATACTAATATTTAGGCACTCGTGTCGTAAACATAGTATGTCATGAACCCTCATATAATATTCTCTATGTAGTGTGGCAATATTTTGAAATAAATGCAGTCGAACTCTATGTTTACAGGAAACACGAGACGCTGAAGCTGAGCTTATGTCCTGACCTTCCACATAACCACAGAGAAATCATTACTGAACAGTGCTAAGGAAAAGTGTCTATCGAGTGGATTTAAACAATCACTAATTGGAGGATGCAATGCAAGTTAACTCATGTTGAGTGGACCAAATGAATGCATGCAATTTAAGTGTTTTTGAGGAGGCTAAGTCCAACTTTTCAGACCAAACAGGAGGCTAAGTCCGACTTTTCAGACTCAACAGGAGGCTAAGTCCAACTTTTCAGACTCAACAGGAGTCTAAGTCCAACTTTTGAGACTCAACTGGAGGCTAAGTCCAACTTTTCAGTTCCAATAGGAGGCTAAGTCAAACTTTTCAGACTCAATTCTAATTGATGTCTTTGAAATGATACTTCAACAAGATTGAGCAGATGAAAGAGACACTGTTAGCCCTGAGGAGATTGACATATTTCTACAGTTTGTTTTGCTAAAAGTGCAAAGCTGACATGTAAATTGTGTATGTGAATTTTGAAAGATTGAATGTGTGTATGTACAATAACTATTTTTGGAAAAGAGAACTTTTGTTGGTGCTGTTGTTTACAATGTTAGGTCTACTAAGAAAGTTAAATAAACTTGTCATGGAGGTGACAGTGAATCTAACACTTTGTGGAAATGCTTTTTTTCCCCAGAAGATAGTCAGTTAAACAACATCTGTACAGATGAATGGTAACAGTTTGCAATTTATCATCCAAAACTGTGTTCCCCAGGAGATATTGCATGTAGAAGATCAAGCGATATCGTTTTGACAGTAGATTTTGAACAATGCCCTGTTACAGTCAGGTCCATGACATCACAATTGTTTTACATCATCAAGTAATGACATCACAATGCTATGATGTCATGAACATGATGACGTTACAGTGCTATGACATCATCGCACTGAGAGTCTTAGAGTGGTGCAGTGTTCAGAAATACACATTTTTTCACAGAATGGAAATGAAAAATGATTTTGGATGATAAATAGAATCTCACCCTCGTGTCTTCTGATATCAAATATATCAACACTTGTTGATAAAAGTGAAAATGTCCTTGGCAAGCCTCTGATATTTGTAACTTTTATCAACTTGTGTTGATATATTTGATATCAGAAGTCACTTGGGAGAGATTCTCTATGTAACCCACGTTTTACAGCAACGTCCCCTAACAACAACACACACCAGGCTCATCACTGGCTGATATAACCCTTGCCTAATCTTGTCATCTTTTCTGCATGAGCTCTTCAATGGACATGAAGATGAAAGTCCAATTAGAAATATTTGCAAGTAACTACTCATCACCTGTGTTGGTGTTGTCCTTATAACAGGAATTGAAGCATAACACAGCAAGGCTTCAAGTAGACAGTGAAACAGACTGGTTCAACTTTTACCTTGCAGGAGAAGTTAGTTGCACAGATGACCTGTAATAAGAGTTAGGGTGCTCATTTACTTAGTGATCAGTAACTTTTCAAAATAAGTTTTCAACTTTGTACTAAATAGGGGCAATTTAATGTGTAAATATGTCAATCAGATATTTATATTAGTTCTTTGTAAAAAATCATTGTAAAATGAAGGAAGTAAATGGCTCATTTCGTTTTGATGTCTTTACTAAGAAGATATGTTGAAAAATTAAATGACCCTTTTTGCTTTATTTGAAACCTTATCTTCTTCTTTAACCCTATTATTGGAAAAACTATTTTTCAATGACCGTTCATTTTTTTAAGACTTAACAGCCACAGAAAGCTGAAAGTTAACGTACAGGATCCTAAAAGAAAAGTAATCGTCATTTATTGATAAGGATCTTCAGAGTTCTCTCTACAAATAAAATTGCATTTATTGGAGAATAGTGTCTAACCAAACAATCGACGTAAACCTCTCCTGATTTATGCAGTACTATGTTTAAGCTTTTAGCCGCCAATATAGGCAGTGATTAGCAAGCAGTTGTAACACTTTGTCATGTACTCTTTAAGTTTATAGGAGCAGTAGCATCTTTTAGGTAAAAAAATCTAAGGTAGAACAAAAATAAATAGTTTCATTTTCAAGACAATGTCTTTAAAACAAAAGACGAAGTGTTAAAACCAATGTGCAAATGATCTGTTAAGCTTCAGAGTCAATTTCCCTACCTCAACTGATAAACAGGTGTGAACTCGCACTAAAATTGCCACCAGCGGCTCGCTTGGTACTTGATAATTTCCTCTATGGCTACAGAAGATTGGGTTGAGTAATGAGATGTTTTGACCCTCTGAAGATAATACATTTTGCATGAACTCATGATTATATGGTGAAATTTGAAGAAATAAATCTTAAGGGAAAATGTGCTTCACTGAGCTTATATATGCTCATGGTCCCATTGACATGCTGAACATCAACGTACACTTACAAGGCAGATGACAAGACCAAATATCATTACTCTTAGTAACAGTTCTTACTTTTTCATGCACCATGAGTGAAGTTGTGTAAATATTGAGGAGGTCTAACAGCATTTGAGTGTCTATGGAGGCGGTACAGTTGTTAGCGCGTTCAGCTTCAGATCAACAGCTCCAGAATTCAAATCCCAATAGGCTTGGCAATCTTGCAGTAGGGAATTGTTCTACACGCAGTAAGGTTCGGGCGCAATGCTACACTGAATTTCAGCGCAGTACCACCCATGGTTCTCTACTTCTAGCCGACCCCCGCAGGTTTCAGCAGGTTTCAGCACAATGCATAGCCGTAATGGTGTTGCTGGCTTTCTCTAACCCTGCAGTAATACTAGCAGCTGCAATATAGATGTAAGAAACGCCAGATCACCTCAGTGTTAAGTGTCTATCCACCTTAACATCAGTCTCTTGTCAATAATGATACATATGAGATGTTTTTGTTCCACAGCTGCTAGCCAAGATTACGAATACAATTTTTGTTTCTTCATGTGTTCTCAAAGTTACCCTTTATAGTGGTTGAGACAAATTCAGAAGTTGTTTTGTTAAGATCCTTTTTAGAAGTCATACTACTTTGAGACCTTTTTGTTTGTTGTCTACCTTTAAATAATAATTACAGTCTTTCATATATTTAGCATTTAACCATCACCCTCAAGAATAAATTTCCTTCAGATGAAGAGAAACTTGTTGCTTTTAATCCACCACAAAGACCCAAGTCCATTTTATGAGTCAAAGACCATTTGGTTTGTCTCTTTTTTATTCAATCTTTCACAATTTCATTATTCCCTCTTCCTTAGGCCATGGGTTTCTTACAGATTAAGGGATAATTATGTCTATGTGACCAGTACTGATATTCCCAGTACACAGGCGAACCCTGGTAGTGCACGGGGTTCTGTAGGAAGACAAACATGTTAGAAGAGGGTGAGAGGTTGGTCGGTGGAGCGTTGCGGGGACCATAATCTGTGAAGTTGAAGACACTTCCGTCCTGCCACCTCCAGCCTGCCTTCAGAGACCCAAAACCAAGCTCGTAGTAACCGCCAGTGGCAAACCGACGTTCATAGGACACTAGAAGGCAAATAAACGAACAAGATTGTAAATATTTGATTTTAATGTCTTTGTTGAATTTTGTGTTAAGTCATGTTGTCCATCTATCCAGAAAAATAGTACTTGAGTTCTGTATATGAAGCTTGAGGGATTTATATCGCATTAGCCTCATGATTATTTTTTTCAATATTCTTAGTGCAGATCAACGATACCACCATGAAAATAACTGTTTATCTGCTGACAATAGCCGAAGAAATTCCCCCTGCATGTCTAATAAAACAATGTATAATCAACATCATCAAGGTAACCGTGAAAGGAAATTCAGTTTCAAAATGCAAGAGATATTTTTATATTTTGATTACTGATTTTCGATCCAATCACAAGCATTTAGCCACAAAAAATTCCTTCAGTAGTCTGCTGATTACGCGCACTTGACCACATTTTTCGAGCCACTCGCTTACTTCCACAATTTGCAAATCGGCAAAAGTTAATCTTCACTTAATAGTTGAAATATATCACTTGTGATTAAAATAGTTGTAGTATGCTACTCGAAAACTGTTCAAGACACGACCTGTGCGTGAACCAAAAGCGGTCAACATCTTCTTTACCGAACCCACAGAACAATGTAGTAGAATGATATTTGAATGGTATTTATAGCTAGCATAGTTTTTATCAATCGTTCTGAAAACATCTACGTTTTGAACATGCATTTCAATGATGAGTTGGAGCTGATTCCAAAATCCTTTATCATTGTTACGGCCCTCGACTGAAACTACTTAATTTCCTTTGATATGACGGACATGTCCTGTTAATTATCTCCTCAAAGGGGAAAACGCTGTAGGATTAATAATCATACCCTTATATAACCCAAGTCGGATTTTGGGTCAAATCCATGTAATTGTAATTAGTTCGCGGTTTATAAAATAGATCAAATGATGATATTGATAATCCCCAGCGTAATAAGGACATCTTGTTCTGCATTAAAGAGCCACTCCGTGATTTTCATAACACATCATTTTCGTTTGATATGAACCTAAATGTCATATGTGGTGATATAAAATCAAAACATCCTTACTTTTCATGTCCAAAATACATATATATGACAAATACTGGTTTTCCATGAAAATCTTAAAACAGCCTTATACATGCACAGAGGTGTAGATATTACGTCCAAAACATATGGATACTAGTTATATAACCTAACAAACGCTATCAACTCCAAACTGCCCTCCTGGCTGTTTTAGATAAGTCTCCAAAATTACGTCAAACTATTTGACGCGCGACACTGTCCGGATTTCAATCATAATTGCGACGTTCTACCTTCATATTGTCACTGTAAAAACAATAAGCTTTGCAATGTGTCTTTTTGGTAACAGTCGATACTTCGCGATCAAATGACACCATTGATTAAGTTTGGCATATATATGATTCCAATAACTCACGGAGTGGCTCTTTAAGACATGCATAAGACAAGTGTGATCAGGCTAAGAAAAATAAGGCCACCCCTAATTAAGAAATGAGGATGCCGCTGAAAACAACATAGATTACTGTCATATTTTGTTAGATTACAGAATTTCCTTCTTCATAAAATATGTAACAGATCGCCCCTTACTTCGTTAGGTAGAGGGTAATTACGAGAAAAGGCGTCCCCAAAGAACAGTAGAATGACACCACTAAATGATTGTGAATATGCATACACGGCAATTGAAGAGAATACAATCAGTTGTTCACATAAGCCTTATGGGTATGGTTTATGATAAGTCAATGAAACCTTTGACAAAGAGGTCCAGTCAATTCTTTAAAGACAAGTAGAGTGTCTGAAGAAGACCGGTTTTTGTAATACCCAAAAAAAAACGTAAAACGATGGCAGTTGTTGGGTATTGCTCGTCATCATATATCTATAGAACAACACTTTAACTAGTATCGTTGTTTGCAAGATGGAATTTGCAATTTACAATGTACTGTGGACAATTAACAGTTATCATGATTACGTAACAGTTTGAGTTTACCATTATAACGAGCAATCTCCCCAAAGAGGAAGTCAGACTCTTGGAGGGAGTGTATGGATGCCAGCTCGGCGCCAAGTGCCTGACAGTGTCGCTTCGCCTCGACGTGTTGTCCTGAGCTCATGGACACCATGTAGCAGCTGCCTTGGAATGGTACAAACATGTCGGGGCAACCTGTAAATAAATAGAAATTATAATTGATATCAATGTCTAAAGTGTTAAGACAAACGTGTTCTGATCAACAATCTCTCAACAGAATCGAAGGAAGGCAAGTTTGTCATAGGACAACATAACTGGAAGCCAAATGACCTTACCGGATGTTTCGGAGCAGTTCCATGTGTCTGGTTTCTGGTTGAAACAAAGGTTGATGTTGCAGTCGTCCTTTTCACAGCACCGGAAACACTCCCCAGAGTTAGCCCTCTTGCCGATAAGTCCACCGCTTCCGCGAGAGACTTTGCAACCCTGTACAAGTATGTCCATTTTGCAAGAATATTGTAATAGAAATTAGATATCATCCTCGTTGACTGTTTTAAAATCAAAATAGATTTTCAAGCTATTGTGCATAGACTTTATTCATTATATTTTTTCATTGACTTAATAAAGTGAATTTATATATTGTCAGTGTTAATGTAGTTCCAGCCCTTTTCATCAATTTCGTTTAACATCAATAGTTCCTATCCTTAATATCTAACCAGAGCCTTGTGTATGCACCTTATCTAGGGATACGTCGCTATATTCATTTTCAAAATATTCTAATCGATGCTTGTATCTCTCCACATGTATAGAGGAAAATTATATAAGTATATCTTTAAAACAAATTCAGGCATAAGTGGTTTTGTAAATTGAATTAGGTTTAAGTGAGGATTAGAGTTTCAACCACGTGATGCCAACGTTGAGAAACAAATTAGATTCTTGGCAAGCAATTTATGTTTAAACTTGTTTTGGATAAAGTATATTTTTATTTGAACCTTTTCTTTCTTATTCTTTTACCTGCAAACTATTCCACTTTTCAACATTTGGGGTCAAAAGAGGTCAAAGTTTCAATTAGGGTTATGGTCTCACAAATGAAAAAAAGACTTGCAAATAAGCAATGTTTAAATTTGTTTTGGATAAAGGCTTTCTTTATCAAAACAAAATTTCTTCGTAATTTTAAGCCCTTTGCAGAATGCCAGATTTGGACCAACAGGGAATAAGGTTAGGTATACGTGAAGGTTGGAGTTTCAATAAAGATTAAGAAGTTATATTTGTGGGGAAGAAAGTGTTGTTTAATTCCTATTATCTGATAAAAAGCTGGTACAAAAACAGTTTTTCAATACTTGTGGATAGTGTTATGTTACCGTTGTGAAGTCACACATACTTTTTCTTTCCAATCAGGTTAGCGTTTCAACGACGGTTATCATTTTAGAAATATATTTAAAAAACACATGTTATGGGAAGGAACTTGTTTTTGAAATGTAATTGTATATAAGACAGCTTTCATTATAAATCTAATGTCATTTCTCTTTCTCGCAATTGCAGTACATATTTTTCAGCATGTGATTGGTGTTGGAACTGGCGTTAGACAAAAGGTGACATTATTATACACTCTCGTATCCTAATTGATACATTTTCAAAAAACCCAAGTTTAGAGCCATTAGTGGATAGGGTTAGGGTTAAGTGAGGGTTAGAGTAACAGCTTGGGTTTGATGTAAAAACATTGGGAGAGACATATTTTTCAGCAGGGAACCTTGCCATTATTTTTCATCGTCCTATTTAAATTCAATTTTTTTTAAAATGCCATTTTTGTGTCTATAGTGGATAGGGTTAGGGTTCAGGAAGGGTTCGAGACTCAACAATTGATTTGATGTAAAACACGAGAAAAACATACTTTTTCGAAACGGCGCTTATGTTTAAAATCGGATTTGGACAAAAAGTGTCCTTTTTTCATTCTCCTATAAAAATTTAAAACCCTTTTGAAGCATGTCAGGGTTGTGTCATTTGTCGATTCTAGTTGGGGTTAAGTGAGGATTAGAGTTTCAGCTTAAATTTGATTATTGAGAATAAAGAGAGAATAATATTAAATTATAAGTTCTTTTGTTCAAAACAAGTTCAAAAACTAGTTATTTTTGGAATAAAAGATGTATTTTCTCATTGTGACATCATAAGCCTAGCTGTGACTATAATCCTCACTTAACCCTAACCCTATCCAAGAGTGATGCCAAACTGGCTTTGTAAATTTAAATGAATTGAGGTAGTAAAAAGTAATATTATGATACCATTAGTCCCAAAAAAAGTATCAAACACTAGCTCTGTTTAGAAAAATATATGTATCCTCTCATTTGTGACAATTCAATTGAATTTTAAGCTTTATTGTTCAAAAAAAATTCAAACACAAGTTCCTTTGGAATAAAAGATGTATTTTATCATCATAACCTTAGTAGAATAGTATCAAATTATAAATTCCAAACAGTCACAGCATCAATTTTACATATATAAAAAGGTTCTGAAATAATTAATTTTGTCCATCATAGGTTCAAATACAAGTTCCGTGCCGAAAATTATATGCACCGAAACTTAGCATCTTACCCTACCTTGACATTAATCCTAACGTTTCCAATAACAATAATAGATTAATGTTAAGATGGATCTGTTGGTCAATTAAATCCATTTTTGGGCACAAGGTTCGGAAAATACTTTGTTTGTTTAACGATATAAATGTTTATCATCCTCGACAGAACGGTTAAGGGATATTTCAATTTCTAGGTTTGATTTCATCAGTGCGTCAATGTATAAGTCACAAACATAAGGCAATTATATAGGTACAAATAAAGATTTCAATCCGTGATACATGTAAGAAAATGAGTCACGGTCGGTTTTGCTCTGTGAGAGTAAATGGAAACTCGGGTCAGTCTACCAAGTTTATGATTAGTATGATATTAGATACGGTTATACCCCAAAACCCCTACAGCCCATTACCCCTACAGCTAGTTAAAACAACACAGACAGTTACCTATTTGGATTAATGGACTCACCCTAACAGGTGATTAAGAGTAGAAGTGGTAGTGTGGAGCGGCTTTCTCAGAGAAACATGTTTGTGACATTTTGATTGACAACATGGAATATGATAGAATGAACATATGAAAATATATAATATGTAAATATATTGAATGTCCTTCAATTTGATGGAAACTCGTGGTGTAAAGAATTGGACGTATCAGGTTAAAAGTGTATTTTCGAAACTGGTAGATATAATAAAATAAATATTGCTAATCGTAAATGTCAATGTGTAAAGATGATATAGAAGACGAATTCCATTTCTTATTCAAATGTCCATTGTATATCAACTATAAAATATTATATATCAAACATTATTATTACAAATGTCCATCAGTAATAAAGTTTATTCAACTTTTTAGTTGTAATAATGTAAAGATATTGTGGAACTTGGGTAAATATTTATATATGACTACTTTATTGAGAAATAATTTGATAAGTAATTTATGATAAAATTGTAATTGTACATCCTCCTTAATACTCTTATTTTATTGATACAGACAATATTATGGATGACTACACCAACTTCTAAATGCCTTTAAGAAATTCTTATTTCATTGTCACCATGTCCAACATCCACAACCTGTACCAATAACGTTTTCATTAGCCTATGTACCAATTATCTGTACAGATAAAGGTAATAAAGAATCAGTCTGGGTGAGTCCATTGTGTCGCAAGAGGTAACAAACTAGAGATTAGCAGTGCAGTGGACCATAAACTTGTTTTGATAAGCTGTAGGGGTAATGGGCTGTGGGGGACTAGCTTTCGTACCTTAGATACCAGAAGGCTGGCTGAACTGTTACAGAATAAAATAATTAAGTCGGAGATGACAATATTCAGATGTGTAATATGCTGATTCATAAAATTTTCAACTTTCTCCAGAATAATAAATATAATGATAATAATAATAATGATTATATTCTATAGTTTCTCACATATTGTTCAGTATAGGTATGTGTGTATATATAGGTGAAGTATAGGTATAGCATAGGAAGGAACATTAGTTACTCACGTTCCTGTGGGTACAGCCAAGTCTGTGTGCAGATTTACCGTTATAGTCTGTGTACTCCTCAGAGAAACACACCTGTTGATTAGAATACAGGTGACGTGATATCACACTGAATCATATGAATGTTGTCAGTAAAGTTCGAATCGACATTTTCAAAAACTTTTTCTAAAATTCCTTTTCGCTTAAACCATGTTTTTAGGCAATACAATTAAAATTAAAATTAAAATTCTGAATCCCTTGAACAACCTTCTGATCAGGTGCCACAGAAGTTTAATACCTGCTAATCATCAATATTTGCAAGTATGATGGGATAAACAGCTTGAAGCAAAAATGAAAGTATCATGAAAATCGACAAATCATTTGCCTATTGTTACCGGGAATGCACATATTTAAGCCTACCCGTTTTTAAGCATATGGGCTTAATTTATATTAAGAGGGGAGAGGGTACTTTTATCGACAATGTTTTACCTTCCAACAAATTATCATATCCTCTTCCCTGATGCCAGGATAACAATTTTTCATAAAAACTTCAACACAACATGAGGTATGAATAAACTGATAATAGAGGACTCATCACAACTGAGTGAACTCCTACCTCCCCGATCCCACACATGACGGTGTTGGTGCAGTCTTTCGGATGGTACAAGTTCTCACAGCTCTTGCAGCGGACGCCTACATACAACAATAACAGTCATAGTGAAAATATCCAAATTGAAGCGACCTCTTATGACGAATGGTCTATCAGAAAAAATGAAGAATGGACAAGGTTATGTACTTATACAAGACTGAAGTAGTTGTCCAGATGATCTTTGGATATCCTATCAACGCCACCTAAAAATGTTAACATCCTTCCAAAAACTTTGAGGTTTCCATCTCCACCTTCATTTAATATTTAATATTTTAATGATGAGAAGTGTTATGACATTACTACTACCTATCTTTAAACAACATGTATGGAATATTAAGACATTTTGTTGCAAACATTTGATTTAATCAAGGATCATAACGAAGGATAAAGACGATTTTTATGGATAAGCAACTTCTTTATTCTGTGGAAGCGACGTTTCGACATATATTCTAATGTCTTTGTCGAAACGTCGCTTCCATAGAATAAAGAAGTTGCTTATCCATAAAAATCGTCTTTATCCTTCATTTCATCAACCTGTTAGAATGCCTATCAAAAGGATCAAAACTTAACCAGTCTGGTTATCTACACTAAACACAAACAATCATTATAAAATGCAGAGAGTAATTCGACATGTTGCAAACTGGACTTATCATGGAATGATTCTTGCAACAGTATCTCAACATAAAACAATCAACTTGAAAAAGACAATAAAAAATAAACGTTATCTTCTATACTTACTCTGAACACCTACCACGTGAGCAATCAACAGGAACAGCTTCAGTAGCACCTGCGATAATTGCGAAAAGACATTCAAAGCAATAAATACTCAACTCTCAGATTCATTTTCTTATGGGCCGCAAAACCCTCTGGCAATCCTTTATCTATTTATCTTAGATGGTGAAACTGAAAACTGACGTAGAATAATTCAGAGGACAATGTAGAATATCAACCTCGTGTGGTTTTGGTATTAGACAGGCCTAAATTAAAATGTGTTTGTGCCAGCATAAGTCAGATTTTCGTGACTGTCATAAGCTCTACCTTTATTTTTTACTAACGTCAAAAATAATATATACCAAATATATTTGTTGATTATAATATAAGTTCAGAACCGAATTCCACGAGGGTTAAAAGCAACATATATCAGAAAACCTCCACAGGAAAAAATTGTAAAACAACACGTCTGGTTACGATAAACGAAATGACAACAATGAACAAGACGAACTCGACATAGGCAAGACTGGGGCTGGGCTTATCAGATAAGAGCAGACTTTGCATGATCTGAGCCATTGGTTGTCACATGCATACAGATGTACTCGGGAACGTTTTCCTAACGTCTAAGGGAGTTCCGGTATGGTGGGGATAATGTTATAGTTTAAGGAGTAATCTTGATAGTAACTGCTAGTAATCATTTATGACAATCTCAACGCAGAAATGATTATGCGATCAGTAGTCCTTCCTTCCTTTCACCAACTTCTATGAGGCATTGTTTTTTACGAATGGCCACCCGAGACCTTACATGAGAGCCACACGTCTACAAGTACATCATGAATACGCGCGGTTTAGCGTGACCTGCGTGACCAACAGGAATGAACCTGATTGAACATTTGTAGGATCACACGCTACTATAGCAAGGCTACACTGTGTGAATGCATATGTCATTGGTAACAACTTTCTCTTTTGAATAGTTCTTAAGTTTAATTGCCACATTTTTACCCTTGTGTATTTAGTCTATTTTACGTCTTCATGCGTGTTACTGATAAAATGTGTTTGTAATGAAAATTTGCAGAGATAAACACTCATTTGAGATATCAAAATGATTATGTTTACCTTACTTTTTAGTTGTGTTTAGTTGTTTCAAAATGTGCTGTTATACAATCCTTTGGACGGACGTTCTTTTATGGAATACAATAATAAATCATTTTGTTCAATATCTGAATGGGTTGTTTTCAAGTCATTTAGCCATTGTTCCACTCAACATCCATCAATTACTAAGTACCGGCTCTTGGACCTAACATTTAGGAGGTCTCGGTAGCCGGGCGGTGGACTCATTTGGACAATCAGTGCCAGTGCCAAACTCTAAGGCCATTGCTTCGAATCCTGCAAGTCATTCTTCAAGATAAAGTACAGGACATTTGCTATTGCAGATGTATATAACGATTTTCCATTTGTTCAATGTCACTAAGTGGCATCCAGAATGCAACAACGTTACATTTAATCATAATCTAAAAATGTATTTCTTATCAACTTGTTGGGATATAACTACTCTCTGAAATCACCGGAGTGACATTTTCTATAGATATACAACAAACTATCTTACCGCCTTCATAGTCTCAAAGATACTAGACGTAGGACAGAGATTGTGTTGTACTTGGAGATTAGATATTCTTTACTCCAGATTTTGACTTCAATGTCTATTTGTAACATAGCGGATTTACAATGACCTACTTGTAGTGAAATGATCCCAGAATACTCTTGACGCAAGGCCAGGCTTTCAGTAAGTCTACATTTAATAAAGCGGGTCTACACCTTGCTGCATATTGGAGCTGTTTCCGCTCCTTTACAAAACTTTAATTTGTTTGGACTTTAAACGTTAACATCTTTTGATAGTTTATAGAAGTGTTCTAAGGAAAAATCTCTTTATCATCCTTCACGTCTGTTATGTGTAGCAGGATTGACGACGTCCTGCTACATCAGCGTATTTGTCTCCGTCCAGCTCCATCATATATACCCTGATATCCGTCGGCCTAAAACGCTCGTATCGCTTACGGCTGGTTACTCATGGCTATTTATAGCCTACATTGACATTTGTTTGATTTTCTCATCCGGGTGGTGCCGCTATGGCTGAATGCGAGTCATTTCATTAGCTTGCTATATTTAGCGATACGGGCGTTTTAGGCCGAATGATATCAGGGTATATGATGGAGCTTGGCGGAGACAAATACGCTGATGTAGCAGGATGGATTGACGATTAAATGTTCATTCCAGATTTTTATTTTAATGTATTTTTTCTGTTTTAGGTGGAATGCCCATTACTTACTTGGCTAATTTCTATGCTATTTCAAGGTTAATTAGCAAGAGAGATACCCCGTAAATTGCCGATGTTATTCTTAAACCATTTTAGGAATAAACTAAGATCTTGTGTGTAAAGCTTAACTTTCGTATTCGTACTATTTTCACCAATCACTGCTTTACCCAGACGCATTTTGGAAGTCGGCGCCTATAACAAAATCTATTTTATTAAAGGAAATAGGGTACTCTAGTGGCATTTGGAGATATGCAAGATATGCAAGATATGCAAATACAATACTAACGATAAACATAATGCTCACGATTGTGGCCATGAACATGAACTGGATTATATAGGCTATACAATATGACTGAAGCAGGCCCGTAGCAAGCGGGGGGATTTTTAGGGAAAAAACACTTTTTTTGCTCTTTATTTCAATGTTTATATGAAAAAATAGAATATTATAAGTTTCATGAGGCATCTGACCCTCCGACGTTGTAAGCGGGTGTTTTTCTTAAATAAATAATCTGTCATGACCTATAAAGTATAAACGTCCCCCCCCACACTGAGCTAGCAAATCCCTAATTTCAGCCCCCCCCCCCCCCCCCCCCCCTCGAAATTGGTGCTACGGGCCTGTGAAGTATATGTCCAGATGCAAGTTCAGCTTTCATGTTCAGAGTGTTGCCGTCTTTTAGTAACTGTGAAATTATATAGAATACCTCTATCTTGCTTGTTGACCCACTTTCAGATCTGCAGATAAGTGCCAGGAAAATGGCGGACATGTTCCTTGCTATTTCGGTAATGTTATTGTCGTTTCTTGATACATAATTTTATTTACATAGAATCACTACTGTCCCGTATTGTGTTGACGATTTTGTGCCAGCAGTTACCGAATGTGGTGTTGTCATTAGTTTGTGTTCTGTTTCTGTTTTTAAGAACAGCAATATTTCCAGGAGAATATCTTCCAGGACGTTTCGGTGTAGATACGCACTCCCTGATCGTTCCCAAACATTTGCGCTGCTGATATGAAATCTGAATGTTGAAATGATGAGCTATAGAAATGAAAGAACTACAAAATGAAAGGCAAATTTGTACCAAACCTCTTATTATCTTATATTTTAGTATTATTCTCTATACAAGTGGTTAACAACTTTACACTGATCCTTTCGCATTGGAAAGGTATTCCGAAATTGCCTCACCAGTGACGGCCCGAAATGCCCTCTCCAGACATACGAGGGGATATCAAAAAGTTTCAATAATCACAGACACATTACAAAGGTACAAACTTTATTTTGTTCTCATGTTTTTAAGACTTCTCTACATAGTCACCATCCAGAGATCATATTTTCCCCATTGCTTCTTGACCTTGCGCAGACCGTCTGAATAGAAGACCCCTGATTTCATGGAAAACCAAGCCTCCACCTCTCAAATGATGTCATTGGTGTCCTCAAAACGACGTCCACGAAGTGGATTTTTCATCTCGGGGGAACAAGAAGAAATCACTTAGTGCAAGATCGGGTGAAGAGGGGAGATGCGGTAAGATTTCAAAGCCACATCGCCTTGCCTCCACAGTAGCTGCTTGACAAGTGTGAGCTGGGTCATTGTCAGCTAACAGGCGTACACTTTTGGTGATCATACTGCGGCGCTTCTGTTTAATGGCATCTTGTAACTTGCTCAGCAGGTTGCAGTAATAAACTCCAGTAATGGTCTGACCCTTAGCTAGATAATCCGTCAAGATGACTCCACGACAATCCCTCTGCGTCTTGTTCCAGAAGCTCCAATGCCTGCCGTGACATATCCCTTCGATTCTGTTTTTGCAATGGAGTCAGTAAGCGAGGAACCCAGCGTGCTGACACTTTGGACATATTATGCAACTGGTTATGGAGTATGTTCCATGCACTGCCATAACTCAGACCTGTTTCATGCATTATCATTTGTAGAGTTCTTCTTGAACCAGTGTCTCAACCTTCTTGATGACCTCCATATCATCAGTAAGTGAGGGGCCTCCACTTCTTGGCTCATCTGCGAGGGAAATGTGGCCTGTTTGGAAATTCCTTTTCCATCTCACAACAGTGCCATAGGATGGGCTGTCATTGTCATAAACAGATTTAATCTCTTCATGAATTTGACGTGCAGTATAGCCCTTCAAATATAAAAACTTAATTACACTGCGCGCCTAAATTTTCTCCATAATAGGGGTACTGTGCTATTTGGTCAACAGACGTAAAACTGGCTGTCGCGAAAAGACTATTGTTGACCCACGAACTAGACAAGGATCAATTATGCTACAGTGACCCAGTCACCAGTACATTCTTTGTGATAATTGAAACTTTTTGATATCCTCTCGTAGTAGCTCCGTCATAAATGCCTGTACAACCTCTGTCTTAATTCGAAGGTTTCTTGGTCACGAAATGTTGAACGCTTACTGGATGCAATCAAACTTAGTTGTGCAATAAGCGACGTCGTTTCAAAATGTATCATTAAATCGCCTAAGTTATTTCCGTAAGCTTTCCAAAAGCTAAACTTCATTCGAATATGCACCTTGCAATTTGAGCCGTCTTTACAGTACACAAACGCCTCAATTAGCGACTGTTTCATTGCACAGGCCTCTGTGACAACAAATATGTTATTCAAACATTCGTTGTTTTCATTGGCTGAAATATAGCCAGGTAGTTTAAGTTGCAATATTGTCCCGCTAGGGGAAACTACCGGAAGCCCGAGAAACCTTCGTATTAAGACAGAGGTTGTATAGGAATTTATGACGGAGCTACCTCTGTTGGAAGTCAATGCGCATATAAAGCAAACGGACAGAGGTTTGACATTGTATCGATTCCAATATCTTGAAAGAATGTATAATTTTTCTAAAGATTTTTAAGTAATTATTAGCAAACTAAAATGAAATATTTTACTTGATTTCTATATTACAATGCAGAATTAGCTATAGATAAACCGAACATACCGATTTTATATTTTATACGTTATTTCGCAAGACGTTCGGACAGTTCACTCTAAACGTCTCACGTGCACGATTTGGTTAGAATATGTATGATAATGATTTCAGATATCACCGAACACAAAGGAAATAGTCCATGTACAGTGATATATAAGTTATTCGTAAACATGAACAAATATGCGATTGATAAATCGCATGCTTCCATATGTTATATTCTCAGGCGTTGCAAAATAATGACGTCACATTCACATTTGTTTGCAAATGACGCAGAAACGCCGTTAGAGTTCCACCGTATATTTCATGATAATTTATTTTGTCATATTCGTATTGGTATTCGTATGATTATTTATGTTTTCTTAGATAATCTATACCGATATAGTCTTACACATTTTGAGCACTTTGCCTTACGTTTCCTAGCTGAAGGCAGGGTGTCCCCTCCAACTTTGAACGTTGCTATGATTTTGTTGTAGATTATTTCCATGATTGCTGGTGATGTGTGTTCTGGCAGTGCAATTTCATCTAAAAAACGCCAAAATGTGATAAGTGAGTTTACTTAGAATGTTAAAAGATGTCATATTTAAACGTCATTTTCTTTGATTAAATTTTTTTTATTTGATGGAAGTATTTCTTCTCGTATTTCCAATGATACAACAAGAGTTCCAGTCACTTTCACGTTAGAGTTTGTGTGATCTATACGTCAGTCATATATACACAAAATAATATAAATTGATAATGACGATGTTACCTTATTCATATTGCGCTATCTTCATCAAACATCTGACCCAATTGTGAAGTTAATATTTCTAAATGATTAAGACACACACTGATCTTCTGATTTTAAAAGAGCGTTATTAAAATGCAGCATTTGATAAAAAAAATTATATTAAAAATCAAATTCTATCTCATGAAATAAAAATTTTATGTTATGTAATGAAATAATCTAGTCAAACAATATAATCTCATTAACTTAAGTCAAAAATCTTTCTTTGTCGAACACCGTTTTCGTCCGAACTGGCTTGTAAGAGATTTAACATCTAATTGTTCAGCATTTTGGTGGCACGTCGTCCTGATCATAGCACAGCTGATCGCTATCAGCAACATCCGGCGTGGCTCGCCGGATGGGTGGGTTAACCCGTCATCGCTTGACAAGATGATAGTTTGAAGGGTTGATTCCCTGCCCCACACTGAGACACGAGTTATTGAAACTTGTGTCTTCTTGGGTAAGAGACTTTGTTCAAGATGTGCCACCAGCAGGAAATGGGCACCTGGTAAAGCAGTGTGTTGGTGGTGACCTTCTAGAGACAAATACGTCAGCTCGGGTTAGACCAGGGTAATAATGTTGGTAGTGCCTAGAGCATGCACTAGTGGATGGAAATGTGCGACTTATAAATATCCAACTTGTTATTTGCAAACTGTTTTATCTTCCAGACCGCCGGTGTTACGAATGCCACGAGACTGACGCCCCGTTCAAGTGTCTGACACTTGCTAAATGCGGGAATAATGAGGTTAAGTCATTGAACTCCTCATGCAGTTACACATATGTTTTAAAACGCATTAATTAATTTAGAAATTGGAACTGAAAATGATTTGGCAGCTAGGCAAATGGTGGAAAACTAGGTAAATACTGGAAAAACTTGGAAATACACGTCAGACAAACGACAAACTGGGCCAGTGGCAGTGGCCAGAACATTTCAGCCTTCAGCTCATATTATTACGTCACAGTAAAAAGTTGTTATTGGTCAATGTTATCCTTCTTGTTTCCCGGGAAGAAATGAAGATCAAAATCCGGTTATTCATTTATTGTCCTATTAGCCTAACCCTTTATACACTATAAACCAATATTTTTATTTTACTCAGGTCAACAAAAACCGATATCGACCTCTACAAGAGTTTATAATTGTATAATAGTTCTGGTCATAGAGAAATTTCAAAAAGTATGTTTGACCTAAGGCGCGCGCCAGTCGAGAAACATTGTCGGTCACAAATCACGTTACCTTCCATATGGTCACCGAACAAATAAGTATTCGGGCGATAATTCTCGGCAACAGTCAGCACTGCCCGATCAAGAATCAATAACATTTGACGTGTGTTGATCAAACCATATATACTCTTTGTTACTTCAATAATGTCCCCTTCTTCAGATTTGCTTCACGCGAGAGTTTCGAGACCACAACGGTCGTCAAGGATACCACCTGGGATGCGAATCAAAACAGGTAGATGCCGCTCTTCATATATCAATTAATCATGTATACCTTGATCAGACTTTGATTTATAATATACCAACATTATTACATAAAGTCCATTTTGGTTGAAATATTTTGATGCATGAGTTTGAGGTAGTCGACTTTAACTTCATCACGCTGATTTCAAAGTCCAATGAATTACTGCCAGATAAACAAGTGTTTGCCACTAACATGGCGATGTCCCCCGCCGTTATGAGATATTTAGGGGCTAAGCTTTACGAGATATCGCGTTAACAATGTATTACACAGTGGTCAAAGTGTTGTGGTCACCTTGAAAATGAGGTAAAGGTCACCAATGTCGACTGGCATCTGAGTCTTCCTCCATTGAAGGCTGTCACCAAATATGAACACTCTAGGTGCTAAGCTTTACGAGATAAGGCGTTAACAATGTATTACACAGTGGTCAAAGTGTCGTGATGACCTTGAAAATGACGTCAAAGTCACAAAAGTCGACTGGCTGTCTCCAAATATGAACACTCTAGGTGCTAAGCTTCATGAGGTATCGCGTTTAAAAGAATACGGACGTACGTACGTACAGACGTACGGACAGACGCCGCTGAATTCATAGTCCCCCGTTCCGCGTTCCGGCGGGGGACAAAAAAGTCTAAGCAACCACCTTCCCCATCGTCCCCTTTTAAATCCACCCTCACTCTCTCGCCTATTCTCTCTCTGACGCATATGCCATTATTCCAGAGATGCCAGCTATTCAAGAACGCGCACCTGCTGGTAGGCAAGAGATCTAAACTCCCCGAGGAGCCTGACGACAGTTCCTGGTGCTTCGACTGCTGTGACTCTGACGACTGTAACGCGCACCTTTGTCTCCAGTCTCTCGCTAAGAACGCCACACAGAGCGGATCAGGTAGTAAGTACAAGTAACCGGTACTAATGAACTTCTTTTGTTTCCTCTTCCATTTCAAATGTCGTTAACTGGCTGTGTTGTTGAGTAGACAAAATTGATGAGCAACTCAAGTAGAATTAAGTTTCCATCACTCGCTTATACAAACCTTACCTGCAAATTGTCCATACTTGGGGTTTGAATTCAATGCCCTCTACGGCGAAAAGTTTAAAATCTCCATAGGACTTCTTGGACTATCGAGCTCTGTCGCAGTAGCCATGAGAGCAGGCAGAAATCGTTTGGGGAAATTCTGCATGATTTAGATTAGCTGATCATTCGATATTGCCGAAAATGTAACTCATGCGGATTTATTGGAACGCTGCACCAATTCCTTCCGTTCTTTTGCAATTACCCTTATACCCTTATATTATCAATATAACTTAGATTGTAGATTACCTGGGTAAAATGAAATGAAGGACATGAACATCTGACAATGACAAAGTCTTACTAGCTTTACCTCCCGATTAGGAATATTCGTGCCAACGTTTTACACTGATCAATATTTTCATTGTTACAATACTGTCATTCTATCGAAAAACATTTAACATCGTTTCGTGCCGATTCATTTTTAAATTCAATCGAAATTAATGAATGGTAATTCGGTTCCAACATGCAACATGTTACTGTCGGACCAAAATACATATACCAAAAACGGCGATACCCAATCTGAGGACGAAAATTCACAGCCACTGCTTTTCTGTGTATATAAGAACCGATGAAGTTCCTTGAAAGGGTATTTCATCATTTGTTCTTAGATTAGATATATTCACAGGCTGCACACATTCCTTGTTTAACCGTTTTCAATAATAAATATTTCCAATTTTGTGCACAACCGACTCTTACAATTTTAAAATTATTAGGTACTGATTTCGGCCTGCATCACTTTTCTGTTACTGGTTGAAGGTCAGTTATAAAGAATAAGTATTTTATTGCATGAATAGAAAGCTAAAATGGGTGCCTCATTAACCCTATGCAAATTTAAGCACGAAACTGCGAGCTGTTGTGCCTCTAGGTAATGGTTTATCCATTATAGATATAAAAAATGATATCCTTAAATAAAAGGTCCACGTGATAGACTTAAAACTTATATTCGAGAATGATCGATTGGATCTAATTTAACCCTCCTCCCCCAGCGTGTCCCCCAACTTTCGTGGCGGGTCCTCGGTCTTGTTTCTACGTGGCTAACTGGACACACACATGGGACGATGCGAGGCTGGACTGTCAACGTAGAGGAGCCGATCTGGCGTCTATCAACGATCAGGCCGAGGACTTCTTCATTGTCGGTCTCTACAACTCTGTCAACGGTTCGTACTTTATATTAGATGAGGTCAGTTGATTCAAAGCGAATAGTAGCGCAAATGGTTAGCGCAACGTGTCAAAGCGTTGTTTAATAGAGGGAATTTTCCATAGCAGTGATAAGCAGCTTTATACAGGCTAGGACATTCTCTCCCGATTGCGGTAGCTTCGTCTTATTTTCCTATACAACCTCTGTTTTAATATGAACGTTTCTCGGTCTCGAAATGTAGAAGCCTGATTGGATGCAGTCGAAGTTAGTTGTGTAATCTGTAACGCCGTTTCAAAACTGAGTTATCATTCAAAACGCCTAAGTTATTTCTGTATGCTTCGGAAAAGCTAAATATTATTCGAAAAGATACTTTGCACTTATAGTCTATATTTACAGAACACATTCACCTTATAAAGCGACTGCATCACTCAATAAGTCTGTGTCACAATACTTTTGTTATCCATGCAAGCGGTGTTTTCATAGGCTGAAATATAGCTACCCAGACAGCTCCCTAACATCAAGGGGGTCGTAACACAATGTTTAAAGACGCCGAAATTCGCACATGCACCTGTCATATATACATACCGTAACTATAGATTGTCATTTTCAGGCGTGAACCATCCGTCCACGGGGTATTGGGTCGGCGGATACTACATCACGGCGCTCGCCGAGTGGGCATGGGCCGATATGTCTAAGCTCTCCTATGCTCGATGGGGGCCATCACAGCCGAATTACAAAACGTATTCGTATCGTATATATATGGTAAATCCAAAAACTACTGCTACGTTCACAGATTGGATGTGGGCTGTCGCTACGAGTGGATCGGCCAAGGGTTTTGTCTGTGAGAGGCCATTTTTGTGAAGGGCTTAAGGGCTTAAACAACCCTTGTCAAAATTCAGTTCGTATCTCTTAAGAACTGAAATAAAATATATCAAATTCCTTTTACTTGTTTATCCTGCATAAAATTTTGTTATTTTTCGGCTCTTGCTCGGGAAAACGCAGCAGTTTGGCTTCAGTTCATAAGGACAGGGTTCGATTCCCGTGAGGGGCTTGGCAAGCTTTCTTGCGTAGAGGACCTTGTGAGCTTTAGGTGATCCATTACATTGTTACTTGCTCAATAATATAAAACAGGAGTGCAAGTCCGCGTATTAACCTCTAGTAGGTGCGATAAATGCGGTATGTGGCATCATCATACAGTGTTGTTCCTGGAGGGGGTCCTGGGGAAATTTGCTTATCCTTTTAGCTTGGTGTCCCTTAAAAGTTTGAGAATTAGGATACTTTTACCACTGCAAAGGGCCCCATTTGCTCAGAATAGGCTAAAATGAACCCATCGGCTGGTCACCTAGAAACACACTGATCATATCATCTACTACTACAATTTCAGATAATGTCCGAGGAAAAACTCGCCCGGTCTCATTCACCAGGTCTTTTCTTCATTTCGTAAAATTTTTGGTTTGAATGCAGCGACCTCGTAGGGAAGAAGTCGTAACCTTAAGGGGCTTTATGATTGAACTATCACGGTGTCGGATGTTGTAAGCGAATAGCTGAAGAAACAAAATATATAAATGAAATAATGATTGTGACTGGCGCGAGTTAGGTGAAGATCGAGGGGGAAGTTATGTCATGCATTGTCTGTAAGACAAAGTATTTCACACAATATTTCATCAATTTTAATTTTGAAATGGAACGAAGCGCCTCCATTGTAAACAAATGACATGTTAAAAAAGGTCAGGGCTCATACTTTCGAAACTCTCTTGGTGCTAAGATGTGCCAATGTTAATGTATGGTACTAATACTGTCTTAGCACAAAGAGAGCTTCGAAGATCTAGCACTTGAATCTTATTTGAGATTATTTTCTTTAAACATTTGCTTTTGGCCAAGCGCTAGTCTTAGACCCGGCTCGAAATACGTCATGTTTCTATATACACACACTGTGAATGTGCATCGTCACCGGAACTAGAGCACATCAGAGAGGCAATGTCGCTCCGTTAGATGTGAATGTACCAACCAATCGATAAATACATATGTACAAATGTGTGAATATGACATTGGTCATGTTATTAGTTAAGTTTAAACATATTTTATTCATGAAGAAAAGGATGAGGAACAAGTTCTCCAACTTGGAATACCTTCTCCTTGGAATGTACATTGATGATTTACAATTTTTACAGAGATGACAGAGCATGAACATGAAGACAGATAAGAAATTATAGAACAACAAAGAATACAATTGATATGTTACAAGTTGATATGTTACAAGAATCTTTTTGTCTCACTAATGAATGATTGTACTGACTTAAATACATTTATATTTTGACAAGGTGATAAGTCAGCACTTCCTTCCAACAAAAGTTTAAGGTTAGTTGGTATATCTGCTAATATCGACATATGCGCTCTACTGATACCGTTAAGTTTAATCTTTGTTGTCTGTACATTGGGCAATCAAAAAAATAGTGATAAGAATTCTCAACAGGATGTCCACATGAACAGTTGGGGTTACATTTTATTCCAACTTTATATAAATCAAAGTTTAATCATGTTATTTGGAAACTGAATTCGCGTGCTTGAATGTCATTGAAGTTCATAACTTCAATATCAACATACAATCGTTCAGAATTGGCGTGTGTAATGCGCTGACAACAAGTTCTTCCACTTTGACATGTTTTATTTTTTCACTATAATAATTCATATGGAAACGCAAAGTTTGAATTCCTAGCTTAATTGTTACATCCAAGTCACAAATTATCTTCCTACATACACTTCGAGACCACTGATCGTATACTACAAGTTGTAGCAGCAAGAACAGTATGAACGGGCCTAAAGTTAACGTACAACTGCAACAGGTGCCCTCTTGATTTGCGGAGTCAATTGCTCGGTAACGTCACCATGGCAACAAGGTTACCTAGTCGCTAAAACTTCTAAGCGCTGTCAGTCAACAAACACCTCTTGTCTCTCCCCCCTCACAGACGCGAGAGCAAACATCTCACCTCTTTAACAGACACACAGGTACACTTGCCGGCGGACCTGGGGGTGTTGCGTTAGTGTCAGATAGTATGCGACTAAAGGAATTAATTAACGTGTAACACTACGTATAGAAACGATTTTGAAGGTTTGTGGGATTGCAGGTGGTAGAACGTTAACTGCAAGTTTAAACTAAAAGTTAACCGGTAAGGTTCTATATGTATTATAACAAGTTATCTATTCCCATGTTGATACGTGAAGAATACTCCAGCAACCGACAAAGAATGTTTCTTTTTCAATTTTCTAAATGTCAGTGCAAGCTTCGACTTCAGCAAGTGAGATGAACTGCTAAATGCGTTCAATCATATGTTGATTACGACATAGCACGTGTAGTTCGTGTATCCCGGGGATTTGATAGGTAAACGATGAGATCTCACGTGCAGCACGTGCAATTCCCGAGAGGTGGAGGCATCTGTCGAATTCCCACGTGCAGCTCATACATTAACCGAAAGTTGGAATGTAAAAGACAGATTGCACGTGCAACTCGTGCAGTTACAACAACGCAGTTAAGTATCAGATCTGCAGTCGTACTGAAACAATAATTGACAACCACTTGGCTGCGGTGCTGGCACATACAGTATCCATGGTAACAGTTGCAAGTCATGCGTTTATTCAGGACAGGAGGTTTTTTCGAGTCTGCATGCCATGATTTAAAAAGCTTATTAAAAATGTAACATAAACTTTTGGCGTTTATAAGTAACCGTTATCTTAAACCAGCTTAGTATATAAAACGTAACGTATTTTCTGTAAGAATTCATTTTAATTGCTTTTTATTGCAAAAACAACATGTAAAGAGTGGAAAACGACAATGCATCTCTATCGTTATATTAAAGTCCTATTAAAGGGGCAATAGCACGTTATTTTTAGGTAAACGAGTGTTACCAATTACAAAAAAATGATTTAATATCAAATATGGCAACTCTTGAAGGAAAGCGTCGTGTTCAGCTGAATCCATTTCACTACCACAAATGTTCATTTCAGAATAAAAGGTCTATGCAAACTTTAATTATCTATAAATGAGTCTATCATCAAGTCCGGTTCAGCATCATAGTCGGCGCACAAAAACGATTATTTATATAGTCGCCCCCTCCCCTTTTCCCATTTGAAAGCGAAAAGAACGTGTTTGACCTTAAATTTGTCAGTTTGAATTGAATTCGGGAAATCATTTGAATGTAGTTTTGGGTTATTCTGCACCAAATAATATATGCCTGTAATGTAATTCTTCGCCGTTTCGCAGAAGGCCATGTATGTTTGTACGTATATATGGTATGCTAACCATTAATTCCGAATATCAGCTTAACATCACCTATACCATCAAATTTCTCAACGCCACGTACCTTGAACGGGATACGCCCATCTTTTTAAATATCAAACTGTCCAGGCTCTTGTTTACTGGTTCTTTGTCGTCGCTGAACCGTAACGATCGGGTTCTTAAACCGATTCTAACCTGTATCTGACATCCCCATACCCTGATATTAAACCACCCGCGGCTTTTGTACAGGTATGTACCTTTGTTCCAAGTACCTTTGTACCAAGTGCCTTTGCGCATTGGGTTAAATACTAACGTTCAGGTAAAAATAATAAGATTTTGCTTATAGACTTTGCATTTTTAAGGAAAGGATTTTCGAAAAAAGACCTCTGAGATTTTTTCGTTTTTATCCAGCTCTAAGAAACGCCTTATATAGACTTGCTAGGATTTATAATATTTCGGGGTTCGTGTGACAGATTAATTGGATCTATACGCCCACTTCTCCGCGTTCTCATGAACTTACATTTTTGTATACTGTATCACATATAAAACATTCAAACAATAAAGGAATATTTTAAAGTCTAGGGGAATTTTGGGGTTTCCATTTCCTAAGCATCATGATTAGAAAAAAACATTTTTCCTGGCTCCTTGAAGAATGTTTAAATAGTAAATGAACATGTAATTATCTAAGTTTGTTCAGGGGCTCAATGTTTGTTTATTATATTGAATATCTATACGAACTGGTATATCTAGAGATTATTACCCGAGGAAGTGTGTCATATGGCTTTTACGAAATCAATATGGACTTGTGAGTTTATAATGAGTAAGAACATTACTTGTGTGAAAGTTGAAAAGCGATGTGTTTCCGTGTTTTCCTGATCATCTATATGATTGCTCTCTGTACAACTATTTTGACATGTCGTTATGAAAAAGCTTTAAATTTCCATCCGTGCCCCCTGCCCCTTTCTTCATCATCAAGATTACCAACATGATATGTATGACCTACATATCATCCTAAAATTGCATCGCTTGCACAAATGACACCGTTTCGTTACATCCCTACATACCACACATGCGTACTTACGTATCTACCTATTGAAGGGGATCAGTCGAGCGTCTCTCTCCATCCCCCTCAAATCTCAAGGGTCACGTGATCACTCCGACCTAATTCTCACTGTATAGCACCTGCAGCGCTCGTTCCGTGATTACAGGTAAAAACAGCGATAATATCCGTCTGAATAGGAGTGAGTGGACTTGGAATAGCAACACAGGTAAGAGTCTATCCATTTGTTTCAGAAATAACACTCAAAACAATAACTGAGAAGCATTTTGGTGTATGTGTGAATAAATAAATGCTGAGGTAGCAGCTAGGGCAACTGTCAAACTAGGTTCAACTATTCGACATGGATGTATCATATGAAAAGATCCATAAACGTCGCTTATGATACTGCAACGGCTTACCATCAAAAGAAACTTTTAAAACTTTGTTGTTTCAAAGAAAACCTCGTGACCATTTATAGGTCAAATGTGAGAAAAGGGGCGTTTCCCAAAATAATCGCATCTCATATTCCCGGGACTGCAGCTAGGTACGATGCATTTGATATACTAAATATACATTTATCTTGATAAGCCAGTTTAGAGGTGTGAAATTGCATAGCGATTTAGAAGTTGGTGGAGGTCTCAGATAGGTTTATTCACAACAGTTGCTGCTAATGTTTACCCATGTCGTGTAAAGAAAGGGGGATGTTTTCCTCTCGGCGTTTGAGTAAATAATACCGATTCACCAGAACACAGAGCTCGTAGTACTAGTGGCGCGTTCCCACGCAGGCTAGACTGTCAACAGTCGCGTAATCGTTTTATGATCTTGGTTTTCAGTCTTATAATTGGAATGTGAGAATGATAAAGAGTGACACCGCAGTCTCTTAGACTTTCTCCAGTCGTCTCATTTAATAATAGGATTTAAAGCCGAATTATTAGAATCAATTAATTTAACTTTAGGCTCTGTTGCAGAGTTTTAGATTTCAGGGCCTATATTTTCGAAACTCTCTTAGTGCTAAGCTAAGTCAATGCTAATGTATGGCACTTATGACTATCTTAGCACTAAGAAAGCTTCGAAAATACTGGCCCTTTGTCTGGTTTCAGAAGTTCGCAGTCCAATTATTAGACTGTTATAATGATATAGTGTGTTCTCACGCAGTTTGCTGGACTCTTGTTTATTAAACTGAGTTGAAGCCTAATTTAAACTCTTGATTTTAGAGTTTCTTCGTAGGTAGATTGTCTGCAGTCGTTGTTTTATATATTTGGAGTTCACACTATATTGATTTATTTGAATATTATGGTAAATAACGTGGTATCGGTATCAATAAATATTTGTAGACTCTTAATACGAGTATCAACAGAATCTAATTAGGGCTATCACACCTTACCTATGTTCATATTCCTCTGTAAGCTGTCAGTTAGTCCTAATATGCAGTGTCAGGTCTCGTGTTGCTGTGTCGGTGTGATGGAGCATACATTAACTAACATTCTCACATGAGCAAACGTGTCATACGATTATTCCGCCGAATGTGAAAGTGAATTTTTTTTATTTTCAGCATATAATCAAGCTCTCAAACCTTCTTATAGACATGATTCTGATTTTATCTTGTCGCAGGGTCTGAGTGACTGACAACATTCGATCCTCCCCCAACCGTTTGAAATGTCAAGTACATTAAGTAGTACAGGAAGAGTGAAATCTGACCGTAGCAAATTGAAAGGGCAAACTTATAAACCCTGAAATGATTGATCGCGAACAAATAACTACCAAAATCTCATTCCGTGCTTTCTAGACTTTGTGTAAGTCTCGCTAATTTTACTCACGTCAATATTCGCTTTGTCAAAGTTTACAAAAAAACTTTTATTTGAATTCCCGACATGTAAACATAAACAAAGGTAAAAAATTCAATAATTTCCACAGGAAATGAGGCTTCATTTCACAAAAGTTCCCTCATGACAATAAATCAAGTGTGATTAGTTCGCCGGTTGTTGCAAACATAGTAATCAACACTTCAAATATATGCATAAATTGCTGGGACTGTTGTGTTATTGTTTGTTCGGTAAACATAATTTCGTTTATTATATCAATAAAACACTTTATGACGCTTAAGTTTTTATGTATAAAGATTTTCCTCATTGGGACCATATATATCTACGCTTAAGATGAAAATGAAAAAGATTTGACCCTCAGAGTGGCACTGTGGACAAATTATGACAACTTGTAAAAAAATCAAAACATATCAGCTACTAATTATTTGAATATTTGTCTAAAATTATCATCCTCTACCCACATAGGGCGCTGAAATCTCTAAGGTGAAGTAAATGGTGTTAAATTCTCTCCGTACTGAGGTAGCTTAAGTAATAGATTCATACACAACCCTCTGTCCTAATACGATCAGTCCTCGGGCTCGCAATGGAGAAGCCTGATTAATATTCAAAGATGTTTGTTAAATTAAACCTATGCAAAGCCTCAATCATTCTCGCATATTTGGCGGATCAACATCGAATCTGGTCAGTGTCTGCAGTTGAGAACTGTTCTAAACGCAGTAAGGTTTGGGTGCAATGCTACATTCAATCCATCAATCGTCTGCTAGTTCCAACCGATGCTCCCAGGTTTCACAGATGTGTTGCGGGTTTTCTATCTGCAATAATACTAGATGCCGCGATATAAGTGAAATACTCTTGAAAGCGGCGCTAAACCCATTATCACATAACCGTATACTTTTTTTGGAGGAGATTGAATTTATTCAGCTCTATAATTTGCACTGTGAGTCCTCTTGACAGAACACCTTCTCGTAATTTGGCGACATATTTATGACATTGAACCCGTTCACAACAAGCAAACTTTCGACGCAAAAAGTTATTTCATTTACTGAAATTTTGCAGATTGATTGTGTTTTTCTGCTTGGAAATCTGCCGGAGATCCGAGGAGTGCTTATATTAGAAAAGACGTCAGTATAGGAATTCATCACTGTATACCTTCAGAGGGTCAAAACATCTCAATACTCAACCCGATCATCCTGATATTGGTAGATAATATAATCTAGCCAGCAATGGAAAAAAAACTGGCGTCACGAATGGCTCTAGAATGTTCTTTCAAAACTGCTTCTACTTAAAACATTGTCATGCAGTTTGAAAAATCTATTTTCGTTTTCGTAAGATCCCTTCACTGCCCCGTAATCATGTATATTTAGTAGCCGAAAAATAGAGCACCTAAAATAGATTTAGCGAGACAAATATTTAAATGAATATCCTGTTTATCCACTTTATATGTACTTTAGCCAGAAAGTGCAGTTCAGAGTACACACTTCAAGTACTTGACCTTCTGCTGAGGTTTAATCATAATATAGACTTAGAGTTGATCTCGAACTGGCAATTTAAAACAAATTATGAAACAGAGGGCAGAAAGACGAAATTTATGGATGTCATCTTCATTTTTTGAAATTTTAACAAGCCGGTTAGGAGTATAAAGTGACTCCCACGCAATGAGGTTTGAATTTCTATGCTTTCTATTTCTTAAGTTGAGTTTCGGTAGCGTCGACGTCATGTTTGTAGACTCTCTAAACATCTCTTTAAAGATTGTAATTTTTACTTTCTTAAATTCTGACATTTATCTTATATTGAATGAGAATTCACTTTCTTGATTATTAAATCATTAGAGCTGTAACGATATGACGTAGAATCGAAAATCGTGATTCTTAGTCTATTAATAAATCCAAGATATACTTAAATCTGCATCTTGGTACGTTTTTTTTACTTTAAACTTGTTTATTGTGTCTAAAAACCAATTTGTTTGTCAAAAGTTATTATTTCTTTATTTATCAACAATCCCTTAAAATGATTTTTTTTATCGTTACAAGATATCGGGATACAAATCGTATCTTGATATAACAGTATCGCCACACCTCTATAAATTATATCAATGATGTTCCACGTGCTATCATATTTATAACAATTTTGATAACTAACGAAAGCGATTTGGTATGTAAATACAGTTCAGAGTTCAATAAAACGTTGTTTCACGAGATCTAATTTAAGAGATAAATATGTAAGTTTCGATGGGAGATTTGAACTCATATCAAAACATATATTTTGAATTTTGATTAAGCCACATAAAAATAACAAAAACATTTAAAAGAAAGGTCTGATTTTGCAGAGATGCATTCAAACTTGAATCAAGATTATGTAGAAAAAGCACGAGGAGTTTACAAGAGTGAAATGAGCTCGAGATGTGACCAGCCCTTAAATATTGCTTTTGTTGTAAATTTGCATTGCAAAATTGAGGAAAACCCTTCAAAAGTTATCAGCCGCGACCAAATGTCACCAGGTCCCTTATTGTCAAAGCTCACTTAGTTTGAGTTACTCGTAAGTTCAAAACATTATAATGTGACTTAGTAGCGCTAAGAGAGCTTCGATAATCTAGGCCCGGGTTATAAAATGGCGGACGGGGGCATTGTTTGATACAATGATTATAGGTTAAAGATCCTCAGCACTTGTTATTCCCCGGGCAAAATTGTAAATATTTTCGAAGGCGACTAGGGGACAGTCTAGAGAGATTAGATGCCTCGGTCTGCACTGTGTAGAAAGGTTAAGTGACATATGTACAGACAATAGTATCAGTGTCGTTCGGATATTCGATGTATGCAGTGATAAGCATCGCTTCACTTTGAATAAGGCCCTGGGCACGGTGATCGGCCGGATGTTGTGTATATGAATTTCTAACTTTTTTATATCAAAATATAGAGTGGTAAAGTCTGATTTAGAAATACATGTGTTTGTGTATTAGCATAAAAACGGTTCCAAACGAGTAAGTTATAGTTGTATAAATGCCAGAGGTTATCTAGATCTGTTGTAGAAAGTTAATGTCAAACAACATTTTCAAGTGTTCGTTTTTTTACTCTCCCGGTTTTGAATCGTAGAAAATTTAAATAATTTTTTGATATTTTATCTCATTAGAAATTTTATGTCGATTGATTGTGACTAAGAAATGTGATTTCTTTGTCACCTTTTTTTAAATTTTTTTATTAAGAACGGTTTTCTGAAGATATGATATGTTCGTTTCCATATTAATACGACCGAATCCCGTCTGTCCTGAAAAACGTTAATTGACGTTTGCACAGAGGAAAACTACGTATTTGCTCTCTCCATTCAGCTATCCATTCATGCTTTAGTTTTCGGTTTACATTAGGTTAGTTTATAGACTGACTCACAGTCTGTAAATAATTATTTCCTCCTCTCGTGACATGTGACCCTTCACCTTTAAGTGCCATATTTATGGGAAACGTTTTATTCAAATCTAGGAGAAATGATTTCCATAATTTTCTTTTCAACCATAGTTATATTTCCTTTTCTGGAGAGGTTTGGACAAAGTCTATTTAGCGCATCTGTTGTGCGTTGAAAATGTATACAATGATTTTCAAATCAATCCAAAGGTAAATTAGGCTCAAACCAAACAATGGGGGTCAATAAAGATTTTCCCTTCAAAATCTAACAATTATGTTATTGTAATAAATAGTATTTAGATTATTCTGGATTTCATAATTTGATTTACAGTCTACCTCATTAGGAAGATTCCTAGATTTACATATAATGATTGTTTTATTTTATATATTATCCAGTACAGAGGATATGTCATGACATATATCGGATATACCTTATTAGATATACTTGATATACATCATGAGACCATGATTCACGCTCGCAGCTGTTACTAAGTTCATTTCAACGGTGATAATATGAGATTCGGAAACAGTGAAGTATTTTTGATAGCCATGTTTGTATGATGTTGCTGGCGAAGTAATAAAACATTATTCATAGGAACTGAAGCTGTTTTTGGTGAGTGTCTACATTTGTATATTTTATAGTAATTTTTAATACATTATTCATAGACTTTGAAGTTAATTTGATGAGTGTCAATATTTATATATTTTACAATAGCTTTTAATGAATTAAATGTTTTAAATGGTCTTTTCAAACTGCGCTTGAAAGAGATATTCTTTCGGGGTTGTATTCTTAAAAAATGGTTGCTACCTAACAATCAATGCTATTCCTGTTTCCACATTATTTCATTTAGTCAGTAATGTTCAGAATTAATCTCTGGTTTTGCAAATCTCGAATCACAAACAAGAAATTCATCGACTGAGGCTGAAACTATCAATCTTAAAGACAAACGAGTTTTAGTTGTCATTTTGAACGTTAATCAGAAAATGATGCCCGTCACACAAGCACGGGAGACATCGATACAGGTCATCTGCAATATATAACAAGGCAATTCACCCAGACATATCAAGCTCCGATATATATGATGTCATAAACATACTCATAAAGTGACATCGGTAAATATCACTCCTAACGTATTCATGAAAGACCTTAATTACTCCTATTCAACAGTGGAATTACGTTTATGTCACCTTTTTAATTAGAGCTACGTACGTTACTTTATTTAAAAAAAATTTAATTCGTGAAAGGCGAGTTATATGATGATGTTCCCAGATCGAGGTAAAAAGCTTCGTTCAACATGCAACCTCCCTTCACATTGCCTTTTTAAAAAACAAAACAAATGCACATGTTCCACTTTGACACGTGCATTTCTTGTTGCGGATACAATATGCGAACGAAGCGAGCAGGGTTTAAAAAGACTTTCTCGAATCGAAATAATTAAATTTTTGTATGTCCAAATCCATTGTTCTAAAATTTCAAAACACACTACCACGTAGGGTTGTGATATCTAATCTAGGCTGATATGTTTTAATTACTCATTTACTCGTACAAAAAAGAATATTCAGCATTTCAAGCGCTCAACACTGTCGCTCAACCCGTTCTTCGGGTCCATTACCCCGTTGCAGTGTGGATGTTTAAGATAGTGGGGAAAAAACTATTTTCGGTAACACCAGCTATTGTATTTACAAAAGTATGGTATAATTAAAGGAGTACTATCTAAATCTCAACATTACGCCCTGATAGTTATGTCACTCAGACAGCTTAAAACCTAAAACTCAAAAAAAAAAATGAAAAGACGTACAAAATCCTTTTTGCAGAGACCCACCGCCTCGTAAAAACGGTGTAATATAAGTACACAAGAAGGTAGTCTGTAGGCCAGACCCTGAGATAAGGTAGAAGCCTAAGCAAGTCTATAAAAAGACTTTAAAGCTTAATCTGTAGGCCAGACCCTGAAATAAGGTAGAAGCCTAAGCAAGTCTATAAAAAGACTTTAAAGCTTAATTTCAGTCTCCTTTTCATTTCATTTATATAAGTTTTTAAATTTTTCGATTTACTGATGCATTTTTCATTTCAGAGACTAATTGTTAGACTAACAAGAAGGCGTTTCGACGCACTCTGATCGCCTGTTTTGTCAATTCAAACGTAATACTTAGACCAGAAATTCTCGATATCTCCGTTTTCAGTTTGTTTTTCTCACAATCTTACGTCATAAAAGTTTATCATCCTCTGTCTAGATGTGATTTTACTGTGAACAACATCACCAATTTGATAAGTTATAAAATGTATACAATATTATAAAAGTGTCAGGAAAACTTAACCACCTACACACGTGTGATGAGTAAGGTGAATAGATAGATCATTCGACTCATCAGCTTAAGCGGCCGTGGTTCGAATCTCTGTGGAGGCGTTTCGTTGATAGCATTTGTGTAGATCCCTTAACTCAATGACTATCATCTGACGGGGCGAACGTTGATGTCACAGTGACCCAGTGGCTTCATTCATATTATCAGAGCACAATGTAGGTTGGTACGTTTTATAAGTAACTTTATACTTGGAGTATTTTATCCGTTAGAACTCGAATGAAGTCACGATAAGGTCAAAGTTCATGTTTTAACGTGGCCATTATGATATCATTTGTGAGGGAATAGTTGTCTCCGGATTTCCTGTTTGGTTCATCTATGTGATAAATGCTATGTGAATATTCATTGAGTGTCTTCATGCTTTTAGACCAGGAGTTTTATCATTAGCCTTAGGAAAATCTGACGCATTCGGTGAGACTCAACGACTTACCAGTAAATATCTTTAGAAGAATAACTTATGTAAACGTTCTGCTATCACCATAAAGAATTACGTCACTGCAAATTTTTTTCAGCTAATCGGTAAAAACTTTCTTAATTTAATGATGCCAATCTAACAAAAGTTTTTAAAAAATTCACACACATACAAACTGTTAGAAAATAGATTTTCAATTCTCAATGCTTATCTTTCACAATCCCCTGGTTAAAAATCTCCAGTGCGAATATCACTCATTCTTCCCTGTCACATTGTTTTAGGTCAATACTCAAATATAGTTTTTGTAAACACGATATTTCAATCTCATTTAAAACAGCTCGAACTTTTTCCTCATCTGACATGACTCGTATGGAGAAGTGCTCAGATCAAGAAACGCAGCGAGGAACGAGGGACAAGTTTCCAGCTGATTTCAATGAGATTGCACGGAAGTTATGCATTAATAGTTTTCCCACTGTTATTCAAATCTATGATATAAACCCAGCAATTTTTCATGTTATTGCTGCATGTAAGCAAATTAATTTTATTTTTAAATTTGTTATGCGGGTGCGTGATAACTGTAACTAACTTTGAACTTTCTTTATCATTAGCCAAAGGGAGCATTACATACGCAATAGATGGTCAATACCTAACTCTTCATAAATTGAATGACCAAATTATTTCATTATCTAAGACAGTATATAATTAATATTGGTAAACGTGTTAATGTATTTTAATTAATCGGTTCTCTTTAGTTCCAACTCTTGATACATGATAACATAAAATTTTCTGTAGTCACCACTAGACTAATATATGTCAAATGCCGAACTCAATCCACTCGTCCTTTATTTCAGATCATGGGTCAAGGTGAAGGACAAGGCGAAGGTCAAGGTCGCGGAGGTGCTGGTATTCTCTGGGCCATCATCTGGTTTCTTATTCTAATCTTCCTGGGCTGGCCTGTGGGATTCTTCATCGCCTGGCTGTACGTTTTGTTATTGCCATTCGGGGCCTGTATCGCCCCTATCAAGGATGCGTGCGACGCGATTCTTCGTCTCGTGCAGCTTCCGCTGACATGCGCAGAAAACATGATCAACCAAAAGCCACTGTGTTCATAAATGTTCAGTTTGAAGGTGAACGTTCAAAGGGAGATAAATGCGTTCGGATTACAAATAAAGGGAGATAACTGTATAATTGGTGACTGTGAACGAATTTTGGATTCCATTAAGGATATTTTGAATACTCGGAGTACTGCAATGATGTGAAGTTGACAGGCTGTTGCATGGGACGTATTGACTGGAAAGAATGAATTCAGAAAAGAAATACAAGAAAATCGAAAGCTGGAGAAACGACGCCAAATAATGTAACTTCTTTTTCAAAAATGACATGTTCAATATCTTGAGCAGTATTATCTATAGACTTTACAACTACCAAAAGAAATAGCGCATGTCCGGAGACGTTTCACATTTCTCATCGAATCTAATTGAAGTTGTGAAACATCGATGTGAAGCCAACAACAGTTTTGAAGTAAAAGGCCAAAAATCAACCAGTTTGTATCAGGCTCGATGAAGTTTACTTAATTCATAGTGATAATGTTTGGTATGAAACAGGCCCCAGTGTTCAAGTTATGTTACTATCAAATATCACCTTATTAGAGATTACAGACAGGTGAAACTTATTTGCTTTTGGAAACACTTGATCGATCGTTTTAACCCTCTAAGTACACTTGGACAAATGGGATCCACTAGCACCAAAGGGGTTAATGTTTTATAAAAGCTCGTTATCTTTGGTATATTACGCTGCAAACTCATTGCAAGAAAATGGATGGTATGTCGGGTAGATTCATACCGTGAATCTACTAGCAATTGCCCGTTCAGTACAATCAAGCGGACATAAAATCACAACGATAAATACGTTCATTTGCCTTAATCTAGCTAGCAGGTCGGGAAGATAGTGCCTTGAATTCCAGTTCATATTATTTTACAAGACGCTAAATAAGGAATCTTTATTATGTTCATTTATTTCAAACTAATATATATGCGTATGGAAATTTTTATTCTTTTTATGTTAATAGCCGTCTTAATTTCACAAAAAACATTTTAGAATAAAATTATTACAGATAGAGAATTTCCCACATCTGAAAAGTGGAATCAATACCAGACATGAAATGTTACGGCAGCACAAATCTTCAGGGGTAACAAAAACTATTTTCATACCATTTTCTCTTAAACACCCTATCATCCACCATACATTCAGTGTCCTCCTAAATTGATATAGTCTAAAATTTAGATAGTACTTTGTTTATTTTGATAACTCTGACGTCATTGGTTTGTTTTAATACGTGTTCATTAATGCAGGGTGATGATAGTTATGATATAAATGCAAAATCTTTATTCAAATTGAAAATCTCAGGTTTGGTATGAACAAGCTTTACCAAGACTAAACAGATGAGGCTATGGTCTAAATAATCATTTATCCCTTCAATACTTGAATTTCTCAAATGTCATAAAAGGGCCGTTTTAAAGGAAAAACGCGGTATCTCTAAAAAGTCGTATTCATTTAAGTGATCTCACTTTTTATTTCAATATAGGTATAGTTCCTTATAGGCTGTTATTTATTTATAAATATTACTTAAATATTTCTTTGAAGGATATTATCAATATATATATATACCGTTATACTTATTCTTTTGGAAATTTGTATACTTTGAGTCTCATACAGTAACCTATATTTATATACCTGTAGTAAAGAAATAAGCATATCTTTAGTTGTTGTTATTATTTTTTACCAACTGAATGTACAAATTTCGATACACAATCCACAAAGAGGAGTAGCGTACCAAATACAATATATTTGGATATTTCTACGCTGATTCAATTCTTTGTGTTCAGTAATATTTTCTGTCTAAAAAAGGTTTTAACATAGAATAATAACGACTGGAGATCATATTCTACTCAAGTTATTTTGGTTGGTTACGCTGCTGTGCATAGATTGCGATCTAGAGAAGCGCAGCGCATCGAAGTGCGGGGACCAGGGTATCATGATTAAGATTCATCTTGTACCTAACCAATCTCTCTCCTTGTACAGCAGTTAACCAAACGTACACAGTCCTTGGATTAGCCAATTCATTTCTTCCTTAGTATTCTCTGTAACAAGTGGAACACTTTTCATCTTTAAATGCCGAATCTTGAGCAAGGTTTATGTGCAGGAAAGCTTTTACAATCTTGGCATTCGAACTGTACCAGGAGCCATTGAGAAGACTGGGTTTCCTTCACTTGTGCGATCCAAACATCCTTTTTGTAAACGGCTATAAGTGAGCATGGCACACATACCCCCGCTTCCCATAGAAAACGAAGAAACTTTAAATCAGCATAATGCACTATGGTAACGGATTTTGATAAGCGTATAGTTGGATGAAAATGGAAAAAAACCCATAAAGATGCTTTAAATTTAGCAAAAGGTGGTACACAATGTTCTTGAATTCAACTAATACAAAGCTTACATATGTTGTTTTTGCAGTGGGCAAGGAATCACTGAATGTTGATATAAATAAGGTTGTTATCTAACTTTATCTATCTTAATGGAAACCACAGAGACTAAAATATATCATTCTCACCCCCAAAATACACCTGGTTCAGAGGCAAGCGTGTTTAAAAGAAATGTACAGTTCGAGATATTAAGTATTGTCAAAATGACTTTATCATTGAGACACTGATTATATTCAGTTTCCATGGGAACTAAAATAGTCTAATTCAGATTTTGTCTAACCTTCACAAGTGAATCTAAGTGATAGATTGGTAGGTCTATCATACATTTGAATCTAAGTCTACTCGAGTCTGTGAGTCTACTCGAGTCTTTGAGTCTCCTCGAGGCCAGCTACTCATGGGCCACACATCGTAGACTTCGCAAAAAGATAGGTCTCCAACAACGCTAAGCTGGGGACAAACACTTTGTGAACAGATAGTTCCTAGTATCAATCAAGTATCATTTACTGGTGCTTATTCTCCATATAATTATGCATATACGTCCCGTTTTGTTATCTTTAACAGAACGGATATATGTGCAATATGTAAGACCAGGTATCATGTACCTTGTAACATATTATCAAAACGTTATGTGACACTAAACACACAGCCCACCTATCTTTGTAACTAATGCATTATGATGTGATTCGTTATCTTGAGACATTCGGTAAAGGAACAAAAACAATTGAATAAATATCCAAGCTTAATTTACACTCGACACTGTCTACAGATCGTGATTAATTATCAATTTCACATGTTAATTGATTAGGTAATTTATCTTATACACCTGTAACATGGTCTCAGAATTGAGACTTTTCACATTGATATGGCCGTTGGCCTATTATCATTGAAAACAAGAAAATATACAAACTTGGCATCTTAGCACTCTCTCCCAACAGAGGTAGATCCGTCATAAATTTATATACAACCTCTGTCTTAATTCGAAGGTTTTTCGGTCTTCCGGCACTTTCCCCTAGCGGCACAATATTGCAACTTAAACTACCTGGCTATATTTCAGCCAATGAAAACAACGAATTCGAATGTTTGAATAACATATTTGATGTCACACAGGCCTGTGCAATGAAACAGTCGGAAAATGAGGCGTTTGTGTTCTGTAAAGACGACATAATATGCAAGGTGCATGTTCCAATAAAGTTTAGCTTTTGCCAAGCTTACGGAAATAACTTGAATTTGAATGATAACTTTTGAAACGTCGTCGCTGATTGCACAACTAACTTTGATTGCATCAGATCAGCGTTCTACATTTCGTGCACAAGAAACCTTCGAATTAAGACAGAGGTTGTATACAATTTTATGACTACCTCTGTTGGGAGAGAATGGCATCTTTGTGATAGATTCGCAAGTTCGGGGAGGTGGTTTGAACTTAACTGAAGACATACTATCTGTCACTTTAACTGTACCCTTGCCATTTGATTTCATAAAATAAAACTCGATATTCTAATGATTATGATAGAACTGGTATGGAATTCAAAGGTCATCAGGAAGCTCATGTCTCATTTCAAAGGAACAAACTACAATAGTAGTTCCTGAACTTGGTCAAGGCCGATAGGAGATATCTGTGATCTTTAATCAGACACACTGTCGACTGATAGCTGGTAGATATAATGACTCACTTATCTGACTTCATTGAATAATATGAATGTCATTCGTTTAAAAAAACAAAAACAACTTTAACTATCGATATCAGTCGATTAAATTCTATAAGGATAAAAAAAGATATTTGATCAAATCACATTTCAATGTAAAGTGATTTATAATAACCTAAAGACGTGTGTATACAATAGAACTCCTATTACAATACTTGTAAATGGCTGAAATATTGCCAATAACTCACTCACTATTATATTAATAAACCTTTCGATTGTATGAAACGTAAAAGGGCAAAACAACTCTTAGAGTGACAGCTAGAGGATAAACTGTACAGAGATGAAGTATATGTTTATTTACAAAAAACACCAACCTTTATAAAGAATAATACCAATTTAGATAACGCTAATATATGCTCTAAATAGTGACATCGAAAAAGTTACGTTTTCAGTTTGGATTTGAAAGAGTCAAGTGATTTAGATTGTTTGATTGGGATTTGGATTTGGAGAGAGTTCCACAAAAAAGCAGCAGTTCACATGTGATATTTCGAAGAAATTTCAGCTTTGTTTAAGACAAAGTGAGACGTTGTTGATCTTGTAAACGAAGATTACAGGTGGGTCTATATACATTGATGATACGATTGGGTTAGTTGGTTTAGGCTCTTGTAGGTTATTGTGAACACCTTAATTAATACCTCTATAAATATGCATGAAATAGTAAAACAAATACTCAAAATGATAACAAACAATAAGACCTTTAATTTGTCTGGATTTTTGCGGAAAGAAATTGAAAATGCATAGAGACTGTTAGTATAGTTTTGTTTTTAGCTGCGTTAAATCGATGGGCGGATACCAATTTTGCAATGGGGCATGGTTTTAAACTCTATGACATAGTACATTTCCCCATCGAATTTCGCGGAAAACGGTTAGCTTTCTTTTTTTGAGTTTTTTTTTATCAGGATATAGTAAAAGAATTAAGTTTCTATGAATCTAAGTTTTTGATCCGAACTGCCTAGTAGTACTACTAGTTGTACATGTATATTGCATACGAAGTCCTGCTTGCAATTGTCTGTAATCTGTAAACAGATGATAACAGCAACCCAATAGCGTATGGAGTGAAATATGTAACAGTTACCACAATAGTTATCTAGTACTAGTATGGCGTGATATGATCGACAATTTAACTCCGTCGCCCACCCAGATCGTGAGTTTAAAGGACAAACTGTCCATAAAATTCCCCGATACAACCCTGGATATTAGTCGTAACTCACGAGTAGAACAAAATGAAAAGTTTAAAAATCAAATTTTTCGTAATGTTTTTATGATAAGACATCTCTTATATTCTGAAGGCTGTGGCATGTTATTTAAGAAATAAAGTTCGCTCTACCCCAATGTATTTTGTAATAAAGTATAGTTTTGCCCTGTACTATTATAGTTAAAGCACGAGGACGGTAGTTTTGCATTTTTTCATTTATTGAATTTTGAATTATATTTTCTGCTTATTTATTTTTTTAAAAACTTAAACAAACAAATAAACACCTCGTGGTTTTTAAAAAACCTTTACTTTTTACAAACTCTTGTCGTGCGATTTTGCAGTGCTGGCCACATTGCCCATATAAGGATTTTCACGTTGTCAACATTCCACATAGAACTATGGGTAATGTTTGTTTTGTAAGCGTGATGGCGGACTGAATCCTGACATCTATTTTTTTGCTGCTGTCATAAACGTTGAAGGTGATGCTTTAATCTCTTATATAAGCAAACTGTTCGGGCTGTACACCCAGAATTATGTAATCACTAGGTTGACCGTGTCGCATTGAACCTGGTAGAGACGGTTGACGCTAACCAACGTCACACTCCCACGGGGCGCCGTGACCTGAACAACGACAGTCGGCAAGCATTTGCTTTCCACTCTTACTTCCGGTAGATAGAACTAAATGATTCGAAATTAGTCACCATTAAAAGAAACATTATCGGCAAAAGCGCCAATACGATAGACATTGATGTTGATCGAAAGAACCGAGATGAAAGGTTACCATGGACGCGTGATCACGAGGGGGCAGCGGGGAAGAGCGGATATAACGTCATTCAATTGTTACGTCATCAAAAAACTATACCTTTATTGTCTGATAAAGTACTTTTTTTCGATTGTTCTAACCGCTAGGCATCTTAGAATGAAAGATATATTTCTCGCTTTTTAAGGTTTACGATTTTAAGGTTTACGAGGACTTAAGCATTCACTTAAACTTTCTATCGATGCAATGAAATACTAAACATTATTTACAATTTACCTGCAATCAACAATGAAAACGTTAAGACAGCCGCTATCGGCTTGGACATATAAAAAATCTATGGTTAGCTGTGCACAAAACGGATAAATTATTGACACTTGGAAACGGCTGAACTAGTACTGTGTGCAGATATTGAATTTACCTAAACTCTGAACTGAGAACAAATCATGAAATATGTTTATGAAAGCAATGTTGTAAATTAACCGATTTAATAACACACTATTAGCATTGTTACTAGATTGACCATAGCGGCTGCCGTTTCCGCTTTTCTGGTTATGAGCAAAATTTTAATATTTCCGATATCGTAGTTCATGCGGATTTCATGTAACGTAAGATTAAATACTTCCGGCCGTTAAAAATCTTTACTACCTGAATACGTTAAAAAATTTTAAATAACTTACGAGGTAGATTACTTAAATGAGGATAGTGAGTGATATCCAGAGATATGCAGTATCTGTGCATTCGATGTGTTTACGAAATATTGGCGTGCACTAATGCGTTTAAGCCAAAGTCATTATTTTCAGAGGGTTAAAGGCACACCACTATATCATATATACAGCGAATGCACAGCTAAATTATATCTCTCGATATTACCAACGATCAGCACTCAGGTAATCTACCCCGTAAGGTATTTAACAAATATGCGCGTATTCTGGTTATGATGTTGACTGTAAAAAATGAAATCACAGAAAATTATTTTCAGGCAATGAACAAACTTTTGGGATGCAGCCTCAGCCGGAGAGAACAATTTCAATCCATGTTATCAATGATATCAAGACAAACGTACCATTCGGGTACAGCATGATAACAGTTTGGTCTTTCTCAGTGCGCAGTCGTATATTGTTTTGTTGCAACAAGATAACAACCAGTCTATGTCGATGAGCAGTCGTGTGACAGAGCGATAACAACCAGTCTATGTCGATGAGCAGTCGTGTGACAGAGCGATAACAGCCAGTCTAAACCAATCAGCATGCTTCAGACATAACGATAACACCATAACAGCGACTCTGAAAAATTAAAAGTGCAGAGAAGATAACATCATATTTTTAAACAGAGAGCAAACCTGTGTTGTGTCACTTGCGACTTGACAGCTATCAAACTTGGCCAGTGAGGGATCTTGTGACTTCTCCCCGCAACCGTATTTTCAATTAACCTACAAGGTAAGTTGAAATTGTATTTACTAAATAGCTTATTTGTATGAACAGTCGCATAGGCGTCATTACAATAGGAAACATGTTCCCATTTTCAAATAATATAGCACAGCTGTGTTTATGTAAATACTATTATATGTAAATTTATGCAAAATATTTTTTTCTTAAAGGATGAAGACGTTTCCTTGACTTACCAGGTATTTTTTCTTAGTTATCGAATGACATTTCTCCTATTACGGGAAACTGTTTTAAAACAAGTTATTATTGAAACCCTTCTATGGAACAACAATCATTCTTTTCCAATTGGTAACATTTTCCTCTTCATCTAAGATCAGTTTATCGCCTACTAAAACGCTAATTGAAGTAGCCTTGGAACAAATGTTTCAAAGCTCTCGATTTGTGAAATAGTTTTAAGAATAGTAAAGAAAACAGCTTGATGATATATTTTCACATTTATCAGGAAAGCTATGACATGTTTTCATGTGTGCACATGTAATTTTAGCCGATTGTCTGTCTGTCTCTTTGAAAAAAGTGTAACCTTGGCATAACTTTCGATTAATCAGTGAAAGGTTCTTGGCACTTTCGGTCTAGAAATGTAAAATCCTGATTTAATGCAACCAGTAAGTTCGGCAATTGCCACCATTTCAGAAGTTATCATACAAAACGTCTCAGTTATATTCGTAAGCGTCGGAAAAGCTACACTTTGAGTCACAGATATTCTATGTAGCAATTACATTACTGTCAGTTACAGCTATTCATGCATGCAGTGTTTTCATTGACTTAGATTTTGAAAAAAGTTTCAATACTTTGCTGCTGCGTTAACCTACCAAAACCAAGACGCCAAAAAGAGCCCGTTTAACCAAAGAGGTTAGCGCAGGAATTTATGATGGAGGTATTTCTTATGATAAAACTGATATGTAGGTGGCTTATAAATGAACGGGTTATTGGAACCTATCTTTAAGCCCTCGTAACGCGAGACATGACGAGGTGACACGGGTTTTGGTCGCACCTGTACTATGTTACAATTTGGTTGGATTATGGAATCTGTGACATTTGTCAAATATCAATCGTTTTTACCTTTTGATTTGATTTTTCTTTGGCATTTGATATTATACTTGGGCATGCCTTAGGGCATATCTGATGTCCTTAGGATTCCTCGGTAGTTATCGCGGACGCCCTTTGGAAGCCTATTTTGGCATCTGACTCCTCTACGCTCATGCTGACGACCGTTTGAATCTTTAATATGTCCGAGGGGTGCTCCGAGGGTTTCCTGATGCATATCCTGATGTCACGCTTTTACGTCTGGTTCCATCTTGCTCCTGGCGTTAGCCCAATTCTTTCTGACGCTCAAAAGGCTTTTCTTCTTTGGCGCAAACACATCGGTGATCTGGCGTTGGCTTCATCATCCTTTTGGCTCGCTTAGTCTCAACCTTAGCTTCCGTCGTCTTCACCTTCTGGGTCTGCATATCAGTCATCATCTTGCCATTTGTCATGGCATTTCGCTTGAATATTGCTTCAATCTAGTTAAAACTAGCTGCCATATAAAACGTCCAAAAGTCCGTAATTACAGAGAGAGAATTACAGGTCAAATCCGTTTCGCGCAGGAGCGATCATCAATATATAATATATCAGGTCGTTGCGCTTGTTTCGCCGTTCTTGACCACCATACTAAATCCGAATGTTTCCGATGTATCACGGTGCACTCTGTTGAAAAACATGATGTCTGCATCAATTCTGTGCACATAGTGTTGACGGAATATTTATGTTTTGTTTACTTATATATATGTGCAATAGTAAATCAACAACTTTGGTCAAAAAATAAGTTTTTAAAGTTAAATATAGACAAACGCTAGGGTAAACGTCTGCATGTGGCATTGGGCAAGATGCAAAAGAGGCTCGTTTTTGATTTGTTGAAAGCTGACTTCCTGCCCTCATTTTATACGCTCACCAGCATTTGGAGCCGTCAACAGAAGGCTGTAGGCCTGAGATGTTTTCTATGGTGAAGAGCTTATTCCCTGTCTTATCTACAAAGCAAAGTGCTTTTGTATATACCACAGTAAATCCCTCTTGGGGAGATGATTATAATAATAACGATGTTGATACGTATAAAGCACCATTTTCAGTTTATGATACGTGCTCAAAGCGCTACCTACATCATTACCCTGAAGGAATTAAAATGTCAAGGCTGATACTGCGCCATACTGCATAGGTCGTTACATCCTGGCTTTAGGTACCATTTAGATAGAAAAACATAAACGAAGTAATAAAGAATGGCCGTCCACTGCAACTGGTATTGCACCCACAATCAATCACGTCTCTGCATGTTTTTGGTGCTTCAGGTATTTGATCATGTGGTAACCAATAAATTCTCTTCCCGTGACAAAGGCCACAAATTTGTGGTTTCCTGACTGGGATTTGAACCAGACTTCCAGTCATTTCTTACTCAATTTTTCTCAACGACGGAGTCACTTTCAACTTTGGAGTATGTATAAATGTAAAGTTCCGTGGATTTGTTAAGCCATGCATTTTCAGCACTTAATGAAATGGAATATAATGTTTATATCCTTGACAAGCTTCAGTTTTGCACGGTTCTTCCTTCTGTTGTTACATCGGTGCTTGAATGCGTTTGTGTCCACCAAGCTGCTTGTATGTAATCACCCTCATCAGCTAGACATTTCTATTCGAATCAGACTATCAAAACTACAAACACGTCTTTCCCAATACACATCCGGTCTAACGACTGCTTCCTCTTTGCTAAAGTAAACAGTGGCTGGTCAACAGTAAACACGTATTTGCCAGGATTCAAAATGGGAATAATCTCAATGACATGCTTTACAACAGCTTGAGAGTGAGCTGTGTCTCCGAGTAAAAACATATTTCCTGTTACAGCTGTTTACAGGACGTAAAGCTGTTGGTATCTTATGTTTCAACTGTCAAATAAAATGTCTACAAATTGTGGTCTCAGCTTCGAATCGCTCTCACCTGTCGAAATAACCAGTGACGCTCCACGAGATGTGCAGGGTAGTCATCTGTTTGCTTGACAGTTTGTTGGGCCAATGACCTTCTGACTTTTCAACTCACATCAATTCCAATCTCTGGATTATGAGGACGTGTGTCTCTAATTTAAGTCTGCTACTTTCTCTCAATATGTAGACTGTTGTATATCAGCAGTGTAGAAATTAGTATTGCATTTGTTGAAATAACAGTTAGGTATCCCGTTTGATCTGAGAGACCGGAACCACTAATAATCATTTTAAAGTGAGTCAGTATTGCAAATGGTTCCCGGCGGGTCCGATTGGATTTAAATGGAGTTTGACTCTCAGTTCTTTGTTCATATGGTATAGAACTTACATGTAGCTAACACTCAGAGAACTTCGAAAATCTAGTTCATGGCTGATATAACATTGTACATTTGTAGTAACATTCGGCCGTAAATTCATAATTTGACATTAAATCACAAGTGATAAGTTCCTTTTACCTGTCAACGTTTTTTCTTTGTTTGAATGTATTTATCTATTTCGGCAGAGAAACAAGGTTTTTTGGTTGTCCAGATTTGGCAAGTACGTCCATGATTGATATAAGGTGTTTTATAATCATTGAATTCCAGATGTCCGACACTGTTACAAAATTGAGGGAAGGTATGGCCGTGTGTCTGGTCTGTATGGACGACTTTAATGATAGCAACTTGCTACTTTGTCGTATGCCGTGCTGTGGACAACCAATATGCGATGTATGTTTATCAATGACTCTCCTGAGTTTGATCGATGTCCTCAAAACTGGTATAGATGCTGCACCCAGATGCACAGATTGTCCTGACGACAGCAAGGCCATGGCAACATGCGGAGAATGTGAAGTCTACCCTTGTGAGATGTGTTTCACGGCACATGCCAGACACATATCCACTAGAAATCACAAGACATCCGCATTAGAGAAAATCAAAAGATGGATTACACAAAACATCACCAATCGTGGAGGTGCTATTAAGATTGATACTTCAGAAATGAAGACAAAGCTTGAAAAGCTTTCCCTGAGGATGTCGACCCTCTCTGACATCGAAACGAATATCGTCAAGTCTCAGACCAAAGCCAAAGAACACATCAACAAGAGATTTGACGACATGCTGGAGGAGCTGCAATGCAGAAGGGGACTCCTGCTGTCTGAAGTGAAAGCCAAAGCTGATAGAGAACTGAAATCAGTCAGAACAGCCCTGGAATCACACAAGGCCTTTCAGGACAAGCTGAAGTCAGCCACCACAAGAGGACAGTCAGCAGCTTCCCTTCTTCAAGAAACACCTGAAGATGTTGAAGCTGAGAGAATCGCCGTCACCTTCACAGAGGCCAACATGGAGCAGCTTCTCTCAACCATCCAATCTGCCGGACAAGTCAGACTCGTCACCTTCAGTCCGACACAGAGGCCGAGTTATGTTCCTGAAGATGATCTCTACAGTGCTATCAGATTCGCTCCTGAAGACTTTCCTGAAGGTAAGAAAATGTTATATATATGTATATTTAGTTGTGAAATGTAATATATATATATAATCTGATCCCTCAAATGTGCATTGGGTCGAAAAATTACAAAAAGTGTGAAAAATTACGATGGTGCCGAAACAACGTGACTTACGACTTTGTCATAATTTACTTTTTTGCCCCAAGTGATTACAATGCGCATCTTTTAAAATAAGTTTCAAGTCGCTATGTGCATTTTGATAAAAAAAAAACAACCAATGTTTGGCTGTAATATCATTGGCTGTTTTAACTTAAAATGTTCCACGAAAAATGATAAATGTTGATAATATAATAATATTGATAAAATTAATATAATATAACATGATGAATAATAAATAAAAATCCTGAATCCTTAATGTTAAAAGTTACCATTAAATAAAAATTATTCATCAAGAATTAGACATACATTTTATCACTAGCCAGCATTTGAAGCAGAATATAACTGTTTGTGTTTTGATATTTCACTATGGGTAAGAAACACAGTAACGTTCAGAAAAATCTAAAACAAAATGTTGTGTTATTTCGAGTTAATTCTTCATCACCTAACTTCTCACATACCGTTAAAGAAGTTGTTTCAAGTTGTTTATTGTTGACCACGGAGGTTTAAGCTATGAAAAGTGATAATGTTTGTTACAGTTTCTCAAGCTGATGTGAAGTTAGCAATTTCGGGCAAAGATGTCATTGGTAAGTTTAGAATGTGATTAACTCATGAGAGGCCTACCTGATATTTATCATGGATACATTTAAGAGGCACTGAAACACCTTTTCTCAGTAAATAAATCTACGTCAATGGAAAATAAAAACTAATTGCAAGACAATATTTTTCTATCAGTTCAAAGACCTCTTTAAGCTACGGCCCGCCATCTTGTTTTCAGGAGAAAGTATACGAAAAGGGCGCTTTTTGTTTACTAATATTAACACAGTAAGAATAACTATTTGTATGTTTTTGTAAGTATGTATATAAATTATGCATAGGGTTTCCACATATTAACAAATTATTCATGATAAGACTACTCAACAGTGCCTTGTTATGCCACAGCAAGGCAGTTTTATCATTTTGTAAATAATATATTATTATTTATTATCAATTACATTATTTTTGTCGTTTCAATTGAAACAAGTTGAATTTGGACTCTTTAAAGGGATAGCTTTCTTTCTAGGGCAGTTGTAAAATTGTTTTATCATAACTTCTTATTACATAATTCACATTATCGCTTGACTGTGTAAATCACATCACAGGCTCTTTTTAATAAATGTCACATTTGGTTATGAAATTCGCATATTTGATGAACAGAATGCACGAGAAACGCGTGCAGCAAGATGAGTTTTGATTTTCTACCTGTCAATTAACCTGACAGAAATAAAAACTTTATGATAAACAGATCGCGACGAGACACGATTTGCACATGCAGCATGTGTGATGATCAAGAGGACAGTTCTAATGTAATTCTCAGATATACCGCTTTTCATCAGCTATTCAAAAATGAAAAATGAAAATGAAAGTTAGAATTGTGATATCATTGTTTCCTTTTACTTTCATTATTAATCAAAAGGTATAGGATTCACGTTTCATTTTTGGGATTTCCTTGTCTGTCAGTAAATTTTGTTTCAAATTTTTTAAACATTATTTTTATTCTCTTTCATCACTACGAAAATAGACAATATGAAGATAAAAATTTATATCATAATGTACATGGAGGGATAACAAAAATTAATTAGTTGATAATTGAATCCCGAATTGCAGTGATGATATGGAACTCTGCAATTAACAGGCATGACATGTACCATTTAATTAAACAATTAATAACCATTTTCAAATAGGTCCAAATCTGGAGTTTGACCACAAAACGGCAAGTGCTGATATCCACGTCTCCTCGGGGTTGGTCAGCAACATCAGACCAGTTCCTGCACCTCAGGACACGGGATGCAGACTCCAGTCAGAGAGGAGAGCACTGACACTGCGACCCCTAACCCTGAAGAGAGGTCAGGTTGTTGTCTTCTCGATCAGACTTGGGTTCACTGTCAAGCAGCTGACACAGGAGCGTAAGAGTTTATGGGAGATGGCAGTGTCAGGAGTTCCTGTAGATGGTAACTGGGCTCAGGCTACAGGACTCAGTGTGCAAGTTGTATCATGTCCCAGACACAAGCAGCAGCTGTGTCTCAGGGTGTGGTATAATGATAAGATCCTCACTGACGTCCCTCTCATCAAGAACAAGGTCGGAGTGTCACGTGACATCAATCTGTATATAGTGATTGATAGAGACACAAACAAGATTAACGTTGTTGATGTCACTGATGTCAAAGTAGTCACAACAACTGGAGTGTCACTTGACAGACCTCTCTGGGTGATGATGTATGTTGATGGACCAGCTTACACCGAGATGGAAAGTGAACTGATATCTGGAAGAGATCTGACATTTACACCAAAGATGGCATACCTTCTACATTCATTAATCTATTGAGGTTTCATAAGACCCGTTGCTCTGAATAAAATTGTTTCAATATCTATCCACAGTTAATTTACAAGGTCAATGTGACCTCCCTATGACTAAGGCGATTAAACAAAATGATGTAACTATATGTATATGCTAAGGGTCCCATTAGCACTAAAGCAGCCGTGTGAAATTGGAACAGGGGCATAGTTCAAATGACAAACGAGTTTCATTTTGGTCATATCATAACTTTCGTTAGGGAAAGTGTAACAAAACTCATGTTAAATATTGTATCTAAGTATTCAACATAGGGACACATTCTAACGTACAAAAAGAAACTCAAAACGTTTCAGCTACTTTAGCTTGTATGCGTGTGAGTGTTTGTAATGAGTGTATATATGTTTGTCCTGTACCATGTGTCAGTATGAATGTATGTATGGGTGTGTATTTAATGTATTTATATATGTACTTATCTATTATGTATGTAACACTGTAGACGTGCATACACAACGCATGCATGTTCTCGATTTTATTTCACTATTTTTGTATATGGCTCTGTCTGTATTTATGTGTGTGTTCATGCATGTCTTCATGTGTTTATGTATGTATGTGTATGTCTGTGTTATGTAAGCATGTGTCTTTTTGGATGCATGTATGCACTGATTTATATATGTTTATGTATGTATGTGTATGTCTGTGTTATGTAAGCATGTGTCTTTTTGGATGCATGTATGCATTGATTTATATATGTTTATGTATGTATGTGTATGTCTGTGTTATGTAAGCATGTGTCTTTTTGGATGCATGTGTGCATTGATTTATATATATATATAACCTATGGTTATTTAATGTATCAAACATCATAAATCAGGCAAGTCCTGTCTTTAAATATGAATGTATGTAAACTGGACACCAAAAGAAATGTTACACCTCGTAAAAGCTGAATATCTTAAAATTGTATGTCCTAAGATGAACTTCATTTGTAGTGGTTAAATTAACATCCTATGATTTAATCTTTTTGTGGTAAAATAACAGACTTGAGAACTTACGGTTAATTATGTAATCTCCATATAATTACTGTAGGGTTAATTGCCGTATTTTCGATCACAGAAAAATGGATAAAAAATTTTTGAAAAAGGTAAGAAAGAAGCCAAAATTTTATTGTCTACTAAGATAATTCTTGCAAATTAGTTAGAATAAAATCAGTTATGTTTTTGATAAGAATTCATTGTTTCTTTTTTTTAAACAATGAGCAAATACTGAGATTTGTAATGTTTCTCTTCCTAACACTATTCCAATAATCTAAGACAAATGTCTTGGTCCAAATATATTTTGACTGTTTTAGGAGGCTTTGAGACATGTTAACCGATTAATTTCTTAATCTTACTAAATAATGAACTAGTTACACATTTGAGTTTTCATCTGCAGAATAATATCCTCAAAACGTAGCCATTATAATTTTAACTTGCTTGAAATGCCCGTCAAAACAGTTCGAAAGCCCTCTGTTCAACAGTTCATTCCAAAATTCGATTACAATACCGAGACCAACAGCAGAAGAACGAGGAAAAGCCATTGCTATGCTACAGACTGGGTCGAGTGACGGAGATGTCGCTGCTGCATTTGAAGGTCATCGTCTTACCATTCTCAGGCTGCAGAGACGTTTTACCGCAGACTTGAATAACACAAGAGCGACCTAGAAGCGAGAGACCACATAGAAAAACCTGTTCCTCAACCACACCTCGGAAACAAACAACAACAGTGTTGGTTTATACAGCTTTTGGACGTCGAATTAGTACACAGACTGTGAGAAGAAGGCCCAAATGATATGGACTGAGGCCATACCGGCCGATGTAAGCAATGCAGTTGACACGCCGAGATCAACAAAACAGGGTTGCCTGCGCCAGAAGTGTAAGACGTTTGCAGATCCAAAACTGACAGAGGGTGTAGTTTCCGATGAAAGTTGATTCCAGCTGCTCAGAGCGGACCAGAGAGGGAGTGTCTACCAAAGTCGGGGTGAGAGGGAGGCACGTTGCTGCGTTCAGGAGGTTATCCCACGGTCTGGGATGGAAAACGCGGCAACGCAAACACCAACCATCTTGGGTTTGAGCACCACTAGGATTTCATTGCCCGAAGGATCAGGTTACGACTGCAGCAACCACATACACGTCAGCAACTCATTGTTGCATTGATGGACGAATGGAGACACTTACCCCCCGCTTTCATCAGACGACTGATTTTTTTTCTGTGAGAAGTGTTCACTCGTGTTTGAATTCCAATGGCGGGCATATCAGATACTAATCAAGGAAAATATGTCATTAAACTCTTGTTTTGTATGCCTTTGTTGTTATTAGGAAGGATAGAGAATAGGACAATTAGGATATTAGGATATTAAACTTTTCAGAAGTGTAACATTTCTTTTGGGCTTCAATTTACATATTGATATGTGTATGTATGTATGTATGTATGTATTTGTGTATGTATGAACGTACGTACGTATGTATGTATGCATGTATGTGTGTTAGTGAATGTATGTGTGTTAGAGTATGTATGTAGTATGTATGTATGTATGTATGCTTGTATGTATGTATGTATGTATGAGTGAGTGTGTGTATGTAAGTATTTATGTATGTATGTTTGTATGTATGCATGTATGTATGTATGTATGTATTTATGTATGAACGATAAAGAATAAAGGCATTTTTTGATAGAGTTGTACATACAATATTGCAACAAAATAAACAGTATTCTTCTTGTAATTTTTATGTTATTATTTTCGCTTTTTACCTCAACAGTCATGACATTTGCCGGCGTCATTCTCCAGCGGGCTTCGTCCGTATACTTTTTTACATTTATGGACATTTGCGCGAGAATGTTAAAAAGCTGTGATAATGTAAGGGGGTTCCCTGCACCAGGGAGATCAAAGTTCGTAACTTGGACCTTGGCTACCTTCGCTCAGGCGTGGCTACAAATTTCGTTGATACCTTTTGACGACTTAAAATGTCGAGACACTTAAATTTTCACACTGAAATATTAGTTACATTCGAGGGGAGGTCAAAAAGTTCATGGTGGATATAAAACAGAAGCCAGTGGTTGTGACATTGAATTTATTTCTCAATAGAATTTTCCTGGACCTCGATGCACTTTTTTTTACGCTTTATTTGATGTATTCTTCACAATTTAAAGGTATGTACCGTATGTGCCGTTTCTATATACTGCCTTGAAGGGTTCGCAATATCTTACTATTTATGATAATAATAACATATCTATTATCAGTTTATGTGAAAATAACTCAGGACTCGCGACATTCAAATCAGCAAAATAGGCTCTAGTTCATGTAGAAAATGTCATAATCTTAGAATTGAAGCGATAAAAATGCAACTTTGGACAGGCGATTTGAACTATACTCAGGTCATATGATATTTTGGTTTTATTTAAGCCACATACAAAATTCATGAAGCACACTCTGTGTCACTTTGATATAGTCTTTATATATATATATATATATATATATATATATATATATATATATATATATATATATATATATATATATATATATATATATATAAAAGCTATGACAACCCGTTTTATGATTATGTAACCAATATAGAAATCGTCACACTCAGTTTTACACGAGTATTATAGAAGCAGATAATTTGAATATAAACCTGACCAAATAAGGTACTAATTATAAAAGCTGTATATTCATTGTTCTAATTATAATGGTACACGTAAGGCTGATGGATTTGAATTTCGTTTTAGTAAACGCTTTAAGTGGCATTCTTCCATGGTTCTGAAAGTTGTAGTAGTAATGTGGCACACGATTTTATGGATATTCTACTTCTTTATTGAAGGATTTGCGACGTTTCGGTGATCTCCAGGTTTTCTTTTAATCCCCACTTAATCCTCCCCCACTCACCTGTTTCCAACGGACTCTTACTCCATTCATGTATTTATCACAACTTGATTATGTATACTCTATCTTAAATGTTATTGTTATCTCATTGTTAATCTTCATTTGTTGTTATTTGTAATTATTTCATTATGAAGTGATGCATTATCTTGAGACATCTGGTACAGATACACAGACAAATTAATAAATATGCATTCTTAATTTACACTCGACACTGTCTACATATCGGGAATATCAATCCAAAAAAGTTTAGTCTTTTAAAAAGAATAGTCATTTTTCACTTTAAAATCTTTCTTTTTGATACCAAACATAAATATGCAAGATGTCGATGGATGATTATTCACTTCTTGAATATCCAATATTTATTCATATTAATCAGTTCACGTCACAACAAATATTCATTAAAACCAACGAATGAAATACAAACATGCTATCTTATACTTACAAATGTAGCATGACAAATATCAAAACAAATCTAGAATATATTTTTTAAAGGTAAAATACTTATGATGTGAGCTGTGTTAATTATGATGGAGTTTATATTATTGCTTGCAACTTAAAGGGGCTCGATTATGTTGATGGAGTCAAATATTTCAAACTGTACATATGATGTCACTTTGTGAGGTGTAGTGGGGTTTTCAGAAAATAAGCTTCCCAATGCTTATCAGTTCAGTATAGTGACTATTAATCGGTTTTAGTTGTTATTTTCGATCCAAAACCGGACAATAATGCGTACCAATAACTCAAACGTAATTTTGGAAACTAATTCATAGCATACACAACGACGCATCTGGATTGATTGTATTGAGCAGGTCATTTAACTAATACACGTGTAACATGGTCTCAGAATTGAGACTTTTCTCATTTATATGGCCCTTGGATATTATCATTTATAACAAGAAAAAAACAGATTTGCCATTTTAGTGATAGATTTGCAAGTTTGGGGAGGTGGTTTTAACTTAACTGAAGACATATTGTGTTCTGGCTCTTATTGAAGACACGTCAAAATCAACAAACATTCTCTCTTACACTTTACTGTTCCCATGTCGTTTTATGTGATAAATGTGATATTGTTATGATCATGATAGAAATGATATGCAATACAATGTTCATTAGGAAGTTAACATCTAGTTCCTGAACTTGGTCAAGGCCGATAGGAGATAGTGCGATCTGTAATCAGACACACTATTGCTACTGTCGACTGATAGCTGGTAGGTATAATGACTCACTTGTCTGACTTCATTGAATAATATGAATGTCAGTCATTTAAAAACAAAAACCCTTTAGAATGATATCAGTCCAATAAATGCTATAATGATAAAACAGATAAGTAATTAAATCTTAATCAAATGTAATTTAACATAGATTTATGACGTATGTATACAAAAGAAATCCGATTGCTGTACTTATAAATGGCTGAAATATTGCCACAGCGGCGTTAAACACTACTATACTTAGAAACCTTTCGATGGTATGAAACGTAATAGGGCAAAACAACCTGGGAGTGACAGCTAGTAGGTAAAATATACAAAGATGGAGATATTTTTTTTTAAAAACCCGCCAACCTTTAATGAATAATAATAAGGATGATAATAATGGCAATTTATGTAACACTAAATCCATGAAATTAATCCTCTGAGGGCTAGCAATAGTGGCATAGAAAAAGGTACGTTTTCAGTTCGGATTTGAAAGTCAAGTCTTGAAGATTGTTTGATTGGGATCGGGAGAGTTCCACAAGACGATAGCAGAGTTTTATAAGTTCTATTTCCAAAAGATCTCAGCTTGGTTTTTAAACAAACTGTGAAGAAGCTGATGTTTTGAAAACGTAGATTTCGGCAGGGTCTATATTTATTGATCAGGTCGTCCAGAGAGGATGGGGTCAGTTGGCACTTGGTAGTTATTGTTGATTTATTAAAGTCTGTTCTAGCGGATATAGGTAACCCATGTAAGGAATTGAGGACCAGAGTTATAGACTATGATAAATATTTTCTTCATTGTTTTTTTCCCAATAAACATTATTTTAAGCCTAACTCATTATCTTCAGAGGGTTAAAGACACTAATGGACACCAATATTTCATATATATATACAGCGAATGCACAGATAATTCCTAACTCTCTCGATATGACCAACGATCCGCTTTCAGGTAATCTACCTCGTAAGTTATTTGACAAATATGCGCGTATGCTGGTTATGAAGTTGATTGTACAAGATCAGATAAAAGAAATTTGCTAGTGGACACCAATATTTCATATATATATATACAGCGAATGCACAGATAATTCCTATTTCTCTCGATATTACCAACGATCCGCTTTCAGGTGATCTACCTCGTAAGTATTTTGACAAATATGCGCGTATACTGGTTATGAAATGGATTGTACAAGATCAGATAACAGAAATTCATTTTCAGGCAATTAACACACTTATGGGATGCAGGTTCAGACAGAAAGAACAATTTCAATCCACATTCAAGACAATCGTACCATTCGGGTACAGCATGATAACAGTTTGGTCTCTGTCATGCAGTGCGCAGTCGTATGACTTTTTGTTGCAAAACGATAACAGCCGGTAGGCAGTCGTGTGACAGAGCGATAACAGTCAGTCTAAACCAATCAACATGCTTCAGACATAACGATAACACCATCACAGCGACTCTGAAACAATAAAAGTGCAAAGAAATGACGATAACAAGATAACAGCATCCTTTTAAACAGAGCAAACCTGTGTTGTGTCACTTGCAACTTGACAACTTTCAAACTTGGCCAGTGAGGGATCTTGTGACTTCTCCCCGCAACCGTATTTTCAGATAACTTACAAGGTAAGTTGAAATTATATTTACTAAATAGCTTAATTGTAAGAACAGTCGCAATGGCGTCATTACAATAGGAAACATGTATCATTTTCAAAAAAATGCAGCACAGCTGTGTTTATGTAATTACTATTATATGTAAATTTATGCAAAATATTTTTTTCTTAAAGGATGGAGACGTTTCCTTGACTAACCAGATTTTCCTTAGTTATCGAATGACGTTTCTCCTATAACGCGAAACTGTTTTAAAACAAGTCATTTTTGTAGTGTTTGCGACTATTTTAATGTGAACACAGTGCAATAGTTGGAGTTAAGTAAATGGATTTCCGTAGCTTAAACGAAAACTGTGCGTTTGCATTAGAAACCCTTCTATGGAACAACAATCATTCGTTTCCAATTGGTAACATTTTCCTCTTCATCTTAGATCAGACTATCGTCTACTAAAACGCTAATTAAAGTAGCCTTGGAACAAATGTTTCGAAGCTCTCCAATTGGTGAAAAAGTTTTAAGAATAGTACAGAAAGCAGCTTGATGATATATTTTCATATTTGTCAAGATAGCTATGACATGTTTTCATATGTGCCCATGTAATTTTAGTCTAACGTCTGTCTGGCTCTTTGAAAAAAGTGTAACCTTGGCATAACTTTCGTTTAATCAGTGAAAGGTTCTTGGCACTTTCGGTCTAGAAATGTAAAATCCTGATTTAATGCAACCAGTTAGTTCGCCAGTTGCCACCATTTCAGAAGTTATCATTCAAAACGTCTCAGTTATTTTCGTAAGCCTCAGAAGAGCTAAACTTTGAGCCTTGTCACAAACCGTCGTCTTATATAGCGATGACATTACTATCAGATACAGCTATTCATGCATGAAGTGTTTTCATTGACTTAGATATTGAAAAAAATTGCAATATTTTGCTGCTGCGTTAACCTACCAAAACCAAGACGCCAAAAAGAGCGCGTTTAACCAAAGAGGTTAGTGCAGGAATTTATGATGGAGGTATCTCTTATGATAAAACTGATATGTAGGTGCATAGAAATGACGATAACAAGATAACAGCATCCTTTTAAACAGAGCAAACCTGTGTTGTGTCACTTGCAACTTGACAACTTTCAAACTTGGCCAGTGAGGGATCTTGTGACTTCTCCCCGCAACCGTATTTTCAGATAACTTACAAGGTAAGTTGAAATTGTATTTACTAAATAGCTTATTTGTATTAACAGTCGCAATGGCGTCATTACAATAGGAAACATGTATCATTTTCAAGAAAATGCAGCACAGCTGTGTTTATGTAATTACTATTATATGTAAATTTATGCAAAATATTTTTTTCTTAAAGGATGGAGACGTTTCCTTGACTAACCAGATTTTCCTTAGTTATCGAATGACGTTTCTCCTATAACGCGAAACTGTTTTAAAACAAGTCATTTTTGTAGTGTTTGCGACTATTTTAATGTGAACACAGTGCAATAGTTGGAGTTAAGTAAATGGATTTCCGTAGCTTAAACGAAAACTGTGCGTTTGCATTAGAAACCCTTCTATGGAACAACAATCATTTGTTTCCAATTGGTAACATTTTCCTCTTCATCTTAGATCAGACTATCGTCTACTAAAACGCTAATTAAAGTAGCCTTGGAACAAATGTTTCGAAGCTCTCCAATTGGTGAAAAAGTTTTAAGAATAGTACAGAAAGCAGCTTGATGATATATATTTTCATATTTGTCAGGATAGCTATGACATGTTTTCATATGTGCGCATGTAATTTTAGCCGATCGTCTGTCTGTCTCTTTGAAAAAAGTGTAACCTTGGCATAACTTTCGTTTAATCAGTGCAAGGTTCTTGGCACTTTCGGTCTAGAAATGTAAAATCCTGATTTAATGCAACCAGTTAGTTCGCCAGTTGCCACCATTTCAGAAGTTATCATTCAAAACGTCTCAGTTATTTTCGTAAGCCTCAGAAGAGCTAAACTTTGAGCCTTGTCACAAACCGTCGTCTTATATGGCGATGACATTACTATCAGATACAGCTATTCATGCATGAAGTGTTTTCATTGACATAGCCAAAAAGATCGCGTTTAACCAAAGAGGTTAGTGCAGGAATTTATGATGGAGGTATCTCTTATGATAAAACTAATATGTAGGTGGCTTATAAATGAACGGGTTAATGGAACCTACCTTTATGCCCTCGTAACATGACGAGGTGACATGAGTTTCGGTCACACCTGTGCTATATTACAATTTAGTTAGATTATGGAATCTGTGACATTTGTTAAATATCAATGGTTTTTACGTTTTGTATAGGATTCCTCGATAGCCCTTTGGAAGCCCATTTTCGCATCTGACTCCTCTTATAATTACGCTCATGCTGACGACGAATCTTCAATATGTCCGAGGGGTGCTCCGAGGGTTTCCTGATGCACACCCTGACGACACGCTTTTACGTCTGGTTCCATCTTGCTCCTGACGTTAGCCCAATTCAAAAGGCGTTTATACTTTGGCGCCAACACATAGGTGATCTAACTTTGGCTTCATCTTCCTTTTGGCTCCCGAAGTCTCAACCTTAGCTTCCGTCGTCTTCACCTTTTGGGTCATGGCATTTCGCTTGAATATTGCTTTAATCTAGTTAAAACTAGTTGCAATAGAAAACGTCCAAAACTCCGTAATTACAGAGAGAGAATTACAGGCCCAATCCGTTTCGCGCAGGCGCGATCATCAATATATAAATTATCAGGTCGTTGTGTTTGTTTCGCCGTTCTTGACCACCATACTAAATCCGAATGTTTCCGATGTATCACGGTGCACTCTGTTGAAAAATATGATGTCTGCATCAATTCTGTGCACATAGTGTTGACCTAATATTTATGTTTTGTGTACATATTTATATGTGCAATAATAAATCAACAACTTTGGTCAAACAATAAGTTTTTAAAGTTAAATATAGACAAACCTAGGGTAAACGTCTGCATGTGACATTGGGCAAGATGCAAAAGAGGCTCGTTTTTGATTTGTTGAAAGCTGACTTCCTGCCCTCATTTTATTGGTCGGTTCAAATTTCCTCTAAGGTCAGATGATATTTGATCAGAGATTCTTTAGAGGTATTGGCCGATCATTACATCTTGTTACATCTTGTTATAACCTGAAGGAATTGAAATTTCAAAGCTGATACTACACAATACTGCATAGGTCGTTACATCCTGCTTTTAGGTACCATTTAGATAAACATAAACAAAGTAATACAACACAGAATGGCCGTCCACTGATTAAATCAGTCCACAATCAGTCACGTCTCTGCTTGTTTTTTGATGCTTCAGGTATTTGATCATGTGGTAACCAATAAATTCTCTTCCCGTGACAAAGGCCACAAATTTGTGGTTTCCTGACCGGGATTTGAACCAGACTTCCAGTCATTTCTTACTCAATTTTTCTCAATGACAGAGTCACTTTTACCTATAGAGACATGTAAGAGTAAAGTTCCGTGGATTTGCTAAGCCATACATTTTCAGCACTTAATGAAATGGAATTATATCCTTGACAAGCTGCAGTTTTGCACAGTTCTTCCTTCTGTTGTTACATCGGTGCTTGAATGCGTTTGTGTCCACCAAGCTGCTTGTATGTAATCACCCTCATCAGCGAGACATTTCTATTCAAATCAGACTATAAGTACTACAAACACGTCTTTCCCAATACACATCCGGCCATAACGACTGCTTCCTCTTTGCTAAAGTAAACAGTGGCTGGTCAACAGTAAACACGTATTTTCCAGGATTCAAATGGGAATAATCTCAATGACATGCTTTACAACAGCTTGAGAATGAGCTGTGTCTCCGAGTAAAAACATATTTCCTGTTACAGCTATTTACAGGACGTAAAGCTGTTGGTATCTTTTGTTTCCACTGTCAAATAATGTCTACAAATTGTGGTCTCAGCTTCGAATCGCTCTCACCTGTCGAAATAACCAGTGACGCTCCACGAGGTGTGCAGGATAGTGATTTGTTGGCTTGACAGTTTGTTGGGCCAATTACCTTACGACGTTTCAACTCACATCAATTCCAACCTCTGGATTATGATGACGTGTGTCTCTAATCTTGAAGTCTGCTCCTTTCTCTCAATTTGCAGACTGTTGTATATCAGCCAAGGATGGGTATCGGTCGTCATTTCCATATCGCAATAATACTGAAAAGCGTATTACATACGTATTACAATATATTGGTACTTTTCAGATTTAAGTTTTTCAATGTACTCTTGACTGAATAACAGCGTTTATAATAGTGATCAATGCTCAGCTGGACGTCCTTTTGTAAAGAAAGATCATTGAATGACTAGTTTCGTGTTTTAACATGTCTGTGCCAGTTCACAATCAGGGTTAAAACCATAGGGTTTTACGTTTTTCTGCAATTTTACAAGGAAATTGTTAATTCCAAAATCTCCGATATATTGGATATTAAGGATGCGCGGTATTATCGAAATATCGGTATAGTGCAATAAAGAAGCACCACGATACGTAAAGATACACTATAACTTCCTTATCTAACTAACACTGCAACAGGCGAGGGCTATACTTGGCTTCCAACAGATTCAACAATGTCTTGGCTGAACAAATTCTTTTATTTTTGATTTTCTTTCCGTTCATACATTCTGGTAAACATTGTCAACAATTCATTCTTCTTACTCTTGTATTCTAATGTATCCTCTTCTTTCTTATTCTTGTACTATTATATCTTCCTATTCTATTCTTCCTATTCTATTCTTGTATTTTAATGTATCCTCTTCTTTCTTATTCTTGTATTATTATATCTTCCTATTCTATTCTTGTATTCTAATATATCCTCTTCTTTCTTATATCTTCCTATTCTATTCTTGTGTTAATTCTTATGTTGTATCTTCTTAGTAAGGATTACAGATTGACTGAAACATTAACAAACCTTGTGTAAGTTAAGTGCCTTATGCAAATATTCAGTCAAAACTCACCATTATTTTAGCCCCCTTGATATAGCCCTCATGGCTTCTGTTTACAGTAGCTGCATGCCTAAAGCATGCTACTTGACAAACAAGTCTGAAAGCAGTTATCTCCCTTATATAAAGATTCTTGAAATCATAAAAAGCCAAAAGGAAATGAAATAGGTTTTCAAGAAATAGAATAAAAATGAAAAATGATTCTTAAACTAAATTGCCTATTTTAATGAAAAATAATAAAAAGGGTGTATTTTGGCCATGACATACACTATTCTGACAATATCGGAGGTATTCAGAAGAGTGTACAGGTACGTATCGTGGTGTTTCTGTATTGCAATATACCAATATATCGATAATACCGCGCATCCTTAATATCAGCAGTGTAGAAATTAGTATTTCATTTGTTGAAATAACAGTTAGGTATCCCGTTTGACCTGAGAGACCAGAACCACTAATAATCATTTTGTAGTCAGTATTGCAAATGGTTCCCAGCGAGTCCGATTGGATTTAAATGGAGTTTGACTCTAAGTTCTTTGTTCATATGGTAAAGAACTTACATGTAGCTATCACTCAGAGAACTTCGAGAATCTATTTCATGGCTGATATTACAATTTACATTTGTAATAAAATTGGTTTTCGGCCGTAAATTCATAATTTGACATTGAATCACAAGTGATAAGTTCCTTCTACATGTCAACGCCTTTTCTTCGTTTGAATGTACTTATCTATTTCGGCAGATAAACAAGCTTTTTCGGTTGTCCAGATTTAGCAAGATCGTCCATCATTGATATAAGGTGATTTATAATCATTGAATTCCAGATGTCCGACACTGTTACAAAATTGAGGGAAGGTATGGCCGTGTGTCCGATCTGTATGGACGACTTTAATGATAGCAACATGCTACCTCGTCGTATGCCATGCTGTGAACAGCCAATATGCGATGTATGTTTATCAACATACATGGGAGGTAGAAAACGATTTCCCTGTCCTCTTTGCAAGGTATCTGTTGATCTCCCTGGTGGAGCGAAGTCTCTTCCAAAGGACATGACTGTCTTGAGGTTGATCGATGTCCTCAAAACTGGGAGAGATGCTGCACCCAGATGCACAGATTGTCCTGACGACAGCAAGTCCATGGCAACATGCGGAGAAAGTGAAGTCTACCCTTGTGAGATGTGTTTCACGGCACATGCCAGACACAGATCCACTAGAAATCACAAGACATCCGCATTAGAGGACATCAAAAGATGGATTACACAAAACATCACCAATCGCGGAGGTGCTATTAAGATTGATACTTCAGAAATGAAGACAAAGCTTGAAAAGCTTTCCCTGAGGATGTCGACCCTCTCTGACATCGAAACGAATATCGTCAAGTCTCAGACCAAAGCCAAAGAACACATCAACAAGAGATTTGACGACTTGCTGGAGGAGCTGCAATGCAGAAGGGGACTCCTGCTGTCTGAAGTGAAAGCCAAAGCTGATAGAGAACTGAAATCAGTCAGAACAGCCCTGGAATCACACAAGGCCTTTCAAGACAAGCTGAAGATGGCCACCACAAGAGGACAGTCAGCAGCTTCCCTTCTTCAAGAAACACCTGAAGATGTTGAAGCTGAGAGAATCGCCGTCACCTTCACAGAGGCCAACATGGAGCAGCTTCTCTCAACCATCCAATCTGTTGGACAAGTCAGACTCGTCACCTTCAGTCCGACACAGAGGCCGAGTTATGTTCCTGAAGATGATCTCTACAGAGCTATCAGATTCGCTCCTGAAGACTTTCCTGAAGGTAAGAAAATGTTATATATATGTTTATTTAGTTGTGAAATGTAATATATATATATATATATATACAATATTTTTTTACAATATTTCCTATTATATATATAATTTTTTTCAAAGAAGTATATCAAGACATATCAATTTACACTTACAATATTACAAGATAGTAAACTTGACATGTTTTAACTCATTAACGCCGAGACAGCTTCACGGCTCAACGCCTGGGCCACTGACCACAGACACTCCTCGCTGTCGCGAGACCAATTAGCTCAAAGAACCCGTCTCTTCGCGGGGGCCTTTGAGGGCCATAGTTGACCGGACACTGTCTAGCCTTGTGCCATAAAGTCTTGATTGTTTTATAGTTTCGTGCAGATAGATGCAGGTGCTGGATATTGATACTTTAGAGGAATATAACATGTGATATTTCACCTTTGAGTTGATATTTTGCGGTTTTTCCGATTTCAATTCATAAACATGCTCAAAGAGTATTTTCACATACGTTGATTTATATGCATTTTCATTTGTAAATACAAATACTGCATATCTAGACATCGTGTTGATTAGATACGGTGTGTAGGTATTTCAACTATCTGAATTATAATTAAGGATTTAAAGAGATGATATCCCGATTTAAGAGAAAGCACGTAACATTAACGAATGTAATGATTATTAATATTGACCAAGTGATTTATTCTGTTGGGACGTTGTCAACTCTAATAATTTAACATGTGCATGTATCCATTCAATGGCAGACAGGGTCGTGGATCTATGAAGGATATTGTAGAAGTTGAAAAAAAACACGTGCATGCTAAAACTATTATTGTTACAGGACATTGATGCATTCAAGAAGTAAAGTTAAAATCAAAGTGTAACTTTCAATAGCCTCAAATTCTTATCAAATGATGTATGAACACATGTACATAAGTGTTTATAATAACGCTTCCTCTCGTTTCGTCTTAGATATATGAATTCAATGCGTTTAACAAATAAAATGTATCTGACAATGTTTCAAAATTGGTAACTTCACAAAGACTACAATCGTTTCATTTGATTTAATAAACCTTTTTATCAAAGTGTTTATTTTTCCCTTCCAAGACCAACATATGTAGAATGCTTTTCATTTACAAAAAGTAGCATTTTTTTGCAGAAAGAGCAACGATTTTCATTTCTTATTGCTTTCCTGAGGATAGCATCTTATTTACGAAACTGTTATCTACACTTATGGATGCTAAACTGATTTTAAAATAAGTTCATTGTTATACTATACAACGGACGCACATAGGCGTCTCTCGCTGAATAAGGGATGCTTTCTATTTACGCACATAGGCGTCTCTCGCTGTGAGAAACTGCTAATTAACCGACGCTTATATGCGGCTCTCGCTGTGAGGATCTCATTATTTTGACGCATATACGCGGCTCTCGGCGTTAATGAGTTAACACGGAAAAGAGAAAACACTATTTGATGGTTTTCATTCATTATCTTGTCTCATAGCATCATAAATAGCAATAAATCTAGCTTGTATTGTAAGAACTACAAATACGAAGTTTTAAAAGAAGGAGAAATAGGCTAACTTGAAGAAACTTTATCATGTATTCTCGCGCTGTAGACGACTATTTTAAGCCACATTATGTAATAGGCACTCACTTAAGCATTATATCGATACAATCAAAAACGTTATTATTCTTTTACATTTTCTCCTTAAAAACGCAGACGACCTTAGAGATATAAACAATCTACGGTTAGGTTAGATTAGATACGGACTGTGAAAACGGTAGTAATGTGTGCAACGTTTAGATTTACTTTAATCTATGAACTGACAGCAAGGGATGAAATAGTGTTTATTTAATATAGTATTAGCATTGCTGTCGGATAAACAAAAGCAGCTGCTTTTTCCGGCTGTACCTAAGCATATAGTATTTATTGCAGCTTTGCTTAGAATACTTCATGTGTTTTAGAATCAATATCAAGAAGTCGAAATTCTGAATCCTATTTGCATGTATACTAGTTGTATGACCTAATGAGCATAACCAATCCATAATTTTCGTTGTAGGCCCCTATGCTATAAATAGGTTTTAAATGTTACATCTGTGTCATTGGCCTGTTGCCTTGTCTTGTTTTCCATCAGAAATCATGTCTTCAAACTGTCTTTGTCATTATAGTGAACTTATCAGCATAAAAGTAACCAATACTTCTTGATAAATAAAACCATTGTTAAAGTTTAACATATTTGATTCAAACAACGTATGTTAGAACTTCATGTTTAGCCTTAGTGGCCGAGTTAAAGGATTAAGTTGAGAGTTATTTCCCTTTATGTCCGTTTATTAGGATAGTAGAATTTAAAGGGGTCCGTATTACAAGTACCTTGTTAATAGACATAACTAAAATATTTAGAATTTCCAAAATCTTCTTTTGTCAGTCTAACGAGGTATAAAGCAATTTTGATCGGACTATTGTTAAAGAGTTGTGACTTTTCAAACACAGTCGGAAAATTTCCTTTCTTCAGGTTTGCAAACTTTGACACGCCCAAATATCAGTTCGTTAGCGTTTTTCATTTTGATTCTTGAAGACCATATTCATGTCGTTCTCTCGATGGCTACGGTTGTGAGTTATCTGCCGTTTAAGTTTACGATTGTCAATAAATCTTTTGATAAACTTTGAATTGTCGCTGTGAACAAAGTATTGAGTATTTGTAGATTCTGTGACAGGCTAAAAAAATTTGATCCCCCAAATGTGCATTGGGTCGAAAAATTACAAAAAGTGTGAAAAATTACGATGGTGCCGAAACAACGTGACTTACGACTTACAACTTACGACGTTTGTGTTTTGATATTTCACTATGGGTAAGAAACACAGTAACGTTCAGAAAAATCTAAAACAAAATGTTGTGTTATTTCGAGTTAATTCTTCATCACCTAACTTCTAACATACCGATCAAAGAAGTTGTTTCAAGTTGTTTATTGTTGACCACGGAGGTTTAAGCTATGAAAAGTGATAATGTTTGTTACAGTTTCTCAAGCTGATGTGAAGTTAGCAATTTCGGGCAAAGATGTCATTGGTAAGTTTAGAATGAGATTAACTCATGAGAGGCCTACCTGATATTTATCATGGATACAGTTAAGAGGCACTAAAACACCTTTTCTCGGTAAATAAATCTACGTAAATGGAAAAAAATACTAATTGCAAGACAATATTTTTCTATCAGTTCAAAGACCTTTTTAGGCTACGGCCCGCCATCTTGTTTTCAGGAGAAAGTATACGAAAAGGGCGCTTTTTGTTTACTAATATTAACACAGTAAGAATAACTATTTGTATGTTTTTGTAAGTATGTATATAAATTATGCATAGAATTTCCACATATTAACAAATTATTCATGATAAGACTACTCAACAGTGCCTTGTAATGCCTCAGCAAGGCAGTTTTATTATTCTTTTAGTAATATATTATTATTTATTATCAATTACATTATTTTTGTCGTTTCAATTGCAACAAGTTGAATTTGGACTCTTTAAAGGGATAGCTTTCTTTCTAGGGCAGTACTAAAATTGTTTTATCATAACTTCTTATTATATAATTCACATTATCGCTTGACTGTGTAAATCATATCACAGGCTCTTTTTAATAAATGTCACATTTGGTTATGAAATTCGCATATTTGACGAACAGAATGCACGAGAAACGCGTGCAGCAAGATGAGTGTTGATTTTCTACCTGTCAATTAACCTGACAGAAATAAAAACTTTATGATAAACACATCGCGACGAGACACACGATTTGCACATGCAGCACGTGTGATGACCAATAGGACAGTTTTAATGTCATTCTTAGATATGCCGCTTTTCATCAGCTATTCAAAAATGAAAAATGAAAATGAAAGTTAGAATTGTGATATCATTGTTTCCCTTTACTTTCATTATTAATCAAAAGGTATAGGATTCACGTCTCATTTTTGGGATTTCCCTGTCTGTCAGTAAATTCTGTTTCAAATTTTTTAAACATTATTTTTGTTCTCTTTCATCACTACGAAAATAGACAATATGAAGATAAAAATTTATATCATAATGTACATGGAGGGATAACAAAAATTAATTAGTTGATAATTGAATCCCGAATTGCAGTGATGATATGGAACTCTGCAATTAACAGGCATGACATGTACCATTTAATTAAACAATTAATAACCATTTTCAAATAGGTCCAAATCTGGAGTTTGACCACAACACGGCAAGTGCTGATATCCACGTCTCCTCGGGGTTGGTCAGCAACATCAGACCAGTTCCTGCACCTCAGGACACGGGATGCAGACTCCAGTCTGAGAGGAGAGCACTGACACTGCGACCCCTTACCCTGAAGAGAGGTCAGGTTGTTGTCTTCTCGACCAGACTTGGGTTCACTGTCAAGCAGCTGACACAGGAGCGTAAGAGTTTATGGGAGATGGCAGTGTCAGGAGTTCCTGTAGATGGTGACTGGGCTCAGGCTACAGGACTCAGTGTGCAAGTTGTATCATGTCCCAGACACAAGCAGCAGCTGTGTCTCAGGGTGGTGTATAATGATAAGATCCTCACTGACGTCCCTCTCATCAAGAACAAGGTCGGAGTGTCACGTGACATCAATCTGTATATAGTGATTGATAGAGACACAAACAAGATTAACGTTGTTGATGTCACTGATGTCAAAGTAGTCACAACAACTGGAGTGTCACTTGACAGACCTCTCTGGGTGTTGATGTATGTTGATGGACCAGCTTACACCGAGATGGAAAGTGAACTGATATCTGGAAGAGATCTGACATTTACACCAAAGATGGCATACCTTCTATATTCATTAATCTATTGAGGTTTCATAAGACCCGTTGCTCTGAATAAAATTGTTTCAATATCTATTTACAGTAAATTTACAAGGTCAATGTGACCTCCCTATGACTAAGGCGATTACATTAAATGATGTAACTATATATATATGTTAAGGGTCCCATTAGCACTAAAGCAGCCGTGTGAAATTGGAACAGGGGCATAGTTCAAATGACAGATGAGTTTCATTTTGGTCATATCATAACTTTCGTTAGGGAAAGTGTAACAAAACTCATGTTAAATATTGTATCTAAGTATTCAACAGAGGGACACTTTCTAACGTACAAAAATAAAAAAAAACAAAGATTGGTTATTTACTCAAAACGTTTCAGCTACTTTAGCTTGTATGCGTGTGAGTGTTTGTAATGAGTGCATGTATGTATGTAAATGTATGTGTGTATGTTTGTATGCATGTGTGTGTGGGTATGTATGTAAATACATGTATGTCCTGTACCATGTGTCAGTATGTTTGTATGTATGGGTATGTATTTATATACGTACCTATCTATTATGTATGTAAGATTGTAAACGTGCATACACAACGCATGCATGTTCCCGATTTTATTTCACTATTTTTGTATATGGCTCTGTCTGTATTTATGTGTTTGTTCATGCATGTCTTCATGTGTTTATGTATGTATGTGTATGTCTGTGTTATGTAAGCATGTGTATTTTTGGATGCATGTATGCATTGATTTACATATGTTTACGTATGGTTATTTTATGTATCAAACATCATAAATCAGGCATGTCCTGTCTTTAAATATGAATGTATGTAAACTGGACACCAAAAGAAATGTTACACCTCGTAAAAGCTAAATATCTTAAAAATGTATGTCCTAAGATGAACTTCATTTGTAGTGGTTAAATTAACATCCTATAATTTAATCTTTTAATAACAGACTTGAGAACTTACAGTTAATTATGTAATCTCCATATGATTATTGTAGGGTTAATTGCCGTATTTTCGATCACAGAAAAATGGATAAAATAATTTTGAAAAAGGTAAGAAAGAAGCCAAAATGTTATTGTCTACTAAGATAATTCTTGCAAATTAGTTAGAAATAAAATCAGTTATGTTTTTGATAAGAATTCTTTGTTTCTTTTTTTAACAATGACCAAATACTGAGATTTGTAATGTTTCTCTTCCTAACACTATTCCAATAATCTAAGACAATTGTCTTGGTCCAAATATATTTTGACTGTTTAGGAAGCTTTGAGACATGTTGACCGATTAATTTCTTAATCTTACTAAATAATGAACTAGTTACACATTTGAATTTTCATCTGCAGAATAATATCCTCAAAACGTAGCCATCATAATTTTAACTTGCATGAAATGCCCGTCAAAACAGTGCGAAAGCCCAGTATTCATCAATTCATTCCATAATTCGATAACAATGCCGAGACTAACAGCGAGTAAAAGCCATTGCTATGCTACAGACTGGGTCGAGTGACGGAGATTTCGCTGCTGCATTCGGATGTCATCATCTTACCATTCTCAGGCTGCATAGACGTTTTACGGCAGATTGAATAACACAAGACCGACCTAGAAGCGGGAGACCAAATAGAAAAACCTGTTCCTCAACCACACCTCGGAAACAAACAACAACAGTGTTGGTTTATACAGCTTTTGGACGTCGAATTAGTGCACAGACTGTGAGAAGAAGGCCCAAATGATATGGACTGAGGCCATGCCGGCCGATGTAAGCCATGCAGTTGACACGCCGACATCAACAAAACAGGGTTGCTTGCGCCAGAAGTGTAAGATGTTTGCAGATCCAAAACTGACAGAGGGTGTAGTTTCCAATGAAAGTTGATTCCAGCTGCTCAGAGTGGACCGGAGAGGGCGTGTCTACCAAAGTCGGGGTGAGAGGGAGGCACGTTGCTGCGTTCAGGAGGTTATCCCACGGTCTGGGATGGAATACGCGGCAACGCAAACACCAACCATCTTGGGTTTGAGCACCACTAGGATTAAAATTGCCCGAAGGATCAGGTTACGACTGCAGCAACCACATACACGTCAGCAACTTATTGTTGCATTGATGGACGAATGGAGACACTTATCCCCCGCTTTCATCAGATGACTGATTTTTTTCTGTGTGAAGTGTTCACCGCCAACGGCGGGCATATCAGATACTAATCAAGGAATTTATGTCATTAAACTCTTGTTTTGTATGCCTTTGTTGTTTTTAGGAAGGATAGAGAATAGGACAATAGACATTAGATATTAAACTTTTCAGAAGTGTAACATTTCTTTTGGGCTTCAATTTACATATTGATATGTATGTATGTATGTATGTATGTATGTATTTGTGTATGTATGAACGTACGTACGTATGTATGTATGCATGTATGTGTGTTAGTGAATGTATGTGTGTTAGAGTATGTATGTAGTATGTATGTATGTATGCATTTATGTATGTATGTATGAGTGAGTGTGTGTATATAAGTATTTATGTATGTATGTTTGTTTGTATGTATGTATGTATTTATGTATGTACGATAAAGAATAAAGGCATTTTTTGATAGAGTTGTACATACAATATTGCAACAAAATAAACAGTATTCTTCTTGTAATTTTTATGTTATTATTTTCACTTTTTACCTCAACAGTCATGACATTTGCCGGCGTCATTCTCCAGCGGGCTTCGTCCGTATACTTTTTTACATTTATGGACATTTTCGCGAGAAATGTTAAAAAGCCGAGATAATGTAAGGGGGTTCCCTGCACCAGGGAGATCAAAGTTCGTAACTTGGACCTTGGCTACCTTCGCTCAGGCGTGGCTACAAATTTCGTTGATACCTTTTGACGACTTAAAATGTCGAGACACTGAAATATTAGTTACATTCGAGGGGAGGTCAAAAAGTTCATGGTGGATATAAAACAGAAGCCAGTGGATGTGACATTGAATTTATTTCTCAATGGAATTTTCCTGGACCTCGATGCACTTTTTTTACGCTTTATTTGATGTATTCTTCATATGTTAAAGGTATGTACCGTATGTGCCGTTTCTATATACTTCCTTGAAGGGTTCTCGATATCTTACTATTTATGATAATAATAACATATCTATTATCAGTTTATGCGAAAATAACTCAGGACTTGGGACATTCAAATCAGCAAAATAGGCTCTAGTTCATGTAGAAAATGTCATAATCTTAGAATTGAAGCGATAAAAATGCAACTTTGCACAGGTGATTTGAACTTTACTCAGGTCATATGATATTTTGGTTTTATTTAAGCCACATACAAAATTCATGAAGCACACTCTGTGTCACTTTGATATAGTCTTAATGTATATATATATATATGTGTATATATATATATATATATATATATATATATATATATATATACATATATAGCTTACATACAAACATATATATATATATATATATATATATATATATACATATATATATATGTAATCTATGACAACCCGTTTTATGATTATGTAACCCATAATGAAATCGTCATTCTCAGTTTCAAACAAGTATTATAGAAGCAGATGATTTAAATATAAACCTGACCAAATGAGGTACTAATTATAAAAGCTGTATATTCATTGTTCTAATTACAATGGTACACGTAAGACTGATGGATTTGAATTTCGTCTAAGTAAACGCTTTAAGTGGCATTCTGCCATGGTTCTGAAAGTTGTAGTAGTAATGTGGCACACGATTTTATGGATATTCAACTTCTTTATTAACAGATTTGCGACGTTTCGGTGAGCTCCAGGTTTTCCTTTAATCCCCACGTAATCCTCCCCCACTCACCTGTTTCCAACGGAACTCTATTCATGTATTTATCACAACATGATTATATATACTCTATCTTAATTGTTATTGTTATCTCATTGTTACTTTCCATTTGTTGTTCCTGTAAACAAACACATAAATGCATCCATACATCTTTTCTGTTCATATGCTTGAAAACGGTATATCTGTAAATAAAGAAGTTAAATATCCATAAAATCGTGTACTTCATTTCGTCTAATGATAGATAGGCAGGTCAATCATACATTTGAATCTAACTCTCCTCGAGGCCAGCTACTCATGGGCCACACATCGTAGACTTCGCAAAAGATAGGTTTGCAACTATGCTAAGCTGGGGACACACGCTTTGTGCACAGATAGTTCCTAGTACTAATTAATTATCATTTACTGGTGCTTATTCTCCATTTATTATGTTTATACGTCCCGTTTTGTTATCTATAACTGATATCTTTGCAATATGTAAGACCATGTATCATGTACTTTGTACCATATTATCAAAACGTTATGTGACACTACACACATAGCTCACCTATCTCTGTAATTATTTCATTATGAAGTGATGCATTATCTTGAGACATCTGGTACAGATACACAGACAAATTAATAAATATGCGTTCTAATTTACACTCAACACTGTCTACATATCGGGAATATCAATCAAAAAAAGTTTAGTCTTTTAAAAAGTATAGTTATTTATCACTTTAAAATCTTTCTTTTTGAGACCAAACATAAATATGCAAGATGTCGAAGGATGATTATTCACTTCTTCAATATCCAATATTTATTCATGTTAATCAGTTCACGTCACAACAAATATTCATTAAAACCAACGAATGAAATACAAACATGATATCTTATACTTACAAATGTAGCATGACAAATATCAAAACAAGTCTAGAGTAGATTTTTTAAAGATAAAATACTTATGATGTGAGCTGTGTTAAATATGATGGAGTTTATATTATTGCTTGCAACTTAAAGGGGCTCGATTATATTGATGGAGTCAAATATTTCAAACTGTACATATGATGTCACTTTGTCGAGGTGTAGTGGCCTTGGGGTTTTCAGAAAATAAGCTTCCCAATGTTTATCAGTTCAGTATAGGGACTATAAACCGGTTTTAGTTGTTATATTTGATCGAAAACCGGACAATAATGCGTACCAATAACTCAAACGTAATTTTGGAAACTTATTCATAGCATACACAACGACGCATCTGGATTGATTGTATTGAGCAGGTCATTTAACTAATACACGTGTAACATGGTCTCAGAATTGAGACTTTTCTCATTTATATGGCCGTTGGCCTATTATCATTTATAACAAGAAAATAAACAGATTTGGCATTTTAGTGATAGATTTGCAAGTTTGGCGAGGTGTGTGTGGGGGGGGGGGGAGGGGGGTGGTTTGAACTTATCTGAATACATATTGCGTTCTGGCTGTTATTGAAAATCAACAAACATACTCCCTGTCACTTTAACTCTACCCTTGTCATTTGATGTGATAAATATGATACTTTAACTCGATAGAAATGGTATGCAATTCAATGTTCATAAGCAAGTTAACATCTAATTTGAAAGGAACAAAGTACGAACGTAGTTCCTGAACTTGGTCAAGGCCGATAGGAGATAGTGCGATCTGTAATCAGACAAACTACTGTTACTGTCGACTGATAGCTGGTAGATATAATGACTCACTTGTCTGACTTCATTGAATAATATGAATGTCAGTCATTTAAAAAACAAAATCCCTTTAGTCCAATAAATTCTATAATGATAAAACAGATAAGTAATTAAATCTTAATTAAATGTTATTTGACATAGATTTATGACGTATGTATACAAAAGAAATCCGATTGCTGTACTTATAAATGGCTGAAATATTACCAGAGCGGCGTTAAACACTACTATACTTATAAACCTTTCGATGGTATGAAACGTAATAGGGCAAAACAACCTGGGAATGACAGCTAGTAGGTAAAATATACAAAGATGGAGATATTTTTCTTTAAAAACCCGCCAACCTTTATAAATAATAGTAAGGATGATAATAATGGCAATAGTGGCATAGACAAAGGTACGTTGTCAGTTCGGATTTGAAAGTCAAGTCTTGAAGATTGTTTGATTGGGATCGGGAGAGTTCCACAAGACGACAGCAGATTTTTCTAAGTTCTATTTCCTAAAGATCTCAGCTTGGTTTTTAAACAAAAGGTGAAGAAGCTGATGTTTTGAAAACGTAGATTTCGGCAGGGTCTATATTTATTGATCAGGTCGTCCAGATAGGATGGGGTCAGATGGCACTTGGTAGTTATTGTTGATTTATTAAAGTCTGTTTTAGCGGATACAGGTAACCCATGTAAGGAATTGAGGACTAGAGTTATAGACTATGATAAATATTTTCTTCATTGTTTTTTTCCCAATAAACAATATTTTAAGCCTAACTCATTATCTTCAGAGGGTTAAAGACACTAATGGACACCAATATTTCATATATATACACAGCGAATGCACAGATAATTCCTATCTCTCTCGATATGACCAACGATCCGCTTTCAGGTAATCTACCTCGTAAGTTATTTGACAAATATGCGCGTCTACTGGATATGAAGTTGATTGTACAAGATCAGATAACAGAAATATATTTTCCGGCAATTAACACACTTATGGGATGCAGCTTCAGACAGAAAGAACAATTTCACTCCATGTTATCAAGACAATCGTACCATTCGGGTACAGCATGATAACAGTTTGGTCTTTGTCAGTGCGCAGTCGTATGACTTTCTGTTGCAAAAAGATAACAGCCTGTAGGCAGTCGTGTGACAGGGCGATAACAACCAGTCTAAACCAATCAACATGCTCCAGACATTACGATAACACCATTACAGCGACTCTGAAAAATTAAAAGTGCAAAGAGATGACGATAACAAGATAACAACATCCTTTTAAACACTGAACAAACCTGTGTTGTGTCACTTGCAACTTGACAACTGTCAAACTTGGCCAGTGAGGGATCTTGTGACTTCTCCCCGCAACCGTATTTTCAGATAACTTACAAGGTAAGTTGAAATTGTATTTACTAAATAGCGTATTTGTATGAACAGTCGCATAGGCGTCATTACAATAGGAAACATGTATCATTTTCAAAAAAATGTAGCAGAGCTGTGTTTATGTAATTACTATTATATGTAAATTTATGCAAAATATTTTTTCTTAAAGGATGAAGACGTTTCCTTGACTTACCAGGTATTTTTTCTTAGTTATCGAATGACGTTTCTCCTATAACGCGAAACTGTTTTGAAGCAATTCATTTTTGTAGTGTTTGCGACTATTTTAATGTGAACACAGTGCAATAGTTGGAGTTAAGTAAATGGATTTCCGTAGCTTAAACGAAAACTGTGCGTTTGCATTAGAAACCCTTCTATGGAACAACAATCATTCGTTTCCAATTGGTAACATTTTCCTCTTCATCTTAGATCAGACTATGGCCTACTAAAACTCTAATTGAAGTAGCCTTGGAACAAATGTTTCGAAGCTCTCCAATTGGTGAAAAAGTTTTAAGAATAGTACATAAGGCAGCTTGATGATATATATTTTCATATTTGTCAGGATAGCTATGACATGTTTTCATATGTGCGCATGTAATTTTAGCCTAACGTCTGTCTGTCTCTTTGAAAAAGTGTAACCTTGGCATAACTTTCGATTAATCAGTGAAAGGTTCTTGGCACTTTCGGTCTAGAAATGTAAAATCCTGATTTAATGCAACCAGTTAGTTCGGCAATTGCCACCATTTCAGAAGTTATCATTCAAAATGCTCAGTTATTTTCGTAAGCCTGGGAAAAGCTAAAATTTGAGTCTTCTTCACAGACCGTCGTCTTATACAGCGATTACATTACTGTCAGGTACAGCTATTCGTGCATGCAGTGTTTTCATTGACTTAGATTTTGAAAAAAGTTGCAATATTTTGCTGCTGCAACCTACCAAAACCAAGACGCCAAAAAGAGCACGTTTAACCAAAGAGGTTATTGCAAGAATTTATGATAGAGGTATTTCTTATGATAAAACTGATTTGTAGGTGGCTTATAAATGAACGGGTTATTGGAACCACCTTTATGCCCTCGTAACATGACGAGATCACATGGGTTTCTGTCACACCTATACTATATTACAATTTGGTTGGATTATGGAATCTGTGACATTTGTTAAATATCAATGGTTTTTACGTTTTGTATTTTCTTCGGCATTTGATGTTATACTTGGGCATGCCTTAGGGCATATCTGCTCCTGGCGTTAGCCCGATTGTTTCTGACGCTCAAAAGGCGTTACTACATGCCACAGTAAATCCCTCATGTTTACAGGTTGCTGCCCTATCAGTATTGGGAGATTGTTATAAAAATTACGATGTTGAATTTTATAGAGCACCATTTTGAGTTTATGATACCTGCTCAAAGCGCTACCTACATCATTACCCTGAAGGAAATAAAATTTAAAGCTGATACCACGCAATACTGCATAGGTCGTTACATCCTGGCTTTGGGTACCATTTAGATAGATAAACATAAACAAAGTAATACAGAATGGCGTCTACTGAACTGGTATTGCATCCGCAATCAATCACGTCTCTGCATGTTTTTTGAGGCTTCAGGTATTTGATCATGTGGTAACCAATAAATTCTCTTCCCGTGACAAAGGCCACAAAAATTTGTGGTTTCCTAACCGGGATTTGAACCAGACTTCCAGTCATTACTTACTCAATTTTTCTCAATCACAGAGTCATTTTTAACTGTAGAGACATGTAAGAGTGAAGTTCCGAGGATTTGCTAAGTCAGAACATTTTCAGCACTTAATGAAATGGAATATAATGTTAATATCCTTGACAAGCTGCAGTTTTGCACGGTTCTTCCTTCTGTTGTTACATCGGTGCTTGAATGAGTTCTTGTCCATCAAGCTGCTTGTATGCAATCGCCTTCATTGACAGAGAGAAATGTCTATTCGCATCAGATTATCAATACTACAAACGCGTCTTTCCCAATACAGATCTGACCATTGCCTCTGCATCTTCTTTGCTGATGCAAACAGTAGCTGGTCATTTGTCATAGTTTAAACACTCATTCAAATTTCTTCCAAATTTTATATTTCATATCGATTAGAAATTCTTTCACATATTTGTGAGTCAACGGTCAGAGTTTGCGTCACCTTATGTATTCGACTTTTCAATATATATATAATTAAGCTGTTATCACAATCAGCTCCCTTTGTTCAACATCCAGCATGTGACATGCAGAACCAGTTGCATAGAAATATGTTGGGTGTTGTTAAATAACATGTATTTGCTTAAATACGTGGAGAGGTTCTCTCTCTGCTGACTTCATTCGGACTCGTTTTAGACTCGTTTCAGACACCTACAGACGTGCTTCAATTTCGGTTAAGACTCCACAGCCAAAATGAAACTCTTCCTATGTACACCCCAGCCTGGACACAGTTCGGAGTTGAGTCTCCACGACAGGGTCTTTGGGGATGGACTATTGTGTTGTGAATTGTACCACCGGCTCGGGGATAACGTTTGTAACGTGAACCAACAACACCAAATAAGGAAAGAATTGGTCGACCACTAAAACCAGTCTCTTCTTAATTTCATCTACCCTTTTCTCCGAGGTTATCACTTTCGAACAATTATAGACTGGTGATGAGGTCAATACCTGCTTTCAAACACCCGAGGTAAAGAATATTGGCAGAGGACTCGGGTGTACAAACCAGGTATTGACCGAATTTACCAGTCCATAATTGTTGTATTATGTTTCGAATGAAATACGAAAAGTAAAGGAAAAACTACAGTCATGAATTTAGATCAATTTTTCAACATGACGGTCAGATGTCCTGACAATACCAATAGCATAAGGTTTGACGTCATATCACTTTTGGTAGGACTCGGAGTGAAGTTAATATGCTTTTCTGTCGACCGACACGTGACCGCTTTTTTACCAATCGAATCGCCGGGAAAATAAGCTTATATAAAAAAGGATTTGCAGGGATTCAAACTGTGAATAATCTCAATGACATGCATTACAAAAGCTGGAGAATAAGTTGTGTCTCTGAGTAAAAACATCAGTCCTGTAACAACTGGTGGACGTGAAGCTGTTGGTATCTTATTTTCCACTGTCAAATAACATGTCTACAAATTGTGGTCTAAGCTTCGAATCGCTCTCACCTGTCGAAATAACCAACGATGCTCCACAAGGTGTGCAGGTTAGTGATCTGTTGGCTTGACAGTTTGTTTGGCCAATAACCTTCCGACGTTTCAACTCACATCTCTGGCTTATGATGACGTGTGTCTCTAATCTTGAAGTCTGCTCCTTTCTCTCAATTTGCAGCCGGTTGAATATCAGCAGTGTATAAATTAGTATTGCATTTGTTGAAATAACAGTTCGATATCCCGTTTGACCTGAGAGGCCGGAACTACTAATAATCATTTTAATGTGGGTCAGTAATGCAATGGTTCCCGGTCGGTACAATTGGACTTAAATGGAGTGTGACTCTCAGTTCTTTGTTAATATGGTATGAAACTGACATGTATCTAGCATGAAGAAAACGTCGAGGATCTAGTTCATCGCTGATATAACAATGTACATTTGTAGTAACATTGGTGTTTGGTCTTAAATTCTTAATTGGACATTGAATCACAAATGATAAATTCCTTTTACATGTCAATGCTTTTTTCGTTTGAATTTACTTATCTATTTCGGCAGATAAACATGCCTTTTTGATTGTCCAGATTTGGCAAGTACGTCCAATAGTGATATGAGGTGTTTTATAATCACTGAATTCCAGATGTCCGACACTGTTACAACATTGAGGGAAGCTATGGCCGTGTGTCCGATCTGTATGGACGATTTTAATGACACCAACATACTACCTCGTCGTATGCCATGCTGTGAACAGCCAATTTGCGATGGGTGTTTATCAACATACATGGGAGTTAGAAAACGATTTCCCTGTCCTCTTTGCAAGGTATCTGTTGATCTCCCTGGTGGAGCGAAGTCCCTCCCAAAGGACATGTCTGTCTTGAGGTTGATTGATGTCCTCAAAACTGGGAGACATGCTGCACCCGGATGCACAGATTGTCCTGACGACAGCAAGGCCATCTCAACATGCGGGGAATGTGGAATCTACCTCTGTGAGACTTGTTTCAGGGCACATGCCAGAAACAGGTCCACTAGAAATCACAAGACATCCACACTAGAGGATATCAGAAGATCGATCACACAAAACAGCATCAATAGCGGAGGTGACATTAAGATTGATACTTCAGAAATGAAGACAAAGCTTGAAAAGCTTTCCCTGAGGATGTCGACCCTCTCTGACATCGAAACGAATATCGTCAAGTCTCAAGACAAAGCTATAGAACACATCAACCAGAGATTTGACGACATGGTGGAGGAACTGCAATGCAGAAGGGGACTCCTGCTGTCTGAAGTGAAAGCCAAAGCTGATAGAGAACTGAAATCAGTCAGAACAGCCCTGGAATCGGAAAAGGCCTTTCAGGACAAGCTGAAGATGGCCACCACAAGAGGACAGTCAGAAGCTTCCCTTCTTCAAGAAACACCTGAAGATGTTGAAGCTGAGAGAATCGCCGTCACCTTCACAGAGGCCAACATGGAGCAGCTTCTCTCAACCATCCAATCTGCCGGACAAGTCAGACTCGTCACCTTCAGCCCGACACAGAGACCAAGTTATGTTTCTGAAGACGCTCTCTACAGGGCTATCAGATTCGCTCCTGAAGACTTTCCTGAAGGTAAGAAAATGTTATATATATATGTATATTTAGTTGTGAAATGTAATATATATATATAATCTGATCCCTCAAATGTGCATTGGGTCGAAAAATTACAAAAAGTGTGAAAAATTACGATGGTGCCGAAACAACGTGACTTACGACTTTGTCATAATTTACTTTTTGCCCCAAGTGATTACAATGCGCATCTTTTAAAATAAGTTTCAAGTCGCTATGTGCATTTTGATAAAAAAAAAACAACCAATGTTTGGCTGTAATATCATTGGCTGTTTTAACTTAAAATGTTCCACGAAAAATGATAAATGTTGATAATATAATAATATTGATAAAATTAATATAATATAACATGATGAATAATAAATAAAAATCCTGAATCCTTAATGTTAAAAGTTACCATTAAATAAAAATTATTCATCAAGAATTAGACATACATTTTATCACTAGCCAGCATTTGAAGCAGAATATAACTGTTTGTGTTTTGATATTTCACTATGGGTAAGAAACACAGTAACGTTCAGAAAAATCTAAAACAAAATGTTGTGTTATCTCGAGTTAATTCTTCATCACCTAACTTCTCACATACCGATCAAAGAAGTTGTTTCAAGTTGTTTATTGTTGACCACGGAGGTTTAAGCTATGAAAAGTGATAATGTTTGTTACAGTTTCTCAAGCTGATGTGAAGTTAGCAATTTCGGGCAAAGATGTCATTGGTAAGTTTAGAATGTGATTAACTCATGAGAGGCCTACCTGATATTTTTCATGGATACAGTTAAGAGGCACTGAAACACCTTTTCTCAGTAAATAAATCTACATAAATGAAAAAAAAAAACTAATTGCAAGACAATATTTTTCTATCAGTTCAAAGACCTCTTTAAGCTACGGCCCGCCATCTTGTTTTCAGGAGAAAGTATACGAAAAGGGCGCTTTTTGTTTACTAATATTAACACAGTAAGAATAACTATTTGTATGTTTATGTAAGTATGTATATAAATTATGCATAGAATTTCCACATATTAACAAATTATTCATGATAAGACTACTCAACAGTGCCCTGTAATGCCTCAGCAAGGCAGTTTTATCATTTTTTAAATAATATATTATCATTTATTATCAATTACATTATTTTTGTCGTTTCAATTGCAACAAATTGATTTGGATTCTTTAAAGGGATAGCTTTCTTTCTAGGGCAGTACTAAAATTGTTTTATCATAACTTCTTATTATATAATTCACATTATCGCTTGACTGTGTAAATCATATCACAGGCTCTTTTTGATAAATATCACATTTTGTTAAGAAATTCGCATATTTGATGAACAGAATGCACGAGAAACGCGTGCAGCAAGATGAGTGTTGATTTTCTATCGCGACGAGACACGATTTGCACATGCAGCATGTGTGATGATCAAGAGGACAGTTCTAATGTAATTTTCAGATATACCGCTTTTCATCAGCTATTCAAAAATGAAAAATGAAAATGAAATTAGAATTGTGATATAATTGTTTCCCTTTACTTTCATTATTAATCAAAAGGTATAGGATTCACGTTTCATTTTTGGGATTTCCCTGTCTGTCGGTAAATTCTGTTTCAAATGTTTTTAACATTATTTTTGTTCTCTTTCATCACTACGAAAATAGACAATATGAAGATAAAAATTTATATCATAATGTACATGGAGGGATAACAAAAATTAATTAGTTGATAATTGAATCCCGAATTGCAGTGATGATATGGAACTCTGCAATTAATAGGCATGACATGTACCATTTAATTAAACAATTAATAACCATTTTCAAATAGGTCCAAATCTGGAGTTTGACCACAACACGGCAAGTGCTGATATCCAGGTCTCCTCGGGGTTGGTCAGCAACATCAGACCAGTTCCTGCACCTCAGGACACGGGATGCAGACTCCAGTCAGAGAGGAGAGCACTGACACTGCGACCCCTAACCCTGACGAGAGGTCAGGTTGTTGTCTTCTCGACCAGACTTGGGTTCACTGTCAAGCAGCTGACACAGGAGCGTAAGAGTTTATGGGAGATGGCAGTGTCAGGAGTTCCTGTAGATGGTAACTGGGCTCAGGCTACAGGACTCAGTGTGCGAGTTGTATCATGTCCCAAACACAAGCAGCAGCTGTGTCTCAGGGTGGTGTATAATGATAAGATCCTCACTGACGTCCCTCTCATCAAGAACAAGGTCGGAGTGTCACGTGACATCAATCTCTATATAGTGATTGATAGAGACACAAACAAGATTAACGTTGTTGATGTCACTGATGTCAAAGTAGTCACAACAACTGGAGTGTCACTTGACAGACCTCTCTGGGTGATGATGTATGTTGATGGACCAGCTTACACCGAGATGGAAAGTGAACTGATATCTGGAAGAGATCTGACATTTACACCAAAGATGGCATACCTTCTATATTCATTAATCTATTGAGGTTTCATAAGACCCGTTGCTCTGAATAAAATTGTTTCAATATCTATTTACAGTTAATTAACAAGGTCAATGTGACCTCCCTTAGACTAAGTCTGTCATATGATGATACTAAGTAAGCAACCACGAGTTGCCTCCCCTGACACGATACGGAGGTGTCGCTTGTATACACGTGCCTCGGCAGTAAGGCTCTAGTCGTCAAGAGAAGAAGTTGTGTCGTCTCTCTCCCCACCTACAACATGACATGGTGGCAGCGGTAATTGGTAATATCTTCGCATTATTGCACACCCTTCACTGCTCAATTTAGTGACTAGGAAGACGTAGCGCAAACACATAATGTCTGAATTCACACCAAAAATGGAGTGGTCGTCGCCCGACCAGGTAGCCGCACTAGCCATGTTCAAACAAAGATGTGACTTATATTTCTCCGTGAAAGATATAAAGACAGATAAACAAGTAGACCATATTTTGCTATTCGCTGGGGAACAGGGAATAAGAATATTCAATTCATGGACAATTTCGGACGAAGACAAGAAAAAACCTGATGAAGTATGGGAAAATTTCAAAACACAAATTGAACCAAAAACAAACTTTCGCGTATCTAGACTTTACCTACAAAAATACAAACAAGAAGGAAATGAAAGCATAGATGATTTTGTCTCTAGGTGCAAATTACAAGCCTTCAAATGTGAATTTTCAAAAGAAGAATTTGATGAGAGAATTATTGAGCAAATAATTTCGGGAACAATACACACTGACTTGCAAAAAGAGTTGTTTGGAAAAGACAAAACATTGAAGCTAAATGAAGCACTAAATTCAGGAAGAACTTTGGCCATATGAAACAACTAGCTAGTTTTCAGGCAAACATGGATATACAGGCTTCTCAAATTGACTACATTAAGCAAACACAAAACAGAAACCCGTGTTATCGTTGTGGACAGGCATACGATAGGTTCCACAGATGTCCAGCAATGGGAGTGACATGTGATAGCTGTGGGGGCATGAACCATTTTGCTAAAATGTGTAGAAACAAAGAAAATGTACAACCTAATCAGAGGGGAAGACCAATGCAAAGGGGGAGATTCAGGAGCAGATCAACATCTAGATATAGAAATAGTGGTAGAGGAAAAGCAATTCGCTACATGGAAGAGAATGACAATACAGACTATAATTACCAGGGTGATGATGATTGTCAAGACCGAACCATAAACAGCATCACTGTATCAAGCATGAGTAATGTAGAAGAAAATATAGAAGATGAAGCCATCACATACATAGGGACAAAGATAGGACAAAACAGACTTGCAAGGGTTAGAACAAAGGTAGATACTGGTGCCCAAGGGAACACACTGCCAATTAGAATGTTCAGGAAAATGTTCCCAGATCAAGTAAGAAATAATGGAAGCCCCCTTCCAGGAATGGTAAAGAAAAAAAGAATCATACTCAGAGCATACAATGACACCATCATTGAACAGTTAGGATGTATCACACTATATTGCCAAAGTAATGACAAGAATTGGATCCCAATTGAATACTTCATTGTCAAATCAGCAGGCACAGCAATTTTAGGACTAACCACATCCAAACAGATGAAACTAGTTACTCTCCAATGCTCCATACACAAGGAACCAGTTAGGAAAATAGACTCTGTAGAAGACTTGATGTCAACCTACCCAGAACAGTTTGATAGGATTGGAAACTTCCCAAGCTCATACCACATATCTTTAGACCCAGAAGCACAACCCGTGATACATGCCCCGCGGAAATGTCCAATACATCTTCGTGAAGAACTAAAATCTGAATTAGAGAACATGGAACAAAATAGAGTCATAAGAAAAGAACCAACAGAATGGGTAAACAGTCTAGCTTTCTCCCGAAAGAGTAATGGAGCAATACGAATCTGTTTAGATCCAAAGGACCTTAACAAAGCAATCAAGAGATGTCACCACAAAACACCAACTTTAGAAGAAATAACCTACAAACTACGTGGATCCAAGCTCTTCAGTAAACTGGACGCAAAACATGGATACTGGTCCGTAAAACTGGATGAAGAAAGCTCCGTTCTGACAACATTCAACACACCTTTTGGTAGATATTGCTTCAGAAGAATGCCCTTTGGACTTGTGATGTCACAGGATGTCTTCCAACACAAAATGGACCAAATATTGGAAAATTGCACTGGAGCCATTGGCATAGCAGATGATGTTACAGTATATGGCAGGACGGAACAAGAACATGACAAGAATTTAGAAGATTTGATGAGAGCCGCCAGTAAACACGGACTGGTATTCAACAGTAGCAAGTGCCACATCAAGCGTGAGAAGATTGAATTCTTCGGAATTGTATTGGATCAAGATGGAGTCCACCCCTCTCCAAACAAAGTTGAAGCCATCAAGTGCATTTCAGACCAAGCAAACAAGACTCAACTACAAGAATTCTTAGGTATAGTGTCTCCATTTATTCCAAACTTGTCAGACCACACCACTCCTTTCAGAAAGATGCTACAAAAAGAAGTAGAATTTACTTGGCAGAATCTCATAAACAGGCATTCCAGAAAATTAAAGACCTCATCAGCTTAGAAGTCACGTTGAACTACTTTGATCCAGAAAAACCAACCATACTCCAAGTAGATGCATCATCAAAAGGGTCTTGGGGCGGCACTGATACAAGACAACAAGCCGATAGCCTTTGCATCGAAGAGTCTGTCACCAACAGAATAACGTTATGCCAACATTGAAAGAGAATTACTTGCCGTTGTGTTCGGTTGCGAAGGATTCCATACATATGTCTATGAAAAGGATTCACAGTAGAAAGCAACCACAAGCCACTCGAGATGATCCAGCTGAAAAATCTTACTGCAGCCCCACCCAGACTTCAAAGAATGCTGTTAAGAATCCAAAACTATGACGTAACCATAAAGTACAAACCTGGAAAAGAAATGCTGATAGCCGATACGCTGTCACAACTACCCAGCAAGAAGGATGACCACATTGACTTAGACCTACAAATAAGCTACATGAATTTTAGTCAAGAAAGAATAGACCAAGTAAGAAAGGAAACAACAGATGACCCATCACTAGCAAAACTAATGGAAACAATTATTCAAGGATGGCCAGAGAGAAGAAAAGACATCACAAGCAGTACCAGAGAATATTGGTCCTACAGAGATGAACTTTCGGTAGAGAATGGAATCATACTCAAAGGTGAAAGAGTGATTATCCCTGCTTCAATGAGAAAAATGGTCCTTGAGAAAATACACGAAGGTCATCAGGGCATGGAGAAGTGCAAGTTGAGAACAAAAGACTGTGTATTTTGGCCCAACATCAACGCAGACATTGAAGAAATAACAAGACAATGTCTAACATGCCAGGAATATCAGAGGTCCAACACTAAAGAAACACTCATGCAACATGAAATACCAACCAGACCATGGACTGTGATTGGCATGGACCTATTTCACCTTCAAGGAGTGAACTACATCATCATAGCAGACTACTATTCAAAAATTTCTTCGCCAGAAAACTCCCATCTCCTTCTACAAGCATGGCGGTAGTGAACACAAGAAAGCAAATATTCTCAGAGCATGGGATACCCGAGGAAGTGATCAGCGACAATGGTGGCCACTTCAGCTCTCACCTTTACAAAACACAACGCACACTACAAGTTCACCAAATTATCCACAATCCAACAGATTTATCGAAAGAAATGTAAAAACTGCAAAAGATGCCATCCTCAAAGCCAAATCCAGTGACAAGGACATCAGTATGGCCCTCCTCTGCTTGAGAACAACACCAATAGACCACTACTTACCAAGTCCTGCGGAACTGCTTTACAGTAGAAAGATAAGGGGTAACCTACCAATGAATATCAGAAACAACAATGAAGAACGAGATGAAGTTCATGACAGAATGAGACAGAGGCAAGATATTCAAAAATCATATTATGACCTGCATGCCAGAGACCTCCCTGAACTTGAACCTGGACAGAGCATACTGATTCAAGATGCCAACACAGGTAGATGGTTACCTGGAAAAGTACAAGAAAGGTGTAAAGAACTAAGATCATATATGGTAATAAATGAACAAAATGTGATACTTTGCAGAAATAGAAGACAAATCCGAGAATACCAAACACTAACAGAAGTGCAAGCATTGAATCAGGAAAGCCCATCTAGAGTGCAGCCAGACTACATGACGAGAAAAGACCAGATGACAAAGATGACGACACAACCTCTTCTCAATAATAGTCTACAGCACAGACAAACACGAACGACGACACCGACAGCTTTACACCAACAGAGATGGCCTCCGGAGACCATCCAACAACTTAGACGACATGCCGAGACACCTGAGCAGCGACAACTGGCAGAGACGTCCGTGCAGCAGCAGCGACAACTGGCAGAGACGCCCGTGCAGCAGCAGCGACAACTGGCAGAGACGTCCGTGCAGCAGCAACGACAACTGGCCGATACGCCCGTGCGGCAGCAGCGACTGGCCGAGACGTCCGTGCAGCATCGACGACTGGCAGAGACGCCTGTGCAGCATCAACGACTGGCAGAGACGTCCGTGCAGCATCAACGACTGGCCGAGACATCGACTGTCCAGCCATCTCAGAGTGGACTCCCGACAACGATGTTGCCTGCAGGACAACAGCAGATGGAGGAACCTAGACGGTCGAAACGAGCCGTCAAAATACCAGACCGGCTGGACCTATAAGGACTTACTATTTATATATATGTATATATCGGCAGGAATTGCCAAAAGCTTTTAATGATTTAAGTCACGATGAGAAATGTACAGTGTAAAAATAACCATAAAAAATATTCAATGTAAACTACTTTATATTGTTAGGAAAGGGGCATGTCATATTATGATACTAAGTAAGCAACCACGAGTTGCCTCCCCTGACACCATACGGAGGTGTCGCTTGTATACACGTGCCTCGGCAGTACAGCTCTAGTCGTCAAGAGAAGAAGTTGTGTCGTCTCTCTCCCCACCTACAACATGACAAAGGCGATTAAACCAAATAATGTAACTATATCTATATGTTAAGGGTCCCATTAGCACTAAAGCAGCCGTGTGAAATTGGGACGGTGGCTTAGTTCAAATGACAGATGAGTTTCATTTTGGTCTTGTCAGAACTTTCTTTAGAGAAAGTGTAACAAAACTCATGTTAAATATTGGTTGTAAGTATTCAACATAGAAAAGGTTCACGGCGGGCATATCAGATACAAAGAAAATATGTCATAAACTCTATGCCTTTTTGTTTTTATGAATAATAGAGAATAGGACAATAGACCACACCGATGAAAATATGGCTTTGACATAATTGTCTATAAATTTTCAAGACTATTATTTTAGCACAAAATACTAAACTTTTGGTATGTTAATACAACAAACCAAGTTTCTATGAGCACATGACTTTTTTATGATATCAGAAGTGTAACATTTCTTTTGGGCTTCAGTTTATATTTTGATACGTGTATGTATGTATGTATGCATGTGTGTTAGTGCATGTATTTCTGTATGTATGTATGCATGTATTTATGTATGTATGTATGCATGTCAATATGTATGTATGTGTGTATGTATGTATGAATGAACGTTAAAGAATAAAAGAATAAAGACTTATAGAGTTGTACATACAATATTGCAACAAAATAAACAATTTTCTTGTAATTGTTGTGTCAATATTTTAACTATTTACCTCATCAGACCTAAAAGCTTAATTGACATTTGCCGGCGTCATTTTCCATCGTCCGTATACTTTTTTCCAAACATTTATGGATATTTGCGCGAGAACTGTTACAATTATATATGTAAGGGGGTTCCCTGCACCAGGGAGATCAGAGTTCGTAACTTGGATCTTGGCTTCCTTCGCTAAGGCGTGGCCAAAAATTTCCTTGATACCTTTTGACGACTTCAAATGCTGAGAAACATAAATTTTCACACTAAAATATTATTTACATTCGAGGGGAAGTCAAAAAGTTAATGGTGGATATAAAACAGAAGTCAATGGTATTGACATTGAATTTATTTTTTAATTTCCCTGGACCTGGATGCACTTTTTATAATCTTTATTTGATGTATTTCTTAATATTTTAAAGGTATGTACCGTTTCTATATACTTCCTTGAAGGGTCGTATTTTTTATAAGGTTCGCGATATCTTACTATTTATAATAATTATAATATATCTTTTATACGTTTGTTCATGTCTTTAAACTGTCGTCAGATGGCCTTTCTCAATAATGACATCAACAACGATGTGTTCAAAATTCTTATTCAATACTCACTTCTATGAACTTATTGACTCCCCCTTTTACAGTTTACACAAGCGGAATTTTCAGCATCCCAAAAGTGTCACTGAGAAAGATCTGACTGTTCGTAATTCTTCAATAGAAATTTTAATTTATTACCATAAGATTCAAAAGTGAGAAAATGAAAAGGCATTTCCCCAAATAGGATACTATTATACCATTTATATAGTTTTATCTCTCTAGTGCTATTTTTTATCATTGCACAGACATACGTGTGGAAAAGCATAAAACAACTTTTAATGAACAGTACTGCACAGAAAATGCACGGAACCGAAATGAAATATCTTAAGACGACTCCCGGACTTTAATATATCGATTGAATTTTTATGAAAATTAGAAATATTCTTAATGCTGTCGCTAGTTTGCGGTGCTTCCTTCCAATTTATTTTCCTTAGACATCTACAAGTTACATGTAGATAATCATGGGGACAACTGCACACTAAAATAAACATATTTAAAGAAATACGCGGTTTTCTCTATTGTTGTACTTTGATGGAATGATTGTAAAACTTGAAAAACAACGAAACACTCTCAAATTTCGTAACAACCGTTACATTTTCTTTTCTAGGGCGTAACAATTTCTTTTCTAACTTAAAACACCTGGTCAACCCAAAACGGTGTGTATTGTTAAAAGCAATAGGGACTATAAACTACCGGGCAAAAGAAACGATACCAAGTATAATTGACCAATAAAAGACAGAAATAAATGACACATCTTTTATTTCATTTCCATTATGAAAACAGATAACAAGTTCATCAAACAATCACATATTGAAGTCTTTCAGGTCAGTGTGTTATGACGTACAACTCCTTAAAGTTCACTCATGAAATTGTCCTGAATTCGATCAGCACCTAAAAATACAACACCCATAAAAACAGGTTGTTCAGTATCTTGTATGGCCGCCACGGGCCTCGATGCAGGCCCGAACTCGTCGTCGTGCTGAGAACACCAGACGTAAGATAACACGGTCTGGTATTCTCTGCCATTCCTCTCTCAGGACCTGGGCAAGCTCTTGGAGGACTTGACGATCCAAATGGTCCCATAAATGTTCGATGGGTGACAGGTGAGGAGACCTGGCAGGCCATGGCAACACGTTGATGTTGTTTCTTTGCATGAAATCCCTGACAATACGGGCTGTATGGGGACGGGCGTTGTCCTGCTGGAACAGGGTTCTGTTGTTGTGCTGTTGCAGGAATGGTAGGAGCACTGGGCGGAGAATCTGATCGATGTACCTCTCTGCATTGAGGTTCCCATCAACCACAATGAGATCAGTCTTCCCTTGTCCGCTAATTCCGCCCCACACCATGACACTGCCACCGCCAAAGGGTACCACAGTCTGAACACAACAACGTCGCCAACGTTCACCACGACGTCTATACACCCTCGCTCTTCCATCATTTCTGAATAGTTGGAAGCGACTCTCATCCGAAAAGATGACTCTTCGCCAGTTCCGGGCCTGCCACTGCCGAACGTTACGTGCCCACTGGAGACGTTGACGTCGATGTCGAGGCGTCAGATGCACGCCACGGCCGGGTCTGTAGGCGCGAATACCATGTCCTCTCAGACGTCTGGCCACTGTTCTTCGACTGACAGCATGTCCAAGACTATTCGTCGCTGATTCCGTCACTGACAGGAAGCGGTTCCGCAGATGAAGAATTCGCAAATGGTGGTCTTCGTTGGCGGTTGTTACGCGGGGTCTTCCACTCCTTGGCAAGTCTACTGTCCTCCCTGTCTGCCTGTACCGTCTCATATGCCTGGTGATAGTAATACGGCTGCAACCCAACGTCGTAGCCACGTGTGCATGCGTTGCACCCAGGTGTATCATCCCGACGGCCCTCTCTCTCTCTTCTGGTGATAATCTTTCCATGTTTCCATGTACAGTTAAAGAAATGGTATGTCGTCGAATGATAAGACACATCTTGTATACCCAAATGATGCACGTGCAACATGTGATTTTCATGTAAAAAAATCTCGCTTTAATGCAATTTCCCGGAAACGGATCGCCAAAACGCAACAATTTTCGTGACACATATGATTACTGACATGGGGGAATCATTTCATTGTCGTGTATTTACATTTTCAACAGTTTTGTAAAAAAATATTTCATCTGAAAGTTTGGTATCGTTTCTTTTGCCCGTTAGTTAATAATTTTCCGAAATTCTGTACACGATGTAGCCCCTCGAACTTTTCAACAGGTTCACACTTTAATAACCTCCGTTCACTGGATTAAGTCGATTGTTGCTACGAGCTGCAGAACGATATAGCTAAAAGGAAGACAAGTTATTTTTATGGATAATCAACTTCTTTATTGTCTTTTCAAGCTTGAAAACGGTATAAGAATTTATATGGAAACGTCACTATCAGTACAGTAAAGAAGTTGATTATCCATAAAAAGTACTTGCCTTCCTTATAGTGACAACTTCAACAATGCCACTCAAAAGATATATTTAAAGTACATTTTCATTTTGAAAATACCCCAGGGTGAAAAAAGTGGAGAATAACGAATTGTTTCGAAGGCCTGACTGGCCGAGGAAAGAGGTACAGGATACATGCTTCGAGACAAACACTTCAAGCAAAATGCATGTACGGCACGATTTTTTTCTCTTTCCCCCAGGGAATGATTTGTGTGGGAATTAACTAGGTCAGTGGATTCGTATAATTATCTAAATGACTTCGATATGCGTGGCTCTTGTGTCAACTATTGAGTTGACAAGCGTGAAAATCGTGAGGCTCGTGCAACATGAAATGTACAAATTTATAACAGTTAAAGCGGCACCTATCTGTACATAAATGCAATGATGCAAAAGTTTTAGCCAAAAGTTAGTCTTCTAATCTAATATCTAATTGTATCTCGAGTAGCTTTAAAAAATAGAGCTGGAAAATCATCTCAGTTTCAATTTCTGTTTCATTTCCAAACAATGTTTCAACTATGTAAATGATAACATTTGATTAAAGGACACGCGAACAAATTTTGGAGACTAATCTTAAACAGCCAGCAGTGCAGTTACGAGTTGAAAGTGTTTGTTAGGTTTATACTGGACGCGATATTTACACCTCTGTGCATTTATAAGGCTGTTCTTAGTTTTTCTTGGAAACCAGTATTTGTCATATACATATCTTTTGGACATGAAAAGTTATGATGTTTTGATTTAATATCACCATATATGACATTAAGGTTCGTATAAAAGGTAAATGATATGTTATTAAAATCATGGAGAGGCTCTTTAAGAAACCTTACAAGGCAAATTCACCTGAGAGTAAGCGTTAGAGCGTATAACACGAATAATCAAATAAAAGCCAACAGTTTTTTCAATTCATATCATTTATATTTGCATAGGAAAGAGGTAATCATAATTTAAACGTTAACACTCACTGATGAGAAAGTGTATTTGTGAATTTTGTGTAAAGTCCGATATCATGCAATCAATGATCTCGCTCAGTAGTGGTTATGGTGATTGTGACCGCAAATCGGTTCATCAACAAGTAATCGGACTTCACATGCATCTTCCTCCGCAGTGTTTGACGTGTTTGTCATCAAGAATTGTGTTTAATCCGATGTATTTGGACAAAACAAGCCGTTTTAAACAGTTGTCAATAAATATTCTGTGTTCTGTCAGTAAATACTTTAATCTTGTTTCAATTTACCGCTTTTGATTCAACACACTGTTTCAAATGACATAGCTATTAACCGCCAGCCGAGCTATTTGGTCCTGCTTGGACAAAAGTAGTTAAATACAGTCCATAGTTCCTCATTCAGCAAGTCTCTCATCCACTGGTTGGGGTAAGCCGGTAGTTTAGAGGGTGGCCAAACATCGTTTACACTGTTTATCATCTTATGGTAAATATTTGACGAAAAAAGATTTTCTCCAAATTTCTTGCAAATTTTCTCCTTTTCAAATTACAAACTTTGTCACCAAATGGTATTTCTATTTCATGGTACCTTAGGTGCTGTTTTTCCCACTCGTCTGTTTAACGATTTACAGGATATCCAAGAACAATGTGCAACAGAAAATATTTTACTTCAAATCACTTTATTTAATAATGTCTTACTTAACATTACCAATCTTTCATGCATTGTATCTTTCATTAGCCTACATTTCAAAGAAAAGAAATATCTACTTGATAAAGAAATATAATGTTGATCTAAACAAAGACGTATAGTCTAAATACATCTTTGTTACTAATTGATTTAGATTCATATGAAACGCCATAAAATATCATCTTTGATGAAGCAGGGGCGGATAACTCTAAATGTGGGTGGCCACGTTTGCGGATGTCAACAAACAACGATGGGTTTTGCAGCAAAATCTGTTTACTTTGGTGATAGAAACATGGAAATTGAAAAATAAGGTAGTAAATCACTTGTTTGAATCACTTAAATTGAAATTAAAATGAATTTTCCTTTGACCTTGGTAACTGGTGTAAACAGGATTAAGATTTGTTTACTTTTTATTACCGACAGCAACAAGTCAAGAGTCTTCTGTATTATACAGTTGAACGTTGTCCTAGAGTTACAGTACACAAGATCAGGCGATGTGTAGCTAGATTTATCATCCAAAACTGTATACATCAAGAGATATCACTTGTGGAAGATCAAGTGATATCTCCTAGGAGATATCGTTTTTGCACTAGATTTTGAACTATGCCCTGTTACAGTCAAGAAAATCGTACTGTACGTATAATGAATGACAATTCCCCAATCCCCTATCGACCCCCTTTTGTATGTGTGAACCTCCTGGATCTGCCAATCAATGTGTACTTATTTGTTTCTACAAATAAACCAGAAAAGAAAGGTATCTACAGTAATACCGTATTTCCTCGAATAGACGCCCCTGGCGTCTATTTTTTCAGACCCCCCTTTGCCCCAGGCGTGTATTCGAGACCCGGCGACTTATCGAGACCGGCGTCTATTCACATTTAAGTAGCAAATTTCGTCCAGGTCACAAAATTAAACACTAAGAGAACATCAATAAATCAACTTATTACCCGGCGTGTATTCAAGAACCGGCGTCTATTTGAGACCTGGCATGTATATTCTTAAAACAGTCATACCCCCGGCCTCTATTCGAGACACAGCGTTTATTCGAGGCCCGGCGTCTATTCGAGGAAATACGGTACACTCAAAGAGCCACAGGGACCACATCTTTAAAACTAATTTTCCTCTTCTGCTCCATTAACAATTAAAGGCTTAAAACGCTAATATCATGTGTACAGTCCTAAGCTGTTGATGATTATAATTAACAGAGTTGATGATCCTGTGGCAGCTCAAATGGTGACCTTTTATGAAATTAATTATAGACAGCTTGATGATCTACAGAGCTACTGGCTCCATTTTGCTTTCATGCAGACACATGTTAACGTTTTTTCTAGAGACGAAAGTCAGATATGGAGACTCTGTTCAAGCTGCGATGTCGTCGATGTCGATGTTTAGTTCTCACTGACCACCAGATCATCAACGCTCACAGCGAGCCCCTGGGTCAATCAGGTATAGACTTCCTATGTAGAACTGCCAGGACCCTAGGACAGTCCTATCAGAGTATTTTTCATTAGAGTTCAAGGGAACATTCCTTTCACACAGGTATGATATTAGTACACGATTGTAACATAACCCAGTTGAAACATGTTACTGAGGGTAACATTTAAGTTGATTTAGATCTTACAAATAGATAATGGGAGCTCAAACTCTGTAAAGGAAGTTCTTGCTTTGATGTCAATTATATCAAATCAATTTGATATGTATAGATTATCAGCCACTGAATTTCATTATTATGTGAAGTTTTCTCTTTGAAATACAGATATGCTATGCTCAAGCAAGTCAACATCTTCAGTTTGGTATATTTCCATGGAGATAGAGCTGTTTCCGTGGATACAAGAAGCGGTTACACAGGTATTCACTAACACAATTCATTATTTCTTTTTTATATTATGAAAAAGATATAATGTCTGAAATGATTGAGTATGGTTTTTAATTCCTTTGTCCCTTGATCCATCCCTCTGTCTGCCCCTTTATCAATCCCTCAGTCTGCCCCTTTATCAATCCTTCAGTCTGCCCCTTTATCAATCCCTCAGTCTGCCCCTTTATCAATCCCTCAGTCAGCCCCTTTATCAATCCCTCAGTCAGCCCCTTTATCAATCCCTCAGTCTGCCCCTTTATCAATCCTTCAGTCTGCCCCTTTATCAATCCCTGTCTGCCCCTTTATCAATCCCTCAGTCAGCCCCTTTATCAATCCCTCAGTCTGCCCCTTTATCAATCCTTCAGTCTGCCCCTTTATCAATCCCTCAGTCTGCCCCTTTATCAATCCCTCAGTCAGCCCCTTTATCAATCCCTCAGTCAGACCCATTATCAATCCCTCAGTCTGTCCCTTTATCAATCCCTCAGTTAGACCCTTTATCAATCCCTCAGTTAGACCCTTTATCAATCCCTCAGTTAGACCCTTTATCAATCCCTCAGTTAGACCCTTTATCAATCCCTCCATCTGTTCCTTTATCAATCCCTCAGTTAGACCCTTTATCAATCCCTCAGTTAGACCCTTTATCAATCCCTCAGTTAGACCCTTTATCAATCCCTCAGTTAGACCCTTTATCAATCCCTCATTCAGCCCCTTTATCAATCCCTCAGTCAGACCCTTTATCAATCCCTCAGTCGGCCCCTTTATCAATCCCTCAGTCAGCCCCTTTATCAATCCCTCAGTCTGCCCCTTTATCAATCCTTCAGTCTGCCCCTTTATCAATCCCTCAGTCTGCCCCTTTATCAATCCCTCAGTCAGCCCCTTTATCAATCCCTCAGTCAGCCCCTTTATCAATCCCTCAGTCTGCCCCTTTATCAATCCTTCAGTCTGCCCCTTTATCAATCCCTCAGTCTGCCCCTTTATCAATCCCTCAGTCAGCCCCTTTATCAATCCCTCAGTCAGACCCATTATCAATCCCTCAGTCTGTCCCTTTATCAATCCCTCAGTTAGACCCTTTATCAATCCCTCAGTTAGACCCTTTATCAATCCCTCAGTCAGCCCCTTTATCAATTCCTCAGTTAGACCCTTTATCAATCCCTCAGTCAGCCCCTTTATCAATCCCTCAGTTAGACCCTTTATCAATCCCTTAGTCAGCCCCTTTATCAATCCCTCAGTCAGACCCTTTATCAATCCCTCAGTCGGCCCCTTTATCAATCCCTCAGTCAGACCCTTTATCAATCCCTCAGTCTGTTCCTTTCTCCATCACTTGACGTAAATTGTTTCATCTTATTCCACATCATAGAAAATATTGCTTTGGTTCGGCCATTTGTTCTCTTAAGTGAGTTTTTCATTGTGTTTGAGTGTAAGCTTATACGAAAACCTGTGCATAGCTACATAATGGTTTAATTATAATGATACTAGCTGCAATGATTTTGGTTACATCCTCCAGCCCCAAATCACTGAAACCAAATATTTCTCTTCTAGGCAGCCTGGACTAAAGGTAAGCTCTACTGCCCAAAGTGCAACGGCCGCATAGGATCTTTTGACTTCATCAACTCCTCACAGTGTCCATGTGGTAGAGAGACCCTGCCAGGAGTTCACATCCTCTGTGACAGGGTTGACAAAATTGACATTTCAAAACAAGAATCAGTAAGGCATCAGTCTCCCAGGCCTAACTTACTTCGAAATGGGTCATTACAGTTTATTGGTGGAGAGGTTACATCTGGACATAGTCAGCAAGCACCTGATAAAAGTTGTGTTACAATCAACACTGTGGAAGAGGCTGTATCTGTTCGTTTGAAACAAACAGATGAATCGCTTAACCTTTCTGTATCTGAAATTCCGTCTCGGGGGAGAAAAGATATCCACAGATCCACAAGTAACAGCTCTGATGTCCTAAATCCTTTACGGCATATTCCATCTCCAACGAACCATTATAACTGTGATATTTTACAAGAGCACACAACACACGCACAGATCTTCCATTCAACTTTTCCAAAGACATGTAACAACCTTGAGACTTCAAGTGCCCATCTCAGTGGAGAAGAGGCTTTTGATGCGGAGAAGCCTGACTCTAACTTATCTGCTGTTTCCATGGCAACTAGTGAAGCACCAATCAACATAAGGCAGAGACAGAGGATAAGGAAGGACCATCGACAGCGCCGGAGACTACGGACTGGGGGAGACGAGTTCGGACTGATCTGGGACCGAGAGCTGAAGGAGGAAGTGAACCGATTCCATCTGCTGGTCCAGGAGGAGCAGGAGGAGGTTTGTATTAGTTGAATTATGTATTATCCTCTTTTATAATATTTGGATATCATGAGGGGTGGAAATGAAGGTACCCTTATAATGAGAAATGATTGGGTGTGGCTGGCCCTTAGATGTCACAAGTTTAATTTGAGGTTTATTTTGTGTAAATTTGACTTTGATTTTACTAAAATTAGGTTCTCCGCCCTAAATTTTTCTTTTATACTTTTAACGTTTATGAAAAAAAAATATCTCTCAATAGGGGTTCATAAATCCCATTGCCCGACGCCCGAGACAAGTTAAATTTTACTTCGGGCTACCAAGTTATGATATATCACTGGTCCGTGGACAACCGATAATTTCTGCAATGCATAATGTTTCAACCCTCTGATTAAAATCGTATTTTATTTGATATCTGGTGAAAAGTTCTACAAACATTTGGCAATGTCGATAGATAATAACAATAAGGCAGAGTAATCTTTCTTTGTTGTTTATCATTCCTCGATCAGGGCTGACAGAAAAACAGTAAAATCCCGAAACAAGCATTTCTATGAATAACGAACCAATCACTGACGAGAAAATCCGCAGATGATCAAGTTATGGCAAATGCAATGATTCGTTTCGAAATGAAACTCGTACGCGACATTTTCCAGGGATAATAAGAATTAATAATCTATTTAAGGATACCACTAACCAATGTACTAATTTTGTATACTGTTTTATTTCTAATGATTAAATTTCACGTATTTAACTAATTTGTGAAAAGTGAAATGACTGTAAATAGATCATGAGGGACATGGCCAATGCAGTTGCTTTCAAAACGCTAGGAAACATGTCAAATATAGCCGTAGTAAACACGGTGAAAATACAATTGACACAAGGGATAGATTTTAAATATTTGAAAACGATCATTGATTAAAAAATAAGCGACATCAACCATCAAAATAAATATAAGTGTCATTTTTAATCGATGTTGGGTACGAGTTTCATATTTATGTACGAATACTACTTCAGTGTTGACAGTTTGAGAGCAGACGAACGGCCATGAGCAGACGACTGCGTATTTTTTCATTATTAACTTGATGAATTCACTCATTATGTCACAGGAAACAATAGCTATTTTTTTTAAAAACGGTCTCAGGGTCTAAAAGGATAGCTCCATGTGATGATTTGCTACAATCTGAATCAAAAGATCGAAAATATGATGCAGAAAAACGTTGCAGACAATTTCAAAGGTCGTGGTTATCAAAGTGGACATGTTTGCTGCACGACGAAGATAAAGATGTTATGACATGTAAATATTGTGCACGATTTCCATCGTTATCTACGAGACAAGGTGTAAAAATACATTTGTCAGTGGGTCTTCAAAATTCCGAGTTGAATATTTGAAGATACACGACGGTTCAGCGATTCATGCTGAGTGTTTGTCATATTATAAACACAGTGCAGGACGAAATAGCTGCGACTGTAACAAGCAACACTGTAGAAACAGAGGGGAAACTTATCAAATATATTTAAAACGTTTACAAGAAAAACTTTGAACAATTAGAAAAACCTTTTATTACCGCTTTTCAGATAGCAAGTAAAGGCAAACCATTAAGTGATTTTTTTATGCACTTAGACCTGCTCGACAGATTGGGGGTTGACATTGGCACAAATTACAGAAACAATGATAGATTATATTCATTTTCCCTTTCAGAATTACCTGTTTGAATTAGATATATATAAAAATTTGACATCAATCTTAAATTCTTTTTATAATTTTCATGATCATCAAAAAACAGGACAAGTGAAAAATAAGTCAGGGCAAGTAACTTTCTCTATGTCACTTGCCCTGTGGCAAGTGACTTTTAAAAAAAATTATGAACCCCTGTCTCAACAGTTACTTTATGTAACTCTTTTGGGGATGTGCTCTTGCTCTTTATGCCATTTTGAGGATCTACATTTCTAGTTATAATTCATCCAAGTAAGCAATTGTCTTCTTATTCCATATGATGGCAACCAAGCTTTTAAACATTAAATGATAATGAATGTTTTATATTCTTTTATTAATTTTTATTAATAACATATTAATTTTTTCAAGCTTCCATGGAGTTAAAACAAATACTGTAGGGCAAACCTCCATGCCTTGCTGCAATGAGCCAAAAAAATTTATTTATGTATAGCAAGTAGCATCACCAGGAAATTCCTGATTAGAGTATCAAGCTCAGATGCAGCCTGCTGAAGAGGTGGCACAGAAAAGTTGAAATTGAGTCTTCTGTAAGCCAGTGATAGAGACTAGTCTGAATTATGCCTTGTAGCGAGTGTACAGTAAAATAAGAGGTTGAATTTTGGTTTAGACATGCTTGTTGAATAAGCAGGTGGATATGTTTGCAACTATAATCAGCTCTTCCAAATTACCATTCAACTCTATTGTTCTATTAAGGTCGGTAACTAAGTTGAACACTGTGTTTTGCACGTGCTCAGGTGGTAAGTTTAAGTTAAGGTGGTAAGTTTAATGAACACCGGTGTTCAACTCACCGGTCAACAAGTTCAAAGTTTTAAATGGTTGTTTCTCATATTGAAGATGATTCGTAAAATAACTTTTTTTCTTGACGAAACCGGTGATCGAACTCGTATCTTCCTAATGATTGTCCAGAGACCTAACCACCAGACCAACGAATCTTAAACGTCTACGGTGGTAAACATCTCCTCATTTACATTTTGAGATTTAATCTTTTATGGCTACCCAGGGGATGTTTTCACTGGTTATACGTTGTGTTATGAGGCAAGTATATTTCAGCATGCTGCACGTGTGAGGCGATTTCCTCATGCTTCTGTCACCTACCGTATTTGGACACCGTTTCTTTATCTGGAAGCGCCATTAATAGTTTACCAATGATATCAACTAAAGTACCTCTATTATTTTAACGTGTGTTTAATATATTTATTTTGTTTATATATGTTTTTGTCGCTGTTTGAAATTGATTTTAATGGTTGAATGGTCAGTTACCAACCTCGATGTCGGCGTGCATGAATTGAAACACCTAGGCACGTGCAATGTAATCCCTCGACGCTCTGCGTCTCTGGATCACAATTCGCACGTGCCTAGGTGTTCAAATTCATGCACACCTCCAACTCAGTTGGTAACTATAACTTGTTAGACTTGAAATAAGTAATAACACCACATAATTCCTCCTGGCTTTTGAAATGCTATCTGTATCAGGTAAGAGCTAGGTGAAAGACATTCTACATGTTTGAATTTGAAGAAGGGGCTCTACTTTGAACATGCCTAGTGGTGTTTTAAACTTTTTCCTATATATCTTTTTAGCTGTTTCTACAGAATGATAATTAAAGAGTTTGTTCCTGAACTATAACTCAAAAGCCATAAGCCCTAACTCATTGAAACTTGGTATGTGGAATAGTAACTTTGTTAGGTGGTGCCCTTCAAGTTTTCTTTTTTGCTTCTTATACTTTTAGCTGTTTTCTTGGAAATACAAATAAGAATTTTGCCTCTGAGACAGAACTCTAAAACCATAAGGACTATCTCAGTGAAACTTGATATTTTGAACAATCATTATTTGTATTGGTGTCTTCTCCAAAATTAATTTGGGCCGTGACTATGGAAACATTGGTTCCAGGGCAGAACTTATAACCTATAAAGCTGTGCACAATGAAACAAAGGATGTTAAACAATTATTATGTTGTGTAGGATGAAATCATTATTAGGAATTAAAGATTTGATTAAGGAACACAGCTTCATAAGTGTTATAAACCACATAGTTATATATGTTACATTTTGCAACTTATCTAATAATAAAGACTGCTTTGTCTGCTTGTTCTGATTTAAGTTAAGATTTAAACTTTGTACACTTTGATTAAGATGTGATCACTCCTAAGTACTGCCTTTAATTTTTTATCGCTTTCACTTTCAAAAGATATTGTACTAATGAGAGGCCTTGATAATTAAATTGCACTGACAAATCTTTAGCCTGTTCATGATTGGCACAAGACTGAGAGGTTTGTAGGATTTTGCTTGTTTCATTAGCTTAGTGTCTTAAATACACTGTGTAAAGGTCTTTTTGCCAATAAGGTTCTCTCAAACATGTGAAAAGTCAACACCCTGAAATCTTTATTATGACCTCGCAGTGATTCTTCTGCCTTAAAATAAATTTTTATGCTTGAAATAATTGTTCAAAGCCCAATATGAAACATTGCCCATGGCTCTGTTTTAAAACATATGGTTTGCTCCTGAGAGAGCCCTTTGCTGCTATAGAAATATTGCTGTGAGATTTGTTCCCGGAGTACAAAGACTACCAAAAGTAAAAGAGAATGACTTTCACAGATGGTGTGATCCCAAAAATAACAATTTTACATAGATACACTGGTGCTGTCAGATAATAATAATAATAATAATAATATACATTTTAACGCCTAATATCCAGTGCGAGGCACTGCTCACTGGCGGTACATTATTACCCTGAAGGAATTGTACTACAGCAGCTACTTAGCGCTTAATCCGTACAACCCTATATTCAGGTACCCATTTTAACAGCTGGGTGGACTGAGTGCAATGTGGATGAAGTGCCTTGCCCAGGGACAAAACACAGGAAGAGACCCAAATCACATATTTTTGCCCTCGCCACCAAGTTGAAGAGGGGAATGTGTTTGAGATCTGGACTGTGTCCCAGGGTGTGTCGGGCAATCTGTGTTAAAGAGAACAGCTTTTAAACAAAAACCTATGCAGATAGAATAACCAAATTTGATAGGTGTTTTAAGAGTATCAATACTTCATACTACTTAGATTGGAGATTCGTGCATTTTTTTAATGGCGTTATTGACCTAGTGCTATTGTTTACACTTTCTCAAAGTAAAAGTTTATTGTACTTTAGGCCTTCGGCTGATATACAAGTGGTACAAGTTTACATTGATACATTGAGTATATAGATATTTACAAACATTTTACCGCAGAATTTACAAGTCGGATATTAATTTATCTCTTGAGATAATAGCATGTTTTACAAAGTGTTCTAGATTCAGTATTAAAACATTTTCATTCATAGAAGACGTAATGAAATAAATACTAGAAATATTCATGAAATATATCGGGTTTTTTAAAATCTGCATATTGTGGGCAAACCAGGAAATATGGACTTCAACTTCCACAGCAAACTTACCTAATGGACATATTTTAAGTGTCTTTCTATCTCAGTTGAGAAAAAATCTGGCAGGGATATTAATGATGTTTTCTTGTACGTTCCCCAATAACTCAACCTTATAACCTTTTAAATTCACAATTGCTTCACATCAGACTACAGAGGATACTGACCCCTTAGAGGAGATCCAGGATGACCACGTGTGTCCAGTCTGCCTGGACGTGTACCTCCACCCCCACGTGTGTGTACCGTGCCAACACATGTTCTGTGAGTCATGTCTCCGTCAGCTGGCCCAGAAGTCCGACAACAGCACACGCTTCTACTGCCCCATGTGCCGGGAACCCATCCTCAACTGTGAGCTGAGACAAGGTCAGTTGGTTGAGTTGTTTGAGTGGTTCAATATCTGTCTAGAGACTTGCTGGTTTAGTTTTCACCTCTATGAGCTATTATCCTATCATTTCATAACTAATTCTTCTACATAGTATAGAATTATATATTAAATCAAAAAAGACTGATGAGCTACATATCAAATGGCTCCAATTTGTGCTCTCACGGTTCTAAGGCCGGATTGACCTCAAGTTAGGGTCAGATAGTTGTCGTTTGTTCATCTTAGTTCTCTTTTTATTTTTTAATTCACCTATTAAGGTAGGTGTAGCAATCTTTGCCTCAAAAACCTTCATTCCAAAATTTATCTGCAAAAGAAGCTAAAATGTTCAGAATAATACCTTTGCAGCTTTTTCAAATGGAGACTGAAGGCCACTGATTTAGATTTTACATGATATGATGTCCACCCTCAAAGTGTCTTTTGAATACTAGGAAGCAAAGATGTTTACAGGACTTCAAGCGCATTTATAAACCCCTTCCCTCTGGCAGGGATAAATCTAACTTTTTTCAAGATATGTCTGTATATGTTTCAGAACTATCGGAGGATCTGAAGAGTCTGTACCCTCTGACATACGAGTATCGTCTGTTGACGGACAGGAAGTACCTTGCTCATCGATTCCGACTTCCTCGATCTATCGGGTTACGTCGTCCACAGTCATCAATGCACAGCCAGTTCATGTGGGCCGTGTCGCGTAGTCACTGGGGTCTGTTGTACATGGCGAAACATGTGACGCTTCTGGCAACCATTGTATTGTTGATTCTTGTGTTGTGTGTTTCCATGGTGTTGTGAGAGGGAGGCAAATGTAAGATTCTTAACTTCTTGATGTAAGCATAAAACTGGTTAAGTTTAACATCAAATTCAAGATTTACAAAATATCCAATTTTCCTATTTTTGAAAAATGACAAGGCTGAGATTGAATTTAATTACCCGCAAAGAAATGAGTTTTATTTTCAGAATGTAGTTTCAAACTTAAAATTAATTTCCACACATGGTTTTTCTCCCTTTGATACTTAGGTAAATAAACATTTATGAGCTAAAAACTATAAAGTATGAAAAATTCTTCACCTTGTCTCTATGGTGTCTGGTGTCTATAAAAAAATTTACCCATGTGTGAATTTTCCCATACAATGACTTACTACAATTGAAAATCTACACTTATCTTCCCACGGCAAGGCGATACATGGAAAGGTGTAAATTAATCGAGATAAACATTTTTCAGAACAACTCTATTCACAATGGGAAGTGTTAGAAATCATTTTGTTTTGGCTGTGACATTGGTATGGTTATAAGTGTTTAGAGTGAGTCACACATGAAATCCTATTTATGAAAATAAGAAATTGTTTTCTTGTCTAAACTTTAGCAATCATTATGTGGACTCTTGTGTTGTTTATATTGGTTGAATTGAGTCATATGTGAATTATCACTTGCTGTAAATAAACTGTTGACTTTAGAAAGCATTTCTCTAATAATTTCTCCTTCAAACTCTCCCCACAAAATTCTTAACAAATTCTTGAATTATTGGTGTATGCAAATTAGTAAGAATCTTATAATAAACTTTTAGGAATATTATGCAGAAGGTTTAAGATTTTTTATTTGATTTTATTAAACTTACTGTCATCAATGTCATTTATATTATCAATTTTGGAAATTGCCCGAGAAAAATAAGACAAATAAGTTTAACATTAATAATAAAGAAGCAGTTTCCCTCAAAACAATTTGCCTTTCAAATTAATTATCTATTACTGTTTCGTAATAAACATTTTGAAGTGACATAAACAAATCCTTTGAGTCACCCTGACTTCAGGCCCGTAGCAAGCTTGGGCCCCCTCCGCTAATTTTAGGGAAAAAACCCCAACTTTTTTTGCTCTTTATTTCAATGTTTGTATGAAAAAATAAAATATTATAAGTTTCATGAGGCATCTGACCCTTTTCCGCAGATTGAGAACGTGACATGAACATTAAATGCCTGTATTTGGTCTCACCGACGTTGAACGGGTGTTTTTCTTAAATGAATAATCTGTCATTACCTATAAATCCCCCCCACCCTTCAGAGGATCAAACATACTATTAACACAACCTGAGCATATGTAGCCATAAAATAAATTATGACCATTCAAAAAAAATGTTACATTTAAGTGTAATCACCTTTTAATCATTTAGGGATAAGTATAAAACATTCTCTCCCAACAGAATAGTAAAACTATGTTCTAAAACAAGCGTTTTTCGGTCTAGAAATGAAGAATTCAAATGGGATACAAACCAAGCTAGTTGCGCACTCAGCAATGCTGTGTCAAAAGTTATCATTTAAAACGCCTAAGATTTCCGAATGCTTTCTGAAAGCTAAACTTTTTTTGAATATGGACTTTGCACTTCGAGTTTTTACACAGCCAATTCACCTAATTTAATAATTGTCCCGTAGCATGTGCCTGTCTGACAGCAATATACGTTATCCATGCATGCAGTGTTTTCATTGGCTGGAATATTGCAAGGTAGTTTAAGTTTAACCCTTTGATGACTAATGAATGTGGCATGAACTTACGCTTATTCTTTAAAATTTGAAGAAATAATCTTATAAAAACGTGGTAATTCCCCTGTTAAGTCAGCGAGAAACTAAAAGGTTCTTGACAGTTTGCTCAAGGACTAAGTTCAGCGCTACGCAGCGGATTTAAAGAGCCACTCCGTGATTTTCATAACATATTATTTACATTTGATACGAACCTAAACGTCATATGCGGTGATATGAATCAACACATCTTAACTTTTCATGTCCAAAATACATATATATGACAAATACTGGTTTTCCATGAAAATTTTAAAACAGCCTTGTAAATACACAGAGTTATATATATCACGTCCAATATACATGGATAGTAGTTATATAACCTAAAAAGCACTATCAACTCCTAACTGCCCCCCTGGCTGTTTTAGATAAGTCTCCAAAATTGCGTTTGACATTTGACGCGGGCCACTGTCCGGTTTTCGATCATTATTGCGACGTTCTACTTTCAAATTGTCACAGTAAAAACCATTAAGCTTTAAAATGTGATTTTTTGTTAACAGTCGACATTTCGCGATCAAATGACACCATTGATTAAGTTTGGCATATATGACTCCAACAACTCACGGAGTGGCTCTTTAAACTGAGTTACAAAAGTTAGTACGCACCCTAGGAATTTGGTTGTTTAAGAAAACAGGAAAACTTCCGAGCATTGCATTTTTTAAATATTAATAGTGAACCATTTTACCAAGATTACAAGAAAATTTTGGAGTGTTTTGTTCAACACATCACTTCTCTATAACTGTTTGTGTCCACTGGGGGTATGTTTTGAATTTACATGAACAGATCAGGCGAAATTACGTTGTTTGATTTGAATAAGATAGTATGTATCGGGTGTGACCCCATTACAGTCAATACAAACATAGACACGTCATCTCATTGAAAAGGTAAGACGTCAGATGACCGAATACCGGTAGCTCGAAGATGTCTCATGACAGTGTTTCTGCTGTTTCTGTTTCAGGTCTTGTATTTCAGTTTGATATGCAACCGGCTGAGCAAGTCCCAAAACGATTTTCTCTCGAATCGACTTAATGTTTGTATGTCCAAATTCAGTTTTCCAAAAATTGAAACAAAACATCAACTACAGCACGGGGTTGTGATCTCTTTATACCGGCCTCATATATTTCAATTACTCACCTACAAGCGCTCAACACTGCAGCTGAAACCTTTCATCGCGTCCTTTATTATTTTAAAGTGACACAGAGTTGTTTCATACATTTAGTATGTTGCTTGAATACAGCCAATCTACCATTTACCCTGAGGTAAGTTCCGATCGCCTTTTCTTAAGTTTCAATTGCTCTAAAAGAACCACTATTTCTCTATTGAATTCGACCATTTATGAAGTTTGACATATTTGACTGTCACTTAAGGGCGTCTATCTTGATATGTTCCCTCACCTTTCTCCAGCAAACCGTTGCTGGTTTGCTAAATTTTCGGAATATCATCTTGGTAGGAAGAAGATTTTTAACGTAAAAATTACAACACTTTTTGAATAATCTTGAGTCTTTTATTTAAATTCATAAAATACGTATGCAGACGACTAATATTTACATAATTGCACCAATTGTCTAAAAGTCAACTTTTAAGCCTAAACAAATATATTATTTGTGCCTCTTTTTTGAAAATTTTAGCTTCAGCGCTTCAAAAGGAAAATTATTAGGATAAGTTACACTAGTTCTTAAATACCTCTGAGGGTGATATTTTTGTCAGATTAATGAACATTTTAATATCAATAATGCGTAGGCCACGCTTTCTTTAAATTACGTCTTTTATAATTTGTCATTCCAAATAAATTTGAAATATATTCTCTTCAGTTCACTGATAAACTGATGTGCTGATAAACTTTCTTAAGACATTAGTACCCGAGAAAAGACAAGTTGAGCAATTTATATTTAGCAATACGCAGCGGATATGATTTGCGAACGAAGTGAGCGATGTTGAAAATACTTTTTTTCTATCGAACACATGGTTATAAGTCAAAATTCAGACATTGGATCTGCAGCTCTTTAGGCTATCTATAATATATTTTATATATATAGTTACAGTGACACCATATATAAGCTGCCACGGGATTAAGAAATTCGTTTGTTATAATCCTTATCAGAATTGGAGTCCATTGTCATGATTTTGGATTTTTGTATTATTTTCTTTTGAAGGGGTTGTGAAAATAAAAGGTTTTTGGGTGTGGTTTTGTGGTCCTTATTATGGATTACAGGGTTACCGAATTCATAAATTAAAATCTCCATCAGGTATGTAGTATGTACGTAAGGTTTCAATTTTCTAGGTCTTTTAAGGGTTGTAAGGGCGTGGTTCCTGTGACCATTATTAGTCTACAACTAAGAAATTCAGATCCGCTAAGGAATATATTTACAGTACTACACAAGACGTCAGGTTTCTTGAGTCAATGGTTTTGGAGAAGAAAATCAACTATTGAACAGTTTACAGACGGACTAAAGGACGGCCGGAACGACAGAAGCCGGACCTCATACTATAAGCCCATCGGGCCTTTCATGTCAGATGTGCTAGAACGTCAAAGGTAATAATTAAAAGAATTATAGTTTATGCCTCCTATAAACATTTATCTCCTTTGGATAGTGTCAGATTATTTGTTGTCGTATTGTTTGATTTTTAAAATAAGGTTTTGAAATACTGACAGCCGTATGATCTGAAGGGCCACAGAGTATGTTGTTGGAGTCAAATATATCAAACTTCATAAATGGTCGTATTCAATTGAGAAATATTAGTTGTTTCTGAAAATAAGAGTCTAAGTGCTTGTAAGTTCACCACAGTGACAATAAACAGATCAAGGTCGAAATTTATGATCGAAAACCGGACAATAGCATGCGCCAATGACTGAAACGTAATTTTAGAACTTAACTCAGGGCAAATGGTATTTTGGCTCTATACAAGCCACATACAAAATTTATAAAAAAACATATACTCTCTGTCACTCTAATGATGTCATCAATAATATTCGCTCGTATCTCATTTATAACTTCTAAAATGTCGCTCGTTAAAAGCCTATAACCGTGCAAACGCTTTAAGATTGTATTCGATTTAAGAGTACACCTGCAATAGTTGAAAGATCTCCATCCGTGTGTGATTACCCTTGGGGGAGACAAAGCCTATTTTAGTCCCTCTTGGTTTAACACGAGGCGAGCCAATAGCGGGCGAGGTGACTCTACCCGTCCGTGACGATGAGCCCGGCTACCCCTCTATAGCATCCTTGTTTTCTATAGGGCTGCGTTCGGAGACCCGCTCACGTCACTGATGCAAAGATAAAACAGGGTTGTTTTCCCGACATTCGGAAACATTAGCCATAAAATCGCTTGACCAAATTCAAGGGAATTTGAATTAGAAAACTCAGTCTGCTTGACACGTTTGGATACTACATGCATGCACCGTGGGTAAGACGTTTTTTCATTATTACTGTCTCGGTGTCTTACAGAAAATACTTACGACTTCCCGACTAATTAAAAAAATTCATGAAACAAGCCACTTGTTTAAGTATTTGGCGGTTTCTCCGTCATAAATTTTTATACGAACTTGAGACGGGACATTCTTTGTGGAGAGTAAACGGCTATCCCTTTAACACTGTTTTCTGAGGCTTGGCGGCTTGCTCGTCGTATGGTTAGTTACACATTAGGCACCCAATAAAAATTGTAAAACATAACGGGCAAACATAGCACATGAATAATAATCATCGTTCCTGATAAATAATGGTTATTTTGTTTTACATATTTCATTTAGAAACTAAATTATATAGAGTTAAGATAAGATTAATAATTTCGATTGACATTAACAGAAATTAATATATACTGGACAAAAATAATGAGGAATTTAAAAATTCTGAAATACCTTATAATGTAATATCTCTTCATTAACCACCTGATGAATTATTAGTCATAAAATTGACAGTATACCTAACTTATTTTGTTCAGTATAAGTTATGATCATGATTGATTAAATGTACAAAAAGGTAATATTAACGTCCAGTTTATAATTCGAGTTGGACCTTGCGTTTCATTATCGTTTTGAACAGTTTTAATCGCTAATTTTAATGAAAGCTATAATTTCATTTTAAAGTCATATATCCATTTTTGCAAGGCAAATTTTAAAGAAGGACAGGCAAACTGTTCATTACTGCAGTCTTTCCACTGACCTTTGCAACCATTTTTAGAAATTTGCGTGCATTCTAGCCCTCAACGTTAATATCCAAAACACCCTACCCCTTTCCGTTGTCGTACGGGGCTTACCACGTCAAGAGCCTTGACGTAAAACGCATGGAATTTCTTAACAAAGAATCCAATGATAATTTCTCATACTTACCTTATTCAAATACAGAAATAACATAAAAGGAGATAAACTCAATAAAGAATACATATGTTATAAGTATCGGCCATGCAGTTATTAGATTATCGGTATATCGCACTCGCGATGCGACTCTAATTGGGTGCACATGAATCTCTTGCCGGCTGAGTTGAATCGGCAGGCGATAAGTAGCTTCACCTAAACTGTAAAACGTGAACAAAAATGGAAAATATTGCAAACACGACGGGTAAGTTTGGTCGAGGTGTTCATCGTTTTGCTCGGCAAGAATGATTAATTCAATTTAGTTGCTTAACAAAGGTGAGAGTATGACTTTTCTCTGCGAAGTCTGGCGTTGTCGGAACAGAACCTTTTACAAATTTACGAACGCATGGATTAACCTTTGTATTGAATTAACAACTCATATTTGAATTTAATCGGAGGAAATACTTGTCAGGCAGGCATAACATGTTTTGTTGTAGACAGGCAGTTTTCATTCAGATGATCAAATCCCAAAGTAAAAATGTCATCGTTTCAAAATTGTGATATCTTTTGCATACACGCATGCTCACCAAACATACATAACAAAGCAAACTTCGAACGTGCAAACACTCCATGCACTTAGTCAGTAAAATGTAGGTCGTAATGCGTATCGCCGTTACTGAAATCAATACTGTAACAAGCATGCATGACTCAAGTTATTTATACCACAAAGATGGCTGCTTCACACAGCAGGTTTAGCAGACATCTTCGTCTCATATTTCATCATTGATCAGCAACAGTCGACAATGGCTCGATTTCGTTTTACCATGTCAGACGAGATGACATTCCCACGGCTTGTTTGATTTGAAAGTAACATTCGCCTTCCGACACCTGTGTGTACGCCGATTCAAGTCGTGTACCTGCTTTGATTAGGCAAGGTAATGTGGGTCAAAATCCTGAACGCTGTATTGATCAACCTCTCTTTTCAAATGTGTAATTGGAATTCCCGTAAACGACGCTTTTCTGTTGTTTTGCGGCACCTGAAATTTGTCAATGAATATAAATATAGTATTTCTCGCTTGATACAGATGTACGAGGCGGTATGTTATAAATGTTACTCCGATTGATTCTGTCGAGACCAAATACTAAACGGAGTAACAGGTCTGTGGCAAGGTTTGATTTACCTCCCTTTCTTCTGTGCTGACAGGTGTTGTTCATTGAATCACATTGTCTTGTGACAAATTTAATTGTTGCTTTTGTTTGTTTAGAAAGAAAGAAAAACACTGATTACGAATTTTTTTAATTTCATCTAATTTTATTTTAATCCATGCTCTTAAAGGGACACTCCGTGGTTTTCCTGCCCTATTGTTTATCTTTGTTACGAACACATGTACATGTATATATTATGGTGATATGAATTCAAAATATCCTACTTACTGACCCTGAAACTACATATACTACATAATAATTACTAGTTTATATGAAATTGGAAGAACAGGGTTTATCTTTTTAATGCGCGTCGTTGTCCGGTTTTCAATCGTGATCATTATCATTGTTCAAAACCGGTTTTTTAAAGACTGAAAAGCAAGGTATTTTTTTCAATACCTTTTCAACTTGTATAATTTACAGTAAATCAGTAATGAAGTGTATTTACTTGAACTTTCAGTAAATAATTTGATTATGTAGTAATGTATTTTCTATTTCACTCACTAAAGACATCTCATTAATATACACTATAGGAAGTACACGTATTTACTTACAACTTAGGCTTTTTATTACTGACATTTACTGAATATTATAAGTAAAATATAAAGGTATTCCAACTAGGTAAAAATGTCATATTATAACAGCAAAAGGTTTTTCTCTCTTCGCAAAAAGAGATTTTCATTTACAGAAAACAAACAGTGAACATGGTTTGTTCATATCTTGGTTGGCAAGTTCTGTGTGTGAACGATGATTCTTATCAAAGAAGAGATAATCATGGTAAAGGGTCACAGAGTATGTTGTTGGAGACGAATATGTTAAACGTTCTTAATGGTGTTATTTTCTCGAGGAGTAGTATCGTCCCTAATGATCAGTTCAGTTCAGTTATGTGACAACAAACAGGTTTAACCCGTGAGTTGTGATCGAAAACTGGACGGTGGGGCTCACAACTGGATCAAACGTAATTTCGGAAATTTATTTACAGCAGATACAAAGACAAATGGTGATTGCTAGTGTTAAGAGGTCATTTTACAATATAAACGTTAATTAGATACAGAGTTTCGAATTATTCATATTTATTGGGCCGATTTTAAATTAACTCAGGTCATTACATTTTTTGGCTCTTGCTGAAGCCACATTGAAATTGATGAAACATACTCTGCCACTTTAACCACATACTGACACATCCTGTATGCGGAAAAATAGCTCATTAATTGCAAAGCCAGTGGATTTATTACATACATGATTCCTGTCTTTTTCGATTCATAAAGAAAATTTCTTACTCAGTACTTAAAGCTATTGTATGATTTTGAAATAATTCCACATTCAGCACATATTTACACTTTTCAATCATCTTCAGGCACAGATTGTCATTCAAGTGATATATGGTTATACGAATACAAGATATAGAATTATCATTTGATACACTTATATTAGCGTAGTTAATCTGTGTAACGAATGGCCGTTAATCAAGTAAGTACGTGTATTTCCTATGAATTTTAGTAACAACGTGTATTTCTTATGAATTTAAGTAAATAAGTATTTACATAAAGTTCTAGTCATATAGTAAGTTGTCATATGATTTAGTGCAATATATAATCCTCGCTCTTGTTCAAAAAAGATAATCGAGAAATTTTTTCAAGAAATAACACCTAATATGTGAATGTTTCGTGTTTTCAGGCATAGGTACATGTCGACCACTATGAAGCAACGAGCCCTTCAGAACGTGGGGTTCTTCGTGCTCGGGGCAGTGGCAACCTATTTCCTCCCGACTCTCCTTCCCCAATCATCCCCTCCCCCGGACGAGGCGAAAGTGATGTCAATGCTTCTCACTTCCGGCGATGCGCAGGTCTACACTCACGACGGTACGTCCCTGCGCATGTTACCTGGTTTCTGCGCTCTGACACCCCTATACGACTGCGCAGACTTAGATGTCAATACCGATCGAGTTCCCGTCTACATTCATCACACGGAAACAAGTGGCGTTTCCGGCGCCATTTACAAAACCGGAAGACACGAACCGGAAATCATGGATGTCATTATGGCCGAGCTGAACAAATACCCGAATGCAGGTTTCGTTGACATCGGTTCAAACATCGGACCGTTCAGTATGCACGCAGCTAAGCATGGCCGGAAAGTTGTAGCAGCTGATGCGGTCATTGACAATATACAGAAACTCTGCAAGTCAGTTGAAAGAAATGGATTCGGTAAAAACGTAACCATGGTGATAAATCCTGTATCTGACTCCCACACGAGCGTGTCCGTATCTAAGGGGGAGTCGAAAACGCTTGAAATGGCGAAGGTGAAAAGCTATGTTGATGAAAGAACACAGTGTGGCGATAGACCTGCTTCGTTTACTGTCGTGCTGGACGATTTGCTAAGAATCATAACCTTCAAGGCTGCAGTGCTCAAAGTAGACGTAGAAGGTTTTGAGTATCATGTGATTAACGGCGGCAGAACGTTTTTGAGAGAATTAAGTGTTCCTTCGGTAGTCATGGAATGGAAGCACGTTAAGAAAACAGCCAATGGGAAGGAACTGGTGGATATAATGAAAACGTTTGGATATAAAGCATATGATATAACTAGTTATTTGCACTCGAAGGATATGTTACAATACGATGATTACATTGATTGGCCAGGGAACATTGTCTGGACCTTGTCATAGAGACGTCAAGAAATAATTCCCGGATGAGAGTACCAAAGATTATCAAGCTTTATAGAAGATTTCAACGTTCCTTAGTATAGCCCTTCAAATGTAAAAACTTAGTTACACTGCGCGCCTCAATTTTCTCAATAATAGGGGGTACTGTGATCAAACTTGCTGTCGCGAAAAGGACTATAGTTTACCCAGGAACTAGACAAGGATCACCTATGCTACAGTGGCCATTTGGTCCGTGTTCACCAGTTCATTCTTTGTGATAATTGAAACTTTTTGATATCCCCTCGTATCATTATGACTATCATTAGCCTGAAGGATAAAATAATAAGTTCGTGAAAATAAGTAATGCAATGGCATTCGAAGAGACATTTTGGCTATGTTTTTAACACCAACCAAGTCTAGAATCAGACAATAATGTATCGCCCTACGTGGACAGTTTGCATCAGAATATGACATCTTTCATTCCCTGTAAAGCAGTTTGAGATTGAGAACTTCAAGAGAAAATCATGAGGTTATGTCTTCGATACAGTGTATGCGAATCATCTAGCATTTTCCATGTGATACTACGTAAATAAGTCTCTCTGCTCACCTCACAAAGTGGCCCTCTTCTGTTACTTACATGTAAATATATATGGATATTTTATCTTTGAATACGTTACCATCTATCTATGCAAGGTAAATTTTAACCTAAAAATCACAAAAATTTCAATCGTTATATTTGGTTGACAACTTTATTCAGGACCTACGTCACGTGATATCTGAAGTAAAGCTTTGACGGCGGGCCTTTGCTTGAAAGAGTATTTTGATTATTTCTTTAATATTGCAACGTGGGGAGTATTATATTCGTGACCATGACATGCTATGTATGACATTCTTACCTACATATCAATATATCCCGTGTTCCCGCTCGGGAAGACTGATATTTAGGCACCTGTGTCATACAAAAACAGTATGAAGTGGACACTCATGTAATATCCCGAATCGTTTAGAGGTCAAATTGGTTTCTTAGATATTTACATGAACGAGTATGTAGCGTCATGTTAAGGTGTTGAAACTGACAACATTGTGCAAATTCCATAGATTGTTTTTCTTAGAATACCTCACATTTGAAATGCTTCTTTAGAAGTCTCTTTTCAATCCTTTTTACAATGCATTTTACGCAAACATGTGCTTTTTATTAATTTTTGAATTATGTTTAGTTTATTATTATGTTTTATCTGTATGTTTACCGTTTAGCGTTGACTGTTGATTGTGTTAAAGTTTACTTAATTACAAGTTTGTTTACAACTTCTTTTGAAGAGTCTGTCCTATGTATTTGTTCCAAGTGTTGACGTCAATAGACTGAATATCTGGGGTTCTGTTGTTATATTAGTCAACAATTATAAACAATCATTAGCATTCAAAAGCAATCGAACTCGACCTTGCAAGATCCCTCGAGGTGAAAACATCTCACAAGATGACAATCATTTTCCATGCTTTTTACACCGCCTATATTGCATCGCTTGGCCATAACATGTTTACTTAATGACATTATATCTACGTGTGGTTTTGTGTTTTTTAGTGTATTAAAAACATCAAACATGAAGCGTTGGCGTTTATCGTTTGATTAACTTCGCCCACAGGTATTTATACCACTTATATCCAATTCTTTTATTTTTGTGGAATCTTTTGATACACATGTTCATGTTCACATATTTAAATATTGTCATAGCGTATTCGTTGGTAAATTATCAACGATATTATGTTCCAAATTCCTCATTTGAAATCTTTGTAAATTTATCTCCAAATTATTCCTCTCTCTATTATAAGCATTCATCAGTCAGGCCAGATGCACACAGGCACAGATGGCGAGTACAATCCATTGACTTCAAACTAATGATCCAATTACACGATCGACCGCTTGACCCTTTAGCTTCTATACAGCCACTTGGGTTCCCGTCTTTCATGACCAAATTTGTCCTTGCATTGCTTGCACGCTAATAGAGCTGCAAGAGATTAGCTTGGGCAACGGCCGGGGACAGACGCGCCCGCTGTCGGACTGTCAACCAACAGCATCATGTAGTTTCTAGAGATGGCCTCAGTCCACAATTAATTTCCAGTGCATTTATCATTAGTTACATGGGTCACTGTTAAGCTACCTGACATTGCGGGACTGGGGGACTTGTTTTGAAGTGAAAATACATACTCTTGACACTACAAAATTGCAGACTAAACTTGGTGTTGACCATGCCGATTTTGAAATATGAATGAAAACTGTCAATATACACTGGCATGCCAGCAAAAGCACATGAAAGTGCCAAAAATATGCACATTCTATGACCCACACCCATTAAAAAATACTCACTCAAAAAATTTAGAAAAATTACAAATGAAACTACCAGTTCTTACCTCTCAATGAAATCCAGAAACATGTGTCTCCAATGTAAACAAACCTAGAAAATGATATCCCACAATACACCTCTATTTCATCATTTCCTCCTCTCCCACAACCACTACCGGGTCAAAATAACTGTGACCTGAGGCCTATAAGAGCTCAATATATTCTTAGAATTTGTTGAAATTTACCTACATAGTACATCAATGTATCAGGATTCACCATCCCAAATACCAAATATGTCACTTCAATTACAGCGAAATGACAGTCATTCTTCAATACATACCCTATGACCAATTTTGGCTTAAGGAAAAGCTCTCCGTCCAAGATTTCGAACATGCGCAATTCATCACAGCAGTTTCTCCTGTAGAAATAAAGAAACAAAGTAAAGTTGTTATCAACAGTGGAGTATCACTCTGTTACAGCATACAGGTTTCATAGAAATAAACATTAAATTTGATATTTTAGTTAAAAACATTCAAAAGTAGTCATTTTTACCCAAAATTTTTTTGATTTAATACAAAGTTACAAAAATTCTTTGATTCTCAACCTGCAAAATTTCTATTTGTGATATAGAAGCCTTTTCAGGGATTCTAATGAGCTATTACACCATGGCACCTGTTCAGTGGGTATCTCTTTACGAGGCCCTAAATTGTCCCTCCTCACAGGACAGTATACAAACAAACAACATGGCAAGGGAGGAGACAGTCTGTTATGGCAGGCAGGGGTCAGATTTGACAGACATGGGGGGTGTTTTCAAAGCATTACCTATCCCAGGGACTCAAATAACTATAAAAGAGAGGTGGAAAACTTGAGTGATCACTCCCTTCCATGACTTATCACCATAAAAGGTGACAAGCAAAGAAAAGCCACACAGATGAAGAGAGGCCATCCACAGTTAAAGAAGAGGCAAGATTCTAACTCAGAAGAACCCATGGAACCTCCAAGCGACTAAGTTAAACGGCAGTGTACTCAACTTAGTCCAGAAGAATCTGCCATGGTCAACAGATCCACTTCGGGAGGCAACAATCTATCGACGGCAAACTTTGACGGCAAAGTCTCATCCATTTGCCTGCTGCGTCCAAGGTCTCGTAATCACCCAGAAAGGTGAGAAACAAAAAGGCATATTGAACTTGAGGGCAACAGGGTCATTGATGTCACCAAGATGGCCGAGGCAGTCAATTCTGCTCTAGAATTGCACCACACATCATCATCCGACTGCCGAGTTCCACAGCTAGTCATGCACAGGGAGAGAAAATGCGGTCTCGCCTGGAAGAGTACACTTAAATGCACTGATTGTGATCTAATAACACCCGAAATGAAGATGTACAAGGAGGTTGAGACAAACAAACCCAGTCCAAATGCAGCAGCGCAGGATGTCGGCCTTGCCGTAGGGTTGCAAGACATACCCATTTCAAGTGTTATGATGGGGACTGCTCACAATGTGGCCGTCACTCGTTGGTGTGTGGAGATGGTGACTAACAGCTGGTGGCAACGCTCCATGTTCCAAGCCTGCAATGGAATTGAACAGTTAAATATGAATGACAGTGACAGACATTTACTTCTTGAATTTCTAAAGATGAAACTTAGTGTACAGGTTGTTGAGAGCATGAAACTTTATTCGGACACACAGAAGTGTGAGGCTTCAAATCGATCGTTAAGTGTGTCAGTGGCAAAAAATGTAAACTTTCCCAAGAAATATGACTGGTCGTGCTTCATCAGCCATTCATAGACTGAACAACAACCTGGGATCGTCTACAATAGCCAAATGTGAGGCCACAGGTGTCCAACTCTCTTCGCCGTGTTTGCGTACACTGACCAAGATGGACAGAGACCAGGAGTATCAGAAGTGATATGAAAAGGACCCATCAAATGTTAAAAGAAAGTTAATAAAGCATGGCAGAGACATTGTTAAACATTGTGAATACCGGAAAAAACAATGGGAAAAAGTCTGACTACCAGAAAAGACAGCTAGATCCAAACCATCTCACAGCCGAGATCATCCCTACTCCCCATGAGTCTGAGCAATATTGTAAATATCTATTAAATTAATGTATTGTAAATATATAATTATACATTCTATGAAATTTATTGAGAAAAGCAAACATTGATGTTGTAAAAGAACAAAATTGTTCATGTGAATGACTGTAGTTCCTGAATGAAATCCAATAAAATACTATATTAGTGATCATGCTATTTTTTAGTTATTTATTGGTTAGTGATGAATGTCATTGGAAGGAATCAAATTGTAGTGAAGTATGAGTAGTGAACTGCTTACAAAAGATTTAAGTGATAACAGGCATGGTATGTAGGGGTCTGAAGTTGAGAAATTATATCAAATGACAAAACGCACCCTATCAGCATTTATGGCGGCTGCCTCTGCGGACAGGTGTTGCGCATTGACGCACAACTGATTGTAACACAGGTGACTGACATGGAGACCAGCAAAGTTGTTAGACCTGCTTTTTACCATCCATGCAAGCCTATGAGCATGAATTGTGTGCCATACTGCATAGCAATCTTTACTTATACCCCTAGTCCAATATCTACACTCTCCATGTGGCATGGAAAATTGAGTTATTCTTGCCAAATATTTTAGATAAAACTCCTCCATGTTGTGAACAATAATGATGTGAGTAATAATAATACATTTAGAGAGTATTCCAGTGCTAACTTTGGTATGAAAGGGCATCTAACTATCAAAATTTACAAATTCACAAATTTTAGAGTGAAAATGCAATAAAACATCCAAAATATCATAATAAAGGGATTCAAATTAAAATAAAGTGCATTTCCTAGTAATTTACAGTGTAACAGACTTGCATGCAAAATTTTGACAATGTAGTTCCATTAGTTCTTGAGTTATTGCAAAAATAGAATTCACATAGCCAGTTCTATATCAGGCCTCAGTCCACAATTAATTTCCAGTGCATTTATCATTAGTTACATGGGTCACTGTTAAGCTACCTGACATTGCGGGACTGGGGGACTTGTTTTGAAGTGAAAATACATACTCTTGACACTACAAAATTGCAGACTAAACTTGGTGTTGACCATGCCGATTTTGAAATATGAATGAAAACTGTCAATATACACTGGCATGCCAGCAAAAGCACATGAAAGTGCCAAAAATATGCACATTCTATGACCCACACCCATTAAAAAATACTCACTCAAAAAATTTAGAAAAATTACAGATGAAACTACCAGTTCTTACCTCTCAATGAAATCCAGAAACATGTGTCTCCAATGTAAACAAACCTAGAAAATGATATCCCACAATACACCTCTATTTCATCATTTCCTCCTCTCCCACAACCACTACCGGGTCAAAATAACTGTGACCTGAGGCCTAATATCAGGCCTCAGTCCACAATTAATTTCCAGTGCATTTATCATTAGTTACATGGATCACTGTTAAGCTACCTGACATTGCGGGACTGGGGGACTTGTTTTGAAGTGAAAATACATACTCTTGACACTACAAAATTGCAGACTAAACTTGGTGTTGACCATGCCGATTTTGAAATATGAATGAAAACTGTCAATATACACTGGCATGCCAGCAAAAGCACATGAAAGTGCCAAAAATATGCACATTCTATGACCCACACCCATTAAAAAATACTCACTCAAAAAATTTAGAAAAATTACAGATGAAACTACCAGTTCTTACCTCTCAATGAAATCCAGAAACATGTGTCTCCAATGTAAACAAACCTAGAAAATGATATCCCACAATACACCTCTATTTCATCATTTCCTCCTCTCCCACAACCACTACCGGGTCAAAATAACTGTGACCTGAGGCCTATAAGAGCTCAATATATTCTTAGAATTTGTTGAAATTTACCTACATAGTACATCAATGTATCAGGATTCACATCCCAAATACCAAATATGTCACTTCAATTACAGCGAAATGACAGTCATTCTTCAATACATACCCTATGACCAATTTTGGCTTAAGGAAAAGCTGTCCGTCCAAGATTTCGAACATGCACAATTCATCACAGCAGTTTCTCCTGTAGAAATAAAGAAACAAAGTAAAGTTGTTATCAACAGTGGAGTATCACTCTGTTACAGCATACAGGTTTCATAGAAATAAACATTAAATTTGATATTTTAGTTAAAAAAATTCAAAAGTAGTCATTTTTACCCAAATTTTTTTGATTTAATACAAAGTTACAAAAATTCTTTGATTCTCAACCTGCAAAATTTCTATTTGTGATATAGAAGCCTTTTCAGGGATTCTAATGAGCTATTACACCATGGCACCTGTTCAGTGGGTATCTCTTAACGAGGCCCTAAATTGTCCCTCCTCACAGGACAGTATACAAACAAACAACATGGCAAGGGAGGAGACAGTCTGTTATGGCAGGCAGGGGTCAGATTTGACAGACATGGGGGGTGTTTTCAAAGCATTACCTATCCCAGGGACTCAAATAACTATAAAAGAGAGGTGGAAAACTTGAGTGATCACTCCCTTCCATGACTTATCACCATAAAAGGTGACAAGCAAAGAAAAGCCACACAGATGAAGAGAGGCCATCCACAGTTAAAGAAGAGGCAAGATTCTAACTCAGAAGAACCCATGGAACCTCCAAGTGACTAAGTTGAACGGCAGTGTACTCAACTTAGTCCAGAAGAATCTGCCATGGTCAACAGATCCACTTCGGGAGGCAACAATCTATCGACGGCAAACTTTGACGGCAAAGTCTCATCCATTTGCCTGCTGCGTCCAAGGTCTCGTAATCACCCAGAAAGGTGAGAAACAAAAAGGCATATTGAACTTGAGGGCAACAGGGTCATTGATGTCACCAAGATGGCCGAGGCAGTCAATTCTGCTCTAGAATTGCACCACACATCATCATCCGACTGCCGAGTTCCACAGCTAGTCATGCACAGGGAGAGAAAATGCGGTCTCGCCTGGAAGAGTACACTTAAATGCACTGATTGTGATCTAATAACACCCGAAATGAAGATGTACAAGGAGGTTGAGACAAACAAACCCAGTCCAAATGCAGCAGCGCAGGATGTCGGCCTTGCCGTAGGGTTGCAAGACATACCCATTTCAAGTGTTATGATGGGGACTGCTCACAATGTGGCCGTCACTCGTTGGTGTGTGGAGATGGTGACTAACAGCTGGTGGCAACGCTCCATGTTCCAAGCCTGCAATGGAATTGAACAGTTAAATATGAATGACAGTGACAGACATTTACTTCTTGAATTTCTAAAGATGAAACTTAGTGTACAGGTTGTTGAGAGCATGAAACTTTATTCGGACACACAGAAGTGTGAGGCTTCAAATCGATCGTTAAGTGTGTCAGTGGCAAAAAATGTAAACTTTCCCAAGAAATATGACTGGTCGTGCTTCATCAGCCATTCATAGACTGAACAACAACCTGGGATCGTCTACAATAGCCAAATGTGAGGCCACAGGTGTCCAACTCTCTTCGCCGTGTTTGCGTACACTGACCAAGATGGACAGAGACCAGGAGTATCAGAAGTGATATGAAAAGGACCCATCAAATGTTAAAAGAAAGTTAATAAAGCATGGCAGAGACATTGTTAAACATTGTGAATACCGGAAAAACAATGGGAAAAAGTCTGACTACCAGAAAAGACAGCTAGATCCAAACCATCTCACAGCCGAGATCATCCCTACTCCCCATGAGTCTGAGCAATATTGTAAATATCTATTAAATTAATGTATTGTAAATATATAATTATACATTCTATGAAATTTATTGAGAAAAGCAAACATTGATGTTGTAAAAGAACAAAATTGTTCATGTGAATGACTGTAGTTCCTGAATGAAATCCAATAAAATACTATATTAGTGATCATGCTATTTTTTAGTTATTTATTGGTTAGTGATGAATGTCATTGGAAGGAATCAAATTGTAGTGAAGTATGAGTAGTGAACTGCTTACAAAAGATTTAAGTGAGTTTCCCAAGCCTTGTATTATAACAGGCATGGTATGTAGGGGTCTGAAGTTGAGAAATTATATCAAATGACAAAACACACCCTATCAGCATTTATGGCGGCTGCCTCTGCGGACAGGTGTTGCGCATTGACGCACAACTGATTGTAACACAGGTGACTGACATGGAGACCAGCAAAGTTGTTAGACCTGCTTTTTACCATCCATGCAAGCCTATGAGCATGAATTGTGTGCCATACTGCATAGCAATCTTTACTTATACCCCTAGTCCAATATCTACACTCTCCATGTGGCATGGAAAATTGAGTTATTCTTGCCAAATATTTTAGATAAAACTCCTCCATGTTGTGAACAATAATGATGTGAGTAATAATAATACATTTAGAGAGTATTCCAGTGCTAACTTTGGTATGAAAGGGCATCTAACTATCAAAATTTACAAATTCACAAATTTTAGAGTGAAAATGCAATAAAACATCCAAAATATCATAATAAAGGGATTCAAATTAAAATAAAGTGCATTTCCTAGTAATTTACAGTGTAACAGACTTGCATGCAAAATTTTGACAATGTAGTTCCATTAGTTCTTGAGTTATTGCAAAAATAGAATTCACATAGCCAGTTCTATATCAGGCCTCAGTCCACAATTAATTTCCAATGCATTTATCATTAGTTACATGGGTCACTGTTAAGCTACCTGACATTGCGGGACTGGGGGACTTGTTTTGAAGTGAAAATACATACTCTTGACACTACAAAATTGCAGACTAAACTTGGTGTTGACCATGCCGATTTTGAAATATGAATGAAAACTGTCAATATACACTGGCATGCCAGCAAAAGCACATGAAAGTGCCAAAAATATGCACATTCTATGACCCACACCCATTAAAAAATACTCACTCAAAAAATTTAGAAAAATTACAGATGAAACTACCAGTTCTTACCTCTCAATGAAATCCAGAAACATGTGTCTCCAATGTAAACAAACCTAGAAAATGATATCCCACAATACACCTCTATTTCATCATTTCCTCCTCTCCCACAACCACTACCGGGTCAAAATAACTGTGACCTGAGGCCTAATATCAGGCCTCAGTCCACAATTAATTTCCAGTGCATTTATCATTAGTTACATGGGTCACTGTTAAGCTACCTGACATTGCGGGACTGGGGGACTTGTTTTGAAGTGAAAATACATACTCTTGACACTACAAAATTGCAGACTAAACTTGGTGTTGACCATGCCGATTTTGAAATATGAATGAAAACTGTCAATATACACTGGCATGCCAGCAAAAGCACATGAAAGTGCCAAAAATATGCACATTCTATGACCCACACCCATTAAAAAATACTCACTCAAAAAATTTAGAAAAATTACAGATGAAACTACCAGTTCTTACCTCTCAATGAAATCCAGAAACATGTGTCTCCAATGTAAACAAACCTAGAAAATGATATCCCACAATACACCTCTATTTCATCATTTCCTCCTCTCCCACAACCACTACCAGGTCAAAATAACTGTGACCTGAGGCCAGATCACCAAACGCGGTAACACGACAGAGTTGGGGAATGCCCTGGCGTGTACGCTGACTTGTGTATGTACCTCCGGCTCGAGTTCTAACCACACGCATCAATAAAGAAATGGTCGATCATCACCACAGCATCTCTAGTCGTCATTTCAACTTCGTCACTGTTTTTGCCTTCATCGTCCCTCGTCGACGTAGTAGTCCTTTGCGGTCAAAGATGGTGGGGAATCCGGGTACATCTGGCCTGACTGGCGAGTGCTTATCATAGAGAGAGAGGAATAATTTGGAGATAAATTTACAAAGATTTCAAATGAGGAATTTGGAATATGATATCGTTGATAATGTACCAACGAATACGCTATGACAACATAAACATACCATGTGAAATATTTGTTTTTACGTTTTGTTACAGATCTGATAACAGAAAACGCATTTCTGAGTATGATGAATGTACATTACATTGGCAAACTGTAGAATCTTCAAAATATGATTAACATCGTCACCTTCTGTCATGTATTTTTTTTTTACTCACACAATGTACTTATGGTGAACAAAACAATTTGAAATAATTTCTCCCCAATCGAGATTTTGAACTCTATTGCCTTTGATACCGTCAAAGCCTAAAAAGGACTTGTCAAATATTGAAAAGATCATTTTCAATCAGTAATCACAGTGTTAAGAGCGTTCGGCTTCGGTTCAGAGGAGGTCCGTGGTTCGAATCCCGCCAGGCGCTAGCCAACTTGTCTTCTTTGGATAACTGTTATGCGCACAATAAAGAATTGGGTGCGATGCTACACTGAATTTCAGAGTAGTTCCAGCCATGGTTCGCTAATTCCAGCCGACGCTCGCAGTTTTCATCTCAATGCATAGCCACAATAGTGTCGCTGGCTTTCATCCTGCCGTTATACTAGCAGCCGTGATATATGTGAAATACTCTTGAAAGCGGCCTGAAACCCGAGATAACCTCACCTCATTCATGGGTCATAGTGACGTCTTGGTGTTTGTTGAAATCTCTTGAGGACATCGGTATCGAATATGTGTTTGATAAGTATTTTAATGAGTTTTTGTTGAAATCTCTTGAGGAAATCGGTATTGGATATGCGTTTTATTAGTATTTTAATGTGTTTTTGTTGAAATCTCTTGAGGAAATCGGCATTGGATATGCGTTTTATTAGTATTATAATGTGTTTTTGTTGAAATCTCTTGAGGAAATCGGTATCGGATATGTTTGATTAGTATTATAATGTGTTTTTGTTGAAATCTCTTGAGGAAATCGGTATTGGATATGTGTTTTATAAGTATAATAAAATGTGTACGTTGAAATAGCTTGAGGAAATCGGTATTGGATATGCGTTTTATTAGTATTTTAATGTGTTTTTGTTGAAATCTCTTGAGGAAATCGGCATTGGATATGCGTTTTATTAGTATTATAATGTGTTTTTGTTGAAATCTCTTGAGGAAATGGGTATCGGATATGTTTGATTAGTATTATAATGTGTTTTTGTTGAAATCTCTTGAGGAAATCGTTATTGGATATGTGTTTTATAAGTATCATAATGTGTTTTTGTTGAAATCTCTTGAGGAAATCGGTATTGGATATGCGTTTTATTAGTATTATAATGTGTTTTTGTTGAAATCTCTTGAGGAAATGGGTATCGGATATGTTTGATTAGTATTTTAATGTGTTTTTGTTGAAATCTCTTGAGGAAATCGTTATTGGATATGTGTTTTATTAGTATTATAATGTGTTTTTGTTGAAATCTCTTGAGGAAATCGGTATTGGATATGTGGCTTATTAGTATTATAATGTGTTTTTGTTGAAATCTCTTGAGGAAATCGGTATTGGATATGTGGCTTATTAGTATTATAATGTGTTTTTGTTGAAATCTCTTAAGGAAATCGTTATTGGATATGTGTTTTATTAGTATTATAATGTGTTTTTGTTGAAATCTCTTGAGGAAATCGGTATTGGATATGTGGCTTATTAGTATTGTAATGTGTTTTTGTTGAAATCTCTTGAGGAAATCGGTATTGGATATGTGTTTTCTTAGTAGTACAATGTGTTTCGTCAGTCTGCAGATGTATGGTATTGCTATATGTATATTTCTATCTTGTAAAATACAAGAATAAGTTTAATCGTCATGTATATGGAGTATGAGTTTGTGTTTTCAGCAATGTAGCATATTAGAAGAAATTCCACCAATGAACTCCATTCCATGTGTCATCATTGTCAGTTATATATCAAAATACCAAATTTGAGTTTTTTCTATTGTGAATGTGTTTACATACGTCTTTGTTTGAGCCTGTAATGACAACAAAATATTTGTTTGGAGACAATAAATTTGGGTCGTTTTTGTAAGGTGTGTATGTCATCTTTGATAGTAATGTATGTTATGTACATTTCCATAGCGAAAACCTGTGAGTATCTACCCATTGACTGAACATATTAACCTATTTAATCTCATCCGACTTACCTTTTAGAGTCTTAATACTTGAATTTACAAAGAGTGACCCCGACTTATAGCTGCAACACTGCAAACAGAGAAGACACTTCAAGATGGCGGCCGTGTACTCAGTAAAGAAGACACTTCAAGTATGAGGCAGTTTAGCGGTAAAGAGAAGACACTTTAAGATGGCGGCCGTGTACTCGGTAAGGAGAAGACACTTCAAGTATGAGGCAGTTTAGCGGTAAAGAGAAGACACTTCAAGATGGTGGCCGTGTACTCAGTAAAGAGAAGACACTTTCAGTATGAGGCAGTTTAGCGGTAAAGAGAAGACACTTCAAGATGGCGGCCGTATCCTCAGTAGGGAGAGGACACTTTCAGATGGTGGCCGTGTCCTCAGTGGGGAGAGGACACTTTCAGATGGTGGCCATGTACTCGGTAAGGAGAGGACACTTTAGGATGGCGGCCGTGTACTGGGGAGAGAGAACACTTCAGGATGGCGGCCGTGTTAGGGTTACACTTCAAGATGGCGGCCGGAACAGATCGACAAGGATAGTTGTATGATTTTAATGCTGATTTCTCCTAATTGCAAAAGGTTATCCAGTTATATTTAATTTTGGGCAATCAGTAAATAAATCTGGAATTCATTCATGTGGAGATGTCATACACAAACTGGAAGACATGCATGTCTTCGCGATTTTGAGTAGATGTTTAAATTGTTTTCGTTTTCGAAGCGGAGATGAATGATTTAATTGTGTTGTTTTCTACCCTTACGAGCTTGAATGTTATAAATATCTTCAACCATAATCGAAACAGGTTATGCTCAATGTTTTGCGTGCGAGCAAGGAAGGTGTTTTCAGACCGTTGTGGTGAGGAAAGCCCTAATAGAGTACATTCGAATCCTGCTAGAGTCAATATTTAAAAACTTTTATTTATCGTAACACGGGTGCAATATGAACTTATTTGGTGCAGTAATATATGTCATATAATGTAGTCATATATGTGTATTGATCTAATATAGTTGTTTTGTATCCTCAACTAAATGTTATGATGATATCAATGTTCATGAAACAAGTATAACGATATTTTAGATGTATTTATGACCTTATTGACAATAAACTGATTTTCACACTCAATTTCCATGATTTATTAGGTCCTCGATAGCCACAAAATATACAAACACTCAAACAGTCGTATACAAATTACCATGATGATTATACTCATTTCTACTTCATTTATATCTCATTGTATCAGAAATCTTTAATATAGTTTTTAACAGGCGCCGCACAAACTACGTTATAAAAAACACAAGACATTTAAGCATTAACGTGTAACCTGTTACAGAAATATAAAAAAACCAGTACTAATTCAGTATTGAGGGGACCAGAACCCATTCGACCAGTATTCAATGGATCAGTGCTCAGTGGATCAATACTGAAGGGATGCGTACTCAGGGAACAAGTATGCCATGGTTCATTTTGCAATTGTTTGTCAAGTCATATGCCAGTGTATATTTGTGTTGCCCATACGGTTTCTTTTATCCTTTGATTTTTTTTTGCATTTCGAAGATTTATAAAACAGCCTGACTAATTGTTAAATTGATCGATGTTAACAAAGAGAGATGTACTGATAATATATCAAGAAATGTATGATAAAATTAATCCTTTGACATTTCCAAAATGCATTGTCATCTCATAGTTAGGGTCAACATACTCGATCACCGATAAATGGCTTCACTTCGAATCGTTTTCTTTTAAAAGTTCCGCTTCTCATTATCAAAATGTTCGGAACGAAATCCAAAGAATTAACACCAGTAACATTTTGCAACTCAATAGGGATTAGTAATAGCATTTTATAAGCCTTAAGTATCCCCACACGCTTGTTAGACCTCGGCGTGTGTGCAGAGGGGAATCGTCTCCTCAGATGTAGGTGTCGCCAACATTTTTCCTGATGGTACAAAATAATAAGTATTATTTACATTCATTGACACGTTATAAAACCGTTTGTGAAAAGTTCTTTATTTTGAAATCAGCCAATGGCATATTAGATATTGAATATAATGACTACTTCAAAAACATTAATTGTTTAAAGACCTTGTTCTGAAAAAATAAATGCTCATTTTGCTATGGGATCGTTACCAATGAAATATTTGATTCGTTTGTCTGAGCCATAGTTATTTAGTTTTTAATGCTGCTTAAGACAATTTGTGCGCAGACCAAAGGTAATCATTTTTAGTAAAAAAAGGAACAAAAACCGAGGTTTGATTTTGCGGAGTGAAGTCGACAATTGAAACTAAACTATTGACAAATGGTCACTGTAAACATAACAATTCTATCAGCACAGTTTATAAGGATGAATACTGTTTAAAGTTCTTATTCGTAGCCTTTGTGATACTATTCTCTGCCAACAGAGGTAGCTCCGTCATAAATTCCTATACAACTTGTCTTAACACGAAAAGTAGAACGCTGATTGGATGCAATCAAAGTTAGTTGTGCAATCAGCGACACCGTTTCAAAAAATATCATTCAAATCGCCATGGTAACTTCCGGAAGCTTTACAAAAGCTTAACTTTATTCGAATTTGCACCTTGAAATTTGAGTCGTCTTTACAGAACATATACACCTCATTTTGCGACTGCATCATTGCACAGGCCTATATGACACCAAATATGTTATTCATGCATTCCGCTGCATTCGGTGTTTTCATTGGCTGAAATATTGCCAGGTAGTTTAAGTTGCAATATATCGTCGGTAGGACAAACTGCCTGATGCTCGAGAAACCTTCGAATTAAGACAGAAGTTGTATTAGAATTTATGACGGAACTACCTCTGTTGGGAGAGAATGTTGTGATACACGTTTGCACACATTTTTCGATGTAAAGGTTGTGCCATTCCATTAACTTCAAGACCAGGTAAAAACTTTTACTGCTGGGCAATCTTTACATCTAAACCAGGTACCCAATTTTACTTTGGGGTATATCTTCACTCCTAAACCAGGTACCTACTATTACTTCTAGGCATATCGTTACTTCCAGACCAGGTTACAATTTTGAAGCTATATAAACTAGCTTCTTATTATATCTAGAACCCACAATTACTGCTTGGTATATCTAAACTAATGAGCAAGGTACCCAGTTTTACTGCTAGGAATAGCTTATGTGTCAAACCTAGAACCCCCGTTTACTGCTTAGTATGTTAACTCATAAAGCAGGTACCAATTCATATTCCTTGGTAATAGTAGACCTTTCCTACCTTTCTCGTGTCGTTTTGAAATGCATTGGAGTAAACTTTTCAAACTATCTTCAGGTAATCCCAATTTTTCATCCACGTGTGTTTTGAGATTCTCTGAAAGAAATCGAGAGTCTTTGATTTATAATGGACTCATGTTCTCACCTGATACCAGAAATGCCTACCACCTATTTGCCTATGTCCTATGATAAGCTAACTTGTTTTTTTTGGTGTTGACTGTTTTAATGTTTTCAATACTCTTTATTCGATATATATATGCATACTCATTTTCGTATTAACATTTACAGTCAGCTATAGCGTAGCGCCAATTAAACGTTATTTTCTATATTTTAACTTAGAAGAAACTTTATATTATGAACTGGTGTGACACAGCCAAGAATAGAAGTAAAAATGTAGTGCTTTTATATGAGAAAGCCATCTTTCAGCCCATATTATAACAGGTTTTATTTGACCCGTATACCACTGCTTCAGCTTCATAAAACAGGAAATATTAAAAATGAAGTTTTAAAAAAAGCAAATACTTACCAAAGTTTTGTCCTTCCACAATCAGAACGTAACTAGGTAGATTCTGTTGAATGAAAATATCAGATCCACGTTTAAAAAGAGCATACAGTTTTAGCTGATTACGTACATAAGAGAAGTATTGGTGGTATTGGTGTTGTAGTCAATTTAGTCGTGCAGGAAATTATTTATGATTTGAAAAGTACACCAGTCTGTGTAACTCCGTTATGCGTAAAGCTTTGTAATAGCTTTCGAAAGATATATAACCCAAGATAAAATTTCTTCTTGTATTTTCTTTGGAACTCGTACTGTCCCTTCGCAAAGTTAATTATCTCATTCTCAAGTGCATTAAGATTCACATCTGAAATTGATGTTTAAAGAAACATAGAATTATGAGAGATTTGTATGCGGCTTTGATATGTGAGCAGAAACCGGATTCCCTATTCCCGATTCCGGATTCCATTATCAGGTTACTGCACTTCATAGAAATAGGTTTTATCAAAGTTTGAAATATTACTATGGCTTGAGGTTTTACATACAATGGGAAGATAACCGTTTTACTGGTAAGATTTAAAAATTAAGTAAGACCTACAAACCACAAATTACTTTCTTGTTTGATTAAGTATGCTACATATTATGAGGATTTTCAAAATAAACATTTCCGAAGTGGACAAAGCTGGATTCGAACCTAGATCATTTCAAGTTAGAGAATGGAAATGTATCTGCCTTCGTAAACAGTGGTGTAGTCTTGTTGCCCTTGGTGCTGATTTTTACATAAGTTTTAACATTCTGAATGTTGACGAATGTGCAAACGTTTAGCAATTTTAAGCATAGATTAAAGTTGCACTTTTAAATGCATAACATAATGCATTCATATAAAAAGCCTATACGTTTTCAAAAAGGAGGCAGGTACACTTCCCTGAGGTTAATGATTTAAAATGGTCCCACAACTGTTTGCAGTCTTAGCTGGAGTCGTGAGACCGTATGCTACAATTACAGATAATTGGTAAACTTAATTAAGCGATTAACCCTCCGAAGAATGTATCCTAATTTTTTATTAAAAATATGAACAGATGAAGCATAAAAACGTGCTGAAGTGCTTTACTGCTTACCGCATGCTTCTTTTTTGTAACAGCAACACCATCCAAGAAAAGGTAGACTTGCACTCTTGACCTTTTAAAATTACTGAAACCTTGAATAATCCTCAAATTTCCTTGATAAAATGAGAGTCAACCATATTCATACTTGGATAATTTATTACATAGGTTATATATTTAAACTTTTGTTTGAAACAAAAACTTGTTAATTGCAAACTGAAATATGATATCGTCTGTCAATGTCTATTATAAAAGAGGTTTTAAAAGAATAATGATAAACCTTTTTGAAATATGAAATATGAAGGCTAGTTTGCATTGAATGGGTAGTTTTGACTAAATTGATAAGATCTAATGAAGACAATTTGAACATTAATTATTTTTGCTTCAGAGCAATGATTTTGCTAATAACATTAAAATATGTTCGTTGTCAGCAAGCACATCTGAAGGTAGGTGCTGATATTACCTTGAATCTGATAACTGGACTTAAGCAATCTCCATGTGATTCTAAAACAATAAAATCTTCATAAAGCCTGCAATTATAATTTAGGTTTTCTTTCGGTTTACCCAGATAGGTAGATGAACATAGAAGAATACATATAAGAAAGGAAATTTGTGGTAAAGTCATGACACATTGCAACGTTTTTTTGTTGTTTTTTGCTAATTGTGGGTAATCTTTAAATAATTTACCATTTTTCTTCAAGCAATTGCTTTCCTTTTGAGGAATGTTCTTTTCATCCTGTTTCTCTTCAGCTGAAATGGCAATAGTGAGTTTTAAAGAATTTGTTAGATCAGTTTGTGAAGAATTTGTAAAAACGATTATTTGCTCACGAGATATACTACCGAAATAGAACTTTGAAACTATACAAACCACATGTTTTAAGGCGTTTGTTTTCCTGTTGAAGTTCATGGATTTCTCGCTCTTGTTCTTCCACTGAAATGACAATGGCATGACATGGTAAAAATTCAACACTTCAAACAATATGTAGGATGGTGTCGTTTCATTTTACCCCTGAATTAAGATATAGAGTGGTCTAAGCAACATATATAATAGAACTTTAATTATATCTAATATTCTATATTTTTTCAGTTTCACGCTTACAAATGGAACAATATTCGGATAATTGACCACGGTTCTTCAAAGGCAAGTACATTTGCTTCAGTATACGTTGCACGACACTCATAATTCGTTAATTAATGAAGAAAACTCTTTTTCACTGTGTTTTTTTTATGATTATTATGGATCATAAATTTTAACCTTAAACAGACACATATCCGATAACAAACCATCATATCAACCACTTTCATGTCAGAAAATATATTTTTGTTAAATATTGTTTAATAGAATTTCAAATAATTTGAAACTTTTATACCTTGCAGGATATTGATTTGGTACAGACATTTCTGGACCAGGAATAAAAAAGAATGGAAAACTCGTCATCATCGTCGTACAGGTCTCAGAAGTTGACTTTGAGGATCAGAAAATGAGAATCAAATCCATGGCAACGAGAGAGGGTACTTATCATGACTGCTGGTTTATTCTCTTTCTTCCGAGAATCAATCAGTCATCTCTGAACACTTATAAACCTATATCTGTCACTAGTGAAAATACTTATTGATCGACTTAGCTTTATCTAGTGACAGTACTGTTTCGTCGTTTATCTGATACAAATGGACATGTTTGCTGTCACTAGTGAAAATTTCATTTGAAGATGTTATCAATCAGAAGTGAAAATAACATTTGATGAATTCATCTATCGAAGCGAATACTTATCTAGATAAGGTAAGTGTTAGTTATACTAGTGTTTTAGTCTAATTTTAAAGTCACTTTCAACATTATATGAAGTATGTTTCTTATCTATTCATTTAGATTAACAATCAATTATCATGTGTATGTCTTATTAATGTATGTTATTCATGTTTTCATGTGCCACTATTTGATGTTTGTTTTTACAGAAGCATCGTGGCATATTGTGGTTACTATGGAGACAGCAAATGTCCCATCAGGAGATGAACCTCAAGAAAATCAAGAACTTGAACGGCTTTCCATCAAAACCAAGCTTTCAAAAGATAATATCCATGTTGTAAAGAACTACACAGACACAAAGACAGATATCTGCTTGAACCTTCTTCATCTTACTGTTCTGAAGGACATCGTGGATTGTGTAAACAAACATTCAGTTCCAGAGTCAGCAAGACGGAGATGGCTGGTCAGCCTACTGTATATTTTATTAATTGTAGCACTAGTACCTGCTATCGCGTATTCATCGTCTACCACTTGCCTAGAGATCATGGTTAAGATTCCTGGGTTTATCTTCAACAAATGCTTTTATCACATTCAAAGATTTTTACATTACGCTCTTTCATCCATGAGGATTGATTCATAGTTCAAGATTATACCCCAACAAGTGTGTTATTGCTTTTTACTGATAAAAATGTACTCATATTTCTTGAAGGTTATATCGCGCTACAACAACTATGAAAGTTAATGACTGCCTCAATATTCAATATCAAAATAACATTGATAGATGTCGATTATCGATTATGTTTTATATCAGTAGCAACTGGATGGTAGAATAAAAGTTCTTTATCTCGGGTTATCTGTGTTGTTCTCTTAAACTTAATGCAGTTGGAGAAATTGAAATACATAGATAGAATTATCAATTTCAGCAAACGTTTTACCCTATTTATCATAATGGCATAAATCATACATGCGTCAAAATGTAAAGAATTAGTTCGGCACAAAATGTTGCATAATTACAGGCACCATTCAGGAATAGGAAAGAAGTGATATTTTGACAGCATTCAACATATCTACCAGGTCCTTCTTTTCTCTCAGTTTTACAAATTGCAAAGCATTCATCACAGTGTTTCATCATCTTGAGACGAGAGTTTCATTCAAAATAAGTTTTACATCCAGGAGTTAAAAGACAAGGTAACTTGATCAGAATAGCAACAAGAATTGTGGGAGTCAATTTTCTGATATTTTTGTCTCCTTTCTCAACATAATTTAATGATAGAAACTTAAGCATTCTTCCCATTAATGCTGGGTATCTCCCATCAACTAAAAACTTTAAAAAGACATCCATACATTATATTTTTTCAAATAAAAAACTGAAGTTTTGGAGAATCTTACGCTGTATGAGATGATTTAACAGTATGGGATTAAAAGGCAGAAGAATTCTATCACATTACCGGTTGTTTGGGTTTTAACTAATGCTCACATCTGCGTCCAGGTTCTGCATGGTATTCCAGTGTTTGTCAAATTGTCACTAGGTGCTGTATATTGGGAATCCATCGAGTGTAACATTCAGCATAGCAAAGACACGGCATTACGTTAACGTATTGTTTATTCCCTTCCGTTTCGATGAGCCTTCTTGTTATTTTCTCCGCTAAGGCCTTCGGTTTACGTCTAGAGAGATGCAAAACAGGAGGCAAAGATTGTTCGATCTTCAGGTGAAATGTGCCTGAAAGTATTCCTGGGGTTGACTTTTACTCTGGGTACTTGTCAATCTCATGAGTGACAGCATAGGTTCTCTGCATAAAACCTAGTTCTTCACACACATCTCCTGACAGTAGTGGCTTCTGATTCAGGTGAACAATGTAGAATCGAACATTAACATTAACAGTTCTGTCCATGTAAGTCACAGCTGGGTGACCACACTTTCAACATTAAGTGCATGAAGAGTGTAACTTTTCAAATATTCGACAGTTTTCTTTGTAGGGAATTTAAGTCTAATTTCAACATATGTGTGATTTACCTGCTTCTGTGTCTATTTGTACTCCAAGTTTCTTTCTACAAAATTAAACATCTATCTACCATTTCTTATGTCCCGGCAACTCGTCAGTGTGCACAAGGTGTAATTATTCATCAGAAGAATACTCAAAATCTTAATCTCGTCTTCCTACTATCTCCACTGGAACAATCAACAGTATCAACTTCACTGGGCTTAGTTTTACACATTCTAGCAAAGTGTCCCAACAACCTACATTTGGCACACTGTGCACTTGTTGTGAGAAGATTGAAGTCCACATTATGATGTATCGGTGTTTTATAAGACAAGGGACCAAGGAATGTAAACTGACAGTGTTGTTTAAAGGCTTTCATTCTCGTTCAAGATCAACAGCTTCCCAGTTAAAATTACTATCACTAGTTACCATAATGGAAGTTACGTAAGCTTCTAAGATATACACTTCTACTCACAAAATCCCTTCCCAATTTCGAATTTTCAATTGGCGAATTGTCGCTTAATTTGGTTGAAAATTGACAAATGTTTAGTTTTATAGTTTTAGATCCACTTTTCTGACACCATGTGGTGTATCAAAAACATGGCATTACGTTGAAGTTACTTTTATTCTCTTACTAGTCGATAATACAGTACCAGTCGATAAACTGATAGGATACATGCCAGTCGATTACATAATTACATAACACTGATGGTACACACATTCTATTTTCACCTTAGTTTAGATCTGCATTAGTTACATCAGATTGTCAAAACTTCAAGATTACAAAGAAATCCTTCACTTCAAAGTGACTTTCTTAAAGGCTGTTCAATAACTCATTTGGTTATAACCAAGAGTAAAATTGAAGAAGATAACACAACGTACCTATGCAGTCATATTTTTATCAGATGTTGATTTTTTCGCATATCCATGTACGTCTTTGAAGCATACACTACACTTAGTATACTAAGATGAAAAGTTTTTTGTTTTTTCTCCTTGACAGAAGGGTCAGGCGTTATCACAGAATTGAGCTTTATTGTCACAAATGGCGTAAACAGTTACAGGAAGCAGCTACTCTCAGTTTCATATTTTCTTTTGTTATCTCCAATCTGGGACTTCAATTTATGTATCGGACGGGATATGTCTTCTGAACATAAAGGGAACAAATGATTTCAAAATGACCTTTCTGCAGCGAGCTCTTTTCTATCTGACTAAAAGTTCAATGACTAAAAATCAAAACAATGAATTTAAATTGATATTGTTTAAATGGAATTCTTTTCATCTAAAAAGAGTCTATTTAATGTTTCACTTAATGTCTCTTAAAATGTTTTAAAATATTTATGATTTATAAAATTATGATATAAAATAAATTATTTCTGAATAAAATACCTTTCAATAACAAAACAGGCTCTGATTTAACAATTGTAATTAACATTGGTTCAAATATTTTGACTATTAAAATAGCTTCGAAATACATTGATAAATTAATTGGCTCTTCTGTAAAATTATTAATGACAAATTTGATTTTGAAAATTACTTTGAAAAATGCAATATCTAAATTCCTCTAAGCAAATGATGCATTTTGTAAATACCGAATTTCCAAGGCCATTCTCGCAATAACAACTGTAAAGCTAACGCTCACTTTACTATTATAAGAAGCCCCTCTGACTTCCTTTCATCAGGCTTCACTGTAAGTATCTATTAAATGATTGTAGGATGAATTGTGTTTACTGTGAAGTCATTCGATCTGCTAATGTGGCCATACATATTACCACATGTGTGTCACTAATCTTAAGAAAATGAATCTTTCAAACTTTAAAGCTTGTCGTAATTGCTTCTGGTTTTGTTTTAAAAAGTGGCAAGCAAAAATGTTTTGAATCATCCTTTAACTCATTAACGCCGAGAGCCGCGAATATGCGTCAAAATAATGAGATCCTCACAGCGAGAGCCGCATATAAGCGTCCGTTAATTAGCAGTTTCTCACAGCGAGAGACGCCTATGTGCGTAAATAGAGAGCATCTCTTATTCAGCGAGAGCCGCGAATGTGCGTCCGTCGTATAGTATAACAATGTACTTATTATAAAATCAGTTTAGCATCCATTAGTGTAGATAACAGTTTCGTAAATAAGATGCTATCCTCAGGACAGCAATAAGAAATGAAAATCGTTGCTCTTTGTGCAAAAATATGCTACGTTTTGTAAATGAAAACATTCTTAATATGTTGGTCTTGGAAGGGAAAAATAAACACTTTCAAAAGAATGTTTATCAAATCAGATGAAACGATTGTAGTCTTTGTGAAGTTACCAATTTTGAAACATTGTCAGATACATTTTATTTGTTAACGCATTGAATTCATATATCTAAGACGAAAACGAGAGGAAGCGTTATTATAAACATTTATGTACATGTATTCATAAATCATTTGATAAGAATTTGAGGCTATTGAAAGTTACACTTTGATTTTAACTTTACTTCTTGAATGCATCACTTTGGGATGGCATGTCATGAATTATCAATTTGATAAATGCATGTAATTAATATTTTGAACACCAGTGTTGTTCTACTTTGAATACTATTATTAATATGACAGTTTGTTCGGATATTACTTTACTGAACTAGCTGAGCGCATCGTATATCAAGCACGGTCAGTAGCTGTCCTGTAACAATAATACTTTTAGCATGTACATGGTTTTTTTTAACTTCTACAATATCCTTCATAGATCCACGACCCTGTCTGCCATTGAATGGATACATGCACATGTTAAATTATAATTAGAGTTGACAACGTCCCAACAGAATAAATCACTTGGTCAATATTAATAATCATTACATTCGTTAATGTTACGTGCTTTGTCTTAAATCGGGATATCATCACTATAAATCCTTAATTATAATTCAGATATTTGAAATACAGACAAACCGTATCTACTCAACATGATGTGTAGATATGCAGTATTTGTATTTACAAATGAAAATGCATATAAATCAACGTATGTGAAAATACTCTTTGAGCATGTTTATGAATTGAAATTGGACAAACCGCAAAATATCAACTCAATGGTGAAATATCACATGTTATATTCCTGTAAAGTATCAATATCCCGCACATGCATCTAACTTCACGAAACTATAAAACAATCAAGACTTTATGGCACAAGGCTAGACAGTTTCCGTTCAACTATGGCCCTTGGCGAGCTGCGACTGTGGTCAGTGGCCCAGGCGTTGAGCCGTGAAGCTGTCTCGGCGTTAATGAGTTAACCACCATTGAGAACTGTTTTATCTTATAAGCTGACAAATCATTCAGTATCTGTGGATTATCCTAATCCAATTTAATCTTTCGAAAAGAAAAAAAGGCATTGACAGACAAGGTATGTTGAAGTGAAGGCCGTTTTTAAGAGTATTTCTTTGTATCACAGCTGCTATTTGCATTGCAAGGATAAAGTCCGCAACACCAGTGTAGCTATGCATTGCTGTGAAATCATTTACTGGAACCGTGTGGAAATTCAATGTAGCATTGCACATTGACAAACAACCTCTAAATGCCTGTTCAGCATACACAGGTACCAAATACCAATTACAAATAGTTTCTACATTACATTATTAAATTATCAGTAACTCTATGAACTTCAAATCATTTTGACTATTACATAAAAGTGAGCTTCACAGTCAACATTCGGATTTATAAACATACACTGACAACGCAATGCATGTTAAAAGTAGATCCATTAAGGCTGGCCCCTCATCCTCTTGATAACTGAAAACTCTCTTTTGGGTGCTTATGTTATAACTAGAACATTTTTCAAAACACCTTTAACCTCTATTGCCGGTTTAAAGATAACTTTCAAAAGCACATTAATTATTTGATATTGTCGATTATAAACATCCAGTAAAAAGCATTACAGTAAGATATTAAACTTTCTATTCAAAATGGGTTGTCGCACTTGAGTAGTAGGAGATGGGAATTAGTTCAACAAAGTGTCACAGATTGGACATACAGTAGAACAGGGTTATAACTAACTCAAAGGGACCAACGAATTTAGTTCGCCATAATCGGTGTTCGCTATTTGCGTTTGGCCATCATCTTGGATCATATTGACGGGACTTAAAAATTAGTTCGCTCTGTCCGATTGTTCGCTATATCCGATTGTTCGCTATATCCGATTGTTCGCTATAACCGAGTTTGTTATATCCCTGCTCTACTGTATGCTAACATTTCTTGTATATTCGAAAAAAGCACATGAATAAAAATATGTTTGTACATTGATTGGGAGATAAGGTAATATGTCATTTAACATTGAACAAGTTGGCTCAATGTAGGTTATTTAAAGAAAACCTCGTATTTGAAATCAAATAAATCCTGATCATGCAGTCACTTCAACAACAACGCTAGATCTCTAGAAATTTGGATAATTAGTAGAAGATGAAAAGTATTTGGAACAGTGTCACATATAACAATTCAAGTCAGACACACGGATAGACATTTTATTCAATATAGAAGCCAAAGGCCCACAATACAAACTACATTTCAATTTTTTGCAAGCGCACATAAAAGGTAATAGGTTTTCTGCATTTACAATTTTAGCTCTAGTTTTATTAATACATTTAAGGAATTTACAAACATTTAAGATAATATTTGTATCATTAGTGTTAAGGACAATTCAAGTCACTGTTTTTATAAAACATTATTCAGCGTAACATCTGGTCTATAGGCATACGAGACATGAAAAATACAGTAAAACATGTATAATGGAGTGACTGCCGAGTGTAACTGTATGTGCATTGGTAAATGATGATTCTCTCATCAGAATACATCAGTTACATTTCTTAAACTACTTCTAGATTTATCACGAATTTAGATTTATGTTGTATACAAGGTTTTGTCAAAGGAAATGTGATTAGAATTTAAAAATAAGTATATGTTTTTCATTATTTATTTCTATTTTTATGATTTTAATTCACCAGGATATGGTATTTGAGAAATATATTAATGTGTTTGTTAACTGTAATTAGTACTGCACATTCAGTATACCTTTTGAAAGGACGTCTTGCGAAACTTGGATCGTTGTGGAAAGGACGAATGTGGACTACAGTGGAATAAACTACAAAGCATACCTGACATACGAGATAAAAACATGATGCACAGACCCAATGTCGGTGACTCTTTGAATGTTAGTATTAAAGGAGCTTTTGGGAATTGATAATGTTTTAGTAATATATTTTTAAAACAAGAATGTCCCCTTCGAATTTGTATCACTATAATTTCCCTCTAGAACCTTCCATTTAAGTATCCTCACAAGCTTGATAGGCCTCGACTTGTTCGCAGATGGCTATGTTCTCCTCAGATGTAGGTGTCTGCCATTTGTTTCCTGATTGTAAAAATAAAAAGTATTATTTATATGCATTTAAATGTTATAAAAACGTTTATAAATTTTTACTCATTATGAAATCAGCGCATGACGTATTTGATAGTGTAGGTTGTTTTGAGAGAAGTTGACAGGTTTGCCTAAGGTCTTGAGCGTTTATCACTGTTAACACGTAAAAGATGAAAGATTCTGTCTGGAGTCAATACAGTTTAAGGATGTTCGCTCCTCAGTCACATTTACAAAATTCAAATTACTTTAAATCATAATGTTCTTATATGATAAACCAAAATGAAGCGGTAATTTCTCAATTTTGATGATTGCTGACTAAATATTCATCAAAATAGAGAAACATAGTACTTTCACAATTTTGCTGACTCAGCAATATTGATTGTTACTATTATTTGAGCAAGTTTTATTATCTGTTTTTCTTAGAAAGTAGATTTTGTTGAATGAATACAATTTGTATGAATGCGTTCACGTATATTTTTAGATAATGAGTGGGAGAAAGCATGTTTTTAGTCCAAAAATAGCTTGAATGGTGATAATTTAATTGAAATGGTTGAATACATGATGTGCTGTAGTGGCTAAAAACCCACAGTACCATAGATATGTTTTACTTTTTTCTGGAACAATATTACGAACATGTTTTTATATTTAAAAAAGTTGAAGACAGGAACAAATAAAAATTTAAGAGATCTCCGAAAAGGTCATCATTTTCCCATAGACTCCCATGTTAAAAATCTGACTGACAGATGGATCTTTGTCCTATAATAACTCGAAAAAACCCACACTAACCCCTATTTTTGGGGGTGGATGTTTCAAGCAAATACACTAAACCTTTGAAAAAAAGAAGTTAGAAAAAAAGTTAAATACTTTAAATTTGAGGAACGGACATCCTTAATTCGCAACAAAATGTTTGTAGAAATGTCAGCCTTTACCTTCGTGCTGATAGGTAAGTTACACATGTTGTTATATTGGCACAGTTTTCTTTATATAAATGAAAAGTAAACTATTATGCCTTTAATAGATACGTTTACTAAAAATCATTATGTGTTTAGGATATTTGCATTTGATCTTTTATTTTCAAAAACACTCATTAATAAATACAATTTCAAAACTTATATCAATCAATAACTTTTCATCCATAGTTGGGTCATGGTTCGAACCAATGGCACCGTAGGAAATGCAATCACTGTAAGGTTATTCATATAAACATACCTTTGTCTTCTGGTAATAATGACTGCATGACATTTTAAAGTAATTACCTCCTAATCTTTAGCGAGAAGTGGAAGATATAAAACACAAGTGCCTAAATATTAAACATACTGACATTTGGGCACGAGCACGAGCACGTATGCATGTTAATTACCCATATTGTTAATTAAAAGTGATGACATATTTTCAATATGAGCACATGTGCACATATCAATTTTGCCTAGCAACGATTGTTTCAGAGCGAGTTTTCCCGTATTTCGTCGTCTGTTACGCCATGAATACATTGTTCGTGACGTCACCGTTTTATGAATGTTTTTCTGCGTTTAAATGGAATAGAATCGTTTATAAAGAATAAGTCGGAAGTCTGTCTTACGAAAGGAGACTACTGCTTAAAGTTATCATTCATAGCTATTGTTTTCCACGGGATACAAAAATGCCGTTGAAGTCAATACAGAAATGCCGTTGAAGTCAAGTAAGTCAATACAGAAATGCCTGTATCGATGCTAAAGTGGTGCCATTGCTTTCACTGTTTGATATGTCTTAAGTTAACTTCACTCCAAAACCAGGTATCCACTAACTGCTAGTTTACTGTCAGATACCCTTATTCTGTCGGGTACATCGTCCCTGTCAAGCAAGGTACAAAGTGATACTCCTTGGAAGATCTTCAAACCAGCTACCCACTTTTTCAGTGGTGTATATCTTTACTGTCAAAACAGGTACCAAATTTGAAGTAGAGAACTATTCTGCACGCAATGCTACACTGAGTTTCAGCGCAGTATCGTTAGTTTGTTAGTTCCAGCTAATGCTCTTAATTTTCAGCACAATGCATAGCCAAGATGGCGTTGCAGGATTTCGCCCTGCCATAATTCTAGCAGCAGTGCTAATGAAAGTCACCTCACTCACCACACTTTTACTACCGGGTACATCTTCACTATCAAACCAGGTGTAAATTTGTTTATGCTTCAGCGTTAAACCTAGAACCTTGCTTGGTATATCTATCTCATAAATATCATTTTAACTACTGGTTAATTGTAGTCTTTTTGCTTTACTCACCTTTACTATTTCTCTCAAAAATGTGTTCGAGTAACTCTTTGAAATGATCTGCAAGTAACCCAAATTTCTCAATCACTTGTCTTTTCAGATTTTCTGAAAAAAAATCAAAAGGCTTTGATTCATTGGTACAAAATAGACTCATGTTCATACATGATGTCACAATACCCTTAAACCATGACATTTCCTACCAAATAGCTGTTTCCAGTGATTAGCTAAGTTTATGTTCAGTAACTAAGTTGATTGTAATAATATTTTCAAATGTTTTACTTGAAAAATATACATGAAACCTCATTGTATACCATGTTTAATCGACCACTTAAATGCTCCAGCTTCATCAAACCGAAAATGTTAAGAATGATTTTTTTAAAAACAAATACTCACCAAAGTTTGGTCCTTCAACAATCAGATCGTCTCCAATTACATTCTGTTTAATAACAAAAGCAGATCTTATATCACCACGTATGAAAAGAGCATCCAGTTATAACTGATTGAATACCTCAAAAAGGTATTTGTGGTTATCACCTCATTTGACATGTTGAAGTAAATTTATCGCCTTTGATTCGAGTCAAATCGAGCAGAAAAGTATCTATGATTTCAATAGTACACAAATCTGTGTAACTCTTTTATTGAGGGAGGGAGTGTTACGCTTAAACCCTACTTGAAAGTCACATGAAATGGATGTACCTTCAAATCATCTCGAATGAATTCCAGGACTTTTCGCAATGTTCCTGGTTCCAGATGAAATTTATTCTCATATTTTCTTTGGAACTCGTACCGTCCCTCTGCAATGTTTATTATCTCATCCTCTACTGCATACAGACTCACATCTGAAATGGGTGTTTAAAGATACATAGAAGTATGTGAGTATAATTCTGTCTCCGGATGCCTCTTTTCAACATCAGGTTACTGCATTTCATGGAAAACCTCTCTGTAGGTCAAACTAAAGTTTGATTTATTTTACGACTTGAAGTCTTACCAGCCATTGGAATTTTCTCGTTTTAATTTGTTTGCTTTCAAACTTAAGCGATACTTACAAACAACAAATTACTTTCACTGCAAAATGTCCTTGTTCGATTAAGTATGCTACATCATTATCATGATCTTCAAGATTAAAAATTCCGCAGTATACAAAGCTTGATTCGAACCTGCTTCCTTTCTCATTGATGTGAGACTTTGGTGCATTCGCACGTTGCCCTTATTGCTAAGGTTTACATAAGTTATAACAATATTATGAATATCGGTGAACATGCAACGTTTTAAGCATAAAGTTGCAGTATCAAATGCATGAAAATAATGCATATACAACAATTATATCCTAAACACTTTGTTTAAGTTTCACAAATATATTTCCCTGAGGCAAAATACTTCAAAGGGTCCACACTGGATCTTTGCAGTTTTCGCTGGAGACGTGAAAACGTATTTTGCGATTATAGATAATCGGTTTGCCTACTGAAGTAATTAACCCTAATATTTAGTTTGAAAATAGGAACACATGAAGCATACGACGCATGCTACAGTGCTTGACTACTTACCGTAGGTTACCTCCTTGTACCCGAAACAACATCCAAGAAAAGGTATCCTTGCACGCTGGACCTATAAAGATTACTGAAAACTTTGAATAATCATTTACGTTCATTGTTAAAACCAGGATGGACAACATTCGTAATTGTGATTATTTTTGGAAAAAAATTAAATCAAAAATGATTAACGGTCTTTCAATACCTGTTATGAAAGAGGTTGTAAAATAATAAAGAGAAACTTTTCAGATATTGGAAATATAAGGGCTTGTTTGCAGTGAATGAGAAGTTTTGATGAAATTGATAAAATCTAAAAGGGAAAATTGTGCCATTTATTAGTTTGCTTCAGGGCAATGATTTTGCTGATAATATTTAGATATGTTCGTTTTTAGCAAGCACATCTGAAGTGAGGTGCTCATATTACCTCGATTCTGACTACTGGACACGAGTGATCTCCACGTGATTCTAAAAAGAATAAAATCTTCATAAAGCCTGCATTTATAAGCCATATTATATTTCTGCTTACCCAGATAAGTAGATGTACAGAGAAGAAGTTACATAATAAAAGAAATGTGTGGTATTTTCCCGACACAGGTATACCTGTCACACTCTCAGTTAAACAAAAACTTAAATTTGACAACGCTTTGTTGATTGTGGGTAATCTGTAAATAATTTACCAGTTCTTTTCAGGCGTTTGTTTCCCCTGTGAGGATCATTCATTTCTTCTCGTTTCTCTTCAACTGAAATTGCAATTGTGAGTTTTAAAGGATTTGTTGGATCAGTTTGTCAAAAAATGCATTATTAACTCAAGAGAGATATTACTGAAAGTTAACTTTGAAACTATACCAACCAATTGTTTTCAGGCATTTGTTTTCCTGCTGAAGTTCATGGATTTCTCGTTCTTGTTCTGCAACTGAAATTACAATGGCATGACATGTGTAACATTCAATATTTCTAACAATGTAAGATTATCATAGTTTCGGTCTCGTAGAACAAATTAGTTTTATGTCATATTTTGTTACTCACTTTTTCGTTTCAGGTCGTCTTGTGTAGGTACTTTACCACCTCGCTTTCTGGGATCTTCAACTGAAAGGTAACAAAGTAAAGTTTGAAGATTGAGTGAAGTGCTAAAAGATGCTTTAGAACTGGTGATCTGATAATTGTGCGTCTGAAGAGAATATTGCAAAATTTAGTCGTGACTGTCCTGAATTTTCTAAATTTCATATAACATGTAACGGTGTGAAGCGCATTCAATCAATTGGCTGTCTTGTCGTGTATTTTAAATGGAAATGAATGATCTCTAAGGTACGTTTATACTTTTGTGAGCTTTTCATTGCACACACATAACCTGATAATTCTTATAAGTTTGCACCATATTGTCTATACACACCAAGATAGGAAACGAGAAACGTCGGAACACACGTGCGATTGGATGATAATTTTTCTTGTTGCCTAATGTTTTTCGTTCACAGGCAAAAACAAAAGATGTGTTACTACTCTGTCAACATTCTAATTTGTTGGGAAATTATAAAAATCTAATGTCAGTTTGTGTATTTGCTTGGTTCACAGACGTTCAATGTCTATTGCAAAAAAACTGACATCACATTCTTAAATGGACAATGTTTTTGAAATTTCAAGTGTAGTGAATTCTAAATATCTAGATCAAATGACCGTGCTCGAACCATTCAACGTGAGTAAATATTTGTAAATGCTTTATTGGGACATTTATTAATTTTGTTTCCAGTAATACACATAGTTGCAATTATGAACATAGAAAAGTTTGAGTGTCAGACTTGACAGACATATCACCTTTTGAATTGGTTTCAGTAGTTCCTGGCCTGACGTCTAGCCTAGAAGTCTCAAGTGAGTATGGCTGTACATATAAAAAACAATTGACAATCTATAGTTGATAAATACAATACTACCATCAAAAAACACCATATTTGACATATTTTACCCCAATAACATACTATACTATGCTATGCCCCTTTATGCTATTCTCTCAGCCTTTTTATTCTCTTTTCTCCTTCTATCAGCTTTTAAACTATACTGTGAAATAGTTGATAAATGTTTCCAGATCAGTTACATAATTATACGTGTCTCAAAACTAAACATCTAAATGAAAGTTAGGTCAACTTAACACTTGCATCCCAAAATTTTTATTTTTAAAAATTTATCCATAACATTTCAAATAGTGATCAACATATTTGATTTTATCTGAAACATTTTCAATACAAAATTGCTTGTGATGAAAATTTCTCATTTGGTCAACATGAAATATCTTCTTTTATTTTAAGAGTCTGCCCAATTCTGTAGATCTTCTTGCCAAAGAGATATCTTTCAACACTGACCTGACAATCTGATAATGTATCAAATGATTATTTATAACATGCAAATATGATGAATTTGTCAATGCCATTAAACATGATTATTGCATTTCGATACACCTGATTTTGAGCAATCTTTTGGATCGCAGCTGTTTAAGAAATTCTTCCCAGTAAAGGGTACCTGGAATCCACGGCTATGGTTGAGGAAGTCAGCTATTTCTTTGATAGCATCACTGCTCCTCGGGTCAATCTCGTTCTCATCATTCAGGAATACACATGTCTGATGTACAAAGTTGTATTTTTCAGGGATTTCAAACTTGACTCGATCAGGTTTTGTTGCAGTGATAAAGATTTTGACATCGACAAGCCTTTTTCCTGAAATTCGTTGGAATGATATTTGGAATCAAATTTAAATAAACTAACAGGCAAAAGAAAGGTTTCACATCAGTTGGTTTCGACTTTACAACGATTTGAAATGTATCTTACGCATTTTATAATTGAATTATCAACATTATTCATGTCTACAATAATTTATATGAACTAATCATTGTTTGGTTAATGTGAAGATATCTTTGTGTAATACTAAAGTAGACAGGGTGAAAAATGAAATTTACATCAATATGACCCCTACCATATTTAAAAGGGCGTTAATGTGTGAAAAACAAGGTATGTTTGTTGATTTTTACGTATAACACATCTTATATATCGATTAAGAATTGTAGGTTATTAAAAATACTTTTCCAAAAAAATTAAATTCAAAATTTCAATTTCCAAAAAAAATTGCACACATGCATATGCATTCTTCGATTGATAACTAAAGGCCTGCACTGTTCGATGTTAGCATACGATGTCTAAAACTTAAAACATTTGTAATCAAAATTTATATATATGATTAAATCAACTTAGGTGAAACCTTTCTTTTTCCTGACAGTTTATGTATGACACATTTAAAAGCTCCATTTTGTACACATGTTATAATTGGTGCAGTAGAAATAATTGCAATGCAGACGCTTAGGTTTATATTGGTTAGAGCTATTGCCTGTTATCAACTCTCGCAAGGTAGAAGTCTTATTTTCTGGCTACCTTAAGCTGTTTGTTTCCAATAAGTTTAGTTTAATTGAAGCTGCATCATAGCAAGCTCTCTTCTGATTTTTCTTTTACCGTCACATGAAGTGCTTGCTCAAAAAGATTAAGAAATTCAAAATGTCATGACTTTGCCAGTGATTAAAAATAGTGTATGTTTTAAGTTACGGTAAACTTGGAAATGACGGTTTGATAAAATTGATCGTGGATCTCCTTATATTAAATGCAGTGATGTGATTGGTCCGCCCATGACAAGGTTTTTTCTGCGTTAACTGCACATGCGGGCAAGGAGGCTGCTGATAGATTAAGTTCGAATCCCATTAGAGTCAATATTTGATACCTTTATTCCTTGTGAACACGGTCGATTTTAATCAGACTGAGGTCATTCCATTCCAAGATGTTCATGATTTGATTTTGATAAGAAAATTTCAATCTGATAATAAATCAATATGAGAAATAACTTTGATTGATGAAATGATTTGATGAAATATTGAACTTCATGAAATAATTGACTTACATTAAAGTATTTACTTGATGAGATATTGAAATGATCTTAATGCAGAAAATGCTTTGTAGAAAATATATAAGTGTGAGAGGGGCAAAAATAGCGGTTACGAAAAAGATTTTTTGATGTAAAAATCCTTTGATGATTACAAAAACTTTGATAGATAAATTTTGGTGAGTGATACTTTAATGAGAAATGCATACACAAAAAAAAGAAGATATTTCATTGAACTATTTCTTATCAATATTTATATTTCATCAAACTCTTTCTTTGATCCAAATATTTTCTATCAATTAAGTCGTTTTTTAAAGGTATTTTATAATTGTGAAAAAAGAAAGGCATAAAGAACCTACCTGTATCCTTGAATACTTCTATCAAATGATCAAATTCCTCCTTTGGTCTTCCGGTTGGTTTGAAAATAAGGATCTGAACATCTTCCTTGATTGGATTTTCTGTAATAAAAATTGAAGCAAAATAATTCTTCGTATGAGATGAAGAGATGAGGTGATTTTGGTTGTAACAATGATTCCAAAAGTATTTCACTTAATCCAAGGCTTACATCACTATAAAATTGTTGCTATATTTTGTGGTAAAACGTGCGAGCATTGGCTGGAACTAGCAAACCATTGGTGGGACTGCGCTGAAATTCAGTGAAGAGTTGCAGCCATATTTCACTAATGTAGAGTCCTTAACCGCAGACAAATTTGCTGAGTCCCTAGACTGAAGAAATTGGTTGCTAATTCTCTTCCTTATTTATCCAAAAGTGTCCAAAAGAACAAAAGCTTTACCCTGAAACGTCATTACATGACAAATATTTGTGACAAGCCTTGTCCCCTGTCACTATCAAGAAATGAGCCAAAATGATTGAAACTTCCTACAGATTTGTTACCAGTCAATATAAAAGACTGTAGGTGAACAACAAACAAATCAAATTTTATATAACTGTGTTTTGTAGTCTACCTTTAGACATCTTGTAGGCTTTACCTTTGATATCAACCCATTGTGATAGTTGTTTGAGGAAGTTGTCTTTGATATCCTTGCTGCTCCTCGTGACAGGATGAATGGTGATGTCCATCCTAGTTGCGGTCAGCTTTCTGCAGGAATGTGAAGAGACAAATTGAATATTTAAGTACATTAGATTTTAATCCTGATGCGTTAGTGTGTTCATATAACGTTACTTAAATCTGGAAACTTTGTAGAGTTTTCCTATATACATAGGCGTACTGAAAAAATGTTTTCACTTACCGTTGTATATAATTTCTTTTTTTTGTGCAAGTTTGATTTATTGATCGAACTTCATTGTTCCTAATGTGAGGATAAGAGTTGTTTTAAGCCAGCCATAGGGTCGTCGAGTCACTGATATAAGTGTTTGTACTTTGGAAATCAAAGCCAACAGAGAGGGTTTGGCCAACAGGTATAATAACCAAAGATAGATTAACATCACAAGATAGTGGTAGTCTGCAGGAATCAAGGCACCCCATTCATTTTCACATCGAAATTCTTTCCCAAATATTAATACACATCCTATGCAGTTCTAAGAAATTGAACATCTCAACTCATTTCAACTCATGACATTGAATCTATTGTCTATACCTAGGTGTACAAGCATTACATACGACCGCTTTATGTCAATCAATCAATTTAAGCTGCCTTCGTTTTGTGGGCATAACAATTCATCCTCAGTAATTATCATTATTATTGAACGAACACAATAAGACTACAAACTGTGATAAGCCATTTGATTTGAGATAAATCATACACAAAGTATTTGAAAAAGTTTGAATATATTTATTTCAAATTAATAAATTGTCAATTGTTACACTGACAAACAAATAACCAAAACGGTAAATACAAAATAAGATAAAATACTTAAGCAAAACAATGCCTGTCTCTTGTTACGTGTTTGAATCCAACAGTGGGCTCGCATAGACACAAACTTGAAGTTGGACATCAGGTTATGGATTAGGCTATTAACAAGTTAACATAAAACATCTGAAGTTGGGATAAAAATTGTCAGTTTTCGATGACTTATACATCTTATAGTCCCACATTTAATATTGAGGGAAAATATAGTTGTAGTAATAACAATAACATTAAAATGCTTGTGTGAAAGAACAGAAAATTCAACGATTTCTCTTCTTACAGGAGACTATTTATGAAAACTTTTTGAAAAGCAAATACTAGTTAAAATATTTAACAGCAAAATAACTGTTGTCAGGGTTGCCAATAATTTGTACATAAAAATGAACAAAAAATGAACAAGCCAATGATCTTTGAATGATGAGAAGCCATGACAGTTCTTTAATCCAGCAATTTGTCATTAACATATAGGCCATTTTACAACACAGCCCTTACAAAAATGTACATGACTTTGAGAGTACAAGAGACATCCATTATAAAAAAATCAATAAACAACTGACGATATACTAAAAATGATATTATAGAGGATATACACAAGATATCCAATATCTAAAATTAATCAACAATATATACTCAATATATATATATAATATATATGTAATGACGTCAGGTTGTACACGATGACGTTGCTAGGCAACGCATTATCCGTTGTATGTATGGCCTGAAGAGGCTCGTTGAGCTGAAAGCGCTAGCCATTAAAATGGATTGTTATTACTTCTAGTTTCATATTTTTCCATATATATATATATATATGTATACTCAATATACTCAAATGATATCCAAAAGACAAACAAAATCACAGAATGTTATGAAATGACAAGAAACACAAATTACACGAAGGCTTTGTAATAATATGATATTGTGAAGAGGAGTTACTTTTATATTTTAAGTTAACCACTTAAGTTGTCAGCTATTGTAAACAGTACATATTCCAATCCTGGTAAATTTGCACCTGGAAGGATCACAGAAAGAAATAGGTTTTAAGATCATTCAGTCTTGTACAGTTATGAAAAATAAACTAACAGAATTGCAATGAAAATTATGCCAAGGAAAAAAAGGAATTCATAATAGGTCAGGACTCTGTTAAGAAGATTCTCGCTTTGCGCTCTGTATTCCTCGGCCATACTGGCATGGGTTGTTCTGGCTTCAACCACCTCATCTGCTGATTGTTTCACAATGTTTAAGATCCTCAGGTATTGCAGTTTACTGTTGAGGTCAGTTTTCTGTTCGGTTGTGTAGTTCTTCACGAAACTAATGTTGTAAGGGGGTATCCCGGTTTCCTTTGACATCTTTTCCACAGCTTTCAGGACTTTAGGTGATTCATACATATTCGGTAAGTTTGCTGTGTCCTTGAACTGAGGGTCACAGATATCCAGATGAGTCAGCACCAAGTGGCAGGACAAAACTGTAACAAAAAATTATTATTATCATCACCAATGTTGTTTCCGTCGATGTTGTTATAATGTTTTGTTGTAACACGTGTCAATAGCATCAACTTGCCTTTCTGAATCTGATAAAATCCAAGTACTTGAATGCAATGCTACAAATTTGTAGAATGGAAAATAATGTAAATTATCTGCGTCTATGATTATTTGAAAATAACAGTTTTGTAAAATATTTAAACTTTTCACCCTATATCATATCCAACATATTTAGGTTCGAAAATATACATCTGAAAATCTTATATAAAGTCACGAATATTTGACCTGAAACTATTTTTATGTTTTTAGTGCTTTCTCTACATAAGCGTGTTTAAAGACACTAATCTTCCGAATGATACACATTGATGTCCAAATACGCTATTTTAAACAGATGAGGAGTATATGCAATACATTTTGTTTTGTGAAAATATTCGTATTTTGACAACGTAAACTAAAATAATACTAGACCATAAAGTACACATAAAATTTGCCAATTTTGATTTAATAACAATGATATCAAAAGTTACAATTAAACTGCCAGGCAAAAGAATGTTTTCACTAATTTTTCACCAAATCTTTAAAATAAAAACAAATGCAGATATAAGAATTCTGACGATTAGTTTACAAACAGAAATCGTTTCCAAATATTCTCTTTTAAAAGTTTCCAAATATCGTCATATGATTTGCCCAAATAAAACAAGGTAAGAGACATGGGGTCAATATTAAAATAACACATTTGTTGGGTTAAAAGACAAGTCCACAGAAACTCTCAGTAGTAACAGGAATCACGGAGTCTGCCATCAGTCGCGTGTGTGACCACCCTGGGCATAAATGCAAGTAAGTACATGCATTGAAGTCGTCAGGAATCGTATGACGTCAGCAGGGATCCTGTACGTTTAACAGAGCTTAATCTTCTTGGCTATTGTTGGATGAAAGGAACGACGAGAAGTCGACGATTGGTACCTCATCGGTATATCGCTGGCCAGTCAGATTTCATCACAGTTTAACAAGCGGCATAGTCATTTAGCCACAAATCCCTCTCCACACCAAGATGCCTCCTCCTCTTAACAGGTGAACCTCTTTAATACAGTTTGGCAGCAGACGCTCGCCCCTTCGTGGATAAACATCAACCTCTCCCAATCACGTTGCTCCTACCGCCATACAGTACATGTCTATCTCAATCTGCGTTGACTGTGTAAATGGATCAAATCCCCTCCACGTAAGGGGCGGTAGGCTCGTATAACAGCCATTGAAGTCGCCGTTACGAATCGGTTCTGGAGTTGAATCTCTTTCATACAAGGGTATTTATGTAACATTACTGCACGTGCATCTCAAACCATGCCTCAAAAACACGTTTTGCACGTGTTTGTGAATGCACACTGGCAGTGGCTGCGTTTCGATGCGATGTGTTTGTGTAAAGGAAAGGATGGTGTAGTGCTATCTTTTCCTGCTTACAACCAAACCCGTACCAGCTTTCTTAATGTTTTCATGAAAAAAGTGAAACCTTTCTTTTACCTGTGAGTTTAATTTTATAATGACTTAATCATATCCCAAATCACTATCATGAATGATAAGTTTAAGCACATTAAAAGTTTTAAAGCTTTTTATGTATCTGATCCTCGAAAACAGACTCATTACAAATCATCCACAAGTTTAGATGGTTTGGTTTGTAGTTGAAGATACCACACAAAATTTACCATGATTTGACACTTTCACATATAAATGGTCAAAAAATAATTACCGCCTTCTCCACAAAGATTCCAGATTACATCAATCTGTCGCTTAAGTTCAGGTGATAGCTCACAGTCATATCTCAGGACAACGATGATGCATTCAACTGTGCTGCCATGAGCTTTCTGTTGTTCATGGGTTTCCAGAGTTAGTGTTGTTACCTGAAAGATACAAATAGATAATTTCCCTTTTTTTATTACAATAAATCATGTTCATAAGCTTCATGTTAACTTCATCAACTACCAGGCAAAAAAGGATTTCACTAATTTTTCAAGTCTATAAAATAAAAATAAACGTCTGACAATTGGTTTATAAACAGCAATCATTTTCCAATATTCTCTTTCAAAACATCAAAATTTTGGCCTTTAATTTGCACAAATACAAAGGAAAGAGACAGAGGGTCAACATTAAAATTACACAATGTAGAGTTAAAAGACAAGTACACAGAAACTCTATTTTACAGGGATCACAGAGTTTGTTATCAGTAGCGAGTTTGATCACCCTGGGAATCAATGCAAGCAAGTACACGCCTCCTTATTGAAGTCATCAGGCGTCGGATACCGTCAGCAGAGATCCTGTTCCATATGTTTAATACATTTGCATGTGGCACCAGCTGTCTCATATGGCGATCAAGGTGTACCAAGAGGTGTTCAATGGGGTTCATATCTGGTGATGTGGCTGGTCACGGCAAAACAGTGAGGTTGTCGATCTCGAGGTAGTCTCTAACAATTCTGGCAATGTGAGATCTTGCGTTGTCGTGTTGCCATATCAATCTTCTTGGCTGTTGTTGGATGAATGACAAACATCAGTGTATTGCTGGCCAGTTAGATTTCCTCCAAGAACAACCAGCAGCGTTGCCTCGAAATGGATGAACCTCTCGCCCCTTTGTCGATAAACTCGGACCCTGCCATCTTTCCTGAAAAGTCAAACCTTCTCTTGTCTGTAAACAGCAGCTCTCCGAGTCACGTCGCTGCCACCGGCATAAAGTATGTGTCCATTGTAATCTTCGTTGGCGGTGTAAACGAGTCAGAACTATTTCACAAAAGGGACGGTAGGCTCGTATACCAGGCAAATGAAGTTGACGAAGGGTTGTTCTTGTGCTGATGACATGACCGAGTGCCATCGTAATATCCCTAGGTATCATTGCAAGCAAGTACACGCTTTCATATTGAAGTCGTCAGGCGTCGGATAACGTCAGCAGGGATTCTATTCCATATTTTTAATATATATATATGTTTGATAGGGTTCTGTTTGATTGCCAAGGCAAAACAGTGACATTGGCTTTCTCGAGCAAGTCTCTAACAATTCGAGCAGTGAGAGGTCTTGCGTATAATAGCAAAAGGAAGTCGACTAATGGTTGTTCTTGTGCTAATGACATGACCCATTGCCGTCGCCACTGTTGATGACGCCATTACAACTTGAACCCGTACCAGCCCTCCTACTGTTTTCATGGAAACATAACAATGAACTATCAACAAATGCCTGTTAGATCACTTCAGATACATCACATGTCTTGCACTCAGCATATTAACTATTGCCATCAGGAAAACGTTGTGATGTGCCTTGCCATAAATCTAACCTAACTGGAATTTTTGTTTACCCTATAGTATTTAAATTCCGAACAATAAACAAATGAAAGATTTAGCAAAATTTGCTTGCTGTTAGTGCAACTTTGTATAATAATTTGATGTTTGTATCAAATCATTATTTGTCAATAAAGTTTAACCTTCAAATGTCATGTGTCTCATGTCATGCTCTGTGAGATGTACAAAAAGTCCCTCATGGGTAATAAAGCGTTAACTCATCTTATCTGATCTTATATTTGTTAATTTATGCACATGGGTAGACATAAAGCATAATTTATGATCTAAGAAGATTTCCCTGGTGGGTAATAAAGTGTTATCTCATCTTGTCTGCTCTTACATGGTTTACTTTTAGCACGTGACGAGGTAAAGCCTATTTAATGATTTAAGAAGAATTTCCTCATGGGTAATAAAGTGTTATCTCATCGTCTCTGATCTTAAATGGATTAATTTAAGCACATGATACGAAGTAAAGCATCTTTAATGATTTAAGAAGAATCATCTTTAATGGTTTATATTGTTCTCCAATTGAGAATAGAATAATCGTTTACATCACCTACACGATGAATTTTTAATGGAAAATATTGAACTTTTTGCTTATGTTCTAAATTGTTCTAAGAATGGTATGGTAAAATTAAACAAACTAAATAAATTTTGGATATTTGATTTCATAGTGCTTAAACGGTCAAATGAAAATGTTTTCCATGTATATGGAGCGTGATATCTGCTTCTGAACATATAATTGTTATTTTAATTTCTTTAGTATTTTGTGATCAATATGTTAGACAATTTAAATTACTATCAACATTTCTGATATTTTGTCAGTTATGAAAGACTACTTAAAGATATTGGAAATCACTAGGTGTCTCTTGTTAGAATCAACTTATCAGGCCAAACTATATTCAAGCCAACCTTTGACACCCATGGTACTTGTCCAGTGACGATCTTCCTGATGTCTTCGCTCTTTGCCTTCCCTTCAAATATCCCGGGCATGTCAATGATTCGGTGAACTGCATATCTTTTGGTTTTGAACTGCAAATACAATAATGTCATATGATTCATTTTGTACCACTATTCCTTAGCTGCTTTCTCTCTGTTATGAGCAATCTTTGTGCAGATCTGTCTAAAGAGGCCCAAGACTAACATAAATTATGGGTGACAGGCTGACAACTGATGTTGCTATCACAAGAAAGCTAGAAATAAGTTTGTTACTTCGATTAATATTCATCTGTTATCTAACAAAATTCACTCATAATTATGAAATTGAAATATTATCATAAATGCAACTTACAAATATCTATTTTGAAAGTAGGAAGTATCAATTACTCAAGTACTAAATCATCAAGGAAGTGCGCTTGAATTTCTAATTGCTTAATATTCATACAGTGACTGCAAAGCTGATCTATTGATAAAAAATACATACCCCTCTCGAAACATGTTCCACACTTTGAGCCACAAAATGGTATTTCGGTGGGTAATCCGTGTTCTTAATGGCTGCCAGAAAACCATTTCCTACTGACGACTTTCCATGAGAAGTGGGCCCATACAACAAGAATGTATGACGGTCTGGATTTTTCCATTCTTCTTGAACATTTTCCCTCAAATTTGTACATTCCTGCAAGCATGGAGGCATTGAGATGGACATCCTCTATTGTTAAGGATATACTTTCCAATAAATATTTGCTTATACTCTGGATCCATTTACGTTGTTGTGCAACAACCCTTCCTGACAGCAGCCTTTAAGGTAATCATGTGTAATGTGTAAACCTGACACAATGTTAAAGAAGTGGCAAGAGTCTTGCAATAGAAGAAGCCTATTTTGACGGTTTCCAAACCCTTGGGATGCTCTTTGGTAAGTGAATTTGTGAGCTGGTTTTATAACTGTGATTATTGATTATGAAATGTTCAACCACTACTTCTTGATATCTTAAAAGTTAACAATGTATGCATTACTTTGGTAAAAAGAATCAGTGTTTACTTTGATAGTACTGTTATTTATATACGGTTATTTTTTTACATTATAAATTGACAGGAAACATAAACTTTACCTCTTCTGACCAAGTAAGTTTACCTCCTGGTCCCCATTTGAACTGCTCTCCCTGTAAAATAATCGAAACGAAATGAGTGTATTCAAAAATATGTTGTAGATGTTTTAGCTCATCAAACCTAGAAATGTCAAACTGACTTATTGCATGGCCCCTTGTTTAGCTTCCGTTGTGCGTAAACTCTTAACATTTTCTAATTCTTCTTCAAGATCACTTTACCCCAAAAGTTGAAATTTTGTGCCTCGCACTTAGGCAATCCGAGTATGTACAATGGGACTGACACTCATATATCAGCGAGGCAGGGATTTTGCCAATAATCTTAAAAAATCGTCTTTTCAAAAACCAGGACGCTGAAATCTTGAAAGTAACATCTTTCTGACATGAACGCTCAAATTTTTAACTTACAAGTGGATCTTCCATCTTCTATATCATATCAGATCTTAACAACCTTTTGGTATGTACAAGTAATGAAAGTTCCTGGGCTCTCCTTAGTTAGGGAACTTCCAAAAAGGAAGAATTTTCGGTTTGATTGAAAAATACTAAGTGAAGAATTTGTTTTGCGCGACAGTTCCAGAGTGTGGCTGCCATAAAATCAAACATTTATGGCCAAATGGCAGTGATAGCTTGTCTTCCAACTGCAGCCATCTCGCATATATATAACCTTAAACTGAACTGTTTAAATGGGAGGGGACTTAGTAAATAACATATTTCTATTCAATGCAGATGACATTGTATCCAATCCTTGCCTGAAAAGGTTATGCTACTACTTGGACAACTACTGGGGAAACATTCGCCAAAACTTGGTAGTATTGAGTAACAATCCTAACGACTGCAGTCTGAGCTTTGATATAATATTTAGGCATGCGTTTCAAAGAACATACCAGCCATTTTAAGCAGCAAGAGAAATAACGGTCCTCAAGAAAAAATGTAGAATGTTATTACACGCAATATATTTGTCTTTGTGCATGATATAGTCAAATAACCTGTTTTTTTCCTTCTTTTTCTCTCTCTTCAACTTCCTGTGTTATCCTTGTAAGTTTCTGTTCAGTCTCCCTTGCCCTTTGAGCTTTTTCATTGGCTCTTCTCTCTTCCTTCTGCAAATCATAAAAACAACTTCCGAGAAGACCTACCAGGTATAACGTCCTCAATGTTAACACCATTTACCCAGCGGGTCACTTTGTACAGGGGCTCTATTTCCCCTCGTGGCAGCTTCAGTTTCCTCTAGTAGCAGTCCCTTTCTGCCAATTTGTATTTCAAGTAAATGTGACTTGGTCCTCTTTTCGTTATGTAGGGGACAGAAGGATGTCACGACATATATATGATGATCAAGTACTCCGTTTATTACTTTACAGTCTTTCAATAAACTCTTCATTACTTGATTTGTAGAATTGACAACTTGATTTTCCATTGAATGAAACGGGTACAAGAAATTGTATGCGGCCCTATTTCCCTACATTAAGATGAATTAATTGATTAATCAAAACCATGTGGCCTCCTTCTGCCATCTTGAACTGAGAGCCCTTACCTAGGCTAAGCCAGGAATTAGCGTCAATCATCATTATCACTAACATTTACACAAAACTGAAATTCAGGCAAGTAAATGAATTAAGAAATATAACTGAGGTTAACTATAACCGATATTAACAAATAACCGAGTGAAATTATCCGCAGTACATCTTGGACTATCAGAACACAAAACCTTGTCAAAATTGAAGGATGCGTTTATAAAATCTCTATAAAACATCCATAAACTGAAATCAAATACTTTGAATCTAACACGTTATACCAAGAAAATATAAATTGTTGACTAATGGATCCACAATTATCCATTTCATACAAGAAGTTTTCTTTGGATAAGTCTCATAAAACTAATAATGATTTCTAGATATTGAAGAATGAGTAATGGATCGTACACAAGTCTGAAAATATTTGATTTCAAGTTAGTGTAGGTGTTACGAACCATCTGGGGTATATTACAATCTACAAATCGAACAATCTGCAGATTGTTTAAACAATATAGGATTACTTAGATTGTTTAAACAATCTGCAGGGCACACAGCTCGCATTTATATAAACTGAGAGGGTATAGCAGTCGATTCTCAGATTGTGATGTGCTCATAGCTTGCATACGAATCAAACTGACTAAGTATAGGGGTCGATTTTAGGATAGTGAAGGGCTTACAGCTCACCTTTACTTGAAACTGAGAGGGTATAGGAGCCGATTTTCAGATTGTGAAGGGTTCATAGTTCGCCTATATATATCGTCGTAGGACAAAATCTCCCAAGGACTAAAACCCCAACCGACAAAATCCCCAGTAGGGTTGGACAAAATAATCAAGATGTGAAAAAAAGAACAGAGAATAGGTGTATATAACAATCTATTTTATTCATATAAGAATCACTCAAAACATTTTCAGGCTTGTTTTAATCACTATAGTTCCAGTGAAACTGAGGGGGTATTGGGGTTGATTCTCAGATTGTAAAGGGCTCATACATGTAGCTTGCCTATATGTCAAATTAAGGGAGTAAATGGGGCTCATTCGGAAGTTCATTGCGCTTGTTTTTATGTTTTATCTAGCAAGCATAAGGGTCGATTCCCAGACTGTTACGGGCTCTAAACGTGTCTGTATGTTGAACTGAGGGAGTTTGAGAGAGTGGATTTCTAGATTGTGAAGGTCTCGCAGTTTATAAGGGTCGATTCCTAGGTATATTTTGTTTTAAGGACATAATCTTAACATAATTTGTTCATGAAGATACAGTTCTTGAATAGATTGGCAAAGCTATTTAAAGGCCACTTCAATACAATTGCATATCAACAAACAAATAAAAAAGAGAAGCTAAAGATAACTAAAATTCAACAAGCATTTTATCATAGATGATATTGGTTGTTTGCCACTCCCTACACTTTGGTGAATAAATATGTTGAACATATTTAAACGGTGATCAAACTCTTAAGTATATAAATATTTGCCACCCAAGATACTTGCATTGAATAAACATTGATTGGAAACAGGAAGTTGGTGTGATTGTACGAGACTGCACACTCGAGTCCAGCAGAGACGCGACGCAGTGACACTTTGTTCTGAATTATTTGAATTCATATATCTAAGACGAAACGAGTGGAAGCGTTATTATAAACATTTATGTACATGTATTCATAAATCATTTGATAATAATTTGAGGCTATTGAAAGTTACACTTTGATTTTATCTTTACTTCTTGAATGCATCACTTTGGGATGGCATGTCATGAATTATCAATTTGATAATTGCATGTAATTAATATTTTGAACGCCAGTGTTGGTCTATTTTGAATACTATTATTAATATGGCAGTTTGTTCGAATATTACTTTACTGAACTAGCTGAGCGCATCCTATATCAAGCACGGTCAGTAGCTGTCCTGTAACAATAATAGTTTTAGTATGTACATGTTTTTTTAAAAACTTTTTCAATATCCTTCATAGATCCACGACCCTGTCTGCCATTGAATGGATACATGCACATGTTAAACAATAATTAAAGTTGACAACGTCCCAACAGAATAAATCACTTGGTCAATATTAATAATCATTACATTCGTTAATGTTACGTACTTTCTCTTAAATCGGAATATCATCTCTATAAATCCTTAATTATTATTCAGATAGTTGCAATACCGACACACTGTATCTACTCAACATGATGTGTAGATATGCAGTATTTGTATTTACAAATGAAAATGCATATAAATCAACGTATGTGAAAATATGAGTTACGTTACGTGTTTATGTTTTAGTACTTGCAGTGGAGTGAACAATATGCCGCCATCAAATCACTGTTGTGGTAGATTGAGAAAGGCAATCTAACATGAAGTTTGACAAATGCTTATAAGTAATATTTGGTTATGTATATGTATCATCCCAACTGCGGATCCGCCCCATCTTAAGATGGGACGCGTCCCAACTTGGGATTCCAAGTTGGGACGTCCCATCTTGAGATGGGACGGGGGATACTAAAACATGTTAATAATATTCATATTTTATAATGATTTGTGTCAGTAAAACATGTTTTCAGATAGTTTTGTTATATTCTTTTCACACCTACGAAGAAAATTTGATTTGATGTTCATTTTCTTCACTTTTTCACTCGGTTTCATATGTTATCGAGTACGTACGATTCAACACTACTCAAACATTTATTTAAAGTCACATTTGATTACTGATTGAATCACATTTTTTAAGCGACATAACAAAATCAGATCAATGTATATATTTATATTTAAATAATAGTTTTCAGCATTTTTCAAACGAACAATACATGCGTAGATCGAACAGCTGACACCTTTGTATATAAGTTTCTTTACAAAAAGGTGGTATAAACTATTAACAATCAAAGATATGAAGTTATTCTAATACAGATCCAAGTTTAACAATACTAGTGATAAATTGCTTTTTCAAAAATATATATTTAAAAAACGTACCTGATACAGAGAAATTAATAATCCATGCAAAAACCTCCTATAAACAGAAATTAAGGTACTCTCTATCGTTACAATGCAGCTCTGAATAGACTGAATATGTTAATGTGTCAGCTTGGCGTGACAGAGAACGGATGTTTGGACACCAATTTGCCCACCGTAGGAACTGTTAGGCTAAAACAACATATGGAGAGACCAAAACCCCATGTTGTTTTAACAAAGTATTATCTTGTTTATCTACTTGGCGACTTTGTTGATTGTATCAAAAGTAAACGAAATTAAAAGTTCCTATTATCGAAGTCGGGTTTCCCAACATTTTAGATATTTTCAAAAAGTGCCAACCTTAGTGTTTGAATATTCCCTCGTAACTCATATCAATATACTAAAATCTATCTTAACGGCGACAAATATTTGTCACAGAGTGTTAACGAATTCCTTATAATATATATTTAACATTTCATAAACGATACCAATCGATTTTTAAAGCTCTTTCCTAAAATTTGTACAAACATGTAAGGTAGACAAAGCTAAATATAAATTTGAGTTTAGTAGAAATAATTGCAAATGTATATTTCCACCAATGTACTTGATATCTAAATCGTTTTATGTTTGTTTCAGGAAAAGAATCTTTATAAGCATTTGCTGCCTGTTTGCTTATCCTTTTTTCTTTTTGTTTGTATATTCTGAATTTTGTGTAACACATGTTTTATTGAAATAAAATACCGTTGAAATCATAGAAATATACTTACTAACCATTATATGATTACACATATTGCATATTTTCATACAATGAAATATCGAATATTTTACAATAAGCAATGACATTTTCAATATCAAATTTGTATAAGAAATGACAGTTTCTATATCAAATTTGTATAAGTAATAACAATATGAATCATTTAGTTCTCTGAGGATATTACATTAGTACATGTATGTCAGCACAAAATAACTCGATAAGTCTTAGTATATCAATAAAACTTCATTGATGTGTATTTACAAACCTAAAGCCTTTTTTCGGGGGGACTTACTTACTTACTTAAGTTAAGAGTTTAAAGAGCGCTTTCGGGGGGACATATTAAGTAGTATATTTAAAGATAACAAAACAATTAGTTAAGTAAACTTTCAGCTGTAAAATAACAATATCACACTGAAATGTAATTGACTTAAGTACGGATCAGTTGATTAACGTATTAGTAGTAAGAACACACAACAATTCTCTCAATTCAACGCTTCTAACAAGCCTAGATAGACGCTTGTACATATAAAAAAAACAACCATTTAATGCTGATCAAAATCATATGTTACCTCGGACTATGAAGAAAAATAGTAGAATATTTTTTCTCAACTCTGTACCCTGGTTTGTGTCCAAAAATCTAGTGAAGGTAAACACATTTTTTTTTAGTGAACTCATCAAACTCCGTTAATAATCGTCTTGTAGTATTGATAAGAAATGAGTTGAAATATTGCCTGTGCAATATTGAATATCTTAACGTATTGTGCTGCAACTGTACATCGTATTTGTTTGACTGTGTGTTGTATGTTTGATGGTTTAAAAATATAATTTTTATTGGAGGGGCATTAATATAAGCTTCCAGCTTACCTCCCAATCTAATTTCTTTTTATAAAAATGAAAAAAATATGTTTAAACCATAATCTTCTTTTGCAAATCTTTGAAACTAAGTTCTCAATTTTTAAAAAGCTATTGAAAAGCCTGCTATTTCCCCATAATTAATCAATGGATGATGTTAGATTTCATTTTGGTTACTTGACACGATAATCGTTCTGTTAATGACAAAAATATTTTGAATATATTTAATGTGGCAAAACAACTTTCATCGAATAACAATACAATAACAATAAACATAAACATTTGTTGTTTTTTTTTGGTTAGGGTTTGATAACGTCTGCTTCCACCTATCAGAGATATTGCCGATAGGGGCAAATGCCTTGATAAATATGAATGATGGACATTGACTAAAACAACAAACGCTCGGCGTGTACCGTTATAGTGTTACAAGCATGCTCATGTACAATTGGTACCCATTCTTGTCACTAATTGGAGGGTAACACACAGGTATTAGTGTCATAACCGAGCCGGATGTTTACCAAAATCCCTTCTTTCGGACATCACCACCCCTCCACCCACCCCACCCCCATCTCTGAACTACCAAGCAGGCATGTTTGCCATTTGCATCACGACACTGATCAGATCAGGTTCGATCGGAAATATGAGGAGGCATGACCTGATTTATTTACTGGACATCTTATAAGCATTGACGGAACGCACACTTATAGGTTAGTGTTTGTGAATTATAAGAAACAATTTTAGATTCGACTATCAAACACAATAAGTACATTGGAATCTTGCTTAACGGAACGGTTTATGTGTAAGAAATTGAACTGATTACAAGGTATTCTTGGTATTCACTAAGAGTAGGTTTTGAGTGTATAATTGAATATAATTTATTTTTTTAATTGCGTAACATGCTGTCATAATGAAAAATATTTAAGAATATAATGAAATAATTTATAAGATTTTGTATAAGAATTACTTTTGAAATCGTATTGGGCTATGATGAAAGACTCGTATGCGATGAAAGATATATATAGCCAATAAGTCATGAAAATCAACATAAAATCCAAATATCTTTCGATGTCCTTAAAGCGCTTATCTAAATGTTACAAAATATCATGTTTTTACTAAATTCAACATTAGAATAAGAATATTATGAACGTGTTCAAATATCAGCCGTCCCATCTCAAGATGGGACGTCCCAACTTGGAATCCCAAGTTGGGACGCGTCCCATCTTAAGATGGGGCGGATCCGCAGTTGGGATGATACATATATACTTTACATATTATAATATGTAAATGTGTGTCTGTGTTTATTATTTGCTGTTCTTTAAGTACTGTTGTTTAGGTATAGGTAAAAGAAATTATCTCTCATAACATTTTGACCAATATAAAAGGTGCGATATCAAATGCAGTTCATTTGTCAATGTTATTTGGTAAGACAATGAAAACAATTTCAGTCCCTCTCTTTGAGTATGTATATGAAATGAAATCGGACAAACTGCAAAATATCAACTCAATAGTGAAATATCACATGTTAAATTACTGTAAAGTATCAATATCCAGCAGCGTATGTATCTTCACGAAACTATAAAACAATCAAGACTTTATGGCACAAGGCTAGACAGTATCCGTTCAACTATGGCCCACAAAGGCCCCCGCGAAAAGACCGGTGCTTTGACCTAATTGGCCTCGCTACAGCGAGCAGCTTCTGTGGTCAGTTGCCCAGGCGTTGAGCCGTGAAGCTGTCTCGTCGTTAATGTGTTAACTGTCATATTATCAATAATATATTGCTTATTACAAATCTACGAAGAAAGATTTATTTAGTACGTTTTCGTGTATAATTATTGGATCGAGAGGCCAAGTTAGGACGGTATGCATGAAGCAAAAAGACATCAATCGCATGGAGACAGAGCTTATCCTCAACTCGTCAACGTGGCTGTGCGGTTCAGTTCGTATAGTCGGTTCGATACTTATGCGTTTGTAGATAAATAAAACATTTTTTTTTTTTCAAACCTATATGATAACGAAAACTATTAAAAATGTTACAGAAAAATGTGTCAAAATGTTGACCATAGTGTGACCGAAGAGCAATTAAACATTTTACTCTATTCAGTTAATTGTTGCATAAGGATTTGCCCCCTGAGATCATGCGATAGATAAACATCGCATTACAGAGAGGAAGTTAATCGCGAGTCTGATTAAAGAAGCGACACAGTGACACGTTGCTTTGATAAGCAGACCCTGCTAGACATCTGGTCTAATTATTCAGGACAAAATGTTAACTGTTCCTGTATTATAAATTGTATAAATTCATGTATTCAAAAATAAGTTCATATACAAACGCAAAAAGGTTAAGTAGCTTTCCGATTTATGCATCTTTCATATAAAAGCTTTCAATCTCATGATCCAGGAAGAGAATGAGGAGAAAAGGTAACAGTTATCAAGTTTCCATGATGAACAATAAATATAAGTGTCAGAGTTTGTTGTCTTTGATTTTTTACTTTGTTTTAGCATCACGAGACTATTTCCTTCATTGTCTATGCAAGAATTTCATACCAACCGAGATTAGTGTTTTGTGTTGATACAGATAGTAATTTTGCTCAATTAACCTAACTTAAGTCAAGTTTACTTTACAAAGTGAGTTGTTATTTATTGATTTCCATATGCAAACCATATACACATATTAGAAATAATTCTTACTTGTACATTAATAGTCACAGCCTCCAAACAGTGTTATACGGGTTACCGCAAAATAATCATTAATGAAAATCTAAAATCGCAGAATCGATATACTTAATTACTTTTCTACCTGCACATATTTACAATGGGTGAATTGAACCCTCTACTAGCTACATAGAACACAAAGACAAGCGCAAGCTGAGAGTCCTTCACCATCTAGGAATCGGCCCATATACTCCCTCAGTATGACAGAAAGGCGAGTTATGAGTCCTTCACAATCTGGGAATTGATCCCTATGCTCCCTCACATTGACATATAGGCGAGCTGAGAGCCTTTCACAATATGAGAATCGACCCCTTTACCCTCTCAGTTTGAAATAAAGGCGAGCTATGAGGCGTTGGGTCGTAGGACAAAATTCTTAGTGGACAAAATCTCCAACAGGGTGGGACAAAATCCCCAAGGTGTGAAAAAAGGAAAGAATATAGGAGTATATAACAATATATTTTATTCATATGGGAATCACTAACATGCATTTTAAATCATTTAAGTGCTTTTTTAATCACTATATTTTAGTGAAACCAAAGTGACCTAAGCCTTTAAAAAACTCTGACAATGTCATTCATCCATCATAAAATACAGCAGCGGCAGCCGGGTCTGTGACTACTATTATCAATGACCAAGTTTATTAATTTCTCGAAACAACAATTAATTTCTCAAACTTCACTTTCAATAGATAACTACTATTGATCAACGGCAATTGTTTATTTGATCAAAACAACCGTCTTTTAAGAAAAGATTATTAAGAAAACAAAGCCTATTTAAGCCTACTCATTCAAAATAACATAATGTACTGAAAATTATTTAAAAACCCATCATGTTATTAACAAAGACATATTCTAGTACATTCACTCCCAACAGAGGTAGCTCAGTCATAAATTCCTATACTACCTCTGTTTTAATACAAAGGTTTTTTGTGCTTCCGGCAGTTGCCCCTACCGGCGCCATATCGCAACTTAAACTACTTGGCAAGATTTCAGCCAATGAATAACATATTTGTTGACACACAGGCCTATGCAATGATGCAATCACAAAATGAGGCATTTGTGTTCTGTAAAGAAGACTCAAAGTGCAAGCTGCATATTCGAATAAATTTTTGCTTTTAGAAAGCATATGGGAAGAATTTTGACGATTTAAATGATACTTTTTGAAACGGCGTCGCTGATTGCACAACTAACTTTGCATCCAATCAGATTTCTACATTTCGTGCACAAGAAACCTTCGTATTAAACAGAGGTAGTATAGGAATTTATGACGGAGCTACCTCTTTTGGGAGAGAATGATTCTAGTTGGGTTGTTGGGGATTTTGTCCACGTTGTTGTTTTTGGGATTCTGTCGACTGAGGATTTTGTCTTAGGGGATTTTTTCCTTGAGGATTTTGCCCAGTGGGGATTTTGTCCGTTCATCGAGGCCTTCACAATATGGAAATAGATCCCAATACTCGCTCAGTTTGACATATAGGCAAGTTGTGTGCCTTTCACAATCTGGGAATCGACCCACCCTCTCAGTCTGAAATATAGGCGAGCTGTGAGTCCTTCACAATCTGAGAATTAATCCCTGTACTCCCTCAGTTTGACATAAAGGCGAAGTGTGAGCCCTTCACAATCTGACAAATAGATCCCTATACTCCCTCAGTTTGACATATACTCGAGCTGTGAGTCCTTCACAATCTGAGAATCGGTCCCTATACCACCTCAGTTTGACACATAGGCGAGCTGTGAGCCTCTCACAACGGACTCCTATATCCTCTCAGTTTGACAAAATGAGAGCCCTTCACAATCTAAGAATCGATCCCTTTACCCCCTCAGTTTGATATATCGGCGAGCTATGAGCCCTAGGAATGAAACAAAATCCTAGATTGTTCGAACAATCTGCAGATTGTGATCATTCCCAGATTGCACAGAACATAAACACATGGCTGGTTGTTGAGTAACTCCAATTTACAAATGGACCTACCATCTTCTATGTCATATCAGATCTGAATCCGCCATTTGGTATATATACAAGTGATAACACATACTTCCAAAAAGGACGAATTTGCGGTCTGTTTGGAACATACTAAGTGAAGGATTTGTTTTGTGTGATAGTTCCAGAGTGTGGCAGCTGTGAAATAAACACATTTTTGACCAAATGAATGAATGAGAAATGTTGACAGTGATAGCTATAGATTCTTTTCCTACTGTAGCCATCTCAGATATATATATAATCTTAAACTGAACTGTTTGAATGGGAGGGAACTCAGCAAGTAACATATTTCTATTCGAGGCAGATGACCTTGTATCCAACCCTTGCCTGAAAAGCTTTTGCTAATAGGTGGACAACGACTGGGGAAATATTCGGCAAAACTTAGTAGTTTCGAGTAACAATCCTAACGACTGCAGTCTGAGCTTTTATATAATATTTAGGCATGCGTTTAAAGAATATACCGGTCATTTTAAGCAGCAAGAGAAATAACTGTCCCCAAGAAAAAATGTAGCATGTTATTACATGCAAAATATTTGTCTTTGTGTATGATATACTCAAGTTACCTGTTTTTCTTCTTCTCTTTCTCTTTCTCTCTTTTCATGTTTCTGTGTTATTCTTTTAAGTTCATCTTTAGCCTCCTTTGCCCTTTGAGCTTCTTTATCGGCTCTTCTACTCTCTTCCTTCTGCCAATTATAAAACAACTTCCGAGAAGACATACCAGGTATAACGTCCTCAATGTTAACACCATTACCCAGCGGGTCACTTTGTACAGGGGGTCTTTTTTCCCCCGTGGCCGCATCAGTTTACTCTAGTAGCAAAACCCGTTCTGCCAATTTGTATTTCAAGTAAATGTGGCTTGGTCCTCTTGTCGATATACAGAGCGAATATGAATCGTTGTTTTATCAATGGAATTATCAATTTCAGAGAAGAAGTTTTGGATTTGCAAACATATTTCTTTTAAATTGAAGAACGCCTTTTTTAAAAAAAAATGAAAACATTTATGGAAATCATTAGATATTTCTCATTACATTCATTTTAAGACCTAATTACTCTATATCAAAACTCAAAAATAAAAGTATCTCTCATAAAACTAATATGATGGTATAAAAACTTAATGGTATGTTCTGGATAAAAAGAAACATATGTGTAGGTTAAGATTATACCGTCAACAATATCAATTACAACTTCTAAGTCTGTTTCTGTCTTCATAATTGATAAATCAGACCACTGTGAAATCACATGTTCTAAGAACATGACCTAATGTTATTCATATCTCACTTTCAATTTCACTGAATTTCAAATATAGGCTTAATATCCTCCTGATGAAAACCTTTTAATCATTCTGTAACACTATGAACACATTTCTACCTGTCTTTTACGTAACCAAGACGACGTTAGCAACAGCTGGTGTAAAGTTTTAAAACATATATTTAAGATTCCAAGATATTTAACATATTCATTGAGATCAAGAAAATAGGCCATTGCTCGCATGTCGGCATCCTCTCGAAGTTCGAGTTTGATATTTATATTCTCAATGCAACGTATTTATCTCGAGGAGGACCCTTATTGTATGCTTTAAATATGGCTTGAAAGATTAGATCGGTCAAATTGGCGGCTGATCTTGTCAGTATAACTTTTTTATTTATGAAGTTGCAAAAAGGATTTTTAAATCACCGTTTAAAGCTCAATAAGTATAGTCTAGTACCGTGCAGCGGTACAGCTGCAATGTACTAAAAAGCAAGTGCGGATAAACAAAATTAAATAAACATAACAAGTATATTGCAGGGCTTATTTAATTTTCATTGTTTGGCCACGTGACCTCGTGTACACGTTCAACCTTGGAAACGTTCGATTTGCAGCGGCGCTAAAATCTCCGTCGTTTCCTAAATGTCATGGCTGACCATCGTGAAAGGAGCGAGTTAGTTTGAAAGTGTTGGGCGCACAGAACATGCAGGCATCACTGCATAACGCACTGGTTGGTTTGAATATGAATGATTATGGATGAAGAGTCGGTGATGACCTCGACCTATCTGTGTATAGATTGGTTTTCTGGTTCATCATTCCCATCTCCAGCTCGCTGATGGACAACCCCGCTGCGCGCGAGTGAATTGACATGCCGTTAGCAAGCCTTTTGACTTTTCACGACAATTTCTCGGCACCAACTTGTCATTTGTAGAGGAGCTTACTCTTGTTCCAGCAGTGTGATTATGAAATTTGACTTTAATATATGGGAAGATAAACTGAGCGTGTACAGGTAGGGTTCAAGAAACCAGCGTAGCCTAGTCTCTGTTTACCTAACAATTGGACACGGGAGGTAACTATTGACAGTACGTCGTCTCTCGTTACTAGGGTTGCGCGTGACCCAGTTTAACATAGAAAAATATACCTACGGCACGTGACCGCTTTTGGCCAATCACTAGCCGACATTGCTGTGCAAGTCTAGATAATATTGCATTGAGATATTTTACATATAGAGTTTATAATATACTTACAAACGTAGAGTTAAATGCTGTAAAGGAAACATAATTTAGATTATTCTGACATAAAAGTGAATAAAGGAAACGTTAATTATAAATAGGAACGTACAAGCTACGTATAGAAATACATTTTAATCAATATTAAATCATCAGAACTGTTAACATATTTAAAATTATCTGGAATTTTCACTTAATTTGATGACGAAATGTCATAAATGGTAATTTGAAATATTGGAAAACCAATGTATCCTCACTTACTGAACATTTTAGTGATATATTCAATACACCAAGGCTTTCCTGTAAAAAGATCAGTTCACAAATTTAGAAAAGGAAATAACGTTTTTATTTTTTAAAAAGAAAAATTTAATAAAGGAAATTATGCGAGTACTATATTTTAATGTTTCTTTCCTAAAGGGTTTCTATGATCATTAAGAGAGTAGTAGGTTTGTGACACTACGTGTGTTACGTGAACTATAGGATGTGTATTTTTATGCCAATAAGATTTTTGGCATATTGTCTGCGCCCTGTCAGTCGGTTTGATTGTCTTTCTAAATCAGGAACAGGGCTAAAAACTTGAAAGGTCGCATATCGGTTAAGTTATAAAAAAGTTTTAAATTGTTGACTCCGTCAGAAATAGGGCCCTTTTTATAAAACCCTTCTGTAACTTTTGACCTGTCGCTATGTTTTCAGGTATATGAACACTCATACGAGATAACAATCGTAACTTAAGGCTAGGATATCTTGAATTTGTCAGGAAAATAACGTCAGTTTCGATTTCCAATGTGCTTTTGATTTCTATCAGTCTCAAATTTGTCTAGACAGAAACGTGACAGGAAAATACTTCAAACTTATCATGTGATCTTTGTAAGGATCGGATTGCAGCAGGCTATTCAATAAAGTAGACGGATGTGTGTGTTAACAGAAAGAGATGAAATAGTTTCTGAACAGTTCCATACCAGGCAGACTAAGCACAAATGAGACCACAATTTTATGTGAAATAGATTCCTTTACCGAAATGGAAATATGAAACGACAGATACTTCACCATGTGAATATTACTTACCTAAACAAACATTTATTCATATTCTAGTTTAAAGGAAAACAATTAAGTGCCATTTTGATGAGACGACATTCTGGCATAAACATTTATAAAAACATATATAAAACAAGGACACATCTCGGTTTATGCAGAAGGAATTATGTAAAGTTTTATAAAGTGTGCTTTTATTTCTACATATGGTAACTCTGTTGAGGTTTTAAAAGCTACTGGGATATTTTCATAATAAAATACAATATGGTATCTTAAACAGAGAATAAAACAAAACATGATATTACTTTTTCAAAAGATTCCGCAGCAAGTTTTCTTTCGAAACAGATAATAGATTTAATGAAACACAAAACAAATTCTATCCTCTACAGAATATGCTTTGTCACTTGTCATAAAATTTTTAATTTAAATTGAACAAATAAATCATCCAAGAGTACCCGTACATGGCATACCACCTTTAATATTGAATTAACGCAATTTTAATGCTGATATATATCTTTGATTTTCAAAGTATTTTCTAAACGACTTTTCATATCGTCTTTCCCTAAAGTATATTACTTTATCTGTCAAACTGCAAACTGTAACAAAATGGTTTCAGTAATTTCATGAGAAAACCAACACTTTGCAACATAAATTGTTTCAACTGTTTTCAGTTCCTGGACCATTGCTTTGTAACATATGAAAAATCTAGGAAAATCTAAATGGTCATGTCATATATATATATTGAAAGCTCACGTCATTTTGAGATTGGGGAGGAAACAACTCACCCACTTTTACAGCACAATATGTTCCTGGGCACCTAAAACTTCCTTGTTCATGTGCGCACTGCGCAGTTGTGCCAGTGTTTTATACTAGGCAACCATCACGTGACTGGTTGAACAAGATCAGACTGGAGCATATGTCTAGGGTATTATATCCCAACGCATTGGATCTTAAACAAGGTACTAAAAGCTACATGCACGAAGACGGGGTCTTGGCCAGGTAGAGTATGTTTTTAATGCATCATATATACATTATCTAAATTATTATGCTTAATTTACCAACTTTATCGAACGATATAACCATTATAATGACACATGATGTGATACGTATATGTATGTGTACAGGGGGGAAGGGAAGGGTGGGGGGGGGGGGGTTGGGTTAGGACGAGGCTGCCGCAGGGGGAGGGTACATTTTTTACAGTTCCTACTCGAAGGTATATGCTAAAGAATGCAATCGGTGAAACATGGTGTCTAAGTGATGGAACATTTTATATCTTTAAAACGGTTAAGCCTCAGAAATCATTTTCTCAGCGAGGTCAATTTGAACTTTGAAACCAGAAGAAATTAAAGTGACACTTTCTCTTTTGTTTGATTCTCCTTCGTTATACGTTATTTATGGTGTTATATATGAAGGGTTAATGACTGTTGAGGAAGTTTATCATTTCACTGCTAATGAATCAGTAAGGGGAAAATATTCACATAATGTGATGGTGGTCATGACTACAGGAAAGGAACAAATTGAACGTATCGTAAAGACAACAAGGAGAAACAGATGATTTTACATATGATGTCATTCAACTAGTATATACGTAAATGACGCGAGTAGTTTTGGTTTTTTAACATATCATTGTCATATTTGACTAAAAGAAATTGGCACAGTTTGTTTTGGTCAATATGACAGTAAAAAAATCTACACACAAGTAAGAAATTATATATGAAATATTTTAAATACTTAGAACTAAAACATAAGATTAATAAACATAATTCTTCCTAAATATGATCAACTGCATCCTTTAAAAGCTTAATATTATATAACTATTGCTTATAATGAGCTTCTTCTTCGGTTTTGAAAATCTCCCCTGATAAAGCATCCAAATGGATGACAGTTAGAGAAGATACCTTTAATTTCACCATGTGTACGTAATTCATTTGCATTTAGGGCAAGAAGGATTGTATTCACTTGAAACTGTAAAAAACAATGAAAATGTATGTGTATGATACCATCAACTAATACTAATTAATGTGATATTTGTATGTGAATTTGTTTCGTGCTTTGTTGCTTTTGAAGTACTTTTAATATTTCAAATGTTAAGGTAAAGGAGTTGTTTGTTAAAAAGTCATTTTATTTCACTGATGTTGAGTTAAATACGTGGAATGACAATTGATAACGTAAAGTACATGTGTTAAATCTTAAGACTAGAATTAGGGTGTTAAAAATTGAAACTATAGCAGGTGAGCAATCAATGCCTTTTAGATAGTAAACAAATACATTGTTGAGACAATACTATCTGCCTATAATTAACTAAAGGTTGATATGTATGTATGCCTCGTATGCTTCTGTTTAGGACCTGTGTAATTTTCTGTCTTCCAGACGAACAATGAATGTAAAATCAATCAAGAAAACAAAGGAAAATTTGTAAAATTATACAATAAAAAGTGCCAGTGGCTTGACGCTGATTCCAACATTGTCATTTTTTATAACAGGAAAGTAGACAGAACTGCAAGAATCACACCATCCATGATGAAAGGGCAAGGTAATGCACCTCATTTTTCAGCTTTAACTGTTATTATCGTTTGTCACTTTTGTCATCCATCACACGTATTTTGGACGGGGGTCATTTTGTGGTAACTTTATTCAGACTGGCACATTTCTAGAACACATAACGATTTTATTTTTTGTAGCCAAACTTCATTTAGAAACCATATGCAATACTGATTACAATTCGTGTATGTATCAAAACGTTGTAGAGACAAATATATTTGGCATTATTTTCAAGACTTACGGATAATCATCAACCCCAATCTCCCTTCAAACACAAGTTTGGAAGAGGAATTCACTACAGAGATTTCCCGACGGGTGAAGAGGACATCTATGTCTGATAACCCACAGTTCCTTTTTTTCCGCCCTCAAAGTCGACCTAAAGAAGAATTTGATCAAAATATCGCACCGATTTTGAAAAAAGGTAAAAAAATCGTTAATCATATTGATAGAAAGAGGTTTATTATTTCAATACTTCTTTAAAAATGACTCCGCCTTTTTTTAAAGTTTAGTTTCATACAACTATTTTTAAAGCCATCCTATTTCCAATCTGTCAAGCAACAAGAAAACTACCTCTCACCAAACATTTAAGTTAAGAAATATTAAATTATTTTGTCTATGAATTTATTTATATCGCGGTTTTCAAGATTATTCATTTTTAATAACGATGAAACACTTTTTTATGAGAATTGCATTTACTAGATGTAAGCAACATCTATCTCCAAATACTTTGTATTTTTTATCGATATTTACTATTATCTAATTTCAGAGCTGCCCTCAAAAGACATCATATTTGTATCCATATCAAACAACACAGAGAAGAGCGATGCTTATCTTGACAACACAGAGTTTACCTTCAAGCTGAAGGTCATGTTTATTCTAACAGAGGGGAGACTGGATGTTGATCGAAATGAAGAAGCGCTCCTCAAACTTACCAACATGCTCATTGAAGCATATGGGTTTAGGGTACGTATTGTCATTAATTAACTTGTTGGTCTTTTATTTACCTTATTATCATTCTTTGATGATTCATGTAAATGTACTTAGCATTCTGGTATTCAACGAAATTCAAGTGATTAGATCCGATGTGTTTCATCTTTTACAAATTTTTAGCCAATTTTCGATTTCAAGTTACTGAAAAGATTAGCAAGATAGTATACGTTGATTAATGGGGGGAAAGAAACACCAACTATAATTTGACAATGTGACATTTTGATATAAAAAATATTAAGTGCTCAATTCTTATATCAAACATATCATCATTGTTTGATACTTCATATATAATTTACCTACCATTCTTTTATTCAACGAAATGTTAAGTATTTAGTATAGAAAAATTCTTATGTTTTGATAGCCTTAAGCTAATATTCATTCCCAGTTGATCTAAATATTAAATATATATAACAGAAACAATAAGTACTCAAGTTGGTATGCTAATACAGTCATTATCAAGGTGAAATATCTAATTTGTTTCAAAACATTTTTTAGAATTTAGAAGAAGGAGAGGACAAAGAAAGTAAGCATATTTTGTTTTATTTAGCAAATGGTATGTTGAAGTTAAACCATTATAACTTTATACGTTTTCTAACTGACAACTTTAAACTTCATGCAAGGATTTCACAGAGGATTCTTTTACTTGCTCTCGCATGAGGTTGAAAGTAGAAGTATATATACATCCTGTCTTTTGAAGTACAAGTAGGTAAGACATATATATGAAAAGTTGAATTGGTTCAAACGCATGGTCACATACAGATTAAATATAACGTACTTCACATAGTCGTTTGCAGAATCATTTCAATCCTTATATATATCTAAAATTTGAAAATGTAAATTTAATTAGGTATATTTAGGTATTCATAGTTAATGTCTAAAATATTGCTAAATGTGTCAAATATTCTGAAGAATAAAATTCTGAAGATGAATCTTTGAATAACAAGTCTTTGCCAACCGGTTGGTATTGAATTGTTATGCAAAGTTTCATCTTCAGTTTTTGTTTGGAGAATATGCATATATTATATTTATATTTGAAAATATAATACTTCAGACGACACTTGCTGTTGATGTCATATAAATGCTGACCGGATACGTCGCATTTCGAGTCTTTTCAAGTTTTTACATGCTTACAATGTAACTGTATACAATAGACTTTAATTGATTAGCAAGTGACAAGTGGCTCGCCTGATTAGCACACAATGCGCTATTCATGAGGGATTAAGATTTGAGTAATAACAGTAGCCTCTCCCTGGTCGGTCCCAGTCAATCAATTGATCTTTTGTTTCGTAAGCACAATTGACATTACTTCAGACATGTAATTTCGAGGAGTTTGAAATCTTGTCTTTTAATAAAGTTAAATTAACTCCAAGGCTTTTCAGAAGGGTGTTTTCTGATGATATTTTTGGAATATAATTATTTCTCTCTTGTAATTGTGATACACTTGAGTCGTCCTTAATTTTCATAATAAAAAGTATTTACTTAATAACTTATGAAACAGAGTAACTGAAGATAAAATTGAAAGTGGTTTGAATTGAAAGTCATTTGCGCGCCACCGTAAGATTTTCAGTCACAAATTCCTAATTTAAACTGTTTATTGTCAATATACTGAGCTGATAAAGGTTGAGATTTTTAGACATTGAGAAAAAACCAGTAGTTCTCGATCAAATGACACGACTGAAGACGTTTGACTTATTTGACCCCTACAACATTTAACCAAGACGTGTCATTGATATCTCATCTTATTTCTAAATAAATGCTCATTCCCGGCCCAAGGGTAATAAATACAAAGCACAAACCTTTGGACAGAGGGTAGAGCTGAGTATAAAAGGTTATCATATACACTCTAGAAGTCGCGTGCCTTTGTGAACTGTAATAAAATACTCCAGTCATCCCTATAAGCTGCTTAACTGCATAAGTGCGCAACTCATGACATGTAATAAGTTGTAAGTAGGTTAGCTTGTTTGCCGACAACATCAGTATAAAATGATTGGAAACAAAGAATACAATCTTCGAAATTTAAAAAAAATATCTTACTACCATAACCATTGTCAAAATATGGAATGAAAACAAGGATTCACAGCTTGAATAAAATATCTTTATTCACAATCAATGAAGAAAATATATATATAACCTCCTCCTCCCCCATTCCATCTCGCATACAAACACATCCACATATTCAATCTCACCCTCGTATGCTCTTGGAACACTAATAACACGAACAATAGTCTCAGTCTATACAGTGATATAACAACTATTACACATTATATATTGGTTAATGTTACTTATACAAACTATTTAATGAATCCCTTGTTAAGAAGTCCAAGGATACACATGGCTCATTTGATATGCATATATATTAATGTCAATCACAAGATACATGTCTCACATTATAAGTCATGTGTCATAGTCTCTCACGTGGACGCCCACACAACAGCGGTCCAGAAATGCATCACAAATGCTTGCGTCCGACCACGCCCACTGATGAACGTTCGGTTCTCGGGCTGCACTAGATATGGACGTGATGACATCGTGATACAGTATTCATCATTCAACACCATCATTTACTCTTCAGAATGGTTAACAACATTACATAATCATTCAACATACTACAAGCTTAACTGCTCAGAATTATTGATACACTTCAGCAATTATAGCATGATATAAGAACAACATACGTTATTCATTACGCAACAAAAGCTTTCACTCCCTGAACACAACATTTCTTGAACAATGTAAATACTTTGACATTATACATGCGATACATGGTTACATCAATATTGCTAAATCCATGATATTTCCCGACATAAACATTCATCTTACAATCATGTAATTGTTAACAAATCAAGTAACTCTCACGTCATGAAAATGCTACATTTGACTTGTTCACGCAAGCTTCCTTTCATCACTGAACCCAGCAACCTTTCTAACCAACTTTTATTACTTTCATGCATGCTTTCGACACACCTTGCATGCTTTTCACGCATCACCTTACCATTTTGATACCAACTACAGACCAACCGCATAAATGATACAACCTACAACCTACAACCTACGCTTTTAACGTTAAAACAGATTGAAAGACAGGATATTTAATATGTTGATTCTTCAATCTTTTCTTCTTAAATTTCCTTTATTATTAATGCTGTCAATTCGGTGTTCACATGTGCATTTGTTTCAAGGGAGAGGTAATTCCAAACTACAAATTTGAAGATATAAGAACACATTAACAAAAAGCGGACCAAGGTTGATCCTACCTTAAAAAACGAAATAAAATTATTTGTTTGAATAATAAACAGCTCCTCTATCTCTGTTATCTTCTTTTTCAACTGCTACACTACTTGAGGCAACATCCTACAGTGATATATTTGTTGTGGGGCTTCAGAGACCCTGAGAACTATGCCAGCTGGAGCTTACATGCTTCTGGTAGGGGCACCTAAGCTTGGCAGACAACAGATAGAAGCCAGCCCCAATTTGAGTCGTTCTAAAACTTGCCGACTTTTTCTCAATATGCCTTTCTTTCCGTCTTTCCCCGATTCTTTCGATCCGTTTTGCCCTCATCTATCAACGCTTTCACTCATGGTAACGAAACTGAAATATTGTTGAAAACATGTTCAACCCACATTGACTCACTCAATCACCATCTTAACGTCTTCTCTTGAACCAATCTTGATGTTATTATCTTTCGGCTACAGCTTTACCAGTTCCTGCCATGTTACAACCTAAAAGTTCTTAAATTACCTGAAAACATATGTATCCAACACAAATCTATACCAAACGTACAAAAATAAACTCGCTTCTCGCAGAGAAACGCGTTCACTGTGAGTAATAATTGCCAGATATACAGGTTCACACGTTCCTAGAGTGTGGTCATATCAGGGTTTATGCTTATTAACAAGTTGTTACAAGGCAAGTGACGTCACCTTCTATTTTTTGACAAATACTGAAAACCATGATTTCTATATAAAATGATATTAGCAAATGTGCAAATGTGCAAATATGAAACATATGCATCGGCACCTGATTGGATGATTTGTCTCTATGAGATCTGAATTATAAATTCAGTACAAGTAATGTTCGATATAAACATCACAATTTCTATTTCAACTTTCAGATGAAGAACAAGATACAGAGATGATAGAGGTAAAAGTTTCTCATGAAAGCAATCATATAATTTACATTCCAAATTAATACATTAGGATCACGTTATAGGGGTAGCAGGGGATCAGATGATTAAAATGAGGAGGAAGCGCTCCGACAGAGATACAAATGTGTTGATAATCAATCAAATGTAAAGAAAATCAATGTTTTGTTATTCCCTAGCTTGACAGCCACATTACCAGGTATGTCTAAGCATCGCCGATTCAAAAGAAATATATATGATAGATAAGGGAATAAAATAGATTTGAGATTGAAAAGGTAAAGTAATGTTATGCATTTTGAAATGAAATCCGATTCATTTATTTATTGTCATTTATTATTATTATCATCATTTATTATTAATTATTTGATAATTATAATTTATTATAGGATTTGAAACTGAAAAAGTAAAGTAATTTTTGGCAATATGTTGTTCTACAGGAATTAGACAAACTTCGGTCACAATTGAAGGATGTTGAAGAGCCTGTGACGTTGCTGATACTGAACGACTTCATGTCTGAATACACCACCAGTCTCCTGTCTGCTCTGGAGGATGTGGAGTTTCCTTTTCAACAGAGGGAAATGCAAGCCACACAGGTGAGGTATTCGAAGACATTATATTTTACCAGGGTCGCATGATAACTTAACAGTGTGTTTTGCTCTTTTCGATTATATTCTGTTTGATAAGGACAAAACTCTGTTTATGACCTTTAAGTCATGACAATGACTGTCACAAAAGTGGATATTCCGGGGAAACATTGATTTAACAGTATACCCTGATCCTTTACTGGAATATTTCTGATGCAAAATGGTGAACTTCTGAATCTTGACATTTCTATTGCAGGAATGATTTCTCTAGCCGTTGTACAAAAGTAATTTTGATAGCTTGAAAGACTTTTAATAAACAAGTCCAACTTTGTTTCTATGAAAACAAGTTTACTTGTAGATTTATTTTCTGTCAAATACAAATAATTCGATCGATTTCAACACAATTCTCAGGGATAAGTGTTTCCAAAGTTAGCTGGTATCAAGCTAGAATGTTGAATTTTCCATGAAGTTGACATTCAAAACCTCAATATCTCCAAAACGTTTTGAGATAATTTTAAATTTTAAAATATGAAACTATACGTTGAGGCTCATTATAAAATATATTGATTTAGAATCAGAATTTCCACTTAAAATATGAGTTATCTGCCCTTGAATTATGTCCTTTCATAAACCAATATTTTTGGTTTTATTTTGAAAGGAACATACGTCTCATTCACGTATTGCGAGTTAATTGATTCCATTTCACTTCAAGTTCATATACAAATTATGTCTTCAAGTTTAATTCTATTATTGAATAAAATTTTGCGCTGATTTTGTCAACGGGTTGTTATCTTTTCAGAACCGAATAATTGATTGAATATTTCAAATAGACACAGAGGTTTAATAAGAAAGAAAACATTCATTCATACATCTTGTAGGGATATTAAACCTCTACACATACGCGCTTGGTAATTTGGTAATGGAACGTTATGGACGTTAAAGGTTTTTTAGCTATTTCATATTTTGAAAAAAATGATTTTCAATATAAAATTCAAAGAGATATTAAAAACATTCAAACAAAAGCATATGCCAGTGACCTCTTGTAACAACATACGCTCAGGGGCAGAAAAACTTTGAAGAAACCAAAGGAAAAATAAGATATCCAGTATTTTTTCATGAACGTGCAAACTGACACACGTACAGTATCTGAAGTATAAAAATACATGGAAATCCAATTTTTCATTATTCAAAAAATCTAAAAATGTACATGTTGGTTTGATTTCTTCAACGTCTTAGACCATGCCCAGATTGTCACCAGGTTAGAGGGACTGGGCCCTTTGCATAACCAAGCTTGGCAGATTTTTCAAATTTTCAAATGTAGCTGCCTCGCAAGGTTGCTGATAATTTATCGGCAGACAAGTAGAGCAGTGGACAGGCCGAAGAGTGTCAGACCACGAGCACGACTAGTTTAACACCTGGGTAGCAGATACCTGACTGTGAAGTCATAAGCAGTCACTGACTTCATGGACACAGACAGTTCCGTGGCCTAGCAATGAATAATCACCATAGACGTCAACGCATGAGTTGGCAACCTAAAGTTAGACTCTGACGGAACATAGAAGTTCTCTTTTCAGATGAGAGCATGTTTCACCTAAACAGGCCTGACTGTAAGGTGCGAGTACACCAACACAGTGTTAAACGTGCAGCAAGAACTTACATTCAGGAAATGGAGCCATTTGGCAGTGGCAAAACTATGGATCATTGGTGACAGATTGACTGACCTTGTCATCATTGAAAGCATATGGAATGGACAAGAGTACATCAATCAGTTTCTACGAACAGAACCCTTCTTGCAGGACAATGCCCCTGGTCACACGGCATGACACGTCACGTCAACGTGAAAGTCTTGCCTTGGGCAGCACGTTCACCTGACCTCTCACCGATTGAGCACCTGCGGGACCATCTTGGAAGATAGATCTGTGTTAGACAAGTTCTATTTGTCAACAGGAGAGCTCTTGCCAAAGCATTGAGAGATGAATGAATTAGGATTCCCTGTCCAGTGATCTGACGTCTTACTTCATCTTTAATTTCCAATACTGAACAACTGACCTGTCTCCATACTTGTAGGATGGCCTTATTAAGTATCATGGAAGTATGAATTTGTTAAACGTTGGAGTTTACGATTGTTTCTTGATAAACAAATGTCATTTCATGTTCATCATTTGTTGTTTGTCCTCACAGCATTGAGTTTCTCTGGTGTCGTTTCATTTTACCCCTGAATGAAGATAAAGAGTGGTCTAAGCAACATATATAATATATCTATACTTATATCTAATATTCTATATTATTTCAGTTTCACGCTTACAAATGGAACAATATTCGGATAATTGACCCAGGTTCTTCAAAGGAAAGTACATTTACTTCAATATACGTTGCACCACATTTATGGTTCGTCAATTAATGAAGAAAACTCTTTTTCACTATGTTCTTTATGATTCTTATGTATCATAACATTTAACCTTAAACAGACACATGTCTGATAACAAACCATCATGTCAACCACTTTCATATCAAAAAATATATTTCTGTTAAATATTGTTTAATAAAATTTCAAATAATTTGAAACTTTTATACCTTGCAGGATATTGATTTGGTGAAGGCATTTCTGGACCAGGAATCAAAGAATGGAAAACTCGGCATCATTATCGTACAGGTCTCAGGAGTTGATTTTGAGGATCAGAAAATGAGAATCAAATCCATAGCAACGAGAGAGGGTACTTATCATGACTGCTGGTTTATTCTCTTTCTTCCGAAAATCAATCAGTCATCTCTGAACGCTTATAAACCTATATCTGTCACAAGTGAAAATACTTACTGATCGACTTAGCTTTATCTAGTGACAATACTGTTTCATCGTTTATCTGATACAAATGGACATGTTTGCTGTCACTAGTGAAAATTTCATTTGAAGATGTTATCAATCAGAAGTGAAAATAACATTTGATTATTTAATCTATCGAAGCAAAAACAATCTTTTGAACATGTTATCTGTCAGAGTAAAAATTAGATTTGCATGTGAAATTATTGATAAGTGGACAGAGCATTGACATATGTTGTCAGGTTTTCTACCATCAATCAACAATTCCCTGATAACAGTTGTTCTTAACAATAAATCTTAATTAACGATTATTGGAAATTCAAATAAATTATTTCATAACCTGTCACATAATGAATGTCGTCTCAAAACCACAATAACTGATCCTGTCCTTGTTATGAATCTCCTGTCTCACGAGATAAAATCATGGCTGTCAGATTGATCAACGAAATTTGCCTACATACACTTTCTTATCTATGCAATAAATACTTATCTGGATAAGGTAATAATGAAGTATCACCAGTGTTTTAGTCTAACTATAAAGTCACTTTCAACATTATATGAAGTATGCTTCTTATTTATTCATTTAGATTAACAATCAATTACCATGTGTATGTCTTATTAATGTATGTTCTTCATGTTTTAATGTACCACTATTTGATGTTTGTTGTTACAGAAGTATCGTGGCATATTGTGGTTACTATGGAGACAGCAAATGTACCATCAGGAGATGAACCTCAGGAAAATCAAGAACTGCAGCGGCTTTCCATTAAAACCAAGCTTTCAAAAGATAATATCCATTTTGTAAAGAACTACACAGACGCAAAGACAGAACATCTTCATCTGACTGTTCTGAAGGACATCGTGGACTGTGTGAACACAAATACAGTTCCAGAGCCAGCAAGAGGGAGATGGCTGGTCAACCTACTGTATATTTTATTGATTGTAGCACTAGTAACTGCTATCGCGTATTCATCATCTACCACTTGCCTAGAGAGCATGGTTAAGATTCCTGGGTTTATCTCCAACAAATGCTTTAATCACATTCAAAGATTTTTACATTACGCTCTTTCATCCATGAGGATTGATTCATAGTTTAAAGATTATACCCCAACAAGTGTGTTATTGCTTTTTACTGATCAAAATGTACTCAAATTTCTTGAAGGTTATATCGCACTTAAACAACTATTAAAGTTAATGACCGCCTCAATATTCAATATTAAAATAACATTGATCGATGCCTATTGTCGATTATGTTTAATATCAGTAGCAACTTGATGATAGAATAAAAATTCTTTATCTCGGGTTATTTGTGTTGTTCTCTTAAACTTAATGCAGTTGGAGAAATTGAAATACATAGATAGAATTATCAATATTTCAACAATTTCAGCAAACGTTTTACACTGTTTATCATAACAGCATAAATCATACATGCGTCAAAATGTAAAGAATTTCGAAGTAGTTCAGCACAAACTGTTGCATTACAGGCACCATTCAGGAACAGGAAAGAAGTGATATTTTGACAGCATTTAACATATCTACCAGGTCCTTCTTTTGACAAATTGCAATGCATTCATCGCAGTGTTTCATCATGTTGTCATGGAATGCAAATCTTGACTTCTTTGATGACTTCAATATATCGTTCTGCCATATCACGTCAATCTTGGTTTGATTGTGAGGCGAGAGTTTCATTCCAAATAAGTTTTACATCCAGGGTTTAAAAGACAAGGTAACTTGATCAGAATAGTAATAAGAATTGTGGGAGTCAATTTTCTGATATTTTTGTCTGCTTTCTCTACATTCTTCAATGATAGAAGCTTCTTCCTATTAATGCTCAGTATCTGTCATCAACTAAAAGCTTTAAGAAGACATCCAGACATTATATTTTTTTCAATTAAAAAACTGTGAAGTTTTGGAGAATCGGGTTCTTCTTTGTTACGCTGTATGACATGATTTAACTGTCTTTGATTAAAAGGCAGAAGAATTATATCACATTACCTGTTGTTTGGGTTTAAAATAAGGCTCACGTCTGCAACCATGTTCTGCATGGTATTCCAGTGTGAGTCAAAATGTCACTATTGGGAATCCTTCGAGTGGAACATGCAGAGTAGCCAAAAAAGCGGCATTACGTTGACGTAATGTTTATTCCCTTCCGTGTCGAGGAGCTTTCTTGTTATCTTCTCCACTAGAGCCTTCGGTTTACGTCTAGGGAGATGCAAAACAGGAGGCAAAGTTGGGTCGATCTTCAGGTGATATGTGCCTGAAAGTGTGTCTGGGGTTGACCTTAACTCTGGGTACTTGTCAATCTCATGAGTGACAGCATAGGTTCTCTGAATAAACCCTAGTTCTTCACAAACATCTCCTGATGGTAGTGGCTTCTGATTCAGGTGAACAATGTAGAATCGAACATTAAGATTAGCAGTTCTGTCCATGTAAGTCACAGATGGGTGACCACACTTTCAACATCAAGTGCATGAAGAGTGTAACTTTTCAAATATTCGACAGTGTTCTTTGTAGGGAATTTAAGTCTAATTTCAACATATGTGTGATTTACCTGCTTCTGTGTCAATTTGTACTACAAGTTTCTTGCTACAAAAATAAACATCTATCTACAATTTCTTATGTCCCATTTTATTCATCAGAAGAATACTCAAAATCCTATTCTCGTCTAGATTTAGACTGCCTACTATCTCTACTGGAACACTCAACAGTATCAACTTCACTGGGCTTAGTTTTACACATTCTAGCAACGTGTCCAAACAACTTACATTTGGCACACTGTGCACTTCTTGTGAGAAAATTGAAGTCCACATTATGATGTATCGGTGTTTTATTAGACAAAGGATCACGGAATGTAAACTGACAGTGTTGTTTAAAGGCTTTCTTTCTCGTTCAAGATCAACAGCTTCCCAGTTCAAATTACTATCACTAGTTGCCATAATGGAAGTTACATCAGCTTCTAAGATATACACTTCTACTCACAGAAACCCCTTCCCAATTTCGAATTTTCAATTGGCGAATTGTCGCTTAATCTGGATGAAAATTGACAAAGTCAATTCATTCAAACTTGCCGTAACAATCCTTAGGGGGCTTGACACGCTTCTGGGTCGTAGAAAACTTCTAATGTTTAGTTTGATAGTTTTAGTTCCACTTTTCTGACAACATGTAGTGTATCAAAAACATGCCATTACGTTTATTCTCTTACTAGTCGATAATACAGTACCAGTCGATAAACTGATAGGATCCATTCCAGTCGATTACATTTATTACATAACAGTGATGGTACAAACATTTTATTTTCGCCTAAGTTTAGATCTGCATAAGTTACATCAGATAGTCAAAACTTCAAGATTACAAAGAAATCCTGCACTCCAAAGTGACTTTCTTAAAGGCTGTTCAATAACTCATTTGGTTATAACCAAGAGTAAAATTTAAGAAGATAACACAAGGTACCTATGCAGTCATATTTTTATCAGATGTTGATTTTTTCGCATATCCATGTACGTCTTTGAAGCAAAGACTAAACTTAGTATACTAAGGTATATTGCACAATGAAAAGTCTTTTGTTTTTTTTCCTCCTTGACAGAAGGGTCAGGCGTTATCACAGAATTGAGCTTTATTGTCACAAATGGCGTAAACATTTACAGGAAGCAGCTACTCTCAGTTTCATATTTTCTTTTGTTATCTCCAATCTGGGACTTCAATTTATGTATCGGACGGGAAATGTCTTCTGAACATAAAGGGAACAAATTATTTCAAAATGAAATGTTGAATTTGATATTTGATATATTGATATTTCATTACATGTCTCTTCTTGTTTAATGGCGTGAAAAGAGTTTCAATATTTTACAAACTTAGGTATCAATTCGTTAAAAGGGAATCCTTATCTGTAGAGGAGTAACGAGCGTTCATGCCAAAAGGTTAAAGGCGTCCATTCATAAAGAAAGAAGGCAACTTTTCAATTTCTGCCAGAGGAAAGAGGCACCATTCAAAACCTTTCCAAAGATTAAAAGTACGGTCTTTCTAAAACCCCTTTGTTAAGGCGACTCTTCTGCAGCGAGCTCTTTCCTATCTGACTCTGAGTTCAATGACAAAGAATTAAAACAATGAATTTAAATTTGATATTGTTTAAATGGAATTCTTTTCATCTAAAAAGAGTCTATTTAGTGTATCACTTAGCTCTTAAAATGTTTTAAAATATTTATGATTTATGAAATTATTATATAAAATAGATTATTTCTGAATAAAATACCTTTCAATAAAACAAATAGGCTCTGTTTAATAATTGTAGATTACTTTTGTTCAAATATTTTGACTATTAAAATAGCTTCAAAATACATTGATCAATTAATTGGCACTTCTGTAAAAATTATTAATGACAAATTTGATTTTTAAAATTACTTTGAAAAGCTAAATATCTAAATTCCTCTAAGCAAATGATGCCTTCGGTAAAAACCGACTTTCCAAGGCCATTCTCGCAATAACAACTGTAAAGCTAACGCTCACTTTACTATTATAAGAAGCCCCTCTGACTTCCTTTCATCAGGCTTCACTGTAAGTATCTATTAAATGATTGTAGGATGAATTGTGTTTACTGTGAAGTCATTTGATCTGCTAATGTGGCCATACATATTACCATAGGTGTGTCACTAATCTAAAGAAAATCAATCTTTCAAACTTTAAAGCTTGTCGTAATTGCTTCTGTTTTTGTTTAAAAAATGGCAAGCAAAAAGGTTTTGCAGCATCCTTTAATCACCGACACAGTATACCATAGTGAACTGTTTTATCTCTATAAACTAAAGGACTAATCTGTGGATTATCCTGATGCGAGTTAATCATTCTAACAGAACAAAGGTATTGACAGACAAGGTATGGTGAAGTAACAGCCGCTTTCAAGAGTATTTCTTTGTATCACAGCTGCAAGTTGTTTTGCAGGGATAAAGTCCGCAACACCAGTGTGGCTATGCATTGCGGTGAAACCTACAAACATTTACAGGATCTGTGTGGAAATTCAATGTAGCATTGCACACTGACAAACACGCTCTAATGCCTGTTCAGAAAACCCAGGTACAAAATACCAATTACAAATAGATGTCTACATTACATTATTAGATTATCAGTAACTCTATGAACTTCAAATCGTTTTGACAGTCAACATTCGGATTTATAAACATATACTGACAACACAATGCATGTTAAAAGTAGGACCATTAAGGCTGACCCCTCATCCTCTTGATAACTGTAAACTCTCTCTTGGGTGCTTATGTTATAACTAGAACATTTTTCAAAACACCTTTAACCTCTATTGCCGGTTTAAAGAGAACTTTAAAAAGCACATGAATTATTTGATATTGTCGATTGTAAACATCCATGTAAGAAATCCATCATATTAAGACATTAAACCTCTATTGGTCTTATTCTAATAACAGAAAATAAAAGTATGTGATACAGTCTTCAGAGAGGCAATATAACATTTTTTTCATATGCATATGAATCCATGCATGTCTGTTTAAAATTTTTTTGTACATTGATTGGGAGATTGGGTAATATGTCAGTTAACATTGTATAAGTTTGCTTATGAAACCGTTATAATTGTTGGCTCGTATTTCAAATCAAATAAATCCTGATCATGCAGTCACTTCAACAACTACTCTAAATATCTAGACATTTGGATAATTTTATTCATCAAAAAGAATAGTAGAAGATGAAAAGTATTTGGAACAGTGTCACATATTACAACTCAAGTCACACAGACGGAAAGACATTTTATTCAATATAGAAGCCAAAGACCCACAATACAAACTACATTTCAAATTTTTGCAAGCGCACATAAAAGGTTACAGGTTTTCTGCATTTACAATTTTAGCTCTAGTTTTATTAATACATTTAAGAAATTAAAAAAAATTTAAGATAATATTTCTATCATTACTGTTAAGGACAATTCAAGTCACTGTTTATATAAAACATTATTCAGTGTAACATCTGGTCTTTAGGCATACCAGACATGAGAAATACAGTAAAACATATATTATGGATATATGGTATAATGGACTGACTGCCGAGTGTAACTGTATGTGCATTGGTAAATTGTGATTCTCTCATCAGAACACATCAGTTCCATTTTTTATTCTACTTCTAGATTTATCACTAATTTAGATTTATGTTGTATACAACGATTAGGTCAAAAGAAATGTGATGAGAAGTTAAAAATATTTGTATTATGAAACGTGACCAGAAGTAGATATTTCTTCATTACTTATTTCTATTTTTATGGATTTAATTCAAAAGGATATGGTATTTTCGAAATTGATAAAGGTAACTTGTCAATATGTTGCAGATACATTTATATTTTTTAAAACAAAAACACAAAATATACTTTAAACGTAAATTAGTTTCTAACTTAGAATTGCAACTGAAATACCTAGCCTTCATAACAAACGTCTTTAATTTCAGAAAAACTATGCATTTTCCCACAACTCAAGGAAAATGAGACCAACGAGGTCATCACGTCCCTGCATGTCAGGATACGGCACATGTTCTCCGAGGGGTTTGTCTTCATATCCAAATCCCTGGCATCAGCAGCTAACATTGCCTGTTCCAGTTCCAGTTCCCAAGCATCTCTGCAGGACGTGCTCCTGCTTATACCAGATCGCCCTGGCTGTTTCTTCTCGGTTGTGAAAGCTGATTTTGATCGGGACCAAACTATGAAGCATGTTGTTTCCCTTTCAAAGGGCATTGTCAAAACTTTGAGGAAATTCTGCAATGTTCAGTTCAGTTTAGTGTACGGCATTGTAACAGTTGAAAAATTGGCCAGTGATAATTAATGTGTTTGTTAACTAATTAGTACTGCACTAATATGCAGTGTAGCTTTGGAAAGGACGTCTTCCGAAACGTTGGAAGCGTCTTGGAATGTTCTGGAAAGGACGAACGATACCACAGTGGAAGAAACTACAAAGCAAACGTGACATACTAGATATAGACATAATGCAAAGACCCTATGTCTGTGACTCTTTGAATGTTAGCATTAAGGGAACTTTATTCAGAGATGATAATGTATAAGTAATAGATTTTTTAAAACAAGAAGTCCCCTTCGAATTTGTATCATTATGATTTCCCTATAGAACCTTCCATTTAAGTATCCCCACATGCTTGATAGGCCTCGACTCGTGCGCAGATAGATATGTTCTCAGATGTAGGTGTCCGCCGATTGTTTCCTGATTGTGAAAATAAGAAGTATTATTTATATGCATCTAAATGTTATGAAAACGTTTATTAAAATTTTGCTGATTATTAAATCAGCACATGACATATTTGATAGTGTAGGCTGTTTTGAGAGAAGTTGACAGGTTTGCCTCAGGTATTGAGCGTTTGTCACTGTTAACACGTAAAAATGAAAGATTCTGTCAAGAGTCAATACAGTTTAAGGATGTTCGCTCCTCAGTAACATTTACAAAATTCAAATAACTTTAAATTATAATGTTTTTAAATAATAAACCAAAATGAAGCGGTAATTTCTCAATGTTGATGATTTCTGACTAAATATACATCAAAATAGAGAAACGTAGTACTTTCATTTTGAAATAATTGAAAATTTTGCTGACGCAGCAATATAGATTGTAACTATTATATGAGTAAGTTCTATTATCTGTTTTTCTTAGAAAGTGGATTTTGTTGAATGAATACAATTTGTATGAATGCGTTCAGGTTTATTTTTAGATAATGAGTGGGAGAAAGCATGAAAAAATAGCTTGAATGGTGATAATTTAATCGAAATGGTTGAATACATGATGTGCCGTAGTGCCTAAAAAACCACAGTACCATAGATATTTTTTACTTTTTTCTGGAAGAAGATTATGTTAACTCGAACATATTTTCATATTAAAAAAAATTAATACAGGAACTAATCAAAATTTAAGATCTCTCCGAAAAGGTCATCATTTTCCCCTAGACTACCATGTTAAAACTCTGACTTACAGATGGATCTTTGTCCTATAATATCTCGAAAAGAACACACTAACCCCTATTTTTTGGGTGGATATTTCAAGCAAATACACTAAATCTTTGAAAAAAACAAGTTAGAACAAAAGTTTAATACTTTAAATTTGAGGAACGGACATCCTTAAGAAAGGAGACTACTGCTTAAAGTTATCATTCATAGCTATTGTTTTCCACGTGATACAGAAATGCCTGTATCGATGCTAAAGTGGTGCCATTGCTTTCACTGTTTGGTATGTCTTAAGTTAACTTCACTCCAAAACCAGGTACCCACTAACTGCTTTTTTACTGTCAGATACCTTTTTTCTGTCGGATATATCGTCCCTGTGTTCAAATCAGCTACCCACTTTTCCTATGGTGTATATCTTTACTGTCAAAACAGGTACCAAATTTGCAGTAGAGAACTATTCTGAACGAAATGCTACACTGAATTTCAGCGCAGTATTGTTAGTTCGTTAGTTCCAGCTAATGCTCTTAAGTTTCAGCACAATGCATAGCCAAGATGGCGTTGCAGGATTTCGCCCGGTCATAATACTAGCAGCCGAGATATAAGTGAAATGCTAATGAAACTCACCTCACTCACCACACTTTTACTACCGGGTACATCTTCACTCTCAAACCAGGTGTAAATTTTTTTCATGCTTCAGCGATAAAACCTAGAAGCTTGCTTGCTATATCTTTACTCATTAGTATCATTTTAACTACTGGGTAATTGTAGTATTTTTGCTTTACTCACCTGAACTATTTCTCTCAAATATGTGTTCGAGTAACTTTTTGAAATGATCTCCAGCTAACCCAAATTTCTCAATCACTTGTCTTTTCAGATTATCTGAAAAAATCCAAAGGCTTTGATTCATTGGTACATCATGTTCATATATGATGTCACGATACCCTTAAAACATGACATTTCCCACCAAATGGCTGGCCTGTTTCCAGTGTTTAGCTAAGTTTATATTCGGTAATTAAGTTGATTGTTATACTATTTTCAAAACGCTTTATTTGAAATATATACATGAAACCTCATTGTATACCATGATTTATTCGACCACTTAACTGCTCCAGCTTCATCTATAGAAAATGTTCAGAATGAAATTTTTTTTTAAACAAATACTTACCAAAGTTTGGTCCTTCGACAATCCGATCGTCACCAGATACATTCTGTTGAATGACAAAAGCAGATCTTATATCACCACATATGAAAAGCATCCATTTGATTCGAGTCAAATCGAACAGAAAAGTATCTATGATTTCAAAAGTACTCAAATCTGTGTAACTCCCTCATTGGGGGAGGGGGTGTGACGCTTAAACCGTATTTGAAAGTCACGTGATATGGATGTACCTTCAAATCATCTCGAATGAATTCCAGGACTTTTCGCAATGTTCCTGGTTCCAGATGAAATTTGTTCTCATATCTTCTTTGGAACTCGTACCGTCCCTCTGCAATGTTTATTATCTCATCCTCAACTGCATACAGACTCACATCTGAAATGGGTGTTTAAAGATACATAGAAGTATGTGAGTATAAATCTGTCTCCGGACGCCTCTTTTCAATATCAGGTTACTGCATTTCATGGAAAACCTCTCTGTAGGTTAAACTAAAGTTTGAGTTATTTTACGACTTGAAGTCTTACCAGCCATCGGAATTTTCTCGTTTAATTTGTTTGCTTTCAAACTTAAGTGATACTTACAAACAACAAATTACTTTCACTGCAAAATGTCCTTGTTCGATTAAGTATGCTACATCATTCTTATGATCTTCAAGATGAAAATTTCCGCAGTAGACAAAGCTGGATTCGAACCTGCTCCCTTTCTCATTGAAGTGAGACAAAGCAAAAGCATCTTCCCATGTAAACTTTGGTGCATGCGCACTTTGCCCTTATTGATAAAGTTTACATAAGTTATAACAATATTCAGGATATTGGCGAACATGCAACCGTTTAGCAATTTTAAGCATAAAGTTGCATTGTCAAATGTATCAAAATAATGCATATACAACAATTATATCCTAACAACTTTATTTAAGTAACACAAATATATTTCCCTTAGGCAAAATACTTCAAAGGGTCCACACTGGAACTATGCAGTTTTCGCTAGAGACGTGAAAACGTGTTTTGCGATTATAGATAATCGCTGTGCCTACTGAAGTGTTTAACCTTCTGAACTGATATTTAGTTTGAAAATAGGAACACATGAAGCATACGACGCATGCTACAGTGCTTGACTACTTACCGTAGGTTACATCCTTGTAACCGAAACAACATCCAAGAAAAGGTATCTTTGCACTCTGGACCTTTAAAGATTACTGAAAACTTTGAATAATCATTTACGTTCATTGTTAAAATCGGGATCGCCAACATTCGTAATTGTGATTGATTTTGGAAAAAAAATTACTTTAAAATGATAATTATCTTTCAATACCTGTTATGAAAGAGGTTGTAAAATAATAAAGATAAACTTTTCAGATATGGGAAATATAAGGGTTTGTTTGAAGTGAATGAGTAGTTTTCATTAAATTGATAAAATCTAAAAAAGAAAATTGCGACATTTACTATCTTTGCTGATTATATTTTTCATCTGAAGTGAGGTGCTGATATTACCTTGATTCTGATAACTGGACCTGGGTTATCTCCATGTGATTCTAAAAAAAAATAAAATCTTCATGAAGCCTGCATTTATAAGTCATGTTATATTTCTGCTTACCCAGATAAGTAGATGTACAGAAAAGAAGTTACATAATAAAAGAAATGTGTGATACTTTCCCGACACAGGCAAACCTGTCACACTCTCAGTTAAACAAAAACTTAAATTTGGCAACGCTTTTTTGTCGTTTTTGTAGATTGTGGGTAATCTGTAGATAATTTACCAGTTCTTTTCAGGAGTTTGTTTCCTCTGTGAGGATCATTCTTTTCTTCTCGTTTCTCTTCAACTGAAATTGCAATAGTGAGTTTTAAAGGATCTGTTGGATCAGTTCGTCAAAAAATGCATTATTATCTCACGCGAGATATTACTGGAAGTTAACTTTGAAACTATACCAACCAAACGTTTTCAGGCGTTTGTTTTCCTGCTGAAGTTCATGGATTTCTCGCTCTTGTTCTGCAACTGAAATGACAATTGCATGACATGTGTAACATTCAATATTTCTAACAATGTTAGATTATTATAGTTTCGGTCTCATAGTACAAACTAGGTTTATGTCATCTTTTGTTACTCACTTTTTCGTTTCAGGTCATCTTGTGTAGGTATTTTACCATCTCGCTTTCTGGGATCTTCAACTGAAAGGTAACAAAGTAAAGTTTGAAGATTGAGTGGAGTGTACAAGATGCTTTAGAACTGGTGACTGATAATTAAATTGCAAAATTTAGTCGTGACTGTTCTTAATTTTCTAAATTTCTTATAACAGGTAACAGTGTCAAGCGCGTCCGATGAATTAGATGCCTGGTCGTGTATTTTATATGGAATTGAATGATGTCTAAGGTACGTTTTTATTCTTTTTAATTTTGCTCCATATTGTCTATACACATCAAGATAGGAGACGCGATTGGATAGCATTTTTCTCGTTGCCAAATGTGCTTTCTTCAGAGGTTAAGACAAAATGTGTATAACTACTCTGTCAAAATTCTGATTTGTTACGAAATTATAAACATTTAATGTCAGTTCGTGTGTTTACTTGGTTCACAGACGTTCAATGAAGCTTTGGCGTCGTTCATTTTCTATTGCAAATAAAACTGACATTACAATCTTAAATGGACGATGATTTTAAAATTTCAAGTGTAATGAATTCTAAATATCTAGATCAAATGACCATGCTCGAAGCATTCAACTTAATTCAACATAAATATTTGTAAATGCTTTATTTGGACATTTATTAATTCTGTTTCCTGTAACACGCATAATTGCAATTATGAACAAAGAAAAGTTTGAATGACAGACTTGACTAACGCATCACCTTTTGATGCGGGTTCAGTAGTTCCTGGCCATGAAGTCTCATGCAAGTACGGCTGTAAATTTTAAAAACAATTGACAATCTTTAGTTGACAAATACAATACTACCATCAAATAACACCATATTTGACATATTTTACCCAAATAACATACTCTGTGCCCCTTAATGCTATTCTCTCAGTCTTTTTATTCTCTTTTCACCTTCTATTACCTTTTAAACTATAGTTGATGAATGTTTCCAGATCAGTTACATAATTATACATGTCTCAAAACTAAACATCTAAATGAAAGTTAGGTCAACTTAACACTTGCATCCCAAAATTTTTATTTTTTAAAATTTCTCATTGAATTTAAGAGTCTGTAGATCTTCTTGCCAAAGAGACATCTTTCAACACTGACCTGACAATCTGATAATGTATCAAATGATTATTTATAACATGCAAATATGATGAATTTGTCAATGCAATTAAACATGATTATTGCATTTCGATACACCTGATTTTGAGCAACCTTTTGGAACGCAGCTGTTTAAGGAATTCTTGCCAGTAAAGGGTACCTGAAAGCCACAGCTATGGATGAGGAAGTCTGCTATTTCTTCCATAGCATCACTGCTCCTCTGGTCAATCTCGTTATCATCATTCAGGAATACACATGATTGATGTGCAAAGTTGTATTTTTCAGGGACTTCAAACTTGACTCGATCAGGTTTTGTTGCAGTGATAAAGATTTTGACATCGACAAGCCTTTTTCCTGAAATTCGTTGGAATGATATTTGGAATCAAATCTAAATATGTATGACACATTTGATACAAGTAAAAGCCCGATTTTGTACACATTTTATAATTGGTGCAGTAGAAATAATTGCAATGCAGACGCTTAGGTTTATATTGGTTAGAGCTATTGCCTGTTATCAACTCTCGCAAGGTAGAAGTCTTATTTCCTGGCTACCTTAAGCTGTTTGTTTCCAATAAGTTTGGTTTCATTGAAGCTGCATCATAGCAAGCTCTATTCTGATTTTTCTTTTACCGTCACATGAAGTGCTTGCTCAAAAAGATTAAGAAATTCAAAATGTCATGACTTAGCCAGTGATTAAAAATAGTGTATGTTTTAAGTTACGGTAAACTTGGAAATGACGGTTTGATAAAATTGATCGTGGATCTCCTTATATCAAATGCAATGATGTGATTGAACCGCCCACGACAAGGTTTTTTCTGCGATAACTGCATATGTGTTCAAGGAGGCTGCTTTCAAACAGTTTTTGAGAGTAAAGCCCCTGATAGATTAAAACCATAATGTCCCCTTTAACATTAAGCCTATGGGAAAAAAATGATATGTCTTCAAATGAAAGAGCGGACATTGTACGATATATTTAGCGCGATTTTACGGACAGATTGTACACAGAAAGAGCGATTTCAACGGATTTAAAAATCCCGCTGGTGGCCAGCGGAAATTCGCTGTTGACATAATCTAGGTCAAAGCCCAGTGCGCATGTCCGGATTGAAGGGAATCAAAAACGTAACTGGTTCGCGCGTTTGTATGCGCACAGTGACAGCATAAACAACATGGCTGCACTTGCTGAGTTTGTCTGCGGGCGAATTTTGAGCGATGTAATTTCCCGAGGAGGACGGCTTGGCTTTAGTCACGAGATGCCGAGGAAACAACTGCTAAATGCCTGGTAAGAATTGGAAATTCCAAAAATAATCTTGCTGTGAACGTCGCAAAATTGAGATTTTCATAGCGATTGACACCAGAATATGACCCGTCAGTCACTGAGTCAGTTTGAGTAACATGCCATGTCAAAGTAGTTGATTTATTCAAATAATAGTGACAGGCTACGCACTGATAGTTCACAAGTACTTCTCTCCTCAACTGTCGGCATATTCCTGTAAAAACTCGATACTTTTCTGTATCCAATACAACAACAACAACAACAATAATAATAATAATAATAATAATAATAATAATAATAATAATAATAATAATAAATACTTTATTGCCTTTTCTTGGTTGTGTTACATCACTACAGTGCTTAAATACAAATATGCAGTTACATGCAATATTCATGTACATGAAATTAATTATTTAAACATTTATTTAAAAGAGTGTGTTTGGAACAAAAGATATTGACAGATTATGATTAGATTCTATTATGAAAAGTATCATATGATGTTGTTCAAATCTCATGTCTATTTCACTCCTAATTGTTAAAAAAGGTCCCCTTCAATTCAGTTATTATTCATAACTTACACAACAAAATCATTATTTAATCATTGGTTTTTACAGGTTTAAATCCTTTCACATGGACAGATGGGCTACTTAATAATTGCTTCAGGGATGAGAACACACTGGATGAATGATTATTTTCATCTGCTTCAGATGTGCGTTATACATTAGACAAAGAGGTCCGAATATTAACATTGGTTTTCTCAATTAAAACTAATAAAATTATTAATCTAGTATTCATTCAATTGTATCAAATTAGTAGAAAAGTAAAAATATTTTTATGCAACATATTTTACAAGAGAAATCTGTTTAGTATATAAGTATAAATTACTATTTGATGTAATTATTCATCGAAATGTATGACACTTTTGTGTATATAATTCTCAGTGATATGTGTTGATTTTACTTTATCTCGATTATACATAAATTAATGAAGTGAGCCTTTATAAAAAATGATGAATAACCATAAATGTAAAACATTCTTGTCTTTATTTTGTAGATTTATTTATTGTGATTTGATTTTGTATGCTCTTGAGTCAGCAGAATTTCAAATTAATAATAATCATTAAATCTCTGCAAATAGATGTGTGAGGGAATTAGAGGAAGTGCCACAGATGTCCATATACACTTCCAGGATTTAGAGTCTGTGACCTTCTTTTTGGATGGCCTGAAGCAAAGCTTGGGTGAGTTTTGCAATTGGCAAGTACAAATGTGTAGTAAATTATTGGACTGTGGAATAAATATTGCAAGAATTTTGTTTTTATTGCAATACATCGCAGTAAATAATTTCAAATCATATTAATTCAGAAAGCTTGTTCTGATTTGCTTAATGTGTAAGAAAAGCTCTTTTGCAGTGCAAGAAAAAGTGTTTGGCTGCATTACAAGTGATTGTTAACAATTTTTAAATTTATATGCCATCAAAATGTACTTGCATGCTTTATCGTTTTAGTAATGGTCTTTATTTTGAAAGATCTCAAGGCAGTTTATCAAATGTATAATGTTTTTAACTGAAGAAAGAAGTATAAAAAGTTAGATATAGAGTTCTTTCAATATATTGCTATTTATTGCATTGAAAAAACTTGTTCAATACTCAGTCCTAGTTATTTATTTCAAATTTATCATTAAAAGCATTTTATCAATTATTTAAATAATTGAGCCATTGCACTAAGAAACATTTGGTTTTTATTGTTTCTGTATTAAGTTTTTTACTCAGAAAACAATGTACTTTATTTTGAATAAGCATGTTGTTTTTATTCATAGGCAAGAAACATATTGATTTTAAGTGCAAATAAAGACTGAAATTGAAATAATCTCAAATAGCAAACTATTGAATTTAAAGGCTTATTATGTTTATGAACATTGAGTATGCTCAAATGTTTTGACTGTATTGGCAATTAATGAAATTGCAAAACAATTACTGTACTTTCAGGCATAGTTACTTTTGAGATGACATCTCATTTATATTAGGATCATGTCTTGACAATGGCATTTGAAAATTTGTCAAAGTTGATACTGCATTCAATCATGTTTAGAAATATATATATATTCTTGTTATTTTTTAATTATTGTGGACAGTCTTGAGCTCATGAGGGAAATTTACCCCCAATTGAAAAGTCCAAAAATAAGTGTTGTAGTTTTGGAAAGTAAGAATTGAAGTGTTTTCTGTCATATTTATAACTACTTTCTAATCATTTGTCAAGCAAAGTTATTTTGTTTTGATCATTTACAATTTTTTACATTTATTTTCCAGATGTTCATCATGTGTAGCAGTTTTATTTTCCATTTATCCCTCCTGAAAAGTGGCAGTCATAGTATCATCAAGGTAAATAATTGATTAAATTCAATTCAATTCAGTTAACCGTATTTTATTAACCTACATTCTCTTGCGTGGTTTATATTTGCATCATTTTAAACTGAAATTTAAGGTGATTTTGGTAATCTTAACATATAAGTTACATATATATTCTTGACAAATATCATTGGCTATTCATTGCATGTTTCTTTTTATCTTGTCAGTACCAAACATGACTCATGAAGGCTCAAGACTATAAAACTCATAAAAATAAAAATAAAATAGAATTTAGCGGGTGTTTTTTATTTATCATTTTTATATATTTAAAACCGATGTTCAAATAACTAAGTTTTTCACAACTAGGCCTTTTTAAAGGTAAAAATAATTCTTTTTAGCAATAGTGTGATTTCTTATAATTTCTTGTTTGTGTACCATATCACCCATGACAGTTCTGTATCTCTCCACAAAATTGTAATGATTGATACTGACTAAATATATTTGAACATTGACCTTTGATAAAGTCACCTTTTAATACTATCAAGTCAAATGAAATCTCAAGTCTCTATTCTGAATATATTGAATAATTATAGGCTTGTAATCAAAGTACAAATCAAGGGTGCCAGTTTTCTTATTCAAGATAGAATCAGTCTTCGAAAAAATTTGTTTTTTCAGTGTTGAATTTATATCAAAACTTGTTTTTTAATAGTTTAAGATGAGGTATTAACTTCAATTTGTAAGTTAAGACTACAGGTAGATTTTATATTAAAAATTACATTGAGTTTGTTCATATTCTGCCCTGATTCTGAAATCAGCATGCTTACGGTAGTCATTGTCTAACCTTTCTTGTTTTTGTTTCAGAAAGTTTGAAGAAAGCTGTTTGTAGCAGATCACCACTCTTCTGTAACAAGTTTTCATCAAGAAATGTATTGAAGAGGGAGATAGATTGTTATTTTCTTTCATCCTATAACAGACCCATCATGTGCTTTTGGGACTATCATGGAGACCAAAATGAACTTCTTTATGTGTAATTTAATCAAGTGACATTTACATAGTAATGTGATGAGTAACTTTACCTAGAGTTTATTTGAAAATCTATGGGAGACCAAGGTTCGAAGCTTATCAACTCTGCATAGCCACAATGATACTAGAAGTTGTTCTATATATAAGTGAAATTTTCTTGCAACCGGCTTCAAAAAAACCCATATCACCTCACGTCGCCCAATACTGCACCCCCAAAGTTAGAGATGTGACATTTTTGGTGAATAAGTTTCATGTCAATTGACAATATTTTCAAAGCTGAATATATGTATCGATGAAGTGGGAAAATTTACTGATTTGAATTTTGAAATAAAATAGATTTAATCAGTTAACCATCCATGTTATTTTTTATGTGATATTATATATATATATATGTTTATTGTTAACCCATATTTGTAATGCCATATAGGCAGAAATCTGTTAAGTCATAAACAATTCCCAGAACAAGAGAGAATTTTTGGATCAAGAGAAACATTAAAACAATGTTGTAAAGAATTTTCAACCTGAACAAAAGACTTAGGTGCTTCAGTCACTGTAATAAGCTCTGGTTATTTTTTGTTGCAGATGTATTCAATTCCATGCAACAATGATGTCATAGTTTTTCTCCCTGTGATTATTTAGTTTGGTTTTTGTAGATAATATTTAAAATTTGATTTACAATTGATTTGAATTGGGTCTTCATATAGTATTCACATGGAAAAGAATAGGTTACACATGTATCAACTAAAACAACTCTCCTCTAATAATGTTCAAAATTTATTTAAATATTTGAAGACAGAACGTGAACAAGGAGAGAGAGGTTAAAAAAAAAGATAACATAAACATAGAATAAATAAATAAATCTATAACTTTCATTAACATAACTTAGATGCACTTGAATGAATAGCCACACCTTTTTTATTTTGATTATATCTCACTATCTTGATTATAATCATATTTTTATTTTTTAATTCTAGAACAGTAATTTGTCGGTATTATTTAACATAAACATTTTATTATTTATTTTATTTTATTTGGATAACAACTATTGTATGTTTTCGTATAGGTCTAGTTGAAAAAAGAATATCGATTCGCTCTAGTCTGCGTTGGGTATGAATTTTCTCAGGACTCAATTTCGCACGGCACTAGAATTCAAGGGAAGCAACTCTTTTATTTCATTACTAACTACGAATTCAAGGACAATTTAAGTGTAGATAGGAAAGAAATAATTTTTATTTACTGGTTTGTTGTATCTTTCTTTTATCTCAAATATGATTTTCGACAACATAAAATGTGAGTTTTGTGCAAAAGTCATTTAAAAGTCACAGGCAACAAACTGACATCTCCCCGGTCACTCGGACGAAAGTTTTTCTGCCAAACAAAACAAAATCTTCCTGTTGCAGGTGTGTGAAAATCCCAATAAATTTCACACGTAAGGACTTACGAGTGGAAAGGAGCACCCCTAGATTTACGACTGATATCGCTACTAGTTTACAACTGCACTTTTTTGTGAAACGCATCCAAATCGTAGAAAAACACTCGTAAACTAGGCCTAGGTTACGATTTTTTGTGAAACGGGGTCCAGATTTGTTAGTATGCATTAATTTTCTATCCCATCTCTATAACAACATCTCTCTACATGCATATGCTTTACTTACCTTTGTTTTGGCGTGTTGTTTTATTTGATTGAGAAAAAAACGCGAGGTCGTGTGATCTGTCAGAAGTTACAGACTTGGTCCCGTATTCACTTTTTCTAAGGTCAAGGTCGGTTTGCGCTTTCCTTATATGGGCACGGTGTCAAATATCTAAAAATAGCACGGGGAAGTCCTTTCCGTTAACGTAAGAAATTCCCGCTAATTCCTTAATTTCATTGCAGGCGAGAAAAATGTTTCTTGGTTTTAATTATGATTTACATTTACTTTGAATTGAAATCAGGTCAAAATTGGGACAGTATGGTTTTAAGTTCGAATCCCATTAGAGTCAATATTTGATACCTTTATTCCTTGTGAACACGGTCGATTTTAATCAGACTGAGGTCATTCTATTCCAAGATGTTCATGATTTGAGTTTGATAAGAAAATTTCAATCTGATAATAAATCAATATGAGAAATGACTTTGATTGATGAAATGAGTTTATGAGATATTGAATTTGATGAAAATATTGACTTACATTAAAGTATTTACTTGATGAGATATTGAAATGAAATTAATGCAGAAAATGCTTTGTAGAAAATATATAAGTGAGAGAGGGGCAAAAATAGCGGTTACGAAAAAGTTTTTTTGATGTAAGAATCCTTTGATGATTATAACAACTTTGATAGATAAATTTTGGTGAATGATACTTTAATGAGAAATGCATACACAAAAAAAAAGAACATATCACATTGAACTATTTCTTATCAATATTTATATTTCATCAAACTCTTTTTTCGATCCAAATATTTTTTATCAATTAAGTCGTTTTTTTAAAGGTATTTTATAATTGTGAAAAAAGAAAAGGCATAAAGAACCTACCTGTATCCTTGAATACTTCTATCAAATGATCAAATTCCTCCTTTGGTCTTCCGGTTGGTTTGAAAATAAGGATCTGAACATCTTCCTTGATTGGATTTTCTGTAATAAAAATTGAAGCAAAATAATTCTTCGTATGAGATGAAGAGATGAGGTGATTTTGGTTGTAACAATGATTCCAAAAGTATTTCACTTAATCCAAAGCTTACATCACTATAAAATTGTTGCTATATTTTGTGGTAAAACGTGCGAGCATCGGCTGGAACTAGCAAACCATTGGTGGGACTGCGCTGAAATTCAGTGAGGAGTTGCAGCCATATCTCACTAATGTAGAGTCCTTAACTGCAGACAAATTTGCTGAGTCCCTAGACGGAAGAAATTGGTTGCTAATTCTCTTCCTTATTTATCCAAAAGTGTCCAAAAGAACAAAGGCTTTACCCTGAAACGTCATTACATGACAAATATTTGTGACAAACCTTGTCCCCTGTCACTATAAAGAAATGAGCCAAAATGATTGAAATACCTGCAGATTTGTTACCAGTCAATATAAAAGACTGTAGGTGCAGCGGTTAATGCGAACAACAAACAAATAAAATTTTATATTACTGTTTTTTGTAGTCTACCTTTAGACATATTGTAGGCTTTACCTTTGATATCAACCCATTGTGATAGTTGTTTGAGGAAGTTGTCTTTGATATCCTTGCTGCTCCTCGTGACAGGAAGAACGGTGATGTCCATCTTAGGTGCTGTCAGCTATCTGCAGGAATGTGAAAAGACAAACTGAATATTTAAGTACATTAAATTTTAATCCTGATGCGTTAGTGTGTTCATATAACGTTACTTAAATCTGGAAACTTTGTAGAGTTTTCCTTTATACATAGGCGTACCGAAAAAATGTTTTCACTTACCGTTGTATATAATTTCTTTTTTTTGTGCAAGTTTGATTTATTGATCGAGCTTCATTGTTCCTAATGTGAGGATAAGAGTTGTTTTAAGCCAGCCATAGGGTCGTCGAGTCATTGATATAAGTGTTTGTACTTTGGCAATCAAAACCAACAGAGAGGGTATGCCAACAGGTATAATAACCAAAGATAGATTAACATCACAAGATAGTGGTAGTCTGAAAGGATCAAGGCATCATTGTTCAATCAAGTTCAATCAAGAATTGTTCAGTGCTTAACACTAGGTTGAGGGTCAAAGGAACAAATCACCCCATTCATTTTCACATCTAAGTTCATTCCCAAATATTAATACACATCCTATGCAGTTCTAAGAAATTGAACATCTCAACTCATTTCAACTCATGACATTGAATCTAATGTTGTCTATACCTAGGTGTACAAGCATTACATACGACCGCTTCATGTCAATCAATCAATTTAAGCTGCCTTCGTTTTGTGGGCATAATAATTCATCCTCAGTAATTATCATCATTATTGAACGAACAAAATAAGACTACAAAATGTGATAAGCCATTTGATTTGAGATAAATCATACAAAAAGTATTTGAAAAAGTTTGAATATATTTATTTCAAATTAATAAATTGTCAATTGTTACACTGACAAACAAATCACCAAAACGGTAAATACAAAATAAGATAAAATACTTAAGCATAAGCAATGCCTGTCTCTTGTTACGTGTTTGAATCCAACAGTGGGCTCGCATAGACACAAACTTGAAGTTGGACATCAGGTTATGGATTAGGTTATTAACAAGTTAACATAAAACATCTGAAGTTGGGATAAAAAAATTGTCAGTTTCTAGGTTTTCGGGGCTTTGAACAGATGACTTATACATCTTATAGTCACACATTTAATATTGAGGGAAAATATAGTTGTAGTGATAAAAATAACATTAAAATGCTGGTGTGAATAAACAGAAAATTCAACGATTTCTCTTCTTACAGGAGACTATTTATGAAAACTTTTTGAAAAGCAAATACTAATTAAAATATTTAACAGCAAAATAACTGTTGTCAGGGTTGCCAATAATTTGTATATATATGTATACTCAATATACTCAAATGATATCCAAAAGACAAATAAAATCACAGAATGTTATGAAATGACAAGAAACACAAATTACACGAAGGCTTTGTAATAATATGATATTGTTAAGAGGAGTTACTTTTATATTTTAAGTTAACCACTTAAGTTGTCAGCTATTGTACACAGTACATATTCCAATCCTGGTAAATTTGCACCTGGAAGGATCACAGAAAGAAATAGGTTTTAAGATCATTCAGTCTTGTACAGTTATGAAAAATAAACTAACAGAATTGCAATGAAAATTATGCCAAGGAAAAAAAGGAATTCATAATAGGTCAGGACTCTGTTAAGAAAATTCTCGTTTTGCTCTTTGTATTCCTCGGCCATACTGGCATGTGTTCTTCTGGCTTCAACCATCTCATCTGCTGATTGTTTCACAATGTTTAAGATCCTCAGGTACTGCAGTTTACTTTTGAGGTTAGTTTGCTGTTCAGTTGTGTAGTTCTTTACGAAACTGATGTTGTAAGGGGGTATCCCGGTTTCCTTAGACATCCTTTCAACAGCTTTCAGGACTTTAGGTGATTTATACATTTTGGGTAACTTTGCTGTGTCCTTGAACTCTGGGTCACAGATATCGAGATGAGTCAACACCAAGTGACAGGACAAAACTGTAATAAAAGATTATTATTATCATCAACATTGTTGTTACCGTCGATGTTGTAGTATTGTTTTGTTGCAACACGTGTCAATGCCATCAACCTTCCTTTCTGAATCTGATAAAATCCAAAACCTTGAATGCAATGCTACAAATTTGTATAATGGAAAATAATAGTATGTTTTTGTTTAAACATCATTATTTATACTCACCGTTGATAGTTAACAATATGCCCAATTATCCTAATCTGTCTTAATCCGACAATCCTTACACAGAGTAAAGACAGAGTTATCGCTCAAGTGAACTGCACTCAGTGCCCCTACCAGGTGGCCTACCTTTTATGGTCATTACTTCTTCTGACGGACAGACACGAAGCCGAACGCAACCGAGGGGAGGCCGGGTGGGAGTTTACGATTGTTAACTTTCAACGGTGAGTATAAATAATGATGTTAAAACAAAAACATACTATTATTTAATATACTCTCGGTGATAGTTAACAATATGCCCGAATACCACTGTGGTGGAGGGGTGCGAGAGGCCACTAAGTGGGATAGCTCTGTCTTACAAAGAGTCAAGTTGGTGAACCATAGTTCGATGTAACCAGTATGATCCCCGACGGGGTTCAACTGTCAACCGGAGAGGTTAATCTGGACCCATCCTCGCTATGCAAGGGGTCCCGCAACCACATGGTCTCCAACTAATGAAAAGACAACAAACACGCAACTAAATTCATCGAAACTTAGATTTATTGTTTCCCAGTTGGCCCAAAGACCAGCTGGGTCAACGAGGGAGGGGGGGACTGTCGCTTGGGGAGAGGCTCTACCCCCGCCAGCGGCCAGTCCGGCTCTAGCGGCCGTTCTACCGGAGAACAGGTTAGCAGGGGGGCGATGTACTACGGGAATACGGAAACCCCGCTCCAAAATCTTGCACACAAATGGGTCCAGACCCAACTGGAGAAGACCCAACTGTCATCGTTCGGAAAAACCTGCTCTCGTCTGTAAACAGCACCAGGACGGGGGGAGAGAGCTGTCATACACCGGGAGGCCAGACCGGAGTTTGTCTGCAAGGACTAGGGGCGGTAAGAGACGATCCAGAGCCGCCGCAACATAGGAGTCGAAGTCCTTCCCTGCCGCCTGAAGGAGCCTGTGCGATGGAAGCGCTATCTGCCGCTGAGTCGGCGCCTCCTCCTCGGTGCAGAAGGTCTCCGACCTTGACACCTTTGCGGACGAGGGGAGGCATCTGCGTCCTTGACTGGGGACAAGTCCCTCTCCGGCCCCGCCCCTACTTCCGACAGGTCAAACTCCGCCGCGTCTTCCGGGATGACGAAGTCGGAGCCTGGAGGGCAACTGCCCGCGGCAGGCGCGGAAGCGGTGGCGGAGGAGGACGCGGACGACCGCTTGGCGGCCCTCAACTTCTGTTGCGCCTCACTCTTCCTGAGGGCTGCCCGGTACTCGCGGTGTTCCGCAGGAGTGAGGTGTTCACACTCCCTGCATCTGTCTGCCTTGGCACAAAGGTTGCGACACAGGCGACAGAGAGAGTGTGGGTCAAAAAGCGCCGACTTCCTAGACCAACACCCTCCACAGAAGGGGATTCGCCATAACGCCTCGACCTACTAACGCTCCACAAAGTCAACCGACCTAGAAGCGGGGAGGCACGATGCCTACGACTCAACCCTCAAGACAGGAGCGCAGGCGCCGGCGCGACGAAGCGCAGGTGCAATTAATCAAAGCGCTGGAAACCAAGCAGACGCAGGCAAGCGCCGACAGGCGCTATCACAGGCAAGCACTGCCAGGCGCTATCACAGGCAAGCCTAGTGCACGCAGGCGCAGGCGGTGAAGCAGGTAGACGAGAGGTCTACCACCCGACTTCAAAGCCAAGGCCGCTAGGAGCTCAAGCGACCGCCGCCAGCAAGCGCAGGCGAAGGCGCTACCAGCCAGGCAGCGAGAAAGGCCCGGCACGAACTGCACGTGCAAATCGGCCCACGAGTGAAATTGACAACAGCCGACTGCTGACAAAGACACTGACTCACAACAAAATATTATCCAAGGGAGAAGCCAGCCACTTCGAAAGAAACAAACAGCACCCCCCAAACATTACTGCGAAATACGGAGAAAAAACCCTAAAACAGTCGAAAAACTCCGAATTAGAGAAGAGCTATCAAGACACACGTGTAAACTTGATGGCAGACAGAAAAGCAATGGCCATAAAAGGTAGGCCACCTGGTGGAGGCACTGAGTGCAGTTCACTTGAGCGATAACTCTGTCTTTACTCTGTGTAAGGATTGTCGGATTAAGACAGATTAGAATAATTGGGCATATTGTTAACTATCACGGAGAGTATATTAAATAATAATCTTTGTCTATGATTATTTGAAAATAACAGTTGTGTAAAATATTTAAAACTTTTCACCCTATATCATATCCAACATATTTAGGTTCCAAAATATACATCTGAAATCTTATATAAAGTAAGGAATATTTGACCTGAAACTATTTTATGTTTTTAGTGCTTTATCCACATAGGCGTGTTTAAACACACTTATCTTGCGAATGATACACATTGCTGTCCAAATACGCTATTTCAAACAGATGAGGAGTATATACAATACATTTTGTTTTGTGAAAATATTCGTATTTTGACAATGTAAACTAAAATAATACTAGACCATAAAGTACACATAAAATTTGGCAATTTTGATTAAAATAACAATGATATCAAAAGTTACAATTAAACTACCAGGCAAAAGAATGGTTTCACTAATTATTTACCAAGTCTTTAAAATAAAAACAAATGCAGATATAAGAATTCTGACGATTAGTTTACAAACAAAAATCGTTTCCAAATATTCTCTCTAAAAAGTATCCAAATATCGTCATATAATTTGCCCAAATAAAACATGGAAAGAGACAGGGGGGTCAATATTAAAATAACACATTTGTTGGGTTAAAGGACAAGGGCACAGAAACTCTCAGTAGTAACAGGAATCACGGAGTCTGTCATCAGTCGCGAGTGTGACCACCCTGGGCATAAATGCAAGCATGTACAAGTCGTCAGGAATCGTATGACGTAAGCAGGGATCCTGTATGTTTAACAGAGCTTAATCTTCTTGGCTTTTGTTGGATGAAAGGAACGACGAGTTGTCTAAGATTGGTATCTCATCAGTGTATCACTGGCCAGTCAGATTTCATCGCGGTTTAACAAGCGGCGTAGTCATTTAGCCACAAATCCCTCTCCACACCATGATGCCTCCGCCTCTTAGTGCACGCAGGCGCAGGCGGTGAAGCAGGTAGACGAGAGGTCTACCACCCGACTTCAAAGCCAAGGCCGCTAGGAGCTCAAGCGACCGCCGCCAGCAAGCGCGGGCGAAGGCGCTACCAGCCAGGCAGCGAGAAAGGCCCGGCACGAACTGCACGTGCAAATCGGCCCACGAGTGAAATTGACAACAGCCGACTGCTGACAAAGACACTGACTCACAACAAAATATTATCCAAGGGAGAAGCCAGCCACTTCGAAAGAAACAAACAGCACCCCCCAAACATTACTGCGAAATACGGAGAAAAAACCCTAAAACAGTCGAAAAACTCCGAATTAGAGAAGAGCTATCAAGACACACGTGTGAACTTGATGGCAGACAGAAAAGCAATGGCCATAAAAGGTAGGCCACCTGGTGGAGGCACTGAGTGCAGTTCACTTGAGCGATAACTCTGTCTTTACTCTGTGTAAGGATTGTCGGATTAAGACAGATTAGAATAATTGGGCATATTGTTAACTATCACGGAGAGTATATTAAATAATAATCTTTGTCTATGATTATTTGAAAATAACAGTTGTGTAAAATATTTAAAACTTTTCACCCTATATCATATCCAACATATTTAGGTTCCAAAATATACATCTGAAATCTTATATAAAGTAAGGAATATTTGACCTGAAACTATTTTATGTTTTTAGTGCTTTATCCACATAGGCGTGTTTAAACACACTTATCTTGCGAATGATACACATTGCTGTCCAAATACGCTATTTCAAACAGATGAGGAGTATATACAATACATTTTGTTTTGTGAAAATATTCGTATTTTGACAATTTAAACTAAAATAATACTAGACCATAAAGTACACATAAAATTTGGCAATTTTGATTAAAATAACAATGATATCAAAAGTTACAATTAAACTACCAGGCAAAAGAATGGTTTCACTAATTATTTACCAAGTCTTTAAAATAAAAACAAATGCAGATATAAGAATTCTGACGATTAGTTTACAAACAAAAAACGTTTCCAAATATTCTCTCTAAAAAGTATCCAAATATCGTCATATAATTTGCCCAAATAAAACATGGAAAGAGACAGGGGGGTCAATATTAAAATAACACATTTGTTGGGTTAAAGGACAAGGGCACAGAAACTCTCAGTAGTAACAGGAATCACGGAGTCTGTCATCAGTCGCGAGTGTGACCACCCTGGGCATAAATGCAAGCATGTACAAGTCGTCAGGAATCGTATGACGTAAGCAGGGATCCTGTATGTTTAACAGAGCTTAATCTTCTTGGCTTTTGTTGGATGAAAGGAACGACGAGTTGTCTAAGATTGGTATCTCATCAGTGTATCACTGGCCAGTCAGATTTCATCGCGGTTTAACAAGCGGCGTAGTCATTTAGCCACAAATCCCTCTCCACACCATGATGCCTCCGCCTCTTAGTGCACGCAGGCGCAGGCGGTGAAGCAGGTAGACGAGAGGTCTACCACCCGACTTCAAAGCCAAGGCCGCTAGGAGCTCAAGCGACCACCGCCAGCAAGCGCGGGCGAAGGCGCTACCAGCCAGGCAGCGAGGAAGGCCCGGCACGAACTGCACGTGCAAATCGGCCCACGAGTGAAATTGACAACAGCCGACTGCTGACAAAGACACTGACTCACAACAAAATATTATCCAAGGGAGATGTGAAGGCCTAAATAGGCATTCATCAGTCATTTTATGCATGCTTCGCTCAGTTTAGTTTTTTGGTGCTCTTGGCACCACTTTTTATCTTTGGTTGCTGTTAGGAGCTGCAAACAGGAAGCAGCATGGTTTTGAGTCTGTCTTTGTTTTAATAGTTCTATATGTTTATTTGAAATCTCAAGAGTTTATATGATGTCCTAAATCCCTAAATGAGGTCAACAATCAGGTAATTGCTTAGTTTATTTGTCTATGCCTAAATCTCCATATGTAGGTTTGGTATTTCAATATAAATTCAACTTTTATGAGCACATGTGTATCTCTTCACTTTCATGAAAGGCTTTTCAAAGGCAATAATTGTTACTTCACGTGCATTATATCATACTCAAATCTTAGAGATTTAAAGAATCTGTTTCCATATGCTCATCTTTTAAGTAACTAAACTATGTAGCATTGTAAACACTTGACTGTGTAGACATATCTCTATCTTTATATTTCATTTGACTGAACAATGTGTTTTGTATACTTTTCAGTCAATCATCACATCATCACATCATAACATGTCATACCAATAAAACATCTTTAATTGGAAAGAACTGTTGACGTCTATTTGAATGATACAGGAGAAGCCAGCCACTTTCGAAAGAAACAAACAGCACCCCCCAAACATTACTGCGAAATACGGAGAAAAAACCCTAAAACAGTCGAAAAACTCCGAATTAGAGAAGAGCTATCAGGACACACGTGTGAACTTGATGGCAGACAGAAAAGCAATGGCCATAAAAGGTAGGCCACCTGGTGGAGGCACTGAGTGCAGTTCACTTGAGCGATAACTCTGTCTTTACTCTGTGTAAGGATTGTCGGATTAAGACAGATTAGAATAATTGGGCATATTGTTAACTATCACGGAGAGTATATTAAATAATAATCTTTGTCTATGATTATTTGAAAATAACAGTTGTGTAAAATATTTAAAACTTTTCACCCTATATCATATCCAACATATTTAGGTTCCAAAATATACATCTGAAATCTTATATTAAGTAAGGAATATTTGACCTGAAACTATTTTATGTTTTTAGTGCTTTATCCACATAGGCATGTTTAAACACACTTATCTTGCGAATGATACACATTGCTGTCCAAATACGCTATTTCAAACAGATGAGGAGTATATACAATACATTTTGTTTTGTGAAAATATTCGTATTTTGACAATGTAAACTAAAATAATATTAGACCATAAAGTACACATAAAATTTGGCAATTTTGATTAAAATAACAATGATATCAAAAGTTACAATTAAACTACCAGGCAAAAGAATGGTTTCACTAATTATTAACCAAGTCTTTAAAATAAAAACAAATGCAGATATAAGAATTCTGACGATTAGTTTACAAACAAAAATCGTTTCCAAATATTCTCTCTAAAAAGTATCCAAATATCGTCATATAATTTGCCCAAATATAACAAGGAAAGAGACAGGGGGTCAATATTAAAATAACACATTTGTTGGGTTAAAGGACAAGTGCACAGAAACTCTCAGTAGTAACAGGAATCACGGAGTCTGTCATCAGTCGCGAGAGTGACCACCCTGGGCATAAATGCAAGCATGTACAAGTCGTCAGGAATCGTATGACGTAAGCAGGGATCCTGTATGTTTAACAGAGCTTAATCTTCTTGGCTTTTGTTGGATGAAAGGAACGACGAGTTGTCTAAGATTGGTATCTCATCAGTGTATCACTGGCCAGTCAGATTTCATCTCGGTTTAACAAGCGGCGTAGTCATTTAGCCACAAATCCCTCTCCACACCATGATGCCTCCGCCTCTTAACAGGTGAACGTCTCTATCGAGTTTGGCGGCAGACGCTCGCCCCTTCGTCGATAAACTCAAACCCTGTCATCGTTCCTTACTTGGAAAAACCTGCTCTCGTCTGTAAACAGCACCCTCTCCCAGTTACGTCGCTACTACCGCAGTACAGTACATATCTATCGTAATCAGCGTTGACTGTGTAAATGGATCAAAACGTAAGCGGCGGTAGGCTCGTATACCAGCCGTTGAAGTCGCCATTACGATTCGGTGTGGAATGTGATTCTCTTTCATACAAGGGTATTTATGTAACATTACTGCACGTGCATCTCACACCATGCCTCAAAAACACGTTTTGCACGTGTTTGTGAATGCACAATGCCAGTGGCTGCGTTCGATGCGATGTGTTTGTGTAAAGGAAAGGATGATGTAGTACTATCCTTTCCTGCTTAGAATCAAACCCGTACCAGCTTTTTTAATGTTTTCATGAAAAACGTGAAACCTTTCTTTTACCTGTGAGTATAATTTTGAAATGACTTAATCATATCCCAAATCACTATCATGAATGATAATTTTAAACACATTAAAAGTTTTAAAGCTTTTTTATGTATCTGATCCTCGAAAACAGACTCATTACAAATCATCCACAAGTTTAGATGGTTTGGTTTGTAGTTGAAGATACCACACAGAAATATTAAGTATTCATGATTTTCTTGTGATGTTGACTTTACCTAGAAAAAGAACGTATTGAAATAAAAAAAGTAATCATTTGTAATCATTAAGTAAAGTAGTTTCAAATATCATGGTTAACATTTAAATATTACGCTTTTGACCAATGTTCAAAATATGCAAAATGTCCACTGCATAACATCACTTCAGAAAATAATTTGAAACCTTTACAAAGTGTTGTTGTAAAAGTTATTTTGAAAATATACATTTCTTAATCATAACAACTAACAAAAGAGGAAATGGTATCAAAGCAATTAAAGCAGGATTATCTTTAACATCTGCCCATTCAAGGAAAATTCAGGTCTGTCGAAATGTTTGTCTGTTTTACACTGAAAGGTTAATTCAAGATGGCTGAATTTATTTTACTTTATCTAATAGTAATAAATTTCATAATATTTCATACACTCTAAACTATGCTGTCCGTCACTATCAAAGTTCAAATACATGAAACAAAGTTACAATTGCTAGTTAGTTCTGTCCATGGTGTCGTTGTTAACATAACCACTATTTGCCAGGCAGTTAAAACACAGATAATGATTGGATAGCGTCAATCTCAATTTTATAATTTACCATGATTTGACACTTTCACATATAAACTGTCAAAAACAATTACCGCCTTCTCCACAAAGATTCCAGATAACATCAATCTGTCGCTTAAGTTCAGGTGATAGCTCACAGTCATATCTCAGGACAACGATGATGCATTCAACTGTGCTGCTATGAGCCTTCTGTTGTTCATGGGTTTCCAGAGTTAGTGTTGTTACCTGAAAGTTATAAATATAAGATTTCCCTTTTATTATTAGAATAAATCATGTTCATAAGGTTCATGTTAACTTCATCAACTACCAGGCAAAAAAAGATTTCACTAATTTTTCAAGTCTATAAAATAAATACAAACGTAGATAACTCTGACAATTGGTTTATGAACAGAAATCATTTTTCAATATTCTCTTTAAAAAAATAAAAATATTGGCATTTAATTTGCACAAATACACAGGAAAGAGACAGAGGGTCAACATTAAAATTACACAATATTGGGTTCAAAGACAAGTGCACAGAAACTCTCTCTTACAGGGATCGCAGAGTTTGTTATCAGTAGCGAGTGTGATCAGCCTGGGAATCAATGCAAGCAAGTACACGCCTCCTTACTGAAGTCATCAGGCATCGGATACCATCAGCAGGGATCCCGTCCTATATGTTTACTATATTTGCATGTGGCACCAGCTGTCTCATATGTCGATCAAGGTTTACCAAGAGGTGTTCAATGGGGTTCATATCTGGTTATGTGGCTGGTCACGGCCAAAAAATGAGGTTGTCCATCTCGAGGTAGTCTCTATTCTGGCATAATTCTGGCAATGTGAGATCTTGCGTTGTCGTGTTGCAATATCAATCGTCTGGGCTGTTGTTAGATGAAAGGAATGACGAATGGTCTCAGTACCTCATCAGTGGCCAGTCAGATTTCCTTCAAGAACAACCAGCAGCGTTTGGCCACAAATCCCTCCCCACAGCATGATGCCTCTGCCTCGAAATGGATCAACCTCTCAGATGCAGTTTTGCACAAACGCTCGGCCCTTTGTCGATAATCTCGAACACTGCCATCGTTCCTGAAAAGTCAAACCTTCTCCCGTCTGTAAACAGCAGCATTCCGAGTCACGACGGTGCCACCGGCATAAAGTATGTGTCCATTGTAATCTGCATTGGCGGTGTAAACGAGGCAGAACTATTCCCAAAATGGACGGTAGTCTCGTATAGCAGGTAATTGAAGTTGACTTGGGTTGTTCTTGTGCTTATGACATGACCAATGCCATCGTGATATCCCTGGGCATCATTGCAAGCAAGTACACGTTTCCTTATTGAAGTCATCAGGCGTCGGATAACGTCAATAGGGATCCTATTGCATATTTTTAAATTGGCTTTCTAGAGCAAGTCTCTAACAATTCGAGCAGTGAGAGGTCTTGCGTATATAAGCCAAATGAAGTCGACTAATGGTTGTTCTTGTGCTAATGAAATGACACAGTGCCGTCGCCACTGTTGATGACGCCATTACTACTTCAACCCGTACCAGCCCTCCTACTGATTTCATGGAAATATAACAATGAAGTATCAACAAATGCCTGTGAGATCACTTCAGATCCATCACATGTCTTGCACTCAACATATTAACTATTGCCATCAGGAAAAAACTGCGATGTGCCTTGCCATAAGTCTAAACTAACTGGATTTTTTTTACCCTATAGTATTTTAATTCTTAACTATAAACCAATGAAAGATTTAATCGAAGTTGCTAGCTGTTTGTGCAAATTTGTATAATAATTTGATGTTTGTATCAAATCATTATTTGTCAATAATCTATAACCTACAAATCTCATGTCATTCTCTGTGAGATGTAAAAAAAAGTCCCTCATGGGTATTAACTCATCTTATCCGATCTTATATTTGTTAATTTATGCACATGGGTAGACGTAAAGCATATTTGATGATTTAAGGAGATTTCCTTGATGGGTAATAAAGTGTTATCTCATCTTATCTGATTTTATATAGATTAATTTTAGCACATGACGAGGTAAAGCATATTTAATGATTTAAGAAGAATTTCCTCATTGGTAATAAAGTGTTATCTCAACTTATCTGCTCTTACATGGATTAATTTTAGCACATGGGACGAGGTTAAGCATCTTTTATGATTTAAGAAGAATTTTCTCAATGGTAATAAAGTGTTATCTCAACTTATCTGATCTTACATGGATTAATTTTAGCACATGGGACGAGGTTAAGCATCTTTTATGATTTAAGAAGAATTTTCTCAATGGTAATAAAGTGTTATCTCATCTTATCTGATCTTACATGGATTCATTTAAGCACATGGTACGAATTAAAGCATCTTTAATTATTTAAGAAGGATCATCTTAAATGCTTTATAGTGTTCTCCAATTGAGAATAGAATAATCGTTTGCATCACCTACTTAATGGAAAATATTGAACTTTTTCCTTGTGTTCTAAATTGTTCTACGAATGGTATTGTTAAATTTTAAAATTAATGAAATTTTGGAAATTTGATTATAGTGCTCAAACGGTCAAATGAAAATGTTTTCCATGTACATGGAACGTGGTATCTGCTTCTGAACATATAGTTGTTATTTTAATTTGTTTAGTATTTTGTGATTAATATGTAAGACAATTTGAATTACTATCAACATTTCTGATATATTGTCAGTTATGAAAAACTACTTAAAGATATTGGAAATCACAAGGTGTCTCTTGTTAGAATCAATTTATCAAGGCCAAACTATATTCAAGCCAACCTTTGACACCCATGGTACTTGTCCAGTGACGATCTTCTTGATGTCTTCGCTCTTTGCCTTCCCTTCAAATATCCCGGGCATGTCAATGATTCGGTGAACTGCATATTTTTTGGTTTTGAACTGCAAAAACAAAAAGTCACATGATTGTTATGGACAATCTCTGTGCAGATCTGTCTAAATTAAGTCCTAAGAGAAACATAAGTTATGGGTGACTGGCTGACCCCTGATGTTGATATCACAAGAACGCTAGAGATAAGTTTGTTACTTCGATTAATATTCATCTCTTATCTAACAAAATTCACTCATAATTATGGAATTGAAATACTATCATAAATGCAACTTACAAATATCTATTTTGAAAGTAGGCAGTATCAATTACTCAAGTACTAAATCATCAAGTGCGCTTGAATTTCTAGTTGCTTTATATTTTTACAGTGACTGCAAAGCTGATCTATTGATAAATATTACATACCCCTTTTGAAACATGTTCCACACTTTGAGCCACAAAATGGTATTTCGGTGGGTAATCTGTGTTCTCAATGGCCGCCAGAAAACCATTGCCTACTGACGACTTTCCATGAGACGTGGGCCCATACAACAAGAATGTATGACGGTCTGGATTTTTGCATTCTTCTTGAAAATTGTCCCTCAAATCTTTACATTTCTGCAAGCATGGATGCATTGAGAAGGACATTCGCTATTGTTAAGGATATACTTTCCAATAAATAATAGTTCCAGCCGATGCTCGCAGGTTTCACAGCAAACCATAGCCACAATAGTGTTGCGGACTTTCTCCCTGCAATAATACTAGCAGCCGCGATATAAGTGAAATAATCTTGAAAGCGGCGTTAAACACCAACTCACCTCACCTCCAATAAATATTAGCTTATACTCTGGATCCATTTACGGCTTCCTAAAAGTAGGTTTTAAGGTAATCATGTGTAAATAACACCTGACACAATGGTAAAGAAGTGGCAGAGTTGTGCAATAAAAGAAGCCTATTTTAACGGTTTCCAAACGTCAAAATCTGATTGTCACAAAGCAAATAGTTGATGAAATACAAAGCGAAAACCGTAAATGGTCCCAGTGTATCACAATATATAAATTGGAACTTATACCCTTGGGATGCTCTTTGGTAAGTGAATTTGTGAGCTGGTTTTATAACTGTGATTATCGACATAGAAATGTTCAACCACTACTTCTTGATATCTTAAAAGTTAACAATGTATGCATTACTGTGGTCAAAATAATCATTGTAACAGGTTTATTTGATAGTAATGTTATTTATATACAGTTATTTTTTTACATCTTAAATTGACAGGAAACATAAACTTTACCTTTTCTGACCAAGACAATTTTCTTCCTGGTCCCCATTTGAACTGCTGTCTCTGCATAGAAATTGAACAGAAATGACAAGATTATTGTAAAGAATAAATGTTTTCGCTCATCTGACCTTTTTAGGTCAGATGGCCTTATGGCCTGAGCCGTTGTCCCGCATCCGCCGCGCCTGAAGGTTTAAAATCTACTTTTACTTTACTGCAAGCACAAATTAGAACTTTTTGTAAGATGAAATGTATCTTGCACTAGTTTGTTCAGAAATTGTACATTTTGGACACTCCCCGCCCCCTAGATATGGACGTGGCAGCCGTTTTTTTATTATCTAACAAAATCTTCCTCTCCAAAACTAATTGACACAGAAGCTGAATTTTAAGTGTAAGGTCTTTCTGACATGAAGACTCAAGCTTATAACTTTGGGCCTGGCAGTGTGTACATTCTCAAATCTTCTTTCATCTATTTTCAAGAGACCATCATTACTACCCAGCAGGCACATAGACGTCTATTAGACTTCTCTATTAGACTCTTTCCTAGATGTCTATCCTAGATCTGTGGGACTAGAAAGACGTCTAGCCTTGAAAGACGTCTAGGCTAGATGTCTTTTAGACGTTTAAGAGACGTGTTTTAGACGTTTAATAGACGTTTAATAGACGTCCTTTAGAAGTATATTAGACGTCTTTTAGACGTTTATTAGACATATATTAAACCTCTATTAGAAGTGTTAATACCTCCCAAAATATTTAACTTAAGTTTGAAAAAAGTTTAACACATGTCCTATAGTGGTTGTGTTATACCCCAGTATAATTATGCCATGCAATGGGAACTTCATCCGTGTGGAAGCAAATACCTGTAGTAATACATCTATAAAACGTTTATTATGGTAATAATCTATAATTTGCATTTAATGAAACTGCAAGCGATTCTTACGCGTCTATCAAAAACACTTTCCTTTGAAACTCATGAATTTGGATTTTAGTTTAAAAAGTTATCAATATTGATTGAGGCATTCGAAACAAAGAGACAAAGGGTGCCGAGAACTAATCAATATATTCTTGTGTATTGATTCTTTGTGAAGGCAATAGTGTTTGTTGGGGAACATTGCAGTTTATTGATCAACCAAGATTTATGAGGATATGATGAGCTTGGCTGTGTCACCATATATAGAAATCCTTTATTAGTGTCGCCCTTAAAAAATATTTCTCATGTGCAGGTTCCATAATTTATTCACAAGTATTGTCTGTTATTGATCTTACAGTGTTTATTTTCAACTCCGATAATGGGAATTTTTTTAACTTGTATTGTGTCTTTAAAGGTATGAACCTACAATCAATACATGTGTGTAACACGAAAAGCAGCCATTATGAATTATTACTACAGAAGATATTTAGTTACTTGACATTTAATAAGGAGTCTCCTTCAACTAAAGTCCATTGGTATTCATCCTTTGCAACTGTGAATATTAACTTGATTATTTGAAAAAGAATTTCAGCATAATTTTTGTAGACGAGAAGCCAGATGTTATATGTATAATGTTTTTTTCACCTTTCACATTCACCTTGTTTATGTAATATTTATACCTATCTATGTAACAATACTTACTTTAAAAACACTTCTCTTAGGCTATCATGACCATTTCCTGGCTGATTGATGCATTTTATGATGAGACTGCATACGTAACAACATCCGTCGTCGAATTAAAAGATAAATAGTTGCGTTTGTAAAATTTCCGGGATTCATTGTTATTCAACACCCGCAAATTTAGTTTAAAACCGACGGCGCAAGCATGACCTTCATTGTAACATGACCATTAGTTATAAGAATTTTAAAAGCGAAGTCTGTTTTTGCGTACTTATTTTTGTGTGGAAAGGTTTAACTAATGTGAATCCCCGGCATAATTTATATTACAAACATCGTACTGATGATACCAAATAGTGGCATTCGTAACAGCGAGACCTTAAAACATTCTTGTTTAATTTGAGACCAAAATCATTAATCATAAAGCACGTAGAATAATATCGTGAAACCCCAAGTTCAAAAGTCTTAAGCTAGCCCAAGACCATTGTGACATCGACGCAAACATTGTGACATCAAAACAGTTGGCCTTTGTGACGTCATACATTGGGAACGGCATTCGAAAGAAAGTGGCCGCATAAAACTTTGCGGCAAACTTGGACTAAGTAAGCCAGTTGAAATATTTTGGTTCTTCAAAAATAAATCATATTAGAATTTTATTGTTATATCTACCGCTAGACACAATCTAAAAAATGACAAAGACAACTGTCAAATCTGAGTGCGGCACCAATTTTCTAAGAAAATGGAAAATTAAAACTTGAGTCGGGCCGGCACTAGTCAACATGTTGTATCAATTCGCGGTGATTCGCCCAAGCTAATTTGCGGGTATTCATTGTCATTCAACATAGGGTAATTTTTTCAAATCAACCAATCAGAATCGAGAATACAACGAAGTCATGTTACAAAAGAAAATTAACAACATCATTTGATCCACACAGTTTGGGTCTTGCTGTAGCAACCGATTAACGACTGTGAGAGGTTGTGTAATACATGAATTCATGTTATTCAAGTAAATCTAAATCTAAAACACTCATTATTATCAACAATCAAAATCATTGCTAATTTCAAACAAATGCTGGACGATGAATGTGTGAATGAAAGCAATTAGATGGGGATACTCTGGAACTTTTTTCTTTGAGAAAGCATGCAAATGTGTAGTATGATGCTGCATGTTGTTGCAATGTATCATGGGTGTGTAGTATGGGGGTGCTTTATTTTACCAGCTTTTTATGTGGAAATATTGTATGTTCGGTGTGTGACATGCAAAAAACCATTGTGCTTCCGTTTCCTTTTTACAAATAAACTTACTATCTTCTACATTTTATCAGATCATTATCCTACCATCTTCAACTAGATCATGATCTAGCACATATCCTGTAATGAAAGTGGGTATTTAAATGTAGACTAACCATCTTCTACACTAAATTATCTTTTTTTTGTAAATTGAAGTGATAAAAAGCTCTCGTTCTCTACAAAGTAATGTTTCTTCCAAAATAGGAAGAATTTTTGGTTTGATTGAAGATACTGAGTGAGGGAGCTGTGTTGATTGTGAGTTTCAGAATGTGGCTGCCGTGAAATCATTTATGGCCAAATAAATTAAAGCAAAGTGGTGGCAGTGTTACGCGGACAAGAACTGGGGATATGTGGCAGAAGGTGGTAGTTTTTAGTTAAGAATTTTAGCTATTGTAGCCTGAACATTGATATTGACATTGAAGGCATGAGTTTCAAAGAATGTAACGGCCATGTAAAACAACTATCCTACTAGAAAAATGCAGACTTTATGTATTGCATTATAATTGATTTTCGCTTGATGCAATTAAATTACCAGGTTTTCTTCTTCTCTTTCCCTGTCTTTAACTCCCCGTCCTATCCTTGTAGCTTTCTCTTCAGCCTCCCGTGCCCTTTGAGCTTCTCTTTCGGCTCTTCTTCTTTCATCCTCCTGTCAATTATAAAAACAGCTTCTGAGACGACCGACCGAGTATCAGACCCTTCATGTAAACGTGCAGCTTTAATTTCCTTCAGACCCCTTTCCGCCATCTTATATTTCAAGAAAATTTGGCTTGGTCTTCTTTTCAATCTACTAACCTAATATGAATTCTGGAATAATTGCTCGGCGATTATAAAGTTTTCTTTGGATTGTTGTTTGGATTGGCAAACATATTTCTTTTACATTGAAGAACGCCTTTTTAATAAATGAAAACATTTCTGCAAAGCATCGGATATTTCTAATAACATGTGTAAACACGATCTTCCCAGCGTGTCACTTTGTACAGGGGCTTTATTTTCCCTCGTCGCAGCTTAAATTTTCTCGAGTAGAAGATCCCTTTCAGCCACCTTATATTAAAAAAAGCAACTTGGTCTTCTTTTCAATATACCAAGCAAATATGAATCCTTGGCTTGGCGATCACCAATTTCATACAATAAGCTTTCTTTGTATTGTGTTTGAATTGGCAAACATAGTTCTTTTAAATTGAAGAACGTATTTGCTTACATGAAAACATTTCTGCAAATAATCGGATAGTTCTAAATACAAATTGATCGTAATACATAATTGCTTTTCAACATAATTTAAAACAAAGTATTCATCTGATGAATGATTTTAGTGTTGAAGAAAGTTTAATGGATCATACACAAGTAGACACGAACAAAGACACATATGATGTTACACAAAGGACTTTGGGTAATGGAAGGGTAGCACGAACTTAATGGTATGTAAAAGAAACATAGGTCTAAGTTAATATTAAACCATCAACAATATCAATTATAACTTCTGAGTCTGTCTTTGTCTTTAGAATTGATAAATCAGAACCTGATATGTCGAAAACTACTTTGATATCACATGCCTGCTGCAAATGCTAAAAGTGCAAAAGATAGGGTAAACTGAGTGTAACACATCATGATTTTCGTATCTCAATGTGGTTATTGATATGCTTTTTTTGTGTGTATGTATAAATGCTATCTAATACATTGTATACGTGATGCATGTGATTAAACAGTAATCTTCATGCAGGCAAACGCTAGCACATACAATGTACATGGATAATCAATGTCTTGCATGAATGTATGGATGAATTTAACTCTTTAAGGCGGCCCAAACACTAAGTATTTATTTCTCTCTGTCTGCAATGCTTTGAGTTATTTAAATGCTTCTAAAATGTACTTACATACGTCGAGTTAAATGCTGAAAACGAAAAATAGTTCCATTATGCTGACATAAATTTGAATAAAGGGAATGAAAGTTATAAATGGAAACGTATAAGCTGAAGTATAGCGAGATCTATATACGAAGAGAAGGTTATTAGGGGTTGTTATACTATCAAAGTTTTTGTATCAATGCACCAAAGGTTGTTTGTGTTATCTCATATCTATGATAGCATTTTCATCTTATGGTCAGAAATATACCAAAAATAACTAAGTTGTGCTAAACTTATTCTTCTAAGTATATCTTTATCCAGAGTGTGAATATTCTATTTTTAAAAAAAAATCCATATCAAATCATGAAGATCAAGGGATAGTTGATATCGCTAGAAAAGTCACTTCAAATTACATTTTATCAACAAAATCCTTTTGTTAAGTGATTAGAAATGTCAATAATAATACATTATAAACCATATTAAATCATCTGCAATTTTAGATAGTTTATATTATTTTGCATATTCACTTTATTATCTGAACATTTGATGTATGAGAAAACAAATGTATCCTCACTTACTGAACATTTGAGCGGTATATCTGATTCGCCAAGGCTTTCCTGTGAAAAGATCAATTCAAAAGTTAAGAAAAGGTTTTATTTTATAAAAGAAATCTTATACAGAGAACTTATCTAGTATATAATTTTCCCCTATAGAATTTCTCTGAGTGAATTAAGTTTGTGACCGTACCTGTACTATAAAGAATTGGATGCATATTTCCTACTATCGTAATGAGTTCAATGGCATATTGACTGCACTCTGTCGGTTTGTTTGTTTGTCTGGTGAGACTCAATCAGGGACCTTGGTAACAACTTGAAACGTCACATATTAGTAAAGTTATTGTCAGGCGTCAATTCGAACGAAATAAATGTTTATCTATAGCTGTTTTGTAGATATGTGAACATTCATATGAGATAACAATCGTAACTTTAACTCATTAACTCCGAGAGCCGCGTATATGCGTCAAAATAATGAGATCCTCACAGCGAGTGCCGCATATAAGCGTCCGTTAATTAGCAGTTTCTCACAGTGAGAGACGCTTATGTGTGTTGATTGAAAGCACCTCTTATTCCACCTCTAAGAGCCGCGTATGTGCGTCCGTCGTATAGTATAACATTGAACTTATTTTTACAATCAGTTTAGCATCCATTAATGTAGATAACAGTTTCGTAAATAAGATGCTATCCTGAGGAAAGCAATAAAAAATGAAAATCGTTGCTCTTTGTGCAAAAATACACTACGTTTCGTAAATGAAAACATTTTGAATATGTTGATTTTGGGAGGGAAAAAAATACTTTTAAAATAAGGTTTATTTATTCAGATGAAAAGATTGGACTCTGTGTGAAGTTACCAATTTTGAAACATTGTTAGATATATTGTATTTGTAAAACGCTTTGAATTCATATATCTAAGACGAAACGAGAGGAAGCGTTATTATAAACATTTATATACATGTATTCATAAATCATTTGTTAAGAATTTGAGACTATTGAAAGTGACACTTTGATTTTACCTTTACTCCTTGAATGCATCACTTTTGGGATGTCATGTCATGAACTATCAATTTGATAATTGCATATAATTAATATTTTGAACGCCAGTGTTGATCTACTTTGAATACTATTATTAATATTAGAGTTTGTTCGAATATTAATTTACTGAACTAGCTGAGCGCATCCTATATCATGCATGGTCAGTAGCGGTCCTGTAACAATAATAGTTTTATCATGTATATGTTTTTTTAAATTCGACAATATGCTTCATAGATCCACGACCCTGTCTGCCATTGAATAGATACATACACATGTTAAATTATAATTAGAGTTGACAACGAAATAGATCACTTAGTCAATATTAATAATCATTACATTCGTTGATGTTACGTGCTATCTCTGAAATCGGGATATCATTACCATAAATTCTTAATTGAGATACCGACACACTGTATCTACTCAACATGGTGTGGAGATATGCAGTATTTGTTTTTACAAATAGGAATGCATGTAAATCAACATATGTGAAAATATTAGGTACGTTACGTGTTTATGTGTTAGTACTTGCAAAGGTGTGTACAATATGCCGCCATCAAATCACTGTAGTGGTAGATTGAGAAAGACAATCTAACATGAAGATTGACAAATGCTTATAAGTGATATTTGGTATATATTATAATATGTAAGTGTGTGTCTGTGTTAATTAAACAATTTCACTCTCTCTCCCTCCCTCTCTCTAGTATGTTAATGAATTGAAATCAGACAAACCGCAAAATATAAACTCAATGGTGAAATATCACATGTTATATTCCTGTAAAGTATCAATATTCAGCACCTGCATCTATCTTCATGAAACTATAAAACAATCAAGACTTTATGGCACAAGGCTAGACAGTTTCCGTTCAACAGTCGCTCACAAAGGCTGTCGCTAAAAAGCGGTGCTTTGTACTAAATGGTCTCGCGACAGCGAGCAGCGTCTGTGGTCAGTGGCCCGGGCGTTGAGCCGTGAAGCTGTCTCGGCGTTAATGAATTAAAGAAAATGTTTGAATTTATCAAAACAACAAGGTTAGCTTTGATTCCCAAAGCGCTTTTGATAGAACCAGTCTCAAGTTTGTCTCGACATTAACATGACATCAACAGATCCCAGCAGGTCATTCAACGAAGTAGAGGGATTATTGTATTAACAGAATGAACTGAGAGAACTTTAAAAAAGTCCATACCAGGTACACTATGTAAGAATTGGACCACAATTTCATGTGCAAATGAGTCCTCTTCCGATACAAAACGAAAAAAACTCAACCATGTGAAAATTACTTTCTCAAACAAAACATGATTCATATCCTAGTTTAAAGTAAGTGTCATTTTGATGCGACAACATTCTATCATAAATCATTGCTTAAAACGTTTATTATACAAGGACAACATTCTATCATAAATCATTGCTTAAAACGTTTATTTTACAAGGACAACATTCTATCATAAATCATTGCTTAAAACGTTTATTAAACAAGGACACATCCAGGTGTTTGCTAGGGGAATTATAAGTTAAATATAGTATGCCATTATTCTACATATAATAACTCTGTTGAGGCTTTACAACTACTTTTTCATGGATATTTTCATAATAAAAATACAACATGGTAGGTAACCTGAGAAGGGTATAGCAAAAAAAAACTATAAAACATTTCGCTTTTTCAAGGCTCTGTTTTCTTTTGAAACAGAACATCGATCTAATGAAAACAAAACAATTCTATAGTCCACAGAACGTACATTTTGTCATAAACCAAAAAAAACCCAAAAACAATTCAAATTTAAAAAAATGTTTCTATGACAATTTGGCACAGGGCCTTTAATAGTAAAGTACTGCTATTGTCATGGTGATATATACCTTTGATTTTCAAAGCATTTTTTAGACTACTTTCTCTATCAACTTTCTGCTAGATTATATTACTTTTTCTGTTAAACTGCAAAATGAAACAAAGTAGTTTCAGTAATTTTATGAAAATACCAACAACAATTTTCAACTAAAATCTGTTTCTAGACCCTTGATCGTTACTTTGTAACATATGAAAAATCTAGGAAATCTAAGTAGTGGAACAAATTTTCTCTATTGTGTCATGTCATACATCAAATGAAAGCCAACGTTCTTTTGAGATTAAGAATGAAACAACTCACCAAGGTTTCCAGCACAATATGTTCCTACAACATCCTTGTTCAAATGCGCACTGCGCGGTTTTGCCGATATTTTATACAAGGTTTTAACGCCTTGCAAGTCGATATCACGAGACTGGTTTAACAAGTTTAGATTGGAGCATATGAAAAGGGCATTACAACCCGACGCATTGGATATTTTGCAAGGTAATAATAGTTACACGGATGAAGACAGGGCCTTGGTCAGGTATGGTATAGTTTTAACCTGCATCCTATACACATTATTTAGATTGTTTTGCTTTATTTTAGAGCAACTTTATTTAACAATACAACCCATATCATGACATGTTGTTGAGCGTGTTGGAATGAGGGATCGGATTTTCTCGGGAACATTTTATACAGTTCATACTTTCGATATATGCTACAAGAATGCAAACGGTCACGCCTCGGGTATTAATTTCTCATCTGTCGATTTGAACTGAAGACAGTAGACATTAAAGGGACTTTGCCCTTATTTGTGTGTCTCATTTTACACAGTTATTGACGCTGTTCTGTAAAAAGAGTAACTGACTGTTGAAGTGTATCCTTTCACTACGAATGTTTCAGTAAGGGGGCAATATTTACGAGTAATGTAATGGTGTTCATCGAATACATATGAAATGAGGAAAGGAATAACTTAAACGTAATTATCATGTGGACGACATGGACGTATATGATGTTTTCTTTTTAATAAGTCATAAAAGGATTATATAGGTAAATGACACGAGTAATATCGGTTTTTGAACATATTTATGTCTTATTTGACAAAAAGGAAATGGTAATATTTTGTTTTGGTGAATATGCCAGTTGAGTAAATGTGAGTTTTTCTTTACTTATCATCTGAGTGAATGAAAGCAAGAACAGATGCCTTTAAGTTTGCTGTTTGGATGTGATTCTCATTGGATATAAGGCAACAAGGATAGTATACATCTGAGGTTGCAAAGAAGACTGAACATGTATGTGCAAGATACCATAAACTACTACTTATTGATGCAATTGTTGTGTGTCATGTACTTTAGTGTTCCTATTTGCTATGATGCTTATGAGGTCATCAGTGTTTTTCAAACGTTCAGCTTTAAGGAGTTGTATGTTAAAAGTGATTTTATGTGATTGATGTTGAGTTGAATACATGGAATTACGAATTATAACGAAAAGTACATTTGTTAAAGCTTTGAAATAAGAAATTGGTTGTTGAGAAATAAAAAATAGTAGGTTAGACAACAGTGCTTTACAGATGGTGAACAAATGCATTGTTGAATCATCTGCTATCTGTTAAACTACTAATTGAAATGTTTGCTTCTTATGTTTTTCACTTTAGGAGCTGTGCTATATTCCGTCTAACAGAAGAACAATGGATGCAAAATTATCCCAGAAGAGTCCAGGTAAATTCAAAGAAATAACAATAAAAATTGCAAAGCGTGTGACATTGACTCAGGTTGTGGTAACTTTATTCAGATGAAGATGTTGAAAGAATACGATACTATCTTGTATATTTGTATCATTATTTTGTAGCCAAGCTTCTTTTAGAAACCATATGCAATACTGGTTACAATTCGTACACAATAAAATAATTATTATTTTAAAGGGCTCCAGATAGTAACGAAGCCTCTGCTTGGTTCCAACAAACGTTTGGAAGAAGATTTCACTGCAGAGATTTTCAGACGAGTAGAGAGGACTTCCAGGTATAAAGCTCCACAGTTCCTTCTCTTCCGCCCTCAATGTCGCCCTAAAGAAGACTTTGATGTGAATATCGCCCCCTTGTTGAAAAAAGGTGAATGCCAAGGTGGGGATAGCGTTCATCATACCGAGAGAAAGAGGCAAATTATTGCAATACTTCTTAAAAAATGACTGTGCCTTTTTGCCGAAGATGAGTAACAAATAACTACTTTTCAAACAATCCTATTTCCCAACATGAAAACCGCCTATTACCCAAAATTTAACTTCATTGGTATGGCGGAATTCATGATTAATCCTTTTGAATGAAGATGAAACAATTTTATATCAGAATTGGTTTTACTTGCTGCAGGCAACATATCTATCGACATACATCGGTTTTATTATGTCAACAGTATGTGTTAATATCTAATTTTAGAACTGTCCCCACAACACACCATATTTGTATCCATATCGAACAACACAGAGAAGGGCGACGCTTATCTTGATGACACAGAGTTTAAATTCAAGCTGAAGGTCAAGTTTATTCTAACAGAGGGGAGACTGGATATTGATCGAAATGGAGAAGCACTCCTAAAACTTACCAACATGCTCATTGATGAATATGGGTTCAGGGTATGTATTGACTTTAATCAGCTTTCTGGTCTTTGAATTTACAATAACATCACTGTTTGATGTTTCGTGTGTTTATTCATTACAGCCTCGGTGTTCAACAAAAACTTAAGTGACTTGTTATAATATGTTCTGATAAATATTTCATCTTGACTACTTTTAGCCAATATTCAATTTTAAGTTAGTGAAAAGATTAGCAAGATAGTACACCTTGTTCAGTTCGAAATAAAATTTTTTTTATTCAGTTTGTAAATGTGACATTTTAGTCTTTAGATTTACCATATCACTATTGTTCAATACTTCATACCATTCTCCTGTTCAAGGACATGTTAAGTATTTATTTTAGAAAATTTATAATGTTTTTAAGCTTATAGCTGTGTAGCTAACATTCATTTCAACTAACTCTAAACTGATCTGTAAGAATAGCAAGATATTACCTTTGTTCAGTTTGATGAATCGTAATTTATAAGAATATAAACATCTTGATATAGCTTGACGAAATGACAATTTAATAACCGAAACAATAATTCCCTAAGTAGGTATGCTAACGTTATCAGGGTAAATATTAAATTTGTTTCAAACATGTTTCAGAAATTGGAAGAAGGGAATGACAACCAAGGTAAGCATAATTTTTATTTTGCAATTAATATGTTGACATTAAACCACTATAACTTGCTCCATCGACTAACTGACAGTTTTAAACTTCCTGCAAGTGACAGAGACTTCATTTCTTTGACAGGATATATATTTGCCAAATGTCAAAGTCAAAGATTGTTTATTGCATTCAAGGCCTCAGGCCCATATACAAAGATACATATAAACATATAGCTTACAATTTACAAGGTTCATTCAATTTGTGACATGACAGACTCCAGTAATTACATATTTTGTAAGTTAAAAACAGTTCATAAGTCACAAGCTATTGTTCAAAACACTATTTCTTACTTCCATACCATGCTTTAAAAATAACGATAATTTAAATATAACATCTTCATCTCTTGATGTCATAATAGAAATGAATCCTGTTACACTCGTCTTAGATAGAAAACGTTCTGGTATATATTTAGTTCTTAGTTCAGTATAATATGGACAATCAAATGTAAAATGTATTTCATCTTCAACGGCGTCGTTACATAATGGACAGAGTCTTTGTATTCTTTCAAGGGAGATATATCTTCCATAGTTTATCATTAGTTTTAGTAAACCAAGTCTATATTTGATATATAACTTTCTGAGAAAACTGTTTGTAAGAACTGATAGGTATATCTGGTTCTAGTAAACTCTTGAACTTTCTGTATATATCATAACGTGAACTGCTTTCTATATTGGATTGCCATCCTTGATAAAACATACTTATTGCCACGTGACGGAAATCTTTCAAAAACATGTGTACATTTTCAACAGTTTGACTTATCCATATAAAACCATATCCATGAGAAAATAATATTTTCTTAATATGCGACACCCATGTGGTCTTTCCAATACTATCTAAATGGAACATCATGTTGTAAGCAATTTTGGGAAGTCGATGTTCTGGCATTCGGAGAATCTTCAACCAATATTTCAAGCATTTTATCTGCGAATTAATGTAAAGTGGGTATCTTCCACATTCTCCATAGATCATACAATTTGGAGTAGATATTCCAACACACAAGAATTTTTTACATGCTAATAAGTGAATTCTTTCCAAACATTCATATCTTTGGTAACCCCACACTTCAGATCCATATAAAAGAATTGGTTGTATCTGTGTATCAAATAACTTAAAAAATACATTTGGTGTCACGACTCCCAGTTTATGAGAGATAGACATGATATTAAGTAATGCTCGCTTGCCACGCAGTGCCAAGTCTAATACACATTTGTCCATATTCAAAGTTGAGTTGAACATTACACCAAGATATTTATAACCGTTAACTACATTAATTCCATTTCCATTTATCAATTATTGATAAATAATCATATGATTGTCCCTTATAACAACTCCCTTCAAGTCATCCTCAGTGAAACAAATATGACAATAGTGCCAGTTCGTTAGAACATCGTTTAAGTTGTATTCAATGAGTTTTGACAACATAAAATCTTCGTATTCCATCGATTTAATTATGAATTAGAATGGTTATTATGAAATTAATTTCTTACGATTGTCATTAATCTTCATTTACTTTTCCTTGGTTTTTAGTTCCTCGAATAAGTGACCAGTGGTAGGGGCAATTACGCTTTGAAAAGAAATTATAGCCTCTTGATACGCAAAAAATTAAATAGATCAGTAACTGCATCACCAATTACATTATATATTCCTTAATGTTAATAACAAATAGTAGGAACTTAAGGCTAAAGCTGCTGAGTTTAAAATAGTATATGTTCATGAATTTGTTAAACTAAGAGAATGAACAATCACTATAGCAGGGCCAGTAGATATACCCTAGTGGCCCCATTTGCTGAGGAATCTAAATATAATGAATGGACGTACTTGTTTTGTCAAAGGATGTACAGAAGGTCGAAACCTCTCACCTTCCAGTTTATCAGGTTTCATAAGGATTGCCATTCTTTGCCGAGATACAAATGATAACAGTCAGACATTACGAATGTTATATTTAAAGATATTCACGTGACCTCATTGTTGTTTTGACTGGTGACAAGGAAACAGAAAAACAGAAAGTTAAAAATTATTACAGACTAACTATAAACAAACACTTGCAATATTTAGGTGGGTCAGAGAGACCTAATAGCATGACATAAATGAAGACCTTTGTTTGGATTTCTGTGGTCCAAAATCTTTCTCAAAATTGATGTACATTTAGTATAGGTTGCCTCTAAACATGAGTGTCATTGAAAACATATTCATTGCTCATTGTTAAAATGTTATTGGAGTATACATTTAATGACAGTACTTTTTTCAAGGTATCTATTAACAAATTACAGGGAGAAAAGTTGGCGTACTCATTCCTAGGAGTTGGAAAAGTTCCTCATTGAAAAGTTATTACATATTTAACATTCAAAATTGTGTTTTAGAGAAAAATTGTTTAGCACGTGTAGGTGTCAAGTAAGCTGGATGAGATACTAAACCAGTCATCAACAATTTCATGTTTGAATTTTGAATGCTATGACTACTTCATTGTAAAATGATCGTAAATTGTTGTAGTTTTCATTATCTTAATATTTTGATGTGTAACATTGTATTAAGAAACGTGTTATTGATGTCTCTCATCTTCATTTTAACACATGCCCATTCCCTTGGATAGGGCAATTCCGGAAATTGGGCACGACAAATATATATATAAAATTAGGACAGTCGGTAGAGCTGAGTATGTAATATAGCTCCCGTTTGAAAAGCTGTCACGCATGCCCGAGTAAGCTGTTCATCCCTCAATACGATTTCTCGGCGATTCCAGGAAATAGGCACGACTTGTGTACAAAGCCAAAACATTAGGAGAGAGTAGAGCTAAATATTTACAAGGTAATCGTATACACATTAGAACTTGTTTGAAAAGCTGTCACGCATTCCCGAGCAAGCTGTTATGAAATAATCTGGCTCAGCCCTACAAAATGCTTTATTATGCAGCTCAGGAGATGTTATCAGTTGTAAGTAGGATAACTTGTTTTCAATGCAAACAAATTTATTTCTTTTAAACATACCTTATTAAGGACCATAATCATTCTATTTATATATATTTATTCCCTCTGAAGCTTATTAACCTTTCAAACAAATCAGACTGTAACAAGTAATAGTTGCATTACATTATTGTACAACCACTTCTATGCGTAATCAAATTATATATTTATGGGCTTATGTCACGGCTTACATCCGTCTATCAATCCATTTACGTGTTGACTTCTCCATAAACTTTTGGCTTTTTTCGACTTCTCCACCGCCTGAGGAACATCTTATTGTGGTGTAGTGGTTTGGATGATTCAGACACTCCGAGAACTAGTAGGTTCATCCAAGCTGGACAGGTCTACAGAGAAGAGCCAGCCCAAATATTTCTCTCACTTGACTTCTTCTCGAGATCTTGCTGATATGTTCTTTCGGCTATAGCTTTACCAGTGATAGAGAGAGAGACGGAGACAGAGAGAGTGACAGAAAGGAGACAGAGACAAAAAGGACAGAGACATATAGACAGAGACAGTCAAAAGGAAAGAGACGGAGTAAAGATTTATCCAGAATATAATAATCTTATTTGAACTTTTTCAACTTCTATCATGTATTTAATTTTAAATGTCACATTATTTCATAACAGCTTATTCAACACAATTAGCAGGCAAACTCTCCTCATCTTGAAGCTGATAGTGTATGTCTTGCTGGCCTGATTATTACATATTTAAACTTTTCATTTTCAAATTACTTTTAAAAAACAAGTGTGGTTATTTTTTACGTGAATAACCTCGAGTGTAACCATCAATTCTATTTTCTTAAAACATAGCCAGACAACCGCCAACTTATGCAGGAGCCTGCTAAAGTGACGTCACCTTCAATGTCAAAGGCTATAAAATACTGATTGTTAGACAAAATGAAATGAGCAAATGTGCATATGTATCATCCCAACTTGGGATCGCATCTTGGAATTCCAAGTTGGGACGTCCCATCTTGAGATGGGACGGCGGATACTTTAACTTGTTCATAATATTCTTATTCTAATGTTGAATTCAGTAATAACATGATAACATGTATCATTTAGATTGCGCTTTAAGGCCCTCGAAAGATATTTTGATTTTATGTTGATTTTCATGACTTATTGGCTATATCTATATCTCATCGCATACGAGTCTTTCATCATAGTACAATACGGTTTCAAAAGTAATTCTTATACAAAATTTTATAAATTATTTCATCATATTCTTAAATATGTTTAATTGTGACAGCATGTTAAGCAAATAAAAAAGAAAGAAATATTGTATACACTGAAAACCCACTCCTAGTGAATACCAAGAATGCTAATGCCTTGTAATCAGTTCCAATTCTTACACATAAACCGTTCCATTAAGCAAGATTTCAATGTACTCATTGTGTTTGATAGTCGAATCTAAGACTTTATGTTTCTTAAACATATTTCACAAACACTAACCTATAAGTTGTGTTCCGTCAATGCTTATAAGATGTCCAGTAAATAAATCCAGTTATGCCTCCTCTTATTTCCGATCGAACCTGATCTGATCTGTGTCGTGGTGCAAAATGGCTAACTTACCTGCTTGGTAGTTCAGAGAAGGGTGTGGGGTGGGTGGAGGGGGGAGGGGGAGGGGGTCCGAAAGAAGGGATTTTGGTAAACATCCGGTTCGGTTATGACACTAATACCTGTGTGTCACCTTCCAATTAGTGACAAGAATGGGTACCAAGTGTACATGGGCATGCTTGTAACAATAAGGAACACGCCGATCGTTTGTTGTTTTAGTCAATGATTATCATTCATATTTATCAAGGCATTGGCCCCTATCGGCAATATCACTGATAGGAAGCAGACGTGATCAAATGTTTATGTTTATTGTTATTGTGTTGTCATTCGATGAAAGTATTTTTCATAAACAGAAAGTTAATCATGTAAAGTAACCAAAATGAAATCTAACATCATCCATTGATTATTTATGGAGACAAAACAGGCTATATATAATTTTTAAAAATTTAGAACTTAGTTTCCAAGATTTACTCACCGCAATGCATAGCCACAATGGTGTTGCGGGCTTTCTCCCTGCACTTATACTAGCAGCCGCGATATAAGTGAAATAATCTTGAAAGCGGTGTTAATCCCCAACTCACTTCACCTCCAAGATTTACAAAAGAAGATTATGGTTTAAACATATTTTGTTCATTTAAAAAAAAAAGAAAATAGATTTGCAAGCAAGCTGGAAGCTTATATTAATGCCGCGTCAATAAAAATAATATTTTGAAACCATCAAACATACAACACAAAGTTATGTCAAACCAATACGATGTACAGTTGCAACACAACTCGGTTAAGATATTCAATATTGCAAAGGCAATTTCTTCATGCTAATTCAGAAATACAATATTTCACCTCATTTCCTATCAATATTAAAAGAAGATGAATAACGGAGTTTGTTGACTTTGAGTTCATTAAGAAACTTTGTTTACCTTCACAAGACCTTTTGACACAAACCAGGGTACAGAGTTGAGAAAAATATTTCTTCTACTGAACCCGAGGTAACACGTGATTTCGATCAGTATGAAAAGGTTGTTTTTATATGTACAAGCGTCTATCTAGGCTTGTTAGAAGCGTTGATTGAGATAATTGTTGGTGTTGTTACTGCTAATAAGTTAATCAACTGAGTCACATAAGATGAGTAGGTGAGAGGGAAGAAATACATTTCAGTGTATTATTGTTGTTTTACAGCTGAAAGTCTACTTAACTAATCGTTTTGTTATCTTAAATATGCTTCTGAACATGTCTTCAGAGGACTAAATGATTCATATTGTTATTGCTTATACAAATTTGATATAGAAGCTGTCATTTCTTATACAAATTTGATTTTGAAATTGTCATTGCTTGTTGTAAAATATTATCATATTTCATTGTATGAGAATATGCAATATCTGTAAACATATAATGGTTAGTAAGTATAATACTATCATTTAAACAGTATTCTAATTCCATAAAACATGTGTTACACAGAATTCAGAATATATATACAAAAAGGAAAAAGGATGAGCAAGGCAGGAAATGCCTATATAAATTCTTTTCCTGACACAAACATAAAACAAGGTCATTGATGGAAATATACATTTGCAATTATTCTTACAAAACTAAAATTTATATTAAACTTTGTCTACCTTAGATTTGGTACAAATTTTAGGAAAGAGCTTTAAAAATCGGTTGGTATCATTTACGAAATGATAAACAAATATTATTAGGAATTCGTTAACACTCTGCGAAAAAGGTTTGTCGCCGTTGAGAAGGTTTTCAGTATATTGATATGATTTACTAGGGAATATTCAAGCCCTATGTTGGCATTACTGGAAAATATCTAAATTGTTTGGGAACCAGACTTTGGTAATAGGAACTTTTAATTTCCAAGTCGCCAAGTAGGTAAACAAGATAATAAATTGTTAAAACAGCATTGGCTGATGGTGTCTCCATATGTTGTTTTAGCCTAACACTACCTACGGTGGGCAAATTGGTGCCCAATCATTGCCTCTGTCATGCCAAGCTGTCACATTAACATATTCAGTCTATTCAGTGCTGGATTGTAACGATGGAGAGTACCTTAATTTCGGCTTATAGAAGGTTTTTGCATGGATTATTTATTTCTTTGTATCAGGTACGTTTTTTAAATATATATTTTTAAAAACGCAATTTATCACTAGTGTTGTAAACTTGGATCTGTATTAGAATAACTTCATATCTTTGATTGTTAACAGTTTATACCACATTTTTTGTAAAGAAACTAAGATACAAATATGTCTCTGTGAAATGTGGAGCCGTTTGGTTTCTCTCTGTTTACAGCTGTTCGATCTACGCATGTATTTGTCGTTTGAAAAATGCTGAAAAATATTATCTAAATATAAATCTATATATTGATCTGATTTTGTTATGTCACTTAACAAATGTGATTCAATCAGTAATCAAATATGACTTTAAATAATTGTTTGAGTAGTGTTGAATCGTTCGTACTCGATAACAGATGAAATCGAGTCAGAAAGTAAATGAACATCAAATCAAATTTTCTTCGTAGGTGTGAAAAGAATAGAACTAAATTATCTAAAAAAAAGTTTTACTGACACAATTCATTTTTAAATATGAATATTATTAACATGTTTAAGTATGCCCCGTCCCATCTTAAGATGGGTCGTCCCAACTTGGAATCCCAAGTTGGGACGCGTCCCATCTTAAGATGGGGCGGATCCGCAGTTGGGATGATACACATATATGAAATATATGCTCCTGCGTCTGATTTTCCATTTAGTAATTTGCCTTTATAAGATCTGAATGATTGATTTAGTACAAGTACTAGCAGAATTCCTTATATACATCACAATTTTTATTTCTACTTTCAGGTGAAGAACAAGATAAAGAGATGATAGAGGTAAACATTTCTGATGAAAGCAATTAAGTTTAGTCGATTCATAATTAGTACAAAGATATCAATATACATGTATACAAAGATAGCAGGGAATGGCATAAACAAAGGTTGTCACAAATTGTCTGCTGAGGACTATCCGACTTGGATACAAATGCGTTATTAATCAAGAAAATGTAAAACAAATCAATATAATTCATTCACTTCTAGCTTGACAGCCACATTAGAAGCTATGTCAAAGCATCGCCAACATAACAAAATTAAAAGGATGTTCATAAAAACCATTATTTTCAAAACATTATATATATAATTGATAATTGATTATTAAATGAAATTTATTTGAATATAAAAGGTAAAGTGATGTTAGGCAATTTGTTGTTCTACAGAAATCAGAGGAAATACGGTCACAATTAACGGGTGTTAAAGAGCTTGTGACGTTGCTGATACTGAACGACAAAAAGTCAAAATACACCACCAGTCTCCTGTCTGCTTTGGAAGGAAACGTGGTTCCTTATCAGGGGGTAATGGTAGCCACACAGGTATGTCATTCAGTAGGTAATGATATATCAATATCTGAGATTCATTTTTCATCAAAGAAATCTCTACCAAGGTCACATGAGGAGGTTTATAGTACACTTTTCTTTCACTCCTTGACGAATAATTAAATTATGTTTGTCAAGGCGTTCACATCATCACTATTACTATTAAAGAATTGGATATTCCAGACACATTTGACAGAAAATTTACATCTCATGTAAAATATATAACCTGATCCCTTTCTGAAATGTTTCTAAAACCCCAACACCAAATAGTGAACTTCATGACTTTTCTAATGCAGAAATGATTACTCTAGCCATTGTAACAAAGTGATCTTGATACCTTGGAAGGCTTTAAGCAAACCATTTAAACGAAAATAAGTTTTCTTGTGGACTTATTTGGATTTTTAAGGTCTTTACAAATATTCAGGGAAAATTGTTTCCAAACTTAGCTGGTATCAAGCCAGAATTCTTACTTTTGACCTATTTGGTCAGGTGTCTTTCCTGAAGTTGCAACTCAAACTAAAAAAACTATTTGAGATAAGTTTAACAATACAATGAAATTGCATAAACCATTTGCTGGACCTCATTTAAAAACATATCGATTTAGAATTCGCAATTTCAATCGAGAAAATGAGTTAACTGAAAATAATTCTTTTTTGTTTCATCTTTAGAGCATCATAAATCTGCAAGGATTTTATTCAAAAAATCTTATCATCACAGTCCTTTCTTCATTACTAAATGATTTCATGCCAGCGAAATATCATAAACAATTATGTTATTCTTACAAACTTGACTCTTTGTGATTAAATTTGAAGTAATTTTGTAATTGTCAAGGGTTAGTTTTCTTTTAAAAACAGCATGATGGATTGCTTATTTTAAACCTGACATAAAGAATATGCATTTTTTAAAAATGAAGCTTTTAAGGAGCTTTACCCATAGTCTCTGTTCAAGATTATTATTCAAATGATGTAAATTATAATGTGCTTAAGCTCTTTTTTAAAATGATGATAGTGACAACAAATCTTTGGAACTTCAAATACAAACTAATTATACAAATATCTTATGTACTTTACTTTGCAGTTTCGAGCTTACAAGTGGAACAATATCCAGATAATTGACCCAGGTTTTTCAGAGGCAAGTACATTTACTCAGAATATCGTATGGATATCATTTATAATTACTCAGTTGACGATGAATATATTTTTAAAAAAGTTCTTTATGATTCATGGTAATAATAAGGTTTAACTTAAAGCAGGCACATGTCTTTTGTTTTACAAACCATCAGGTCAACCACTATGAAATCAGACAAATATTTTTGTTGAACAATTTTTAATATTTTCAAATAATATGAAAGTTTTATACCTTTCAGGATATTGATTTGGTGGAGGCATTTCTGAACCAGGTATCAAAGAATGGAATAGTCGGAATCATCGTCGTACAACCAAAGGGCTCAGAAGTTGATGTTGAGGATAAAAAAAAGAAAATCAAATCCATATCAGCGAGAGAGGGTATTTGTCATGACGGCTGGTTTATTATCTATCAGTCACTTCTGAAGACAATTAAACCAATATCTGTCACTACTGATATAACATTTGAAGATGTTATCTATCACGAGTGAAAGTATCACCAGAAGCTGCTATCTATCACGAGTGAAAGTATCATTTGAAAAAGTTATCTTTCATTACTGAAAATAAAATTTGATGCTATAATCTGTCGAAGCGGAAATTATTTTTGAACATGTTATCCGTCATGAGTGAAATAATACTTAAACATACTAAAGGTAAAAATTGGATGTAGATGTGAATAATTGATAATGAAATTATGTAAAAAGTAACTTTACCGTCAACCAAAATTATCTAACAACAGTAGGCTTCTAAAAGAAATCTTTGTAAACTTTAATTTGAAACAATAAGACATGGTACGAGTAATGAGGACGTACGCGTTTTTACCAATGTTTTAAATTTCTAAATAACTATAAATACATTACATAAGGAATGTCGTCTCAAACCAAGCAAAAGGCTAACAGTTGATCATTTCTTTAATAATAAAAAATCTATCTCATGAGAAAGAGTCAAGTCTGTGTGATTATTCTATGAACTTTGCTACAAACACTTTATTTTCTATTCAATTAATACTTATCTGCGTATGGTGAGGATTAAGATTGACGACTTGTCTTATTTATATCTTATTGATGTATGTTATAAATAATCTGCTGTACCAACATTTGATGGTTAAAAATAAACTTCTGTCTGACAACTCATGTTTTTACAGGAGCATCATGGCATATTGTGGTTACCACGGAGACAGCCGAAAAACTGGAACAGCTTCCTCTCAAAAGCGACCTTCCAAAAGAAAATATTCATTTTGTAAAGATCTGCACGGACAAAGAGACGGACAGCTGCCTCAACCTCGGTCATCTGACTGTTCTGAAGGACATCGTGGACTGTGTAATCAAATATTCAGTTCGAGATCAAGCAAGACGAAGGTGGTGGTTCTCCAAATGGTTTATTACACCAGCTGTGATACTTGTGCCGGTTATTGCATGTGCATTGTCTGCCACTTGCGTGAAGAGCGTGTTTAAGATTCCTATGTTTATCCTCAACAAATGTTTTTATCACATTCAAAGATTTTTACATTACGCTAATTCATTCATATGGAGTGATTCATGAATCACGATTATAGCCCAAAAAGTGCGTTATTGCTTTTTCCTGATCATGATGAAAAATGAACACAAATGTTTTGAAGTTTACATATACAACAATAAAAGTAAAAAAAAAAAAATTCAATATGAAAGCATATGGGTCGTGCCATAAACTATAGAATATCTCAATATTGAAAATCGGGGTGTTTCTTTACTTAGCCATTTGAATATTGTAAAAGTAGCAGATGCATTATCGAGTGTCATGATGTTTTCTATAGTCATTCTATTCAATTTGAATGTTGTTTGCAATCGACTGCTACAGTGATCCCACAAAGAAATGTTTAGTGACAGACAACTTAATACGAGTCACAAAGATGGTACATGTGTACATATGTATCATGAAGTATATCACCATGTACAGCTGCATAACAAAAGTTTGTTCACATACCACTCTTATAGTAGTGCAAATATCATGTAATTTGGGTTTAGTTTGAACGTAAATAAAATGACTTAAGAAAACCTGACAATGAATCACCTATAGTCCATGTGTTATGTAGCCATTCTTTAACTTATTTTGGGATCGTCTTGTCACTCGTGAAGAAATTGGAATTTTGGCATGATGAAATGAACAGAAGGGGTCAATTTTCGAAATTCCGATTTCCGGAAATTTCGATTAAAATATTCCAGTGCCAATCTTTGAGATCTCGGAATTTTGACCCCTGGTCACTTTAATCAACTGCCAAAACAAATTACATTACGTATAGGTACAACGAATCTCGTCTACTGTGTTAAAAAATTAACATTATCCGTTTTCTTTTCGAAATGATATGATGTCTCAAAAACACCACAAATTACATGATATTTGCACTAGGATACGCAGATATGTGAGCAAACTTTCGGTATTCAGCTGTAACGACAGTATATTGGGAACATTTAGTTGTCATTTCAAACTTGAGATGCGCTTAAATGAGATAAGATTGAAAGATAAAAATATGCAAATCATGCTATTTAGTTCATTGGAAGAGATAGGGTTACCTTATGTGTACTCTAGTGTCACAGACGTTACTTCATAACATTTACTGTCCACATGTCACATGTGTGGCCACTCGATGATAGAATACAATTTCTTGAATTTATTGGTTTCTATATGTTATTTTCTTAAAACTGCAGAAATAAAATTAAATAGATGAATCACAATTTGATAAACCTTCAACACAACAACATCATTCACACAAAATGTTCCTGAAGTCCTGTCAGCATTCAGGAAGTGGAAAGCAGTGAACATTAAAAAGCGCTCAACATATCCACGAGGTCCTGCTATGCTGTCAGCAAGACAGATTGCAGTGTTTCATCATGATGTCATGGAATGTAAATATTAAATTCTTTGATGACTGCAGTATTAGGATTTTGTCATATCACTCCGTCCAAGTCGGTTTGATTGTGAGGAGAGAATTTGATTCCAAATAATGTTAAGGGGTCAAATGATGTGAATTGATCAGAATAGCAATAAGAAACATGAGAGTCAGTCTTCGGATATTTTAGGTCTCCATATTCTTAGATAATGAAAGTTTCTTCCCACCTTTTTCTGTTTTTCATCTTTCATGTACTTCCAAAAAAATAGGCACCTTTCCAATGTTTCCTCTGAAGGAAAGAGGCACCATTCTATATCTTTCAACAGCTTTAAAGCTAACAAGCTCTTTCCTTTATAATACCTTTATCAACTTAAATCGTTTTGACAATTAAATGAAAGTTAACTTCCCACTCATCATTAGGATTCCGTATGATACTGAATGTCTGTCAGATCCATGTTCATAAACATATACTGACAAGGCAGTGCAACATTGACATGTAAAAGGTAGGATCTTAAAGACTGACCTCTTATTCTTTTGTAACTTTTGTAGCAGGAAAATATATTACTTTGTTAGTTTCACAGATTGCATTTCTACATACCGGTAATGAGGCATATATTTCTCACAGAAAAGTAAAGAAACGTAATATTGTCTGAAGAGATGCAATATCACATTTCTTTTAAATAGATATAAATACATGTATTTGCGCAAATGTGTACACCGGATCTCTAACAAAATACAGAGCTCAAAACACTCTTTAATCACATGGCTGTAATCTAAGTGCTGGATTGTAATTGATATTACGTATATTGCGCTCTGTGTATTTTATGACAACCAATGGAGGTTTATCAATTAAATTGTCGAATAGTTCATTCTTGTCTCACCTGTTTAACAACCAATCACACAGCGATTTATGAGACACACTTCAACATAAAATTCAACATAAAATTGATAATTAAGAGATATGAACAGTTATATCAACAATACTGCAAATAATTTACAAAATAACAAAATAAATCTTGGCGCATGTATTGTTATTTTCAAAGTGCTTTTAGGTTTACGATTTAAATGATCGGATATATTAAAATACAGAATAAATAAAATCACTACTGCAGATCGTGAGGTCAATACAATATCTATGCTAGATACCTAAACAATTGGAGAACTCTCTTCTTTAAACAGATAAGTAGAAGAAAAGTATTTAGAACAGTGTCACATATTACAATTCAGGTCATTGCTTATGTAAAATGTGGCGTAACATCTGGCCTATAGGCATGGGGGATAGGCATTTGGTAAAAATACTGACTGTCAAGTGTAAGCGTATTTGTGTTGGCAAAATGTGATGCTCTAAACAGAATTAATTACTTACATTTGTTATTCTACTTCTAACCCTATCTATAATTTAGATTTATGTTGGATACACTCTTCTGTGTAAGGAAGTGTGAAGAGAAGTTTTAAAAACTAAACAGAAGTAGTTGTTTTTTCATTATTCATTTCTGTATTGCATATTTTAAAATTTTATTGTTGTCATTAATTTGATTTTTTGTGTGTATAATTTATTCATTCATTCATTAAGGATAGTAAGAAGGCATCTGCGTATCTTAAATAGTTTCTTTTGATTCCCTTATCGCATTGGAACCGACATAAACGTTAATCTCTGTCAACCTGATTACATAATGTTCCCAGAGAAACTTAACCAAACATTTGGACCAAACCCTTTATCTGAGAGTAGTGGAATTGTAATTAGAAGAGAAACGTTACAAATCTCAGTATTTGGTCATTGCTTAAGAAAATAATAAATACACCTTATCCAAAATACAACTTTTTTCACTAAAAACACTTATTATCAAAGTACACAATATCAATCGCACTCACTTTCTTATCTTTTTTTTTTACATTTTCAATTCCATTTTTCAATTACCGAAAATAGGACAACTAATCCGACCTCTGAAAATAAAGCAATTTCGTAATGATAACTAATGTCTGTTATTTAGCACAAAAGACAAATCTTAAGGGATGATCAAACACAACAATCAAGTTCCCCTGAGGACATAATGTTTAAAGATATTTAATTCTTGTTACATTTCTTTCGGTGTTCAGTTCAATTCAAACAAAATGTGTGATGCATTTAAAAGCTTGTTGAAACGTTTTATGTTATATATTTGTTGTTCGTTGAAATCCTCATCTTTCAAACGTGAAAAACTCATATCACAAAAAAGAACAATTCTTCTTAAAGACCCCTCATGCGTTGCATAAAGTTGCAAATAATGTCTGATCTTTTCAATCTTTCTAGACGGACGCATGCACAAGCCAGAAGTGAAGCTGCATGTGCATAATTTGGGAATGTGACCTAACGGGCTTAGTGGGTGTATTTTCATGTTGATTTTTGACATGATCTATGCCAAATAGTTTGCAATCAATTCCGTAAGAGTAAGGTCAGCGTGTTTTTTAAAAATACCTCTTTCTTAATACTGTATGATGTTCACTGTACATTAAAAGATTGTTATTACCAACGTTGGACTTCGTAAAGGGTGATTTGATTGGCTGATGCATGAGTTTTTATGTTACCGGTACTACTTTCATCAGCTATTTCATTCATGATTTCCATTCATAAGTTTTCGTTCCTAAGCACATGAAAGACCAGAATTTTCATAATATAATCGAATAAAATGTATTGTTCATTGTGGTTACATGCAAAGCTTTTCTTTCCTTTAATAACTGAAATGTCTGTAAATAAATAGAAAAACGTTACAATCTTAATAAGTAATAGAATTCCTCTACTATGTCTATCTGGACTCATTTAAACAAAGATGGCATCACCCGTAAAAATCAATGATTTGGTCAAAATCGATGGAAAAGTTATTGGACGAGTTGTGAATGTTATTCGGGCTTTGAACATTTTCAGCATATATGTTGTCAAGACTTTTCAGGGGGGAAAGCAAGTAACTAGATATACTGTTTTGCCTGAAACGTGTCTTCTTAACCCGTTGTTTCCGAACAAACTGGAGTGACGGCCGACTGACGTTGAGCCGAGATTTAGGTCACGTTTATCAGTTCAAAATGTTGACAATTTTTGCGTGTTTATGCTGAATTACAGATTTGTAGCTTAAACCAAGTCTTTAAATGAAATGAATTAAATGATTTTTGCTTTCAGTTGTAATTTATTTTCATGTGTTTCTTTAACAAATGTAATGAACTACATTACACCAAAGCAGCATACATTTTCCGAAGTAAAGGGGCCGACATTATATTCACCAGTGTAATGTTTTAATCCGCGTTTTAAGTTTCTCAAAAGGGAAGCTAAGTTTTACTTTAATTTGACGATGTTTTCATTGTTAAAAACGTGGATAATAAATAGGATACAAAACTCGTTTCCCTTTTATATCAAGTGTATGCCAAGGCTCGTGACAAAGCAAAATTATTTCACTAGGGACATAAACTTGATAAGAATGGGGGAGCCCGTTTGATATCCTATACTTACGTTTAACTGGTTCTGTTTGATCACCTCATACATGTCTATTTACTTTCTAAATGCTACTAATCTGAACCCCTGTCCTGGGTTTTTTTGTCGTGAGTCTTCAAATTTGGTATAAATCTTCAATAGAGAAATACCCAAACATCAGTCCATTTGGGTCACCTTGGACCCCTTGTCAAGGTCACTGCGAGACTTTCACCAGTTATAAATGTGTGAGCGCATTATCTCATGCACTATAGCACTGGTACTTAAGATTTCCAATCAGATGAACAATACTACAGTGGAAGAAACCACAAAGCAAACGTAACACATGAGATATAGACATGATACGCAGACGCTATGCAGTGAGTATCATTAATGACTCAATATAATTTGTATCATTAATGACTTAATATAATTTGTATCATCAATGACTCAATATAATTTGTATTATTAATGACTCAATATAATTTTTATCATTCAAAGGAAACATTACTTATTCGATGATTTGACTGAGCATTTGAGTTCTTGTAGGAATTTGATTTGCATTATTAAAAAAATATAAAATTCCTCCACTTAACGTTATGATGATATTAATATTCCTTAAAAAGCGATGATATGTTACATAGATTTATAACTTTATTGACAATAACATGATTTACATGAAATTTTAATGATTTATTAAGCCCTCGATAGCCACTAAAATAAATAAACACTCAAATAGTCGTATAAAAACAAATGATTATCATTCATGTTCATAATGTATATTATTATATCTCATATAAGAAATATATATTTATTATAGGATTATAGAACAAGCGCTACACAATCTACGTTAAAATCATTGGACAAAACATTTCAGCATTAATGTGTAAAATGTTACAGAAGGTCTGAAAGATCAAGAGACCAAGACTAACGTCACATTTACCTGAGAATCCGAAAATGGCACAAATGATATTACGAAAAAGTCAATATGAAAACAGTTGACAGATCTGCTGAAAATAATTTCGTCCTTTATAAAGTAAATATCTTACACGTTACTTTTTGACAGTGTTGAAACATATGCTTGTATTTAAATAACCTCTCTATATATGTAGACATATGTAATACGTTGTATATGAACTCAAGGGTATCAAAAAAGAATGATTGTTTACCGCAATCTGTTTTCTATAAAACACATCATTCCTATTATTCATCTTACCGCCAATTGTTAATTTGAATGTGTAGGTACTTATAATATTGGTTATATGCAGATCTATGAGAGTAAATGCATTCTATAAGTAAAAAACTAGGTATATATTCTGGATACCATTGTAAATTTTACAAAGCGTACACAGTGCACATCTGCTATGAGTCAGATACATCTATTATAAAACAACAGTCCATCAATTACACAGTGCACATCTGCTATGAACCAGATACATTTACATTAAAAGTCAGTCCATCAAGTATACAGTGCACATCCACTATAAGCCAACTACAAAACAACTACAGTGCATCAAGTATGCAGTTTCCCTGTACCCAGTAAAATGTGTAAGCGCCAAAGTACATCAATGGATCAATATTAAATTATCAGTACTCAGGAAATCAATATTAAGATATAAGTACCCAGGGGATCAGTTCTCAGAGCACAACAAGGAGGAACTACAGTGCAACCATGCCACTAACGAGTTTCAAATATGATTCTCAGAGGCTGCCTCGGGAGGAACTCTCAAGAGCTTTGCAACGAATAGTATTAAGCCTGTGATTCTTTGCATACTAGCATTACAGAAGCCAACATTGTTGGTTTTTTTTTGCATTTTGAGGATTGATAAACATCTTTGAATTCAAACTGATTGTAATATTTATTGATGATAACAACGAGACATGTATTGATAGTATATCCATAAGTGTATGATATAAATAATCCTTTGACATTTCCAAAATGCCTCGTCATCTTATGGTAAGGGTTAACATACTCAATCACCTATAAATAGCTTCACTTCGAATCATTTTCTCTTTTAAGGTCGCCTCTTCGTTTTGCAAAATAATTAGGAAATAATAATATGTTAGTAATAGCTTTAAGTATCCCCACATGCTTGGTAGGCCTCGACTTGTGTGCGGAAGGCCATATTCTCATCAGATGTAGATGTTGGCCATCCTTTTCCTGCTGGAACAAAATAAGAATTATTATTTATATGCTTATGAATTTTATAAAGCCGTTTTTAAAAAGTTATTCATTTTGATATATTAGATATATTAGATTTCAAACCAGTAAGTGTTTAAAGAACTTGTTCATTTTGCTTTGACATCGTTACTAATGAAATATTTTGTTAGGTGTGTCTGTGCCATAGGACGAGTCACAAAGTTTTATATGAGTTTAAGTCATAATTTCTGCTTACAGCAAAGGCAAGCAGATGCAGTAAAAAGGTAACAAAATCCGAGGTTTGATTTTTGGGAAAGAAGTTGGCAATTTTACTTCAGCTATTGTTTGTTTGTAACTATAAACACGTTAACAATTCTTTCACCAAGGTTAAAACAAGTTCAATAGTATTAGTTATCATTCATAGCCTTTATGATACACATTTTACACAAATGTTTCGACATAAAGATGGTAACATTGTTTTCACTTCCACAAAACTTGCAGACCAGGTAACACTTTTAAAGTAGCTTATAGCTTAAATATTAAAACCTATAGCCGACATTTACTTCTTTGTATATCTAATCTCATACACTGGGTACCCAGTTTACTACTGGGAATAGCTTCAGTATCAAACCTGCACCCCCCCCCCCCCCCCCCCTCTACTGCTGGTCTTTTTGCTTTATGCTTTACTTACCTTTATCGTTTCTTTTGAATATTTCTTTGAGTAATTCTTTCAAACGATCTCCAGGTAACCCAAACTTCTCATTAACTTGTCTTTCCAGATTCTCTGAAAAAAATCAAGAGTCATTAATTCGTTGATGCAGGATAGACTCTTTTCTCGTATGATGTTAGAATATCCCAATACATGACATTTTCTACCAACTAGCTTGCCTATTTACAATGTTAGCTAAGTTTCTTGTGTGTGGTGTTGATTGTTATATGTTTTCAAAACTCTTTATTCGAAATATTTACATACTTGTTTTTTCGTATTAACATTTACAGTCAGCTGTAGCGTTGCGCAATTTGAAAATGTTTTCTTTATTTTAACACAACTTCGATTATTATGTCCTGGTGTGGCACAGCCAGTAATAGGAGTAAAGATGTAGCGCTTTTACATGATATGGCAATCTTTCAGCCCATATTTTACCATATTTTACTTGACCCGTTTACCACTGCTGCAGCTTCATAAACAGGAAATATTAGTTTTAAAAAGCTCAAGTACTTACCAAAGTTTTGTCCTTCCACAATCACAAAGTAACTAGGTAGATTCTATTGAATGAAAATATCAGATTTGAAAAGAGAATCCAGTTATATTGAAAGATACATTACACGAAATAGGTATTTGTGGTAATCACCTAATCTTGATATGTGAGAGTCAACCTATAACCTTAATTTGGTGTAGTTGAGTAGAACACTATCTATGTTTTGAAAAATACACAAGGCTGTGTAACTCCGTTATGGGGGAAGGGAATGTTACTCTTAAGATCCTACTTGAAAGCCAGGTGATATGGATGTACCCACAGGGGGGTAAAGCTTAGAAATAGCTTTATATATACCTATAGTAGTATAACTTTCTTTATAAAGCTATTTTTCAGAGATACACGCCGCTGTGGATGTACCTTCAACTCCTCTCTAATGAATTCCAGCACTTTTTGCAATGTTCCTGGTTCTAGATGAAATATTTTCTCGTTTTTTCTTTGAAAGTTGTACCGCCCCTCCTCGATGTTCATTATCTCATCCTCCACTGCATAAAGGCTCACATCTGAAGTTTTTAAAGATACATGGAAGTATGTGAGTAAAGACCTACCTACCTCTATTCAGTATCAGGTTACTGCATTTCATGGAAACTCTCTGTAGGTGGTTCAGTTTGAGCTAATACTAAGACTTGAAGTTTTACCAACCTTTTGGAATTTAACCGTTTAAATTCAACTAGTTAGATTTCATAATTTTGTGAGACCTACAAAAAGAACTTTCATTACAAAAATGTGTTCATTTGAGTATGTTATATCGTTTTCATGATTTTTCAAGATCAAAATTTCCGCAGTAGAAAACCTGGATACGAATTTCTCAATAGTGAGACAAAACAAAAGCATCTCCCAATAAAAACATTGGTTTATGCCAATTTCTCCTTTTGTGCTAAGTTATACCTAAGTTATGACATTTTCTGAATGTTGACAAACATGCAACCGTTTAGCATTTTTAAGCATAAAGTTGCACTATTAAATGCATTAATATAATGCATACACAACAATTATATCCTAAATACTGTGTTTAAGTTACACAAATATATTTCCCTGGGGCAAAATACGTCGAAGGGTCCACACTGAAATGGATCTTTGCAGTTTTCGCTGGAGACGTGAAAACGTATTCTGCAATTATGGATAATTGGTTTGCCTACTGAAGTGTATAATTTTCTGAAGAAGATTAACTTATATTTAGTTTGAAAATAGCAACACATGAAGCATACGACGCATGCTACAATGCTTGACTACTTACCGTAGGTTACCTCCTTGTAACCGGAAAAAGGTCCAAGAAAAGGTATCCTTGCACTCTGGACCTTTAAAGATTACAGAAAACTTTGAATAATCATTTACGTTCATTTTTGAAATCAAGATCGACAATATTCGTAATTGTGATTGATTTTGGAAAAAAAAATAAATAAAGAATGTTAAGTGCAAACTGAAAATGATTAATGGTCTTTCAATACCTGTTATGAAAGAGTTTGTGAAATAATAAAGAGAAACTTTTCAGATATGGGAAATATAAGGGCTTGTTTGCAGTGAATGAGTAGTTTTGATTAAATTGATAAAATCTAAAAAGGAAATTGTGACATTAATTATTTTTACTTCAGGGCAATGATTTTGCTGATAATATTTAAATATGTTCGCTGTCAGGAAGCACATCTGAAGTGAGGTGCTGATATTACCTTGATTCTCATTACTGGACATGAGTGATCTCCACGTGATTCTAAAAAGAATAAAATCTTCATGAAGCCTGCATTTATAAGTCATGTTATATTTCTGCTTACCCAGATAAGTAGATGTACAGAGAAGAAGTTACATAATAGGATAAATGTGTGGTATTTTCTAGACACAGGGAAACCTGTCACACTCTCAGTTAAACAAAAACTTAAATTTGACAACGCTTTTTTGACGTTTTTGTAATTGTGGGTAATATGTAAATAATTTACCAGTTCTTTTCAGGCATGTGTTTCCTGTATGAAGATCATTCTTTTCTTCTTGTTTCTCTTCAACTGAAATATAGTTGGATCAGTTCGTCAAAAAATGCATTATTATCTCACGTGAGATATTACTGAATGTTAACTTTGAAACTATACCAACCAAATGTTCAGGTGTTTGTTTTCCTGCTGAAGTTCATGGATTTCTCGCTCTTGTCCCACAACTGAAATGACAATGGCATGACATGTGTAACATTAAATATTTCTAACACTGTAAGATTATCTTAGTTTCGGTCTCGTAGAACAAATTAGTTCCATGTCGTATCTTGTAACTTAATTTTTCGTTTTAGGTCATCTTGTGTAGGTATTTTACCACCTCCATTTTTGGGATCTTCAACTGAAAGGGTTAGATTGAGTGAAGTGCTAAAAGATGCTTCAGAACTGGTGATCTGATAATTGTACGTCTGAAGAGAATATTGCAAAATGTAGTTGTTACTGTTACTGTTACTCTAAATTTCATATAACATCCAACGGTGTCAAGCGCATTCAGTCAATTGGATGTCTGGTCGTGTATTTTAAATGGAAATGAATAATCTCTAAGGTACGTTATACTTTTGTGAGCTTTCCATTGCACACACATAACCTGACAATTCTTATAATTTTGCACCATATTCTTTATACAACTCAAGATAGGAAACGAGAAACGTCTGAACATACGTGCGATTGGATGAGAATTTTTCTTGTTGCCTAATGTTCTTTGTTCAGAGGCTAAAACAAAATATGTGTTACTTCTCTGTAAAGATGCCGTCATTCAATTTCTATTGCAAAAAAACTGACATCACATTCTTAAATGGACGATGTTTTTGAAATTTCAAGTGTAATGAATTCTAAATATCTAGATCAAATAAACCGTGCTCGAACCATTCACCGTGCTTAAATATTTAGAAATTCTTTATTGGGACATTTATTAATTCTGTTTCCTGTAACACCCTTAATTGCAATTATGAACATAGAAAAGTTTGAGTGACATATTTGACAAACGTATCACCTTTTGATTTGAGTTCAGTAGTTCCTGGCCTGATGTCTAGCCTAGAAGTCTCATGCAAGTACGGCTGTAAATTTTAAAAACAATTGACAATCTTACCATCAAATAACACCATATGTGACATATTTTACCCAAATAAATGTTCTGTGCCCCTTTATGCTATTCTCTCAGCCTTTTTATTATCTTTTCTTCTTCTATCACCTTTTAAACTATACTGTGAAATAGTTGATGAATGTTTCCAGATCAGTTACATAATTATATGTGTCTCAAAACTAAACATCTATATGAAAATTAGATCAACTTAACACTTGCATCCCCAATTATTTTTTTGGGAAATTTCTCCATAAAATTTCAAATAGTGATCAACATATCTAATTTTAAATGAAGCATTTTCAATACAAAATTGCTTGTGATGAAAATTTCTCATTTGGTCAACATGAAATATCTTTTTTGATTTTAAGAGTCTGCCCAATTCTGTAGATCTTCTTTCCACACTAACCTGACAATCTGATAATTTATCAATTGATTATTTATAACATGCAAAAATGATGAATTTGTCAATGATTATTGCATTTCGATACACCTGATTTTGAGCAACCTTTTGGAACACAGCTGTTTAAGAAATTCTTGCCAGGGTACCTGAAATCCACAGCTATGGATGAGGAAGTCAGCTGTTTCTTTCATAGCATCACTGCTCCTTGGATCAATCTCGTTCTCATCATTCAGGAATACACATGTCTGATGTGCAAAGTTGTATTTTTCAGGGACTTGAAACTTGACTCGATCAGGTTTTGTTGCAGTGATAAAGATTTTGACATCGTCTAGTCTTCCTCCTGAAATTCGTTTGAATGAAACATGGAATCAAATTTAAATATGTACATCACATTTGATACAAGTAAAAGCCCGATTTTGTACACAGTTCATACTTGATGCAGTAAAATACTGCAAAGCAGATACTTCTGGTTGCTTTAAAGTGAATGAATTAATCAAGTACATTGTTTGACAATAATGTTACCATGTTATGACGTGTTTATCACTTAGGTTCACATCGGTTAAAGCAATTGCCTATTATCAACTCCAACAAGGTAGAACTATGTTTTCTTCTTTCCTGGCTACCTTAAGCTTTGCCTTTTTCCAACAAGTTTGGTTTCATTGAAGCTGTATCATAGGAATCCCTTTATGATTTTTCTCTAATCTTCACCTGAAGTGCTGGCTCGAAGATTAAGGAACTCAATACTTCATAACTTAGCCAGTGAATCAAATTAGCGTGAGTTCTGCTGTATGGGTAACTTTGTAAATGACGGCTCGACAGGACAAGGACAATGAATCTATTCTATCAGGGCTTTTCTCTCGCACAATCTAATGTAATCTCATCTGGCCAATCCCAATGATACCTGCAAAAGCCTTCGTTATCAGTTTCAAGGGGCAAGTAACTCCTATTTATCATTTGTAAAACTTCATTGTGGAACTCCTTGTTTTAAACAGAATGATGTCATTGGTCCGCCCATAACTAGGTTTTGTGTGGCGTCGGCATATGCGAGCAAGGAGACTGATTTCAGCATGTTTGGAGAGGAAAGCCCCTGATAGAATAAGTTAAAATGCCGTAAGAGTCAATATTAAATACATTTATTCCTCGTGAACACGGAAGAGTTTCACCAGAAAGAGGATATCCCATCTTAAGATGTTCATGATTTGATTTTGATAAGAAAATTCAATTTGATAAGAAATCAATTTGAGAAATTACCTTGATTGATGAGATGATTTGATGAAATATTGAATTTGATGAAAATATTGACTTAGATGAAAGAATTTACTAAATTAAATATTGAAATTAATTTAATGAAGAAAATTCTTTGTAGAAAACTTATATGATTGAATGGTGAGTTTTTTTATGTTAAAATCCTTTGATGAATAACAAAAACTTAGACAGATTCATTTTGATGAATGTTTCTTTAATAAGAAAGGCATAAACATAAAGAAAGAACATATGTCATAGAACTATTTCTTACAAAAATATTTTTTTTCATCCAAGTCTCTTTTCGATCACATCATATTTATCAATTAAATCATTTTTTAAAAGACATTTTATAATTTTGAAAAAAGAAAAGGCATAATGATCCTGCCTGTGTCCTTGAATACGTTTATCAAATGATAAAATTCCTCCTTTGGTAGTCCGGTTGGTTTGAAAATAAGGATCTGAACATCTTCCTTGATTGGATTTTCTGTAATTAAAATTGAAGCAAAAAATAGATTTTTCGGTTGTTGGAAATGTCATAAATTAGTTATAACAAAATTGTCAGATGAGATAAGAGGTAAGGTGATTTTTTTTATAACGATGATTCCACAGCTACTGGTATTTCAGGGAGAAAGTCTGCATCACGATAAATTTGTTGCTATATATTGCGGCGAAACTTGTTAGCATCGGCTGGAACTAGCAAACTATTGGTGGGTCTGCGCTGAAATTTTGTGAAGCATTGCAAACATTCTTTCTCATGTAGAGTTCTTTACTGCAAACAAAGTTGCTTAGTCCCTGGCACGATGCAATAAAGTAATTGGTTGCTAATTCTCTTCCTTGTTTATCCAAAAACGAAGGTTCTACTCTGAAACGTCATTACATGACAAATATTTTAACAAACGTAACCTTGTCCACTGACGCAATCAAGAAATGAGTCAACATGATTGAAACTTCCTACAGACTTGTTACCATTTGATATAAAAGACGGTTCAAGAGAACAACGCACAAATCAAATGTTATATGAATGTTTTTTTTGTAGTCTACCTTTAGACATAGTGTATTCTTTACCTTTGATATCAACCCATTGTGATAGTTTTTTGAGGAAGTTGTCTTTGATATCCTTGCTGCTCCTCGTGACAGGAAGAATTGTGATGTTCATCTTAGGTGCTGTCAGCTTTCTGAAGGAATGTGAAGAGACAAATTGAATATTTGAGTACATTAGATTTTACGCCTGATGCGTTAGTGAGTTGATATAAGGTTACTTTAATCTGGGAAAATGGTAGAGATTTCTATATACAGAGGCAGAGCGAAAATTTGTTTACTAACTGTTGTATATGATTGCTTTTGTTGTGTAAGTTTGATTTCTTTAACTTCATCGAGCTCACTGATATTAGTGTTCTTATTTTAGAAAAAAACAAAACAGTGAGGGTTAGGGCAACAGCCATAATAACCATGATAGATTAACATCACAAGATAATGGGAAACTGCAGGGTTAAAGGTGTCCTTAAATAAAGTAATGGAATGGTTCAGTGCTTAACACTAGGCTGAGGATCAAAGACAAAATGAGGTTAACTAAACGTCCAAGTGGGTTCATTCTAAACAAATCATCTTGGTTCTTTTTCACATCAAATTTCTTTACCAACCATTATCAAACGTCCTTTATAGTTTAAGAAACTGAAAATCACAAACGTATTTTTTCAACTCATGACATTGAATCTAAAGTTGTCTGTACATATTTGCGCAAAGGGCTACCAGCTTTACTTACGATCGCGACTCATATATGTAAAGGATGATTTTATGATGATTTTTTTTAAGGGCATAACAATTGGTCTTTCGTGATTATTATTATTATTAATGAACAGAGACAGTTAAGGCTAGAAACTGTTATAAGTCGTTTGATTTGAGGCATATCATACAAAAACTATATGAAAATGTTTAAAAATATTTATTTTAAATTGATTAAATTGTCAAGTGTTACACTGACAAAAAATCAGTATGTTGTTGAGTAAATACAGTAAAATGAAAACAGTAAATACAACATTAAATAAAATACTTAAGCAAAAGCAATGCCTGTCTCTTTTTATGTGACAGAATCCAACAGTAAGCTTGCATAGACATAACAATGAAGTTAAATTTGGATTTAAGGTTATGGATAAGCCTATCAAAAAGTGGGGATATGTTTTTTGCAACACAAAAATGTCTGAAACTATAATTTCACCGGCACTCTTTCAAGAACATTGTATATTAACAAATTTTGTTATACTATGAAGTCTATTTATGTATCAACAAAATTTTAAGAAATTATTATATTATCATAAATCTTCATTTATGAAAACTCCTCATTTAGATAGATAATCGCAGAAATTATTGAAACAACCGGAATCTAATAGTATTTTTCTGGGCTTTGATCAATTCACTTATAATTCTTATGGCCAAAAGCATTATATATGAAATGAAACGCTGATTGTAGTACAAAAAAAAAATCAAACGCCAATGTGAACAATTCAGCAAATAAGCAATTTCTCTTCTTACAAGAGAACATTTATAAAATATGTACATACTTTTTGAAAAGCAAATACTATTACAAATCCCAACAGCAAAATAACCATTGTCAGCTTTGACAATTCAAGAATTACATCAACAGACATTTAACAAGCCCATGATCTTTAAATGATGAGAAACCATGTAGTTATTGATTACAGCTGTTTGTCGTTAACATTTAAGGCCATTTCTACAGTAGGGCCCTTACACCCAGTATACATGACTTTGAGATTATCTTTCATATCAAAATGATGCGTAAGTAAGACCCCTTCACACATCAAGCAATCCTTGAATTAATCATAAAGGATGAACAGAAGAATCCAATATGAAAAATGAATAAACAACTAAGATTTCGTTAATCATTTGCCTGATAAGTGCTATTGTGATTTACTCAAATGGTATCTTAAGGACTAACACAATCACAGAATGATATGAAATTACATGACACACTTTTTACTCTAAGGTTATTCATTTTGTAATAAAATGACGTTATGGAGAAGAGTTTACATTATATCTTAAACCAACTACTTAAGTTGATACACACTGTAAACAGTCCATATTCCCATTCAGGAAAAAGGATTACAGAAGGAAATAGGTTGAAAGATCAAGACATTCAGTCTTGTACAATCATGAAAAATAAACTAACAAAATTGCAATGAAAATTATGCCGAGGAAACAAAGGAATTCATAATAGGTCAGAACTCTGTTAAGAAAATTCTTGTTTTGCGCTCTGTATTCCTCGGCCGTACTGGCTTAAGTTCTTATTTCAATGGGGTTATTTATATGCTTGACTTTTTGAGGGGAAATAATCAATATCATACCTTGCATATCTGATGTGCTTCGCTTTAGATTATTAACATGAGGTACTACAGTCATATCCATGCAGACAAACGCCAACACACAGAACGTACATGAATAAGCAATGTCTTGCATGAATGAATTGATAAATTTTACACTTTAAGGCGGCCTAAATATAGCATCCCAAATTTCACTTAACTTGATTTTTATTTCGTTGGATGAACAATTCCTATGCATCTTTCGTTATGCTCCTGTCTCTTATCATCAGCAAACGACGTGAACAAGCTAGCTGCGCTAAAAGTCCGTGTTATTCATATCTCACTTACAATTTCATTGTATTTTATGCAGGCATGATATCCTCCTGATGAACAACATTTTCTCGATCCTTCTATAAAGATGAAAACATGTCCACCAGTCTTTGCTCTATTCAGTTACCAAAACATTGAAAGAATTTGATGACATTCTCTCATTAATCACAGATCAATGACACAAAGTTTATTTGTGAAAAATGAGGACTACTATATAAATGTGAAGAGAATCAAGTAACATGATCAAAGGAATTCAAACTCAACTGGTTGAACAAGTTCAGATTGAAGCATAATACAAGGGCAACATAACCCGCCACATTGGAACTTGTACAAGGTTATAATAGCTACACGAACGAAGCGTAGCCTTGGTCAGGTAAGTTTTAACCTACATCCTTTTTTTCATTATTTGGATGATTTTGCATGAAATTTACCCACTTTATTTAACAATATATGCCCTATCATGACACATGTTGTTTCGTCTATGTATGAGGGGGTGCTGGGGCGAGGAAGGCGTAGGGTATCGGATTTTTCAGGAACATTTTCCACAGTTCATACTTTTAGATATATGCTGCAATAATGCAAACGGTGAAGCATTTTGATGTTTAAGTGCTTAAACATTTTATGTCTACAAAACGGTCACGCCTCAGATATTATTTTCTCAGCGGGGTCGATGTGAACTTTGAAGCTAGTAGACATTAAAGTGACACTGTCCTTTTTGTGTGATATCTCATATTTTGTTTTTGAGAATATGCAAGTAGAGTAAATCTACAACCATGTAAGTTTTGTATGCAGCAAACCTTAAGGGAATTTTGTGAAAAATACTCTAATAGTCCTTTCAGAAAAAGAATGAGTTTGATAAACATAATTGTACCCAAAATATGATTAATCGCATCCTTTTCAGACTGTTTTGTAACTATTGCTAATAATGAACTTCTCTTAACTTATCATCCAAGTGGATGAGAGCAAGAGCAGAGGCTTTTATAGTTTGCTATGTGGACCTGATTCAAATGGGATGTTAGGCAACAAAGATAATATTCACTTGAAGACTGAACACGTATGTGTATGATACCATGAACAACTACTAATTGATGCGATATTTGTGAAGTCTGATTAAAATCGACCGCGTTGTGAGGACTAAAGGTTTCAAAATATTGACTCTATCAAGATTCGAACTCTATCTGTTTAGGCTATCCTCTCCACAACAGTCTGACTTCAGGCTACTGTAGGGCACGTTCTTACATAAACTCAGCTAACCAATCACAATGCATGCGGCAAAAGCATTCGGTATCAGTAGCTAGGGGCATGTAACTCCCATTTACCATTCATTAACCTTGATCGCCCCTATATAAATTTTAAACGTGATGATGTGATTTGTTCGTTAATGACTAGGTTTTGTCTTCGCTTAACTGGTGTCAGCACGTGCGAGCAGTGTAGACCGTTGTGTAGAGGAAAGCCCATTGATAAAGTCTGTTTGAATCCCGCTAAAATCATTTTAAACAAACTTTTACTCCACGGAACACAGTCGATTTTAATCAGACTGGATATTTGTGTGCCATGTAGTCCACCGGCCAGAGGGGGGTCCCCCCATACACATCCCCCCCCCCCCCCCCCCCCCCGAAAATAACATTTTAAAAACCCTTGACATGTCTTTTATGCAAATCTGAGTGGTAACAGTGTATAAACTGGGATGGCACCTCAGCCACTTATTCTCAGAAGCATCGCACCAAGAGATGGATGTCCCCATATTGCATTGTTGGTTCTAATTATACTTAGAAGGTCAATGAATTCATTGACAGACGTTTCAGATGGCTATCATAAGTCATTTATACGATATGTTCGGTTTAGGGATATATTAAAAGAGTACAATGAAGAAATATTCCCCACATGTACTAATTTCTTCATTACACACATGACAATCATGTAGTATAGGATCTGCATCCTTTACAGGCTTAATATTATATAACTATCTCGTATAATGAGCTTCTCCTTCGGTATTGAAAAATGTCCTCTAAAAAACTTATCATCCAAATTGATGAGAACAAGAGAAGATGCCCTTAAGTTTGCCTTTTGATGTGAATCATATTGGATGTGAAGTAATAGGGATTTCAATTACCTGAAAATGCAAAGAAGACTGAACATATAAATGTGTTATATACCATGAATTACTATTTATTTATGCAATATTCGTGCGTCATATTATATAGTGATCCTATTTGCATTGATCTTAAGGAGGTCACCTGTGTATCTCACATGTTAAGCGTAAAGAAGTTAAATGTTGTATGCAAATGTCCAGGTAATTTTGTAGTTATAACAATAAAAAGTGCAAAACGTTATATTGATTCCCTCATTGATATCAATTGTTTCAGAAAAGAACGGAGTGAAAACCACCCCATCCATAATGAAACACAGGGTGAATATACCCTGAATCCGTTAGCCGGATCTCTTGCCGGATCCTCCGGATCCTCGCAACAATGGTATACTGGGATCCAGAGCCGGATCCCTCACCGGATCCGGGATCCGGTCGTACACCGCTGGATCCCTTGCCAGATCCCCAGTAGATAAGAATACAGGGGATCCCTCACCGGATCCTAGATCCGGACGGACACCACCAGATTCTCTACCGGATCCAAAGTAGATCAGAATACTAGAATCCGGAGACGGATACCATACCGGATCCCCTCCTTATAGCGATGTCGGAATGAATTTGAGAAATATGAAGTTTTTGTAAGTTAAGTAAGCTTTTGTCAAAATGTTGTCTGAAGCAACCAATACACAATGCATCTTTGACAACTTTAACATATTGTTTACATGATATTGTCATATAAAGGCCATTTGCATTTATAAAGAAAAATAACTGTTGAGTTCTACGCTCTTAAAACATGTCTTTGTGAAAGTTTGTTAGCCAAAGGTGACAAAGTCAGGTTTAAATGATAGATGTTTTAATGATGAGATTTAAATTGACATACAGTTTTTAGAAAAAAAGTTTTTAATCGGAATCAGAATTAAAGGGGTCATTTCATATTAAAATGTATTCAAAACATTTTCTGAATTAACCAATGTAAAATACACTATTCAGCACCAATTGTCACACTTGAATGCACACTCATCACACCTGTTGGTCAGTCCACATATCAACTTGCCTAATTACGGTATTACATTAGTGTATATATTGTAAATGAATTCGCTTTAGGTAATATATCATAGACCACAAATAGTTTAAGCAAAACTTTATCACACAAAATTAAATGAAAAATGAATCTATTCAATTATTTCAAACATTTATTTACAAACGCACTCACACATAAATATATAAACAATCATATATACATATATACAAATCGTAGATATTTCATGTTTGACTTTATATAAACATATATATACAAAGTCAAGTATACACCTGCACAAAGGTAATTGCAAAATTGTCAGATTTCAGAAAATTCATGAAACCCATTCTGTGATGAAATCATATACTTTCTTTTACTCATTAACGCCGAGACAGCTTCACGGTTCAACGCCTGGGCTGCTGACCACAGACGCTGCTCACTGTAGCGAAACCAAATAGGTCAAAGCAAATCGGCGAGTGTTGAACGGAAACTGTCTAGCCTTGTACCATAAAGTCTTGATCGTTTTATTGTTTCATGAAGATCAAATTCAGGTGCTGAATGTGGATACTTTACAGGAATATAACAGGTGATATTTCACCATTGAGTTTTTATCTTGCGGTCCGATTTCATTTCATAAACATATTCAAAGATGATCATAAGAATGGGAGAGAGTAAAATTGTTTTCACCAAATGCAAATAAACTGATATAAACAAGATATCTCACCTTCTATATTGGTCAAAAGGTTCTGAGAGACAATTTCTCTTACTTATACCTAAACAACAGTACTTAAAGAACAACAAAAAATAAACACAGACACACACACTTACATATTATGATATCTATAGTATATACATAACCAAATATCACTTATAAGCGTTTGTCAATCTTCATGTTAGAATGTCTTTCTCAATCAACCACAACAGTGATTTGAAGGCGGCATATTGTTAACACGTAACGTTCCTCATATTTCCACATATGTTGATTCACATGCATTTTTATTTGTAAATACAAATACTGCATGTCTACACACCATGTTAAGTATATACAGTGTGTCAATAGTTCAACTATATGAATCATAATTAAGAATAATGGAAATGATATCACGATTTAAGGGATAGAACGTAAGTAACATTAACGAATGTAAAAGTAGTCGAATTATTAGATAGAAATATATTCATATGCATGAAGAATTGACTCGTTGTTGACATACCTATTAAAAGTGCATGTTGCATCACTTCACAGGTTAGCTATATTTTTAAGTGTTTCATTTTGTTGGGACGACATCGACTCGAAGTATAATTGAACATGTGCAAAATATATGTAACGCGAATTAAATCAATTATTTGAACTCAAAAGAGTACAAAAAGGATTGAATTGTCATCTTTACAAAGTAACTATTTTTGATATGGAAGATTTCATCAAAACTCCAATGCCTAATTACAGGTGATAATTGTGAATATGTATAAAATGATGGACGTAGCTCCATGAAGAAAATTGTCCAATGATGTAACCTAAACTTTATTCTACAATTTTTACGTGACAAAGATTAGCGGCGCGTATACAGGCGTATCCCGACATGATTCTTCCTGTATCGGTTTTTCGTCAAAAGAGACTGCCTTTATTGCATCGAATAAACAGGTTATTGTTGTTTAGTGACTTGAATAACCCAGCGCTCTGATAAATAAATAAATTCAAGCTATGTGCAGTTGTGTATGTATCAATTCAATGGCAGACAGGGGCATGGATCTATTAAGCATATTGTCGAATAAAAAACATGTATATGCTAAATTTATTAATGTTCCAGGACCGTTATTGACCGTGCTTGATAGACGGTGCGCTCAGCATGTTCAGTAAAGCATTACTCGAACAAACTCTTATGTTAATAATAGTATTCAAAGTAGAATAACACTTGCAATCAAAATATCAATTACATGCAATAATGAAATTGATAAGTCATGACATAAGACTAAAGTGATGCATTCAAGAAGTAAATTAAAATCAAAGTGTAACTTTCAATAGCCTCAAATTCTTCACAAATGATTTATGAATACTAGAAGATGTACATAAATGTATATAATAACGCTTCCTTCGTTTCGTCTTAGATATATGAATCCAATACGTTTTACAGATCAAATGTATCTAACACTGTTTGGTAACTTCACAAAGACTCCAATCGTTTCATCTGATTAAATAAACCTTCTTTTTTAAGTATTTATTTTTCCCGTTCAAGACCCACAGGTGAGGAATGTTTTCATTTACCAAACGTATTACATTTTTGCACAAAGAGCAACGATTTTCAATTCTTCTTAACTTAACATACTTAAGAAATTCGTTTTCCTCATTTACTATATTGAAATCTTTATGCCTACACCCTGAGAAAAAGATTGATCAGATGACTATGATTATGGTTCTTAATAATTGTTATGGCAACTAAATTTGACAACATTTTCTAGAATAAAAAAGGCTTCTTTAATTTGTTTCCATTGATTTCTGGATGACCGATTTTTTAAAGGTAGTTTGTATGCATATCCACAAAATCATTTTGAAATTGGTAGGTCTACAAAACTTTATTATAAATTTTGTCATTGATCTGCATTATCATTTCAAAGAAAGAACAGTAGCAGTATCTTTCACGTGTATGATCTACATTTACTACTATTACAATATCAATTGATGAATGGAAATGTTACATTCATATGGATATTAAACGAAATTAGTTGCCCCCACCCCAACCCGGTCTATCTATTCACGGATCGTTGAGCTCCGTTCTATTTGAAGAAAAGAGGCTTACTCCTGTCTGACTGCTTGTGATTGCATAAAGGTGTTTTATGACCCCAAAATGTTAATTGGCGTGGAACTAACAAAAGGAGTATAATTGCGCGGGACTACTTGAAGTCATCAGATTAAATTGATGACACATACACACGTAAAATATTTACTGGTATAGGTATTCCTTATATACATGGCACTCTGTATCGACTAACCACCGGAGGTATCTAACCCTTTGGTGGGGTTGCAATACACATCCGCAAAAAAACCACCATAATGATTTGGGTGAAGAATTAGATTTGTCTTCTACTGTAAAACATTAGATTAATTTAAGTACTCTATTATTTGAAAATCTTTCTTTATCGTAATTGTAACTAAAACAAGTTGAACACATTATTAAAGATATCATTTATATTAATTCCTGCAATCGAAACTTTTTGATCACTGAACCAATCTACTACAGATTTCAGATTTTGAGACAATCTCAATTTGAAGTACACTAGCTCAATTTTTATCAATTATCTGATTTTATAAATTGCTTTATTAAATAGAATGAGTTTAATATAATGTTGTTCCCTTCAATTGAAATACCGAATTCATGCGGCTGTACTGTTGCAAACATAAAAATAAGGAAAAATGTGCTCATTAATGTTACAACATCCAGTACTTTTTAGATGATAGCAACAATGAAAACGTGTCCTGATGGGCTACGTTGAAATGAAAGGTCACAATTCGCAATGTCATACTCAAATAAGCCTTCCAGTAACTCTATTCCCTTAAAATATTATTTCCGAACGTAATTTCTCCTACACAGGATAATGTGTTTACTGCTTTGGAAGAAGTTCATAATATCAGTTTAACAGCTGGATTCACCAAAATTCGTAAAATTTCCTTAGACTGGAGAATTCTTAAATCAGCCAAACCATCTTAAGAAACAATACGTTTCACAACTGTAAACATGAGAAAAGCCGGTTCCATTTAATCAACAGAGACAGAGAGAACCTATTTCCAGTTCCGAATGATTAAAGGTTAATCAGGGGTGTAGCAACGACTTTCAAACAGAGAGAGGGGGTGGCGGAGGGGGGGGGAGACTAATTAAGGTACGAGAGGGTTTAGTAGAAGTAGGACCCTACATATTAATTTTATCCCTTGCGCAAAAGGTGTAATAATCCTTGAAATTCCTTATTCTAATTGTAGGCGATAAGTATCATTGTACTTATGGTGAAGGAATAAATTTGACAAATTGCACGAACAAGCTTTTCTGCAAAAGCAGCACTATCTTTGCGTGTGTAGTTTAACTATGCGAATCCATTACCTTCTCTGAAAGATTAGAACGTGTTTAGAGACAAATTGTTGCTAGTGGTTTTTGCTTGATTCTTGATAATTTCTTCGACTAGACTAATATAGTAATACAGTTTGAGTAACGAGATGTTTGACCTCTTAAGATAGTACATTTGGCATAAGTAAATGTTTATTTGTGAAATTGTGGTTAATGACATTAAAATGATTTGCTTCTGCCCCGTTAAAGACAGCTTCGGTATAAAAGTGTTTGGCCATTCTGCCTATAAATTGTTACTTACTCTGTATACACGTATCCCCTTTTAGTCATTTCCTAAACTTTTGTACACCTTTTCGGTTCCTTACTCCTATATATATATATATATATATATATTCCTGTTATCGTCAAAACAAAGTGCTTTATTTGGCTTCAGGTAAAAATGATTGTTTTATTTAGTTTAAGTCGACTTTACTTACCATATTGAAAATAAAATATACATGCATATGATCCTACTTTAATCGTTAACAATCGAATTAAAAATTTCAATTTCCTGCCTTATCAAAAGGGTAACTTTGATAATTCAGAAACTGTTTGGTAACATAACATATTTCAAGTTTTACCTTATTCATTTTATTGTCTTATTATTTTATATTCAAACACTAGTAAGCATTTTGAAACTGTATTATAAGAAAAAATAGAAGTATCTTAGAAGCTTTAACTTTATACTTACTGCCCTTACATGTAGAGATATAAGATGAATGTTTTTTTCTAATGTGCATGTTAAGTTACAGTTCTAAATCCTTCTATTGCCGCTTGCCACTTTATTTAAGTTTCTCTATTTTGTTTTGAAAAATCAGTGAAAGAAAGTTACTGAACGGTAATTGAACACATGCTTCGAATACATGTATATTCTTATTTCATCTGTTACAGCAATAAGGTATAAATGAGTCTAGGTCAAATGTGAATACGTAAACAGGTGTAATGATCAAGTGTGTGCGTTCAAGCGTTACAGTGTATAACACTGAACCTTACTTCTATAAAATTAAAACAGCCTGTTTAGCAAATTCCCTTCTGATTCTAATTTTTAACAAATATTTAAAAGCTACAGGTTAAAACAAACACTTGATATTAATATATATATATATAATAATGTTAATAGTAAAGTGACAATGTCATTTCAGGAATATGATAGCAGAAGGTAACAAATATACTAGTATGATGTATTACTTTTTAATGAAAATCTTCATACTTTCATATTCATCCATTCTTGCCTACTCTTGCCACCAGGAGGGGATCCGGTATGGTATCCGTCTCCGGATCCTAGTATTCTGATCTACTTTGGATCCGGTAGAGAATCCGGTGGTGTCCGTCCGGATCTAGGATCCGGTGAGGGATCCGGCTCCGGATCCCAGTATACCATTGTTGCGAGGATCCGGAGGATCCGGCAAGGGATCCGGCTAACGGATTCAGGGTATATTCACCCTGTGAAAGGGAAAGGTAATGTATATCCTCTCAGAATTATACTTGTTTTTTTATCTTTTGTCACCCATCTAAAGTGTGTTGGGACTCGTGTTGTGGTAATTTCATTCAAACTTGGACATTTACAGAATACAAAAACATCTTGTATAGTTTTTGTAGCCAAGCTTAATTTAGACACCATGTATATTAACTATACTGATTACAATGCGTTAATGTATAAAATAATAATCTGTTCAAGGGCTGCAGATAATCACCAAGCCTCAGCTCGGTTCAAACAAAAGTTTGGAAGAAAATTCACTGCAGAGATTTTCAGACGAGTAGAGAGGACACGTGGTTCTCTTACTCCACAGTTCCTTTTCTTCCGCCCTCAAGGTCGACCTAAAGCAGAATTTGATGAGAATATCGCCCCCATGTTAAAAGAAGGTGAATGCAAAGGGGATAGCGTCAATTCTGTCGAGAGAAGGAGGCTTATCCTTTCAATACTAGTTTTGTTGAAGATTTGTTACTCACAAGTATCTGTTCAAACTATGCTATTTCCCATTTGCCATGCAACATGAAAAACCTCTTATTAACCAAATTTAAAATCAAATGTTAAGTAGTTATTTTTTAGAAATTCTTTGTTTTAAGCTTAAAGATATTTGAGCCAATATTCGATTTTACAAAATATTACCCTTTGTACGGTTTTACATATATATCATAATTAATAAGAATATAAACAACTTGATACAGCTGGACAATTTGTTATTCAGATAACGTCGTTATCAGGGTAAATATTAAATTTGTTTCAAAACATGTTTCAGATATTGGAAAGAGAGGATAACCAAAGTAAGTACATTTTTATTTTGCAAATAATGTCGACATTAAACCATTATCAATTGATACATTGACTAACTGAAAGCTTTCAAGTTTCTGCAAGGAAAACAAGGAGCTTAATTGTTTTTACGAAAACCATGTTAATCTTGCGTACAACTTATTTTTATTTAGCAAATGTTATGTTAAACCAAGTACGTTGACTAACTGATAGCTTTCAGCTTCCTTCAAAGCATTGACGGTGATTTCTCTTCCTTGACAAATAGCATGTTTAAAGAGGCCATATGTAAAAAATTAATAAATACTTTGTCCATCATATGATGTCTTCCTTATAACTACTCATCTTCATGTAAAGCACTACGCCAGAGTTACAAATATGATAATTTGTTAGAATTTATTTTAGCTGGATCCATTGACTATTGAAAACCTAAACTCTTTGTGTTCTTACGTTTGAAGGGAAATTGAAATGGCAATTATGAAATAAATTTCATTTCGATTGTCTGTTTATCTTCATTAGCCTACCTTTTGATATCTAGTTCCTTGAATATGTTGCTAGTATCAGAGACAAATCTGCTTTGGAAACAAATTATAGCCGCTTTCTAAGCAAAACATCAAATAGATCAGGGTACCTGTGTGAAGCGACCAAACTGTAGATTTGTAGCACTTGCATCACAAATATCATTATGACTGTGTTCCTTAATTTTCGTATCAAAAACTATGATCTTATGGATGTAGTTGCTGAATTGAAAATAGTATATTTTAACCATGATTTTGTTAAACTAAGAGAATAAACAATCTACTATAGTAAAACTTTATCAGTGCTAGTAAATACACTCTGGTGGCCCCATTTGCGGAGGAATCTAAATACAATGAATGGAAGTTCTTGTTTTATCAAAGGTTGATTTAGGAAGGAGGTACAGAAGGCTTTAGGTCATCTCCCAAAATATCAGGTTTCACATGATCGCCATTTTAAGGCGAGATTCAAATAACAGTCAAACGTTGCCGATGTTATTTTACAAGGTCTCCACGTGACCTCATTTTCCTCGAGTTATCCTTGACTCCTTGCTTTGACTTTCTGTCTTTTTGTAGGTGTTATATAAAATTAGATGATGAGAAACTAGACCAGTCATCAAACAGCTTCATGTATGAACTTCAAATGCTATGGCCACTTTCGTTGTAAATGATAATAAATTGTTGTAGTTTTAATCATCGGAATGTTTTGATTGTAGACAAAAACGTATTATTGATGTATCTCATCTTAATAATTAACTCATGCCCATTCCCTGGGATAGGGCAATTCCGGGAATTGGGCAGGACTTATATACAAAGCCTAAAATTAGAACAGTCGGTAGAGCTGTGTATGTAATATAGCTCCCGTTTGAAAAGCTGTCACGCATGCCCGAGTAAGCTGTTATGATATAGTTCATTCCTCAATACAATTTCTCGGTATGCATTGCCAAAACATGAGGAGAGAGTAGAGCTAAGTATGCACAAGGTAATCGTGTACAAACTAGAGCTCCCGTTTGGATTGCTGGCACGCATGCCTGAGTAAGATGATATGGAATACTCTGACTCAGCCCTACACACTTTGTGAATAAATGCTTTAGTGTGCAGCTCGCGAGGTTTTATAAGTTGTAAGAAGACTAGCTTCTTTTTAATGCAAACGAATTTATCACTGTTAAAAATACTTTATTCAGTAGCAACAATATGTGTAGATAACAGGGAGAATCGTTTGAAAGACATGTCCTAAATGTCTTTATACAAACTTCTGTTCATGGCCAATATCCTTTGGATGATTTCCCTCCATTTCTTAATTACTGAAATATGATAGAAAGCACTTGAAATACCATCTCATTCACTCTCTCACTTAATATCCACAGGTTGTGCTAACATTTCATTTTTACCTCTGAAGCTTGTTTTTCATTCAAACAAATCAGAAAACAAGTAATATATACACTTTACTGTGACGATATGCCAACTTCTATGCTTAATCGAATTGCATATATTCATTGGATTCCCTCATTTGAGAGAACTCGGGATTTTTTTTTAATTTTAGGATATCCACATGTTGGTCCAGATATATCTAAGTGCACTTAATTCATGATTATATGATTCTTAAATAAATCGCAAACCCCCATAACAAATAGCCGCTTACCTAATTCAGGCAATCATCGGTAGCTTCCGCCATGATTGACCTATTTTTGCTGTGCCTTCTCAGTCTCAGCCTTGCTAAGAAGACAACAATCATAACTTGTGTTACACTCTCATTCACGTATCCCGCTTGTCACACTCTATAGTCGTGATACCAGTCGACGCAATGCGCCAGTAGCACGATTTGCAACAACATTATATCATTCTGAAGCCTAGAATAAAGTCACGTGGGTATCGTGCTGAAACGCATTTCATAACCTGCTCTCGATTAATAAACCTTTTAAAAAAAATTATTGTGTTTAGATTTCTAAGTGAACGGGGAGTATGTATTATATAAAAGGAACTCTTTGGCTTTGCATAAATTGTCTTTTTTAATCCAACTAAGATCATTGCTATGTTATTTAGAGGCTCGTGAATTATTATCAATAGATTATGTGACCCTATGGCCATAAGAAGGGTTGTTTGAGCGACATCCTTAAATCCTTTTTTTTTGAAGGAAGGAAAATACTTAGAACTATGTTAAATGTTGATGTAACAATCAAAAACATATTTGACAGACACGTAAGATAATTATCTTTCGGCTACAGCTTCACCAGTATCTACCATCATACTACCTGAAATTTCATTTCTTATACGTAACTAAAAACTGTTTCCTCCAATGAAATCCTACACCAAAAGTAAAATGCAAAGTGAGTAATATTTCCGAGGCTTATACGGTCCTACAAGATGCGCTATAGCATGTGATGTGCCACCAAAATGAGCTGAAAAAAATGCAGGGCGGCTGGGGATTGCCTGTACTTGAAGTACATTAAGATATATTTCATTTCGTGACTTTGGAACGATGATATCATCTGTGCATATTGAAAGTCAGATTAAATATACCCAGCAAAATGGTTACTGCAAGACTAAGGCAGCTGCTATTTTTATTCATTCATCATCCAATACTATAGGTAAACACAAGGCGCTACTTCAAAATGACATATCTGAATGATGAGAGAAAAGAGAGAGAGAGAGAGAGAAACAATGAAAGACAAAAACCGAGACAGTTAGAGTGACAGAGCTAAAGCGACAGATACAGTCAGACCGAAAGAGACGGACTACAGATTTATCAAGAATGTGATCTTTTTTCAATTAATATGATTGATTTCATTTTGAATGTCACATTATTTCATAAAAGCTCATTCAACATATTTACTAATCCTTCTCATCAGAGAAACCGATTTAGTATAGTATATATGCTGACCTGATTAATACACATAAACGAGAATGGTTATTCATATTTGTAAGGGTAAGTGTGATAGTTTTACATTGGTCCGCACTTAAAACATAGCCAGACACCCGCCAACTTTTGCAGTAGCCTTCTATAGTGACATCACAATTTGTATTTTTAGTTTCAGATGAAGAACCAGAGATGATACAGGTAAACATTCTGATGAAATCAAATAATACAGATTCAAATTAGTACTATGATATCAAGATATACTAAGATAGCAGGGAATGACATAAATAAAGTTTGCCACAAATTGTATGTGGAGAAAAAACTATCCAATGGATATAAATGCGTTGGTAATCAAGCAAACGTCAAAACATCGCCTACATAAAAAAATTAAAAAGTTGTTCATAAAGCCTATTATATACAAAGGATTATATACATATAATTGATAATTGATTATTAAGTGAAATATATTTGAAACATAAAAGGTAAAGTGATGTAAGGCAATTTGTTGTTCTACAGAAATCAGAGGAAGTACGGTCACAGTTAAAAGGTGTTAAAGAGCTTGTGACGTTGCTGATAGTGAACGACTTCAGGTCAGAATACACCACCAGTCTCCTGTCTGCTTTGGAAGGAAAGGTGGTTCCTTATCAGGGGGTAGTGCAAGCCACACAGGTATGTCATTCAGTAGGTAATGATATATCACTATCTGAGATTCATTTTTCATCAAAGAAATCTCTTACCAAGGTCACATGAGGAGGTTTACAGTACACTTTTCTTTCACTCATTGGCGAATGATTAAATTCTGTTCGTCAAGGAACGTTTATGTTATGGCTTTCACATCATTATTATAACTATCATGGAAATGGATATTCCAGGAGACATTTGTCAGAAAATTTACATCTCATATAAAATGTTTAACCTGGGTCCCGTTGCACAGATCAACATTATTATATATCCCTTAAGCTTAACCTTAGACCTTTAGTAAGGTTTACATTCCCGTTGCATGAGACAAACTTTACTAAGGTTAAGCTTAATTTACGATCGATAACTAAGGTTGGTCCGACCAACCTTAGCGTCACTAAGGCTGTACATATTAAAAAAATAAGTTTAGAGAAACAGAGATTGTATATATGACGAGTCAACTTAACAGTCTTAGTGACACAAAACTTATTTCTCGATATCGTATATCAAGATAAGCAATTGTCTACCTTGTACATCGAGTACACCTATTGATTAAAAGGCCAACAAATCGTTCCGACTCGATTTCAGTAGAATCAGAGGTGCTTTTATCTCTATGTTATTTGGGAAAAGGCGGTTTTCTCGGAGACTTGATTCGTTTTTTTTGTGCAATGGCGTAACTAAAATTTAAGGTGATCAAAACTAATGCAGAAATGATTTCTCTAGCCGTTGTAACAAAGTGATTTTGATACCTTGGAAGACTTTAAGCAAATCATTCTAAGAACCTCTCTACGAAAATAAGTTTTCTTGTAGACTTATTTCAATTTTTCAGTATTAACGGATTTTCAGGGAAAATTCTTTCTAAACTTATCTGGTGTTATGCAAGAATTTTTATTTTGACCTATTTGGCCAGGTATCTTCCCATTCAAACCTTAATTTTTTAAAAACTATTTGAGTTTAACAATACAATGATATTGCAGGAAAACATATTGATTTAGAAGTTACAATTTCAACCTAGAAAATGAGTTTTTTTAAAATTTTTTTGTTTGGTTTCAACTTTAGAGGAACATAAATCTACAAGGATTTTATTTTAAAATCTTATTAGCACAGTCCTTTCTTCATTGCTAAGTAATTTCAAGCCAGCAAAATATCATAAAAAATATGTTATTCCTTCAAACTTGACTGTAATTAAAATAAATTTGAAGTAATTTTGTAATTGTCAAGGGTAAGTTTTCTTTTAAGAACTTAGCATGATGGATTGCCTTTCCTGTAAATGAAGCTTTTAAGGACTTTAGGGTATTTTACCAATTATAGTCTCATTCCAAATTTATTTTTAAATGATGTAAATTAGAATGTGCTTAAACTCCTTTTTAAAATGATAATAGTGACAAAAAATCTTTGGAACTTCAAATACAAACTTATCAGGGTCCAACTATAACAAAATACATTTAGATTGGTCTGAGCTAAATCGATAAATATCTTTGTACTATACTTTGCAGTTTCAGGTTAACAAGTGGAACAATATTCAGATAATTGACCCAGGTTTTTCAGAGGTAAGTGCATTTACTCAGAATATCGTATGGATATCATTTATAATTAGTCAGTTGACGATGAATACTCTTCTCTTTTAGTTCTTAGGATTCTTGGCTATAATAACGTTTAATTTAAAACAGGCACATGTCATATGTTTTACAAACCATTAGGACAACCACTTTGAAATCACAAAATATATTGGTGTTTAACCATTCTAAAATATTTTCAAATAATATGAAAGTTTTACACCTTGCAGGATATTGATTTGGTAGAGGCATATATGAACCAGGTATCAAAGAATGGAAAAGTCGGCATCATCGTCGTACAACCAAATGGCTTAGAAGTTGATGTTGAGGATAAAAAAGGGAAATCAAATCCACATCAACAAGAGAGGGTATTTACCATGACTGCTGGTTTATTATCTATCAGTCACTTCTGAAGACAATTAACCAATATCTGTCACTACTGATATACCATTTGAAGATGTTCTCTATCACGAGTGAAAGTATCATTTGAAAATGTTATCTTTCATTAGTTAAAATAAAAATGGATGCTATAATCTTAAAATGCGGAAATAATACTTGAACATGTTATCCGTCATAAGTGAAATCATACTTTAACATGGTAAAAAGTAAAAACTAGATTTAGATGTGAAATAATTGATAATGTGACAATGAATGAATTATGTTATCAGTACTCTACCGTCAATCAAAAATGCTCTGACAACAGTTTTTTAAAAAAAAATAAATCTTTGTAAACTTTAATTGGAAACAATCAGATATGGTACGAGTAATGCAGAAGTACGATTAAGATTGATGACTTGTCATGTCTATTTCGTATTGATGTATGGTATTCATAATCTACTGTACCGCCATTTGATAGTTGAGAATATACTTCTGTCTGTCTGACAACTCATGATATGTGTTTTTACAGGAGCATCGTGGCATATTGTGGTTACCATGGAGACAGCCAAAAAACTGGAACAGTTTTCTGTCAAAAGCGACCTTCCAAAAGAAAATATTCATTTTGTAAAGGTCTACACAGACGCAGAGACAGACAGCTGCTTCAACCTCGATCATCTGACGGTTCTGAAGGACATCGTGGACTGTGTAATCAAATATAAAGTTCGAGACCAAGCAAGACGAAGGTGGTGTTTCTCCAAATGGTATATTGCACCAACTGTGATACTTGTGCCGGTTATTGCATGTGCTTTGTCTGCCACTTGCGTGAAGAGCGTGTTTAAGGTTCCTATGTTTATCCTCAACAAATGTTTTTATCACATTCAAAGATGTTTACATTACGCTTATTCATTCCTATGGAGTGATTCATAAATCACGATTATATCCCAAAACGTGTGATATTGCTTTTTCTTGATCATGATGAAAAATGAACACAAATTTCTTGAAGTTTATATCACACTTATGCAACAATAAAAGTAAAAAATGAAAGACTGCCTATATAAAAAATATTCAATATGAAAGCATATGGATCGTGCCATAAACTATAGAATATCTCGATATTGAAAATCGGGGTGTTTCTTTACCATTCATTATATTCCATTTGAATATTGTTAAAGTAGCAGATGCATTATCGAGTGTCATGATGTTTTGAATAGTCATTCTATTCAATTTGAATATTGTTTGCAATGGACTGCTACAGTGATCCCACATAGAAATGTTTAGTGACAGACAACTAAATACGAGTCACAAAGTGTATTATGAAGTATATCACCATGTACAGCTGCATAACAAAAGTTTGTTCACATACCACTCAATCGTAGTGCAAATATCATGTAATTTTGATTTAGTTTGAACGTAAATAAAATAATTTCAGAAAACGTGACAATGAATCACCTATAGTCCATGTGTTATGTAGCCATTCTTTTACCTTATTGTGGGATCGTCTTGTCACTCGTGAAGAAATTGGAATTTTGCAGTGAACATTCAAAAGTGCTCAACATATCCACGAGGTCCTGCTAAGCTGTCAGCAAGAAAGATTGCAGTGTTACATCATGTTGTCATGGAATGTTAAATTGAATGTTATTTGAAGAGACTTTTCTAGCGATATCAACTATCACTTGACGTATATCTCTTTAAAAATCTTTATGATTCGATAAGGAATTATTTAAAAATAGAATATTTTCACTCTGGATAAAGATATACTTAGAACAATAGGTTTAGCACAACCTAATTATCTTTGGTATATTTTGTGATCAATAAAATAAAAATGCTATCACAGATATATGACACAAACATTAATACAAAATATATTGTAATATATCAATATACCAACCCCTCTTCGTATATTGATCTCGCTATACTTCAGCTTATACATTTCCATTTATAATTTTCTTTCCCTTTATTCACATTTATGTCAGCATAATCGAACTTATTTTTCGTTTTCAGCATTTAACTCGACTTATGTAAGTACATTTAAAAATTTTGCAGTTGTATTTGAAAAACCTTATTTCTAGTCTTAGACGACTTTTCAAACCAGAGAGAGAGAGAGAGAGAGAGAGAGAGAGAGAGAGAGAGAGAGAGAGAGAGAGAGAGAGAGAGAGAGAGAGAGAGAGAGAGAGAGAGAGAGGCCTGACAGACAAACAGAAAGACAGACGGAAAGAAAGAGAATGAGAGACAAACAGACAGCGAGACATAGCGAGATATAGTGGGACAGAGAGAAAGAAATAAAGACTATTTTATGGTTAGGGCCGCCTTATAGAGTAGAATACATCGATACATTCATGCAATACATTGATTATTCATGTACCTTATGTGTGTCAGCGTTTGTCTGCAAGAGGATTACTGCTTTACCACATATTGCTTATCTTAAGCAAAGCACGTCACGTTTACAAGGTATTAGATAGCATATTTCCACACACACAAACAAAACCACATTGAGATACGAAAATCATGATGTGTTACACTCAGTTTACCGTACCTTTTGCAGTTTTAGCATTTGTAGCAGTATATTCTTTATTGTAGAAGTCTACATTTGAATATCCACTTTCCCCACATGATATATGCTAGATCATGATCTCATATAGTTGAAGATGCATATGGTAGGTTTATGATCTGATAAAATGTAGAAGATTTATTTGTTAATTATCACTCTCCTCCAGAGTAAATAATAGACGTCTATGTGCCTTCTGGGTAGTAATGAAGGTCTCTTGAAAATAGATGAAAGAAGAGTTGAGAATGTACACCCTGCCACGCCCAAAGTTATAAGTTTGAGTCTTCATGAAGTGTAGAAGATGGTAGGTCCATTTGTTAATTACCGCAAAATATTGACGTTTAAACAATCTGCGTTAAATGTTTACTTTGACATGATAGTTTGACTCGCTTAAAAGTTTACTTTTATTCATAGTTTTTCTGATATGTTGATTTTGAATTTAGTTTATTTTCTAATATCTTGTTTTATAGGTTTTGTTTTATTAGTTGAATGTCGAATGACATTGTGTCTTTCGTGACATAGTAATATATTTTTGTTTTTGTACAAATGATATCGACTTTTATGGACTTTTGAATGATGATTTAATCACCAAAAAAACAATAGCAACGTGAAACTATGTTGAAGTGAAAGTGATACCAAAGCCGTTTCATTTAGTCAAACCTCATCATATCATAGAAACCCACAGTTTTTTTTCGTTTGCAATTAATAAGTTATAGGTAACTGTTAAGGAATTGAAGTTCTATAAAACTTAAGTTATTTAATAGAAATACAAAATATTTATTGTTTGAAAATATAAAGATAAATGTTTTGAAAAGCGCTAGCTTTTCTGATGCACATGTTTGAAATGGGAAACGGGAGCACAATGGTTTTTTGCATGTCACACACCGAACATACAATATTTCCACATAAAAAGCTGGTAAAATAAAGCACCCCCATACTACACACCCATGATACATTGCAACAACATGCAGCATCATACTACACATTTGCATGCTTTCTCAAACAAAAAAGTTCCACAAGTAACCCATCTAATTCACACATTCATCGTCCAGCATTTGTTTGAAATTAGTAATGATTTCGATTGTTGATTATCATTGGTTATAATGAGCAAAAAAACCCAGGTAACCATCACTAAAACCTTTACTCAAATCACATGAATTCTTATATTACACAACCTCTTACAGTTGAAAATCTGTTGCTACAGCAAGAGCCAAACTGTGTTGGTTGATTTGAAAAAATTACCCTATATTGAATGACAATGAATACCCAAAAATTAGCGAAATGATACAACATGTTGACTAGTGCAGGCCTGACTCAAGTTTTAATTTTCCATTTTCTTAGAAAATTGGTGTCGCACTCAGATTAGACAGTTGTCTTTGTCATTTTTTAGATTGTGATTAGCGGTAGACATTACAAATAAATTCTAAAATGATTTTAACGAAAATATTTTTTTACTGGCTAACTTAGTCCAAATTTGCCGCAAAGTTGCATGCGGCCACTTTCTTTCAAATGCCGTTCCGTTGTATGATGTCACAAAGGCCAACCATTTTGATTTCACAATGTTTGCGTCGATGTCACAATGGTCTTGGGCTAGCTTAAGACTTTTGAACTTGGGGTTTCACAATATTTTTCTACTTGCTTTATACTTAATGATTTTGGTCTCAAATTAAACAAGAATGTTTTATGGTCTTGCTGTTAAGAATGCCACTATTTTGTATCATCAGTACGATGTTTGTAATGTTTAAATCGCAAAGTCCTTTCCACACACTTCGCTTTTAAACTTCTAATAACTAACAGTCATGTCACAATGACAGCCATGTTAGCACCGTCAGTTTTAAACAAAATTTGCGGGTGTTGAATAACAATGAATCCTGGAAATTTTACAAACGCAACTATTTATCTTCTAGATCTAATTCGACGACGGATGTTGTTAAGTAATCCGTACTTAGGAAACACACTATTTATGCAGTCATAATGATGCATTAACAATGATGTAACATCATAAAATGCATCAGTCAGCCATGAAATGGTCATGATAGCCTAAGAGAAGTGTTTTTAAAGTAAGTATTGTTACATAGATAGGTACATGAACAAGGTGAATGTGAAAGGTGAAAAAAGCATTGTACATATAACATTTGGCTTCTCGTCAACAAAATTATGCTGAAATTCTTTTTCAAATAATCAAATTAATATTCACAGTTGCAAAGGATGAATACCAATGGACTTTAGTTGAAGGAGACTCGTTATCAAATGTCAAGTAACTTAATATCTTCTGTAGTAATAATTCATAATGGCAGCTTTTCGTGTTACACACATGTGTTGATTGTAGATTCATACCTTTCAAGACTCAATACAAGTTAAAGATTTTCTCATTACCGGAGTTGAAAATTAACACTGTAAAATCAATAACAAACAATAATTGTGAATAAATTACGGAACCTGCACATGAGAAATATTTTTAATAAAGGATTTCTATGTCTGGTGACACAGCCAAGCTCATCATATCCTCATAAATCTGGGTTGATCAATTAACTGCAATGTTGCCCAACAAACACTCTTGCCTTCACAAAGAATCAAGAATTGATTAGTTCTGGGCACCCTTTGTCTCTTTGTTTCGAATTCCTCAAATCAATAGTGATAACTTTTTAAACTAAAATCCAAATTCAACACTTTCAAAGGAAAGTGTTTTTGATAAACGTGTAAGAATCGCTTGCAGTTTCATTGAATGCAAATTATAGATTATTTCCACATGAAACGTTTTATAGATGTATTACTACAGGTATCTGCGTCCACACGGATGAAGTTCCCATTGCATGGCATTATTATACTGGGGTATACACTATATGACTCGTGTTAAACTTTTTTCAGACTTCAGTTAAATATTTTGGGAGGTATTTACACTTCTAATAGAGGTTTAATATATGTCCAATAATCCTCTAAGAGACGTCTAATATACTTCTATAAGACGTTTATTAAACTTCTATAAGACGTCTATTAAATGTCTATCAAACGTCTAAAACACGTCTATTGAACGTCTTAAGACATCTACTAGACGTATAATAAACGTCTAAAAGACGGCATTTAGAAAGACGTCTAGCCTCGACGTCTTTCAAGGCTAGACGTCTTTCTAGTCCCACAGATTAGACTATAAGTAAGTAAGTAATCCTAACAAAATTATTTCAAGCTTTATTGTTAAATCAAAATCAGGGGTAAGCCTGTCACCCATAAATTATGTTACTCTTCAGACTTTCTTTAGACTGATTTGCACAAAGATTGCCCATAAAAGAGAAAAAGCAGCTAAGGCAAGGTGGAGTAGTACGGAATGAACCATGTGACCTACTTGTATTGCAGTTCAAGACCAACAAATATATTGTTCATCGAATCATTGACATGCCTGGGACATTTGAAGGGAAGGCAAAGAGCGAAGACATCAAGAAGATCGTCACTGGACAAGTGCCTTGAGTTTCAAAGGTTGGCTTGAATATTTTTTGGCCTTGATTAGTTGATTTAAACTAGAGACACTTTTTGATTTCCATTATCAATAAGTAGGCTTTCATTTTTGACAAAATAGCAGAAATGTTGATGTTATTTTAAACGTCTAACATATTCATCACATTTTATAAGACAACAATAAAAACATGTATGTGTAGAGTCTGATATAAAGTCCCATTGACATGAAAACAGTTTTATATGACCTTTCTAGCACTAACAAATCTAATTTTCAAAAACATAATTGTATTTAGGGTTTATAAATTTGACAATAGGATTTGTAGAACAATTTAGAGCATAAGCAAAGTGTTTTAGATTGTCCATTGATACATATGATTATTCTTTCCTCCATTGGAGGACACTATTCATTCATTGTGATGGATGATTTTACCACATCTAATTTGCTTTAATAATAATTATACAAAGTTAAATAAACAGCTAGCAAATTTCATTAAAACGTTCATGGTTTTATAGTTAAGTTTGGTATACTACTGAGTATTAAAAAAAATTCTAGTGTGGTTTACATATGGTAGGCAGTTCGATTCAAATTCGATTCGATCTCAAATCATAGAAACCTTAACTTTTTACTCTTTCTAGATAAAAAAACGACTCATCAGAAGAGATGTTTATTTCTCGAAATTCGTAGGGGAAATGAACTTAATTGTCCAAAAAGGCGTGTACTGTTATCTGTTGTTTTGGTTTACAGACAGCAACCAAGCCCCACCTCTATATTGGTTAACCCCGATATTCAAATATGTATGTCAGACACGAAGTAATTACCTTCCCTGAATATAATAGGGACCATTCATTTTAAAGTGTTGAAATGTTTTAACACATAAACAGTAATAATGCGACTTATTCGTAAAATAACGTCTTCTGACAAAAAATTCAAGCAGTTTATGAAGCAAATGTAAAACGCTTTTCCTTCTTTTATCAAATTTGGTTCGTATGCAGATAATTCAATCACAAGTATCCTTGTATCACTCTTTCATATAAAAACGCCATCGAGTTAACCATTCATGGCTTCTCACCATAGCAGAATATATGTATCATCCCAACTTGGGATCGCGTCCCATCTTAATTATGGAATTCCAAGTTTGGACGTCCCGTCTTGAGATGGGACTGCGGATACTTTAACATGTTCATAATGTTCTTATTCTAATGTTGAATTTAGTAATAACTAGTGGTGTAACGATTCATCGATAGTATCGATGTTTGCATCGTCTACTACGTGATACGAGTGCATCGATACAAAACATGTTTTGACAATATATCAGGATATTTATATCGTGAAGGTCCACAATATATCAATGTATCGCCATAAGGGACAATATGTCCTGATACTGTTTACATAATTTGTTTCTAAACAAAAAACTATAAAAGCCAAAACGGGTTTTCTTCTATTTCAGAGATAACAGTGATAAGAACAGAAACAGAAAGAAATTATATGATATATCTGACATCTTATATGTAATTTCACAGTCACTCTAATTTTGTGATTTCCCTCATGTAATATCTAAGACAATTATGTATCTAACGATGAACATTACTGTTCTATGTCCTATCTATAGTGCTTTCATAAACTGTAGAGAATCGGGATACGTATTGTATCGCAACCACTGTATCGTGATGATAATCGTCTCGCAGGTTCCTTGGCAATAATTCCATGATATATCGTCTCGCCTGATAAAACTAGAATTGGGATATATCGTCTCGCCACTAAGGCCAGGGTACACAGGTCTAGTAATAACATGATAACATATATCATTTAGATAAGCCATTTAAGGCCCTAGAAAGATATTTTGATTTTATGTTGATTTTCATGACTTCATGGCTATATCTATCTCTCATCGTATACGAGTCTTTAATCATAGTACAATACAATTTCAAAAATAATTCTTATACAAACTTTTATAAACTATGTCATTATATTCTTAAATATTTTTAATTGTGACAGCATGTTAAGCAAATAAAAAAAAGAAATATATATATACACTCAAAACCCACTCTTAGTGAATACCAAGAATGTTAATGCCTTGTAATCAGTTCAATTTCTTACACATAAACCGTTCCGTGAAGCAAGATTTCAATGTACTCATTGTGTTTGATAGTCGAATCTAAGTCTTTGAGTTTCTTAAACATAATACACAAACCTATAAGTGGTGTTCCGTCAATGCTTATAGGATGTCCAGTAAATAAATCCAGTTATGCCTCCTCATATTTCCGATCGAACCTAATCTGATCAATGTCGTGATTCAAATGGCAAACATACTTGCTTGGTAGTTCAGAGAAGGGTGTGGGGTGGATGGAGGGGGGAGGAGGGTCCGAAAGAAGGGGTTTTGGTAAACATCCGGTTCGGTTATGACACTAATACCTGTGTGTCACCTTCCATTTAGTGACAAGAATGGGTACCAATTGTACAAGAGCATGCTTGTAACACTACAAAAGGTACACGCCGAGCGTTTGTTGTTTTAGTCAATGATTATCACTCTTATTTATCAAGGCGTTTGCCCCTATCGGCAATATCTCTGACAGGTTGAAGCAGACGTGATCAAACCCTAACCAAAAACAACAACAAATGAATATGTTTATTTTTATTGTATTGTTATTTGATGGAAGTTTTTTGGCCACACTGAATATATTCAAAGTATTTGTTTTCATAAACATAACGATTATCATGTAAAGTAACCAAAATGAAATCTAACATCATCCATTGATTAATTTTTGGGAAATAGCAGGTTTTTTAATAGAATTTTAAACAGTTTTGAACTTAGTTTCCAAGATTTACAAAAGAAGATTATGGTTTAAACATATGTTGTTCATTTCAAAAACAGAAAATAGATTTGCAAGCAAGCTGGAAACTTATATTAATGCCGCACAAATAAAAATTATATTTGAAACCATCACACATACAACACAAAGTTATGTCAACCCAATACGATGTACAGTTGAAACACAATTTGGTTAAGATATTCAATATTGCAAAGGCAATTTCTTCATGCTAATTTAGAAATACAATATTTCAACTTATTTCTTATCAATGCTACAAGAAGATAATAAACGCAGTTTGTTAACCTTGAATTCATTATTAAACTTTGTTTACCTTCACAAGATTTTTTGACACAAACCAGGGTACAGAGTTGAGAAAAAATATTCTTTTCTACTTAACCCGAGGTGACATATAATTTCGATCAGTATGAAAAGGTTGTTTTTATATGTACAATCGTCTATCTAGGCTTTTTAGAAGCGTTGAATTGAGAGAATGTTTGTGTGTTGTTACTGCTTATAAGTTAATCAACTGATCAACTGAGTCAAAAAAGATGAGTAGGTGAAAGGGAAGAATTATATTTCAGTGTAATATTTATGCTTTACAGTTGAAAATTTACTTAAGTAATCGTTTTGTTATCTTAAATAAGCTACTTAACATGTCCCCCCGAAAAAAGGCATTAGGTTTGTAAATACACATCAACAAAGTTTTGTTGATAAACTAACAATTATCGAGTTCTCTTGTGCTGACATACATGTACTAATGTAATATCTTCAGAGGACTAAATTATTCATATTGTTATTGCTTATAAAAATTTGATATAGAAACTGTCATTTCTTATACAAATGTGATATTGAAACTGTCATTTTTTATACAAATTTGATATTGAAACTGTCATTGCTTATTGTAAAATATAATCATTGTAAGAGAATATGCAATATGGTTTAAACATATTTTTATTCATCAGAATCTGGTTCGGTAAACAAGCAAAATTGTGCTTATGTGAATACCTCACCAGTACATACATACTACGCAAGGACCAAACAAGCTAAAATAAAATTAACATAATGACATGTGTGCATTTACAAAAGAAATTAAGAAAACGTCTGCAGTTGCCGTCATTAAAAGTTTTCACTTACAATAATTTATCAAAACGCTTGGTCTTACAGATGAATTGGTGAAGTGACTCATGATTTTTTTATTTTCATTTCTGGTTGTTGGATAGATCCCATATAAAACCTTTTGGAGGTTGTATCCTTTTATATAGAAATTAGTATTGTTTCTTATATCTGTATAGAGTTCGCAAGTAAATAGATAATGAAGAAGATATTCGTTGTGATATCCACACGCACATTCAGCGCTATTTGATATAAATTTATTAACTTTATCAGCATTTATGCAATATATGTAATCATATAATCGTTAGTAAGTATAATACTATGTTTTAAACAGTATTTTATTTTCATAAAACATGTGTTACACAAAATTCAGAATATATATACAAAAAGGAAAAAGGATTAGAAAAAAGGCAGCAAATACCTGTATAAATTCTTTTCCTGAAACAACCATAAAACGATCTAGATATCAAGTACATTGATGGAAATATAAATTTGCAATTATTCTAACTAAACTCAAATTTATATTAAGCTTTGTCTACCTTACATTTGGTACAACGTTTAGGAAAGAGCTTTAAAAATCGGTTGGTATCATTTATGAAATGATAAACAGATATTATTAGGAATTCGTTAACATTCTGTGACAAAGATTTGTCGCCTTTAAGATAGATTTTAGTATATTGATATGATTCAATAGGGAATATTCAAGCCCTAAGTTGGCACTAGTAGAAAATATTTAAAATTTTGGGGAACCAGACTTTGGTAATAGGGACTCTTTTTTACATTTGATACAATCAACCAAGTCGCCAAGTAGATAAACAAGATAATAATTTGTTAAAACAACATGGGCGTATGGTGTCTCCATATGTGGTTTTAGTCTAACACTACCTGCGGTGGGCAAATTGGTGCCCAATCATTCGTCCTCTGTCATGCCAAGCTGTCACATTAACATATTCAGTCTATTCAGTGCTGAATTGTAACGATGGAGTGTACCTTAATTTCTGCTTGCAGAAGATTTTTGCATGGATTATTCATTTCTTTGTATCAGGTACGTTTTAAAAATATATATTTAAAAAAAGGCAATTTATCACTAGTGTTGTAAAACTTAGATCTGTATTAGAATAACATCATATCTTTGATTGTTAAAAGTGTATACCACCTTTTTGTAAAGAAACTAAGATACAAATATGTCTCTGTGAAATGTGGAGCCGTTTGGTTTCTCTCTGTTTACAGCTGTTCGATCTACGCATGTATTGGTCGTTTAGAAAATGCTGAAAACTATTATCTAAATATAAATCTATATATTGATCTGATTTTGCTATGTCGCTTAACAAATGTGATTCAATCAGTAATCAAATGGGACTTTAAATAATTGTTTGAGTAGTGTTGAATCGTTAGTACTCGATAATAGATGAAACTGAGTCAAAAAGTGAAGTTAATTAACATAAAATCAAATTTTTTCCGTAGATATGAAAAGAATGTAACAAACTTATCTAAAAATATGTTTTACTGACACAATTCATTATAAAATAAGAATATTATTAACATGTTTTAGTATCCCCCGACCCATCTCAAGATGTTATCTTAAGATCGCGCGGATCCGCAGTTGGGATGCTACATATACATATTGATGCAATGTAGTTTGTGAACAATTTTGATATTTATTTAGATGATTCACAATATTCACCAAAAATGTATATAACGAATATTCGACCAGCGCACAAGGAAACACAGATCGACATTTGATCAAGTTTTTTCTGACAGTAGGAGATGCGCATTAGAATCCGATCTACCCACTTATGGCAAGGCACATCAAAACCCATTCAAGATGGCAATAGTGAATATGTTGAGTGCAAGACATGTGATGGATCTGAAATGATCTTTCATGTATGTGCTGATACTATTTTATCATATACTGACACAGGATGGTCAACGATGGTTCCAGCACTTTGTATTCTCTTATCCACAATTTACAAACTGTGTAACAGTGCAACGGCTAGAGTATACTTGAATAAAATTATCATGCATTAATAAAATTCTGACACCTTAATATTAAGCAAAACTGAACCTTATAGACATATTCTATTATGTAAAGGAAAATATTTTGTTTATACCTTTTAGTTAACAGCAGTGACTCTGGAAACCCATGAACAACAGAAAGCTCATGGCAGCACAGTTGAAAGCATCATCGTTGTCCTGAAATATGACTGTGCGCTATCACCTGAACTTGAGCGACAGATTGATGTTATCTGGAATCTTTGTGGAGAAGACGGTAATATTTCTAAGCCTTGTAAACGTTATATATTTTTATGAGAAAAAAACATTAGGTCAAACTTAATAATCATTATCTGTGTTTAAACTGCCTGGCACAAAAACGCTTTTTTTTGTAAAAAAAACGCTGTTGTAAAAATTGTTGTACAAATAGCAGATATGTTAACAACGACAACATGTGCAGAACTAGAAATTTTTAATTGTTTCCCCATGTAATTGATATTGATGCACAGCATAGCTCAGATGGGACAGTATGGCATAATGTGAAATGTATTACTCTTGGATAGGTATAACAATAATTCAGCCATCTTAAATTGTAATTTCAATGTATCATTGTGAACATACTATTATTGAGACAAACATGCTTTCTCCTTGAACAGGCAGATGATGTTAATGATAATCACGACCTATTGCTTTATTATCATTTCCTCTTTGTAAATTGTTAAGAAAAGTTGATTTTCCCCATGATATTTACATAAGTTCTTTTTTATATTAACTTTAATATTTGAAACCACCTTACCTGATGATTACAGATAATTACATTTGAATAATTTTGCTTTGTATATACGTACTTTATGGTCTACTATTACTTTTATATACATTATCAAAAATACGAATATATTCAAGTGAAAGTGAGCTTCACAGTCAACATTCGAATTTATAAACATATACTGTCAACGCAATGCATGTTAAAAGTAGGACCATGAAGGCTGGCCCCTCATCCTCTTGATAACTGTAAATTCTCTCTTGGGTGCTTATTTTTTTAACTAGAAAAAAATTAAAAACACCTTTAACCTCTATTGCCGGTTCAAAGAGAACTTTAAAAAGCACATGAATTATTTGATATTGTCGATTATAAACATCCATGTAAAAAGCATTACAGTAAGACATTAAACCTGTAACTTTCTATTCAAAATGGGTTGTCGCATTGGAGTAGCAGGAGATGGAAATTGGTTCAATAAAGTGTCACAGATTGGACATACAGTAGAAAACGGATATAACTAACTCCAAGGGACCAACGAATTTAGTTCGCCATATCCGGTGTTCGCTATTCGCGTTTGGCCACCATCTTGGATCATATTGACGGGACTTAAAAATTTGTTCACTATATCCGATTGTTCGCTATATTCGAGTTCATTATATTCCTGTTCTACTGTATGCTAATACCAGAAAACACACCTGATACGGTCTTAAGAGAAGCAATATAACATTTCTTGTAAAGAAGAATATATACATGTTTATCATCCAAAACTCTGTTCCACAGGAGATATCGCTTGTGGAAGATCAAGCAATATCTCCTAGGAGATACCTTTTTGGCAGTAGATTTTGAACAATGCCCCTCTGACGTCAAGTATATGACATCACAGTTGTTTTACATCATCAAGTAATGACATCACAATGCTATGACGTCATAAATACTACGACGTCACAATGCAATGACATCACCGCACTTGGAGTCTTAGGGCAGCAAGGTGTTCAGTAATATTCATTTGTCAATCAAATGTAATGAAAAATTATTTTGGATGATAAATAGAATCTCACCCTCGTGTCTTCTGATATCAAATATATCAACATTCGTTGATAAAAGTAAAAATAATGCCTCCTATATTTGTATAACTTTTATCAACTCGTGTTGATATATTTGATATCAGAAGACACTTGGGTGAGATTCTCTATTTATGCGAAAAAAGCGCATGAAAAAAATATTTTTGTACATTGATTGGGAGATAAGGATATATGTCATTTGACCTTGTATAAGTTGAATCATTAATAATTGTTGGCTCAATGTAGGCTATCTAAAGAAAAGCTCGTATTTCAAATCGGATAAATCCTGCTCATGCAGTCACTTTAATAGACATTTGAATAATTTTCTTTTTTAAAAGGAATAGTAGAAGATGAAAAGTATTAAGAACAGTGTCACATATTACAATTCAAGTCAGACAGACTGATAGACATTTTATTCAATATAGAAGCCAAAGGCCCACAATACAAACTACATTTCAATTTTTTGCAAGCGCACATAAAAGATTACAGGTTTTCATAATTTACAATTTTAGCGCCAGTTTTATTAATACATTTAAGAAATTTAAAAACATTTAAGATAATATTTCTATTATTACTGTTAAGAACAATTCAAGTCACTGTTTACATAAAGCATTATTCAGCGTAACATCTGGTCAATAGGCATACCAGACATGAGAAATACAGTAAAAAACATATATAATGGATATATGGTATAATGGACTGACAGCCGAGTGTAACTGTATGTGCATTGGTAAATGGTGATTCTCTCATCAGCATACATCAGTTACATATCTTATTCTACTTCTAGATTTATCACTAATTTAGATTAATGTTGTATACAACGATTAGGTCAAAGGAAATGTGAAATGTGTAGAAATATTTGTATTATGAAACGTGACCAGAAGTAGATATTTCTTCATTATTTATTTCTATTTTTATAATTTTAATTCACAAGGATATGGTATTTTCAAAATATATTAATGTGTTTGTTTACTAATTAGTACTGCACTAATATTCAGTGTAGCTTTGGAAAGGACGTCTTCCTAAACGTTGGAAACGTCTTGGAACGTTGTGGAAAGGACGAACGATACCACAGTGGAAGAAACTACAAAGCAAACGTCACATACTAGATAAAGACATGATGCACAGACCCTATGACTCTTTGAATGTAAGCACTAAAGGAGATTTATTCGGAGATGATAATGTATAAGTAATAGATTTTTAAAACAAGAATGTCCTCTTCGAATTTGTATCACTATAATTTCCCTATAGAACCTTCCATTTAAGTATCCCCACATGCTTGATAGGCCTCGACTTGTGCGGAGATGGCTATGTTCTCCTCAGATTTAGGTGTCCGCCATTTGTTTCCTGTTTATAAAAATAAGAAGTATTATCTATATGCATCTAAATATTATAAAAACGTTTATAAATATTTTGCTCATTATTAAATCAGCGCATGACATATTTGATAGTGTAGGCTGTTTTGAGAGAAGTTGAGAGGTTTGCCTCAGGTATTGAGCGTTTGTCACTGTTAACACGTAAAAGATGAAATATTCTGTCCGAGTCAATACAGTTTAAGAAAGGAGAATACCGTTTAAAGTTATCATTCATAGCTATTGTGCTACATGTGATACAGAAATGCCTGTATCGATGCTAAAGTGGTGCCATTACTTTCACTGTTTGGTTTGTCTCAAGTTAACTTCACACCAAAAGCAGGTACCCATTAACTGCTAGTTTACTGTCAGACACACTTTTTTGTCGGCTATATCTTCCCTGTCAAGCAAGGAACCACGCGATACTGCTTGGAAGATCTTCAAATCAGCTACCCACTTTTTCTGTGGTGTATATCTCTACTGTCAAAACAGGTACCGAATTTGCAGTGGAGAACTATTCTGCATGCAATGCTACACTGAATTTCAGCACAGTATTGTTAGTTCGTTAGTTCCAGCTAATACTCTTAAGTTTCAGCACAATGCATAGCCAAGATGGCGTTGCAGGATTTCGCCGGCCATAATACTAGCAGCCGAGATATAAGTGAAATGCTAATGAAACTCACCTCACTCACCACACTTTTACTACCGGGTACACCTTCACTCTCAAACCAGGTGTAATTTTTTTCATGCTTCAGCGATAAAACCTAGAACCTTGCTTGGTATATCTTTACTCATTAATATCATTTTAATTACTGGGTAATTGTAGTCTTTTTGCTTTACTCACCTTTACTATTTCTCTCAAAAATGTGTTCGAGTAACTCTTTGAAAGGATCTGCAAGTAACCCAAATTCCTCAATCACTTGTCTTTTCAGATTATCTGAAAAAATCAAAAGGCTTTGGTCAAAATAGACTCATGTTCATATATGATACCTTAAAACATGACATTTCCTACCACATGGCTGGCCTGTTTCAAGTGTTTAGCTAAGTTTATGTTCGGTAATTAAGTTGATTTTATACTATTTTCAAAACGCTTTATTTAAAATCTATACATGAAACGTCATTGTATACCATGTTTTATTCGACCACTTAACTGCTCCAGCTTCATCTACAGAAAATGTTAAGAATGAATTTTTAAAAAATGCTTACCAAAGTTTGGTCCTTCAACAATCCCATCGTCACCAGATACATTCTGTTGAATGACAAAAGCAGATCTTATATCACCACATATGAAAAGCATCCAGTTATAGCTGATTGAATACCTCGAAAAGGTATTTGTGGTTATCACCTAATTTGAAATGTTGAAGTCAATTTATCGCCTTTGATTCGAGTCTAATCGAACAGAAAAGTATCTATGATTTCAATTGTACACAAATCTGTGTGACTCCCTCATTGGTGGAGGGGGTGTGACGCTTAAACCCTATTTGAAAGTCACGTGATATGGATGTACCTTCAAATCATCTCGAATGAATTCCAGGACTTTTCGCAATGTTCCTGGTTCCAGATGAAATTTTTTCTCATATTTTCTTTGGAACTCGTACCGTCCCTCTGCAATGTTTATTATCTCATCCTCAACCGCATACAGATTGACATCTGAAATGGGTGTTTAAAGATACATTGAAGTATGTGAGTATAAATCTGTCTCCGGGTGCCTTTTTTCAATCTCAGGTTACTGCATTTCATGGAAAACCTATCTGTAGGTTAAACTAAAGTTTAAGTTTTATTACGACTTGAAATCTTACCAGCCGTTGGAATTGTATCGTTTTAATTGGTTTGCTTTCAAACTTAAGTGATACTTACAAACAACAAATTACTTTCATTGCAAAATGTCCTTGTTCGATTAAATATTCTACATCAAGATGAAAATTTCCGCAGTAGACAAAGCTGGATTCGAACCTGCTTCCTTTCTCATTGAAGTGAGACAAATCAAGAGTTTCTTCCCATGTAAACATTGGTGCATGCGCACGTTGCCCTTATTGCTAAGGTTTACATAAGTTATAACAATATTCTAAATAGTGGCGAACATGCAACTGTTTAGCAATTTTAAGCATAAAGTTGCACTATCAAATGTATTAAAATAATGCATATACAGCAATTATATCCTAAACTCTTTGTTAAAGTTACACAAATGAGATACAGTTGCAGTTTTCGCTGGTGACGTGAAAACTTATTCTGCGATTATAGATAATCGCTTTGCCTACTTAAGTGTTTAACCCTCTGAACTAATAATTAGTTTGAAAATAGGAATACATTAGGCATACAACGCATGTTACACTGCTTGACTACTTACCGTAGGTTACCTCCTTGTTATCGAAACAACATCTAAGAAAACATGGCCTTGCACGCTGGACCTTTAAAGATTACTGAAAACTTTGAATAATCATTTATGTTCATTGTAAAAATCAGGATCGACAACATTCGTAATTGTGATTGTTTTTGAAAAAAAATTAAATTGAAACTGATTAATGGTCTTTCAATACCTGTCATGAAAGAGGTTGTAAAATAATAAAGAGAAACTTTTCAGATATGGGAAATATAAGGGCTTGTTTGCAGTGAATGAGTAGTTTTGATTAAATTGATAAAATCTAAAAAGGAAATTGTGACACTAATTATTTTTAATTCAGGGCAATGATTTTGCTGATAATATTTAAATATGTTCGCTGTCAGCAAGCACATCTGAAGTGAGGTGCTGGTATTACCTTGATTCTGACTACTGGACACGATTGATCTCCACGTGATTCTAAAAGAATAAATTCTTCATGAAACCTGCATTTAGAAGTCATGTTATATTTCTGCATACCCAGATAAGTAGATGTACAGAAAAGAAGTTACATAAAAGGAGAAATGTGTGGTACTTTCCCGACACAGGTAAACCTGTCACACTTTCAATTAAACAAAAACTTAAATTTGACAACGCTTTGTAGATTGTGGGTAATCTGTAAAAAATATACCAGTTCTTTTCAGGCGTTTATTTCCCCTGTGAGGATCATTCTTTTCTTCTAGTTTCTCTTCAACTGAAATTGCGAAATGAGTTTTAAAAGATTTGTTGGATCAGTTCGTAAAAAATGCATTATTATCTCACGAGAGATATTACTGAAAGTTTACTTTGAAACTATACCAACCAAATGTTTTCAGGCGTTTGTTTTCTTGCTGAAGTTCATGGATTTCTCGTTCTTGTTCTGCAACTGAAATGACAATGGCATGACATGTGTAACATTCAATATTTCTAACAATGTAAGACTATCATAGTTTCGGTCTCGTAGAACATATTAGTTTTATGTGATATTTTGTTACTCACTTTTTCGTTTCAGGTCATCTTGTGTAGGTATTTTACCACCTCGCTTTTTGGGATCTTCAACTGAAAGGTAACAAAGTAAAGTTTGATGATTGAGTGAAGTGTTAAACGATGCTTTTGAACCGGCTATCAGATAATTGTACGCCTGAAAATAATATTGCAAGTCAGTCGTGACTGTTCCCAATTTTCTGAATTCCATAAAATCGGTGAAGGTGTTGAGCGGATCCGTTGAATTGGATGCCAGGTTGTGTATTCCAAATGGAACTGAACGATGTCTAAGCTACATCAAATTTTTTTGAGCTTTCCATTGCACACACATAAACTGACATTTAGTTTATAATTTCTCACCATATGGTCCGTACACAATAAGATAGAAGATGGGAATGTGGGCACTAAATCGCATACAGGGAATTCTTGCACTACTAGTCCGCAATATCATGAAGTTCACGTATTAGATGTGTGGAAAATATTGGATGTGAATTTTTCTCGTTGCTAAATGCTATTCGTTCAGAGGCTAAGACAAAATGCGTATAACTACTCTGTCAAAATCCTGATTTGTTGTGAAACTATAAGAATTGAATGTCAGTTTTTGTAAACAGTTTGAATGAGAGTCTGGGTATAGAACGACCAGGACGTATCACCTTTTGATTTGTTTTCAGTAGTTCCTGACACGACGTCTAGCCTAGAAGTCTCATGCGAGTACGGCTGTGAATATAAAAACATGGGGACAATTTATCGTTGATAAATACTCACGTTACTCCATCACTGATTATTTTAGAGCTTTCTGCTTGTACACTTGCAAATAGCTTCATCAAACTCACACCTTACACAAAAGACCTATTATATAGGAAAATACATTTCATTGAACGTTTGAACGAGATAACGTGACACAAAATATGTTTAACGAAGATTGTGTGTGGCTGAAATGAGGACAAAAGCACCATATATTGAGTAAAGTTCAAATCGCCTTACATCTTTATCTCTTAAATGCCAAATTTATGCTATCTTCTTTTCAATTGATACGAAAATCAACAATATAAATACAAGGAATTCAATGTAAGCATACCATTTAAATGCATATTGATAAGAGGGATTTCTAAGGGCTATTTGTCATTGTGTTTTCTGTAAGGAAATTCCAAAATAATGTTTTAGGCTTTAGCACGCGCCATTGTCTTGTGGGTTTTTTTCACCACAATTGAAGTGATAACATTGAGACACTAGTTTTCAATAACAAGCTCTATTCTTTGTCGTTTATATTCAGTTCAAAGATCATTTTACATGTCTTAGATACATTCAAGTAAACTTTAATCGGTCATCATTTCTGCATTGAATATTGCTACTTGTCATTCACAATGTACACATAGACTGGGATTTCAACATGCTCTTTGCCTCGTTATGCTGTTCTCTAAGCTTTTTAATTACCTTTTCTCCTTCTATCCCCTTTAAACTATACTGTAAAATAGTTTCCAGATCAGTTACATAATTATAAGTGTCTCAAAACTTAACATCTAAATGAATGTTAGAGCATTTTATTTCTTGTATCCTAAAATTTGATATTTTAAAGATTTCAATGTAAAATTTCAAATAGTGATCAACATATTTAATTTTAAATGATGCATTTTCAATACAAATGTACTTAACACTTGCATCCCAAAATTTCTATTTTTAAGAATTTCTCCGTAAAATTTCAACATATCAACATATTAAATTTTGATGAAAATTCCTTATTTGGTCAACATGAACTATCTTCTTTGAATTTAAGAGTCTGCCCAATTCTGTAGATATTCTTGCCATAGAGACATCTTTCAACACTGACCTGACAATATGATAATGTATCAAATGATTATTTATAACATGCAAAATGGTGAATCTTTGTCAATGCAATTAAGGTCATATTATTGTGGTCCAAACCAAATACAACAACTTAATGGTTGTTGTACTTAGATAAACCAGATTTTGAACAACCTTTTGGAATGCAGAAATTCTTGCCAGTAAATGGTACCTGGAATCCACAGCTGTGGATGAGGAAGTCAGCTATTTCTTTCATAGCATCACTGCTCCTGGGTTCAATCTCGTTCTCATCATTCAGGAAGACACATGTCTGATGTGCAAAGTTGTATTTTTTATGGACTTCAAACTTGACTCGATCAGGTTTTGTTGCAGTGATAAAGATTATGACATCCTCAAGTCTTCGTCCTAAACATCGTTGGAATGAAATATGGAATCAAATTTAAATATATACATCACAATGGATAAGTAAAAACCCCATTGAATGTCTCATTTTGTACACATTTTATAAATGATGAAGTAGAATACCGCAAAGCAGATACTTCGGGTTGATTTTGAATGAATGAATGAATCAAGTACATTGTTTGACAATAATGTTACCGTGTTATGACATTTTTATCACTTAGGTTTATATCGGTTAAAGCAATTGCCTATTATCAACTCCAACAAGGTAGAACTATGTTTTCTTCTTTCCTGGCTCCTTAAGCTTTGCTTTTTTTCCAACAAGTTTGGTTTCATTGAAGCTGTATCATACCAAGCCCTTTATGATTTTTCTTTAATCTTCACCTGAAGTGGTTGCTTGAAAAGATTAAGGAACTAATATTTCATAACTTAGCCAGTTAATCAAATTAGCGTGAGTTCTGCTTTATGGGTAACTTTGAAAATGACAAGGACGATGAATTTATTCTATTAGCGTTTCTCTCGCACAATCTAATGTAATGCCAACTGGCCATTCCCAATGATTCCTGCAAAAGCCTTCGTTATCAGTTTCAAGGGACAAGTAACTCCTATTTATCATTTGCAAAACTTGATTGTTGATCTCCTTATTTTAAACAGGATGATGTGATCGATCCGCCAATGGCTAGGTTTTGTGTAGCGTTGGCATATGCGAGCAAGGAGACTGATTTCATCATGTTTTGGAGAGGAAAGCCCCTGATAGAATAAGTTAAAATGCTGTTAGAGTCAATATTTAATACCTTTATTTCTCGTGAACACGGTAGAGTTTAACCAGAAAGAGGATATCCCATCATAAGATGTTCATGATTTGATTTTGATAAGAAAATTCAATTTGATAAGAAATCAATTTGATAAATTACTTTGATTGATGAAATGATTTGGTCATATATTGAATTTGATGAAAATATTGACTTAGATGAAAGCATTTACTCGATGAAATATTGAAATGAATTTAATGCAGAAAATGCTTTGTAGAAAACTTATATGATTGAATGGTGACTTTGATGGGGATAAAGAAATGGTTATGAAAAAGAGGTTTTTTGATGTTAAAATCCTTTGATGAATAACAAAACTTAGTCAGATACATTTTGATGAATGTTGCTTTAATAAGAAAGGCATAAACATAAAGAAAGAACATATTTCAAAGAACTATTTCTTACAAATATAATTTTTTTCATCAAAGTCTCTTTTCGATCACAACATATTTATCAATTCCATCATTTTTTAAAAGGCATTTTATAATCGTGAAAAAAGAAAAGGCATAAAGAACCTACCTGTATCCTTGAATACTTCTATCAAATGATCAAATTCCTCCTTTGGTCTTCCGGTTGGTTTGAAAATAATGATCTGAACATCTTCCTTGATTGGATTTTCTGTAATAAAAATTGAAACAAAAAAAAGTTTTTTGGTAGTTGGAAATGTCATCAATAAGTTATAACAAAATTGTCAGATGAGATAAGAGGTAAGGTGATTTTGTTTTAACGATGATTTCAAAAGTATTTCACTTATTCCTCAGCTGCTGCTATTTCAGGGAGAAAGTCTGCATCACGATAAATTTGTTGCTATATATTGCGGCAAAACTTGGGAGCATCGGCTGGAACTAGCGAACTATTGGGACTGCGCTGAAATTTTGTGAAGCATTGTAGCCATTCTTTCTCATGTAGAGTTCTTTACTAAACACACAAAGACAAAGTTGCTTAGTCGATGCAATGAAGAAATTGGTTGCTAATTCTCTTCCTTGTTTATCCAAAATTGTTAAAGGACGAAGGCTCTACTCTGAAAAGTCATTACATGACAAATATTTGTGACAAACGTAACCTTGTCCACTGAAGCAATCAAGAAATGAGCCAAAATGACTGAAACTTCCTACAGATTTGTTACCATTCGATATAAAAGACGGTTCAAGAGAACAACGCACAAATCAAATGTTATATGAATGTTTTGTTGTAATCTACCTTTAGACATATTGTAGTCTTTACCTTTGATATCAACCCATTGTGATAGTTTCTTGAGGAAGTTGTCTTTGATATCCTTGCTGCTCCTCGTGAAAGGAAGAATGGTGATGTCCATCCTAGTTGCTGTCAGATATCTGAAGGAATGGTAAAAAAATTGAATATTTGAATACTTCACGAGTAGATTTAATTCCTGATGCGTTAGTGAGTTGATATAAGGTTTACTTTAATCTGGAAAAATGGTAGAGATTTCCTAAATACACTTACTGTTGAATATGATTGCTTTTGTTGTGTAAGTTTGATTTCTTTAACTTGATCGAGCTTCATTCTTCCTATTTTAAGTATAACAGATGTTTTTAGGCCAGCCATAGGGTCGTCGAGTCACTGATCTTAGTGTTCGTACTTTGGAAAATAAGACCAACAGAGAGGGTTAGGCCAACAGCCAAAATAACCAAATATAGATTTACATCACAAGATAATTGGAATCTGCAGGGTTGAAGGTATCGTTAAATAAATAAATGGAATGGTTCAGTGCTTAAAGACAAAATGAGGCTAACTAAACGTCCAAGTTGGTTCACTCTCAACAAATCATTTTGGTTCTTTTTCACATCCAAATTCTTTACCAACCATTATTAAACGTCCTTTATAGTTTAAGAAACTGATAATCACAAACGTATTTTTTCAACTCATGACATTGAATCTAAAGTTGTCTGTACATATCTGCGCAAAGGGCTACCAGCTTTACTTACGACTCATATATGTAAAGGATAATTTTATGCTGCCTTTTTTATGGGCATAACAATTGGTCTTTAGTGATTATTAATATTAATGAACAAAGACAATTAAGACCACAACTGTGATAAGTCGTTTGATTTGAGGCATATCATACAAAAACTATATGAAATGTTTGAATATGTTTATTTCAAATGAATTAAATTGTCAAGTGTTACACTGACAAAAAATCACCATGTTGTTGAGTAAATACAGTAAAATAAAAACAGTAAATACAAAATTAAATAAAATAAAAAAGCAATGCCTGTCTCTTTTTATGTGACAGAATCCAAAAGTAAGCTTTCATAGACATAAAAAGGAAGTTAAATTGGATTTAAGTTATGGATAAGCCTATCAAAAAGTGGAGGTATGTTTTTTGCAACACAAAAGTGAAACTATAATTTCACCGGCACTCTTTCAAGAACATTGTATATTCACAAATTTTGTTATACTATGAAGTCGATATATGTATCAACAAAATTTTAAGAAATTATTATATTATTATAAATCTACATTTATGAAAACTCCTCTTTTAGATAGATAATCGGATAAAATATTGAAACAACCGGAATCTAATGGTATTTTTCTGGGCTTTGATCAGATCAATTATAATTTTTATGGCCAAAAGCATTAAATATGAAATGAAAATCTGACTGAGTACAAATAAAAAATCAAACGCCAGTGTGAACAAATGTGAAATAACAAACAATTCAGCATATAAGCAATTTTTCTTCTTACAGGAGAACATTTATAAAATATGTACATACTTTTCGAAAAGCAAATACCATTACAAATCCCAACAGCAAAATAACCATTGTCAGCGTTGCCAAGAATTCCATCAACAGACATTTAACAAGCCCATGATGTTTAAATGATGAGAAACCATACAGTTATTGATTACAGCTGTTTGTCGTTAACATTTAAGGCCATTTCTACGATAGGGCCCTTTCAACCAGTATTCATGACTTTGAGATTATCTTTCATATCAAAGTGATGCGTAAGTAAAATCACTGAAATCACTCGACACATCACTCAATCCCCAATCATAAAGAATATACAAAAGACATCCAATATGAAAATGAATAAACAACTAAGATTTCGTTAATCATTTGCCTGATAAGTGCTAATGTGATTTACTCAGGTGGTATCTTAAGGACTAACACAATCACAGAATGATATGAAATTACATGACACACATTTTACTCTAAGGCTATCCATTTTGTAATAAAATATTATTATGAAGAAGACTTTATATTATATCTTAAACCAACTAGTAGTTACATACTGTAAACAGTCCATATTCCCATTCTGAAAAAAGGATTACAGAAGGAAATAGGTTGAAAGATCAAGACATTCAATCTTATACAATTATGAAAAATAAACTAACAAAATTGCAATGAAAATTATGCCGAGGAAAAAAAGGAATTCATAATAGGTCAGGACTCTGTTAAGAAAATTCTCGTTTTGCGCTCTGTATTCCTCGGCCATACTGGCATGGGTTCTTCTGGCTTCAGCCACCTCATCTGCTGATTGCTTCACAATGTCTAATATCCTCAGGTACTGTAGTTTACTGTTGAGGTTAGTTTGCTGTTCAGTTGTGTAGTTCTTCACGAAACTGATGTTGTAAGGGGGTATTCCGGTTTCCTTAGACATCCTTTCAACAGCTTTCAGGACTTTAGGTGATTCATACATTTTGGGTAAGTTTGCTGTGTCCTTGAACTGATGGTCACAGACATCGAGATGAGTCAGCACCAAGTGGCAGGACAAAACTGAAATAAAAGATTATAATTATCGTTATCATCACCATCGTTGTCACAGTCGATGTTGTTGTATTGTTTTGTTGTTATATTATGTCATCCACTCTCATGCTGTCCATCAAAATTAGTTAGTTCTTTACATGTTGTCGTTAACATAATTGCTATTTGTACAACAATTAAAAATGTGTGTCAGTGCCAGGCAGTTAAAACACAGATAATTATTAAAACGTATGACCTTAAAGTGAATGCAGAGTCATTTTCAATTCAATAATTTACCATGAAATGACACTTACTCATAAAACCGTTCCATTAAGATTAATAATGCTTATTTTCGATTTACACCTGTCAAAGAACTATTACCGTCTTCTCCACAAAGGTTCCAGATAACTTCAATCTGTCGCTTAAGTTCAGGTGATAGCTCACAGTCATATCTCAAGACAACGATGATGCATTCAACTGTGCTGCCATGAGCTTTCTGTTGTTCATGGGTTTCAAGATTCAGTGCTGTTACCTGAAAGATACAAATATAAGATTTTCTTCTTAGTGTTTACGAAATATTTAGGTGTCAGAGTTTTATAAATGCATGAGAATTTTTAAGTATACTCTAGCCCTATCACCGATACACAGCTTATAAATTGTGAATATAAGAATATAACCTTCGTGTACAATTTACATGAAACATTCTTGACCATCCTGTGTCAATATCTGATGAAAAACTATCAACACATACATGGGACATCATTTCAGATCCATCAAATGTGTTGAACTCAGCGTATTTACGTATTTTGTACCCTATAGTATTTCAATTCTTAACCCATGAAAGATTTAAGGAAATTTGCTAGCTGTTTATGTGAATTTGTATAATCATTTTATGTTTGCATCAAATCATTGTTTGTCCATAATATAAAACATTTTGTAGCAAGTGTGTTTGTTATTGTCAAATTTAAAATCACAAACTGAGAACATATTTTTGAAAAAATGAAAGGTCAAATAAAACTGTTATTCATTTCAATAGGACGTGATATATGCTTATTAACATATAAATGTTAGTTTTTTTTGTTTTTAAAAAGAACCATATTTGGTATTTTTGGATGAATATGTTAGACAATTCAAATCACTATCAACGTTTCTGTTATTTTGTCAAATATGAAAGCCTACTAAAAGAATTGGAAATCACAAGGTGTCTCTAGTTTGAATCAATTTATCAGGCCAAACAATGTTTAAGCCAACCTTTGACACCCATGGTACTTGTCCAGTGACGATCTTCCTGATGTCCTCGCTCTTTGCCTTCCCTTCAAATATCCCAGGCATGTCAATGATTCGGTGATGTGCATATTTTTTGGTTTTGAACTGCAAACACAAGAACGTCAGATGATTTATTTTGTACCAGTCCATCTTGCCTTAGCTTCTTTCTCTCTGTTATGGGCAATATTTCTGCAGATCTGTCTAAAGAAAGTTCTAAGAGTAGAATAAGTTATAGGTGACTGGTTGACCCCTGATGTTGATATTACTAGGACGCTTAACTAAGTTTGTTACTCGAGATTACTATTCATCAATCATCTAACTAAATAACATAGTTGTAAATTAAAATATGATCACAAATGCATCTTTAAAATCTCTATTATGACAGAAGGCACTATCAGTAACACAAGTGTTAAAGAATAGGCAGTGCGCTTGAATTTCTAGTTGCGTTATGCTCTTACAGTGACTGCAAATCAGATCTATTAATAAAAATTACATACCACTTTCGAAACATGTTCCACACTTTGAGCCACAAAGTGGTATTTAGGAGGTAAATCCGTGTCCTCAATGGCCGCCAGAAAACCATTTCCTACTGACGACTTCCCATGAGATGTGGGTCCAAACAACAAGAATGTACGACCTTCTGGAGTTTTCGGATCTTCTTGAAATTTTTTCCTCAACTTTTTACATTCCTGAAATCATGAATGCTTTGAGATGGACATCCTCTATTATTAAGGATATACTTTCCAATAAATATTCACTGATACACTGGATCCATTTACGGTTGTGCTGCTAGTTTTGAAGATTCTCTATGAACAACCCTTCCTGACAGTAGCCTGTAAGGTAAACGTATGTGAGGCAATGATGGAAGCGTTTCCAAGGTTTACAAACGTGGACATCTCATTGGCTTAAACACTATGCAAGTAGTTGATTAACTACACAGCCAAAACCATGAATGGTTCCAGTGTATCATTAGAGATTCATCAAAACTTATACCCTTGGCGTACTATTTGGTTAAGTGCATTTGTGAGCTGGTTAAATATCTCTGGTTATCAATTTACACATTTTCAACGACTACTTCTTGATATCTTTAAACTTCACAATTTATTTACTTTGTTCACAATAATCGTTCTATCTCTACAGGTTTACTTTGTTAGTACTGTTTTTCATCACCGTTATTTTTCTGCATTATGCATTGACATCAAACATAAACATTAATCACCTCTTCTGACCAAGAAAGTTGACTTCCCCATTTGAACTGTTCTCTCTATATAGAAATCGAAAAGAAATATCAAGATTATATTTAATAACATATTGCAAAGTTACATATAAACCTACTGTCAACTACACTATATCAAATCACGATGCTGTATATTTGCGTCGGCTGTGGCAATTTACGAGGAGGGTGAGTGACTTTACAAGTGGACCGTCTGTCTTATTCATTAGATCAGGTCACAATACTGCATATTCCCCAGAGCGAAAGTAGCAATTTATAGTGGACCTCCTTATTCTTCACTAAATCAGATCACGATCAAGCATATACTCTGGAGGATGAGTGGCAATTTACAAGTGGACCTACCATCCTCATTATCATATCAGGTTTAAACCCTTTTTTTGATATATACAAGTCATAAAACTTCCTTGGCTCTACTGAGTTAGGGTACTTAAAAAAAGGAGGACTTTCAGGTTTGAATAAAAATACGAAGTTATTGATTTGTGTTGCATTAGTGTTCCAGAGAGTTTCTGTCATGAAAGCAAAATATCATTTTGAATTTTTTTTACTTTTATCAATTGGATTATAGTTGTCTTTGCGCAGTCAAATTGTGTAGTCAAATTACCTGGTTTTCTTCTTCTCTTTCTTTCTTATCAACTTCCTGTCTTAATTTCTTATATATCTCCTCGGCTTCCCTTGCATTTTGAGCCTCTTCATCGGCTCTTCTTTTCTCCTTCGCCTGTCAATTATAGAAACAGCTTCCGAGAAGACCATCCACATATCTAATTCTTGGCATTAATGTTCCGCTCAATCAAAAATGACCAGATTCAGCAGAATGTTAGCAAATATTCTATAGATTGTTTGAACAATCTAGGAATTCTTTTCATTCTTAGATTGTCTAAACAGATTGTTTGACCTGAACAATCTGGGAATGACCACAATCCAGGAACTTCGTTTTAGGCTATTCATCATTATAAAAGAGAAATTGACTAGCTTGATACGGGTATTATTTGTGTATGTGTCAAACTGATTAAGTATGATGACCGATTCCCAGATTGTGAAGGACTCTCAGCTGGTCTTCATATCAAACATAAGTAGTATGTGGGCCAAATCCCAGTCTTTGAAGGGCCCTCAGTTTCCCCTAGTATGCCTTTATGTCAAACTGAGGGAGTAAACGGGACAACTCCTAGAATGTAAAGAACTCTCAGCTTGTCATCATGTCAAACTTCGGTTATAAATGATTCGATTTCCAGAATGTGGTGGCATCATTTAATATTTTCAAGTGTTTGTCATTTTTTTGCAGGTTTGACTAATTACAGTAATTATATTCTAAATTCACACGTAACAAAAGCGATAGAACACTAAGATGGATTGGACTATGGATTTATTGTATGTCAGAGTATTATATTTGTTTTCTTGACTTTTCATCATGTTCCCCTCTCCTTGCAACAACGTTTCATTGTCTTGAAAAGGTCTCAAAATAAAAGCGTTACAATTGTCAAAATAAAGAATCATCCAAAAACTGATGAAAATCACTTAGATTTATTTAAAGCAATTTTTAACGGTCATGTTGCATGACGGCAACGTTACTTATTTTCATGCTAAATTTGTTCACGTATTTTCTGCAGCTTCTAGTACCTTTCTAAAATAAATGACAATTGAAATTACCAAATGATAAACTGATTCTGAACAGTTCGTTTATACATGGTATACGGTCAATGCTCAACCACTACTGCCGATTGCTGTGATGTTAGGTTTTTATGTTTTTGTAGCTATTTTAGAAATGAGGTTGAAAAACATTTGGTGACTGCCTATTAAACTTCCTGAAAATGTTGTCGTAGTCAATTTTGAATAACATATAACTCTTATAAGATTATCTAAAATAACTGAGTCAGTTAAATCCTGTTTAGCATGCTCCATTTCTTCAAAAAGTGCTTGAATTGAATTGCTGTCACTGTCGTTATTTTTCTATAAGTAGAAGCTGTATACATCTTCATATGTGATAAAACTGTAAAGCTGAGGTTATTCATACAAAGGGCGCGCAATATTCAAACATACAAAAATTATGAAATGACGCGTATTTCGACGACGGCAACGATATTGTAAATTCTGATATCTTTTTTAAAATTGTCCATCATCAATTTTACTGCATTCACAACACATCAACACAACTATTTTGACGCAAAGGCGTCTGATTTTAGGGAAAGGTAGCCAAGTATTTATGATATGATATGCGCGTATTTTTAAGACGACATACACGTGTATGTTATCATAATACCATCAACAATACATCTTCATACATCAGTGTAATTGAATCTGCTGAGCTTGATATTCGTGGCTATGTTCACCTGTTATTTTTCTGCCAATGTAATGTCATAATGCAAGGATGCTACTTTCTAGAACTTAACAGAACGTTTATCCGTAGTAGCTGTTGCTTGATGCTAGTCGTCTCGATAGATGGTTAGATAGCTGTTGTAACGAGGCTTTTGGCCTGAAAGAGATCAAAGTATTTGGCAGTAGCTTAGAGGATTTAAATACGCTGATGTGGCAGGACGTCGACAATATCAGTTACTACTTATCAACCCACGTTTATTGAAAACTACTGTGACATCACACCATTTATAAGATAGCTGTCTATTGATGGACTCAACAAGAAGTTGTCATGGCTGCTGCACATATTGAATGCGCAAAAACGACGGAAGTGTAAGCTGTGCTTAACATGCCATAACGTTGTTATTTCAATTATTAATATGCTTCAACCGCTTCACATGGCATTTTAAATGGGAAAATACAGTCATGTTGACATAGTTATCCTTCAACGCACATATTGAATGTTTTGCGTGAACGTATGAACCTTTTATCATCTTTAAGGCGGCCATTAATACAGAAGTTTATTTAGTCTCTCTGTCTACCTCTCTTTGTATTTATCTCTCTTTGTTTGTCTATTCCTGTCTGTCTGTATTTCTTTATCAGTCTCTCTGTATCTCTCGCTGTCCTTCCCTTTCTTAACAAAATAAATAAATTATTTTGATTGGAATCTAACAACAATAGCAATTTGATTTCGAACTTTGAATTGCAACAATGGCATTGCATATTTAGTCAAGTTTAAGCATTTCAGTAAAGGACTGTAAGAACTTTTCAGAATTATGAATCTCATCCATCCAATACATTTCCAGGTAGCTTCCATAAAACCCAAATTCATATTCAAGAGACTTAAAAACGATTCACAAGACAATTTAAGATGATATTAACATGTATTTTAAGAATAGAAATGTTATTTATAATCATTATCACAGGATTAAAGATGATTTTGTCAATATTTATTAGATGAAATATGAAATTTGAAATTTGTGTAACGGATTAAAGATGATATTTGTAATATAAATAAAAAATTAAAGATGCTTTTTATAGATATTTACAACAGAATTATTATTGATAAAGGTGATATCTACAACAGATGAGATATCTATTAAAGATGATATTTACACCAAAAAATATTTGAAAATGTAATAGATATGTTCTTTTCATGAAGTGAACTTTGAATTGCAACAATGGCATTGGGTTGTATGAAATATCTATTCAAATTAAAGCAGATAAGGGTTTTTCAAAGGCATGTTTTTTCATACCTCTTGTGATATGGTCGACCAAGACTACGGTGTCATCAAAGAGTGGATATAAGTTGTTTTTTTAAATATGACTGCATTACGTTGAGGCATTTAAAAGTTCCGAAAATATACTTACATACGTCCAGTTAAATGCTGTAAACAAAATAAAAGTATAGGGAATAATAATAATTCATGGAAAATCATACTTTGAAGTATAGTGAGAATGTATTTATGAGGAGAGGTTATGAAGTACTATTCTTACCCAAGCGAGCACAAATATGCCGGGTATTAAAGTTTTCATAATGGTCACGGGAATTACAGTTTTTCTAAAAATAACTCGAGATCTGATTGGCTGACAGAACTATTTCTATTCATTCGTTCAGTGAGTCGAGCGTACCTGTGTCACAGAGATTTCAAAACAAACATTGTTTTTAATTTCGTTTGTCAATGTGAAATGTTTAATATGGTTTGTAAATATTTCGTTCATCTAGGATTGTTTTGCTTAATGTATGATCCACAAACATGTACTTAATTGCAGAGACTACATTTAAGTGCGCCATGACATCGTTGTTCGTCGCGCATGAATACAAAGACCGAGTTTACTTGCAACTCGTCTTCACAAAGGTATTTTCCAAAAGTGCCGTAGATTTGACTTGGGTAAGAAAAAGAATAACCAACTCGAAGCTCGCAATTACGGTTTATCTGTCCCTCGTGAATTATTGTGATAAATTCCTTGCTTAAGCTCGGTATTTATAACAATAATCCATTCAGGACAGATAAATTGTAATTCCTCGCATCTTGTTGATTATTCTTATAATAACTACATTTTTAGATAAGTGATTAAGAAACTTTTCTGCTTGAAAAAGCAAAACAAAAAACTATGCTTTGAAATCGTTATATTAAACAATCAGGACATTCATGGTTTTCATTAAAATACCGCTATTTGTTTGTTTCTCCAAAATTATATAATAACATTTTTGACTTTTTTGGTCAGAAATTAAACCAAATCTATTCATCCAATATTTTATAATTCAATCTTTTTCTATTGCATAAGGACAAACACTGATGCACAGTTTTCATAGTTTCTGATCAAATGGGATTTTTTTCTACGAGTTAACAGATGATTGACTGAAAGATGATTTTGAGTATCTTGTGCATGTACCAGGTTAGCTAAAGGTAAAATAACTCAGAAAGACATCCCATATTCGCGTTCAAAGGAGATCATCGTGTACACAGTACATATTTGGTAGTAGAATTATGTTTTTTTCAAATTGTGCAGTTCATTTAATTGTCTTGATGAGATGTTCTTAATGTTTGTTGCAATCGCCACGAGAGTGTTAATCCAAAATGTTAATGTCAATTTCCTGTTTTAATATGAATATAGTCAAATTATTATCCAATTTCTTGTTGACCAATTTTCAGTAAACATTGCTGCTGCTCTCCCACGGGTAGATGTAATTCTTTCATTTTAAACGTGTTCTTTAGAACATTTTGTTGATTACCTTTAGGTCACATAGAATCCACAATTTCCTATACAATAATGAAGATGTTTAAATATATCTAATGTCAAGGAATAAGTGCCATCGCTAAAAGGAAAATACTTACTAAGACATTTGGAATATAACAAAGTCATTTTGTATAATAAGACATGTTAATGATAATATATTTTAAACCAATTCAAACCATTTCAAATCATCTACCATTTTCACTTTAATATCTGATGGAAACTTGATAAATGAGAAAAAACATGTATCGTCACTTACTGAACATTTGAGTGGTTTATCCAATTCCGAAATGCTTTCCTGTGAATAGATCAATTCTAAGTTTAGAATAAGTAATGCATATATTTTATAAAAAATTAAAACTTAAAGTAGAACTATTCCAGTATAAAATTTATAAAAAGAAAAATGTCTTTTTTCTAAAGGTTTTCTATTATGGATAAGAGCAAAGAAGGTTTATAACCATACTTGTGTTATTTGAAACACAGGAAAGGTATTTTCAGTTGGTAGGAGTTGATTGGCATATTGTATGCACCGTGTCTGTTGGATTGTTTCTCTGACTAAATCAGGTGTCATTTCGAACAAAGTAACAAAAACGTAAATTTTAAGTTAGTCAGAGCTTGGGATTTCTGTGTAAAAGCCCTCTGTAAATATTGATCTGTCACTGTATTTGCAGCTTTGTCACAGGGTGAATATACCTGAATATCCTCCGGATCCTCGCAACAATGGTATACTGGGATCCGGGATCCGGCCGTACACCGCCGGATCCCTTGCCGGATCCCCAGTAAATAAGAATACGGGGATCCGGTGCCGGATCCCTCGCCGGATCCTAGATCCGGACGGACACCACCGGATTCCCTACCAGATCCAAAGTAGATAAGAATACTAGGATCAGGAGACGGATACCATACTGGATCCCCTCCTGGTGGCAAGGGTAGGCAAGAATGGATGAATATGAAAGTATAAAGATTTCATAAAAAAAAGTAATACATCATACTAGTATATTTGTTACCTTCTACTATCATAATCCTGAAATGACATTGTCATGTTACTATTAACATTATTATATATATTAATATCAAGTGTTTGTTTTAACCTGTAGCTTTTAAAATATTTGTTTTAACTAGAATCAGAAGGGAATTTTCTAAACAGGCTGTTTTAATTTTATAGAAGTAAGGTTTAATGCTTTACACTGTAACGCTTGAACGCACACACTTGATCATAACACCTGTTAGCGTATTCACATTTCACCTACACTCATTTGTGTCTTATTGCTGCAACAGATGAAATAAGAATATGCATGTGTTCAATTACCGTTCAGTAACTTTCTTTCACTGATTTTTCAAAACAAAAAAGAGAAACTTAAATAAATTGCAAGCGGCAATAGAAGGATTTAGAACTGTAACTTAACATGCACATTAGAAAAAACATGCATCTTATATCTCTACATGTAAGGCCAGTAAGTATAAAGTTAAAGCTATTTAATACTTCTATTTTTTCTTATAATATAGTTTCAAAATGGTTACTAGTGTTTGAATATAAAATAATAGGACAATAATAAAGAATAACGTAAAACTTGAAATATGTTTTGTTACCAAACAGTTTCTGAATTATCAAAGTGACCATTTTGATAAGGCAGAAAATTGAAATTTTTAATTCGATTGTTAACGATTAAAGTAGGATCATATGCATTTATATTTTATTTTCAATATTGTATGTAAAGTCGACTTAAACTAAATAAAGCAATCATCACCTGAAGCCAAATAAAGCACTTAGTTTTGACGATAACAGGAATATATATATATATATATATATATATATATATATATATATATATATATATATACAGGATTAAGGAACAGAAAAGGTGTACAAAAGTTTAGGAACTGACTAAAAGGGGATACGATATATACAGAATAAGTAACAATTTATAGGCAGAATGGCCAAGAGATAAAATTAATATGTAGGGTCCTACTTGTACTAAACCCTCTCGTACCTCAATAAGTCCCCCCCTCCCCCCTTTCCCCTACCCCCACCCCCCTCTCCCCCTCTCTCTTTGAAAGTCGTTGCTACACTCCTGATTATCCTTTAATCATTCGGAACTGGAAATAGGTTCTCTCTGTCTCAGTGGTCGCATCCCGATCGGTCGAATTTCTGATTTCAGAGTAGGAAAATCCATTCGACCGACCGATTGGTACAGTGGTATTTAACTAGCTTATGTAACATTGGATCGTACCAACAAATGACAAAAGGGGTGTTTAGTCTCTCTTTATGTTTTATTATGTTAGAGTGGCATTTCAACGCATTTCTTTGAACGCCACTCAGTTGTTGGATATATATAATATATAATATAATAATAATATAATATAATATCCACATCACATTAAAATATAGTCCCATTCACCACACTCCAAGCAATTGTCCAACACAGTCTACGTATCCCATCACTCCGATGACGCCGTTGTCTAGTCTCTCCTTTTCCCTAACGATGCGCTGGTCAGCTGCAACGAAGCGGCGCCGACGTTTCGGCTCTCGTGGATAGCCCTCAAGCTGCGCTATCTTCACTTCAGTGACGGACTGCTCTCTCTTGATCATGGCGATGAAGGTGAAGATGTTGGGATGTGACGATGTCTGTTGGTTCATCTTCATCCAGTTTGTTATTGGTCCTGTGGATGGTGTTGTCGTAGTGGTTCTAGGTCTCAAGTCGCCATGGGCCTTCTATCCGCTGTGTAGTGACGTAGTCCATATACTTAGTTTTTTCATTAAAAACATAAGAGAGCTTGAAAATAAAACCCCTTTACTCACTAGCGAAGAGAAGAACACTTCATGCATGTCTTATAAAAAAATGGCCACCCCTTCATTAGTGAACTTAGCTTCTCCCAGTGTCTTATGCACGCCCGGTGAGCACAAAATCAATCAAGCGTTTTTCGACCGATAGGCACAGTGAATATTTTTATTTTCTAGCGATAGGGCCGGAATCGTCTCAGATGATAAAATGGGACCGGCTTTTCTCATTTTTACAGTTGTGAAACTTATTGTTCCTTAAGATGGTTTGACTGATTTAAGAATTCTCCAATCTAAGGAAATTTTACGAATTTTTGTTAATCGAGCCGTTAAACTGATATTATGAACTTATTTAACTTCTACAAAAGCAGTAAACACATTATCCTGTGTAGGAGAAATTACGTTTGGAAATAATATTTTAAGGGGATATAGTTACTGGAAGGCTTATTTGAGTATGACATTGCGAATTGTGACCTTTCATTTCAACGTAGCCCATCAGGACACATTTTCATTGTTGCTATCATCTAAAAAGTACTGGATGTTGTAACATTAATGAGCACATTTTTGCTTATTTTCATTGAAACATGTTTGCAACAGTACAGCCGCATGGATTCGGTATTTCAATTGAAGGGAACAACAACAATTGAAACTCATTCTACTTAATAATTTATAAAATCTGAAAAAAAATCAGATAAATAATAAAAAATTGAGCCAGTGTTCTTCAAATTGAGGTTGTCTCAAAATCTGAAATCTGTAGTAAATTGGTTCAGTGATCAAAAAGTTTTGATTGCAGGAATTAATATAAATGATATCTTTAATAATGTGTTCAACTTGTTATAGTTACAATTACGATAAAGAAAGATTTTTAAAACAATAAAGTTCTTAAATTAATCTAATGTTCTACAGTGGAAGACAAATCTAATTCTTCACCCAAATCATTATGGTGTATTTTTGCGGATGTGTATTCCAAACCCACCAAAGGGTTAGATACCTCCGGTGTTTAGTCTATACAGAGTGCCATGTATATAAGGAATACCTATACCAGTAAATATTTTACGTGTGTATGTGTCGTCAATTTAATCCGATGACTTCAAGTAGTCCCGCGCAATTATACTCCTTTTGTTAGTTCCCCGCCAATTAGCATTGTGGGGTCATTAAACACCTTTATGCAATCACAAGCAATCAGACAGGAGCAAGCCTCTTTTCTTCAAATAGAGCGAAGCTCAACGATCCGTGACAAGATAGACCGGGTTGGGGTGGGGGAGGGAAGGGGGTTAACTAATTTCGTTTAATATCCAAATGAATGTAACATTTCCATTCATCAATTGATATTGTAATAGTAGTAAATGTAGACCATACACGTGAAAGATACTGCTACTGTTCTTTCTTTGAAATGATAATGCAGATCAATGACAAAATCTATAATAAAGTTTTGTAGACCTACCAATTTCAAAATGATGTTGTGGATATGCATAAAAACTACCTTTAAAAAACCTGTCATCCAGAAATCAAAGGAAAAAATTAAAGAAGCCTTCTTTATTCTAGAAAATGTTGTCAAATCTAGTTGCCATAACAATTATTAAGAACCATAATTATAGTCATCTCATAAATCTTTTTCTCAGGGTCTAGGCATATAGATTTCAATATAGTAAATGAGGAAAACGAGTTTCTTAAGTATGATGCTATCCTCAGGAAAGCAAGAAGATTTGAAAATCGTTGCTCTTTGTGCAAAAATATAATACGTTTGGTAAATGAAAACATTCTGCATATATGGGTCTTGAAAGGGAAAAATAAATACTTAAAAAAGAAGGTTTATTTAATCAGATGAAACGATTGGAGTCTTTGTGAAGTTACCAATTCTGAAACAGTGTTAGATACATTTGATCTGTAAAACGCATTGAATTCATATATCTAAGACGAAACGAAAGGAAGCGTTATTATATACATTTATGTACATCTATTCATAAATCATTTGTGAAGAATTTGAGGCTATCGAAAGTTACACTTTGATTTTAATTTACTTCTTGAATGCATCACTTTAATCTTATGTCATAACTTATCAATTTGACTATTGCATGTAATTGATATTTTGATCGCAAGTGTTATTCTACTTTGAATACTATTATTAATATAAGAGTTAATACGAGTAATGCTTTACTGAACATGCTGAGCAGATCGTCTATCAAGCACGGTCAATAACGGTCCTGTAACATTAATAAATTTAGCATATACATGTTTTTTATTCGACAATATGCTTAATAGATCACACCTGCACGTAGCTTGCATTATTTATTTAACAGAGCGCTGGGTTATTCTTAACCAGAATAACCTGTTTATTCGATGCAATAAAGTCAGTCTCTTTTGACGAAAGACCGATTCAGGAAGAATCATGTAGGGATACGCCTGTATACACGCTGCTAATCTTTGTCACATAAAAATTGTAGAATAAAGTTTAGGTTACATCATTGGACAATTTTCTTCATGGAGCTACGCCCATCATTCTATACATATTCACAATTATCACCTGTCATTAGGCATTCAAGTTTTGATGAAATCTTCCATATGAAAAATAGTTACTTTGTAAAGATGACAATTCAATCCTATTTGTATTCTTTTGAGTTCAAATAATTGATTTAATTCGCTTTACATATATTTTGCACATGTTAAATCATACTTGGAGTCGATGTCGTCCCAACAGAATGAAACACTTAAAAATATAGCTAACCTGTGAAGTGATTTAATGTGCACTTTTAATAGGTATGTCAACAACAAGTCAATTCTTTATGCATATGAATATATTTCTATCTAATAATTCGACTACTTTTACATTCGTTAATGTTACTTACGTTCTATCCCTTAAATCGTGATATCATTTCCATTATTTAATTATGATTCATATAGTTGAACTATTGACACACTGTATATACTTAACATGGTGTGTAGACATGCAGTATATGTATTTACAAATAAAAATGCATGTGAATCAACATATGTGAAAATATGAGGAACATTACGTGTAAACAATATGCCGCCTTCAAATCACTGTAGTGGTAGATTGAGAAAGACATTCTAACATGAAGATTGACAAACGCTTATAAGTGATATTTGGTTATGTATATGTATCATCCCAACTGCGGATCCGCAGTTGTTCTATTCTTTTCACATCTACGAAGAAAATTTGATTTGATGTTCATTTACTTCACTTTCTGACTCGGTTTCATCTGTTATCAAGAACGAATGATTCAACACTACTCAAACAATTATTCAAAGTCCATTTTGATTACTGATTGAATCACATTTGTTAAGCGACATAACAAAATCAGATCAATATTTAGATTTATATTTAGATAATAGTTTTCAGCATTTTTCAAACGACCAATACATGCTTAGATCAAACAGCTGTAAACACAGAGAAACCAAACGGCTCCACATTTCACAGAGACATATTTGTTTCTTAGTTTCTTTACAAAAGGGTGGTATAATCTTTTAACAAACAAAGATATGAAATTATTCTAATACAGATCCAAGTTTTACAACACTAGTGATAAATTGCTTTTTTAAAAATATATATTTAAAAAACGTACCTGATACAAAGAAATGAATAATCCATGCAAAAACCTTCTATAAGCAGAAATTAAGGTTCTCTCCATCGTTACAATCCAGCACTGAATACACTGAATTTGTTAATGTGACAGCTTGGCATGACAGAGGACGAATTATTGGGCACCAATTTGCCCACCGTAGGTAGTGTTAGGCTAAAACAACATATGGAGACACCATAAGCCCATGTTGTGTTAACAAATTATTGTCTTGTTTATCTACTTGGCGACTTGGTTGATTGTATCAAATGTAAAAAAAAAATATTAAAAGTTCCTATTACAAAAGTCTGGTTCCCCAACATTTTAGATAGTTTCCACTAGTGCCAACTTAGAGCTTGACGAGTATTGTCGGGTTACAGCGACTTATAAATGAATTAGAACGTTATTGTGATGTTGCAGGGCTAACTATCTATATGGAGAAAACTAAAGTTATAGTATTCAAAAACGGAGGTAAGCTGTCAAAAAAGGAAAAGTGGTGTTTAAGAATAATTGCAAATGTATATTTCCATCAATGAACTTGATATCTTAATCATTTTATGTTCTTTTCAGGAAAAGAATTTATATAGGCATTTGCTGCCTGTTTGTTCATCCTTTTTCCTTTTTGTATATATATTCTGAATTTTATGTAACACATGTTTTATGGAAATAAAATACTGTTTAAATAATAATATTATACTTACTAACCATTATATGATTACACATATTGCATAATCTCATACAATGAAATATGATAATATTTTACAATAAGAAATGACAGTTTCTATATCAAATTTGTATAAGCAATAACAATATGAATAATTTAGTCCTCTGAAGATAACACATAAGAACATGTATGTCGGCACAAAATAACTCGATAATTGTTAGTATATCAATAAAACTTTGTTGATGTGTATTAGGAAACCTAATGCTTTTTTTCGGGGAGACATCTTAAGTAACATATTTAAGATAACAAAACGAGTAGTTAAGTAAACTTTCAGCTCTAAAACAACAATATTACACTGAAATGTAATTCTTCCCTCTCACATACTCATCTTATTTGACTTAGTTGATCAGTTGATTAACTTATTAGCAGTAACAACACACAACAATTCTCTCAGTTCAACGCTTCTAACAAGCCTAGATAGACGCTTGTACATATAAAAACAACCTTTTCATACTGATCGAAACCATAATGTTAACTCGGGTTAAGTAGAAAATTTTTTTTACTCAACTCTGTACTCTGGTTTGTATAAAAAAATATTCTGAAGGTAAACAAAGTTTATGAATGAACTCAAAGTCAACAAACTCCGTTTATAATCTTCTTGTAGTATTGATAAGAAATGAGTTGAAATATTGTATTTCTGATGATGTTAGATTTCATTTTGGTTACTTTACATGATAATCGTTCTGTTTATGAAAAACAGATTTTGAATATATTCAGTTTGGCCAAAAAACTTTCATCGAATAATAATAACAATAAACATAAACATTTGATCACGTCTGCTTCCTATCAGTGATGTTGCTGATAGGGGCCAATGCCTTGATGAATAAGAATGATGATCATTGACTAAGACAACAAACGCTCGGCGTGTACCTTGGTGTTACAAGCATGCTCATGTACAATTGGTACCCATTCTTGTCACTAATTGGAAGGTGACACACAGGTATTAGTGTCATAACCGAACCGGATGTTTACCAAAATACCTTCTTTCGGACCCCCTCTCCACCATCCACCCACCCACACCCTTCTCTGAACTACCAAGCAGGTATGTTTGCCATTTGCACCACGACACTGATCAGATCAGGTTCGATCGGAAATAGGAGGAGGCATAACTGGATTTATTTACTGGACATCTTATCAGCATTGACGGAACACCACTTATAGGTTAGTGTTTGTGAATTATGTTTAAGAAACATAAAGTCTTAGATTCGACTATCAAACACAATGAGTACATTGAAATCATGCTTAACGGAACGGTATATGTGTAAGAATTTGAACTGATTAAAAGCCCAGGCGTTGAACCGTGAAGCTCTCTCGGCGTTAATCACAGAATGGGTTTCATGAATTTTCTGAAATCTGACAATTTTGCAATTACCTTTGTGCAGGTGTATACTTGACTTTATATATATATGTTTATATAAAATCAAACATGAAATATCTACGAACACTACCCTCAGGTGCATAATGATTTGTAGATATGTATATATGATTGTTTATATATTTATGTGTGAGTTCGTTTGTAAATAAATGTTTGAAATAATTGAATAGATTTATTTTTCATTTACTCTTGTGTAATAAAGTTTTGCTTAAACTATTTGTGATCTGTGATATATTACCTAAAGCGAATTCATTTACAATATATACAATAATGTAATACCGTAATTAGGCAAGTTGATATGTGGACTGGCCAACAAGTGTGATGAGTGTGCATTCAAGTGTGACAATTGGTGCTGAATAGTGTATCTTATATTGGTTAATTCAGAAAATATTTTGAATAAATTTTAATACGATATGACCCCTTGAATTCTGATTCTGATTAAAAACTGTTTTTCTAAAAATTGTATGTCAATTTAAATCTGACTGTCACCTTTGGCCAACAAACTTTCACAAAGACATGTTTTAAGAGTGTAGAACTCAACAGTTCTTTTTCTTAATAAATGAAAATGGCCTTTATATGACAATATCATGTTAACAATATGTTAAAGTTTTCAAAGATGTATTGTGTATTGGTTGCTTCAGACAACGTTTTGACAAAAGCTTACTTAACTTACAAAAACTTCATATTTCTCAACTACATCCCTACATCGCTATAAGGAGAGGATCCGGTATTGTATCCGTCTCCGGATCCTAGTATTCTTATCTACTTTGGATCTGGTAGAGAATCCGGTGGTGTCCATCCGGATCTAGGATCCGGCGAGGGATCCAGCTCCGGATCCCCGTATTCTTATCTACTGGGGATCCGGGAAGGGATCCAGTGGTGTACGGCCGGATCCCGGATCCGGTGAAGGATCCGGCTCCGGATCCCAGTATACCATTGTTGCGAGGATCCGGAGGATCCAGCAAGGGATCTGGCTAACGGATTCAGGGTATATATGTATCATCCCAACTTGGGATCGCGTCCCATCTTAAGATGGGACGCGTCCCAACTTGGAATTGAGATGGGACGGGGAATACTTTAACATGTTCATAATATTATTGTTCTAATGTTGAATTTAGCAATAACATGATAACATGTATCATTTAGATAAGCGCTTTAAGGCCCTCGAAAGATATTTTGATTTTATGTTGATTTTCATGACTTATTGGCCATATCTATCTCTCATCGCAAACGAGTCTTTCATCATAGTACAATACGATTTCAAAAGTAATTCTTATACAAAATTTTATAAATTATTTTGTTAAATTGATAAAAATGTTTAATTGTGACAGCATGTTTAGCAAATAAAAAAAAGAAATATACACTCAAAACCCACTCATGCTAATGCCTTCTAATCAGTTCAAATGCTTACTCATAAACCGTTCCGTTAAGCATGATTTCAATGTACTCATTGTGTTTGATAGTAGAATCTAAGACTTTATGTTACTTAAACATAATTCACAAACACTAACCTATAAGTGGTGTTCCGTCAATGCTTATAAGATGTCCAGTAAATAAATCCAGTTATGCCTCCTTTTCGATCGAACCTGATCTGATCAGGGTCGTGGTGCAAATGGTAAACATACCTGCGTGGTAGTTCAGAGAAGGGTGAAGGGTGTAGGGTGGGTGGAGGGGGGAGAGGGGGTCCGAAAGAAGGTATTTTGGTAAACATCCGGTTCGGTTATGACACTAATACCTGTGTGTCACCTTCCAATTAGTGACAAGAATGGGTACCAATTGTACATGAGCACGCTTGTAACAATGAGGTACACACCGAGCGTTTGTTGTTTTAGTCAATGAGATTATCATTCATATTTATCAAGGCATTGGCCCCTATCACTGATAGGAAGCAGACGTGATCAAATGTTTATGTTTATTGTTATTGTATTGTTATTCGATGAAAGTTTTTTGGCCAAACTGAATATATTCAAAATATTTTTTTCATAAACAGAACGATTATTATGTCAAGTAACCAGAATGAAATCTAACATCATTAGAAATAAAACATTTCAACTCATTTCATATAAATACTACAAGAAGATTATAAACGGAGTTTGTTGACTTTGAGTTAATTAATAAACTTTGTTTACCTTCACAAGATATTTTGACACAAACCAGGGTACAGAGTTGAGTAAAATTAGTTTTTTTCTACTTAACCAGAGGTAACATATGCTTTTTATCAGTATGAAAAGGTTGTTTTTATATGTACAAGCGTCTGTCTAGGCTTGTTAGAAGCGTCGAATTGAGAGAATTGTTGTGTGTTGTTACTGCTAATAAGTTGATCAACTGATCAACTAAGTCAAATAAGATGACTAGGTGAGAGGGAAGAATTACATTTCAGTGAAATATTGTTGTTTTACAAATTAAAGTTTACGTAACTAAATGTTTTGTTATCTTAAATATGCTACTTAACTTGTCCCCCCGAAAAAGGCATTAGGTTTCTAAATACACATCAACGAAGTTTTATTGATAAACTAACAATTATCGAGTTATTTTGTGCTGACATACATGTTCTAATGTGTTATATTAAGAGGACTAAATGATTCATATTGTTATTGCTTAAACAAATTTGATATAGAAACTGTCATTTCTTATACAAATTTGATATTGAAAATGTCATTTCTTATACAAATTTGATATTGAAAATGTCATTGCTTATTGTAAAATATTATCATATTTCATTGTTTGAGAATATGCAATATGTGTAATCATATAATGGTTAGTAAGTATACTACTATGATTTAAACAGTATTTAATTTCCATAAAACATGAGTTACACAAAACTTCAGAATATATATACAAAAAGGAAAAAGGATGAACAAACAGGCAGCAAATGCGTATATAAATTCTTTTCCTGAAACAAACATAAAATGATTAAGATATCAAGTACATTGATGGAAATATACATTTGCGATTATTAATACTAAACTCAAATTTATATCAAGCTTTGTCTACCTTACATTTGGTACACATTTTAGGAAAGAGCTTTAAAAATCGTTTGGTATCATTTATGAAATGATAAACAGTTATTATCAGGAATTCGTCAACACTCTGTGACAAAGATTTATCGGCCTTAAGATAGATTTAAGTATATTGATATGATTTACTAGGGAATATTGGAAAATATCTAAAATGTTGGGGAACCAGACTTTGATAATAGGAACTTTTAATTTTCTTTACATTTGATACAATAAACCAAGTCGCCAAGTAGATAAAAAAGATAATAATTTGTTAAAACAACATGAGCTTATGGTGTCTCCATATGTTGTTTTAGCCTAACACTACCTACGGTGGGCAAACTGGTGCCCAATCATTCGTCCTCTGTCATGCCAAGCTGTCTCATTGACACATTCAGTGTATTCAGTGCTGGGTTGTAACGATGGAGAGTACCTTAATTTCTGCTTATAGAAGGTTTTTGCATGGATTATTCATTTTTTGTATCAGGTACGTTTTTTAAATATATATTTTTTAAAAAGTAATGTATCACTAGTGATGTAAAACTTGGATCTTTATCAGAATAACTTCATATCTTTGTTTCTTAAAAGTTTATACCACCTTTTTGTAAAGAAACTAAGAAACAAATATGTCTCTGTGAAATGTGGAGCCGTTTGGTTTCTCTCTGTTTACAGCTGTTCGATCTACGCATGTACTGGTCGTTTGAAAACTTATGAAAACTATTATCTAAATATAAATCTATATATTGATCTGATTTTGTTATGTCGCTTAACAAATGTGATTCAATCAGTAATCAAATGGGACTTTGAACAATTGTTTGTGTAGTGTTGAATCGTTCGTATTGGATAACAGATGAAACCGAGTCAGAAAGTGAAGTAAATGAACATCAAATCAAATTTTCTTCGTAGATGTGAAAAGAATAGAACAAAATTATCTAAAAACATGTTTTACTTACACAATTCATTATAAAATATGAATGTTATTAACATGTTTTAATATCCCCCGACCCATCTTAAGATGGGACGTCCCAACTTGGAATCCCAAGTTGGGACGCGTCCCATCTTAAGATCGGGCGGATCCGCAGTTGGGATGATACATATTCACCCTGTGTGTGAATTTTAATAAGAGTTACTAATGGTTACTTTAAAGCTACAACGTATGTAAGCTATGATGTGTTCAATGTGCTATTTATAGAATGAGTCTCGAGTTTGTCTCGACAAAAACGTCACATGATCATAGTTCAACTTGCCTCAGTATTATTTATCATGCACAATGAGGAATCTCTGATTAACCATTTGGCACAAAACAAGGAAATATATCTATGTCCTTTGTTAGGGAATAAGTTTACAGTTTTCTATAGCATGGCACCTCTAAATATGATAATTATGCTGAGATTTGTAAATTAAAAGATATAATATTTGAAGAGATATTTTCATGATAAAAAACAATATGGTCTCTGAAAAAGAGGAGAGTATAGCTAAAAAATAAACAAAATTTTGCTTTTTAAAAAGACACTTCAGCAACTTTTCTTTTGAAAACAATGGATGTATTGAAATAGAAAACAACTTTTGTCCTCTACAGATTGTAAATATTGCCATAAACTTCAATATAAAACTTCAAACTTGAACAAATTTAGCATATAGGATCACGTTCAATAGCGACTCAAATATGTAATTAGTGATTTTATCATGCTGATATATACCTTGATTACCGAGATTTAGCATGAAACGACTCACCAGCTTTTCCAGCACCAGGGCATCTAAAACATCCTTGTTCAAAGCTGCACTGCGCAGTTTCGCCAGTATATAAATACACACAAAGTGACAAATCATGAGACTGGTTAAACAGGTTTAGATTTCATCATATTAAAATGACAATATAACAAAACGCATTGGACCATTTAAGAGGTATAACTAGCTATGCAAACGAAGACAGGATTATGGTAAGGTAGAGTGTTTTATCCTGTTTTATATATATATTGTTATGCTTTAAATTTGCAAACATCTTTTAACAGTAAAACAACTATCACGACATATGTTTAGCTTGTGTGAGCGTATATTGGAATGAGTGGGGATGGGGGGTTGCTGGAATTATGGAGGGGAATTGTTTTTGGCACATCATGATTTACTCAATATGAAGAAAAATGGTTAATTTTTAAACTAATCGTGAAATGCACATTTTATACAATGTATCCTTTAAGACATATGCAGCAAGAATGCAAATGGTGAAGTGTATATGTATCATCCCAACTGCGGATCCGCCCGATCTTAAGATGGGACGCGTCCCAACTTGGGATTCCAAGTTGGGACGTCCCATCTTGAGATGGGTCGGGGGATACTAAAACATGTTAATAATATTCATATTTCATAATGAATTGTGTCAGTAAAACATGTTTTTAGATAATTTTGTTCTATTCTTTTCACATCTACGAAGAAAAAGTGATTTGATGTTCATTTACTTCACTTTCTGACTCGGTTTCATTTGTTATCGTGTACGAACGATTCAACACTACTCAAACAATTATAAAGTCCCATTTGATTACTGATTGAATCACAAAACAAAATCAGATCAATATATAGATTTATATTTAGATAATAGTTTTCAGCATTTTTCAAACGACCAATACATGCGTACATGTAGATCGAACAGCTGTAAACAGAGAGAAACCAAACGGCTCCAGATTTCACAGAGACATATTTGTTTCTTAGTTTCTTTACAAAAAGGTGGTATAAACTTTTAACAAACAAAGATATGAAGTTATTCTAATACAGATCCACGTTTTACAACACTAGTGATAAATTGCTTTTTTAAAAATGTATATTTAAAAAACGTACCTGTTACAAAGAAATGAATAATCCATGCAAAAACCTTCTATAAGCAGAAATTAAGGTACTCTCCATCGTTACAATCCAGCACTGAATACACTGAATGTGTCAATGTGACAGCTTGGCATGACAGAGGAAGAATGATTGGGCACCAATTTGCCCACCGTAGGTAGTGTTAGGCTAATACAACATAAGGAGACACCATAAGCCCGTGTTGTTTTAACATATTATTATCTTGTTTATCTACTTTGCGACTTGGTTGAATGTATCAAATGTAAAAAAAATTAAAAGTTCCTATAATCAAAGTCTGGTTCCCAACATTTTAGATATTTTCCACTAGTGCCAACTTAGGACTTGAATATTCCCTAGTAAATCATATCAATATACTAAAATCTATCTTAACAGCGACAAATCTTTGTCACAGAGTGCTGACGAATTCCTAATAATATCTGTTTATCATTTCATAAATGATACCAAACGATTTTTAAAGCTCTTTCCTAAAATTTGTACCAAATGTTAGGTAGACAAAGCTTAATATAAATTTGAGTTTAGTAAGAATAATTGCAAATGTATATTTCCATCAATGTACTTGATATCTTAATCATTTTATGTTTGTTTCAGGAAAAGAATTTATATAGGCATTTGCTGCCTGTTTGTTCATACTTTTTCCTTTTTGTATATAAATTTTATATTGTGTAACACATGTTTTATGGAAATAAAATACTGTTTAAATCATAGTATTTTACTTCCTAAACATTATATGATTACACATATTGCATATTCCCATACAATGAAATATGATAATATTTTACAATAAGCAACGACAGTTTCAATATCAAATTTGTATAAGAAATGACAGTTTCTATATCAAATTTGTATAAGCAATAACAATATGAATCATTTAGTCCTCTGAAGATAACACATTAGAACATATATGTCAGTACAAAATAACTCGATAATTTTTAGTATATCAATAAAACTTCGTTGATGTGTATTTAGACATCTAATGCCTTTTTTCGGGGGGACATGTTAAGTAGCATATTTAAGATAACAAAACGATTAGTTAAGTAAACTTTCAGCTCTTAAACAACAGTTTTACACTGAAATGTAATTCTTCCCTCTCACCTACTCATCTTATTTGACTTAGTTGATCGGTTGATTAACTTATTAGCAGTAACAACACACAGCAATTCTCTCAATTCAACGCTTCTAACAAGCCTAGATAGACCTTTGTGCATATAAAAACAACCTTTTTATACTGAACGAAATCATATGTTACCTCGTGTTAAGTAGAAAATATTTTTTTACTCAACTCTGTATCCTGGTTTGTGTCAAAAAGTCTTGTGAAGGTAAACAAAGTTTATTAATGAACTCAAAGTCTACAAACTCCGTTTATAATCTTCTTTTAGTACATGTATTGATAAAAAGGAGTTGAAGTAATGTATTTCTAATGATGTTAGATTTCATTTTGGTTACTTTACATGATAATCGTTCTGTTTATTAAAAAAATATTTTGAATATATTCAGTTTGGCCAAAAAACTTTCATCGAATAACAATACAATAACAATAAACATAAATATTTAATCACGTCTGCTTCCTATCAGTGATATTGCCGATAGGGGCCAATGCCTTGATAAATAAGAATGATAATCATTGACTAAAACAGTGTGAGTGTGAGTGTCGCGCCAGTCAGGTTGCACCTTGTTAGAGCTCCAGAGAAAAGTAAGTGTATTTCACAAACGAAAACATCATAACGGACATCATTTGGCAGATACATATATGAAGGTACCAGGAATGCATTTGTGCAATCATTGTGTGCATTTAGACTTTTGCTTTTGAAGAAAATGGAGCAAATTGTTGGAGCATTTTCAAAATATTTCAAATTCACCAATCAAGACCCCAAGCCAACCCAAGCAAGTTGACCGGGCTATTGTTCTCTGACCTGTGAAGCTTACATCACTCACTCAACTGAATGAATGTAGACTGTCCACTGATATGAATCTCTTCACAAATATTTTGAGAGTTTTGCTATTGACTGTATTGACTCTTTCCCCGCTTAACATTACAAGTTTGAACAAGGGAAATCGTCAACAGATACCTCTGAAAACGCTGAATAAATTACGGCAATTGGGCATTTGCTCTGTAAAGAAGACTCGCCGGGGTTGTCGTGGTGGTGCACACAAAGCGACGCCCAAAAAAGCTTCATCTGAATGTACGTTCAAAAACATAAACTTGAAAATATGTTTGTTGAATGCGCGTTCTGTAAAGACGCAAGTTGACAACAACGATAAGGCACAAACTATTCATGATCTAATTGTAGATAAGAAAGTGGATGTCTTGGCAATAACTGAAACATGGTTAAAAGATGACTGTTCTGATACCATTGCCGTCAGAAAATTAACTCCCGTTGGCTTCAAGTTTGTACATGCAAGCAGACACGGCAAACGTGGAGGAGGTGTAGCAGTAGTGCATAGAGATGATCTTAAATGTACTCTCATAATGTCGCTACCCGTATATAGTACATTTGAAAAACTTGGGCTAAAGATAACTACTGACTGTGAGGTCTTAAACTTGATAACAGTTTATAGGCCACCCAGAAGAACCTCTGCTTTTTTATGAAGAATTCGCAGAACTCTTGGGCTCGGTTAATTATCTGCCTGGCAAACTTACGATATGTGGTGATTTCAACTATCATGTGGAAAACATACATAACCAGGATGCAGTTAAGTTTCTGGAGATTCTCCATTCCCACAACCTGATCCAGCACATCACAGACTCGACCCACTGTGGTGGCCACACGCTGGACCTCATCATAACCAGGCAGGATGAGTTACGTGTCAACAATGTACAGTTCGACCACTCGGTACAGTCCGATCATACTGCTGTGATTTTCAATGTAAACATAATATCGCCTAAGAGGGAGCGTAAGACAATCAAATACAGAAAATGGAAAGATGTCAAAATTTCGGATCTCCGCTCTAACTTGACGTCACTGATCACTGACGTTGAAACTCTTTCAGCTGCTGAAACCGTTGATTTATACAACAAGAGAGTACAAGACTTTGCCAACACTTATGCGCCAGAAAAGACTTGTACTATCACAGTTCACACTAATGCTGTCTGGTATAATGACAGTATTAGGGATGCTAAGCGTAAACGTCGGCGTCTTGAAAAGCAGATGAGGAAGACTGGCTTGGTAATTCACAGGCAACTTCATAACTCTCAGAGAAATGCTGTTTCTTCTCTGGTAGATAAGGCCAAGCGGGAACACTTCAACGACTCGATTCAGAAGACATCTACTCAAAAAGAAGTCTTCAGGGCTGCAAACAAACTTCTGTTTAGAGAAAAAAGCAAGCAACTGCCATCCTGTCCATCGATGTCCGAATTGTGCACGACCTTCTCGGATTTCTTCATGGACAAAATAGAGAAGATACGAACTAGTCTCGAAAGTGACATTTCAACGCCATTGACACCATCCATAGTGGCAAGTATTGTCCCTCTGGCAGATTTCCGACCTGTAACTACAGAAGAAGTACATAAGATGATCATTGCTGCTCCTGCAAAGTCGTGCAGTCTCGATGTCATGCCCATGTGGCTGTTCAAAACTATCCCTGATATCTCTGTCCCCTTCACAACACATGTTATCAACTCTTCACTTGGTGAAGGAGGTGTACCAGCATCTCTGAAGAAAGCGGTAATAACTCCTCTCTTAAAAAAGCCCAATCTTGACAAAGACCAACTCCGAAACTATCGTCCTATTTCAAATCTGACATTCGTGTCGAAGCTTTTGGAACGTGTTGTTGCAACAAGATTAAAAGAGCATATCACGGAACAACAGTGTTTAGAGCCCCTTCAGTCTGCATACCGTGCCTTTCATAGCACGGAAACGGCACTCTTAAAGGTACAGGGTGACATTTTGCATACTCTTGACAACAACGGAGCTGCAATCTTAGTCCTCCTTGATTTATCGGCCGCTTTCGACACGGTCGATCATGGAATTCTCCTTGACACACTGAAGACAAAGGTTGGACTCACGGGTATTGCATTAGAGTGGGTGAAATCTTATCTGTCGAACAGGAGCCAATGTGTCGTAGTAGGCGATCATTCATCGGACGCAAGAGAACTTCAATATGGTGTACCCCAGGGGTCCGTTTTAGGACCCTTGTTATTTACCATATATACGTCTTCCCTGGGAGATATCATACGGCCATTAAATATCAGTTTTCACCTTTACGCCGACGACACACAACTCTATATTGCATTTCAACCTTTGAACAATCAGTCAGTTATGGATTCTGTTATATCTATAGAGACCTGCATTGGTAGAATCAAATCTTGGATGACGTCACATTTCTTAAAACTGAATGGGGACAAAAACGAATTTCTAGTTATCAGTCCGAAACGCCTCAAACAACCCATCTCTTTCCAAGCAATCAACATCGACGGTCACGTCATCACCCCCAGTCAGGAAGCTAGAAATCTGGGTGTAACGTTTGATTCGACCATGTCCATGGAATCCCATGTTAACACGGTTTGCAGGTCATCATATTTCCACCTATGCAACATCGGTCTCATAAGGAAATATATAAACAGCAGTACCGCATCTGCCCTTGTCCGTGCGCTTGTTCTATCGCGAATAGACTACTGCAATGCACTATTGTATGGTCTTCCACAACATACTGTCAGTTCACTACAGCGTGTTCAGAACATGGCTGCACGTGTCGTGTCTCGTACCAGACGGCGTGAACACATAACGCCAGTCTTGAAAGAGCTTCATTGGCTTCCGGTGAAATACAGAATCCAATACAAAGTACTGTTGCTAGTTTATAAGTGTCTGAACAATCTTGCACCTGGATATCTCTCTAGCATGTTGGTAAAATACCAACCGAACAGAAGTCTGCGATCTGAAGATCAATGCTTCCTGAAACTACCTTCATCAAAATCTCGCACCTACGGCGATCGATCGTTCCAAATTGCTGGACCCTGCCTATGGAATAAACTACCCATTCAGTTGAGATCTGCTGAAGACCTGGTCTGCTTCAAGTCACATCTGAAGACTTGGTTATTCCAAGAAGCATTCCCTTCTAGTATGTGATTGAATGTGACTTTTCTTTGTAGCTTTACTCCAAGCGCTGCTGAGCAGTGACAATGTTGTTGGAATCAGCGCTATACAAATGTTTTCATGTATGTATGTATGTATGTAAAACAACAAACGCTCGGCGTCTACCTTAGTGTAACTAGCATGCTCATGTACAATTGGTACCCATTCTTGTCACTAATTGGAAGGTGACACACAGGTATTGGTGTCATAACCGAACCGGATGTTTACCAAAATACCTTCTTTCGGACCCCCTCTCCCCCCTCCACCCACCCCACACCCTTCTCTGAACTACCAAGCAGGTATGTTTGCCATTTGCACCACGACACTGATCAGATTAGGTTCGATCGGAAATATGAGGAGGCATAACTGGATTTATTTACTGGACATCTTATAAGCATTGACGGAATACCACTTATAGGTTAGTGTTTGTGAATTATGCTTAAGAAACATAAAATCTTAGATTCGACTATCAAACACAATGAGTACATTGAAATCATGCTTAACGGAACGGTTTATGTGTAAGAATTTGAACTGATTAGGCATTAGCATTCTTGGTATTCACTCCCAGTGGGTTTTGAGTGTATATTTCTTTTTTTGTATTTGTTAACATGCTGTCACAATAAAAAAAATATAAGAATATAATGAAATAATTTATAAAATTGTGTATAATAATTACTTTTGAAATCGTATTGTACTATGATGAAAGACTCGTATGCGATGATAGATAGATATAGCCAATAAGTCATTAAAATCAACATAAAATCAAAATCTCTGTCGAGGGCCTTAAATCGCTTATATAAATGATACATGTTATCATGTTATTACTAAATTCAACATTAGAATAAGAATATTATGAACATGTTAAAGTATTGGCTGTCCCATCTCAAGATGGGACGCGATCCCAAGTTGGGATGATACATATATATTTGCATTTTATGTCTACAAAATGGCCACGCCTCAGATACTACCGGAAAAATATCTATCAATAATTACAACATATCATTTAAGAAGAATGTTTGTAAAATATCGTTTGGGTTTGTTTAATTTAATGATAAATGAGGGAAGAAAAGCTTCTATCGAAAAAGAAAGTAGGTGTTGTCCTTTATGTAACCGAGGTATTGAGAATGAAATTCATTTTACATTTTTATGTTCTTCTTATGTGGATTTACGAGAGAAATATGTACCAAACCACTTGCTAGAAAAACAACCAATAGATGAATATATATCTTTGTTACAAACTAATAATGAAGACCTTATTGTACAGTTGTCTTTATATATAAAGCATGCTATAGCTAAAAGAGACCGTCTCATTAAACAAATTATTAACCCTTAAATACCGTTGTAAACAGGATGAATGTTGCTATATTATATTGTATGCTACCATTTTTCTATGCTGTAACTCTTATGTATATGGGCCGGAGGCCTTTCATACTATAAACTTCTTTTGACTTTTGACTACTACCTTGCAACAAAGTCGAATTGAACTTTGATGACATTAAAGTGACAGATTTGCACTACATTATTAACGTAGTAATAGTATCAAAAGGTATTGCCTGTTGCTGAAGTGTATCATCTTACCGACAGTGATTCAGTAAAGGGACACATTTATGTGTAATGTCTTGAATTATTATATATGAATTGACATAAGAAAGTAAGTACTGAAGAGAAGTAGACAGAGATGATGTGTTGTGTTTGATAAGTATATGGAGTATATATGTGACATGTAATAAAAAAAGACAATGTCATATTTGACAATAAAGAAATTGTCATATAATTTGCTTGTTCAGGTAAATATTTACAAGTCTCAGTTTTGCAGGCATCAAACATTAAACAAATTCTATCATAGATACTCTTATAAAGCCATGAAATTTAACAAAATGAGTTGCGTGTTTTACTTATATCACACAAGCTTAAATTTCGGTTTGAATAACTTATCATAAAGAAGTGGATGAGAACAAGAGAAGATGCCTTTACGTTTGTCGTTTGGACGTAATTACCTAGCAGGCACACAACGTTGAATCAACGTTGATTCAACTTTGAAAATTAGTTGTTTGGTTGATCAACCTTTTATCAACGTTGATTCAACGTTGGGAAAACGACGTAAGAGATTGGTTTTAGGTTGTTTCAACGTTTGAATACAACACACTTCCATCTAATTGATTCCTGTTTACATTTGCTTTTAAATACATTTTAAATTGGAATCAATAAATGGTACTTCCCCTTTTTATATGGATTAAACAATTGGAAAATAATTTAATTTTTTTAAATAGATATAGTGCTGTTTTTTGTTACAAGAAAATTTTCAGGCATCTTTTCATTTCAGATAAAAACTATAGTTAAAATTAACTGTATTTATTTTAGCCTTCTGCCTTTAGTCATTTGACATTAAAATGTTTCACTAATTATTGAATTAATATCTTTTCTGGATTTAACAATACAAAATCCTTTTGCTTTGATAATTTTTGTATTTTTTTCAATACTTGATCCTTTTCCGCATCGTAATCCTACTTTTATATTCATGTTTCGTTTTTAAATTCACTATGCAAGTTTTGATGATAACCCAGTGTCGTCTGCTCCAGTGGAAGTTACTCAAACTGCACCTAGTTAAAGGTAAGTATTTAAAAACTTGATAATCTTTTTATTATCTGTAAAGTAAAATCACGACTGGTACACAAAGTTTGCTCTTGCTCATGTTTTCTGTTGATTAGTATATGTTTTAGTATAACCAAATTACTGTTTCAAAGTTATGGTAAAGTTGACCTTCATAGGCTAATCATGTCAATGTGTTGGCTTGGTGCGCATTGCACAATTGAATTAGTCAAATGAATTCAAGAATTTGTAATTGATCAGTACCTAGGCTTTGAAGATTTTGATAAAATATTTTAATTGCTGTGTGGCCGGTAACTGAGGCATATGGCATGATGGGCAACGTTTTATAGGTCGGACAAACAAATGATCATCACTGAATTGTTTTGAGTTAAGTGATAATAAATATTATTATGACTGGATGTTCATGTTATTTACTGCCACCTGGATTTTTTCCCCAAAGTTTCCTTTCATAAGACAGTGAAATTTAAACCTAATTGGAGTGAGGTCAAAGTTCACTGACGTTGATAAAAAATTATGTCAACTCACACAATATGTCTAGGTCTAACTTTTTTCTTTGTTATATATTATAGATTTATAATTGAGGTAAATCTTGTTGTAATAGTACAAACACTATGCACATTTTTAAAATTCATATTGAAATAAACAAGACAGTTTTTAGATGAAATATTTTGCAACACTTTCAGCTCCTTGAAAAAGTAAACAAAACTAAACCCGGGGATAATAACTCCATGAAAGAAATCAAAAGAACATTTTTAATTGCCACCAAAATTATGTGTGAGTTAATCAGATCACAACAATTGCCATTAAATGGATTTTTATAAAATTAATGTATAAACGATCAAACTACCAGTGTATGTGAAACTTTTAATTTCAGGAGGGGTTTTGCTTTGCAATCCTGAATCAGACTACACAAGTACTTTTACTTATTATCCAAGAATACAAATGGCATAGAAATAGATGAGTAAGTATCACCTTTAATCATTAAATTTCCGTTTTTCATACATTTGTATGTTTTTGCAAGAATTAAATTCATAATATCTAGTTGTAATATATTTATCATATACAAGAATTTAATCACTTTATGTAATATAATTCTTCATATGCTTTGTAGATTTTAGTAAAAGTAACTTATACTATTTTGTTTTATTTCATTAAATATTATTTAAATGTTTTATTTTTTCAGGAACACACTTTATTTATGACCGATGGGATCATTCTTTTCAAGGAAACTGGAAGACTCACTGTCAAATTTAATTATCAGTGTGTCAGTTTTGTTAATAAAAAATGCTGTACTAAAGGAGGTTTTCTTTTATTTTGAGCATGTCTCGGTATGATGTACTTGTTTGATGAATACGTTTTTTAATCCAGAAAATTACATCCAGGAATTAAAATTTGATATTATTAATCTCAAATGTAAAATAAGCAGAGGGTAAGATGTCAAAGAGGTGACAGTTTACTAATAGTAATTAACTGTAGCCTACGGTATGCTCGAGCTCAATACCTGTGAATAAATACTTATTACAAGAAAGCAATATTTTAGGAAACTGGAAGAATTACTGTCAAATTGCATTACCATTGTATCAGTTTTATCAATAAAAATGCTGTACTGAAAGATAAATTAGTAAATCAAAGATTGACCGATGCTCAGCCGATTTCATAAGAATGGTGATGTGAACATCGTTAATAACTATAGTGGCATAACAAATTTGAGTATCTTCAGGACAATATTTACCTCCATTTTTAAATAAGCGGTCATTATTTTGGAGAGAGACAATGAATAAATTAACAGAATGCCAGACAGGCAACAGACGAGGTTTCACAACTATTGATAATATGTTTGTTTTACAAAGTATTGTCCAAAGATATAAAACATGAAAATGGGGAATTTTATACTCTTTTTCTCCATTTTTCAAATGCTTATGACTCTGTGCAAAGGAATAAAGTATGACATCTTATTCATTTAGGTGGTGTGAGCCTTAGAAGGAATAAACCACTACAGAACATGTATGAAAATGTTAAGGCTTGCGTCCAAAATAATAATATATTTACAGACACTTTTGAATTACAGGTTGGAGTGAGACAAGGGTGTGTATTGAATCCATTTTCTTTTTCTTTTTCATAAATAAATTGGCTACACAGATTAAGAATACCTGCAAGCTTGGTGTACAATTAAACCCTGATATATTTCAAATATTTCTTCTAGTTTTTTGCAGATGATGTCATTCTTATATCAAGCACTGTTCAAAGGCAAATTTATGAAATTGAAATCTGTTGTGATAAGTCGAAATTGAAAATAAATCATGATAAAACAAAGGTATTAGTGTTCAAAAAAAGAAAAATGGTACTATAAAGAGTGTGAACTTAAAACAACAATTTGTTAAAATATCTCAAAGTATTTGAGTGACATGCTATCATGGTCTTTGCATGCACATTATACAGCAACACAGGCAAAGACAGTATTACTAGGGATCCTTAGACAATTAAGTGTTCTAGATGAGCTCAGCATGAACTCCTTTTTTAAATATTTGATTTAAAGATATACCCTATTCTTCTATATGGGGCAGAAATGTGGGGAGTAAATACATTTGCAAAACTAGAAATGGTACATCTGTATGCAAGTAAAAAGTTCTTGGGTGTCAAAGAAATCACTCCAAACATAATTGTTTATGGAGAATGTGGCAGATTTCCTTTACAGATCTACTACTTTGGTAAAGTAATTCAGATAAAATCGGTACATATGCCATCCTATCGATTACCTAAGAAATGCTATGAAATGATGCGTTTATATGATAAAAATGGACATAAGAATCGGATAACTGATCAATTGGTCCTGGAAATAGTTGGCACAGCCAAGATGATGGTGTGAGGGTTTACTTCATGAACTTATTTACCCAAAGACTTAAAGATATCCATCTCCAAAACTGGCAAGAAAAGATTCATGCTCCAAGTAAATGCAACTTTTACTCTGTGTATAAGAACTGTATGAATACCGAAGTATATATCTCTTGTCTAAATGTGAAAAAGTATAGGATAAGTTTAGCATGTTTTAGATGATCATCGCATGATCTATTCATTGAGAAAGGCAGATAGGTAAATATAAATAGGGAACATTGAATGTGCAAACTCTGTAATTTGTATGTAATTGAAGATGAATACCATTTCCTACTTGTTTATGCAAGCTACTTTAATATTCGAAACGGATATATAAATAAAACAAATACCATGTCAATTCTAATAGATTTATCAAAGAATTATTAAACAGCCCGAGCATTCCAGAACTAACAAAATCTTTCCATGTTTTGAACATAAAGTGAAGTTTGTGAAAGCATAACATTATAACTTTGGTGTTCAAACAATAATTTTAGATAGTTCTGTTAAACTAAAGGTCGATATGTATGCGTTTTATACATTTGGTTTTAGGAGATATGTTATAATCCGTCTTACAGGCGAACAGTGAATGTAAAATGACGAAGGTAAATTCACAGAAATGTACAAGTTTACAATGCACTTAGTGTGGCATTGAATTCTACAGTGTCATGTATTATTACAGGAGAGTAGACAGAAATGCAAGGAACACACCATCCACGATGACAAGGAAAGGTAATGCACATCATTTCCCAGCTACATTGCATTCCTGTTATTACTCCTTTATCAGCCATTACAAAATGTTTTGACGGGGATCATTTTGTGGTAACTATAATCAGACTAGGACATTTCTGGATACTATACCATCTTGTTTTTATGTATCGTTATTATATGTAGCTAAGCTTTATTTAGAAATCATTTGCAATACCAATAACAAGTCGTATTATTGTCAAAGCATTGTACTGAAATTAATATGGGGCATTCTTTTAAAGAGCTGCACATCGTCACCAAGCCGGTGCTTGGTACAAACAAGCTTTTAGAAGAAGATTTCACTGGAGAGATTTTCAGACGAGTAGAGAGGACTTCCAGGTCTAAAGCTCCACAGTTCCTTTTCTTCCGCCCTCAAAGTCGACCGAAAGAAGAATTTGATGCGAATGTCGCACCCTTGTTTCAAGAAGGTGAATGCCAATGAGATATACGTAATCATATCACACCATTCAAAGAAAGAGGCTTTTTATTTTAATACTTCTTTCGAGTGACTGTGCCTATTTGTTGTAACATCACTCTAAACACACATCATGTTCTTTTTGTTATCCAAAAATATTAATAACTATTTCCAGAGCTGTCCTCGCAAGAGACCATATTTGTATCCATATCAAACAACACAGAGAAGAGCGATGCTTATCTTGACAACACAGAGTTTACCTTCAAGCTGAAAGTCAAGTTTATTCTAACAGAGGGGAGACTGGATGTTGATCGAAATGAAGAAGCACTCCTCAAACTTACCAACATGCTCATTGATGCATATCGCTTCAGGGTATGTATTGTCTGAAATCCGCTTTCTTGTCTTTGAATTTACAATTTCATCAATGTTTGATGGTTGATGTTTTAATGGACTTACCATTCTGGAAGTCAACGAAAGATTAAGTGACTAGTTACAAAATGTATAAATGTTTAGCCAATATTCGACTTCAAGTTACTAAAAAGATAAGCAAGATAGTACAAGTTGTGCACTTTGGAACTGAAACAACTGACAACTTGACAAAGTTACGTTTTGTTAACAACAAACAAGAAATAATATGGGTTTTTTTAACTTTAACTTCTTTAGCCAACAATCGATTTCAAGTTGATGTAAACTTACAGTAAAGAATAGCGATATATTACCGTTTGTTTAGTTTGATACATCGGGATTTATATAAATACAAACATTTTGATAATGCTTAACAAACTGAATTTTTTCGAAAAGAAACAATATATCCTGAAGTAAGTATGCCATTAATAACCTTACAGGCATAAATGATGAAGTCGTTTCAAAACATATTTCAGAAATTGGAAGGAGAAGACGCAAAAAGTAAGCATAGATTTTGTTTATTTTGCAAATGACATATTTACTTGAGACTTGTTAAAACTTGATACTTTGGTTATCTAATAGCTTGAAACTTTCTTTACACAAAGCTCTCTTTTCTTTAACTGATCTCCATCTCTTTGATTGCATGAGGTTGAGAATGTGAAAATGCCTGACCTGACTGTTCTATTTATAGAGATATATATTCATTTCATATGTTAAATATTTAAATAATGTGTCCATCATATGAATCTTTTTCTTTGAACTACTCCGGAGCAAGTCATGTTCACTTATATTCCTTCAAAATATTAACAATAAGACACCTCATTCGATTTAAAAAACAACACAAAACAAAACTGGATTCATTAAGTATTGATACCATTAGCTCCGTTTATTCGATTTATTGAAATTTATTGAAAAAATAATTATGAAATTTAATTTCATAACGTTTGTCTGTTCATCTTCATTCACTTTCAATTTTGATTCTATTTAGCAATTGCAACACCAATTAAAAAAATTAATTTCTTATTTTTCCTAACAAATATTATGAATTGAGAAGAGTATGTTTCATTAATATTGTATGAGACAAAATATCACATGAGCCCAGTTAAGTTCAAATACCTATCTAAAACTGCATGTGACCTCATTTTCCTTGAATTATGTTTTCGCCGTGGTGGTGATAATGAACCTGACAGCCATCAATGCCTAACTATATACAACCGATTGCAATATCTAGGTAAGTTAGACAGACCTATTAGCATTTCCAAATGATGTCCTTTGTTTGGCAAATATTTATGAATCTCCTCTTTCAAAGATCTTTCTAAAAATCGAATTAAATTGTGTATGTTTTCGTGCATCTGATTGTCAGTGTCATCAAAAACTTATTCACACAAACTGACAGCTCATTGTATTCACACGGACTACATTTATGTTTTCTCCATCATAACTAAAAGTCTCAAAGAGTCAACTTATAGGAAACAGGTACCACATCTTGTGACTTCACTAGATAATACTCAGACATAATTTATTCAATATAATTACCTGAAAAAAGTTTTGAAACCCTTTAAATAATTAAAATGACAATAACAATCAACCTGATGCTATGCTGTAAGTGACGGTCCACATCTATTCATACTGAGCAAGCATTGTTGTAGCAGGAAAAGGTTTTTGAATTTTTGTTAGTGTTTTACAAGAGTCACTATAGAGACACAAAAAAATTAGCTGTTTTTCATATCTTTTGAATAGGTATTAACCTTAAGGACTTTTTTTTAATTCTGCAAGGATCCTTTTCAAGCATAACATTAATTAATTATATCATATTATTAGTAGGTGTCGCAGGACTTTTTCCTTTCCTGGGATTGCCCATTTATAGGATTTAGACAATAGTAGTTTCCCAACCCGCGTTAATGGTCGGGGGGTAGCCTAATATTTGTGATTGCTTGGTCAGCTAATCCAACGCCATGAACAGTGTTAGACATTTCTGTTATCCTAAAATGTAAACCGTTACAAATGCAGATAAAATGATTGAAGATTCTTTATTCTCTAAAATCATAAATAGTATGTCATGAAAACCAATTTTAGATATAGCAGTAAAGATACAGACTGCACATGCAGATGATAAGGGCATGAACTTCTTAGTCTTCTCATTTTTCGCATTTTTTTTTACTTTACAACAATTCCACGATTGTTTTTTAAACATTTTACGAGCACGCCTAACATTTAGAAATTAGGCAAAAGTTGATAATTATGTAAAATTAGTTTAATTGTTGATCAAATGCACCTAAAAAAGCAGTAACCAATGAATAATTTCGTTTCATCTAACAATTTCATGTTTGAACTTTTTATTAAATTTAAGACTACATTTAAATCAAATGGTAAAATATTTTTGTAGTGTCAATTGCCTGAATGTTTTGATGCGTAACATGAAGAAATGTGTTTTAATGTCTATCATCTTATTTCGTAATGAATGCCCATTTCCTGGGATAGGGCAGTTCCGCGAATTTGGAATGTCATATATACAAAGACCAAAGATTAGGACAGAGAGTTGGGTATGTACAACGTATTCATATTCACAATAGAGCTCCCACTTGAAAACCTGTCATGCATGCCTGAGTAAGCTGTTATGAAAGATGTCACTTCAACCTTACAAGCTTTAACAGCTTTAGTGTGCAACTCAGGACACAATATACGTTGTCAGTAGGTTAACTTGTTTGCAAACGAATTCACTTATTTACTACTGAACATCATCGATTTAAAGTTGCCTTTCTGTTTACATTATCAATATATAATGATTTGAAATGAAGAATGTAATCTTAGAAGTTTTCAAAAACATATTTCTTTTTTACGATAACCATTCAACAGGAAGCACTGATCCTACTTTTTGTGTTCAGGGACGAAAACGAGCGAATTGGCCAAATGCATTTTCTGCCAAAGCACGTGCAGCATGGGATCATGAAGGTTTACATGCAGACACGTCTGCTTTAGTGTTATAAAAAGCTATGTCAGCCGCTGTTCATTCAGACTACAAAACATCGATACAGCGACCTGAAGAATGCCAAGACTGAACAGAGCGCAACGTAACAATGCTATTGGCAGACTGCAAGCAGGAGCGACGCAGCGAGATGTTGCAACACACTTTGGCGTGTCCAGACAGACCATCTCGAAACAGCGTTGATGATAGGGCAAGGTCAGGCAGACCAAGAGTTACTCCTTGGGCCCAAGATCGGTACATCCGACTGCTCCACCTTCATGAACGCACCAGGACAGCAACGTCAACAACAACCTGCGTCGAATTTCCAACCAAACGGTACGCAACAGGTTGAGAGAGGCTCGACTTTTTCCACAATGACCGGTTTGACGTCCCGTTTTAATGCAACGTCATCTGGCGGAACGTCTCCAGTGGTGTTAACTCATTAACGCCGAGACAGCTTCACGGCTCAACGCCTGGGCCACTGACCACAGAAGCTGCTCGCTGCTAGCTGTAACGAGACCAATTAGCTCAAAACACCGGTCTTTTCGCGGGGCCTTTGTGGGCTATAGTTGAACGGACACTGTCTAGCCTTGTGCCATAAAGTCTTGATTGTTTTATAGTTTCGTGAAGATAGATGCAGGTGCTGGATATTGATACTTTACAGGAATATAACATGTGATATTTCACCATTGAGTTGATATTTTGCGGTTTGTCCGGTTTCAATTCATAAACATACTCAAAGGGAGGGAGTGAAATTGTTTTCATTGTCTCACCAAATAACATAGCAAATAAACTGCATTTGATATTGGTCAAAATATTATGAGAGACAATTTCTTTTACCTATACCTAAACAACAGTACTTAAAGATCAGCAAAAAATAAACACAGACACACACTTACATATTATAATGTGTAAAGTATATACATAACCAAATATTACTTACAAGCATTTGTCAATCTTCATGTTAGATTGCCTTTCTCAATCTACCACAGCCGTGATTTGATGGCGGCATATTGTTCACTCCTTTGCAAGTAATAACACATAAACATGTAACGTAACTCATATTTTCACATACGTTGAATTATATGCATTTTCATTTGTAAATACAAATACTGCATATCTACACATCATGGTGAGTAGATACGGTGTGTTGGTATTTCAACTATCTGAATAATAATTAAGAATTTATAGAGATGATATCCCTATTTAAGAGAAAGCACGTAACATTAACGAATGTAATGATTATTAATAGTGACCAAGTGATTTATTCTGTTGGGACGTTTTCAACTCTAATTATAATTTAACATGTGCATGTATCAATTCAATGGCAGACAGGGTCGTGGATCTATGAAGCATAGTGCAGAAAAAAAAACTCATGTACATGCTAAAACTATTATTGTTACAGGACAGCTACTGACCGTGCTTGATATAGGATGCGCTCAGCTAGTTCAGTAAAGTAATATTCGAACGAACAGTCATATTAATAATAGTATTCAAAGTAGAATAACACTGGCGTTCAAAATATTAATTACATGCAAGGTGGAGAACTGATCTCTTCATTGATGAGTCCCGTTTTCTGCTTCTACGAAGTGATGGACGAGCACGTGTATACCAACGTTATGCTGCCAACTGTGTTCAGGATGTTGTCCCATTTGGAGGTGGGAGTGTCATGGTGTGGGCCGGGATTCATCACGGTGTTAGGACACTCCTTGTGGGTAACCTTACATGAGTACGGTATAGGGACTTGATCCTACAGCCTTACGTTATTCCTCACGTCAACGTCCATGGTGGTCTCTTTCAGCAGGACAATGTTCGACCACATGTTGCACGTGTTTGTCAAGACTTTTTACAGCGTAACAATGTCCAGACATTGCCATGGCCAGCCAGGTCACCAGATTTCTCACCAATTGAGCATTTCTGGGACGAACTTGATCGACGCGTGCGCAGTAGGAATCCACCACCCCAAACACTTCCAGGAGTTCTTTCAGCACTTCAGCACGAATGACAGAACATTCCACAGGCTGTGATTGACAACTTGATTGCATCAATGGGTCGTCGGTGCCAAGCAATAATTAATGCCATTGGTGGCCAAACCCGATACTGACATTTGTGCACCCCTGTGATGTTGAAGCACTTGTGCACCTGTGCATTTCAAGATCATGCTTATTCTGAATAAAATTTACTGAACAGAGATGTTAAAACAGCGTTTTAGTTTTCATTCCAATGTTTATCTTGCATCTGTTGTCTTTATATTGAACTTTGAAAGTCAGTGTCAAGTTTCTTTTTTTGAAGAGTTTAATGTAACGTTAACCAATAATTAAAGACATGGATTTCTTCAATTAAATTGTAATTCAAAATAACTAAAAAAATTTATTTATATATATCAAAATCCCATGTGTTTAGAAATAATTTTTTGTTATCCTTTTGAACCTCAGAAATACATAAGAGACATGTCCTAAATATTTGTATTTGACTATTCTCCAGATGTCTTCGATCCTGATCCATTTCTAGCCCCAGAAGCGTTATTTTGCATTTAAGGTCACATCGTCTATTTCCGGCAGTCATCAGTTGTTTTAACCTTACTTTAGTTGTCATAATTAACATTACTGATGAAATATCTAAAAACAGTTACACAACGTAGGAACGTGTACACGTGTTACTCAAATGAAGTAAACAAGTTTGTTTTTTTTGGTGAGAAGTGAGTTTGTTTGTGTGCATTCGGTTTAATCAGTTTTCAGGTACTTATGCGAACAAATAATTTGAACTTTGTTGAAAAAATGTATAACTATAAAATTGTCTCAAAAGTGGCAGAAGGATCTGAAAGTCAATTACAGAAAACCAGCTTGATCACATGTGTGAGTAGGTGATTTCTAATAACTGGCCTTTACTTGGAATTACAAGATTTCCTTCCAGTTTTTAGAAACATTATGGGTCTAGGAAGACATTGAAAGGAAATAACTTTCCAGAGAGAACATTCTAGAAAGCCAGCAACATACAATTATGTGACAATTGAAAAGTGTAACATTCTTACACAATATTACACATGTAAACAATCACATTCTCGTACCACTTTATAATGGCAGACGCTAGAAAAAACAATGTTTATTTACAAATTTCAAACTGAGCAACATTACATTAAAACAATTATAAAGTTGTCAGCATTTTGTTTTAAAATAAAAGATATGATATTTCTTGAAACGCTGATACATATTTGTCATAAGTCGAAATTAGCTAAGATCCAAAAAAGTAACAGAGATAACATAATTAATGATCGTTGGTATAACATCGTGGCGAACCCGTTTCTAAAAGCTTCTAATTTTGTTTTTGGCTTCAAATTTAATTTTGTTATTTGTCAATGATATGTCTTCATATTCGGCAAAGTTTTCCATCTTTGATTGTACAATATTATAAAGATATATGAGCATTTTGATAAATGTTTTTAAGCAAGCTTACATCAAACACATGTTAGGTATTTTGTAAACTCAACTCTTATCTATGAATGTAACATACAAAAGCAACTGGCACATGATGCTTCATCACTGTCTAACATTTTACAATCCCAAATGTCTTTTTTGATAAGTACCTGGAAACCAATTCATCCAACAAAATCGTACAATAAATGTACGAACGCAAACTTTCCTCTTGCATAGAAACTTGTTTACTTTGATGAGTTTGAGTTGGACAATTTCCAGGCGTTCACGTTCCTATGATATAAAAGGGAGAGCATTCTGGACATGGTAAAACAACAATATTAGCGTTGTGCAAGGACGGTGTGGGAGGTGTTAGGACGTGCATGGTCATCCTGGAAAGGATGCCTCTTTGCTGTTGGTGGATGAATGGAACGGCGACTGCTTGTAAAACTTCATCCCTGTATCCCCGAGCATTCATGTTGCCATGAATAACGACTAGCCCGCAAAACCCACCAAAACCATCACGCTACCAACTCCAAATGCTCGCATTTGCTGAACGTATTTGGTCGCCATACGTTCGCCAACTCGCCTGTAACCTCATCTCGGTCATCATTTCTGTATAGGCAAAACCGTCACTCATCAATAAAACAGTCGAACCCGTCTGGCCCACATCAGTCGACGGCGTCAGTTTTGAAGGGTGAGAAGTACTCCACAATAGGGTCGAATGTCATATTGACGTAGTCTACGGTACACAGGGTGTCAACTGATACGATGACCAAACGCCTTAGGAGCCGTTGACGTCGGCGTAACAAACCGGTTTCTCAGATGAATAGTCCCTATGTGTCGGTCTTCGGCGGGGTTGTGACGCGTGGTCGACCGCTCCTAGGTCTGTGCGATATACTGCCTGTCTTCCTTAACCATGGCATCAATTTCAACACAGTTGCTCTAGTGCAGCCAACGGTTCTGGCAATGGCGGTGTTCGTCGCTCCTTGTTCTGACATTCCGACATCTCTCTCTCTTTCAATCTGACTCAAACGTGATATACTTTTAGTGTTTATCTTACTACAGTAACCTTAACATTTCGCTTCGGCTGTTTTATACAGTTCTTGTGCACATACATATTTGTGCTACATGAGATTATTTTTTCGAACAGTATTTTGCCGCAAATAATGGGTCTACATGTATGTCAAATAGCTCAGTGTGGATCATTTGTTAATTTCTAAGTTATGAAGATATTTTTTCTTATTTTCATTGGTGTTAAGCACTAGTTTAGTTTAACCCGGGTGAGATCGATTGTTTAAAAGTAATACAACACAAAGTAGGATGTCATAAATATTATTTTCAATCTTATTCTGTTTAAAACGTAGCCACATTGATGTCACAGGTGATGAAGTAGTGAAAACCCTGATTGTTAGACACAAACATATATGAAAATGATGATAATAATATTAGCTTATTTTTAATGCGCTATTTTCAATGTGAAACGTGCTTTTTGCGCATAAAGTCAGGGGCAAATGTGAATATTCACCATTTCATAATTTATGTTTATTTGATATCAGGATTCGATAAAAACATCACAATTCCTATTTCAACTTTCAGATGAAGAACAAGATAGAGAGAAAAGAGAGGTAAATCTTTCTCATGAATGTAATCAAATAATTCATATTCATAATTTCTACTGAGATATTGCGTCGCCTTCATAACACAAATACAAATTGAAACGTTATTCATAAACACTGTTTAATTATGTGGATAATATTGATTATTAGATGTTCATGATTAAAATTGATTTGAGATTTAAAATGTAAAGTATTTTTGGAAGTATGTTGTTCTACAGAAATCAGAAGAAATACGGTCACACTTAAAGGATGTTGAAGAGCCTGTGACGTTGCTGATACTGAACGACTTCAGTTCTGAATACACCGCCAATCTCATGTCTGCTCTGGAAGGAAAGGTGCTTCATTATTTGGGGGAAATGCAAGCCACACAGGTATGTCATTCAATAGGTAATAATATATCAATATCTTTGATTCACTTTTCATTAGAGAAATCTTTTTTGTCATAATCCTATCACATGAATTTACATTACATTTACTTTCAATCGTTCCGGGAATGATTTAATTCTGTTTTTTAAACAAAACGTTATGTTATGGCCTTCACATCATTTTTATAACTATGACGTAAACTGATATTCCAGAGACACATTTGTCTGAAAATGTACATCTGATATACCCTGATCCTTTACTGGAATGTTTCCAAACCCTAAAATGGTGAACTTTTTAATGTTGACTTTTCTATTGCAGAAATGTTTTCTATAGCCGTTGTAACAATATTATTTTCCTACTTTGGAAGACTTTAAGCAAAAAATAGCAAGAACTTTTTATGAAAAAAGTTTCTGTGTAGATTAATTTGGATGTCAGTCAGGAATAATCTGAAATTAATTTCAGTATCTAAGAGAAAACAATAGACACAGTACGGAATTAAACACTTCCTTATAAAACCAGAAATATTCCTCAGGTGTTTAAGCCGAAAGTCACAGAGATGTGATTGTTTTTATGTTGTTAATCTAATTAAATCATATTTCAGCTGAGTTGACAGTACCTTCATGTACAGGGATAATTGTTTCCAAACTTAGCTTGTATCAAGTCTGATTTTTTACTTTTGACAAATTTTTTAAGGTCCTCCCATGACGTTGCTACATAAACCTCTATTTCTCAAAATCTATTCAAGAAAGGTTTAACAATTCAATGAAATTGCAGGTAGCTATTGTGATTTGGAATTTACAACTTCAACCTAGAAAATGTGCTATCTACAATTTAAAAAAAAATATTGATGTTTGGTTTTAGTTATAGGGGAACAAAAATGTGCAAGGGCAATTCTAAAAAGAGTTATTATCACAGTCCTTTCTTCGTTAGTAGTATATAATTTCATGCCAGCTTGTTCTTCCTTCAAACATGACCCTGACTAAAAAAACTTTGAAGTAGAAGATTCAAAGATTCATTTTCAATAGAATGCTTGTTTACTATCAGACATAAATGTATGCCTTTTTTCTTTTTATCTGAAGGTTTAAATGACATTAAGGTATTCTCATCTCAAATTTAATTTTTTAAATGATGTAAAATAGGATATACTTAAAGGTCGTTCTTTAAATGATAATATTGAAAAAGCTCTTTGGAACTTCAAATAAAAACTTACCAGTGTCCAACTAAACTGATGTCCAAAATAATCTATATAAAATAGTTTTTGGGTTAAAAACATTATTTGTGAATGGAAATTCAAAAAACTTTACAGGAACATGTGAAAACCTACATGTACTTTCTTTTAACAAAATTAACAAGACTGTTAAATCTGTCGCGGAAACTCGAATTTTTAAAAAAGGGATATGCACGCCTTCCATGAAATGCTGACAAACAGTATAAAACCAGCAAAAGGCACCGGTTGATCATTGTCGAAGAATAATAAAGCACATAAAAAAAAAACCACGCCTGAGCGCAATTAACACAGAGAGAATTCAAAGTGAGCTTCACACGCAAGAACGTTCGGCTGCAAACCCGTTTGCATCACAAGACTGTTTCGAGGGTTACGGCAGACAGGCCAGACTGTAGACATGCCGAGGAGTGGAAGACCACGGTTACCACGCACCAGGAGTACCGCTACATCCGGGGAATCCACCTAAGAAACTGCTTCATCTCTGCAACAGCAACGGCAGCAACGGCACTAAGATATCGCATCAGTCAACAAACTGTGTCAAGGCGACTAAAGGAACATGGTATCCGGGCATGACATGGGGGATCGTGCTCACCAGCAACATCGACGTAACAGGCTCCACTGGGCAAGGCAAGGTTTGACGTTGGCAAATTGATCACATGTCATTTTTTCTGATGAGAGCAAATTCTGTTTGTTCAGAGCTGATGGTCGTCAACATATTTACAGAGGTGCTTGGGAACGTTTAGCTCCAAAATGTGTTCAGGAAGTGCTAGGTTATGGAGGACGAGGTGTGATGTTGTGGGGAGGAATTTGTGGTGAACTGAAAACGAGATTAGTCTTCATCCCAGTCAACAAGAATGCAGCCAGTTGTCCTTCCTTTCATTTATCAACAGCTCCTTGGCATTGTCTTCCAGCATGAAAAGTAAGACCTCACTTACCTCAACCAAGACTCAACAGAATGTCCATAATAAAAGAAATTTGCATGTTTTAGCTTGGCCTTCTTGTTCCCCAGATATGAGCTCGATCAAACATTTGTGAGACCATCTAGACAAACAGATTTGGAGCAGACCCCAAGCAAACTGACAAGAACTTGAACAGTGTCTGATTCGTGCATGGAATCAGATTCCACGTGACGTCATAAGACGCCTTACGTCATCCATACGTAGACGCTTTCTTTCGTGTATAGATGCTCAAGGAGAACATTCTCCTACATCCAATGAATTGTTTTTGTAAATAACCTTCTGTCTGTATGGATATATTTGAAATCCCATTTTTTAACCTCCAATGTGTTCCTGTCCATTTGACCTTTTATTGTTTGTTATCAATGAAATGTGTTTACATTTAATTTATGCAGAATTGAAAGCTCTTATAAGATATTCCAATCATTATTGTAACCTGCCTCTGTTGTTTTTCAATTGGTCAAAGTAGTGGTATATTTTCTTTTGGACGGTAGTTCATTTTCCTTTTGTTTCATTTTACCGCTGAGTTAAGACATAGATTGGCCTAAGCAGCACATGTAATATAACTATACTTATATTTAACATTTAATACTGTTTTAGTTTCACGCTTACAAGTGGAACAATATCCAGATAATTGACCCCGGATTTTCGGAGGCAAGTACATTTACTCATAATATGTTGCTATAACATATAATATTAAACTCATTTTTAGATAGTCAGTTGACAATGAATACTCTTATGTATATATGTTCTTAATGTTTCTTGGGTATCATAACATTCAACTTAAAACAGGGATATGTCTGCTGTTTTATAAAATCTCTTAACAACCGAATTGATGTCAGAATTTTATACCTTACAGGAGGCATTGGTAGAGGCATTTCTTGACCGGGTTTCAAAAAATGGAAAACTCGGCATCATCGTCGTACTACGGAAGGGCTCAGAAAAATATTTTGAGGATAAAAAAAGAAAATTCACATCCATGTCAACGGTAGCGGGTACTTATCATCACTGCTGGTTTATTAGCTATCTTGTTAAAATTGATCAGTCACCTCTGAACACTATTGAAACAATTTCTGTCACTGGTGAACTCAATTCGATTAATTAAGCTCTAACTAGTGAAATACTCTTTCACCATTAATCGGTGACAAATGGATACAGCATTTGAACATTGTATCTATCATGAGTGAAAATAGCATTTTAAGATGTTATCTTTCATTAGTGAAAATAGAATTGGATGCTATAATCTATCAAGTAAAAAACAACATTTGAAAATGTTAGCTGTCATAATTGAAGTAGCATATAAACATGTCAAAAGTAAATCATATTTAGTTGTGAAAAAATTGACAATAAAAAGTACCATTAGAATCATATTATCTTACACTCTGCCTTCAATCGCATTTACTAAACAATAAATGCAAACAATCAGACTACATAAGAGTAGTGAGGAAGTACTCGGTTCAAAATATTCTCACAACTATAAACATATTAAATATGGAATGTCGTCTCAAAACCTAAGGCAAAGGAGATTAATTGTATGTCTTTCTTACAATTTACGATGCTTGTTGTTACAGGAGCATCGTGGCATATTGTGGTTACTATGGGGACACTAAATGTCTCATCAGGAGATGATCCTCAAGAAGATCATGAACTGGAACGGCTTTCAATCAACACAAAGCTTTCAAAAGATAATATTCATCTTGTAAAGAACTACACAGACGGAAATACAGAACATCTTCATCTTACTGTTCTGAGGGACATTGTTGACTGTGTGATCAAATATACAGTTCCAATGAAAGCAAGACGAATATGGCTGGTCTACCTACTGTATATTACATCAACTGTATTACTAGCGTTTGGTACAACGTATGCGATGTGTACCTTTTGCGTAAAGAGTGTGTGGAAGATTCCTAGGGTTGTCGTCAACAAATGTTATTATCTGTTTCAAAGATGGTACCATAATGTATGGACAGACGCATAATCAAAGAATATCTAATAGCAAAGCTGTGATGGCTTTTACAAAACGAAGGTGCATTTCTCTACTGCCAGTTACAAATTTAAAAAAGATATTGCACATATCTGACTGATGAGACATATTTCAAATGACATCACCATGACATTTTTTTTGTTTTGTGACAGACAACTAAATAAGATAATGCTAATATTATTATACAGGTCAAAGAGTATGTTGTTGGAGTCAAGCAAGTCGAAATTAACAAATGGTGTTATTCAATAGAGAAATGTTGGTTGTTTCTGAAAAAAAGAATCTTGGTCCTTACCAGTTAATCATAGTGACAATGATTGGGCCAAAGTCGTAATTTTTTTTATAGAAAACCGGACAAAGACAATGACTGAAACATAATTTTGGAAACTGTTTCATAGCAGATATCAAGATAAAAATGGGTTGACAGGTTTAAGTAAGTCAAATGACATATAAACATGTAAACGGGAAGCAGAATTTCGACTACTTAACATTTTTACAGCCGTTTTCGACTTATCATGGAAAACAAGAAAACATTGTGACATTTTGGCAGTTAAGAGTTAAAAATGGAACTTTAGAAAGGCAATTTTTTTTTACCTCAGTACAAATGGTATATTGACTCTATCCAAACAACATACAAAATGTACCAAACATACAGTATACTCTGTTTTACTATAAACAATCGTTGCCAGACACGCTTGTTACATGTACATTTGCAACTATGAAATCTGTTACTAAGTGTGTGTCAATACGCATGGGAATTAATGTGAATACTGGCATATCAAATTGAAGGTGGACTGTAATGAGACTGCATTTGATGAAAATGTTTGAATTGCACCAACGTTATAATTTTGATAGGACTGTATTTGTATAATATAACATTCTATATTGTACAAAATTCATAACTAGATTAGTGTCACAGACGTCCATATTCAACAAATATAAGTATTATTCATATTTTGGTTATATGTCACGTGTTGATAGGATGAAAGTTTTTCAAGTTTGTTTCTCTGTGTATTCATTTAAAAATCCAATTTTGTTGTTATTATTCGTATAAATGGACAGAGCCATCCATTTTTCTGTATCTTCTGAATAAAAGTTTGTTTTAATTATAATTTCTCATTTTGAAGTTTACACATAATCCTAAACGTTTATTGGATGAGAAAACGATCCTTTGATCTAAAAGAGGTTAATTTCTAAAAAAACAAATTTAAAACATTGTTCAACTTTTTGCAGCCTTTCCTGGCTGATCTTGTGACATTTACCGTAACATCTTTCTCCTTGCCACATCAAATATAGTGACAACGTCATATAATATATGATTCATAATATTCGTCTTCATTGATTGAAGAAAACGAAAATGAAATTAAATAATTTGTTAAATTCAAGACTTTTCTTTATCCTCAAATAAGCATTGATTCAGGTGCTTTTGTCCCTTGAACGTTTATACCTACTTCCTCATGGTGGGTTTTTGTCATATATGTATATGTAACAAATGCTTGGTCTCATGTCTGAATTTGTGTCTATCAACAGACCTTTTGCTGATAAAGTCTTTTGACTGGACTTGTAAGCTAAATGTATATAAGCAAAAAAAAAATTCACATTAATGGAATTGGTGTTTTTAACATTTGTATTGTTTGATAAAACAAAATATAACAGTGTCAGTTTCTATATACAAATTTTAAATCGTATTGTTTTTCACAAAATTAATCGGATAAGAACTCTTCAATAAATCCCTACATTACAAAAAAATAACAAATGAAATTTTTCTCTGACCCGAGTGTAACGTAATCTAATGTAATTTGTATATAAACGTTTAAAAAACAAACTCGGTTTTCAATTTGTAAACATTTTAATCAGTATAAGAGCACAGCAAAGATTAATGAATCTTTTTTTCATGAATACAAAGTGTGAGATTGACATTAATTGTACAGAACAATATGACAAACGATGAAAAGCATTATTATCATGATAATGAAACATCATGTCTTATATGTGTATTTATATATTACACATTTTAAACTTACATTATTGTTTGCAATATGTTTTATAACTTTATGTAATAAAAATGGAAATGTGATTATAGTCTTATGCAAGGTGAATTCTGTCTGACATTGAATATAATTAATTCAAGAATGAACTGGAATCAGAATATGACAGATATTTTGATGTAAAAAGAGGTACAGTTAGATAACAAATCATTTTTTAATTGAACAGGTATAGTAGATTATTATGATATGAATATGAAGAAACTCATTTTTTGAGCAGCTGTATATGGTTGCTTACTACACAGTTGTTGATGTGGATCCATACCCTAGCCACGTCTCATTTTTTTATTTTGAATGCCGTATTATCTCTGCAAAAGGGTCTCTGCTTTCTCTTGCCTGGTGATGAGAAAGATGCAATATCATTCGTAATCATTTACAAATTTTCTGTGAAGACTCCTCAAAGCTCCTGGATGACCCAAACTGAGTTGAAACAAGATGATGTCAATGACTTAGTAGATCAAGTAAAATGTAAACTCTAAAAGAAGAATCACAAGGATAAAATAATGACATTTTAACACATCATAAGAGTTAAATACATTTCTATTTGATTAACTGTTTTTCTAGTGATACTATTAGTGGACGTTAGCAATACCCTTTTAATGATAAACAATCATCAAATTACACGCATATTAATTGATTAAGCCATTTCCTAGATGGTTGACCATTTCAAATCCTCAATCACATGTAGTAATGTAATATAACATTTTATAAATATTGACCATTGTGTGGTATCAATATTTTTCACCCTTGACAGAGTTGTGTCAGACTTATCCCTGACAACTTTTGATGATGGTTAAGTAGAAAGATGAGGGTGTCCCTTTCAACGTATATGTTCGGTCGAATACAAACCCCTAAACCTTCTTCTTACACTGATTCTTAAACATATATTGAGGGATGTGCGTGCTTGTCAATTTTATGAGAATCTACAGTTTAGTTATACAGAAACAACACAATGATTATTCATTGAGAGGTATACACTGCCCCTTTATCATGACTTTCATAAATCAGTTTGAATAACCTTTGGAAACAATCTGTTGTTAGCTGAAAGGTGTCAATCACTTTAGCAATCAAGCTGTCTAAAAGGAATGTAAACTTTTTGCAAATGACTACAAAAGACAACAAAGAAACCCTTCCAAAAATGAAGTATTTCGAACTAAGGAAACATTCATTTCAATTATATGTAACACTTTCGAAACTTGATTATCCAATGTATAAAATATGCACAGCTAATATGTCGTCATGTTATGTGTAATTTTTCATGTACCACGGTGACTGGTTATTATGAAATAAAGATTGATTGAGTGAGTAATTGCAGCTCATTTTAATTGTTTTGACAATATGTTCTAAATAACTGCTCCAATCACAATTAGACGAGAGTGTTAAAACCTAAATGCTAATGTCGATCTACTCTTCTTTTGTGAAAACTGTCAACATCTTATCCAATGGAATGTTTGACCATCTTTCAGAAAACGTATCTACTGCTTAACCCAGGGATAGCTTGATTTGTAAATGATTAGATTGCAACAGGCCATTCAAAAAGTAAGAGGGATGTGTTTGCTAACAGGATGAGCTCAACAATTTTTAAAAACAAGTCCATACCATTGACTACATAAAAATGGGACAACAACTCTATGTGCAAATTATTCGATAGATCGATTTAAATCGATAGATTAAGGACACGAACGTAGATGGTTAAAAAGAAAGTCTCTTTGGATAAATGTTCGATGGGTGAAACCTAGTTTCAAAACATGAAAAGAATCCAGTTATTATAATCAAGTAATTCACATTTTAACAGAAAAAGGGATTTTGCTTGCCTTATTGTTTTATGTTTACTCAAACGGGGACTCCTCGATTAACCATTTGGCATGAACTAAGGATATAAAATCTAGATACTTGCTAGGGGGGAATTAGTTCAAGTTTTATAGAGCATGGAATCACCTCTGACAATATGAGAACGATGTCGAGGCTTTTAAACTATCATATATTATATTCTATGAGATATGTTCACGATTAACTATAATTTCTGAAAAAGAGGAAGGCATAGCACAAATCTAAACGTAATTTTGGTTTTTCAAAAGATATCCTAGCAAGTTATTTTTTATCTAATGATAAAGAAAACAATTTCTGTCCTATACAGCGGTAATTTTTATCATATAAAACTTCAAATTTGAAAATAATATAACATCAAAGATCACTTAGTACAGCGCCTGTTAATAATAGTTATTTTGTGCTTTTATAATGCTGATAAATACCTTTGATTCTCGAAGCATTTTCTTATCGATTTTGCATATCAACCTTCTGCTACACGGTATAAAATTTTCTTTCAAACTTCAAACTGTAACAAAAGAGCTTTGCAATTGAGGAGGAAACAACTCACCTGCTTTTCCAGCATAATGTATTCCCAGGCATCTAAACATTCATGCTCGATTGCGCAAGTATTTGAATACAAGGCAATAAAACCTAGCAAGCCAATATAACGAGACTGGTTGGACAAGTTGAGATTGGATCAAATTACAATGACAATAGAAGTGAATGCATTGGACTATTAATAGCAAAAGTAATATAAGCTTCAGGAACGAATACCAGCCCACGACCAGGTACAGTGTATATTATATCCCATACAGTATATATGTTATTTTGAATTTATCCTTACAATTTACAAACTTTATATGGCTGTATATCCCAGATCATGACACATATGTTCCAGCGTGTGGGTACGTATCATTTGAATGAGAGGGGAGCGCGAGGAAGGGGGAATGGGAGGGGCTGGGATAAGGGTTGGCGGATTTTGTATGGCATGTTATCCTGTCGGTTGTTTATGAGTTATTTTAAATGGTGACAAATGGTTTCAAACTAATGTTTAGACGCACATTTTTCACATATAATTTTTAGTTATCTGCTGCAAGAATGCAAACGGTGACGTATCATGCTTTTTAATTATAAACCTCTCACGCCTTAGATACTAGCATGCAGTGAGCTCGATTTGAACTTTAAAGAATGCGGATATCAGAGTGACACTGCCCCTTTTCCAAAGGTCAGATTTGTCAGACGTTATTGAGGTAGGATCAGTAACTAAAGGTACTGCTTAATAGGCTTATGATTCAATATTTATGTGTATTGTAAATGTGTACATGAAAATATATGTATTGACTAGAGGAAAGGAATAACGTAACATTGATTCCAACATTGCCATTGATTATTACAGGAAATATCGACGGATCGGATTTTACAAGAAACACACAATCAATGGAAGGTAATGCACACCATTCAATTGTTAGTAATCCTTTGTAACCCATCATTAGGTGTTTTGGATCATGTTGGGGTAACTTTGTTGAGACATGGACATTTCTAGAATAAGATCATTTTACTCGATATTTGTATCATTATTTTGTAGCCAGGCTTCATTTAGTATATACATCCAATACTAATTACAATTCGAATATGTATCAAAGAGACAGTGGCTCCTTACACGACAAAAGTGAGACAAAAGAATTAATTGCCCGTGATGTGATTTTTTGTCATGCCAAGTGCGACGTCCCGTATATATACAGTCATTCCGACTGCTGGTGGATGATGAGTTGAACAATGTATCGAGCGTGCAATTGTTCATTGATATTGGTAGATATTCAGTGATACTCTGTTCACCGTATGACGAACATACCGAATATCACTGGACACTTGTATGCAATGTTCAATCATTTGTGCGATTACATAATCGAAACTACTCAGAGTCAACTCGTGCTAGCCCCGTGGAAACAACATACCGATTATCACTGCACTTCTACATTGTTCAACTCATCACCCACCAGCAGCCGGGATGAGCGTCAATGGGACCTCGCACTTGCCATAAAAAAATATCACATTACGGGCCATTTTTTCTTTTGTCTGACTCTTTTGTCGTGTCAAGAGCCACTGTCACAGTATTATGAATTATACTGATATTAATTTGGTATTATTTTCAAGAGCTGAAGATAATCACCAAGCCTGAGCTTGGTTCAAACCAAAAATTGGAAGAGGAATTCACTGCAGAGATTTTCCGACGGGTAAAGAAGAGGCCTAGTTCTGCTACTCCACAGTTCCTCTTCTTCCGCCCGCAAAGTCGACCCAAAGAAGAATTTCATGAGAATATCGCACCATTGTTTGAAAAAGGTGAATGCCAATGGGGTATCATTAACGATATCGAAAGAAAGTGGCCTATAATTTAATATTTTAAAAAAATGACAGTGCCTTTATGTTGTTTCATGCAACTATCTTTTCATACCATCCTATTACCCGAATTAAATTAAATTTTTTTAGATAATTTCTCTACACCCTTCAATGGTATCGCTGCGTTTTTTAAAGATTAATAATCTCAGATAACGTTGAAACATTTGTACATGAGAACTGGATTTACGTGATGTAAACAACATCTCTCCCGACATGCATCGTGTTTATTTACTTATCGTGCGACCTTTCACTTTTTACCTTTATATATATATACAGTATTTATTTCAGAGCTGTCCTCACAAGAGACCATATTTGTATCCATATCGAACAACACAGAGAAGAGCGATGCTTATCTTGACGAAACAGAGTTTAAATACAAGATGAAGGTCAAGTTTATTCTAACAGAAAGGAGTTTGGAAACTGATCGAAATGAAGAAGCACTCCTCAAAATTATCAACATGCTCATTGAAGCATATCGATTTAGGGTATGTTTTGTCAGCTGACTGGTCTCAAAGTTTATTGTTTGATAATTCGAGTGTAAAATATACGTACCATTCTGGTATTCAACGAAAATCTAAGTTATTTGTTATAAAATGTTCTGATGTGTGTCATCTTTGACTTCTTTCAGCCAATACTGGCTATAAAGTTACTGTTGTTAAGTTGTTCGCTATTCAGTTCGAAATAAAAACAAATTGATATAGTTTGACAATGGCATTTTCATAACAAAAAAATATCGCTCAAGTCTTAATATGTAAATGTCCCCTACCGTTCTCCTGTTAAACTAAATGTTAAGTTATTATTAAAAATCTCATGTGTTTAAGCTTTGAGCTCTTTAAGCCAACATTCGATTTTCAGTTGATCTTACCGAAAAGAATAGCAAGATTTTACCCTTTGTTAATATAAAATAATAACATGATAAAATAAAAAAATTACTCTGCAAAGAATACTTCCTAAAGTTGATATGCTAATAACGTCATTACAAGGTAGATATTGAATTTGTTTCATTTTTTTTCAGAAAGTGAAAGACGGAGAGGACGACGAAAGTAAGCATAATTTCCATTTTGACATCAAAACCCATCAAAATTATATATATATATATATATATATATATATATATATATAGGTAAAAATGTGAAGAGGGTCGCACGTGAAGTAAATGTTTATATGAAAATTAAATACTTCAGACGACACTTCTGTAAATATAATTCTAATGATGACTGGATGCGTTGCATTTCGACTTGATAACAAGTCTTTTCAACAGCGACATGTAGATATCCTTTTAATGACAGCTGTAGATTTGCTGTAGCAATTGAATCACCAATTTCATTATGTTTTGCTTAATTTATATAACATATATTATGAACTATAGGATATAGCTGCTGAATTGAAAGTCCTTTCTTCTATTTATGAACTAAGAGAATGATAGTTAACTATAGTAAAACTTTGTCAGGGCAAGTAAATATACTCTGGTGGCCCCATTTGCGAAGAAATCTAAATACAATGAATGAAAGTACTCGTTTAAGGTGGAAGTAGTGAAAAGGTACAGAAGGTTAAAGGTCATCTCAAAATATATCAGTCATTGTATGTCTACACAAATTATAACAGTCAAACATAACAAATGTTTTATTTAAATGTCTTCATCTGACCTTATTTTCCTTGAATTCACCTAGACACATTATTATTTTTTTATTCACTGGTGACATGTTGTGATAATAAAATAGACGGTTTATATCATCATAGACTACCTATAAACAAACACTTACAATATTTAGATCAGACATTCCAAAAAGCATGAGACCAATAACGTCCTTTGTTTGCTAACTTTACATGAATGTCTTATTTCCAAAATATTTTTACCAACTAAAGTCCATTTTATATTTGTTTGATCATCAATATCATTGAAAACACATACTTACAGCTCATTGTTAAAGTGTAAGTGAAGTATACATGTCATGACGTAAGCAGGTATTGCAGTACTTTTTTCTAGGTATAAAAAAGGTATAAAGGTATAAAGTTGATATCCCTGAATTGCCCATTCCTAAGAGTTTGGCATTAGTATTTCCAAATCCTCGTCAATGGTCAGAGAGTAGCTTCATCTTAGTAGCTCTTGGCCATCTAAACTGAAATCAGCAGTGTTCGGAATTGCTGCTTCCCTGAGGTGTCAACAGTTAACAGGTTAAATTACTGTTTTTCTATGATTCACGATTCTTTGTTCTTTTAAGTCATAATTGGTTTGTTATGACAAATAAATTTACATACAGTAAAGATACAGACTGCACATGCTCATCATAAAGATATGAACAACGTCTGCTTTTTTCATTCGCAATGTATTTTTCATTCGCTTCAAAAAAATTCTAAGAATGTTTTTTAACATTTCACAAGGACGCCTAACTTTCAACTTGACAATGATTGACAATTGTGCAAATTCAGTTACATTTTTGATGTGTGGAATGTGGCAGGCTAATTTCACGTTTTTGGTGACGGAACATATGAGAAATGACGAATGGCTACTACATGAATAAATAAACATTGTTAAAATTCAGAATACAGGTTAACAAATTAACAGTCGGGAAAAGTTTAAAAGATGAAAGAAATAGTCCCGTCACAATCACATTACAGGAAAATGTGTAACTTTAGTGTGACTTACCCTGTGTCCATCTTCCCATATGGGTAATATAATAAATTGTACTAGTTTAGATTTTGTTTTTATTTGTAACATTGTACAAAGAAATGTTTTATTGATGTCTCTCATCTAATCTTTGGTACATCGCAATTCCCTGGGATAGGGCAATTCCGCAAATCGGGCACGACATATATGCAGAGACAAAACATTAGGAGAGGGTAGATCTGAGTTTGTACAAGGTAATCATATACACACTAGAGCTCCCGTGTGGAAAGCTGTCACGCATGCCTGAGTAAGATGATACAAGCTTTGTTAATAAATGCTTTATCATGCAGCTCACGAGATGTTGTCAGTTGTAAATAGGTTAGCTTGTTTTCAATGCAAACGAATTTATCACCGTAACAAATACTTAGTTCAGTACCATAATCATTCTATTTAAATAGCTTGGAGAATCGTTTGATCCTCAAGTAAACATAAAAGACATATCCTCAATGTCTTTATTTTATTATTTTCCCTGGCGTCTTTCCCAGATCCTTTTGATCCATTTTACCCTGATCTGTCGACTCTCCATTTTATAATATCTGAAACATTGTAGAAAGAAGTCGAAATACAAACTCATTGACATTCTCACTTTCAAAGGTGGGGCTAACATTTCCATATTTCCTCTGAAGCTATTGGACCCGCTGAACAGTGAAACAATGTGTAATGAAACAATGTTACACATTGTTTCATATGTAAACAATCTCATTATCATAACACTTTAAAATGGTAGACGTTTAAAAACGCAATGTTTGTTTAATGGATTTAAGCTAAACAACATTAATATTAAAAGAGGGAGTTCATGTGAGGCTTCATGCCAAAACAATTAAAAATGGTCAGTATATTGTTTCAATTTCACTAATACCATTTTTCTGAAACACTGATAAATATTTTTCAAAAGTCAAAGTTAGTCAAGATCCATCAATAGTTACAGAGATAATTACATTCAATGACCATTTGTGGGACATCATGGTGAATCTGTTTCTAAAGAGTCATTTGTTCCAGTCAAGAAGTGATTTGAATTAGTGGGAAATACACTGAGTGTGTAAAGGTAGGGTTCAACAAACCAGCGTAGTGTAGCCTTTGTTTACTTAACAGTAGGACAAGGGAGATAATTCCTGGCAGTACGTCGTCTCTTATTACTAAGAAGTCGAGATATAGTATGTTGTTAGTCATGCTTCTCTAAATTTTTTTAATATATAGAGATATACATTTTCAAATTACTTGTACGAAACGTGTGTAGTTATTTATATTTGCCAAAGCAAGAGCAATGGTTTTAGATTAGTTGGCGCTAATAGCCATACAGCACAACCTCGAGTTTGGTTCATAACATACCTTTGACAACCGCCATCTTCTATCGCATCAGCCTGCCATAGTCACGTTCAGTGTTTGATGTCATAGATGATGAAATACTGTAAACCATGATTGTTAGACAAAATAATATGAGCAAATGTGCATTATGAAAATTATACCTCTGCGTCTGATTCACCATTTTGTGATTCATGTTTATAAGATTTATAAGAATTAATAATTTAGTACAGGAAGTATCAGGATTCGACATATACATCACAATTTCTATTTCATTTTTCAGATGAAGAACAAGATACAGAGGTAAATGTTTCTCATGAAAGCAATCGTATAATTAAATAGTTATAGGGGTAGCAAGGGATCAAATATCAAAATGTTCCCATAAACTATCTGGGGAGGAAGCGCTCTGACAAATGCGTTGTTAATCAAGCAAATGTAAAGGAAATCAAAGTTATTTATTCACTTCTAGCTTGACAGCCACATTAGAAGTTGTGTTATAGCATCGCCGACATAAGAAAATTAAAAAGTTGTTCAAACACTATTATAATCAAACGATACATATTATTGATTATTAAATAAGATTAATGTGAGATTTAAAAGGTTAAGATATATTTTGCACTTTTTGTTAATCTACAGAAATCAAAAGAAATACGGTCACGATTAAAGGATGTTAGAGAGCCTGTGACATTGCTGATACTGAACGACTTCATGTCAGAATACACCAACAGTCTGCTGTCTGCTCTGGATGATGTGGAGTTTCCTTATCAACAGAGGGAAATGCAAGCCACACAGGTATGTCATTGAGTAGGTATAATGTATCAATATCTGTGATTTATTCTTCATCAAAATAATTATATTTTACCAGGGTCACATGATAAGTTAACAGTATATTTTGCTTTCACTTCTTACTTTTACGAGAAAGATCAAATTCTTTTTGTAAAGGAAAATGTTCTGTTATAGTCTTCACATCATTACTTGGACTATCACAAAAATTAATGTTCCGAAACATAGGTCTGACCATGTACATCGGATATAAAACAGTATACCTTGATCCCTTACTCTAAGTTCCTGACACCAAATGCTTAGCTCGTGAATCTTGAATTCCCATTGCAGACATGATTTTTCTTGTGGTTGTAACAAAGATATAAAAATATGCCTTATTTTCTTTGAAAATATTAGTGAAGGTTCAAAGGACGTCAGGGTAATTTACCCATTAAAATACCCTGACGTTTTACCCATTATATTCTTTTTTTAAATATCTTTTAAAAAATGATGTTGAATAGAATGTGCTATAAATTATCAAAGTACAAAATTTTGGAACTTTAGATAAAGCATATACCAGCCTTGCGTTCAGTAACAGAGATTTTCCCGGGATGTCCGCGAGCGCTCGCGAACACTCAATGTTAAAAGAAGGATTCTCGCCGCGAACAATGGGTTACTGAACGCAAGGCAGAGGCCACTTGTAGTAACATAGACATGATTTGTTCGAAACAGTATTTATCATCCAAAACTCTGTTCCACAGGAGATATCGCTTGTGGAAGATCAAGCGATATCTCCTAGGAGATATATTTTTGGCAGTAGATTTTGAACAATGCCCCTCTGACGTCAAGTATATGACATCACAGTTGTTTTACATCATCAAGTAATGACATCACAATGCTATGACGTCATAAATACTACGACGTCACAATGCTATGACATCACCGCACTTGGAGTCTTAGGGCAGCAGGGTGTTCAGTAATGTTCATTTGTCAATCAAATGTAATGAAAAATGATTTTGGATGATAAATAGAATCTCACCCTCATGTCTTCTGATATCAAATATATCAACACTCGTTGATAAAAGTAAAATATCCTCGGCAAGCCTCGTATATTTGTAACTTTTATCAACTCGTGTTGATATATTTGATATCAGAAGACACTTGGGTGAGATTCTCTATCTATTACATACTTATTTTGATATCTTATATACTACACTTTTGCAGATTCACGTTTACAAGTGGGACAATGTTTTGGTAATTGACCTAAGTTCTTCACAGGCAAGTACATTTTATTCTGAATACGAACTCAATTATATTACCGAGGACTACTCTTTTTAAAAAATATTCTTTGGGATTGTTCCATAACGTACTTAAAACATACATGTACGTTTCACAAATCATAAGAACCATTTCGATTATCTGCAAAATAAATATTTGTCACAAACTTACTTAAATATCATAGAATTTTTTGAAAGTGTTATACCTTGCAGGATATTGATTTGGTGGAGGCATATCTGGACCAGGTATCAAAGAATGGAAAACTCGTCATCATCGTCGTACAACCAGAGGGCTCAGAATGTGATCTTAAAGATCAAAAAATGAGAATTAAATCTAAGTCAACAAGAGGCGGTATTTATTTATGATATCTACCGAAAATCATGTAACCAATGTCTGTTACTAGTTAACACAATTCTTATAATTAAGCTCTTACTAGTGAAATACTCTTTTACCATTTATCTGTTACAAATGGATATAAAATTTGAACATGTTATCTATCACGAGTGAAAATAGCATTTTAAGATTTTATGTGTCATTAATGAAATGATATGTAAACATGTTATCATTCAGAAGTAAATATTAGATTTAGATGTGAAATTATTTCTAATGGAAAAACATTGAAATATGTTAACAGTCACTCTACCGTCAATCAACAATACTCTGACAAAAGCAGGGTTTAAGAATAATTAATTAAACAAGTAAACATTAATTGGAAACAATCAGAATAGGTATCAGTTATGACGAAGTACGAGTTTTACCAACGTTCTGAATGTATATTCTCTTAACTGTAAACATAATACATACAAGGAGAATAATTGATCAATTCTTTGTTCTGTAAAGAATATCTTATCTCATGAGTCAACGTCAAGTCTGTGTAATTGTTCTACGTAATTAGCTACAAACACTTTTTTCTATGCAATACGTAGTTATCTGGGGATATTTAGATAGACCAGTGTTTTTATCTAATAGTAAAGTCACATTCACCTTTGAGATAAAGTATTCTTCTGGTTTATTCATGTTGATTATCAATCACATACCATGTGTGTAACTTATTGATGTATGTTATTCAAGTTCTCATGTAGCGAAATTGATGGTTGTGGATAAACTTCTGTCTATCTCTAAGACATATCATGATGTTTGTTGTTACAGAAGCATCGTGGCATATTGTGGTTACTATGGAGACAGCAAATGTCCCATCAGGACATGAACCTCAAGAAAATCAAGAACTGGAACGCCTTTCCATCAAAACCAAGCTTCCAAAAGATAATATCCATTTTGTAAAGAACTACACGGACGCAAAGAAAGATAGCTGCTTGAACCGTCTTCATCTGACTGTTTTGAAGGACATCGTGGATTGTGTACAAACACATTCAGTTCGAGATAAACAAAGACGAATATGGTGGCTCTCACCAAGGTATATTATACCAACTGTGATACTGGTGTCTGCTGTCGTGTATGCATTGTCTACTACTGACCTGAAAAGCGTGTTTAAGATTCCCAGGTTATATTCAACCAATGCTTTTATCACATTCAAAGATTTTTTAAATATGGCTTGGTCATTCATGTCGACCGTTTCATAGAGCAACATTATAACACAAAAAGTGCGTTATGGCTTTTTCTTGATCACAAGTGATAAATTTAATACAACAAAACTTAAGGACTGCCTACATAAAAAAATCAATATCCAAGCCTTGTATAGATCATCATATGAACTATATAATATCTCAATATTGATTTCCGGGTGTTTTTGGGTTCGGGGTTCTTAACTTGATAATTCTATTCAGTTTTTATATAGTAAAAGTAGAAGACTCATAATCATGTGTAACTATTTTTTGTATTTGAATTTGTTTGGTAACAGACTGTTACAGTGACCCCAAATTGAAATGTTAAGTGACAGACAACTTAATACGATCGCGAGAAAGATGATTGCTAAGTACAATTCACATATGTACGTGTGCACTATGAAGTATAACACTCTGGGGATGTATAATTGAAATTTCAAACTGGAGATTGACTGAAATGCGATGAGATTTGAAAGAAAAATATATGTTTCTCGTGTTATTCAATTAATTCCAAGAGATAAGGTTCAGCACCTTACATATAGTTTAGTGTCATAGACGTAACTTTTCATCCTTTACAATAATTTTTATCGTTTCTGTTGAATTTCAAATGCGTAAGACCTCGTTGAAAGAATAAAACATCTTGAATTTCTTGGTTTCTATGTGTTGTTTTCTTAAAGCTTATGCTGTTGAGAATTAGAATAATTACACTGAATCATTAATATCTCAACAATTCCAAAAAAATATTCAACACTGTTTATCATCACAACAACATAATCCATACAAGCATATACAAAATATATGTGCAGTTTTCTTGAAAAAAAGTTTGGAACAAAATGTAATGTTATTAACTTTCAAAATTCACGCAAGAACGACTTTACAAGTTTTTGTCTTTGCAAATACCACAACCCTTTACTGCCTTTGTTAGTAAATACTTTATGAGCATGATTTGGGTTAAAGATTCATCTGAAGTGACTCACAATATCTTCCTTATGTCAAAATTTAAAATATTAGATAATTGGTTTGATTACTTCACCATCATTTGTTAATGTGCAAAGATAATAAAAAAAGCAATTGAGGGTCTGGGAACTTTAATGAACAATCAAACAGTTAAAAAATATGTGTAATACTTTCATGTGGTGGTTCACACTGAACTACTGCATAAATCCTAGATTAAGGGAGGTTACTCTTATAGAAACCAGAGTACTAAGAGTTACGGAGCGTTCGTAAAATACAAACAATGAATTCACTCAAAAACTATTTTGACTTCCAAAAAATAACTTTATGTCTTTGGTTCTAAGCAACCAAATGTCAAGCAATCAATATGCGAGATAATAATCATTCCTATAAAATATTTTACCAACATGATTATTCTAAGAATGATAAGATATATGTTACTGTTAAAATTCATGTCACTATCAAAACTACATTCACACGAAACAAAGTGTACCCGTGACGTGACGGATCTTTTCATAAGATATGATGGGGTCGTGGGTTTTTTTACTTGCTACCATTTGTTAACATTACTTTCAAGGATATCAAACAGTCAAAAATGGAAAAGAAGGTGAAAGTTTGCCGCACTTCTTTTTCAAATGTTATTCATATGAGACTTAACATTTTAATCAAACAGTCCTGGTGATATTTACACTAGGAGAAGGCCCATTGCTGTGATAATAGGAACATGTTCACTTTTTTATGATTTACGTACCTTCGTGTTTGATTCGTGATGTTATGATGAATTTTGATTTAAGTCTACCAAAACGTTCATACATAGAAAACATTAAACATGGAAAATATTATGCACCCTGTCAGGCCAGCGATTCTTTTTATTTTACATAAGTAAACAAGTAACTAAACATTACAATAAAATATATGATTATGTTGAAAACAAAAGTTTATATGTTATGTGAGGTATGTTCAGTAAATCATATCTATGTGCCATTTTTACGCCCTTAAGAAGTATGTAGGACAATAGGTCTCAGAAGTGAGTGAACAGGACCGATGTATTATCTGGTCTGTTGAAACCAGATTTATCTAATTTGGATCAATATCATAAACATTTAAACATTGGGGAGATGACTTACATATAGCCAGAGAGTAAATTCCATTAAAATCTTCTCGTTCATCTATCAAAATAAAAAGTTACATTGCACCTTTTTTTCTTAAGATTGACACGTATAGCTTCTGTTCTGTTTGGAGTATATTTATTTTCCCCAAGAGGTCAGCTTTTGCCAAATTAAATTCAAAGTAGACTCAAATAATCTATGGCTAAGAGGTAAAAACCAAGCAATAATATATCCGCAAATAATTTTGTAAAGCAATCAAGTTCATCAGCAATGCCATTTATAAACACAATGAACAGAAAGGACCAAACACTGAGTCTTTGAGAACAATGGCTGTAATGTATCGGCTTTGACAGCGCCTCATTCACAAAAACAAATTGACTTCGATTGCTTATATAATTTGATAACCAGTGAAGCGTACAACCGTTTGTACCATACATTCGCTATTTCCACATAAGCCCTCTGTGCAAAACACGGTTAAATGATTTAGATACACCTCCAAAAACATTAAAAACAATTTTTTATTGTCCAAAGATAAACATATTTAGGATAGTAAACGCAATTGTGAACAGTTGATTGACCTTTCTGAATAACAGCTTAGTACTTATACAGTAAATTATTACAATGAAAATAATTGTTCAAATGTTTATAAAAAACTCTCTCAAATACTTTTTCAACACGGCTAATGTGAGATATTGGTCTATTATGTTAACTAAGGGTCTATATGATACAGATTCATTCCATCTCTACTCTCAACTGTGTTACATGACATATGCTGCTGTAGGCACTAGTATGACGGTTAACATGAAAACAAATACAAAGAACCAAATTCGTGTCCGTGTTGGTTTTGAAGCTGTCATAATGTTCTTTAGAACTGTCAAATGAATGAGGGTGGAGTAGCTGTCTCCCTGTCCGTCTGTGTTGTTCTTCACAAAATGGATGTACCTGGTTGGAATCTTGTTTTCGTGAGAGGCTCGTTCAAGTTCAGTCTGGAACGTAGGTGATTCTTCAGAGCAGTCATCTGTTGTATCCTTAGGAACCACGATATGCCAAGATGCTCCTGTAATATATACAAGAAATGTTTACCTTGCATTGAGTTTGAAATCAAAATTAAGTTAATGATAGAAAAAATAGGAAATAGTATTGTAAGAAACATATGGCCCAGTGACCAGTATAATCTAGTCAATGTTATTTAATTTCGAGAGGCTGAAGACAAGATTTGTGACTCTCATCAAAGCTTTTAATTATTTGCATAATGGCTCACGTGGTGAGATAAAAAAAAATTGCATGTGATTGAAATGACGCCACATGTTATATGAATAGAAAATTAACAACTTTGACTATACTAAACTACCGGGCAAAAGAAACGATACCAAGTATAATTGACCAATAAAAGACAGAAAATAAATGACACATCTTTTATTTCATTTCCATTATGAAAACAGATAACAAGTTCATCAAACAATCACATATTGAAGTCTTTCAGGTCAGTGTGTTATGACGTACAACTCCTTAAAGTTCACTCATGAAATTGTCCTGAATTCGATCAGCACCTAAAAATACAACACCCATAAAAACAGGTTTTTCAGTATCTTGTATGGCCGCCACGGGCCTCGATGCATGCCCGAACTCGTCGTCGTGCTGAGAACACCAGACGTAAGATAACACGGTCTGGTATTCTCTGCCATTCCTCTCTCAGGGCCTGGGCAAGCTCTTGGAGGTTTCCTGGAACCACGGCTCTTTGACGGACTTGACGATCCAAATGGTCCCATAAATGTTCGTCGTGCTGAGAACACCAGACGTAAGATAACACGGTCTGGTATTCTCTGCCATTCCTCTCTCAGGGCCTGGGCAAGCTCTTGGAGGTTTCCTGGAACCACGGCTCTTTGACGGACTTGACGATCCAAATGGTCCCATAAATGTTCGATGGGTGACAGGTCAAGTGACCTGGCAGGCCATGGCAACACGTTGATGTTGTTTCTTTGCATGAGATCCCTGACAATACGGGCTGTATGGGGACGGGCGTTGTCCTGCTGGAACAGGGTTCTGTTGTGGTGTTGCAGGAATGGTAGGAGCACTGGGCGGAGAATCTGATCGATGTACCTCTCTGCATTGATGTTCCCATCAACCACAATGAGATCAGTCTTCCCTTGTCCGCTAATTCCGCCCCACACCATGACACTGCCACCGCCAAAGGGTACCACAGTCTGAACACAACAACGTCGCCAACGTTCACCACGACGTCTATACACCCTCGCTCTTCCATCATTTCTGAATAGTTGGAAGCGACTCTCATCCGAAAAGATGACTCTTCGCCAGTTCCGGGCCTGCCACTGCCGAACGTTACGTGCCCACTGGAGACGTTGACGTCGATGTCGAGGCGTCAGATGCACGCCACGGCCGGGTCTGTAGGCGCGAATACCATGTCGTCTCAGACGTCTGGCCACTGTTCTTCGACTGACAGCATGTCCAAGGCTATTCGTCGCTGATTCCGTCACTGACAGGAAGCGGTTCATCAGATGAAGAATTCGCAAATGGCGGTCTTCGTTGGCGGTTGTTACGCGGGGTCTTCCACTCCTCGGCAAGTCTACTGTCCTCCCTGTCTGCCTGTACCGTCTCATAAGCCTGGTGATAGTAATACGGCTGCAACCCAACGTCGTAGCCACGTGTGCATGCCTTGCACCCATCTGTATCATCCCGACGGCCCTCTCTCTCTCTTCTGGTGATGATCTTGCCATGTTTCCATGTACAGTTGAAGAAATGGTATGTCGTCGAATGATAAGACACATCTTTTATACCCAAATGATGCACGTGCAACATGTGCTTTTCATGTAAAAAAATCTCGCTTTAGTGCAATTTCCCGGAAACGGATCACCAAAATGCAACAATTTTCGTGACACATATGATTACTGACAAAGGGGAATCATTTCAATGTCGTGTATTTACAGTTTTGTAAAAAAATATTTGATCTGAAAGTTTGGTATCGTGTCTTTTGCCCGTTAGTTTACATTGAATTGTTTAACTAATAAAAAAACCCATACAAAAGCGTAAAGTATCATGACTAATTCATTTCAACATAACCAGATCGAAACGGTTGATATAAAATTTATCTCATCTCTCAACTCAATTGTCATGTGTGAAAAGTAGAAAAACATTATATTGTAAGCAGAAAAATGAATGTGTATCAAGAAGACATAGAATGATTAAATACAAGTTATTTTATAAATACCTGTTAGAAGTGATCTAGGTTTTATATTCCGTTGCAAGTTCTTGAGATCAACTTTTGAGCCAGGCAAATGTACCTTGATGACGACGATTTTTTGGTTGTTCAAGACTTGGTCTACATCTCCCAAATAAGAATCCTTCAAAAAACGTTATTTCCGTGTCACTTTACAGGAGGGCAAACCAGCAAATTTCCGTCGCTATTAACAATGAAAATATTAGATGATAACTTATTGTTGATAAATTAACATAATTCTGACATATGCTGAGATATAAAATATACTTGCCTCGGTTGATCCAAGGTTAAATATCGAATGTTCTCCCCATGTATAGCATTTAAGCTGCAAGAAAACAAAATTTCTGGTGCAGTAGAGAGCGAAAAAAAAGAGTAAAATCCTGGAAATCTAGTCATGGATACTGCCACGAGCTGTGCATTACGGAGCAGGTTCGTAGTTGGTATTCTACAGTCTGCGTACAACAATAACAACAGATTGTTCGCTGAAAACACAATGTATAAATATGCGTCTTAAATATCGTTGTTATCAATAGCTAAAAGCTGAGGACGAATGATCAAATGCAAAGTTTCAAGAAAGATTGATAAAGACATGCAATTACGTCCATGATTTTTTGCAGAACCAAATTGTTTTGACAAATCATGATTTGTTCTGATATATAACATGTGCATATGGATGTCTTAATGGTTCTAATAAATTTACAGATATGTTAGTGCTCAAATCTTACATTGAAATGCTTTTTTAAATGTTGAAAACAGATCTATGTGCACCGTGTAATCAAACCCTTTTTGAACTAATACTTTCTTGAATAGTCCGATGATCTGAAGGGACGTTTGACACATCATCTGTGAATAAAAGGGAACTGCCCCGTTGATTTGGATAATTTTTGACACGCTTTCTATGCTTCAAAAATCTCTTTTGATAAGGTTATCTTATCATATAACCACGCAAGACGAGGGATTTGTAAGTACAATATTATCCTAAATGAAAGTTGAATCACAGATATTGATTAATTGGCATGTACATTTGTACAAAATGACACACCTGTCTCTCATGCATGTCGATCCATCGATAAGGAGCCACCTTTCCCTCAAGGGCAGACATGAGACTTTTGGTGTATTCCGACTTGGTATCATCAAGTATCAGCAACGTTATAGGCTCTTTATCATCCTTTAATTCCGACCGTAGTTCTTCTACTTTCTGCAGAATAATTTATTTTGAAACATAGTGTAGAGTTTTAAGTGTTTTAATATGATAAATCATTGTAGATTAAATAACTTGATTTTATTTTACATGGCTTACTTGTTTGAATATAGTATCCGGGTCTTTATCTGAAAGTAAAAACAATTCTTTAGAATATTGTTTTCACATAATGTATCATGACATTCCAACCTAAAACCTAACGAGCAAGGTCATCATCATAGTTTTGTGTTTGAATTCTTCCAATATCGATGATATTTTAAGAGTGTTAATGACAGAATGTATATAGGGCACGAGCAAAAGATTACCTGATATTTTGCCACTCGTGTGTTACTCGTGCATTGTCCTTTACCACCGAAGGCGTAAAATCAACGAATCTTATAAATCGAGGTTAAAGTACTAGACTTTATGTCTAATCGGTATTGGTTTCATTTCCATTCTTTCATACAGTTACTTGAAATAAAGTAATCATTTTGACAATTCAAGTGCGTTTAACAAACAATAAAGCCTGGTTATGACTGGACTACCTACTTGACAAATAAAAAACACATGCTTACTCTTTGCCTCTTCTCCCTTCTCCTGAAACAATTACGTAACGATAATGAAATATTGAAACATAATTGTTTGTAATTCTGTTGCAGGGATATTCACCATTGCTCCTAATGAAATTGTTTGTATTAGAAAATGCATTTTGATAATCCGTGTTCTTGTTAGATAAATTCTTATTCTGGACATCAAACATTAATCATAAATACCATCAATGAATTAATACATATAAATCTATTGATGATAGAACACACTGCTATGTTTGACCAAAACCTCAAACAAACGATTGATGTAAAAATACATACCCTAAACCTATATGCAAAAATGAGCATGTTGATAAGTTTATCGAATGTTTCTTCATTTCGATCAATATCCACCCAGCAGGCAATCTGCCGTTGTATCAACGTTGAAACGACGTCGTTTATCAACGTTGAAATAACGTTGAAATTTGATTGGATTTGAAATTTGCGGCGACGTCGAAATCTGACGTCATTTCCACGTCGGTTCAACGTTGAAGCCATGACGTTGTATCGACGTTGAAAAGACGTCGTATCGACGTCAAGACTTTATGAACATTCAATTTGTGTTAGTTTTGTTTCGTTCTTATATGTATAGCCATGCATCATTTGTGAGGCTTTACTCTAATCATCAGCTCTTTCTTAGACCTTGGCTTATGAATCTGATGATTGATGTAATCCTGTTAAAAGAAACTAACTGTTAGGCGAGGGTGTTTGTGTTTATATGACAGTGCAACGATTTAGATCAAGTGTCAGCAAATAAATGTTTGTTACAAATGGGCAATTACCGTTTTTTAAGAACTACTAACTTTATTCAAATTGAAAATTTATGTTTTCATTTGTGAACTTTACTAAAAAAATAAAAACTGTTGAAAAATACAACATACCTTGTTAATTCTAATTAGTTATAAGAACAGAATTACCTCTAACTTTTTTTATCAAATCCAATATTAATAACACTTTTTAAATGTCAATGATAGCTGTTCGTTTTTGCATTCTTCATTTCATTCTTTAAAACATTTCTTAACTTATTTGATGTTATTAATAATAATGAAATGTCATAAAAGTAATTAGTTGTCAGTTTTAAGTTGTTCTCATGACGTTGAAACAACGTCAAAAACCAACCAAATTTTAACGTCAGGAAACTAACGTTGTTCCGACGTCGAAAAATGGTCGATCGACGTCCTGACCTGAAATCAACCAAATTTCGACGTCGAAATGACGTCAGATGCCTGCTGGGCAATCTCCCTTCTGATAAAATCAATTTCACCTTCATCTTGAATGTAAACCCTGTATCGTTCAGATACACATCGCTCTTCTCTTCGTTATTTGAAATTGACACCATTATGATGTCTTTTAAGGAGTGCCCTGAAAATATATAATAGTTCATGTCTATAGAGCTAACGGAAATAAACAATCCAATACGAGAATGCATCGTTAAAGTCGGTTTGTGCTTCCTATTTGAAACCAATATTAAATCATCATGTTTGTGGGACATTTATGTTTACACAACTGTAGTCTTTAAACGCACTAGTGCACACCAACATTTCCTTAACTCAACGAATGCACAGATACTGCATATCACTCGATATTATTCAAGTTCCTCACTCAAGTAATCTACCTCGTAAGTTATTTAACAAATATTTGCGTATTCTGGTAGTAAAGTTGATTTTTAAAGACCGGAAATATCTAATGTTAAGTTACAATAAATCCGCATGAACTACGATATCAGAATATTAAGATTTTGTTTATAACCAAAAAAGCGGAAACGGCAGCCGCTTTGGTAAATCTAATAGCAATGCTAATTCTGTGTTTTTAAATCGGTTTATTTGCAACATTGCTTTCATAAAACATAATTCATTATTTGTTCTCAGTTCAGAGTTTAGGTTAATTCAACAGCTGCACATAATAACAGTTCAACCGCTTTCAACTGTCTGTAATATATCCGTTTTGTGCACAGCTAACCATAGATTTTGTATATGTCCAAGCTTACAGCGGCTGTCTAATGTTTTTCATTGTTAAATGCAGGTTGATTGTAAAGAATGTTTAAACCTTAAAATAGCCAATTTAAACCGTAAAAGCGTGCACTAGTGCCTTTAAAGTAAATTATAGGTCCTTGCACTTATCATTCAAATATCAATGACCTTTGTGGTTTGGTAGTAGGAAATAAGCTTGAAGGAAGTTTTTATAACGAACCTGACTTATTTGCATTTCAGAGTGAAAGAAAAGATTAAAAACGTCATAGGCAAAGTCAATTAATGACGTTATATAAAGGAATCAAGCTTTAGATAATATTGATTAGCATTTGTAATATTCCAATGATCTAATGAATCTCGATGAGATATTTCTTTCTGACTTAAAAGGTAAAATGTCCCTCGTAGGTAAAAATGATCTTATATGGCAGTTATCCCAGACAGATTTCCATACTTATTGCGAACTTTTCACTTACGAAGAAACACCTTTAGATGAGGTTTGTTAAACAACAAATTTGTGGTAATAAAGATAAAATGGCTTATCCTTATAATTATTTTTTTAATATTGAATAAAAAAACCAACAACGTTAATTAATTGTGAATTCACATTAAAGATACATTAGGAACAAGTCTACTTGTATCAAGTATCTAATAACACTGTGTTAGTACGATAAATGATAACATACGAAACGTATGTGTTTTCAACATGGGTGCGATGTTTTCTTCGAATTCCTCTTTCGGACGACTTTGAGGACGAAAGAAAACAAACTTTGGATAAGGGTAACAACCAGTCCGTTCTACCCGTCGGAAAATCTCTGCAGTGAAATCGTCTTCTAAACCTTTGTTTGACGAGAGCTCGGGTTTGGTGACAATCTGCAACTCTACCGCGGATAATCGAGTTATTTCCAATTTTTACAGCAAACATATACTCAAGGGATAACTCATCAATAAAATAGAAAAACAATACCCTTTAATTTCTATGTGACACTCTCCAAAGATTTTGGAGAAAAAGATATGTTTAAGACAACCTACTACAAATAATGAAAATAAGACAAATAACCCTATAATTAAAAAATAACACGTTTAATCTGAATGCGTCTTTTGAAACATTGTTTATCAATATTTAAAAGAAAATTATCAGTATATGAAAACAAACAGAAGGCAATTAAAATGAGAAGAGTTTGCTTATATAGAGAGGTATTTTAGAAAAGGGTTAACCTTTCGTCCACATGCTTGACGTCGTGTATGAACGTGCAATGATGTCACCTCGTCTGAAATGTATAAGATGTCAAACGAAATTCTGTAAAACTTTTCTTATTCTATTAAACTATCTACTGATGGATTAGGAAGAAAGCTAAATAGCTTTGGGTTTACAATGTTGAGAAAATGTGTATTACATGGAATGAGATTGATACGTTTATTATCCGTCTCCATTTATCATGATCAGGTGTAATTGCCAAGGTTGGCTGAAAGTAAGATTTCCATTAGACTATCACTGTTGTGAGAATTTTGAGTTCATACATCAAGCGGCATCAATCCAGTGTTAAATTGCCCATTGAATAAATCATATCACACTATGACGATTGATAAAATGCATTGCTTATCTACTGTGCAAATGTTTTAATTGCGCCCACAAAATTTACCATGATACAGAAATACAGCTAGTATAAGCACCCTTTTTGGTTATATTTGATTTTATTTGCCTTTAAAGACAATTATTCATTGTCACCTTGAATAGATGCGGTAAACTGTTTAAGAAATATCCTACCATGGCTTTAATGGTGGCCACCCGTCCATATACACACATGGTAATGTGTATGGAGATTTTTGTCCATCTTATTATAAAGCAAAGTATCGTCCCTCCGTATTCAATTTTAACCTTCTTTAATGTTAAATGCCACCTGGAGCACGTTTGGTAAACTTACGTCGTTAAGGCACACCTTATATCTACATTAATCTTTCTTTACATGTTTTTTTGTTTAAATGTTTCTTTGTGGATAATCTATTGCGATTAGATGGTTAATTCAGCGTTAAATGGAGTGTTGCTTACCGTGGAAACGTTGTAAATTCGGATAAACCTCGTTAGACGTTCTGGTGTAATTGACATCATGGCCACATGGAGTAATTTGACGTATGCTTGATTTATATGAGAATTTCCAGATATAAAAAGAAACTTATCAGAAGACCGTTTTCCTCAAATTTTAAGGGAAAGCCTTATTTCCCCTAAAAAAACTATTGTTTTGATCTTCGGCAGAAAATAAAACCCTACCTCTATATCGGATGAGTCTTATATGCATATTTAAATACGAGTGTTACCTCCCATGAATTTGATAGGGAACAATTATTTTTAAAGCGTTCAATTGCTATAATGACACAAGTTTAGAAAATTTCGAGCAATATGTAATGTAAACAAAACGGTCATTCTTTCAAAAACGATAAGTATGCAAATAACTTAACCACAAGCGTCAATTTCTAGTATCAATATATCATATATCGAGGTCATAGTGTTAACAGCGTCGATGTAACTTAGCTCTAAACACAACTATACGAATTGTCCGATTTCCATTTCTTTCTTCCAAAATTCTGGACATATTAAAGGTCTCGGATTTTATTGAGGTGAGATGATTTTGATTTGTTAACACGACTATTTCAGCTGTATCACGGCTATTAGTCTCATTGCAGGGAGAAAACCCGCAACACCGTATTGACTCGGAACTAACACATACGATATTTTCGTTTGTTCTGTTCAATTCACAACTAACAGAAGTGACAGAAAACAAAAATGTAGGGAGAAACTTACATAAATAAATGATGAGTATACGACTTTATGTACCTTGCAAACATGTAATCCTTTTCCGCTGAGCTGAGAGCTTTTGACACCCGGTAAAAGTAAATCCAATGATGTGAGCTTCTTAGTCATCGCAATATGATCCAATCTGAATCTGTTAATGGTGTCACGTGACTCATTACACTTTATCACTTTATGCGTCAATAACAACATGTTTATGCATTCGGACGAGGTCTATTAACCCGGGAACATTCTCCACTGGATTAGTTGGTGAGTTGAGAAACTTAAAAGCGCAAAAGCTTTTCACAGTGGTAAACTTAAAATACATTTTTGCGAATACATTTACAGCTTTAGCTGCCTGACTTAATTGCTTCAAATAACCAGTGAATCACAAGGAAATCGCATCTGAATCTTTTGTTTATTTCTATTTCTTATACTCTCTCTCACATATTCCATGTCTCTCACATGCTCTTTCTCATACATCTCTCTCTCTCTCTAGAACTGACCCTGTCGTTTTCTGTCTCTACATCTCTCAGTCTGTATGTCTCTGTCTTTAAGTTTAAAAGATAGACATCAAACCATGAAGTCTCAAAGATTATTATGGCTTTTTTATATGATTGTAAAAAAGAACTTTCGAATATGTTTTAAACATTATCAAGATTAAGTTTGAGAACACATGAATAATATTGGCTAGCACCTTTTGTACAAAAAACATTTATGTGTCATTATTGACAAGAAACCGGTGGAAAGGTTAAAAATCCTAGACACTGAGGCGAACTGGCGTTTAAAGTCGCCTTTAAGAGTATTTAACCTTTATCAAGGCTGCTGATATAGATGCAGGGATAAATCACCCAAAAACATTAAAGTGGCTATGCATGGCGGTGATCGCAGATATCGAACCACAGACCTCTCTGAACCGTAGCCGTACTTGCTAACCATGTGTATTCCAGTAACATTTGATTAGTACATAGAAAATTTCTTGCACGCTTTGTTTTGTGCATAATAAGAAATGTGTTTTCAAGTTCATAACTTTCCAAAGATTAATATAGTATGTACTTAATTTGAAAATAGGTTGTTTTTTTTACCATAGTTTGTAATTTACAACACGATGAAGTCAGTATTGGCTCACTTAGTTGAAAGAGGGAAAGTGTTGTCAAATAGGTCTCAACAATTTATGAGGATATGAAGTCAAGCCTCATAGATATGGGATGGTTGCTCCTAGAGTATCCATCAGACGAGGTTTGTAGACAAGTAGGCTCTTTATCACCATATATCTTTCTGCTGTGTCCTGAAATGAATTCAGCTCTCAATACAAACAAATAAGCATAGAAGAAACAATATAGAACACCTGATTGTTAAATGTACAGATGACACTGATTTAATTCTAGATGAATCCAAGAAATCATTTGAAGGAGTATTAGCATGTTGGTTAACGTCAATAATATTATTATGATAAATTATATTGACATATAAAAAACAAATTGTGGTTCACTGCACATTACACATGCAGATAGACAAAAGACAATTCTGTATTAATGTTTCACTTATGTACAACATTATATCAAATACACATAGGCATATGACATTTGGGAAAATTATCATGATAGTCATAAATATCGTTAATGTGCAAGTATTTAAAGTTAAAGACATGAAATAAGAGTTGACTCTACCGTATTGAATAAACAGATTTAGGCAAATTAGTAAAACATTTCATAATATTGACATATTGTCCTTATCCGTTAAAGGATTTTAAGTGAATTGGTGTAATTATTGTGCAAGATATCTAAGGTAAATACGAGCCCTCATGTTGTTTTGTAAATTTTCCGAACGCCGCTTTGCGAATCAAGCTATACAAACAGATCGGCAGCTTTCGGCATCTTCCGTTATGTGACGTATTAGTAGCCCGTCATTAACGCCCTGTCGTGAAGAACTGCAATCAATGGCGGACCAAAATCCTTGAGTCATTTTTTAAAGATTTAATTTGGACATAAATCAAGAATACGTTCGTCAAATCGACGTTTAAAATAAGTTGTGCCTGTCGTTTGGTTTAAGTTTTATTTAACTGAGTAAGGGTATATTTTTAATAAATAAAAAAAAAATTCATTTACATATTTAAGGTAGTTATAAAACTCCAGGTGTTGAAATAATACTCTTTCTAATAATAACTTCATACGCAAAAATTCTCTTTTTTGAGTTGAGGTATCATTAATATAAAAAATCTTTGTTAATTTAAATGTGATGAGGGGGAATACGCACCAATATCAGTGAAAGGTAAATATACCCATACCAGTATAATGTATGTTCTGCCTTCTTGTTGGAAGAAAGTAATTAGGAAAAACTTCCATTCTTTTTAAGAGATAATTTGTGATATATATTGTCAGATTTGTGAAATATATTTTCAGATAAATTTTAACTCAATATGAACAATAAATTGATCTTCCGGTTTTTGGAACTGCCCTTATTTTTCACCCTCATTAAATTGTTGGTCTTTCAAATTTACCCTTACACTAAAAAAATCGCAGTTTCAACAACGATAAATTATAATAAAATATATTTATCATAATCAATTCATTCAGATATTTCATTACAAACTGTTTGGTAGACAGTCAGACAATTGGTCACATAGATCTAGTTTCGAAACAAGCCCAGAAACAAAGGCGTCCAAACTTTTTCATATTTCATTTTTGAAAACATTGTTGGTAAGCAATAAATTTGCTTTGTTTGAATGTTTTCAATGTGTAGTATAGCTTTATCAAAATATAAATTTATAACCCAAGTTTCGGGCTGCATGATTAAATGCTGCTTCGAATGGGGTTTTACTCCTTGTTGATTAATGACAAAGGGGATATAATGTATCAAATAGAATGAAGTTTTTTCGTCGAATAACTTTTCAACTAATTTGTTATAAGGTATATAGCATCAAATGGTTATTCTTAATAACAGTTATATCAACAGTTGGCTTTATAAACTTTCGAGTTCGTCATTATTGTTGAGGTTTTTCGGCTTTCGCTCGGAAAGCAAAACATAGCAGGTTTGCAGGGTGATGTTGTAAGATGTGTCCTGTGATTGAAACGTCACATGTTTTAACACAATAGTTTCTGAATTGGGTTTTAAAATCCTTTAACGTAAAAACAATTCACAACATGGGCCTATACAAAACTTAAAATATGATTGACTCTTCAAAATAGATAAATGACAACGTAAAATCCTATTTCATATTTTACCTCATATCTTAGATTATGAAATTATACATTTATTATTTTTTACATTGTTTAACATATCATGTGAACGTTCCTCAAGCGCACGCCCTTCTTTTTACATTTCTCGTCAAATTGAAAAAAATGACAAACGAGTGCATAGTTTCACGTCATAAATAATTGTTCACTGTTACCAAAATATGATCATAAATGTCAATGAACATCATGACTAGCAAATTTTGAACAACTTATATTTGATATATAGTCCAACATTATTGTTACACAGTGGTAGCCTCGTTATAGATTCTTGTACTTAACTATGCAGTAGCACCCATGGTTAGCTTGTAGCAGCCGATGTCCACACAGCAATGCATAGGCACAATTGTGTTTTGGAATTTTCCCTGCAGCCGTGATATAAATAAAATACACTTGAAGTTGGCATCTCACCTAACAGAGCAAACACATCAACACAAAAATATATACAAAGAAATATTTCACTTTAGCTGGTCATCTAAAAGTTATTTAAATACCATACTGAATCAATTGAAGAATGCATAAGAAAATCAAATATTCAATAATCAATTTCAACAGTAAATTTAAATTGTTTATTTATTTGAATTGATCTATCTATGATTAGAAATATCTAATGGAACCGTTTCATGCATGGAGTTACACAAAGGATGTCTCATGCTGTAATTTAAAGTTGTGAACTGAACAGAAAATATTATTTAATGTTATGAAAGAGAAACTAAAGAAAAAATACACAAAAGGAAAGAAATCCAAATTCATAATAAAGCGGAGTCGTTTCAATCAGCACTTACTCTACACCTTGAATAAACACCTGTTACTCTACACTTTTTTAAATGTCTGTCGTGATATGAATTCTTGTTATTCGATTTACTAGGTTTGCCTCATATGAAAGTATTTGTATCTGGTTGAACAAAGTTATGAGGATAAAAATAAACAAGAAAAGCTTTACTAGTTACCAAATCTATCATTTCAAATTTGTCAAAATGCTATGAAAAGAAAAATGAAGAGGTGCGACATTTGATCGTTACAACTGAATATGGAAGATATAGACACAAGAAAGAAAACTAGTAATTTGTTTAATCCCAATGAAGCCAATTACCCCCAACAGAGGTACTAGGGCGGTTCAGTAAGTTTCGCAACTTCAATAAAATATAAAACTCATATAAACAATGTTTTACTTTTATTTTTCAGTACAATAACCCTCATCTCAACACATTTATGACACTTCTTGTTCAGGCTTTTGATGCCACTATGGTCGAAGTCTTTGGGTTACTCCATTAACCACGCCTCTGTGGCAACCATGAAATCTTCATATTTCAGGTGTTTTAAACAGGACAATGTCGCTAGGTCTGGACTGTGGGGTGGCTGATTCAGCTACTTGAAACCATATTCACTTATATCTACCCGTGCAACTCTACACTTATGAATTGTCATACAAAAGCAGAACAACACGTGGCGTGTTTCTCGCAAATCATGCGTTAGGTTGGCATAAAAGTAACCATTTATGTAAGTTTTGGTGACATTTAACCAATTGATAATATACCTTTTGCATCCAAAAATATCGTGGCCATAACCTTGCCAGCCGATGGTTGAGAGCGCAAACTTCACTCGAGGCTGAAAAATTGGCGTCCACTGACTTGAATTCCAGGTTAATGTCATGATATCTCGAATCAGTTTCGGTTGGTTGACTTCTGAGTGTGTGCCTGACCGTGGGTCTAAAGACTCTCCTTTCAAACTGATTAGACCAGTGACAAACAGTTAAATAGGTAGAGCATTCTTACCTATCACATTACACATGCGATTATGTTTTTGTGTAACTTTGCATTTCTCCTTAGTGAGGAAGTTGATCACAGCGCGCTGTTCATGTTTGAGATAATAAAATATAAAATATTCTAAGCAGGAAATGATAGTATTAATGCATCGTCTACACGAACGCATCGCATCGAACGCGGCCACTTGAATTGTGCATTCAGAAAAATGAGCAAAACGTGTTTTTGAGGCATGATTTGTGATTCACGTGCAGCAATGTTGTATAAATACCCTCGTTCGAAAAAGCAGACATTCAGTAACATAATGAACACAAAACGTATGCCAAGTCTTACGCAAGCGCTACGTGACGAGGCAAGCGAACTGCAGCCAAACCAGCATCAGAAGGCTGTTAATACGCTACCAGCAGACAAGCCAAACACATCCAACTCATGTCTCATCCAACAACAGCCAAGAAGATTGATATTGTAATACGATAACGCAAGACGACACATTACCCGAATTGTTAGAGACTACCTCGAGAACGTCGTGGCTAGCCAACTACAAGATATGAATCCCATTTAACACCTATGGGATCACATTGACCGCAATTTGAGACAGCTGGTGTCACCTCAAAACAACAAGCAGGAACTTGATAGAGCTCAGTTAAAAAAATAGAAGAGGATACCTGCTGACGTCTTTCGACGCCTGACAACTACAATGAGGAGGCGTGCTTGCATTGGTGCCCAGGATGGGCACACTCGCTACTGATGACAGACTCCGTTATCCCTGCAAATACTGAGAGTTTCTGTGCATTTGTCTTTTAACTCTACATTTGTTTTTTAAATATAGACTTGGATGCTTTTAAAGAGAATATTGGAAAATGATTTCTGTTTATAAACCAATCGTCAGAATTCTCATATCTGCATTTGTTTATACTTTATAGAAATGAGTGAGACATTTCATTTGCCTGGTTGTGTAATTTGTTTTCATGTTGACATACACATGTAGGATGAATTATGAAAAGGTAATTGTTACATTACTTTCCTGCAGATGTATATTAAATTTTTGTCTTACTAAATGGTTTGAGAATAAAATGACCTTAAATACATTTGGATTGATTGATTTATATCTCTGTAGCAACACAGGAAGTGATGTAATAACCTTTTGGAAATACCGGTTATATGTCTAAGCTATTGGATTTAAGTTAAGAACGCTAGTCTTATTTAAACTATTTTATTGTGATATTTATTTTGGCATTTTCTATTTGCTGTATTTTTAGATAGGATTTCTGTTTCAATGTTAGGTACGAATCTTATCCAAAGCTGTAATGAATATCAGCGATAGTAATTTCAAGATTCCAAACACGTTTATATAGTGGAATTATAACATTTGAAACTGAACAATTTCTGGACCCAATATAGTTGAAAACAAATTCTTAATGGTGATAAATAAAGCATTCGAATCTGCGTCCTTCAGAGAATCTTTAAAAATCGAATTCAAATAAAGTCCTTCTCAAGCTATTGTAACTAAAACAGATCTCGTTTATCTTTTTTTGAACTTGTCAATTTATTTCTTAACAGGACATCCTTGACGAATTGGAAATCAACAATCAAATGGGCAGTAAGTTTGGATTAATGAGCACTTCATGTATCGAAATTTCGCCAGATGATGTTTATCTATTTCATTTGTTTATTTTGTTTAGTTGTTTACTAATTTAATTCAGTCATGTAATACTTCTTAATCTGCCTATTATCTTTATAAACTAATATAGATCGTGTTCCCACATAATATCCTTGAAGATGCTCACCCTATGCAACTTTGGGCATGATAAAGGTTTATATATAATAAATCTCGATACCGTTTGAATCACAAAACGTGTTTCATTTATCCCTATCTTAATAAGAGTTTCATTACCTAATCCCTAATAATTCTTTTTGTATTGCATTTTTTTCCGAATATCAACAGTGTTTTCTATTGGGCGCAGTATCCACAGATCTGGTAAGGAGATATACCCGAACGTTCCTGACTGTGAGACATGAGCGTGTTCATAAACTGCGAGAGGATGAGACTATTCATTGATTTAAGCGAAAATTTAACATCTTTCCTCAATATTCCTACTAGGGGATAGAAATAAATTGATAGAAGTGTATAAACAGAAGCAAATGGTTGTGATATTGATTTTTTTAATCTCCTTGGATCCTGATTCACTTTATCTTTGAGAATTTATATAGAAGTCCTGCTACTGACCCGCCAGCCAAGCCTCAGCAGCTGCCTTAAGTTCATCATCAATGCCAAATCTTCTACCCCGCAAGTGTGATTTCAAATTTGCAAATTTGCGGGGCATATCTGAACTGCTGGGGGTTGGTTAAATTGTTAAAAGCCAAATTGTTGAAGTGCAGTGTTGAAGTGAAACGACTCTTGTGCACTGGCGCGTTGTCATGAAATAGCATAATGCTTGCGCCTCTTCTTCTTGATCTTCACCGCTCTCAATGGTTTCAGCAAGTCAGCATAGTCGACTCCTGTTGTAGTTTTTGGGTGGTTATAGTCTTTATGTATCACCCCCTTGAATCTCAGGAAATTGTCGCCATGATGGCTAAGTTCTGAACGTCTTGTTGTAAGTAACCGTATAACCAGACGGGCATGAAAGGTATCGGGATCAGCATTGAAGATGTCCAAGCGATCACTACTGGATTAAACTCTTTGGTGTCAATCATAAGCAATTAAGTTTTGTCGCACCCATATTTGCAGACACCTTGGACAAATGCAAGCTCTCATGCAACCATTTCATCTGTTATGGCTTCAACATGCCTTCCTGACCATGGGTCATCGTCCCAGGTAATGCGACCCGGCTTAAACTCAGCTGACAACTTTGGAACAGAAGAATACCGAGTGGCTTCTTTACCATTCACATTCGTCTTACGTTTATGTATTTTGGTTGCATTTACTCATTCTTTCGTGAAAAACTCGATAATCCCACCAGACGCAGTAATAGAACTTACCGTGATAATAATAATAATAATAAATAACTTCTTTGAACTTCCTGACATATATTCCAATCTCCTTGAAATCAGCTCCAAACTTGGTTCTCATACCTCGCTATGTTTTTTGATCTGCCCACGGCTCTTATATAGACTCGTGTCAGACGACCTTGACCGCCAGAGAGTGTCAACCAATAAGAATCGAAGCTGGAAAGACTCTTGCAACTTTTGAACTGACATACAAAACATGCTATCAAACCTTTTTATCTCGGAATAGGAGCTTGCTAGTGCTTGAAGATAGTGAGGAAGATTTACTATCGTGACAGAAAATATAACTTTCCTAGTCCAAAAATAGTAAATTGGGAAGTGACAGTAAAGAAATTTATCAAATAAAAACTGCGATACATAATTGTACAAGCCTACAAAGCATTTATGTTCAAGTTCGGTCAACATTCATTTTGGCAAAGGCTGTTTAGGAATTGATAAACAAATGAATTTCAAAATACGAATGTGTCCGAGTGCTGTAGCATAAACATAAATGTTTGCTGTTAAAAATGATAAATGACATACAGTATTATATTTAGAACTCAGAAAGTGTGCAGTGGTGGTTGATTCCCGCCCCTTTCAAAATATGAATAAAACCTATGTTACAATTGGTACATGTTCACACAGCAAAGATAGAATAACACATGATGTAATAAGCTCGGCGCTATAATCATACTGTATTTCTAAAAATCAATATACTCCATATAAACCGAGTTACCCAAATGAAATAATTTTTCCAATCATCAAATCATGCTTATTCATTTAAGTATTTCAAAAGACTTTAAACAGTGACATGTATTTAGTCAGTAAAAAAATTGGTCATACACCTCAAAATGGTACGATCTCCGTTACAACAACAATGTTGTTACTTTTGTATACAATCTATTCTAAACATTATTCAGAGCGTCCCTCACTTCCAACTTTTCCACAATCTATAATCATCAGAAAAAGGTAATATGTACGCGGAGCTGTTAAAAAAAAATGAAGGTGAAAGTCAGGGTCAAGGCCGTTTGCCACGCATATTAAACCGTGGTCAGATCAAGAAACGCAGCGGGTACGAAGGACAAGTTTCGATCTGATTTTAATGAGATTGGTGTTTAACAATCAACGTCACGGGATGTCTTTGACTTCGATCATCATGAACAGAAAGGAAAGAATTTTCCTGGCAGATTGACTCTGATGAACAACCTCTAACTCTATCTCCGATGGACTTGACTACCAGAGTAAACCCTACCGTTTGGAATTTTTTGCCATTTGCTTCCTTCCTTCATATGATACTCAATATGTATATTGACAATTGACGAGTCTTCTCCCCTCAGCCCTCGCCATCACTTGTCCCACGTTCATATTTCACTTCCGCGCCGAATCAGGCATCATCTTGTCTCAAGCCCTGACTCTCAGAGTTCGCCTGATGCCCAGGAAAACGGGTCATATCAAAATCTGCTGAAAGCCACATTAACAACATCGACTAGGAATTCAAACACTTAAGTATCCTTGACAAGAACAACATATAGGTCAATGTTAATCACTTTCCAAATTTGCATAATGTTCCATGAAAGGCTCTGTCGAGACCAAACCAGAGGTGATCAGCAAAATGAATTCTGCACCAGGAAACTTTTATAACAATGTGCAGCTTTCTTTATTGTCCATAGATATTGTTATAGATTTCTAAGCCAACTTTTGACACATGTGCTTTCCCTGCTTGATTCAACACACTATCCTTGTCATGAAGGATTATTGTCGAGATCAACCAATTCTTTTGCACAAGGTTTTAGACGAAATGGATAATACAAAGTTGATGATTATGGCAGTGCCTTCTGGCCAACAGGAAAACGAAAAATGAACGAAAAACATCCGGAACCGCGGTATGAATCCTCGAATGCCTAACTTTAAGCAAAAACATATTTTGATAAAAGCGACAATATTTCAGCTGACAAGGGCTTTCAGGGAGAAAAGGATCAAAGAACAGAAGAACACATTGTAGGAAGGACATAGAGAGATAAGGACACCACGCTTTAAAACGACTCAAATTTGATTTGGTCTCTGCCCCGCGATCTATCCAGCTCTGGTGCGCCTACTAGAATAACGTAAGCTGAGGCTTGCATAACTTTCTTGGTCTCTGAATTGCCACAACACACCGATAATGTACTCGGTCAAGTTATTGACACATTGTTATCACGAACAGTGTCATCTGTATATATGAACCATCTTGAGTCTAGAGGCCAAGCGTTTTAAGCCACTGCTATCCCTATCCTGTCTTCTTGATGCCTGCCTCTCCTCAAATTAATGTTGATTTCCAAGTATATTCAATATCAATTTCCTTTAAACTCGCAGGGGTTGGATAGCGCAGTAGTTGGTGCCTTAAGCTTAGGATGAAGAGGTCCGCTGTTAGAATCCTGTCGGGAGCTCTGCAACTTAAAGTTTTGGGTGTAATGCCACACTGAAATCCAATAGCAATACCATGCTTCGTTCGTTCAAGCCGATGCTTCCCGGTATTTATGCAATGCATAGCTAAAAATGTCTTGCAGCTGTAATACTCTTTAAAACAGCGTTAACCCCCAAGTCACACCTTATCTCTCCTCCTTTTACCTCACCACCATGAACCCCTCCTGTCGATTATGGCGGAAAGGAGAAAGCTGCCTGGGATGATAAAATGCACTTGGTAATCTCCCTCGTCCTCTTTATGAAACCCTCCAGAAAGTTTCCTGACAGGATCTTCCAAAACAGAAAGCTGCCCTCTTGGCTAAAGCTACAGTATCAAAAGTCGCATAACCAACGTTTTGGACACTCTTGAGGATTGGTTTGAGAAACACTAAGCTTAAAGACAAATTCCGGGTTAGGATGGAACTGGCCCTCTTCCCTATCAGGATGTATAAGGATCCTTTTTGTCAGACAGAAGCCTTAATTTCGATTCACAAAATTTACTATTTTAGAAGCATTGTATTCAATTTACCAGAAAAACAAAATTATGATATTCATCAATGTCCTATTTTCACATTTGCTCAGTATATTTTCTAAAGCAATAAAGCCTCTCAGCATTCAGTTTATTGTAACCGAAATTAGAAAATCAAATATCAACATTTAGCATGTGCAAAACACTCACGTCCATCCCTGAACACGATCTGTATCAAAGTGACAGGGTAAATGTTAAGTTGAGGTCAGTACTTTTGATTATCTGAATTTACTCAATTGCCTAATGGTTTGCTTATTCCAGCCATTCCCAAAGATTTGAAAAAAATATCGGGGCGGTCCTACTATTACTTGCTAAGAACCATGTTTCATTTACATTAGCAGAATTAGAGTTAAAAGTTCTTGAGCTCATCGGGCATAATCGCAAAAAAACACTCTCAAGTCTGACTATTGCTTTCATAATAGCAAATAGAAATATATGATATACTTTAGTCTTGGAAGTATGAAAGCATGCCCTTTACATAGGGTAAGGGATATGCTATTGTAGACTATTCCGATAATATAGCCAAACCCAGTTCTAGTATACCATTGTGATAATTCAAAGTGTCATGAAAAAATGTTAATAAAAATATTGTCACTTTTTCAGAAACAAACTCTAAAAAGGTAAGTCTAGTTTGAGAGTCATCATACACTAAATACACGTTTTAAACCACTTTAATGAATTAAATATGTGAATAGAGTTTGCAAAAAGGTAGGCAAAAATAGATGAATTTAAAAAATAATCGCATGGTCAAACTGATTTTTTATTGCCATGTGTGACACACATCTGAAGGGCGATAGATACTTGAATGCAAGGGCGACGTTTAGCCCCGGCAATAAAACTGTCGATTAAAAGAGGTTAAAAGATGAAATGAACAAAAGCTATGTAAGATTGTATTTGACCGTGTTTCGCAAAACACCAAATTATTTCCATAAATAGATTTTGGAGAAAACGTTTTACTTTTACGTAATATCCTCCCCGAGGCCTTTTCGATGAACATGAGCCCATCACATTCAACGAGTTAATGTAGGACAGTTTTTGGACAGTTGTTTAAACAATGAACACATGAAGCAGAAATAACTTTGTTTGAACTACAACTGCCATGATTTGACAAGTCCAAATTACCTCATCTTCTATTTTGTTGGCGAATTTTGGCATGTTTTGACATGTTAGGAAATAGGTTTTACATGTTGTTAAGCACCGGACATTAATCAATATCTATTTGAGCTTTTGTTGTAGGTGACACTGCAAGATAATAAACTTTCTCGTTTTCAATCAGAAATCAGCTTTTATTCAGCACTATGCCAAGATGTAATATGTCATACAAAATGTCATTGCATTGCCCAAATATACCTGAGTGTATAGCTCGGACTGCCGCCAAACAATCTCTGAAAACTTGATTCATTGGTGGGGCGTTTTACCCATAGCAGTTAATTATGCAGCAAATACCGAGATACCATCATTGATCTAAACATTTACTCTACTTCTTGAGATGGAATGTAGACTGCTGCTCATACATGTTCTTGTAGTTTGTGTAAATGAAAGCTTCTGCTATTAACTTGACAACTTTGGGGGTAGATATGTTTATTTACAATAGATTTTAGGAGGCTTAATGAAGCATTAAGTTTGATATCTTAAAGTTTTCACTGATCAGCTGGTTTAAGAGCTGCTAATAAAAATTATGTGTACCCTGACTCCAGTCACAAATGACATATTCAATGCAATGACTTATCACATCTTTGGCCCAATGATAATCAGATAAAGATGTTAGAGAGGGATAGCTTTAAAGGGAATATCTTTTGTGGCAGTTGTTGAGGGGAGCTGCAACGTGCACAGCAGCTATGCCCCTTTTTAACGTGCGTCTAGTAAGTTATTGATATGTAAAGCCCAGCTTGCAATAAAAAGATTCCTAAAATTTAATATCGGGAACACAATTGAATTGTCGAGACCAAAAAGAAAGGGAAAAGTTGGGCTCGATCTTGCATCTCGTACAATTCATTTTAAAAGTTTTGGATACAGAAATTTTGAATCGCCACTGTTAACATCATTTCAAAACAGAATGTACAGGGGAAGAATCAAACATATCGATGATCTTAATGCTAAGAAGGTAGACTCATAACACCTCCGTGGACGATGCCTCCTGTTGGAGAAGAAAGGAGCAATGTCAGCATGTTTTAACAGTTTAAAAAGCTTTTTTTATTTTTTGATACGCCAACTATCAAGTAGAAGTATTTTACACGTGCTTTCTTCGTATTGACAGTCATTTAAAATTTTCAAGACTTATCAAACAAGAAATGGCATTTCGATAAATTACTGATTATATATTTATACATTAACTATATTTTTTGTTTGTTATTTCGTGAAGAAAATTTATGCAAACTTCTGTTTGGTGGTAAAACCAGAGTAAGACAGCGTTATTGCAAAATGTAAAGGTTACAGTAAAACTGTGTTTAGCAACTATAAACCAATATGAATTTGTATCCATTTGAGAAGTGATATGAAAGTGTAAACAAACACAAATTTACAAAGTCATAATTACCTGAAAAAACTAGAAAAATGAGCGAGAATGATGGATCACTTCTCATTGATATGATTACACTTCAGAGTTCGCCCCTGACGTTCATTTAAATATGCGCCGCACCAGAGTATATGCCTATGCCTGGGCATCAATTCTGAAAATTTTCGTTGACTTCCGCATCTCATAATAGTCGCATTGTATTCGCGACTATGGCATACAATGTTTAAAAACAAACAATGCATTAATATCAGTATATCTCTTGCTTTCGCTTGAAGGGTTCTAAATATATTCACTCGTGTGAAAGCATATTGTGTCATGGTGTTTCGTGTCAAATCCTCTATACCATGAAGATTGTGTTGCCAAGTCGGACGCTTTTCGGACCCTGTTTTTATAATTGACAGGCGAAGGAGGGAAGGAAAAGAGAAAGAGAAGCAAATGAAGAAGCTAAGGATGCCGAGAGGAAACGATTGGCTGACACTGTTAATAAATTGTAAAATCATCATTTCTCTAAGTTTTGAGATTGTCACATATTCATAACAAAATAATATACAGACCATTCTTTTGGATCAATATGTTAAGGGTACATTTCTACACCCCATATACAAGATACATATGCGTTATGCGGGAGGCAGTTCTAACATTACCCTAAAGAGGCATTGGGTAATAATTATAATAAACAGGGCCTAGATTTTCGAAGCTTTCTTAGCACTAAGATAGTCGTAAATACCATACATTAACATTGGCCTAACCAAAAACATTAATTAAACACATTTGCCCCAAAATTTACAAAATAGATCACAAAGTTTAACCTTATGTAATATATTAAGATACATGACGAGTGAGTGTTGAATATGAAAAATATTCCAACAACATGCATTTAAAGATTTTGATTAATTGAGTAATTTGATCTATTTATATCACTCGTGTCCACCATCTTTTCGGGTGTGACACTCGTAGACGGTGCAATTATACTGAATCCAACTACGAAGACCGATATAGTCCTGGTTTCTGTTTAATTTCCAACTAATTTTGAATAAAAAAAGACGTTTGAACATATATTTGCGAACTTTTTCTTGGATCAAATAACACATCGATGGAACTCTCATTGTAAAAACTGATGACAGAGATAGCTTTTATATACGAAATCGAAACGCCAAATTGGAATAGATTTTTGCGTACATTTATTTGTTTTTCAATGCAATCATATTCAGCGGTGAAAATAAATAAAAACAAAAAACTATTTAGAACTGAATCTGTGAATTGGCGAGGGGTTCGGTTTGCATCTAATCAGTTAATTAAAAAGTGACATTATGACGTCAGTATCTTTGGTTATACAACACTCAATGAATGAATTTCAACTGGTTACACAACACTTGTTTCATATAACTACAGTCATCTCATAAATGTTGCTAGCTGTGCAGGAAAAGGAAAAGAAAAATAATTAATCTTTCAGGGCAGAGATAGTCTTTAATCTCATAGAAATAAATTAATAAGTAGCTTGAAGAATGATAAAAAAGTGTGTATCACCACCGCCAATTTTGAGTATTTCAAATGGTCTTCTTATGTAATAATGTTAATCTTCGGCATAAAAGCAACTGTTTTGTTTGATCTTCCATGGTACCATTTAGTAACCTTAACATTTGATCCAGATATTGCTTTCTTTGATGTTACTTTTCATTTAACTGGTGTTACTTGAGTAAACAGTTGCCTCAAGGTTTTTGCATGGTTTTTGAAAAATTCTTATTGACAATATGCTTCCCATGTACATCACGAGCATAGTTATTTTTATAGAGAAAAACGTCTTGTTGATGACTTTTCCATCCTTCTCCAATTCCAGTTCAAATGGGGACCAAAAGAGCCATACAAGTGGTCACTGGAGGTAAATAAACAATCAATTTATATAAACGATTCTTACCAAAGATCATTTTACAGTTCATACCTGCGGAGGGATCATGTTGGTCAAGGTAAATGTAAATGTTGATAACTAAGTTATTAATCATTAAGATAATGAGAAGTTAGTTTTAAATATCTTTCAAAACATGCATGTACAGCTCATAATCATAAAAAGTACATGGCTATTTTTATGGACTCAAAGGAATTGAACATTGCAGGAAGAAGAAAAATTGAAAAAGAAATTTCAAGACAGGAACACTACAGATTGTCATACAATTTTGCTGTTTGGACCAACATCACATGGAAAGTCATCAGTTGCAAATGGCTTTATGGCGGCCATTGAGGACACGGAGTTCCCACCCACATATCACCATGTGGCTCGCAGTGATGAATCTGTAACTAGAGCGGTATGCTATTTTGAATTTTTAGTGATAAGAAAGACAGGTTGCTTCCGTATCATCCTCACTGTAGATACGACAGTTATCATGTTGGAATCCGTACAACGGTGGAAGGTGGATATTAAAACATGCTAGTAATATTCATATTGAAATATGAAGAAATTTTTTAAGGAAACTGTTTTTCTAATTATTGAGGTAGATGTTTGTACCTGCATAGAAATGTAATCTTATGTTTGTTTACTTGACTTACTGGCTCTAGTTATCTTTCATCAACTAATTGAGCAGTGAAATGAAACGCATTGTGAACGAAAACTGATTTTAACAAACATTTGATGTATTATTTGAATAAGTTTATGCCGCATTATCATATCTCATAAAGAAACATTGAAAAATCGTTTTCTGTATTTTCATAAAATTCTGTATCATAAAGTCCTAATCCATGAACTCCAAAATACAGACATTAACGGCAAAATGATTAATTACTGTTTCTCCTGGCTTGTATAAAAAAATAAAACCCCGCCCCTCCCCCTTCACTTATTAACATTGATCTCTATTAGATTGATCTTAAAGTCGTTCAAAATTCATGCCATTTTTTGGAGGGAAAACAGATATTAGTAACATACATAAATAAACTTCGTATTATGTCAACATTGTTAATAAATATTATCTTAATATACCAAAGAGTGCCTATGTTGAAATACATTGTGTAAGTCGTTAAGTGGTTTCAGTCTGTTAACATTGACTCGATTTTAATTATTGTTTAATACTGTCAAAAATGTAGAAAAAGATGATTTGTCAATGTTTCTGTTTGTGATATGATAATGTGTCCTAAACTTAGTTCAATTATTCATCTAATGTACGTTAGTTTTGTTTGCCATGAATTTCATGTTCTATGGCACTCAGTCGATGAGAGCTTAGCCAAAACAGTAAATTAAGTAAATTTATTAACATTACATTTCTATGCAGGTTCGGACTGTTTATTCCAACATGATTTTAAAACATATTTCACTAATAAACTTCATCAATGAATATTATATTATTATCATGTTTTAAAATCCAGCGTCCCATCTTAACTCATTAACGCCGAGACAGCTTCACGGCTCAACGCCTGGGCCACTGACCACAGACACTCCTCGCTGTCGCGAGACCAATTAGCTCAAAGAACCAGTCTCTTCGCGGGGGCCTTTGAGGGCCATAGGTGACCGGACACTGTCTAGCCTTGTGCCATAAAGTCTTGATTGTTTTATAGTTTCGTGCAGATAGATGCAGGTGCTGGATATTGATACTTTACAGGAATATAACATGTGATATTTCACCTTTGAGTTGATATTTTGCGGTTTTTCCGATTTCAATTCATAAACATGCTCAAAGAGTATTTTCACATACGTTGATTTATATGCATTTTCATTTGTAAATACAAATACTGCATATCTAGACATCGTGTTGAGTAGATACGGTGTGTCGGTATTTCAACTATCTGAATTATAATTAAGGATTTATAGAGATGATATCCCGATTTAAGAGAAAGCACGTAACATTAACGAATGTAATGAATGTATTGACCAAGTGATTTATTCTGTTGGGACGTTGTCAACTCTAATAATTTAACATGTGCATGTATCCATTCAATGGCAGACAGGGTCGTGGATCTATGAAGGATATTGTAGAAGTTAAAAAAACCCACGTGCATGCTAAAACTATTATTGTTACAGGACATTGATGCATTCAAGAAGTAAAGTTAAAATCAAAGTGTAACTTTCAATAGCCTCAAATTCTTATCAAATGATTTATGAACACATGTACATAAGTGTTTATAATAACGCTTCCTCTCGTTTCGTCTTAGATATATGAATTCAATGCGTTTAACAAATAAAATGTATCTGACAATGTTTCAAAATTGGTAACTTCACAAAGACTACAATTGTTTCATTTGATTTAATAAACCTTTTTATTAAAGTGTTTATTTTCCCCTTCCAAGACCAATATATGCAGAATGTTTTTCATTTAAAAAAAGTAGCATATTTTTGCACAAGGAGCAACGATTTTCATTTCTTATTGCTTTCCTGAGGATAGCATCTTATTTACGAAACTGTTATCTACACTTATGGATGCTAAACTGATTTTAAAATAAGTTCATTGTTATACTATACGACAGACGCACATAGGCGTCTCTCGCTGAATAAGAGATGCTTTCTATTTACGCACATAGGCGTCTCTCGCTGTGAGAAACTGCTAATTAACCGACGCTTATATGCGGCTCTCGCTGTGAGGATCTCATTATTTTGACGCATATACGCGGCTCTCGGCGTTAATGAGTTAACCCTTAGGTTGCTGAATATTATTTTGAAAAGTTTTGCCCCCGTGGCTGAATTTTCTAGAACTCGCCTAGCTACCGTTAATGCCGAATTGCCAGACGCGACTGTTCTTACAGTATATGGTGTTTTTAAACGGCGAAGTACGGACGTTAAATAATGTTCTATACTAAATCAGTTGGTGAATCCCATGTATGAATTTAACGCTCCTTATCAGACACTTCAAATAATTTGTTTACCTCCTTGAACGCATATATTACAATCTAAAGATTGTCTTCATTTCTAGTTGAACAAAATCTTGAAATATTATCACGCATTTAAATTTCATATATGGAATCAAAGATACATTATGCTTCTTTGCGGTGATAGACAATTTTTTCTAAAAATTTTCTTTATTTCCAGTTTACCAAAATCCATAATACTGAGCGCACATACATGTGTTATACAAAGTGTGGGCAACTGTTGACGATGTCGAAAAAAATATTAGAATATGTCCTACAGTTCATGAGATTTGCACAGCGAAAGATGGTTGGGGGTACCGTGACAACGTTTTGACCCTACGCCATTATCAGCTAGAACTAAATCCCCTAAGTACCGTTTTGCCCTATGGAACCAGCATGCAGGTGCTACAGCCTCGGCTCCGCATTATCGATTCTCTTGGCGGGTGAAGTCACGCTCGAGCGAGTTTTCAGGCAACATTCCAGCAATATAAAACCGGTATTCCATTCGTACGCCTCACCTTTCAGTTTAGCTGCTTACATATAAATTATACATGGAATTGAAGATAAATATTTCCTCTTCAGAAGAGTGTAAACATAATGAAAAAGCACCAACTGGCTTTAGATATATTAAAAGCAAAAGAGGGGAACCTTCAAAAATTTGAAAACGATGTTGATAATTGCGATATTTGCGACATTTGTTTTTTTTAAAATGCGCATGAGCCAAAGAATAACATCAGTCTCTCGACACTATGCAGTTTATTCGCAACCATGAATAGAAGAAAGATACAAAAATTAGGAATGGAGAAATACTTCTTTCGCATCAGAAACAAACGAACACAGATTACTGCCTGTCCTTCCGCCTTCTTTTAGAATTAAAATGTCTTTAATTGTAATAACTAGTAATGAAAGGGAGGAGAAGTTGATACAAAAGAATTGTGTCACGTTGACAAGTCCCAATCCCCATGGCGCTGCCAAGCTGGGGTAACACGAAAGCGTTGTGATCTCCGCAAGGGAGTGGGAGGGTTTTCAAGAGTGTTCATAAGTGTTAGGGGATTGTGGTCCTTCATGAACTGTTGATGGTTCATCATATGGGGCAATTCATTGAGATTAGTGGTTGGTTGGATGGGTTGTGAGGGAGTAGGAATTGTGATATTGTCACGCTCAGTAGGCCGCCTGATGTGGTCGTTGGAAGCGGTTCCAAGTAGGGTCGGCTTCACCTGGTGACAGTCAGATGGTTGAACTTCACATATCTTGGAGCGAAACTGGGATTGTGTGTACTTTCATATTTGTATACATTCGTCCAGTATAGCAGTGACCATGTATTTTCTCCGTGCACATGTTTTATCTCTATCAGCTTTCAGGTAGACCAAGTCACCAACAGAGACATCACAGGGGTCATAGTGAAGACTTCCATGAGCTTTAGACTTGCTACTTGTAAAGTGGTTTCTTTGTCAGGAGATTACCTGTTGTAGTATGAACTGTCGGTCGCAGAAGGGCAGATTTACACCCTTAATCTGGTCCTTCTGAGTTAGTATTCCTCTGGCAGAAAGACAACCCTTGCGAATCCTTGAATTCAAGTTGGCAGTAGCAAGGTTCAAGGTGACTGTTGAAAGGGGACCCACTTCTGGGTTCAGATGAAGACATTCAAGATCTAGTTCTTGAATAGCTTTTTCAGCTATTGGGTTCTTGTAACAGTTCTTTGGGGAACCAATTTCTAGTTGTACGCCATGTTTGGCCAAGATTTCGTCTTTAGTAAGGGATACAAAGCCTGCTGCCGGGTCTACCCTGATTACACAACCATCAGATCCGAGATGTTTGATGTCTGCTGAAAGTGTTAAGATAGCTTTTCTCAGGTCGTCATGTTTCTCACTTGGTATAATGCAAGATTTAGTGAATAAAGCAAGATTTAGTGACAGATGAAACTGTTTCACGGAAGATAAGCTGCCCATAGCGTTTCATGACATCTGCTGCAAATGTAGAACACAGAACATCAGGTACAGCCCTTGTTGATTGAGGATACAACTGTGATGGAATACGCTTTAGGGACATACAATGATGGCAGGCTTCAGTCGTCAGAGATGCTATTTTCTCTAAGTCCAAGGCATACAAACTTACACACCTGGCAGCTCTGATATGTGGACTCACTTGGTTGACGACTCATGTAGTCAGAAGGGATAAGTGTAGCTCCTGCAATGTGTTGTATTGGTTTTGGCTGACCATGGACAAGAATGTTGTGACTCTAGCACTTGCAGAGAAACAACCACAGAGGAGTTTGTTGTAAGTTTGAACACATGGTCTGCTATCCGTGAGGACCTGAGCTTAGAATTTCGCTGCTGTGATATAAGGGCCAAAGTGCTTAACAGAGGCTCCTATGGCAAGAGCTTCCAACTCACATGGTAGCCATTGCATTTGATGCTTTTTGAGTTTTGAGTTGTAGAAACCTGCAAGATGTTTTTTCCCTTCCTGAATCACATATGGGGTTAATGCGATTCCTTGTGCTTTGATTGAGGCATCGATGACAATGCAGAGGAGATTAGTTCGGCGAGGTATCACAATAGCTTTACATGAGGTCAAGGCTTCCTGGGCTTTCTTAAATGTTGAGATGTGATCGTCTGACCAGACAATCTTTTCATTTGATGGACGTCATGCGTTAACAATAGCCAAAGGAGACATCAATGCTGCATAACCATGCATCACGCGGCTTAAGACCTTGAATGCGCCAACAAATGAGCGTAGTCCTTGAACGGATGCTGGAGCTTGGACAGTGGATAAAGCTGCAATTTTGTGTGGACTAGCTGTCACAGAGCCGTTTCGCCAGATCCAACCCAGAATAGTGGTAGATATTGGACAAATGACAGTTTTAGAAGCACCGAGTATGAGGTTATTGTGATGTAACGCTGTCAACACGAGGCGCCAGTTGTTTAGGGTTTCCTCTGCCGCGTTCCCTCCACAAAGTAAGTCAGAAGCCAACTTGACTACAAGTCCTTTCGGGACAAGGGGACCCCGCACACGTGACATCAACTCTTCTAGGTGCGATTCTGAACCCACCATACCCATAGCGCAACGAGTGTAAACACGTATGCCGTTGAAAGGTGTGACAACTCCGCAATACTTCATTGAACTGTCAGACAAAGGTATTTGGAAGAAAGACTTCAGTAGGTCTGTTTTGATGATGAATCCCATTTGCCTATCGCGAATTTGGCCATGCCATTTGCCATGAGTGCAGGTTGCGGTTTGCAATACTGTCCAAACTCTCCAAAAGAGGAAACTAATCTACTTCCGCTGCTTGGTTTCCGAACAAGAAAAGACATGTTGAGGTACTCGACAGTCAAGTTGACTTGTTCTGGCTTGGCAAAAAAACCCCTCCTTCTCAAGCTCATCAAACATTTGTTGCAGTTCGCTCAAAGGTTCCTTGTTGTAGTGGGGTATACGCCCCTTCCTGTGGGGAGGCAGAGTTGGGCCAATAATGACAACAGCTTGTATGTTTCCACTGGCACAATTGTATTTGGACACAGATGAATGAAAGAATTGTTCAAATCCCTCATGAAGCTCTGAGAACTGTCGTTTCACTTCAGATTTAAGAATGCCGTTCGGGTCAAGAGATGTTGACCTCATGTAAAGGTAATTCAGATTTTGTAATGTGTGTAGAAACTTGATCATGTCGGATACTAAAATCACTTGAGTTAGCTATGTGTCGCACCTGACAAAAAATGTTCATGATTTTTCAATCTGATTTCACCTGTCGTGGTGTTGGTGATTGCATTGGTGATCTTATTACCGTCAGAGGTGACGACTTGACATTCGGCCCATGCCTTTTCATGTGCCACATGCTGATTACAGGACGAATCAAGTCGAGATTCCAGCGCCCATTCTAGATCTGGTAGTGTGTCCTTTGGCACGTGGACATCGATAAATTGGTTTTGTAAGATGGTCGTTTGAGATTGAGCTCGAATAAGGAAAGCTTGGGTGAGTCTTGCGGTAGCAGGTCCGACATCTTGTTTGCCGTAATAGATTTCCCTTGAGCCCTTTACATATACCTGGTTTTGTGCAGGTCGTGTAGCAATATTGTTAACCTTGTGGAAAGGTATTCCTGCAAGTATGTCAATATCTAACTGTTAGACGACAAGTGCATCAAGTTGAAAGGAATCGTCATCCCTTGTCATGGGGCAGTGGACTTAACCAATCACTTCTAATGGTTTAACACCAAGGTGCTTGTCTTGCCCTCTGTGTAGCACCTGATATTGGCAGGTTAATTGCTATAGCGAATGAAGTATGAACCATATTTGTTGTGGCACCAGTATCCAGTGTAAGCCGAACCGGGTGGACATTCAGGTATGTTGATGGTTCAACAGTTACTAGTTTGACACTTGGTTTATCAAAATGCTAAGGATAACTGCGTCGTAGTTTAATTTCATTTTGGACCATTTGGGGTTTCAAGATGGGACGTTCCAACTTAGCATTCCAAGTTGGAACGCATCCCATTCAAAGTTAGGACACAAATATACCCAGAACAAATAAACAAGGTGCACGCAAGTACAACAAAGGGCTGCTGTATTAGACTTTAACATAAATTGACTAACACAAGTTTTCTAGGATCATGATTTGAGGAGACTCCTCTCCATTCAATCACTTAATAGGGTATTTCATCAGACAGTTGAAATTTCCGTTTATGACAAACAAAAACAGCCAAAACAGCCTGTTGTTCCGCCAAGTATGTTTGATTAACAACAAATGTCTTCAAACAATTTGACTCCCTTGATGTACATTAACAAAATGACAATTGACAAAAATTATATCTCCCTTGTATTTCTGAAATCGCTAGTAAAGTTTGCAAACTTTTCTTGCTGCTGTCTACTTCTTGGATGATTACGAATAATGTCAAAGAATGGCTCATGAAAACCCTATGTGAATATTTCTTAAGCCTGAATCATGTTTTTGTGTGTTTGTGTAGGATATAGGACTTTTGAACATAAAAATACATACATAGTCGACAAATGGCAAGTAGAACCTCAAAAAATACTCCCTTTCCTTTTCAAATGCAAACTTAATCATTAAATTTTCGTTTTACTTGCAGTTCATTACCAAGAAATATGATGTTCACAGAATCATCGACATGCCTGGAATATTTGAAGGGAAGACAATCAAGAACGAGGATATCGAGAAGATTGTGACTGGCAAAATCCAATGGGTGTCAAAGGTAAGTTTGCATAACATACATAGTGAACTGTCATTTCCGTTGTATAAAAGAGGTAATCGGAGCATGTTCGGTTATAACATGCACACTCCACAGAGAGGTGTGTCATTTCTTCAGACGATACCATAAAGCAGTATTTTGCCACAAGATGGCAAAGAGAAGTGAGATATTGATAAATTATTTAACATCTTTTTCATACAATGAAACAATATAGTCTAATCAACTTAATTCAGCATTCGCCAACTCCATGTCATGTTGCAACGTTCGTTTCTAACAACACAACTTATTAAAATGAAGTTGCATAAATGACCTAAACTCCTTTGAATCTTATATAACAACATGTATGTTGGTATATTACTATATGAAATTCAACGATACAAAAATGTTTCCTATCCTTAAAGTTTGTGTATGGGTATATTCAGCGTATTTCTTCAAGTCAAACCCGTCAATGCCACACCATTTTCATTTCAGATAACAGCTACTCTTGAGACACCAGACAACAGAAGATCTCAAAATGACACTGTTGAATGCATCATCATGGTCTTGAGATATGACTTTGAGCTACCACCAGAACTCAAATGACAGATTGGAGTTATCTTGGACCTCTGTGCAAAAAATGGTAATTCTACAATATCAATTATAATTAAGAAAATATAGTTTAGTAATATGAAATGATTTCAGTCAAACTGCCATTGATGCTAAAAGAAATAAGAAAACAATCAAAGAGTATCTCAGATAAACGTTTTTATGTAAAGTTAGATTACCAAAAATGGAAGTGTGTTTCTACACCTCTTCAAAAGAACTTTTAGATTATACTAACATGGTGGGTGGTTGTTTTCTGTATTTATGTATATATAATATCTCATACCCTTGTCTCTTTTACCTTTCCTCTAATTCATGCATGCACACTTTTTAAAATGTTTTAAAAAGATTTACTTCTATCTACTTTCAGTTTTGTCTTGCCACTTAGTGTTGACCCATCTCGATGTCTGTGACCCACTGTTCAAGGACACAAGAAACTTGCCCCAAATGTACGACTCTGACAAGGTCAAGAAAGCAGTCAAAAAGATGTCAACAGACACCGGAATACCTCCTTTCAACATCAGTTTCGTGAAAAACTACACCACAGAGAAGGAAACTGACCTCAACAGTAAACTACAGTACCTGCGCATCTTAGACATTGTGAAAACGTCGGCAGACGGAGTAGTTGAATCAAGGGCAGTTAATGCCACAATGGCTGAGGAATACAGCAGACGGAATGGGAATGTTGTTCTTAAAAGCCTTACAAATAGAGAGATCATATTTTTCCTTTGTGTTATTGTTATTGCAGGTTTGCTTATGTATTTCAGGAATTAAAACTTTAAAATTTTGTCTTTTGATAATAATCAAATGTGTTTGAAATGTTTGTTCAAGACATACTACTGAATGAGTAATTCGATATCATCTAGTGATGAGATTTGGCCCGTTTATAATGTTGAAGACATTTATATAAAAAAAACCAGCGTAGTTTTTAATGATAAGTGACTTTTAGGATGGTATTCGTCGAATGCTTTTTATTAGTAAAGAAACATGTTATTCTTAAACAGGGTTATGTATATTTTATATTTATTCTTCTTTCAGTTATATATTCAGAAAATTGTTATTTCAAAATCAGGGGATTACGTTTTTTTATTTTAAATTTGATGATTCAAATATCATTTATAAGATATAAATGATGTTTTTGTATAGTTTGTGTTGAGTGGTCCACATGCTTTTGGCACATTTTTATCCGCAGCACAAAAATGATTCAACCGAGTACTGTAACTCATGAAAATAATGCATAAGGAAAACAGATTATGGGTCAAGTATTTCAAAGTTACTAATACGTTATTATTATACATACACCTCTGTCACAGTTAAAGTTTGGAATTGGATGAGTTGATGATTGAGAAGGGTGAAGAAAAGTTACATTGCTCTAAAAACATTGTATAACAACCAGATTGTTAAACAGGAATATATATTAAACTATTTCCTACCTTTTAATTTGTCACATATTTATAAACACTTACTTTCAAAATAAATAAATCAAACGTTTAAAGAAAACTGTGTTTTACTTTTAACCCTATATAATATACTAGCCCAAAAAAGAAAGTGTGCATTATTGAAACTGGTCAAACTGCTAATTTCGTTAGTGTACAAAGTGTATCTGTTCATGATTAAGTCATATTGAACACAAAAACGTGTTTTCCTCGTGAAACCTGCATGAATGGGAAAGTACGTGCTGCACGTTTGTTGTACACGTGGAGAGTCTGAAAATTCATGCAGCAGCGTCAATCCTTGGGTATTCAAACACTAAAGGTAGGCCATCTTATCGTTCACATTTAGACTTGCGCTGCTGTTACAACGACTCCACACAATCATGCCAAAATTGACCAATCTTTGCCCTGGGTATGATTAGAGCTGGCAGGACACACATAGAGGTTGCCCAGCATTTCAACTGCCACCGCAACACTGTAGACAGGCTAGTCCAGTGTGCATGGTGCTGTTCTAGATCCAACCAGCTCTGGGAGACCCCGGGTTACCACCCCTGCACAAAATGGGTATATCCGTGTTCCCCATCTCCAGATCTAGCAACAAACTGCAACATCCCTAACCTGAGATGGATACATCCTCAAACAGTAATCAACCAGCTGAGAGAATACGGCTTACGTCCTCGAAGACCTGCAATTCGTCCAATTTTGACGTTACGTCATCGTTGTGCTCGTCTGCAGTGGTGTAGACAACATCTCAGGCATCCTTACACTTGTGGTGACGATTTTTATTCACAGATGAAAGTCGTTTCTATCTGCCATCATCAGATGGCTGCCAGAGAGTGTACAGACGTCGAAAAGAACGTTACACAGATCCATGTATCGTGAGGCAAAACCGTTATGCGGGAGGGTCTCTCATGGTGTGGGGTGGTATCACTGCCCGTAACAGAACTGAGCTAGTGATTATTGATGGCAACCTAAATGCAGCCAGATACCGTGAAGAAGTTCTTGCACCTGTTGTTGACCCGTTTCTGCAACGTCACGGCCCCAGCGTCATTCTACAGCAGGACAACGCCCGACCCCATGCAGCTTGTGTTGTTCAACAGTATCTGCAGCAACAACAAGTTGATGTTCTTCCCTGGCCCGCAAATTCGCCCGATATCTCACCCATTGAACACGTTTGGGACGAAATTAAATGTCAGCTACGCCTGCTTCCCCATGCAACGTCAACGCTTGTGGAACTATATTGTTAGCGTTATGTTTTAGCATGGGCTCTTTCTTTTTTTTTGGTATATATTTGATCATGTGCTTTAGAACTCCATCAGAAAAGATATCTTGTTGCAAATCCCGCTGATTTTCATCATTGAAGTGATGATTGAAATTAAAGTAGAGTAAAAGCTTTTATGTTTTGTATACCATGTATTCGAATCGGTCGTGAATCACCCAATAATTGTTACAACATCTTAATTTGCTGTGACTCATTGTGAGTCAATCAGGATTGGATTCATAGACATCGTTCACAATGATCAAAGTTTTTAATTTTTTTATTTATTTTTGGTTTCCAAGGGTTACATGGCATTGAAAAAGGTATGTCCTACATGGGCATTTCTAATGTTATATATTAATAGCAATAGGTAATTTCTTGAATATTGGGATTAGTTATTTCCATTTGTTGTTAAATACAAACATTTCATTGTCTCTTTTAGAAATGCATTTTTCTACAAATTAGAATTCCTGTAGAATTTGTTTGTAGTTGCTCAGTTTTGGAATTGTATTTTTAATATTGCATCAATTGTTATATTTTTTTTGCAGAAAGAAGGATTTGATTTATCAAAACATTGTTATTTGTTGTAAGAAACCAAATCAAGTAGCTTGAATTTAATTTTTTATGAGTGTAAATGATTTTTAATCAAAATTTCAAGTTCATTCCAGAATGTTTTGGTTACACTACAATCCCAGTATACATGACAGACACTCTCAGGGGCATCCTTACAAAAAAACACATAAATCGTTGTCAACAAGACGCATTTTCAACAATTCTGTTTTGGTATATATAACGCTTCGAAAAATCTATATTGGAAGACAAGTAGTTTTACATCTTTCAAGCCGTATCTGTATGAATTAAAAATGTTTTTCCAGTCCAACTCACAAACTTTAGATATAATTTCCCATGTATAACAAATATCAAGTTTCACATTTTCGGAAATCAACTTATCATAAAAAAATCTTGATTCTTTAGTGTCCTTCAGAATATTTCTTTGGTAAATACTGAAATACAAGTTATAGATAGGAATAGTTCTTGTTTACAGTTGGGCAAGATATGAAGTAAATATTTATAATCTAAAACTGTACCTCTAATCTTATATTTCAATTGTAATTTATCCCCTAAAAATAAGATCTAAGTTGTGTCCAACCAGGGACCTTATATACAGGGATATGAAACTCTTAGCTGATTGTACTATATTACTGCTACGCGGGGGCTACACAACTCGTCTCGCTCATTAGCAGGTCACGGTCCACCGCACATGGAGACTGGGTTCTGTTTTGGCGCAAACGTCAATGCGCGGTGTCGTGTAACCAGTTGCGCAATGAAAACAACAATGCATTGTGGGTCTTCGCATCACTCAGAGAGGAGGCGCCTTTGAATGCTAACTTGAGCATTGCCTCAAATAAGGCTTAAAAATATCGTTGAACATAGGAAGGTAGTTTCCAAAAATGGAGTTTTCCGACAGATGGATGTTTTCTGATTGTATTTGCGCTATTTGGTAATTGAATATTTTTTTCTGTAAGTGTGGTTATCGCTCTTACTTTTCACATAGACGACTAGTCTGTCGGTCATTTTGTCTGCACTGATAACAACGAACTTGAGCATTGCCTCAAATAAGGCTTAAAAATATCGTTGAACATAGGAAGGTAGTTTCCAAAAATGGAGTTTTCCGACAGATGGATGTTTTCTGAGTGTATTTGCGCTATTTGGTAATTGAATATTTTTTTCTGTAAGTGTGGTTATCGCTCTTACTTTTCATAAAGACGACTAGACTGTCGGCCAGTTTGTCTGCATTGATAGCAGAGAGTTTGAGCATTACCTCAAGCAGGGATCGTATAGACTATACGAGATCTATACGATTCCTGCCTCAAGTAATACTTCAAAATCGTTTTACGTCAGAAGAAAGTATTGACAATGTAACCGTTTTCTCATATAGATGATTTTCTGTTGCAAATTATTGTAATTATAACAATAACATTTTTCATAGGCATGATCATAGCAGAAGAAGAAGTTTATTTCGGTACTAGCATAACAACACCCTACATACCTGCATTACAAAATCATACACAACGTTAACATTTCATTTATATCTGAAATCAATATTTTATTTGTCTAATGATACACGTCCCAGCTTGATAATCTTGAATGTATCTAAACATATAAAACAAAAACATTGCATCACATTTGATTGTTTACTTCATTAGGTTTGATATTCAGATATATATCCATATCCATAATACATATTTACATATCCTTTATTAGGAATGCCATCACATGTATCACATCCTTATTTTATTACAATATCCAAAAACATTCAGGTATTTAAACGTAGGATAAAGTAATAAAGATAACACCTATAGAATAACACATCAATATCAAATCATTTGAAATGCTAAAAGGCTAAATCATTGATATCATATCCAAATTATATTATCATATAAATTACAAGCTTGTTACAAAGTTGCAAGTTCAAGTTCACATCACATTCAAAACAGTTTCTACTTTCAGTAACACTGCTTTAGTGTACCACGGAGACACTTGCTCTTTTTCCCTTCCCTTTTTGTCAATTTCGTCGACTCTCTTTCTTTGTGACAACAATACCACAAGGGAGGCTCTTCTGTTGTTTTTTTACGGATGGAGCCGGGAATCTTCGTAAAACGGTTCCGCTGAAACTGTGCGCTAATGAGTATGCGCTGTGCCCGAACCCAGTCGTGTGTGCGTTGAACCGTAAAGCGAGACGACCTAGATTGCTAATTAGCCTTAGTTTCATATCCCTGTATATAAGGTCCCTGGTCCAACGAATGTTATTTTCGATTTGGTGTACGAGCAAGGTATCTCACCTTGAAGTTGAAACTTTAAACCTTGTTCTTATATTTTCACTGGAAACACGAAAATGTCCTAATTCAATCAGTGAGTGTCAAAGGTACAAGTTAAGCGAGGCGCTTTGAAGTCAACTGAAGGAAACTCTAGACAGATGTTATTTTGACTCTCATTTAAGGCACATAGAAATTTATGAAACATACTCTGTGTCCCTTTACAATTGAAGTTCAATATGTAATTAGTTATCGAAAAAACGTCTAGGCTTTTGTGCTTGCTTGGCTTAGCGGAATGAAGTGGAATCAATAGGATGAATAGGATCAAGTTGTCAAGTTATTATTTCGAAAGACTACTCAGACACATTTGGTTCTTGGCATTTCAGAATTCCTACTACCATGTGTAACTATCCAATTACCAGCATTGCTTGCAAGTTTGCACGGATCTTGTCGCAAGTACTGTTGTCCACACCATACCATGCAGTTCTATATGTCCGTCATCTTCTTGCATTATGAAAGTTTTAATCAATGTAGAGTATGTGAGTGAGTTGTTGTTGAAGGTGTCTTCAACAATATTTCAGTTATTTAACACATGAGTGAAAATTGTCCAATAGAGAATCGATATGTCAGGGTTTTATGAAGCACTCAAACTACCACAACATGATATGGTCAAATGAGTCAAATCCTGCACCAAGGAAATTCAGAACTCTGCCTTCTGTTTGTAAGATCATGGCGATATTTTCTCTGATTCAAGGGATGTGTTGTTTATAGACAATAAATCAACAAAAACTACATTAACAGGAGCTTACTACTCTGACTTTAGGAAATTAGGAGCGGTAATCAAGAAGAAGAGACACGGCATGTTGACTGTTTGAAGTATGCTTCTTCATCACAACGCTCTAGTGCACAAGAGTCGAATTGCACAGGCTGCACATCAACAATGTGGCTTCGAACAATCTAACCATCCGCCCTACAGTCCAGATCAAGCCCCAAGCGAATTCTATCTGTTTCGCAATTTGAAGCCAGATTTGCATGCTACAAGATGATGAAGTGCTACTTAAGCGTGGCTGAGGGCGCAATGGCAGAAACAGTGTTAAGGTCAAGTGGGCAAAGTTCATCGAGGCTTTCTCCCTGCAATTATACTGACAGCCGTACTATTAGTTAGATAACTCTTGAAAGCTGCGGTAAACCAAAATTCCCTCACCTTAGCAAAATCAACCCACATATAAATCTACTTTTGACTCCTTTCAGATGGAAAATAACTCATATAGAATTTATTCCTTGGAATTCGTAGTACTGTATTGTCCCAAAAAGAGATATACTGTTAGTTGATTTGATCTTCTACCAGCACCTAAGCCGTACCTCTCGGTTGGTTGAACTTTATAACCGGTTTCCACCGCCCGCCGCCGCCAAACATTGTATCTAGCTATAACTTTTTCCCACCAAGGTTTTCGGAACTGTTATATATATATAACATCTTTGACATTCTCACTTTGAAAGTCAAAGGTCAAGATCAAAGATAACGAAATCAATAATGAAAAACGAAGATTACTTTAAACATTTTGAAGGTATTCGCTAAATTTAAAGATAAAGGTCAAAAAGGGTTTTGTAAAATTAATTATTTCATAATTATAACATTAAATCAGTACACACTTGCTTTAACCAATGAAAGTAAGTTTTTGCAGTATGCCGCTTGTGCTCGTCTAGTTAATTATATGTGTCTGGCACAAGCGAGTTACCTTCACTGAACAGGAGAGATAACAGTTATAACGCGAAGCATTGGTAAAATAACCAATTTTGACAAAAACTTAGAGCAATTTATATGGCAAACTTAAACAACTATTCTTTCTATACCGAAATTGGCTCGTAATTAAATGGCTCATACACAATGCATCTTTCCACAATTGACAAACAAGTAGAGTTGGTCCATTTATTTCAATGATGATTTTCATCAATTGTATCTCTCAATGAAAAGCATTTTACTTTGACAAAACTATGATACGTTCAAATCATAAATAAGGCTTCAAACAACTAATAGGGGGGAATAATATTGACTAACCTTACTCTTGCATCCATCTTAAATACTAAACATAATAAGAACAAGTGTATCTTCTATGGTACTTGTCAAAATCCAAGATAAAAAACCTAAGGGTCTTAAGTTCGTGACGTAATTTTCAAATATACATGCATGTAAATGTCTTGTGTTAAACATTTGGATCGTCTTCAACATTATTTCGAAACTTAAACCACAGCAACTGTTTCACCTTGCAGTATTTTTGACAGAGCGTTTTTTAAATGCAACTTAGAAATACCTCTGTCCTATAATGCACATTTTTTATATCTATCAAAAATATGTTTACGTTTCATAGTAAACCGGAATTAACTATGAGTTGTCAATCAAGAACCAAATACTATTAGGAACAAAACTAATCGTCGTATGGCTGCAAACTAAATTGTTTCATTGAAAAAGTTTTTGTTCAAATAAAAACCTTGTTTTAAAAAAAAAATTATAATTATCTTATCAGTAATTTTTTTTAAACTCCTAAATTAAATATTTGTGACGAAGATATGAAGCATTTTCTCACAATTTTTCTAAGAAAAGTTTAAGTAAGATTTTCCTAACCTTTTGAAAAACAAATCATATTAAATGTTCTGTTAAAAAGTAACGTCGATTCAACAGATGACAGTACTTGATTGACCAAGTGAAATGGTTTCCAAGGAAATAACATCAATGCCAAGCACACGTCATTACATTAACAAGGCAACTTTGGCAACATTTTTTCTCTTTTTTCCACAATATTTGTAAAACATCAAATTGATCTTTTCAAAGGTTAAAAACATTGTATTCATTCTCATGTAAATTTTCGAACTTAAATGTCATTTTCATTAGAATTTCTAACACGATGCATAGGGTCACAAACTTTGGGCACTAGAATATTGAACATCATTAAAAGTCGAAAGCAACCAAAACTTACGCAAACATTTAAACAATTCAAGAATGAGTAGATGACATTTGTAAAGTATCACAGGCATGAGGAGCTCGTTACCACTCGTGTAAACAAAATTTTGAAAGATGTTCCATTAATAATACACCAAATGATATTAAATATATGGATTATGACACCAGAAATGTTACAGAGTATATCCTTATTCTTGAAATAGCTCAAACAAGAATCAATAAGGCATTATTTTAGGGTTTGGATGCATTTCTGTCATCAGAGATTCAGCCACAATTAAACCAGTTAAACCCAAGCCAACAGTACAGGTTACTTTGGCGGCCATTTCATTTCAAATGTCTTATAATCTTTTTGTAAGCTTCTCATCCAATATATCTCTAAACAGTAGTTTATCTATGACTTAAAATACTAACTTAGACAAAAATACCATGAACGCCTGCCACGTTTCTAGCCTAAAGAAACCGATTATAACATTGGCCGAACTTTATCGACATGTATGTAATATGTATGTACGTTGGGTGTCAATATGCAAATATATAAATACAGGGTATCTAATCTGTCTTTCGATAAATTCAAATACAATTCCTTTCCATCTATCTTCAGAATTGATACCGACTAGGATGGATATAATCACCCTACCTAAAACAAGCAGCAGTGAGATTGTACAGATCAACTTCCTCAAGCAACTATCTCTCAGGGTTGACATCAAAGGTAAGCCAAGCATGCTATCCCCAGGTAGGAGTAGAATCAAACAAGGCATCTCGAGTTATTGCTATAGCGGTATTTTGTAAACAAATGACTTTACTTCAACGTGTTTTAAATTCAATACTTTTTAACTGATATTTTTCAGAAGATTATTACAAATACTTTGTGTCACAAAACGGTGTAGTGGATATTTAAGTGAAGGTTGTGTTATGAAGGCATTGATATTATTCTACCTTATCATAATTGATAGAACTTCAACACTTAACATGTGAAAATATAGATTTCGTAACAAATTTCTCGGATGAAAGCTTTGTATTTTGTGTCAAAAGGGCATTTTTTTTGTACAAGTGTAAACAAAGTCATGACTTTTCCATAAAATGCATTTACATGCTGTACATGATAAAAATGTATATGTTAGAATTAATTAGGTTATAACAATGTTGTTTTATTTCTAAATTATGCACACTAAAAAATTGTTTTGGTATATATTCGTTGTTTTGACACATTGGAAGCCAAATAAATTACCATGAATATAACCGATAAAACTACGTATTGTTTTTATGCTGCACGTCAACATAACATAATGAAAGGACTTGCATGTTCGTATAGCATTTTGTATTAAATGAATTTAGAATGTCCCAAGTCAAACCGGCAAATAAGACAATTAAATATACGAATAATAAAATTTAACAATAATTATTGATAAATAAAGTTTTTTTAGTTACGATATAGACTAATTTTAATTAGTTTTACAATATCAAATGGGACAAAAGGCTAGTTAAAATAATATTCACCAAGTCCTTGGTCAAATGGCAGTGATAGGTTTAGTACAGCCAAAGAAGGAAATTCGATAGGTTTAGTACAGCCAAAGAAGGAAATTCGATAGGTTTAGTACAGCCAAAGAAGGAAATTCGATAGGTTTAGTACAGTCAAAGAAGGAAATTCGATAGGTTTAGTACAGCCAAAGAAGGAAATTCGATAGGTTTAGTACAGTCAAAGAAGGAAATTCGATAGGTTTAGTACAGCCAAAGATGGACATTCGATAGGTTTAGTACAGCCAAAGATGGACATTCGATAGGTTTAGTACAGCCAAAGATGGACATTCGATAGGTTTAGTACAGCCAAAGAAGGACATTCGATAGGTTTAGTACAGCCAAAGAACGACATTCGATAGGTTTAGTACAGCCAAAGAAGGAAATTCGATAGGTTTAGTACAGTCAAAGAAGGAAATTCGGTTGTAAACAGTTTCAAAAAGTTTCGAACGATGACGCGTCAGAATGAACACAAAGTCAAGTGCAGAAAACCAAGTTGATCAAATGAAAGAGGGAGGGAGTGGTTTTCAACAGCTGATCCACATAAATATCAAGGTTTCCAGACCCTTCCTTTCTTGAAAGGTACAGCAGACAAGAAATACATGGAAAGGAAAAATCTTTTCAGCAGAGACCTTTCTAGAAAAAGCTGATCTACATTTTCCAGAACACTGAACAATGCAGCACAATAATGCACATTCTCATAACAACCGTTACCCATCACCGTAAACAATTCTTTAATTGTAGTTATCGATTCCCAATACCACTGCATTTTACCAAATTATTTTTCAGGAAATGCAAAGCACAAGAAAATTCAAATTCTTTTGTTCAAACCAATGAGTAGACCAAAAGATGACTTTGATAATACCATTCAAGAATTCATCAGATCAGGTAAGCTTATTGAAAATGTCTAACCCTTGATAATGGCATTTTTTGCATTTATTATTTTCGCAAACACAATTGTTGTCAATTGCAGAAACTGTGTTGTCGTTCCACATAAAATATATATTAATTCCAGGAAGAAGTCTTGACGACGTCATAATCTTTGTCACCGTCACTAAACCTGATCGAGGCAAGTTTGAAGTCCCTGAAAACTACAACTTTGCATTTCAATCATGTGTATTCATGAATGATGAGAACGAGATTGACCCGACGAGCAGTGATGATATAAATCACATTGCTGACTTTATTAAAAGGAACTGCGAATTTCAGGTACCTTGTTGCATGATTTTCTTATATAAATATAGTTGTCTTCCTTGGTGCAAATGAAATCAAATATTATGTTAATCAAAACATAGATAAAGCATAGGAAGAGAATAAAGGATGAAAAAAGACATAAATATCTGTCCTTCTTCTTTCCATTGTCTCTGTCATAGTTTATCTCTGTCTGTATTCTTTCAACTGTTTATCACCGTCTGTTTTCCCTATCTGTGTCTGTGTGTTTTTGTCCGTTTTTGTGTATTTCAATCTGATTCTTTATGTTCCTTTGTATACTCGCTATCCCACTGTCCCTGTTTGTCTCTCTAAATCTCTCTCCCTCTGTCTATCTGCCTAAATCTATCTTTCTCTATCTGCCTGACCCTGTCAGTCTCTTTCTATCCGCCAAATGTCTGTTTCTACATCAAAATAAACTTCTGTCTCTCTCCGCCTCCTTGAAACTCTTTCTTTCTCTATAACCCTGAATCTCTGTCTCTCTCTTTATGCTCAAATCTCTGTTTCTCTAAATATCCAAAATTCTACCATGACTTGTAAAAACCATCGTTTTTTATTTAGATTATTTCACCGTCGATGCAAAGAAGAGACGTAACAGCACTGCGCGGGTTTGACGGTTCGGGTAGCCTTCATTTTGTAGTTTATTTTTAAGATCTAATTTTCAACTGAGGATTTTCGCGAATACAGACAAACATTTCAACTACACCAGGCTACAAATGGTCAAGGCAGGAGGTGCATGCAGTGCCTGTACAATACGGCATGTGGTTTGAAGTCTATAACATTGACACTTAAACACTGACGTTATAGATTTGTGCATTTATGACGTCACAAGGCTGGTCACGTGATCAGCTACAGTTATTCGGTATCGGCAATTTTGTAGAAGATGATTCAATATATTTAGGTCGACGATTTGGAATGTTTGGTGCTGCCATCGGGAGTTTTAAGAAACAAATTCAAGCTACATATTTTTTAAAAATAATTCCCTGATATTCAAAGTTCCCCAATCTATCTTTTCATTTAGTTTTGGGTTTACTAATATTATACCTACTTACGCACCACGCCTGAAGTTCTGCAACATCAAAGAAATGCAATTAAAAAAGTTAGTTATCTCTTCATTGTAGTATGGAGATAAACTAATTGTGTTTTTATATTTTGTGATTTAAACGTAGATTAATTCGATATATTTTGATGTTAAATTCAAAGCCTCATGCTACGGTTATGAGTGATATCAACAGTTATCGAATCTACGTTCGAATCACAAACATTAAAGAAACACAATAGGTGTATCTCCTACATGTCTGTCTCACTCTTTCTCCCTAAATATCTGTTTTTCCCTAACTGCCTAAATATCTGTCTCTTTTTATCTGCCGTTATATCTGTCTCTCTCCATCTCCCTTAAAACCTGTCCCTAATTGTTTTAATTTCTGTGTCTATCTTACTACGTATGTCTATCTATGTCTGCCTAAATGTCTTACTCTCTCTATCTAACCAACTGTTTTTTCTCTCTCTACCTGCCTAAATGGCTCTTTTTTTCTATCTATCCAACAGTTTTTTCTCTCTACCTGCCTCAATGTTTGTATCTCTCTATCTTACCAAATGAATTTCTCTTTATCTGCCTAAATGTCTCTGTATATCTCTATCTTACAAACTGTTTTTTCTCCATCGGCCTAAATGTCTGTCTCTCTCTACCTTACCAAATGATTTTTTTTTCTCTATCTGCCTAATTGTCTGTCTCTATCTTACAAAATGTTTCTCTCTCTACCTGCCTTTATGTCTGTGTCTCTCTATCTTACCAAATGTTTTTTCTCTCTACCTGCCTGTCTGACTGTCTGTCTCTCCTTACCTTACCAAATGATTTTCTCTCTCTACCTGGCTAACTGTCTCTCTCTCCATCTTACCGTATGTCTTTCTCTCTCTACCTGCCTAATTGTCTGTCGCTCTTTCTCCCTAAAATATCGGTCTCTGTCTACCTCTGTCTCTCTCCATCACCATAAATCGCTGTCTCTATCCGTCCAAATGTCTGTCTTTCTCTGTCTCCCAATCTCGGACCCTCTCTTTCTCCCTAAATATATGTCTTTCTCTTTATCCCTAAATTTCGGTCTCTCTGTCTCTCTCTATCTGGTTCTCTCTCTCCATTGACCAAAACAAAATTTGTGAAAACTAAAAACTAATTAAGATTATTAGGCTGTTATATGTAACTGAAATTCAAATTCAACTTGTTCTTTACTTTTCAGCTTTCATCTTTTTTTTTACTTTTCAGCTTTCATGCCATGGTAAATCAGGAAAAGGTAAGATTCCTCGCGATCCCACATAGAAAAGGTGATAAATCCTTCCAGCTATACATGACAAACTGACACTATGTTTATTTCTAATTTAACATACAAACCGAAAATGCCGAGGGCCAGAATCGACTGATTTGTAAATGATTGATTGATTGTAAAATCTCATATCTCATTTGTTTCCATTTCAGTTGACAGGCAAGGGTCAGACATAGAACTGAGAAGGGAAAATAAGGACTTAAGAAATACAGGTTAACACTGTTTAGTGTATTCGCAGGAAGTCAATTAAGAGAAAAGTCTATTACAAAAATTGTTCTTGAAACCCGATAGAATTAAACACATATCTAACCAACTGATTTCGAATTAGTTAAACAGCTACAGCAATTACTTTGTGAACTTGAACACGAGGAAATAAAGGGTAAATCATTTACCTTTCTCTGTTCTGTTATTTAGGGTAAAAAGCAGTAAATGTTGTTAAGAAAATGAAACGTGCCTTGAGTGATTTGAATGAATACGATACATGTGATTTTGAACATCCCATTGAACATGAGAATTTATCATTTCTCAATCTTTTTCTCCCGTCGACGAACAAGGCTGAGAGAATGATCTTATAAAAGAAGTACTGAGTGCATTAAACACTAATGAAACTCAACGTCCGTTCAAGGTCAACCGCATGATCATCAAAATGAAAATAAAAAATTGAAAAGGAGTAGTTAGTTATCTATAATCTATTAACATTATATTTTATGAATATTTCTGTTTTCATCTAAACATATTTTCTAATTTGTATAGTTTTACAGAGAACTGAACAAGATGAATCAATCAAGGGAATCATATTCAAGGTAAAACCTTATATGACTTTAAATTCACAAATATTCTTCCAAAAGACATAAGACAGGTCAGGGAGAAGGGGATCGAATGAATTGGTGTTTGATACGTGTAACGCCATATAAATCAATGACGATGGCAGAAAGTCTCTTTTAAGTTCTCTCTTCAGGCTTTATTTTATTCAAAAGACTGGATATGAAAGAATGAATTTAACTTTTGAATTGGCTTATATCTCTCACTATTGAATTTCAAAGTACCCTACAACTGCCTGTATTTCAATTATGTCTTCCAGAAACGAAAAAGTAAAACGTAATATACCCCTTTTTGTAAATCATGCTGTTGTATTAAGAGACAAATTAATATCTGAATTGTGAATTCTGCTATTCAATGTTAATAATCATGTTTTTACCCTCTGTTAACTTGTACGACTTGTATATTGGCCGGAGGCCTTTAGTGCAATAAACTTCTTTGACTTTGACTTTGACTACTTGAAAAAACAACAAACAAAATATCATGATTTAACATTGTAACAGAATAAAATTATATATTTCCTTGTTAGAGTGAGCGAATTGGGATTGTGCGTGTCCTCACTAATACTTCAATCTTTAAACACGTGGATGGCGAGCATCCAGAAAATTGATTGTATCAGGGAGAAAGGGATCAAAAGGATTAGGGAAAGGACGTAGAAAAGACATAGTGAGGGATGAACAACAGGTTTTAGAACGACTCGAATTTGGTCCGGATTCTAACCTGTAAAGTTGGGTGCCCCTGTTTTTGGTCTCTGAAGCACCCAAAAAGGTATTGAGTGAATTGATGGACTCGTTGTTAGAATATTCGATAGTCATCTTTGACTTTTATTATTTCAAGCCATTAGTAACCTTTACCACCACTTGATTGGACAGGTCGATGAATAAAGGCAGACACAATTTGAGTCGTTGTAAAACAAATATTCCAATTCTCTAATTAACTCAGTAGTAATATTTACAGGTAGAGCGTGCAAGAATACGCTTTTGTGGGTGCTTCTTTGGCAAAGTACAAGTCACTTATGGTGAGTAATTTCATTCCCGACGGCGAAAACGAAAGGAAAATTGCCGTAGCTCGTTCTTTCAGTCCCTCCAAAAACGTGTTACATGTTTTTTGTTTTATAAATCTTTGTTAGGTTTAACATGCTTTTTATATAGGTCAGTTATGATGAATACTTTCGGAGTTATGACCTTTAACTTAAAGCAGAAGGGAGGGGAAAGGGGGGATTGTGTACCTGTGTTTAGTCAGAATTGGTGTATTGTACATAATGGAGGCCACATGATTTTCTTTTTAATAAACTACCTTATCGTAAATGCTAAACATTGGGGAAAAAAATTACTTAAATAATTATATGTTGCAATACATATTCAAACGCAGATAGGGTGGCCAATTGGATCCTTGTCCTTGTCACATTTTGATTCTTTGTTGACATTAACTCTTCAAATGAAATCAACTAATTTCATTCCATTTGACTATCCAATTCTGTTTTACGTAATCAAAGGTCAGCTTATCTGTTCTTCCAAAATACATTTTCAGGAGTGAGTCTGAGTGCAGTGGAAGAAGAAATATCGAACATTGAGAAAAGACAATGGAACTTTCAGAGGAAATATGAAACAAAGTATCACCTCGAACCAGGAACATTACGCAAAGTCTTGGAATACATTAGAGATGAGGTTAAGGTAACTTAAAATCTTTCTAAACTGTCAAGATTTAGGCCCCCTCCCCCTCTTCAATTACATTCAGATTTGTTAGTTTTGCACACATACATCCTTCGTCCTTAGATCCTCAAGTTTGAGAACAAATTAGCTGCAACTTTTAGTAAAAACATGCATCATTAACATGGATAATGCGATCTGTGATTCTGTTATTCCGTAGAACCTATCTGGAGACACTTCGATAATAGAAGGTCAAGGATTTCGTAAGTATTATTGTTTATTTATCAATATTATGTTATGATTTCAAATTCATTTATTTGCTAAATACGAAACAATTTGTATGTGTGATGGTCTATGGAGAGATATGATGTGCCAGTGTGTGCAATAGTGATTTATGATATATAAAAGTATATTATCTGGTTTTTTTCAACGTACACACCATGTGTAAGAGAATTTGAAATGGTGGATCGTTATTGTATAACAGAGAATGTAAAGGGCCCCCATAAAGCTTTCAGAAATACCGTTCATAATCTCCTGAACAAGTGTTTATCACGGGGCAAAAGAAGTAATAGCTCTATTGGTTTTAGCGCGACTTGACTTGTAAATACAACCAGATTTTATTAGTATGCAAGCAATGGTCACCTGGTGAATGAATATCCCAGCTATGTTAATTGACCATGATACCACGAGCTCTACCTAAACTGCTGTTTCGTGTGAACTATTTGTGTTGTATTTCAGACGCTCTAATAGAGGAAGTGAATCGGATATATGGGATACCTGAAGATCGTTTCAAAAGGTTGCTCATACAAATTTACAAAAGAAATGATAAAGGTAGTTAAGGACAAACTTCTTTACTTTTTTACTTTACTTTATCCTTAAAGAAATCAACGAACGTGTAAACTTACAAAGTTTTTAAAAAGTGAACGAGTTTCTCTGCAAAAGCTGAGTATGAATTATAGAAGAAATCGCGTATGTACGATATAATACAATATACTTACTGCTTTTATGTGCTTTTTTTTTCTGACATGAACTCTCGCATAGAACTATCTCATTTAACCTTATTCTGCATCGTGTTTATAGATATCGGTAGTTCGCGGTTCTACGGTGGATAAGGTTTTCTAATCTTAGAGATCATACAATTGTACGTGCCACATCGGATTGAGAGACAGGGTGACTTTACGCGAACGTGTTTAATACGTTGTATAACGTTAAACCCCAAGTATCTCTCTCACTCCCGTAGTATAATAATAATAACCCCAATTCAGTCTCTCACTTGCGTGGTATAACAATGGCATTTCTTTTTACCACAGTAAGAGTCAAGTACAGGCATGCAAAGGGGGAATCTGCACGGCTCATTGAGGGATGAATGCTGGTCTACAACCCAGGAAATCTCAAGGAACCTTTACTCGCCTCTGAATATCATGTCTTCGTTTTGCTCTGGCCGTGTTTATTCAATTGATGCATCTGCTGTGTACTGCTTAGTTGGAATCATAGAGACTTTACTTTAAGATTTTGAAATGATAATTATTTTATTTAAGTTTTTGGGATGGGGATGGACGTATCATAGAAATATACGTTTTATTGTTGAATAACCGTATATTAAATAAATTCTTGAACAATAATTTTGTTCATGTTAATCATATGTTTAATTGTGTTTAAATGAGTTTAGTTCTTACAGTATTTCCTTAAATATATAGAACTGTGTAAATGACCTAAATATACTTGCTCTATAACTGGTTTGTTTTTAAAAGTGTATCATGATTTAAGATATATGATATTGTCCAATATTCGTTTAGTACATCTTCTCTAATGCATTGACATCAAATTGAAAATTAGGTGATGTATATCACCTTGAGAAGTAACAAGTGTATAAGTCTTGAACATCAACAATACACATGCTGATGAGATACAGAACCTAGTTTTTTCAATTATAAGTTTTATGTACGAGTGGTTTTCTATGATTTATCTTTCATGAAAATATGGGAAGAAAATGGCGTTTTATGTCAATTAAAGGAAAGGAAAAATGACCTTTATCAATATATTATAAAAAGTCTTCATGTTAAGACGCCCATTTTCTAATTTTGTAACATGTCAAATGTCAATTTATCCTAATATTTAATCTCTTGCAACCCTGTACACCCACAGATAAATATAAATAAAACGATTTTCAACATCAAATATTTGTTCATTTTCGTTCACTTGATCCTTTGACAAATTATGGCAAAACAAAGAACAAAACAGCTTTTGACTGAAATTAACTCAATATGCAAAATAAACCTTTAAAACAACTGTGTGACGACCTTCAACTGGAATGTTTAAAATTAGTAATATTTTTCAAATTAATTTTTTTGGGATTTTTTAAATGTATTAACGAAATCAAATGTACCATACCTTTAAAATAGTTTTTTCCAGCGACCATACGGATTCGATTACGCAGATGGCATCGACAGATTGACGTTTAATGTCCCTTTCATTTTCCGAGTTTGCAGTGTTCTCCGCGATAATGCCTAAATTATTACACACAGAAACTTTTTGAAATAACCTAATTACATCCTCGACTATGATATCATGATTTTTTATCGACAAAAACTTCAAGATAAGTCCCTTTTTTAACCACGTTCTTTACCAAAAAACATAATAAAACATGACAATAAACTTAGATTAGCGAAATCCTCATGACTTTAGTTCGATGAATAACATACATTTGTTTCATTTCTCATAATTTACTATTGTGGAGATCAACTTGGATTTGTACACGCGTATAAGTACGAGGTATTTACATCATTTTGAGAGGTTATCATTGTAGGCGATATGAACACTAAAATTGCACTACCTCGTGTATTTGAACATTCGAAAGAAGAGTCGGTTGACTATAATGAGTTAAAATTGTGCTGTGTGCTTGACGACCATGACTCCAGCGTCTCAAATTACAACCCTGTCATCAGTCAGTGTACACTCCTTTCCTTGACTCAACAGGTTCATAAGACTGCTATTGCCTGGAGTAAAGTTAGGAAATCAGATAAGGTAAAAGATCACGTGATGTGTCTCAGGCATTAACACCACTCGCTAGTTTTAAATATTGTGCAAAGCTGACGTCACAGCGAAACAAACATCATTAAAAAAAAATATTTAAAAAATTTATTTTTTTTGAGAACACCCCCTGAATAGAATTGTTCCTCTGTTACTAGTATATAATTATATATTAATAGTTATTTAATGAGGACGGCCGAAAGACGATTTCCACGCCCAACTTAATGCTGATGGGACAAATGGCCGCCCGTCACCTTGACCTTACGGGGTGTATGGCCGCAGCGAGAGATCTCATTGGTTGCAAGAACGGAGAATTAGAGTTATATCTTCCTAACTTTGCATCAAACCAATGAGATCTGTCCCTGCGACCACACATTTGTCCCATCAGCATTAAGTTGGGCGTGGAAATCGTCTTTCGGCCGTCCTCATTAAATAACCCCAAAGATTTATTTGTTTAAGTGGGTTGGAATAGAAAGGCAAATCATTTGACATCATGTCTGCATAGATTTTATATTGGCTGCGTGCGTATTTAGTGTAGCATTCGGACAAGAAGGCGGGTGGGGGCGAATGGAGTGTCTGGCCTTTCCATATACTATTAACAGAGGTACAATTCGATTCAGGGGGTGTTCTCAAAAAAAATTTTAAAAAATCTTTTAATTGTTTTTAATGATCCGAGGGCCTGTGGTTTGCAACACAATAAGAAATAAGTCTCATATGCTATCGCAGAATGGATTTCATTCAAAGTCAATGAGTCTAATATCTGCCAGCAGGTTAATTTCAGTATCAAAGTTACTTAGGGACTTTACTTTGGGACTTAACTCTGGACTGGCCACACAAAGCAAGAAAAAGCTCACTTTTATGCAGTTAAGAAACTCCAGAATTTACCAGAACCAGAACTGATGTCTGCCTCGGCTTATGTCATCACTTGAAAGATGTTATATATAGGCAGGCTTTTTAACAAGAAGAGTTACTCTATCCTTCTAGCTTCTCTAGTAATGTATAATGCTAAGGTAACGACCTGTTTAATACTAAATGTCATTTGGAACGTATAAGTATGTCCCCTCAGATATATTTGAAATGTATTCAATGGAATGTGTGATAATGAACTGTTAATTTCAGTAACTTCATGAAATCCCTTAACATTTTGGTGCATTAAAACGTCATATTTTCAATCATGTTTTTCTGGATATGTCTGCAGGAATAGGTAGGTCTACAATGAAGTGGTTTGAAGGTAACAAGGTTACAAATCCGTATGCTGGGTGATATACTTAGCCGGTATTATTATTGATCAAAAGACCCTAGCTGAATTGATAATTTAGCGCCAGCATTTGGGACATGTACATGAATTTTTTCAGACTGCCTGCTTGGTATGATCATAAAACTTAAAGACACTAAAGCACACCAATATTTCGATAATATAAGTAATGCAGGGATAATGCATAATCTCGACTCTCGGTAGATTTACTCGAGTAACAAACAATTTAAATTATATTAATATGAAAAGTTATACTGAGTTGGTGCATACCTCTTGATATTACAACCAAACCTCAATATAAGTTCTTTGGAAACTATCCTCGTACTAAGGCTATGATGTAAATTTTTAACGTCGTTTATGGGTAACATATGTTGCAGTCGATATGCTACATCAAAACATTCAATCAATAATTGTAGGTAAAATAAAAGTAAAAATGAATATTTTATAGCATCAAAAGCTAAAATGAGTGCAGAGTATGATAAGAAAAACTTTATTCAGCACATTTTTAAAGTAATGACATATGTTGAAGTAAAGGTAATGACATAATAGGATTGTCATGAATAACATTTCCACGTTAAAATTGTTATGGAAAAACAGTGAATAACACATATCTTTTAATTACACCCATCAGTGTCAAGTCATGTGATGTGATACGTGCACAAGTGCACTGATAAAATTTATATCATGAGACCTTTAAAACACACTTTTATTTCTTGCACAACGGTAACCAGTTTGATTCAAGCTTTTCAGTATGTATAAAATGTAACTCAGTCAGCAATGACCTTAACTGCATACTTAATCTTAAACCAAATCGAAAATCAAAATACCAAGCCACAAATGGAAGCAGACTGTAAATTAAACTGTATTCATAACGGTCTCATCACACAAACCATGTATGTCTCTAAACAACAAAGTTTATTAACAAAATTTTAAAGTGCGGGTTAATATGTTATGAAACTTGTTTTACGTTCAATTCATTTACTTTCTTGTGATTATTTCAATGTGTTAGAACCACTCTGAAAGTGCGAGACCCTTTCGAATTTACCTTCACCAAGAGGCTCAACTTGTTTCCAGTTGCACGCATATATCTTCTTGTCATCAATTCAATATCTGTGTGTAAGTCCTTCACGTTCAATATCCAATTTCTTAAAGTGAATTTCATAATTCCAGTTTCCATCTTATATTCTCGAAACATGAAAGAGCCTCCAAATCTATTCATTGAAAATGATATCGCTGTGCCATTTGAAGTTGACCTAAAGGTAAAAGTTACTTTGGATGGAAAATTGTCTGTTTGTGTGACACTCATAGTCCAGGAGTATTTACCATTTTTCAGGAATGTCGGATACATTATTGCCTTGCAAGCAGATCTCAATGAAGCTGATGAAGCGCCTGGTTTGGTGTCCAAGATGTTGCCCGGTCTTCCACTCACTTTTTGGTTACAGGAATCAATCTGAGTTTTATTCCTGTAAACGTTCCAAAATATGTTACTGAGATGGCTTGTAGTATTTAAAGGAACAGTAGCACGTTTTGGAAATAACTAAAGTGACGCCTAAAGAAATGAAAAAATAATGTTTCAAATTACGATATATTTCTTTTCAATAAAAAAAGAAGTTTCAAAACAAATGTTCCATGATCAGTTCAGCCATGCGAATCAATTAATCTACCTCAAATGTTTGAAGAGTGTTTTGGCCCCCTGACGATGATACATATGGCTTAAACTAATGTTTATTGAGGACACTTTTAAGAAACAAATCGTACAAAAACACACTACTTCCCCGGCCCCTTTCATTTCAGTATATTAAGTATCTTACTTATGTATGATGCTTAAACATTTGACATTTTTGTTTGTAATTCACAAATAATGTATTTTATAGACTTTGATGTCAAGTTACAAAATATTGGAAGAAATGGTATGAGCAAGTATAAGAATATTACTTTTGGATTTGATTTGATGATCTTTAAGGGGAAGTATCATGCAAGCCTCAAACTGTCACAATTCGTCCTGATTTTGCTCGGACTGAATGCTTGATACATAAGCGATTTCCATAACTGGTCTTTTCCTTTAAAAAACAAAATGTTTTAAATGCTCACACCTTATAACAAAAAAATTCTGGGTATGTCAAAGTGTTCATAAGTATGGTTTTAAAAAAAACCCTCAAGATATCATTGGCCATCAGAACTACTCTCTAATCTAGTCTAGCATCCATCCAATAATGACAGTTCAAAACTAACATTCATATAGAAAAACATGAAAGTGGTTTGTTTCACTAGTACATCGAAAACTAAATTTCAAAATATTGAACTGATGGTTTACTTCAGTATTCCTGACAATTACATGGTTCCATTTTCCAATTCATTTTTACTTTGGCAGGAATATATTCAAGTACACCTTTAAGACTAATTTCTTTTCTAGAAAACGCAAGAAAAAGGTTTTCAAAATTAATTTTTGTGTGCCTTAAGATCTGTGAAAATCTTATATTGACAGCAGAGTGAATTATGAATTAATTTTTCAATGACTCAAGTTGTAAGGATACTGAATTTTATCCAAAATAACTGTTGTCCTTGTACCAAAGCTACATGATAAGATTTAAGTTTTTGATATAAAAATACCCAATTTGTACTCTCAAGGTTGCTCTCACACATTAAGATTTACTTAATTTCCTCATACTGAACTGAAAGTTAGTTCAGTAGACCTGACAATTACATCGTTAATCTTTTTTCGATTCACTCCTACTTAGGGCAGGAATGTATTCATTACATTTATTTTTAAGATGAATTTCTATTCTAAAAGCATGCCTAAGTCAAGAACAGGTTTTTCAAAATATATTTTTGTGTCATAAGATCTGTGAAAATTTTCTGATAATGACTGTAGAATGAATCATGAATGAATTTTTTAATGACTAAAGTTGTACTACTTGTACTAAGTTAGGCTACTCACTTTTACCCAAAAAGTACAAACACTACATGAAAGAAATTAAGTTAACATTATTTTTGCTACCAAGGTTGCTCTCACACATTAAAACACCTTGCAAAAGAAGGAAGTAACTGGATCTTAAAATGGTATCCAAATATTTTTTACTTTAGGATAAAACGGCTATCACCATACCGATCGTAATTTATTAGAAAGCTTTTGAGTTCAAATCCTTACCACTGACCAGATTTGGTAATAAGTCCTATCTTTTTAATTGAATTTAAGTTTATTCAGAATTTCCACCATTTACATTTGATAGTACTGTTTCCTTATTTAGTGCTAGTGAAAAAATCTTTGTTGTGTCTGCATAAACCACTTTGTGAAAAAACACTCAATTTTCATTTGTCACAGGCAACACAAAATCTTACAGCATCAACATCATCCAACCATTACCTTCCATAATAAACATTACTTTTACAACGTCAAACGGTTTCCTACAATAACATGGAAAACCTTGCAAATCAAATATATACAGATCCTCCCAATGACAATCAAATTCAAATAGTTTTAAATAAATTATCATAAAAACCATTACCAATAAGGATTTTATCAGACCATTATAAATGGGATTATTTGTCAGACCATTACAGTTTCGACAATTTCTGAGGTGACTATAAACATTTCATATCAGACACAATCTTTACATACCTTTAAGGAAGTGTTGAGCTTCAAAACAAATACCATTGGAGAACGATTCAGTAACTCTCACCGCCATGATGAAACATAACTGGTGTTTTGTGTTTTCATAGATTTTTACAAAGCCGTTTGACACCATTTGGAGGGCTGGTCTGTGGTTTAAATTGATAAAATCTGGAATTGTTGGAATTATGATGACTCTAGTTAAGAATATGTATCACAATATGAAATCCTTGGTCTCTGCTACAATGGCGTATCTGATTTCTTTTCCTGTCGTTCTGGCGTGCAACAGGGAGAGAATCCTTCACCATTACTTTTCTGTATCTGTGCAAATGACCTTCGGAAAGTGTTAAATGAAAATGGATACTCTGGAATTAGCAATGAAACTAAGTCAGGTGATGTTATATCTCTGTTTAAAATGTTTCTTGCTGAAGGACCTTCAACACTTTCTTTGATTACTGTGTTGAATAGAATTTAAAACTAAATATTACTCAAACTAACATTATACTTGTTAGAAGTTGACCTTGAAAATGCCACTAGACTGCCTTTAAATTTATCATCCAAATACGAGGTAAGGGGGTATGAAAATACACGTGTGATACATAAAGGTCATTTGAAATTTTACAACAATACTGAACAAGTTTGCATTAAATGATCTTAGCAATACATCATTGTTAACGTTGATGACTATATCAGCTGTGTCGCAGAAACCCCCAAAAATTACACTCTTAAAACTTAATACGGTATGTAATAGTTACTCCCATAGTTTCAATGACAGTAACTGGCTACCATGTCTCTTAGTCCTAGTTTGGCTTTAGATCAAAAGGGCCGCAGTTCGAATCCCGCCAGGGGCTCGGCAACTTTGTCTGTAGTAGAGAACTGTTCTACACGCAGTCAGGTTTGGGTGCAATGCTGCACTGAAGTGCAAATTGGTACCACCAATGGTTCGCTAATTCCAGCCGATGCTCGTAGGTTTCACCGCAATGCATAGCTATAAATGTGTTGCGGGCTTACTCAAGTAATAGAATAGTACTATATACTAGCAGCATCAATATAAGTGAAGTACTCTTGAAAGCAGCGTTACACACCCCATATCACCTCACCTCATCTATTTAGTTCTGGACTGAAAACATATTAAGAAGGATTCACTTACATTCTGAATACTCCACATAAAGATACATACTACCACAGTTGCTTTTCGTTTAAAATATAAAATATAGTGGTTAATGTTGTGATTTAAGATTTAAAATATCCTGCCAATAAGGGAAATATTATTTTAGCTTTCTCAAGAAAATTAAATGGAAAATATATTTCCTCGATTTTAAAATTTAGGATTAACTAGATATCATTATAATTTACACACTTAGATAAAACCTAAACTAATTCTGAGAACACAAAAGAAAACAGAAAAAGGTTTTTGAACATTAGGTCCCTTCCATAAACTCAGACATAATGAAGTCAAGATAGTTTTGTTTTGCAATAAAATATGAATATAAAACAATTGAAAGCAAAATTAGAAGTTTGTTGAAAGAATTTTAATGAAAATTGCATATTGAAAATTTAAACCGTGTCCACTCATGAATTTACAATGTTAGAATGTTTCCAAAACAAATAAATATGAAATGTTCATTCATAATTTCCTCACTTTACTAATATCAGAATTAAAGAATGAAATCTGGGTTAGTCAGAATAAATTTTAAATGTTGTTAAATATAATTTGCTTTGACTTAATTTGTAATTAACGTAACTTCATTTTTTATTTTTTTAAACGTTTTTCAAACTTTTTCTTATTTTCAAGGCCCGGGCAGACTTAACTTTTGTCCAGGTTTAAACAATGTCAAGAAATTACTAATGGGTTTTGAAGTTTATTTTTTAAATTTAGATTGCTCTCCTTTTGTTGAAGGGTATAATAACTAGAGAGGAAAATATTTGATTGACTACCTTTTCCACGAAGATTTGCTACACATAGATCAACATCAAGGACAGTCAAGAAAGGATGTGTATTAAATCAAACTAATAAAGAGGGATTAGCTACCATCAGAATCAAAATCCCATAATAGTTACTGGTCATAGAGGAGGACTCGATGGTCAGATGAAAGATGTTTACAGGTAAACTATGTTGAATGCTAAGTTAGGGTATCGTGGACTACAAACATGCAATGTACTTCAAGGAACGTCATACCAAATGGTTGATGACAGAAGGGACCGACATCGTCGCAAGACACAAGCTTCCTGACGGGTAAAAGCAGATTAACATTTATAACCTAAATGAGGTTGGATTGATGAAGTTTATTGTGTTGTTGTTGGTCCCATTCTGTGGTTTGTCATACATAAAGTATATTCGAAATGGTTTTCTCTGATTTCCAGAACTTTGGCTTAGAAAATACTTAAGACAGTTGATCATCATTGATCTTGAGATGTTTAGTTAAGAAAGTGGCTTACATTTGAAATCCATGACTATCACTCCCTTACAAGAGATTTAATTTTGTATCTGTACATGTACTTAAAAAATCCTATTCAGGTTTAATGTTATATTTTATGAGAACAAGGTTTATTCAAGATGTACAGAGTAAAAACTATCATGTGTAAGTATCTGTGATGCATAAGCTATAATAAAGATTAAATTGTTTCAGCAAATCAAAGAGATAGCTACATCCTCTTTTTATTATTAAAAGAGCGAAATTCCCCTGAAGTATCCAAGGCACCTCGTCATTTCACTGAAGGACTTCATGAAATCAGCTGCTTGTTCAGCCGATACACAAACCTCAACAGGCACCCAGAGGAGTTTTAGTGTCTAACTAGTTCATTAAGCTGTTTTATTTGTTGAAGTATTTGGGATATAAATTCATCACGATTTTTATCAGATTTATGTTAAGTGCTAGTCTACATAGTGATAAGAAAGAATAAATACTTTTAAAAAAAGGTTTTTGGATATTTGTGTTTCTAAAAGCTACCAGAATAACCATGATCACTGACATAAATATAGATTGGTAATTTCTTAGCTCGTGTGAGATGATAATTTATTGTGTTTGATGTAATTTATGTGGTAAACGAAGCCTGTAGTTTGATCATTGGATCCGTAATATCCTTGGATCCGTAAGTGTCAACATGAAATCAGTTGAGCTTTTTGTCCTGTATGTGACTTGTTTTAGCGTGTGTTTGTGTATTGATTAGTTTAGTCAAATGTACGTTGATGCTGGGTATGAAGCAAAACCTTTGTGTTTTTGTTTGATAGTGTGAATTGGTTAAACTTTCATTGTGAGATGCGGGTTTGTATACTGTTTTTAAAGGTTTGAAAGGTTTTGTATTAGTAGAGGAGGCAGCCGAGACGTTTACGTTAATTAGTCACATCTCATTGAAATACCCCTGTATTTATTGCTATTCAATAAGAAAATCAGAAATGTGAGTTCTCAATCAATATGTAAGGGTCTTTATTACCCATATGGTTAATCATAAGCGATGACATATTTGCAATATGAGCACATGTGCACATATCACTTTTGCCTAGCAACGATTGTTTCAGCGCGAGTTACCATATTATGTCGTCTGTAACGACATCAAACCATTGTTCGTGACGTCACTGAAGCGGGCCGCCGCAAAGAAAGGAGGCCCTTTTCCGTCTGTTTTAAATGAAATAAAATCGGTAGTAAAGAAATTATAACCCTCGGAATTGTGTCATATGACTTTTACAAAACTCGTGCGAACTTGTGTATAACCCTCGCTCTTGCTCGGGTAATACAAAAATTCGCACTCATTTCTTAAAAGTCATATGACAGACTTCCTCGGGTAATAATCTCTATTTAATGTGGCAATGATTACCCTATTCTTCCACTGTATAACGTCGTATTTTTAACTATATTTTCTGGATTTGTCGTTGTTTTCATGTTACAGATCTGTATGCAGTGTGAAACACTTTTCCTCGAAACTAAGCCAGCGCTCCCCAATGCATTGATAATTCTACCCCAGTCTCTGGTACTTGTACATGGAATTTTGCAGACTGTCTGGTTTGTCCTACAATTCAAAGGGAGTAATATTTCGAGAATATAAGTATTATTGATATCATGCACATTAACGGCTTACTCAAGTAACAAACCATATAAGTTATTTTGAAAATATGCATGTATCAAGAATATAAGATATACTTTGAAGACCTGCAGTATTCAGTACGACGTTCAAATAAATACGCATGAACTTCGATAAAACGACCTCTACAAAATTCGAAACTCTACATCAGGTACATGTACATGTGATGCCGAAGAATGTTATCAAGGTATTGTCCTACAAAGTGCCGAATATTTTGAAAATTTAAGTAATGTAGATATGTTATACATCTCCTGATATTGCTAACGATCCTCACTCATTTAACTAACCATAAACATTCTTTTGAAAAAAAGTAAGGCTTAATATAAAGGCTGTAAAGTAAAATTCTTGAGTACCGAAAGTAGTTATTGCAACTTTGCATTAAACATGCATGAACTACGATGTGACAATATTAAATTGTCACACACAGCCTGAAAACAGGAATGGTTTTATATCTGTAGGAAATTAAAGGCATTACAAGTAAATCTTAATAAGGCCTTTTTCATTATTCGACAATAATTAATTTATAAACCAATGCATAAGATTTTAACATCTCTGTGTGCCCGCTTAAAATTTCCATCATTAATTGAACGTCAAATACAAGAATTGATAAATACTTTATAGCCTCTAAAGAAAGCTAAAGTGAGTTTTTAAGAAAGTAAACTTTATTAAGCAATTTTTATATGTAATAATAACATATGTTGTCAAAATATACAACAAATTTTAACAACAGAAATTGATAATGTTCGTCAATATGTTGTACAGTAGTTTTGCACTCAATGCCTATACAGTCCTGGTATAATATCATTCTGTTACAACCACTCTAAAAGTGGTAGACCTTTTCCCTTTTACTTTTAACACGAGAATGAGTTCGTTTCCGGTTAAATACCCATATTTTGCTGTCATCAATGTAAGATTTTTGTGAAAGTCTTTAACATTCAAAGTCCAATTACATAAAGTGAATTTCAAAGATCCAGATATTTTAGTATAGATTCCGTTCTTTTCAAAAACGAAAGAGTCTGTCTTTCTTTCCACATAAAAAAATGATGATAATTTGCCATTTGCAACTGACTTAAACATGAAAGTTAGTATGGTAGATAAATTGTCTGTTTGTATGACACTCACAGTCCAGGAGTATTTACCATTTCTCAGGAATTTCTGAGACAATATTGCTCTGCATTTTAATAGCCGGGAACGACGTAGTCTGTGTTCCCAGATGTTGCCGTGTTTTCCAGTCACTTTGCAGTCGTATCTGTTTCTAGAAAACATTCCTAATTTCATTCCTGTAAATGTGCAACAAATGATACTTAGATGGATTGTAGTGCATTAAAGGAGCAGTAGCACATTTCTTGAAATAAATAAAATGATCCTCAAGAAGAAAAATAAATGATTCCAATTGCAAGACCATGTTTTCCAATCAATATAATCAAATTTTTAAAGAATGCACAATGATCGGTTCAGCTTTGCCAATCCATGTCTCTACCACAAATGACTTAAAGGTATTTACGAAAGAATGGACCGCATTAGTTTTTGCTTGATACTCGATTATTGCTTCTACAAACCAAAAGGATTTAGTGGAGGTGTTTTGACCCTCAGAATATGATACATTAAACTAATGTTTATTGAGGACACTTTTAAGAAATAAATTGTGTGAAAAATTTAGATACTCTGACGAGGATAAACTAATCTTTATTGAGAAAAATTTGAAGGAATAAATCTTGCAAAAAAACCGTTCTTCTTCCCCTTTTAATTCATTTAGTATTTAAAGGTGGTATATGATAACATTTGTCTTCTTTTCTAATTCACAAATACATTATTTTTCACTTACAAAAAAAATCGAAGAAATATTATGAGAATGTCTGTCATTATTACCATTATATTTGATTTGGTGATCTTCACGGGGGAGATGTTCTTGCAAGTCGCAAACTGTCACAATTCTTCCTGATTTCGCTCGGACTGAACGCTTGATACAGTAGCCAGTTCCATGACCTGTCTTTTCCTTATAAAAACAAAAACTAGACAATTTTTACAATGAATGAATGCAATGAATCAAACCTCAAGATATGATTGCCTGTCGGAACTACTTTCTAATCTTGCATACACGTGATAATGATATTCAAAAACTTACATGTCTTTTTAATTACATATTGAATATCATGAAACAAATTCATATGTGTTATATTTCACTATTTCTTTCATATTACATTGCATTGCTAAATATATGTTCCATAATCACCTTATGAATTGCTGGGACTAGATTTAAAGGCACTGATGGAGATCATGACATATTTGTTCATCGCCAATAAATACTATGACTAAGTTAATTTGCAACTCCCCGAAATAAAATTTCTTAACGACTCAAAGCTCGGAATAATGATAAATCTATCCCTTGTGAATTTTCTTGATAAATCGCTTGCTTTAGCTGTAACTTTATTACAATATTCCCTAGTAACAGATTAGCCGTAATTCTTGTTGATTATTCTTGTGCTGATACATATTTACACACGGAAGACATGCTTAGAACGAAATTTCAACTTATTCAACTGAAGGTTTTCGAGCTTTTCAGTTGAGTTCCAACACTTAAATCATATTCTTCTCTTTGCTTTGGAGTTACCACTGACCAGCCTTTTTTTATAGGGCCTTTATTTTAAAATTGAATTTTAGTTTTCGTAATTTTCGTTTTATAGTACTCATGTTACGAACAAACTGGGGTATATCACAATCTGCAGATTGTTCGAACAATCTGCAGATTGTTTGCTCACAATCTAGGAATTCCTAGATTGTTTAAACAATCTGCAGATTGTGTGACCTGAACAATCTGGGAATGATCACAATCTGGGAATGTGTGTTTAAGTAGTGTTTTCATCATTATAGAATGGGAATTATTTAGCTTATTAAGGTTTTTCTATTTAGCAAGTATAAGGATCGATTCCTAGATTGTGATGAGCAATCAGCTTGTCTCTTTCTCAAAATGAGGGGGTATGGGGGCCGATTCCCAGATTGTGAAGGACATTCAGCTCGTCTTTATGTCAAACTTAGGGGGTGTAAGGGTTGACTCCTAGATTGTGAAGGGCTCATAGCTCACCTTTATTTAAACTGAGAGGGTATATAGGAGTCGATTCTCAGATTGTGAAGGGCTCACATTACGCCTATATGTCAAACTGACGGAGTATCGGGATCGATTCTCAGTTTGTGAAGGGCTCACGGCTCACCTTTTTTTTTAAACTGAGAGGGTATAGCCGTCAATTCTCAGATTGTGAAGGGTCCACAGATCGGCTTTATGTCAAACTGAGGTAGCATAGGGGTCGATTCTCAGATTGTGAAGGGCTTACAGCTCACCTATATATGAAACTGAGAGGGTATCTAGGAGTCGATTCTCAGAATGTCAAGGGCTCACATAGCTCGTCTTTATGTCAAACTGAGGGAGTATAAGGGCCGATTCCTAGATTGTGAAGAGCTCACAACTCGCATATTTGTCAAACTGAGGGAGTATAGGGATCGATTCTCAGACTGTGAAGGGCTCCTAACTCGTCTTTATGTCAAACTGAGGGAGTATAGGGGCCGATTCCTAGATTGTGAAGGGCTCACAGCTCGCCTATATGTCAAACTGACGGAGTATAGGGATCGATTCTCAGATTGTGAAGGGCTCATAGCTCGTCTTTATGCCAAACTGAGGGAGTATAGGGGCCGATTCGTAGATTGTGAAGAGCTCACAACTCGCCAATTTGTCAAACTGAGGGAGTATCGGGATCGATTCTCAGTTTGTGAAGGGCTCATAGCTCGTCTTTATGTCAAACTGAGGTGGTATAGGGGCCGATTCCCAGATTGTGAAGGGCTCACGACTCACCTTTTTTTTAAACTGAGAGGGTATAACCGTCTATTTTCAGATTGTGAAGGGTCCACAGATCCGCTTTATGTCAAACTGAGGTAGCATAGGGGTCAATTCTCAGATTGTGAAGGGCTAACAGCTCACCTATATATGAAATTCAGAGGGTATCTAGGGGTCGATTCTCAGACTGTGAAGGGCTCACATTTCGCCTATAAGTCAAACTGACGGAGTATAGGGATCGATTCTCAGATTGTGAAGAGCTCACAACTCGCCTATATGTCAAACTGAGGGGGTATAGGGGTTGATTCCCAGATTGTGAAGGGCTCACACTTAATCTATATATAAACTGAGAGGGTATAGGAGTCAATTCTGAGATTGTGAATGGCTCATAGCTCGCCTATATATGAAACTGAGAGGGTAGAGGAGTCAATTCTAATATTGGGAAGGGCTCGTAGCTAGCTATTTATCAAACTGAGAGGGTATAAGAGTCTATTCACAGATTGTGAAGGGCTCATAGGTCGACTTTACGTCATATATACGGAGGTATAGAAGCATGTTTACACAGATGAAAATGGAAAATTAAGATGGAAAATGGCAGCATCATATTGAAAATATACTACGCAAAGCAAGTCCACTTATTGTTGTTAGTAAATCCCGCCTGTTCTTGTGGAAACATTCGGGAGGATCATTTTCATTATGTCTTTGAATGCCCACTATATGATAGATTCCGATCAAATCAATACTTTTTAAAAAACGATATTATATTAAAATCTACCTCGAGCGACGACAAATCCTTGTCACACAGTGCTAACGAATCCCTAATAATATCTGTGTATCATTTCATAAATGATCCCAACCGATTTTTATAGCTTTTTAATTACATCTGTAACAAATGCAAAGGTAGAGAATGCTTAATATGAATTCTATTTTAGTAAGAATAATTGCAAATATATATTTTCACCAATGTACTTGATATCTTAATCGTTTCATGTTTGTTTCAGGAGAAGCATTTATATAGACATTTGCTGCCTGTTTGCTAATCCTTTTTCCGTTTTGAATATATATATATTCTGATTGTTGTGTATTACATGTTTCATGGAAATTAAATACTGTTTAAATCACACAGAAGAAATTAGTTGTTTGCCATTCCCGTCACTATGCTCGCAGCACGGAGTAGAGACGATGCCATTATATGACTCTTCTTGCAGCGTAGTAAATAATCCATTCCAAATATGATATTCTTAAAATATTGAATCATGAACAGATAATAAATAAATCAAATAAAACATTTCTTTGTAAAATTCACAAACCGATATAACGGAAACTATTAAAAACGTTGCAGAAAAACATGTGTCAAAATGTTGACCATAGTGTGACCGAAGAGCAATTAAACATTTTACTCGAGACAATTCATTATTGCATAAGTATTTGCCCCATGATATATTGCGATAGATAAACATCAAATTGTAGAGAGGAAGTTAATGTGATTGTACGAGAATTTACGCGCAGGTCTGAGTAGAGACGCGACACAGTGACACGTTGCTTTGATAAGCAGACCCAGCTAGACATCTGGGCTCATTATTCACGACAACACAAAATGCTAACTGTTCGAGTATTATAAATTTTATAAATTCATATATTTAAAAACTGTTCTTATACAAACTCAAAAGATTAAGTAACTTTCCGATTTATGCATCTTTTGTATAAAAACTTTCAATCTCACGATCCAGGAAGAAAATGAGGGGAAAAGGTAACAGTTGTCAAATTTCCATAATGAACAATAAATATAAGAATCAGAGTTTGTTGTCTTTGATGTTTGAAACTCTTTTTAGCATCACGAGACTATTTCCTTCTTTGTACCCTGTAAGTGTAAGTGTCTATGCAAGTAATTCATACCTAAGGAGATTAGTGTTTTATGATGATACAGATAGTAATTTTGCTCAATTAACCTAACTTAAGTCAAATAAGCGAGAGTGAAGAATTTAATTTCAGTGTAATTAACTTTTCAGATAATACGTTTACTTTTCATAGTGAATTGTTATTTATTGATTTCCATATGCAAACCTTTTACACATATAAGAACTAATTCTTACTTCTACATAAATAGTAACACCCTCCAGACAGTGTTATACGGGTTACAGCAAACTATTATTAATGAAAATCTAAAATCGCAGAATCGATATACAAATTTAGTTTTCTACCTCCACATGTTCACAATATGTGAATTGAACCCCCTACTAGCTAAAACAACACACAAAGACAAGCGCACTGCCCTTCACAATCTAGGAATCGACTCCTATACTCCCTCAGTTTCACATTGTGACGATATCTGAGCCCTTCACAATCTGAGAATAGACCCCTATACTCCCTCAGTTTGACAAACAGACGCGCTGTGAGCACTTCACAATCTAGGAATCGGCCCTTATATTCCCTCAGTTTCACATAATGATGATATCTGAGCCCATCACAATCTGAGAATCGACTGCTATACCATCTCAGTTTGACAACAAGGCGAGCTATGAGCCTTCACAATCTGAGAATCGACCCTTATACTCCGTCAGTTTGAGTTAAAGGCGAGCGGTGAACCCTTCACAATCTAGCAGTCGGCCCCTATATTCCCTTAGTTTCATAAAATGACGATATCTGAGTCCTAGTTTCATATAATGACGATATCTGAGCCCTTCACAATCTTGGAATCGGCCCCTATACTCTCTCAGTTTGACAATAAGGCGAGCTTTGAGCCCTTCACAATCTGAGAATCGACCCTTATACTCCGTCAGTTAGAGTTAAAGGCGAGCATCGAGCCCTTCACAATCTAGTAATCGACCCATATACTCCCTCGGTTTGATTTATAGGTGGGCTATGAGCCCATCACAATCTGAGATTCGACTGCTATACCCTCTCAGTTTAAATAAAGGTGAGCTATGAGCCTTCACAATCTGAGAATAGATCCCTATATACTCCCTCAGTTTGACATATAGGCGCGCTGTGAGCCCTTCACTACCTAGGATCGACCCCTATATTCCCTGTTTCACATAATGACTATATCTGAGCCCATCACAATCTGAGAATCGACTGCTATACCCTCTCAGTTTAAATAAATGTGAGCTATGAGCCTTCACAATCTGAGAATCGACCCTTATACTCCGTCAGTTTGAGTTAAAGGCGAGCTATGAGCCCTTCACTATCTAGAAATCGGCCCCTATATTCCCTTAGTTTCATAAAATGACGATATCTGAGTCCTAGTTTCATATAATGACGATATCTGAGCCCTTCACAATCTTGGAATCGGCCCCTATACTCTCTCAGTTTGACAATAAGGCGAGCTTTGAGCCCTTCACAATCTGAGAATCGACCCTTATACTCCGTCAGTTTGAGTTAAAGGCGAGCATCGAGCCCTTCACAATCTAGTAATCGACCCATATACTCCCTCGGTTTGATTTATAGGTGGGCTATGAGCCCATCACAATCTGAGATTCGACTGCTATACCCTCTCAGTTTAAATAAAAGTGAGCTATGAGCCTTCACAATCTGAGAATAGATCCCTATATACTCCCTCAGTTTGACATATAGGCGCGCTGTGAGCCCTTCACTATCTAGGATCGACCCCTATATTCCCTGTTTCACATAATGACTATATCTGAGCCCATCACAATCTGAGAATCGACTGCTATACCCTCTCAGTTTAAATAAATGTGAGCTATGAGCCTTCACAATCTGAGAGTCGACCCTTATACTCCGTCAGTTTGAGTTTAAGGCGAGCTATGAGCCCTTCACTATCTAGAAATCGGCCACTATATTCCCTTAGTTTCATATAATGACGATATCTGAGCCCTTCACAATCTAGGAATCGTCCCCTATACTCCCTCTGTTTGACATAAAAGCGAGCTGTGAGCCCTTCACAATCTGAGAATAGATCCCTATACTCCCTCAGTTTGACATATAGACGCGCTGTGAGCCCTTCACAATCTAGGAATCTAGGAATCTCAGATTAAATAAAGTTGAGCTATGAGCCTTCACAATCTGAGAATCGATTCCTACACTCCCTCAGTTTGACATATAGGCGAGCTGTTAGCCCTTCACAATCTAGTAATCTACCCCTATACTCCCTCAGTTTGACATAAAGGCGAGATATGAGCCCTTCACAATCTGAGAATTGACCTCTATACCCTCTCAGTTTTATAGAATGACGATCTGTAAGCCCTTTACAATCTAGGAAGCGATCCCTATACTCCCTCAGTTTAATATATGTGCGAGCCATGAACCTGTCACAATCTATGACTTGACAACTATTCTCCATCATTTGGATGCATACACCAAAAAACATAAATAAACCAAACAATTCTCATTTTATAATGCAAGATGTACTACAAAAAGCAAATTCCCAGATTGTGATCATTCCCAGTTTGTTCAGGTCTCACAATCTGCAGATTGTTTAGACAATCTAGGAATGAAAAAAATTCCTAGATTGTTCGAACAATCTGCAGATTGTGAGCGAACAATCTGCAGATTGTGATCATTCCCAGATTGCACGGAACACTAATACCTAATATAGTCATAGTGAAGCAATTCTTCGAAGAATCTAAATATAACAATTTGTGACATTCTTTTTTGTAACCATCACCACAAAATCTTACAGCATCAACAATCATTCAGTCAATTCCTTCCACTGTCAAGAAACTGTTTTCCTACAATGGTATAAAATACCTTGCAAAATCAAACATACATATTCTCACAAACCCTTTCAAATCAACTATTATAAAACCATTACACATAAGATTACTATCAGACCATTACCAATTGTGTTCATAACAGACCATTAAGAAGATACAAAGTCGCGTTTGTAAAATTTCTAGGATTTAGTTTAAAACAAACGGCGTAAGGCGGAGGTTTTAAATGCTATATATTTGCAAACGTTGAATACCATGATTCCCGGAAATTTTACAAACCCAACTGTTTATCGATATTATAACATGACTGTTAGTAATTAGAAGTTTAATAGCAAACTCTTTTTGCGTACTTCTTTTTGTGTGAAAAGGACTTTGCGACTGTTCTTTTTGTATATCATACTGTAACAGCAAGACTTACAACATACTTCTTTAATTTGACACTGAAATCAACAATTATAAAGTTCGAAGAAAAATATCGTAAAACCCCAAGTAAAAAAGTCTTAAACTAGCCCAACACCATTGTGACAGCAAAGCGAACATTGTGACGACAAAACGGTTGGCCTTTGTGACGTCATACCATTGAAACTGCATTCGAAAGAATGGGGCCGCATGAAACTTTGAGAGAAACTTGGACTAAGTAAGCCAATTGAAAATATTTTCGTTCTTCAAAAAGAAATCAAATTAAAATGTATTTGTAATATGTAATGGTAGACACGATCTAAAAAATGACAAAGACAGCTATCAAATCGGAGTACGGCACAATTTTTTTTAGAAACTGGAAAAATTAAATCTTGAGTCGGGCCGGCACAAGTGAAAATGTTGTGATGAATTCGCGGTGATTCGGCTAAATTGTCATTCAACATAGGGTAATTATTTCAAATCAACCAATCAGATTCGAGAATACAATGAAGTCATGTTACAATATAGTTTCAACAATGTCTAAGGTGACTACAGACATTTCATATCAGACACAATCTTTACATACCTTTAAGGAACTGTTGAGTTTCAGAACACATGTCATTGTGATATCGGAATATTTCACATCAACGCAGGCTTTTCTGTTTTCACACTGTTTCCTACATCCCTGAATTCCAAAGCGTTGATCCATTTCTAATTCAAATATGTCCTCAACTTTTGAAGTACTTGTTGTAACCATTGTAAGGCCACAGAGACAAACAACGATCAAACTAGTCATCTTTGAGATCTTGTTCTTGTTAAATCTTGTGACTCCAGATTTGTTAGCCCCAAGAGATATCCGCCCACTTTCACTGAGGTAAGCTGACGTTCGTTATGTTATATTAATGCTGCAACACCATGGTATCACATTTCAGAGTTTAGCTTAGTATATCAGTATGATCTCATCTATGGTTATAATGGCCGATGTATGTGCTGATTCTTACAATGTTTAAAGAATGTGTTGATGCGTATGTATGCTGAAATATGTTATGTATGGGGAGAGTTGTACAGGAATCAAAAGAGTCTACAGTTCCATTTGCCAACGATATTTACTTGATGATGATTTGTATACGTTTGAGTGTAGTCTATTCTGTACACTGGTGCATTGCACGTCGAATCATCCCGCCACAATGTCCGTGGGATTCATTTCAATTTCTAGACCAAAATGAAAGTTTATAAACATGAGCAGATTTTCCCATAATATTACATTTTATCACAGTGAAAACAAGGTCATATCTATCAATTAATTTTAAATCCAAATTTGATTATCAAATGCATGAAATATCTAAATTGCCAGTTAACTTCAAATTTTGTTTCTTTCTCTGCTCGTATTGATTTCTAACAACTATACGTGCTATGCAGTCTTGTATCTGATGAATTTGTCTATCAATAGATTCAGAGAGTGTATTAACAGAAGAAAACAGGCTGAGATCATGGCAGAATATTCGTTTATGCTGATAACTGTTTTGTTTTGTGAGACCAAACATGCTTTTAAGACTTACAAAATGAACAACGATTATGCAAAATTGACTGTTACGAGTCAAATTGTATCAAAATTAAAATAGTCTTTAAATATTTTAAGATAAAGCAACTGTACCATAATTTTGTATATTAGTAATTGTTTAATGAGAGGAATGTTGTTTACTCATTAACCATGAAGCACGTGAATCATAATAAAAAAGTTATTTGGCCAAAGAACAGGTATAATAATTTTTTTCTGATTTCTCTGCTATCCTTGGGTAAATTATCAGAGTTTTTTTCAATTTATTTGTTAGCCTACACACAAAAATATATATCTTTTTAAAAAGCAAATTGATATAGAACATTTTCTTTTCATAGTTTGCAAATTATTTTGTACAAATTAATTATTTTGTCTAAAACCTATTTCATATCTGATTGATCTATTATGGCCTTTAAGGTTTTTTTCATAAGCCCTTTTGAAAAATCAAAGTGCCGCAATAGAAACACATCATATAAACAATACCTTTTCATTTGTTTACTATTTCTAACAAATTCAACCTCCAAGATTATTCATTTTCTATACTTTATCACTTTTAAAACTAAAGAACTAGCAAAGTTTTCAGACACATTGTGACTGACATCCTGAAGAGTATGTTGTTCTTTAATCATAAACTGTTTATTTCAGTAAATGCAATGTTGTTAATATCACATACGACTGTGAGATACACATTCCTTCGAATGTACGCTTCATGTATAATCTTATCAAAGTTTTATTAGTAACAACCAAATGTTTGTATATAAAGAGAAGCTTACTGACAAGTGAAGTTTAAAATGGAAACTTTATGAATTTCACATGAGCCGTTACAAGAGTAAATTTCTCTTAAATCGATCTATAATGATAATTCTGATAATAAGTTGAAAGTGGTGTTTTATTGATACTAATTATCTGTCTCCAGGCGAATATGCATTGGGTTAGAAAAACATTTATTCCAAAAATGGGAAACAGATAAATATTAAAAATTGAATGTTACATTTTACTTCCACATTTAAAAGAAGAAAGAATTTATGGTTATCATTATCCTAATTGGGTAATAACAAAATGATAAAGGTTTATATAAGGACTTCCTTGATTTCTCCCACTGTTTTTAGTTTCATTAATGAGATAAAGCATTCCTTTTGAAAAGAATAATCTTTTAGTTTCGAAGTCTTGAATTGTTACGCATAAGCAACAGCCAACACGCTTTTCAAGTTTCCCCTTATGTTATCAAACAGTAAACAATTTCGAATAAATTGTAATTATCGAATGTGTTCATGTTTTTAAAGTATAACATATTGCTAATGGCGAATATTAGTCTGTGCATAAACTGACGGGCAAAAGTCAGTATATGGCTAATTTGATAGCATGCAACAAAGCCAAACAACAACATTTCTTCCATAACTTTAATTCATCACAATCAACAACCAATTACGATTTAAATAACAACAAAAGTGCAAGTTCTTTGTTAAATGTCTCTGACATCTTGATCCTCAAACACACATGGGGTCGATTATCTCGGAATCAATCGTGACAGAATATACCGGGGCCAAGTTTATGAGTTACTGGATGGAACATTCATTAACAAGAGAGTCAGTAACGGGTGTGATCCCCCTCTACGTCGTTGCATGCCCTCAAAGGTCTCCCCATTGACGTTGTCCAATGGCAGATGACGTTATTGGGAGTGCGGTTCCACTCTTCGTCAGGGCTTGTTCTAGTTGTTGACTATTCTGTTGAACTTTTCGTTTTCGTTTTCGTCTTCTGATTTGTCTGTCCAGATGATCCCATATGTGTTCAATAGGATTCAAATCCGATGAGTAGGCTGGCCACGGCAAAACATCGACGATATTTCTCTGCAGAAAGTCACTGATCTTTCTGGCAGTGTGGGGTCTCGCATTGTCCTGTTGAAAGATGACACCCTGTGGTTGATTCTGTATGAAGGGTACCGCAACTGGCTGCAAAATCTGTCCAATATACCCACGCGCATTGAGATTTCCTTGCATGATCACTGAACAGGTCTTCTGGTTTCCACAGATCCCACAACAAACCATAACACCACCTCCACCATATGCATGGCCGTGCCAGACGTTCCCCTGCCCGAGGGTATACCCGTTCGCTGCCATGGGCTCTATAGAGGGTGAAACGACTTTCATCAGAAAACAGAATTCATTTCCATTGTCGCACTTACCATCTGTAAACTTGTCTTGCCCATCAAATTCTGTTTTGGCGATGTCTGAGGGTCAGGACTATGCCGCTGAAGGGCCGATAAGCCCTAATACCAGCAGCTTGCAATCTTCGGGTCACTGTGCGTCGACTTACACGATGTCCCAGTGCTGTTTCCGCCGTAGCCGTCGCTGTCACAAACCTGTTCCTGAGAAGAATTGTCTGGATGTAACGGTCTTCTTGGTCTGTAGTAACCCGTGGCAATCCACTTACGGTAACGTTAGAACAGCCTAGAGATTGTTGATGGCGTGCAGATGAGGTTCTCGCAATGTGAGTTTGAGAAGCTCCCATATCTCTCGTTCAAATGGCTCGCTCTCTCTGTATTTGCGCAAACGTCGGCATTTTTGCATGTGCTTTCACTAACTGTGATCGAACAGCGTAAATCGACCCGATTTATACCACTCTAAAGCACGCGCATTTAATAAAATTTGAAAAAGTCCTATTTTACCATTTTCTCGTGCTATTGATCACGTGACTTCATGCAGTGAAATCACGTGCATTTTGTAGTATTCCAACAAAACACGCAATGTTTGTTTCCATTATTGCAGTGAAATAAAGATACACAATATTTCTACACAACTATTTGAAAACGTTATACTAACTTTTGCAGGTCAGTTTACATACATCACCTGACATGTGTTTGACACCACTTAAAGCTCTCAAACTTTCTATGTCTATGGTTTAAGAAGTTTTATTCATCATCAATTAATCTACTATTTTTTATATCACCGAATTGAACTGTGTTCTTGTAATAAATTGAAGGTAATCGTGTTTTCTAGTGTTTTCATTGAATTCACAAAATTTCTATTCTAACATTCGTGACGGCACAACATTAACTGTATGACACATGGAAAATATATGTTTTCAATTCATATTTGAAAATTACAGTTCAAAGTTTCCCCACACCACTGTTTTATCAGTTTAAGTAAACTAAGTTCTGTCTATATCACTGCAAAAAAGAAAATGCATGTATGGACTGAATTTAAAAGTTTTCAAGTTTGCTTGTTTCAGGCTGCTGATTGTCTTCAACTTCAGTGACAGATTATGTCAAAGCTAAGACATGTACGTCAACATGAATAGGAATATACAGTTGATATTGAATCTGATGATAACATGTCTTTTTATAAAAGGACATCTATTTAGAGAGGTTTCATCAGACTTTGAAGAATATGATCAAGACTTATTGCTTTGAGACGGATCGGGGTGTGCATTTGTTGTTGTTTGCTGTCAGGGAGTTAGTTCAGGAAAGTTTAGGGTTCAGTCCCTTTGAGCTTTTTGGTCATAGTGTTCGGGGGCCATTCAAACATCTAAAAAAAGCAATGGCTCAGTCGAAAACCTGAGATCAATCTTTTGGACTATGTTTCTACATTTCGGAACAGACTTTCAAAAGCATGTGAGTTGGCCAATCAAAATCTGAAAACTTCACAAGCCAAAATGGAACAAAATTATGACAAAAAGGCAAAAGAAAGAAATTTCATTCCTGGTGAGACAGTGTTAGTTTTACTACAATTCCTGGCCAACCACTGAGAGCTAGATATCAGGGTCCATACCTTATTGACAAAAAGGTTAGCGACAAAGATTACTTCGTCCTGACTCCTGTCATTTAAACATGATAAAGAAATATCATGATAGGGAACAGCCAAAACAGGTTACATGTATTGCCACACTCTCCGCAGTTTCTGAATGTACTGTCAATGATGATGTACATGTTGATGACATTGTTAGCAATGTTTGATGATCTTTGTGATAACGTGTCATCCAAAACTTAGCAATTCTGAAGTGTTAGCTCACCTTGATTAGAAGTTGTCACATTTGTCTCCTGAACAGAAAGTTCAAATGTCAGATTTGATTTATGAGTCCTCTCATCTGTTTCCTGATATGCCTGGTCGAACAGATACTGTTAGTCATGATATAGATGTAGGTGATGCTGTGCCTGTGAAACAACACCCATATAGGATGAATTCTGTGAAAAGTGAAATTCTGCGGAAAGCAGTGAAATACATGCTGGACATTGACATTATTGAACCCAGTGACAGTCCGTGTAGTTCACCTTGTGTTCTTGTACCGAAGGGTGGTGGTGGTTGGTGCAGCTGCGCTGACATGAAAACTGTGAATCAACTTTCACGAACTGACGCCTACATGATACCGAGGGTTGATGATTGCATTGATCACATTGGTCAAGCTAAGTACATCAGTAAGTTTGACTTTTTGAAAGGGTTCTGGCAGGTTCGACTCACTGACCGTGCAAAGAAGATATCAGCGTTTGCTATACCAGATGGACTGTATCAATACAAAGTGATGCCATTCGGTCTGAAGATTGCTCCAGCGACATTCCAACGACTCGTCAGAAACGTCACATCAGGTCTTGACGGTGTCAAAGCTTACATGGATGATGTCATCAATTATGCCATGGAGTGGGAAGAACATCTGAGGCGAATCCGAGCTTTCTTCGAGAGACTGTCTGAAGCGAAATTGACTGTCAATCTGGCGGAGTGTGATTCGGAAAGGCACAAGTTGTATTTTTAGGGCATGGTGTAGGGCACAGCCAGGTACAACCAGTAAATGCTAAAGTGGAAGCCATTGTACATTTTCCAGTTCCACAGTCTAAGAGAAAACTCTTGAGATTCTTGGGCATGGCAGGCTATTATAGAAAATTTTGTCTCCACTCACAAACTGCATTTGAAAGAGTAGAAGCCATGCTCATGAATTCTCCAGTGTTACAGGCACCACATTTTGAAAAAGCTCTTAAATTGCAAATTGATGCAAGTGATGTGGGTGCAGGTGCTGTTTTGCTTCAAGAGGATGACTCAGGTATTGATCATCCAGTTTGTTACCTTTCCAAAAAAGCACCAAAAGAACTATTCAACCATTGGAAAGGAAACTTTGGGTCTGTTGTTAGCTTTACAGCATTTTGAAGTGTACATAGATACAACTACATTGCCAGTTGAAGTCTTTACCGATCACAATCCCTTGACTTTTCTTCACAAAATGAAGAACAAAACCAAAGACTTATGAGATGGAGTTTAACTTTGCAAGGGTTCAATCTTGTGATTAAACACATCAAGGGTAAAGACAATGTTCGTGCTGATACACTTTCCAGAATGTAAAATGTCCTTTTTAATGATGAATGTTTGTATTTGAAATATTGTTTTCTAGTTTTTGTATATTGTTAACATGTAACTGTTTATTATTACTAATACAGAAAGTTTATTTGTGACTTTATTTTCCTTATGGGGAAGAATGTTATGAGTGTGTGATTGTTTATAAATTTAACATTGTAAAACATTGTTGTATTGATTATAGTGGGTCAAACTTGCACTTGTTTTGATAGTCTTAGCTGGCAGTGTCTAGAACCATCTATTCTAGAATGTTCTGTGTATTTCTTGATTGGACACTTCTGATTGGAGTTTGTCGTGGAACTTTAAAGAACATTCTGGAAGGTATCTAACCTATATATATATATAAAGAGGCTTGCATTAGAATTCTTACTCATCTTGCTTCTTACAATCAACTTTGCGATCATCTGCCGTGCCACTGTTTTTGAATAAACCTTTACAAGCCGGATTCATCTATCTCCTATCAAGACCCACTGACTGTTTTCTACATTCATCAACTGTGTGATTCATAAGGACTGATGAATAAATTTTTTTTAGCTAATTAGTGTGACTCATTTGATATTGTATTATAACTTGTATTAGCTTGATATTGTAATCTTAAACACTTTGTTTATTATTTGATTGATTAAATTGTAATTAATATACATTTGTCTTGTTATATTTTGCTGGTTTGACTTGGGACATTTTCTTATTCTAAATTCATTCGTAGATGTATGTAGCCTAGCACGATCTTATCTCAAGGATTTTTAGCCAAAAGCCTGCACTAATATCATTTGTCTATTTCTAAAAAAAATCGTACATTTTCTTTGAATAAAGCTGATTTCAAATTAATACTGACTTGAAGCGGACTGATTTATCCCATTTGCACTAAACTTAACGCTGAACAAAAGCATATCAACTTTTGAAATTTGAATTCGATGCTCATGAAATGTGAATTTCTTAAATTTTATTGTAATCCTAGCCACTCACGACTTGTTTGCACCACAATGTTTTAAAAAGTTTTGACTACTAGCCAGCCTAAAGTGAAATGTTTTCAAAGGACAAAGAAAATTCAAACAAAAAAGTTATAATATCTATGCCATTGAGAAGGTGAGCAAATGTAAGTATGTCTTATTTAGGATCACTCTTTTGGCATTTTCGAGATTTCCAATTTTTGTACTTTTTTAGGTCGAGTCTGTTGCAAGATTTGAACCCACACCCTCAGAGTCAGACATTTTTATACTTTTTACTTCAACCAACGTTAACAAAATACTGAATAAAGTGTACTTTATTGTACATCGCCAGCATTGACTATACTAGCAGCTAATTTTTTTCGAGGCTAAATAGGTGAGTAGGTTAGCTGCTGGTATGGTCAATGATAACATAGATAATCGCACATCCGAAACGAAAATCAAACTGCAAACCACATTTGTATTTTGCAAACTACATTTCAAATAAAAGCAGACTGTGGGGATTAAATTGTATAACAGTTTCATTGGAAAACCCTGTATGTCTCTAGACATCAAATTATAACAACATAAATTCAAAGTGCGGATCAATATGTGATACAGCGTGGTTAAACCCAATACCAGTACAGTCCTGTTATAATATTTTTATAGTAGAACCACTTAAAAAAGTCTTTCGGTTTTACTTTTGACAAGAGCATGAGTCTGTTTCAGGTTAAATACCCATATTTGCTGTCATCAATGTAAGATTTTTTGTGTAAATCGATAATATTCAAAGTCCAATTACACAAAACTTGTGTGGGTTAATATTTTGCTAGTTTACAATTAATGACTTTACAGTACTGTGAATAGTTCATTCTGTTAAAACCACTCTTTTAGTGCGAGACCGTTTCCTTTTTACCTTTATCAAGAGGCTGAGTTCGTTTCCGGTTACATGCTAAATGTTGCTGTGAGCAATGTAAAATCTGTTCGTATGTCTATTCGTTGAAATTTGTCAAATAAATTTTTGATAACTCTTTGTCATTTTCAGTTGACCTAAACTTGAAAATTACTCTTGATCGACGATTTTCTCGTTGTGTGACACTCACAGTCCAGGAGTATTTACCATTTTTAAGGAATGTCAGAGACATTTTTGCCTTGCATGCTGATGAAGCATCTGGGATGGGTTCCAAGATGTTGCGCTGTTTTCCACTAACTTTGCAGACGTTTTTGGGTACAGAAATCAATCCGAGTATCATTTCTGTAAAAGGTCAGAACAAGTTTACTGAGATTGATTTTTATACTTAAAAGGAGCAGTAACACATTTTAAAAATAACTAAAATGATGACCCAAAAACATAGCATAATGTTTCAAATATCTAGATTATGTTTTCTTTTTAAAAAAAAAAGAATCAGTTTCAAAAGAAAGTGTCCAGCCATGCAAATCAATCAATCTACCTACAAATGTTTGAAAGGTGTTCACACAAATACAGATACCATTAGTTTTTCCTTGATGCTTGATTATTTCCTCTAGCTCTTTGGAGGATCATGTGAAGTGTTTTGACCCTCTAAAGATGATACATTTGACTTAAACTAATGTTTATTAAGGATATATGAATAAATAGATCGTACAAAAAACATGCTACTCCCTTTCAATTACAGTATCTTTATTTGGTATGATGATTAAATGTGACTTAATGTGTTTGTATTTCAGAAATAAGGTATTTCAAGATACCAAAATGTAACATATAAAGATTTGTTATAAGCGAGTTTATCATTATTACCATTATATTTGATTCGGTGAGCTTTTAGGGGGAGATCATCATGCAACTCGCAAACTGTCACAATTCGTCCTGATCTTGCTTTGACTGAACGCTCTACACAGAAGTCACTTCCAGGCTCTGTATTTCCCTTGAATACAAAAAGGTTTAATTGCTCGTAATAGAAAAATCTTACCCAAGTGTTTGCAAGTAGGCCGAGTATTAAAATACAGTTTTACTTGAGATGTGGTTTGCTGCCAGAACTGCAAAAAATACTAATTCAAAGCTCCAAGTTACCCTCTATCTGAACAATGCAACATCTGACTGCATCAAGAATTATCCAGCCATAATCTTCCTTTGTCAAAAGTATTCATTCAAGGTCAAACAGTTTCCTACGATGACATACAATTCGTTGCAAAATCAAACATATACAGATCCTCACAACGTCAATCAGATCCAAACCGTTTCAAATCAACCGTTAGCAGACCATTGCAAATAAAATTATTATTGGACCATTATAAATGTTTTTAAGGGCAGATCATTACAGTTTCAACAAATGTCTAGATTACCATTCACATTCATTATCAGACACAATCTTTGCATACCTTTGAGGAGGTGTTGAGCTTAAGAACACAAGCCATTGTCATATGAGAATATTTCACACCAACGCAGGCGTTTCTGTTTCCACACTGTTTCCTACATCCTTGCATTCCAAAGCGTTGATCTATTTCTGATTCAAAAATGTCCTCAACTTTTGAAGTTCTTGTTGTCACCATTGTAAGGCCACAGAGACAAACAATGATCAAACTAGTCATCTTGGAGATCGTATGCTTGTTAAATCTTGCGATTCAAGATTTGCTAGCCTCAAAAGATATCTGCCCACTTTCACTGAGGTAAGCAGACGTTCGTTATGTTATATTAATGCTGCAAACATTAAACCTATGACCTATGATTCTGCTGAATGCTTGATTAATGTGTTGATGCAGATATAAGCTGATACATTTTGTGTTTATACATGACAAAGTATAGCAATGTATGTGTAATTGACAACATTAAATCACTAATTTTGTGATCATGTAGCACTGACATACAGCTGGGTGCCAAAAGTTTGTTCACATGTTTGTATCATGTAATTTGAGATGACTTTGAGGTATCGTAGATTTGCGAAAAAGAATCGTATCATATCGAATTTTCAATACACATATGCAGATCCATTCTGCTTTAATTACCCTTAACAGTTTTGGCAGGTCATTGAAGTGACCAGTGATCAAAATTCCGAAAATACTAATTATTTTTTTCTTCCATAAAATCCTTTATAAGTTATCAACTTCTTTAAAAAAAAAGTCACGATGGTTCCATATCACAAAGTCAATGTGATTATATTATAATTTCAGAGGGTCAAAATTGAACATTTTAGCCAACATTTAACAAAATCAAAATTTTGAAAATGTGACCCCATCTGTCTAAATCAATATGCCAAAATTCTAATTTTTGCACGCATGACAAGACAATGCCAAAATGAGTACAAGAGTACTATTTCACACATTGACAATGGGTGATTTATTGTCAATCTCTCTGAAGTTATTCTATTGACGTTGAAATGAAACCCAAATTACATGATATTTGCACTATTATTCAGTGGTAAGTGAACAAACTTTCGGTATGCAGCTGTACCTACATCATGAGATAACTTGGTCTAATGCTATTGTGAAAGTATGCAACACAAATGTAAATATCGAATCGTTTGAAACGTTTTTTATTCGTCTATGCTAGATAACAAAGATGGCTACATCCCTATGAGGCAAATGGATGACTATAACAGAAAACGGTATGAAATCTTGTCAAGTATTATGACGTCAGAGAAACTCGTGATATGATGTCATTGTATTGTTCCGGATCAGATACATTCTGTTGAATATCCAGTAGCGGAAAGCTTAGTCTACACTGTTTGATCACTATGACGACTTTTTCTTTCCATGTAAACAAACGAAATAACATGGTTTATAGCTCTTACTTAGGCTTTACTCTCACTGTTATGTAGCAAAACATTAACCAATCACAGTCGAGAATCCAGCACTTTCATGCTAAAATAATGTATGTGACAACATCACAGAGAGTAATTTCCTTATTTATTTACTTTTATGTCTATGAATGTTTTATCGATTAAACCAATTAATCTGGTTATAAAGAGCTGCTTGCTTAACAAAATATCCCAAAATTAAAGTTTACAATCATGAGTAGATTTTCCCATAATGTACCAATTTTTGCTTGATTCAATTCATGATCAAATTCCTTTTTTAAAATCAAAACCTTATTAATGATTAATGAAACATTTAAATTGCCAGTTTCCTTCAAAAAGTGCCGATGTAAAATTTGTTTCTTCCACTGCTTTCGATAATTTATTATATAATTCCTTATAATATACTAGATGCGCTTAACATCCTTGTATGTGAAGGATCCAGTTGTCAATTGACAGATTCAAAGTTTTTGACTGACGAATAAAAAATCAGACCATGGCTTGATATTCATTTATGCTTACAACAGGACACCCTGCTATTTGGAAAACAATTTTAATTCATTTGTTCATTCCAATTTTGCTTGAAAATCGCCAAGATTATGCAAAATTCTAGAATGAAAATATAATCAAGGAGGTTTGATACCTTTGTTGTTGATCATCCTTATCAGCCATACATGGATATTTTACAAGCGCTTTAATCTTAAAAAACGGGAAGCTTACTAAAAAAATACAGCTTGATATGGAAACTTGAAGAATATCACATGAACCCTTAGCAAATGGCTTTAAATTCGATCTGTAATGATAATCTAGTCCTGCTTTTTGACTTTGTATCAAATAAGCAAGTCTAGATTTGACTGCATACACAATTAATAGCACAAAGAAAATAATATTATGGATGAAGAAACAGTTAATTATCAAAATATTTCATAGACTTAAGTTTAGTCAGATGATTTAAGCCTGAGTTTATGGTTATGTTTTATTGCTATAAGAGAGAGAAAAAATCGGCACAAACACATTGATTTAAAGAAAGGACATAAACGTGACTTTTGTGTTTAAAGCTGTTGATCACATCCCGTGGATTTTTTTAGCGAAAATTCAAAAATGAGTGTTTTCGAAATTTTGACTCCTTGTCACTTTAATAATCTACCAAAACTGCTACAGTTCAGGGCTTGGTATGACATACGCTTGGGTTATGGTAATATGGATATTCTATTCTTTATTTTTTGTTTCACAAAACAAATGTATTTAAATGTAAAAAATTTGTCTCCAAGCCAATGCATATTCGCCTGGAAACAGATTTCTTATATCAATTAAACATAACTTGTAACTTATAATATTACTATGGATCGATTTTAGATGAATTAACTCTTGCAAGGTCATCATCTGAAATTCATAAAGTTTTATTTTAAGTTACTTTAAAGAACTAGCAAAGTGTTCATAGACATTGTAATAGCCATTTTGAAAACACTTTGACATTTGTTGTTTATTTTAAGTCGGACCAGCTTATTTCAGTAAACACATGTTACTTAATATTACATGCAAATATCAAATACACACACCTTAGAATTTAGGCTTCATCTATAATTTATCAATGTTATATTAGTAATCCAAATTTTGGATATAAAGACAAGGTAATTGAGAAAAGTAACTTAAAATAGAAACTTTATGAAAAAAGTGAAAATCAACAAACAAAGTTCAGTTATCAGATCTGGTGTCAAATTCCGATGTACCCATTGCCTTGGTGACTTTGATAAGTGACTGAATGGTGTGACTTTATTTTCATGATGAACTTGCATGAGAATAGGAATTAAGATGAATATACAGATTTTTTTGTTAAGATAATTGATTAGTGACAGCTTTCAGTTTCAAATGTACACATAAAGTAATTGTTACTTTATCTTAAGATAATTCTTATATCTTTTTACGCTAATTGTTATAACCTCATTAATTACTTGTTATATGCGTTAGTGAAAATTTCTCAAATAAATATTTCAAATATTACGAAAGAAGCTAAAATACCTGATAAATTTGTGTTACGGATATCTGATATTTTAAACTTTCAATGAAACCAACAATATTCACAAATTGTATCAGCAGAAGGCTGCATGTCATTTGGTTTCTGTGTCACCACTTTTAAACAAGATTGACAACAAAGTTTGTTATTAATTATCTTATGATGTGACTTCCGTGAAACTTTACATTTGAAGAGAAGAATTAATTTTTTATGATTATTAGACATCATTACAAATGATTTTTTCGCCTAGCATCACGAACAATACACACTCGAGGGTACTTACTACTCGTAGAATCAGCACCATAAGTTCTAATCAATATGCACATCTAAATAGCAGTCGACATTGGCTAACATACACTGTTTGCTGCCTGGTAAAGATATGGCCTCAACATACATTTGAAAATCACACTCCAAACTAAGATATAGACCATGAGCACTGGTAGGAAGCACTGGAGGAAAATAAACTCTGTAATGTACCTGTTCAATTCACATTTGAAAATCACAGTTCAGTTCAAAGTTCCCCCACACCAGTATTTTATCATCTTAATAACTGTCCATGTACATTTTTATAATATTGCATTTGATTTAAATAGGTGTTTAATTTATCATAAGTGCCGATTTAGTTCAAAAGTCATTTTGCTTTATCATTGCAAAATTTATTAAAATTGTATTTACTACTACTTTTTTCGGTTACATTGGAGTGAAATCTGTCGAAATCTGTATTCGGAAGCCAAGTTTCTTGATCCCATTAAGGTGTAAACAAGGTATAGGTTTTATGAGAAAAACAATGATTATTTTCTTATTATTCATATTCTTTAATTTATTTTTCATAAAGGTATTATGTTTGACTAGAGCCCGTCAGTCGCAGTACACAAAATGGTTTTGGGATCACAATTTACACAACACTGAATCAGTTTCCATTTAACAGTCATTATGTTCAAAGAATGATCACAATCTGCAAATTGTTCGAACAATTTAGGAATTTGTTTTATTCGTAGATTGTTTTTACAATTTGCATACTGTGAGACCTGAACAATGAACTGCTTGTTAGTAGTATAGTTTGCCTTTATGTCAAACTGAGGGGTATAGGGATCGGTTCCCAGATTGTGAAATAGTTTGTGCTTGTCTGTATGTTCTATTTAGCAATTGTGAGGGCATATTCCCTAGATTGTGAAGAGGGTATAACGGGGACTCCCAATTGTAAAGGACTATCAGCTCGTCTTTATGTCAAACATAAAGAGTATTTTGCGTCTTAGTATTTAAATTAACAAAATTAAGTGTGTCGTAGAACGAAGTAAAAAGTGAATATTGAATCGTTTAAAATGTCTTATTTCTTGTTTTGTTAGCAAACATAGACCGAAATACCCCTATGAAGCAAATATATGACTGTAATATTAAACCACTTTGACATCGAGAACTAATGAAAATCCATGATGTGATTGTGGAGATGTCTGGTAATAATTTGATGAATAACAAGGGATAAGAGAAACATGTGACACCTGTCTCACAACGAATGGTATTATTGAGTATTTTCTGTATGTTTCATTTCGGTGAAACCAGATGGTTCAAATAACGAAGATATCGTGTCTGAATAGTCGAACTTTAGAGCCATCTTGAAGATGAAGCTGTTGTGTTGTGTTTATTCATTTCTAATTCAAATACGTCCTCAACTTTTGAAGTACTTGTTGTAACCATTGTAAGGCTACAGAGATAAACAAAGACCAGTCATCATTTTGGGGGCTTTGTGATTGTTTAAGCTTGTGATGCAAGATTTTGTAGCCTCTTTTGCTGAGATATGCTGACGTTCATTATGTTATATTAATTTTGCAACACCATGGTATCACATGTAAGAGTGTAGCATGCTATGTGAGTATGACCTGACCTATGGTTGTAATAGAAGACGCATGTGCTTATTGTGATATTGTTCAATGCTGATGTATGATGAAATGCTTAATTGATATTGAGGATTAAGTCATTAATGTGGCTTGAGTTTATTTGTATTGATAAACGTTCCAATTCTGATGAAATTGATGATGGTGTTAAATGCTAATATACGATGTTTTATAACTACTTTGCATATAAAATTACGTGTGGACTAAGTTTGACAGTTTTAATAGGGTGTAAAGCACAGTGGTGTAGTGGTTACCGTGCTGGCCCTTCACGCCGACGACTCGGGTTCCAATCCCGGTGGAGACACCAACAATTTTTGACCTGGGTCCAAAACTGTATGGTGTCCATGGGGAAGGCACTCAGTCCACCCAACTGTTTAAATGAGTATCTGAATATAGGGTTGTACGGACCTATATGGTCGCGCTTAGCGCTTAGTAGCAGCTTTGAAAGTACACTTCCCTCTGGGTAATGATGTAGGTAGTGCTTTGAGCATGTCTTCGGACGTGGAAAAGGCGCCATACAAATATCCACATTATTATTATTATTATTATTATTAAAATTATTATTATTGTTGTTGTTGTTGTTTTGAAAACTGGAAATGCAGAAATCATGTAAAAAGACATACTCCGAAACAAAATGATTTTAATAAACATTAAAGTTTTTTAAACAGGAAATTTAGGTTTTGTAATTTAAAAACATTAGAACTTATTTTGTTTGATCTCCGAGCGATAACCTGCCTACATCATTGGATAACTTGGTCAAAAAGTTCTCACCATCGTAATGCAACAATACTCATCTAAAAATGTTTGCTTAACAAACAGCCCAAAATGAAAGTTAACAAACACGAGTGGATTTCTCCACAAGATTACCTTTTATCACTGTAAATGCATGGTCATATTAAGAAATTGAATTTCAATTCTAAAACCTTATCAATTATGAATTAAATATCTAAATTGCCAGTTACCTTCAGAGCTGTTGCAAATTGTGTTTCTTCCTCTGCCATTATTAATTTCTAATAACTAGACGTGCAAAACATACTTTTATTTGATGAAGCTATCTATCAATAGATTTAGAGTTTATTCACAGAAGAATACGAAACCAGATGATACAAAACTGTTTTACCAGTGAGTGAGACCAAACACACTTTTAAGACCTTATTATGGACCAAAATTCTAGAAAGAATATTAAATAGGATACCTTTGCTTTTAAACATACTTAGACTCTTTATATCAAGTTTTTATGAAAATTTTTTGGAGTCAAATAACTTTATAATCTTTTATAAGCATAATTGTGTTTATCAGTAATTGTTTAATGACAGGAATGTTGTTTTACTCATTAAATTTGGAAACTAGCGAATCATATTAAGAAAATGATTTGGCCAAAGAAGGGTTATGCTGCTGGGTGTTATTTTTTACTGAGTAGATAGAAATTCTACCTCAAAGATGTTTTAAACTTGCTTCACATTTAAAACTAAAAAACTAGAAAAGGTTTCACACACAATGAGATAGATTTGCTGAGGACACTCTGACATATGTTTTTTTTTTATTATAAACAGCTTATTTCAGTATATTCGAAACAAATAATACATACAAATGTCAGATACACAAACTTAAATTTCCACTTCATTCGTAATCGTTTCATTGTTAAATTAGTAACAACCCAAAGTTTGAATATAAAGAGAAGTTTACTGACAAAAGTAGATACAAGGAAACCTAATTGAATTATACATGAGCCTTTACCAGCGTTAACGTATCTAAAATCGATCCATAAGGTTAATTTAAAAGTTGAAAGTTATGTTTTATTGACACTTTATATCTGTTTCAAGGAGAAATGTAATGGCTTGGAGAAACTTTTATTCTAAAAATATGAAACATACAACAATTGAAAATTGAGTGTACCCTGTGTAATTACCTGTTATATATAACTAGCAATATTGATATTTTAAAAATCATTTATGATAATCTATATTTTCAGAGGAAAAAAATACAATGATAAAAGTTTATATCGGGACTGATTGGTGTTGTTAACTGACACACCTTTGACACACTAATTTTTTTGCTCAATAGGCAAAATACATATTATATTTTCGTACATTTACTTATTTAATCACATACATTGATATTGATCATTGTATTTAGATATTTTGTAAAACTGTAAAATAATAGAATCCATGTTTTTCATGAGAAAATGTTTTTGTTAAACTTTTGATCATTCATTCAAGCATTGCATGGAATGAAAATCAACTTACACAGTTCAGTTATCAGATTCGGTGACATTTGTTCCCATTGGCTAGTTGACATACGAGTTTAACTTCATTTTCATGACGTAATTACATATAAACATGAATGAAAATGGACATAAAGGTTCTATTTAGAAAAATCTAATGAATGAAATTTTTTAATTTCAAAATTCCACATGATATTTGTTTTACTTTGTCTCAGAAAACTATTATTTCCTTTATTTTGGTTATAACCTCATTATTCTCATTAAACCAAATTGATGGTACAAGAACATATTCAGAAAAATAAAATACACAGAAATAAATATATATGTGATTAAAGATGGAAGATAGACTCACTAAGTCGAAAAGGAATTTATTATTTTCTCACAAGAGATGGAAGATGTTTGATACATATTGATAAATTTACTAAGTCTTGTGATTTATTTGTAGATGTGTTTTTTCTGACGATTGACATATTTGGAAAATTCGTTTAAGAGCTAGGTAAATATTGTTTTCTGAAGTTGTTAAGCGCTTTACAGTGAAAAGTGTAATGATATTCATCTGCAATGGTTATGGCATTACACGATTTACACGTTCTTTCATCTCTTGGGATATTATACCAGCGACCCGTTTCGATAGGTAAACTGGTTACTTGTCCGAAATATCAGAATTGGTTTTGAAACATATTTTGGTAAGAGAAGATATGCATGAAAGTTGGGAAATTTTTTAAATTCTTGATAGTAAGTTCCTTTTGTGCTAGAGCAAATGTTACTGTGCCAGTTTTGGATAAATTGATTTTAAAGGTAAGTTCAACTTTCGAAACGAGGCATTAGACCGTACACATAGAGGGATTTTCAAATATATAAGAAAGTTCACACATTAGGAAAAGGCAATGTTTATCCCAAGGGGATACAAGTACACGGATATTTAAGTGTTCAAATTGTCATAGTAATTTCAGTTCTAAAAAAACAATTCAAAATATGATTGGTCATCTGAACAACTTTTTAATATAATGTAGCCTACTTTCGACAACTATTTCTAAACAAACAGTTTTTATTACTTTCAAATAAAATATTATGAAAATTTATTTTTATATTTGGTTTATTCACTATTTCTTTCATATCAGATTGTTTTGCTTAATATATGTTCTATAACCAAGTTGTGGATTGCTAGGGCTACATTGTACAGCACATGACCTACATTAGTGATGTACAATGTAGGTCATGACATAAGTGTTCATCGTCCTTGAATATGATGACTTTGTGAAGGGCTAAAAGAGCTTGTAAATCTAGGCCCTGGATTTTAAAAAAGATAACCAACTGAAAGCTCCGAATTATGATTTATCTGTACCTAAATGTGAAGTATCTGGAAAAATTCCTTGCTAAAGCTGGAACTTTATTACAATATGCTTTTGTGACGGATTCACCGTTATTCCTCACATCTTGTTGATTATTCTTATACTGGTGCATATATATTATATCGATTACTTAGGTTAGGTAGTTTTAATGAAAAACTCAAAATCATATGAAGCTAATTCTTTCGCTCTTTCCTGATCAAAGAACAACGCATCAGATGAAAGTGGACGGTATTCCTCGAAATTCGTAGGGGAGATGAACTTTTATGCCCAAAAATGCTAGCTGTTGTTTTGATCTCCTGACAGTAGCTAAGCCCAACCTCTATATTGGTAGACCCCTATCTGCATATTCAAATATATGCCCCCCACCAACTATATATTTTAGGGACCAGTCATTTTAAATTGTGAAAATGTTTTCACAATTAACAGTTGTAACGCGAATCATCTGTAAAATATCCACTTTGAAAAAAAAATTCACGCAAATTATAATGCAAACGAGAAATGTCTTTCTTTCTTTTTTCAAACGGGGTTTGTATGCAAATAACTCAAGAACAAGAGTCAATTTCTAATAACAATCTTTCATTAATAAAATGTCATAGAGTTAGCCATGCCCTATAACATAATAGGCATCAACTTGTCGATTTAACGTAGCAAAACATAACTATACTGTCAATTTACCATCATTTCTGCAAAAATAAAGACAAATTAAAGATTATAATTGAAAGTTATGAATATTTAGAGAAAATTGTTGGTATTATTTAACACATATTTATAGATAGAAAAATCACTGTACTGAAACAATTGAAACCGATATGGCCATTACACATGAACTTCAAATGAAATGAGATATTTTACGACTCCAGGCCTTTCGTTGATCAACAGACTTGCTGTGCTTTGATAAAAATTGTTGGTCCCTATCCCATAATATTTCTTCAAAGAAATTGTGACAAACTATTAATGTTGTCGCTAGTTTGTGGTGCTCTTAATAGGACATATCATGGTCGTGTGATACGAGACACCAATTTCTAAAATATATCCCCCTAAAGTTTCCCTGACCCTGCGTATCTCCTACTGTCAGAGAAAGAGTTTGAAGACGTTATCTAATGATTTTATATACTTGTACTCCCTCACCCATGGATGTGCTTCCATTTGCACTGGTCGAATGTTTTTCATATGTTTTGTGTGGAAAATGTTGTATATCTTCTAAATAGATATCAAAAGTTGGCTAAGGACATTCTAAGCGATCTGGAACGGTTTATGTCAATCATCTCTATACAATGACTACTGACCGAAAGATGTTCAATTGACCATAGATTGTCAGCAAGCCAAATGTGACACATTTGTGATTTTCTGTCTGTCCGTTATTTATTCCCGTAATCTCTCCAACAATACCCTTGCGTTTATTATTTGAGTGAGTTGTAAAAAAATTAGACGTAAATGTTAAAGTTATTGTTGGTAAAAATTCTCAGGTCGATAAACTTGTTGAATTATTTACTTAATTATTTAATGTGTGCTATCTCCTTTTGTAATCTCTCACTATATTTTTGTAAAGCATACCGTCCGTTCTCTTCATTATTCTCTTCATTACTCAATATTCCTATGACTGTTTTAATTTAGGTCATACAGAGTTGACCATGTAACAAATGGTCTGACGAGGAGTCATGGCCAGCACAAGGAAATCTAAGATTATCAAAACAATTCTAAAATAACAGTAAGTGTGCTTCACTTCTGATACACATATGTGTTTACAATCTTCCTGACCGCCGCTGAAATCTATGATCGCATCTGTTCTAAAACGGCGACTCAAGCACTCAAACAAGAGGTTCGTAAGCGATGTTATTCTTCAGGTTTTTTAAAAGTTTTTTAGAATTTTTGGTTGTCCTATTGACCCAAATTCATTAAATCCAACGACCTTCCAGGTTTTAAGGTCTACGTGGGTGATCGTTTTTTGACCTTCTGTATCAGCGTGAATACCAATCCAAGCAACTTACTTAGCGTATCCTTTCCACTGTAATGAACTCGTGGTTCTTGACAGAAAACCGGACATAAAATGCCCAAAGTATATTCAAGAATGTGTAGTGAGCGTGTCTAATCGGGATTCATTGACATCATTAGCTTTGGTAACATTGACAAAACAACAGGATTAAATCCTCTAAAATTCAATTAACGTTTGAATCCACAATTTCATTTTTTAATGACAAACCGTCGCATTCTTCTGTAAAATAAATATAGCGTTACACAAAAGCCACCCCCCGCGAAGTATTACTACGCCTACGGTTCAACTTAGTGCTGTGCAAGTTTCGCAACATCTTCCCACGCATGGCCTATACATACGCCAGCCCCAATGACTTGCTAAGATAGGCTTTGTCGTATTTCCCGTATCTTTCTGTGATCGTTGTCAAGGCTGCTGCGTCGGATCAAGATAGTCCAATGTAAAATCATATTTTAAAAAAACATTTTTTTCGCCGGAGAGGGCGTTGCACACAAAACACGAATTTTGACTAGTTTGTAGCAAGGTTTAACTTAGCTAGAGTGAAAGACTTGTGCAATTTAAAGTCTTGCATGGAAGATGGTTTCGGGCTCGACTTTTTTATCTTGATATCAGTGGTGACCTTGATACGGCTACCTGTTGACCAAGATAATGAACATGAACACGGTAATCTATAGTGAGAGCGTTACGAAGCTAGGTTTAAGAAAATTGATTTAAATGAGATTGTTATAAGCACGTTTCATCATAAATCATAAACATAATAATACTTTATTACCCCGAAATGAATTTAGTTTATATCTTTACGGAGCTTGAATATATAAGAAATGCAACAAAGATTACATACAAGCACTTTAACAAATAATTAACAGATAAATGTTGAAGGAATGAATGTATTTCTACCCCTATTGGCTTTATAACGGGGCTATACTATATTCTGCCTGAATGAAGCTTACGCAGAATCGTCAGCGAATTTACTGTTAGATTGTTTGGGTTACAACTAACACAGTCATTGGTGTAGAAAGTGAATAAAACAGGTGAAAGGACGCAACCTTGAGGGGCTCCGGTATTTGTATACAAGATAGAAGACCTGGCGGAGTTAACATTTCCAAAATGAGATCTAAAAGTTAAAACTTTTTCAATCCATAATATTATATTACAATTTACACCAATATTCAATAGTTTCAATAACAATATGGGTAGAGAATGTTGACTCTTTTGAAATAGAATCAGCTTGAAAACTAACAATATGTGTGACTGAATGGTATTGAAGGCAGAAGATAAATCTAAAAATATAATTCTCACATATGATTTTGAAATAGTGTAAGGGTACCTACAGCCGCTACAAGAACAAATCATATGTAATCAAAGACAGTATATCTCTGAGGTTAAAATGATGTATTTCTGTTGAATTGTCTGTTTTTGTTGTGCATAATAATAATGCAAATCGCTTACCCCTGTAAAACATAGCAGATGTCCTTACATTAGAGAAATATGAAATTATCTAGAATAATATTGTTATTAACATGATAAGATTCACACATGTTTTACATGAGTGAGGCTTAAGTGCACACTAGTGAATTAAAGTTGACCATCCTTACATTGAAAGTGATAAGATAACTAAATGAGGCTTGAACATCTGTAATTTTATTGGCTACATTCATTCTATTACAGTAATCTAGATTTCCATTGGTTAAATTCATATTACAATAAGTTTCATTGGTCAAATGAGCATACGTGAATAATATTAAAATTTATAAATCTTAGCTCTTACACTGTACCGATAGTTGAAGTGAAGATCCTAAGCTATGTATGTAATCACTGTGTTGTTGGCGGGTCTTTGTTTGGCCGAGGCGGGTAGGTGTGATTGTTCAAGTGCTTTAATTATAACAGTTTTACTCTTTGCTTTTATTTTTGAGAAAAGCAACATTATAACTGTACCATGCATTGATTTAAAACAAATTTAATTGTTGAGAAAAGTTATTTTTAAAAGAGCGAAATGAAATACATAACAATAACTTGATGAAATTGATTACAGTGAAAGAAATTATATAATTGAATAATAAAAATATTTTTAAATTAATATATTTTAAAAAAAATTAATATAATTAATGAATTTATATACTTGATTTAATATATAATTATATAAAAAATAATTTCATTAATTTTATCAATTGAATTGATTTAATACATTTATTATATCTAACAAATATACATGTACAACAGATAGGCTCCTTGTTTTAAAATTTTGAATCGAACATTAAAAAAAGGGTTGTTTTTTTTCTCTAAGTTATTCGGTTCTGAAATCAAAACCTTTTGATCAGAAAAGCTAAACAGTGAAGCACACCACTTGAAAAAGTTTATCTCGAATGTTTTAAAAGACAAAAATAACACTGTGGATATTTTTTTGTCTTATTCCAAAGATGGTTGTTAATTAAGTGTCATAGTAGATGGTGTTTAATTTTTAAACAGATACTTATGAAAAAAATGTGACTTAGAAAAAAATATTATTATCTTTGAAAACTCTTTCCGTTTTACATAGTTTGGTTAATTTATCAATCGTAGTTGTAAAACTTGTATCTTATACTAAATTAATATATCCAACATTATCATCAAAACTAGTGCAATTGATACATTTTCATTCTTCCCATATTGTGCGTATTATATAAACTATTTTTTGTGCTAGTTTGAAAACATTCACACGTCGTGTAAAATTAAAGATAACATGAAATAAAGATAGCATTTAAGGAGTGATTTATGATTTATATTGCTCGATAAGAAAAAAACGGCAACCTACCACACATTACACGTATATTAATTTAAAATTAAAATTAAAATTACTTCAGACTTTTCTTAATTATGCAAATTATCACGCAGGTATGAGGATATTTGAGGTATCACTTCACAGCTTTTCACTAGTAACAACTTACTTGGCTGAATGATGGCGAAATCATCGAGGCTTTATTTGCATAAAGATTACAATTAACATGAAATATAACTTCTGTGAATGACGGACGTATGATAACTATCTTTTCATCAGAAGGATTCCCCTGACATAGGGGGTTTATTGTTAGTTTTCACTCTGCAAATGACCATATATTTGACAAACGACGTCAAACTTCACTATAGAGATAAACCAGCCAACTTGAAAAGGTATCATTCTAAAATTTCAAGCTTTCTCGTATTGTATCTTGAGAAGAAAAGGCCTACCAAGGGAACAAAATGCTGGTAGCAACAAGAAACAACGAGAGGTACATATTACAGACATTCATCAACGAGAGATCCTTTAAATTTCTGATTAAGTTTGTAAAAATTTTATCAATCCCTTTGAGTTCACTGATGATATGTAGAAACCTGTTTTCTCATCACGACAACACTATCGCCTCTTAACAAGCATTTAGCCAAACCAGAAGTAATATTTACTGTGAGCAGATAAGCCCTGACTTAACGTAATCAGATAATTTTAATGGGATTGTCTGATACCGTTGAGGTGTTGTAAATGTAAATTTCTCTTTTGTACATTTATAGAAACCGAAAAAGACTGTTTGCGATACATTTTTATTGATACATCATGTATTTTCTTGCTGTCCTGAAAAATTCATGATATTTCTGACATAAGATGTCGAGGAATTAATATGGGTGTCCATGATATATTATGTATGAGCGAGGGACACACTGATATTAAGGCACGGGTCTCGTAAAGATAGTACGTCATGTTTACGAAAATGATATTCTGTGTATTACAGAAGTCGAGAAATCATAGAATCAACATTCAAGTATAGGCATAGGCACCTTTAAAACACATCGTCATAGGCAAACTGTGACGTCAAAGCATTGTTTGTGACGTGACGTCACAATGTAAAATGATATTTTGCCTCAGGGCAAGGTATGAAAAAATATGACACTCGATATGATATGATAAAAGTTATGTGCATTTGTGCCCTTGCGCTCTTTTTTATTTCTGGACAGTTTTGAATGGTCACTCTGCAAGTAATATAAAACTTATGCATTTCTCTTGAGTATGTTGAAGAATACAATTATTGTTATGAAATAATTGTACTTGAGAACTTAAACTACGTTATGTAAGAGTTTACGTTCTCTAGTACAATTACCTCTTCAATAATTTATTTTGTTTCAGCTGTTCCACAATTCAGTCCGTCCAAAGAAGTGGGGGTTGTCGATAGCAAAGAGATCGACGAAGCTTCCGGTCTTGCGTACAGCCGGGTACATCCGGGTGTGCTTTACACAGAAAATGACAAGGGTGATTCAAGCAGGATTTTCGCTATTGCAGCGGACTCTGGTGAGTCACATTACAATACAGCATTTGTGCAAATTCTCCATATATTTTCCAAACATTCTGAACATAAGTAAATTTTACTAAACAGAGTAAAGTATCACGTTTCCTTGAACCCATGGGAATGTTTATCATGATTCGTATCGTGGCAACATTTCTCAAATTCAACGGTCGTATTGAAATTCTAGGGCAGTCTTTACTCTAATTTACTGCAATAAAGTATTGACATAATATACTTGATCATCAAATGATCTCGTATTTCTTCAATGGCGATCTCTGCATATATTGACATGGTTTGATAATTGTTTTTAAAACACCAGTGTCTTCAGATGATTCTGTTACAATAACATTGAAAACAGTACTCCAAATATACTTTATACTGAAATTTCAACTACTTGGTTTGATAAAAAATTGGTCATAAGGATTAGTGATAAAACGTTCTGAGATCAACAAGGTAAACCTTTGAAATCAATGAGTAGCAATGCAGTTATTTAAGAGGTTGCATTGGGATTGCATCAGATATTCGATAGCATTTATAATCCGTATTTGATATTACACCTATGAGATTTCAGTAAATCGTGAACATTATCTACTGTCAAAATAATATGTCCATTGGAACACTGATTCGGTCGAAAAACATATCAAAATTTTCCTCATTTTTGACAATCGGAGACAGATATTCCTTCAGGTTTTGATATCAACAGAGTTCCAGCCCTTTAGATTTGGTCTGGTTGGATGAATTAACAACACTTTTGTTGTTACTTGGGCTTTTTCAATTACGACTCTACAAGACAATTGTCCTGTTGTAGCGTTGTTACAACAAAGCCATAATATTCAAGTAGAATACATTATAAAAGTATCACAATATTCAACTTTATTTCAAATCATAGAAAGACTAAGGAACCTCTTTTAAAGTTGTAACATGTATCATTCAACTCTAAACAGTATATTAGCCAGGAAAGGGCATATTTTCATATCTGAGCATTGTTCAAATCTACTGTCAAAATAATATGTCCATTGGAACATTGATTTGGTTGAAAAACATATACCCAGAAGTTGTTGAAATGTTGAAAATTTTAATAATCAGAGACACTCCTCGATATTCCTTGTTTCAGGAAAGCTACTAGCTATCCTGGATATCGCCCACGTGAGGAACTATGACTGGGAGGATCTTGCTGTAGGACCCTGTCCCGGGGGTGGATCCTGCATCTATATAGCGGAGACCGGGGATCATGGGGGAGACGGGGCGCTCAACATCATCTACAGAGTCAAGGAGCCTGACGTCATCAAGGATCAAAGTCTGTCCGTTCTTGACCAACTACATTTCAGGTATTGACAGTTGGTCATTTACATTTGACCATCACTAATCAATGTATGTTGGGCTTGTCACCAAATTGTTAATCGGCAATCTAAGAGTTTTACTCCCCGGCACTCAACCATGAGTAGAGAGATTCGTTTGAAATGTGCCAATGTAATTTAAAGAAGTTGTGTACCTTGTACGACATTACGATATCACACTAATTTATAAACACAGTCAGTCTTGTTGTTGCCGGTGGGTTGAGTACCCGTCATCACTGGAAACAAACAAAATGATTAGACAGCTAGAACCGTGAAAATACAATGTCGATAATGATAGTTATGCACACAAAACTGTACCATGTTTCTTCAATCTCGCCCTACAGGTGGAGCGAGCCTGACTGCGAGTGCGTTATGGTTGACCCTACAGGAAACACATACGTTGTCTCCAAGGTTCATGGAGGTCGTGGCCTCATTGCCAAGCTGCCGTCCTTTGGATGGGGAGGCCAAACAGTGGATGCTGGACCAACGCATCGGGTTCCTATCACTTCTACTCACAACGATCCAAACGGATGCGATATCTCCCCCGACGGCAAGGAAATGCTCATTAAGGCTCGGGACGCTGTGTATTACTGGTCTGTGCCCGACGGTGATTATGTGGGTGCCGTCAAGAACCCCCCTGCGTCTCTCTCCTACCACCACGAACCCCGGGGGGAGAGTGTTGCCTGGAACCCCCAGGGTACCGGGTACTATACTCTGTCCGAGGGGAAGCATCAGCCACTCTACTTCTACCAGAGGAACTGAGGCTTCTGAACAAATGTATGGAATTGGCCGTTGAGTTAGAAGCAGGAAAGATTTACTTTTATGATGTTCATGGAAAACTCAACAAATCCTCTAGAAGATACCAGCCGAGGCAAACACTGGCTGTCGGAAGGGTCCTATTTCATACACACACAAACTTTTTTTGTACGAATATTTTGTTTTGTTGACAATAAAAATGGATATGGAAACCAATTATCTCATTTGTAGTTTTTGTGTTCGTTTCACCAATGACATTGTTTTACAGTTCACATATTTTGACGTTTATTGAGAAAACGCAACGTTGATAATTCACTTTTGTGCTTTCATTCTTAGAATTCGCATTTAGTGATAAATTCATCTATGGCAAAATATCTAAAAATTGTTCACTGCATTTTCAGTATTCAGAATGATATTTCAACAAATGTTCAAAAAATTATTAAATGTTGTCGTCAAAATTTGATATTTTTTAAGAGGGAAAACGATGTGTCGTCTTTGGAGATATAGGTCTTTTGGATGTATGTGTCATGTGATTTCTCTTTTAATATGACTAACAGAATCTATCATATATTCATTTTCATCAACAAAATAACAAACCATTCCCTAGTAATTAAAACAGAGATCTTCCATAAGCTGACAAGAAACTAGTGTACAAATAACAGATGTAATTGGCTTTAAGAAATACCACTGCTTCACATACAATTTGTATGCCACCGGTTACTTTTACTTGAAGGGTAAAACTTGAATTGGATGATTACACCTTTTTAACTTATTCACCAAGACTACGGTCTATAGTATCAGTAAATATACAACAACCCGCCAGGTTAATTTCTTTAGCTTTTTCACATTTATACCTTCGTATTTGACCCATGCAAACTCATTTCGTAATTGATACAAGGCCATTTTTACGTAGAACTCATCAAAATAATAGTTGTTCTAAATGTGGACCAAAAGCTTGTTGACCGAGTTTCTCATCCTACCGTGTGCTTTGTTATCTATCATGGGATTGGTTCCGACCGTGTATCTTCGGCATTTATGGTAATGTGTGTTTGGTTTATATCTTCTTATCTGTTTCTACACTCGTGCCAATACTAAGACTTCGTAACCCTATTTAGTTTAATGCTATCCTTTACACATGCATTGTAATCACATCTACAGTACCTCATTTCAAAGTTTTAAATTGCATTGAATTCATAATGGACCAGTTTCCGTTAAAAACAAAATGTGACACAGTTGACACTTTAACTGCATTGAGTCTATCGTTAAAAGTATTTCACTGTATTTGTAAAATTATTAACACCATTTCTTTTGGGTATTTCCTTCTGACAAAATACTATTCACTATTTTGAAGGAATTTTATGGTGTCTGTTGCTGCATTTACAAGCGTTGCGGTATAGACAAACATCATAAAATTCCTTCAAAATAGTGAATAGTATTTTTGTCAGTTGGAAATACCCCCCATAAAAGGTGTTAATATTTTTTTACAATAGATATATTAAGTGTCTTTATGAATCTTTGAATGATGACGTCAGGAGAACGATTAAACGATTTTAGCAACAAGATCAAGTGAGCTGTACGGGTTTACAAAGTGTTTTCTATACAAGGGATATCTTTCCTGGGAGTGTCAGTGGTATATGTATGGCCTTTGAAATAAATGTAGTATTGGAATGCGCCATGACCGTCTGATAAGCAATTACGAATACCTGTTTATATATCAAAAGAACGTGTTTTGAGAACAGGCAATATTTCAAATAACCTGATAATTCGTATGTTCAAACGTCTCTGACTTTCAGAAGATTCATAGAAAATCATGAGGATCCTTCTCACCCCTCACAGGTCTCTCAAGTCAAAACCTTCTACGCTCACCTCTGTTTTGTTTCGAGCATTTTCTGAGTTTTTCTCCATGAGAAAACTTGCAGCACTAATTATCTTCAGTATTTCATCAAATCAAAACATTTCTTAATGGAAAGGCCTCTGCTTTAGTTCTGGCGCTATATTACGTGACCTTGACCATTCATTTTATAAGCTATCATTGGGAGTTGAAATAAGTAAACATTTTGTAAAGAAATATCAACAAATCGAAAATGTATATATATAACTTTTGTGTGGAATACATATGTAAGACTCGAATCCGTGACAGGCCTCAAATATGTGGCGGATTTTCAAATCTATGGCAGATTTTCAAATGCCTGACATTTGCACCGTTTTTTTATTTTTCTGCAATGATTTACCAAAGCTTACGCTTGACAAACTTACCCTAAAATCCGTCGACAGGAATCTAAGGGTTAGAAGAGAAAGCTTTCAATATCTTAGGGCTAAAGAAGACAGACTCACCGAGGGATAAAAAGATCCTACAAAATAAAAACAATTGATGTGGCATGAAGCCGCAAATCTCTTATTTACATGTAAGGTATTGTTTAATGTATTTTCGTAATTTGGATATGGGCTCTTATTATTTGGTCGTTATCCGTTTGCTATAAATTTCTGTGACTTCCCTAATTATTTCGCTAGCGACACAATTGGGTCTTACGACGGGAACAGTTAGGTATTATGACGTCATCGCACAATGACGTCACTTAGCATGACGTCATGAAACAGTCTAACAATCACACAAGCCACAGATAAGGAAACCCGCCAAAGATAAGAGACCCGCCACAGATCCTACACATATATACCATAGCACGTAAAAAAGGGAACATAAGAGCAACAATGATGGAGATCAAAAACATATAATGATTTACACAAAGTAGTTATTAAGCTGTTGTAATAAATACATGGTTATCTGTTCATTTAAGTACAAAACGTTACACATATTAGATAACGCTTATGTTATGTGTAAAAATACGACACACAAGTTTATTTCAGGCGAGTTTCACATGTCATAAAGACAAAATTCGCAACCAATCCTCCAAATGATTAAACCCCTAGAGATGACAAATGAAGATAAGATATTCTGTCAAAAGCTCTGATGCGATGAGTTTTTTATATGTTATTTCACAATACCTTTGAATTATGAATGAACATCTCCGTTATCAAATTATATTTTCCATATCCGCATACTACAATGAAGTAATACAACCGGAATCATATCTTTGATTGACAATAATCGGGGTAATAAACAATATATGTGTACTTGTAAAATTAATACTAAGTACTAGCAACAATCGCGTGCACACTTGTTTCTAGATAATATCAAAGGTCTTATGACTCCTGAATTTCAGGGGATTTAATGCCGTCATTCATATTCCACTAAAGCAATACTAAAAGGAAATTATTATATTATATTAAAAAACATATAATCAACGACGAACGTACGAAAAGGGCCTTGAAGGTTTGACCTTGATTAGTTTTGAGAGATAAAATCGATAACAGTTATTTCTTAGCTTGATTGATAGATATGAGAGACGCAATTTAACTTTTAATTTTCAGCTAAAAATTGCGTTTAAGCCTACTTTATCCAGTTCATCGAAAACGATTGATGGCATATCGAATTGGTAATCAATTTATTGGTAAAAATACGAAAGGATAGCGAAAGAGGGAAATACTTTTTTTTCAAAATGAAGGCAGTAACTTGTGTCATATGTTATATGTTATATGTGTTATATATTGTTTAATAATCAACAGTCCAATTGATATGAATAATGAATTATAGTCTGAATAGTTTCACATTAGGTTCTCTGGTAGAAGTAGAGTGGCTGATGCTTCCCCTCTGACAGAGTATAGTACCCGGTACCCTGGGGGTTCCAGGCAACACTCTCCCCCCGGGGTTCGTGGTGGTAGGAGAGAGACGCAGGGGGGTTCTTGACGGCACCCACATAATCACCGTCGGGCACAGACCAGTAATACACAGCGTCCCGAGCCTTAATGAGCATTTCCTTGCCGTCGGGGGATATATCGCATCCGTTAGGGTCAGGGTGAGTGGAAGTGATGGGGACACGATGTGTTGGTCCAACATTAACAGTTTGTCCTCCCCACCCAAAGGATGGAAGCTTGGCAATGAGGCCACGACCTCCGTGAACCTTGGAGACAACGTATGTGTTTCCTGTAGGGTCAACCATCACGCACTCGCAGTCAGGCTCGCTCCACCTGTAGGAATATATAAAAACATGGTACTTTATTTATTGGATAACTGTATAACTTTAGTGTCTCTATCATGGATTCAAATCCAGAATTGATCTGCAGGGAGACAATGTGTGGGTATACTTACATTAGCACCTCGTTCTCGAAGTAGGCCTTAGTATTAATATCATAGAAAAGGAGTGGAAGAATGATAAGTGTAGAGGAATAAAGCAGGTAGATACAGATACAAGTGTACCGATTTAGTAAAAGATCTCAGGTTTGTTACAATTTTGTGTTACTGCTTATGTCCATGCGTAACACTACCCGAAAAGAATACAACCAATTCAGAAAATGATCATTCCATTAATAAGTGTCCGTTTTAGGCGGTTCATGCCATGAAATATTGCCACTCATATTTTCCAGTCACCGAACCCTCGATGAATAGCAACCATTATATAAGCTTCACTAATAACGCCTATTACTGTTCAATGCATGTCCGCTTACAACCGTTAATGTATCCTATCATATAGGCGTATTTGTATTCAGAAAGATCCTTCTCTGCCCCGATGTCATTCAAGCCAATGTTTTAAATCGCTGTATACAACTAGCCAATGAAATTACTTTCCCCGAGGAATAGGACAGTACCCGGATAACAGGACCGTTTAAGATATTTATTTTGAAGCCTAGCATAACGGCATTTCATTGGCGGAAATATGCCCGCTATACGTGTCGGCGTGATGGATTTCAGAATTTCGGGGTTCGGGAACTCAGTTACGCTGAAGAAGAATTTGTTTCTTTTATAACAGTAGGACATACGTGAAATGAAGCTGATCGAGGACGGGCAGACTTTGATCCTTGATGACGTCAGGCTCCTTGACTCTGTATATGATGTTGAGCCCCCCGTCACCTGCGTGATCCCCGGTCTCTGCTATATAGATACAAGATCCATTCCCAGGACAGGGTCCTACAGCAAGATCCTCCCAGTCATAGTTCCTCACGTGGGCGATATCCAGGATAGCTAGTAGCTTTCCTGAAACAAGGAATATCGAGGAGTGTCTCCGATAATAAAAAATGTTGAAAGTTTTAAACAACTTCCGTTATATGTTTTTTCAACCAAATCAATGTTCCAATGGACATGTTATTTTGACATAGCCCATAGCCGCAACATCAAATACCGACAGCAAGATCCTCTCAGTTCCTCACGTGAGCCATGTGCAGAATAGCTAGCATTTTGCCTACAAGTCGAATTATGTTTTGTTGAGAGTCGTGATTGAAATAGTTGATGAGGTTAGAACCCATCACCTATTTGCAGTTTATATATCAATTGCGCTGAATCCTTAAGTGACCCTCTTTTCATTTAGGGGGTTCTTTTAAAGTTCTTGGATCCGCCTATGGTGATAAAGAGAAAATATGCCCTATCCTTGCTAATACACTGTTTACAGTTGAATGATACAACATGTTACATTTTAAAGAGAGGTTACTTAGTCAACCTACGATTAGAATATAAAGTACTAGTTTATTAGTATAACTTTATGATACTTTTAAAATGTATTCTGCGTGAATATGATGGCTTTGTTGTAACAACGCTAAAACATGACAATTGTCTTGTTGAGGCGTGGCTGAAAAGGCCACAGTCACAAAAAAGTGTCGTAAATTAACCCCACCAGACCTGCGTTTAATGACTGGAATACTGCTGATATCAAAACCTGGAACTATCGACATTTATGCATAGATTTAAGTTAAACTCTCGAGGAAGTTGAGAAAAGGAAAAGTAAGAAAATTTAAATCCGCGAAACTGATCTTGAAGGAACATGATCTCATGAATAAAATTGAAGTTCTGTCATGGTGAAGGAAATCGGACTCAGAGGCCATGAGAGAACTGATGTCGAGGTATTTGAGACCGTAAGGAAATTCACCTGAGTCGGCTGATATAGCGAAAATTCTGCTTGAGTCCCCCTTATCATTCTGAGTGTAGAGCACATTCGAATGTACCCGGCTGTACGCAAGACCGGAAGCTTCGTCGACCTCTGCACTGTCAACCACACCCATAACCTTGCCCATGCTGAATTTTGGGACGGCTGAAACATAGTTCATAGTTCAATTGAACGAATTTAGTAATGTCGTTCACTAATTGAGGCAACATTTGATATGGAAATTCAACTTTAACTCGTCAGTTTCCTTAAAGTCCGTCTAATATTGGTGTTTGTTTTGAAGAGTGTTTTTAACTTCATGACTGTACATGTATTGTGAAGGGTCGACTTAATTCAGTGTCGATTATAAAGTAAAGAAAGAAAACATCTAAATCAACTAAAATACATAACTGAAAAAGTTCGGTGACGTTAGGTTCCTTTACCTACGATAACGATGATAAAATGTCAACCATATCAATCAGGATGGAAATATAAAACTAATGAAACGCCATTTCTCTTGATCTCAGCTCGTATATCTGTTTTCTGTGAATGTATGCTTTGCATTATTTTGTAATGTTACATTAACTTTTATATTTTGTTGATGCCTTAAGGTGGTTACCTTTCTTATCCCTCGTCGTTGACTAAAATGTTAAAATCTGATAAATCATTTTTAAACTTGTTTCAAGTTTGCATTGTTGCATGAGGAAATTTCAAAGGTCTAAGATTAGAGGTTGTTTAATTATGCCTGACAGGACTCAATTTTCCATAAATGTACATATCCTTTTTTTATTTCATCACAATGTATGTATATATCATCTATATATGTTGAACATACGAGAGGTTTAATCATTTTTTTTTATAAAACATTAAACATGTGACTATGATGGGGATTGTTCTGACTAAACCTTTCTTCGACATCTCTGTCGGTGACACGCCACGAATGGTCTCTAAATACTTTTACGAAAGTTGTGTTGAAATAGATGTGTTAACAAATATCAAGGTATGCCTTTGAGGCGAAACAAGGTTTTTGATTTCGTTCTTTTCCCATTGATTTATTTTGTAATAGGTATGTGCTAATGATTAAAAAGATAATATAAGCAACTGTGATTTTACACTCGATAGCACTTTTAAGTGAATTGAAATGAAGTTTCATAAATATTCGGTACGATTGAATTTGATCGTGGTATAAGTATGTTATTTTTTGCACAAATTTGTAAAAGTGTTTCACTGACTCTTGGCCAGGCAATCTTGTAATCTTTATATAAAGGCCAGCAGAAGCAGCCACTTTTGTAAATTCAGTAACAATGATAATACCATTCTATAAAATCTGTTAATTTGCAACATTTTAAAAATAAATTATATATCCTTTTTTCTCAACTGAGAATTTAGTTTGATTCATAAACTTCACAAAATACCAGTTTAGCCGGTTTCAACAGTCCATAAAATTTTCCGACACAAATTTCACAGCTGACTAGAGATTGTTCTATATTTCTAAGCCGACAATGGCCATCTTGAGTGAGTGAGTGAGTGAGTGAGTTGGTGTTTAACGCCGCTTTCAAGATTATTTCACTTATATCGCGGCTGCTAGTATTATTGCAGGGAAAAAGCCCGCAACACAATTGTGGCTATGAATTGCGGTGAAACCTGCGAGCATCGGCTGGAACTAGCGAACCATGGGTGGTACTGCGCTGAAATTCAGTGTAGCATTGCGCCCAAACCTGACTGCGTGTAGAACAGTTCTCTACTGCAGACAAAGTTGCCGAGCCCCTGGCGGGATGGCCATCTTGAAATTTTCATTTTGTCTACAGTCAACTGCTTAGTGTTTAGTATTTCACTGCAATCAATTATCTTAAAAGAGCCAATTTGAACCCAAAGCGTAGTCCAGAGCCTTTATGTTTTTACCTGATATAGAATAATTTGTTGTTTTTTTTCAAAATATGTTTACCTATGTGTTATGCAAAGTTGTATTTGTTAAAGATATTTGACATCGAGAGAAGTATAAATCTATATCTTCAATAGTGTCTTGTCTTTTAAATTTTCTATAACCTGTCAGTATTTATGAATTATATTTTTTGAATAATTGATTAAAAAATCCCTATTTTCTGAAAATAAAACTTTCCCTATTCCTTAAAGTTATTTTGAAGCGGAAGGAATAGCTTTGAAAATGTGTGTAAGTTTAACCCTCACGTAGAGTTACCATTGATCACACGCAAAACAAACTTACAGTAATCTTTTTGATTTGTTCCGTTTTCAAAGATATCTAGTTTGCTTTCGTTAATTTAAAAAAAAAACGTAAGAACTGTGGATATGAATTTACCAAGTAACACAAAAGAACAATCACCTACCCGCCTCCGCTAAACAAAGACCCGCCACTAAGACACAAAACATATACATAGCTCAAAAGATTCGGATCCACTAACTTTTGTGTGCAAGGCTTTTCTATAGACTGATGTCTTTTTCACATATAAATCATTTTAGAATCAACGAATAGATGTCCGATAACGCTGACCAATGAAACAGCCAGGTTAAATTATCTTATCACTATCCTATAACCTTTGTGATCAGCTATATGAACAGGTTTACATAGGTTTAGACCCTTGTTTAATATAGTTTTATCAATTTTCTTGAAATCTTCCGTACTATAAATTATATATTTTTTATAATTGATTAAAATTTTCAGATTTCTATAAACATAGAACTTTCCTTATAAGTTATTTTAAAGTGGCAGGAAAAGCCTTGAAGCTTGTGTAACTTTTAGGAACATGACTTTTTCAATGTGTTTAACTTGATCAATATCTGTAAATTGTGATTTCAGCAACTTCGCTGTTAATGCAGTTATCTAACATTTTAATCGCATTTACTTGAATTCAAAGAAACTTCTTGCACTTTAATTTTCATGGAGTTAATTGATGAAGTAAATGAGGTTATATAGGAATGTGTGTTATAGGAGTGAGAGTGTGTTATAGTAGTGAGAGTGTGTTATAGGAGTAAGAGTGTGTTATAGGAGTGGGAGTGTGTTATAGGAGTGAGAGTGTGTTATAGGAGTGAGAGTGTGTTATAGGAGTGGGAGTGTGTTATAGGAGTGGGAGTGTGCTATAGGAGTGAGAGTGTGTTATAGGAGTGAGAGTGTGTTATAGGAGTGGGAGTGTGTTATAGGAGTGAGAGTGTGTTATAGGAGTGAGAGTGTGTTATAGGAGTGAGAGTGTGTTATACTAGTGAGAGTGTGTTGTAGGAGTGGGAGTGTGTTATAGGAGTGGGAGTGTGTTATAGGAGTGAGAGTGTGTTATAGAAGTGGGAGTGTGTTATAGGAGTGAGAGTGTGTTATAGGAGTGGGAGTGTGTTATAGGAGTGGGAGTGTGTTATAGGAGTGGGAGTGTGTTATAGGAGAAGGAGTGTGTTATAGGAGTGGGAGTGTGTTATAGGAGTGAGAGTGTGTTATAGGAGTGGGAGTGTGTTAAAGGAGTGAGAGTGTGTTATAGGAGTGAGAGTGTGTTATAGGTGTGGGAGTGTGTTATAGGAGTGAGAGTGTGTTATAGGAGTGAGAGTGTGTTATAGGTGTAGGGTTGTGTTATAGGAGTGGGAGTGTGTTATAGGAGTGGGAGGGTGTTTGTTATAGGAGTGGGAATGTGTTATAGGAGTAGGAATGTGTTATGCAAGCCTTGTTTCATTCGTAACAATTATTATTTTGTCCTCAATTTTTACTGACCGAAAACTTGAATCGAGCTTTGTTTCGGGCCAAGGAACCGGTGCCGGTATCTTCGCAACCCGTTGCGGATCTAGCTTGGATTCATAATCAGCACCATCGATCATTACATTGAATGACTTCTTGTTTGAACTTTCAGTTAAAATTCCGGTAACTGTACCGTACCCCCGTTTGTCAATTCGCATGCGATCTAGGACAAAAATTGGCGTCGCCATGTTTGTTTACATGAAAGTAGTCCCGACAATGACCTTTCTAATTTGCATTTCTATCCGCATAGGACCCCGACAGATCTCGTTTCGATCCGATGGCTTTATCCTGTCAAAAACATTACCCACGATATGATAATAGTGATTAATTATCTCAAACTTGTAATTGTTCCACGATAATTATTGACTGAAATTTCTTATCTTTAGACTTTTATAAAAGAAACTAGAATAAGTCAGTTCGTTTCATATACAAAAAGTCGTTGATGCTTTGATAATATATCTGACAAAGGGTATATCTATCAATATGTATAATAGGTTTGAACATTGTAATACTATTTCAATTGACTATTTTCCTACTTTCCCTGGTCTAAAAAATGGGGTTGTAAAACCTCAATTCATTGAGAAATGTAAAAATAGACTTGAGATAAACACTGATAAAGCCTGCAACACCATTGTGGCTTTGTAATGCGGTGAAACCTACGAGAATCGGCTGGAACCAGTGAACCATCGGTGTAGTGGGCTCAAATATAGTGAACTGCCTCACACGCATGCGCGCAGCAGTTCTCTACTGCAGACAAAATTGCCGAGCCCTTTCGGGATTCGAACCCCTGACTTCATGTTCCGTTGCAAGTGGGGATAAGAAAACAGAGGACGTGTGAGTTTCTGCATTTTGGACTCGCGTGCGTCAAAACGCTCTGCCATATGTCTTCCTGCAGTATCACCTTTGAGTTTGTAATAGGAATATGTTTTTTTTCCTTATCCTGTTAAATGATCGTAGCTTTTGGGTGAACGACGCTTGAATAATTCGAATCAAAGTGAAAACCATATTTGCACGAAAGTAATGAAACCAACTCTTTTATAACAAAGCTGCTGTACAACAAAGGGATTTTCCTGGCCGTCGTAGTCATTCTGTATTTCAAGGTTGAGAGAAAATTAGGGCCTACTGAGCCTTTGCCACGACTTGTCTAAGGCTGATTATGATTGTGCCATGTGACTTTTCACATCGAACTGTCTGTCAGTTATGAACTTGTCTAAAAAGAGTTACGCTGAGGTAACAGATGTCAATTGTTTCGCTATGCCACGTCCTTTAAAGACATAACTCAGAAATCAATTCTACTTTAGTAGAAAATGTTGGAATGGAACAATTGTAGAGGATGTTTCTCACTTTTTAATCAACGAGTGTTTATATATTTGATATAAGAAGACACGAGGATGAGATTCTATAGATCATCCAAAATAATTCTTAATTATGTTGCCATGAAAATGAACACTAAACTAAACTTAGACTGCAAATGTGGTGATGTCATAGCATTGTGACGTGCATGTATTTGTTGTCACAGCGACTTGATGGGACTACTTGACGGACGGGAGGGTTGTTCAAATGCCAAAACGATATCGCCTGATATGATATCTCGCACAAGCATTGCTCCTGTGAAAAAAAGTTTTGTATGGAAAGAAAACACCTCGTTGTAATCATTCGACCTTTTCCCTTTTGGCCTATTCTCAAGTTAGCCCGAATGGCTTGCTACGATATGCCTTGCCGCATTCTTCGTACTTTTATATTCCTGTCGCCAAGGCGACGGGTCGCGATAGTCCAGTCAGAAATTACATGAAGATTACAACACGAATTTTCACTGGTTAAAATAAAGTTTTGAATTAGCCAGAGATAGAAACTGGAACAATTCAAAGCTTCGTGGGGAAAGATGTAATAATATAGTAGAATATTATTGCAATACAAGTATATTGCGGAACTGATTGTGCAATACAATGATTGCATTAATATTTTTCATATCGCAATATATGTCCCCAATTGATTTCCAGTCAACTTTATTCAGAAAGCTTTTTCAAATTTGCTTTAAGTGTAAGAAAAAAGCTGTTGGTGTGCAAGATTACGTATTTGGCTGTATTACAAAATTAATGATTGTAGATATTTTTAAAATAAAAATGAAGTCGTATTGCTTTATTGTTTGTGTATCCATTGCATATAACAAGCCCATGCCCCTGGCGAGAGACGATCTGAAAAAGTATTATTTTTTAAAAGTTTAAAAGCGTAACCTACCTTATTTCCTTATTTTAAGCTTTAGAAGCCATTATTTACCATCCTCGATAGTTCAGAGTAACCATTCTACTTATACTTATACTCTGGATCCACGGTAAGCTCAAACCGATAACGTTATTGCCTCCCTTTGTTTGTAAATGATGTTGATGTTCCGCCCTGCACTTATTAAATGTCTGTAAGGAAATTATGATGGCACGTATATACATGCTTTTTTAGGCCCGTTTATTTGTATGATTTTTTAGGAAGTCACCAGAGTAGGCTTTGTAGAGAGTAGGCATAGAGGACATTGCCAATTCATGAAAGGTTCCTTCCCTCAAGAGTTAAAATGAAAGTTTGTAGAATTGTTGCTACATAAATTTCTGTTATTATTCATATCATGACTTCAGGCAATTCTAAAGCAAGGGAAATCAAATCACAGCCTACCACCCCAATATAATTGCCACCATTGAAAAAACGTTTCTAGATTTTACATAGGTTGATATGCGATTATCTGATTATTTTACGTACGCTTCAGATTAATCTTATGGAGAAAAATGAAATATTTCTCAAACAACGCTCTATGTTAATTTAGGATCAACCCAACACGTATTCTGCCCCGCAGATTATTCGATTCTTTCCTTCCCTGCAGCCTTCTGTTACAAGAAGATCAATTTCTGGTCGAGAAACAGCAAATATTGCCTTGCAACCCTTGATGCAACCAGTAAACTAAACGAAGATTAGCAGGGATATACGAACATTTTGAAATTGATAATAATGACACTTCTGTTGGACTAAGTGCAATTTGGATGAAATGTTTTGCCCAGGGACACAACACACGGCATGACCCAGGTTACAAATGTTTTGGTGCCTCCACCGGGATTCCAACCCGGGCCATTGGCGTGATAGGTCAGCATGCTCACCACTACAGCAGTGTGCTCCACTGTATCCCGTACAACCTCTGCCCTGATATACTCGGTTTTAAATGTAGGATCCTGATTGTTGAAAGATATTTTTGCAATCAGCCAAGCTGTTTCAAAAATAATCATTCAAAACTTCTCGGTTATTTACATATACTTTTGGAAAGCTTAAATATATTCGAATACGTACTTTGAACTTTTATGTCGTCTTTACAGAACACATACGCCTTATATAACTACTGCTAAGGCCTGTGTTACAAAAATATACTATCCATGCATGTGGTGTATTCATTGCCTTACATTTTGCAGGGTATAAAATATTACCTTTTTTGCTGCTAGGGAATGTACCGGCCGCGGAAGTTTGAGAAGAGCTCGAGTTAGAACAGGAGTTCTATAGGAATTAATGCAGAGCTACCTCTGTGGGGAGAGAATGGGGTCAACTAAAACATGGGTGCGTCTCAGCTGCTGTACGAAGATCAAAATAACAGCTAATAGTTCATCTCCCATACGAACTTTGTGGACAAGGGTTGCCTGACTTCTAATGAGTTTTTTTTTATCAGGATAGAGTAAGTTTCTGTAATTTGAGTTTTTCATCCGAACTGCCTCCTTTCAGTGACATTTAACTGAGGACAACAAATTTGAAAAGAAACAACAATCGATGATATATGAACAATATCCATGTCAAAATCCTTAAAGTTATTACAAAACTAATATAAGAAATCAAATTTCCTGGATAAACCGGATGCTAATGAAATGAAAGACGGTTAATTTTTGAAAATGGTCTACAAGGCAAACTTTTAACTTCATAAAATATGGAAATATTAAACTAGTTTAACAATATGGTTAATCAACAATAGATATGATAAATATAATAAAGAATAAAGAAAAAACTTTTTTTTAAAACGTCAGACGTTTATTCAGCTGTTGTTTAGCAAAATCGTTATTTTTTGGTACTACCTTTTTCGTACAAGGTACTATTTTGTATATTTCATGGTATGCATTTCTTTAATAATTGACACATTAAGGGGCACTTGAATTTGTTCATGCGCCCGTCATTTGTATTTGTAGATTGAGCTCGTGGACATTCTTACTTGCCCTATGCGGTTCGTAGGGTTCACACAGAGCTTGTTGATATTGACAATGCCAAAGTGTTTCAAATGTTTACACTAATGTCTTGGTGACTATTCCAATTCCTGAACGCCGATAAAGAGGTTGTTAAATAAATTAACATTCAATCAATAATATTGATTTCAAACACAACGAGATAGTTATTTTGCGCTTGTCGAAAGATGCAAGTTCTTCTGTCAATATCTTGAGACAATATTAATCAAATCTCCAGGGAAACAATCGGTGTCAAAGCTTGTTAATAATACATTTTGTTAGCTTATTGTAATCATACCTTACACTGATCAGTTGGAATACGATTTTATTTGTGAGAAAAGGAATGGCTTAAATGTTTAATGTGTTATAGTGACACCTACACTGTTCTAATTTCGTTATTTAGATTATCTAAGAAGTAAGAATATGGTCTGTAAAGTGTGAAATGTGCCTCTATCAACGCCATTTTAACGATTATTTCACTTCTATCACGGCTGATGGTATTAATGCAGGGAGAAAGCCCGCAAAACTATGGTCGCTATGCATTGCGGTGAAACCTGCGAGCATCGGCTGGAACTGGCAAACTGCTACTGCGTTGAAATTTAGTGTAGCAAACTTTACTTACGTGGTTTACTGTACGCAAAGTTCTCGAGCCGCTTGCTTCTTCTTCCAAAGCCAAATCACCATGATCCCGCCCCCTTCAGACGTCCGCCCATATGAGTAATCATTATTTTGATTACAGCATTTGTGTCATCCTGACCAGCAAGTGTGATCAACCTCTCAAAGTTGTTTGATGTGAATGTAATGCAATGTGAAGAACTGTTTACCTTTTCAATAACAAGAGTTTTGTTATTACTGATTTCTCCTTATTAAGTTAATGTTTTATCGCTTTGATTTTTTGATTGACATTTTAAATCGAAAAAATTGCCTCTTCTCTCTGTTTCATCAGGCCATTCGTTTTTTTTGACAAATGACCACACGTGACCTTAATAAGTCAAAGAATGGTGTTTTCTTACAAAGTAACGATGGTTGAACTTTTGTTAGTTCTACTGACCTTATTTTATTGAAGTCAAATCAAACCCAAATTACACGATATCAATACAAGTAGCAGCTATCCCAAATGTATTATCAATAATATTGGTTAACACGGTATTTTTAACTCTTTATTTTAGAATTAATTGACTTTAAGTTTTTAAGTTTTAAAAAAAGGATTACCTACAAAGAATTACAAAAACACATCAAAAGAAACAATATTCGAACATCCTACAACTTTCCAAACTGATAAAATGGAACAAGAAATTTAGGTAACGAAATAATATAATGCTTGAAAAACATAGCATCATCAAATAAATTAATGAATAAATATAAACATTTCAAAGAATGTTGATGTCAAAACAAACCTTCAAAATAATTCTCTTATTTCATCCCTATCCATTTTTTGAACATAAAATCTGTCTCATAGTGTTTATACTGCTTGGCAATACTGGTATTATTTTTTGCTTTTTTATTGTAGTATATCGTTGTACCCCTCGACAAATACCCGCCCCACCAACCAAAAGTCCCTACACTCATAATTGTGTGATTGCACATGCTCAGAATACATAAATCTTCTTCCGGTTGCTTCCCACCAGTGATAATCACGTCTGTGCTTTTCAAGTTTTGTTTGAGCCAAGATACGGAATCACTTGCAGCAATAAAAATTGGATTTGGAAACTTCTTCCGGAAATAATCCATTGCCCGGATGTAATAACCAGCCGGTGGGATTATGCGCCCTTGTCTTATCGAAACACCACTCAAGTAATCTCCCCGTCGTGCGTGTATACCTATAAGAGTAATATTTTGTAAATTAGTGGTATTTGTCACATTGTTATGTTTATTTTTATAAGTTTCTATAAGAAACGACATTTTTGTTCTTGCAGAATTTTCAATATTCGGTAGAAAACGGAACGATCTGTGGATAGCCTCAGAATATTTTTCAAAGTATTTCCACGACTGCAAATACTCTCCAACACTTTGACATCTATCAGGCGCTATTCTTTGTTCCAAAGTAGGGTCATAATCACAACAAGGGGATGATACCGGGTGCCATTTGCCGCACTTCCGGTTGGTGACAACTTCCGGGTCAAGTCTGAAGATCCTTCTCAGCCGGTTTTTATCTTCAACGTAAACACTCATGTTTTTGGCGACGGCCAAGGCATACACGGCTGCATACAGGAACATGAAGTTTCCTAGACGTCCACTGTACCTTGGTTTCAGTACAAACAGCCCTTTTTCTGACTTTGAAGTCAAGTTTGTCTTTGGCAAAGACTTGTGCAGAGGAACTGATTTTAGTCGTGAAATCTGTTTCTGTGACGTGTTTAATTTCAGTTTTGTGTTCTTTGATTGACTCCATTTCACATTTTCGGGGTTACCGGTTATATTTTCGGCGATCTGAGGTAAACCGGGTACAAAATGGCGATCCGTCATCATAAATGACATCATGCAAATGGTGAAGACGATCAACAGAGGAAACACCGGAACTGCAACACAGAAGTTAGAATGGAGAAATGATATAGAAATGCAATATGGTTCTGGCTATAGGGCATCAGAGATTTATTTCTTACTGGTATATCGGCCTTGCTCTTTCACTTCGATGATAACCATCACGGCATTTGCCTCTTTAAGTTAACCGATAGTAAATCATAGTATCATTGGTTTCATTAACCAATAAAATGCCGTTATGTAAAAAAAACCTGAAGAAATATATATCAAACTAAACAGTCCTCTCATCCGAAAAAAACTGAAAAAGATGCCTCATTTTAAGCTATTTATTGATATGTTTTTAAACTTGTAAGAGGCAAATGTAGTGAATGATATCAGGAGATTGAGGCGACTTGCGAGTTAAAATACCCTGATAAGCAGGATGTTATTAGGGGATACCAAAATAACTTCTGTGTAACATCACTTTCAGTCGTAACTGGTCATGAATAAGGGTTGTGTATTATCTAAAGTAAGGGTAGGTATTTTAATCGTTTTTAGGACCTTCAGCTCAAAATAATCATCCAAAGAGCACCAATATTTTTATAAAATAGTACCAAAATAAAGAATAATCAAATATATAAATAACCTATATGGCAGTGGTTTACTGGCAACATGTCCCACCCAAGCGGGCACACATATGCAGGGTATTATAGTTTTTAAAATGGCCATTGGAATTACAATCTTTTATTAAATAAATCATTATCTGCCAGAAATAATTTCTATTCATTAATTCCTTCATGAATGTAATAATCACGTATCAACGAGACTTTTAAAAAAATGTCAAGCTTTATGAATGGTGAATAGGGAATCTATGGATTTACAACCTCTTTGTGGCAGGAAACCTCGCAATATATTGAGTTGAGTTTCATGCTTTAAACGATTTGTGTAAGAAACTAGTGTTTCATTCATCTTTTTTTCTTTTGCTATTCATTTTCCTACAACAGAAGGTATTCAAATTTGGAGAACTTGTTCACAATCCGTTTCTTCATGAATAAAATATGTTTAATCAAATCAACCTCGCAATACTGAGATAAAGAAGTTGTAAATCTACTGACCTTGTTCTCTTTTCACCTCACCAACCTCTAAATGCCTTTCAAAAAACTTTATAAATTGTTTCTATCTAAGGATAAGTATTCGTTATCTCTGAAAATCAGCTGTCTCTTAATACTGATCAGTTCTGTGCTGAGTAAATAACCAGGTTTGAGTTTTAATGTACGATGATCGAAAACCGAACAATGGCGATGAATATTTGAGATGTTTGAAATTATATCAAAATTTAGCGCATTTAGATTTTTATCAAAGTAAACATATATCGTATGAAATATTTGATTGCGTTTTTGCAAGACAGAGAAATCTGTCCACTCAGACAAAAAATGTTGACAAAGATAACTATTCACTGTGAGCAAAAATCAAAATGTTAGTTCAGTTTTTGTAATAAATACGCAAGTTTGCGTTACCATCATAAACAGTAAATTCTACACGTATAATATCCGTATATATATAAGGCAATGTTTGTGATTTGAGTGAAAAACTGAAATTTGAAACTTAACTCAACGCTCAACTGCAGACCAGAAGTTTTGCCTCTCAACTCTCCTTCCACAAAGCCTAAAACTGACATCCCGAGTTCCACAGTAACTTGACAAATAGTAAACAGAGACCAGTCGCAGTCCCCTGTCCCCGCTGGTCAGTGGTCGCCATGTTACCTTGAAATTCATCTTCGCCGAATGTCTTTCGCTCAATGTAATTCATTGACAAAATTAAATAAATACTATTGGTAACTTTGTTATTTATTGTGTTTGGTGGAATCTAGGATTACAAGGGTCTTCCAGTGGAAAACCCGGATACTTGACAATAATTGTTTCAATGTTAAGGATGAAAATAAAACGCCCTGGTTTTCATGGGGAAATCCATGGGTAATCCGGAAGGGTTTTCATGGGGAAATCCATGGGTAATCCGGAAGCAAAAGTCCTCATTGATTTTAATGAGTCTTAATGAGAAAATGCGCAAGGAGATTCCTAAGTACATATCATAGACCAATTAAATCACTTTGTTGATAAACGTCAATTGGCACATTAACCAGAAATTTGTGCACACAGTGAATTGTAAGGACATTTAAAACGAACAAGGTCATTTTTTAAATTTTCTTTGCAATTTCTGGCATTCTTTCTTTTTCTGTGAGGTGTTTCTTTGTCGACCTTGTGTTATTCCTCTAGTTTATTTTCCGATACGTCGTATGTTGTCATAACAAAGAAGTTATCATCCAAAAAATATTGCCCTTATATGTAATTGCATTTGCTAGATATTAGATGTAATATAAAACTATCACTTACCCGTACATTTCTTCTCCAAGCTCATTCTAGCGGACCTGACGAACATAAGAAAAACAAGGTGAACGTTGATAACAGAGAAATGTTTTAACACATATTGGAAAATGCACTTGGCAAAAGAAAAATAAAACTGGTTTAAGATGGATATCTTAAAAAATAATTTAAGAGAAAATAATATAATGAGAGGATATTATATTTTACTAAATATTTATTATCACGTTGTCATACCTATCAGTATTCACTTGATCAGAGAGTAGCTTTATAAACCAAAAGTGGTTCGATATCCGTTTTGATTGGCTCCTCGATGGGTCTTTAACAATGGATTCGCAGTCGTTTCTAAATTGAGGAATAAACTAACTTCGAACAAAGAGGACTTAGACCATGGTAAAATGTTATATTTTGACATCACCATATATATTACCCTAATATTTAAAAAATAACCCGTATCACTATGATGTATATAGTGGGGACCTTTTCAAAGATTTTTCAGCCGTTCAACCCTGCGTCTCTGATAAGAGTACTTTGACCTTTCACCTTTGACAACTACACAAAATATGCCCGCTGAAAATTGATGATTAATTCTTAAAAGCCCTGTAGCTGATTGTCTGAAATGCTCAGGAGAGTTTAGGTGCTATTGGAGATAACGCCGCTTTCATTATTTTCATTTCACTTACATCGCTGCTGCTAATATTAGTGCAGGGAGAAGGCCCGCAACACCATTGTAGTTATGCATTGCTGTGAAACCTGCGAGCATCGGCTGCTCAGATCATCTATCTCAATAATCAGCGTGGTACGAGTACAAGTTCCATTTAAATGAGATTAACTAGAAGTAGACGTCATGTCGACAGCCGGATTGTAAAATATAACTCTGCTTTGTGGCAAAACACATAAAGTTTTCGACTTCTTTATTGCTATTTTTCGGGTTACTTTTACTTCAAGTTCAATATTTTGACCATAGTCAAATGTGAATATGGGCTTTTGGAAAATGGTATCACTCAAAAGCAGTGATGATTGTAAAATGAAAGACGGACACCACCTTTGACCCCAGCCTGAAAAATATTAAAATATGTAATGTGATAAAACTTGAATATGCATCGAATCAAGTTCAAAGTAGAAAATTCACTGTGATTAATTTGTTATTTAGACATATGTTGACCTCGTCTAGTCACGTTTTACATGACCAAAATATAAGGAATACCCCGTATGTTGAACTCAGCGAATGTCTCTTTATATAATTGCTATTGCTTTCTAAACGAACGATCAGGTTATTGCTCAAAGAATAACTAATATGCAAAAATATATACGTATTTAGTATGTGTATCATGCACTGATAAGATTTCCATATAAAATGTTTGATATTAGATTTTCTCTCTCCAATAATATTCAACAAGTAACGTATAATTGTTCAAATAGTCACAACGTCTTTTCAAACCAATAAAAAATAACAAAATCAATCTCCTATATCATTCAATCTTATCAGTTCTCACATATTGAGAGAAACAAGTGTGAAGAAGATAGTTTAGGCGAATGGCAAGGGCAATGTTTAACACAGAGTTTCGCATCCCTGGACCCTTTTGAGAAAGATACCACATACCACGATCACATCCTGCTAATGTATGTAGCAATGATATAAAACCAAGATTTGAACAAATTCAAGTAGGCTATATAAAAAAAGAGAACACTCCTGATGTGAAAAACATGATACCAAATAATTTATCAAGCTGTATTGTTTTTTTTCGGTTTTCGATCAGGTTTAATATTCGAGTTTTCCGTACATGGGTACAGCATTAGTGAAAGAAAAGTCGATTATTTTATTTCAACTAAAGGAGTTCAAAGCCGTGACGTCAATGAGTAGAAGCGAGTTGAATTGGTGAGTGAGTTGGGGTTTAACGCCGCTTTCAAGATTATTTCACTTATATCGCGGCTGCTAGTATTAGTGCAGGAAGAAAGCCCGCAACATCATTGTGGCTATGCATTGCGGTGAAACCTGCGAGCATCGGCTGGAACTAGCGAACCATGGGTGGTACTGCGCTGAAACTGAGTGCAGCATTGCACCCAAACCTGACTGCGTGTAGAACTGTTCTCTACTGCAGACATAGTTGCCGAGCCCCTGGCGGGAGAGTTGAATTTGGTTTTGAAGCCGCTTTCAAGAGTGTTCCACTTATATCGCGGCTGCTAGTATTATTGCAAGGATAAGCCATCGTCAACATCAGTTTGGCTATGTATTGCGTTGAAACCTGCGAGCATCGGCTAGATGGTTGGTACTTCGTTGAAATTCAGAATAGCATTGCACCCAAACCTGACTGCGTGTAGTACAGTTTTCTACTGCAGATAAAGTTGCCGAGCCCCTGGCGGGACTCTTTAGTTTAATCACGATCAACTTATATATACAATGCTGCTTCTCAAAATCAAACATCGCAAACTTTAATTCTGTTGTTGCAGTACCTCGTCAAAACAGAGCTAATTTTATCAATTATTAACAATTCCTCATCATTTAAAAACTATTTCTAAACGGCAACTAAAGCAGGTTTACAGTGACAGACAACATCCTTACCTTAGACCTGATGTCCGCCTCAATGTCTAATTCATCTTATTTAGAAAGTGATGATTCGCTTGAGTTATTACACTATTTTGTTGTGTCAACTATGCACGACTACCCCGTCAAGTATGTCCCTTTTATATAGAGAATCTAAAATTCTATTTAGTCTCAATCAAACTCAATCAAGTGACGTAAACCAAGCTCTTCATCATTACTAATGATCAAACACTTCAAATGGTAGCTTGAATTGTTGTCCCATCAATGTAACCAATTGAGTAAGCGTGAATGGGTCAATGACACCATTTTATTATATCACGTCAACATCTAAACGCCTTCTGAAAGCAATAAACAGCACAACCTCAAAATCTGAAAACTTTTTCTCACCTGCAAGCTTGTTTTACACCGAGCTGCCACGTTTGTTCAATTGTTTAAGAAACACTTCGTTTCCTTCACGATATCTTATTTGCATTTGATATGAATCATTTCATTGATGTCATTTCACAACATTTTACATAAAAATTCCAAATTATCAACAATTGAAAATTGATAGTGAACATCGAATGACGGAATTAACCGTGTTATATATGCATATGCTGAAATAACTTTCTCATGAGCACAAAATATGCAAACTTGTACATGCTTTAAACTGCAATTTTATCCGATGTCTCCTTTAGAAAGGCTACAAATACAACCTTTATTTTATTGAAATACCTTACACCTAAATTCCTATCCAACTAAACCGAACAAGTTTAAAAAGATATTTTCTCACTGCAGTCATTATTTCTCGATAACAAAGTGATTCTATATCAATGGTGCAGATTAATTTATTCCTTTGGGTGAATCTGTTATTCGCGTGTGGCCTCGATGGAGAGCTATTTCCATTCATGATGTTTGGGGAAGTTGACACGGCTAGCTTGCGCCAGATTAGGTTCTGCATAACATGTTGCAGATTCTTCCTTGAGTTAGTGAAATAAGTGACACAGAGTATGTTTTATGATTTTTATGTGGCTTGAATAAGAGTGAAAATACTACATGACCTACATTAAGTTCAAATCGCCCATATCAATTTGCATCGTTATCTCTGAAATGTCTTTCAATGATAAATAAAACAGCCATATAAATGTTAGCAAATCGAAATTCTGCCTTTAATTTACATGTATGCTAGTTAGATGACCTACTTAACAATACTGAAAAATATTTGTCTTTGTGTCTGTTGTAAATAAGTTTCCAAAATTACGTTTGAGTCATTAGCGCGCGCCATAGTCCGTTTTTCAATCACAAATCACGATCTGAATCCGTTTGGTCACTATACTGAACTAATAAGTACTTAAATACTGAATTTCAGAAACGACCACTATTCTCGATAAACTAACACCATTTATTAAAATTGACATATTTGACTCCAACAAATTACTCTGTGGACATTTAAAGGGGAATTTCTAACGGTGGAGGGAGGGAGGGGTTAACTTTTTACCGTTGTAACCCAACCCCGTTTGTCAACAGACGAAAGCTTATCACTCACTGGTTCAAGTTTTAAAAAAATCCACTTTCATGTTGTAAATGGACCAATGATGGAGAAGACTGCGACCTATTGACCTAGACATCATCTCTTTCGATGACGATGTTCAGTCGCCTGGTACAATTAAAAGTTCTACGATACCCTTTTTTCCAAAGTGAAACACATCACAAGTGGCAGGAACCGTTCTCACCTAAGGGATACCTTGACAAAAACCGTTGTCACCTATGTGATACCTTGACAAAAACCGCTGTCACCTAAGGGATAACGTGACAAAAACCGTTGTCACCTAAGGGATACCTTGACAAAAACCGTTGTCACCTAAGTGATACCTTAACAAAAACCGTTGTCACCAAAGGGATAACGTGACAAAAACAGTTGTCACCTAAGGGATACCTTGACAAAAACCGTTGTCACCTAAGGGATAACGTGACAAAATCCGTTGTCACCTAGGGGATACCTCATTTTATTTCTGAGTGAACACTTTGGCTTGAAATACGATATTGCTGTCTCCCAATCTTGCGCTTTGTACGTTTGACGACAATGCATCTTCAGTCGTGACGTCACTAACTTTATACAGTCTCTCTTATGGCAGCAAACCTAGGAGGTTATGAATTAATTACAGTGCTATTAGGTAAGATTATGTCTACAATGTTCACTAGCAATTTTAGTAAGATCGTAAAAGATTTCAAATTGGTATCAAACTCGCTTTCGCTCGTGTTATACCAAATAAATACCTCGTTTAATTAAATACTAGTACATGAAAGGTCTACCTGATTGCGATGACAGCTTCCATATGACGCCAAGTGTAAAAATAAAACTGTGATAAATGATATCAAAATAATATTGGACAGAGTGAATAGTTTACACGAATATCATGCGCAGAGTATAACCGCCTATTAACCCTTTATCTCGTTATGTGGCAATAGACTCTAAAGAAGTGGGTGGTCAGAGCATTATTATATGACGTCATATTACAATGACAACGTGTTCTGGTGTTCAAGGCAGGTTTTAAAGCTATTACTTTTACATATTTTAGTTTTGAGTCGGTTTTGTAAAAAGATTTCAAAATGCTTAACTGTCGTTAATATCATTTAATTATTTCTTAACATATATCATTAGCATGTGGATTATTTTACATGTATGTCTAACAGAGAAAAGTACCATCAAACCGAAAGAAAAGTACAATTGATAAAGCTAGAAGTTTTCTTACATTTTAAATAACCTGTACTTACGCAATTCATGTATGTCACAAAGAAAACAATTAGACAATAATTCAAAAAAAAAATATATATTCATTTTTTAAACGAAGCAAGTGTTTGCTTGATGAACCAATGAGTTTTGGTTATTTATGAAAATATTTCCTAATACCGCACGATATTTTAAAACTTAAAACTGGAACATTATGTTTATAAGCCTTAACACTACTATCGCATCGACAGATATGAATAACTTTTTTCAATTGACGTCTGACAATGGTCAACAAACAGCGACGAGTTTAAGAGGCTAGGTGAGGTGAATTGGGGTTTAACACCGCTTTCAAGAGTAGTTCACTTATATCACGGCTTCTAGTATTATAACAGGGAGAAAGTGGCTATGTATTGCGGCGAAGCCTGAGAGCATCGGCTGGAACTAGCGAACCATGGGTGGTTCTGCGTTGAGGTGAGGTGAGGTGAGGTGAGTTGGGGTTTAACGCCGCTTTCAAGATTATTTCACTTATATCGCGGCTGCTAGTATTATTGCAGGGAGAAAGCCCGCAACAATATAGTGGCTATGCATTGCGGTGAAACCTGCGAGCATCGGCTGGAACTAGCGAATCATGGGTGGTACTGCGCTGAATTTCAGTGTAGCATTGCACCCAAACCTGACTGCGTGTAGAACAGTTCTCTACTGCAGAGAAAGTTGCCGAGCCCCTGGCGGGAGGTACTGCGTTGAAATTCATTGTAGGATTACACCTACGCCTGACTACATGTAGAACAGCTCTCAACTGCAGACAAAGTTGCCGAGCACCTGGCTGGATTCGAACCTGCGAGGCTAATGTTGCACCGTTCGATATGTATGTCCGACTATGATTAGTTCGTTATTGAGAACAGAGATGCAAGAAATATGAACCCATATCAAAGAAAAGTTCGATCCTATTGATCGTAGCGAGGTAAATACACCATGAACGGCTTAAATACCATTACAGTGGGTAATTCCCGGTACGAAAACATCAATCATTAATCCATAGTGCTAATGCATACAGATATATACTTGATTGTTATAATTAACACACTATAGACAAACACATAAAAAGGTCGGTAAATCATGAAGTATCATTAAAAAGATTAATTACCTTAGGACATCCTTTATGTACATCCAATCTGTAAAGCCTAGGTAAAGGCTGATGTGTTTATATACATATTTACGGGTCGAATAATGTAACTATAAGCCTTGTTGTCTGTATAATGTCATGTATTTCAATCTGTTACCTTTGATAGCAAAGTGATTATCATAAAACACGATATATTATCCCTCAAACAGGAGCAAATAACGATTTGCAATTCATGTTAAGAACAGAAAAAAATAAATATTAGTTTTATTTTTGTCTCTACAAGTAATATAATGACAAGTCTAGACTTCCTAGAGGGATTAAAGTTAGGCGAAAAACTGGTAAAGTCAATATATTCTTTAAAAAATGCGAAAATTAGTACAATATATTATCTCATCCAAAGTTATGGATATTCATTTTTGGAGAAGAATTCGTAAAAGAGATAAACATACTCACGGTTCGTCAGAACTTATGTATTCTTCAGATCTAATGAACACATTAATCTAAATCTGCAACCAGCCAGTTATTGCTTAAAATACATTATTCCTGATCAATATTTCACTTCATCCTTTGTTAGAGTGTAAATGGATGTATATTTGTTCGGTGGTATGAGACACGGAGTTCTTGAATCAACTTTACACAGGCGGTTATCTATGAACAAGGTTTTTACCATACCAGTTCATGTTGGAAGCGTTCAATAATAATGCGATAAGCATTGTTAACTTGATAAATTCTAGCTTTAAAACTAACACTTCAGAATATTGTGACAGGGATGTCTGCTCAGTGCAATCTTATCTATTACCAAACAGGTTTTTATTTAAGGATTGTTTTACATTTTTTGTGCCACTATCGATTTTAACAGCAACAGCGTAGCGATGTTATACAAAATTTATTGCTGTTCTACATCGATAGAGACACACAAAATGTAAAACAATGCTTATAATTACAAAATCAACTCACCTCAACTCAGATATTGTGAATAATTTATACAAATCTTGAATAATTACACACGACTATACATGGTGGAATTCAAATTGAGGAACATATTATCTAAAACGGAAGATGATTTAATTTCGTTTTCATCAGCATTGACGCTAATGCAATCAAAGTTCGTCTTAACTATAGTCCGCATTTTTAAAAAAACCCTCATTAGCATATCACGTGACATTCAAAATGGCTACCGTTTGTGAAACGATTCGAGCTATCAAACTCCAGGACTCGTAGTTATTAAAATCAAGTGTTTTCGGTGAAGGTAATTGATTCTTTTGGGGGTGGAAAGTATTATCTGGTTTTCCACTCAGTTAAAAAGATGATGACGTGCGAACATTTCTTATTTTGCAAAAAGAAAACCAAAGTAACGCGATGTTGTAATAACTGGACTAGCCGTTGCGTCAATTTGTTCTGTCAGATGGTGACGTCATAAAGTATGAATGCACGAGGTATAACAACATTTTTTTCTGCATTCATCGAGAAATGGTTGCATGTTTTTGAGAGCTCTAGTCCAATCAGAATCGCCGAAATACGTGTAGCAACATCATTTTGTAATTATGACAAGATAACTGAAGGAGTTACTTGACAATTTCAATGTATCATAGGATACTAATTAAAGATAATTTTGATTCAAAGATGAACTTTACTACAAACAGAAGAAAACGACTATAATATTTCTGGACAAATGATTTTATACGTCTGAGACTCAAGCAAAGCCCTTTCCCATTCAAATTTCTTTAGAACACAAATAACACAAGTATTATCATATTGATCGTAAGTAAAGACAAATGAACTTGATGGACAGTCACGACTTTTATTAATCAACCCGTCTCATACTACATGTATATTGATTATTGATAACGTAAAATACTATGACATAGCAAACCAACATTGCAAAATATTGAGTCATTGACAGAGGATAGTAATATTCTTCACGATATAATGTTAAGTCCATCACCAAATCACATTTGACAAAGAGGCCTTGTGCTAACACTTGTTACAGAAAATAATATGGATTTGAAACTATGTGCAGAAAACAAGGTTTTCATGCCCCCGAATCATGTAATTTCGACATCACAGATGCATTGGTATTTAACTAGCGCTCCGACAAGAGTTCTAAATATTTGAAATTAGTTGAATGATCAATACGTAACGCCATGGATCGTAACATGCACACTATACTGTAAATAATTAATGATTTCATTATTGACATCCTACCCATAAAAAATCCAATATAGATTACGTGCAAAACGTTTACGGTCTCCGACAGGTAATAACGATGTAATTTGAATTACTGGAAGTAGAAAAACTTTGATTTGATATTTGCATGTCAGAGTAATGATGTTAAAACATATTATGTATCAGATCCTATTTGCAGCGATCATTGTCCGGTGAGCCTTAGCAGGAACATAGTAGAAATTATGCGAAATATTTATTTTTGCGAATGATACACTAATATATGTCATAATAGATTATCATATGACAACTGCCACAACTATTAATAACAAGTAAAGTTGTAGAGTGGGTCAAAAAATGGCAAGTTAGTTTCTCTCCTAGTTAGACTGATTGTAGGACGTTAAGTCAAAAACAATTGTTTATATCAGATCCAACCTTACAATGAACGGTAAAACTAACAAAGAGTTTGAAGACCATTATCATTTAGGTTTAACACTTCAAAGGGATTTTCCTTGGAAATTGCATAAATATGAATCTATATAAAGAGTTGTCAGAGAGGTTTGAAGTTTTGAAATATCTCGCAAAACGCTAGATATATGTATAATTATAAGTAAATTATTTTACAACTCTTTGATTACTGCTGTCATATGCGGGATAACTCAACAAATGAAAAGGCTGCATTATTCAAAAACTTACATTTGAACTCATAAAGAACTATCTGCGGCGCGGTACATGGCACAAAGCCATGGTAAAATATGTAAAGAAAATAGCTACAGATATCTAGAGGTCAGGCAACTAAACTCATTACTTTTTATGAAATTTATCATACTATGGCTCCAAACTATTTGAGAGATCTAATACCAGGATGAGTATTCGAACGAAGTGACTATATCTCAGAAAACGGTTTTTTTTCATCCAATATCGCAAAGTTATTTCAACATAAATTGAGGGTTTATTTCAGGTTGTTGAATTTTCGAGCCGCGTAAAAATAAGCCAAATAGCTTGTTCGCCAATCCAAGTTTCAAAGAAATAAAAACATGTTTAAAACTTCCCGCGTTCTGAATCAAGACTACTAATTTAGACTGAAAATAACTCATATGCAGAAACAATGTTTTTAAGAGTGAGATTTCCATCTCCAAGCTGTACATACAACTTTAACAGACAAACTAAAGGCTAATGCAATAAGGTGGTTTCTTTAACTGGTCGGTTCAGCTGATCCATTCTCTGGTCCGTTTAGCGTTTAGAGTTCGTCAATTCAGCTGACAAATCCAGCTGCTTTACCCAGTTGATCTGTCATCAAACTGTATAAACACATGTACATTGGGTATCCATATTATCAATCTTTTACGTACCATTGTTGCAGTGTTATTTGAAGACCAGTCTTCATTCAAACTAAGAAGCTTGAGGATGAATAAATTCAGGACAAAAGTAACTCTTGTTTGAATATCGATGACTCATAAAAAAAAAAAAATAAATAAATAAATAAATGAATAAATAAATAAATAAAAAAGAATGAATGAATGAATGAATGAATGAATGAATATGCCGCATATCATGCATGAAATATTAGAAAGAGTTACATTATATCCTCAATTCAGTTCATCAATTCATATAGTACGACATGTCAATACAATCCATGTTAACACTGTGTCAGTATTGATGACCTGAGAGCGACAACTAAAAAGCAAGTAAATAATGTACAACCCACAGACTGTTGCATTATTTTCAACGTAACTGTATTGATTGAGGAGTTGTAAAGCATAGCAAGCATTTGCCTCCTCTAAAAGGGTTTTTGAAGGCACATTTGGACAAAGGGACACTCGCTCGATACATGTATCAAAGCAGTAAAGATGCATTTTTCTTTACAATTGAAATCAATAATGAAAACGATCAGACGCCCGAAGGAGAACCCAACAAGATATGAATTTTGTTTGGTATAATATATTGTCACGTACCGAGCGGAAAAGTAATTCTGCAATTTAAGTCTGAACAGATTTTAATTAAGTAAAGTAGATATATTCGAGTAGCCGACAAAAGTCCATATTCGTATAAAGACTCCGATTAAAAATGAAAGCAAAGGTTGTCTCATATTTGGTAGATTTTGTTTTCATTGCGAAAACCTGCTACAAGGCTTTTAATAGCCACATGCATCCGTCATAGTGCCAGACCCCTTTAAGTTATACAATATTGCATTTACAGTCGTAACCTCATAAACTTATGCTACTTGAAAACGTCTCGGATCTTGACGTGGCTTTAAAAAACACTATAAAGATAACCTATTCAGAACGCCAACGGTCAAATACCGTCGTAAATCTTAACCGATAGAGCGTTGAAGTGGAGCCTTGCAAACTCCTGACAGATCCGAAATCGTTTTAACCGTGCAGGGAATTCAAAATATCACAGAACTTTGCAAATCCGGGTAGGCTGATGTTTGGCAGACCACAAAATTAAGAATTTATGATTCTTCAGAGGCCTTTTAAAAGAACTCTGATTTTGATCGAAGCAAAGCCATGCATAAGTTAAAAGGTCACAGAGTAGGTGGTTGGGGTCAAATATGTAAAACTTTAAGAAATGGTATTATTATGTCATAAACTAGGTGTTTTATATGAAATTACCATTCTAATGATTATCGGTTCAGAATATTGAGTATAAACAGCTTAAAGATGTAATTTGTGATCGAAAACCGGACAATGTCGCGTTATTCACTCGAACGTAATTCCGGAAACTTACATGTATCTACATCTGACAAAAAAAGACATCTTATAAGTGTATACAAGCAAATGGGACCTAGAATTCCAAACTCGTAACGTTAATATTGCCTTTTGTATTGAAAACAAGTAAATATAAAATAATTTAGGCATGTAAGTTATGAAACTCTATTTTTTGGACATGATTTAAACTTTACACATGGTATATTGGTAAATAGTTAAGCAGCATACAACATTTTGAAACATTCTCCGTGTCACTTTAACCATAACTTTTTATATAAGTATATAATAATAACACTTACTCAAAATCTATATAACATTATATACAACTATAGATATAGATAAAAATAGAAATATAACTTAATGTAGAACCTACTAACCGTGTCGGACCGAGGCCAAAGATCTTCTGATCAGTAGATGTAGACTTCATTTATCGTATGCTTATAGGCGTTATCGCGATCCCAAGTGGATTACGGTCAGGAAAATGAAGGTTTTCTATGTCAAGTTGATATTAAAACCCCGTCTATGTTCACTAATACACTTCCCTGTGTAAGTTTATGTGACAGGTTTTAAAGGGATTGATCGCCGACAATGACTTTTGGCCAAGCACTTATTGAACAGAGCTATTGATCGATCACGTATTTGAAATTGTTTGGAGTGATATTCTTAAAAGGACTATATAGTTCTTTATGTTGTTTATTGACTTCAACGCACTAGTGCACGCCAATATTTCGTAAACACAACGAATGCACAGATTCGGCATATCTCTCGATATTACTCACTATCCTCACTCAAGTAATCTACCTCGTAAGTTATTTAACAAATATTTACGTATTCAGGTAGTAAAGTGGAATTTTGAAGGCCGGAAGTATTTAATGTAACGTTACAATAAATCCGCATGAACTATGATACCGGAAATATTAAGATTTTGCTCATAACCAGAAAAGCGGAAACGGCAGTCGCTATGGTCAATCTCATAACAATGCTAATACTGTGTTATTAAATCGGTTATTTACAAAATTGCTTTCATAAAACATGTTTCATGATTTGTTCTCAGTTCAGAGTTTAGGTAAATTCAATAGCTGCACACAATACTACATGTAGTTCAGCCATTTCCAAGTGTCAATAACTTATCCGTTTTGTGCACAGCTAACCACAGATCTTAATATGTACAAGCCGACAGCGGCTGTCTTAACGTTTTAATTGTTGATTGCAGGTGAATTGTAAAGAATGTTTAGTATTTCATTGCATTAATAGAAAGTTTAAATGGATGCATAAGTCCTCGTAAACCTTAAAATAGCCAATTTAAACCGTAAAAGCGTGCACTAGTCCCTTTAAAGGAACAGTTGCAGGTTTTTATAAAGATTAATTTCTTCAACTTTTTCTCAATGATATTGCGCGGTAATTCATGTTGCATTATATTACCGCTTTGGAAACCTGCCGTAATACTGAAAAACGCTTGTTTTAGAACAGAGGTTAACATAGCTTAAAGATTAAAGGGACAGTAGCATGTTTTTACAACAATTTTCCCCCTAATGTTTATAACTTTACACCAAAATATTATCATCAATGGTCCAAAATATCTCCGTAGTCTCAAAGGAAATGAACAAGAATCTAGAAACAGAAAACACTGGCGGCCATTATGTGTGTTTACATTAAATCAATTTGAGGTAAGGAAATGTATATATCACAACTTAATCTATCATTGTATGTTTATCTTTAATTTGCCTTTTTTGGATAAAAAGATGTTTGGAAACATTTATTTTCGTTTTCGCGGGATCGCGTTGATTACCTTAAAACGTACTACTGCACCTTTAAAGCTGTGTATTGGTCGGGTGCAATGAATTACTATGCTGTACTCAATAACCTAAATGAAAGTTTGCCATCAAGGTCGATCAGTACATTAATCACATTGGTATCAAACTTTGCATTGAGGAAAGTCATTTGATAAGATTACTTGATAATGCTGCAACAAAGTTAGATAAATCGTTCTCTCCAAAAGTGGTAACTAAATTCTTCGCAATTGGTTTCATTGCGTGGCAGGGTGAGGATAAAAATAGCATTCTTACGAGTTTCTGCTAGAGGCATATCGCTTTAGCTGAATCAATAAAGTGTCTGACTCTCAGCCGGAGATCCGAGGTTCGAATCCCGCTTGAGGTGACCCTTTTCACAAGCAGTGCACTTTTCTTGCTAGATATACAGATTCCTCATTGGTTTCAATTACAGTTATCTAATTGGTCACAACTGTGTGTTTAAACTGGTAAAATTTGAGGAAACTGGTATTTCTATACCTGTGCGCTGCGGTTTTGCGGAGGCGGAATCGGAGTGGGAAGTGGAAGGGGTAAGTGGAAAGTGGGAAGGAAGAGGAAAAATAAGAAATAATTTGGGTATGAAAAGCGGGCGAGATGTTTCGAAATGATATCAGGATACAATTTATTTTGATAAACCTAAATCTTTTAACTCAACCTTTACGATTTCCAAAGATGAAACTCTATAATCGGTTCATAATGATTTTTGCATTGATAAAATCTTTTCTAAACTCCTTTAGTTTCACAAGAATAACATATACGTAGCTATAGAATGTCACAAAGTTTCTATCGGGTATTTTCAGTCCAGACCGATTATTGGCCTATCTAAACGAGTGCCTCAATATCTAATCTCCTGAATAATCTGACTAACCAAAGCCCCTGTGAGGTTAAAAAATAGTTTAAATGCACTGGTGCAAACTAATATTTCGTAAACACAACGAATGCATAAATATCGCATGCCACAAGATATTACTATTCATACGCACTCAGGCAATCAATTGGGTAAGCTAGTAAGCAAACATGTACGTTTTCAGATGATAAATTTTATTTTAAAAGACCGGAAGTATTTAATGCAACGTCTATCTGTCTGTCTGTCTAAAACCAGAAAATTCGAACCGGAAAGGTATGTAATATAACTTAAAGGTATACATCGATAGATGAAATGTTGGACTTTTAAGTACTACGCTTATGAGAAATTATTTACTTAGGCGATATAAGAAAAATAAGTAGTCAACTTTCATTAATTGTTTGTGCTAATCTTTTTTATGCTATTTGTAAGGATGTCTTCATAATCGAAGTGAATATAGTTTTATTTTTCTAATTACTGTTATTCTAAAAAGTTCTATGTAATTTGTAAAAATTCATGACAAAGAGTATCTTCGAAGTATTTCACTTCTGAACTTCAGGAGAAATATGAAAGGCGTTGCTTTCAAAACGACGAGAGCTTGTAGGTAAAAGTACAGTTTAGGTTGGTTTGAAACCGATGAACTCAACAACTAAACTGAGAATCGGAGTTTAGTTGAAGGAAAGAGCAAGTGAAAAGCATGCAGCACGTGCATAGTCCTGTTAAAGCTAGGCTTGCACGATAAAATCGTGCGATTCGTTCAAAAATTAGGTCAGCTGATAAGAGGGTGAGAACATTATATATTGGACAAAAATAATTAGGGATAGTTGAAAATTCTCAAATTATCAATACTGGCACATTTTACATTGATCACCTGATGAAATATTAAAATGATAATTCACAATATCCATAACTTATTTTATCTATAATATGAATCGAACACGAAGTGAGAAAGTTTTGCAATCGCTGTGTTTAGAAGCCAACAAATGCGGGAAAGGTAGAGTAAAACGGTTTTGATATTCATTTGGATGCTTTACGACCATAACCCAAAATGCATACCGACGAATTTATACTAACGAAATTTGACATATCAATGTGTTGGAGAGTGTTGCATATCATAAGATGACGTCATCAAGATACAGTTTTTTTTAAGTGGGGGGTTTTCTGTAGAAAAAGAAATTACCTAAGAAACAAATAAATTCAAAAAAGTGTTCTGACAATTAGATTTTAGTTGTTTAATGAACAAAAGAGATTCAGCCTGTACAGCACGTGCAAAGCCCACTTGAGATTGGTTTGCACGATAAAATCGTGCCATTGGTACAAATTGCTGCTGAGATAAATCAGTACGAAAGTGAAATTAAATTCACTTTCAAAAGCCTTAAAATATATTTATTGAATTTATTATTAAATTTATGGCATTCGAATGAGCGAGAATGGATAACATGTAGTCAGTTATAGTAATTAAAATTTAGTTTTGAACTTGATAATTTTAAATCAGGCCAATAATTTATTTTTTTATTGTAACTTATGCAGTACCAAACATTCGCAGGTGAATATAATTTCATTTTTTTTGCATACCACACAATTTGCCATCTTTAGAAGGCAACCTTATGTAAAATAAAAATCTAGCAATTTTCAGAATATTTTTGCCAAGTAATCAGTCGATTTTATTATGTGAAATATATCATAATCTATCAATCATCTCACATATTTAGGTTTTGTGAAGTTGTCTTTCGTCTTCAATCTGATTTTTCATATGATATTATGAATTATGCTTTAAATGATTTACCCGAAAAACAGAACTGTAAATTTATCAAATTTCATCCGAACGGCGATTTACGTTAAAACTAGGCTGTTTGAAACTTGTGCCTGCCTGTCAACAGTAACTTTAACCCAGTCAAAACGTTAGTTGAAATGTATTAATAACAAGTTTGCAAGTGCCAGATAAATTGATATTATAAATAACATCGTTTTTAACTTACTGCTGTTAAAAACCGCTTTAATTTTTTTACATGGAATGATATGAAATGTAATAAGATGATATCATATCATACGATTAGGGAATGTCATATGGTACATGTGCGACTGTAAAGTGGTTCTAACATATCGTGACAGCCATTTGAATATTGTTAGAACATAATTCTCCGCGAAATCGGAACCAAAACAGTGAGTGTATTTAAAAAAATATAACTAGTGTACTTGTTTTATATTTTTCAAAACATGAAATTACCATATGCATGTACCTACCCAATAAGTATAACATACGTATAAATACCATTAAACATTATCTTATTAAGCCGGGAGCCAATATGGCAGAATGTTTCATATCGATAAGTATAAACATAAAATTTACTTACATTGATGGACGCAGCCTCAATCTCTCGATAACTCGTATAAAATGTAACGATTGTAGTTGTCCGATGTTATTATCGCATCGTCAATGACGTATCACATTTTTGCTGTCATTATGCACTCCAGGTGATTAGTATTACACGTGGTAATATCGTTGCGGTATAATTTCTAAAAATAATATATCTTGCACTGCACTCCAGGTGATTAGTATTACACGTGGTAATATCGTTGCGGTATAATTTCTAAAAATAATATATCTTGCACTGTACTCCAGGTGATTAGTATTACACGTGGTAATGTCGTTGTGGTATAATTTCTAAAAATAATATATCTTGCACTGCACTCCAGGTGATTAGTATTACACGTGGTAATATCGTTGTCGTAGAATGTCTAAAAAAATATATCTTGCACTGCACTCCAGGTGATTAGTATTACACATGGTAATATCGATGTGGTAGGATGTCACTACTTAATGTTTCTGGCACTGCATCCATAATGTTTACTATTACACGTGGTAATATTGATGTGGTATTGTCACAAGATGATATTTCTAGCACTGTACCTCAGATGTTTAGTATTACACGTGGTAATATGAATTTGGTATGATATCACAGAGTAATATTTCTTGCTCTGCATCCCTGATGTTTAGTTTAACACATGGTAATAACGATGTGGTATAATGTCACGAAGTAATATTTATGGCTCTGCATCCCTGATGTTTAGTTTAACACATGATAATATCGATGTGGTATAATGTCACAAGATAATATTTCTGACACTAGTGCGCTCAAGATGTTTAGTATTACACGTGGCAATGTCGATGCGGTATGATGTCACAATATACTATTTCTGGCACTTGTTGTTTAGTATTACAGGTGGTAAAATCGATGGCGCATGGTGTCAAAAGTAACTGCTTGGCACCTGCATGTATCGGTTGCTGAAAAATGGTCTTGTTCATTATTCTTTCATCTGAGTATTTAGTTTGATATGTTAATATTTTTCTTCCGTCTTATATTCAGCTTACGTTTGTTTACACGATCAATTGTCCTCTCGCTACTGCATGCAACGCTTTTGGTCTATTGTTTTCATGCTGAAGTCGTCAAATATCTATTGTTCCATTATTGATTTTTGTTCAATTTCTTTTTAACTGTCTGTTTGGGTTTCCTGTTAAATAAAAGTTTGTGTAAATATTCCACAAATGTACCAATATACAATTGGGTCAATCATCGTTTAAATGACAATATGGGAAATTAACCCAACAGTCCATTAGCTCTACAAACAACAAAACGTCATGTATTGGCATGCTTTAGTAAGGTATTTTGATAACAGAGAAAATACGTCAGCGGACCGACGCAACGTCGTCTACCTTGCAATAAGAATTAATCCAACTGCGATGATGAAAGACGTTTTAAATCCGGATGGATTAGGTATTAGCCACAGTAGGCACGTTGAGATTTCAGATATCAACTTAATCTTTTTATGAATATATTCTTAACCGTTGACAGAATGTCGCAATTATAAACACTTTTTGATTATTCTATTCCACACCTAGGACACGGGAAATCACAAAAACTGAAAAACATTTGCCTATTATCAACACACTTGTTTCAAAGATTATCCCATGTCACAAACGTTGAGAATGTAGAGATTGTCAATATACAGAGTGATATCCTCAACATGTCGGAGCAAATATACTCTACAGTTGTTACATGAAGCGGACCACGTTATATCTTGTACCGACGTCCACCCTTATAACGTTAACCCCAAAAGGCCGGAAATCATTTTCATGAATGTACTTGTGTCGGGTGTTTTCAGGTTGAAACTATAAGAACTTGTCAGTCATCAACTCACTTTCACACCGATAAACTCCCTTTTATCACACTCGATGCGCTTGATAATCAGTCCGATACGCAATGCCATAGGCAGTTATAGTTCTTCAGAATGACAATATGTGCTCTAAATCCATTCTTTTGCATAGTCCACCACACGTGCAGATATATATATCGACAAACACTAGACGCGTCAAGCTTTGATGCTTTCTTGAAACCATATCTTTGCACTAATTATCGATTTGTATATATTTTTATCACTCTGGCAACAAGAATTGATATCGATTTTAGGAAAATTGATACAATGGGACAAAAAATCAATAATACCAAGCGGATTTGTATAGCTTGGTTCTGGTGTGAAAATGTACGTACGGGAGTGACGTGAATTAGGATGTTTACGTTAATTAGAACATTATTCACGGGGCAATATAATAGATACAGACATATATTTAGCATCTACTACTCGTTATTCATTTATAAAATTGATAAAATAAGGATTGCTCATTGAGAGTGTGTAATAATTTTGAGAAGGGTATAAGGGAGGGGTGTAATTATACACATTTACACTGTATGGACGCGGGTCAGTTCATTAATTAGGGATGGCGTGGACAACAAGCTAGGCTATTTATTGTAGTGAATGACACTGTCTTATTGTTAATATGTTATGTAGTAATTATGTTATGTAGTAATTCTGTCTTATGGTAATTTTAATTACATGATATTCTTTCTTATATGATTATTCTCTTGTCACAAATATGTCTTGTGGTAATTTTGTTATTTTTTAATTCAGACTTTTCATAATTCTGTCTTTTCTTATTTTTATGTTAATGTAATTATTCCCTTTTGTAATTCTGTGTTATGGTAAATCTGTCCTGTGGGACTGATCCTGAAGTAAAGCCATATATATATTTAATGTCTTTGTGGCAATTTCTGGTATGCGTATGGTATGTATTATCGATTACAGTTTTCTGCTTTTATGAGGATATCGACCAACAGGGTTTTTAATAGATCAAGGCTCCTTAACTATATGTTAATATGGCGGTTGTGGGTTATACATTGAAGACTGAACACAAAGCAGTATTTATGTTTACCCTCGAGACATTAAATGGCAAGTTCTCTCATTGTGTGTTTCACTGTTTCGCTCTTACTCGAAGCCATTTACTGATGCCGTTTGTTGACACCAAGAGCAAAAACTATTTATGTTTTATTTTTTATTTTCATAACTTTGAATACACAGATGTTGAGATGTTTATTTTCAGAAACAAGCACTACTTGCCGATGAAATAACACCATTTATGAAGTTTGTCATATTTGACTCCAAAAACATGCTCTGTGTCCCTTTAAGTCAAATCAAAACAATATTATGTGAACAAACATTAAGGAGTACGAAGTGTATTACCATCTGTATCTGATATGTTCTCACAACATTGCGATAATAAACAAGGCGTTTAGGTAAAAGTCGACTTTCCAACAAGCGATTTGCAGACCTTTATAGTAGAGAAATAAGGTTATTCTAGGAAAAGGAAAACGGACAATCTTTTTTAAGCAATAAAGGGAGTTTTGAATCAGTTCAGCTGCCCGAATCCATTTTCCTATTTCAAGTGATTGAAATGTGTTCACATTAAAATGGCCGCATGCAGTGGTCGCTCGGTAAATGATCACTTTTTACGACCACATATACGGATAACCCTCATAAGATTGTCCATTTTTAGCGTTTAAAAGCGATTATCAAATACATTAGTATTGAATGACAAATAAAGAAAACTCAATTCTGTACTCTAAGTATTAATTCGTGATACAATAGTCAATATAATATTAATACGTAAGGTCTGACGAAAAATCTGTTGCGGTCTAGGGAATTGCGAGTTCTAATACCTATGCAACAATTGGAATCTTGAGCAACAGATGTCGTTAATGGGGCACAGAATATGTTGGAGTAAAAAATGTTAATCTTCATTAATAGTATTATTTTATCGATAAGTACTGATTATTTCAGAAAATCAGTATTCTAATGCTTATCACTTATCATAGTATAGTGACAATGAACGGGTTAGTGCCGAGATTTGTGATCGAAAACCGAACAGTTGCGCGCGCCAATGAATCAAACGTAATTTCGGAAACTAATTTACAGCAGACACAAAGACAGACATTGGTTGATAGTGATAAGTCGGTTATTTACATAACATACACGTTACTTGGATAAAAAATTTCAAATTCTTAACATTTATAGAGCCCTTGTCCGATTACCCGTGAAATAAAGAAAATATCATTATTTTGTCATTTAGAGATAAAGATGCAAATTTAGGGCGGCAATGTTTACTTAACTCAGGTCAAAAGGTATTTTTGGCTTTAACTTAAAGTCATAGTCTCATTTTTGCAATTCAAATTGTAATGCACGCCGGACAAATAGTTCATGACTCACAGAAATCTTTCTCCTGACGTTTGCAACAATTTTCAGAACTCTACATGCATTCTAGCCCTCTATAATGAAGTTCAAACTACCCTACCCTACCCTAATATTATGTCTTTGGCGAGCATTAGTCCTTACCACGTCATTTTGCTAAGGCGGTGACGAAGAACACATAACATTTTCCAGCTGAATATCCAATGAAAATAGCTAATAGCTTACCCTTTTCCAAATACTGAAATAACAAAAAGGTGGTAAACTCAATGAAGAAAGCGTCTGTCATAAGTATCGGCGCTGCAATTACTTGATTTCCGGTGTTTCGCACTCGCGATGGGATAGCACTTTATTTGGTACCTCATCAGTCTGAAACGGCATACGCCAATAAGCTGCTTTATCCAAAGCTGTAAAAGGGGCATAAAATGAAAATCTTTGCAAACGGATATATTTGCGTTAGTGATCAGATTTTCTTCGTGAAGATCAATTAGTTCAGTTTAGTTGCCTTACAAAAATGAGACTATGATTTTAAACAATATTCAAAATCTTGAAATATACCCTGTGTCACTTTAAGGAGTATTCAATAGAAGTAAACAGAATTTTTAGGTTACGATTTTTTGTCGCACTTGTCATTCGTGTTATAATGTCACTGATTAAGGTTGCAGTTGAATACATAATCATTTTGCTTAACGAACTCGTTTGTTACTTTTTACCAGCAGTCGTTAAAGAGCCACTCCTTGAGTTTTTTAGTCATAAATGCCAAACTTAATCACTGGTGTCATTTGATCGCGAAGTATTGACTGTTGCCAAAAAGACACATTATAAAGCTAATTGTTTTTTCACAGTGACAATATGAAGGTAGAACGTCGCAATTATGATCGAAAACCGGACAGTGGCGCTCATCAGATAGTCAAACGCAATTTTGCAGACATATCTAAAACAGCCAGAAGTTGATAGCGTGTGTTAGGTTATATAACTAGACGTGATATCTACACCTCTGTGCATTTATAAGGCTGTTTTAAAATTTTCATGGAAAACCAGTATTGGTCATATTTATGTCTTTTGGATTTGAAAAGTGAAGAATTAATTTTATATCACCACATATGACATTTAGGTTCGTCTCAAAGGTAAATAATATGTTATGAAAATAATGGAGTGGCTCCTTAACAGCAATTCGTTTGTGAAATTTTTGAGACAATTTGATACAGCCTTTTGTTGCTAGCTAACCTAAACCGACTACCCCTTCAATGTTAATATTAAGGTGATTTCTTTGTGAGAAATATCTAGTTTTTGGAGAAAATTATGTCCACAAATATCTAGTAAAACTAAATCCCTGCCTACATAATGAATCTATACCTAATATAAAAATAAAATTACGAATTTAGATTAGATTTCATAACTAGAACGCTGGTTATTTTTGTAACCAGTTAATCAGCTTAAGATATGAGTTTTTGATATAATCAACTTATAGGGTAAAAAGATTTAACCCGGTGTATTAACACATTCGTATGTATTAAGACAATCCTTGAAGTTAAGCTTTAACTTGACATTTCATGATGTAGGATCTTTCTTTTTTTTACACAGAAGTGTCCTTTTTAACATAAGCTTGTTACATTTTCATTTTCTTTTCTCAAAATTGGAACTAAATAAGGCATATGATCCAGTGACCCCATTACTTCGTCTTGTGTGAAATAAATCTGACACCCAAATATTTCCTCTGGATTTTTTCTTCTTCAAAATGAAATGTATAGACAAAACCCAAAAAATTAAGATATCACGAGAAGCATTCGTAAAATAACCACTTTTGCCAAAATATGCGCAACGTTTAGAGTGGGTTCGTGAGTTGGGTTTTGAACGTGTTTTCAACAATATTTCTGTCATTAAGCACATGGATGACACGCATCCAAACGAGAGTGGACAGAAAAGGGTGAAAGGGTTCGGAAGGATGGGGGGAAAGACGGAAAAAGGCATAGTGAGAGATAGACAACAGGTTCTATAACGAATCAAATTTGGTCTGCCTTATACCCATCGACCTGTCCAGCTTGGGTGCCCCTACCAGGAGCATGTAAGCTCCGGCTGCCTTAGCTCTCAGGGTCTTTGAAGCACGCAAATCACCACACCTCGATAAGCCTAAGGTATTGAGTCTTGTAGTAGCACAGCGATTATATATAACCTTTCCATCAGTCATTCATAGAATAGCATGTCATTACCATTTTGGAAAAAATTATCGTAAAATAATTGAAAGTCAAGCATAGTAGACTAATTTAAATTTTCATTATGAATTAGTTTTTCTAAAGTGAAATTTAGATTAAAGGAAATAGATCACGGCACCCTGCCTTTAATAATTAATTGCTAATGTGCAACAATTCTTGGAAAACATTTACTAGTCATATCGGCGTGTTACAAATTACGAGTTTGGTCATGACTTTGATTGTCAATTGCATTGTCGTCATGGCAAGGCACGTGCAAAAGCATCTTCCCGTGTAAACAGTGGTGCAGGCGACTTTCTGTTCTCATTGATAATTGTGACGTCAAATATAACATACATGTATATCTTATTTGGGAATTTGCTTTAGCAATTTCACGTATAAAATGACACTTTTGAGTATATTCATATGAAGAATTCACACAGCAGAGTTAGTAAAAACTAAGATATTTCAACGTCTTTTAGTATCACATGCAATATCTTTATCGAGTAATACATTAATAAATGCTAAATATGTTATTTTCATTTCCGTTAGCATTATTAATGTCATTATTGCCAAAGGTCAATACTTATGAACATTCTTCTTACACCTACAGATATACAAAGCTTGAGGTAAGAAGTATTCTAATGGCATGATATATCCTAAAACTGATAGCATATCCAAACAAATCAGACACCCTTTAGTGAAACTCAAAACTTCTTAATGTATATTTGCTGTGAATGTTTTCCCGTGCTTACAGATCATTGTATTTATATTGACACAATAGAATGTGACTGGATCACTCCAGTTATCGTGATTTCATTTCAAACAATTTATTTCATTGCGTGTGATTTCGGGTTTTTGAATAAGAAATAGTTTAACTTCAACACAACATACAAAACACGATAAGTGTCATTTATCAAAACGTTTAAAGTTCAATCTTTAGATCTTAATATAATTAAGTCTTTATATCAGATTGTCACTGTTATATAAAAGTTGCAAATGTCACCTTTAGTATTAACATCTGGCCGCCACTATCTGTTTATAAATAGAGGTTATCATGCGAGTATGTTTTGGGATGGTAAATATCCTGCATTAGGAATAAACATTGTATTTTGCGAGCCTTGGCGAGCTAAATACATAGTGTTTATTCCTAATGCAGGATATTTACCATCCCAAAACATACGAGAATGATAACCTCTTTATCATACAATGTCATTCTGCATTCATTTTGCCAAAAAAGGTCTGCCGTCATTACTGGAGCTGTAAAAGTTATCTTCAAATGTGCGCATTGATATATGCAAATGAACAGCGAAATGATATCCACGGTAAATTGACATTAAATTAATCCTCTATTCTTTGCCTTTTGAGGCAACAGAGCTGTTGTGTTGGCATGATCTAAATGTTCCAGTTGGCCTTATAATTTGTTTCTTAATAAAAAAAAGGTGTAAAAGTACGTGTAGATTTGAAACCGAAACTTTCGCCTTTGCATTCACACGTACTCAGGCGGCGAGCGTATCTCACTTAGAACGAGAGTTCCTTCCCTTTTCCAAATGCAACTGGCAGCTTGTGTAAACGCAGCGTTACGGATAGATTAACTAATACTTACTCTACTTAATTTCCAAAACCCAAGAAATGACGAAAACATGTATGATACATCGAAGCTAAATATGAGGTCATTAAACATGTCATTCAATCTGCCTTTGTTTCATGTGAGTAAAATATAACTCAGTTCATTCATTGAAATAGCTATTTCAGTTGATTTAAACCAGCAATGTAATTAAGATATCTTGCACTGCTTAATCATGAACTTCACGAAACAGCTGCACAACGTCCGTTTGTCATTTCTTCAACTTAATTTTGATGCATTAGATGACGAATAATTTGCTGAAGCCATCCGTTTGTGCAGGCATTACAAATGATAAACCGTGTGACGTCATAGTAGTTTTCAGAAAAAGTTCCGGCACTTGACCTCTGTAATTTGCATCGGTATCCGCATATGACCCCAACGGATTTCGTAAACATCCGTTGACTTTATTATGCCGAGAACACTATCCATTGTATGCTAACTATGTTTATTCATCTCCGGAGTTGTTGTTTGAATCTAGCGACACTTGGTGAATGCATCCTATACAATTTATCAAAATCGCTGACTAACATCCGTTATAGTGCTCTTAACAGTGACGTGACTTTTGCATATCATTATGTTTATTGACAGAATAGTTATGATGAAAGCTATACTTGTGACTTATTAGACATATGATTTCATTATTCCTCCGGATTTGATAAGTGCTAACTACATGTATGAAGGCCCGGTGTTACTCAATTTCTTTAACAACTCCGAATTTAGAGTTGAGTTTCCATTTCGTTTTCGAGACAATTCTTTGTTCAAATATTCCAAGTTCCATGCATGAACCACAGAAATGCATTATTTAAAAAAAAATATTAGAATATTCTCGGTTTGATGCATGAAATAAGTACGTGTGAGTTTGGAGGGGAAAAATAGTTAAAATAGAAACGTCAAACACGAAATGAAATGTACGTTGTTCATTTTATCGTCTGAATTGTCACACGCTACGAGCACAATATTGAACATACCACTGCATTGCCATTCGATGAGATAATGTGTCTATTTTGATCAGAATTTAAATATGACAATGCTGACAATCTACCACAAGAGAATCTATTGTTTTAAATGCTATTTTAAGATACTCTATAACGAAATTTTAAAAAGTTTTCCGATTAAATTTAAGTTTATGCAGTTGATTTTTCTTCAGAAGGCATCTTCCCACGCATGGCCTATTCATACCAGCTCCAATGACGTGCTAAGATTGGCCTTGCCGCATTCCCCCAAATTTTCTGTGCTTGTCGCCAAAGCTGCTGCGACGAATCGCGATAGTCCAATGACAAATCAGATGAGAATAACAACTTTTCGCCGAAGAGGGCGCTGCACTCATAACACGAAATTTAACGAGTTGGCAGCAAGGGTTAAATTAGCCAGTGATAGAGACTGGTGCAATTTAAAGCCATGCGGGGGAAGATGTTCAGAGGGTGGAAAATTTCATTCCTCTAATCGATTATCCTTAATCGATTATAAAAATTTCATGTAACAAACGAAAACAGGGAAAATGTTACAAATATTCAGATTCCATAGCAATACAGCCTTACTGTTGATATTACCATTGTTAATGAACTCTCTCACAGGTTTAACATTGAGTGCAGAACTTCTTGTGATCAATGCAAACTAAAGATTGATTTCACTCCAGACCGATTGTATTAGGACATATACGCTCAGCAGTCAGGAGGTTTTATAACATTCTTCTCTAGCTTCTAGTCTTTACAGCTCCTGTAATCTCGCTCTTTATTGATTTGACAAACTATTTATTAACCAAACACGTTCAAATGAACATTTAAGGGACACGCACGTTTCTGTTAAACCGTCGTAAATTTACTGTTTTAATCAACATCCAAGAGAAGTATGAGATTTTTTGTCAGAGGATCTTAATGCAATGCGACATGCTTTGAAATTCTTGCTGTTGTAAACGAGGCCGTATTCATGTTTGTTTGTGGTTTGAAGAAATTAATTTTAATGAAGAATTGGATTGGTGTAAAATTGTTTATACCACATACATGAATTATATATATATGGTGAAAACATACATATTAAACATAAGTTTGATATGGAGTAAATTTAATACAACGAAATAGAGGATATACGAGTGTCGATGACATACAACGTTTAGTGCCCAAATATAAGTATTTCCCGAGCAAGAGAGACTGATTTACATTATGGACATTATATAAGTGTCATGACATTATGGACATTATATTAGTGTCATGACAATATGGATATTATATAAGTGTCATGACAATATGGACATTATATAAGTGTCATGACAATATGGATATTATATAAGTGTCATGACATTATGGATATTATATAAGTGTCATGACATTATGGATATTATAAAAGTGTCATGACATTATGGACATTATATAAGTGTCATGACATGAATATTATATAAGTGTCATGACATGAATATTATATAAGTGTCATGACATTATGAATATTATATAAGTGTCATGACTATGATTACAACAGGAATGCCTAAATATTAGTTTATCCCGAGCGAGAGCGAAGGATAAATTGATAATTCGCTGTGAGGGCCATTGGCACGAATATACTATAATTCTGTTTATTACTGAGGTCGCGAATTTAAAAAAATGATTCAAAATCTACATAAGTTTATTGCCTACCGTTGATTTGTTTTGAATCTGTGACGTCACAATGAAAAGGAGAGATATTTTGATAGAGAGTATTGTATAAAATATAAAGTCCGATATGATTTCTCTTGTAGGTTATAAAAATGAGTACGTCATAATAGTAATACCAGCCATCGTGATCGCTTTCATCGATTTTTGATGAGCTGTTAAATTGAGGAAGCATTCACTTTGGAAATATTGTCATGAATCATTGATGAGAGTACTCAATTAAATCTTTGATCTTCTTCTCATGCCTTTGTGTGTGTATCGAAAAGAATGATACGGTGTCACTACACAGCTTAAGCCACTGTCACCAAAAAATTTGTGTTCGCGTGTAACTTAATAGACGTAATATGAAATATAATTACAAGAATAAATCATACTTTCCCTTTATATGAGTCAATATTTCATGGTGAGTTATTGTAAAATGTGCAATGTCTTTGGGAAATTGCAACATCAGTCACGTTTAACTTTCGTCACACGAGACCAAACCTTTGATAACCACTGCCTTAGATAATGTATATGCAGGTTACATGTGTTACAACATTACCAAACATCTGTGTCAAAGACTGAATACGCCTTAACAGTGTTTTAACCACTTGTTGCTATCCTCAATCCGAGCCTCAGTCCTTTCTCCTATTGACTGTGATGATTAATAATTAGATATCGCAGATGTCAACAAAGTGATTAATGGGAGTTGAAGACCTTTAAAGGGACAGTAGCGCGACAGCAATCAGGTTGTTATTTTTAGCAACGTAAATGGTTCTACAGATTGGAAAAGAGGATATATGATGGTGCAAAACCTGGGGAGTAGGGTGGATGTGGAAGAATGTCAGAATTCGGTCGCTGCAATGACAGCAACATGGATAGGAACATTGTCTTGATGAAGCAGCACTCCTTCATTGAGCTCCCCCCGTCGCTGGATGGCTGCCCTTCATTGGCTCAACTCATAAGCATGATATGCCCCCTTGATAGTTTGGTCCTTCTCTAAGTTATCTATCATGATACCCTCGCTATCCAAAAAACCCGAGCCCACCATCTTTCCATCAGATTGCGATTGCTTGAACTTTTTCAGGGTCAGGGAATTAACAAGCTTCCACTGTTTTCTTTAGTAGTTGGTTTCAAGGTCAAAGTTATTTACCCCTGTCTCATTCTGGGTCACTAATGTTTCAGAAAATTATTCCTGTCTCCCTTGGATCGAGCCAAATGTTCCTTTGAATTGTCTAGGCGTTTCTTTTTTCTGGTCACCAGTTAAGATTCTTGGCACCCATTTTGCAGAGAGCTATGTCTAGCTATGAGTTGAATGGCCACACGTCAGTCGGCAAGCAAGTGGGGAACAGCATCAACATGAACATCACTGATGGAGGTTTTTGGCCGACCAAACCTGGCATCATCTTCAACACTCTGTCTGACACGTTTAAATTCAGGAATACCGTAAATAACATAAATATATCGTATTTTAACATTAATATTTAATAAATAAATTGTCAAAAAAATTCGTTAAATGCTCCATAGAAGGATGAACATTGATTTTTTAAAACAAATATTCCTTAAGGATAACTGCATCATGTGTTCAAAAGATAAGTTCAAATACTTTTTTTTCTCTATTGATACCGAAAAAACTCAATTTTGCCATAAGTGATTAAAAACAAACTTCCTTGTCATTAACTATTGGCTTCTACTTAAAAAATCACTTTATCATTAGCAAAAGTATTTCCTCATCAAAAGGATATATCATTTCCTGAAAATAGAAATAATTTGTATTTTAAATTTGATACGTTAAGATACTGTAAGATAAGTTACATGTTTACTATATTCTTAAGATTAAATTTTGATTGAATGAGTATAGGATTCCAAAGTAAGTACGTCAGTTGAATCTCATTTCTTATCATGTTTTGATCTTATTTCCATCGCCTTCTGCGCCAGAGAAAGGCTGGTAGTGCTTAATGGATCATTTAACTAATGTACAAATAAATAGAACCGAGAATTTTGACTTTTTACCATTTATATTATCGTTTTTCATTTACAACTGAAAAAAGGAAATTATCATTATTTTGACATTCAAGATATAAAGATGTACTTTTAGAAACGCAATTCATTTAATACGGTATTTTGGCTTTATTTACGAAAGATCATTGGTACCACATTTGAAATTTTTTTTTGTCTTGAAAAACATGTATTTACGAGAAACATCTCGTAAATACGAGAAAAAGATTCGTAAGTACGAGATTGAAAGACAACATCTCCAACTTGTATTTCCTATTTCAAAACTCCTTCCTACGAGAAAAAAAATCCTAATTACGAGAAAATACTCGTAATTTATCTTTATATACTTGTAATTACGAGAAAAATGTTGTAATCATGAGAATAAAGTCGTAATATCGAATAATCATGTAATTACGCGATCATCTTTCAGTCTTTTTGCAAGGAAATCGAAATGGCATATCGTTCATTTCATATTGTTTTCTGAATGTGATTAAACTCGTGAAGTAGAAAATCATATATATACACTCGTGGCTACGCCATTCGTGAAAATATAAACTACTTCTCTCGATGAGATATTCATGGTATTCGACGAGAAATGTCAAATATCCTCTATTTATTATGTTTCCCAAAACCTCGTAAATGACCCTAACTATATGAAGGTAAAGCGCTTCGCTTTTCAAGTTGTTTTCATAACGATGAAAATCTTGATCGGGAGACACTGCGTTTTTTGCACGTGCGAAGAATGAATTTCATGCGATGTCGGGGGTGACAAGAAACTAAGCCTCCTATAAACAATCAAAGTCATGCTATTAAAAGCAGGTACCATTGGGGTGACTTGAAACAGTTAAATGTCTAAAAAAATAAGACAAGTAGGTGTTACAACCATGTGGATATCAGGGACATGCCGAAGAAATGATGTTTTCTCTCGCAAATGAATGAATTTTACGTTCACATGATAAATTCTTACAAATGAAAATTGGAAAAAAATGTTTTTCAAAAGTTGACATTTTCATGATTATTGTAAACCTGTTGACAAGATTTTACTATTATTAAAGAAAGATGGATTGCAGTTTACATTGTTTGAAATGTAATTTAACAAAATTGTTGTAAAAGTCTTTGACTGAAAACTTTAAATTCTGATACATGTTTATTTGTCATTTAAAGATGAATATGCAAGAAATGTTTCATTAATATCTAAATATATGTCATTCAAAGGTATATAACATAAAGTACATATCACAGTAAAAAAATGACATTAAAATTCAATGCAATGATTGATTGGAAAAAAAACACACCATATTCTATAAAAATGAATGTTTGATCCCTAATGTAACAAAAGATTATCAAAACCTTTGAACCTTATCTCCGCATTTGGCTTATACCTGTAGTTTAAAACTTGCGTAATTTGTTATGATATTCTCAAGATTTCAGATGACATTCAATATTGAGAGAATAACTTTATATTGCAATTGCTGGAGCTTTCATAAAGAAGCAAAATGAAAATGGGATTCAATTTTTATTGACAGTTAAGATTTACTTGCTTCCATTACATGTGCATTTAGTTCGTGCTTGGTTGATGTGTTGAATGGTACTGGTTAGAGAATCAAACTGAGCACTAACGCAAAGTTCGAATTGTAAATCTTAACTCGATATCGAACGTTTTAAAAGATCGCTCTGAGTGACATGACTAAAAATTTTAATACTTCTTGCCCATTTTAAGAATATCAAAAGGTATTAGTAAGCATAAGATATTTATTCATTTCAACAAAGGACCTTTGATTTTTTATTGGATTTTATGTATCAATAATGTCCATAAAGTTTGTCTCATCATTTCAACCTACAAAAAGGCATATATTTTTACATTCTTCATATACATTAATTTCAAACCAGAGTGAAGTGATTTCATACCAGGTGATATTTGCATTTGGGTTATTGATACATGTTGAGCAAGAATGCTATCGATAGCAATTTGTTCATCGCCGAATTATGTCGCTGTGGTTATATTCCAGAACATAAAGGTTGCCTTTTTTACATTTTTGTTTTACATGTACCTTTTAAAAACACAAAAGACTTGAAAGTGACACATAACACAAGAATGCATTTGTATATTTATTCATCTGATAGAAACATGCTAAGGTGTATGGTGATATATAGAAAACATCGCATACTAACATTCATTCCTCCCATTTTTACGTCATTAACTTATACGTGCCAAAAGAAAAGTCTGGTATTTTCCTAAATGTGATGTTACTACTTGATATATCTACGTGTGACACCTTTTTCCCCAATATGGAGCTTCCGAAACAGACAACCGTCAAAACGTGTCATACTAACAATATCATGTTGAATAATTCATATGAAATTGATAAGAGTCTTCTTTGCGGGAACATGTGTCAAACATCAGGCGATGAACGTCACATATTATTATCAACCACGTCATGCAGTGGTTTTATAGCTAGAGGGATTGGGTTCTATCGTGATGTTTACTGACAACCATTCTGGGTCTGTTGAAGAACAGGCTATGTCCAATGTAGACCTTGGCACGGCAATGCGCGCTAAAAGCGTATAACTGCCGTTTTGAGGTAATTATAAAGTGATAATTTTCAAATATGATTTTTGAAAGAGGACGTGGATAGTCGTTTAAAGAATGGCAATTGTTTTCTGTATTTGGACTGTGTAGGTAAAATGTGAACGCATTTGAGTTAGAAAATGGTATGATCAATATCATACTATTTATCTTAGAAGCCGAGATACAGTCTGAAACAATTTGTTTTACTTCTACCTTGATATTGCGCCATAAGAATGTCCGTATATTTTTCATTACTTTATCATTATTAAAGTTTCTAATAATATCAGAGTTATGATCTATTTTATCAAGAAAAAAGGTTGGTAGTTTCAACGCTAGATATTTCAGTATGTTCTGATAGGTAGTAACCAAAATGACATCACATAAAAGACATACTCACACCTACGTCCACATCTTAACACACACATGTTCGTGATAATTATGTATCAACAGTCTGGTACCGTCCAATACAATGTTTAAACAACTTGAATAATATAACCTAGTTATCTCTGCAAGTTTTAACATTCTTTTTCAGCATTCACTCAGCGTGGAAACTCTTCTGTGCAACCAGCGCGAATGATTTGGACTTTACAAAGCATCATTTAACTAAAAGAAAAACGTGGACACTAGCAAGCCATATGTATAATAATCATGAAATCAATCTTACATTTTTCTTTAAAAAAATACTCCAGATTCATTTGATGAAAGAGAAGGGAGTGTTTATTCTGAACCTTGAACCACATTCATTATCTTGAAAGTCTTTTGACTTGTTGGTTGAGGCTGAGGCACACCGCTAGTAAAAGCGTAAGTGTAGCTCGACTTTTACTCTAGTTGATAAGCTAGATAAGATAATTCATTTAGTTCCCTTATGAACATTATGCCTTTTAAAAGTTGATTGGCATGTAATTGTTATTGTGATGCTATTGTTCTCTTATTATTTGATCATTATATATACATGCCCATTATTATTATTATTATTATTATTATTATTATTATTATTATTATTATTATTATTATTATTATTAAATCATTATTATTATCATCATCACCATCATCGTCGTCGTCGTCGTCATTATTATTATCATTATCATCATTATTATTATTATTATTATTATTATTATTATTATTATTATTATTATTAAATCAGCGAGTAAGAGTCAGTGAATACGGGCGTTTAGATATAAGAATAAATTGATTTGATAGTGATATTTAAGCGAATGATACCATGCTAGACATTAATGGTGGATTACTGGAAGATATTCGTCTTCAATGATAAAGTTGATAAAATATTTTCTAGAAATAAAAGGGAAAATGTGCATTTACTCAGTGCAAATGTTCTATTGGTAAACGCAATGTAGTCATAACGAATGATAATTCTAAACCTTTAGACTGTCTCCGGAGGAAGATAGTTTGCTCTTAGTGCAAGTTTCGACGGGTAAATGTGTCGAATGAACAAATTACAGTCAAGTAAGGAACTATACGTACGTTTGTAAATTGGCAATAAATATGATTTCATTTTTTTTAAAATTATTAATACAACATCCATTTGAAATGACGTTTTCTTTAAAAAGACAGTTTACTTGCCGCATATTGAGATATTGAGATAAACACATAAAAGTACAAAATCATATGTAGTTCTTGTTAATATCTTTTCATTGACAAAAAAACATTGATCGTTGACTCGCCTCAACACAAAGAGCAAATACAGATTTTTCGCATTGAGAAATCACAGGTTATCTACGTCACGATAGATTATACTTCAAACAGAGGTGTTGAATAAAGGTAGACATTGATTGGACGTGATGTTCAGTTTGAGAGGATTTTAGAGGTTTGATGAGACAAACAATAACATTAAAACGATCTATTGTCCCTTCATACTTACAGGAAGGCTTTTTTACACAATGTAGGTTTTTCTAAAGGACTCAAAACAAATGTGATTGTAAAAAGGTTTCAGTTTCAAAAGCACTGCTAAAAAATTTACAATAGACTCTCATCGTTAAGGAATGCTTGTGTTGTTTAGGGGATAAAAAAAGTCTTTGGTGGAAATATTAAATTTGCATTATAAAAATACAATTATAATTAGTAACTACCACAGGAGAATAACTTGTGAAACAGGTTGTTCTTTGGATTTTGCTTGTGCACAACATGTAGACAGTTCGGATCAAAAACTTATCATAAAACAAATTATCACAAACAGTCAACCGTTTTCCTCGAGATTCCTTGGGGAAATAAACTGTTGACAAATATAACATTAAACCAATAAAAGGATGAAAACTTGTAGAACAAGTTAACGTTCTTCGTATAATTTTGCCTGAGAAATATTTAACTTAAAACAACAGTCAACCGTTTTCCTCGAGTTTGCTTAAGGAAATGAACAGTTACCTGGTGGTGGGATCTTCAGACAGAAGCTAAGTCTCGCCTCTGTATATTGCTTGACCCCTTTTTCCATATTCAGATATGTGTCGGATACGAAGTCAGTTTAAGGAAGACAAAGCATTTTATGAATTATCAACTTCTTTATTGTACTGATAGCGACGTTTCTGTATAGCTTCTTATAGGTAGGTGAATTAAGTGCGACGTTGAGCCAAAAATGAAGTACATCCGCCTTAACTTCTTATATCGTTTTCACGCGGTTAACTCCCCTTGACAGAATAGTGACTAGTAATCAATTTCAAATGTTAGAATGTTAGAATGTTAGACCGTTATAACTCGAAATATTCGTATTTGATCAGTTTCGACAGAAATTTTAAGCAGTTTAAAATGCAACTAGAAAAACATTCTTTCTTTTTCAAATAGGATTCGTATGCAAATTACTCGTGCAATGGTGTAAATGTTTTTAATACAAATGAAAATGGCATATTGGTAACAATGTCCTATGACAATAGCGGTATCTGTATATCAACAACTATGCTAATTGTCCATTTTCCTTCCTTGTACAAATCTGTACAATTTTTAGAATACATTGTCAGTGTAAATTTAGGGTATTTTCAGATTGTTTTAGTAGAAATTGACTCTAATATAGAACTATATATAATCTCATACGTCACGGTGTTTCGTGTTTATTATATCCCGCTGAATAATTGATAAGGAATTGTTGAATCATGTTTTATAAAATATGTAGAGCGTCAGGCAATTTACGTCTCGTGGTATATATAACCTTATCAATCTCTCTCTGTACAAGAGGGATTACAGGTTAGCGTGAACAAACTCTACATTATATAAACCTTATCACTGCCATCTATGCTAAAACAGATTCAATGTAAAATTTCTTAGTAAAGTGATCGTCAGAAAGGATGACCACGGAAAAATAGAGAATTTTTTATGGGCAAATGTTTAAGATACCTTCTTTGGGGTGTTTTTTGGCCAGTGTTGCTTTTCATAATTGCTTGAAAGCATAGATATTGTAAACAAAGACCGTTTATGTACATAGATTCGGAATCAAAGTTTTCCTTCAGTCAGATTCTGAAATGTCATTAGTCTATAAACACAGTATAAATTGTATGTTTAAATGCCACACCACCACACACACATTAAAAGTGACACAGAGTGTGCTTCAAAATATTCTTTGTCACTTAATTGAAAACCAATATACCATGTGCCCTGCATAAAGTTCAAATCATGTCGAAATAATTGCTTTTTCATCACTTGAATGCCATAATTATCAAAGTTACTTGTTTTTTAAATAAATATCGAGAAACGGCAATATAATTTTTACGAGGTTGAAATTCTACGTTTCATATGCTTAACCCTACCATACCATATGTCGTTGTGCCTCCTGTAGATAGTTTTCGAAATACATGAATATGAGGCGAAACAAAGCAATGTTCACAGGAAAAAATCAATACAATCGACATCACAACAGCAAAGTAATGAAATGGTTATGAAAATGTATGTGAGCCCTCTATTATTTTGTTGCACATTATGTTAAAAAACTTCAGAACCTTTTGATATGAAAATTAATAATTTTTATATCTTACGTATGTTGAATCAACCACAGATATATTTTTTAAAAATTGTTTCTGAATAATAGACTTGTGAAGTTTCTTTTTCATTTAAAACAAGTTGTGAAAAAATGTTTTCTAGAAACTTTAAGGAAAAGGTCGAATTTATCATGTGACTGCATTTGTTAGTCGAAAGATGATTGGTATTTAATGTTTTGAAAATATCACGACTGTTATGCTTTATCATTGCACTATGACAATCTCCTGAAATGAAGAAGCCAGCGTTAGCGTCTATCAAGAAGTCCGAGTTCGAATCCCGCCAGGAACTCCGTATCTTTGTCTGCAGTAAAGAAGTGTTCTGCTAGCAGTCAGGTTTGGGTGCAATGCTACTCTGAATTTCAGCGCAGTACCACCCATGGTTCACTAATTCCAGCCGATTATCGCAGATCACACTGCAGTGCATAGCGACTTCCCCTTGCATTAATACCAGCAGCCGTGATATAAGTGAAATAATCCTAGAAGCGAAGTTAAATCCCAAATCACCTCTTCTCATAAAAAAAAGACGTTCTGGATTATTGTCCATCAAATGACGTTACTCTTACGCTTCATACAGTTTATTTTGAAATAGAACTAACTGATATAGATGCACACGTTATAAAATGTCATGCTAATAATACCTTGATGACTTATTCATATAGAAATTGTTTATTTTATTCTCATTGTCAGAAAAGATGTCAAACATCAGGCAATATACGTCACATTATTACAGACCGTGGCTTGCAAATCTTCCTTGACAGTTTGGATTGAGTGCTAGCGTGATGTGTGGAAGTAAAAATTCTAAAGTGTGAATAATGTCATGGTAAAGTTATAGAGGAAAATTGAATCCTAATTTGACTAGTGTCAAATCGAATGTAAAGATAAATATGTTTATGGTGACCATGTACAGCATTGGAATAATTGGCGTTTTTTGTCTTTACTCTATTGATTTAAGAAATCGATTAGCTTCAACCATCATGTGTTTTGAATAAAGTATTGTTTTGCCCTGAACTTTTATAGTTAAAGCACGTTATTGTTGTTGACGTCATGGGTAATTTATTCGTGACGTCATTCAAAAACTATAATTTATTGCAGAATAGGCGGCGCCTTTGATCTTTGCCGAAATAATGCTAGAATTTGCAATAAAGTATTGTTTTGCCCTGAACTATTACACTTAAAGCACGAGGCGGAAGGCCGATGGTTTGACGTTAATAAAAGTTCAGGGCAGAACTGTACTTTATTGCAAAACACATGATGGTTGAGGATACTCTATTTCTATTCTAGCATGTCGACTCGTGTAAATTAAGTTTCAACAAAAATGAAAATAATCGAATTTGGCAGTGAATAGGAAATGCTCGAGTAGGGCCATAACTAGTGACGTCATAACATTATTGTTGTTGACGTCATGGGTCATTGTTTCGTCACGTCATTCAAAAACTATTCTTTATTGCGAATAAAGGTGGGCGGCACCTTTGATCTTTACCAAAACAAAGAAAAGTATATTGAAATAGTATATGGGCACAGAACTATCTTTAAGAACCGAACACAAACAACGTCCTGAATATTAATTTATTATCAAGAAAGAAGTTGATTTACAACGCAGTTTGTTTTTCCGTTCATTAAGTACAATCAGACATAAATCTATGTTTGTTCAGGGGTCACAATAAACTCTTGCGAAAAACACTTCCCATCCAATCAAAATTCATATCCTGTAAGTATGCACATTCCTCTCACCATCACGCATTGAATTTCTAATTGTATTTCGCATTGATTTTAAGTAGGATGTTGGCGGCGTTTTTCTGCATCATTTAGATTAATAGTTTATAAATTGTCAATTGACTTTAGAGGCAGGAGAGTGTGAATGGGGATCAGCAAGAACATTGATCCATGGTTATAAGATACTCAAATTGGTCTCAAACTTGAAAGAAGTCTCAATTTATCGTCTAAAGGAACATAGTTCAAACCTTTTTTCTGACCACACCAAAACACATCAAACGTTGACAGATATTTTTCTGCTTAAGGCCAATATTCAATTTTGAACAGAACAATAAAGTATGGAGCTGCCATTGTGCTAGCGGTCGAAACAGAGAAACATTACGACCCAGAATCGCCTAAAATGTATTCACTTAGCTTGAGCTGGATTTTTTCGAACCAACAATGTTTCATCGGTACGCTTTCATAAATGGGCAACAACATTATTACAATAATAAAAGACTGACAGTTTTAAGAGGATCACTTTTCCAAGAATTTATACATATACATGGAAGTTGATTTAAGTTTGGTTTATATTTTCTTTGCAAACATAGTATAGTGTAGGGGCACGCGATTTATGATTAAGTGATCTCCCTAAATCGAAAAGAAATATTTTCAATTGCAAGACAATTTTTAGAATCAAAGAACGTACCATGATTGGTTTAGCTGTGCAAATTCATATCCCATCAGAAACAGAAATAAAGGAAGACCCTTCAAAGCTTTATTCGGATATATCACTTGCAAAAAAATATTACAATCAACACTTAGTGCTTGTTTAAGTAAGATATCAAGTGGTCTTTTAAGGGAAAAGTTTTTTTCAAATATATTTACAAATATATCTTATTGATCTATATTCATTATTTGTATCCATAATTCTATCGGACCTGTAACTTGGCAAAGCAAAATAATACAAAAAGAACTGTTGATCAGTAAACAAACTTTTTAATCTCGTTTTCTAAATACGGAGTAAAATTTCTGATTTCATTTACGGATCTACCTATTTCAAGGGGGTTGAAACAAAATACATAGTAATCACCGACTTGATAGAAAATTATAGTCACTAATTTTCTGGTTTAATCAAAACAAATTTGAAATGAATATTGCCGTTTTAGCTTCAAGTAAATTAATAACTACATGGTATAAAGATATTTGCTTTCAAATTGCAATTTTGTTTTATATACAACCGTCTGAAAAAAGACACCACAGTTTAACTATGATGATTGTATGTGTATATTAATTGATGTACCTTTTGCAGGTTATTAAATTCAAGTTCATGCTGTGTCATGTGCTATAGTAAAATTCCAACAATACTATACTTCGCCCTGAAGACAAGTGCCTTATTTTAAAGCAACTCTTTTGCACCCTAAAACTAAAAGGATTATATATTCCATTCTCCATGTCTCAAGTTCTTTGTACTCAACTGAGTATCTACATACTTTATCTGGTTTGTGTTCTGGACAATCAGAGGCCTTGACCGAAAACTTAAAGAACAACTTTCAAAAAACAAAAACAAAATTAGCAGGTCTCTCAGTATACCCAGCCTGAGCAAAAACATTATGAAATGACCTCAACTAACGTCATAACCTCAAGAGTAAGATCATTATCATCTCCCACATGGCTTTTAGACAAATCGTTATTTCTTTGTCTTCTCTAGAGCAAACACTAAGCTAACGAGTTCATTCCATGCGGGTTGGACAAACCTCGTTACAGAGACATTGCTAGGAATATTTTTACATACTATGTAAGAAATGATATTCTCTTGTCAATGCGTGCGTATGAGTGGTTTGCCAACAAAGTCCTTTACTGCCACAATGACGTTCCCATTCATTGAAAAATCATGGCAACTGAGTTTTTGTTTTTCAGTCGAACGAAGAGATAAAACTCATGTTATAAGCATGATAGGAATTAATCATGAACAATTTGGTAGTATATCAAACATTCAAACATTTGTTTATTTTCACACCAGCAATTTGGGACATCCTTTTTACATACTTCCAGGAAATCGTATGACAATTTCTCTTTAATTAACAACGTCGCCTTACATGACATCACTTACTACCTAACATGTAAAAAGTTGGTGACACGTCAATTCCTTATTTATACATTGAAAATTAAAAGCAACTGATTTTATTTTTTCTTGTTTCTTCTAACGTAGTCATGATCTTTCATATACATCAAAGGCTAAAATTGTAATTTGAGATTGTTTAGAGTTTATTGCACAAAAACATAAACATTTGCTAATTATGTTCATGCAAAAATATTCTGATCGTATTACCTTTTGCAAATACACCAACGGTAATATTTTCTCGGATACAGTTTAAATAAGAATATCTTAATTGTACTAAGCTGCTTACAGAAGGTGTAGTCAAAGTTAGCATAGTTGACCAATGAATGATGTTCTGAATGGTGTGTCAGGTCATTAGGATTGAGGTGCTAAAGTCCATTGAATGAAGTTGTATGCGATCAACACTGAAATATTCCCCCTTTTTTAAAAATGGAATCTATTTTTCTCACAAAGTTTGTGATGTTCCTTATATATTTTTAAAACATTAACTGTCTTCTTTGAAAGTGATCGTATTTCAAAGATGATATTCGCAGTTTGGAGTACAGTTTGTAGATATTGAAAGCAAATGTTTATTTTATTGATTCATCTCAATCCGATGATTCCAGTTGAAGTTGATTAGGTCCATGCAAATAGACCATTCATTCTCAAAACTGTTACTTCAGTATTAGACAAAGACGACCCATGTATAAGTTATTTTTGGTTAGAATTTGAGTATACCTTGAAGCTTAGTAAAGAAATGTTGTAAAAATAGTTCAAATACACATTTTTAACGCGATAACATATCTAGACCGTAATTGTTATAACGAATATCGTTTCATCAAACTAATTTGTAATTCTTCAATCTTATCAACCCAATTTTCATTAATGAATTTGTTCTGGATTACCTACAGGGGAAAATATATGATGAAGTAGGTGACATAAGAAAAAACTGTCAACAAATGATTCAAGTTAAAATTATAGGAAAATAAGCAAACATATTCATCACAAAATTCGTTTGCGTAATCATGTCACCATTTTCTAAAATTGTTCAACTACTTATATAAATTGTTTGGTTTAATATTCCAATAGTGCTTTCTCTTCAATACCAAAGACATGAATGTAATATACGATGTTTTTTTAAGGCATCCTCCTGACACCGTTTTGGATACAATGATGTATAGAAATAGCAAAAACAGCAATATATTCCTCCCTTGTCTATGCCTTATTCATCGCGAACGAAAATCTCCACTCTGATATTTTAGTTTTAACTTACACACGTCAGAGTGATTCATGCTTATCTAAAACCATTGAATAATTCAAACGAAAACTTTTAAAGTTCCAATTTTGAACATGCAGAGCATTAGGGGACGTGTTATTTAGAACCATGTCTTGCAAAGCTTTCTCTACAGAAGGGATTCGGGGTCTAGAGGGATGTAAAGATTATTAACCACTTATGGTCCAAAACAAACATTAACGACTATAAACCATAACATACCACATAGGCTCAATCAGACTCGTATACCATACTTCATCATTTGAAGAATAGGATCTGTCCAGCACTGTCCGTTCCATATAAATGTTACCAAACTAAGATCATGTTTGAGTTTATGCTAAAATGATAAACATATCCTAAACCGTAAAAATTTAAAGATAGACACAGACTTTATCATTATTGTATTTTGAAGAAAAATATTATGTATAAATGCCTTGAAATGTAATAAAGATTTAGAGAGATTGCTGATCGTCATTTACTCTGAGTGTGGGCGTTCAGTGTTTTGAGTTGTTGCAACAGAACTTGCATTTAATGCGAAAGTGCTGTCCCAGAATCAGTCATTGCCAAACCATGTCAAAACGTCAAATTTTCTTTCATATGTTCTCTGAATTTGTTATCGAAATAAGTTTGAAAATTTTATAGGAAAGTCAAAGCTATTAACACAAATACATGTTTTCTTCATCTAGTTAATACCCAAAATGGTCTTACATTTACAGTGTAATTATTTATATATTGTTTGATTCTTCAGAGTTATTTTAGAATATCGAAAGAATAAAGGTCCAATGTGCATTGGTGATATTAGATCGAAATATGTCCTTTCCAGAGTTACAGCACACAATATTTGATAACTGAAGATGATATTCATGTGAAAAATAACTTTTTTTTAAATCAGACTCTACCGACTCACATAAAAATCTTTGAAGAAATACCTGACCATTTATTTTATCAATTTATGCAAACAGTTTGAAAGTCAGACATTGTATTTGTATATTTTCTTTAAAGGATATAACAATATTGATTATGGTCCATCTCATTTTGATATCACAGTTCACACGTAAACCGATACGCGTGAGACGTTTTTGTTTATCGTCTTCACATCTATTTTGTAAAGGGAGAAAGAAAAACAAAGCTTTGTATTGGTTGGTTTCACTGGTTTGTTTGAAGGGATTCAAAAGTTTCCTAAGTGGCCAAGAATAAAAGTATGACACTCGGCAAGAATGTATTGAAAATAAATGTCGATAACCTGACCATTCTTAAAAGTAAATTGTCTCAGATTTACAACTCTCTTTCAGTTTTTGAAAATTGAAATATTTTCTTGCATAAAGGTGTTAATGATAGTGTTCTGTTTTATAGTGATCAAATCATTCTGCTTCAAGCTAATGAGTGCACATCAAAATTGGATATTTAGTACATATATGGATTTAATCACTGTCCTTAACCTAACATTATATATCACTGCATTGAAATATTTATCAATTCAGCCGTTAGTTCAAACACCAAATCTTGTATTAATGATTTATGTTTTCAAGTAACAAGTCTGAAAATAGGTTTATTTATGGTTGAAAATTAACCAATGTTATTTCAACTTCTAATCAATGTTTGAATAATAATAGTTTGTGGTAACGAATTTCCTGACTTAATCTAACGGATAACCAAACCAAGAATAGAATATTTGTAATTTAGTTACAAGATAATAATGAAGTACATGTTTTGTGATGTATTTTTGTTTTGTTTCTTAACAATATCAATTGTTTACAGCATTGTGATAGAACCACTCAAAACTTGGAAAACACTTTCAAACAAACGATGATAAGTCTTTCAGTACACAAAAATGGAACAATTATATTCACGAAAGTAATTTAACAAATTAGTTCTCGAATTTGTGTACATTATCAACTCCCATGCAGCTGGGGAGACACATATTTCGATCTTGAGTTCTGAAGGACCAACTTCACTTCATCATGTCTGGTTATAAACCTCCATACAATAAAGGGACAGTAAGGCGTGGTTTGTTTTCCTTGTGAATGTATGATATAAATAATTTTCGATGAAAATTTCTGAATGTTATATTTCAGCGTTTAAAGGGAACATACAAAATCTAAAAAGATAATGAAATTAATAACATAATGTTTAAAAAAGCACGAACGAAATAACAACCAAATTAGAAAAATCGCACTGTTATTCTCTACCAAAAAGGGTCGATCCTGTCATCAAATCCTCTGTTTAAATACCAATAAGCATTGGTGTAAATTCTCTACCAAAAGAGGTCGATCAAGTCATACTCTAATACGCAAATCTATATCTCTATGAAGATAAATTGGTACATTTTTGTGTGCTATATGTTCATAATGAAAAGGCCAGTCAAACTTATATTGTTGAGGGAATGACTATTATGCATCATATGAAGGCAATTAACCTTACTCTTAAATTTTTCCTCATGACATCTGGCGATCTCACGGAGAACCTTTAAAAAGGCTGATGTTTAGAGCAAGCGCAATCAGAATCCGCATTTTAGTAATCAAAGCGCTGTGTTCCTTTGCCGATCAATACCAAGCCAGAAGGCTTGAAAGGTGGATACAAGTTATAGATAATATTGAGTATTGTAGTATCTTCATGGGTTCTGGTTAGGACTAGGAGAGACAACACGACTACGGGTAGGTCCAATCACCCGCTTTAATCTGTTAGATCATGTTTACAGATCATGTGATGCACTTCATGGCAAACACGGAAGTACTATTCAGATGTTTAGTACACTACAAGTTTAAATGTTCTTTTCCACTTTAGATCTCTGTTGTTGTTGGTCCGTATTTAAAGCTTTTAATATCATTTATAAACTTCTCTGGATAGATTTGTTTAAATAAAAAGCGTTTCAGTTCATCAAGGCAATTGATTTTAACTTCATCATAAGAAACAAGTGTACTGACTTTTCTTGCTGTATATGGAGGTGGCATAAACGAAAGTCCTGATACTGACATGAATCTCTTTTCTTATAGAAAATATCTATTGCTAAGATACCTCTTGTATCTATCATAACAATGGCATCATGAAAACTAAAATGTCCATCATGACATTACATGGTAAATTACATAGAGGGATAAAGAGAGTTAAGAATTTCGCGAATCTTTGAAGAAGGTTGTTTTTAAGTAAAGTGAAGCAGTAGTCATATAAAAAAAACTCTTCCACGAACTTTCAAGGTGCTCTTTCATTTGAAGGTCAAAACTTCTCCAACTTGACAGTAGAATTAACTTTCTCAATAACCAAGAACTAAAGTTGCATATGTTGGCGCCACTTTAGTGCCAATTGTTACGCCTTTATTTTGAGAGTGGAAACATCGATCAAAATAAAACACATAATTTTCAATATCTAGACTTAACGCTTCAATGATAAACTCGTTTGGAAATCTGTATGGTATTTCCTGGCGGGATTTATAAAGCCAATAATTGACAGCTTATAGTCCGAGCTCTATATCTATATTACTATATAGATTGACCACATGAAAACTTACCCATTTTGATCCCTCTTATACCTTCTGTGGGAGCTTACATAAAAAGTCAATATCATCTCTTATGTAATGTTTAACATGCGTACATGGAGGTTTTAGGATAAAGAGGATATGGAATTGCTAAGTCTTTGAAAATGAATTTCTGATCCTCCGACAATGGGTCTAAATGGAAGGTCGTCGGGGTCTTTAACCGGCATAACAGTGTCGCATTCATTAGAGATAGCATCTTGAATTGTTTTACTTTTGTGTCTCTTAGGAAGCCCATAAATATATGCAGTTTTTGCCTCAAACTCTGTAAGGTCTCTTTCAGAATTCGAAATGTCATGTTCTTATCTATTCAAGTCTAGAAATTTTGTTTGATATAACTTTTTCCTCTTCTGCAGGTCTATGTTGTTTTTGATATAATAAATATGAAAAACTTTTAATAAATAAACGATTAACCAAAGCACATTACTTTAAAAGTAAACCAATAGAGTTGAAAGTTGTTTAAATTCATTATCAAAAGCCGTTGTTTTCAAACAGGAAGTAAAATACCGGTGAATATCCTCTCTCCTATCAAACTTATCCACATTTTCAAGATTTTGCAAAGGCCTACGAAATAAGGGTATCGTGTTCTTAATCAAAAATGGAAATGAAAAATCATCTTATTTGATTTCGATATTTGATACTGGTATTTCATTAACAAACGTCTCTTCATTAACAGTTTCAATAATAAGTAATCGCTTTTGAACCTGTTTACGTTTTCAGACACGATTTGGTTGACCTTGGAAAAATACATTTATGTTTAGTTTTGGTTGTTCTTGACGGAGTTTGAGAAAGAAAATGAATTAAAATCTTGATTAATATGTTCGTTTGTGTAAACAATAGTGTTCATTTTAGGTAAAGGGAAAACTTGTTCCAACTAATAACTGAAAATATTTAAGTAAAGAAAAAACTACAATTTCTTGGATTTATAGGGATATTCAACCATGTTTTTTTATATGCTTTTCAAAAGGAAATAGGTGCTGATAAAACATAAACAATAAGCATTCCATATAAAATCTCAATGCCAAATGTATGACCGGGACGGAAATATCTCAGTCAAGTTAAAACTAGATGTTATGATCCGTCAATACATCTAGTGAATTACTGATTGAGGTCATGTTCAGCTGACCTTTGACGAATTGTTAACCGAACTATAAAATGAGGGCAGGAAGTCAGCTTTCAACCAATCAAAGACAAGTTTCTTTTGCATCTTGGTAAATGTAACATACTAATGTGTACTCTACGTTCGTCAAAATTTATCCTTAAAAACTTATTATGAGATTGTTTTTTCACTTTTGCATAAACGAACAAATAAACAACGCACAAATATTCAAGATTTCTGTACAGAATTGAGGCTGCCATCATATTTTTCGAAACAACGTATTGCGATACTACAACATACATTCGGATTTTGTAATCAAGATGCATAAGAACCGCGAAATAATCGCATTGACCCACGATTCGACACGGAATAGGTGTGTAATTCTTTTGGTGTAATAACAGACCGGTACGTATCATATTACAGCTAGTCTTAAGAAATAGAAGACGAGTTGGTGTGCATCTATCGTTGAATAAAACATAGAAGGGAGCATAAAACACGAAGGCGTTTTATGCTCCCTGCTATGTTTTATTCAACGATAGATGCACAACAACGAGTTTTCTATTTCTTATATGAGATTCCAGCCGGTGCTCGCAGGTTTCACCGCAATGCATAGCCACACTGGTGTTGCGGGCTTTCTCCCTGCAATAATACTAGCGGCCGCGATATAAGTGAAATAATCTTGAAAGCGGCGTTAAACACCAACTCACCTCACCTCCCCTCTTATATGAGATACCCTTAACAATAACTTGCTTTATATATAAAAACAGGTGAAAAATTATGGTATTTTTAACAAAAACATTTTGAAAACAATGATGCCTCCCGCCGTAGAACATATTCGGACGAGTCCATTATCATGTATAGGGGTGGGCGCTCCAATATAAATAGATTCATATTTATTGATCAGTCAATTTGAATTTGAAATTGTCCCCAGGGGATACGTTACGTCTCTAATCCGTGCTTTTCTTTCTCTGTAAACCAACACTTCTCCTTCTTTGGGTTTCGAATCGACAGACACCGAGTCAGCAATGACGAACAATAGCCCCCTCAAGTTTGATCAATGGACATGGCCAATATTACGTCATTTGTAACGTTACTGAAATGACGTCATTAACCTCGCGCATGGTTGTATCGTCAAATAAAGCACATCGTCGGTCCCATTGTTCGCCATTGTTTTAATGCCGTGGGTATCTTATATACAAATATAGAGTGACCGGGCTTATATATTCGAAGCTCTCTTAGTACTAAGATAGTCGTAAGCCAATGATAATGGATGGTACTTACGACAAACTTTTTGCTGAGAATTTCGAAAATCTTGGGCCTTGTGTTTAACATACATTCATTAAACTTTGATAGAAAGAAAAAAAATTTAGGATACGGTAACTATATTTAGAAATGAAAAGTCGAAATATTGGTTCATGCCCTATATTAACGCACGTCTCAAATGATCCATCCCTGATTAGATACAATAAATTATATTCTAAACTCGATACATAAAAATGAGCATATGCTAAATACGATCCATATTATTTTGATTAAAATTTTTGATTGAGTGTGTATAGGGTTTCAAAGTAAATACGTCAGTTGAAACTTAATCCTTATCCAATAAATCTTCTCACTTCCGCGTCTTGTAGAATAAGGGTAAGTGTTGTTGAAAAATATAAATACAGGAACTAACCGTTATGTTCATAGTAACATTGAGTCACTACCCATTTTTCTTAAAGATTCATTCAAGCCAATGATTGCAAAATGATCCTTTCCGGCGTTTTGCATCTATCACTATTGAAATTACTGTATTAAAGAATTTGATTTAATTTGATTGTTTCATTAAAGTCATAGTCTCATTTTTGCAAGGCAAATTGTAATAAATGCCGGAGAAATAGTTCACCACTCACAGAAATCTTTCCCCTGAAGTTTGCAACATTTTTCCGAACTCTGCAGGCATTCTAGCCCTCAATGATGAAGTTCAAACTACCCTACCCTACCCGAATATTATGTTTTTTGCGAGCGTTAGTCCTTACCACGTCATTTCGCTAGGGCCGTGACGAAGAACACATAAAATTTCCCAGCTGAATATCCAATGAAAATAGCTAATAGCTTATGCTTTTTCAGATAAAGAAATAACAAAAAGGTGGTAAACTCAGTGAAGAATGCGTCTGTCATAAGTATCGGCGCTGCGATGACTAGATTTCCGGTGTTTCGTACTCGCGATGGGATTGCACTTGATTCGGTACCTCATCGGTCTGAAACGGCATACGCCAATAAGCTACTTCATCCAAAACTGTAAAACGGGCATATAAATGAAAATCTTTGCAAATGCGACAGGAAATATTTGTGTTAGTGATTAGATTTTGTTCGTGAAGAATAATTAGTTCAGTTTAGTTGCCTTACAAAAATGAGACTATGACTTTAAATGCAATATTCGAACTGTTTCCGATATTTGTCAAACTTCAACACAATCTATGTTGGCATGCGTATATTTTGGGAAAAAACAAGCTTGAGAATGAGTCAACATTCACACTAATATTTCTATACTGCTCAAAGGTGCTTTCAATTTGCGTTTTCCTCGGCCTTTGAATAGCAAGCTGCAATACTTATTTTTCCAAAATCAGCCATTGCAGCTTGTAAATTTTTGCGGTCATTTGGCACACCAAGTTTAGCATCAATGCTCATCCATACGTCCCAACACACTGCGCCAAAAACCCAGTGAACCCCTCGAATGGGCAAAAGAGAACATGAATTTGTGAGGATTTGTTTTAAATTGTATATATTCTGATAACATTTTGGGTATTAGTTGAAAAAATCTGAGAAAATTGGTTTTGTTCGAACCGCACGTTAAAATAGTTGTAGTGTTTGGTTTTCGATCGTGTTCTAGCGACTGAAGTATATCTATATATATTAGCTCGAGCATTTTGTAAAATATTTTAATTAAATCACCGATTTTGCTCAGATTGGATAGTTTGATAGCACTTTTATGAAACGAGAGAGGGGTTAAGTTCCTAATAAGCGAAATCTAGAGACCAATGCCATTCGCGAGTTTCACGGGTTTCATAAACATATCATTAAAAGGGTTATTTCATCTATAACATGCTAAAATATATCGTACATGATTACACTGCACGATGAGGTAACGATAAAGGTATGATAGAGATAGGTATATTCTTGGTAATCGGCTAGATATTGCAACAATTATGCTAAGATTTCACTAAGGTTAAAATGAATGTAATACGAATTCTGAAATAACCGCGGAGGCTGTTTAAGATACGCCGGAACTCTAATACGAATCAAGTGGTATTGGCATAAATGTATGTCTATTCCAGACAATTCATACCCTGGATTCGGCCAATTTATCCCTAACCTTTACTCTTTAGCTCATCAGACTTGAAAGTCCCCCCCCCCCCCTCCACCAACCCCCTCAAATATGGGTGTATTTTAGATTTCCCAAAAATCTTAAAATATCTTGTCCAAAACAAAATGACACAGGAGGCTGAAACTGTAAATTAGATGTTGACCCCCTTTCAAATATGGGGATGGCAGGGTGTCCCCCTTCAAATCTTTATTTGTCTATTTTCAGAAAATCAACAATGCTAGGAATCTCAAATTTTAAAATTATCATCTCTGTAGAATGGAGATAAAGATGTGTAATTTGTTTGAAAATATCAATAAATTCATACACTGAAGCATGAACATGTTTTGTAAATTTTGTATTTGAAATAAATAAAAGCCATAATGCCGTATGTCCGTATATAAGCTCAAATCACCTTTCTAAAGTTACAGATTTTCCCGTAAAATTAAAAAATACGTTATTTTCATGTTTTCAATTGTAATTGTAAGACGGCCATATCAGTTAATGTTAAGAGGTTGAACTTTTTAACAATAAATGACCTACTAAGCATAACGTTGTATCTGCTGTTAAAACGTTTCTAAAATTACGTTTGAATTATCATTCTCTCACAACAGAGGTAGCTCCGTCAAAAGTTCCTATCATATAGGAATTTATGACAGAGCTACCTCTGTCGTGAGAGAATGTTGAGTCATTAGCGCGAAACATTTTCCGGTTTTATATTATAAATATATCCTATAAAGTGTTTATTCTCACTATACTGATTACAAATTTAGATTAAAATTTCAGAAATAACCACTTATTTTTTATTAAATAATACCATTTTTGACGTTTGACATATTTAACTCAAACAATATACAATATGACTTTTCGGCTTTAAATTGAATATTTCTGAGAAAAGTTGGTTTTGTTTGAACAGTATGTTAAAATAGTTGGGGCTCGGTTTTCGATCATGTTCTAGCGAGTGAAGTATTCTCAATATAAGCATTTTTCCCCAAAAAAGATTTGATAGGCTGAGAGAATTTTAATGAAACGAGAGAGTTTCTATTAAGCGAAATCTAGAGACCATACCATTTACGAATTTCATAAACATGAAAAGGGTTATTTCTTCTTTTACATGATAAAATATATTTTGTAGCTGACAGCAATTGCTAACATTGTGACGTCCCACTTGGTTTTTAAAACGTACCAACTTTTGGTCAGCACGTGATGTTATTATTCATTCAAGCATTGTTTCGGAAAGATCAAATGCACCGCCTATCCTTTATTTAAGAAATAGAATAGACTCAATCATCATGTGTTTTGCAATAAAGTTAGTTCAAGCACGAGGCCGTCGGTTTTAAAATAAATTCGCGGGTGTTGAATAACAACGCATCCTGGAAATTTTACAAACGCAACTATTTATCTTCTAAGACAACTGTACATGATACACATGTGACGTAATTTTTACAGTTTTACAATTTTTTGCTTTCGGTAAAAAGACCTGCAAACAATCCAGAGAGAAGGTTAATATATGTTGAGAATACACATATGGTAATCATTTATGGTAACATATTTTCAATATGGACACATGTGCACATATCACATTTGCCTAGCTATGATTGATTTGTAGCGAGTTAACGTATTTCGTCACCTGTGACGTCGTAAATCCATTGTTCGTGACGTCATTGTAGCGGGCTGTCGCAAAGGAATAGGCCGTTTTCTGAATAGTTCCATCTAACCCTCGCCTTCGCTTGGACAACGCAAGAATTCACCATCGTTTCGTAAAATTCACATGACACACAGGGATTACTTTAAACCTATGTTAACAAATCCTCTCAGTGACAATTTAAGGGCCTCTTTTTACAAAGCTACGTATACCTTAACTAAGGTCAATCTTAGCTCCCGTATTTAACATCGCACTAAGGCTTTGTGAAAGGAGGACCTGACATATTCAATTCCTCGGCACGATGATAAGCACTCGTGCAAGAGACACGGTGAAAAGAGACGGGTGAAATAAGAGCTATTGGACTGCTGAATGGACAGTTACTGACAACTTTAACATAATGTCAATTATAGCTTTAAAGTGATTGTTAGGATCTCAAGGCTTGTCTCTGATTGGACAACTCTTAGACGCTTCATAAAAACATGTTGACGAATTTCAACGACTAGATATTAACAACTTTAACTCAATGTCAATTACAGCTTTACAATGATTGCTAGGATCTCAAGGATTGTCTCTGATTGAACAACTCTTAGACGCTACATAAAAACATGTTGACGATGTTCAAACCTCATCTTTTAACAGATGAGCGTGTGTCATTGTAACTGTGGCAGCCATCAGGTGACATTATCATGAGTTTTCAATTCCTTTCAGACACTTCCTTTTAAGGCTTATGGAAGAGCGAATCGACAGTTTATACTTAAGACTTTATCTTTAGACTTTTGTGGCCCAGAGACAATGAGGACCTGAAAAACGGAAATTTTACCGCGGCTGACTTTGAATTATTGTTTTGTAAACTGGTTTTATAAACGCAAAATACGGTGCTTCAGTGATTGTCCATAATTTTTACTGCATCTCAAGTTTGCATCGGTTTCGTTGTTTTATCAGAATCAAGACAAAATTTTGACAGCTGTTTTCCAAGAAGACGTGGAAACTCGGTCGTCGTGAAGAACAACAAGCGTTTTATCGATACATGCCTTTAGGATAGTGAATATTTGTAACATTGTTTTATTTGGAACCACAGTTTCTTCAGCAGTACAAATTCAAGGTGCAAGGGACTTGGAAGTACAAGAATTTGTACTATTGAAGAAAGCGTGATCCCAAATGTAACAATGATACAATCAGAATTTTCTGAGAAATGTTTGGTTTGTAATAACTAGCTTTATTTTATACCTTCAGTTCGAGATTTCTGTTTGTTTGTATTTGATAGATATAACTTTAATATTCGTGTTTCAGATTTTAAGAGATGACAGCTTTTGAAAGAAGCACTTGAAACAGAGGTAATGAGAGAAAAATGTCAGACGAGTCACAACAGTGGGAGGAAAACGGATCTTTCTACAATTCTTTCATCCTTAGTGGAAAAATCATAAAACGGTACTACACCATTTTTTACAACATCCTTTATTCAAAGTTCGTTTCCCGTACATCAAATTTACTTTGCAAGCAGCGGCATTTGAATAATATCGAATATTTTAATTTGAAATTTAACTCCTATCTTAGCTTTCATTTTAAGCGAATATAGTTGCCCTTAATTTGATCTTCCAAAGGTGAGAGGTTATTTGTAGAATCCATGGGGTCAAAGGTCAATTTCTACACTGAAGTGTTGCACCCTCGGCGTAGCATTGACGGGCTGGTCAACAAATTAACACTGATTGCTTTCATGTGAGGGAAGTTCCCAATATCCAGAGTAATTCATTATGACGTCACAATGCTCAATTCAAATGACTGGATGGAGCATTCACTGACCCCGCCGATGACGTCACAATGTATCTCTTAGTCATATCCAATAATCCTTTGTGCTGAACGTCTCCGTGACTCTTACAGTATACCAATTAGATACTTAAAATACTGAGGTCGACCAAGTACTCTCAGAATGCGCAGCTCCAACCACAATCCAATCCGAATTCAAACACATCACGTGACTTGAACTAGTGAAGGTCAAGGTCAAGACATATCTTCAAGTTCAAGGACGGTAATTTGACCTCCTCTTTGGTTTATTTCCTGAACATTTCGTCACAATTTCTGCAGCACTGAAAAGCAAAATGGTCAATGTCAACGAACATGATAGGAAGAAAATTAGATTTTTCGGAAAACATGAAATGACAGGCCCGATAATGTGAAGGTTCATGGAAGTGAAGTTCAAATAGAGTGATCCTATGTGATGGATAAAACATGACCCGCCGACTTTTTATCAAGATGTAGTGATGTTTGCCTTCGGGATTTCCTTAAAACAGTAGCTCCGTTGACATATACCGGCGGCAAAGATCCTTATTGCTTGACAAAACCACGGATTATGCTTTATCTATCTTATGAACCGTCAACTAGTATGATTACCTAAATTCTGACTGTCAAAGCGAAAGGAAAATATGTAGATCATCCGTAAACATCATGGGCACAGATTTCTCATGTATGTTATGTAATAAGTTAACCATGAGAGGCCGTAGGTGATCATGAGAAATAGCCTTCTCCCAGAGCAATAGTTAAGACTAACGGCCTAGACGATTTTGACTTCAGCTGATAAACACCAGTTAACTATCAATCAGAATTGAAGACAATATCGTCTTGTTTTGGGCAACTCCGGGTCAATGGATTTGATTTAGTTAGGATGAAGTGCCTTTACTACGGACTAAACAGATAAATCTCAGTCATGATTTTAGTAACCAGCATTGTTAGTTGTCACTCCAAAAAGTACCGGTATTAGCCATTGGTGACCAAAATTGCTTCGTACGTGATTGATTAGCAGTGGTGAATTTTTAGCAGTGGTAACTTAGGTAGCTACGTACCTGACTGTTTAGCAGTGGTGACTCAACGTGTTACGTCCCTGATTGTGTAGCAATGGTGACGTAAGTAGCTACTTACCTGACTTTTTAGCATTGGTGACTCAAAGTATTACGTCCCTGATTGTATAGCAGTGGTGATTTAAGTAGCTACGTACCTGATTGTATAGCAGTGGTGACTCAGGTAGCTACGTACCTAATTGTATAGCAGTGGTGACTTACGTTTCTACGTACCTAATTGTATAGCAGTTGTGACTTTTCTACGTACCTGACTGTTTAGCAGGGGTGACTCAACGTGTTACGTCCCTGATTGTGTAGCAGTGGTGACGTAAGTAGCTACTTACCTGACTTTTTAGCATTGGTGACTCAAAGTTTTACGTCCCTGATTGTATAGCAGTGGTGATTTAAGTAGCTACGTACCTGATTGTATAGCAGTGGTGACTCAGGTAGCTACGTACCTAATTGTATAGCAGTGGTGACTTACGTTTCTACGTACCTAATTGTATAGCAGTTATGACTTTTCTACGTACCTGACTGTTTAGCAGGGGTGACTTAAGTAGCTACGTACCTGACTGTTTAGCAGTGGTGACTCAAAGTGTTACGTCCCTGATTGTGTAGCAGTGGTGATTTAAGTAGCTACGTACCTGACTGTTTAGCAGTGGTGACTCAGGTAGCTACGTACCTGACTGTACAGCAGTGGTGACTTAAGTAGCTGCGTACCTAATTGTATAGCAGTGGTGACTTGAGTTTCTACGTACATGACTGTTTAGCAGTGGTGACTTAAGTAGCCACGTATCTGACTGAACAGCAGAAGTGACTTAAGTAGCTACGTACATGACTGCACAGCAGTGGTGACTTAGTAGCTGCGTATCTGAACGTATAGCAATGGTGACCTAACAAGCTACGTACCTTAATGTTAAAAAGTGATGCCTGAAATAAATATATACCTGACTGTTTAGCAGTGGTGACTGAAGGCAGCGATTTCCTCGGGCGAGGGTTTGGCGAGAGCAATGGTCAAGGAGTTAAAGTAGAGGCCACTGGACACCAGGCGGACTGCAGTGTTCTGGCATCCCAGGGTCACGTGGTTGCGGGCTGATCAAGAAAATGTGTGTTGGGTTTAAACATTATAAGATCAAATTTCATTAAATAAACTAAGAGAAAACAGATTACTATCAATTATTCTATTTTTCATTTTGTCTGTGATAAGCTGTATTTGTGGAGATTAACGAATTAACTGTTGTGGGAATTAAAGGATTTAGGAATCACTGATTGGTTAAAAAGTGAGGTTAGGTGCTTTTGGGATTTAAAATTATTGCAGAATTATTGCAGGAAGGAATCTCGCAACACCATTGTGGCTAATGCGGTGAAACCTGCGAGCATTGACTGGAACTAGCGGGTGGTACTGCACTAAAATTCAATGTAACTTTGAACCAAAACCTTTAGATGTGTAAAACAATTCTCTACTGCAGACAAAGTCCCTGGCCGAATTCGAACCGCGGTCTTCTATACCGAAGCCGAATGGGCTAACCACAGTGCTATCCCCCACCCCCCCCCCCCCCCCCCCCCCCCCCCCCCCCCACCCCCCTGGTTAAATAGCAAATGATGATGATTTCACGATATTTGACTTGAGAGAACTAGAGAATGATCTGAAAGTTCATTAGCAAGCCTTCAAGTCGATGTTAATTTAAACTCAGAAAAGCACGATTCAGACATAGTTAGTGAACATGACAAGGCAAACATGTGCCAAAAAAATCAAAGATAATTCAAGCCCTCCTCCATATCTGTAACGTTTCTGTGCCCCCTCTTTAGCATAGAGCAGATGAGCTTGATATTCAGATCAAAATTCCTCTGTATGTTGCTATTATTTGATAGTGTGATTGCAATTTCACGCAATGCAGCAAGGCCGAAGTCAGCCAGTGATTGAGATTGACGAAAGTTGTCTGAAGTTTTACCTGAGGTCAGAATTTTTCCAAATCCTACAGAACTCACCTGCCTTTGACCTGACCCCACAGAAAGCCATCTTGACCCCCATATAGTTGACGTCCAGCCCGTTACCGAACAGCAGTTGCACGAAGTCACCGCCAGCTTTGTTGCTGCACTGCAAGGGAGATAACTCACATTTTAGGACCTGTCTTGTCTCAAAGGTGCTATTATTTTGAGACCACATATTTACTCACTGAGTTTTATCCATGGAAATAACTTGATTTTCCGCGGAAGTACAAATAATTTTGAAATTTGTTAAGAACAAAGTGAAATTCTTTTTTAAATAGCATTCTTAATCATTTCATGTTTTTTTATGCTATTTCAAACAAAAGTTTCAATGCAAAGCGCATGTAGGTCATTTATGGCCGAAACTTGGCACTTAAATCCACCGACCTACCTTGTACCAATACATAAGCCAACTTGACTACCAACAGGATTGTATTGAAATCACGTAATATGCAAATCAGATTTTAAATTAACTGCTTGCAGTTGTATCTAGGTGGAAATGTTTAGAATTAAAGCCTTGGATCTTTCATACAAAATCGCAATGAAGATAAAACACTTATTAGAATATCATTTTTTGTAGAATTGTCGCGTTATCAACTTACATAGAATCAAACCGATTTGATTACTCACCAAGCAAGCCTTTGATGGTTAGTTTGACAAAATGCGCTACCAACTGATTTAGATGCATACCCAGTTTTAGCCATTTTGAGATCAACCATTCATTAAACCAAATCTTCAAAGATGAATTTGTAATACTTCATATGCAACCCAAACATATAAACGTCTATGTAATGCAAAAATCATGCAATGTTGAGTGACTTTTCTTGACAGGGAACCTTTCACGTAAATTTCACGTATTTTGAAAACAGAGTTTTCGAACTTAAACATTGAACATTTAATGTATCAAAGATTCTATCTCTTCAATATGATGTATTCAATGAATCAACCCTCTGTTTTATATAGTTTTTGTCAACCTTAGTTTTTCATTGAAGGGTTTGTTATCTTTCTTCATTTTCTTGGGTAAAAAGCGCCTTCTACGTGTAATCATGGAATGACCATGGCATGATAGGTCAACCAGCATTTTAAAAGTTCCTTTTGCGAAAGAACCTATTGTTTTTTCCACCATGTATTTAAGACAATCCTTGGGACAGACATTTACAATAAAATGAAACCATAAGGATATTCCAAACATTTTTTTAAAACAGGATCCTGCGAAATTTACTTAAATAAATGCCTACTTATCAAGTTCCTTAAGTATTAATACAATTAATAATTTTAGGTCGTGAGGGTTTTAAAACTCTTTGTGAAAATTGTTCACATACTTAAAGTTTTGAGTTTTACTTTGCTTTAGTCACATACCGCCAGTGTCAGTCCGCGCTCCGTTTCCCCGACTGGACTTCCCCGTGTCGTGGCGCCGATATCAGCGTTCAGGAGGAGAATATTCTCCGGGTAGATAACTGACAGGGTGCAGTTTCGCCTTTCACCGTAATTCTTCAGGGTCATCACTCCAGATCCGGGTAGCGCCATGACGTTGCATGCTGAGAAAGTTAGAATTGTAAGACACTAAACAGTATAAGTATATAAAACATGACCCAGAGGTGTTATAAAAAAGGGAATGTTTTATCTATCATATTACCCGCCAAATGATTATAATAACTTTGATTTGACTGATAATGCAAACGAAAAGTGCGTACAGTAAAAAAACTCAGGAAATTGTGTAAGCCAAAACCAAACTCAGTTGTAAATGGGCCTGTGATGACAGCCCTTTCAGTTCAGTCGCTGTAATACAGTGGTATGATCGTATGGATTGGACTGTTGGGATATGAAGTGTATGGGTTCGAGATTGCATCTTGTCAAACCATTTGCAGATTGAAACTTGAATTCAATGTTTTAAAAGTGATAGTTGGTACAAATTTCACTACAACATATATAATAATCTTGACGTTGAAATATAGTTACTTGAATACGAATATGTGGTGGATAAGTATTATATCAATGCCTAGTGCTGAGTGATACTATTTAGTTAACTGTAGAAGAAAGCGAGATGGAATCAGAATGTGGAAGTATGTCCCCAATAGAACGACGACACTTGAGACACAAATATCAAAAACTAATAACCAAGCGGGGGAATAAACAGTCTGATTAAAACTGACCGTCTACCGAGGAATAAAAGTTTTAAGATATTGACTTGAACGGGATTCGAACGTACTCGAGCAGGGGCTGTCCTCTCCACACGGTCTGAAAGCACCCGCGTATCCCTCACGTTGTGAAGCAATCTTAACTAGCCAATCACATTGACTGCGGCAAAAGCCAAAGGTATTTGTATCTAGGGGCAAGAAACTCCCGTTTACCATTCGTTAACCTTGATCGCTGATATAGTTATTTTTAACGCGATGCTATGATTGGTCCGCTAATGATTAGGTTTTTGTCTGCGCTAAACTGGTGACAGAACGTACGAGCAAGGCGTGTCCTTTCAGACTGTCGTGGAGCGGACATCCCCTGATAGAGTACGTTCGAATCCCGTTCAAGTCAATATCTTAAAACTTTTATTCCTCGGTAGACGGTCGATTTTAATCAGACTTGGGAAAAAAAGAATTTCATCGTATTAGCAATAGCATGCAGATCGGAGATACAACCCTGAAATATTATCATGAACCATCTGAATAATTAAGACGGATCGTCTCCATTTGATTATTGAAGCAAATGTACTTAATCAACATTTCCTTAACTCTTCTGTGTATCCGAGAAATAGAAATATAAAAAAAGAGTTTGTGATGTTTCACTGCCGTCGAATGTACATCAGTTCAATGCTACTTTGTAGGTTCATATATTGGAATATCAAAATTTATACTCACGTTGAGGGTTTTCCACGAATGACATTCGAATGCGGAAGCCCTGGCCAGCCTGTGGTATCCTGAACTGGATGAGGGCTACGTTTTGGGAGGACACATACACGTGTGAGGCGGGCGCGTTGGAGCCACAAAATGTCTTATACCGGTCCGCGAATGAATCTCCTGTGTCCTCGAAACTCGGAAAGAATTCAGATTGTAACTCCCAGCCGTCCACAAGCTGCAAAAAACATGATAATCATTACCGTCAGGTAATACATATTCAAAACTTAAAAAAGGACTGAAACCGAAACTTACATTAGGAATGAGGTCAAGAAAAAATACAATATTAACAAATAAAACGCTTAGTCGAGGCGCAACCTCTCGGAATTTCTGACATTTTGTCAACCTGTCACTTCAGTTTTAAAGACTCACACCATGGTGCTATACTTTTGTTCAAGTGTATTTAATACAATCCCCTTAAATCCCAAGACAAGCACGTGTAACCATTCAGCTCTGAGGACGAGGTGGCATATTGGCAAACAGCAAGGATTATCTGACGTTAAAGCGAGACTGCGTCTAAAATAGAAATGAGACTCATCGTATCCGACCCGAGCTAATTAGTATGGCGTTTTTCGACAACTGTTTTTATCCGGCAACCAATTAGCCCTGAATTGTAACGATGAGTCATTTCTATAGAGGACGCAGCCTCGCTTTAACAACACCCTCATCCACCTACAACATGCGTTCCGTAAAGATATATCATAAACTCTCGACGAAAAATAGACAAAATATAACCGAGAACATCCCCTCCTAACAAAAAATATAATATGCAATCTCCCGTCGTCTGCTTCGACAATCGAGAGTTATCCCCCTTTATCAACTCACCGCCAGGAGACCCTGTTCACTGCAATCTACATTGAACTGCGTAAACTCGACCTGGATGAGACTGTCAGACTGCGCCAACATGTATAGTCCACATACTCCGGGACTGCCGTCTGATATGTGGTAGTAATCACCAGCCTGTTTCTTCATACTGATGCATCCTGGGGGAGAGGAGGTAAAATTAATGGTTTGTACAGGATAAACATATCTGGTGTCATACATATGATATATGTACATTTGCAGACAAAACATTTCGCTAGCCTGTTATCCAAACTGAACTGATCAGACAGAGCGATTAAATTGGTTGTGTGAAGTAGAGTTACATTAATCATCATCAATAGTTAAAGATAGTTTACATATATATTTAATCACAGGTGCGTGTATCGCTGAGAAATAGCTGTAGAAAGACATTTGTACCTATAGACCCTACCCTAATACTAAATAAAAGGTCATATATACCTATAGACCCTACTCTTATACTATATAAAAGGCCTTTTATATAGTATTAGGGTAGGGTCTATAGGTATGAATCTCTTTCTACTGCTATTTCTCAGCGATACACGACCCTGTGTACATAACATATTTCCTCTCTCTCTGTCGAAAGCGTTAAATAAACAGTACAAGCTAGTCTGTGATTATAGCTAAAGTATAGTTTCTATGTTCATCATTTATAGTTCAAGATAGCCATCTCTAGTGTAGCTTCCTTAAGAGGCATTTTAGAAGCTGGATTGATGAAGAAGAACGAGTTCTTATGGATAGTCAACTTCTTTATTGCATGGATTGCGACGTTTCGGTGTTGATAACGGTATTAGTATCTACATCGAAACGTCGCACTTCGTACAATAAAGAAGTTGACTATCCATCAGAACTCGTTCTTCTTCATCTCTAGTGTATCTTACCTATTTCTTCATCTATATTTTCTTCTCTATGCCTCGCTAATAACTCTTCCCTCTGAAAGAAAGGAAACAGATAAAGGAAAGTATTGATACATTCCCTGTTTAAACTGTAGAAATTGCGTGCTAGGACATTGAAGTTCATAAAAAAAAATATTCTTTAGAAACGTTCATGTCAAAATAAACGGGTGACTTTTTTATTTGTATTTTGTATAATTTAAAATACATGAGGCTCAAACTGAACATATTACGTATATGTCGACACATGTATTCGACAGCATAGTCAACGTAATTGTATGACAAGACACAATATACCGGTTGACCTCTCTCGATCACTATGGGGTTTTATAGCGTACGAAGCGCCATAAAATATCCATCGACGATCGTGCGATAACAAACTAAATCAATACTGTGTAACTTAATCATTGTAAAAGGCGTTATATTCCCGTTTAACGTCAGAAATTAAACCTAATGCCTTGTTCGTCAAATTAAAGGTTGGACATGGACGATTTGTAATTACAATTTAAAAGAGTAAATTTTGTTTCATTTATAGACACATTAATCCTTGGGATGCATAACCCGTGTTTGAAGTAAGCCATGACAAAAGGGGAAGACTTTTAATTATTGATAAAGATGACTTTATGAATGGTAATCAAAACAGCTTGTTGTTTTCGTTGTTTGCATAGTTCAAGAATCCGGATTATCTTAATGTCACTGTTGTATCACGTTGTTTAATGTATTATTTGTTCATTTTTTAAAATTAAATATTAGTTTAGGCAGATATATCTCCTTCAGAGGAAAAACCATCTCATAACTCAATTATTATGGAACAAGGCACGTACAGAGAAGACACTGCATGTGGCCATTTTAGTGTGAACACTGTATATTCAGTCAAGTCAAGGAAATATATTGTTATAGTTTTACCTTACGTGGTCTGTTTGTTGACAGGGAAACTGAGTATGTTATTTGAGTGAAATTTGTCAAACTTAATTAATGATGTAAAGTTATCGAGAAGCATTGATTGTTTCTGAAAATCACAATACTGGAGCTTATTAGTTCAGGATAGCGACAACAAACAAGTTCAAGTTGTAATTAGTTATCGAAAACCACTGACTCAAACGCAATTTTGGAAATATATAAAGACAAATATTGGTTGGTAGTGTTTAGTGTCAAGTGTTAGGTGGCCATTTTGTATAAACACCTTTCAAACATTTGAGGCAGGGAAATGGATTCGCACATCTTAACCTATGATGGTACATTCGTTTTAAACGTTGTTTTGCAATTGGAAACAATTATTTCTGTTTTCGGGAGATCTTTTTGTTTGTCTTACAAAACGTACAACTATCCCTTTAAGAGTCCATTGTAATGTTACTAATAATCTTCTTGCGTTGGCGATAATGATCAAAATGACTTTAGTGTTGAACCGATTTTTAAATGAAACTGCCCAAATAATGACGTTTTCGGAAAGACATCATTTAAAAATAACCATAGAACCTTGCCATTCACGCGAATCTAAACAAAATAGAGCAAATTAGGCACTTCATCTGGATGAATAAGAATTAAAGACTGTGATGGCATCCCGGATGACACTTGGCGGAGTAATCAGTTAATTCTGTAGGAGATTGTCCACAAAGGGCAGAAAGCGGCCATGTTATTCTAGAACCGTGACGTCGCAATGAGTGCGTGTAATTATAACCGCCCACGTGATCGCTGCACATGGTCTTGCGTCTCCTGAAAGACTTTCTCGAGGGTCGCAGCTTGTCATCAAACACATGCTAATTATCTCCCTTTGTTCAACTTCCTTTCAACTTCCGGCGGGTCAGCTGGTTTGTATTCAAGGGCAGACAACTGTGCGTGATTCGTTAGACAAATTCTGCCTTTGCTTTAGTTATTGAGATTCAAAGAGCCCTATTCTTTTGACCGATAAATTGAATATGAACTTACGTGCCCATTGACGTTATTTGATGATGTCAAAATGATGAAGTAAAAGCTATTCTAAAGGAAAAGAATTCTTACGTACATATTCTAATCCCCCACTTTTATATTTCCATATTGTATATCTAGATATTTATAACCTTTTATGCAAGTTGAAGATTGGACACTTCTAGAATGGTAATCAATGAAGAATAGTGGGTGTCCATTATTTGCTGCTAATCTGTGTGAACAGAGGTTAGACGTTCTAAATTTATTTCTTCCCACGTAATGATTTTTACAAGTGCACGATACTTTAAATTTAATCGAGAAAACTCTGCCTTCCTGACATCACATCAAAGTACTAAATTTGAAAACACTGTGTTTGCATTTTTGATGGCACATTTGGCGTCCTAGCAAAATGTATTATCAATAAGTTATACTATTAATTTGAACACGGATCCTCGTAATTGTGAGACCAAACGATATTCAACAACACATATTTACAGTCCGACGATAAATCCACACAGTTGAAAATGACAAGTTTTAATTTCACCCTTAATTATTCGATGCAAAGGACATTTTCAAAGCAACAAATGGTTTGTCAAGATCATTCATCAAATGACATAGCTGAAATCAACAACGTTTACTTTTTAACGGAAACGCGTGGGAGTGGATTACCCAAATCATCCATAAAGATCGTCTGTTTCTTCGGCTTGGCTTCTTGTTACATGAAGCGATCACGACGCAAGGTCTTTTTTTGATGCAGAAACAAACAGTATGATTTACCCATCAATTAGAAGACGGCGAACTCGATACGCAATGCCGCTCCAGCTCGCGATAGATCGATCACGTCCTAATGTAGGCCGGTTTGTGTGCCTGTCCAATCATGCTCACACGTTCTTTGATTCCGCTGTAAGAGGTAAACCATAGATTACGAGAGGGTCAGGGGTCTACAAGTCACCTGTTACGCCAAGTCTTTTGATTATCAAATCTTGTGATTTTTAGCGGACAAATCGGGTCAGGGGTCTACAAGTCACCTGTTACGCCAAGTCTTTTGATTATCAAATCGGGCCGGAAATCATATAAATTACTTTTCGCTGAGTAGAACAAATTTGGGGCGTTTTGGATGTCTCACTTCTTGAGCAATACGGTTTAGCAAACTAGCTGCCAGTCTAGTACTGGGAATAATTGAAATTATAAGATCGTGTGGATACAAGCTTGTTGATAAAACGACGGAAAACAGACGTGGCGTGTTCAGGAGACCAAAATAAAGGGAAGGTTTGATTCTTTCATTACTTGAGGACCAGCAAGTCACAAGCTACACATTACGCACATTACGCTGGACGCAGTCTCGTTCGTAGTCAGACTACAGTCAGATTTTATGTATTGAGGAGTAACAATTTAAAGGTTTCTAGCAATAAATACCTTATTATAAATAAATCAGTTAAACCATGTTACTGAATGTTTTATTAAGTTGACTGAGAATTGAACATTGGGGTGGTAATCTTTGGTAAAATAAGACAAAAATATGTACTTAATATATGTGAGGTCATGGTCATAGTCATAGTCAATTTATATAGCGCTGTATCCATGCAATAAAGCGTGCTCAAAGCGCTGAAAGTCTATTGTTTAAGAAAACGCAGTTCTGAATAAATGGGTCTTTAGTGTTTTTCTGAATGTCTGGTAGCACTGGCGTATTTCGATAGGTAGTTTGTTCCATTCCACTGCTGCAGAATAGGCAAATGATCTCCCGCCATACCTGTCCAGTTTCACTCTGGGCACTGTGAGTAGCATCTGCTGCTCAGAACGGAGAGATCTGCATGGTTGGTAACACTCTACCATTTCACACAGATAAGTAGCTGCGGAGTTACTGAGGCACTGGTGAACAAAATACAATACTTTGAATGTGAGGTGAGTTGGTGTGTAACGCCGCTTTCAAGATTATTTCACTTGTATCGCGACCGCTAGTACTATTGCAGGGAGAAAGTTGTGGCTATGGGTTGCGGTGAAACCTGCGAGCATCAGCGGGAACTAGCGAACCATGGGTGGTACTGCGTTGAATTTCAGTGTAGCATTGCACTCAAACCTGACTGCGTGTGAAACAGTTCTCTACTGCAGACAAAGTTGCCGACGTTCACAAGTATAACGACATAAAAAAACACATGAGAAAACATAGAAACATGATGACGACGACAAAGATGATGATGATGATGATGATGATGAAAAGGACAACGACGAGGATTACTAAAATTATTTGAAGGATGATAATGATGATGATGGTGATGATGATGATGATGATGATGATGATGACGACGACGATGAGTATGATAAAGATAAAGACATCGATGATGATAATAATGATTTCGTTTCGTATCCGGTTCAACACAACCACCACAAGATATGACGTTGCGGTGACATTCTTTCCGAAAGTTGAAAATGAAACGTTATCAACTCAAGTCTAATGATGGCCAATGGCAGAGGGCAGGCAAATGATACCATACATTGTGACAGCTTGCCATAAAAGCTATGTTGTTGGATAACACGGAGCGGATGCTAAGGTCGCCTTATGTGGTACAACAGTCATTGATCTGTCGTGGAAGTGACAGGAAGAGCTGCAGGCTTGTGGGAAGTGACAATTAGAGGTGATTGGTGGAGGTGGGCCGATGAGTATTTTCTTTCAGCGCTTTGTGGCTCTATTAGTTTATGTTCCTCCCACTTACGTTTGTTTGTTCTTCATTAGAAAACAAGACAATGAATTCCTCTGTCTTAACAAGATGTCACTGCTAGAATGGACGGTGCCAAAGGGCAAAATGGAAATGTTTGGGAGAGTTGATTCTTCTCTCCGTACTTAATGGATCTATTTGTTAGTATTCCTTTGTTATTGCTTGCAAACGTACAATGGACGTCGCTAAAGGCGAAATAAGTACAGACTGACCGGTGCCAACGGCGAGTTAGAACATGCATTAAACAGAATGGACGACAGCCTCTGTTCTGTCCACAGCAACTACTGGTAATGACCCTGCCTCATCTCAGTGTTCTTGGTTTCAAACAAACAATACGAGAGTATTGGCCGCCAGCGTGAATTTCGTTGAAGCTCAATACCCGACCAGAGCTGCTGGAGAAGAAGATCATAACGTGAAATAAATTACCAATCGTGCCAAGCAGCCATGTTGTTATAGTTCTGTCCGTTTGTCTGTAAGGTAATTGTACTTTCTTGATAACAAGTTGAGTTGGTGTTCAAAGCCGCTTTCAAGATAATTCACTTATATCGCGGCTGCTGGTATTATTGCGGGGAGAAAGCCCTCACCACTATTGTGGCTATGCAATGCGGTGAAACTAGCTAGCAGATAGGTACTAGCGAACCATGGGTGGTACTGCGATGAATGTTAGTGTACCATTGCACCCAAACCTGACTTCGTGTAAAAAGTCTTTTACTGCAGACAAAGTTGCCGAGCCCTGGCGGGATTTGAGCACGAACCTGATCCGAGGCCGAACGCGATAACCACCACTGCCCCCCCCCCCCCCCACCCCCCCCCCCCCCCCCCTTTAATAACGAGAGACAGAATGAAATCATATATAAACCCCGCCCTTTATCTCTTTCGTTTATGAACTCATGTAAATGTATGGTAATACCTTCTTTTCTATGACTTTCGTATTTAATTACTTCTTTTTCGATTGATAAAGTAACACATTCAAATTAAAATGTTGGAAATATCAAAACCAACAATCACTTTATCTCCGTAACCATTGTAATTCAGCCAAATTGTAACACGACAACAAACCATTTGTAATAAATTGCAAATTGTACGGGGACTGTAACACGTTTTTTTTTATAGAAATAAAAGATAATATTATAAAATATATGTATAAAATAAAGTGAACACACGAAAACGAAAATAAATAGTACTAATTGCAAAGCAATCTTTTTAAATCATGTTTCTATCGAATATAACATGTTCCGTTGGATACATGACTCCATTTCCCTACCTTGATTATGATAATGATTTAAAGGTGTATACACTAAAATGGCCGCCAGCAAGTTTTGCATGATAAGTGACAATAAACGATAATTGGGTACAGTAATGAGCCGTTTACAATGGGAACACTTTAAGTAATAAAACTTTTTAAAAAAGACATGTGCTACTTCCCCTTTTAATTATTGCTGGTACAGATATAAGAACCTTGCCTAATCTCTTTCTTTATCCAGTTTCAGTTTTTAAAGTATTCACCTGGGAACCACCATCGCAACACTTTTTTTCGATGATTTCCGTGATAAATACTATATTTGTTTCGATGATTTCCGTGATAAATACTATTTGTTTCGATTGATAGGTATCAAATCCGTATCAAAGTTCTGGTGTAAGGTTAAACCTTATTTTAAGATAAATAAGATATTAGAAGTGGTGATTGTCGATTTAAGACTGCCTATACAATTAGAAATATAAATGTTTTATGTATCTTGTATCTCAATGAAATTATGGCGTTGCGTTACTTGGTACCAGTTCTAAGATAGCTGTAAATACCACACATTAACATTGGCTTAAAGAGCGGCTCCATGAGTTGTTGGAGTTATATATCCCATACTTAATCAATGGTTTCATTTCATATCGACTGTTACCAAAAACACACATTTTAAAGCTTATTGGTTCTTTACAGTGACAATATGAAGGTAGAACGTCGCAATCATGATCGAAAACCGGACAGTGGCGCGCGCCAAATAGTCAAACGTAATTTTGCAGACTTATCTAAAACAGCCAGGAGGGCAGTTAGGAGTTGATAGTGTTTGTTAGGTTATATAACTAGTATCTATGTATATTGGACGTGATATCTACACCTCTGCTCATTTATAAGGTTGTTTTTAGATTTTCATGGAAAACCAGTATTTGTCATATATATGTCTTTTGGACATGAAAAGTTAAGATGTTTTGATTTTATATCACCACATATGATATTTAGGTTCGTATCAAAGCTAAATAATATGTTACGAAAATCACAGAGTGGCTCTTTAAGACAATCATAACACTATGAGAACTTCGTTCAAAGCATAAAATAAAAACATGTGGATATCCTTTCTCGTCCATCCCTTAAGGAAAAATCTGACACAATACTAAAGTGTAACTGTGAAAAATACATCTGGAAATAAAACATCAAGTAAACACATCGTAATAAAACTTTTCACCCAGTTCCCATGTCTCGACCCCGAGGGACTTCCGGTCGGGACAAATTGGTTCAATGACGTCATCGGACGGGGGTAAAGATCGGCTTTTACGAAGGTTGGATCTAATAACGGTAGTTAAAGTATGAAGGGAGTCATATGACAGGCGTATACAGGAAGTGAAGGATATCATTGGCTTTCAACACTTGAGGGCAAACTGTCAGAGAAAAATATTTTTCTTTAAATAAGATATGTTCGCATTTTTATAACGGAAAATCCTACTGTCATTAAATTGTTATTTTCAAATTTCAGTGAAAGTCAACTTTTAGTGCTTCAACCTTGACAATGGTGATATAAACATGACAAGCTCAGGTGTTTATACCAGTTTGTCTCTCACCTTTTAAACCGTTTATGAGTGAGGAAGTAAACACAAGAGTGTGAATAAGATCAACAGCGAGTGCCAGGTTCGTAATTGCAAGAATTTCGGAAAGCGGTTTAATACACTTTAGGTGTCGTTTTTAGGATCCATTGAAATTTTAAATTTAGCACAGCAAAAGAAACTGAAACTAAGACAACCCGGTGAAATTATGGAAATGCGATTTCCATAAACGACCTAATGAAATACGTTAGTAAAAAGTTAAGAAACTAGCTATCGTTGGTTTTTGAAGGTTTATACTTAATTAGACTTTTGTGAAAATTATCATTTCGTACCCCTAACTGTAACGGGATTAAAGTACCCTCTCAAAAAGGTTTCACATCCTCGAAGAATCCAACTGGATAACCAATGAAAGTGAATTTAAAACGGGTGTAAACTAAACAAACTCTTAGAATATGTTGTCTACACAATTTACCACACATTGTGGAGATATATAATCAAATATTGTAAATATCTTTGATTTTGTTACCGCTATGAGCATTCACCAAGGAATGAATTTTAGCTCATTATTAATGCACTTATTATTATTTTTATTATTATGATTATTATCAAAATCATCATTTTTGGTATATAACGTTTATTCCCATTGAGTTGTAAAGCTTTTTTAGCAACATCAAACATTCTATATCGAATACGACTATTTTTTGTTACAAAGACAATCCATTATCCCAAAAATATATGTAAAAGATATGGAAGGGGATGTGTGCCAAAAATGAAATCCTATAAACTCGTAATTCGCAAGTTGTAACATGTTGTTCTCAACCATGCACTTCTCGAAAAGACAAGTCCAAGTCTGCAAACCTAACATTTCATTCCTGTAAAACTCAACTTTCTGTTCTCAACTTTACAAAGTTCAAATGTAATTCTAGAAATGTTAAGTCGAAATTCATTTTTGTATTTCAAATACGAGGGATATACACATTTAGCAATGCTACAAATTACGTTTTACAATTGGTGAATGAAAAATGAAGAGTTGTAAAATCACCCTTTGGAAACAGACTTTTGCATCTGGAGTTTTACATGAGTTGCATGGTTATGATTGCAATGTTCCGAAATACATCTGTACACGATTTCGCATTGACCATATTTGGAAGTTTAACGAAGTCTGTCGATGATTTCCGAAGATGATCGGTATTTGACAACAACGAGACCTCCCTGATCCAAGCTCCATGCAACGCTTTGCAAGCTTTCCGGATAGTGTTGAGCTGAGTCCGCCACAATGCGCGGAGCTTGGGCATGCGACCTTCACCTTTTGTTAAAGTTCTTAGTCAATTATTGATCTAGATAATTTGTTTCTACTGTTTTCGTAAGGGTTACACGAGGTTTATCTCACGAAAGAATATTATGAACTTTAATTCTTGGTTAGACTTTACTGGACACTAAATCTTTGCACAACTTACTGCATCGAGATGATTCACTATAAAAAAATATCGTTTTAGATATTTAGGTTGGGTTTAAAAAAACTCACCAAATTACGAGACTGGATTTAGAATAATGAAACAACGGCATACTTGTCTCGCAAAGACAAATAGCGGTAGAAAAAATATATCTATATTGTACACCCACGTTACCCTTAAAACACGGGCATGTTATTCTTTCAAATTAATAGTTAGAAAAATAACTACGCAACGTAAAGTAAGGGGAAAGTTCCAAAATCATTGAAAAGAATATCTTTTTCTTTTGTTAGTCTTTCATTCGGTCGTTTAACCAATAAATATTATTTCGTTAAAAGAAACATTTATTTAATACCGTTTAAAGTCATGTTTTAAAGCTATGAACGTTCTAAACCAGACGTTTTTTTAACAGTTTGAACAAATTTAATTGAAGAACATGTCAAAATCAAATGACTGGCATTTCATGTGACATGTTATTTTTAACTCTCCGCCCGATCAACAGTTATTATAGGGTCTTCTTATAAGCGAACGGTCTATCAATTTTTGCCTGGTCTGGCAGGCCGCCAGCGAACATCAGGTCATTGTTCGATACACAGGCTATTTTGCCTATTTTTAAGTCGAAAAGCTCTTGCAAATTCAGATATCAGATACAATTTAAATCAAAATACCTTTGTTATCATCAAGATGTTAAAATTCTAACAATTATTTGAAATACAAGATATTACATTTCCATACGTATAACTTAGAGGTGTACAACTTAGATTTCTCGCATCAAGACAAGTGGCACAGCAACAAAAACACGACTATTGTATCGTAATTGATAGTTAATTATCGATTCACGTAGTGTATATCTTGAATTTTATCCAGTGTGTTTCAGGCCCGTAGGGTAAATAACAACTTTTTTGCTCTTTATTTCAATGTTTGTGTGAAAAATAGAATATCATAAGTTTCATGCGCCATCTGACAAAAGGCACTAATGACTTTGTGAGTGACGTGAACATTAACTGCCTGTATTTGGCCTCTACGACGTTGTAAGCGGGAGTTTTTCTTAAATAAACAATCTGTCATTACCTATAAAGTATAATCGTTATTATCATCCAAAACTCTGTTCCACAGGAGATATCGCTTGTGGAAGATCAAGCGATATCTCCTAGGAGATATATTTTTGGCAGTAGATTTTGAACAATGCCCCTCTGACGTCAAGTATATGACATCACAGTTGTTTTACATCATCAAGTAATGACATCACAATGCTATGACGTCATAAATACTACGACGTCACAATGCTATGACATCACCGCACTTGGAGTCTTAGGGCAGCAGGATGTTCAGTAATGTTCATTTGTCAATCAAATGTAATGAAAAATGATTTTGGATGATAAATAGAATCTCACCCTCGTGTCTTCTGATATCAAAAGACACTTGGATGAGATTCTCTATTTCTACCACCCCCCCCCCCCCCCCCCCCCCCAAAATCGAGATAGCAATTTAAATCCCTAATTTCAGCCCCCCCCCACACTCTCGAAATTGGTGCTACGGGCCTGTGTATAATTACAAATCTTACCAACTGTGTTCATCAACTGAAGGTATTATTACGCAAGTGCGGCTTGAGGAGTACATGAAAATCAAACTTCACATCAGTTAATTAATGTAAACCATTATTCTCCTAGTGATAAATCATAATTAGGTGATGTCATAAAATAATAATCATTTAAAATTGATTGCCAAGACGACACAAAAGTATGGTGTTGAAAGATTGTCTACAAAGTAATCATGCTTTTCCAAATGCGTCGGAAACGCTCATATTCCATTGTTATACCAATTACTAAACAATAAACATGTACTTTGAAAAAATGATACTTTTCAGTTTTGTAAAAAAACTTTATGCTACGAAATTTATTAAGTAATTTGAACTATTGAAATCGGCCCTCGAAAAGTTAATATGCGTTGACTACGTCACAACCGAAAAGAGTTCGGAAATTTTCTTACAATAAACACGGGTATATTTTAGAGAATGACGTATTCACGAAATTTTTTGGGGATAACGGTCAGATAAGAATTAATTGCAAATGATATTTGTTCTATTACAATTGTTGCTATTTGCCTTAGGGGTCCAAAAACACCGTACGCGAGTTACCGAGAACTTTTACAAAAGGTGACGGCATGCCCAAGCTCCGCGCATTGAGGTGGACTCAACTCAACACTATCCGGAAAGCTTGCACAGCGTTGCATGGAGCTTGGATCAGGGAGGTCTCGTTGTTGTCAAATACCGATCATCTTCGGAAATCATCGGCAGACTTCGTTAAACTTCCAAATATGGTCATTGCGAAATCGTGTACAGATGTATTTCGGAACATTGCAATCATAACCATGCAACTCATGTAAAACTCCAGATGCAAAAGTCTGTTTCCAAAGGGTTGATTTTACAACTCTTCATTTTTCATTCACCAATTGTAAAACGTAATTTGTAGCATTGCTAAATGTGTATATCCCTCGTATTTGAAATACAAAAATGAGTTTCGACTTTAACATTTCTAAAATTACATTTAAACTTTGTAAAGTTGAGAACAGAAAGTTGAGTTTTACAGGAATGAAATGTTAAGTTTGCAGACTTGGACTTGTCTTTTCGAGAATTGCATGGTTGAGAACAACATGTTACAACTTGCGAATTACGAGTTTACAGGATTTCATTTTTGGCACACATCCCCTTCCATAAAAAGAACATGTTTCGGAATGGTTATGAAAATAGACAAATTACTTAGGGAAGAATAGGGTTGGTAATGGTACTTATTTGACTCCCTCTTTGCACAGAGGCTTGCGGGCACAATGGATATAGAATGGTAAGAATATATTTATCTATATGAAGAGAAATAATTTACGTCTCAGATACGTTATATATTAGAATACATATAACATTCTCTTAGTTTGTGTGCTGGGACATTCAGTCAGTTTTGAAGGGAGATTGCCAAACTGCACGTGCAAATCATGCTTTTAAAGAATCGTATATAAAGAGCTGTCTAACGTGAATCTCGTGCATTTTCTAAGGTTCTAGACCGTAAAAAAACAACTTCCACGTGAACTTCGTGCCATATGAGTAAAGTCCAATCAACTCGTTTGAACCATGAAGCGGAAGGCCACTAAATCGGTACCACAAAATCATAACTGGCCATGGCTATAATTTCCTTCAAGATAACCCTCTCAAACGATAAAATCATCAATAAGACGTAAACCCATACACACCGACAATAGCATTCTTGAATTACCGCCAAATGAACTTGTCATATGCCGATATTTATTGTGATCCGTGATCACTAGCATTGATGACAAGCCACGTTCCCATCATGTTTGCGCTTCCGGGATCAAAGATATTGATATTGTCACAGCTTGCGATTAGCTATTAAGCTCCTAAAATCACTCTTCCCAAGCTTTTCTATTGCCATATGTTTATGACTGATATCGAGTCGATCACTTTACCAGCCAATATTGCTAAGCGATGTTTCCTCAAACCAAACACGTGCTTGATAGTAACAAATTGCTCCGCACGTGCGATAGTATCATTTGGCCACATAACCACGGTCAGTTTTTTAATCATTTCCGGTCATGCCTTTATATGATATCGCTAATAAATATCCGTACATAGATGAACATAATTGTTATTGTAACGTTGTTGGACGGTCAGTGGTGTAACGCGACTCATAAGTGTTGGTTCGAATCCCGCCACTGACTTAAGTTAGCAAGACAGGGTATTTTGCCTTTAACATTGTGCTATTCCAAATATAACATTATTACAATTGTTCTTTGTCTAAATGACACGTGTTTCTTGTAATTGTTCGTGTTGATATTATATTTAGAAATATATAGAGAAACGAATATTTTTTTCAGTAAATGTATCTAACTAACACTCTTGTAATACTTTATCAATAATTTTTCAATCAAATGCCTAAACTATCTGCTAAGGGAATTTCTAATTTTTTATTATAGTTATTATAGGTCTATACTTACATGAGTATCTGAGTTGCAAATCCGATTTAGCAAACCTACATCTAACTAATCAATTGTAATAAATTCAATCTTTATAACTATTGTTATGAACATATATTTAATTTTACCGTAAATTAGAATACAAAACAACTTGTTCACAGATACATGATAATTGTTAAACTGATATAAGTAAGTCATTCTAAAATAATTTACATGAAATGAAAATGGAAACATGTTCAGATAAGGAAATAAAAAATCATCGTCCAAAATATCATGTTTTATTTATCATTTATTGTACAAGTGTCCAAGATTCCGATTTGTAAATGAAATAATAAAATAAAATTCAAAAGTTTTAATTAAATTCAAGAATTTTGAAGCTTACCTCGAAACGATCGCTCATTGATAAAAAATAGTTTAATAAGTTTAAGTTTAATAAAACGTCACGTTCTTCATGACGCAAACAAGGAACAAAAACTTAACTAAACATCAACCGATGAATATGAAAACATGTCATACCGTCACATAAACAGGTTCTCTGCACGAAGCAAGACTGACTTATCATCGACATTAATCAAGTAGATATTTGCGTTTGCGAACAAGATACGATCATGATTTATGTTAGGAAATCATGGCATCGAGACAATACTATAAGGAAATCCTTTTTTCCCGACATACTCTGACTGTTGGCCTAGTGTTCTTAAAGAAACCTTGACCTATATGCTACTCAGATCTCGCTCTTTCTCTCTCTGACACTATTCAATCATGAGAAATTTGCTTATTGCCTGCTGCGTTTCGTAATATGTTAAAACTATTTATTTCCAATATTAATCGTTCGTTAAAGAGACACACTGTGTAAGGTCTCTTGTACAAAGGAATTGCGACTTTGATCGAAAACCGAACACTTCAACTCGGCTAACACGAATCAATAAGTAAAAAGTATTCCTGAAATCTGATTCAAAGCAGACGAAAAAGCAGATTTGATGTTTTATAATTCTTTTCAAAGTAACTGGCACTGTGACTCTTCGTCTCCGCACATGTATAAGGCTTATGAGATACAAATCTTATGATTAAAACTTCTTTACTTGATTTCACACGACATTTCTGACATGCCTTTCCAATTCTTCAGCCGACCAAGAATTTGTTATCGTTAAGTTTCATGTATCTTCACAACATCAATTAATCTACAAGGATGCACACAAAGTACACACGTTCTGTTCATGAAGTCTTAAAGTAAGTTTAACGAATTTTAAAAGACGGCGCCGTCTTGAAAAATATATGTAATTGCAACTTCTTCTTACCTATAACACTTTTTAGATTATTTGAATTTTCTATGACTTCTATTCGGGCCATGCGATAAAATTATTATGATAAATTTCTTTTTAATGAATAAAGATTGAAATCGTTGAGACACAAAATTAATGTATATATCTGAATAACATCGTATCATTATAACAATGAATTAGAATAACCCATGATAAGAATTCTTTTGTACAGACATCCACAGGTTCACAGAAAAGTTTTAAGGTATTCAGAGAATAAATCATTGGTTACAAAAGTTATAATCACAGAACATTTTTGACAATAACCTGATTCATATCAAAGTGTTGGATATCTATGAACATATAAAAACTAACAAAATCTTCAGTAACCACCAAATCGATCATCTGGAAAATAGTCATCGACTTAACCTTTGTAAAATAGCCATATTTCATAGTGAAAAAGGATTTTCTGTAACAACAATGTTTGACATGAAAAGGTGGATGTCGTCTACAGACATAGAATCAAGACAGATGTATTTGTTGTAAACCAAACAAACACAAAACATAGCCCCGAAATGTCTTCTCTTTTACCAGAGGCGTTAATCTGCCAATGAGACCATCGGTGCCATATCGTTTCGGTAAAGCATCTGAGAGAAGGCTTCTGAAAATGTGTACATGTTGCTTACAGGATCGCAATTGTCTAGTTTTCGATCACAAACCACGACCTGAAGCCTTTTTATCACTACTCTCAACCGATAATCATTGAAATTGTCATTTTCAGATACAACAAGTACCTAAAGTGCTCGATATCAAAGTACTATTTTCAAAATGTGACATAATTTATTCAAACAGCATTCTCTATGTCTCTTTAAATAAATAGGCTACCTTCTGTTTGATTCATCGGCTTCTCATAAACACATTCACCTGTGCGTTGGCTGAAAGCGTAGGACCATATTGTTTTGTTGAAAATATCAAAATTAGAATGTTCAGATGAATGTTAAAAACAGAACATTCGTTCAGACAAAATTTACATGAATTCTTCTTTGTCATACGAGTAACTTCAGAAAAAAATTGAAAAGTTAAGGTAGTATCACGGTGAAATTCCCCAACTTGAAACCATGGGTCATATAGGTGATTGAAAACAAAAATTCTTTTCACAGCTAAAGAAATCAGTTTACATATGTTACGTCTAGGGCAAGGTGTATATTTCCTTACTTGATGCAATGTTAGCTTCTGTGCCGGACTTTGATTGGCAGGTGGATCAATCAGTGACATTAACAAGCGAGTAGGGGAGTCTTGACATGGATTTGGTTACACTTACACAGAATGGCGCTACTTACATCCACTCTCGTCTATAGACATGCGATGAAATCACCGATCGGTGCTTATTTATAGAGTTAATCCCTACCCTAGGAGGGTGTGAGATCATGCGCTTTACGTATTTCATTTAGGCATTCATAATATATCGTCGCATGTTCTGTCTTCAACGATTGTTTGCTTAACATTTTAAACTTAAAATACAAATATCAGTGGCATGTCATGAGAACGTTATGATAACTGATATGTAAGTACTTTCTTGGCAGGTAAAAACAAATGGGATTAGTCACTGTGTTATCTTACCTTGCTCTATATTACGGACATAGAATATGTGGTTTGCTACGCCTTTTAAAGAGAATATCATTAATTTCTTCAGGGAATAGGAATTATCTCATACTCTTTGTCAAAATACCACCTTTCCCACTCTGGGGGTCTAAACATTCAATTTCTCAGTTAAGGTTTGAAATGGGTGCTCGAGTTGATAATTGTAAAATAAGGAGTTCTGTCTCGTTTACAGAAAATGTATTTGAAATTGAGTTCCCTCCATACCCTATTATTTCCACTCCCCATCCAAAAAGGTCCGCTCCCAACCTTTATTTCTATATTTCTGGGTCCCCTCCGCCGATATAAAAGTTCTCTCCGCTGCCTTGTTGATCTATTAATTTGGCAATAACTAATTAATTACTCAAGCAAATCACTTTCAATTGCACATAAATCTTTAATACGTCCGATAGCAACTGTGTGTGACGCTATCTATAACCGTCAAGCTCCTTAAGGGTAGGAAAATACACTTTTAGAGTAGTAAGCCCCGTTTCGAAAATATAAGTGCGATAAACTTCAACTTTATATTGCAATTACGTTTTTTCTTGAAGTTTGTGCAACCAAACGCTGCACCAATATATACCTTATTTATATCCTGACTTTTCAAAGTTAAATCTAACCATTTCATCCTTGACAATTAGGAGGAACGAGCAATGGAATCAGACACCTATCTCTGTAGTACTGTTTTGGTCGCCATCTTGGAACGTCCCCTCCTTACCGAGTACACGACAGTGAATTTGATCTCATAAGACAATCTGTTTTAATTAAAAGAAGCAGCTTTCAAACGAATATAACATGATTGGTTAAACTACGCGATTCCATTTCCCTGCCTCAAATGATCAAAAGGCATTCACACTAAAATGGCTGCGAGCAGTTTTGGCTTGATACTTGATACTTTTTCCAACGACTACGGATAATGGGGTGAGTAACGAGGTTTTAAGTTTCTGAAGATAAAGCATTTGGCATGAATAAATATTATTTTGGAAATTTTGAAGAAATTAAAAATAAAAAAAACAATTTTTACTATCCCTTTAAAGCATGCATCATACAGTGATGATCACCCCTTTCACACGCCATCTAAACTATGATAAACTCAGTGCTGAATCTGAATTTACCGCCGAAGTGTTTTGCCTATCAGTAAACCGCTAAACTTTAAAGAACTGTTTACCCTTACACACCCTTACAGAGTTCAAAATGAACAACGATACATTCTGATAAATATGAAAAAAATTACGAAAATGGCTATATAAAGAATATATATGTTATTATGTCGAATTTTTATGTCTATAAATAATTCTATTCTTAAACACATTTTTCGTACTAATTTTTTTAAATTGCGCTTGTAAGAAATTTATATAAAACGTTCATATCATAACACACATAAACACCTTCGATTCTTACACGTATTCATACCAAATTATTGCTCTCACCGATTGTCGCAAAAGAAATTCTGAGTTTTAACAGCTAAATATGTCACAGACGTGATACAAAGTATTTGAAATGCTACATTATAGTTTATAATTGAAATAAACTTTCAATGTCACATATTTCACCTATCATTGTTAATTAACTAAACTAATCAGCGATAGTGCTTTATTTACGTCAAGAATTGAAATGAAAAACAAATTAATGTTTTCATATCTTATAAAAGAGACAGGATACTTCTCTAACGTGGATTTTATCGTGAAGTATAGTAAACCTTTGTCTCGAAAAGCTCTATAACATCGATGAACTGCGGTCTGCAAAAAATGCGAGTGTCATTTAGTTCAGATATCGTTCTAAAGCTAACAGAAATCGGGTTCGTTTTGATAAAGTGGAAAAATCACGCATTGGTAATTGCAATGGTATTATGACGATATCCGGCGGGAAATTGCCTTGAAGGGCCGTAATGATACCTTTCAAAGAAGCGCGTTACTAGAATCTGATCCACGGTGCCGACAAACTGCGCACTCAAGAAGCGGTCCTGTGAGTCTTATCAATCCATTAAGACATTGTTACCGGACACTGGAAATAATCCCTCCTTCTCAGGCGCAGGGCATGACGTGCCGCGAGTGACGTCATATCCGCTATTCAAGCATCAGATTTCTGTCAATATTTAACAGAGGACCATCATATCGTAACATCAATGTTTTCCATCCAGAAGAACGCCCTGCCCCATCAAATCTTTATTAATCTTAAGGGCAAGCCTACAGCTCCGCTATATGATGACGATCGACGGATTTGATGTATAGTTGTTGATTGCAGTAATAAACATGATATCCGTGCGACGCGTGCAGAGAACGAGAAAAGCGTGCAGCGCGTGAAACTTTTCGTTCACACATGGAACAAGCGTGAATTTGTATAATGCTATGCAAATTCGCGTTTCTAACGCAATAACATCCAAATGAACCTTTATTTTCTCATTATGAAAGTCATGACTGCAAATGTTAAAAGTTATAAAAAAGATAGTTAATGCATTAATAGGATTATAATTTTCTATGACAGATTGAGGGATGATGACATCACTTGTTCATGGAATTTATATAATAAGTGTCATTGATATATAAAAACTATTTTCAAATTTAAAAACAACCATAACAAATGGTTAAATTATGTAACCCTTTTACAAATCCACAATAAACATTCAAGGTTGATTAACTTGTATAAATATATTAGAGATCAAAGAACCCAATCATTCATTCATTGCCGGGGATGAGTCACTTTTGAACGGTTTAGCCTTATATTAGCTGAGTAAATCTACGGGAGGTTTAAAGTCAATGATATTATTCAGACCGACGAATTGCTCTGGTCAGATTAATAACTATCATTTGCATCAAATTACTATAAAAAAACATACGTAGGAAATATCATCAGATATAAGCCATAATAACTGAGAAAAGTGCGAAACCACTAAAGATAGAATTCCACCAATTTGTTCAGGATTTTGGCTAAGCTGTCCAGATTTGGACATTTAGCCGAAGGTATAAAAGCGATCATTGCGTTTATAAAGGGGCCTGGGGTTTCGTGTCTATTTCTGCAAACTCTATTTAACATTGATATCCTCAGGTCTCCCTTTACAAAGTCACTGTTCAGTTGTCGCTTTCCAACACAATCTCTTTTGTTTTCATATAAACTATCAGTACATTTTTCACAAAGAACGACGAGTTTCTCTATAAATTCAAATCAAAATATGACCATACTTGCTTAGAATTGTTGCTTTTTTATATTTTATAGGAAATATTTAGAACAGCCCTACCTTTTTGATAATGACGTTATACGGCTAAAATGATTTCTTGATATTTGAATTTATGATACATATCTATATAAAATTTACAATGGTTTAAATGTCTGATAATGGTCTGAAATTATCAAATGATTTATATGTATTAAATCAAAAATGAAATGGTAATTGATTTTAGAGAATAAGATTTCTCATCGCAGAATTTGCAAAAGCTCAGTCATCCATTCAGGTTATCTTCCATTTGAACTAAATTGAACATGTCCGAAACGAGAAATTCTAGTTTTTGTAGTCTGCGCCCGTATATAAGTATAATGCATTGTGAACTCACGAACATACTCTAAGCATTTATCAATAAATTCTTGTATGAACTCAGAAATTAATATCATTGAAGGAGACCGGGTTTAAGATGTATTCAGCTAATTTCAATTTGTGTTTCTTAATTCTATTAAATACTTTTTAGATACATTTTCAATTTTTACTATGATAAACAATTTGAATTAAAACATGTCAAAGTGTCGAGCGGTGTGTCATTTGATAGTTATCCAACTTAAAACAAAAAGTAGAGGCATCTAAAACGAAACCTAAACGGATATTTGTTGTTAAACATAATTTTGAGAGCTACGCCGAACGTGTCGAATATATATGTTTACATGTTTTCAACACCTGGTCCAAATGTTAGTGATTAATGTTCTTCTTGAATTTCTGTAAACCGTACCGTTTGTTTTATAAATTTAAATTGTTTAACCATTGCGCATTTTCTTCGAAGAGTCTTTTTAACTATCAAAGTCAATTCTACTACTTCATTGGAATTCTTGTCAGCATTCTTCAACAATCAAAGACAATAATTTCATTCTCTGTTGCACACCTCCTTGAAATGTTTAAACAATCAAAGTCAGGAACTTCCTACTCAGTGGTGAATTAGCAGTTATCACGCCATTCTAATCTTAATGATTTATAACAGCGATTTGAGAAGTCGTTGAATGTGAAAATAAAATTAATGTTCGCTATCATCATCGACGAATCTATTTGGAGCGTAATAATCATCTTTTATAAATGCCAGGAGACAAAAAGTATGAAAAGGACAAGCGGTCAATGTTCATAAAGCGTGATCTATCGTTTTGATCTCAATCTTACTTACGTAAAAACGTCAGTACAACCACGTCTTTAATAATGATGTTATTACGAGGAACGTATTTTATCCAAAGTATAGTTTTAAGTGTAAAAACGCGTCAACTGACAATATCGTTAGATATAACAAACAGACAGAATTTGTAAACGTACTAACGTTTCAATTAATAACGTTTTTGTATAACCTAAGTCCATAAAAAGTTATTCTTTTTAAGTGGATGCTTCAGAAGTTTTTACAAAGGATGCAATATTCCATTTTGATCTAATTTACACTATCTGAGGTAATATTTGATTAGACTTATAACATCATCATTGCTACTGTGTTCTAAATCTTGACTAAGTATATTATTTCAGCTGTATGATTGATGAAATCATTATGGCATGTATTTCATTGTCAATCACTCAATCAGTTTTCATACTCAACACTCAATAAGTGTCTCGTTTCTATGTCATGACGAAATTTATTTTCAGGTACTAATTAGCAATTTTACCATTAACACGCAACAATTTTGTGGAAACTTTCTACATATTTGATAAAGTGATATAATGAGTGTACATATTAACAATGATGATTATTTCAAACACCGACATACAAACACTTTACGTCAGCATTTACAATAAATCGTTCTATTTAAACAATAATGGACGTAAGTAAACATATACACGGCGTGATAATATGTACGAATTTCACATGGTAAAGTGAAGTGGGTGTAGTAAGCAAAGGTTGTGTTCATACAACACCGTTTTTGTAAATATTTACAGGCAGTAAGTGTATCCAAATTTAACAATAATGGTTGTAAACATCGAACCCGCAATTATTGATTATAAGACTAATGTTTTTAATAAAAATCGATACAATGAACTTATTTATATGTGCCTTAGTTCATACATCCAATCAAAATCAAAACTACAATGTCTCCTGTCTTGACAAGTCATTTACACCTTATACAGAACCGTTTAGAAAACAATTATCATTTTAACCAAGTGTTGTTTTTTCAACGAAATGCCGCCGTGGAAGAAGTTTGTCGAAAATAAATTGACCTTCATACAGAGTATCATTTCAACATAGCGTGTGTACCCGAACCATTAACTAACGATGGTAGTGAGTAAACTATCGAATATGTCTCGTCTTGGCGACAAACACTACTCACTCAGACTGCCCTGGTGAGAAAATTGCAGTACTTGGACAGGAAATAAGCGGCTCCGTCAGAACAATGAAACGTCAGCTTTCTGATCTGTGTTCCTCGCTCACGTGAATTGACGAGATTTAAGACGAGAAACACGTTAATTGTATCGACACAACATAGACTACACGTCAACAAATACATTATTATGTACTTTGAACATTGTCAAGAATCACAAACCGAGATCAACGGAAATTCACCGGGTTACAGTTATAAGAATATAAAATATAACAAAAAGAACCTGCTTGAAATAGTTAGTCTCATAGTGGCTGATCAAGAAAGGGGAGGGTTGGAAATCCCCCTTTTGGAATTTTGGAATGTGAACACTAGTGTGAACACCCATTTTGGAACAGGTCAACCCTTCTACTAATCCCTTAATCCCCTGACCCTAAGATATCTTTAAGCTATGGTAGACAAGAGTGCTTCATGATAAGATATCCTCAGGATATGGTCGACAAGAGTGCTTCATGATAAGATATCCTCAGGATATGGTCGACAAGAATTCTTCGTGATAAGATATCCTTAGGCGATGGTAGACAACAGTGCTTCATGCTTAGATATTTTTGTTAAGGTATGCAACATTGCTTCATGAAAATATATCCTTAGGCTATGGTAGACAACAGTTCTTCATGATCAGATATCTTTTGGCTTTGGTAGACAGACGTGCTTTATGAAAAGATATTATTAGGATATGGTAGATATCGGGATCATTGCGTTTTTAGAATATAATTCTCTCCATATTAGAAATTATCTGAACTTAATCATATTGTTATTTATTGATTGTTATGCTATCTAAATATGTTTGGGTTGTAACGTAGCAACATAATTATATGTAATCACAATAATGAAGAATATGTATTTCATGATACAATTTAAAATACACCTAATCATAACGATACACTTTATGTGTCTAGGTTATTATTTACAAAAACGAGGATATCATATATTGATATCTTTTATTGAGAGACACACATTGGAATACAGGAAATTAAACCTTCACAAATAGAAAAATATAAAACATATGATCTTTCAGCCCTATTAATATGAAGATAATAGCACAGTTTCACATGAGGCGGAAATCATTAAATGATATTGTTCTGTATCGTATGAGCAGAGCAGCTATTAAAAGAAAAACAAGATATTTGTTTCAATTGTACAAAATGAAAAATATGGTAAACTGAATGTACATAATCGCCACTCTCTAATTACGATGGATTACGTATAAACGTTAGTAGCCGCATAGAGCGAAGCTGTCTGGAATTCAGTTTCCGCCATATGAATAGACCGAGAATACGTAGTTATCCCCCTTTTATAATATGAATCAATTGATTCATGCTGAATCAAATGATGAACGGATATCAAGGTTTTTTAATTTTTACAATGTCACACTCTTACAAAATCTTACAAAAATAGCGGGGCGAATATCCGCAATTACAAAGCAAGTAGGTAAGATATTACATCAATGAAATGAAGGGAATTAATTATCATCACCTGGATAACTCGGTCGAACCTACCTGTTGGCTATATAACTGTCTTTAGTTCACGAATGTAGCTTATATTCCCCAAAAGTATCTCAAATGCAATTAGAAAAAACGTTATTTTCTAAGTTAGTCCCTATATGCTAAGCATGACAATTCCTCTTTAGTGAGTCAAAAACAGAGACAGGGATAAAGACAGAGAGACAGAGCAAGAGAGATAGACAGATACAGAGATAGAGAGAGACAGACATCGACAAAAAGGCAAATAGAGAGTAATGAATAGATAGAGGGAGAGAAACAGAAGCAGAAACAAAGACAGAGAGAAAGACACAGTTATACAGACACAGAGAGACAGAGACAGAGATACAGACACAGTTATACATACACATAGTGACAGAGACAGAGATACAGACACAGTTATACAGACACAGAGAGACATAGAGACAGAGACAGAGATACAGACACAGTTATACAGAGACAGGCGTAGAGACAGAGATCGGGGTCTGCATCAAGCCAGGCATATAACCGACGCCTCCAGCTTTGACGCCAGATAATCCTTTTGCTATTCTACAACTATTAACTAAAAAAACAATTTCAATTTTTTCTTCACTTATGTTGTTTTATCACCCGTGAAACATATGCACGCCCATCATTCTGTTTTAACAATTTTACATCAGCGATCACATTTCAAACGACTATCTCTGCATCACTCCGGATATAGGAGAGTTTTGACTTCACTTCTTTATTCTTACACTAAAGACAAGATATACAGAAGATAACTTTGTAAATTTCGATTAGAAACAGTTATTATTCAGACAAACCCGTCCGTTTTAGGTATGTCATAATATAAAAGTTGCCATTAACAGTAAAGTTACGAAGAAGAGCGGCAACAGACTAATATCTTCAGAAGACAATCAACAATTTCTAAAATAGAAAACAAAATAATTATCAAGGCATGTTGAGTCGCTATAAAGAAGAACGGTATACTTGAATAGCTTTATAAAACAGAAGCTGGAGCTTCGTGAGACGAGTTATTTCGAGAATAACTTAAACCGACACTTAATATTGAACATGTATCAATTTAGCTTTTGTCAATGATATTTTATCCACTTAACACAGAAAAACATGTACACTAACATTGACAGCGAAAGATTGCGTATATAGATACTACCATTATTGTTACATCGATGTAATATTGTTACATTGATTCACGGCTTTAACAGTGAACCACATCAATGTAGTCAGTGTTTGATCAAATCACCTCCACAAAACGTCACTTCCTGGGCTAATATTTAACATGCTGTCTAATTTCTGACGAGACAGTGGCTCTCGATCGCGTTCAAGGGTCTTGTACATATTCTCGACGCTCTAAACGGGCTTATCCTATTGATAATCTGATTCAATGCAAAGGTATCTTGGTTTGTCAATAACAGCATTTAGGACATAAAGCCAGGCCGCTATCACTTCGATGCATTTGCATTCTGATAATGGCAGTGTTTCACTTAGTGATGCGCCAGGGCAAACAACTTGGTGCAGCGCTATTGTCGTGCTTGATAGAATCTCGCCTACGTTTGGTTAATTACTGACATTTGGTGAAGGCTGACGAAAGGTCACATAAGAGCTGCACCTATCATGGTAAAATGGCAAAAATGGTGAAAGTAAATTGACAATGATTGTATGTTGTTCATATACAATGTAATGATTGTTGATAACACTTATTGTTGATAACAATTACAGATAGTTATCGATCTCATGACATTGATGACAATCAGCAACAATCATTATTGTCACCTTCTTTACTGCATTCATCAGACACAACCCTTAATGTCTAACTATGTATGACATTTTATGATTATTCATGAAATTTTATTTTTTCTGTGTAACCAGTTATCTTTGTTGTTAGTTAAGAACCCTGTTTCAAAATCAGAATTGAGAGATATTGTATTTACATTTCGGCGATATTTTCCTTTGTTGTGTTGAAATTGATGTATGTATATATATGTTTCGAAATAGTGACCTTAATCACGTGCGCAGATAAGACATGTGGAATCACGGCATTGAATAAATTGAAAATGCCTATCACGATCCCTAACCGCGGTGAAAGTCCCGAAGTTTGAGAAGATATGTCTCTAAATATTTAATTTATTCAAACATTAACAATACTTTGATTATGAATAATGAACATACTTCGGAAGTCAATTTCATTACGTTGACAACATTTATGCAGATTCATACACGACAATTTGACTTAGCATCGACGAACGCAGTTTCTAATCGGACGGGTGACCCTCGTCCTGATTGGGTGTTCCCAGAGTTTGTGAGTTTACCGTTGCAGATATAATGTTAACAATTTTGTAAGCATCTCAAAATAAGACACCTTTAAAACTCAGTCTCTGTAAAGTAGTCCTTCAGCTGTATTTGAAAGCTGGAGTTATGATATTATTGATATTACCTTTCGGATGATTTCGTGATTGAGCGACTTCGCCTCATTAATTACGTATTTCATAATCTTATATTCTGAACAGTACCAAGTCAATGTTTTTAACTGTCCCAGTTTTCTTAAACTTCTTATCGGATACATAATCTTGTGATAGGTATATATTTACGGGAAATGTCCCACGATCAGGAAATTAAAAGAATGAGTGAGTTATTGTTTAGCCCGCTCGGGCAATGTTTAAGCCATGGAGTTAGCTACTTTATTAAAAGACATAAAAATCTTAGGTTTTATCCTTGTTTATTGCCCTAAGTGTGTCGACTGGCTATATTTATAGGATAGTAAAAGTTATGTAATATGTCTGAGAGTGCCTGAGAGATGGTTATGATAGTCACAAAAGCATGGTCACGTGTGATATTATGTATACGATATCAAGTTAGATTGTTCTAATGCAATAATGTGGGTTTTGATATTGATTCGATGTAAATTTAATATTGTCCTGAAGCTGTGCTGATTTTCAAATGTGATTATCAAACCATATAAACCGTTCAAGTATTACTGTTAAGTTAAGACTAACTAAAGCCCTGATCGAACGTGCCCGAAATGAGGGGGGTGTGGGGGGGGGTGGATCTTCTGAATCGTCTGACAATCTACTTCCGTGTGGAATTTAAAGTATTAATTAAATAGTCGTGTAAATAAACTATAACCATGCCGATACTTTAACACATCGTTGAGTTATCATTTTTCCAATTTGCGAGGTTTCAATGAAAATAGGACATTTTTACGTGCCACAGTCTCTCCTAAAGAAAGACACAAAACATTTCTCATATTCACTCCGACAACAGTAATTTGTAATACGTTAAATTAATTTGTAATGTAATAAATACATTAACTTTCCTGATCGGAACGATTGATTACCTTGTCATTACGAGGGGATATAAACAAAGTTTCAATTATCACAGACACATATCAAAAGTATAAACTTGTTTTTAAGACTTCTCTACATAGTCACCATCTAGAGATACACATTTTCCCCATCGCTTCTTGACCATGCCCAGACCGTCTGAATAGAAGATCCCTGATTTCATGGAAAACCAAGCCTCCACCTCTCGAATGATGTCAATGGTGTCCTCAAAACGACGTCCACGAAGTGGATTTTTCATCTCGGGGAACAAGAAGAAGTCACTTGGTGCAAGATTGGGTGAAAAGGGGGGATGCGGTAAGATTTCAAAGCCACATCGCCATGCTTTTACAGCAGCTGATTGACAAGTGTGAGCTGGGGCATTGTCAGCTAAAAGGCGTACACCTTTGGTGATCATACCGCGGCGATTCTGTTTAATGGCATCTCGTACCTTGCTCAGCAGGTTGCAGTAATAAGCTCCAGTAATGGTCTGACCCTTAGTTGGATAATCCGTCACGAGGACTGCACGACAATCCAAAAAAATGACCACCATGACCTTTCCTGCAGACTTTTGCACCTTGGTCTTTTTGGGAGGTGGTGACGTGGCATGCTTCCACTCTTTGCTCATCTCTTTTGTCTCAGAATCATATTGATAGACCAAACATTCATCCATGGTAACAAGACGTTTGAAGAAATCCTCTTCGTCTTGTTCCAGAAGCTCCAATGCCTGCCGTGACATGTCCCTTCGATTCTGTTTTTGCAATGGAGTCAGTAAGCGAGGAACCCAGCGTGTTGACACTTTGGACATATGCAACTGGTTATGGAAGATGTTCCATGCACTGCAATAACCTAGACCTGTTTCATGCATTATCATTTGTAGAGTTACGCGGCGATATTGAACCAGCGTCTCAACCTTCTTGATGACATCCTTATCAACAGTAAGTGAGGGGCGTCAACTTCTTGGCTCATCTGCGAGGGACATGTTGCCTGTCTGGAGATTCCTTTTCCATCTCACAACAGTGTCATAGGATGGGCTGTCATTGTCATAAACATATTTCATCTCATCAGGAATTTGACGTGCAGTATAGCCCTTCAAATGTAGAAACTTAATTACACATGCTATCAACTTATTTTACAATTTGACGCAATGTGCAGGATAAATGATGATACAAAGTATGTTCATCTCAAGTGAAATAGGTAGGTATTAACATTGAAGTTATTTAATGTATGTATTAAATTATATACAATGTATGTATGAGTTATTATCTCAATCATAGATATTTCCTTTTGGGGAAAATAAACTCAAACTTAACCAATTAAAACTAAACGTTTTTTCCCCCTAAGAACGTTAATTAATCATAATTTCAATAACTTCCGAAAATAGATCATTAAAATAGGCTTTGGGCAAGATATGTGATCAATTATCCTTAATCTTGTTTTGTCTTTGCCATTGTAAATGAAAGTAACATTTAAATATAGGAACTTAAAATATGATGGTTTAATATGATAATAACAAGTAAATGTTTAAATTCATGCATGACTTATTTCCGTATTTGATTTGTAGCGCCGTATCCTGTAGCGGAGTCATTCATCTCTCTGTTTACTGATTACTCAGAAAAGAATTAAATGGAATTAGAAATTTATTCACAACATGACATACCTTGGTATTTTGAGATTGCTTCAGATATTTTAATCCGCCTTCATGCCGATCTAAACATGCCAAAGACAAAAATGGTTCTCGTTGGCAATAAACCTGTTATTTATTTTCACAATGGCAGAAAATAAACGAAATCATGAACGCTTGACAAATATTTACTACGTGCTTTGTCGTTTCGTTTCAGAGAGCGGTTCAACGTTTTACTGCTGTCGTCATTTCCGGTCTAGTAAAGTCGGTGATTCTGCCGTTTAATTATCACCCTGGGCCATTTCTAACAACGTATTAGGACACACACGTCACGCTACCTCGTTCCATCTAATGATTTGTAACTTTAACGGAAGACAGAAATGAGGGGGCGTTTTTGCCATCTCTAACTTTCAACATGACGCTTTATTTGTTGTATTATTCAAAGTACCAAGTGGCATGAGTTCCGGTTTCAAAGAAACGTTTGCTGAATTCCGTGCCATCTCTTTAAACACAACAGCATCTTAAGAAATATTGAAATCAATATATTTTCTAAGAAGCCTTTTAACCAATCATTTCGGCAATTTCTTTAGATTCTTAAAAAAAATAATTAACACAAGATAAGCCGTCACCTATATGTGTTAATCATATTTGTAATTGCAACAGCACTCATGAAAGTATAGACGATAGTAAAATGAATTGTTTTGCTTTTTTAGAAGGCACATATTTCTAAATTCTTAACATAGTATTTTGAGGTTTGAATATAATTGTACCGCTAGTGAATTTTTTACTAATTATGAAATATAAAATAACAAGATATCCTTCTGTAACGTTTTTCCTATTCTTAGTAAAAAAGGTTGTTATCATGCTTTTAATATCCCCTTTCAAAACACCATTTAACGACCAAGATCGATAAACATAATTCTGACAAATCTACCAAGTGAAATACTTAAATATCATTCAATGTAAGAGTTATTATACCTATTTTCTGAAAAAAAAGACTGTATGGTTTGGCCCAGTGAGTTTTACCGATAGTATAGACTTCATGTGGATTGGCAACGCATCTTAGGTTATAGAAAACTTTTCAAAAACATAGATTAATCTTTCTCTAGACAGATTGTTGTAAACTCGCTTTTAAAAAACCTCTTTATGATTATGTATTTAAAAAGTGTTTACACATTGTTCCAATCACACTATCTGCGTAAGAATTTATATTTTCATTGAAGAAGAAGGTTTCAGAAGCTCGAGTCCAAATTAGAAATTCGTAATTAAATCCGCTAGTCTTTCATTTGATTCTTTCATTTATGTAACATATATCTACAAATATTTGACATTTTTTAGAAAGTGTGCATCGATAAACCTTTTGAAAAAAAGGTTTTCAAAGATAAGATGGTCAACTGATATCGCATTATCTTATTTTGTAATACACTTTTTACTTAGATGACGTTGAAGGCATTGCATTATTATCATTAAATCAATGATCCAGAATCGGGCCTTGCGAGCCCTGAATAAGCATATTGCGACCCGATTGTAGGTAGATCATTTTGAATATAAGAGGCCGGGTTCGAACCAAATGTTCTTTAAGAAACGTATGTGCCGTTTGAATAATTCAACAAGGAAGGACAACACTGGCATTATTTGAAATATACTAAATCTAAACAGGTAAATCATAATATGTAGTAAGGGGAAATTATTCTTTTTGCATGTCTATCAAGTATATTCACTGTGAAAGGAAACACAGCAAATCAGACGTCACAGAGCAACAATTGTATGAGATAATAGTCATGTACACCCAATCACACCCTGCCCCTATTGATGCATAACATACGAGCCCCAAGTGCAGCGCAATAAAGTAGCCCGCATGAGACCATTTAGAAACGGCTATAAATGAAGGCGGAAATTATATTTCCCTTACAAATGGTTCTTAACAATGATTACAAGCGTCATGGCGCCAGCTTTCTATTAACGCTGGTCAGAAAAGACAGTCACATGCTTGACCATAATGTGACCACTTAAATGTTTGTTGGTCAATATTTACCATGCAGTTACTATACATCGTTTCTACTGCTGTAAATGTATGAATGCGATTCCAAGATACTTATTGAACATAGGGAGATAATTTTTTATTTTTGATTTATTTTTTTGAGGAAAACATGATAGGAAACATGTACCTGCGTTTCCAGAAGTAAAATTTAAAGAAACTACATAAGGCTTGGGGATTTCAATAGATGCTCATATAACACTTTGTCTTAGGATAAAATTGAAGACACAACATTATTTATCATCAGTTTATTACACTATTTAACAATATTTAAAAAATATGCAACGAATGAAATATGAGGGTTTTTATTTGTTTCCATTCGATTTATACGATATTTGGACTAGGCACTTCCCATTGCACGATTTATTTGTCAGGTGTAGAAATGTAGAGGGAACTGATCAAAAACGTAAACTTATAAATATCAAGAAGTAATGAAGAAACATATGCATTATCTTATAACGTCTTATTGCAAAATGTCTTATCTTTTTACAACACTTTTATAGTTAACGCCCCATACTACATGTATCAATTAATAAACCATAAGTTATCATAATTCAAAAACATCATTGACTTACAATCACAATATTACTCGTTTTTAAATTTTAAAAAATTAAGATATTTAATTTAAGATAGATTGAGTTCATTTACAATTAAATTGAGGTATCCAACCCATGTCATTCGGGTGAATGTATAATTCGCCCTTTTGAGCTGCCTCCACTCTGTGAAGTGGAAAAAGTCAATTTTAATAACATGACGTAGGTGTAATCTCCATGAGTATGATAATTATAAATTAAAAACTGGAGTACGTATCCGTTCCTGGAATCCACTTACCCTTTACAGAAGCCAAAGACACATTTTCCCATTTCGTAATTGAATTCGCTATTTTTCACAAATAAGGCTTTCTTATTATAGGAGCTGTTTCTGCAATTACCATCTGTTACCCATAATTCACCTGTCTACACACTTTTATTTTAAGGCTCGAAGTTTAATTTTGCAATTTTGTGACATTAGTGCGACATTAAGGAGTTAATCTAAAGTTGTCTTCCGTGAAATGAAATTGAAAACATTTTTAATCGGATAAATAAGGGAAATATTGGTATCGTAGTCTAGTAAAAACTTAGAGCCACGGATATGTTGGTATCGTAGTCTAGTAAAAGCTTAGAGCCACGGAAATGTTGGTATCGTAGTCTAGTAAAAACTTAGAGCCACGGATATGTTGGTATCGTAGTCTAGTAAAAGCTTAGAGCCACGGAAATGTTGGTATCGTAGTCGAGTAAAAACTTAGAGCCACGGAGTTACGAAGAACTTCGAAAGCCCAATGCGTCGCCGGCCGCGTCCTTGAAGACACGTCCTTTATTAGTCTAATATTTCCTAATTTCCTCAGTATTTTTAAAAAAAATACATATTTTATATGGTACAAAAAATGTCAGTGTCAAATATCATAACCACTGATTTCCCCCTGTTATTCTATGAACACTTCATCTACGCTACAATCAGTTAATTTATCTTGATTTTCACCTAGTTAGCTACAGATCAATTTTAAGAAAGGACCGCCCTTATTAACATCCTCATCATGATCGTTGTCGTCACGTGCACCATCATCATCATCATAATTATTATTATTATTCTGAGCCCGTTTTCCTTGACAACACCTCGCCACGCCAGTCAACAAAAGCTATATTTTTTTACACCAAATCCTTTTCGCTAAGTGTTTGTTGAGAAGATATCTTTGAAGTCTTGGAAGGCTCTTGAAATAAATGATTGAAATAATAAATTCTTAGATTGGTTGTTTCCTAGGTTTTACGAGGTGCCCAAGTGAGAGACGTCAGTTATCAAGTTTATCCCTTTAATATGGAAACTGAAGAAAACATCAATACCCTTGAGATAGATTTTAAATAAAGTCGCAGATTGCCCAGGGGGCTTCGTTTAACCGTGGGATGAACTACTGGATTGGAGATAATTGGATATTTTATTTCATGATTAATTTCAAGCTTATCACATAAGCTCGGTTTTACTGCCATTGGAAACCGGCTGTTGTAGAAAGAATCGCCTTGTCGAGAGTCACGAGATATCTTCTTTTGTGTGCTCTCTCGTTTTAACCTTTTTGTCCCACGGAGACCAGTTGGACCATATTTCCCTAGCTACCTCTGTTACAAATAGACCCCTGTGATGTATAACAATAATCGTCATGCATAGTTGCAATGAAATATATTTATTTTTACTCGTGACGTTGTTGAACTCCGTATTTAACCCTCGAGGCGATTAGAGCACCTTCACTTATGCGAAGCGCACATATATCTTATACGATAGAAGTTTATCAAATGTTTAAAACGATTTTGCTATTAGATTCGGAGGTTACGTAGAAGCAAATTTACACTGCAATCCTATAATAAACAGAATCGTTATTACAGTCCATTTGTATCAGAGAATACGTGCGAAGTAATGGCTCTAAGGGAAGAAAATGCATATTGAGTCGATATATATTTGTGGACAATAACTAGAGTGTTTTGAATACTTATACTTTGACAGATGATCTGAATTCGATAGTGATACATGTACGTCTGCCATATTAATCCAAATTGATGAAAAGTCGGACATTAGGCTGTGAAATTTTAAATCTCATTAATTGTTTTTCATTAGCAAAATGAAACCGCTTTGTTCGCTGTAACACCATTATCTTAGTAAACTATTGTTATATATCCTTTCGCCAAATGCTCTTGTCACACAAACAACTACCAGCTACACACAAATAACTACCAGCTACACACATATAACTAACAGCTACACACAAATAACCACCAGCTACACACATATAACTAACAGCTACACACATATAACTAACAGCTACACACAAATAACCACCAGCTACACACAAATAACTACCAGCTACACACATATAACTAACAGCTACACACAAATAACCACCAGCTACACACAAATAACTACCAGCTACCCACAAATAACTACCAGCTACACACAAATAACCACCAGCTTCATACAAATAACTACCAGCTACACACAAACAACTACCAGCTACCTCTTTACCATTGACATCTGTTTACTCTGATTTATGGCTATGATGACAGCATTGCATTATCTTTTATTTCGACGACGAAGATTGTGAAAATGTTCAATTTAAATTCTGATATAAGAGACTGTTTATTTTGTGGTGAGGTAGGCCACAGGCCTTTTACGAAATAAACTTGATTGATTGAACAGAGAGAAGCAGATGTATGTAAAAATTTGCCCAGTGTCCTTCCAGCACTTCATAACACGTTATAACACGTCTTCAAGCCGTTACACACGCGTACATATTAGCTTGATAACAGAGTTTGTCTTCGTGCTTAAACGCTATAAACAAAATGAAAGCAACCATTGACAGATTTGTCTAATTAGCTAATCATGAAATTCATGACTTGTCTGCCACATAAAACACATCTACCAAATAAGAGCGAAATAACAACCATTACATAAGAGTAAACGTAAATCTACGAGTATCTTAATTAAATCTTAAAATTGAAGTGTCATTTCAAATCTGAGGAAAATGTATTTGACGTGTAGCTGCGGAAATGCACATTATAATTAACAAAACTCCATTATCTACTAGCGAGATTGGACACGGAATATTAATGAGCATTAATATCAATAAGATATGTCGACATACACGAATTTAGTAACAATATCAGCAAGCTTTAGATGATTAATCCCATTTTGTGAGTTATTTTTTCTACAATGATGCATAACTATTGACTGTGCTTAAACGCACTTGTGCACACCAATATCTGTAAACACAACTAATGCACAGATACCTCTGTCATATCTCTCGATATTACTCAAGATCATCACTAAAGTAATCTACCTCGTAAGTTATTTCGCAGATATTTACGTATTGAGGTAGTTGCAACGTTGAAGTAAATCCGCATGAACTACGATATCGGAAGTATTAAAAGTTTGCTTATAACCAGAAAAGCGGAAACGGCAGCCGCTTTGGTCAGTCTAATAACAATGCTACTGTTGTGTTATAAAATCGGTTAATTTACAACATTGCTTTCATAAAACATATTTCATTCTTTGTTCTAAGTTCAGAGTTTAGGTAAATTCAAAAGCTGCACACAATACTAGTTCAACTGTCCATAATTTATCCGTTTTGTGCACAGATAACCATATATTTCATATATGTCGAAGCCGACAGCGGCTTTCTTAACGTTTTCATAGTTGATTGCAGGTCAGTTATAAAGAATGTTAAGAATTTCATTGCATCGATAGAAAGCTTAAGTAATTGCATAAGTCCTCGTAAACCTTAAAATAGCCAATTCAAATAGCCGTAAAAGAGTTCATTCGTGCCTTTAAAATCAGTTGATAATAGCATTGCCGATGAATGAGTCTCAATTTTCTAATTTCTAGATTCATGGAACAAGACAGCTTGTCTAGGATCGCGTGACATTCTCATATTCTCAGTAAACACATTCTCGACTTTCTTAATTCAATAAATCTTGTGTCCCATTTTAGACCATGCAATGTATGCGAATCATTAGAATTATCTTCCCTTAGCTACTTGTCTTTCACCCAGGGGAGACTACTCGCGTCAATAAGTACGTTCGATCCTCCGATTTCACTGACCACTTGGAGATTAACAAGTTGATCGGCTTAGAGTTGTATCTGCTGGTTTTCGTCTAGACTGGACAATATTTCAGGTTTGGTATTTAAGAATGCATTCCGATATCTAAGAATCGAAGCTAATGGTTATTTTCAGAAAGCTGTTTGTGAAGAATATAATTTTACATCGCCATCGGTCGATTTTAGTATAACCGTATTTAATCAAATAACAGGAATTTAACATTTTATGTAATAAATATTCTAGAATAAGTTACAAAGTGGCAATATGCATGTAGTATAACTTAGGTCATCACGAAGTATATCAAGGTAATGGATGTAATAAAACAATGATATTGTAGAAAAAAATGGTAATACTTATAGTAAAAAATTGGTAATCCTTGTAATAAAACAATATTAATGAATATGGTAGTAGAATTTTAACATGTGGTACACTATACAACGCTATCTAGTGGATATAGTTTGATAATCAAATACGAAATCGGTTAGACATGTAGTACAGTAGTGGTAATGCGTGTTGTAGATCAATGGTAATCAATTAAAGAAACAATGATAATAAATGTTGTAGACCAATGGTAATGCTTGAATTAATTGGGAACGACAAAATGTAATTTAATTGGACCAATGGGAGTATAAAAAGCTAGACGTAATTCTTAATCCTTAAATCTTCATATAATCGTTTTTTCATTTAAAGAAAGTATAATATTTTTCAAAAAATTCAAAATCTTCAAGACCATTTCATAAAACAAGAGTAATATGTCAAGACAGGTTAACATCCAAATATGATTGTTTTTAACAGAGACATGGATATCGTAAGACGGATTTTATCTGATAATTATAATGATTTGATTATATGATTTGCATGTTTCTGAGCATCGAATTTAATTCCTGGTAAACATTTTTACAGTTTATTTGTGCCAATGTATATATTTAAAACAGGCTGTATTTGTACAATACCATGATATACATAGTAACAAGGTCAAGAAACGTTTAAACGTCTTCTCTTTAACGTTAGGAGTTTATGTAAATTTCGAAGTTGTAAATGCAGACTTATTCATTCTCCGAGGTACAGATAACATATGAACTCCAAATACGCAACTTATTTCGTCCAGTATATATACATATAGGTTGCTTATTTATAACAACGAAAGTAAGACGTCATGTAATGTTAAAAATACTACCATTTCCTGGGTATTTTGACACCTTCGATCATTCCTTTGTCATTTATTCTAATGGTTGCTTACAATCTTACTATTTTAGCGTCATTTAATGTCAAATAAAACAATAGTTGTCCTCCGCCCTGTTATTAAGCTGACAAATATGATTATCCACACTCTCCTGAATAAGAAAGCGAGCGTGTTATGTCAAATATAAGGGAAACCACATAGCAAGATTGAATTACAAACACGCATTTCGACTAAAATAACAGTCTTAAGCCATTCCATGTTAGATGTGTCGTTGAAAATGCTTTTTTACAAGTTTGGGTCAAAAGAATTTTTGTTTCTTATTTTGAGACTTGATATCATCATCTAATTTTATCATTTAATCACAAAGGAATTTAAAACAATGGATTATATTACTGGAAATACTTCAAATCAGAAGCATTTTGTTTTTCCTGCTCTCACATTCTAATCATAAGAATTTCAAATGTCGGACTGATTATTGTTTACCAGATACATAATTATTACCATTCCTGTTACAATATTACCATCACATGATATCATACGACAAGTATCATTATCAACAGTACATTCATCACAGCCATCATAATTATCATTAACAGCATTATATTTCGTTCAATACAAGTAACATCATCATCATAATTAACACCGCTCTCCATGGTGCACTTAATACCACTTCTTTCAAGATGTAGACAGTGTCTCTTTTAGGTAATTAACTGTCTGTCTCACCACGTTATTAACATCAACAGCATATTCATAATTATTACCATTACGATCCTAAAAGTCCACATCTCCCGCAGGCAAATCTCGCGTCTATGTCTCTGGCTAATTAGGACTTGCTGAATCAGGACAACTTTGGGATTAGGGCAGCTTCCTCACTAACGATATGAAGAAAAGTACAGGAGATTTCTGATTGGGCTATCAAGTACTGGTACAGTGCGCTGAAAAGCTGACAATGCCCTTGTGACGAAATTCTGTAATGCTTGAATTAGCCACTGATAAAGACGTTGGCGAGTTATGACGTGATGACCTTGATGTTGAACAAAAGTTATCTTGTAGCCTAAACTAATAACCTACTAACATTCATGGTAATCTTTGATTTTAATTCTTTTATTTAATCATCATTTTGAAACAATATCAAACTCGCATCAACTTCACCATACTAATAACAGTGACAACCATTCTTCATAAGTAGACGCTTTTATTTAGATCCGATCAAGCAATATTTCAGCAAATGCTTTCTCTCACACGATAAAAAGCTCAGCAACTATAGTAATAATCATTATCAACCAAAATCATCATATACAGATGTTCCCTATTCTTAAAGTAGAAGCACTGCATTGCCGGAAAGAAAAATTGAAAAACTTATGCGCAAACGACGATCCGTTGTCGCGACCACTTTTTACGCACAATTTGCTGATCCATTACAAACAGAGTGGGTGGTGTTTTCACAGAGTAATTGGATCTCCGCTTAATAAATTGAATGAAAGGCAAGGGTTCCCCGGAGACTTCATACTCTCTCTTGCTTTTTAAGGCAGACGAGCTTCTGATATTTGCCCATTAGCATTAAGGTCTAGTGTTGCTTTCATTATATGATAGAGGAATTCATTGTCCGATAAACGTTAGAATCTAAAGGTTCTGAAATTATGGACTTACATTTTTTTCTGAAATGAAGACATGCAAGTTTTGATTAACAAATGTATTTGTTTTTAAAAAGGATTCATTAATTTAACAATATGTGGTCTCGTTGGGTTGATTTAAAAAAAAATATGAAGTGTTTTTTGTACCATTCATTGACTTCAAATAACTATAAACTTACAACGTTATTTATCAATTCTGCTCTTGTTCATGCGATGTTCTATTCTCGCATTACTGAGCGTCAAGGAAGGAAGCTACACCCTATCTCAATCCAATGTTCCATCATGAAACGCCTTTGGAATGACGCGACCGGGAAACGAACCCCGACCCCCCAACTGACCGTCTCCCTACTGTGCGACCTCCTCGGTTAGTTTGCATGGAAGAGAATGCAATTCGTGTAAAAAGCAACATGGGTTTCTGTAAATTATATACAGCTTTATGGCATTGTGTTTCAACATCAATATTGACCTTTATGATTGTGGAAAAGTGAAATACGCATTGTTAATTTAGGTGTTTGTCGAGGTATAAGTGGTCGAGTGGTAACACTGAAGGGAGCGTTAGTGGATTTGGTTCATGCAAGAGATTTACAACGTCACACATATTACACGGCAGCATCTTTATATAGATGTTAATATCCAGAGAACCTTTGCCATTGACTTTCAAAATCGTATAAATTACACATAATGACAAACTTCTCAAACTAAACGTCCTAAATCATCACAGCGCCTTATTAGAAGCGTGTCGTTTCACCTACGGTACGGATTACCCACATTTCCTGAATAGTACGAAACTGTCTCAGAGACGCAGGGACCTAAGCCTAGGGGTTATCATGGTCTCGTCTCTGACGTTTGAGAGTGAAATTTCCACTAGTCTTCCTCATCCGGATTGGGATTTCAAATAAAGATTGGGTTTAATTTCGCCGGATTCTGAAGTATAATTTCACGCTTGGTCCCCTAGTGTATAAAAAGCAAAGTGACTTTTGGGAAGTCGCGGTGCGGGGGAGGAATCGTGAAGACGGTATCTAAGCTACAATGGAAGATGTCGATAGAATTAAGTGGCTCCTTTTGGGCAATTCCGCTTGTCAATAACTCCTCTGCTGCGCGTGTCTTCCCGACACTAAGACCAATCTGAGCCTATAGGACTCGCTTAAACACACACTCATCGCTCTATCACGGATCGTTATTTGCTAACATGAGATCTTTGCAGCGCAGTTTTCCAGGCCGAAGATGCAATTGGGAAACAATGACGTTAGAAGATGCGCTGGTCAGTGTTGGTACATGTCAAAACTTGATTTATCGAGTTGTCTATTTCATTGAGAGCTTTTGATATTCCGGTTTGCAACATAGCGTTATTTACCATGAAATAATTGTCTCGGATTTTTTTCCTGTCTACATGTTACGTAACTGAACTGTTCATCGACTTTCCTGACATTTATATGAATAAGAGTTGATCAAATCATATATCGGATGCTTATTCTACAAAATATATTGGTAGAGGAATAGCCTACATATCTGAACCAATTTTTTCCGTTAAAATTCTGGAGGGGGATATTACTAATTTGTTTGTGACGTCATTGAATCATTAAAGTGACTTTAGTGACGTCATTGCATTATGATGTCATTAACTTAAGATGGTCATTAAAACGATTCCCTTATAAACTTTTCAATGTAATGATCGACGATCTCAACTGTAAGCGACACACAACATATGTTTTATCCTTTTGAATAGAGTGATGTTTAAAATGGGAATGAAATATCATCTGTCAGTAAACGTTAGGGGACATTGGCACTATCTAACCGATTCTAGTCTTCAAAATTTCGCAAATAAACATGCGTTCATGCCAAACGTATTATCTTTAGAGGCTCACAACATCCCCTTACTCAACGTATTCATTAGGAAAAACATAGGAAATATCTATCAAAAAACACTGTTAGCCCTTTTAGTGTCAACAGCGTATATTTAATTGGGGAAGAGGAATCGACTTTAATGGTTTTACCAATACTTGTACGTTAGTTTTAAACAGCTTCTGTTAATCAAAAGATACTGTCTTGCAATTGGAAACGTCTTCGTTTTCGTGGGATCCTTTTTTTACTTAAAAAACGTACCTCTGCCCCATTGATTATCAGTATGAGTGGTCCAAATGTGAATTATAATCACCAAAATAGTACTTTTCATGTTTCCTAATCAATCCTCCTTTTACGTATCACATATTGTATACTTACAGGCATATAATTGCACAGTTCCTCTAAATCAAATAGACAATTATATAAGTGAAATACTCTTAAAAGCGACTTTAAACCCCAAATTATCTCACCTCATCTTAAATAATAAATTCATTAGTAATCCTAAAACCGTATACAATAATACACTTCGTCGTTTGTGAAAACCGAGAGAAACTGTAGTGAAATATGTCTAAAACACTAAACACTTTTCAATGAACATCCATTGTTTTGAGAGATAATATTAGACATTCTTCTATGATAAACCATTATTCTATTAATTTCTCTTAAAGAGTTTGATACCCTATTAACGCTGTATCATTAACCAAATCCCTCTCTATTGCATTTGATGAATGCAAATATAATCAGCATCTCATTGTGCTGATAATCAGTTCCCTAAATCATAAGTCAATAAATCATTATAAGCTGACAAATCTTCGATTCTTAACACGATGGTTTTATGATGAACGAGCATGGTTTTCTTAAAAGCCTGGCAGCGGGCGATATTAAAAACGTTTGAAGGACAGATATTTAGTCATCGGGGACATCTATGAGTTTTTAATTATGGAAATAATAGATATGCCACTTTAACTCTAAGGTAACTTTCCATGTGTATATCTAAAGCAATACTTAGGTTTGCTATGTCTCTGGTCGAATATGTTTTGAAGCCTGTAGAACGTTTTTAGGACACTAAATATGTCTTAGGAATACAAGAATAAATATGAGGATTGTAAGACAACTTTCCTAATGAATAAAAGGTGTCCTAAAATAACCGCCCAAAGAGCTAAACTCCGCTAATATATTTCCTCACCTGAAATGATTTAAATGCGTTCACACTAAAATGGCAGCTTGAAGTTCTCGTTTAACGTAACTCCTCGTTTTAAGACTACGGAATACGATTACCTCTGGAGAAGATATTATCTGCAGAAACAGAGGATGGGCGGTATTATCGGTATATCGGTATATCGGTATATAGGTATATTGCAGTACAGAAACAACACGATACCTACCGGTACACTCCTCTGAAAATATCGAATATATAGAAGGTTTTAAAATTGACAATTTCCGTGTATAGTGGCAGAAAAACATCACCAAAAACGTGAAAAAGTTGTTAACTCGTAAAGTCAAAATAGCCAGAACTAGTCACTGACTTATCTATCTCTACAAAACGACGGTCAGTAGAACATTGCTCACTGTTCTAATTACTTTTATTTACTCAAGATAATATGGACAAATTAAATGTTAAGTACTAATATATTGCACTACGTATTGTAATACGTTTTTCTATATCACAATATATTAAAATTGTTACACGGAAATAAGGAGCGATACCCAACCATTGCTGAAAGCAAATGGGAATAGTTTGAACAAGAAAACATTAAAAGAACACGATCCACAGCTACTATCGATAATTTTGTTATACAACATTGCATTACCTTTTTGTAAACAAGATAGTCTGACAAATTTTATTTTCACCAATATTGAATTTGACTTAACAAACCGATATCAGAGCGTGTAGGTCAATTTCGAGGTGTTGAATGTCATAGAAATGATAAAGTAGATTCCGACGTCATGTCCTACATATTGCATTGATTTTGTCATAGACAGGCACAAACTTTTCGAATCTTTCTCAGGTTTAAGATCGTTTTTAGGCAAAATCTTTTGAGTGAGTTATTGCTTATAGCGTTTTGTGATCCAAGAATGGTGATCGGTCATCTTAAGTGTACTATAAAACCATTTCAATTAAAAACAACTTTTTTAAAATTCAAACAAGAATAAATTAATTCTTCAATATGTTGTGTTCACCCCATACTCCCTGTCACTTTATATTGACACCATCCATGATAGCAAAATAGATAAAATACTTTTAACAAACCTAGTAAAATTTTATAACATTTTTCAACCATGGAAATACAAAATAGAGAAATAACGTTGGTGAGAACTTTTATATTTTCACGTTATGCATCATAACAATTTAAAACCCTAACTCTCAGTCTTAAGCTAATAGCATTAATCTATGACAAAACTGTATATTTATATATTTGAAAAAGAATGAACAGTTCCTTCAGTATGAAAATTTTAGTCAGTAAGACCCGAGGTTCAACAAGCATTAACGCAAAATGATATCAAATATGTCCGATTTTCAAAAAAAAAACCGAAGACAAAATTAGTTATAGTGAGTATTCTATAATATTTGAGATTATTTAACAATATGATACTTTACCTCTAATATGGGTTAATTGTGTATTAAATCAGGAACACTAAGTCACAAGTCTTCATTGTAAGGTGCGCTTTACATTAATGGAGGAACGATCTCGTTTCAAATGAGAGGCAAAACAATATAGATTGTTTTTTCAAGTTCGGTCAATATCAAAGGAAAACAGTTCTTAAAAGAAAGCTTTCCTATCTAATGCCATCAGAAATACCGACGTCATTAAGGCGTCCATATCGTATGACGCCTTTTTCTTAATGAACGTACAAAAGCACGCACGCTATTTGTAAAGAAGTAATACTATCCATTGATACTATGGCAACAAACGCTCTGACGTCACAGGTTAATGTAGGGCTATAACGTTATTAAAGTATATAAAATTGGCAAGTTTTAGATAAAGGAAAAAAAAACCTTAAAAGAATAATTGGAGAATAAGATTGTGATGGAATATTAGTTTATGTTTTTCTACAGATTGAAATAACACATTTTCATGTTTTGGTCAATATTTTGAAATATTTTGATTGTCAAACGAGAGAGTCGTAACCACATTAAAAGGAATGTCTGCTAAAAGGCAATGTTCTCATGTATTGACCACGTATTGTAAAAAGCCGATTAAAAGATAAAAAATATTTTCCGGAAAAAACATCGGGCTAGACCTTAAAGGCCAGAAATAATATAGATATATTATGGGCGCAGCTAATCAATTTCAAATAAGAAAAATGTCAAATGATTTTTAGTACAATTTTCAGTAGATGTTTGGATTTAAAATAATGGTTTTATAAGTCTGACGGACATTCTGCTCTTTAGATATACACCTAGAAAAAATATAGCAACACCTGGTATTTCAGTGACTGTCGTGTTACACAATGTTGACATTCGATTAACACAAATCTGATTCAAAGATTTAAGGTTGAACAATTTCTGAAGATTTAAAAACAAACAAAATCTTTAGTAAATACCAAATCGATCATTTTAAAGATAGTCACCAACATAACCCTTGTAAAACAACAAAATTCCTTTGAAATGTTTTGATGCAAAAACAACGTTTAGATTAGAGAAGTGGATGTCGATTATTACTGACATCGATCGATTAGTCAAGACAGAAAAGACTAGGAATTTGGTGCAGCCCACATCAGCATATAAATTGGTACCCCAAAATGTTTAACGGAACAAGATGCTGAGATGTTTATAGGACCGTTAGTTTCATTTCGTTTTTGTTAATGCATCTATAAATATAACGAAACGCTCTGATGTGTTATAGAAAAATTTGGTGTTGCAATATTTTCTTCGAGGTGTATAATTTCCATCGATTTAAAGGAAATATGTCTGTACTTCAATTCAATAGAATTTATTCATCTCTTAAGCTTCTTTCCAATACCTCATACAATGGCATTTTCCAATTAAATGTATTGACAATTGTTTTTACTAAGATTCATATCTAGATATCATAACAACAGTTCTGTTATTATAATATTAAGGACAATAACAAAAGAGTGTTTTTTGTAATATACCATCGGTTATCATGCCATTATATGAGATATGGGAAAGAAGCTTAACAATACAAAACTTTCTTATTCTGTACATAAAGCTAAAAGACATTTTGACTTAGGTCATTTTATGACGTCATAAATGATCTCATGACGTCAATAGCGTTGTCCGATCATAACAGGTTAATTCTATAATGAGTCCTACTATCCGTTATTTTAACTGATGAATAAAAACAGATAACCATTGACGCATTAACATAAAAGTTATCCAAATTATATTTTTTATAATAAATGTCGATTTCTTAGTTCTGCCCTGTATGCAGAGCAGCGAGAAGATGTTTTTACATTCAACGTCAAGTTAACAAAAGATTACCTTGGGACCAACTGACTAACTGTCTAAATTATTCTATGAAATCAAAGGCATTAAAGATTTTCTCTTCCAAACAATAATCAAATAGTTAATAGATATGATAATATACGATGACACTATTACCAATACCAGCTTCTTCAACAGGTACATATAGCAGTAACTTAATGACCCTATTACTATTCGGGATGCAGTCAACTGACAGATAGGCCTATGTAACTGTCACCTGCATATGGACTGTATTTAAATTGTTGGCACGGGAAGCATGACCTGCAGGAACAAAAGACGTGAAACCCCCGCAAGGACCATGGAAATAATTGATTTAAAAATCACAAAACGGACAGTGACGAATTCCTCGAACCTTCTACTCCGTAGCATCACTCTAGCATTTGGCTTACTCGTCACGACTAATGCTAATCGAAAATCTAGCTTCCTGGTACTCTAACTGAACGCACAGGGTACTTGCACCTTGAAGATGTAATTGGCTACACTTTATGTTTCAACATTTAATAAAACAACATTAGATTTATTGCTGTCTTTCACAAAGCACTAAGCTTATCGAAAACTACTAAGGTAATCTTAGCAAAATGTTAAAACACAGATGAAGGAACAAACTATCCGTTTAATAAACAACTCAAAGAAACAAAGAACCTGGAAAAATAATTACCCTCAGAAATCAATTACTCGAAGGCACAAACATTTACTTGGAGAATCCAACAGCAACCGAAAGTAAAAAAGAGAACCAACAAACAAGAAACGGACAGTCAACTCCAGCCCGAAAATATTACTCGCAAAAACCGAACATGAACCAGCAAAATGAAAGAGACAACTTGAGCATGAAGCATTAACTCTTGGAAACAAACAATAACCCCTTACAAACATACAATACCCTTTACAAACAATAACCCTTATAAACATACAATAATCCTTACAAACATACAATAACCCTTACAAACATACAGTAACCTTTACAAACAAACAATAACCCTAACAAACAAATAATAACTCTCACAAACAAACAATTATTCTAAACAAACGGTAACCATCACAAACAAACACAACCCTAAACAAACAAATTATAACCCTCAGAAACAAACAAGATGCAAAGAGTATCTGTAGATCGAGACAGCTGTTTCCATTAATAACTACAAAATTAGCTACAGATTTGACAAATTGACCATTAACATGGTATGGCATTGTTTGATTGAATGACAGGTGTCCTTGCAACATAATGACGAGGTCATTTCCTTACTGGACATCCCTCGGACTTCGCCTCGGATCAGAATCAGGCCGGCCTTGAAATTGAAAGGCTTGCTCCGGGCATCTGGTAAAATTAATTACTGAGCGAGTCGAGTCTTAGACTGTGATCTCCAGTGTGGGAAAACTTCATCGGGACTTGACGGAGGATATTTTGTGTTGCATATCATCTGCATATCAAATATTTGTGAAACGTTATTGTATCTTCTTTCTATTGAAATCTAAATTGTTAGTGAGTACTAATGGCTTAATTCATAAACATATACTCATTATGTTGTCTTGACATGCACATACTCTGTTTCTGTACAGACCCCAGTAAGTAAATAACATTCGAGTACATAAATGATAGGAATTTGACAAGAGTGAAAGATGAAGAATAACAACTGTTTTTGGAGAATCTACTTCTTTAAAGTCATCACTTGCTTGAAAATGGTATCAAAATCTATGTCGAAACGTCGCCGTTGCTAAATATAGAGATTGTACATCCATATTATTTTCAAAGCTGTTTTACTCACAATCTCTGCAGCTGATAAATAATTTTTTTTTATCTTTCTCAAAGCCATTGTTAATCAGACCAAAGTTTTGTCCAAGTAAAGGTTGGGTGTCAAATCAATGCATTTCGGTGTTATATTTCAACTGTTACATTAAGGCGTAAACAAGTTACTTCCTTGCATGGGCAAACTGTATCAAACACACTAAAAAAAATTTAAATGAAAAAAACACGACAGGTAATTATGTAAAAACCAAGGAATATAACGAATACATGTAAGAAAACTAGGACACACATATACAATCTGATGGTTTCAGCAAACGAAAAATTACAGTTATTAGACGTTACAAGAACGTTCGATCAAACATTGAGACTTTCTTATTCTAAAAAATAAAAATCAATAGTTTTTGGGGTGGGCTTACAGAAGGCGTAACGCATATTTTTAGATTTTGAATACCGATTCCCCGAATCGATCGATAAACGATACTATGAAACCAATAGCTGAAGATATTGCAGTATTGAAGGGGAGCTAAATTTTGACAGTGTGAATTTCACAATCGATATGTTAGCTCAGATATTCTCTCTTTTTTATTCGGTAATCCAATAGAACTAAAGTATCAATTTATTAATTTTTAAGCATAATGTCTTCCATGTAAGTTATCTATGATTAAACGGCATAGTGCGTGTCAAACAATAATGCTATGGTAATTTTTCTGTTTTAAGTCGACATATTACTGCATCACAAACCAGCTGCATCATGACCTATATAGAGATAGATGGTGCTTTACCTTTTTTCATTAGTATATACTAGTTAATAACATAGGTTAATAACAACCCTAAAGGTTTTTTTTGTATTGATATATAATTATCATAACCCAAAACATGTCAGGTGTTATGACAATGGCCTCAAGCAATAAACGTACGACCAAATTTGTCAAATGAACTCGAAAACGAGATTTTAAGAGCTCGAAATTGAGTTAATCTTTTACATAAATTTGAATGTAAACATGAATTGATAGCTATTCAACGATAGTATATCATAAATGTTTTTACAAGACTGAAGTTGATCAATTGCTTAATTAAAATTGATATGTAGTGTTATTTGACTATGCGAATCACTTTGTCGAGGACAAAGAATTCAATAAAACCTCTGTACGTTTATTGTGTTATGGATAACAAATGACCCCTTCAGTGTCTAATTACTCAAGAAGAGTTTATACTAATGAACAACGCATCAGATGACGGCTCCTTGACAGCTGCTTCGATCATTTCTGTGTAATTAATCCGGAGTACATGGATATCCGCGTTTTATTTGCTATCATATATCGTCCAACACAAAATTGTAGAAGGAGATTTTTAGAATTTTTTTTATCCCCAGAACTGTCTTCAGTTATTTGAATAATTCCAAGCCCACAGTATTAAATAGATCGTTGCATGACACCCATTCATGGACTATTACAACTAAAGGATATAAGAATAATGGACAAGATGAGGAGATTTACGGTTTATCTTTCCTGAGTGGATTTTTTGGATAAATTCCGAGCTTTATCACAATAATTCACGAGATCAGATGAACTGTGATTCCGAGTTTCGAGTTCGTTATTTTGTTTCTTACTCAGGTCATATATTTTTATATTTTTGACTTGGACTTTCGGAAAATACCTTCATATTGGCCCGCGTCATGATCTTCATTCACGCAGTCGAATATAGTCTCAGCAATTCCTAACGTGTTTATGGATCATATATTAAGTAAGACAATCTTAAATGAACGAAATAGTAAAACACACCACATATTAACAATTAAAATTTCATGTTTTTTCATACGAAATGAAAAAAAAATTGTTTTGAAGTCTTGTTGACACGTGTATGCTAATCTCACCGAAGGCATCAATAGAAAAAAGTCCTGTGGACCAATCAGATCAAGAGTAATTTTAGAAAAACTGTAATTCCCATGACCATTGTTAAATACCCGGCATATCTGTGTCCGTTTGGTTAAGAAATCACAATTATCACAGTTAGGTGCCATTCTATAAAGATACATAAAGATCTCAATACATTGTTTGTTTACATGATTGTGTTAACCGAAGCCACCTCTGTGTATTACAAACCGTAAGAGTCCCTTCTGCACAAAATGGAAAGAAGTGATCGTCGAAAACATCTTAACTGGTAATGAGTTGAGCAATAGAATATAACTAAAACTATGATGAAAAGGAATGAAAAAAGGCAATAACTATCTTTTTTTATTCTTTCGATTGACTGCAGAAATCTTTTGATATTGCAGTTCACGTTGATTCAAAGCAATGTGCACCACACCGTTTGGAATTTAATTCTGCTTCCTAAGTAAAGGATTTCATGCATTTTTACATCATAGGATATCGCCTCTTCGGCGAGAATGTTTGTCATAATTTGTTTTAAAAAATGCAAAATTACAGAAAAAGAGTGTTCAACACAGCCTTTAAAGGTTCAGAGAATAATTACTTTGGTTGAAGGTTAACGGAATACGTTAATTGATTTTGAAGTAGACATGATGTGACGGTAAGAATTCTAAATATCCCTCTTTAAAAATCCATGTTTTAATCGCCAACTATATTCCAAAGAGAATGCTCCCGAAATTAGAGGTGAATTTTTTTCGAAAAATTATCATTTTCGAAACGTTGACGTCAAAAGAAGTATTATCTCTGAATATATTTCTTAAAAATGCCGCTTATCTTCAAAATAACCATCGAATGAATTTCCGTAATAAAACTTATTTATACAATCATTTTAGGCGTCTTAGATGTAATTATGTAATCAAGAGATCTGACGTATTCAGAATAGATGTATATGAATTATATACGATCATCATGAAATGATAATCAAATTCAAGGATGACTGCAGATAACCCTGTAAACATTAACTTTGTATGTACGACAAGTTGATGAAAGACATCGAGTGAATACGGCATTGATATGTAATAACACTTCAAATCTTGCAAAACGGTGACAAAAAATCCTTAATGATGCTTTCACGTACAAAAATATCGTTTCTTCCTTTAATTTGGTCGACATTATGTCAGATCTAAAGATGATTTAAAACCAAATTCGATTTCACCCTTGTACTTTCAAGCGGCTGATATGTGAAACATTCAGGAAAAACTAAAACAGCTAAAGAACTAAAAGTAACAAGATAATGGCTCTACACATGTAGTCAATTTAAACAACATTGTTGGCATTGAAACCTGTTGCGGATTGACTTTGTGTTTCATTTGTTAGCCTTTTAAGCATAACTCTACTCAAAGCGCCTAGGGGCAGCATGGGTTATACTTTTCCATACGCAATTGGTTTGTAAATGACACGTACATGGATTGTGACTTTGATAGCTTATCGTGCAGCAACATTGAAAGAGGCTCATCACCTTTAGGGTGAGAGTTTAATGTCCGTCCCTTACCTCACGTGAGATTTGAGTCAAGAAGCTGGTATGGTATTTTGAGCAGAATACCATTTCATATGTGCCTCTAGTTTATTCAGGAATACCTGGTTTGAAATGAAGGTTATGTTTTTGTCTGCTTCGAAATAAGCTTATCATAATGTTTGTTTTTATGTATACATCTTAGTTCTGATGTGGGATACTTCATTAAAGATCATGACAAACTAACGGCGAAGTTTAGCCTATGACAACAACTGTTATTAAGAAAGAAACTTTATAAATAAATGGTATTTATGGAATGAGTTAAATCATTTCTCGGAAACAAAAATCTGAAGATAAAGTCGTGTACTAGAGTTTTCAACCTGGAACTTCTCTAGAAGTTTTAATATTTCATAAGGATAAAGATTTTGAAAATTGTGATCTGAAGAACACAGAACAGACCACATATGTTATTCAAGCGTCCTGTTAATTTTTACGACTTTTCTACTTCCCTACCAAATGGCTAAACCTTGTGTCAACTTTGATTTAAAGGCACTATTGCACGCTTTTACGATTTAAATTGGCTATTTGAAGGTTTAAGTAGACTTATGCAATCACTTAAGCTTTCCATCGATGCAATGAAATACTTAAAAATCTTTACAGATTGACCTGCAATCAACAATGAAAAAAATTAGACAGCCGCTGTCGGCTTCAACATATAAAAAATATATGGTTAGCTGTGCACAAAACGGATAAATTATAGACAGTTGAACGCGGCTGAACTAGTATTATGTGCATCTGTTGAATTTACCTAACCTCTGAACTAAGAACAAAGAATGAATTATGTTTTATGAAAGCAATGTTGTAAACAAACCGATTTAATAACACAACATTAGCATTGCTATCAGATTGACCGAAGCGGCTGCCGTTTCCGCTTTTTTTTTGGTTATAAGCAAAATCTTAATAATACCGATATCGTAGTTCGTGCGGATTTAAAGTTACGTTGCATTAAATACTTCCGGTCTTTATAATATATTGAATAATAGCGAGAGATATGCAGTAACCGTGCATTCGTTTTGTTAACGAAATATTGGTGTGCACTAGTTTAAACTTGACAATCATGTCATCGTGAGTTAATGGAAATTTCGGTAAAACATACAGACGGTGACTTAAATGCTTATAAGAATTACTGATACAAAGCTAATTTAGCACTGCATTCAAAACTAACTACAACTGTAAGGGTTTGATTTGAATTCCGCAACAACTGGCATTTATGAGGCTTTCAAAATGCGATTCTTAGTTTAGATTTTAGTCACCAGAACGATATAATCCGGGCTAACTGCTTTACATTCTAAGGACATTCTAGAGATAAAGGGTCTATCTATAGAGATAGACTATTTGTTATTAAAAACGTTTTTGTTTCATGAAATTAGTTGGCGTTTTTAAATATACACAACCCGCTTTATGAAATCGAGGTATTATAAAATTAATGAATAAACAAGTAAGGGAAGATTATAATCCCGTTTCGTTTATTAACCTTCCGCTTTAATGAGTATTTCAACGTGAATCGTTTTACGGTGGTCATTTACCACCAAAACTTGATTAATTCTACCCACATCGATAAATACAGTCTTTATAAGAAACGTGATTGGATAAACACGGATTTCAGTTTGACAGTAGGGTTACACAGCTGGTAATTCTTCTATTGTCAACTAACTCCGAGGATTTCTGAAATCTCGTAAATTGCGTGCTGAATACAGATTGGTTGTCGATATCATCTCCTCTGATCATGCTTTGCACGTGCATTTCGTAAACTTGTATATTTTGTTGGGCGCATTTTTGTCAACGCGAGGAACCAATCTGAACGTGCATTTTGTGACGCCGTTGTAAGCTATCGGAAATGTACATAAATATATCGTATGTTAAATGTGTTGCATGTCAAAATTGAAAATAATTACAGTATTATTTTATCGGATAATATTTAATTCATTATAAATATTTGATATTCAAATGATGTGACCGTGATTTTCGCAATATTCAAACTAATCTGTAATCAGGCACATTTTGATTTGGCGCAACTTCCAATTTCCTATTTCATAACAGATAAAATGAATCTTCGGAAATGTTAAAAGTTGTTACAATTATTTCCAAAACTTATATCTTTGCAGTCAATTCACACGTTTAAAAAAGAGGACATGAATATATATTTATATGTGGCATAAAAAATGAAATACGTGTTCTTAGAAATTATAACTATGATGAGTGTATAAAAGAAATTATATACTTATATATAGAACTGTACTCTTAAAGGTTTCTTGACAGAGTTATGCTATCATACCAAATTACTCTATTCACCTCATGATGTGAGCTGTTCATTGATAAGTTAAGTCTCGTGTTCTTGTTACAGTAACATGCATAGACCTAGTTGAATAATTCTGACATCTCGCCAGAAAGTCGATATGTGCGTTCTGTTCAAGAACGTCATCTCTCGCGGGAGCTTGTTGGTGATTTAGCATGTCAGATCTCTTTGGAAGCACTATAGCACGTATTTCCGCGCTCAATTTGACTGTTAGACTTACTGTGGCTTTCTGTCGTTGCAATAATACTTATCATCCGTTACAATTAACCTGCAATCAATAATGAAAATGTAAGGACGTCCAATGTCACTAGGGGACAAAAATATATCGTAACAGTCGGTTGTGCACAAATTGCGAAATCTTGATTGCTGAAAACGCTTTCGAATATAAATTTATCTTTTTACTGAGAAAACAATCGATGAAATATTCTGAATTTAGCGCATTGCAAAAAAAATGGAGGCAAAAAAAAAGGGTGTAAAATAAAATTTTCAGTTTAATGATTCAATTGCCATACAATTTTGATAAGCACGAAATAACATCACAAGAAGAAACAAATCGTAGAGTTTCAACGGATAGCACAGAGTTAAAAAAATGTATGAAATTTACCATAGATTTTTAATTTTTAAAAAACCGTGTTGTTCCAGTGTTAATTAAAAACCTGGATTGCTGCTTGTTTACTAACATGAACTATAACACGTCATTTTGAACGGAGTAAGAAATAATTGATCAATGTCAAGCCTTGACAGATTTTAAAAACAATATAAATAAGAAAAGGAGTATGATAAATCGACGTTCTCAAAGACCTAAGTTCATTGGTCAACAAAAGTACAGTGAGAAATCGAAATTCTCTGATCCCTACTCGTGCACGGTAAATATATTCACTGGCTATTCGGACTTTTGGTGTACGTTTCTAATACGTCACTTAGAGACATCGTTGACGGTGGTCTATCGTATACAGATGTGGGTTTTAGAAATACAACAGTTAAAGTTTCGATTCGGTATATATGGTATTTACCGACAGCACCACTACCATGATTTTTTCATCATATCAATTTCAAAAGCTGTAGGTTTCTTTTGCCGAGAGAATTCATACGCAGTCATTCAAGCTATCTGTATATCGAATTTCGAAATGTATTTGTGGTTAAACAAATCTTTGTAAGAAGCCAAATTATAACTACACCAACTTAAGATATATATTGTAAACTGTTTCTTCTTTCCGATAATCTTTTAACTGCCATAGTGCATGTTTTCAAGCAACATTACTTATAGAGACACTAAGTTCTAGTGTGCTCAAGAGCGCCTTGATGAAACTTTGAAATCTATATCAAACTAATTTGTATTGCAAAGTATGCAATAAATACTAAAATAACATAACATGTAACTCTCAAATATTTTTGGCCGGAGGCCTCGAATACAAAAATCGTCGTCTTGTCTTGTTTTTTTAACTCATTTTCATTTTCATTGTATCCATAACTTCTGACGCATAAGCGTATTAGTTAAATACTAATCGTTTCAATCCATTGACGATAAAAAGGTAGAAAGTCGTGATTTTGATTTTTTTTTAAATGGACAATGACACTTGCCTGTAAGTCAAACGTAATTTGGATTTTCCTTTAAAGAAGACAAAATTACAGATTTAAGTTCATAGAGTTTAAGTTATGGTTGATAAGAGAAGTTTTCTAGTGAATTTGGCATGCGATTCTTTCTTCTGCATGCATATTGTAATTGTTTAACACGCACATTAGACAAATTGGGAATGGATACGGGATACATGTCTTTAATTCAAACCACTACGTTTTATTTTTTGGCACGTATCAAACTCAAATGAAATATCATGGATATCCTGGAGTGTCTCTTTAAGCCTAATTACTCGTTCAATGCATTTCATGAAAATTCGGTGGAATGACCATGTCAAATAACGATAAACATTTTTATTTTGTAATGTAAAATGCATGAAGATGATTGTATTCGTGAAAGGGATGAGTTGGCACATTTCACGTATCCACTCCTCCTAATGAATTTTCCATCTTAATCCAAGAACTACTTTCAAAAACTTTACCATGTCTTGTATTACATTGTATCAACGGTGAAACTTGGGGCATGATTCTTGAAATATTGTTCCATGGGAGTTTAAAACTGATCTGGAAGCTCGGATAATCTTACCACTTTCCTTACGATACAAATAAAACTTGAGTACCTAAATCGTTAACACTAAACGATAACCGTTATTAAGACGTAAAGAAATAGGATTTCGGCTTTGGAAAATTTTTGTGTGGGATAAATGACCGAGGGGAAATCCTGTTTCAAATCGGATATAAATCTTTCTATTGTCTCCTTGAATAACCGCATGTAATAACATATGTCTTAAATCTGAATTCTCAGATGCATCTAAGATCAAATCTGGGGGGTTGTTACTTATAACTCGATAAAGCCGACATCTATTGGTTTGGTTTTAGCATCTCCGAGCACAATAATATTGTTAGCCTCGCTGAGACGGAGCTTCCATTTCAGCTCATGGGATTAGCTTAAGCCGATTAGCATCGCATGTACCAGAACTTAACTGTATCTGGAAGCTCTATCCTCCCTGTATAGATGAACTTTGTCTGGAATTGTCTGACATTACCTCAAATACGGCGTCTTGATGTTCGATTTTGTAAACTCACAATCGCAAATTTCATGGATGAAATACGACTGAATGTGAAACCATTATCATGTATTCTTCTCATCAAGAAGGAACATTAAAGATAATCATTTTAAAAACCTTACCCCTCGAAAACCTTTCGTTGCCATTCAATTCTATTAATGCATATTAACGTGATACGTCAATTCATATAGCATGTTGAATCTAATCATTTATTTCTAATTTGCTTTTAGCCTTTCTAAAATTCTTCTTTTCAGATTCGGTATTTCTAAATGCTGAATGATATTAATGTAAAATGATGAATGAATTGAATTTTTCTTCTGACGTGTAGGCTTAATTGCCTGATGAACTAACATTTACTGGAAAAAGAACTTGTGAGAGCAAAAATGAACAAATCAGGAAACGGATAAAAATAATTAGGAACATGATTACTGTTCTATGAAATAGTTTTAACTGCACAGAAAATCTCACGTGAAGAATAGGATTAGGTTATGAGGCGAAAATCAGTAGGTAGATACAATTACTCGAGATTGACGTCACACGACCCAAATATACTGCAGTGTGAACAGAGGCACATTTTTAACTGATAAAATTAAGCTTTCAGGATATACGAATGAATTCAATTTGAGATGAGTTATTACTAATAATGATGATAATAATAATTAAAGTACATAAAGATGGTCGAAAACAAGCTGATAGTAACAAACTATTTAATAAAAGCTGCATGGTAATGACAGATCACCATCATGAACCAAACACTTTGGTAATCTTAGCTTCCATTATTACAAACTGTAAATAAATCTAAATCAAAATGGAACTACGTTACATAGTTCATTTTCTTAATACACAAAGTCCACAAAGAAGATGATTAATAAGGTCCGTCTTTCGAGCCTTTGGTCGTTGATCCAAATGTAGGCGGTTTACAGCGGTTCTAACAGCTCAATGGCGAACTGGGGGTGGGGGATGTTCAAGAAGATTTCTAATGGGAATTTTATGCTCGTCATTCTTTTAACCTTAAATAAGCTACAGTAGCCATATCTTTTTATGTTTTTAATTGGTTTATTTGGATCATGAAATTACAAGTGTTTGTAAATATCAGTGATTTCTCTGTTACTGCGATGGAAAGCGGACTCGATATTCCTTCATCACTCACTTGAAAACGACATAAGAATTTGTTGAATAGAACATTTCATATCCCAAAATACATTTTCCTCGTTTATTACCTTAATCAACACTTTGACAGGGTTCACTGCAAATGTCATGAAGCTGGTGTTGCTGGATTTATCCCTTCAACAATCCATAGAATGTTTAAAAGGGTCACATAGTGTGGGCATGCATGTATGGTTTGGTATTGGTTGGAAGGTACGATACATATTATAATGTAATTTTGCTGTACATTTATAAAACATTTGCTAGGTTTTCCTTGAAAAATAATAAATTGTCATATTTGGAATTTGGAGATGGTTATGAATGTCCAGGGATCTTTATTTGAGCGGAAGTCAGTACATTTGGTAGTTAGTACGTATCCTAGACATAAGAAATCCTCCTTTGAATGATTTACACGAGGGATTCATAACTCACGCTACCTATATACCCCCATGTACACGAATCCAATCAGTAAATGTCTAAAGACAGACCTTACATTCAAGTATATATTATTCTCACGTGGAAGCTTGAAGTACGTGATTGCTATAGATCATGAACGTTATCCCAAGAAAATGTGATAAATAAAGCGAATAGTAATCTTGTCTACATTTTATATAATCTGTTAAATCTGGTAATACACATTTTGCTCCAAGTAGGACGAGTGAGAGAGAGAGGGAGGGAGAGCGAGAGACAGACAGAGAGATTTAAAGGACTGTAGAGTTAAGAACAAAAGATTATATATATATGTATATATTTCGCAACCAAAATGCAATGGGAGATACCCATCACATTTGATTGCATCATCAGATCAAAAGCTGTTCTTCGAACGACAATTTCCGGTTTTTGTTTACCTTTATCCATAACTAACTTAATTTCTTGACTCGTAATATCATATAGGTGTTTAATAACAAATAATGCACATGAACATATTTCATAACCTACAAGGGCATTCACGAAGTGTTTAATATTTTTCATGTCACGTCCATTACAATGCTTTGACCCCACAGTTCGCCTATACTGCTGCGTTCCAAATGCGCCTTCAGCGGGTAATCTGCATATTTTCAGATGATTTTTTTTTTATTGCGCGACTTTGGTAATAAACAGAATATCATGTTCGTGCCCATGACTAAACGTTTCAAACCGCGTGCCCTAATATCGGTTTATCTCTCGCTATCGCTCGGGAAATACTAATCATTAATCACTCGTATTTTTGACATAGTATGACTCTCAAATAATATGTTCTTTATGATTTGCATTGGTAGAATGATTATCCTAGAACACATAAAGAGTTATTGATTCATTGTGTCCGACCTATTTTGTCCTTAATTCCTCACACCTCTGTAGACAAATTGGGATGTAAATATATTGGGAGGAAACCTCTTCTGATACATATCTTTCAGAATCAGAAAGGCTAGTTCTAATAGACTGGGATTATGAAATATTGTTATAAACTGCTGTACAAACGAAGAACAGAGATACTTCATGTATTAGTTTATTAATCGAGGGTCTTGGTAAAAGGTGATATTTAACGATTTGTGTTACTGTCTATATCATGAAGCAGAAACCCCTTGCGTTTTGCAATATCGGCGTCCTATTGCTTTGGTTAAAAATCAGCATTAAACAAATCGTTATGTATGCCAGTACCAGATGAGAGGAAGCTGTGTTTCGACCTATGATTTCTGACCAGAGACGAAATGTAACATTGTCACTGACAGCAACGAAAGCTTAAGATAAGATGATTATGGTTATTTAATCATGAAGTTGTTCATAATGAATTTGATTTATTTCACTAATGAATAACAGACTAGGAGTAAAAACAAAATATTCCCACAAACTTATAGTTCTTTTCGTTTAATTCTTATTATGTTATTTTTTCATATAAATGTTTTCACCAAAACTTACTACTTTGGTTGTCATATATTTGAAACAACCACAAATGATGTTTTGTGTCACGTATCTTTAACAACCATTTTATTTTATATGCTGTCTTATTTGCCTTAAGTAACCATATTGTTTTGAATGTTACTTTATGCTTTTCAAGACCATGCATTTCGTTTTAAGTTCATCTCACAACCATAATGTTTTGTATATTGTGTCACGTGTAGTTCACATTAATATTTATCCGTATGTATTTTTCAATTATCTTTATCAACCGAATTTAATTAAATGATGTATTACATATCTTTCACAACTAAACTGGATTGTCTGTTGTGTGTTGTGCCTTTAACAACTAGGTTTTTTTCCACAAGTAACTTATCACTCCTTTCGTTGTATGGTAATGATGTGTAATTCGTAAACATCAAACAAGATAATAACAGTAGTTATCGTTTGTCTGAAACTAAGGAGTGTATGAAAAAGCCCTCTCAACACAATTATAGTTAAAACAATGTTTAGGTCCAGAATGAAGTTGATATTTAACATATACAGGGAAATCTTGATCATTTTTAAAAATGTTCATCCAACATATGTGAATTTTTTAAAAGTCTTCTAACGACATTTTGACAGCATTGAAAATTTGTATCGAATGACATTATATTGCAATTTGTAAGATTAGCGTCAGAATCTTTCATTATGTCTAGAGGAGACAAGATAAGCCACTCTTTTATTGATTAAGAAGCTTAAACTCGAATTCTTCGTTGGCGTTTTGGACATGTATATTCAATAATCCTTTAAATATATCAAATTGAAATTGTCTGCTTTCTATACATATTCTTGTGTTGGATATATGGTTATCAATCATATAAAAAATATATACTAGTGAAAAAAGAAACAATTACAAGTTTGCTTCGAATCACATTCAAGTCAAATAACATCTTTCTATGACCTCTCAATGTATATAAAACTGTTTTAGTAATACACAATATACTTAACTATTGACATATGTTAAGTGTTAACTCACCAAGTCTTTTTTCAAACTCTGTGTGCCCAGTTTTATCTCAAAAGCGGGACGAACTCTTCTTCATATATCACACACATAGAACACATTTATTCTCTTTCCTTTTTAACAAATACGCTAACCGGTAAACGTTTTAAGCTTTGACATGAAAATAAAACATATTGAACACTTTGTGATCTTGAAAAACAACTGATAAAGAATTTTGCTTTTACAAAATAATAATAATAATTGTAACAAATATAAAAAGGCACAATAATTATTCATACAGGTTGATAAAATAAAACTTTTTACCATGACTGGTAAAACACTGAGACACCTTGAACAATAATTGATAAGAGCACGAAAGGCAAGATTTCTGGATAAGAACTTATTTCTGTAACTCGCATGGCGGACGCTCTTATCCACACATTCTTGCTTTTCTCCTATACCTCTTTAAAATAATTCAAAAACTATAAACAATTTTTACAAGAAATTTTTCAACTTACCTTAACGGGTAAAGAAAGGCCTGAAATAACTTGAACACAGACGCTTAAAAGCAACGAGTGTGAGAACTTCATTCTAAGTCCCTGGATACCGACTGACCACCGGTCAAGCGTTCGTCCACTTCAGAAGCCGTGGTCCACCAGTGCCCGCTAACAAAGCCTCTCGCTGGCCACTGGTCTATTCGCTGTAGTCGCTACCGTCGCTCTTACGTTGTCCAAGATTGAAGCAGGCACTAAACGGATCTATAATCAATGTGCGCGGCGGACTCATCCAAGTTCTCTCGCGATCTCATTTCCCGCCTTTTATATATCGCGTGCTTCCGCCTGTGTAGTGTGACGTCACGAGGTATACATGTGTTGTCCTATTGAATTGTTAAATCGGATTTATTATTGTTACCATATTGTGATAATTGTCAAGCATTTGTTCAAAGGTTGCGGATCGATCGGAAGACTAGGTAAACGAAGAGTTAAATAGCTGACATTACAGCGGCGATATAACCAGTGAGTTGGAGATCCTACTGTGTAAGCGTTGTAAAGATTGTGATAATGAGCGGCGGGAGGGTTCTCATGCTGGACATTGGTCAAGAACATTGCAATCAACAACTCTCAAGTCCGTAATTCATACAGTCTCAATATTATTATAATCAATAACAAAAGCGGAATAACAGTATACATAATAGTCTCATTGATCTGTGTTACTGCAGAGCAAATATTTTGATGTTTTACAATTACTGGTTTTGAGATCGTACAATGAAATCGCAGTTATGACCCTTAAATTACATCCTAATCAAACGAAATGACAATATCTTTCAAATTGCATTAATATTTGCACTTCTGAATTACAGTTTGAAATTATTATTATTAATGCTCAGTATACTTTGGGGTAAAATTGAATTATCTTTTTGAGACGTGACGGTCATAATTCCATTTCTAACAAGAACAATATCAAATTTTGGTTAGACTTTAAATTTACTTATAAAAAAATCTAAATGAGACCGAGTGTGAATCGCTGCCAAAATCTACAATTAAAGATTTTCTGTTGTTGATTTTCTTCGTACTACCAAAATGCATCGATTTAAGCTGAGTTGTAATCGTGGTTGTTAGGATGTTTGCATATGCTGTGAACATATGTCTAGTATAATATAAATGATAAATGAAAAAAATTGATTGAATTTTTTTTAAAAACATCTTGCCCTCCGTATTGACGTAAACAAATAGCAGGGCAATATCATCCCGTATCAACGTGACATTTAGTTGTCTATTTGCGTATAGAAGTAATGAGCCGTATCGAAGTAATTAGCCATTTTGAAGTAATTAGCCGCATCAAGTCCAAAATCGAGCCCTGGAAACAAGAAGTGAGAGATTAACCAGAGGGTGTTTCCTCTGGTAGATTCGAATCGGAGTTGTTTATCTAACTTATCAACCGTCCATGAAAATTGTGACTAATATCGATACAAACACGCTTGTGTGTCTTTAATACAATTCTTCGGAGAAACTGTGTATCGAAAATGTTGAAATTACGTGCCCGTAGTCTAACTTTCACCAAAAGCTCGTACATTCTATGCACATCTTGTTTAAAATGGAATAAATTCTTCAATAGAGTTATATTAAGGCACTAAATGCAATTATAAATCATTCATCCGATATTTGTGTATGTTCAGTGGTACTGTGGTAGAGAGTTCTGTTTTTGAAGCGAAGAAACCCGAGTTCGAGTCTCTACCAAGCAACTGTGAAAATTTTACCTTGGATAACTTTCGATCATGATTAAAGTAATACAACCTTAATTTCTTTCCCGGTCTAAACTTGACATAGTCAACATACAAAAGGTGAAATTGTACACATGATACACCTAGGAGGTTTTACAAGTCTCATATCGGGGATTTAGAACTTAACAATACTGAAAACATAACGAAATCTACTTTCAATAGAAATGATGGTAAAAAAAAGGGAACAATTTAATAATTCTAACTAATACATTTTTAATAAATGTATGCAAAATGTATTTATTATGTTTTAAACGAAAGAAACAAAGTCAACTTTGTGTGATTTGAATACCTTACCAACGCTCTTGGGCAGTTACTGTGTACTATTTACTATGTTTTCATTGTAAGGATATGTACCCCGCCATGTGTAAAGAAAATAATGAGTTTAATTTGTATTGGTTTTTAACCTAATAAACTCTCTTGACTTGACTTGACTATAAAATAGCTGCACTGGCCAAGGGATCTCTTTAATCATGGATTTTCTCAAAAATGAACAACGCGCCGTGATTAAGTTCCGTACCGGTTTTGCTTTTCGAATTGTCTGAACAATAAATTTTTGCAGATACCGTACATTAACTTCTGGCCGATTTGACGTACGTTTGAATTATTTCAGTTTTAATGTAAAACTTATATCTTCGATTCAAAATATTTCTAAACATCAACTGTAATGATAACATCTCATTTACAAAAAATAAATACAAAATGTAGTTGTCCAATTGAAGAGAAAATTCGGTGCTTTTAACGATAATTATTCAGTGTAAAATTGTACTGAATTCTTAAATAACAGAATTGTTAGAATTGCCGATTCCGTAAGATTAGCGACCACCAACGGAACAGCTACAGCCGTGCCTTTAAATGTTGTACCTTTACTCGGTAAACAAGGTGAATAAGAAAACAGTATGGGAACATCAAACACCGATCATCAAACATTATACTCACCTGGCAAATAGCTGCACGAGACAGTACCCGAAAGGCAATCGCTGCTTTATCTCAGGTAAACGCTCATAAAACGCCCGTACAATCGCAGGTAATGTTGGAAGTCCCCTTGCTCTACCTTGTTTGATGTGAATACTGATTTCAAAGCTTCGTTTTCCCGTACATTGACACGCCATGTAAATGGCTTTGACTTGATAGTAGCTTCTGTCACGGAAATGTTGAATCACTTTCTTATTTTATGCTAAGACGTTCCAGACTGGATCCTTTTTAAATGAGTAAAGTGATAGTGTTTGATGAAGCGCCATGACGTCATTAATACGGTCGACACAATTGCGAAACTCGAACATTTTGATAAACGACAAATGTATGACGTTGATAATAATACTTTTTATGAGCAAGGTAGGGCATGGAAAAACACTTATTCCGATCATTGAAATTTTTTATTATTTTACACAAATGCAATAACTAGAAAACTAAAAAACTTAATTTTAGTAGGCTTTCCTACATTTACAAAAATACTGATGATTGTTGGAGCCGTATGTCCATTTTAATGGTTGCATTTTGTGGAGAATTAGCGTCGCTTTAAAGTAACACCTAATGCTAATATGCTCAGTAGATGGAAATATAGAGTCGCGATAATAATACAAAAATTAGAAATCTTATCAAATTGGAACGTTTTGCCGAAAAAGGGATTGCACTCGAACCGTGAATATTTGCGCTTAGCAGCAAGGTTTAAAGTAACCAGTGATCGAGACTGTTACGAATTTGGTCATGAGGGGGACGTTTAAGTTAATAAGGCAGTATTCTATTGTAAACGTTTCAAAAGAAACTTGGCGGCATAATTGTACAGATTATTTGGTATGTTTATGTGAGAACCTATTCTATCTTATGGAAGTGAAAGGTGCGCAAAATCCTATTGTTATACTATTGAATATATCCATGTTAGGTTTTGTAAATACTTCGGATATATACTTGTGATAACAAAGCCCACAATTTATGTACGAGAAAGCCTTTACAAATGACATGTGGAACTAATTCTGTGAAATAATGGTGAAGACATCGAAACATCCCTGTATATTTTATGAATACATTGCATTCTCGGAAATAAGAAATAAGTACATATCAAAATGGAGTTTTAAATACCCAATCATGATTTATTCTATACCCATCTTCCAGAGTATTATGTAAATATAATGAAGATGTATATGTATATCTTTTTATGTTGACAATAAGCACAAATGTAAATGACATTCCAATATTACATACACATATCTGTGTTTTCTTTGTGTAATAAAGATAGGAGGCCTTTGACTGATTAAAGTGTCTTTCAGCCTTTCTGAAAGATTATATAACATGGAAATGGAGTGTGTAATTTCAGCTTCAACACCAACGCATGGTGTAATTCGAGTTTCATTTAAAACTAATAATTGTCACGTATTTGAATATTTGCGAGATGCTTTGATTAAATATAATCAATATTTCTGTTTTGATACAAAACCAAAGCCAATGATAATCACGGGATGTCTCTTTGAAATACAAAATGATAATTTTAAAGAACAGTTTATCATTACTTAATACATAACTGCTGCTGTCAGGTTTGCGAACTATTTTTGAAAAGAACATGAATACCACGACATAATCTTTTACGTTTTTAGGCAGAAGATACAAAGGTATCTCTTCATCATCAACTCCGGTTTCTTATACTTATAAATAAGATAAAACTTTTCACGCGAATGCCCTTCGACATCCAGTGCGATGACGTCATGTTTTCATCTTGGGAAGACACCCAGACGTGACATGTAAATAGTTAAAGAGACTTTGCCTTCGTAAATTAACCTTCTTAAAGGGACGGTAGCATGTTTTCTTGAAAATTATATTCCTTTAAAGTCTCCTCGAACGTTAGTAAATGCTAAATGTATTATCTTCAGAGGGTCAAACATCTTATTTCTCAACCAGAGTAGTAGGAGCAATTATCAACAATCAAGGAAACAGCCAATGGCGAACATTTTTGTGAGAATCCGTTTATACATTTTTGGATTATCGGATGCTAAACAAAACATGGTACACGTATATTTGTTTTAGAACTTCTTCATTTGATAAAAATAAACATTGTCTTACATTGGGAAACTTCTTTTTTCGTTTTCGTGAGATCTCTTTAGTTATCTTAAAACTAAAAGTAATGGACAATGTATTCATCATCACCACCATCAACATGAGGACGAGAAAGCGAAATAGGTGGAGCAAATGGTATCTTCATGTTTGTCAGGTCGATGTTGTATCATTTACAGGATTGGGAGCATCTAGCTGTTCTCTAGTCATGCCAATGTATTTTGAGAGTTACTGTTGAACCCTGCTTGGATTTTCTTACGTGATAGACACTAATTTATAAACTAGTTCCGAAAAGTTCAGAGCCAAGTTATCATTACTATTATCATTCTTATATATGGCGTTGAGCCTTAGAAGAAGGCATTGAAACAAAATATCCAGCTATACTATCGTAAATCAAGAAAAGGTGTAAATTTTCTCAACAAAAATAAATAATTGGCTACTTAACTGTCAATATTGAATACAGCCCTCGATATTGATGATTTGTATTTTGTCAGTTCACGCAAGTCGTGAAGAGTCTGTATTATTCTTGTCTCGATTTCATTGTCAGTCCTGTGTGGAAATTTCTGTCCTAAATAACGCACACATAATTAGATATAGTATACTCAATTTCCTCAGGTAACCACCTCTATAGAAAAAAATTGAAAATAGGACAACCCCATCTATGAAAATACGGCGATTACATAATTATCTAGTAATTCGCATGTATTATGGGATGGTAAAACACAACAGATCAAGTTCCTATGAGGGTATCACTTTTCTGTTTGTAAGAGGTGTCACATTTCTTTTCGTGTTCAGTTTACACGTTATTACTCGCCCGTGTAAGATACTGCAGTGTAATATTTATACGGCGATATTAAACTAGTGTAATACCGCTCCCCTTATGACGTCATAATATTGTGTGGTTGTGACGTCACAATCTTGGCACCGACGTCTCAATGGCGGCTTAGTCGCGGAAATGCTTCGTTCAGTACACTTTCTTGATTACTGAGGTCAAGTAATAAACAGAATACTAAACTTCCTTCCATTTAATACTATTTTTATTAAACTCGTTAATGATTTAGTATGAAACTCGCTTTCGCTCGTTTTATACTTAATCATTAACTCGTTTAATAAAAATAGTATTAAATGGAAGGTCGTTTAGTATCCTCTATGAAGTATGAAAAGTTCAAACATGGACACTAGAGAGACGTGGATTTGAAAAGATCATGTATTCTATTTCACAACACCAGTTGACTGCCCAAAGTATGCACGTTAAGAAAATAGGGTCATAGATTAAAAAACATCGTTTCATATATCCACTCCCCAATTGGCTGTGCATGCCAGATACAACAAGTTCAAGCAAAATGTAAAGATGTGACATAAAATAGATGAAAAAGAAATTTATTTTCTTTCAACCTTTGGCAATAAGCAGTCTCTAACATTTTATGATATTCAACTTTAAAGAGGTGTGAAAAAGCGATCCATGTTGGTGTTCAATTTAGTTATCTAAACGGGGTAGTTCACCTTTGGTTACATTATAGTTGATGATATCCATTGATTGACCCAATTAGGAGGATATTAGGTTTGTTAATTTGAGCATATCTGTCTAGCATATTCACAATTACACAATGCCATGCCGAACAGGGCGATCATGTTGATATTAACCAACATCCGAGGGAAACTACTTGAATAATTCCTTTTTCTTTGAAGCAGAAAGAAATTATGATATATTAAGTCGTCCAAGAACAATACAGCGACATGACTAAAGACAAATAATTCACTTTAAATCTTGGAGATTTGTCATGTCAAACACATTCCCTCTGCGCTGAAAAGTTTAAAATACAAAATTTAACTTAAATAAACATATAGTCATTAAAACAAAAAAGAGGCAAACAAAATAACAAGTAGAACACATTTAACAGTAATCTGTGCGAATGTATACCTTGTAATATCATAAACCGACCTGAAAATTTATTTCAAAATCCTCAATTTATCTTGATATTGTTATATGTGAATTAAGCATAGAGCAATGTCCCGAGACAAACCAGCATAATATGATGAACAACTGAAAATAATAATAACACTTCAATCAATAATAGACAAAGAGACTAAAGTTACAAACAGACTAATAGGTAATATAATATCCAATTAGTCACATTAGGCTAATTTAAATATATTCAACAAATTCCTTATAACAGATGCTAAGATGAATCTGGTTGGTAATTCGAAAAAAGGGAGATAACACTGGAATAGCAGAATAAGCAAACTCTACCGTACCGAAAACTACCGTACCCTTCCAAACTCTAACGCACCGTACTCTTGCAAACTCTACCGTAACGAAGCCTACCCTACCCGTCCAAACTGTACCGTACCACCCCTACCGAATCCTTCGAAACTCTACCGTACCGTAAGATACCGTGCCATTCCAAACTCTAACCTACCCTACCCTAACGTGCACTTCCAAACTCGACCGTAGCGTACTCTACCGTACCCTTGCAAACTCCACCGTACCGTACCGTACCGTACTCTACCTTACTCTACCGTACCTTTCCAAACTCTACCGTACCCTTCCAAACTGTAACGTTCCGTACGCCAACCGTATCCCTCCAAACTCAACCATACCTTACCCATAAACTACTTTTATCACAAAAATATTTGTAATTTGCAAAATGAAAGAAAGTCCTCTATTTCCATACTGATGAGTTATACCTTTAAAATAGGTATGAGATATGTAAGCTTTCGTTTACTCAATTTTTTAAAAGCAATTACCGCATCCCCTTTCTATTATAAACGCACTAATGTTTATTGCATGTTACAATTTATTCCAGTATTATTTATTCCAATTTACTACAGTATCTTACTACGTTTTATTACAATTTACCGCAGTTACACTTTTTGTTTCAATGCGTTTTAAATGGAATACAATAGGGCAGTTATAAACAGTTACACTCAAAACAGTGTCATATGATTTTACCGAACTTCACTCTTGCTCTCGCTCGGCAATTCAAAATAACAATCGTTTCGTAAAAAGGTATATGATGTGATAATGTGGACATTTATATTGCGCTTTTTCAAAGTAGAGATACCTGTTCAAAACGATACATCGATCATTACTCTGAAGAAACTGTGCTTTGATAAAAGCCCTTTATTTAACTAGAACATATATCACATACACTTTCAGGTAGCTTAATGCATGTCTCTACTTGCTCTCTACAAGTCAGTTTTGGTTCCATTTGACCCAGTACCATTAACTTTTGATACAGTACACTTCGTTATCACCTGTATTTACCTGTCTGACCACAAATAAGACCTCGTTTAGAAATAACTCTGAGACGTTATTTGGACACCAGGTGCCGAAGATAGACAGGGCTCCGGTGACAACCATGATTAGGAACAACGGACTAGAATAGAAGATTATTTGTGTACTGAATAACCATTCTCGAACCTGTACTACCTGGCTATGACAGTAAATGAGTGACAAATAATATTATTATATTGTCGTTAATCTACTGTTTAAAGAGGAGATGTAAGTCATAATTATGACTATTACAAATTATTATCTGTGTTCGTATCACTTATAAGAATCAATAGAGCTAAAAAATCAGAAAATATACACTTTCATTCGGTTACTTGGAGGCCTTTTATACCCCTGGTTTGGATAACCGCCTAATGAGACTAGGTAAAATCATCTAAGCATGACTCGCCCAGTGTGTGACGTGCTAGTTGTCAGTTGAAACTTCAACCCTTTGATTTTCTCTGTATTTCAAAATAGAGGTAATAGCATGACCGAAAGAATTCCCAAATATTATATGTTCATGCTTCATGATATCAACTTTCCTTCTCAGACGTCAAAACCATTTTGAATGGACTGTGACAATCCTTGGACGCGGTTTTCTCGGGCGGGTTTATAAAAGTTTAGAAGTTGGTCAGTGAGAGATCCATCACTATGCACAATGGGATAACACGTAGTGTTATTTCATGTATTTATCAATATAAAGTTTAAAATTGTCTCGAAAAAATTGAAAGTTTCTGTGATGAATGAGAAACAATGTAAAAACATTTTACTGTACTGTACTGTAAATTTGTATTATATGGCACCTAGACCTCAGGAATTTGCTATATATGTCTCTCTTTGAATATTCATTTAGATTTCAGTTGAGTAAGTTTTTATTTGTGTGTTTTGTTAAGAGGTGAGATAATATTGGGTGTAACGCCGCTTTCAAGAGTATTTCACTTATATCGCGGCTGCTAGTTTTCTTGCAGGAAGAAAGCCCGCAACACCATTGTGGCTATGCATTGCGGTGAAACCTGCGAGCATCGGCTCGAACTAGCGAACCATGGGTGGTACTGCACTGAAACTCAGTGTAGCATTGCACCCAAAACTGCGTGTAGAACAGTTCTTTACTGCAGACAAAGTTGCCGAGCCCCTGGCGGGATTCAAACCACGGACCTCTTGATCCGAAGGCGAACGCGCTAACCCGCCCCCGTTTTGTTAAGAAGATGTTGCTATTTTGGCAGAGCACTTATTCTTTATTCAATCAACGTTGCTTACTATACAAAACTGCCCCAATTCATGCTACACGAGGAGATAGTGACATTGATATATTCCCTCGAAACAGGAACAGTAATAGATGCAACGAGAAACGCTGCATAATGTATTCATTATATGTATGCTGAACGAATGGCGTATATGATTTCAATGTGACCAGGAAACAGAAAACAGAAAAGTTCAGATAAAAATAACTTGAATTGTTACTCTAGAGAGGGTTAATGACATTAAAAGTGTACATTTTAGAGGACTATTTCTGAAGTTTTCAACGAAAACCACAGTTAATTAGGTTGTTCAATTTCGAAAAGATTTAAGATAATAATTCTAAGTTTTACGTAGATAAACATTAAATAAATAACCAAATCATTTTGTGGAATGACTGTATATCTCCACTTACTTTTTCTATATTGATATTTAATTCTCGTCAACAAGTAATTCAACTCTGGGAAATATTATCTGTAAATCCCCCATTCGTCAGTCTAATTTTCACAGTATTCCTTACTCGGTTGTGACACAGCAGAATTATTTATGTAATAGACCGCATGTGTCTGTTGTTAAATCGTTCAAAGTGTCGATTAAACCAAGCGAAACAGGATCCAATCAACACCATCAACGACATTATTACTTATAATAACTTACTTAGAGTTTATTTAGCTATTCCCAAGTCTAAAGCATCGATTTTAATACATAATCGTGAACTATTAACCATTATCAATCAGGCGAGAAATTGAAATAAAAAAAATAACAGAGTTTGCATTATGAGGATTATTTCCAATAATTTGCAAATGTGATCGCACTTCAGCTAACTGTGGGTCTTGCTTCTGTGAAAAGTGTAAGCTTCAAACATTGATCTCTACACCTGGCGTAAGAAAGATTTAGAATATTTTTATAAGGTTAGAATACGATTACCAACAAATCAAACAAAATCCAAATGGTTGTAGTATTATAAAAGGCTAAAATTGAAATTGCGTTGTTCAACAACTGAAAATACAGAGTAATTTACTTCAAATAAAATGTATTTCATCAGTATCAATTTTAAAAGCCTCTGACTCTTCTGAAAGTTTTGTCGATCGTTTTCTTTCTTAACATAGAGTTGTTAGATTATTTTCTTATTATAGTTAAACGGTTGAATATTTGGTGTCACACCAGTTCGCAGTGATTAGGTGACAACTGGACTATTACTACCATTACAAATTCTGAACTTCGAGAAGGTCCATTTTCTGTCCAGTTGTCTAATTTACTCTGATATAAGGTCAATTTTATGAGAAAAGGCACGTTTTCTGAACCCGCTGTTTTGCTTGATGGTTCCTGTAGACCAGACTATCTTTCTTATGGAAAACGATAATCTTGTTTACTCTTTAGCTGCCTCAGTGTCACTCATGTTTAAGAAAAGAAAATGGTTACGTACATTAATATATAATTATTCCACCCATTTTTTTTATCAGTGTCATGTCTTTCTGAGTTGGTTTTATTCGAATTTGCATTTTATCAATATAATGTTTTTATCGATTTCATGTGTCTGATAGGCCTGTATAGGCCAGGAAGATGCTGTTTTATGTATATGGTGCCAATTGTTATGTATATAACATGTCACATTTGCGTGACACAATAATAAAATAATCTCTCTCTCTCTCTCTCTCTCTCTCTCTCTCTCTATCTCTCTCTCTCTCTCTATCTCTCTCTCTCTCTCTCTCTCTCTCTCTCTCTCTCTCTCTCTCTCTCTCTCTCTCTCTCTCTCTCTCTCTCTCTCTCAGGTTGTTCACGTCATTAGACCGTACACCAACTAGATTTACTAGCTCCTTGAAGCCAATGAAAAGCACTGGTTCTTTAATTAAAAAAGAGCTGGTATTAAAACAGAGATTAGCGTAGGATTTCATGACTGGTGCGGCCTATCTTGGTAATGAATATCAAATACAGCACGACACTGCTATTTCGGTTTTTATTCCCTTTTGTGTTTTTTCAAGAATCATTTTATTGATTTCATTATCTTTTCAGATTTGTATATCTCTTATACGAGCATGTATGAATACAACAGTAAAGATATTACTTTGACAATCATTAATATCAAACACATCAACGTAGTATTATCATTTTGTGTATGAGTTATACAAATCATGTCTGATTTTACTTATACTGCTTGAAGCATATTAACCACACATCCAGTCAACATGATGAAGTGAAGTTAGCCCTTGAAATCTCAAGTACAAAGAAAGCTGAGTCTACAGGCTGCGTGGGAGTTGATAATATGCTTTGTTTAATTTATTTCGTGAATAATACTTTTCGATCTTTGTATACTGAAAGCCTATCATTGTTGAGTTGAAAGTGTTCCAAAAGTTTAGAGTGGTTCTTTCACAAAGCGGTCAAAGATTTATTTTGTTCAGAAAAGAACAAAGAAAATATCTCCGCAAAACATGTAGATGGATATCATTTTAAAAAATAATAACAAATATCCTATTTTTATATAAGTTTGATTAAATAAGGAAATTAGTTAGCACACACTATTTATTATTCATACGTTGATTACAAGGGGAAATTACATTTGGTTTGGTTTAGCCATAATTGAAGTTAATTTAAGAAAATTATTTTTGATTGTATGAAAAGATAATACATTAAACATATTTCCTCCTTGTAGTCATAATGAGCTGATTTTGTAATTGAAGTAACAGCTGTATTAGTTGATAAATTAATATGATGAAATACACTTCACGTTTTATAAGGAACGTATTTTATGATTTTGAAAAAACCCTCAATATATCAATTTATTAGAGTGGTGATGTTTTCATCGTGTATGCAATGTTTACCAAAAACAAAACAAAATCGAAAGTATATTAATTTTTATATACTACATACCTAAATATAATGATAAAATGTAAAATTTTAATCTGAAATATTTTAAGCTTACAACATAACCATTCAAAATGTTCCATCTTTATAACATCTAATCTCGAATTCATAAATACTACATTTTTCGGTTTTTACAAGCAAGCAATATGCCTTCAAATGCACTGACATTGAACAATATTTTGTAATATTTAATATACAGTTGCTCATTTGATATAACAAAAGATCCACACTGAGAAAATCTACCAATAAAGTTATTTTGAGAACATGCAAATATTTCAATGTATCAATGTATATCTAAAGGACTTGTTATGATTAACTTACTATCGTATTCATTATACATTATTATTTATTTTTTGCCTACTTTATAACACCCGAAAGCTTCTGTTTTTATTTACAGCTTTGTTTCAACTGTGAATCAGAAATAGTTTGTTTATCCTTTATTCTGTATTCAAAAGCTCCTCACAATCTAAATTCAGCCTTTTCTCATAATCAATATTTTTCATTTCTTTACAAATGACACTTACAATTTTGACATCTCTAAGAGACTTTTGATATCCAAACTTTTTAAATTAAAAAAAAAAAAAGTTTGTTATCATGTTATAATTTGTGTCCTTATTAGACGTTTAGAATCTGTTATAGTGTCTTTAACGAATCATGAGCTTTCTTTGCAAATTTTTTTTATCAATTATTAGGGACATTATCTCTAACACCGTTATGACAGGACATTGATCAAATCAGTTGTATTTACGTGAAGCAAGTCACGAAAATGAAATAGAGTTGCCTTAGAATTTTAAAGAAACTGAAAGTAACACACAGATTTATTACTGACGTGAACAAGAGTGAATCCTTTTTTCCAGGGATAAATCTAATTGGAAATAACAAATACATTATCTTTAACAACCTTACTCATTCAAAATTTTCTTTGATCCGAAAGTTGTTAGCTCAAAATCATAACAGACGACAAAAATATGTATTTTAAAAGTTTGAATGAGAATAATTTGATATTATGGAAATGTGAGAATATGTAAATACTCCCTGTGTATTGCAATATCAAATGCTTTGATCCTCCTTTCTCTTAAAACACTGTCAATTATCAGATTTTGAACTGAATCTTGGTTATTTAAAAGTAAGGATTTATTTGAAACTTCATTGAAATCACATTTAAGACACTACCAAATTTTGAACCTGTAACAGACTATTCCAACATTTAAATTCTAAATAATGTTCCATAATAGTTAGTTTCATTTTAATGGACAAATTATGAGGTTCTTAATATGATAATAACAAGAGGAACAGATAGTAATTATTCCATTGAAGATACATCAACGAACCAAGCCTAAAGATTATGACTGAGTCAAACCTTGATATTTTCAAATGAAGAAACAATTTGACAATCTTAATTTCTATTTTCAATACATTCATGTCATTTATCATGGTTATTTTTTTAATTTAAATGTAGTATATTAATAAATGTAATACTATCCAATATTTTATAAACTTGTAATAAAATCCTGTAGAAGATCATTCCATATGTTTTTATGTTTGTATATATAACATGTCTTTAAAGAGCTCTGACCTTAATGCACAGATGTGCTCTCTTCAAGAACTGGACTTTGTCATCTATCACAAGAAACCTTAACATAGTCGATATCCAAGATCATGCAGTGTCTTTCTTCAAGGTGTTGACACCGTGTGGATCTGTTTTAGATAATACGTAGCACATTTGAGATAGTTTTCCGATTTCGGAGAGGTAGTTAGGAAAGAATAAGACAAGATATTTTTGTACCTTTCTCTGTTTTGTGTCCTTTACTATTGATGTTGATATTATCGTTTTAGTTTTGTATTTTTTGATATGTGTTTTTTTTTAAATCCCTGATTTGAATATGTCAATGCAAAATTCAGTTAAAACATTTTCAGAAATTAATCACAGCTCTCAGATCTTGCTGTAAAAACACCAATCTGGATCTAAAATAAATTGATCTTAAACTGAAATATATATATCTAATCATGTCGATGTTTTATTGACAAAAATGGTCCTATAGACTATAAACTCTCTGAACTGAATTGATAACTCTTAAACTGGTATTGAATGTTACACTTAAGTAACGATTAGATTTTTAAACGCTGAAAGTTTTGCAGTTCGAGAACTTTTACGTTGATTATTTAGGTTGAAACAAATACAGAATATACCTCATTATATCACTAAATCCAACAAAAACTTTAAACTCATCATTACAATTGATTAATTCAAGATGAACAATAGAACTGTCAGGGCTTTGTTATTCGCCTTTTGTCCTGATATCAAAGTGAGTTGGAGCACAATCAATAACGTTATGTGATATACAAATAAAATGTTTATAGTACTTCTACCAAAATCACAAAGTATATGGTTAGGCCTTTTTTGAGGTTGCTTTGCAAATGTTTTTAATGTGATCTTTGGTTTGAAATTATAGTTTCAATATCTGGTAATACAACTTTGTGTACCAAAATATAGAATTAGTACTCCCATTTGATTGATTTATACTTACGGGTCAGTTACAAACAAAATACTCATCTTCCTACCATTTAGTACAATTTTCATTGCTCTTTTGAAGAATTTGGTATCGAACTTGCTTTGGAGAGTTGTAGGATTCGAAATGGTTGTACTTCAGTCTGCAGCCTGTGCTCTTCATTGGACGAGTAGATCATGCATCACACATGGAAAACATTGGGAGTGAAGTTTGGTGTCTCCATATCTGATAAGTCAGCGCCAAAACAAACTTTGCAGATATTTTTGGGCCATATATGAGAAATTTTGAATATTGTAAAAGTTTTGAGATTAAGACTGAGAGTCGTGTGTTTCTTTACAAAAAAAAACAACCTCGCCCCCTAGGGGCTTGTTGAATATTTTTCTGAACCATTCTTCATATATCCTCAATTATATAATTTCATCGGTGCAGGGCGATTTTGCAAATAATTACCTGCATCCGAGGGACATTACTTGAATAATTATCTTGGCCTTTGAAGCAGATGGAAATTAAGATATATATAACTTCCACCAAGAATAAGACACTGACGTCAATTAAAATTCACATCAAATCCTGTAACCATTTCTAGCCAAATAAAAAAAAACGCACTGAAAAACTTAAAATACCACATTATTCTAGAAAATAACAACTTAAACACTGACCTCGACAATGAACCAAGAACAAGAACAAGGAAAATGAAATACAAATTACGGGGACACGTCAAGCATTAATCTGAGCAAATTTTGACATACTTGATTGTGTATTCGGACGGACCTCAAATTTGATTTCCAGAAATCTTGGCTTTTCTTGAGTAATTATTTTAAATGGCAAAACATTATTTTCCCCCCACTGAACATAATTGAAGTGAAACTGATAATAATAGACAAGTCTTATGACAATTAGTAGTAGTAGTAGTAGTAGTAGTAGTAGTAGTAGTAGTAGTAGTAATAATAATAATAATAATAATAATAATAATAAAATAATAATAACTTAATTCATTACATTAAGGCCACAGACAATGATAACAATCACTATTGACAATTAGTGGTTGTTTATAACCTTATAAATAAATTTCTCTAACGTCATCGAAAAAGGCTTTCACTAGGAGAAATTCTGGGTGTTTGAATCTTTTTTCAATGGCTTACAATTGGCTATTAGAAAACAATTAGACTTGAAACTGTGTTGAATACTTGTAATTGTAAACTTCACTCTTTCTCGCTCCTAAATACGAAATAACAATCGTTTCGTTTATGCAACATTAACTTAGATTAGAGCGTTCGGCTTCGGATCAAGAGGTCCGTCGTTCGAATCCCGCCAGGGGCTAGGCAACTTTGTTCGCATTACAAAACTGTTCTACACGCAGTCAGGTTTGGGTGCAATGCTACACTGAATTTCAGTACCACCCAGGTTTCCCCGTAAGGCATAGCCACAATAGTGTTGCGGGCTTTCTCCTGCAATAATACTAGCAGCCGCGATATAAGTGAAATAATCTTGAAATAATCTTGAAAGCAGCGTTAAACCAAATATCACCTCAACTCACTAACTTAGAGAAATGTACTTGCAAACAACAATGAAGTGCTATACGTGATCATATGAGTATCGAGTAATACCTCTTATTATACACTTACTCGTTTAATATTCTTTATGTCCTTACCTGCCGTCTACATAACAAAAATGTTATAGGTCTCATATATTCAACTTTCAATACTTTTCCTGATCTCCTGTATTTACCTGTCTGACCACGAATAAAACCTCGTTTAATTAGAATTAACTACCAGATGCTATATGAACATCAGGGGACGAAGGTAAAAAGAGATCTGGTGACAATAGTGATTAGTAGAGAACCTGTGTGTAATAGTGAACATGAACTTATCATACCTTGTATGTCAGTCATTGGGTGAAAAAGAATCAAATTGTTTTTCTATGTCTCTAGACGTCCTTTTTAAAACTTTCTTAGTTTCCGCTGTCAGCAGTTTTTAAGAGAATTCATTATTTTCAACTAATTTATGTTTCTTTATGTATATGCTTGAACTTCTTTTACCTGTTATGGACATTCAGTGGACGAAAGTGAATTAGATAATCAATTCTTGAACTTATCAACCTTGTATGGCAGTCATTGGATGAAAAAGAATAAAATTTGTTTTCTATGTCTCTTCATGTCCTTGTTTAAATGTAATTACCTCCACTGGACTCAATACCTTATCGTGGTGTGGTGGTTTGCATGCTTCAGACACCCTGAGAGCTATGTCAGTTGGAGCTAACATGCTGCTGGTAGGGGCACCCACGCTGGACAGGTCAACGGGTAGAAGCCAGACCAAATTTGAGTCTTTCTAAAACCTGCTCTCTATCTCTCATGTGTCATATGAAGTAATCAGGATTAAGTATCCAGCACTGGAATGGTAGAGTGATCATTTATCATTTTGTACTCGCCACTTCACATTTCATATTCAGCTCACGGCTGTCTGTACAACTGTAACGCTAACATTTATCCAGGCTAGATGTACCAGGAAACTATTGATGATCACTGTAGTCCTCTGCCTGTCAGCCATATGACAGTCAGGCGTTAAACCCTTCTGGCTTGGTGTTAATCGTCAAAGGAACAGAGCGCTTTGATTTGTTCAATGCGATCTTGATTGCACTTGTTGTAAACATGAGGAAGAAATATGAACAATTAAATGTCAACTACCTTGATACCATTAATCATGTTGTGAAACTATCTGTCAACAAAAACGGCCTGATGAAGTAGGTACAGAATGTACATGCTGAAAACGAAAGATAATTGAACTTCAACTTCTTTCTACATACAGTAAAACACGGATATAACAAACAATCGGATATAGCGAACAATCAGATAAAGCGAACAAATTTTTAAGTCCCGTCAAGATGATCCAAGATGGTGGCCAAACGCGAATAGCGAACACCGGATATAGCGAACTAAATTCGTTGGTCCCTTGGAGTTTGTTATATCCGTGTTCTACTTTATAAAAGAAAATTGAAAAAGAGTTAATAAATATACAGAATTACTTATTCAAAGACGAAAAATGACACATAGCCAACATTTCTCCAACTTGTACACGGATATAAGTACAAAATGTCTATATATAATTAGAACATGTATTCATAGAAAACAGAGAGACTTAATTGGATCGTAAGTGTTAAATATGTTATATAACTAGTTACATGTAAGTTGGACGTGTCTTTTCGGCAAAGATAAAGAAAGACTTAAATAATATAAAGAAGATAAAGAAAAGCCTCTTTATGATTAATCCTTGTGAAATACCACCCATGAATTGAAATTAGGCTTTTTTAACTAAAATGCTTTGATTTGAATAATCTTAAGTTCAGCGAGTCTTCCATCGTAGATAATTTGAGTTAGCTTTTATTCTGAATCAAATGCTTTATTGAGATCGTGTTGTAAAGGCGCTAAAGCACGCTTTTTGATTTGGTTAATTGAGACATATGAGAATATAGGCATTAATTAAGTAAAATACTAACTAAACAAATGTCTTGCAATCAATAGATAAACACTTTAGACGGCCAATGTCGGTTTAGAGGCACGGATCAAACTCTAGTCAGCATTGCACAAACTTGAAAAAACTCTGTGATATGAGAAGAAACTTAACCCATTTCATTAAAGTATACTTGCACACTTTCTTATTTCAGCATGGTTGCAGCCGTTTTCGCATTTCACGATATTATGAAAATTCAGACATTCGATATATCCGCATTGTAGTTTATGCGGATTTCATGCAAAGCTGCATCAATTACATTTGGTCATTTAGAATAAACTTCAAACCTGGATCCGCGCAGCATATTTGCAAAATAACCTAAATGGTAGATCACCTTAGTGTGGTTCGTTAGTAAAATCGAAAGATGCATTATCTTCGCAATGCACGAAATATTGATGTGCGCTATTGCCTTTAAAGGGGCACAAAATATGTTGTTCAGTTCAATTATGTCAATATACATAATTGAACTGATTCAATCAATAAGAAGTGGTTGTTTCTTAATGCTAAATAGCGCAGTGTGGTGACAATAAACAGGTTAAAAACCGCTATATGTGGTCGAAAATCGGACAAAGTCGCTCGCCAATGTCTCAAGGTAATTTCGGAAACTTACTAACAGCAGATAAAACGTCAATATGGGCATTTCAAGAACATTTATGTCAGTGAGACACATACTTTCGACTTCTTAATACTTATATGACCTTTTGTCGATAAATATTTTTAACAAAAAGAACATTATTATTTGGAATTTTAGACGTAAAGGTATAACTAATGAAAATCGATTTGGAACATTTTCAAGATTTATTGTTGATGGATATTATATCAGATGCATGCTAAACTAAGGGAACATTCTCTGTGTCACATTAAAGGCATAATTCAAAACATATTTTAGTTCAGTTTTCTCCTTTGAATATAATTTCATGCAAAAAAAAGTTTTCTTTTTAAGCTAAAGTATCACATCACTGAACCCGATAATCATAGGTTGCATAAGTTGTAACATATAAGCATTTACTTCATGCGGCCATTTCAGTGTGATCACCTTTAAACCATTCGAGATAACTTAACCGTTTATTCATCTGAAGTCGAACTGAACCAGGGCTTGCATTTTCGAAACCCTCTTAGCACTAAGATAGTCGTAAGTACCATTCATTAACATCGGCTTACGACTATCTTAGCACTAAGAGAGCTTCGAAAATCTAGACCCAGGTACTTAACTTGGTATGCTTCTAGGACTCCAAGTATTGATTTTAGAAATATGCAGTTGATGGTACATGTTTTGCTTTGCATAAGATTTATTTATTTTCCTAAATACTAACAAAAAAATACTCCAAAAAACTTGGCCGAACGCCTTCACGTGACATAGTGTTTAAATTACCTTGTGTTCTATTTCGCCCATCTCCTACTTGACTTACTTCCAGTCTGATTTTAGTAGTCATTTTCGTAAAATTTCAGATGTGCCTTACTTTTATTGTTGGTCTAGTACCAAAGAAATACTCAGATGTTTTGCTGATTTTTCCACTTGAAACAAACACTTCCTCCAGGTTTCTTCACAACATTTCTTGATTGTTAAAATGAGCTAAAAAACGAATTGTTTAATTAACGAGTATAAAAACATTGCTGTGGAAAGGACGTTCTTGTTAAAAAAATATCTGTTTTAGTACATAATTATAACATTACAACATGTTCCGTAAAATTTAATAATTTTTCATTTGACGTATAACCAGCAAACACTGCATATTAATCAAAAACAAAAGTCAATGAGAAATTCATCAGAATTGAAAACCTTACTGTGGAATTACAAGGCCTTTCTTGTCAGTCTTACAATTCATCATTGTAAACGTTTGGACATTCTAACATAATAAATTTGTGAACATGAATAAGGATGTTGAACAAATCTGCGTTTCTTTTCCTCCATATGAAATCACTTGATTTCAGTAATGACTGCCGTTTTTTGCAGGGTCATTTACAAACAGATGTGATGGAAAACGAAAAGCATTTCAGGTCAGGCAAAAGCAGTATAGTAGAATTATTTCATAAACCAATTCCCGATAATCGGATTACAGATTAAGTTCGCTCGAAATTGGAGATCCAATAAAAATGAGCCTTTTCTACTCAAAGTCATGCAAATCACATCTTTAATACAGTAACACTCATTCGGAAGTTTTAGGCATGATACGTGAGTTCCTCTATAGTGTTGAGAAAACTAATCCAAGTGAAACTTACGTTTTCATCAAGTACGGACTACAACATCAATATAGTTTCCCAGGCAAATTATAGTACAGCATGAAGTAATAGCTTATAGGAATGCATTTGTAACTGAATCTCATAAACCCGTTGTATCTTGATTTCTACTGGAAGTGTACGTTGGTATAAAGAAAACGTGCCTGTCCCTAAAATGTTCATTTGAACGTGTTTGCTTATCATTTCCTTGTCAAATCAATTCAATCTGGAGAAGAGGTATAAATCTGCGAGTGGGAGGAATTAAAGGAACAGTTAGACTGGAGATGTAGAAACATGTTATACAGTCTCCAAACTGCTCAGCTTATAACCTTCTGATGTTCGGTCTGATGTGAAATTCATTTTTATTTTGCACTGAGTTATACAATCCCTGAATTTCTCAGCTTATAATTTAAGACATTCAATCTGGAGTAATATCAAATGTTAGTTTGCATTGCTCTCGCTCTTTGATCGTCCAATCTGTACATCTCTGAGCGAGTCCTTAAAGGCACCAGCGCGACCAAATATTTCATAATAATTCAAGCACATTCGTTTGTGAAAAAAAAAAAAGAATTCCACAACAAGAAAAACAAATGACACCAATTGCAAGACGTTTTTTTTGTAACCAAGAAACGAGTATTTCAAACAAACGTATTAAGTTTGGTAATATTCATTAACTCTTTCCCTTCTATACTTTTTTTTATAGAAAAATTGTTGAAATAACTTTGTGCTAGTTTCGTCCAGCTCCTACTTTACTCACTTTCAGTCAGCCTTTAGTAGTTTTTATTTTCAAATTCTCGATGTACAATACGTTTATTGTTGCTCAAGTACTAAACAAATACTCAGATGTTCAGATTATTTTTCCACTTAAAACAAACCTTCCTCCAGGTTTCTCACCATATTTCTTGATTGTTGAAATGACGTGTCCAAAAATAAATGGTTAAATGGACAACTTTAAAGCATTGCCGTGGAAACAAATTAGACGAAGAGATGAAGAAAAGAACACAATCTCAATGAAATGAAATATACATGCTCCACTACATTACGCCTGTAGATCTCACCAGGCTCCGTTACGTGAGCCGTCAGGTTTGCCTCTGACATAATTCAAATCAGCCAATCAGCGAACTCGCCCCATAATCTATGGTGCATTTTGCTTGTACGCTTTTCAGATCTCGGAAACCACAAATTTCCGAATGTTTTCCGAATGTCAAACTGGCTAAATACCCCAATTAATGTATTTTATGTACATTGTGTTTACCCTCGCTTGGTTTGTTGGACAAACAAGTCAAATAGAAGCTATGGAGTTATCTTTCGCAAAGCAAAAACTGCATTCCTCAACGTTATCTTTTAGTAGACCGTATCAATCCAAATATTCAGGAAACAGTTACGTTGAACAAACGTTTCGTCTTTAAGTTTGTAGTAATCGTTGAATAATTTTAAATTTCGTAAAACAAATAATCATAAACATGCTGAGAAACAAAACAACCAAAACATGTACAAATACTAATTCAAAGTTTCTTGATAATTATATATTAATCATATGCGACGTTTATATGCTAATGAGATTGACCCTTGTTTCGTCAAAGACTGAAATGTTATAACTAAATCTGCTGGGTTAAATGGTATTAATAGACATATGCAAATGACTTCAACTTGTTCTCTGTAAAATCGAAAATTTATGAGAGTTTTAACTCCTACTTCAGAGCTTAATTGCAATGTCTTTGAAGGCCACCAAGAGATTGTGATTGCTTGAAGGTATCTGCGACAAGCCAATGAGATTTTGAGGTAAAACTGAAGCAAAGGTTAACCTGACGGCTTGAGTAAGGGAGCCTAGTGAGATCTATAATCTGCGTAACGTAGTGCAGCAATGTTAGATTTTATTTTAATGAGATTGAAAAGAACAATATTAACAACAAATTACAATGGACGTTCCTGTAATAAATATCTGTTTTTAGTACGTGATTATAACATTACAACATAATATGCAATATTCTTTCTTTTGAGGAATCAGCAATGAACACTGCATGTTAATCAAAAACGAAAGTCAATGAGAAATTCATCAGCATTACGAGTGTTGAAAACCTTACTGTGGAATTACAAGGCCTTACGATTCATCATTATAAATGTGTGGACATTTTAACATAATATATCTATGAACTTGAATAAAGATGTTGAAGAAATCTGAGTTTCCTTTCTTCATTTCAGTAATGACTGCCGTTTTTTTGCAGGGTTATTTGAAAACAGATGTGATTGAAAACGAAAAGCATTTCAGGTTTGACAAGAGTTGTATAGTAGAATTATATCATTAACCAATACCTGAAAATCGGATTAAGAATTATAGTCGTTCAAGATTGGAGATATAATACAAAATGGGCCTGTTCCATTCAGTCATGTAAATCTCATTCTTAATCCAGTAACACCCACTCGGAAGTTTTAGGCATGATACGTGAGTTCCGCTAAAGGGTTGAGAAAACTAATCCAAGTGAAACTTATGTTTTCATCAAGTGCGGACTACAACATCAATATAGTTTACCAGGTAAATTATAGTACAGCATAAAGTCATAGCTTATCGGAATGCATTTGTAACTGAATCTCATAAACCCGTTGTATCTTGATTTCTACTTGAAGTGTACGTTGGTATAAAGAAAACGTGCCTGTCCCTAAAATGTTCATTTGAACGTGTTTGCTTATCATTTCCTTGTCAAATCAATTCAATCTGGAGAAGAGGTATAAATCTGCGAGTGGGAGGAATTAAAGGAACAGTTAGACTGGAGATGTAGAAACATGTTATACAGTCTCCAAACTGCTCAGCTTATAACCTTCTGATGTTCGGTCTGATATGAAATTCATTTTTATTTTGCACTGAGTTATACAATCCCTGAATTTCTCAGCTTATAATTTAAGACATTCAATCTGGAGTAATATCAAATGTTAGTTTGCATTGATCTCGCTCTTTGATCGTCCAATCTGTACATCTCTGAGCGAGTCCTTAAAGGCACCAGCGCGACCAAATATTTCATAATAATTCAAGCACATTCGTTTGTGAAAAAAAAAGAATTCCACAACAAGAAAAACAAATGACACCAATTGCAAGACGTTCTTTTTGTAATCAAGAAACGAGTATTTCAAACAAACGTATTAAGTTTGGTAATATTCATTAACTCTTTCCCTTCTATACTTTTTTTTATAGAAAAATTGTTGAAATAACTTTGTGCTAGTTTCGTCCAGCTCCTACTTTACTCACTTTCAGTCAGCCTTTAGTAGTTTTTATTTTCAAATTCTCGATGTGCAATACGTTTATTGTTGCTCAAGTACTAAACAAATACTCAGATGTTCAGATTATTTTTCCACTTGACACAAACCTTCCTCCAGGTTTCTCACCATATTTCTTGATTGTTGAAATGACGTGTCCAAAAATAAATGGTTAAATGGACAACTTTAAAGCATTGCCGTGGAAACAAATTAGACGAAGAGATGAAGAAAAGAACACAATCTCAATGAAATGAAATATACATGCTCCACTACATTACGCCTGTAGATCTCACCAGGCTCCGTTACGTGAGCCGTCAGGTTTGCCTCTGACATAATTCAAATCAGCCAATCAGCGAACTCGCCCCATAATCTATGGTGCATTTTGCTTGTACGCTTTTCAGATCTCGGAAACCACAAATTTCCGAATGTTTTCCGAATGTCAAACTGGCTAAATACCCCAATTAATGTATTTTATGTACATTGTGTTTACCCTCGCTTGGTTTGTTGGACAAACAAGTCAAATAGAAGCTATGGAGTTATCTTTCGCAAAGCAAAAACTGCATTCCTCAACGTTATCTTTTAGTAGACCGTATCAATCCAAATGCTTATTCTGGAAACAGTTACGTTGAACAAACGTTTCGTCTTTAAGTTTGTAGTAATCGTTGAATAATTTTAAATTTCGTAAAACAAATAATCATAAACATGCTGAGAAACAAAACAACCAAAACATGTACAAATACTAATTCAAAGTTTCTTGATAATTATATATTAGTCATATGCGACGTTTATATGCTAATGAGATTGACCCTTGTTTCGTCAAAGACTGAAATGTTATAACTAAATCTGCTGGGTTAAATGGTATTAATAGACATATGCAAATGACTTCAACTTGTTCTCTGTAAAATCGAAAATTTATAAGAGTTTTAACTTCTTCTTCAGATCTTAAGTGCAATGTCTTTGAAGGCCACCAAGAGACGCGCATTGTGATTGCTTGAAGGTATCTGCGACAAGCCAATGAGATTTTGAGGTAAAACTGAAGCAAAGGTTAACCTGACGGCTTGAGTAAGGGAGCCTAGTGAGATCTATAATCTGCGTAACGTAGTGCAGCAATGTTAGATTTTATTTTAATGAGATTGAAAAGAACAATATTAACAACAAATTACAATGGACGTTCCTGTAATAAATATCTGTTTTTAGTACGTGATTATAACATTACAGCATGATATGCAACATTCTGATAGCTTTCTTTTGAGGAATCAGCAATGAACACTGCATGTTAATCAAAAACGAAAGTCAATGAGAAATTCATCAGCATTACGAGTGTTGAAAACCTTACTGTGGAATTACAAGGCCTTACGATTCATCATTATAAATGTGTGGACATTTTAACATAATATATCTATGAACTTGAATAAAGATGTTGAAGAAATCTGAGTTTCCTTTCCTCCATATCAAACCACTTCATTTCAGTAATTACTGCCGTTTTTTGCAGGGTTATTTGAAAACAGATGTGATTGAAAACGAAAAGCATTTCAGGTTTGACAAGAGTTGTATAGTAGAATTATATCATTAACCAATACCTGAAAATCGGATTAAGAATTATAGTCGTTCAAGATTGGAGATATAATACAAAATGGGCCTGTTCCATTCAGTCATGTAAATCTCATTCTTAATCCAGTAACACCCACTCGGAAGTTTTAGGCATGATACGTGAGTTCCGCTAAAGGGTTGAGAAAACTAATCCAAGTGAAACTTATGTTTTCATCAAGTGCGGACTACAACATCAATATAGTTTACCAGGTAAATTATAGTACAGCATAAAATCATAGCTTATCGGAATGCATTTGTAACTGAATCTCATAAACCCGTTCTATCTTGATTTCTACTTGACGTTTACGTTGGTTTAACGAAAACGTGCCTGTTCCTGAAGTGTGTATTTGAACGTGTTTGCTTATCATGTTTTGTCAAATCAATAGCTTCAATCAGGAGAAGAGGTGTAAATCTGCGAGTGGGAGGAATTAAAGGAACAGTTAGACTGGAGATAGAGAAACAGTCTCCGAAGTGCTCAGCTTATATCCTTCTGACGTTCAGTCTGAAGTGACATTTATTTTTAGTTTGCATTGATCTCGTTCTGTGATCGTCAAGTCTTTACAACTGTAATCAAATCCTCAAAGGCTATAAAAATCGCACCCAAAAATTTCGTACTTTGTAATAACTCTCGATAATACTAGGCCCCCCGCACTAAGGTTATCTTAAATATATGCTATTTGCTATGTACGTGTCAATGTTATAAAGTCAATTCGAAGAGACTGTGAATGTAAAATGGAACGTAGCAATAGATCCATGTGAACTACGACTTTAGAATTATTCAAATTTTTTTAACAGTCGGTAAAGCTAAAACCACAGACAATTTTGATAATTGAAAATGCTGATGCTGTGTTCATTAAATTGATTTAGTTTAAGGAACGCCTTAGTAAACAATAGTTCATCTTTCATCCTCAGTACGTAGATCAAGGGAAGTTCAAAGTTGCACACATTGCTTGTTAAGCTCTTTTAAAAAATCAAGTTAATTCTTGTGCCCAGCTAACGTACAAAAAAATTATATAAGAAAGCCGACTTTGGTCGTCTTAAAATTAAAGTCGCAGGCTCATTTTTGCAAGAGAAATTGTTATTCACGATATACAAACAGTTCATCACCCCAAGAAGTTCTTCCCCTGACGTTTGTAACAATTTTCAGAACTCTGCATGCATTTTATCTCTCCTATATTGAAGTTAGAAACACCCTACCCTATGTCTTTGTCGAGCGTCAGTCTTTAAAACGTCATTTCGCAAAAGCCATGACATAGAACACATGAAATTTCCCAGTTGAATATGCAATGAACATAGCTAATGCTTACCTTTATCAAATACAGAAAGAACACCAAAAGGTGATAAACTCAATGAAGAATGCGTCTGCCATAGGTATCAGCGCTTCAGTTACTAGATTTCTGGTATATCGGAATCGCGACGGTGTGCACCTGATTTGTTTACCCCTCGCTCTGAAACGGCAGACGCCAATAAGCAGAATCACCCTGATCTACAAAACGGGTATTAAATTGAACATCTTTGCAGACGAGTCAGGAAAGATTGTTGTAAGTGATAAGATTTTTGCTCGTGATTAAAAATAAGTTCAGTTAAGTTGGCTTACAAAAGTGATTCTATGGCTTTAACTTTATTAACTGTAGATAATTTGTAAAAAAATAATGCATATTTTATTGCATCGATAATATGATGAAGCAAATGAATATGTCTTCTAAAATGCCTAGCGGTTAGAACAATCGAAAAAAAGTACTTTATCAGACAATAAAGGTATAGTTTTGTCATTGACGTTTTCGCTTACAAGATCTCGTCGTCGGCAGGAAATGTTTGAAACACTGAGTGTATATTGATTATATTGATATGTCGTAAATATGTCCTTTCCAAGAGGACCCCTTGCACACTCGTTGCACATAACCGCAACTTTTATGGCCGAAAAAGCCCAAAAAAATCCTAAAAACATCCTCCCTAGGTAATCCATCAAATGTCTCTCCGTTAATTTTGTAAAGCAGTTAATGCACATTGTTTTGTGAAAACATGATATCAGTTGCAAGATATTCTTCTTTTATCGATACAATTATATTTCAAAACCCTACCAAGAAGTGTCACTTAACGCACAAATAACGTAACATAATGATGTTCAGAGTTTATATTAGGTCGATCAGCTGTTTTCATCTCTATATCATACAGACATGTCTTTTTCTATTATCTTCTGCTTTATTCTGAAACTAATTACACTTATCATTTCCTGCACATTATTTTGAATTTAGATAAAATTAATTCCAATCACATGTAAGATTTAGTTAGTTCGTTACACTCCTACACTCAACATTTCAGACTGATGTTTCTTTTTTGTTTACATCTCATGTCAAGGCCATTCAACGGTGAAAAGCTAATTCTGTAAATGTTGCCGAGATGGTACATTTGATTTTATTACATACCCATGTAATCTTATTATAGTAATACGTAAAGAAATACAATGAATTCCGTATTGCACTCACCAATCCGTATTGCACTCTGTATTGCACCTCTCACGGAACTACTTTCTCAGCGAGAGAGGTGTCATGTCAGCTATTTTTTAAATTAAGGTGAAAGGTAACCCCATATCAATAATGAATACAAACGCACATAAAACTATCAACAAATTTAATAATTCAGATTCTGAGTGAGTACTGTTATTTCCTCTCGTTGAACTGTTCTGTAATGTCATCTCTCCGTTTTCACATGTTCACGTTTGAATACGTTGTGAACGAACTTTGCCGAATGTCAACGAATTTTCCAAGTTATGAATGTGTATTTTGTAATGTTGATATATATGTAAGTGATATGCACGTGTCATTAAATTTTTTTTAAACATGTGAACAAATATCTTGCGTCTGTTTTTTTCAAATATAAATCACAGTTTTGTGTGCACTCTATTGCCATGTGACGTCATAGGTGGAGGAATGTGATGACGTAATATTTCGTGAAAGGGTTGGCGGAGTAATTTCTTAAGGTCAAGGCAACACGTAAACACTCTTCCTTGTTCAGCTTTATTTGAAGTAAATTAAACGAAAAAAGGGTATGTAATAAATATAGTACGTCATTCTAGTGCAGTTTTTCGTTTGTATTGAACTCGTAGATGTCACAAGCTGCGAACTCGTTGTTTCTTTGCTCTTTGTGACATCTCCTCGTTCAATACAAACGAAAAAATGCACTAGAATGACGTTCTCTCTCTGTTTATATTAACCTCGACAGAAGAAAACAATAATATATATACATATATATAATGGTATGACGTCACAATATTGTGTCCATCCTATCGCTTGCAATATTGTATTGTGACATCATAACGTCATAACTGTTTTTTTCTGCTTAACTTTATAATATTTATCTTACATGCCCAATATTATAGGACGGATTATTCTAACTATCACCAAGACCCAGTAACATTTTGCTATAGTGCTCTAGTTGATCACCTGTATTTACCTGTCTAACCACAAATAACTTCTCGTTTAGAAAGAACTGATCATGACAGACACCGTATGGACACCAGGTGCCGAAATAGAAAGAGCTTTGTTGACACCGGGATTAGGTAGCAAGGACTGGGATAAAATATATATTGTGTACTGAACATCCAACCTTCAACTTGTCGCACCTCGTATAAGGTGTAAAAGGTTGAAAGAGAATTAATAATGTTATTTTACCTATGTCACTCACTTTCATTGTTTGAGTTTTCTCATTAAGTTAATGTATCGCCAGTCAATTGTTTGAAAGCAATTAAATAATATATTTATCTATGTTTATCAGAACTGGAGATCCGAGTGAAAGATTTAACTTTTTAAACTGAAATCAAGAATCACTAATACCGTAAATGTTGTATTCAGAGTCTTAGCTTCTTTGAGTGGCATTTTAGAAGTTGGTATGATGAAGAAAATAGGAAATTTATGGATTAACAACTTCTTTATTGGAAAGAGATGCGACGTTTCGGTGTAGATACTAACACTAACTCACTTGCTTGATAACGGTGTTAGTATCTACACCGAAACGTCGCATCTCTTTGCAATAAAGAAGTTGTTAATCCATAAATTTCCTATTTTCTTCAGTCTTAGTAGTTGTTTTTCTATTCAACATTTTTTTATATTCATAACAATTTGTAATACACTGCAATGCTGAAAATCACTAAACCCTGCTGCTTCAAAGGCACTTAGCACAGAGGGAACATAACTGCTAATAATCAATGTTCTATATAGAAAAAAACTTCATCTAAATACTGATACAACTTATGTAAGAAAAACGTCAGTATTTTATGACAACTGAGTAAAACGGGAATACAAAAAACACATGTTTCCGCCAAAAAAAGGAATCAATAGATTCAACAAAAATGTTGCATATTTTAATGTGTTTGTTTCAATGTTGGAGGTTAATGCTTTTGTTCAAGTTTTTTTCTGTAAAGCTCGAAATATTTCATCAAATGCTATGTCGTCTAAGACTACGTTGAACAGTTCTGTTGAACCAATTTGAATTTATTGTAGTGGGTATTCATGTCATCAAATGTATACATTTAAAAAAAAGTATGAAGTCTTCAACAAAACGCCACAGTTAACTTCGTTGTTCAAATTCACAAAGAAAACTTAATCCGAGTGCGAATTAGAGGAAAATAATACCACGATTCAAGACAAATAATATAGATATTTAGCATTCATAGACTTGAAGCAAGAATTCGGTTATAAACATAACACCATCTCAACAACCATCTCGTGGCGAGGAATGACAGCCAACAACTTACTTATTATATCATTTATATAATTATCAACGAGATATTCAACTCTGGCAAAGGTTATCTGTCAGTCCCCCACCCGTAAGTCTAAATCACACGTTATTTCACGCTCCTTTAGGACACAGCAGTGTTATCTATGTTACACTTAGACCGTGTGTGTCTGTTGTTTAGTAGTTCAAGGTGTTGATTAAACTATAACTTGGAGCGTAGTGGTTCAATCAACACCTTCAACGACTTAACAACAGACTCGAGCGGTCTAATTTACTTAAATATTATATTGCAATTTTGACGTTCATGACTCTCGGCAGATTAATAATTCATAGAGTTAATAAGGAATTATTTGACCGAAACCGATAAAACACGATATTAACAAAAACAAAAACAAAAGAACTGACCCTTTCCAATATTTTGCAAGTGTGATATTACCTGTGTGAAGTGGAATAAGGTGTCCTTTTCAGTGAAAATGAAGGTTAAAACATGAATCTTCATAATCATACCCGGTGCAGTGAAAACTTTAATAGTTTTTATTTTTGTAAGATAATAAAAATATAACAAACAAAACTTGATAACGTTTCTCCCAAAATCATAAAATAAACGATCTTTTTGTGATACATTTGAGAGTAATTATATGAACATTACTGATATCTGATGTAACTACACTCGCATTACACGTGTAATTGGTAGCGTGAATGGTTAACAGGGAAATTCATTTTGTGTAGTTTTCTGTAAAGTTGGATGAAAATTCCTTTAAATATAAAAAAAGGCTGGAACTGAAATGTTGTTATCTACAGAACTGAATAAACGAATTCATGTATTTGAAATCAAATGTATTTTTTTTACAAGTTTTGTCTTGATCTTCCAACAGGATGATTTCACCAGTAGTGAGATCGAAGTTATAAACCTCTGACTCATTTAAGAGGTAGGTCGGCATTGCATTAAAACTACTATCTTCACAAATATTGAATGAAACTTTCAGATTGATATTTCAACTACTATAGATTCAGAAAAGAAATAATGTTAAACAATCTTTTAATTGAAATGAGAGCGGAATATTGACATTTTCACCTATATTGAGATATTATAAAAATGTATAGCTCTTAGGAATTAGGACTTAGGACTTATCCTTATGCATTCTTCAATACCCTTTTTCTCAGGCAAAATTAAAAAATCGTGATTCAGCCTAAAAGCAATATAACAGTAAGCCTACGACTTAAAATGTATTGGTCAGTTAAAAGAAAAATGGCTCCATTTACGTAGCCTTTTGGATTCAATCTTCATCAATTGACAATGACCTTATAAACAGCTTTCTCAAGAGCAATCTCTAGGATCAAATAGTCATCCCTTCGACAAAGTGTTTGAAGGTAACACTTTCTCTCCATTTCTGTTGTATCACACGTAGATGGCTTAATTCAAGATTATCAAATTAGAAGTCCTATGGATTAAGGAGATTAGATTACGGTTAATATCAAATTATACATGTTTATATCTATCGCCACTGTTTCATTTTCAGAACTTCAATTTCCCATTTCACACCTCTTAACATTTTAATATTTCACAATTTTCATTCATACCATCAGATTTTTATTACATTTTTTCACATAACTTCATATTCTTTTACTTTTTCCGGTTCCCACTAGACATTTCGGAACACACATCTCATATCATTATCATTTATATGTTAGAAAAAGAGGTAGTATTTTGGAAAGAAATCTTTATTCTGAATAACCATCGAATCATTGTTGTTCAAAAAGCAAATCTTTATTTTCTTCCTTTGTAAAATAATTCGATACACTCTATCTGTAGACCGGCAATGTCAAAGTCAATGTATGCATGAAAGACTGATTTCCGGAAGTAGGATGGCACTCAATCGTACATCGATTAATAGAAAATGGGTTATATGAACTTATCAGAATCGGGTATCAAGCACTGGAATGGTAGCCTCATCATTTAATATTTTGTACTAGCCATTTCACGAGTCATAGTGAGCTCAAGGCTGTCCGTAAAACTGAAACGCTAACATTTATCAGAGCCCGAGGTACCAGAAAGCGTGTGGTGATCACTGTGGTCCTCAGCTCTTCATCAAAACACTGAAGCCTTATGGCAGTCAGGCGTTAAACCCTTCAGGGTTAGTGTTGATCGTCAAAGGAACAGAGCGCTTTGATTTGTAGGATGCGAATTCTGATTGCACTTGCTCTAAACATCATCCATTGTCATGGTCTTCCGTGAGATCGCCACCTGTCATGAGGAAGAAATTATGAATATTTTTGCCTTGATGAGATTTACGATATTGCATTCTCTCAACGAGATATGGCAGGACTCATACTTACAAACTCTTAGCATACACAAAACACACACAAAGGTGCCAGTTTATCATTCTTTAAAAGTATACACCTAACCCCTTCCATGAAATAAAAAACAAGAAATCTTATTCAAGTTACCATGCAACTTATTCTTTAGATTTAAAAAAAGTAAGTTAAATCAAATTGAAAAGTATAAATGAATCAGTTCAAAGTTGCATTAAATTCACCTAAACTAAGATATCAGAAACATTCAATAAAAGATTAATTCAATAAACATTGGAAATACTAAATACAACTTCACTGAATATTCTGTCTATAAGGAAATATATCTGAAGGTATACACCCAGTAACTTTTGTCAAATTAGAGATTTCAGTACAGCCAAACCTCAATTTCAGCAGTTACAGTTCCCCATTTGTTCATAAACGACTCATTAATAATAGAAATTTAGTTACGACTAAATGAAATATAGTTATCCTTTCTCTTTGAATACTGTGTATATCTCATCAAGTTAAGTATAAATTTATGATTCGACGAGTAGTTCAGCAGCTGATATATCATCAATACCGTGTTTATCCTTTTTGTAAATCAAGAATTTTCAGTATAGCCAAACCACACTGTCATTTGTTAGGTTTGCCTAACGGTGCTTGAGACCACTCATTGATAGAAGAGAATTCGTTACAAACACTATATGGTTTGTTGCATCATATAGAATATTAAGTAGGTAAATATGTTTATATATATACATATATATACATACATGCGACCTTTCAACTTTTTACCTATATTTATAAAGATATATACATATATATATATAGATATATATATATATATATATAAGTACAAAATACCCTATAGCGCTACCGCTCTATATCTACCCTATAGCGCTACCGACCTATATATTTTAAAAAATAGTTTTTGAAAATAAAAGTGATTGAAATGAAATGTACAGTGTTTTTTTAGATAATTGGTTAAAATATTTTCGACAAAAAATATTTTTCTAAAGATATAGGTTTTTCCCCGGTAGCGCTAAAGATTTCATAAGTACTTTTTGACTATAGCGCTACCGCACGATCAATAAGTATAAAGTGCCCTTTAGCGCTACCGACCTGGTGTCCTGCTTCGCCGCGCCTGCGCCAATTTTTTGTAGGAAACCAGTTTCCGGTTGCTGCTGAGTATTGACATTTGAGTTTGTTTGCCGGTTGTTTATAAGATTTACAGCAAACAGCACGAAACTGCCACCTTTTTGAAAAATTATGAGGAAAGTCTTACACTTATGAACTGGACAGCTGACCAATGCGAGCGAAAAAAAATTCAGAGTGACAGATATTGAACTGAATCTACCTGCTTGCCGACGGTCCGTTACTTTGCTTTCGAATCATCCATTAGATTTCCACGGAACAAGCCTTTGGGTTGGATTGTTATGTCATTGCTTTTAAAGGTGAGTAATTATTTTTAAATTGATAGTTTTGCATTAAATAGCGTAAACATTATTGATGAAACTCATCCCGAACATCTTAAAGTGATACAACACATATTTTCCCATCATTTAATGTTAAATAAACAGTTGTTTTCCACTTTTGCTGAATCTTGTTGACATTTTCGAAATATTTGCCGATTTTTACCAATTTCTTGGTTTCACCTGCTTTAATGGTATTTGCTTAATCATAAAGTTTATGTCAAATTATGGCAGTACAAAAGATATGCCACATCGTTTAACTGTTTTCTGAACACAGATTAGTGGTGAAGAAAAGCGTCTTAATTGAGGTTAACACATATTTAGATTATGTACATGGTCATTGAACTATTTCATTGCCACATATATTTAGCATATATGCAAACCGTGTCAGGCTAAGATACACAGAGGATAAAGATACGAAATCTCCCTAAACTTAACCTAGTTAATCAGGATAAGCGTTTGCTTTTAATACATTGATGTCTTTGCATCTTTATGGAATTTGAAAAATATTATGAAGCTTTTGAAAAGGTGATAAAAACCTAAATGTTGATTAAAAAACTGACAAATATGTACAAACTGACATTATTTCTATCATTTCTATCATTTCAAACAGTTTCTCTTCTCACATAACAATTGTCAAAGGAAACTATAATATTGATTCAACTATAGGGTTTTCATTACCGTTACTTCAGAAAACAGTTTTAATATCTATTTAAATCGTAATAATGAAAATAGTAAGGTCTATTCAAACCGTACCTGCATATTTTAAACTACTCATGCCCACCTATGGGAATAGGGGTGTTATAGTGTGAAAACTTTCAGTGTCACTGACAAAAACATTTTAACATGTTTATTATCAATGAAGCTCTAATCTTCAACGATGACATGATTTTTATCCCATATCCTATATGTTTCTGGGATAAATGATCATGAATCTCTTTCGTTCGTAGCTTTACCTGACAACATTGAAATTTAATATTTCTGGCAAAGAAAAGAGACCCCACAGCTTTAAGGTGTATCTTTGGTATCAGAAAACCTTCAAGCAACCTAATAACTTGTGTTTCATGTGGCAAAAGATTTATTACAAGCAATCCAAGCAAAGTATAACTTGATAAAGCAGTAACTTGTTTTCTTTGAACTAGGAAATCCTACAAAATAGCAAAAACTAATTTTAAAATAATCATTTTATTATTTCACACATTTATCAATAGAACAGGGAATATACTCTAAAGCCTTGTGATTCAAGATAAGGGTGATAAAACTATTTGAAAAAAATTGGTAGGGAATAATATTTTTTAATATTCATCCATAAATGTGGTCAAAAAGTAATATTATTAAATAGCATGAAATTTCACTCAGATTTCGGATGTAAGGGCCACATGATTACTTTAATCTTCATCTCCAAAAGCAAGAGGCCTAGAAAGCTTAAACCTTATGTACTCACTCCTTAGCTAACGGGGTGTGATGGTATCTATTTTATAGATTTGTTGACCCCCACAGGGATTGGAAAAGACACCTTTGACAGTGGGCCGTTTTGGGGCTTTTAGTCGTTTTCAGAAATTTTGAATGGGCCATTCCCCTTTGTAGCAATAGTAAAATCTATAATTCTAATGGGCCATATTTTCATCCAATGTGCAAAATGTCCCATGGCCCCTTCATTTCCCAATCCCTGGCCCTAATAATGGCCACATGGACCCCGTCCTAAAATCCTATTTTCATCTTCTCAAGAATGAAAAGGCCTAGAAAGTCGTAACCTTGTGTACAGGTTCCTCAGGGATCAAGCACCCCTCTCAAAAAATACCTCTGGCATGATAAGCCAAACAAATGGCCAAACTTTACCTGCTACTGGTAGCTTAGCCATACTTGATACACATTACACAACAAAGGTCCCTAAATGTGCCTTTACTGAGTTAAACCCTCTACTTTTTGTTGTTTACCATGAAAACATAATTGAAAGCAGGATACAATCAGAAAGTGATTAATCTCCCACATGGTCTATTGATGTTAACTTTGTGAAACGAGGGGGTAAAACCTTAGTATGAATTATTTTCAATTTTTTTATAGATAATTTTGACCTTATGCTATATTTGTATTTGAAGCTTCTGACATGATAATATGCTGTAAATGTCAAAGGTTACCAATTATATCAAAAACAAGAATCTTATCTGACTATGAATTTACCCTTCAAAAACTTTTTGGGAAAAATTTAAATCTGAAATTTTAAAAACTTTAAAATTGAATAAAAATTATGAAATTTAGAATCTGAAACCTGAAACTTATGAAAGCAGAGCAATGCAGCCCTGGTTAATAATTAGCCCTAGTCCAATAGCTCATGGACTGTGAAAGAGAATGTTGGCAAGTAAAAACAATAACTGATAGTCCAAAGGCTAGGCAATATTTGATATGATACGATATAATCCTAGAGATGTATTTGGAAAGGTTGAATTGGTTCAGACTATTTTTTTCAGACCCTGAAATGTTGCACACTGTGGTTTTGAACTGCATTAATGAAGTCTTCATGTAGAAATGCCAAATTTCCTTAACATTCTTCCTGCTAATACAAACTTTTTGGCAATTATGGGACACAGTTTATAGACATATTCACTAAAACTTTTCTCAACAAGCTAGGTTATATATATGAATTCATTTCTCCCCAGCACCTGGTCTCTGCATGTTAGATCCAGCACTTAATTGGCATTTACTAGTATTTAGTTGAACAGTTGTTCTGCATATATACAAGCAGGTCTTTGTTATCAGTCTACCAGTCTGATTAAAATCGACCATGTTCCGAAGAATAAAAGTTTCAAAATATTGACTCTACCGAGATTCGAACTCTATATGTGTAGGCTATCTTCTCCACTAGGTCTGACCGCACCCTACTGTAGCGCACGTGCTGACACCAGTTTAGCGCATACAAAACCTAGTCATTAGCGAACCAATCGCATCATCGCGTTTAAAATAAGGATAGCAGCAGTCAATGTTAACGAATGGTGAATGAGAGTTACTTGCCCCTAGCTACTGATGCTTTTGCCGCACGCATTGTGATTGGTTAGCTGTGTTTACGTAAGAACGTGCGCTACAGTAGGGTGCGGTCAGACCTAGTGGAGAAGATAGCCTACACATATAGAGTTCGAATCTCGGTAAAGTCAATATTTTGAAACTTTTATTCTTCGGAACATGGTCGATTTTAATCAGACTGTCAGTCTACTTAACTAAAAACTTTTGTTATGAATTAGATTTAATTTGATATCATTACTGATTTTGATAACGAACTCTGCTACCACAGTTTACAGAACATTTCTTGACTAATTGCTGATGAAACCTATCCTTATTCACATGACCTTAAAAGGGAGTTGAACAACAAAATGATTATCTGAGTCAATTTAAAAAAAAGTGTAAATTTCATGTCCGGGGTTGTAATAGAAACATTTGAAAAATAATACTTGATTTTTTTTCGTCAAATTGATTGAACCCAATGTCTTCTACCACCGACACTCCATTAATCAACAATATTTTTGTTAATTATAAATTTTAAAGCAGTTTAAGTGTAAAAATGAAGCAAAAGTGATTGTCCCACAGTCAGGATCGAAATTTTTGATGATGAAATGAGGGATAAATATATTGACTATTTAAATTTTTTTATTCTCTGAGATAAGGAAAAAGACGAACTAATGTAAATAATATCACCAATTCAAAATATATTAAAACTTTTTCAATATTTTGGATATTTTCTTCCTATTTTTGACTGTCCCAAGGGTCTGTGTCAGTTCTGTTACCGTAATGAATTGTATGAGGAAATGATTGCTCCCTTATTTTCAACAAACTACTACCACCCATTGTGGGCCTCCTTGTTCTTGCCTTGCCAATGTAGGGTAGCATGACTGCACTGAGAGAAGTTTTATTGAGAAATTCAGCTTCAGGTGTGCAGCGTACGTTGTCTATGAATTTTAAAGTCAAATCTGTTACCATGGTTTAATCATATGAGCAGCGATGTACTCAAACACAAGTAAATTCTAAATTAATGCTCTATAAAGCACAAGTTGAATGTGGTATGGCTTTGGTTGGAAATGGGAGTAATCATTGTTTTAACATTGATTCAAACAAAAATGTCAAATCTGTTACTGTCATTACTGTTACTGTTCAAACTGGTAACAGATTGGACATAAATTGTAACAGTTCTGACATCTCACTGCGAATCATGTTACGTAAAGCTGACTGGATATATAAATAGTTTTTGTCTTATACTTAGACCTCCCCTTGATATTTTTAAAAGTGATTTCAAATATTTAAAGGTTAACTTTTGTAAAACAATTGGAGCATCGGACGACAAAAACTTTTAGGTAACACTTTTGACGTAATGAAGTAACAGTTTTGACATTTGTTTACATTTCCTCCACTTATTTATCTTCATTAAAGAATCATCAAGTTGTTTTGTTCTTATCTTGTAAACATATCCAGTTTCAACTATTCATCTGTTTTAAAACTCACAATAAACATATATTTTCATCATTCATAGATTTTTCGACATTTGGTAACAGATTTGACATAAGTGGTAACAGTTCTGACATTGCAATGCTTATTACTCTTATTACAGCTGAATTCATCATGAAATATCTCCCTCTTTTTGTATCTTCCTCTGAATTATAAGAATTATGTTTATATATATATTTAAGTAAAACTTTTGCATAACAATGGAGATATTTATTTTTGGTAACACTTTTGACATTATGTAGTAACAGTTTTGACATAATCAAAAACGTGTTTACATAATTGTCTTAAATTCAAGTTTTATCAACTTTTTCTTCTTCTATGTATGTCATTTCCATATATTTTACTGCTGACAGGACTCCTTAGTTTCAATTGTTATCATTGTGTATAGATTTTCTGAAAGTGGCAACAGGTTGGACATTTAAATGTTTATTTTACAACTGAAGGTGTATTTTCAATTATGATCTAGTTTGTTTGACTTACATTTCATCCTTAATTTCTTCTAAGTATTTTACATGCTCTAAATTTTACTCTTTTGTATAAAAATTGTTGGTTCATTGATGAAAATCTATTATTTAAATACATATCTGTTGACTAGACCTACTATGCCTGCCTCCTCTAGGCATGCTTTATTTCAACCTTATTACCACAGACGAAACTTGAAACAGTGGAGTAAGGGATGCGTAAAATCCCCCTCCAAGGGCGGTAAGTCAGTGGTCTCGTGACGTCACTCCCAGAAGCCTTCACTCTCCTCTCAGTTGCAGAGCAAGACAGTTGTTTATGTTTTCGCTCTCGACTCTGGGCTTTTCTAGCGTTATTCTTCGCTGCTTTTGCTAACCTTACTTCGTATTCAATTAAAGGGTTTGTTTTTACGCCTTATCTACACGCTCGGCGTTATATTTGTTTGTTGTTTATTGTAGGTTTGAGTGCGTGAGTGACCTTGTTGACATGTGCTAGGCTGGGCGCTACCAAGCTTGAAGCTGCACGCTCTGCACGTGCAACTCGTGTCTCTTGCTTTCTCTCTCCTTCGTCGGGTGACTGCTTGGGTCGTACGGCCTCCACCCTCCGCCCTCCGGCTTCGTCGGGTGACTGCTTGGTTCGTAGGGTCTCCGGCAGTTCTTTCGTCGTCTAGTGTCAGGTGGGTCTTCCGACAGCTCGTCGTCTGCTTCGGTTGGCTTTCACCTTCGGCTGACACTAGTCTTTCGTCTTCGTGGGTGCTTCGATTTCGGACCCTCCGGTAGTCTGATCCTACGATAGTCGGATCCTCCGGTAGTCTGACCCTACGATAGTCGGACCCTCCGGTAGTCTGACCCTACGATAGTCGGACCCTCCGGTAGTCTGACCCTACAATAGTCGGACCCTCCGGTAGTCTGACCCTACGGTTTTGGAGCCTCCGGTAGTCTGACCCTACGATAGTCGGACCCTCCGGTGTCTGAGCCTCCGGTATTTGGCCCTCCCGATAGTCTCCGTCGTCTAGACTTGCGGGTTTTCTCACTTAAGCGTCTCGTCGTTTCTACGTTTTGTGAGTTTACACACTTGTTGTGTTTTGAGTGGTTAGTTATCGGGAAGGTTTGCTACTACTTAGTGTCAGGGGCTCGACTGTCACTCACCTCGTCTAGCTCGTGTCAGTGACTCGACTGTCAATCACCTCGTCTAGCTCACGTCAGTGACTCAACTGTCACTCACCTCGGCTAGCTCGCGTCAGTGACTCGATTGTCACTCACCTCGTCTAGCTCACGTCAGTGCTAGCTCACGTCAGTGACTCGACTGTCACTCACCTCGTCTAGCTCACGTCAGTGACTCGACTGTCACTCACCTCGTCTAGCTCACGTCAGTGCTAGCTCACGTCAGTGACTCGACTGTCACTCACCTCGTCTAGCTCACGTCAGTGACTCGACTGTCACTCACCTCGTCTAGCGCACGGGGTTTCGTTGCAACGAGTGTGCCCCTCTCTCTCTCTTCTTCAGACTTCAAGGCCTACGTTTCGGTCATTCGCAAGTCCATTACTGACATTCGCAAGTCCATTACTGATAGGGCTTATGAGTTGAAGCGAACAGCTCCGACAGGTGAATCGGGTCGCGATCGAGAGTTTTCTCCTATTCGTCACCCCTCTCCGGAGGAGAGGGTGGATGAGTTTGACCTGGAGTTTCCGGAAGAGCAGAATCCGGTAGGGGTTCAAGGGACTCCCTCTCACCTCGTGGTTCTTCCTGCTCGCGCTCTGGGGCTCGTCGCTCTCTGCCCCCCCTTCGTGTCGGGAGGGTGAGAGGTGTACGTCTCCGCTGAGGCTTAAAGTCGTCGAACCCACTACTCCCAAGAGCAAGAAGAAGATGAAGACAGCTAAGTTTGACAAGTTCAAACCGGAGCTGCTTCTTGCGTCCGTCAAGGACATGGTATCTTCTCTGCTGGACGCTCGATTGGGAGGATGTAGTAATCACCGAACGGACGGATGAGTTTCACAGGTAGTTTCCGGAAGAGCAGAATCCGATAGGGGCTCCCGCTACTACGATAGGTCGAGACTCAGAGGGGGACAGCTTGTCACATGACTCGTGTCACGCTCTCTTAAGGGCCTCCGGGTTGGCTTCGTCTTCGCGTCCCTCGCACACCACCACGCGTTGTGTCACGGTGGTGTCACCGACTCGTGACTGCTCTCCGGACTTGGATGGCTGGGAGGCCCGCTTTGGGGACGTATCCGACCCTCCATTCATCAGTATAGTGTCAGATGCGGAGGTACGGGGTCATCGGATGACCCTCCGGCTGTGGACTTAGTCGCCATGTTGACTGCAGTGGCTTCGTTCGCGGAGGGACCACTCAGTCAGGTCCGCGTCTCCGAACCTCGCTCATCGGTGGCCAGGAGGGTTTTCTATAGTGGGATGGGGACACACCTCCCATGCGACTCGCTCTTCCTCCTTACAGGCTCCTGCTGGACGCCGTGGAGGATATGAAGCATGTCATCTCGTCTGCTGATCCTAACCGTCTGCTACCACCGTTAGTAGTGTCTGACAAGCGCCGGCGTCAGTTGCCACTGCATCTGGCTCCCTTTCAACTTGTCCCGCCTGCTCTCGATCAGGGTTCGTCTCGCTTGATTTCCCCCGACGCACCCCATCGCGTTACTGATACGCAACTCACGCATCTCGACAGAGAGGCTCGCACAGTGTTGGGGTTGGGGAATCACGTGACGTTCACCTGTCAGGCGATGCTCAACTGCGGCAAGCGGGCAGCATTGAGTCGGGTGACCTGGTGCTCCTCAAAGGCTTCAGCAATGTGGCCGCTGACCTCACGCAGATCATGCTATCGGCGTCGCGTTTAGCATAGGGACAATAGGGACAGTCTGCATAGGGACAATCACTTGCATCTTTCTGCCCCGACCAGAGATCTTTCCTCCGGCAGGCCCCAGCCAACTCGGAATCTCTCTTTGGGGGTCGTATCCCCGATGTACTTAGAACACGACAGGAGGCTCAACAACAAGACCTCACGAGTCGGCTCGCGGGGAGTCAGAAGACGCCCAAACGTACGGCGGCTAACTCCCATCAGGGTCAAACTACCCCTAAGGAAGCCATGACTGACTTTCGGCGGGGAGGTCGTGGCCGCGGATCCATAAGTCAGCAATCTCCCAAGTCCCCCCATCCTGGGGCCGAAGGCCGTACCCCTCAGAAGGGGAAGCGGAGGAAGTGACTCGTGGTCACACCTTCAGCTTTCTCCTCCGCTCGTTCCGACGGTGGGGGGTCGGCTTCAGTGCTTTGTCAGCAACTGGGAGCATTTAGGTTTAGAACCGTTCGTTTGTCGAATACTGCGTCAGGGCTTCCGCATTCCCGTCTCGTTTCCTCCTCCTCTTACCGGTGTTCCAAGGGAGCGTCCCATGTCACGGGACTGGCTCCAACTAACCTTGGAACATTGGAACGATGGGCTCGCTCACAACCGTTCTCCCGTCGTTCTCGAGGCACAGCTCAGGTTCATGATAGACCTGTTCCGTCGTCTAGGATGGTAGGTGAACTTAGAGAAGTCGGACTTAATCCCGGCGACTCGTCAGAAGTTCTTAGGGGCTCTCCTAGACACTAAGCTTTCCGATTGTTTGAAACAAGGGAACGGATGGCTTGTGACAATTGGTTAATGGATCTCACTCTCGATGCGTCACTCTCCCTACGTCAGTGGCAGAGAGTGTTGGGGTTGCTAACATCAGCTCAGGACCTGACCCGCAGGGGGAGGTTATTCCTCCGCCCGTTACAGGTGTTCCTGAGCCCCCACATCGGTGAGGCGCAGTGTCGTCACGCCATAGCTCTGACTCCAGATCTGCAACGCTTCCTAGCTTGGGGCGGGTAGACGAGAGTGTTTTCTCCGGGGTTTCTCTTCGGCCTCGTCCCCCCTCAGCTCACCTGTTCGTGGACGCCTTCACTCATCTGCGCATCTGGGTCACGAGCAGGTGGCGGGAGTCTGGTCTCAGTCAGAGAAGAACTCGCACATCAACGTCCTCGAGTTGGATGCAGTCCGCCTAGCCATTCAACATTGGCTAGTCCCCCTGCGAAGCCCCTGTCTACTAGTCCACACGGACAGTTCAGCGGGGGTCCACGAAGGCCCAGTCTCTGCTTCGCGTGTCGCTCCGACTCTTCGAGCTAGTGGATGATATGGAGTTGGACATCCGAGCAGTCCACATTCTAGGGGCCAAGAACATCTTGGCGGACGCGCTGTCGTGACCCGATGCCCCTCCCCCAACGGAGTGGCAACTGAATTGCGATGTGTCTCAGTCATCAGCTACCGACTTATGTCTCCCCAGTACCAGACCCTCGAGCGGTGGCCTTAGACGCGCTCTCGTTAGGGTGGGAGGGGATGGACGCCTAGGCTTTTCCGCCGCCGGCCATCCTCTCTCAGGTGGTAGCCAAGATAGGGACAACTCGGGTCTTTCGACTTCTTCTGGTCGGCCCCTGGTGGCCAGCCCGACCGTGGTTAGTTCCTCTCCGGCGTCTCTGTAATCAGTACCCTGTTCTGATTCAGTCACGGAGAGATCTGCTCCTCAGCAGGCCAAGCGGAAGGTGACACGAGAACCCTCAGGTGTTCTGCCTTCACACGTGGCTTGTATTAAGAGAGGGTTAAGGAGCAGTGGTTACTCTAGGTGTGTCGCCAATGCCATAGCTACCTCTAATAGGAAGACCACTAGGAAACTCTATGATTTCCAGTGGCAGGCCTTCGCCTCCTTCTGTGCTCAGCGGGGTTTCGTCCCGGCGGAGGCCTCCGTTTCTCAGGTAGGAGAGTACTTGGTGTACCTACGCAACACCAGGCATCTTAAGGCGTCATCAATTAACACCAACCTGTTGGCTATCCTCTCTGTACTTAAGAAGAGGTCGCCGGGTTTAGATGTGTCAGTCCTAAGCAGGACTAAGCTTCGTCCACCCGAGTGGTACTTAGCTGTCGTGCTCAGCCACCTTCGCTCCGATAGGTATGAACCGCTCTCCGACGTTCCCCTCCTCCCTCTCACCATCAAGGTCATTTTTCTGGTGGCCATGGCCTCCGTAACTCAGGTTTCAGAAATCCATGCGTTACAGGCGGACCTTCTACGATTGGGGGGGGGTTATCAGCCTCACTTGGTTTAGCTCCCGACTTCGTCTGCAAAAACCAAGCAGCTGATGAGGCGGGCAGTACACACTTTATTCCGGCACTGGGGTCTGAATCGGGAGAGATAGATCTCTCGCTGTGTCCGGTTAGCGCGTTGAGGGTTTACGTGCAGCGTACACGCAGGCTGAGGGGTGGCAGGCGTCGTCTGTTCTTGCCTCTCTCGCCGTGGAACACACAAGAGCTGGACAAGCGAGCGTTGGGTGTATACAATAGGTCAGCAGTCATTGACGCGTACAAGGCCTCTGACCTGCCACCCCCGTCGCGTTCCAACCCGCATGAGATCCGAGCAGTCTCAGCCACGATGGCTTACCACTGTAACATCGCGGTCTAGGACGTCATGGCGGGGTGTTGTTGGCGTTCTTCAGAGGTCTTCGCCAATCATTACCTACGAGATCTCTCCACATCAGATCTCGAAGGTATCTCAAGGCTGGGTCCGCAGGTTTTCGCTCAGGCGAAGGTGGTCCACCCGATCAGACTGAGAAGGGGACAGTCCTCTTAGGAGGAGGGTCCCGTGTGTCTTTCGATGCTCCTTGCAAACTTCGGTTCGCATCGTTTGTTCTTTGTCGGTTATTCCTATTTACACTTTCCCCCATAGGGGTCGGGGACAGTGTTAATCAGGAGTTGAGTGGCTGGGTTGTCTCTTTGATCCGCTTAGCGGTAGAGATAGTGTCTCCCGGGCTGTACCTTGTCCTCACCACAGGGTGGAGGACTCGTAGGTTAGCTTACACTCAGGGCTTGTCGCTGGTCTCGTCTCTCCCATATATCTACTGACCCACCTCCGTGCAGTGGAATTCTAGGCATAGTAGGTCTAGTCAACAGATATGTATTTAAATAATAGTACGTTTTTGATTAAACGTAATTATTTATACTTACCTGTTGACTAGACCTACGCACTAGTCCCGCCCATCCTCCCCGCTTGGTCTGTCTTGCCTTGCCTTTTATGGGCCTGTTCGGAGAGTGAAGGCTTCTGGGAGTGACGTCACGAGACCACTGACTTACCGCCCTTGGAGGGGGATTTTACGCATCCCTTACTCCACTGTTTCAAGTTTCGTCTGTGGTAATAAGGAGGCAGGCATAGTAGGAGGCAGGCATAGTAGGTCTAGTCAACAGGTAAGTATAAATAATTACGTTTAATCAAAAACGTACTATTTCTGACATTAATACTTTTGACAGATTTGACTTTTTGTTTAGTTCAGATGTAGAACAGGATCTGCATTCAAATGAGAGCTTGGTCAATAGTGATGAGAGAGCAAACTATTTTAGGGGTATTCTGAACACCTTTGAAGCTTGCAAGAGCTTTTGGACCTCAACAATCCATGCAACCCGAGGGTGAAATGATTGCCCTAGAAAGCAACTATGAAGTATATTGTGACAGTCTTAATATCTTTCCACAGGAATATATTTGTGATTCTCCATTCTTCAAAACAAACGTTGGTCATCTTCAGCTTCTGAGGATACTCACCTGTTGCCTTCTATGACAACTGGGTCTTCAGCTCCTGATGATACTCACTTCTAACCTGATAAGAGAACTGCTTCTTCAGCTCCTTATTTTACTCACCTGTCACCTGATATGATAACTGCTTCTTAAGCACCTGATGATACTCTTTTGTCACCTGATATGACAACTGCCTCTTTAGCCCCTGATGAACACTTCTAATTCAAATTTGATTCAAATTTTTGTCAAGATACCTGAGACCACTAACTAATAAAATCAATCATAGTCAAAGAACTTAATATTTTATTGGTTTTCCTGAAGTAACAAAACTGTTTCGTGCTTGATTTCTTAAAAAGGTTTTGTTTTGCTAGTTGCAAGTTCAAAAGTGTTTCTTGAGATCAACGCGTTTTCAAAATTAACATCGTTTTTTATTACAGTATTTCAAGTGTTAAGGTTTCTTTTTAGAATGTTGTAAGTTTTATGACAAATATGTTTTTCTCAATCGTAATATCTGTTTTGGAAGCGTTTAATCATTAATTTTCAGACAAAGGTAACAGTTCTGACAGATAGCTGATGTCAAATCTGTTACCGATTTAATATTTCAATCTTGATTGAAAAGAATTGATTGACATTCGTATTAGAGGTAACTTTCAATACCAAGGATATATGCCATGATCAAGCAAATCACTACAGTGATAATTTGAAGAAAATAAAACCAACCTTTTTCATTTATGTCAATACTGTTACCGGATGTGTCATTTCTGTTACTGGAAACATTTTTACTTGCCAACAAATCTTGTTTTATTTATGTAAAAACATGTAGAAAGAGTTTATGGTGATATAATTCCAAAACATAAATGGCAAAGTGTTAGGCTTAATAAAAAAAATGAAATGTTTCTCGGGCTCCGGCGCGTCACTTTTATGTGTGCGCGTCAAAATTTTTTATTGCCATTTAAAAAAAAATTTATTTAATTTTCCGCGTCGTTATCGCTAAAAACCCCGATTATCCATTTGTCCACTATAATTTAGTGTCTGTAAGAACGAGTGTACTTCCGTTTGCAAACTCCTAACATCGCGTACACGCTCTCTACATTGAGTGGGCTTTATGCAGCTGCCTATTTATATCGATGTACGGAGTTTGCAAGCAGCATGGCCGTCCTGGTATCGGTGAAAATCACTGCTGAGAGAAAAAATAAAATCTGTTCCTCCCTCGTCACTTTTTTTCCTTTAAAAAAAAAAAAAAAAAAGTCCTCCCTCCCTCGTCACTTTTGAAAAAAATGTGCCCGTGAAACATTTAATTTTTTTTATGCAGCCTTATCAGAATATATTTTAAGGGTTTTCTATGTAACTTTTCAGGCATCAACAAAATAAACTTTCCATTCTGTTACCGCCACTGTCCAAACTGTTACTGTCAAATGTCACTACTTTTATTTGCTAAAACTATGATTGCGTTATCAAACATATGTTAATTGCAATTATTTTGAAATGGTGTTGATAAGCATGGTGAGGCAAAATGAATATGAAGAGTAAACAATTTTCATGCAGCAATTAATAAATATATAACAAATGTTAAACCTCTGTTAAGTGTCTTTTAATGAGTTCAGATACTGTTCAATTATTTTATTAAATATTTTGTAAACTTTTACCATTCATAAAGGCACTTAATCATTAAACGTGTGTATTTCCTCCTACAAGTCGTATAAATGAACAAAAATTTTAAAAATTTATTATTAAAAATCGTTTTATAATATTGGTAACAGAACTGACAGATGACCGCCAATTAGTGCATTTATTGTTAATTGCACGTTAATTAGGCTAGGCTAAGCGTGCATATTTCACATATGTAAAATTACACATTTTTCTTTAACTTTTTTGCAAATGAACCTCAAAATATACAACAAAAATGTTTTGGGTTTTCGCTACTTGAAAATAACACTATTTTTGAAATTGACTCATCTCTCAAATTTAACTACTCAAGGTTTTGGTATTTCTTGGATCAAACATCTATCATTTTACCAGAAAAATAAAATTAAATATGGAAAGTTTGTGTCAATGGGATAATCACATGAGCAATGCATCCATGTGCATCAGACCTAAGTATGTGACATCTTCAGTCTACATGAAACTGTAAAGTTTATCACTACTATTTATGATGTAAGTTGAATGTCAACGTGTATTATTAGATGTCTAATGGTTAGAACAATAGAAAAATTACTTTGTCAGACAATAAAGGTATAGTTTTTCATGGTCTACTATTGAATGACGCTTTTCGCTCTTCCCCGGTGCCCGCTCGTGATCATGCATCCTTGATAACTGTTGATCTTACTTTTTAATCTTCTATTGGTAAATATGGTGTATTCCTATCAATGTTTTTATTAGTGATAAAGCCTCTTTTAACCGAGAGTTGTGTTGAATCATGGAGCTCTATCTATCAGAAAGAAAAATGAAAAAACTACCCCAATGTGTTTTTTTTTAAAATCATAGTTTTGCCACTTAACTATTATAACGTTAAAGCTTTAACTTTAATGTTTCAGTGTAAAAGTATACGTTATTTTAAAACACATTGGGGTTAGAGTGAACCTTATACATTAACTATAAAGGCCTTATAAGTTTCATACTTGCTATTTAAGGGCACCATGAAGTCTATGGCCAAAGAACTAGTGTTTATTTCTAGCACTGGTGTGAATACAGTGTTATTCATTGAGAAAAATTTCAGTTTGTGAAATTTCATTCATGATGCTTCACTTTTTGCAAACTACTGATTTACCTAAATCTTTGAAGTAAATTAGCACTTCCTATAATGACAAAAACCCTTAAATGTAATTTGTTCACTTCCCCCTCGAAGAAAAGTATGAATTGATAAATTGATCTAAGTATAAAATATTGAATATATTTTTGTCTGGAAATCCCAAGAAAGCTGAAATCTTGTGTAGATTTACTCTAAATGGCCAACACTCAAGTCTCTGAAAAACCAGCGTTTTTAAAGTTTCAAAGTTTTTCATATCTTTAAAAGAATACCATTTTATTAAATACTCAGTAAGGTTAGAATTTCAGGTTTTTTATACCTTATTTAGACTTATCTTAAGGGGGATATGATGTCAGCTTTAGGTGAAAGAAAGGTGAAAAGATATTTTAGAGAGAGGGTGAGTCAGACAAGTACCTAAGCTAGGCAGATGATAAAGTGGAATTTTTGAGCTCTTAAGCCACGCCTAAAAGCTGCAATTGGCTTATGCCATGGCATTGTGTACGGCATCCATCCCTCTGTTGTTAAACTTTGAAAATATTTGGATTTTTCTCGAGAATGATTGGCTCTAGAGAACTGATATATTGTGACATGTACCATGGCATATGGGTATTTAGAATTATAGATTTGTTGGTCCTGTTGCCCCTTAAGAGAGCCTTTGGGACCCGTTTAGATTTACTTCTCCAAGGTGCCTTTGCCAGTGGATAATGTCCTGACCCTGTGGCCCCTAATGAGCGGCTGGGGGTCATGCCTTCAAAACCTATATCCATCTTCTTCTGCAGAAAAAAAAGGCTCAGAAGGCTTTTGTGTACAGGATCAATGGCAAAATTGGATTAGAAATTATTAGAGTTGATAATGTTGTGGCCCAAAAATGAGGGCCTATGTTAATGTCCTTCACTGGAAGGCAAAGGCCTAGAAAGCTTAAATTTTGTGTACAGATTCCTGAGCTTTTTGGGTTTTATTGATATATTTTGTGACCTTCTTGCTTTGCATTATTTATCTTTTCCCACTTTAGTTGAAGACATAACATTCTACAATCTACTGGCCAGGAGAGCTGAAATTCTTTGTACAAGTATGTTATCAGTACATGATTGTAACAAATCCAGGTGAAAAATGGTACTGAGGATAACATTTTGGTTGATTTATAATGGACAACTAGGTAAATAAGAGTGCACACTTTGTAAAATAAAACAAGAATGAAAAGTGAAGCCATTTATCTATGCTTCAAGCTTGAAAAGCTTTCCTATGGTATTAAAAGGCATTCTTGATTAGTCTTTTCATAAATCATTTTTAATTTGTTGATATTTTATCCATACCCTTAGCTTATATTTGTAATGTTAAATTAGGTAAGTACAGGGCCTTTTTGCATGTCATTTTCCCTCAAAGCAACATGCCAGATCGTAGCCACTAGCTAAGCGTCTTTGAGTTTTAGAGGTCAACAACATTTAAACAACTCTTCACTTAGGCTATAACTCTGTTATAAACTGCTTCATTGAAATTTCTAGAAAACTGATCGCTTTCATTTATTCTTAAGAACATTGAGCACAGCTACAGCACTACTTTAACTTAGCATAAATTCCAAATAACTGGGAATTAGCCTCGGGTATTCATTTAATCATATTTTTCATATCATTCTTGTCATTACAGGATGCAGCAGAGATGTCACAACTCAACCTGTGGGGGATAAATTATGTTGGCTCTGATTTTACCTTTTAGGAGAACAATAACTAAGGTTGTCCCAAATTAAGGTAAACATTCTTATCAAAATATAAACATCCCACCATAAAAATGTTCAGAGGTATGATGATGAATCTGATTTCAAGAATTTTATAACTAAAGGCACTCTTCCACATATTTTTACCCTCAAATTTGCTATTTTAACACACATAAGGAAATTGGCACTCATTTTAACTCTCTATATTTTTAATGGGATATGTATTGATCTCTACAATTACCATGTAATCAATAATGAAATTAAATAAATTCAGACGACTGAAGTCCGCTTAGAGATATAGAAATCTAATGTCAGCTGTGCACAAAAAGGATGAGATATTCACTTTGAAATTGTCTTAACAAGTAATGTGTGCAGATTTTGAATTTACCTTATTTTGTGGACTAAGAACGAAGGGTGAAATATTGTTTCTTTAGACAATTTGAAACTGAATCGAGAAAACAGCATTGTTGTTGACTATAACCATAGCGGTTTGCAGAATAGCTTTTCTGGATGTAGGCAAAAATTAGAATACTTACAGTATGTAGTTCATGCAGATGTTTTGTATTATTAATGTAGCATAAGGTACTTCCGATCTTTTAACATGGATTTTATAAACTGAAAACATATATATTTGCCAAATAACTATATGGTAGATTATCAAAGTGCAGGTTGTTAGCAATATTGATATTTATGCAATATCTGTGTATTTGTCATTGAATTACGAAATATTGCTGTGCACAATTGCTTTTAATCTGACAATACATGTATCATGATACATTGTTTATATCGTGACACCTATAGTTGATATTAAAATTGTTTACTTTGCCTGACACGCCTGATTTAGTTTTTAAGGCTAAAAACTAGATCCTTTACAACAGAATTATACAAAACCTGTTACCTATAAATATATATCAGTGTAGACATGACACAACAAAAAGTACCTCAGCTGACATGGACCCTCGTTAGCTCAAGTGGTAGAGGCGTTGCTTGACAACGGAGAGGTCCCGGGTTTGAATCCCGCATTCGCTCGTTATAAATCTTATATTTCTAACTTGTTGAAATTTTAAAATTTTACAAGTCCATTTGTTTGTTCACATTGAACATCTCATAACCGAACCAGGTATGTTTAGTAACTGAAATGTTGTTAAAGAAACAAGTAAAACCCCAACTCATCTACTCACTCATAAACGACTAGTCTAACCTGCGCACATGGTGGTTATGGCATATAACCTTAAAAAAACCAAAGGAAGTAACATCCCAAAGGGTGTATACAAATAGAAATAACCTCCATCCGATCATCAGTCAGTGCTTTTCTTGACCAGAAGTAAAAAAACGTAAGGCCTAGCTCATTAATCAACATGTTTAGTGGTTGCTTTCAGGGTTTGAACTTAAGTCTTAATTTACTTTTCGCTATTTCCAACTTAATTTTTCGCCCAAAACAGAAGTTAAAAGCCATAAGGCTTAGTTTGTTGAAACTTTGTATATCAAAAGATCATCATGTTTAATGGTGCCTTTCTGGTTTTTTAATTAAAGAATAAGACTTCTCAACTATTGTTCAATATATTTCACACTATTGCCAGATTGTGGGGATATGGTGGACTCTGACTGCTTTTTTCATTTTGAAATCTTAAATTTGCACTCTTTAGCCAATGGATATTATAAAGGGTAAGATTTGGTGCCCCTGGGGCTCCTTCTTAGTGTAAAATAAGCTATTCCCTGAAATCCTATTTTATTCATCTTCCTTTCAGATATTTCAGATTCAATTTTTGAATTGACTTGTATTGAACTTTTGTTGTTTGTACATTTCAGACCCTCTATGGAATAATGCAGAAATCTATCAAACTGATCAAACACTTCAAGCTGCAAGGGGGGCGGGATAGCGCAGTGGTTAGCGCGTTCGGCTTCGGATCAGGAGGTCCGTGGTTCGAATCCCGCAAGGGGCTCGGCAACTTTGTCTGCAGTAGAGAACTGTTCTACATGCAGTCAGGTTTGGGTGCAATGCTACACTGAAATTCAGCGCAGTACCACCCATGGTTCGCTAGTTCCAGCCGATGCTCGCAGGTTTCACCGCAATGCATAGCCACAATAGTGTTGCGGGCTTTCTCCCTGCAATAATACTAGCGGCCACGATATAAGTGAAATAATCTTGAAAGCGGCGTTAAACACCAACTCACCTCACCTCACCTCAAGCTGCAAGCGCGAAGAGTGTTAAAACAAAATATGAGAATCATTGAAAAAAAAGACATCATTATTGTTAATAATCACATCATTATTTACATGAATTGCTTTTTTGTATTTTTGGTTGTGGCCACTGGCCAGTATTGAATAAAGATTAATTGATAACAAAGTTTAAAAGTAGTCATGAGGTTATTAATGATATTACCATTGACAAAACTTGAAACCTCCATGATACATTTTATGAGGGTATGTTAAAACAAACTTGTTATAAAACACGTAAGATTTCCTTTTTGTCAATTGTATTTTTTAATTACACATTGCAAATACATGTTAGGATATATAAGTATTAATATATAACATTACATCATAGTTAGACAGATCATTTGGAATACACAAAGCTTCCTGCTGATATCTATCAACAATGGCCAGAAAGAAGAGAAACAGGAACTATTGATTAAGTTGCATTGCAGTTATCCATCCTCAAATCATTACGGTAAAAAGAATTTTCTAACCAACTCAGATGAATGAGTAAGTAGTTGTATTTCAATCTCAAACACAAACTCGATTTATCAACAAAGTCAAATATTTGATAGTTATCACTTTGGTATTCATCTATTGTATGAAGAATTTGAATGGGTTACTTTCTAACAGTAATGAGGTAAGTAAACATAATCTGTTAAAGAGACACCCTTACAGTGGTAATAAAAACAAGGATAAAATAAAAGATAAACTTTTTTATATTTTTACAGTAGTGAAACTTTGGTTATTTAGATCCATATACTACTCTTAAGGATTGTGGCCATTATAAAAACAACCTTAAGAACATTACTTAATAGTAAACAGTTCTTTTCTTGACACTGATTATGAAATATCGCAATGGTGTATCTGCAAGCCTTGCCGTTTACTCTACATCTGACCAGTAGAGTTTTATGTTGATATTTTGCATCCGACATAAACTTGGGCTCATTTAAATTCTTATATCACACATCTTATCATCAATGGAATTAAATTGAATATTTAACAAATCTTTTTAAAAGGGTTTGCCTTTTGATGTGTACACCTGCTACGTTGTTATTTACATACCCCATCGTTCAAAAATGCTATTCTCAAAGTGTGACAACTCTTGCGTTTATGATTTCTGGTAAAAAGACTACAAAGATCCCACAAAATTTCATTTTTCGGCATGCAGCATTCCTGAAGAAGAGCTAGTTTATGGACGGACGGACACAGGGTAAAGTAAGAAATTACCTAGAGGATATCGGGTATATAAAAAAAAAGACTTGGTCTTACAGAAACTTTAGTCAGAGATTACTCATCTGATTACATTCTAAGGCTAAACGTAGAGGTTATCTAGCTGATGTCGGAATTTTACACGAAACTTGGCCTTTCTGAGGCTAAAAGTTTGAGATTACCTAGCTAATGTCTGTAACATGCATATAACTTGACCTTTCAAAGATAAAAGTTTCGAGAGCACCAAGCTGATGACATTCATGAAACTGGGCCTTTCGGAGGCTAAAGTTGGAGATTACCTGGCTAGCAAATTACCTAGCGAATGTCGGTAATATGCATACAACTTGACCTTTCACAGAGAAAAGTTAGAGATTACCTAGCTGATGTCGGGAATATACATAAAACTTGGCCTTCCAGGCTCTAAAGTTAGAGATAACCTAGATGATGTCGGATTATTCATTTTACTTGCCTTTCGGACGCTAAAGTTATAGATAACCTAGCTGATGTCGGATTATTCCTCTTACGTTGCCTTTCGGAGGCTAGAGATGGAGATTAAATAGCTTATGTCTGGAATATTCGTGAAACTTTGTCTTTCAGGGGCTGAAGTTAAACATAACCAAGCTGCTTTCGGGAATAGTCATGGAACTTGACCTTTCACAGAGAAAAGAGATTATTACCTAGCTGATGTCGGGAATATACATATAACTTGGCCTTTCACGGGCTAAATTTAGAGATTATCTAGATGATGTCGGATTATTCATTATTCATTAAACTTAGCCTTTCAGGGGCTAAAGTGAGAGATTACCTAGCTGATGTCGGATTGTTCATGAAACTGGGCCTTTCTTACGCTAAAGGTAGAAATTAAATAGCTTATGTCGGTGATATGCATACAACTTGATCTTTCAAGAGCTAAAGTGAGAGATTGCCTAGATAATGTCTGGAATATGCATGGAACATGAGCTTTTACAGAGAAAAGTTAGAGATTACCTAGCTGATTTCGGGGGAAATACATAAAACTTGGCCTTCCAGGGGCTTAAATTAGAGAATACCTAGCTATATTGTCGTATTATTAATTTATATGGGCCTTTCAGGGATTAAAGTAAGACATTATGTAGCTGATGTCGGGAATATACATGCATGAAACTTGGCCTTTTAGGGGCTAAAGTTAGAGATAACCCAACTGATGTAAGATTATTCCTTTAATTCGGCCTTTCTGGACCAAAGGTAGATATTACCTAGCTAATATCGGTAATATGCATAGAACTTGACCTTTCACAGAGAAAAGTTAGAGATTACCTAGCTGATGTCGGGCATATTAATCTAAACTTGGCCTTTCAGGGGCTAAAGTTAGAGATAACCTAGATCATGTATTATTCATTTTACTTGCCTTTCGGACGCTAAAGTTATAGATAACCTAGCTGATGTCGGATTATTCCTCTTACGTTGCCTTTCGGAGGCTAGAGATAGAGATTAAATAGCTTATGTCTGGAATATTCGTGAAACTTTGTCTTTCAGGGGCTGAAGTTAAACATAACCAAGCTGCTTTCGGGAATAGTCATGGAACTTGACCTTTCACAGAGAAAAGAGATTATTACCTAGCTGATGTCGGGAATATACATATAACTTGACCTTTCACGGGCTAAATTTAGAGATTATCTAGATGATGTCGGATTATTCATTATTCATTAAACTTAGCCTTTCAGGGGCTAAAGTGAGAGATTACCTAGCTGATGTCGGATTATTCATGAAACTGGGCCTTTCTTACGCTTAAGGTAGAAATTAAATAGCTTATGTCGGTGATATGCATACAACTTGATCTTTCAAGAGCTAAAGTGAGAGATTACCTAGATAATGTCTGGAATATGCATGGAACATGAGCTTTTACAGAGAAAAGTTAGAGATTACCTAGCTGATTTCGGGGAAAATACATAAAACTTGGCCTTCCAGGGGCTTAAATTAGAGAATACCTAGCTATTGTCGTATTATTAATTTATATGGGCCTTTCAGGGATTAAAGTAAGACATTATGTAGCTGATGTCGGGAATATACATGCATGAAACTTGGCCTTTTAGGGGCTAAAGTTAGAGATAACCCAACTGATGTAAGATTATTCCTTTAATTCGGCCTTTCTGGACCAAAGGTAGATATTACCTAGCTAATATCGGTAATATGCATAGAACTTGACCTTTCACAAAGAAAAGTTTTGAGATTACCCCGCTCATGTCGGGTACATTCATGAAACTGGGCCTTTCGGAGGCTAAAGTTGAAGATTACCTAGCTGATGTCGGGAATAAACATGAAACTTGGCCTTTCAAGAGCAAAATTTAGAGATAACCTAGCTGATGTCGGATTATTCATGAAACTTGGCCTTTCGGAGGCTAAAGTTGAAGCTTACCTAGCTGATGTCGGGAATATACATGAAACTGCATGAGCCTTTCAGGGGATAAAGTTAGAGATAACAGAACTGATGTCGGAGTATTCATTTAACTTGGTCTTTCTGAAGCTAAAGGTAGAGATTACCTAGCTGATGTCGGGAATATACATTAAACTTGGCCTTTCAGGGGCTAAGGTTAGAGATAACCCAGCTGATGTCGGATTCGTCATGAATCTTGACCTTTCAGGGCCTAAAGTGAAACATTAAATAGCTGATGTCGGAAATATTCATCTAAACTTAGTCTTTCAGGGGCTAAAGTTAGAGATAACCCAGCTGATGTCAGATTATTCATTTTACTTTGCCATTTTAGGCTTAAAGTAAATATTACCTATATGTTATGTCGGTAATATGAATAGAACTTGACCTTTCATAGTGAAAAATTAGAGATTACCTAGCTGGTGTCGGGTACATTCATGAAACTGGGCCTTTCGGAGGCTCAAGGTATAGATTACCTAGCTGATGTAGGATTTTTCATTTAACTTGGCCTTGGTAAAGAATACCTAGCTAATGTCGGCAATATTCACAGAGAAAAGTTAGAGATTACCTAGCTGATGTCGGGAACATACATAAAACTTTGTCTTTCAGAGGCTAAATTTAAAGATAACCCAGCTGCTGCTGAGAATATTCATGGAACTTGACCTTTCACAGAGAAAAGTTAGAGACTACCTATAGCTGTTGTCGGATTGTTCATGAAACTTGACCTTTCACAGGGTAAAATAAGAAACAACCTAGCTAGCTGATGTCGGTAACATTCATTAAACTTGGCCTTTCAGAGACTAAAGTTAGAGATTACCTAGCTGATATCGGAATTATGAAACTTGGCCTTTCACAGGGTAAAATTAGAGATAACCTAGCTGATGTCCTGAATATTCATGAAACTGGGTGTTTCAGAGGCTAAAGTTCGAGTTTACATAGCTGAGGTCGGGAATATTCATGAAAATATGGTCTCTTTCAAATGTAAAATCGTGAAATTACTTAGCATATGTCATAATCAAGACGTTGGCCTTTCGGGGGCTTAAGCTAGAGATTTCCTAGCTGATGTCGGCAACATTTATGAAGTACTGCCTTTTACGGGGTAAAGTAAGAGACAACCTGGCTGATGTCTGATGTCTAAGGTAAAATCATGAAATTACCTAGCTGATGTCGGTAATAATCAAGACGTTGGCCGTTCAGGGATGAGAGATCATACCGGAAATATTCATGGAACTTGGCTTTTCAAAGAGGAAAGTTATAGATTACTCAAATGATGTTGGCTATATCAATGTAACTTGGCCTTTCACGAGGTAAAGTTGGAATTTACCTGGCTGATGTCCGCAATAAACGCCAAGGTTCATAGGCTAAAGTTATGGATTATCTATCTGATGTCGGGTATATTCACGAAACTTGGCCTTTTTATGCTTATATGAGGGTTAATAATGTGATCACAAAAACAAACGCAAATTAAGAATGTATTTGGAGCATGATGTTTTTTCCTACATCAACAGTTTACTGTCCAATATTCTGGTTACGGTCTAAGAGCAATCTAAGAGCATATTAGGGGTTCTTGTTATTGAAAAGCCGTAACTAGGTGCACTTTGAAGTACTTAAAATAACAATGCCGTGAAAGTAAAGGTCAGGTTTGAGAAAGACGATTCCTAAATATTCGTTTAGAAAGCATGTGTCATCATTTAATTAACCGATATAATATTGCAACTATTGCCAAGCTTTTATTCTGTGCAACCAAATGTTGCTGTAGAAACGAATCATTAACATGTCAATCTAAACACTAAGAAAGATAAAATAAAAAAATTAAAAGAGTAGGGCAAACTGACCAAGGTTCGGACAGTGTAATAATTTAAATAACTTGATAGACTGTATAATTCATAACTACCTGAAGAAAGTCATATTCAGCGAACAAAAGTATCCAAAGTTGAATATCTATATTTAATTTCCATCTCAAAATTTAAAATTATTTCCAAATCAATAGATATTAACGGTTTTATTTTCATATATCAATTCGCCCGAGGTTCGGACACTTCTGCCCTCACTTCGGAAAGTTGCACCTAATCTGATCGCATGCATGAATCCCTGGCTTATAATATTTATCAAAAGGGTTTCATTCATCTCTTAAACAAGAAGAGAGTAGTCGATAAACAATAATATTACGGTTTTTCGGGAACACAGATTATTTTGTCAAAGATTCAGAGCATGTTTCCCGGTGTTAAATTTTTGAAAACTACCACATGCGTCGTTACAGAAAAATGACGTCACAGTAAAAAATTGTAAGCCTTCGACGCAAATACGAGGGTTGTCCCAAAAGTTTCCGGCCTGGAAATGAAAACATGCCCGAAACGCAACCATACTGTGCGTGCATGAAGAACCTTCATTGGCGTGTAAATGGCATGAAAATCACGAGATGCATACTCTTCAATTGGATATAATAGCCTGTCATTCAAAGGTACCCTCACATCTTTTACCCAAATGGAGAAAAGTGAATGTAGGGCTGTTATCAAATATCCGAGTTTTAAAAAAAAACACTCCAAAGGAAATTCATGGAAACATTAGGTGACTCTGCTCCTTCATATAGCACCATTACACACTGGTGTGCTTAATTTAAACGGGGAAGAGTAAGCACTAAAGACGAGCCGCGTCCTGGTCGTCCATCTGATGTCACCACAGGTGAAAACATTGAGGCTGTTCTTGACACAATAATGCAAGACAGGCGAGTGACTATCAGATACTTAGCTGATACTCAGTATTTAGTCACCATATCAGTAAAACATCAGTTGAACAAATTATTCATGAACATTTACATATGAATAAGCTATCAGCACGCTGGGTCCCAAGAATGTTATCTGAGGACCAAATGCGAAAACGTGTCATGGTCAGTCGGCAACTTCTTGACGAGTATCGCGCAGACCCAGAATCATTTTTCGCTCATGTCGTTACTCAAGATGAAACCTAGGTTCATCATTTTGATCCTAAGACAAAAAGCCAAAGCATGCAATGGAAACACAGCACATCACCCACCCCTAAAAAGTTCAAATCTTGTTCCCCCAGTCGGAAGGTCATGGCATCCGTTCTCTGGGACTCTCAGGGTGTTATAATGATTGATTATTAAAAGAAAGGTTCTACAATCAGTGGCACTTATTACGCAAATGATCTACGACAATTACGAGAACAAAATCAAAGAGAAACGAAGGGGTAAACTGCGCAAAAGTCTGTGACACCGTTCAAATTGCATTCAGTGCAGCACAGGATTGTGGGTTCAGGATTCTCCCCCACCTTGTCTATTTTCCAGACCTAGCCCCCTCAGACTTCTTCCTCTTCCCTCGACTGAAACAGAGCTCCGTGGCCAAAGGTTTGAGACTGACGATGACGTCATTGCTGCAGTAGAGGAGTTTTTGGGGTCTCGTGATAAGAACTGATTTTCAGATGGGTTGCAGATGTTACAAAAACGCTGGAGCAAATGAATTGAGGTCATGGGTGATAATGTCGAAAAATAAGTAATAAAAATTTTAATGTTTCTTTGATTTTTGGTGGTCTGGCCGAAAATGTTTGGACACCCCTCGTACACCGTAAGCGCTAAACCGTAGGTTCAGAATAAATCATTTTGACATACGTATTAGTCGTATGTTTATTAACGTTTCCTGAACTCCTTTTTTGGTTTAATCAAAACATTACAAGTTAACATTAAAAGGATATTTAAGAAGTGTCCGAACCATGGTCAAAACTGTCCGAACCAAGGTCATTTTAACATCTTATCAAGATCTCAATATTAACTAATATAATTTCATATCATTCCTACCAATATTCAGAAAAATTTTACTCTTTAATTGTTTTTTTAATTCGTTCATGAATACCGTTTAATAATTTTCGTGCTTCCTAAATTTCCTTCTCGAGTCAACACTTACATTGTCAAAAGAAATATTTCGCCATTTTTTTACTTGAACCCGTTTAGTGTACCTCCAAGCAAAACTTTGATTACAAACATTAACCAACATTAATCAAATGTTCATTAAGAGATGAATAAATTAAGACACTGAAAAGGAACATTTTGAAACGAACATATCGCAGGAATGTTATTGCGTCAGCTTCCACTTAAACGTGTCCGAAGTTCGGGCGACCTCGAGTGGTGTCCGAACCTGGGTCAGTTTGCCCCAAAGAAATGATAATGAAAAACAATTTATGTTGCAGATAAAAGTTGACCAGCCCCGTGTATCTTTGGCATTTTTTACAATGACAACTTACAAAAGTTTTGCAGTTTTGCGCGCCAAAACGCAACTGACCGACTTGGTGCAGGTTACCAGCGTAGTATAACATTGTTGCAACCTGACAGTGAAGCTTAGGGGCGGCGTATAGTTAAATCATAAAGCAACAATGTTGTAAGTGAAAGATACAAATTGTAATACTATATCTGGTTGCCCTGTCGCGGCGGTTTCGGAAACTGATGGGTGCATACTTTGTCTTGCGATTTTGATTTTGTAAGGCTAGGGTGACTATGATGTGGCTAAATACTGAATATGGCTAGCTACAATTTCGACTTCGAAAAACGGTTAATGGATATTGTGTTGTAACCAGACCACTGTAATTAACCACCAAATTTGTGAACAATCCTTTGTTCTACTAAAAGATTTACATGAACTCATCAAATAATAATTTTGTTATCAAGCAAAGCTGATAAAGCCTAAATCTTTTTGCTGGATAAGGGAAAAAAGTCTCAATACAATGGACACTTGATCACTCTCTTGCTTTTTTGCAGGATTACATAGCCACATATCCTTGATTTATCATTTACCATATTGAGTCTCATTATTTCAGCTGATTTTAGGCACATACTGTAGCAAAGAATCAAGTAGAGTAGCAGACTGCCATAAGAAGAGAACCTCACCCAAGTGTCTCCTGATATCGAATATATTAATGTTAGTTGATATAAGTTACAAATAATCAAAAGACAGCAAGGTGAGATTTTATTTAACATCCAAAATCCTTTTTCTTTTCATTTCCCCTATAAATGTACATTTTTTAACACTGCACTACCCTAAGACTCCCATAGCGGTGATGTCATAGCATTTAGATGTCATAACTTTATGATGCAAAATAATTGTAATTAATGTCATGTACTTGATGCAGGCTATTGTTGTAAATCTTCTGCCGAAATGATATCTCCTTGATCTCCTTCAAGCAATATCTCCTGTGGAACACAGTTTTGGATGATAATATGAAATATCTCAATTTAAAACTTTTTCATGAAATATATCTATCAAACTTTATTATATTTCGAATGGTGAAATATGCCATTTATCGGTGAAAATAAACCCCGTGAAGTAGAAAATCATATATTAACACTCGTGGCTACGCCACTCGTGAAAATATAAATTTCTACTTCACTCGATGAGATATCCATGGTATTCGATGAGAAATGTCAAATATCATCTATTTATTTTGTTAGGCAGAGGTGTTAAATTAGCAAATTCATTCTGTACAAGAATGAAGATGGGTTTCAGGTTGTACCCCTTGTGGCCATTTTTCAAATCTACATATCTACAATTTCTAGAGTTGCCACTTATGAGATGAAGTTGGCAAAAATCAAAAAAGAAGATAGGCGGATCATGCTGCCATGCCAGAAGCTCATCAATCAGGCCTTTCAGGTCTAATTAGCTAAAACTTGTCAATCCTGACAGGTCAATATGTAATTACATGTATCACAAACTGGATCAAAACATCAAAAATTTATTGATAAGATAAGATATCATGAACCAAAAAAGAGTCCATGAAGTTAATTTTCTTATTACATCATCTCTTTTTTGGATAAAATGAATTTTATGAAGCTTATATTGATAGTTCTTAATCATAACCAATGTTTGCAGATATGAACATTTTGATGCCATATTTTAAGAAACAATTATTTAAGAAATTATGGGCCATTAAAAATGTCCCCGACTATGGGACATTTTTTAATGGGGCTTCTTCACTCTGGCAGATTGAAGAAGCCCAATTCAATACCTTCAACCAAATGTTTGAGGGGATACATAACAGTGTGACAGATGATAAAAGGTTGATGAGTGTTAAATAGCAACAGAAATAATGACAAAACAGTCTCTTAGCAAAACAGCTTTTTATTTCAAACATTGCTTATTCAACAGTTTCACATGAAGTTTTAAAAAAAATAGTAATAATGAACAGTTTTGGTGATCTCCTCAGAAATTAAAAACGATTACTGGTGAATAGACTGACAGGGCAGGGAAATTTACCTATGCTATCATTTACAGTTTTAATAAAAATCAACACGTGAAAATCTCCTCTGACAAGACAAGTCATTTCAACTGGTTTGTCCATCTGAAACCAAACAAAAAATAGACACATGAATCGAATAAGCCATATAAAAACTTTTCGGACGCATCAGCCTTATTATGTTATGCGACATTTACAATGATTTTCTGAAATGGTCTCACCATTTGAAGATATAATTTACAAATGAAGGCTCTGATAAATTGTAATTTTCAAACTAATACCACAGGACATGTAAACTGGTAGTTGTACCTTTGCAACTACCCATTTCCCTCTTCATAGAGAGACATCTTGCTAAATGTTAACTTTCAGTTTGATAATTGTCAAACTGTAACAGTTGAAATATGTAACATATGATATTGTTAAGCTTCTCTCAATATGTATGCAATAACATGAGCAATAATGGTTGAATTATTTTCATAAACGCCAATTTTGGCTGCTTAATTGAGGACTTCAAAGAGATCCCAAAAGAGCTGGTTTAACTTATTTTATGACATAGATGATGGCAAGAGAGTGTTTTTTGAAAGTTCTGTGTAATGTTTCAATGGTTGCACATAAAGAGAAATGAGGCCAAATAATGACTGAACGCTCTAATAGTTTGAGAGCGGGGTTATAATCATCATGTCAAATTAAAGTTCCTGTCAGCTAAGGAGTCTGTACACAAGGTTTCAGCTTTCTACGCCTCTATTTCTGGAGCAGAAGATGAAAATAACTTTGACAGGGCCAGATTCCTATGACCCTCATTAGGGGTCACTGGATAACCAAATCATTAAATCAGAATTCCAACCAGATTAGGAGTCACAAAACTTCTTCAAATTTTCTTAGTTTTATACTTAGGATTCCTGAAGAATTCTTAACTTTAAGAAAAAACTTGAAATAACTTAAATTTCCTCTTAAGTCCATTTAAGAAAAAATCTTAGCAGAATAATCGTTAAAATTCTTAGAATTAACTAAGAAAATACAACTTGCATTGAGGGAAGTGTAGTACCTGAAAAAACACTGTTTAGAGGCTATTTCATGACATAATGGAAATCCCCTAATCTATTCATAGCAACGGATGTTTGCTCTCCTTGTTAAAAAGGTAAGAAAACGCAAAGAAAGACGGACAAGCCATAAAATTGAATCATATATCCTCTTGCATAATTGTTCAACTCAAGGTTTTTTTTCAGTGTTAAGATTAAAAAGAATTTACCGAGTATAATATTTTAAGATAAATCTTGTATAAATTAAGATCGTTAGAAAAATAATCAAGATGTTCTCTTTTTAGGATATCTTAAATGGTATAAAGTTACTTTCGGATATTCTCTGCAGAATTGGACCTTAATTTGTTCCTCAGTATATTGCTTGGAGGGCCAATGTAATAAATGTTCAACTTGTAAGAGTGTTATTACCAACCATCACACTAATGTTTTCCAAAATGACGAGAACCTTTCTTTGGTTTATATATACTGCTATTTTGATTAACAATTATTTTATTAAGTATTATGTTAATAGCTAAAATACTGAATATTCTGGCCAAAGTGTTATAGGGGTTGTTGCATCCTGTCTCAGGGTAAGATGTATAACTGACGCTCCACTCATCTTACTCTGGGTCCCAGCAAAAACTTCGCACCGTAACCCATGATTCAGCCAATCAAATACTTTTATCACGATGGTGTGCGATTAAATTTCAGCCAACCAAAGAGAGCCTCTCAAACAGGAGTTGGCTTTCGCTCTTACGCTAAATGGCGACGTCCTTAGATAAACAAACTGGAATCGAAAGTTTCTTAACCGATCGACCATGGTAATACTGTCCGGGTCCAATTTTGCGATTCTGGTTAGTTAATTACAACAAATCATGTATCCACCACATTACTCGATACCGTGTCGTGGAGGTTTGAGTGGTCCAGAGACCCCTAGAGCTATGCCAGCCGGAGCTTACATGCTCCTGGTGGGGGCAAAAAAAGCTTGATAGGTCGTCGGGTAGAAGTGAGACCAAATTTGAGACCTGTTGTCTATCTCTCACAATGCCTTTCATTCCATCTTTTCCCTCATCCTTTCGATGCTTGTCATTGACATACACGTGTTAAAGTCATAGTCTCATTTTTGCAAGGCAAATAATAATGCATGCTGGACAAATAGTTCACTACTCACAGAAATCTTTCCCCTGACGTTTGCAACAATTTTCAGAACTCTGCAGGCATTCTAGCCCTCAATAATGAAGTTCAAACTACCCTACTCTACCCTAATATTATGTCTTTGGCGAGCGTTAGATCTTACCACGTCATTTCGCTAAAGCCGTGACGAAGAACACATAAAATATCCCAGCTGAATTTCCAATGAAAATAGCTTATAGCTTACGCTTTTTCAAATACAGAAATAACAAAAAGGTGGTAAACTCAATGAAGAATGCATCTGTCATAAGTATCCGCGATGCAAACACTAGATTTCCGGTGTTTCACACTTGCCATGGGTCTGCAGTCTGAAACGGCATACGGCAATAACCTGCCTCTTCCAAAACTGTAAAAAATGATAATCTTAGCAAACGCGATCAGATTTTGTTCGTGAAGAAAAATTAGTTCAGTTTAGTTGCCTTACAAAAATGAGACTATGACTTTAATAACTTAAATATGGTTCAAAACACGTTAATCCCAAACTCAATCACTCGGTTTGAATTTGAAGGGGTGGGCGCTGCCATATGAAATTGCCGACTCGCCTTTTTAAGCGCTGTCATTGGTTGATTATTTTTAGAAAGTTTGTAGGGTATAGACATGGCGCGAAGTTTTTGCTGGGGTTTACACCCAGGGTAAGAAGAATGGAGTGTCAGCTATACATTTTACCCTGAGACAGGATCGGGTTGTTGTTATACATGCCCCTTGAGATATTGTATAGTGTTAAAATGGACAATGCAGTGACAATGCAGAATGGAAACATTATATTGGTGTTTCACAGTCATGATATCATATGCATTTATTCCTGTATGTCCCAGCTTCTGTAAATGCCCCAAAATGGATAATGAAAATAGCGAGATCATTCAATAGCTCCATTATCTTTGTTTCCATACAGGTTGCCATCAAGTAGGCTACTATTCGAAATATAAAGATTAGACAATCATGTAGAAGTTACAACTTTGCTTTGACAAGTTACATTCACGCATGTCAATAATATCTGACTCTTATTCTGGGAAAGTTAGGGCAGCTGTCACTCATTGATTTCATTTTTAATTCAAACATCTGAATTATCAGTTCATATTTTTTGTATCTTATCTGGAGCCCTGTAGGCCTTTTGTTTCTCGAGGAGAAAATTGTAGGTTTTTAGGGTGTTGACCCTGTGGCCCTGATTAGGATCATCAAATCTATACATTAGAATTCCCATCACCTAAGGGATCTGTAATCAAGGTTTCAGCTTTCAAGGTCTTTGCACGTGCTTTTATTGGACAAGGCTCCGGTGACCCTTTATATATATATATCTATAAATCAGAATCCAAAGCAAATTAGGAGTCTGTATGTCTGTACAAAAGGTTTCAGCTTTGTAGGCCTCTTGCTTCTGGAGAAGATGAAAATGAGTTTTTAAGGCATGGCTCCTGTGGCCCCTCATTAGGGGTGACAGTGTCACCAAATCTATAAAATAAACCCCCATCAGCTAAGGAGACTATACACAAGATTTCAGATTTCCTGAGTCAATGGCTCTGGACAAGATGAAATAGTTACTGTTTTGTGACGCACGGACGGATGGATGGATGTCGAATGCTACGAAGAGCTAGAGAGATTATTTGCCCAATACATAATGTTAGCTTCACCTCTAACATACGGTGGACTGATTTAAAAAAAAGATATGTTACTTCATTCTCTCCAAACAGAGGTAGCTCCGTCATAAATTTCTATACAACCTCTGAGGTTTCTCGGTCTTCAAGCACTTTCCCCTAGCGGGACGATATTGCAACTTAAACTACCTGGCTATATTTCAGCCAATGAAAACAACAAATGCATGAATAACATATTTGATGTCACACAGGCCTGTGCAATGAAACAGTCGGAAAATGAGGAGTTTGTGTTCTGTAAAGACAACTCAAAGTGCAAGGTGCATATTCCAATAAAGTTAAGCTTTTGGGACGCGTCAGAAATAACATAGGCGATTAAAATGATAACTTTTGAAACGGCATCGCTGATTTGCACAACTAACTTTGATTGCATCCAATGCGCATAGCAATAGCATCATATTAAAACACTGTCTTTCGATTGGAACAATACAAATAATTAAAGATATACTTAACATCAATTTATCGGAGGTTTGAGTTGCTTGGATGACTTTAGATATGTTTAAACAGTTGTTAAGACTGTGAGATTTCCTGTTGTTTTTTCATTAAGGAGATTATACTTCCGCCGACTAGCACGTCACGCGGCAGTACACGCGACAGGGCACGCCTCAATGACCACGGGCCAGTTCAGTTCTGTTCACTGATGCTAATTAGCTGGTGATTCGAAACAAGCCGTATTAAAGTTGTTTATCAGCCGATTTCTAAAATTTAAACTCAGTTACTGGCAAACTGGAATACATATCTTATGAATGACGGAAGTTGCCATGGGTCATTTCAGTCTATCTTTAAGTCCAGTCCAGGATTCGATCACAAATCTTGCCATTTACTTGATATTTCAATTCAGATTGCCCAACTTCAATAAAACTATTTCAATTACTAAAGCTAGAAAATTCAAATGATTTTTATCTACTAATTTATTTTGCGAAAAATATTTTCTTACTGAGGTAAGGTTTATATAGTTTGATTTTTTATCATTAAATTGGGATTTGAATCGCAGACAAATGAAAACATCTGAGAGCCTTTTTTTGGCATAATAATAAGGAATCTACTTATATGTATATTATTTTTCAATGGAAAAAGGAAATAGGAAATAACAGTTTTGAATACTTTAATCCAGCATAAAAGTCAAAAGTTCCATATAGAAATCAACTACAACAATAAACATTATGCATGATCAAAAACAATTTGATAAAATAAGACAGTGCCCATCATAATACCCCATCGACAACCCCACCCCCACAACCCGCAACTTAATAAAGATAAGAATTTATCTCTTGTGGGATGGACATAATAAAATTCTTTAAGGAATTGTTTACGTAACTAATCATATTATGAACACACAAGCAAAATATTGTATTCATCTACCAAAACATTGTTATCATATGATCAAATATGTATCATTAAATTACAATGATTTTTGGAATATTCAGTTTTCAGGAAACATTTATGCTAAATATTTAAAATAAAATTGAGGCTCTCTTTCTCAAATTAAGTTTGTTATTATGAAACCGTTAATCACCTGAATTTATTGTTCCCAAACAATTTATCTTAAAGGATTTTAAAACCCCACTTAGAAACTATTGTGATTAGATACGTGATGTTTCAATCATACAACACATCTTACGACATCGCCAAGATAAAAAATTTGTCCCTTGTGGTAAACTTGCAATGTCACGCTTTCCGAGCGAAAGTGGAAAACAACCGAACATTAATGAGCGCACATACTAGTGACGTAATAGTAGCCCGACGAACCCAGAAGTGTGCAGTTGTTGACATGTAAGCGTAGGGAGAGTTTTTCGGCGTGAGTTTATAAAGCCGAATTTTGATGTAACTGTCATTAGAAATAAACATATAATGATAAATATTATATCACAAACTAATTATGAAGTTATTCGACAAAAATCTTTATTCCTTTCGATGCATTATTTTCCCATTTTTCTAATCAAAATTCCACTACCCGATTACGTGCGAGTGAAATCGTATTCGAATCAGCATTTCATTTCATGTAGACCGAAACTTTAGTTATGGGTTTATAATTTTGTACAACTATACTACAAATTGAAGACAACTAACCATAGCAAATTCATAGCTTTAGAGAAATATTTTTGAAAATGTTTTTAAAAAAAGTGTGGACGCGTTAGTTTCTGCGCTTGTTTCGAATCTAGGCCTAGATCTATATGTGACGAAACGTCCGACTGTCTAACTATCTGTTTGTGACGAAATATATTTATGAATTTGTTCATGACAAATGAATTTTATTATATGTCATCATTGTTGAAACTGCGATCGTTTACTGTAAGAGTGGTCCCAGTAACTGTCTCTAAATACGGCAATTAGGTGAATAGTTTATAAGCTAATGTCATTAATCAATTCTTATCTTTTTCTGTTGTTTGAGTCTGCTGAATCAGACAGGCAGAATGATTTTTTTTCCATATTTATGGTAGGCCTAGATCTAGTAGCAATGATAAAACTAGGCAATGGACAGCAACAGCAATATGTATAAAAAAAAGTTATTACATTTAGGGAAAATATGTTTGACATATATCATGTATGTTTGTTTGATTTGTAAATTTGTTTTTGTACATCTACATTATCTAATTTCTGTGATTTAGTTCAAAGTTTTGCAAAGAATCAAATTTGAGAAGATATTTCTGTTTTCAATCTAAAGACTACCGGTAACAATTTAATCAGGGAAAAATAAGTGCAGGTCCAAAAAGTGGAAGTTATGTTCAGGTAATTTCCATGTTGTGTTAATATTAGACAAAATATTTTTTAGATATTTTACAAATTAAATCACTTCAATAATCCCCCTATAAAAGAAAAAAGAATTGATTTTTTCTATCACTCTCTGCCTACAAGAAGGCTAAATCCATGCAGATTTCCTTATCACATTTTAATTAGGATGGTGTTTTTATATTAACAATAGAGTTCTTGCATTAGAAGTTGTTTTAGAATTGATTTTTTCTGATTAAATTATACATGCAATATGCCATAAATGTACATATGTATAAGTGTTTAGTTAAATATTCTTGTCAATTCTATCATAAATAAATTCAGGCGAGTCCCAGAAATTCAGAATAACAAACTTAATTTGAGAAGAATGCCTGCATTTAATTTGAAAGTATTTTGCATACTTGTTTTCTGATAACTTAGTATTCCCAAAATCATTGTGATTTAATTATACATATTTACTTTATTTGTTATTTTCATTCACCTTCCAAAAATCAATTATCATTTGTAAAATTCCCATGAGGGGTTGATATCAACATCATTATCTTGAAAAAAAACAACCAAAAAGAGGATTGCTATCTATATTATAAAGAGTATTCAACACTTATACTTGCAAATTATTTCTTTAAATTCATGTGATCAACATTGTTTATTTCTTTACATAAAGCTCTAGTTTCTAATTGTCTAATGTAAAGTATTCTTTATGAATTTTTTTTATATTTGTGACTATCTAGTTTTTGTCTTACTTCCGGTCTAGATACAGTATTGAAACGAGTATTATTACAACCCCTAGAATTTTGTAACTATAGTAAATATGTAAATTAATTTTATTGTATTTATTGAATATATATAAATGAAAAAACATAAACCCAACAACAAAGGCACGACGAATTTTAAACGTCGATTTGACGGAACAAATCGATATTGTTGAATCTCATCGAAAATAAAAAAAATTTTAAATATCGAAACAAAATTAAAACACGATCTTTTTACTTCGTCCGATATTGATATAATGTCTTTAAACTATATTTTGGGGGAAAACATGTCACAAGTGTCGGAACATACCAATCAAAAGCATGTTTTTGAACTGCTTGACATCGGCCAACTGCAGTTCTTCACGCCTGGGCAAGATTGACAGGCCACTATTACATCACATTACAGAAGGTGCCGAAAGCTGCCGATCTTTTTGCATATCGGCGAGCCGGATTCGCTGAGCGGCGCACAAGTGACAGCGCGGGTTTGCAAAATTTACGTAAAATCATAGGGGCTTGCATTTACCTTGGAAATCTGGCACTATAATGAAACTTAATAACATAAAATAGGGTTTTAAAATCCTTTAAAGGCAGAAGTCCAGGCCATACAGGCAGCGCGTCATCTCCGAAAATAAAGCTCAAGTTAATTTTAGTTTGTGTACATCCTTTCAAGCAGAGCGTGGTCACTGAGGCGTGTCCTGCCGCGCGACGGGTACCGCGTGACGTGCTAGTCGGCGGAAGAATAACCTCCTTAATGGAAAAACAACGAGAAATCTCACAGTCATAACAACTGTTTAAACATATATAAAGTCATCCAAACAACTCAAACCTCCGATAAATTGATGTTTAATATATATTTAATTATTTGTATTGTTCCAAGCGGTGTTTTGATATGATGCTATGCGCATTATATCCGATAGCAAGTGTACAACAATTATGACGACTGCAAAATGTTGTCACAACAATCAGACTGGTTTAACTAGTCTTGTTAGTTTATGACACTAAGGTGGCCTTTATGTAATCCTATCGCATTCAATTCTTGATTTAATGGTCTATAATCATACCTTTTGAATTTTCACGCCTTGGACCCGCCAAGCGGAATATATATCCTGTCATAATGGCCTAACTCATGCCATTTGACTGCCACTTAGTGTATTGTCACGGCGTCCAGTCATTTTTAACCAATGGACTTGTACACTATATATTTAACAAAAAAATTAAGAGGAGATTTGGCTCATGCACTTCTACCGACATTTACACTCATTTAAAAAAAGTACATCGTGAATAACGGGTTCCAATATTCTTTAGGATTACAAAGGATGTTTCTATTGCTTGTGCCAGGTATGTTTTCATGTCATTGATTCATAAATTCACAGACAAAGATATTGCTACACAGTGAGATGTTATACTAGATAACAATATAATATATGTTAGTTGAATGCAAACGAATCATCCAATAAGTACTAAGTTGTCATGAAAGTGAAAGAAAACAATGTTTCAACAGTAAACATTAAAATCTTTTTTACATTGTCTCCCGTTTATTACAAAAAAATTCATTTTTCCGAGACAATGTAGAACTTTATATCAATAAATATTTGATATAACACTATGTGTTATCCCATAGTGGTGGATCTATCACCGACCAAACCCACCCATGAAAACCGCGTCCAAGGATTGTCACAGTTAAATCAAAATAGGAAAGTTGATATCATGAAGCAGTTACATATCGTATCTAGGTATTCTTTCGATCATGCTATTGCCTCTATTTTGCTGTTGAATTAGCTTAAAAATACAGAGAACATCAAAGGGCTGGAGGTTCAGAGGACGACTAGCACGTCACACACTGGGCGTGGCTTCGGGTCATGCTTCGATGATTTTGTCTAAGCGCTCGCCGGTCTCATTAGGCAGTTATCCAAAACAGGGGTGTAAACGGCCTCCTTGTAGTCGAATTAAAGCGTATATTTTGTCATTTTTTGGCTCTATTGATTCTTTTAAGTGAAGTGAATCCAGATAATAATTTGTAATAATCAAAATTATGCGTTTCGTCTCTTCTTTAAGGAAGTTCGCTCCTCAGTCACAGTGACAAAAATCAAATAACCTTAAATCATTATGTTCTAATGTAATAAACCAAAATGAAGTGGCAATTTCTCAATTTTGATGATTTCTTATTAAATATTCATCAAAATTAAGAAATGTAGTATTTTCATTTTGGAATAATTCACAATTGTGCCGACTGAGCAATTTATTATTGCAACTCTCATTTGAGCAAGTTCTAAAATCTGTTCTTCTTAGAAAGAAGATGTTGTTGAATGAATATGATTTGTATGTATGAGTTCAGGTATATTTTTCGAAAATGATTTGGAGAAAGCATGTTTTTAGTACAAAAATAGCTTGAATGTTGATAATTTAATTGAAATGTTTGAACACATGTTGTGCTGTATCGGCTAAAAACCCACAGTACCCTAAATATTTTATAAAAACAGGTCATAATTTCTCCATCGACTCCCATGTTAAATCTCTGACTGACAAAGGGATCTTTGTCTTAAACTATGTGGAAAAAACCCACACTAACCCCTATTTTTTTGGGTTGATATTTCAAGCAAATACACTAAACTTTTGAAAAAAACAAGTTAGAAAAAAAGTTTAATACTTTAAATTTCAGGAACGGACATCCTTAATTGAAAAAGAAGAAAAAACAGTTAAAGGGAAATCTAACCTTTTTTGGTTTTCAATTGATGTATATATCAAATCTGTAAAAAAAAATAAAAAATATCCAACTCAATATTAAAAATTGTTTGAACATAACTTCCACTTTTTGCACCTACAATTATATCACCCTGATTAAATTGTTGGTCTTCAGACATGAAAACAGAAACTAAATCACAGAAATCATGATTATGTAAATGTAGCAATAGGCCATGCATTACATACTTACGTGGCAACAATATTATCATTTAAAGCAAAGCTCCAAATCAAACAAACTTATAATATTACTGTTTTACCTTAGATATTTTACCTACCTGATATTCATGGGCCTCCTTTCATTTAAGCAACCTGTTGAAGTTTACACATGTGTTAAATGTAAGATTCTCTTTAACACAAGAATAAGACAAAATCCCTAAAGTAATTTGTAAAAATCTTGTTTCATTATATTGATATAACATAGTTGAAACAGTTGTAACATATATATATATTTTTTTTTTGCAAATGCTTACGGCATATAAATCTGAATATCAACCAAAATTACATTTAATTTTTTTATGATGTTTTGTTTGGCCTAATTGATTTTGTCAATAAAAAATGAATAAATTTATCAATTAAAATCTTTATGCCCCAAAAACAGGAACACTTCTGTTAAGGCCAGACACGGCACCCTATTTTTGTCATATTTCCTTCATTCAATCAAGGCATTGACTTTCCATTTTATGTCTGAAAACATATTCTCCTCCAATAGAATTTAGGTTTCACATATTTTTGTAGATAATTAATTGTGCAGTTATTTGAAAAAATCAACAACATTGTCTAGATTGAACTAAATTGGATGAAAATATACATGTAAAATGACAATACCCACGAAAATAGGGACCCCCTTCATACTTTAACTACAATTACACTAAAACAATCGCAGTTTTAATCACAATAACAAAATCCATTTCTCAAAAATTAATTCAGAGACATTTCGTCACAAATTATTTGTTAGATAGTCAGACATTTCGTCATTTAAAACAAATCCCAAAAATGGCGTCCAAACTTATTTATATTTAATTTATCAAACTATTTTTTGAAGCTATTGATTTGATATTGTAGCTGGGGGGTTGTTGAATTTAGGCCTATTTTAACAAGGCATATATTTGAGCTAAGCTTTCTTATCTTCGGGACCTGTCGCCAGTGTCGGTGCGACATTGCTTGTTGTCAGAAATGATACCGTCGAAAATAGCTGGTATTACAAACTGATTGTGGTTCACATTAACAACCATAGATGGAAATCCCAAAAATAGATGACATAGACTTTACCTTGAATGTAGATGGCCATTTTTCATCATGTCCTGGCATCTAGGCCTAGATCTTCCGTAACGATCCTCTTGTCAGTGATCTTGCCGTTTCACGGGAAAATTATTGACATGCGCAGTCCACAGTCGAACGTGGATCCGGTCACACAAAAAGTCGCACACCGCGATTCAGCAAAGTCACATTGTTCGATTACACGTGGAACTTGAAACTTCTGACGTATTTTTACATCTTTTCTCCCATATATCTTTACTCTTTATATTTACCAAGAGTTTTAGAAAGATATATGTCTTTTAAATAAGTATTTTTGATTATTTTCAATGGTAGCGGTAAAGCATGGAAATCGAGCATTCACGATATAGCCCCCCGTATATCGTAAATTTTCAATCAACAATAAAAAAGCCATTCAAAGCTTATTCTTCAAAAAACTTTCTGAATAGGATAATGAAATACTTGAGGACGTAATGCAACCCATTTTTTCAACTTTCTGCCAGGTTAACATAGATTTGAAATGGATTTACGTTAGCGCTACCGGTGCCGGTAGCGATAAAGAGGGTCCGTGCCGTAAAGACGTACTATAGCGCTACCGGTGGTCGCGCTATAGGGTACTTTGTAAATGTATATATATATATATATATATATATATATATATACATATATATATATCATCTGTACTTGGATTCCTGTCCAATCTTAAGACGGAGCGTGTCTCAACTTTGAAGCCTCGGGGTAAAGACTGAAAGAAGTTTCCAGTTGGGACGATGATATCAGACAGTGGCATGGGGACCATTAACTGTCATATGTGTTTTTACTGTAACAACTTATAGAGTAGGAATATCATATCTTAGTTGCAAAATGATTGTCGTTATATCATTTAATGAAAATGGGGTATAAACCTCATTAAGAGGAAAAACATATCTTAGATTCAAAATCTTAGTTTGCTTACTTTAAATGCTACATATCATAAAGCTGATAACTGAGCATGAAAATGACAGTTGAACAATTAAAAATGGCCGTGGTCGGCGAATAAAGACATGAATGACATGTGGAAGACAAGCGATATCTCCTTGATTTTGAACAATGCCCTATTACAGTCAAGTTCATGACATCACAATTGTTTAACATCATCAAGTTATGCCATCACAATGTTATGACGTCATAAACATGATGACGTCACAATGCTATACCATCACTCCATTGAGAGTCTTAGAGTAGTGCAGTGTTCAGAAATACACTTTTTTCACGGAATCGAAATGAAAAATGATTTCGGATGATAAATAGAATCTCACCCTCGTGTCTTCTGATATCAAACATATCAACACTCGTTGATTAAAGAAAAATATCCTCGGCAAGCCTATTTGATATCAGAAGACACTTGGGTGAGATTCTTTATGTATCCCTATAATGTTCAAAAGTGACTTAGGCACGTTGACATGTATGCTATCTGGTGAATTTGAAAAGTAAGCTGTTACTGCTTAATATCAATAGAAGTAAAGAAACTGTTTACCTTTCTGAGTAACACGATCTTAGAAAAAAGATTGGTTTAAGTTATCCTTGTGACGATTTATTCCAACCAAGCAAAATTTCATTTCTCCACTGCCTAATGAATTTTACTATTTTCTCAAAGCCTTCTAAATCACTCAAAGAAAGAAAGATGTGTCTCCAAGCAGCGTGGGCGTTGATGACGATCTTGCACTCGAGAATACGATTTGTTTATTTTAGTCCATGAATATTTCCTTTTTGACTTGGATATTATCTTGTAAGTAAATAAAACATATTCTAGTATTGGTTTGGTGTGTCAGTTTGATATAGTAAGGAAATTAGTAACCACAAACCATTTATTATTCAGACATTATTACAAGGAGAAATGACATTTGTTGAGGTTTAACCCTAATGGAATCTACATTCAGAAACCTAATTTCTTGTTGGATAATAGGTATCTGATTAAAAATTATGTTCCTCAAGAATAGCAAATGGTGAACACCAGACTTGGTGATTGAATCTAGTTGATGAATTAATGTGATGAAATGCACTTGTTATTTTGCAATGAGAATATTTTTTTCATGAAATCACTTTCAATATCTTCTGATAGGAAATTTATCAACACGAGTTGAAAAAAAAACGTTACAAGTATCCGAGGCTTGCCGAGACTTACAATTTGTTTATTTTTATTGGTTGGAGGTCCATAACAGCTGATATGGCTCTCTATATTACACTTGGAATTTTCAAATGAACTTTCAACCAATCATACTTAGCCTCTTTGTATTGCGGCAATATCGTAAACCAATGAACACATCTGTATTAAATTTAGAACCACATGACCATGTGGGTATTCCGAAATAATTGGCAACCTTTAATACGAAAAACGATTGTTTATGCAAACATCAACGTGAAGGGCAATCAGTGGTGTTTAAGAGTCAAAACGGCGGTTCAATTCTTCATAAATGCACGTGAACTAAATTAGACACATAGATTTCTCATGAAAGGTCAGAAACATCGATTCCTTATTAGTAAAAAACCCTACCTTTACAACGGTACACGCGAGAAACAAACAGCTACAAGTCGATAAGTGGAGAATGTGAAAAGGCGAGTCAACTAGTGTGATATCACTAAGTGACAGAGATAGAGGTAGTGAAATACGCTTCAAATAATACTTCAATATATCTTGTATAGAGTTTAGAAACAATTGATTTATAACTGATGCATGTGGACATATTAATTTGCAAAACCATCGAACATCTTGAGCGGTGCTGGACGCTATCAATTGTGACCTATATCCTAAACATAGATCCCTTTCGCCTTTCTCCAAGGGATAAATCGGTGACTGACTGACTGTTGAGTGTTGTTTAAAAAGGAACTGTATATATACAGGATATTTGCCTCACTATTCTATTTTATTTGATGCAATGAACAAATGATTATATAAACTTTTCTAAATAGAGGATAGCATGTAGGTCTGTTGTTCTTTTGTTGGCCTTAATCTACTCTTTTGCCGTAATGCAAATGCTATCCTATCTGTACCCTATTATTTCGCAGTATTTCCTAGCCTAATTAGGGTGCCTCCAACTTTGCCTATTTAAAGGCTTTTCTTGTTTGTATATATTTCTCGTTTTAGAGTTGGGCAGAACCTTTCATGTTACAACATTCAGTTTTGTGATTGATCTACTTTTCCGATTACAATTAAGTTGGAACAAATACATTGTGTAATGTCCTTGTTGTAAGATTGTTTGTAGTTTTATGATGATGATAAAATTTCAAACATGTTTATGAAACATTTCCTTTCAGGTATCAGAATCCATTCTTTGGCTGAATAAACCTTTATTCATTCTCGAACACAAGAACACATCCGATCGTTACATACCGTCTTATCAAGCTTGTGTGATGACGGTAAACAAATACATGTCACTTTGAAACGAAATTGATGTGGATCACAATAAACGACGATTTGTCTCAAAAAGAAAATACAAAATTTATGTCAAATAGTTTTTCAAGAGTATTTGCACAAAATGTCGAAATAAAAGGTTAGCCATTTTTTCTTGCAAAGATTTTTAGCAAAGTCATTGTGTTGACTCTTAAGAAGAGCTTTCCTTCATTTACAAAATGTTTACATCTTTCAACACAAATCATTATTATTCAGAAATGACTTGTGGCTCATCTTTTATAACCCTTAAATATCATATCGCCATAACTATAATGACTTTAAAGAAAGGGAAATTGTTACTTCCCAGTTTAATATGGTGTGCTTTACTTATTATTTCATAATGAACAGAATAATACATTTCCTACGGATTATTACTGTTTCATGAAATTTCTAAATTAAGTTGACCAAAGTAGCTTTTCACACATTTTATACTAAATCGGTATTAAATTGAAGGTCGTTTAGTATCCTCTATATATTCTCGTGATCAAAATGCCGAGATGAATATATATATACATATAGAAGTATATTTGAATAATGAAACTGTATACTTTTAGAATTTATTTGAAGGCTCAAAATTTCAATTTAAACATAACATATTGTTATTACCAATGTACCCCCGAAATGGAAATTAGACCATTTACTTCATTTCAATATTCTAAGAACTAGGGAGTGTATATAAAAAATCACATTTCAAACTTGACCAAAAGACCGTGTGTGAGAGGTGGTGGGCGGATGAGGACAATCTATCAAACTATTTTTTCTACAATTTTACATATCAATACACTAAACATTTTCATCTTAATACAAAAATGATAAAGTCCAAGCCTATCCTTCAATTATTACGATTAGTAATATACTTTTCAATTAGCATGACCTCAGTAAGAATCTTAAACAGTTTTTATGGAGTGGGCAGGGATGGGCAGAAACTATTCTTCAAATGACCAAGTAAAGAATATAAGTACTAAGTCTGTTTGAGGATGTGTGGCAGTGTTTGTTGAATGATCATTATTTATTTTACATCGTGTTACTATTTTACATCCTTACATATTGAATCCCTCATGTAGAGAAAGGTTTGCAGGACATAATTTTAAATAAGACGTGACGTATATCCCCTGATGTTCAGTTTTTGTTTGAAACTGGAACTTTAAAAGTATTCATTTGAATTACTCATTGGTGTATTATAAGCACGAATCGCTCTGACCGCTGAGCCGTTTCGGTTCTATATTTGAAAGGAACTTTTCGTTTGGGTTGAATAACACATATACAGTGGAGGAATATGTTAATGTTCATGGTATAATCACATATTAACAATGTACAGGGGAGAAATATGTTAATGTTCATGATACAATAACACATGTACAGGAGAGGAATATGTTAATGTTCATGATACAATAACACATATACAGTGGAGGAATATGATAATGTTTATGGTATAATAAAACACATACACAGTGGAGGTATATTTTAATGTTCATGATACAATAACACATGTTCAGGGGAGGACTATGTTAATGTTCATGATACAATAACACATGTTCAGGGGAGAATTGTGTTAATGTTCATTATATAATAAAACGTAAACAGGGCAGGAATGCTTTATAAGTGTCCCACCGGATCGGTTGTTGAGAAAATCATTCACTGATCAACCATTCTTACTTTGACTAACAATTCTTGTGTGAGCGGCTTAGTGTCATTAAGGTGTTCTTGTTGAAACTTGATTCAAGAAAGTATTTCTGTTGGTGTATTTGCATCGGACTAATTTTGTATGAACATATAAAACCAAGTCTTTATGTTTTTGTGCAATTAACTCGAAACTACCTTATCTAAAAATTTGAAATTACGATGACGTCAGTGCCGCGGTCAAGTTACAATAAGTTTTTTTTTCAGAAAATATGTCCTTGTTGTTTATGTTGAATAATAAGTCGTTAGCAGTTTAATGTGCCACAGAGTATGTTTATGCAAAATACCATATATCTTGAACTACGATCAACACTCCCCTACAAACGTGCCTCTTTATCTCTAAAATGTCAATATTACAACATTTTCTTCTTTTCAGTGATAAATGAAAAAGTAGCCTTATTAATGTTAGAGAAATCCGGCGTTGTATGTACAGGTATATGTGTCAAATGACCTACTAAACACTAACATTCAGTATTTGCCTTTGTGATTGATATAAATTAATCTCCAAAATTAGGTTTGATTAAATGGCGCACGCCACTGTTTTCGAACTTGTAAGCACTTAGATACTGATTTTCAGAAACAACCAGAAACAATCAGTCGTTATAGTTCTAGGGGCTTGTCCCACCCACATCGAGTTGACTCGTGATCTTTGCGTTTGCTCTAGAGAACACAAAGAAATAACGATTTGTCTAAAAGCAGTGTGGGAGTTGATAATGATCTTACACTCGAGAACATGATTTTAGCTAAAGTCATTTCTTGAATATTTTTGCTCGGTCTGTGCAAACTGAAAGTTCCTGCTGTTTTTTGTTTGTTTTTTGAGAGTTGTTCTTTAACTTGTCGGTCAAGGACTCATATTGAAAACAAAACAGAAGAAAAAATGTGTAGCTACTCGGTTGAGTACAAAGAACTTGAACCTAAGAGAATGGAGTATAAAATCCTTTTAGTTTTAGAGAGCAAAAGAGATGCCTTGAGTTTAAGGTATTTTGTATGGAAATTTAATAAAACACTGGACATAGCATGGCTTTACTTTGATTTAGATCTGCAACAGGCAAATCTATTAGTTTACTGATACAATCATCGTAGTTAAATTGTAGTTTCTATTTTTTCGGACAGTGGCCAATGGAACACAACTTTTAAAGTAGGGATCAATGGAACACCGAGATATTAAGAATGTACTTGAAGCTAGAATAACAATAATTTATTTCGAATAAAGTCAAATTGAAGTTTCTTTCTTTTAGAAAGTGATAACATAATATTGTGTTTTAATCTTTCCGATGGTCTAATGGGTAGTAATCATAAATGAACCAACGTTTCTGAATTTACACCTATTTATCCGACGAAGGAAGAACAGTTATTTTTTTTGAGAACCCAAAGTTTTGTTAATCAAATTTGAAATTAGTAGTGGAACATGTATTAAAAAATCAATGTGACAAAAGTATTACTACTTAGTAAAGCAAATGGATTTTATAAATAAATTATTCTTATATGAATTCACATAATTATACGGTGGTAGTAAATGGCTGATACTTTTTTAATTTTTAATATGTAAATAGTATCATAATGTTGTTAATTAAGTATTTCCGGTTTGCCCAATTTACAGGTCCGCTTGTATTGTGCAAGAAGACATGTTACTCTGTCAATAAGATAATACTTAATTAAAATAATTATATGATATTTCAAAAAAAGGTTTTCAAATACTTGACCACATAATATCCTTATTGAACAACTTATTAGATTTCTTTATTATTATATCTGAAGAAAGTTTTGAAGTGTTCACTTCAGTGTTCCGGTCGATTTCTCTCGAATTGGTTCAGTTTTCTTCTATTCGTCCATTATTCCTATAAAAGCTCAATTGCCAAATCATTTGGTATACGCAGTAATATGGTACAGATGTCGTAAATTCAACAGTTGATTTATGAAATTACGTATCTTAATAAATTCGTATAAATCCTGCATTGACGCTTGTTCCTAAATGGGAGGATGTGGTGGCTACAACGTGTGATTTTTGAGAAATTAATAGTTGGTCAATCGGTGCCAAATCACTAATAATCTTAAACGTTGAAGGTGTTTTCTACCTCACGAGAGTAGCCATTTGTCATAGGTTGGTGGTCAGTATACGCCCATTGAGTAATGACATTGTCCCGATTTCAAAAGGGGCTCCTGATACTTATGTACATAAGGCAAAACCTACACACATAACTTAATTGACGTTGATTAGGTCTCTAAGCGTTATCTTTGACGGTGGTCTAATGCACTCGTATGTCAATCTTCATGAAGAAATAATTTGGCTGGTTTTGGTAACAAATTATGAACAGTCCCTCATCATAGATTATCAAAACATAATGCCAATGAATTTAGGTACTATGGCGATTCTTCGCGGCGATTTCCGTTTTTCTTAATTTGCAAAAACATCAAACGATTTGCTGTGTGACTTGTGATGGTTTTAAGTATTTTTCCACAATTGGTATAACCGTCATCAATTACTTTATTTTTGCTTCTGAGTGACGCGATTGCGTATCACTTATCAGGTCACATGAATCTACCTTTTTATCCGTAATGCGTGAAAATTTACTTTTTAAAAAGTTTTAAATGCAAATTTAAGTTCTTTGGGACTGTTACTGAAATATTTACCGACAATATCAATATCAGTTTTGTTCAGAATTTCAGTCCACAAAATGATTACTTTCATTTGCAGAGGAGTTCTTTCACTGGCCATCTGACAACTTGAATTATGCTTAACAAATCTCCGCCACAATCCTTCCTAAAGTAAATGTGAAATACTCTTTGAAATTTGACGTGTGATGGTACAGGTGAAGTGAATTTGAATACATAAAGATCTGATTGAATGAGAGGAAACGTTGTGTTCAGTTTAGATGATAGATGATAGATGTCGGATTGTACTTCATTTTCTCAGGGTGTATGTTGTTTGGATCAAATATGTCAAACTTCAATAATGGTGCTAATGCATCGACAAGTAGTGGCTTGTTCTGAAAATAACATCTCAATTCTTATCTGTTAGCATACTGATAATCAACATGAAAGAAATCGAGATTTATATTCTTTTGGCATTTAATTTAATGAATGTTACGGGAGGACAAAAGTCAATTTGAAATTGAAAACTGGGAACTGCGCAGTGGTTAGCGCGTTCGGCATCGGGTCAAGAGATCCGTGGTTCGAATCCCGCTAGGGGCTCGGTAGCTTTGTCTGCAGCAGAGAACTGCTCTACACGCAGCCAGGTTTGGGTGCAATGCTACATTGAATTTCAGTGCAGTACCATCAATGGTTCGCAGTGCTTCAATGAATTTCAGTGCAGTACCACCCATGTTTCGCTAGTTCAAGCCGATGCTCGCAGGTTTGACCGCAATGAAATAATCTTGAAAGCGGCGTTGGACCCCATGTCGCCCCTCCCTCCCCCCCAACAATTTGACATTATTATCAAAACGTTATGGGGATGCGCTTGTATAAAAACGGGATTCTTTCTGCATTTGTTTTTGCCAAAATAAAACTGTTTTAATATTTCTACTGTTATTCCAAAAATGGAAGAAAAATACCAGAGGTCCAAAATACAAAACTAGCCATATAGATATTACGTATCATGTTTTATAAAGTTTTATGTGCTTAGAATATAGTATGTGACGAGATAACTTCAAATTATTTCGCTTAACTTGCATATAGCATTGACCTACTAGACTCTACAAAACCATATTCGCCTTTGTGTCTGCTGTTTACAAATATTTTTCAGAAAATGCATTTGATTAATTGTCTGGTTTTCGATCTCAAATAACATTTTTAACTTGTTGTTGTCACTTACTTGCACTGATAAGAACACAAAAGGTAATTTTAGAAATTTACATTATTGATTGATAGAATAACACCATTTACAAATTTCTGCTTATTTGACTCAAACAACATCTTCTGTTTCATTTTAATTTTGAATTTTGCTTTTTAGCTACATCATTTAAACACTCTTGGAAAAACGTAAATACAACCTATTCTTTCTTTTTTCAATTGGGTACGTATGATGATAATTTAAGCGTCAATTTTAGGTATTAATCTTTCATATGAACGTGACATAGAGGATATTTGACATTCCTCGTCGAATACCATGTATTTATTACCCATATGGTTATTAATAAGCGGTGACATATTTTCAATATGAGCACATGTGCACATATCGCTTTTGCCTAGCAACGATTGTCTAAGCGCGAGTTACCGTATTTCGTCGTCTGTGACGTCATAAAATGATTGTTCGCGTGCCGTCGGAAGGGAAGGCAATCGTTTTCTGAATATTTTCATGCGTTTGAATTGGAGTAGAATCGGTAATAAAGAAATCATTATCCTCGGAAGTGTGTCATATGACTTTTACGAAACTCGTGCGAATTTGTGTATAACCCGCTCGGGTAATACAGAAATTCACACTCGTTTCGTAAAAGTCATATGACACACTTCCTCGGGTAATAATCTCTATATCTCATCGAGTGAAATAGAAATTATAGTGTGAATGTGCAAATATATAATTTTCTGCTTCATGAGATTAGATATACATGGTATTCAATGAAAAATGCCAAATGTTCTATTTATTATGTTTCCCCAAACGTTGTAAATGACCGTAACCATTTGTATTGAGAAGCTAAATCGCTTCACTATCGGGGCCGTCGCATGTCGTCATTCAATTGTTTCACGACGTCATATGTTTGTTGCAGTATTTCACTGAGTAGAATACCATTTTTATTTCACTCAGTAAAAATACGGATTTTATTTCCACCGATAAATGGCATATTTCAGTATTGAAAATATCATAAATAGAGTTAACAATGCCCTATAACGATAGTGTTATCTGCATATCGACGTAGCTAAAAACACACCTTAACTAACTGTCTATTTTCGATTTCTTTCTGCAAAAAACCCCGATAAACTAGACAAATTAAAGGTCCATTAGTTTGAGTAGATTATGAACATTTTGAGCTTATGTACTGTTTTGTTCCATTTAATGCATATTAAAGATATATATCCAACAGACCATCCAATTGATTAACTGACTTATAATTAACAAGGTTAAAATTTATTTCAAGTTTTGCCTCTACTGCACTATTCTAAAGATTGAAAGACATCGCGAAAGAAATCCACAAAAGGATGTTTTACGCTCAGTACTAAATACTATTTAACATTCGATGTCGAATATACATCAATCTTAAATGAAATGAAATATTTTACGACGACTCCACGACTTTACTGATCAACCGACATGCTGTGCTTTCTTAAAAAATGATTGATCCTAATCCCATGATATAATTTTCAGTGTAAATTAGATAACTTATTAATGTTGTGGCTAGTTTGTGTTGCTCTTAACAGGACATATCATGATCGTGTGATACACCATTTTGAAAAAATATATTCCCGTAAAGTTACCCTGACCCTCAATCCAATGTGTCACGTAATATTGTGTGATCGCTGTGTTTAAAACCAACAGATGAGGGATTGGTTGCTTTCAACACTTTTGCTATATATTTAGATGATGTGCAATATTCACCCAAACTGTTTACGACGAATATTCGACCAGCGCACAAGGAAGCACTTATCCACGTGTAAGAGACTTGTACATATCATCAGATGACATCATCAATATCAAGTTTTCTCCGGCAGTAGGAGACGTGCATTAGAACTCCAAACTACCTTAAATAGGTTTACGATATTTATGAAAATGTCTCTTTTTTTAAAAACAATTTCTTTCAAATTTTTAATTGTAAGAATTTATTATGTGTACGTAAAATCATTCATTTGTGAGAGAAACCATCATTTCTTCGGAATTTCCTTGATATCCACATGGCTGTAACACCTACTTGTCCTATTTATGAGACATTTAACTGTTTCGAGTCGCCCCAATTGTACCCGCTTTTAATAGCTTGACGTTGATTGTTTCGGTTTCTTGTCACCCCGATATCGCATGAAATTCATGCTTCGCACGTGCAAAAACGGCAGTGTCGCGCGATGAAGATATTCATAGTACGAAACCAACTTGAACTTACAAAATGACTGACTGAAATAGTTGACTTCTCATTTGTAAATACGAGAAGTAAAAAATAAAATGTTTGGCTTGCTCATATACATCGATGATTTACATTTGATAATGTTTTTTTCATGACACAGGCCCTTAAAGGGAAAACAGAGTATTATTATTATTCCTAGATTTAGTTGGTGGCTTAAATAAGAGCCAAAATACCGTATGAAATGAGTTAAGTTCAAATCGCATGTCTGAAGGTACATCTTTATCTCTTGAGTGTATATATTTTCCTTTTTCTAAATTGTAAATGACAAATGGATGTTACAAAAATCGAAATTCTCGGTCCTATTTATGTGTGTATAAGTTAAATGGTCCATTTAGCACTACCAACCTATATTTGTCGCAGAAGGCGATGAAAATGAGATGAAAACATGATAAGAAAGGAGATTCAACTGACGTATTTACTTTAGAATCCTATACTAATTTAATCAAAGTTTAATTATAAGAATGTGGTAAACATGTAACTTATCTTACAGTATCTTAACGTATCAAATTCAAAATTCAATTTATTTCTATTTTGTTTGAATAGTATATAGTTTGATGAGAAAATGTCTCAGCGAATGAAAATGATAATCTGATTTTTTTCCGAAAAATAGAAGCAAGTAGTTCAATATATTGAAGGTTATTTTCAATTATTCATGGTAGATTAAAAGTGCGTTTTAGTATTTGTAGAGAAAATAAGGAAGTGTTTGGTCTTTCATCTCATAAAAACATTTATCCTTAAAGACAATTTTTTTAGAAATCGAATTTTATCCTTAGATGGAGCAATTTAGGAAATGTGTCGACTGTTTATGTGAATTACAAATTACAAATATAAAAAGTTTGTTCACATACCTGCGTATCGTAGTGCAAATATCATGTAATTTGGAATGTGTTTGAGGCATCGTAGCATTGCGAAAAAGAAACGGATAATTTTAAATTTTCAATACAGAAGAGAAAATCCACTGCACCTTAACGCAACTGTATGTCATAACCAACAGTTAACCGTATTAGTTTTTGGCAGGTCACTGAAGTGACCAGGGGTCAAAATTTCGAAAATAGTAAATTTTATTTTCCCCTACAAAATCCTTTAAAAGTTATCAACAGCTCAAAAAACAACTTATGTCTGTTAGTTTTCATCAACTTAATATGAAATTGCTGATATTTTTCTCAGAAAGTCGAAATTGAATATTTTAATCGAAATGTAAGGAAATCGGTATTTCGAAAATGTGACCACTTCTGTCTTTTTAATCATGCCAAAATTTGAATTTTAGCACGAGAGACCAGACAATCCCACAATAAGTTACAAAATAGCTATTTTACACATTGACAATTGGAGATCCTATGTCAGTTCTGCTGAATTGATTTTATTGACGTTGAAACTAAACCCAAATTACATGATATTTGCACTATGATATAGTAGTAAGTGAACAAACTTTTGATATGCAGCTGTAATTGTTATGTCATGAAAATTATGTCCTCAGTGGAACCATTTTTTGTGTTTAACATCCTGCAGAGTTTTGTGCTAAACTAACAGACTTTACTTTTTACTTACAAGAATATATTGATACTGACGTTATCACCATATTTCCATTAACCCAGTTATGTTTTTGATAAGATTTATTCGGTTTTTTTTCTTTAAAACGAACACCAAATATTGAGAGTTGTACTCTTTCTCTTCACAACACAATTCCAAAACATTTTTTAAGATAATGGTTTTTGGTCCTACCGTATTTCGACTGTTTTAGGAATCTTTGAAACAAGTTAAATCAACTAACAACTAACTAATGAATAAGTTACACAATTGAGTTTTCCTCTGAACAGACGTGCCCATTGGAATTTTATCTCGCATGATTAAATTGAACTTCCATTTTTCTCTTGTCATACAAACTGGATATCTTTTGTGGAGTTCATTCTAAAATTAAGTTGATAAACTTATTTCTGGACGATTGAAAGTTCAATTGGGATATTTCCGTTGAACATTCATTTTGGGGGACATCCTTTAAATAAATTATCGATATGGGATCATCATACAATCTAGTTGTAACATGAAACTGAGGGTGGCTTTTGCTTTGACAATCAAACAAGTAACAGATGTACACAAGAAGGAACTTACCATGAATCTTTTCGTGCCCTCCATTTTTTTTTTATTTATAAAATGTATGTAAACCTTCATCTGTAAATCGCGATGCTACCCCTTCCTTATGGGAGATCGGGAGATTTTTTTTGTTTCTTTGAGGACCAACGATGGTTAATCATAATTATAAAACATAAATTGTTTAAGCTGTAGATACAACACGTTTATTTGACAAGATAATAACAAATTGATTCAATAGATATGAAAACAGGATTAAAGAAAGGTTAGTACCTTATCAGCATATACATGGTATGTTCAAGACAAAAAAATCAAATAATCCGTAATTGGAAATACTTGCATTATAACTAGATATGAACAAAAACATACAAGGCATAATCTCGCAAAAAATACTATATTCAAAGTCACCGACGCTGATCAGTATTCTTATATCAACCCATGATGATACGATTTTGGTCAAAGTATTTGATGAAACTACAGTGAGAAAACATCAACATGATCATTTCCATTTCTTCAGATTAGAGAATGCCATACAATGATCTATAGATAGATGTTCTTAGTTTTAAGGACGATGTTGGTAGTTTTCAGCACCTGATGGATTCTGAGTCGCGTTCCAGAAACTTTCGGCAATCAGAGGTATGCTAATAGCTTCTCCGGGTGCAGATACTTTTCTGGACTGGTCTCTCATAGCACGTCCATCAACTTCAGTAGAGGAGGAGGAGTTGTTTAACCAAGGGGCGGGTACATCTGCTTCTTGGCGAAGTTCTGGAAGTGGGTACATCATATCTTCATTGATTTCACAATAATTTGGAAATATGTAACTATCCTGTCTATCTGACCATTCATCAGAGCGTCGTTGAACCACACGGGGGAGTCTGTTCGAAGGTTGAGGGTTCCTAGTTGAAGCAAATGCTGCCAGTGACTCCTGGTTCTGTTGACGAGACTCACCTGCTTTCTGCAACAGGAAACATTTTCTATTCTTACAAATAGAGACAAATGTAAATATTAATTTTCAAGTTTTTTAAAAAACTTATGTAAGTAATAGGTTGTTTTGAAAATTATAAACTTGATAATCACTGGTAATGACGTTATATGAAGTGCAATCTTAAGTTTGTCATTTTGAAAAGAGAATGTTTTTGTATGTATGTCTGTCTCTGTGTGTGATTATGAGTCCATGTAGATGTGATTTGCTGTAGACATAGAAGATTTTATTATCCACAGTATGTTTATGAAAATAAAATGATAAATGTCATTACGTTGGCTGTTTTAAGAAAACCAATTTACTTATTTCAACTTGGCCTATTGGCAGCTGTTTCCAATGAAGAATCTAGGCCGAAGTCTAATGAAGCGTGTTTGTCTCATTGGCAGAATTAGACATAATCATTAATGTACCATACTCACTGCATCATTACGGTCAATCGAACCTGGTGCTTTGATCTCAGAACTGCTGGCTACAACTTCGACATACACCTCAGAGTCAGAAGTTCTCTTCCACCTTATGCAGTGAAAATAAAACATAATGAATTTTCTTTTGCATTCACAATCCATGCTACACTTGCAATAAAACATGGGGTTCCTTCGATTAAATCGGCCACTGACATGGATAATTTATAAGTAAACGTTTGCCTATATTGAGTTTAGCTTAACAATGCAATCAGTACTTTTGATTCTGATGAGAACAAGTCGACAATTGCAAGGATATCTAAAGTGTTTCAGGGGAAATACTGAAAGCATTTGATACATTTCCAACAGCAATGAACTACATATGATTCGCTCTGGTAGCACACAGCCTGTATACGCCCATATTTGATAATCTCTATCCGTGTTTCTTAGGGATTTCGGCAAGAATAATAAAAAAACATCCCTGCATGTGTATCCGGAATCTTATAAATCTATGGGACGCTCATGCAAGACAAGCTTTTGAGTGTATGGTGGCCTTGACCTGTCACGTCTACCTTCATTGGATAATACATATTCAACAGTATTTTCCTTTCTCTGTCCTGTATCCCTCAAGCAACATGTATATGCCCGTTTTCAGCTGTTCGTTTCTTTGAATAAGTAGGAAATTGTTTCCACCTTCATTTCACCTGATGATATGTGATTGTCTTAAAATAATCTTACAAATTAGTCGTGAGTTTTTTTATGATAAATGGATACAGTTCATATTTATCTAGATCTTCTTTATGAACACTAACCTTTTCGTACGATATGACAGGTACACCAGCAAAGTCGTAATGATGAAAATAACCACGCCTCCACCGAGCAAGTCCTGCAACCAACTTCCCTTGTCACCAACCTCGTCTGACATCATATCCTTATCGACATTTGGTAAAGTTTCTGTACAGAAAATCGGTAAACTCCTAGCATTATCAACAACAACGCTTGTTGAGGGATGGTAAGGGATAATGCGTTTTTTATGGAGTTCATTTGGGTATATCTTGCACATGTATGTTGTTTGTGCCCATTGCTAAGTCAATGTACCCTTGTATTCTGAGTTTGAAAATAATTTCACTGTCTCTTTGTTCTGTTTTAATTCTGATAGACTCTGAAAAGTTTTTTTTTTATTTTCTTGTAAAAAGTAAACAAGAACTTGCAAGGTCTTAGCAAAGACGATGGCAAGAGGACGAAAAAGGTTAGAACAATTTTTCAATTAAACTTTCAGTATTCACAAAACGTTTCTTTTTAGCAGTATGGTCCATTTTAGCGAGGCTCAATTCTTGATGCTGTCACCCTGGTAGACTTGAGATTATACACGTATATAGATATTATATATTAAACTGTATGTAGTCATATCCTGATACTCAAAAGGGAAATCCGTCTTTCTATATAATATCAGTCATCAATTTCAACCAGATTGTACACGGTAGATAGGTTTCACACAAAAGTCCAAGTTACGCAAAACTGGCTTGTGCAACATACACTTAGAAATTACCAGTTTTATTGGGAATGTTAAGTGCATAAAATATTGAATAAAATAAATTATACATGGGTAACTTGATTTGAGAAATATTAGGTTGTAACCTAAAGGGAACAGCAATTCTAGGATATTGATGTCTGTTTTTAATTTTGGGGACAGATAATTTGAAAATAAGTCTGTCCTTTGTTCTCTTTGCAGTTATATATTTATTATTTTAATATTATTTCAACGGCTTATTTATTCCACATACGAGATATCAATTTGAATTTTTGATATGCGCTAAAACAACATTTTTGCTGATATTTATTGACATTATCTCCCAAGCAATGGTACATTGCCCTATTTTCGATCAAAATCGCGATTAACCTTTATTTTGTGTTTCACTGAACTTGTTTGATTTAAAATATCTTACACATAACAAGAATTTCCTTAACTCAAACAACTTACAGTGAACAATGTCTGCCTTTGAACAGTGCACGAAGCATTTAAAGTGTCTAGAAAGGGAACAAGAGTGTGAATGTAAATTGTGACGTTGAAACAATTGGCGTTATTTCATGATATGCAGAGAATGTGAGAGGGGATAACAGTGACTAACTCTGGAACTAGTGAGGCAAAATAATAATTAATCTATGTTTGATTTCGGTTTGCCATCTTATAGCTAAATCTTTTCACCTTACTCTTAACAAATTTTATTCACAACGAAAGGAGGAAGACGTTCTCCAAATTAGAATTCCATCTCCTTAGTATGTATATAAATTGATAACAAAGTTGACAGACGACAGACAAGACAACAGTGTAGAAAGATTGAGAAACTTTTTGAGCTAGTATTAGTGTCCTGTGTTTAAGTTTCCAATTCGTCATTACTTACCCTTTCGGCGGTTTATCAGTGTTTGTTAAGTAGTCATCCAAATATTCTATGCAATAAAAGAAACAATTCTAAAAACAATATGGCAAGCACAAAATGAAAACTAAATTCAGACGGTTCATGGTCTTTTCTTTGAAATGGTAAAAAGGCCAATAATTAACAGAAACTCAGATATTTGATAAATTCAAACATTCTTATCTCCCAAACTAACGTTCCTTATACATATACCAATGCAAACATGTAATTAAATCTTAATTAAACAGCGTTTGAAATCCAAGTGGACGACCACAACAAAACAAACTTCAAGCAATTTAACCTAATCTAGGTTATACGTCCTGTTCTAGTTGACCCAGAAGTAAGTGTGCATCCTCTGACAATTTTACTCATTACTTAATCTGAAGGGGGAAGATCCGCTAATGTGTGTACCGTGTCAGTAGACATTGTATCCTTAAAAATAAGCACATTTTATGTGCGTGTTCGTGCTGCATCGCTACATATTAACCCACTCACTGGCGTGTTCGAAATGGATCTGCTGGTTATCTGCTCCGACTTACTATTTGATGTGACGAACCGCTGCACTAAGCTTGCTTCAACTTCCCCTCGGGTTGTCAATCCACGACAGAACCATTTTGACTTGTTGTGGTGTGACGTTGCTTTAAATGTAGTTTTAAGAACATTTTCTTCACACTCAGTTAGGTCTACCGCCTTTCTGCATAAGTTCTCATTCTGATATCGCGACAAGTTCACTTTGGCATTTTGCAGGAGCTCAATCATCGTGCAGTTTTCATGATCACACTTGCACTTCAAATTGATAATGGATCCAATTGGAATGACAGTCGTTTTGGACGTGACCGGTGGATAGGGATTAGTCTTCGATACCGTGAATATGATTTCTGAAAGTAAATATAAACATTTATCAAAACCGAGTAATTTCTACTCTATTCCTCAAATACAACACAATGAAGGTTTCTGTACTATCTGTGAAAGCGACAAGCACCATCAAGTGAATTTGATTAGACAAACGAGATTTTTCAAAATAAAAATGACAAAGTGTTTCAACATGAAATGACGTCATCACAAAGATAGGTAACAAAATCAATGACAGTGTTTGACCCCTTAAGGAGTATTAAAGGATCAAGGCATTTTTTATTTCAGGTCGCTCAAAACTTAAGGTGGCCGATTTGATTCAAGATAATGATTCAATGTTAAATTTCACAATGGTTTTTAACAATGATTGGTGTTTATTTCTTCTCAAAGCTACTGTACATTATGGCATGTGAAATCATCTGTTGCATCCCAATGGTTTCTTCTGGTTTGCAATTCCGTTCCCTTTCTTCGGAAATAAATATATATTTACATAAATGAATCAATTGTCCAAATCAATCTACCTTTATGAAACATCTCCCACAACTTCTTACAACGTTGCCAAAAACAAATCTGTATTGTTAGCGATACCAACCTAGTTGTTTTCATCGGCTGTGAATTATGTCTTTGAAACTGATTGAATATTTCTACCCCGACTCAATTGTTGGAATATTGAGACTATCCCAGCTGGAACATACAGGCAATTTCATATGTGTGTTTATATAAATATTATTTCACCAGAGTTTTGGACAGGTAAATAAGGTTCTCAGTTTAATTATACCTGTCTTTTTTAATTAAAATCCCCCAGGTCCTATACCAGTCACAAAGACCTGTACCCTGTATGATATCATTAAAGCAACAATCTATGATTATCTTGACATTGAATTCAGTTGTGATACGTTACAAGTATTAGCATTTACGCTTGTATTGATTGAAAATGTCCTGCAATATTTCATTATCAATTGTCATTGATACGTAACGTGACGTTACCTATCGAACATAATACGTAACCGATCGAACTTAATACGTAACCTATCGAACATAATCGTCCAAAATCAGTTTTCGAAAATACCTTTTGGTTTTAAAATTGATGCTTTATTAATTTTTTTTAATAACGTTTGATATTTGCGACAACAACTAACGGAGGTTCTCTTTAACACAAGGAAGGAAGTGTAAATGTATATCTGTTGAAGACGCGTTGCACAATTGGCGTTATTTCATTATTCGGAAAACCTTCAAGAAGATAGGAGTGATTAACTCGGAAAAGGTGATTAATGTATCCCAAATACAAATTACATTTGTCATTTTATTCTTGAATAGCAAATGTTGCAGAAAAAATAGGAAATTTATAGATTAACAACTTCTTTATTGCATGAATGCGACGTTTCGGTGTAGATACTAACACCGTTATCAAGTAAGTGATTCAAGTAAAGGTTACAACACTGTGATTATACACATACGTTGAGGCATGTTTATACAACTAAATGGGTTGATGTACAAAAATGTTTTTGCAATAGATAGGAAACCAGATGGACAATGAGGTAGTTACTGACTGAGAGGGATTAGCGTTGATTGGTCTTGATTAAGTGATGGTATCGTAACGGGATGTAATATCCTTGATCTTTGTTCATGGCGGGGTTTTATTTTAAAATATTCATTGCTTCTAAAATCCTTCTGATTTTGTAATCTGAGTGACTGTTTTCAAGGACTTCGATGTTGTTCCAACGGATGTTGTGTAGTGTGGGCATGGTTGATTTTGAGTCCTTGTTTTTGACTGAGGTTTGTTCCTTGATTTTTTGGGGGAAAGGCCGTGACTTTTCCCCGATGTATGAATCGCCAAATTAACACCTGATGTAATATACTACTCCGGATGGGTCCTGTTTGAGCTGTTGGGAGGTCTACCATTATCTCGGAAGATGTTCTGCTTGTGGCAGAGTATTTATGTTGAAAACAGTTTTGTAAATAAACATACGTACAGAATATATTGGTTTGTCATTTTCTATTGAGAAATACATTCTCCTTAAATAAACTAAATTTAAACCTTTAAACGAATATTTTATATTCAACCTTTAATATCATTATCGTAGCTGAACATTAATCTTATCTTAGGTAAGCACTTTTAACTTGCACTGAATGTTTTTTCTCGGTGCAATCTCTCCCCAAACGCGTCCCATGCTTAGGTCAATGTAAGCCCTATTTTTCTTTTGAAAGGTTAGATTATTTCAATCCCTTGTCAGTCGCAAAAGCTATGTCAGCAAGGTCATTTGATATGTTGTGTTGTAGAATGGTATATTCCTTTTGTGATCGAGATAAAGGAGATCTGGAATGTGTAAATGATTCATATATTTAAGGTTAAGAATAATATAACTAGCGACCGCATTAATAATCCTTCAATTTTTTTTTGAAGAGATACCATGGGATAGGGCCCAACAATACTTAACAAATCACAGCAAGTCAGTTGATCAATAAAGCCCGGGGGTCGTCGTAAAATATTTCGATTCATTTAACGTATAATGGCCAAATCGGCAATTGTTCAGTAGTCTTTTGCACAGTGTCTTTAAAACGTTTTTCTATGGTTTTCTTCTGCGATGTCTTTGTATTGTTATGAATAATACAAAAGAGATCACACTTGCCATAAATGCTAATCCTGTTGATAATAACGTAATTTAATGGTCTGTTGTTTATTTATTTATGCATGAAATGGTTCAAAACCTTAGTTCAAAATTCTTAGAAGTTTTGTCGAGATTTTTTTCAGAAAGAAATGGAAAATAGACTGTTACTGTTAGTATAGTTGTGTTCTTAGCTCCGTTTCATCGAATGCCGATACCACTTTTTTAAACAGGCATGGTTAACTCTATGACATTTTTATATGAAAGATTTCTACTAGGAATTGACCATTGTACTTGAGTTAATTCCATATACGTGCCTTATTTAAAAAAGAAAGTATAGCTTTTTTCGTTTGCATTATACATTAGTTGAAAATGTTGTCAAAAGTGGTTATTTTACGAATGCTTTGCGTTACAAAAGTGTAATGTTAAAATATTTTAATACTTTAAAATGACTGATCGCTATGATATTCAGGTGAGTATTAATTTCGTGCCCGACACACATATTTGCATATGTAGATAGGGGTCAACCAATATAGAGGTGGGGCTTCGATGCTGTCCGATAATCAAAACAACTGATTTTGTTAAAATGTATTTATCAATGTTCCATTCAACATTGATCAAATGTCACCATAGTTTATTATTATTATTATTATTATTATTATTATTATTATTATTATTATTATTATTATTATTACTATTATTATTATTATCATTATCATTATCATTATCATTATCATTATCATTATCATCATCATCATCATCATCATCATCATGGTGATGGTGATGGTGATGGCGGTGGTGTTGATTGTGATTGTGGATGTGGATGTGGATGTGGATGTGGATGTGGATGTGGATGTGGTTATGGTTATGGTTATGGTTATGGTTATGATTATGATTATGATTATTAATTTTATTGTTTATCTTGTAATAAAAACAACGATCATCCCACATCCCAGTTGCTTTGCTGTACTTTGCTCCACTCATGTACTTTGCACGCTACTACACATACTTATCTTCACGATTTGGTTATATATTTAATAACCACAAGGGAAAATGTATAAAAAGCGCAAATAATGGAACATAACCACATTTCCTACACACTCAAAGAATACTGCTGCCGAAAAAGACGACTTTAAGATTTTTTGATAAACCATGTTTTGTAAAGAAATACTCATAATTCTAAGGATCAGAGTAATATACTAATATTTTAATGTTTGTTCAAATATACTCTGGGTCTTATTTTCGCTTTTCGAACTGTTTAAGGACAATTTCTTTTTTATCATTTCAGGTTTAAAATTACGAAATGGGTAAGTTGATATTATCCAAGGTGCTACATAAAGATTATATTACCTGAGGAAGTCATATGACTTTAACGAAACGAGTGTGAATTTTTGTATTATAATGTATTGTATGTATATGTGTAATAATTTCTTTACTACCGTTTCTGTTCCATCTAATACAGATGGAAATATTCGGAAAACGGCCTCCTTCCCTTGCGACGTCCCGCTACAGTGACGTCATGAACAATAGTCTTATGACGTCACAGACGACGAAATACGGTACCTCGCACTGAAAGAATCGTTGCTGGGCAAAAGTGATATGTGCACATGTGCTCATATTGAAAACATGTAACCACTTATGATTAACCATATGGGTTATAAATAGAGATTAATACCGAGCGTGGGCGTCATATTGTATTTACAACACGAGTGACTGAAACATGATATTTCTTTTATATAAACAATCCAAAAAGTACATTGTTGATTATGGTATCTGGTCTAGTTAAGAATATTCAAAACGATGATTTCTTACGAAGCGTGCTTTTGACAACATAAAAAGAAATTTATTCAAAATCTAAGAATCAGTTCAGTTTTCTTGTGAAGATAGGAGGTAATAATGCGTAAGTTTTTAACTCCTGGATAAACAAAACTACCTCGTTTTTGTATTCTGACATTTCTTGTGTTCTTGAGTTTTTGACAAAGGTAAAATACAAATCAAAGCAAAAAAAATAAGTAAAATTGTAGAATATCATAGCTGCTGTTCATTCGATGTATAATTTACATTAAATCCATTTTGCTGTTGCTTGCAATTCTATGCAAAAGAGTAAGTTCATCGAGTTCTATATTTTATATTTCCCGGAGAAATTTGACTCGGTCGTGAATATTTAGGGGGTGATTATTAGCAAAAATAAATACTCCAAAATTGATTTGAGAATCCATTCAGAACTAAGTTTGTCATTTTAATTGTGTTTTTTAAAAATTATTATTACAGACAAGAGAATGGTACAATCAAATTGTATGATTTCATATGAAAGATAAATTGTTGTAACAAGAACGTTAAAAGACTGAGATAGAGATAGACAGGAGATAGTGGACAGTTACAGAGTGCAAGAGTGGAAAAAACTCAAGGTACAATGTTAAAAAAAGACATGACCATTTTTGTTTGAATTCGGCGTCCTTCTCCGAAAATGTGTACATTTTAATTGTTATGTTAGAATGGAAGTTACCTGTCTATTGGGTCCATACCCAGGGCTTCCGTATTGACGGCTTCGAAAGCACATGCAAAAACGCCTCAAGAAGGACATACAAATATGATAAGATATTACTTACCATAAGATGTAGCCACTACAGTGACTAAAGATGCGGTCAACAAAAGGGCAACTATGCTTGTAAGAGTCATTGTTGAAAATAGACTGTGAATTGTACAGTAACACTGGTTACATTTTTCCGGCGATGTACATCTAATTATAAATGCGACTTCCTTGCCAGACACTTAACGCATGAAGGGTGAATTGCTCATCACTCTCTTAAGAAATTCGCCATTGTATTTTCAGAAACATAAATGTCAAATGACTTGATTTGAAATGCAATTGTGACAAATAAAGGATCATGATCCTAAAAACCATTTAACAAGTTTGAGTATTTGCATATTTCAAGAACCTGGTATCAGCAAAGTCACAAAAATGATCAGTTACATGTACTATCGCAACAACATTTGACAGAGATAGGTATCAAACCGCTCCTTTAGATTTTACCAGTTCTAATGTGATTGATACAATAGACAAATAAATTTATCATACAATGGTTAGTGTTCTCGGCATAATAAAGTCAACGGATATTTTCGATATGCGGATACCGATGCAAATTACAGAAGTCAAGTGCCGGAACTTTTGTTTCGTGAAGTTCATGATCAAGCAGTGCAAAATAACTTAATTACATCGCTGGTTGAAATCAACCGAAATATATAGGCCTAGCTATGTCAGTGAATGAACTGAGTTTTACTCAAGGGAACCCAAGGCAGATTGAATCACATGTTCAATGACCTCATATTTAGCTTTGATGTATCATACAAGTTTTCATCATTTATTGGGTGTTGGAAATTAAGTAGAGTAAGTATTAGTTAATCTATCCGTAACGCTGCGTTTACACAAGCTGCCATTTGCATTTGGAAAAGGGAAGGAACTCTCGTTCTAAGTGAGATACGCTCGCCGCCTGAGTACGTGTGAATGCCAAGGCTCGCAAAATACAATGTTTATTCCTAATGCAGGATATTTACCATCCCAAAACATACTCGCATGATAACCTCTATAAGTGAACAAATAGATAAATAATTTAGCAAACAATGAAACGATCAAACAAACGAATGGAGGATCATATGAAAGAACAAACAAACAAAAACAAAATAATATAAATAAATCAAACTAAATTTTGTTAATAAATTATGTTTTAGTCATCATAACAAATTAAACCGTAAATAAATACTTAATGAGTGAATTTGGAACAACAAGATTATTTTGAGCACAGTTGATTAAACATCCCGGATAGTAAACAGTAAGGAACAGCAGTCATTTCTTTTACACCTTAGTGTCTCTAACTTCACGGAAGTACTTTCCACCTTAATGTCCGAGGAAATTTGTAATCCTAACTGTGCGTTTACCGTATCATGATTATCTCAGTATGTAAGAAATGTTTAGCGAAATGTTGAATGCATGTAGTCTCTTATCAATGTATTTTATGAACTCTGTCAATTTATTTATGCTGAATTTAAACTGTTAAACCAAGCCTTTCTGCAGTTAACAGATAACACGAAGGAACACATTCAGATTACATTTCCCATTTTAACAATATTGGAAAATAAAAACATTTAAGATTGTCCACATTCTGAGAATTAACCATTTGCTGCATCTGTTATGTTTATGTTTTCTAAATGTGAAACTATCCCCAGTCAAACAAGCAAAATATGACAAAATAAATACATCAATGACGATAATTTTATTAATGATAAACAAAGAGATTAAAGTTACAATAGGGACGAATACACTTGAGTTCTACAAATGGTACAAAAGCAAGCCAAACGTAATATTGACCGAGTTCATAATCAAATAACAGTGAGTCCTGGGCCTCCTTTCTCAAATCAAACTTAGATAGGGTTAACCTTAACTCTCATGCTTTAACATTGCACTAAGGTTACCTTAAGGACTTACAATCACCTTCAGGCTTTGTGAAAGGAGGCCCTGTTCATTTATACAGTTGTACACAGTTCCAAAATGTGTATAAAACTATGACAAAGGAGAATTACTGCAAGGTAATTGATTAAAACATGATGATCAAATTTGTATGTGAATGATTTCTAACAGCTTGCCTTTATATATAAATCACAAAATGTCATGATCCTTGTTTTCTAGAACCATTTTGTAGAACGACCAAACACATCTTATAGACATTTAGTAACATAAAGAGCACCAAGCGTGGCCAAGCGAACGATATGTCCAATATGGGGGCTTCCCAATGTCAAATGGCAAGAACCTTCAACTGCAGCCAAACCATCATCTGAACGGTGTAAGTACGCTACCAGCAGACAGTCCAGACACCGGACAGACCAAGATCGGGAAGACCGAGGGTAATAACTGCGGCCGAAGATCGCTACATCAGGTAGTCTACCTCCGAAACCGCTTTGTAACGGCGACGGCACTCGGTCATGTCATCAGCGCAAGAATAACCTTTCATCGACTTCGTTTGGCTGGTAAACGAGCCTACCGCCCCTTCCCTAGATGGCCTTTGACCCGTTTTCACCGTCAACACAGATTATGAGAGACACGTACTGTAAGACCGCGGCAACGACGTCACTGAGAGAGGTTTGCTGTTTACAGACGAGAGCCAGTTATGCCTATTCAGGAACGATGGCAGGGTTTGAGGGGCGAGCATCTCGCGCCAAACTGCATTAGAGAGGTTCACCCGTTTTCCGGCAGAGGTAATATGGTGTGGGGAGGGATTTGTGGCCAAATAACGACGCCGCTGGTTGTTTTGCCAGGGAATTGATAAGGTACTGAAACCTATCGTAGTTCCTTTCATCCAAAGCATATTTATATTGCAACATGACAACGCAATACCTCACACTGTCCGAATTGTTAGAGACTACCTCGCTAACGCCAACGTCACCGTTTTGCCGTGGCCAGCCAACCCACCATATATGAACCCCATTAAACACCTTTCCGATCAACTTGGCCGCCATTTTCGATAGCTGGTTCCACCTTTAGACAACCAGCAGGAACTAGAGGAAGCTCTGTTAAACATATGGATGGAACAGGATCCCTGCTGATGTCATTCGACGCCTGACCACTGCAATGGGGAGGTGTGTACTTGCTTGCATTGATGCCCAGGGTGATGACATACTCTGTTGTTCCTGTTACTAATGAGAGTTTCTGTGCACTTGTCTTTTAACTCCACATTTGTGTATTTTTTAATATTGACCCCCTGTCTCTTTCCTTCTGTATTGGGGCACGTTAAATGTCGATATGTGGATGGTTTTTAAGGAGAAAACTGGAAAATGATTTCTGTTTATAAACCAATCGTCAGAATATACATATCTGCATTTGTTTTTATTTTATAGACTTGAAAAATGAGTGAAACCTTTCTTTTCCTTGGTCGTTTAGTTGATAAACTTTTACACCACGTATAACAATCCCGCCCTGGATTATGTTTCCGACCCCAATCCATAATATGTCACTTAAACAGCCAATACATAATGCTTCTAAAGTACAGACTACTGTAGGACAAATCAATTCGAAAAATAGTTCTTATCAGACACACGTAATGTGAAATTCGTTATCCGACGACGTCAAGAAAGCCAATTGAACGCATAGTTAGTCATAAACTGACAGCCAAAACAAAAAGTTAGCACACAATAACACATATTCTTTAATCTATATCTTTATATTCTAATCCATTTGATAAGAGGCATCTGGTACTCAAAATAAGTCAGTTGTAATTAAACGACTATATGATAGATACATATCACTAAAATTCACCTCTTAACAATATGATTTACCATGCGCAAGATAGTATTATCTAAACGTCAAAAACAATTGTCAGAACGTTTTTGTGTATTACATTATGACCCCTTTCGTATTCATGTATTATAAATTTCGGCTTCTGCACATGCTTTTTCGTGATTTTCCTTTTTTCTCCAGTTTAAACAAAAGATCAATAACAATTACAAAAATACCTTGATTCGTACAATCAATAACGATTTACAAGCTTACATAAATATACATGCTGAGGTTATTGATTTGCTTTATATACAGCATGTGTATAGAATTTAGTATTTCACTGATATATTTCGCATTTGCAATTGAGAATATATTGAACGATAGCATGTGAATTCAAGAGCAACATGAACATCAACTGAATTTTGCTCAGGATTAAGTTGTACAGCATGTAGATTATATGAAAATCATAGTCGGAGTAAAGTTATTAAATAGATTGCGTTTTATGTATAATTCTTAACGTAATGAGATTTTAAAGCAAAATGGTAAAGCATCTGCCTAATGAGGTTGCAAATAAGACAATTGCTAAAGAATGTGAGAATTTAGTTTGTCGTGAAAACATGCATAAAAACTCATTATTGCATTAACAGAGGTTTGTATTTCGATAAATGTCCTTCAGAATTATGTTGAGATGCATTTACAAATTATCTTAATTCATAATTTCCTATATTTTCTGTGATTTTGAAGATGTTGTTATTGCTGCACACAATTATTTTCAACTTTATCACAGGGAAATTCGAATAGGTTTCCAAAATCATGAGTAAAACTAGTTTTTATTCGAACTAACTTTATTTTTAAAGGACATAATATACATGTAGGCCATGAAAAGTTTGAATAGTCTACGCTGATGAATAATGATAGATTCAGGAGAAGAAGTATTAGTTTGCAACCTATCTGTTGCATATATATCAGGGGGTCGTATGTTACAAAACTAAAGTCACTGGCATTAGCTATAATTTTTCGTGGTTTAAGTACATTAACAACCGTTTCAGCCGAGAGTTCAATTACCTACAGCATTCCATTTTTACTATGCCTTTTGGTATTTAGGTTCGTATTAAAGCCGAACAATATCTAAAAAAATCTTTTAAAAAAGTTTCTCTTTATTTTCCATATGGATATTTCTTGCTCGCCTGAAACCTGACTTTTCAACAATCTGATGATCTGATTGGTTATAGCCCAATAAAGGAAATTCGCTTCTGGGATATTTTGTTAAAACGGATTATGACTTGACATTCCTGTTTATTTCTGTTTATGATCATGATATAACACACTTTAAATAGATACTGAGGATGATATTTCGGAGATCTCAGCTTTTATAACTTGACAACTATTTCAGAATAATTCAAAAGGAAAGAAATGAAGAATCATGTCCCTTGCTGGGCATTTGTCGCGCCATACCATTTCATTAGCATTAGCATTCATACCATTGCCTTTTGGACAAAGTTTAGCGAGATTTGTAAATGTTTTTAAGAATACACTGGAATTAAGATCACTTTGATCTCTAAAAGTAAAGGCTGCTTTGACCTTTGAAGACCAACGATGCTTTCTGATATATAAATGATTTTTTAAAATGATAGATAAAAAGGTTTATTGGATGAGATCTTAACAAATTTCTAAAATAGATAAGGAAACATCATGATAATAATAATAATATTAATACTAATAATGATGATGATGATGATGATGATGATACTCATATGATGATGATAATAATATTAATAGAGCTTTGCATAGCGCATGTGTCCATGAGAAAAGCCCAAAGCTCAAAGTGCTTGAAACAAAACGATTGGTTTATTGGTCATAGGTAATGTGAAAAACCCTAGTCTTGGTTTGAAAAGAGAGAAATCATTATAATCTCTAAGATGCTTTGGGAGATTATTCCAGGCGATGGTTGCAGAGTAGGCGAAGGATCTCTTGCCGTAGAAGACAGCGTGGACCTTGGGTACTGTAAGTCGGCTCTTTGCTTCGGAGCGGAGAGTTGGAAGATATGGAGTGATGAGGTTTGAGAGGTAAGGCGAGCAGTTGAGGAGAAACAGTGCATACAATTTTGAAGGTGATTCGCTGAGCCACAGGGAGCCCATGGGGGTTGATCAGGGTTGGAGTGATGTGGTCATACTTGCGCGTCTGTGTCACGATTCTGGCAGCCGAGTTTTGTATTTTTTGAAAACTTCCTAGCTGGGATTTTGTCGCTCCAGCCGGTACACTATTACAGTAGAACGGACGGAGGTTAGTGGAATCTTGTGTCAGGAACTTTCGGATGTTGCCAATATTGTGGAGACGGATATAGCATGTTCTTTGTATGTTGTTGATCTGAGCAAATAATCACACCAAGGTCTCTGACATCAATTGAGATGGAAATGGTTGATTGATCAAAAGTTAAGGAGTCTATTTCAGACTTATCACGCATTCCAGCTGGGCCAATAACATTGCATTCACTCTTGTCTTCATTCATCTTCAAATAGTTATTTGATATCAAGGTTTTGATATCATCCCTTCGAAAGGCAACGAAGACTGTCACAGGCAGCAGATGGATCAGGCTTGACTATTTTGTATACCTGTGTGTCGTCTGCATAAAAGTGACGATTGACCTGATGACTGTAGATTTTCCTGCCTAAGTCTTTTGTGTACAGGGTGAAAAGTACCCATAGTCTGGGTGCGGAAGTCCAAGTACGATTCGAACCACTTCAGAGCTGTGCCATGGATGGAGAATGAGTTTTCAAGGCGTGCATGGTCCACGGCGTCGGATGCCGCGCTTAAGTCCAGGAGCACCAGCATAGCAAGGTTGTTGCTGTCAACTCCAACTCGCAAATCGTTGATGACTTTGAGGAGGGCAATTTCGGTGCTATGGTTGCTCCTGTACGCTGACTGTAAGGGATCTTGAAGACCATTTAGAGAGAGTTGTTCAATGAGTCGTTGGCAATCGGTCCGCTCTACCAGTTTAGAAATATATGACAAGTTTTAAATAGGTCTGTAGTTTTTTAGTTGCTCTGGATCCAGTGTGGGTTTTTTCAATAATGATTTCACGACAGCCCTTTTGAAAGTAAAGGGCACTTTCCCTGATTCCAAGCTGGAGTCAATTATACGTGTGACAACCGGTAGAAGAATGTTAAGATTCTCAAGTAGAACAAAAGTTGGCACTGGATCCAGTACACACAATGTAGGAGTAGATTTGTGAATGAGCTTCAAAACATCTTCCTCGGAAAACAGTCTGAAGTACTCCAATGTTGGGTGTGCACTGTTTCCTTGATTTTCTGTGGCAGCTGTTTCATTGGAAACATAACTCCTGAGAGAGTCACGAATTACATTTTTCTACATTTATCCTACACTAAGATATTTACATTTTATTTAGCGAGCCTTGGTGAGCGATTATTACGATTTCATCAACATGAGAACTTATCTATTGGGGGATTGAAATGATAAAAAATCATTGATGTATTTTTGTACGTAGATTATCAGATAACGTTCTCATTCCAATATTTATCTATCCATCTCTCTTCTCTTTTTTTATTCATAATTTTTCCTATTTAGACCCAGAACTCATGTGAAAACAACGGAAGCGTGCTTAACTCTAAACTATAACATTTTAACAGTAATACATATATATATAACTATAAATGTATGACACATGAGTTTAGCTGTTTTATAAATTATCCATCCTTACAATGGAATTACGAGTACCTAATGATCAAAAAGAGATTATTGCAAACATATTCCATCACGAATTTACTTACACTTAATTAAAGACACTAGGGGTAGGTTTGCGCCAAAATCCATCGATGTAGTAGAATACTACTTTTCTTAACAAAAATGACCTGCAAGCATTAAGCAATAAGGATACTAAAACAACTACTGTTGGTTGTGCACTAAATGAAAAAAATATTGATTGTTGAAAAAAGTTGAACTAGGAATGTGTGAAGATTTGTATTATACCTTAAGCTTTTAAATGAAACCAAATGATGAAATATGCTTGATCCATTTACTCTTTTGAATTAAAAATTTTGATAAAACGTAATACTGCACCCAAATACTTCGACTACCATTTTCAAAACTGTTCAAACTTACTTTACTCAATCAAAGAGGCTCTCCTAACTGTTAGGTGATTGTTTTTCCTCTCTCTCTCTCTTTTATTCATCTAATATATGTTAAAAATGTGAATAATATCTAATGCACATTCTAGAGGAGGATGCTCTAAGTTGTACAGACACTTGCGTATGTCCTGGTTTGTGTTTTGTTGAATTGTAAAGATCTCTCCACAAGATAAAAAATGATGTCATCACAAAGTTATGAACCAAAATCAAAGACAGATTTTGCCCCCAAAAGATTGTTCAAAGATCGCTTGAAACACTTACAATAATGATAAGCTTATTGACTGATTCAAAAATATGTTGTATAACCATCAAAAACATGTTAGTGTCGCATTACTATTTTACTATTTGAGATTGAATAAGAGTGCTCAATCCAGAATGTTAATGTTGGAATATATCTAAACAAAAGCCATTTGTAGAATAATATTTCTTTGATCTTATTCAGTGGAAACTTGAACATACTAAGAACAATGAAAGATTCTCCTTTTTGGCTTGGTAACAATTTGTCCAACACATTTCTACTCAGGATCGAGTTAAGGTCTTATCATGTTTATTTGCCAATGGCATCTGATCCAAAATATATAGAAACTGTACAACTATTCTAACTTTATTGGACATATAATTTTCACACGTGTCATGGTAGTTATACTTTTGACACTATTTGTCGAAATAAATAAATCCTGTTTAGAAATCAAAACTCTTCCTCAAAGGTAAGTAAAGAACTTATCATTCGAGTTTTTAAATTTGTTTCAACTGTTTTAAATAATTCTAAAAAATCAAAATAATGCTTATCAATGATTAGTGTCAAATTGAGGCTTTATAACGTATTTTTTATTATCATTTCACTGAACCAATTAGATTTAAAAAGATATGTTTTAGCACAAGTAAGTATTTCTCATAAGCACTTCACTATTGATAACGTTTAATATTTGCGACAACAACTAAAGGAGGTCCTCTTCAACACAAGGAAGGTTGTGAATATATATCTGTCCAAGTCCAATTGGCAATATTTCATTAAAACCGGAAAATTTTCTTGTAGATAACAGTGATGAAAGTAGTGAGGGGAAATGATAATATTTAATTCCAAATTGAATTACATTTCACATATTAAAGCATTTAGAATACGCGGATTCACACAGTTTGCACATCGGTATTTAAGTTCATACCTCCATGAACTTAATAAATGTTGACGTCAATTCTTAATTACAAGTACAAGATGAAACACCTTTTGACGAAGAAAAATATCAAACTGCCACTTTAATATGTACAAGTTAGTTCTCTAATGCTTTATTAAATAAATGGATAAAGAGATAAATGGATAAATAGACAGATAGATAGATAATCAAACGAACAAACAAACGGCAAACGTGTGAGTATATGAATGATCGAGCGAAGGAACAAACAAACATAAGATAAATAAAACTAAAATGTGTACATCATTTGGTCATAAACTATGTTAGATAAATAAAATATTGTGTGATTAATATTTGTATCATTGAAATAAAGATCAGGTCTAAGAACTGTGTGATTTTTCATCCAATAGAAAGGACTATCTTTGTATATATCTTTCATTTCCTGCAACCAGTCAAATAATTAAAATATTGTGTGATATATTTATATCATTGAAATAGAGATCGGGACCGTGTGTTGAGTCAGCCAAACAGAACAGTGTATTTAGCAGTACTATCTCTAATTAAATCATTGATATTGAAGTCCAGGAAATCTTACATAAGTAAACAAAAGATGGTATTTTCAGTCTTTTTTGAACTGGTATGTATAATATATTTTTCTTAATTATTTGAAAATCTATATCAGTGTCCAAACAACAAACATTTATGTAATGCTTATAAATAATTTCATCAACAAATCTATATTTTCAGTCATTATTTCGTTATTGAATTTTTTTTTAATCAAAGGCCCTGATAATCAAAATGATATCAAGTTGTTAATCCGTCCAGGATTATGTTTCCGATCTCTTTCAAATCGTTGTCAATACATTATGTTTAACATAAAGATTGATTATAAAGTACAGACTATATAAACTGTAGGCCAAACTACACGAACAATGATTTCAGCACAAAATATATAGTATATAGATAGACACCTGATTAGCGATTGAAAAGAAAATTTTGACTGAAATTCATCTTTAAAAGATATGATTTCACAATATTTTACGAAATACCTTTTTAGCTAAAAGTAAAAGACAATAACATACAATACAATAACATTACAAATACTTAAATGTACAAAATTATTGCCTGCATTTGCATTTTGGACCAACGACGCTCTTTATATATAAAAGATATATACATTGTTTAACTTGTTTACAAATACGTGTATTGAACGAGATTTCAATATCTGTGAGATAGATAAGGAAACAGGATAAAGAAATTCTGTGGCCGATCATCATATCTATGGTTTGTTTAAGATTTAAACATATCAAATAATCAGTTTCTCGTAAATTGAATACTTCATTACCTTAACTATCAAGAAGCCCGTACAATTTTACGGGAAATAGTGGAAATGTTATATAACCAAATATTACCAAAACCACAAAAAGGCATAACATTTTTTTTCAATAACCTCCTATGTCCAAGGTCAATTATGCTAACCACTGCTATGTTATCAACCCATCATGATCCGATCTTGATCAAAGTTTTTGATGAAACTACAGTGAGAAAACAACATTTTCATGTGCAGGTATAGGCAAACCTTCAAGTCTTTTTCTTCAGATTAGAGAACGTCATATACTGGTCTCTGCATAGATGTTCGTAGTGATCAGGTTGAGGTTCGTAGTTCTCTGCATCTGGTATGTTTTCAGCCTTTCTGAAACATTCCGCCACCAGAGTTATGTTGATGTCAACTCCAGTAATTGTTCCTTCCAGAGACTGGTCCCTCAGTGCACGTACATCAGCTTCAGCGGAGGATGGGGAGTTGTTTAACCCAGGGGAGGGAGCATCAGGTACTTGAACAGGTTTTGGAGAGTTCATCAGACCTTCATTGATTTCACAATAATTCGGAAGAATGTAGCTATCCGATATGTCTGACCACTCATCAGAGTGTCGTTGAACCACATGTGGGAGTCTGTCTGAAGGTTGAGGGTTCCGCGGTGAAGCAACTGCTGCCAATGACTCCTGGTCCTGCTGACCAGAATCTTCTGCTGTCTGCAACAGGAAACAATTTTGGTATCCAAGTAATGTTCAAGAAACATGAATAACCAGAAAGAGACAGAGAAATGGGTGAGTCTTTAATTATTACGATGACTTCATTTTCGACTTGTGTGTCATCATTTGCGGAGACAAAACGTTAGCCTCATGAGACTGAGGCAAGAGACTGAGGCGACCGCCTCCACTTCTTAACTTACAAAATAATTTTTAAATGCCTATACATTGGAATGACTGTTTGAAGAAAATTAACTTTCAACTAGGCCATCCAACTGGGTCGAAATCTAATGCAGCTACCTTGTGTAAGTGGACGGATTAGAAATACTCATTGAGTTGAAATACTCACACCCTCGTCACATACAGTCGAATATCGGTCTTTGTCCTCAGGACTGGCTACAGCTTTGATGAATATTACAGCAGAATCAGAATGTCTCCATTTTCTGTACGCAAAAAAGAGAATCATGCACTATTTTTCGAATCCCGATCCATACAACATGCAGTTCACTGTTGTTAAGTGTCGAAATACATTCATAACGTTAGTGAATAATTGAGTTGGTGTTTAACGTGTTTTGATATAAAAAAGTTTTAATTATCACAAAATATGTACTGAGTACGGGCCAAATGGTCACTGTAGCATAAGTGATCCTTGTCTAGTTCCTGGATCAACAATAGTGTTTTTTCTCGACAGCCAGTTTTACGTCTGTTGACTAAATAGCACAGTACCCCCTATTATGGAGAAAATTGAGGTGCAGAGTGTAAGGGCTATACTGCACATCAAATTCATGATGAGATGAAATCAGTTCATGACAATTACAGCCCATCCTATGACACTGTTGTGAGATGGAAAGGAATTTCCAAACAGGCCACATATCCCTCGCAGATGAGCCAAGAAGTGGACGCCCCTCACTTAATGATGATATGGATGTCATCAAGAAGGTTGGGACGCTGATTCAAGAAGATCGCCGTGTAACTCTACAAATGATAATGCATGAAACAGGCCTGAGTTATGGCAGTGCATGGAACATACTCCATAACCAGTTGCATATATCCAAAGTGTCAGCACCCTGGGTTCCTCGCTTACTGACTCCATTGCAAAAACAGAATCGAAGGGACATGGCACGGCCGGCATTGGAGCTTCTGGAACAAGACGAAGAGGATTTCTTCAAACGTCTTGTTACCATGGATGAATGCTGGATCTATCAATATGATCCTGAGACAAAAGAGATGAGCAAAGGGTGGAAGCATGCTACGTCATCACCTCCCAAAAAGGCCAAAGTGCAAAAGTCTGCAGGAAAGGTCATGGTGTCTGTTTTTTTGGGATTGTCGTGGAGTCATCTTGACATATTATCTAGCTAAGGGTCAGGCAATTACTGGAGATTATTACTGCAACCTGCTGAGCAAGTTACGAGATGCCATTAAACAGACGCACAGCAGTATGATAACCAAAGGCATATGCCTGTTAGCTGACAATGCCCCAGCTCACACTTGTCATGCAGCTGCTGTGGAGGCACGGCGATGTGGCTTTGAAATCTTACTGCATCCCCCCTATTCACCCTATCTTGCACCAAGTGACTTCTTGTTCCCCTTCGTGGACGTCGTTTTGAGGACACCAATGACATCATTCGAGAGGTGGAGGCTTGGTTTTCCATGACATCAGGGGTCTTCTATTCAGACGGTCTGCGCAATGTGAGAACAAAATAAAATTTGTACCTTTGATATGTGTCTCTGATAATTAAAACGTTCAGTTACTAAACACGTGGATGACAAGTATCCAAAAGAAAGTGGACAGATCAGGGAGAAACGGATCGATAGGATGAGGGAAAAAACGGAAAGAAAGGCGTAGTGACATATAGACAGGTGGTAGAACGACTAAAATTTGATCTGGCTTTTACCCGTCGACCTGTCCAGCGTGGGTGTCCCGATAAGGAGCATTTAAGCTCGATCTGGCATAGCTCTCGGGGTCTCTGAATCATGCAACCCACCACATCACGATGAATTATTGAGTCAAGTGGTGGAATATCAAATGTGACTTTGCCTTGACATGTGCACATGTCATGTGCTACGTCGTCTACCATCATTGGACAGTACATGTTCACAGTATTTTCATAGCTCTGTCCTGCATCCCATACAACATGTCTATGACCATATTCAACTATACGATAATTCGTTTGAATAGTTATAGTTGAGCAACAGTTCATGAACTTCATTTCTGGTGATGATAAATGATTATAGTTGATATTTAAGTTCTTTCTGAACACTAACCTTTTCAAGCGATATAACAGGTACACCAGCAAAGTTGTAATGATTAAACCAGCTACGCCTCCACCGACCAAGTACTGCATCCAACTTCCCTTGTCACCACCCGCGCCTGAAATCATATCCCTTATTACAATATCATTTACATTTTTTTACTCTCTATGTTTTCACATATATCAACAGAGAGCCTCCGTGGGTGTTTGCCTTTTCATGCAATTTTCTTGGGGATATGGTAATTTATCCCTCAGTAGACTGCCCGTGTATTTGAAAACTAATGGATGGGCGCGAGTGAGTTTTTTGGGTGAAATTTTAGATCAATTACGATACTTCTTTGCAAAAAGGACCTGCGAAATTCAAAATTTGATGTCGACAACAAAGCTAGGAATAAATGTTAAAACAACTTTGAACGATCACACTTCGTATGCTCACAAAATACATCCTTGTGCAGCATGGTTGATTGATTTAGGTTTTATTTCCTGAGGATGTAATCTGTGTAGCCTCATGAAAGATAATTTGAAACTAGAATAAACTTGTGTTTATGTACTAGAAGGCAATTGAAGGTCATCTTTATTTTAGTTGAACTGGTTTTATTTTGACGTCTGTAACAGACGTCAAAATAAAACCATCAAGTAAAGGGATGATCGGGTCGTCCGTGCTTGTTATGTTATCATCTGAAATTTAGTAAGAAAGAGTAAAAACTAAATCGCAAGACAAAATGATAGGCCCTGTTAATTTTTCCAATTAATATATATCATTGTTTTTAAATCGTTCTGGTAAAACATAGGCGTAGTTATGAATAAAAAATTTTTTTGGGACTGTCTGTCACATGTCCCATGTGGCCAATCACAAAACGCAATGATTTGATCCGCTTAAAACTAGGTCTGCCTTCGTTCAAGTGGTTACAGAGGGTCTGAGGCTGCTTTCGATGCCTTCGATCCCCGCTAGATTATTGTTTTCAAAATTTCTATTCTTTGAAACACGTTTGATTTTAATCAGACTCTGTGGGAAAATGACTATACGTGTATTAGTCACACAAAATCTCACTAAAGTAGTAGGCAAAGGAAACGTTGTCACGTATCACTGGCCCACAAATAACAAAAACTTAACAATACAATTTGTTATTTCATTTCTATTCTGAAAACAGCTTCACAGTTTATCAAACAATGAGTAATCGATCTCTTCTCGATCAAAGCATTACTTTGAGTGTATTCATGAACTTGTCCTGAATTTAATCAGCAGCTTAGAAAATATCAGTCACAGTTGTGTAACCGCCACAGGCCTCAATACATGCCCGAACTGACGTCGTGCTCCGATATCGGACGTAAGACGACAGGGTCTTGTATTCTCCTCTCTGAGGGCAGATCAGGGAGAAAGGGATGGAAATACGAGGGAAAAGGGAGAAAGAAAATCAGTAAGAGATACCAAACCGAGTTTTAGAACGACACAGATTTCATCTGGCATTTAACCATCGAGTCTCTGAAGTACGCAAACAACCACACCACGATGAGGTTTTGAGTCAATTTGGTTTGGCAAGTTCTTGGAACCTAAGCTATTGATCGGACTTGAAGACCCAAAAAGTTCATTAGTGTTCGAAAGGTAATAGGTCAGGTGACCTGGCAGGCTGGTTATATGCAAACATTCCTTGAGGTGAGTTGGTATTTAACGCCCCTTTCAAGATTATTTCACTTATATATTGGCTGCTAGTATCATTGCAGGGAGAAAACCCGCAACACAATTGTGGCTATGCATTGCGGTGGAACCTGCGACCATCGGCTGGAACTAGCAAACCATGGGTGTAACATTGCACCCAAACCTGACTGCATGTTTAGTTCTCTACTGCAGACAAAGTTGCCGAGCCCCTGACGGGATTCGAACCACGGACCTCTTCATCTGAAGCCGAATGCGTTAACCACTGCGCTATCCCGCCACAAAAATACCTTGACAATATGGACTGAATGAAATAGCGTTCTGTTTTGTGTTCAACAATAAAGTTGGTATCGTTTCTTATGTCTATTAGTTTATACGAAATGATTGTTTTAAATTTGGTTTCTTAACTGTAAAGCTTCTTTTGTATCTTGACCAACGTCACATGCAGACGTTAATACCTACGTGTGTCTATAGTTATCATTTTACAACATATTTTGTTAATGTTGACCTTATTAGTTGATATACTATTGCACAGATGGAAAAATAAACAACACACAAATATTCCGTCAAAAATATATGCAGACAATTGATGCTGTTTTCATTTTTTTCAAAACAATGCACTGCGATACATCAGTAACATTCGGGGTGTGTAATCGAGGTACTCAAGAACTGCGAGACAATTGCATTGACCAACAATTCAAAGCGCTGGGTCAGTTCCCTTTTGATTGGTTGATGAACGCGCCTGTGCTACATTGAATGGGTCTGTAATTCTCTAGATGTAATAACAGACTTCGGAACGTATCATATTACAGGTAGTTTTAACTAGACTGCTGTTGAGAAGATTCTTTATATTTAAATCATAAGATACTTTGTACCGTTTACTACTTAGTAACATGTTTGTTCTAATGCGCATGTACGAGAGCTTAATAGATTGGGAATATTTTGAACAATGAATGATCCTCCACGATAATAACTAAACTTTGCAGATGAACCACAATGAATAATCAAAGAATCATTTGAAACTGGATCAAATTGGTTCTGATGTACCAGATGTACCAGGTTATTTTAATAGGAGTTGAAATATCATTATTATGACTTCTCTTGCCTACCATTAGATGAAACGTTGAGCGGGTCTTCCGTGCTTGTTATGCTATCATCTGCAATCAAAAGGGGAGAGTAAAATGATAGTATTTCCGTTTATAGAGAAAACGTTCTCAATGTCATATCTTGACAAGATCACGATTCTATTTTAAAGAAAAACTATTACAGGATATATGAGATAATTATGAAAAATCCAACTCAACTCCAAATCCAAAACAATATATAATCCTTTGTGCCAATAGATAATTACAACAATCCCACAATGGTGTACTAATATATTTTTAATTTGAAACTGAATTAAACTTGTCTTTATGTACCAGAAGACATTTGAAGTTGTATTTTTATTTGAAATGGTATTATTCTGTTTGTTTTCTTTACCGTTAGGTGTAGGTGTCAGTTGGTCTTTTGAGTTGTTTATGTAATAAGCTGAAATTCTGTGAGAAGACTAAGATAAAAGTACAAAAGTAATCAGTTTATTATCTTGACAAGATCACGATTTTTCCCCTTTTACAGGATGTGGTGTGAAAAATAAAAACTCTAACTCACTCATCGATAGGGTGATGAACTCCACTCCTGGACTGTTTTTCCATTCATTGTGAGGTGTTTCAGCACGACACAACCATTCAGTGTGGTTGTGGTTTGACGTGATTTCAAATGTTTCTCGCGCAGAATGAGCCTCACACTCATTAAGTTCTTCATACTCCAACGTTCCGATCCCATCCTTCCATTCGCACATGCCATAGAAATACCTCGAAAAGATTACTCGTCGATTGTATAGGAACTCTATTACTCTACAGTTTTCACATTTGCATATCAAAGTTACAATCGATCCAATTGGAATGACAGTCTTATTGAACGTGAATTGTTGATAAGGCTTTGATGCTGTTAATCTGATTTCTGAAAAAAATAAAACTTCCTTAACTTCTCTCTTTAATAAATAATCTTGGAAATTCATCTAACTAGCCAACTTTCTTTGATAGTGGTAGAAGTTCTAACAATACATAGATTTTAAAGTATGCTTGATTCAAACAAAATCCTGTATCTGACCTAGACCGAGGAAACAGTACAATAGCTCATTTCGGAACTGTCATTTTTGATGTATCAAACAGCAAATTCTGAAATATACGAGGTTCTTCTTCACCTATATCATAACTATCTATTCTAGGCAAAGGAAACCTGAAATGAAATGAAATGAAATAAAAACGTAAAATACAACCATTTACTTATTCAATCTTTCTCTGTTATAAATACACTTGGGAATTCCTTCAACTTTCTTGCTTTACTCTTCAAGCCAAATTTTTCATCAAGTGATGATAGTAGAAATTCAAACAATTAACCGATATCACATTATGCTTGATTTAAACCAAATCATCTTGACGCTTCATACAGCCAATTCTAAACTTCCGTAGGTCTTGTTTTACCTATATAATAACCACCGATTCTAGAATCTTATCGACTTTTGATAAATATCCTTATTCGTTAAAATACTGATGATCATTCCAGCAGGCCAATACATGAATATTGTCAAAGAGGTCAAAAGGTCTTACAAATTTAAATCATTGCAATAAAGTATTTTATAAAAACTTACCAAGCGACCTTCCCATTACATTGAATGAGCATACGGTCAGCAGTAGAGCTATCACGCCGTTCACAGCCATTTCTAGGACTACACGATGAGTTGTACAGCTTCACTGGTTTAGCTAATTAAATTTTCCGGAGATATAATGTAATCAAGACGTAACTTCCCTGTCAACACATAACGGCTGCTATTCGGTTTGACCTCCTTGTCATTATAAGTACTTGAAGAGATAGTTCGACTGATATGTGAATTTTGAAGTCAAGTATTTGCATTTAAGTTATAAAAGATAAAATGAATATATTTGCTTTGTAGTTCTGACATGCTGTATAATTGAGAATCCATTTTAGTTTTATCAGAACCTTGATATCATGTGCGTCACACAAACGATGATATCAAGCAGTTACGTTTAACATCATTTCGAGTTAACAATGATATTTTTCTAATAGGCCATCATCTACAACTTTGATTTTGATATGTTATCTATATAAACTATAATTACACACAAATTAGTGCAAGATATCTTAATCCACAAGTATTGTAAACTATAATAGAATAAGAAAATAGGAAATTTATCAACTTCTTTATTGCAGAGAGATGCGACGTTTCGGTGTAGATACTAACACCGTTATCAAGCAAGTTATTAATCCATAAATTTCCTATTTTATTCATCATATCAACTTCTTCAATAACTTCAATAAGAAATTGTGAATCTCTTGCTTCTTTTAAATCAAATATTCATGTGGGGGAAAACATTGCACCAGTGTACTACTCATATGGAATTCGGAAATTTAATGTTTTACACACTCGATTGAGATACATGACGAGCTCTCTTAATTATGATTTATTTAGAATAAATGTCAGAAATGATGCCTGTTGTCAATGTGGTTTTGGTTGTGAAAATGTTTGTCACTACTTCCTTGAATGCCCCTTGTACATTACACAAAGAGAAAAAATGTTTACATCTTTAGAAAATATTGTTAGAAACAGGGTTACAAAGATATTAATCCCATTTTACATGGCAATGCAGTTCTCACTATTGTTGAAAATCAGTATGTGGAGCGCCACCTGGATTGGTGACGGGTGGACGTGTTTCACAGCATGGGAGTGAACATTGAGTTATGGAGGGCACGTATCGGCCTTAATTGCCAACCCAACAAACAACGGGGGCATTTTATACACGGAATTAAACTTTCCAATGGTTTTTGTGCAAGGCAACTCCAGATAATGTTACTTGTGGGTGTTTTACTCCTCATGAGTGGAAATGTCGAGAGTAACCCGGGGCCACGTGGGTCACGACAGACTCGCCTGACGCAGTCTTCCACAGGACGGGTCGCGACAGACAGCAATGAAGTGGAGCTCAACGATATTCTTAATGACATTCGGAGCGACCTACAATCTCTTCACAGTAAGTTTGATAAATTTGAAAACTTATTTGAGACAGTTCAACATGAGCAGACTGAAATGTGGAAGGTGATAGAAAAATTAGAGGAAGATAATGCAGCAATGTCACGAAAGCTTGAAAATTTAGAATCCCAGTCAAGAAGAGATAACCTTTTATTTTTTGGTATAGAAGAAAATGAGATGGAAAATTGGAATGAGAGTGAGGAGAAAGTCAAAACGTTTCTTCGTGACGAACTGAAATTAACCAATGGCCAGGTAGAAGACTTGGGTGTAGAAAGAGCTCACAGACTTAACACTAAGCGCTCACCTCGCCCAATTATAGTCAAACTCACTTCTCATAAACAGAGAGAACATATCCTCCACGCAGCAAGACTAATTCTAAAAGGGAACAGAACTTATCGAGTATCACCTGACTATACCCTGTCGGTGAGGCAAACGAGGAAAATACTTGGTGAATATGTGAGAGAGTACAGGCAGAAAGGGGATGAGTGCTACGTTTCCTACGATAAACTCGTACTTAATGGCTCTCACTACAGATATGACTCTGAACAAAAAACAATTGTTGAGATCGGCAGACATGTCCTGACAAACCGCCGGGACAAGCCCAGGGGTGAAGACCAGCGAGCCCCAGCCAACAGCCCAGCCCACAGCCTAGCCCACAGCCCAGACACGAGCAGACGACAGGACAGATCACCGCGTCTCCCGGAGACCGACCGCAGCAGACGACACAAGCGAGATGCCAGCCAGCGCCGTGCAGCCCGCCCACTACACGACTTGCAGGCAGACGCGGACAGCTAGGGGGGAGGTCGAGGCCATGTCCAATCTAAAGTTATGTATTATAATGACCAATCAAACCATGCTATCATTAATCAACAACAGTTTCCAAAAATATCAATTTTGTGTTGGAATATAAATGGATTGTATTCAAAAATTCAAAATTTAAATTTTCTAAACAAGTTTGATGTTTTTGCATTAATTGAAACTTGGGCGAAAAATGCTGCAGACTTTGAACATGCATTTCCAGATCACGTATGCCACCAGTGTGTCCGGAAGAAGATCCACTCCCGTGGTAGATACAGTGGTGGTATAGCAGTCTACGTCAGGAAGTCACTGTCGTCTCTCTTCACCCGGCTCCACAGAGAATGGACAGACTGCGTCTTCCTGCAAACTAGCCTACCCACTCAGCAGAACATTATGGGCTTTGTTTACGTGCAGGATGTCACCACCACGGCAGTGAACTCACAGGACTCTAGTGGCATTGAACTGTTAGAGTTGAGACTTATTTCTCTGACACTAGATTTTCCTATGTCTAAATTAACACTCTTAGGCGACTTTAATGCTCGTATCGGTCAGGAGCAATGTTTTATAGAAAATGATGATGTGCACTATCTACCAATTGAAGAGCTGGATTACGATAGCGACCAGTTTGACATATTTAGAAACTCCAAAGATGATATTGTCAACACACAAGGGACCCATTTATTGCGTATGTGCAGAAATCTAAAAATACATGTTCTTAATGGGAGATCGGGATGTGACAACAAAGGGGATTTTACATTTATAGGCTGTCAGGGGAATAGTGTAGTGGATTACTGTTTGGTGTCAACCGATATCTATGAAAGTTTCAAGAACTTCAAAATACTAACCAAAACACACTCCGATCATCTACCGCTAACAGTTGACATGCACTCAGTCGCACACGCAGCACATAGAACGCTACAAGTGGAGGGCTGACTACACTGGTAGGTTTTCTGATATAATGAAGCATGCTCTTGATACATTTCGAGATAAATTTGATAACAGTATAAAGCAGGATGTAAATTCAACGCTGACATGCTTTTTGGATTTATTCAACCATTGTTTTGCCCTCTCTGATACTCGCACTAATAACACTACACATACCACACGTAAGCAATGTAAACAACAGCCCAAATGGTTTGATAAACAATGTGAAAACCTCAAGCGTTTAAAGTATGAACTTCTTGACATTTTCAGAACCACTAATGACTCTCAACACTGCACACAATACCTAGAAACGAAGAAATGTTTTAAAAAATTGTGTAAAGACAAAAAAACTGCCTTTGAAAAGAATATTGCAGATGATATCGCTAAGGCAGCGAAAAACAAAATGTGTAAAGAATTCTGGAAATCAATCAAAATACACTGTGACACTACCTTTGCACCTGCAAACATAAATGCCGATACATGGTTTGAGTATTTTAGGGATCTTTTGAACCCCGAACAGACTGAAAATTCACAATTTGATAAAGATGTTAAAGAGTTTCTGGAAAGTCACGATGTTGGTAGTTGTGATCAATGCAGAAACTGTGATGACCTATTAGGTAACGAAATCTCTGACGAAGAAATACTGAACTCTATTAAACATCTTAAAAATGGTAAATCCCCTGGTGCAGACGGTATTCCCACAGAAGCTCTCAAAGAATCATGTGCATTATTATTGCCATTTTATAAACGCCTCTTTAATGAAATTTTGAACACTGGTAATCTCCCAGAATCCTGGAACATAGGTTTGATTGTACCCTTGTATAAGAATGGAAGTAGAAGTGACCCAAATAACTATAGGGGAATTGCTCTTCTTGATATTCTAAGCAAAGTATTCATGTCCATTATCGAGTCCCGTATCAAGATGTGGATTACTACACAGGATCTAATATCAGAGTCCCAGGCAGGATTTAGGGAAGACTATAGCACAGCGGACCAAATATTTATTCTAAATGCTATAATTCATAAGTATATAAGAAAGAAACGCGGCAAGTTTTATTGCATATTTGTCGACTTCAAAAAAGCCTTCGACACTGTGGACAGGAATAAGCTTCTCTCAGTTCTCCTAAATAATGGCATACATGGTAAAATAAGCACCTTACTTCGTAATATGTACAAAAATGTAAAATCTGCTGTTCGGTGTAGTAAACAAACTATGACTGAGGTATTTACATCTACGGCGGGAGTCCGCCAGGGTTGCATCTTATCACCCGTGCTATTTATTTTATACATTGATGAACTTGTTAAAGATATTGTAAATAGTAACTATAGTGGCGCATTTATCGACGAAGCCATTGATGCACTCTCCATTCTCCTGTTTGCCGATGATGTTGCAATATTTGGAGACAGTGTTATAAATTTACAAAAGAAAATTGATGTTCTCGAAAAGTATTGTACGAAATGGGGACTTTCTATTAATACTGACAAGACTAAGGTCGTTGTGTTCAAAAAGGGCGGGAAACTATCAAAACATGAAAAATGGTATATTGGAAACCGTAAACTTGAAACTGTCAACTATTACAAGTACTTGGGGTTAACTCTGTCATGTCGAAATATGTTTTCCAAAGCTTGTGATATATTATCCAAACAAGCCGAGAAGGCTCTGTATCCAATAAAGAAATTTATCTGTACTTATAAATCAATACTTCCAGATGTAGCTTTTAAAATATTTGACGGAAAAATTCAACCTATCCTGATGTACGGTGCAGAATTGTGGGGGACCGTGTATCGCCACAACATAGAAAAGGTCCATTCAAACTTTTGTAAATTTGTTTTAGGCGTTGGCTACCGCTCACCCACAAAAGCTATCCTGGCTGAATGTGGACGATACCCATTACATATTAATTACAAAGCAAGAGTAATATCGTATTGGATACGGTTGCTTAGACAACCTGATTGCCGTAACTCAAAACGATGCTATCTAATGTTAAAACGTCTAGATGATTCTGGAGATGTTAATTGGACCTCATCAGTACGAGAGTTTTTATTCCAGTATGGCTTGTCTTATGCTTGGTTAAATCAGGATGTAGGCAATAAAGAAATGTTTATGAATATATTCAAACAAAGATGTAAAGATATATATTATCAAGAGTGGTCAGCCGCTGTGAATACTTCCAAATATCTGAACACTTATTCAACCTTTAAACTGAACGTAATGCCGGAAGATTATCTACGATTGTTACCTTCTCTTTATTTGCGAAGAGCACTAACAAAGTTTCGATGTGGCATTACTGGTTTTAATATACAACTTTTAAGACGGTCAAAATCTACAGACCTCACCATTGCCATGTGCTCTCATTGTCATGACAAGCTAGAAACTGAATATCATGTACTACTTGAATGTCCATTGCATAATGATGTACGAATAAGATATATACCATGTTATTATTACACCAATCCTAATCCATATAAATTCATTACTCTAATGAATTCCAAATCAGCTAATGTTATATTACGTTTAGCTGTGTACTGTTCAAAAGTATTACCTTCACGTAATGTAAATGTATAACACATGCCAAGGCGCTCCGGATTATATCAAATTATGAATGTCATTGTACTGTTGGCCTCATGGCCATTCATACGAATAAATCTTCTGTCTGTCTGTCTGTCTGTCTGTCTGTCTGTCAGTATGTTTTCAAATGTGTACATATTTTTATCTCAAACTAAACGCTTTCACTAATTTCTCTTGTACATATTCCTGTCCGTCTCTTGTTGTTCAATATTGTAAGATAAACGCTGTAAATATCTGGAGAGGGCTTTTCTAAGTTAGATAACTTGTGCCCAATCCATTTCTTGAATGAATAAAATATGTTTCAATCAATATTAACTTCTAAAATGCCACTCAAAGAAGATAATAGAATACTTCCATTTACAGAAGCAAACTAATGTCAGCCTATTTTGCAGTCTCTCGATGTAGTACAGAACTACTATTCTTAACAACTGACCTGAAATCATTAATTTTAAAGCTAAGACGACTAAATTCACTAAAAGAAATCTCCTCTCGGTTGTGCACAGAAAGGAAAAAAGCTGAAGTATCTTATTTGCCTTAAGCTTTAAATGAGAACAAATGATGAAATATGTTTCACCGATATTGAAACGTCATACCACACCCAATTAATCCGTCTACAGGTCGAAAAAGTCAATATCATTCTCACAAAATTACGGTACCTGTGTAATTCATTGAGTTATTACTGAGCGTGTATTTTTTGAATTACCCGAGCGAGAGCAAAAGTCATATGACACACTACCGAGGATAATAATTTCTTTATCACCGATTCTATTACACTTTAAACACATTGAAATATTCAGAAAACGGCCTCTTTCCCTTGCGACGGCACGCTACAGTGACGTCACGAACAATGATTTTATGACGTCACAGACGACGAAATACGGGAACTCAATCTTACACAATCGTTGCTAGTCAAAATTGATATGTGCATATGTGTCTCTGCTTATGACAAACCATATATATATATGGGTAATAAATTTCAATATGACCTCTTGTAATTTGTATTAAGAATCCAAGTGTGAATTCTGATTACTATTTATTTGATTGCGATTTATATGATTTAGAGTGAATAATTATGATTTCAAATTAATGAACAAGAACATTAAACAATTATTGACTTCAAGTGAGGTTGATCCAATGATTTATCGACCTTGGACGTGTGATATTCACAGAGGCGAAGCCGAGGTGAATATCTCATGTCCAAGGTCGATAAATCATTGGATCAACCGAGTCTGAAGTCTATAATTGTTTTATTATATGAATTATGTCTTGAATTGCCATTCTTCTGGTATTCCGGTAGACCGTGATTTTCGAAATCTATTTTTATCCACCGGAGGTGTTTGGATTGTTATATTAACCTCTCGCGATCCACACATGTTGACATCGCTTGACGTCATTGCTGTCATGTGACCAAGTAGGCCAATCAGAAAGACGTAAATAATCCATTCATATAATAACACATGTTATTTACTTTTGCATGGCAACGCAGATCTAATGTTCAAATAAATCAGAGGATATTAAAAATTATTTTTCAAATATTTCAAACTTACATTAACCAAACAGAGAAGTTCTTCTAACTGTTATGTATTGTTTCTCCTCCTTTCTCTTCTCTGCTGTCCATCTTATATAACAAAATATAAATAAACTAATGCACATTCTTGAGAGACGGTGTTCTATACAACTTGTACTCAATCCTTTCATATGCTTAATATATGTTTGAAAAACATTAGTATGTCATGACAGTTATATGAAATCCACGATGCATACAAATAAATCCCTCGCTTGCGCTCGGGAAATAGTACAATCTTGGCACTAGTGTGGTAAACATAGTATATCATGCATATTATGAATAGCTTCTATTTCATTGTAGTTGATTAACTTTTTTACTAAATAGTATAAAATATTAATCTGTTCACCACATACATATTTCATGTATATTTTTTGAACAAATGTTCAATAATCCTATTCTTCATTGATGAACCGTGTTTGGTTAATCATTACCTTGTCTTATCAATAGCTTCCAACAAGAAAAGACTTTAAAATCTTCTAGTGAGGGGATGTAAAGGTACAGATTATCTGGGAGCTAGAGAAACTTGCTGTAAAGTCACCTGACTGCGAATCCTTTCACAATAGAAACTGATCTAAAGAGAAATAAATCTGTATTTCATATTAATCTCATGCCGTTCAGGGTCTGCTTCTCCTTACCATGCTGTGCAATAAAGGGAAGGTTCTATCAGATTACATAACATCAAAACTAAAATTTACATATATACATGAATGTAATTGAAAACATTATAATAACAAAATGAAGTTGAATTAATTTTCCTGGGGTTGATAATTTGGATGCTTTTCAGCTGCTGAACGAAAGAGCTTGTTTTTATGCGTAAAAGTCTTATTTTGTTTAAACATCTAATTTCTTTTAACTAAAAATTATATAAGTAATTAAGTCAAAACGTTGAGATCATTGGGGGACTACTTGTGCACTACCTAAACAAGCTATGTGGAATGCAAGAAAGCATAGGGTCAAAATAAGATAATTTGGGATGTATTTGTCCGTATTTTCGAATTATGTGGGTCAAACTTGAGATTATGGGAAAATTCATGATACACTTAGCGTTTTTCACAGAAATATATTTCAAAATGACAAATCTATAATAAGTAACGAAACTTTTGTTTTGCTCATAAATTCTTGCCAAATGTTTTGAGGTACAATTAGTATCTCTTGAAGTATGTGATAGGAATCTATTTCTCCTTCATCTTCTCAAAATAAATCAACTTTTGTATGCATGAGTCTTGAATAATTTGATCTTCATTGATCTCCTTTTCCGAGGATGTGTGCACTAAATTGATAAAGAAAGTAATGAAACAAATGCAGCTTTAGAATTACATCAAAACAAAAATGAGTCGAAAACATAAAAAAAAGGAGCAATGAACAGGCACTGCTGGTGTAGAAAATAATGCTACGCAATGAAAATGTAAAAATATATAGTATTATGTATATTTCAGATTTACTGCGTTGTAGAAATAGGGAAAATTCATAATAAATTATCGTTATTCAAAAAGGTGATATAGAAACGTTTTATTAATCAGTGAGAGCAATTGAATGAAAGAAACGGTGAAGATCGGTAGTATTGGTTTGAAGAATACATCAACATACTAATACTTATTTTACATATGGTTTTGCTTTTGGTTTACCGTTTGATATAACGATTTCTTAACTCCTCGACCTATCAGGGCTGTGAGAAAAAAAAATACTCAAGATAGGTTACACACAAAATTGACAACAATCGTCCCATGTTCTTGTGTAAAAAGGTTGCTGATTTTCATTATTTATCCTGAGCCACAAATAATCTCATCTAGTTTCAAAGCAAAAGCTTACATATGAAAATGTGATTTCAAACGATAGTTACCAAGCTAAGATCAAGAGTACATTTGGAACTCGTTTCTTTTGTCCTTAAACATACTCAGGCTTTTCCATCTCGTGATAATTATACATTTGAAAGTATGTTTTTACTCAGACGGTTAGAAAAAATTATTTCTTGAACAATTAAATAAAACCCAGCTCCTAATTTCAAATTTATTACAGAAATTTGCCTTTAGAAAATCAAAGGAGCCGAGCAAGTCAGAACATCTCAAATCAAGACTGGCCACAGCCCATAGTACCAAGCCTAACTTTTACCACAACCCGGAAGAAGTTCAGAGACAAAGTAGGCCCTGGTTGAGAATTTTTTCTATGACTTGTAATTATCATTTTGTAACATGTGATGGTGCAAATGAAAGGTCTGATACTGTAGTGTGTTTGTGTGAATTTTTCTAGATTTTTAATTTACTGTTATGGTGTTGGTGTGAGAAGGCAATGTGACCCCAAGTTGAAGGCCGAGTCTGATTGACCGGCCTTGACATTGGAGTGATATTTGTTGACCCTGCCTACCGTGTGCTCATTTTTTGACTGAAAAGTGCTCTATGGCCGGTAAGTCAGTGTGCAAAAGCTCAATAGCCTACCAGATACAGGGAAGTGGCTGTGAAACACAATGGTGATAGAACTACTTGGGAATAATTGTGGTCTATGGCCTAATCTATCTGAATGCCACTGAACTCTAGTTGATATCATTTACGTCTAACATGGTAAAATACTCATTAGGTTAGCGAGATGTCTCATGCAAAGATTTGCTAATGTTTCACGATGAAATCCTGAAATGTTAAAAACGGATATCTGATATTATAGAAATTGACTAGATCTATGTTGATTAAGTTGGATGTAGTTCGAAGTTATAAAACGTTACGACAGAATAATCTCATCTGTTTTACATAAATATTATGTCCATTTTAGCCAGAAACATTAAAATACAGTAAATTATTGGAATTAACCTACACTAGTGATGACTTGACAAAGTGTAGTGATTATGGGACGCTTCAATCACATTTTCGAAGTATCCCTGTATGTTAAGAATTTTACTAAAAGCATAACAGACTTACATCTGTTATTTGATGTATATGTGCGGATATTTTGAACGAGTGAGTGATTGAGTTGCTGTTTTAAGTGTTTTCAAAAATATTGAACAAGTGGATGAAAACCATGAATAAGAGCGTGGACAAATCAGGGAGAAGGGGAAAAAGGATAAGGGAAAAGACAGAAAAAAGGGCTTAGTGAGAGATAAAAGGTTTTAGAACGACTAAAGTTTTGGTCTGGCTTCTACCCGTCGACCTGTCCAGCTTGGGTGCCCCTGCCCGGGAACATGGCATAACTCTAGAGGTCTCTTAATCACTTCAACCATACACCACGATAAGATATTGTGTCAAGTGGTGGCATTTTGAATGAATTTATATTTACAAAGCAATCGTGATCTCCGTGACACAATAAAAGGGTTCGTAAATAATGTATCACAATTTTTTTTTAATTTTCGCCATTTTCAGTATCTAATTATCATTATCCATCGCCATATGAGAAATTCCATGCCAGTTCATTATCAGTTTATAAATATCAAGTGTTGGTCACATTTTCGAAGTCTGGCTGTAAAATGGCTAACTAATTTCGTTTATAGATGTAAACATTTTGTTACATATTGTTTATATGCTTACATTTTGACTTAATATTCTCGCATACATGACATAATCCTGACCTCTAAGCACGAGAAGAAAGTGATCCGCGTATCACTCAAATGAAAACAATTTTTAAAACTAACTTAGACGATCAATTCCCTACTTTCCTTCTACATGGACATATAAGAGGCACACTCATGTCAATTTTCCTTTTTGTAACATTCTACATGCAACAAAGAGACTTCTCAACAATGCCTTGTGATGCTATAGTGACGGTTTTCACACTTTTAGCGCCGATGTATGACCTCACTTCTCACTGTTGTTTCAATTTTATCGAGTCGTCTCTTAATTTACCTAGTTGTCAAATCCAATTCAACCAAAGTGTTACCCTCAGTTCCATGTTTCAACTAGGTTATGTTATAACGATGTACCATTTGCAGACTGGTATAAACCGGAATGTCCCCATCCACACACAAAATATTCCGAGAGAACTGAATATGGTATGTTCGTTCTAGAACGGCTTCTTAAAATCTAAACATTTTATTACAATTGGTTTTATTTCATTAAATCCCTGTATTTACCTAAAAAGCCAAATTTTCTAATGTATCTTTGAATAATACTAATTAGTTCAAAGTAGATGAAAATGATGAATATGAGAAAGAGGATATATTTTGAACTGTTATTCCTGAGAATGAGATAATTTTAATCAGAACATAGGTGAGCGACTTCAGTGAGGAGAGATATTCATGTGACATATATTGCAATTTCCGGGCAAATCGTAACAACCACATATAAAGAAGGACTCCGTCGATTTATTAACCGCCGGATGTTACGGTATCTCAGGAAGATCAATGTAGACAGATGGTGAACTTAGTGAGAGGTTTCGATATCAGATAGTGAAGTCAACACACTAATTTGTTTATGTTACAAATATCAATAATTGCTCCAGATTGTAATATTTGCAACAAATATTTGTCCCAGACATAACCATGTCACCGCCATGCAACAAGTATTTGTCACCATATGACCATGTCACCGCCGTGCAACAAGTATTTGTCACAGACATGACCATGTCACCGCCATGCAACAAGTATTTGTCACAACATGACCATGTAACCGCCGTGCAACAAGTATTTGTCACAACATGACCATGTCACCGCTGTGCAACAAGTATTTGTCACAGACATGACCATGTCACCGCCGTGCAACGAATATTTGTCACAGGCATGTCCATGTCACCGCCGTGCAACAAGTATTTGTCACAACATGACCATGTCACCGTCGGACCTTGATCATTGTCAAGACGACATAGATGAGTTGGTTATCTGCTGGTATGGTAAATGCTTGCGAAGTTGCCAGACTGCGAAAGTGAGGGTTCTAATCCCGCAATATACTCAACATAGAAACATCCAGATACCTGTGAGGTGAGGTGTCGTAATTTTTGGGTTTATAGCCGCTTTCAAGAGTATTTCACGTATAAAACGAATGCATGTATTACTACAGGAAGAAAGCCTACAACACCATATGTCGCTCTGCATTTCGTTGACACCTGCGAGCAAGCGCTGGAACTAGCGAACCATAGGTGGTAATGTGCTGAAAATCAGTGTGGTATTGCACCCAAACCTTTTCAGTTCTTTACTGCAGACAAAGTTGCCGAACACCAACCGGGATTCGAACCGCAGACCCCTTGATCAAAAGCCGAAGGTGCTTACCACTGCATCTTCGCGACCCTTGCAGATATATGTGATGTCATCCCAAATATATTTACTGTTGCATTACTTTTAAGTGGCTATCGGCGTCCATCCTGCTACATCAGCGTATTTGTCTCCGCCCAGCTCCGAAGGATATCAGGGTATATGGTGGAGCTAGGCGGAGACAAATACGCTGATGTAGCAGGATGATCGGCGTCCGATCCGCCATTCTTGTCATTTGGAAATGATATAAGAAGGGCTGTACTTTTACTAATTGTACAATGTAGTTAAAATAAACTAATGTATTGATATAATACCCACACATCTTATCGGATCAGACTAATCTACAATGTTGATATTGCCGAAGGAAGGCTTTTCACACTCTTTGCGCCAAGGACTGCTTCACTTCTAATTGTTTTGGACTTTTAACAAAGTGAGAGATCCTTTTTATCAAAATGCTAAATCTAAAACAACAAGAGAGAGAGAGAGAGAGAGAGAGAGAGAGAGAGAGAGAGAGAGAGAGAGAGAGAGAGAGAGAGAGAGAGAGAGAGAGAGAGAGAGAGAGAGAGAGAGAGAGAGAGAGAGAGAGAGAGAGAGAGAGAGAGAGAGAGAGAGAGAGAGAGAGAGAGAGAGAGAGAGAGATGTATAGTTACCTTGCTTGTAGCATGATACATCTCTTGTTTATGACGCATTTGTAGTAACTCAAGTCATAAAAGTCACGTAGGTGCCCTTGTGATCGCTTAAGGTTTTATCAAAAGCAGCAACTCCACAATCAACTATAGTTTCTACATCTTCACTAATTATGATTGGATGTATCTACAAATTTTATATACATGTAAATGATTAAGCTGTAAACAGTAATGAAAAAGTGTGATTAACTGTTAGTACTCTTTGTTGATATTCATTGCGTTATATAACATTGAGAAATTTGGTATTTCAGTAATGTTACTACGATTTCATCAAGATGAGAACATATCTATTTGGGGATTGAAATGATAAAAAATTATTGATATATTTTTGTACGTAGATTATCAGATAACGGGTAAAAAATAACAATCATCTTTTGAAAACGTTCCCATTACAATATTTATCTATCTCTCTTTTCCTTTTTTATTCATATTTTTTCCCATTTAGACCCAAAACTCATGTGGTAATCAACGGAAGCGTGCTTAACTCTAAACTATATCATTTTAACAGTAATACATATATATAAAACTTTAAATGTATGATACATAAGTTTAGCTTTTTATAAATTATCCATCCTTACAATGGAATTACCTGCAGAATTACCTGCGCTAGAATAATCCTATATAACCATAATGAATTTTGGTTACCTTTCCAAACGATCAGCTTTTTCAAATGTTTGTCATCGATGGTAGATATCTATAACATTGATTTGTTGAATTTATATTCCACAAAATGATTGAACGTCGTGACAATAAACTATGTGGCAGTCCAATGGCAATATTTACGTCTTTATGACATGAAATATATTAAGCCTGACGGGTACAAGGCGCGAAAATCCAATAGGTCTAATTAGAGACCATTAAATTAAGAATTGTGATTGCATTACATAATGGGCACCTGCTTCTCATAAAATTGAGAGTCCTTTACCCAGTCTGAGTGTTGTGAAAACACTAGGAAGACGGCGTAATTGATGTACCCATGCTACGGGAAAATGCGTGTAGCTCTTTCTTTCGCTTGGAACAATACAAATAACTAAAGGTATATTCAATAACAATTTATCGATGGTTATAGTTCTTTGGAAAACCTTTTATGTTTAAACAGTTGTTAAAACAGCGAGATTTGTTGTTCTTTTTTCAATTAGGAGGTTATAGGGGTGACTCACTGATCCTATTTAAGTCACTGGCAATTTTAAAAATACATTTTAATGAATCACGAAAGTTTCCATGAGTCATTTCAGTCGATCTTAAAGATTTTTTACACATAAATAAAGCATCAATGTTGTATATATAATGTGGTTATATATTACGGTACTGCATATGGGCTTGAGGTTTTTCTGATTAAAAAAAGACTTGACTTCAATTATATGTTTGACTATTGGAAACGTTATGTTTTTTTAATAAGGGTCCACTTTTCTATCAGAATTGATATCTTCAATTTTCAAAATTCTTATTTTCAGTTCTCATTAAAAATTATCTTAACTCTTCAGAAATTTTGCAATTTCTTTCTATGTAGGCAGTAGTTTTACACATTAATATTGTTATTAGCTTATCTATTGTTTGAAAAACTTTTTGCTTAATGCTGAGTGCTGGTTTGACTATTGGAAACGTTATGTTTTTTTTAAGAAGGGTCCACTTTTCTATCAGAATTGATATCTTCAATTTTCAAAATTCTTATTTTCAGTTCTCATTAAAAGATTATCTTAACTCTTCAGAAATATTGCAATTTCTTTTTATGTAGGCAGTAGTTTTACACATTAACATTGTTATTAGCTTATCTATCGTTTGAAAAACTTTTTGCTTAATGCTGAGTGCTGTTTTATTTACTTACATTTTTTTATTCTTTTGCGAACAACATGTGGGCCTCTAATTTAACACTTTTTTTCTTCTCAGATAGTCCCTCTAGTTTGTCACAATTCTCCCAAATGCCTTTGAAATGAAAATATGATCATGTAATGGTTGCAAGGGAAAAGACAATGCCACTTACACGTATGCACATTTCAAGATATTTCATTATGATCTAGCTTTATTAATCAGGATTGACCACTTTATTAAAATCCAAAGTGTTCATAATTTTTAAGTTGAATTGTATGGTTCGTTAAAGCAGATGTGAATGAAAGGACTCTGTATTTGGATATCAAGCACCTGAATGTGGTTATCATATTGTTTTGACATGTTGTACTTGTTTTTTAAGATGTTATACCTTCACATATCCCAAGTCCTGGTCATCTCCACCACTTTCTTCATTCCTTCCTCATCATCTGCTGTTCTGCATTAGAGATAAAGGATAAGTGCTACATTTTAACCAAGGTTACAGTTATATAAAAGAATTCAATACTTCAATTAGACACTACAATGTTATATTTAGATCAGACGACAACTAGTGATATAGTGTTGCCCATATGTATACATAAAGTTGTGACGTCACAATATTAGCACCCCGAGCACAATGCCCACCCTGGCAGATATTTACATATTTCAAACAAAGATTGATAGTGTAGATATATAAAAAAATTTAACAATTGTTCAATGCTAAAATTTGTTAACATGATCATTTCACATTGTGGCACAATTTACCTTAAAATGTTATCTTGGTAATGTAAAGAATGCATTTAACCACACAACGCATATTTTGTAACATAAAACATTTACGTCACTGAGTAGCATGCACTTTATGCACAAGATACCCTGTTCAACTTTTAGCGAAACATTGATCAGACCATGGCCATGAATAGAAATCGGCCTTGCCACTTCAATCCAATTTATGAAATGAAATATTTCTTATTCTTATTCAAATCCTCTTTTCTTCTCGCGCAAATAACCGTACAATTTTTATAAATGCTGCTGTGTAATTTACTGTACCTGGTGGGCCCTATGGCTGCGCTGGACAAGTGTTTTCGACATCCCGAACTTGAGGTTCCAAAGCTTCTGGTGTTGTTTTCGCTGCTATTTCTTCGATCAAAACGAAACAAAAGAAGCTTGTTGCACGTAGTTTGTTTTTTAACATATGAGATTGTGTTAACGTGAAAGGAGTCGACCCTGTGTACTTTCAAAGCAACTTCTCCGCAGGTAACGTGACAAAATGGCGGCGAGAGGGGCATTGTGGGTCAAAACAATTACCTAATCCTTTTTTCAATTGACAACTTTAAAGCAATAACCTGGACCAAAGTTGGTTGTGATTGCGAATAGTATTATAAAAAGGACCCTCTTGATTATATTGGCATTGTTTAGACAACATTTCACAACTTCGCGTGTCCCCGGATCACTGATTCGTTACTTCCGGTTAAGCTTGTCAACACGGCGTACCGACGCAGGTAAGTCACGTGTGTTTTTACAGTTGCTTGAGTTTAGATTGGGTCCTGTTAAGAGTGTGAATGCCGACAGAAAATGACTTGACACTAATTACTCGTTAACAACTTGAACTCAATGTCATGTCAGGCGAACTAATATTGATTTGGTTTCGAAACAGTACCTACCAATACGAAGTGACACAATTAAGAGGGACATTTATTCTCATTAAATGAAAGTGATTTTAGAAAATTCCAATAATGTAAGTAACCTGTTGATACAAAATAATCAACTATGCCGTAATGGACTAAGACTGTAAATCGGTTTTTTTACCTGCAACAAAGGGATTTCTATTGAGGCCTTATGGCTTGCACTATTATCCATTGAATAGAACATTTCACATCATTCCAAAAAGAATGGAATAACTGTCATAACATATTTATAACTATGTACAGCGAATCTTTCAACATTAAGTATATGAAGAAGATTTATAAATAAAATGAATACCACTTTATATGATACAGGTCCAGAGGATGAAAGTGTAACAGCCATGGTTGATAATAACTAAGAGGTCAGTTTGTGAAAAGTTTATTGTAAAATAATCTTATAATAAAGTTTTGACTTGTGCTATTCAAAAGTAAATCGAGATGAAATGAACTAAACTGTTATACACTGTGCAAAAAGCCGAATTTACTGATTTCTATGTAACATACATATTGTGTCCTAGTAAGATTCACAGTGCTTTAACTTATTTGTGTGAATGAAGATACATGTATTTCATTTTCAGAAACTTTTTTAAGACTATATAGTTTTATATCTTATCCCTCCTCTGTCATTGTTCAACCTATGTGGAAGGGTATGTCTCATCAAAACTAGATACTTTCAATGTTGTATTAATATCAATATTGTTTATCAATAACATTCTATCCTTTTGTAACCATGTTAAATGTTATCCTATAGGATCTGTATGAGGTGTTCCGTCACCATTTTGACAAGTATGTCAGTCATACCAGTGAGACCAGACGCAGCCACCTGGGCGGGGAACAGGAGCCACTGGTCAAGAAGACATGCAAGCTTGAGCTTAACTTCAGGTATGAACTTTAACTCATTTAGGAGATAATATAACTCATATTTTTTTTCTGTATTTTCTGTTTAACCCAAATAAAGTTTTTATTAGTTTTCATGGATAAACTCTGATAACTGGCATATGAATATGTCATCAAATCATCTTTTGTCATCTCAACCAATTCTATATTAAATAGAATTTATCATAATGAGATTATCAGACATGTAACTACTGTACCTTTACAAATGATAAGCAGTCAATTTGGCCCCTGATAATTTGGCCATCTGATAAAATGTACATAAAATATATATACATAAAATAAATCAAAGTATACAATAAATACCCCATAAAGCTGAGAACGTTGTCATGCTTTTGGGTAAGTATTATGTTCTTATTCAATAACTAATATCAATAACATGTATTCAATTCACCAACTATAGAAACTTATATATGCTGTATGATATCAATCATCATTAAAATAATATCAAAGTAATGTTACTATGTACCTATGGCAGTATCATTACTTTTAATTACTACAACATTACTTATTAGTTAAGTGATTTTCATTTACAGATTCAGATTAGACGGATCCACAAGACATACCTACAGCAGATACCAACCTTGGATAGTTACAATCAATATCAGCCTGACAAAACCTCATACCAAGTCAGAGAGTATAAACCAAGAAGAGGACTGGACATAAGCCATACATACATACATATATATATGTCATGACTGTGAAAGTTGATTTACATCTTCTTTATATTTTAATACTTACTTTGGGTACCGAGTAGCTTCCCTTGACTTGTGACATGGCATGTTTTTCGCTCTGACACAAAACTGTATTTTTCACCTTATAAAACGAGTAACTAAAAAACTTTCACAATGGGAGTCACGCCAGAGCATCACAGAATCAGTATCGGATGCTTCAAGTCAGTTTTGATAAGTATTCTGAGCAGAAAAAGTCGTATTGCGGTTGCCTCTCGCATACCCAGAATGTCGGCCATGACAAGCATATCCACCCGACTCACCGTACTCAACCTCATACTAATGTTGCTACTCCGGGCTGGGGTGGAGTCTAACCCGGGACCCACAGACAGCAGGGAAGAGGAGCAGAGGGTCACCAGAAGCACTGGAGCCAGCAAACAACAACGTTTGACCGGATTTACTTCGACTCAGTCTAAGGAGGATCACGTTTTCGAGGCAATTCAAACACTGACGCAGAAGTTTGAGGACGTGATAAAATCCAACAAGGACATACACAGTAAGTTAGAGTGTGTAGATTCTTCGTTACAAAACATAACATCTAAACTGTCTGTAGTAGAAAGAAAATGTGGAAAACTAGAAAATGAAAATAAACTTTAAAAAGACTGTATTACGAAGATGGAGGGTAAACTTGACTATCTGGAAAATAACAGCAGACGATCAAATGTAATATTTCATGGAATACCGAAAACTCAGCGTAATGAATCTTGGGATGATTGCGAATCAGCAGTAAGAGATGTGATCAGGGACAAACTAGAGATTGATTCTCCTATTTCGATCAACCGAGCGCACAGGATAATGGTGGTAAAGCCATCATAGCCCTCATACCAGACGATAAACATAGGCTTTGTATTTTCGCGTCATCAAAGAAACTCAAGGGTTCTGACATATGGATCGGCGAAGACTTTTCCCAAACTGTCCGGGAGATACAAAGGAAGCTAAAACCCATGATGGTGGATGCTAGAAGACAGGATCGTCGTGCATTTCTACGTTTTGATAAACTGATCATTGATAATTCCCTGTACACGTGGGATCTGCAGAGTGACAGTGTTATTGTTTTGAAGGATCAGCCAATCATGGGCCCGCATTCTCACTCACGTGACCACAGTAACGACGCTGCGACTGCCTAGGGGCGTGGCCTGGCCCTGATTGACACTGAAATCAACACCAAAGGTGACAACGTAAACACATTCTCCACGCTTTGCTGGAACATAAACGGATTGTCAAATAAACTGAAAGATGACGATTTTTTAACTTTTGTGACAGGTTTTGATATATTTGGTTTTCTGGAAGTTTGGAGTAATTGTACCTTATCTGATATAGAAGAAAAATTTCCAGATTACCTGATCTATACAAACTACAGAGATTTCAACCATAGAGTTGGTGTAGCAGTTGGATTACATCGGTCTCTTGAGCAGGGTGTTATTCGTGTAATTACTCAGTTTACAGACAGACAGACAGACAGACAGATATGTTTATTTACATCTCACTCGCACAAATATACATACATAGAATATACCATATATAAAAGCGACCAATCGCCAAGCGATTTATGAGAGATGATATATCACATGCAAGAAAATCTGTACACTGAGCACATATACATACATTTAATTTAATATGATCTTTATAGTTTTTAACAAATCAGTGTTTAATCTACAAAAAAATCTTCTTTTTTGTTTCGTGTATATTCATCCTAGTCACTCATCCGTTGCCACAGACACAAGGTCTTGTAAAGGAATAGATTATCTAGAAGAGTGTCTTACACAGGTAATGGCTGATTATCCTAACTGTGACGTCATACTTCCCGGTGACCTCAACGCAAGGGCGGGCAACTTACAAGATTTTATCATTGATGATAATAATAAATATATTCCCGTTATTGAAGATATGGACTATGTTATAGACCAATTCAATAAACCGAGGAGAAATAAAGATGATATCATAAACACATATGGTGAGGATATTGTGAAGTTGTGCTGTACGTTCGGTATACACATGTTGAACGGTAGATTTTCTGGTGATCACCTCGGTTCGTATACATGTTTCAAAGATAATGGTGCTAGTACAGTTGATTATATATTGTGTTCCACAGATTTTTTTACAAATATTGTTGACTTTAATATCTATACAAGAGATGAGTCAGATCATTTTCTTCTCAGTGCAACGTTTTCATGTCTTACTAAACCAGCGGAGGCTGATGAAGACGCATATGAGAGTTGTAATATACCAAGGTTTTCATGGAGGGAGGACTGTAAGGACAACTTCGTCGACTGCTTACGTGGTCTACTACAGGAGCTAAACATTGATCAGTATGAAGAATTAATTAACGCAGATTTAAACTCTGCAGTGAACAGATTGACAAACACTCTTCAAATTTGTGCAGCTAGTTGTGGTTTACAAGTAGGAGCGCATAATACACAACAATCTACATATTGTGCCAGGTATGATAATGACTGTGAAACCATGAAAAAGACAAAAATGTTACACTTGAATGAATTCAGACTTTCTGGGGATAAGGAGAAATTAACAGAATATTGTAAATCAAGAAATGCCTACAGAAGTACATGCAGAAACCAGAAAGCAGCATTTGATGAAAATCAGATAAACAAACTTGTGACTTTATCAGCAAACAAAGACAGTAAAAACTTCTGGACTAAAGTGAAATCGTTGACTAACTCTCGCAAAAACTCCCCCACTATAACGTGGACTGAGTACTTTAATTGACTGAGTACTTTAAGGACGTGTGCAACATAAGTAATATCGCTGTTGACAATGAAATGATTTATGATGCTGAACTGTTATTTGATAATATTTCCCTAAATGACAATGATGACGTGGATTTAGATTATGATAATGAAAATGATATTGATTGTATTTTGAATAATGACATTACTCATACAGAGATTGAAGATGCTGTAAAATGTTTAAAATGTGGGAAAGCGGCAGGTCCAGATGGTATCAAGGCCGAAATGATTATTTCCTGTGCTCGTTTGCTTACCCCTTATTTGGTACTGATTTTTAATAGTTTTCTTTCGTCTGGTGTTTATCCACAAGAGTGGTCGAAGGGAATTATTGTTCCATTGCATAAGAAAGGTAGTGTAAATAGTGTAGATAATTATAGGGGTATTTCGTTAATGGACGTTCTTGGGAAACTTTTTTGTATAGTAATCAATAATCGTCTTCAAAAATTTGCAGAGGTTTATGATAAAATTCCAGAGGCACAAGCAGGTTTTCGTAAAGGGTACTCTACAACAGACATTATATTTACTTTGCAATGTCTCATCCAGAAGTATCTCTCAAAAAGTGGTGGTCGTTTTTATTGTTTATTTGTGGATTTTCGGAAGGCTTTCGATTCCGTCAATAGGACATTACTATGGTATTCACTTTATAGACAAGGTATAGGAGGCAGGTTAATTTCTGTTTTACGGGATATGTATTCCAAAATATTAGTCGCTGTTCGGCATTCTCATTCTTCCATCGGTGAATATTTCGAGTCAGTAAGCGATGTACGTCAAGGTTGTATTTTAAGTCCGTTTCTATTTTCAATGTTTATAACAGAGTTTCAGGGCATGTTGCAAAAGTCAGGGGTAAGGGGTATTTTTGTTGGGTCAGATTTTTTGGACTTACCTTCTACTGTATGCTGATGACCTTAATTTATTTGATGACACAGTGATAGGTTTACAAAGAAAGATAGATATTTTACATATATTTTGTAGCTCATGGGGTCTTGAGGTTAATATGGATAAAACTGAGGTACTGGTGTTTCGCAATGGTGGTTATCTTCGTTCAAATGAAAAGTGGTTTTATGATGGCATTCAAATCAAGACTTCAACGTACTATAACTATCTTGGTATTCTATTTTCTACTCGGCTATGCTGGACGAAGTGTGTACAAAATTTAATTAGTAAGGCGAGTAAGGCATTTTTTTCTTTGAAGAGGTTATTTATTAAATACCCTAATATGCCGGTTGGTTTGATGTTCAAGTTATTTGATAGTAAGGTTAAACCCGTTTTACTTTATGGCTCTGAAATTTGGGGATTTGAGGAAAGGAAATCTATTGAAATATTTCATACTAATTTTTGTAAATATGTACTTGGTGTTGGAAAGCAGGTCTCTAGTAACGGTATTTTAGCAGCATGTGGCAGATTAAGCATTTATGTGGATTATTACGTTAGGTGCATTAATTATTGGTGTAAATTATTAAGGATGTCAGAAGATCGTTATCCAAAACAGTCTTATCTTCTTTTGAGGAAACTAGATTCAGTTGGCAGAATAACTTGCGCAACATCGGTTAAATATCTCTTATGCTCGTTTGGTTTCGGATTTGTATGGTACAGTCAGGATGTTGGTGACATCACATGTTTTTTTTCTAATTTCAAGAATCGAATTGTGCACTGTAATAAACAACATATTTTTGGTAAAATACATGAGTCTGTACATCTTAGATATTACAAATAAGTTAAATCGTTATTACATATTGAATATTATGTATCTTCTATTAATATTTTAGCTATCCGAAGAACCATTTGTTTATTAAGATTACACACACTTCCCCTGAGATGTAATATTCGACGTGCTAATGTGAATAGAATCTGTAAAATGTGTGACTGTGGCCTGATTGAGAATGAAATTCACTTTGTGTTTGAATGTGACGCATATTCTTCAATTAGAGAAAAAAAATTTACATCTTGTAGACAGGGTAACACAATAGACGATTATCTTAAATTAATTAGTAGCAAATGTAGCAAGTCATTGTTTGAATGTGCAAAATATATTAAAGAAGCTTTTGCTCTTAGAAAGCGTGCTATGTCTTCTGTAATAACTTAACTACTGTTTTAATCTTTTATGTGCTACTCTAATTTTGTAAATTATATTCCAATTGTACGTGGGCCAATGGCCTACAAAACCGAAATAAAATGAATTGAATTGAATACTTTCATATATACTTCTCCATGATTGATACTTCTTACTTTTTATTTTAATTTATATTTATTTTATTTATTCATATATATGTATATAGTGTGACTTATAATGTAATGAAATGTTAAATACCTGATTGTAAGGTAAGATAGAATAAACAGTTGCTCAATTTGTCTTTTTTTCAAAGTGTTCAATCAATAAGTAAAAGAAACCAACCGTAAAGAGTATCCTGATGATTATTTTTTTCTACATTGGTACCTTGTTATGTGAATAAAAGTCAATAATAGGTTCTAGCAGCAAAGCAACCTACTTGCATAGAATCTGAGAGTAAAGTTGGTACCAGAATACCAGATCATTTAGTTTCCACTTGGTTTCCATGCACGGATATACATAACAGAAGAGATTCCAATATGGAAACCAACTGGATACCAAGTCATTTAGTTTCAACTTGGTTTCCATGCACGGATATACATATAATCGGAAATTACAAAATGGAAACCAACTGGATAACCAGTCTTTCAGTATCCACTTGGTTTCATGATACGGAAATACATAGATCAGAGAATCCAAATTGGAAACCAACTGGATACGAAGTCACTTAGTTTCAGTGAATGGATACAAGTTGGATACCCAAATTACACACTTTCCTGTTGGTTTCCAGAATTCAGGAAACCAAGTCATTTCTGTAGTGTATGTTTTAGCAAAAGGAATTAATTCACAGAAGCACTACACTATTGATAACGTTTATCAACTAGGGTGTGAAAGGAAGGGTGTGATTGTATATCTGTTCAAGTCAAATTGGCAATATTTCATTAAAACCGGAAAATGTTCAAGTAGATAACAGTGATGAAAGTAGTGAAGGGAAATGATAATATTTAAATCCAAATTGAATTACATTTCTCATATGACTTAGAATAACACATTCATCTTCAGAATCGGTTATTTCATTAATTACGAATAGGCAAAATGTATTTTAAAAAAGCAATACAATTAGAAAGAAGAGTACACTATTTCAACAGAGTCTTAAAAGTAACAGTGGCAGAGAAAAATGACTTTGAAAGTATATGATAGACAAATTTGAAAAAAAAAAGTATTCACAATTCTATAAATTCGAGCGATACATCTTTATTTTCATTTTTGTTGAAATATGTATGGGAAATTCATGTTAAGCACTTCAGGTATAAAATAAACATAGAGTAGATAAACAGTTAATAAAATATGCTATTGACAGCAAAACCTCCTCTGACATTAGTTTACTAATGCATAGGATACAAATACACAAGCCTAAGTCAAATATTAACTTTAGGATTTCGTCTAGTTAAGGAGATTCAAATCGATGATGTCTTAAGAAGTATGTTTTTCAGAAATATATAATTTTTTCAATATTTTCAATTTAGTTCAGTTCGCTTGTGCAGGAATGATGTAATTATGTTTCGGCATCCTTTATCATTGGATCATCACCCTAAAACCATTTGATCAGCATCCTTTATTATTTGATCATCATCCTAAAAACCATTTTCCATTTTGAGTATATGCATATTTCCAAAACTACATTATCGATTACAAGTACAAGCTGAAACAGCTTTTGACGAAGAAAAATATCAAACTGCCACTTTAATATCTACCAATTAGTTCTCTAATGATTTATTAAATAAATGGATAAATAGATGATTAAATAGATAGATAGATTGATAGACAGACAGACAGACAGACAGACAGACAGACAGACAGATAGACAGATAGATATATAGAGAGATAAATAAACAACCAAACGAACGAACAAACGGCAAACGTGTGAGTATATGAATGATCGAGTGAAGGAACAATCAAACAAACAAAAATAAGATAAATAAAACTAAAATGTGTACATCATTTGGTCATAAACTATGCTAGATAAATAAAATATTGTGTGATTAATATTTGTATCATTGAAATAAAGATCAGCTCTAAGAACTGTCTGATTGATCATCCAATATGAAGGACTATCTTTGTATATATCTTTCATTTCCTGCAAGCAGTCAAATAATTGAAATATTGTGTGATTTATATTTATATCATTGAAATAGAGATCAGGACCGTGTGTTGAGTCAGCCAAACAGAACAGTGTATTTAGCCCTGAAAATCAAAATGATATCAAGTTGTTAACTTTTACACTATGTAAAACAATCCCTCCAGGATTATGTTTCCGATCTCTTTCAAAGCGTTGTCAATACATTATGTTTAACATGAGAATTGATTATAAAGTACAGACTATATAAACTGTAGGCCAAACTACACGATAATGATTTTAGCAAGACCAAACTATATGTTCAACTCGTCAAGAAAGCTAATTCAATCTATACTTAGTAATAAATGAAAAGAAAAAGAAAGTATGCACAAAATACACAGTATATAGATAGACACCTGATTAGCGACTGAAAAGAAAATTTTGACTGAAATTCATCTTTAAAAGATATGATTTCACAATATTTTACGAAATACCTTTTTTAGCTACAAGTAAAAGACAATAACATGCAATACAATAACATTACAAATACTTAAATGTACAAAATTATTGCCTGCATTTGCATTATGGACCAACCACGCTCTTTATATATAAAAGATATAAACATAGTTTAACCTGTTTACAAAAACGTGTATTGCGCGAGATTTAAACAAATCTGTGAGATAGATAAGGAAACAGGATTTAAAAAATGCTGTAGCCGATCATCATATCTATGGTATGTTTAAGATTTAAACAAATCAAATAATCAGTTTCTCGTAAAATTGAATACTTCATTGCCTTAACAATCAAGAAGCCCGTACAATTTTACGGAAAATAGTGGAAATGTTATAAAACCAAATATTACGAAAACACAAAAAAACATTTGATTTTTCAATAACCTCCTATGTTCAAGGTCAGTTATGCTAACCACTGCTGATGTTATCAACCCATCATGATCCGATCTTAATCAAAGTTTTTGATGAAACTACAGTGAGAAAACAACAACATTTTCATGTCCAGGTATAGGCAAACCTTCAAGTCTTTTTCTTCAGATTAGAGAACGTCATATACTGGTCTCTGGATAAATGTTCATAGTGGTCAGGTTGAGGTTGGTAGTTCTCTGCATCTGGTATGTTATCAGTCTCATTATTTCTGAAACATTCCGCCACCAGAGTTATGTTGATGTCAACTCCAGTATTTGTTCCCTCCAGAGACTGGTCTCTCAGTGCACGTACATCAGCTTCAGCGGAGGATGGGGAGTTCTTTAACCCAGGGGAGGGAGCATAAGGTACTTGAAGAGGTTTTGGAGAGTTCATCAGACCTTCATTGATTTCACAATAATTCGGAAGAAGGTAGCTATCCGTTCTGACTGACCACTCATCAGAGCGCCGTTGGACCACGCGTTGGAGTCTTTCTGAAGGTTGAGGGTTCCGCGGTGAGGCAACTGCTGCCAGTGACTCCTGGTCCTGCTGACCAGAATTTTCTGCTGTCTGCAACATGAAACATTTTTGGTATCGAAGTAATGTTCAAGAAACATGAATAACCAGAACGAGACAGAGAAATGGGTCAGTCTTTAATTATTACGATGACATCATTCTGGCTTGTGTGTCATTATTTGCGGAGACGAAACGTTAGCCTCATGAGGCAAGAGACTGAGACGATCGCATCCACTTCTTAACTTACAAAAGAATTTTTAAATGCCTATACATTGGAATGACTGTTTGAAGAAAATGAACTTTCAACTAGGCCTTCCAAATGGGTCGAAATCTAATGCAGCTACATTGTGTAAGTGGACGGATTCGAAATACTCATTGAGTTGAAATACTCACCCCCTCGTCAAATTCAGTCGAATCTCGGTCTTCGACTATAGGACTGGCTACAGCTTCGATATATATTCCAGCAGAGTCAGAATTTCTCCATTTTCTGTAGGCAAAAAAGAGAATCATGCACTATTTTTCAAATATTACTCATATGGGAAGATGGACACAGGGTAATATTTTTCCTGTAACTCACACGGGAGTTACACATTTTCTTAGCATTTGATTGGTTGTTGTGAACCAATGAAAAAGAACGTAGTGCCGGGACTATTTCATACATCTTTCAAACTTGTCCCGACTGGTAATTTGTTCACCCTTAGAATATATTTTAATAATGTTTATTTATTCCATGTAGTTGCAAGTCGTCATTTCTCAGATGTGCCGCATCAAACAACGTGAAATAAACCTGCCCCATTGCACAAGAGCATAGAAATAAGCGTTTATTGAATTAGTTCTTAACCACGTTAAGCTAACAGTCGCGCAGAAGCGCCTGGTTCCGTTCTATTGTAATGACGTCATAGACACGAGCGGCTATGACGTCACAGTGTCATCAGTTACGTCACAAGTTCAGCCATCTTGTAGTATAACTATAGGGCGTCGCTGACCTCTTCAAATTTAAAAACAAATTGTTATATGTAATTAGTTTGAATGATGGTTGTGATTAAACGTGATTAAACGTTCAACAACAACTACATTTAGCTTTTATTTTTATACTTTTTCACAAATTACAATTTAGCCGTGCGTAGGTAAGTGTCAAACAAAACCACAGCACACGCGTATGAATTTGGAAATTCGCAACCCTAATCCTTAATAGAGGAACGGTTATTCCTATCATATTCGAGTTTTAATATTTAAAAAAACATATAGGTAATATTAACAATAACCAACTCGTGACGGAAATGATAGATTATCTTTCCCTCGTTGTATTAATTGTGTAATTCTCTCGCCAAGGCTCGAGAATTACGAAATTAATATAACTCGGGAAAGATAATCTGTCATTCCCCGTCACTCGTAAGTTATTGTCTATTTCCCGATCAATACAACATGCAGTTCGCTGTTGTTAAGCAGCGAAATACATCCATAATGTAAGTGAATAATTGAGTTGGTGTTTAACGTGTTTTGATATAAAAAAGTTTCAATTATCACAACACATGTACTGGATACGGACCAAATGGTCACTGTAGCATAAGTGATCCTTGTCTAGTTTCTGGGTCAACAATAATCTTTTTCGCGACAGCCAGTTTTACGTATGTTGACCAAATAGCACAATACCCCCTATTATGGAGAAAATTGAGTTGCAGAGTGTAATTAAGTTTTTACATTTGAAGGGCTATACTGCACGTCAAATTCATGATGAGATGAAATCTGTTTATGACAATTACAGCCCATCCTCTGACACCGTTGTGAGATGGAAAAGGAATTTCCAAACAGGCCACATATCCCTCGCAGATGAGCCAAGAAGTGGACGCCCCTCACTTACTGATGATTTGGATGTCATCAAGAAGGTTGAGACGCTGGTTCAAGAAGATCGCCGCGTAACTCTACAAATGATAATGCATGAAACAGGTCTGAGTTATGGCAGTGCATGGAACATACTCCATAACCAGTTGCATATATCCAAAGTGTCAGCACGCTGGGTTCCTCGCTTACTGATTCCATTGCAAAAACAGAATCGAAGGGACATGTCGCGGCAGGCATTGGAGCTTCTGGAACAAGACGAAGAGGATTTCTTCAAACGTCTTGTTACCAATGTCTTGTTGTGATGAATGCTGGATCTATCAATAATGATCCTGAGAAAAAAGAGATGAGCAAAGATTGGAAGCATGCTACGTCACCACCTCCAAAATAGGCCAAAGTGCAAAAGTCTGCAGGAAAGGTCATGGTGTCTGTTTTTTGGGGATTGTCGTTGAGTCATCTTGACGGATTATCTAGCTAAGGGTCAGTCCATTACTGGAGCTTATTACTGCAACCTGCTGAGCAAGTTACGAGTTGCCATTAAACAGAAGTGCCGCAGTCTGTTAGCTGGCAATGCCCAGCTTACACTTGTGAAGCAGCTGCTGTGGAGGCACGGCGATGTGGCGGTGGGGAAAATGTGTATCTCTGGATGGTGACTATGTAGAGAAGTCTTAAAAACATGAGAACAAAATAAAGTCTGTACCTTTGATATGTGTCTCTGATAATTAAAACTTTCAGTTATTAAACACGTGGATGACAAGCATCCAAAAAAGAGTGGACAGATCAGGGAGAAACGGATCGAAAGGATGAGGGATGAGACGGAAAGAAAGGCGTAGTGACATATAGACAGGTGTTAGAACGACTAAAATTTATCTGGCTTTCACCCGTCGACCTGTCCAACGTGGGTGTCCCAATAAGGAGCATTCAAGATCTGGCATAGCTCTCGGGGTCTCTGAATCACGCAAACCACCACATCACGATAAATTATTGAGTCAAGTGGTGGAATATCAAATGTGACTTTGCCTTGACATTTGCACATGTCATGTGCTACGTCGTCTACCATCATTGGACAGTACATGTTCACAGTATTTTCATATCTCTGTCCTGCATCCCATACAACATGTATATGACCATATTCAAGTATACGATTCTTTGTTTGAATAGCTATAGTTGAATAGCAGTTCATGAACTTCATTTCTGTTGATGATAAATGATTATAGTTGATATTTAATTTCTTTCTGAACACTAACCTTTTCAAGCGATATAACAGGTACACCAGCAAAGTTGTAATGATTAAACCAGCCACGCCTCCACCGACCATGTACTGCATCCAACTTCCCTTGTCACCACCCGCGTCTGAAATCATATCCCTTATTACAATATAATTTACATTTTTTTACTTTCTATGTTCGCACATATATCAACAGAGAGCCTCCGTTGGTGTTTGCCTTTTTATGAAATTTTCTTTGGGATATGATTATTTATCCTTCCCCCAAGTATTTGAAAACTAATGGGTGGGCGCGATTGACTGTTTTTGGGTGAAATAGATCAATTACAATATCTTCTTTGCAAAAAGGACCTGCAAAATTCAAAATTTGATGTCGACAACAAAGCTAGGAATAAATGTTAAGCAACTTTGAACGATTACACTTCGTATGCTCACGAAATACATCCTTGTGCAGCATGGTTGATTGATTTAGGTTTCATTTCCTGAGGATGTAATCTGTGTAGCCTCATGAAAGATAAATTGAAACTAGAATAAACTTGTGTTGATGTACCAGAAGGCAATTGAAGGTCATCTTTATTTTAGTTGAACTGCTTTTATTTTGACTTCTGTTCCTTACCATCAAGTATTTGGATGATCGGGTCGTCCGTGCTTGTTATGTTATCATCTGAAATTTAGTAAGAAATAGTAAAACCTAAATTGCAAGACAAAATGATATGCTCTGTTATATTTTACAATTAACATATATCATTGTTTTTTAAATCGTTCTGGTAAAACATAGGCGTAGTTATGAATCAAATTTGTTTTCGCGATATTGGGACTGTTGTCGCATGTTCTCACATGATTCCAAATGGCTAATCACAAAATGCAATGATTTGATCCGCTAAAAACTAGGTCTGCCTTCGTGCAATTGTTTGCAGAGGGTAATGAGGTTGCTTTCAGCCCGTTGTATTTGAGAGGAAAGAATGCCTTCGATTTCCGCTAGATTAATGTTTTCAAAATAGGTCTGTAGTTCTCTAGATGAAATAACAGCCTCCAAATGTATCATATAACGATAATAAATGAAATTTGCATATAAAACACAATGAATAATCAAAGAATCATTTGAAACTGAATCAAATTGGTACTGATGTACCAGTTGTACCAGGTTATTTTTATAGTAGCTGAAATATCATTATTTTGACTTCTCTTGCCTACCATTAGATGTAGCGTTGGGCGGGTCTTCCGTGCTTGTTAAGCTATCATCTGCAATCAAAAAGGAAGAGTAAAATGGAAGTCTTTCAGTTTATATAGCAAACGTTCTCAATGTCATTTCTTGACAAGATCACGATTCTATTTTAAAGAAAAACTATCACAGGATATATGAGATAATTATGAAAACTCCAACTCAACTCCAAATCCAAAACAATGTAGAATCATTTGTGCCAATAGATAATTACAACAATAACACAATGGTATACTAATATATATTTAATTTGAAACTAGATTAAAATTGTGTTTATGTACCAGAAGACATTTGAAGTTGTTTTTCTATTATTTGAAATGGTATTATTCTGTTTGATTTCTTTGCCGTTAGGTGTAGGTGTCAGTTGGTCTTTTGAGTTGTTTATGTAATAAGCTGAAATTCTGTGAGAAGACTTAAATAAAAGCAGAAAAGTAATCAGTTTACTATCTTGACAAGATCACGATTGTATTCCCTTTTACAGGATGTGGTGTGAAAAAATAAAAACTTTAACTCACTCATCGATATGATGATGAACTGCACTTGTTGACTGAACTTCATTTTATAGTCAGGTGTTGCACCACGACACTCCAATCTAGTGGTGTTGTGGTGTGACGCGATTGCAAATGTTATTCGCCCAGAGTGACCCTCACACTCATTAAATTCTACATTCTCCAACTTTCCGTACCATTCGTACCTTTTTTTAAATTTGTTCCATTCGCACATGCCATAGAAATGCTGTCGATTGAGGAAGTGTATTGTTGTACAGTTTTCACATTTGCATATCAAAGTTACAATCGATCCAATTGGAATGACAGTCGTATTGTACGTGGTTTGTTTATAAGGCTTTGATGCTTTGAATCTGATTTCTGAAAGAAATAAAAACTTCCTTAACTTCTCTCTTTAATAGTTAATCTTGGAAATTCATCTAACTAGCCAACTTTCTTTGATGATGGTAGAAGTTCTAACAACACATAGATTTTAAAGTATGCTTGATTCAAACAAAATCCTGTATCCGACCTAGACCGAGGAAACAGTACAATAGCTCTCTTCGGAGCTGTCATTTGCGATGTATCATACAGCAAATTCTGAAATATCCAAGGTTCTTCTTTACCTAAATCATAACTATCTATTCTAGGCAAAGAAAAAAGAAATGAAATGAAATGAAATAAAAACGTAAAATACAACCATTTACTTTCTTAATCTTTCTCTGTGATAAATACACTTGGGAATTCCTTCAACTTTCTTGCTATACTCCTCAAGCGCAACTTTTCATCAAGTGATGATTGTAGAATTTCAAACAATTAACCGATATCACAATATGTTTGATTTAAACCAAATCATGTATGAGACTTAGACCGGGGTAGCAGTACAATATCTGACTTAAAAACTTACATATCTGACGCTTAATACAGCCAATTCTAAAATTCCGTAGGTCTTAAGCTTGTTTCACCTATATTATGACCATCGATTCTAGAATCTAATTTAGTTTTGATAAATATCGTTATTAGTCGCCCGTGTAAGATACCGCAGTGTAATATTTATACGGCGATATTAAACTAGTGTAATACCGCTCCCCGTATGACGTCATAATATTGTGTAGTTGTGACGTCACAATCTTGGCACCGTCGTCTCAATGGCGGCTTAGTCGCGGAAATGCTTCATACAGTACACTTTCGGTAATAATGCTTGATTACTGAGGTCAAGTAATAAACAGAATACTAAACTTCCTTCCATTTCATACTATTTTTATACCTCGTTAATGATTTGGTATCAAACTCGCTTTCGCTCGTTTTATCCTTAATCATTAACTCGTTTTATTTATTCGTTGAAATACTGATGATCATTCAAGCAGGCCAATACATGAATATTGTCAAAGGGGTCTACAGGCTTACAAATTTGAATCATTGCAATAAAGTATTTTATAAAAACTTACCAAGCGATCTTCCCATTACATTGAATGAGCATACGGTCAGCAGTAGAGCTATCACGCCGTTCACAGCCATTTTAGGAGTACACGATGAGTTGTTCAGCTGCACTGGTTTAGCTAAGTAAATTTTCCAGAGATATAATATAATCAAGACGTTACTTCCCTGTCAACACATAACGGATGTTATTCGGTTTGACTTCCTTGTTAGTATTGGTACATGAAGAGATAGTTCGACTGATATGTGAATTTTGAAGTCAAGTATTTGCATTTAAGTTATAAAAGATAAAATGAACAGACTTGCTATGTAATTCTGACATGCTGTATAATTAAGAATCCCTTTTAGTTTTATCAGAAGCTTGATATCATGTGCGTCACACAAACAATGATATCAAGCGGTTACGTTTAACATCATTTCGAGTTAACAATGATATTTTTGCTAATAGGCCATGCATCATCTACAACTTTGATTTTAACATGTTATCTATATAAACTATAATTTCACACAGGTTAGTGCGAGACATCTTAATCCACAAGTAATGTAAACGATTATAGAATAGTCTACATCTACAGAAGCAAACTAATGTCAGCTTATTTTGCTGTCTCTCGATGTAGTAAAGTACTACTATTCTTAACAACTGACCTGAAATCATTAATTTTAAATCTAAGACGATCAAATTCACTAAGAAAAAACTCCTCTCGGTTGTGCACAGAAAGGGCAAAAAAGTGAAGTATTTCATTTGCCTTAAGCTCTTAAATGAGAACAAATGATGAAATATGTTTCATCGATAAACACTTTTGAATCCAAAATTATATTGAAACGTCATAACACACCCAATTAATTCGTCTACAGGCCGAGAAACATCATCAATATCATTCCCACAAAATTACGGTACCTGTGTAATTCATAGAGATTATTACCGAGCGAGTATTTTTTTTCATTACTGGAGCCAGAGCAAAAGTCATATGACACACTACCGAGCATAATAATTTCTTTATCACCGATTCTATTGCACTTAAAACGCATTGAAATATTCAGAAAACGGCCTCTTCCCTTTACGACGGCAAGCTACAGTGACGTCACGAACAATGATTTTATGACGTCACAGACGACGAAATACAGTAACTCAAGCTAAGCAAAAGTGATATGTGCATATGTGTCTCCGCTTATGACAAACCATATATATGGGTAATAGAAATATGACCTCTTGTAATTTGTATTGAGAATCCAAGTGTGAATTCTTATTACTATTTATTTGATTGTGATTTATATGATTTAGAGTGAATAATTATGATTTCAAATTAATGAACAAGAACATCACATGTTATTTACTTTTGCATGGCAACGCAGATCTAATGTTCAAATAAATCAGAGGATATTTAAAATTATTTTTCAAATATTTCAAACTTACATTAACCAAACAGAGAAGTTCTTCTAACTGTTATGTATTGTTTTTCCTCCTTTCTCTTCTCTGCTGTCCATCTTATATAACAAAATATAAATAAACTAATGCACATTCTTGAGAGACGGTGTTCTATACAACTTGTACTCAATCCTTTCATATGCTTAAAATATGTTTGAAAAACATTAGTATGTCATGACAGTTATATGAAATCCACAATGCATACAAATAAATCCCTCGCTTGCGCTCGGGAAATAGTACAATCTTGGCACTAGTGTGGTAAACATAGTATATCATGCATATTATGAATAGCTTCTATTTAATTGTAGTTGATTAACTTCTTTACTAAATAGTATAAAATATGAATCTTTTCACCACATACATATTTCATATATATTTTTTTGAACAAATGTTCAATAATCCTAATCTTCATTGATGAACCGTGTTTGGTTAATCATTACCTTGTCAAATCAATAGCTTCCAACAAGAAAAGACTTTAAAATCTTCCAGTGAGGGGATTTAAAGGTACATAATGTCTGGGAGCTAGAGAAACATGCTGTAAAGTCACCTGACTGCGAATCCTTTCACAATAGAAACTGATCTGAAGAGAAATCAATCTGTATTTCATATTAATCTCATGCCGTTTAGGGTCTGCTTCTCATTACTATGCTGTGCAATAAAGGGAAGGTTCTATCAGATTACATAACATGAAAACTAAAATTTACATATATACATGAATGTAATTGAAAACATTATAATAACAAAATGAAGTTGAATTAATTTTCCTGGGGTTGATAATTAGGATGCTTTTCAGCTTCTGAACGAAAGAGCTTGTTTTTATGCGTAAAAGTCTTATTTTGTTTAAACATCTAATTTCTTTTAACTAAAAATTATATAAGTAATTAAGTCAAAACGTTGAGATCATTGAGGGACTACTTGTGCACTACCTAAACTAGCTATGTGGAATGCAAGAAAGCATAGGGATTTATTTCACCGTATTTTCGAATTCTGTGGGTCAAACTTGAGATTATGGGAAAATTCATGATACATCTAGCGATTTTCACAAAAATATATTTCAAAATGACAAATTTATAATATGTTAAGAAACTTTTGTTTTGCCCATAAATTCTTGCCAAATGTTTTGAGGTACAATGAATATCTCTTGAAGTATGTGATAGAAATCTATTTCTTCTTCATCTTCTCAAAATAAATCAACTTTTGTATACGTGAATCTTGAATAATTTGATCTTCATTGATCTCCTTTTTCGAGGATGTGTGCACTAAATTGATAAAGAATGTAATGAAACAAATGGTTTTAAGCAGCTTTAGAATTACATCAACACAAAAATGAGTCGAAAACATTGAAAAACATTGAGAAAGATTACAAACACTCTCGATAGGTTAGACAAAAATACCAGCAATCGTCCCAAAAACACACTAAATTCCTGTGTACAAAGGTTGCTGATTTTCATTATTTATTCTGAGCCACAAAAATCTATCTTGTTTCAAAGCAAAAGCTTGAAAATGATTTAAAACGAAAGTTTTCGAGCTAAAATTAACAGTATGTTTGTCACTCGTGTTTTATGTCCTTAAACATACTCAGGCGTTTACATCTCGTGATAATTGTACATTTTAAAGTATGTTTTGTACTCGGAATCTTAGACAAAAACATATCTTGAACACTTAAATAAAACCCAGCTCAAATTGATTAAAGAAAGTTGGCTTTAGAAGATCAGAGGAGCCAAGTTAGTCGGGACAACTCAAATCAAGAAAATCTACCAATGCCACTGAACTCTAGTTGATAGCATGTACTTCTAACATGGTTAAATACTCATTAGGCGAGATGATTTGCTAATGTTTCAAATAGAAATCCTGAAATGTTAAAAACGGATAGTTGATATAATATAAATTGACTAGATGTCAATTAAGTTAGATGTAGGTCAAGTTATTAAAAGTTATGACAATATCATCTCTTCTGATTTACATAAATATTATGTTCATTTTAGCCAATGATATTCTAATACAGTAAGATATTGGAACAGACCTAAACCAGTGATGTCTTGACAAAGTGTAGTGATTATGGGACGCTTCAATCACATTTTCGAAGTATCCCTGTACGTTAAGAATTTTACTATAAGCGTAACAGATTTACATCTGTTATATGTGGTTTTATGTGCGAATATTTTGAACGAGCGAGTGAGTGAGTAAGTGAGTTGGGGTTTAACGAGTTTTCAACAAAAATTCATCAAACACATGAATGAAAATCATGAAAAAGAGCGTGGACAGATTAGGGAGAAAGGTATCAAAAGGATAAGGGAAAAGACAGAAAAAAGGCGTAGTGAGAGCAAAAGGCATAGTGAGACATAGCAGGTTCTGGAAGGACTCAAATTTGGTCTGGCTTCTACCCGTCGACCTGTCCAGCTTGGGTGCCCCTACCAGGAGCATGTAAGCTCCAGGTGGCATAACTTTCAAGGTCTCTGAAGCACACAAACCATACACCATAAGATATTGAGTCAAGTGGTGGCATTTTGAATGAATTGTATGCACAAAGCAATACTAATCTCCATGTGACATAAGAAAAGGGTTCATAACCGATTTGTCACTAAAAAGATTTAATTTTCACCATTTTCTGCGTTTGTATGACAATAACTTCGATTACTCGATCCTTATCAAAGTATCATTCTTCATCGCCATATAAGAAATTCTATGCCGGTTCATAACTAGTTTATCAATACCTAGTGTTCGTCACATTTTCGAAGTCTGCAACAAAAAGGCTAAAGAATTTCACTTTAAGATGTTTATTAGCGTCATTTTTTATTTATTGTGTAAATGTGGACATTTTGAGTGAATATACTCTCATAAAAGACGGCTTCTCGTAAGCTCAAGAAAGTTTGATACATATATCTATCATAAATATCCTGTAAAACCTCTATCTGCGTATCGATAGAATGGAAACAATTCTTAAAATTAACTTAAGCCGATCAATTCCCAATATTCATTCTCCATGGACATATAAGACATTTTTGCTATTTTGCCACACACACTCATGTCAGTTTTTATTCATATCAGATGTTACGTGCTCTAAAGCTTGTCAATAATACCGTACAGGTACTTGTGACAAAATTGAGATTAACAGACAGCTGATGTCCAGTGTGACTTCTTTATTCGTGGCGTAATGTACAAGAAGCAAGGGAGGTAACTCACATGTCAATATTAAGTGCGTGCCACGTAAAATAAGATATTTTTGACATTTTGCCACACAATATCATGTCAATTTTTTTTAATGTTTTTTATAAAAACAACTTGTCATCAATACCTAGGGAAGCTCTAGCTAGCCTTTCGCACTTTTAGCGCCGACGTGTCTTCTCATTGTTTTTTAATTGTATCGAGTCTTCTCTTAATTTATCTAGTTATTAAATGTAAAGCAAGTTCCATGTTTCAACTAGGTTACGTTATAACGATGTACCGTTTCCAGACTGGTATAAACCGGAATGTCCCCATCCACAAAAAAATACTCCGAGAGAACTGAATATGGTATGTTCGTTCTAGAACGTCTTCTTACAATTTAAATGTTTTTTTACAATTGGTTTTATTTTATTTTATTTTTCTGAAATCGCTTTCTTTACCTAAAAAGCCCAATGTTCTACTTTATCTTAAAATAATACGAACTAGTTCTAAGAAGATGAAAGCGAATATGAGAAAGAGAATATATTTTGAACTTTTATTCCCGAGAATGAGCTAATTTTAACCAGAATTAGGTCAGCGACCTCAATGATTGAGAGATATCTATATGACAACCATTCATATATTGCAATTTCCCGGGACAGCGTAACAACCATATCAAAAGAAGGACTTCGTTGATTGATTAACCGCCGGATGTTACGGCGTCTCAGGAAGATCGATGTAGACAGATGGTGAACTTCGTGAGAGGTTTCGATATCAGATAGTGAAGTCAACACACGAATTTGTTTATGTATAAAATATCAATGATTGCACCAGGCTGTAATAATAGCAACAAATATTTGTCACAGAGATGACCATGTCACCGTCGGACCTTGATCATTGTCAAGACGACATAGATGAGTTGTTTATATGTTGGTATGGTCAATGCTTGCGAAGTTGCCAGACTGCGAAAGTGAGGGTTCCCGGAATATACTCGACATAGATACATGCAAGGTGAGGTGTCGTAACTTTTGGGTTTATAGCCGCTTTCAAGAGTATTTCACGTATAAAATGAATGCATGTATTACTACAGGAAGAAAGCCTACAACACCATATGTCGCTCTGCATTTCGTTGACACCTGCGAGCAAGCGCTGGAACTAGCGAACCATAGGTGGAACTGCGCTGAAATTCAGTGGCATTGCACCCAAACCTAACTGCGTGTAGAACAGTTCTTTACTGCAGACAAAGTTGCCGAGCACTGGCCGGGGATTCGAACCACAGACCCCTTGATGAAAAGCCAAAGGCGCTAACCACTTCGCCTTCCCAAACCTTGCAGGTATATGCGATGTCATCCCAAATATATTTACTTTTGCATCATATGACGGTGATTTATTCACCTTTCAATATATAATTATTGCAAGCAACCCTAAGCTAACGACATGTTGAATAAACATATTGAGATGAAAACTGTTTGAACATATACACTGAATAACTGAATTTAAAGCAATAACTAAAACTAGGCGGTTACACTTAATAACATACCAACACTTTTAAGTGGCTATCGGCGTCCATCCTGCTACATCAGCGTATTTGTCTCCGCCCAGCTCCGAAGGATATGTTAAGGTTAGACACCCCGTCAAGGGAGTTATGGATTATAACCTCGAGACGAAGTCGAGAGGTTTAATCCATAACTCCCGTGATGGGGTGTCTTAAACGTCTTACACCACGTGGGTTTGTTTATTGATAGGTATGATAACATTTTCTAACAATTAGGATCAATTTAAATAGTTTTAAATTAAAACGTTCCACATAACCTCCCTAGGGTATTTAGACATAACCTTTCGTATGGCATCTGATAAAACTATTAGCACATCGTTTTCATATTTTGCTTTAAATACAACATTATCACGGAGGGAATTTTCAAATATTGGCTCGAGGCTAAGCCGAGAGACAATATTTGAAAATTATCGATGTATAATTTTCGAGGGAAGATACCAAGTCCAAGGCGAAGCCGAGGACGTAAGGTATCTGACAGAGATTACACCACGTGGAAAACACGAAATAAATATTTTCCCATCGTAAAATAACGTTTTCACATCTTTTACTATTACTGTATATATAGTATTTAAAAACCCAACATGAAGGAAGATGACAAGACAAAATGCACCCCTATCACCATCGCAGTCTCCGTGGTTGAATGGATAAGATCGCTGCTCGCTGTGCCGAAGATTCGCGTTCGAACCGCGGTTCAACTCTTCCTTTCTACTCTTATTTGTAAAACTTCGAAATTTTGACTGTCACGTCAGTCGAGCAGGTACAAGGTGATTTCAGTCAGAACATTTGACATAACATTCATTAAAGGTGTTAATATCCCCTAATTGGAGACGTCAAATGGCATACTCGGGAGTTATGTCATGGATAACTCCCTTGGCACTTAAAAATACCCGGGGTTAAGGTTGGTTATTGGGAAAAATGACTCCTCAGAACAATAGAAATAACCATCCCTAGTGGTGTAACAGGGTATATGATGGAGCTAGGCGGAGACAAATACGCTGATGTAGCAGGATGATCGGCGTCCGATCCGCCATTCTTGTAGTTTTGAAATGACATAAGAAGGGCTGTACTTTTACAAATTGTACAATGTAGTTAAAATAAACTAATGTATTGATATAATACACACACATTTTCATATCGTATCTAATAAGACTAATCTACAATGTTTGATATTGCCGATGACTGCTTAACTTCTTATTGTTTTTGTCTTTTAAAAAAGTGTGCGCTCTTTTTTTTATCAAGATGGTAAATCAAAAACAACAAAAATGTAACCCACAATGTAATGTTTCCACTGGGTTGTGTTATGATTACGTGCTCATAACACCATATTTATAAACTCGATTATTCCAATAAAATTCATTTCTACAAAATAACATGATATAACCATGTAATCAAATCACTGAGGTGTCTATATATGCCTATGTAATAAGACATATTTAAAGTCCTTTTTCATATGCATTATCACATTGACATTGTATAATATTGACGATTCTGTCTGCGTTATCTTGTACATTTCAGCGAGCTGCACGTGAAACACGACTTTGATAGCTTCTAAATATAGACATTGTTTCTCTGCGGGCGCGAAGCGTCACTGATACATTCATTGCTTAACTATAAGAGAACGTCATATCATCGAACTTGTACTGTTTTATCTGATGTTGTGTAGTACAGTACTTACCTAATATGATAGCATCAGACCCCAGCCTCGGGGTCAAGCGCAAAAGAAACACACCCGATGTCACTGACTATCCAACTCATAAAATCTACCTTGTAATTTATTTTCCAAAATATGTAAGTATTCCATTTTTATTTCAAACGACAGAAAGTATTAAATTCATCGTTGCATTAAATCCGCATGACCTACGATATCGGAACTATTGAAATTGAAAACAACGGAAGAGCGAAAACGGAAACCGCTATCCTCAGCCGCTAAAATGTTTATACTTCATTTTTTAAATTGGTTGAATTGTAAGATTGCTTTAGTAAAAAACATGTCATCTCAGTTTAGAGTTATGGTATATTCAAACGCTGCACCCAATACTACGTCAGCAGTTTTCAACTTTTCATATTGTCGCAGAGGTACTTGTCGATAAAGAACAAACCGCGTTGTCTTGAAGGATTCCATAAATATGTGTCACACACTGTAAAACAGTAGAACACTAGTACATACATGTAAACCATAAAATACCTATTAAGTCATAACAAATACTAGTTCATCTTAATTAAATCTTAATTAAAGAAATAAATACATTACTTGTTCACGGCGATTACGAGAACATTGCGGTCAATAATGCTACTTGAAGTTGAATACTCAACATAAAAAAAACATCCTCGATTATCTAATAAAATCACAGTGCTCAAACACACTAATATGCACTTATAAAGCGCTGACCATATATACACAATACTTGATAGATAAAAAATACTTAATCAATATATGATACATACCCTGTGGGTGACACGGACATGATGTTGAGAAATGTGCCCCGAGCTTTGTCTTGACAGATATCCAACATCCAATATTTTTAATGTATACAGCTGCTTATAGACTTTTGCCATCTTAACTCTTTCAGTCTTTATTACAGGTAAATTTTAAAATAAAATAAGCATTTTATTGAATCGGCAGAGAGCTTCAGTGAGTGTCTATACCATCACTTGCTTTGAATAGCCAATTTTATCCAAAAGGGCATGCTAAATAACACTTCAACCACATTAGGAAACTTTCAGTGATCGATCAGTTTCTTGAAATTAAAAAAATCAATGCAACTATTTTTTAGTCATAATTAAATGCACGTGCAGTCGGGGTGATTACAAAACTTAACATTTCCTATTTTTTCCTAATGGGCCGATATTTGTAGTTTGATTGGGCATTATGAAATACATCTGTCATTAGCAACTTTTCTTTGCTTGTGAATTATCATTGACATAAGATCCTTAATACTTATTTCATTAGTTTACCCCCTCTATTGTACGCTTTCCGTCATAGCGCCTATAAAGTATTGAAACTTCAAAATGTGAACGAATGGCTATATCATATTTCAATATAATTGATCAAATAATAATATTCACTTATAAAAGACAAAGAGTTAGTGTGTTTATTCTAAATTCTTGTTTATAGAATTAAATGTGTCAGTTTTGGTAAAAGGTAGGACTGATTTTCATGGTCAACGATTCGAAATAGTTAGAGTTAAATGCTTGCTATCAACTAAAGGAAATAAATTCTAGATGTTTTAAATCGTAGACGCGTTATACCAATTAGATCAAATGTGAAACTCGTAAAAGCACATTCGGTTTTGATTAACATTTTGCTATAGCCACTATGAAACAACACATCATTTCTTCTTTTTTACATATATTTTTGATATGTTAAATAATATTGAATTATTGTTAATTGGTGATTTTGTGCAGGCCACATATTTGAAACGCTATACATGTAAATATATATATATATATATATATATATATTATCAAGAAGTACTTAAAATCGATTGAGAATAATGACAAAATTCCAGTTGTTATTATTGATCGAAAACTGGACAATATAAACCAGCGTACGCGCACTCAATAACTGAGGCATATTAGAAACCAATGAATACGGGATAAAAAAAAACAATAATGTTAACAGTTGGACGGGTTTTGAATTTCAGTTTCAGTTAAGGTATTGTTTCAACATCGAAAACGTTAATCGTTAACGTTGCCCGAAAAAGCTGACTGCCCGTAAGCCACTTGCTGGTAAATATCTGGTGGGGCTTGTCGGGGAAAAGCCAATCTGTTGTGTTTGTTTCTGGATATTTCTAAGGGGCAGTAGCACATGTTTTCAAAAATATATTTCTTAAAATGTCCACCAATAAACATTAGTTCATTCCGAAATTGGATGTATCATTTTCAGGGTGTCAAAGCATACTATTCAATAATTACTCAATCCAATATCATTCGTAGACCTAGAGGAAATAATCACACATGTACATCAAGCGAAAGCCATGAGCGCCCACTTGTCGTGAACACCTTAAGCTTTTAATCATTTAAGCTAGGGAATTAATTTGCATAGCTTAAACGACGTTGTACGTTCTTTTGAAAACTGTTCACTTAATAGAACATGATTTCTTTTGCAATATGAGGCTTAAATTCACGCTTATATGGGATCACTTATTTTATCTAAAACAACCTCCTACTGCCTTTGTAAGTAATTAGACATTGCAAGACTTTTAAGATATCAAGTTTGGCTCGTTGATATTTAAACCACAAGCCAGAAAGGAATGAAAAATAAGTCGAACACCGACGTCACATGATAAGTATTTAGGGAAATCGAGTTCGATATTTTGAACCTAAATCAGAATAAATGGTATTTCCAGAGCCAAACTTAAATGCATGAAAATACGTTTGATAGGTTCGACAACTCACACTTAAAGTCATTGTCTCTTTTTTTGCAAGGCAAATTGTAATGCATTCCGGACAAATGGTTCACCACTCACAGAAATCTTTCCCCTGACGTTTGCAACAATTTTCAGAACTATGCAGGCATTCAATAATTAAGTTCAAACTACCCTACACTACCCTAATATTACGTGTTTTGCGAGCATTAGTCCTTACCACGTCATTTCGCTAAGGCCGTGACGAAGAACACATAAAATTTCCCAGCTGAATATCCAAGTTAAATAGCTAATAGCTTACCGTTTTTCAAATACTGAAATTACAAAATGGTGGTAAACTCAATGAAGAATGCGTCCGTCATAAGTATCGGCGCTACATTTACTTGATTTCCGGTGTTTCGCACTAGCGATAGGATTGCACTTGATTTGGTACCTCATCGGTTTGAAACGGCTTACGCCAATAAGCTGCTTCATCCAAAACTGTAAAACGGGTATAAAAATGAAAATCTTTGCAAATACGACTGGAAATATTCATGTTAGTGATCAGATTTTGTTAGTGAAGAATAGTTAGTTCAGTTTTAATGCCTTACAAAAATGAGACTATGACTTTAAGGTATAACCATAACATGTTCTTTATCAATTCTCTATATCACGACAATAATAACAATAAAATTTAATTCTTATATGCATGATTACATATAGAAGTATGATTATCTAACCATACTTATTATTATGTTTTATCATTATCACAATTGATCTTTTTTTCACGAAATGGGGCATACAATCCTCATCGAGTGTTAGCAATCGATCAAGACCAGCTGCTGCCGCCAGTGTCTATGGAGTGAAAAGAAAGACTTCGACAGCACAGCGTTGTTCGGATCAAACATCCACACGTATACAGAACGTGTATCGATTTACCTGTTCAGATATGTATATACACGTTGACGCCGAACCTAACTCCAGACGGGGTAATCAAATTAAGAGGTAAATACTAATTAGTATATGAAGTGACAGGTAACATCCTAATCAAAAGGGAAGTTTTCAGTAATTTGACTTGATAAAGCTCACGCGAGAGATTGTTGCATTATTAATGTTTACCTTTATCGAATATATCACAAAGACATTCCAGCTTCCACTTATGTTGTAGTTGACACTTGAATCGAGACAGAGACGCGGGACTTGTGTAGAAATGTGGTGCACCAAATTGAAAAGGTAAGCATCTTCAATTACTATCTCTGATGGGGCAAGTTGTATCGGACAACGCTAATATCAAACACAGTGCTAAACACTGTAGTTCAGCAACGAGGAGCTCGGCTCGCCGTGTAATGGTTCATAGTTGTAGTTGACAAATGAACGATCTGAAAGGACGATTTATAATGTTATAAACAAGGTAAAATAGTGGGCCTAGTTCTTCGAAGTTCTCTCAGTGCCAGATAGTCGTACGCCAATGTTAATGTATGGTACTTACGACTATCTTATCACTAAGAGAGATTCGAATTCGGGTTTTGAAGTGAAAGCAGTGTTAGAAGCATACTCCCAGGGAGTTGAGAAAACGAAACAGGCAATCTCATTGTAATACGATATCGTTATTTTCTACAATTTCCTGTTTTTCAAAAGCTCATTTCGTGAATCCCGAGTTATCATGGTCAACGCTGTTTTACCGGATGATTTTACACTGTGAGGAGTAGTTTCAAACTTGAAATATCATCAAATACATTTTGATCAAGTACATGAATATAAATCGAGTCCATAGTTTTTAGAATATTTCCATTTCAATCGAAATAGTATCAATTGAAAAACACTTTATTAAATTGGCTTTTTATTACAGTTTTGCGTATTAAACGGGACGTTATTCCATCACAAACTTTATGTAGAGATTGAATTGAAGCGAATTCTGAAAATAGCCACATGGGTTGTCCGAACGTTTTTCATCATTTTCACTTCATTTTGTACACACACAAAAACACTTAATCCCACAAATGCTGACGTCATGGCATTTTGATATCGATGACGGCCAATCTAGAAAGTAAGTTTTGATAAATATTTACTAAAGCTGCAGATTTGAAAAACAGCTGTCAACTAATTATACAGATGAACATCATAACCTTTATATGATGTGGTTGTCATGTGGATAAGAAAAAGGTAAATATTTACCGCGAAAATAGGTGACGATAACGTCACGCGGTATATCTTAAACTGTTGAAACGCTTTCCGTATGTGCAAAGATATATCGCCTCCATCATAAGCCTATACTCCTTCTGAATTAAAGCAGATATGTTAAGACGTTTTCGAAAAAGTAAATTTTGGTGATTATTTGTATGGATTTATATTTAAGGGTACCATCTCCACTCCATAGGTACATGTACGTTCCAAGGTACTTAGTGTCATTAAAATAGAGAATACTAAACGACGTCACGTTTGATGATATATTTATGAAACGGGTGATATTTTGGTATAAAGCGCGCGATAGCATTTAGATACAGATACCAATAACGAGTTTCATAAAAATGTAATTTAAACGTTATTGAGTTAAGCATTTTGTTTACACGCAGAATTTAATCAAAGAAAAGGCATGAACATCGCAGAGTCTACCATTGCTGCCACGCTGTGATGTAATACTTAACGATGGTGATGTCATGTGACGTCAACGAGCACGCAATGTTAAGACACAATGTGTAATAACAATGTTACATTGATGATTCATTTAACGGAGGTGACTTCAACGGTCGAGTAATACTAGAGAATACTAAACGACGTCCTGTCTAATAACAGTTGTATGAAACGAGTGAATGGGTTGGCATTGAACGAGCGAAATGAATACCGAAGACGCTCGTTTCATTAAAATGTTTTAAACGGAACTGAGTTTAGTTTAGTATTTTATTAATTACACGCAGAATTATAGCAAGCATGAACATCACATAGATTACCATCGCTGCCGCGCTGCTAACATTGTGATGTCATTCTTAACCATTATGACGTCAGTCTGAACTGAATTATATGACACACTGTGAAAGAATATTGCAGATATATTAAACGGTGGTGATAAACAGGCGAGTAATAATGCGAATATTATGATAGGAAACTATAACGCATAGGTGATTGTTTTTTATGGTTCTACTCATATGTGCACAATAGAAGCATATGAATAAAAGAAATTATAAATAATTCACTATTCCTTTTAGCTATAGTGTTTGTGTAGAAAAGAACTTTCAGTCAATGTACATTCATTTCTCCACAGTAATGAATAAACTCGATATATATACCGATTCAATTTGGAATTCAGCAGCTTGGATTACGCTCAGTAAGATTTGATTGAACACAACCATCTGCGCATTCACACCTACAATGTATCCACTGAGATGAAAAGGAATTTGCCTTGCCGCCTTTTTGCAAAACAACGCCCCAACTTGTTACAAAAAATATTTTTCAGTAAAATTTCTCTGGCTTTGTAACTAAAATACCATCTGTGCATCATGAGTTTATTTAAAAACACTTCAATAGACTTATATAGTCATTTTCAAATGGCAAATATAACAATCATTATTTTAAAAGTCTAAAAAAGGCTTTATATATGTGTACATGTGGAAATCTCAGGTGTCATTTATGTGCACACTAATGATAAAATCGTTTAAACATAATCATCTCAAAATTTAAATCGTTTGTCTACTTTGAATATTTTTTCAAAATGATATTTGAATGATTGACGCGCATGCAGAAATGCATTGTCAGGATTTACACCTATTTACACCGCCGTCTAGCTTGAAATTGATTTGTAACATTTGAGCTTGATGTCATTTGAAAAATATGAACTTGAAAACTTCACATACTGTCTCTTTAGAGAGAAATAGTTAATGCTAAGGTCTGACGTCAAATGTGAATTTTTTTTTTAAAGTGTTCGGTTTAGAGGTTGTTAGAGATTTATTTCTCATCGACTTTGTGCAGATTTGATATACATTTGATAGATTAGTATTGTAGACATTATATCAATGAAGACTGAAAGATTTTGTCTTTAAGAAAAAAAAAGAGAAACGTTCAAACAGAATTTCGAATCATTCCCATGTAGTATGTGTTCCCCGCCAATTATTATGTGTTATATCTTAATGAAATTTTATTGGAATGAGATTTCAACTTTTCACTTTAACTCACTGCTCCCTGCAGATTTTGATGTGTCGTATTCTAATGCAATCTCATTCAAATCAGATTTAACGTATCACTATTACTCGACACTACCCGCAGATTTTTATGTTATATTCTAATGCTATATCATTGAAATCAAATTTAACTTATCACTATATTTCGCTTTTCATCTCAGATTATAAATTGTAATGCAATCTCATTGAAATCATACTTAACTTATCCCTTTCACTGGCTTTTCCCCGCAGATTTTGATGTGTTTTATTCTGATGCAATCATGTAAGGTAGAAGCAAAATACAATTCAAATGAGTTGAATAAGATCAGAGAGCTGTGAACAACGTCGTTGATTGTAGAAAATAGCTTGAGGAAATCACAAAACGCTAAAAACCCTTATCGTAAAGAAACATTAAAATCTTAAGGTATTGAGCTTGATATAGCAAACATGTAAATTGGCAACGGAGAACAGGATATGAGCGCATTACATGTACAGGGAGTCGAATATTAAGAGAAATAAGCGGTTATTTTTCATTTCGATATTCTTTATCATTTCCACTTTTACGTTCTTTCAAAGTGAGCTATGAAATTTCTAACATGATTTGTATATATTTTCCAGGTTTCACAAGCAAGGACACCCCCTAATAATCGGAATAACTTTGACGCTTATAACTATAATGACAATGGGATACCTTATCAGCTCTGATCCTGAGCACGTGACCCAATCTCTTAACGAGGCTCCAAAAACACCAAAAGTCCACCATATTGTATTTTTGAAAGTCCACAAAGCCGCCAGTTCGACTATGATGAATATATTTATGAAATATGGTGTCTCGCATAATCTTAGAATCATGGTTCCAAGGAAATCAAATACATTTAGCCAACACACCCATCTTCATAAAGGACAGGTCCTTCATTATTCACCAACCGGTAAATATGATATCCTGTGTTGTCACGTGATCTACAATAAATCCGCGATTTCGCCATTTTTCCCTTCAGATACCCGTTACATCGGGATAGTAAGGGAACCATTCAAACAGTTTTTGTCTGCCTTCAATTACTACTACCATCTCCCATACCTTAAAAACATACCCGGGGACAATCCAATCTCGACGTACCTCAAAGATCCGGGTAAGTTTGAACCGGATTTCCCGTTTTCATCTTTCACCAACAACCGGATGTCCTTGGATTTTGGATATCCGGTCAACGAGTTCAAGAACATAAATTACATGAAGGACTACCTTAAACAGCTTGAGTCTGAGCTGGACTTCGTTATCGTCGTGGAATATTTTGACGAATCTCTGTTAATGATGAAGCGTCTTCTAGGCTGGTCATTACAGGATATTTTGTACGTTCCAAAGAAGAACTTTACGAAAAAAATTAAAAATTTTACCGAGGAGGACAAAGTTCTCCACAGAAAGTGGGCACAACTCGATTATATGCTGTATGAAAGGTTCCTGGATATATTTCTGAAAAGGTTGCACCAACAACCCGAATCGTTCCATAATGAACTCTCAGTGTTTAGAACAGTTAATCAAGAAGTTCAACAGTTCTGTACTAGTGACACCAGAGGCTATCTTCAAGTTAAAGAAACGCTGTATAATGAAGAATTCCTTGTGACTAGGTTTGACTGTAAGTACATGAAGATGGGCGCGATTAAGCTCGTGGATACAGTCAGAGACAGATACGTATATACAATGCTTAAAACTGGCTATCAGCATTGATATTTTACGTATTTGTGTTTTTCCAAGAAAAATTGTTTTGGGATATTTATATTTCTGTAAAAGAACACTTACCATCTAAAATATGTAATTACTTACTATTTTATTCAAATGACGTGTTATGGTTATTCCTTAAGAGATTGTTACCAAAGGAAGAGTGAAATATGAGTTGAACAGAACGAATGTGAGTTTTTGTATTTTCCACCGAGAGCACTCTCTGGTGTGTAATAATCATTGCCATTTTGATTAGTCTTTAATAAAACATCAATAAAGTCGATACATGTCAACATTGTTTGAACATGTTGGTTTTACTAAATGCTGCGACTCCTAAAAATATATTTTGATAACGCGTGTATATATCCAATGTCGAAAAAATGATTAATTATCATTATATCAATAATGAATACTATTTATTAAACTTGACGTATACGTATGGTAACCTTTTTATAGAGAGCAATTTTGAAATGTAAAATAATTTTGATACTTTGATTCAAATCCAATATTGAAGCAGAACAAGTGTCATCAGTTTTTGACTTATCCAACCAATAAAATTTCTAATGTTTAGTAATTTGATAAGTAAGTGCATTTTGATCTTTTTATTTCCTATTTTTCTCGGGAAAGAACAACTTTCAAAATAGATTGAGACGATAAAATAAAATAGCTTTTACTTGTTTACAAAGAACTGAAAATTAAAAAAGTTTACCTTGGGTTCTGTGCGCTATGGAAATGGTGTCAAAAACGTTGTCAGTTGTAACGTGATAATGAGGCAGTAACTCTACAAATGCTTATAGAATTTGGGTTCGGATTTCCGTTTTTAAAGCTTTGTTTCTTTACTAATAACACTGGTTTTCGACCTTTATCAATCGATAATATTCTGTGAAGAAATTGAAAAGGAACCAGTAGATTCAAAACATTGTTTGTGATTAATAGAGAACAAGTTATATGGATTTACAACTTCTTTATTGCAGGATTGCTAAAGAAGTTGCAAATCCATATAACTTGTTCTCTATTCATCTCACCAACTTCTAAATGCATCTCAAAGAAGTCATTGTTTGTGATTGTTTAATTAGGAAATAAATTGCATGGTGGGTGATCGTACAGTACGGACGTGGCAATGTAAGCTCTCGAAATGGAAATAGAAATTCAACAATATAGAGCCAAAATAGGCTCGTTTAATCAACCAAATAAGTCCAAAAAGCACATGTACGGCTTTCGAATAGAAAGAAAGTGTGTATCTTTGACATTGAGACTTTGTTTGCTCCTATTGACATTGCTCGTGCTGAACGGATCAGTTGAGTCTAACCCGGGGCCCGGTCCGACGACACGTCAGCAAGTTTTAACTCAATCAGTCTCGGGAGCTATCGGATTACAGTGTACTAATGAAGACCTGATGAAGGCTCTAATCAATATCCAAGGTAAAATACAAACTCTTAGTGACAATTTTATCGGCCTCGACAACAAAGTCATCAAAATGGCGACAGACATCAACATGGAAATGCAAGAGTTACGCGTTGAAACAACAAATACAGTCCCTACAAGATCACGTTGATGATATACAGTCTCGATCAAGACGAAATAACTTTATTTTCCATGGTATAGAGGGAGATCGTCGAGAAAATTGGGAGGCGACAGATGTCCTTATAGCGAGGACGCACCGGTTATCGCAGATGAAACAGAATTCGCCAATAATAGCCAACTTTGTTATCACCAAAGACAGGAATGAAATTCTACACAAAGCGAAGGAAATATCAAGGACAGAAGACCGCTCTGTTCGCGTGACTGAGGATCTCACAAGACAGGTGCGAGAGGATCGCCGTGCACTCTCACAACTATTCACCGAAGCGAAGGATGCGGGAGAAAACGGTTTAACCCCAAAATCCGTCACAACAGAAGCTCATTATCGGCAGAAAAGTGTATCAGCGTAATCGAGTGACCAACGAAGTGATATGTGTTTCAGATTCGCAAGGATTACAATCAGGATCAGTAGAATCAAGCAGTCAGGAAAACATCAACAAAGGACGTCAACAAGACACGTGTTCTTTGTTTGGACCCGGAAGCACAGGGGAGCACGTCTAAATCCCCGACGTAGCAATAACAAATGAGAATGTGGCCGAGGGCTCCTTCAGCTAAGTATCCTAACCTGGAATATAGGACTGTACAAATATTCATCATCAGAAAACATAAAGCAATTTCTCTCAAGGTATGATATAGTTGGGTTATGTAAATCGTTTGTAAAGAAAACTGAGGACGTTCACGATTTTAAAGTTGGCTACCATACCTTCAATTAGGTAGTTCGGAGTTCTAATGCGCATCTCCTACTGTCAGAGAAAACTTGATCTTGATGACGTCATGATATGCAATACTCTCCCACACGTGGATATGTGCTTCCTTGTGCGCTGTTTGAATATTCGTCGTATACATTTTGGGTGAATATTTTAAATCATCTTAATAAATATCGAAAGTGTTGAAGCCCACCCATTCCGCATCTGTTGGTTCTTAACACAGCGATCACACAATATTACGTGACACACTGGATTGAGGGTCAGGGAAACTTTATGGTAATATATTTTAGAAAATGGTGTGTCACATGATCATGATATATTCTATTAACACCACCACAAACTAGCGACAGCATTAATAATGTTTCTAATTTTCTTTGAATAAATATTATGGGATAGGGACCAATAATTGTTTACAGAGCACAGCAATCAGTTGATCAATAAAAGTACGGGAGTCGTAAAATATTTCATTTAATTTTGAGTTCATGTGTACTGGCCGTATCGTTATCACTTGTTCAATAGTTTTAGTACAGTGCATTAAACATTTGTGGTTTTTTCCTCTGTGATGTCTTTGTAATCTAAAGAGTAGTACAAGAGAGATAAACTTAGTAAATAGATAGTGGCCTTGTTAATAATATCTTAATTAATTTGACGGTCTGCTGTATATATACATAAATATACATATATATATATACATACCTCAATAAATATGCATGAAATAGTAAAACAAAGTAGCCAAAAATACACATTATGTTCACAAATGATTAAACCTTTAATTTGTCTAGATTTTTGCAGAGAGAAGTTAAAAATGCATATAGACAGTTAGTAAAGTATTGTTTTTAGCTGCGTTACATCGATTTGCGGATAGCAATTTTGTAACAGGGCATGGTTAACTCTATGACATTTTTAAATGAAAATTTGATACTAGAAATTGACGCTTATTCTTGAGTTATTTGTATACAGATCCTATTTGAAAAAGAAAGGAAAGCTTTTTCTTTTGCACTATAAAGTTCTTGAAATATTTTGCAAAATTTGATATTTTACGAATGCTTCGCGTTACAACTGTTTAATGTTCAAACATTTTAACACTTTTTATCGACTGGTCCCTAAGATATTCAGGGGAGCTAAACCACTTCGTATCCGACACACATATTTGAATATGCAGAAAAGGGGTCAACCAGTAAATAGGTGGGGCTTAGCTGCTGTCGGGAGATGAAAACAACAACTAACTGTACACACCTTTCTGGGCAATAAAGTACATTTCCCCAACGAATTTCGCTGAAAACCGTTAGCTTTCTTCTGTTGAGTTGGTTTTTGATCCGGTTATAGTAAAAGATTTAAGTTTCTATGAATATTTTGTGAATGAAGTTTTTGATCCGAACTGCCTACTTCAATTGTGTGCAAGCGAAGGAAAAAAACATGGTCGTTATAGCGGCGGTGTGACTGTCCTCGTTCGAAATTATTTAACTGATAATAACACAGTAAAACGCATTTTCTGCACATTTGAAAATTGTGTGATATTATTAGTTAAAACATCAATGTTAGGTTTGAGAAAGGACACAATCATGATATTTGTTTACATTTCCCCAGAAAACTCACCAATTTATCAAAATAGTGATCTGGATGACATCGATGTGCTCTCATCTTATCTTGAAGCTATTCTTTGTGAATATACAGACCATGAAAGAATTCTCATTGGAGATTTAAATGTCAGAATGAAAGATTACCTTGATTACATACCAAGTGACTCACTTGATCTCATCATGTAGGATTCTGATAGTTACCCATCTGATGACTTTAACTTGCCAAGATCCACTAAAGACAACAAACCTTACAATACTTTTGGAAAGAAACTAGCTGATATGTGCTGCACATTTTGGCATTTACACACTCAATGGAAGGTTATACAATGACAAAGAAGGCAATTTCACTTGTTTTACACATAATGGGTTTAGCCTAGTGGATTATGTCATAGCTAGTACACAACTGTTTCCATACATATCTGATTTTGGTGTTCACATATGGATCATTCAAATCACTTTCCTTTATACTGCTCCTTATCATTTGATAATGATTTACATGAATGCCAGGACAAGGATAGCTGTGGCGGGCAATTAAATCAAGAGGTATGGTGTGACAATCATATCAGTAAGGATAGTTTCACTTGGTGGAAATTTGTGTGGCCAGCCACTGGTAGCAGTCAGGAGATATTTTGTAGTAATTTTCCATGAGAAATTCTCAGCAATGAGTGACGAAATCTACAAATTAATAGATGAAAATTTATCTCTGGCTGTTAATAAACTCACTGTTTTGTATCAGGCAGCTGCACAACAATCACAAAGAAAATATGGAAAACTAAATTCTAGAAACACAACTGTATCTCAACAACCCCCCTGGTGGGATCATGAACTTGAAACCTTAAAAAGCAGGAAATATGCCGCACTCCGAGCACATAGACACCATGGGGGTGATTTCAGTAATTTTAGAACAATGCACTCACTCTTCAACAAAACATTCGCAACAAAAAAATCTATTTATCAAAAGAAACAGAAGGAAATATTTATTCTATATAGATATAACCCTAAACTTTTCTGGAGTACTCTAAAATCCTCAAGAGCCTTTCAATCAATACCACAAATAACAGTACAACAATGGGGTGATTATTTCAAAAGTTTACTTTCTACTAACTCTACAACTAACTATGATGCCATTATCAGTGAAATAGAAGATGAGATGACAGTGACAGATTCAGATGACCCTCAGAATATCAATATTCCATTTACCAATGATGAAATCTCTAAATGCCTTCAAGACCTAAGAAATGACAAGTCTTCAGGGCCAAATGGAATTGTGAATGAATTTGTCAAATCAACTAAGAATTATATCACTCCAGTGCTGACTAAATTATTTAATAATATTCTATCAACAGGAGTATTCCCTGAAGAATGGAGGAAAAGTATTATGTCCTATTCACAAAACAGGAAACTTGAGCATTACTGATAACTATAGTGGTATTTCCCTTATTGACTCACTTTGTAAAATTTTGACAAGCCTTTTGGATAAAAGATTACAATATTGGTGTGACAAAAATGATATAATTCATGAATGCCTGGTTTCAGGCCTGGGTACTCAACCATTGATCACATTTTTCAGCCTGCAAGCATCTCACAAAAAGGGTAGATTTTACTGTATCTTCGTTGACATTTCAAAGGCGTTTGATAGAGTGGACCATGATGTTTTATTGAAAGGTTTGAGGAAAGTGAGTCTCAAAGGGAACATTTTAAAACTTCTCATATCAATGTATTCAAATCTCTCAGCATGTGTTAGATGATCAACTGGTTTGTCTGAATATTTCAAATGTAACATTGGAACCCGTCAGGGATGTTTATCATTTACTTAAATGAACTCATATACCAACTGGATTAGGAAGTAGGCGAAGGAATGATGATAACAACAGATTTTCCAAATATATATGCACTGTTGTATGCAGATGATGTGTCTTCAATAGCTGACAGTATTTTACAACTACATAAGAAAATAAATGTGATAGAACAATTCTGTGATTTACAGGCATAAAAAGGTAAATCTAAATAAAACAAAAGTAAAGGTATTCAGGAGAGGGGGGACTTTAAGGAATAATGAAAGAGATGGACTTATAAGGGTAATAAACTTGAAGTTGTTAACTTTTATAGATATATTGGGATAGTATTTACCCCAAAACTTTCATGGAGTGAAACATTCAGCTATCTGATTGCACAAGCTAAGAAAGCTATATTTTACATCATGTCCTTCCAAAAGAAATTTGGAAAACTTTGTTATGAAGATATTTTTAAGGTGTTTGATAGTATAATCGTTCCAATATTATGTTACGGATCTGAGATATGGGGGACTTCATATAACAAGCTGATTAAAAGTGTACAGGCATCATTTTGTAAAAGATTTCTCAGACTGACTAAATATACTCCAAACAACATGGCACTAGGGGAGTGTGGCAGGCTCCCCCTTCAATATATCTATATGACAAGAGCAATTAAGTACTGGACAAGATTAATTCACCTTGGAAACAACAGACTACCTCATCAAGCATATAATATGCTAAAAGCACTTGATGAAGTGGAAAGTTATACATGGGCTACCTCTGTAAAGAATATCTTGTTCCGCCTTGGGTTTGGAGGGGTTTGGATACAACAAAATATTGGTCACATCAATCTATTCCTAAACAACTTTAAGCTTAGACTCTCTGACAATCTTTACCAAGACTGGCACGCCTCACTGGACTCTTCCTCAAAATGTGAATATTATCATCAATATAAGTCTCTACTCAGTGTTGAATCATACATAAGGAATGACATTCCACAATATTTAAAATATTTCATATCAAGGTTTAGATGTAATAATTTTAGACTGAAAGTTGAAATTGGAAGACACAGTAATTTACCCCATGAAGATTGATACTGTGATTATTGTTTTAAGAATAATTTAAAAACTGTAGAAAATGAATATCATGTGCTTTTGAAATGTGAAAAATACTCTCTACTGAGGAAAAAATATCTTCCAGCTCGCTTCACGGACTATCCAACAGTTAGCAAATTCATTGACTTGATGAAGACTACCGATAAAGAAACAACTTACAAACTTGGACTTTAATTTTCTAAAGTATACAATTTTAAAGCGTCTACAGAAACCTAAATTAATGCATGCAGGATAATAATATTTGCATTTGCCATGTATTACGGGCCTATGGTCTCGTTACCGAAAAAATTTGGCTGTCTGTCTGTTTGTAATCCATAGTTTAGTTTAAACAGACGCTTAATCAATATGAATGTAATTTAATATTGATTGTTTTATTGATAGCTTCATAACATTATATTTGAAATGACACAGAATGAAATTAGATATATATATGTAATTTAGAAGGTGAATGATATGAATGGAGGATCTCACAATCATTGATATCCCCAAACATTGAGCTCTGTACATTATTGTCACTATCAAAGGACTATATAAGGTCTTTAAGTTGTGATACAGTTTAATACTATGGTAATTGTCTATAAAATGTGGTAAATTTAAATATATACAAAAAAACTTCTTCATAGTTCAAGTAATAAATAGATAAAAAACAAAAGTCTGGAAATGATTTAAATCATTTCCAGACTTTTGTTTTTTATCTATATATATATATATATATATATATATATATATATATATATATATATATATATATTGACCACCATTTGAGACAGCTGGTGCCACCTCCAAACAACCAGCAGGAACTTGAACAATCTCTGTTATACATATAGAACAGGATCCCTGCTGAAGTCATCTGACGCCTGACGACACCTGTGCTAAAACTCCACATTTGTGTGATTTGTAATATTGACCCCATGTCTCTTTCATTGTGTATTGGGACAAATACGGAAGATCAGATCATGTGATCTCTGATACAACAATTAGAATACTTTGTTTGTCAAAACACACCAGTCGATGACAGCTGTCAAGATACGTATAGAACTAACACGAACATTTATCAAAAGCTTCAATTTGTTAATCAGACCACCTGACAACTTCATATCCATGCAAGGGCGTATTTTGGCCAAAGGAACTTTCCAAACGGTGGGTGCCAAACAATTTTAGCATATCCGATTTCCTTTTTATAATTGTTTTTGCCATATTTTTTTTTATTTATATAGTTAATATTGTTTCTGTTTTAAATTGTAGTTTCACGAGCTGCTCGGGGTGATTTATAACAAATTTTTATTTTTCTGATATTTCAATATCTATAGGAATTTTTTTTTTATCAAACTATAACTCCCTTGCGTTCAGTAACACGTTGTCAGGGGGACTTAAGTCACTTCGTGTTCGACAACCATATTTGAATAAGGAGATAGGGGCATGTGAAATACATGAAGCACATCGCAAACAATTATTTCCTAATCAAATAACAACTCATCAGAAGACAGATAAACGTTTTCCTCGAAATTCGTGGGGGAATGAACTTTATTGTCCAAAAAGGCGTGTACTGTTAGTTGTTGTTTTCATCTGCGGACAGTAGCTAGGCCCCACCTCTCTGTTGGTTGACCCCTATCTGCTTATTCAAATATATGTGTGGAACACAAAGTAACTTACCTGCCCTGAATATGATAGGGTCCAGTCATTTTCAAGTGTTTAAATATTTTAACACATAAACAGTTGGTACGCGATAACCTGTTTTGAAAACAATTTCATGCAATTTATAATGAAAACGTTAAAAACTATTTTGTCTTATTCAAAAAGGGGTTCGTATGCAAACAATGCACAAGTGTTAATTCCTGGTATAAATCTATCATATAAAATGAAATAGAGTTAACCATTCATGGCCTATTACAATAGTAGTATCTGCAAATCTATTTAATGTAGCTAAAAACACAACAATACTCACTGTATATTTTCTATTTCCTTCTGCAATATACAACTAATTAAAGGTATAAATGTTATTGTAAACTTTGAGTTTTTTGAGCTAATGTTTATACCATTTATACTACCAAATTAACATATTATGAACAAGGATACCATTTATGGTAAGTTTTATCGCTCTTATACTATTCTTAGCAAACCAGAACAACATTTTAAGACACAGAACTAGTGACTGTTTAACATTCCATACGAATTTAGCCGTCATACAATGAACTTGAAATGAAATGAAATATTTTACGACGACTCCAGGACTTTTACTGATCATCCGACTGGCTGTGCCTTGTTTAAAATGGATGGTCCCTATCCCATAATATTTGTTCAAAGTAAATTAGAAAACTTATTAATGCTGTCGCTTTTTTGTGTAGTTCTTAATATAACATATCATGATCTTGTGATACACCATTTTCTTAAATATATTCCCCTACAGTTACGCTGACCCTCAATCCAATGTGTTACACAATATTGTGTGGTCGCAGATGCGGGATGGGTTGGTTTCAACATGTTTTATATCTATTTAGATGATGTACTATATTCACCCAAAATGCATACGACGAATATTCGACTATCGCACATGGAAGCACTTATCCACGTGTAAGAGACTTCTACATATCTTTAGATGACGTCATCAATATCAAGTTTTCTCCGGCAGTTGGAGATGTGCATTAAGACTCCAAACTACCTACAATAGGTTTAAAATAATCATGAAAATGACATTTTTTGAAAAACAAGTTCTTTCAAACTTATAATAATTTATCATGTGTACGTAAAATCATTCATTTGTGAGAGAAACCATCATTTCTTCGGAATTTCCTTGATATCCACATGGCTGTAACACCTACTTGTCCTATTTATGAGACATTTAACTGTTTCGAGTCGCCCTAATTGTACCCGCTTTTAATAGCTTGACGTTAATTGTTTCGGTTTCTTGTCACCCCGATATCGCATGAAATTCATGCTTCGCACGTGCAAAAACGTGTGGGAGAGTATAACGTATCATTAGATGACGTCATCAAGATCCACTTTTATCTAAGAGTAGGGGATGCGCATTAGAACTCCGAACTACCTACTTAGATGTGTTGTTTTTCCCGTACTGGATCGTGAGTTCGTTTCGCTTCATACAACAAAGTCTCGATGCGTACCGCTAACAAAAATAAGATTAATGCATTATCGTTACTGTGTAAAAATAAATGTAAAGGAAACATTTATGGAAACGTTTTGATGATTACGAAAAACATTAAATACATAAAGTCGACTGATTACCTGTGTTGAGTTACGAGACAAGATAAGTTCAGTCATAAGATAAATACACATAAACATGTCGCAGAAATTGTCACAATATCTTGCATGGCCCGGTTATTATGGAGCCCGATGGACTTCCGGTTTGTCCGGATTTTAAAGTCATGTTTACTTCCGTTAGTAAATGGCTGAGTGACAGTCGTCTCTACCTTCCCTCTCTGTCTTCCTCGTGGGCTTTACAACCCCACACACTGTTGAATAAAATGTTTCACTTATGTTGTAGTTGACGCTTGAATGAAGACGCAGACACGGGACTTACACAGATATGATGTGCATCAAAATCAATGGGTAGGTATCTTAACCCTTAACCCACCATTCTTTTTTTATAAGTCCCGTGAACCCGGTCACCAAACTAGATCAAGACATCGTGTAAAAATATGTATTTTACTATACGATTTATCTGTGACTAGAAGTTACTCTGCAAAGAAGTTTTAAGTAACCAGTATCCAGAGAGAGAGAGAGAGAGACTGAGAGAGAGAGAGAGAGAGAGAGAGAGAGAGAGACAGACAGACAGACAGACAGACATACAGACAGACAGACAGACAGACAGACAGACAGACAGAGACAGACAAATACAAAGAAAGAGAGAGAGGGAGGATGAGACGGGGTGAGAAAGACAGAGGCTGAGACAGATAGACATGAGAAATTTCATGATGCATACCTGTAATTTATATAAAGGCTTGCTCAAAAGTGTAAATTTACCAAAAACAATGGCCCAAAAAATTTACGTTGTGTTCAGGGACGAAAACGAGCGATTCGTCCAAATGCATTTTCTGCCAAAGCACGTGCAGCATGGGATCATGAAGGTTTACATGCAGACACGTCTGCTTTAGGGGTATAAAAAGCCACATCAGCCGCTGTTCATTCAGACTACACAAAATCGGTACAACGACATGAAGAATACCAAGACTGAACAGAGCGCAACGCAACAACGCTATTGGCAGACTGCAAGCAGGAGCGACGTAGCGAGATGTTGCAAGACTCTTTGGGGTGTCCACACAGACCATCTCTTCATTGTGTACCCGTTTTAACACCTGAAACAGCGTTGATGATAGGCCAAGGTCAGGCAGGACAAGGGTGACTACTCGGGCCCAAGATCGGTACATCCGACTGTTCCAATTTCGGGAACGCACCAGGACAGCAACGTCAACAACAACGCAGACACCAGACCTACGTCGAATTTCAGACCAAACAGTACGCAACAGGCTGAGAGAGGCTGGACTTGTTCCACGACGACCGGTTCAACGTCCCGTTTTAACGCAACGTCATCTGGCGGAACGTCTCCAGTGGTGTCAACAAAGGATGAGATGGGCACGTGCAAGGTGGAGAACCGTTGTCTTCACTGATGAGTCCCGTTTTCTGCTTCGACGAAGTGATGGACGAGCACGTGTATACACGTGTAGTACGGTATAGGGACTTGATCCTACAGCCTTTCGTTATTCCTCACGTCAACGTCCATAGTGGTCTCATTCAGCAGGACAATAACAATGTCCAGTAACAATGTCCAGACATTGCCATGGCCAGCCAGGTCACCAGATTTGTCACCAATTGAGAATCCCTGGGACGAACTGGATCGACGCGAGCGCAGTAGGAATCCACCACCCAAAACACTTCAAGGACTTCTTGCAGCACTTCAGCACTAATGGCAGAACATTCCACAGGCTGTGATTGACAACTTGATCCATGGGTCGTCGGTGCCAAGCAATAATCAATGCCAATGGTGGCCATACCCGATACTGACATTTGTGCACCCCTGTGATGTTGAAACACTTGTGCACCTGTGCATTTCAAGATCATGCTTATTCTGAATAAAATTTACTGAACAGAGATCTTCAAACAGCGTTTTAGTATACATTTCAATGATTAACTTGCATCTGAGGTCTTTATATTGAACTTTGAAAGTCAGTGTCAAGTTGTTTTTTAAGAGTTTATGTCACGCAAATGTTGACAGCTGAAAGTATTCGTTAAAATATGTACATAATCAATGTTTAAAACAACATCTGCCAGCACATTCAGACATATGGACCACAGTTAATCTTAAAAACCAAAACATGAATATAACTAGATAAACTACTTGTACTACTTATGATGAGACAGAAACATATAATATTATATTATGACTCGTTGTTTTTATTGAGATAACTTTTCTACCAATACTTTTTCTGTCAAGAAAAGAACAATCTCCTATTTATTTTATACTCATGTCCATGAATAATATGGAAATCAAAGCGAATTTACGTTTAGACAGCGCTTTGAAGAGCCAGTATGTATTCAAACTGCTTATTATTGGCATCTACTAAAAATGATATAGCATAAATGATTAAAGTTGTTTATAAACTTTCTCACCATACATACCTTGATATACATAAACAAATTCCTTTGACTCTCGTCAAAATTGTAGATTACTACACACGTGTTTTGAATGTCTTTACGAGATAATTTTGGTTATTTGAAAGAAGTGTTGTGTAACCAGTTGAAAATTATTCAACGAATGTTATGTAACCAAAATAGGTTATTGAACGATAGTGACGTCATAATGCTGGAGTACTTTTACAATCAATCGTTCGAGTACATAAATCTAAAATATCTCGTTGGAATATTTTCCATATTCAACAAGCACTCGTTTTGTAATCTCTATTGTGGAAGATTAATTTATTCTTAACAAATGAATGTATAAAAAAACCAAAATGAATACCTTGACAAATTATTCTGATGGATAGAAAGTGAAATTAGGAGAGTGAAAAGTGACTTTAATCATGATTTAACAAAAGTAATATAACCAATGAGTTATACATATATCATTTAAAAAATTTAGGCTTATTTATATCGTTGACACAAGGGGTGTATACGAAATATCAGCGAGCTATCATCTCACGAGGGGGGGGGGGGGGGTTGTTACGGTTGAAACTGCCCCCAAAGAATACTGACCCTAAATGCTCCTCCTGGCGCCAAATTTGATCTGATATATAATTGCGATGGCTAGGATAACCTGATCGACTTTCAACGGGCTTTCGTTTTCCCTTACCCGAACAGGCATGTATCTTAGTATTACTAAATTATTATATTACTGACCTGTCTTTTACCGTTTTGTTTTTCATTGAGTGAGTGAGGTGTTATTTAACTCACCGGAGAAGTCCGCCATTCACTGCGTATTTCGTAAAGATATCTTAATATATAACCAGTGTCATTGTTTACACTAAGTGAAATTTTGTTAACAGTTTTGTCATCAGTGGTCTTTTCCTCTCTTTTATGTATCAAAGGGTAAATCTATAGATGGACGAAGAGTGTGAATTACTTTAGTATTCAGATTTCTTTTTCCGGGGCGCAAGTAAATTCCTATTATCAGTGATGACTTAAACCTGTTTGTTGCGTTTCACGATTAGTTTGATATTTGTTGTTGGAAATAATTGAGAAAGAGTGAAGTGTCGGGTAATGTTTTTGTTTTGATGCCTGTCGTCGCCGAGCGACTTCCTTTCCTTTGATCACTGGCTACATTCCTAAATGTGAAACAATGTTGAAATGGCTCAAGGTCGTCGGCCAGATGTTGCTAGATCCGCCTTATAACTGCCCCTTTCCTTCACGATTGCCGAATCAGAAGGTCGGAAAAAAGTGTTGGGGATAAATTCTTGACGTAATAATTATAGGTTGAGTTGATGCATGATTTATCGTTGAGTAAAGATCAAAGGGAAATAAGCCGCCCATTGGATAAGTGAACGGTCTCATTCCATTTAACTGACTATACATCAGAGTAAATTGTCATGTATTATATTTAACGATATTTGGATGCCTTTTAAAGAGAATATTGGAAAAAGATTTCTGTTTTAAACCAATCGACATAACGCTCATATCTGCGTTTGTTTTTATTTTATAGACTTGAAAAATGAGTGAAACTTTTCTTTGGCATGGTAGTTTACATGAATAAACTTACGATATTATCAAGTATATTTTGGTCATGTACAGGGATGTAAAGCGAACTGATATATTTAAAAATACTTGTATATAAAGCTCAGGAGATATATGACAAGTTGGGCTTTTTGTTTGAAATAGGCATTTATACTTTTTTTCCATTTTCGAAATCGCATCAGAATTGTTCTTTATCACAAACATTTTAGAAATATCTATACATAGAGAACAAAGTTAAGCACCCCCCTATTTTCAAAATTGCAAAATGCATCTGTGGAGAAAAACACGACAATATGACTAATTGGATCCCCTTGACATAGAAACTAAAGTTTTTCGTGACTTGGTATCTTTAAAATCATCATACATGATGACATTTTGAGAACTTAAGATCAAAAACGTAATGGTACTGATTTTTCACCCAAAATAACTATCGTCCGTTTGTCAAAAGTATGCGATGGATTCTGATGTTAGTTGTCATGAACAACAATTTTGTTATAGGGTACAATTTTACACTTTAAAAAAAAACGTATCCTTCACAATAAGGACATAATTGGGTTTTGAAATTTAATAAGAATTTTCGATAATCTTTAGAAAATGGCCATAACCAGACGAATTTGGAATAAAGGTGGTCTTCTTTCACTTTGACTCAGTAACCCTATATTTTTTTTGCTTTATAGTCGTTGTTACGGTTGAAACTGCCCCATTTAGTCCCTTTTCATGAATGGGTCATTTTCCAAAAAATTAGATTTTGGAGGTCCATACTGCTGTAACTAGTGACTTTTGCTTAAGAGATCCATAATGAAGTTTGATCAGTGGAATAGGAATAATGGAATAATACACATTAAAACAAAAAATATTGACTTTCTGAACATATTCACCTTTTGATCTCAAAATTACCAATTTGTATAACTGCAATTATTCAAAATATCCGAAATGATATCTTAATGAAATTACGTTCTTAAATTGCAAAATTATGATTCTATCATATCATACAATTACTTTTACTGCAATGTGGTCCTCTTTATTCTCAGACAAAACGTACTGGTGAAAAACTTGGGGGTGCTTAACTTTTTTTCCTTATGTATATATATTATTATGTGAATGACGAAACGAATTCTAATAAAATAATACGGGATAACTGAACCTTTTTTTATATGACTTAAACATATTATTCTTTGAAAACCTACCGAAACATACAAACACTTGTGTGAAGTGCAGCTGGTCTGTGGTCAAATGTTAAAAGACATTGAAGTAAATTTCTTAGTTGTGCAAAAAGTAAAACAATCATGACTTTTTTATTCAAATGTATTGATGATAAAAGGTCGATGTGAGTAAACCATAGTTATTTGGCATCGTTCAGTTATCGATCGTTGTTTAACACCGCAACTAGTGTTTTCTTTACAAAAGTGAGATTAAGAAATTATCTGATTTATGTTTGATTAATGTGGAGCAAATTCGAAATATTTGTGACCTAAAACATATATAAAGCATAAAACAACTGACATTTTAAAAAACAAATTACTCTAGAAACATGTGGTTGAACATGTTTCTTTAAGAAATGGAGAAAATGTGCCCTACAAAAAATACAAATGAAATTAGAAGGGAATGTCACTCATAACTCTGCTCCATAGGGGTCGTGACAGGTGGCAACAGGTTACAAGTAAAAAGATTCGATCTGATTTCAATGAGACTTTCCTAAGAAGGAAACACTAAGGTGAACTCACATCATCAAGGTAGCGTTAGTGCAATGTTAAGAGATGGCACTGAGATTAACCTTAGTGTTACGATGGCAACGAGTCTTACAGAAAAAATGGCTGCTTGCTTTCAACGAGAAAAACATTTAGGCTACCAGTACAACAGTTTAAGACTACTAGAGTGTAAAATTTTAATTTCAGGAAATGAGGTGAATGCTCTTTTGAAAGTGTCGAGAGATAATGATTTGAGGGTGATTACATTAGTAAGTGTATGATCGACAGGAGGTGAATGTTTCTGAACTTTCACGAAGATAAATTAGTGGTCAGTTTTCTTTCTAGTTTTTGTAATGCGTATTTGGGTATTTTACGGTGTAGTATACAATGTTAAACATACTTTGTATATTTTTCCAGGTTTTCTAACAAGGGGCACGTCCTGACATATATGTCAGCATTGTGGCTTATAACTATATTGGCAATTGGATACCTCATCAGTTCTGATCCTGAGCTCTTGAAACAATCTGTAAACGTGGCTCCAACAACACCGGAAGTCCACCATATTGTATTTTTGAAAGTTCATAAAGCCGCAAGTTCAACTATGATGAATATATTTATGAAATATGGTGTCTCGCATAATCTCAGAATAATGGTTCCCAGGAAATTAAATACATTTAGCCAACACACCCATCTTCATAAAGGACAAGTCCTTCAGTATTCACCAACCGGTAAATATGATATCCTATGTTGTCATGTGATCTACAATAAATCCGCCATGGCACCATTCTTCCCATCAGACACGCGATATATCGGGATAGTAAGGGAACCATTCAAACAGTTTCTGTCTGCCTTTAATTACTACTACCATCTACCATACCTTAAAAACATACCCGGGGACAATCCACTCTCGACGTACCTCAAAGATCCAGGTAAGTTTGAACCGGAATTACTTATGTCATCTTTCACCAACAATCGCATGTCCTTGGATTTTGGATATCCGGTCAACGAGTTCACGAACATTAATTACATGAAGGACCATCTTAAACAGCTTGAAGCTGAGCTAAACTTCGTAATCATCGTTGAATATTTTGACGAATCTCTGTTAATGATGAAGCGTCTGTTAGGCTGGTCATTACAGGATATTTTGTACGTTCCAAAGAAGAACTTCAAGAAAAAATTCGAAAAGTTTACCGAGGAGGACAAAGTTCTCCACAGAGAGTGGGCACAACTCGATTATATCCTATATGAAAGGTTCCTGGATATATTTCTGAAAAGGTTGGATCAACAACCCGAATCGTTCCATGACGAACTGATAGTATTTAGAAAAGTTAATCAAGAAGTTCAAGAGTTCTGTAGTAGTAGCAACAAAGGCTATTACCGAGTTCAAGAAACGCCTTATAATGAAGCGTCCTTTGTGACTAGGCTTGACTGTAGTTTCATGAAGTTGGATGGGGGACAACTCGTGGATGCCGTCCGAGACAGATATAAGAATTAAAACCGGCTTTCAACATTCATGTTTTTTGTGTACGTTATTATCACTGTCATTACAACAGATACAATTGAAGTCAACCTACTTGGTTATACATAGATATTAGATCCAGAGGACTTTAATGGCACGAGTGTAATAATATTGATCATATGGGTGAGAGCGAGCGTTTTACATAATTATGCATGAGTTTCGTGAAAGTCATATCATATACGTTACAGTGTTATAATTTGCTTTCTACCTATTAAATATAAATTACTTGGAAAAAGCAAGGAAATCTTCTGTCTCTCTTGCGACTGCATATGTCGATGACGTCACGGACAATTGTACTACGCATTCTCAGATTACAAACTACGAGAAGTAGCACTGAAAATTTTTTTTAGGCGCTTGTGATATGTGCACATATGAGAATAAGACACTGCTGGATTCACATAGAGATATATAGAGATTATTACCCGAGGTAGTGTGTCATATTACTTTTACGAAACGAGTGTGATTTTTTGTATTACCCGAGCTAGAGCGAGGGTTATACACAAATTCGCACGAGTTTCGTAAAAGTCATATGACACACTGCCAAGGGTGATAATTTCTTTATTACCGATTCTATTCAATTAACAATGCACTGAAATATTAAGAAGACGGCCTGCTTTCTTTGCGGCGGCCCGCTAGTGTGACGTCACGAACAATGGTTTTATGACGTCACAGACGATGTAATACAGTAACTCGCGCTGAAACAATCGTTGCTAGGCAAAAGTGATATGTGCACATGTGCTCATATTGAAAATATGTCACCGCTTATGAATAACCATATGGGTAATAAAAGTATTTATTACCCACATTGATAGATTTCAGCAGTAACATATTTGCACATCAGTGTAATGTCAAGTGTGTGACCTAGACCGACGATTTCCTATACGTGTTGGTGATTTGTTGGAGTCAAAGTTGACTTGAAATGACGTAAAATGAGCAATTCTCATATCATACCTCCAAAACTGATGTCTGATGAAAGGTACAATACTATTTGTTGTTAAATGTAAATATGATGAGATCTTTGTATGCTTCTCGGTATATGATCATATGCTCAATAAATAGAGATTATTACCAGAGGAAGTGTGTCATATGACTTTTACGAAACGAGTGTGATTTTTTTGTATTACCCGAGCGAGAGCGAGGGTTATACACAAATACGCACGAGTTTCGCAAAAGTCGTATGACACTCTTCCGAGGATAATAATTTCTTTTTTATCGATTCTATTCCATTTCAAAAGCATGGAAATATTAAAAAACGGCCTCCTTCCCTGTCACGAACAATGGTTTTATGACGTCACAGACGACGAAATACGGCAACTCGCGCTAAGACAATCGTTGCTAGGCAAAAGTGATATGTGCACATGTGCTCATATTGAAAATATGTCACCGCTTATGAATAACCATATGGGTAATAAAGGTAATATGTATAAAAAAATGTACAGCTATTGAACAAAGTTTTGCTTAACTATGCGAGAGTTGTTTTTATGTAAGTCATCATTTTTGGAAATGTTAAATGCACCATTTTATATCAGGATACGTTATTGACATTTACACCTTATATACAGGAACCTATATATACAGTATACAGAAGCATTTCTTGCATCAAGTGAAAGAGGCAAATCAGAAAACAAATTATTTTTGAAACGTCACGACGTCACGAACGTCACAGACAAAAGAACAATCGGGATGAAATGATCAGTAACGGTTGTGGTCTCCTCTTGCGTAACCCCAAGAATCTCAGAACGTAGTCTTCATTCTTTAGAACTGTTTAGACCCTCAACCTATGTTACAGCATTCAGGAACAATAATCAGGTGTTTTCAAAATACTGCAAGCAATTTCGACAAAAAGAAGTAGCTCTTTTTGAACATCCAAACATGTACTTCATATATCCCTTACATGTTGCTGATTTGCTTTTCTTTGTTAAAATTGCAGAAAGCCATGTAAACTGAGTAAACCTCTTTTCACACGTTTGCTACCTACCGTAAACATACTTAAACATCATTTTGGCTCCGAATAATGCTTAAATGACTGCAGTGAACTGAAAATGTATCCAAAAAAGCTATCTTAACTTGAAAAAGCATTTAGTTTGCCCCCAACAGCCAAGGGTGCTCATATTTTGCTGAATCCTGTAATTGTGGTCGCTTGCGACTATATTTAAGGATTGAGCAATTTGGGCAATCATGATTGTTATTGGCGTGTTTTATTATTTTTTTTCTTCCACCGATTTTGTCGCCTCGAAGATGGTTGCTCAGCATTTAGGCGGTCGGCCAGTTTGATGATCAACAATTGTTAGTCGTGAACAATAACAGGCTCTTACTCTTGACAAGCATGGAGCCTTTAAAAAGTACGTTGACATTCTTCATTTGACAGACGCGACATTTTCTTTATATTATTATAATTATTGTTTAACATCGAAATTCAATTTGTTTTTTCCCCAGTTCAATTGTGCCTGTTTAGTTTAAGCAAACGTAACATTAAGCAGAACTCAAACCTCATATTGTATGACCACATGATTTTGTGTTTGCACGTGCAGTTCCTGGTTTTCATCTTTATACACTGTAAAAGTGATGTTTAGATATTAAACGCAATCCTAAACACGTTTTGTGTCCCATAATTTTAATCAGATTCTAAACACTTTCCTAAACACAATGGCAAAATGACGTGTTTAGAATCTAAACACAATTGCAAAATGACGCGTTTAGAAATGTGTTTAGGATCTAAACGCGTAATGACTTGATGTGTTTAGAAATATGTTTAATGAATTTTTGTGATGTCACAATGATTCTTCAATCCATCGAACTCTAAAAGAAACATAGCAATGCAATTGGATTATATTACTGCCATACATTGGCATAGATTTCAGTTCAATCTTCTTTCAAAAAATAAAAAAAACCAAATAAATTTTTTATCATGTCATTTATTCTTCAATGTCATTTAATTACAAGGACAAACTTTACGGATAAGCATCTTGACAACAACATAAGTAGTGTAAGTGTAACGATACGGCATGCAGAAAATTGACAACATCGCTGACAGAGGTGATTGGATTCATCGTCTTTGGGCGTAGTTTAGCAGTGTAGATCTTGCTCTATATTGTTTGCTGTTGTTTTAAAAAGGAACTCGACATCCGGGAATGGAGGTAACTCTATATGAGTTAAATTGTCCTCATCTTTTTGTGTACATTTTCCCTGCGTATCTGAGTTCGAAACTCCAGTAAATAGCTTCTTTCTCTTTCTGTCTTATTTTAATTTTGGAAACCCATTATATCACTTCAGAATAAATATACGATAATTAAAGAAAAAATTATTTTCTTAAAGTTGCTGTTTTGAATTTTCATAAAAGCAATCAGTATATCTATAGAAAGATTGAGACCGTGTCTTTTTTCAATATGAGTGGTTTTTTTTATTAACTTCAGGAACATCTTCTTCACATACAAACAAATCTATAGATAATCGAGTACTATCAATACAAGTTATTATTACAAATAAACTAGTGAAACATGATCCATCGTATTTAACGCAATGATTGAAAAAATCTTTATGCCTAATAATGTGAAATTGTCATCTCAAAATAAAATTTCGAGACCTTTGATCACACTAACATCACAGTTCCCTTAACTAACTATATAGAGAGATCAGAACAAATGCTTTTACCGGTTTTACCAAATATACCCAGCCGTGACGTGTCTTCGTTCTAAACGTGTTTAGCCTGTGACGTGTTTAGATCGCTTGGTGTTTAGATTTAAGACGCAATCCTAAACACGTCACAATGAAAACGCGTTAAAACGCGTTATTTGGTGTTTAAATTCTAAACATCACTTTTACAGTGTATGCTCCAAAATCAAAGCTTGATTTTACCAGTTCATGAAATTGAGGGATTACCACTGTTGATTTTTCGAGTTCATGACATTAAAGGATTCACACTGTTAACTATTTTTAAAAAGACTTAATAATTTATTTGATTAACCAGAAAAAGAAAAATGTTGAAATTCATAAGTGTCAAGTTTTCATTTTTGCTCTGTATAGGAGTGGGTTATCCTTAAATTTATGGGTTAAATAAATGGGTTAAATTTATTTGGGGTGACGTGTGCATGTTGATCATTTTCTCAAGTATCCTCCCGGCCCTCCCACTAATTTTTAGGGGGAATTTTTTTTTTATTGTATGCTTCAAGTAGTTGAGCACAACAGACACTAAAGACTTTGAGAGTGACGTGAACATTAAATGCCTGTATTTGGCCTCACCGACGATGTGAGCGGGTGTTTTTCTGAAATAAATAATCTGTCATGACCTTTAAAGTATAAACTTTATTCCCTCCCCCCCCCCCCCCCCCCCCCCTCTCCCCTCCCCTACCGGCCTGAAGAGAATGGCGAACAAGAAAACCATTCGATACACATATTAATCGACGTCATCTTCGACTCTTTATTTGTATGAAATTTTCAAACCGATCTGAGCATTATGTTGTGATGCCTGAATGTTCTGTGCGCCCGACACTTCCAACTCACTCGCTCCTTTCACGACGGTCCGCCTTGACAGTTTGAGACCTAAGGCGAATTAAGCGCTGCTTCAAATCGAACGTTTCTAAGATGGAAAATATACACGAGTCACGTCACCAAACAATCAAAGCTTAAAAAGCCCCGCAATAGTCGTTAGATTTTTTCAAGTTTGTTAATCCGTAATTTCCGTTTAGTAACGTGCAGATTATACTTTTTGTGCTTTGATATAAAAATCATATTTGAAAAACAAATTGTAATAAAAACAACATTGACAAGATCGGCCGCCAATTTGACCCATCCAATGTTTCAAACCATAAAGTAAGGGTCCTCGTCAGGTAAATATGTTACAATGTGTCTGCGAGTTTGATACAGAGATAAATCATTTGTTCGAGTTAAATATCGAACTAGCGAACACATGGTACAGTAACTTAAAATAATTACTACTGTTATTTAAAAAAGTTATATTTTACGCTATGATTGAAAAGCCTGCAAAGCTATTGTTTAAATGGGTTATACATTGACATGAAATGGGTTAACATATTCACCAAGTTGTATAAATACAGAGAGAAACTAACTCTATTGTTTCAGAGAAATTTGTAACGTATCTAGCTAATGTCATTGTCAGTTGTATTCTACGTTATGTCAGTTCAGAGTTAAGCAAACATGTTCATGTTACTTGTTTTCATTGTTTAAGATTTAAGATTTAGATTTGTTTCGACTGATAAATCTTTCTCGTTGACATGTTCGCAATGAATGTTGTTAGCACGGATTTTATTTAGGAATTAAGTAAGAGGAACTCCCCGGAAAGTCTATAGATGTAACGAATTTGTTATTTTACTTCATAACAGAGAAAAGCAGTTATTTTAAAATGACAACACTTGATAGCGCAGTAAGCAACGAGTGCGAGATTTATGACTCGGAACACCGCGCCATTTGATAAGCTTCCTTTGTTTAGAAATCATTTCCTGCATTGGCAAAATCAATTTACTGCTGTAGATATAAAGAGAAATGGCGCTTATTATTTGCAGAGCCGCGAAAAAGGACTTTGGGACATAACCACATTTAGAAACATAATCTATACACTTAAATGAAAACCAAGCGCACACTGTTTCAACGGGAAGATGCATTTCCACGGGCCTTGCCTTAGCATCTGTGCAACTGATAATCATTTCCTAGATTATTGAGAGTAATTCTTTAGTATTATTAACTGCTTCAGAGACTGCATTTCTCGATTGTATCTCTTTAAAATATTTCGACTTTGTCAACTCTTTTAAAACTAACAAAGCCGTTTATGGCGATATCCTACACCTTCATCAGACAGTTTGGTGATAATCAAGGACTTACTGGAAATCCATACCATTGTTTGTCTGAAGTAGCACTTAGTTTAAGAATTTTACAGTGAACACAGATTTAAACTTTAACTTGAGAGAATCATTTGTGTTTTCCCAGTTTGCATTAACTAATTTTCACACTCATCTTGTTATCTTCAACCTAAACGAATTCTGATAAAAATTATATAGGCGAGGTTAACTTAGCAACATCTTTATTTATTACATACTTATCAAGTTTGAAAAACCAACATTGCTCAAGCTTCCCGTGAAGCGTACCTCAACAAGAAATACACAGATTGAAAAAGGGACACTGCCACATTGAAGGTGACCTCCGAATCCCGTGACAATTCTTACATCATCACTCGTCTTTTAGTTTAGCTAGCATGCGGTTAAGCGTGAGCTCTCTATCGAAATCATTGATGTTCACTTGTGTGAAAGTTCAGCTCTTTGCGTCTCCCTTTCCGATCTCACGGTTGACAAATTGTTTTGGTCGGCCTTTTGTAGGTACTTCGGTGGTCTAATGCGCATCTCCTACTGTAAAAGAAAACTTGATCTTGATGACGATATCTTAGGACATGCAGTACTCTCCCACACGTGGATATGTGTTTCCTTGTGCACTGGTCAAATATTCGTTTGTTGTGAATGTTGAAAATCAACTTAATAAAATCAAAACTATTCTTTCTAAACACGGCAATCAAACAATTTCTAATGACACTTTACTTTGAGGGAAAGGTAACCATTGGGGATTATGTTTTAGAAAATGATGTATCACACGTTATGAGCCTCGCAAACTAATCATGAATCATTATTTGGGTAACAATGAATTAATAAGTTGCTAACTTCAGCCTACCATAGCGTCTTATGTCCAGGCTGAGTATTTCTAACACCGGTTACAAAATCCCTTCTCCTCGTTCCGATTGACAATTTTGACCTTTTAGCAGTCTTCTCTTTAAATCCAGAAAGAATGGAATGTGAATTGTGTAGCCGATAGTGAAAGTTGGAAGAACCAAACAAATAAACTGGTTAAGGAGTGTAAAAAAAGGTATGAATATACCTTTATCTATACATAAAAAACACTTTATAAATATGCAATTTTACTTGAAGTAAACAAGGGCTTCATGTTAATTTAATTTCCATTCCTCGAGAACATATCAGTCCTTTGAAAGATCCTCGCAAGTCCATAAGAGGTTACTCATATGCAGATAAGGGTCAACCAACATGGAGGTGGGGCTTAGCTGCTGTCCGAAAACGAATGTGAACGAGTTACTGACTCGACATGACCTTTGTACAAATTGTAATGAAAATATACTTTATATTTGAACCAATTACCAAGATAATTACCAAGATTTAAATTGACAATGCCCTCAAAGTCTTAAAAGCTAGGAATTTCTCAGGTATTGAGGTGTCTGTTAACCAGTTAATTATTCGTTATTAAAATGTGAGCCAGTAAATATTTCATTACATAAATAACGAGTAACTAAAAGGTTGCTAATTAAGCCTGTCGTAGCTTGTCCAGGCTGAGTATTTCCAACACCGGTTATATAATCCCTCTTCCCCATTCAGATTAACAATTTTGACCTTTCAGTAGGCTAATCCGGAAAATATGGAATGCGATTCGTGTAGCTAACAGTGAAAGTTTGAAGAACAATACAAATAAACTTGCTATCAAGTGTAACATGATGTATCTATATTTAAACGACATTTTTATGACTATGCAATTTGACAATCATGACATCAGCAATCTCTCAATCTCCAAATATGGTAATATTTCCATGAAGTCAACAAGGGTTTCATGTTAATTTCTATTTCTCGGGAGCGCTTCAGTGAAGAGCCTCGTACGTTGTGCAATATTTTTAACTCTCCTTATCTATCCACTATCTTGATACGCGTACAAGCAATCTGGTAAGTTCATATTTTGTGGACGTTAAATTGTTTAAATATCTAAAACAATTATGTTTAATACTTTCCTCTTTTCACAGTTTACTATACTAATAGCGCATTGTTTCATCGCAACACAATTTCAGTATATCTTATAAGCAACAGTCCCTTCAACGACTTGACATTTTCGTGAACAGATTTCGTTATAAACACGTCACAATACCATTAAATATGTTACCATAATATTTTATAACTTAAATACTGACTCATAAAACATTCGAGTTGTCATTTATTAGCAAGTATTGACCTTATTAAATGGATCCCTTTACAGGTGATATTATATTTGCAAGTAAGTCATGTAATATGCCGCCATTTGGCCATGGTCAATTAAAATAATCTTTAGAAAATGCAATTGCTTAAATGCGTACTTAAAACTATGAATGCAAATGGATCAGTAAACTTACCTGCATTAGTTTTTATAGTACGAATAAGAGGTAGGATTTTCGTTTTCTTTGTTTATGATAATCAAGTCAGTTGATAATTGAATTGTAATTAAGGAAGTAGTTAAAGGGAAGTGATAGGTGTTGTTATACCAAAGTACAGATGTTGTACTTTTCACGTTATTGTATTGCACTTAAACGAAATAGCACTCGTTCAAAACTATTGTATGTCAAAGAACCAGGTTATATTTTGTCCTACACGTATAAAGCATTAGGGCAAAAGCTCGCTTGATTCTGATCGGTTACAGACCGTGGAAGCAAGGCCTAACGATCATTTGAGATAAACTGGCAGTATTGTAACTTTTGTTCAGGTCTTAAGGAGATAAAAAATCTAATACCAACTATACTTTCCCCATTTACTGGTCTTTTTCATCATTGATACGACTAGTTCTAAATAAGATACTAAAATGTCTATAATGATTTCTTAATAAGCTAACATTTCCAGGATGTATACAATGACTTAATGATCATTTAAGTCCGAAAAGCCTGTGCCTTTAAAATGGGGGGCATGTGACGCCACGTTATTGCTATTCTTACCTCCTCCTTTACAAGGAGCATTACGGCCACTTGACGAGGTAAGAAGTAAGGGTTCTTGTTTGCGTAACAGTCATTGAGGCTACGTATTCATACTTTGTTGAACTCATACTATATCGCACGAAAATTCGTTACGTCGCATATTAACATCCTTTGAAAAGCTGTGGAGGAAAGTTTATAATTTTACACAAGGTAGCTGTACAATACATGCATTTGCTGGATTAATGTGCCACCAAACACAATGTTTTTTGTATGTTATGATGAAAAGAAAAATATAAATACTGGATACAATCAAGAGTTTTTCGTTGTCCTGACTTGACTGTTCTGTGTGATCCAATATCTTTCTTGTCGTTAAAGGGTCTCATGACTCAGTGAGGAGGTGCATCTCGAGACTTAGTTTTCTTTCGAGGATTGGACTTCTTTGTTTTGTTCTTCTCCAAGTTAAAATCTCTGCCTCCCTTTTCGTGCTTGATCCCTTCGCACTATAAGGCTGTCTGGCAGTTCTGAAGAAAACATGCAGTTGTCGATTCAAGTGTTTTAATTATGTTCCCTTGAAATTGTTAAAAGTGCTTTGACTAAGAACTAGAAATGGTTGTTGGGAAGGATTGTATTCAAGACCCTGGTAATGTCTAACTCTCATTAAAAAATCATGAAATTCGGCGTGTAGGGTTTTGATTTATCTACAATTGAAGTTTACGAGTTTTTAAAATTAACTAACTCTAAATTGGCGCTGTGCAAAAGTGTGGAATTTCAAGCACGAAATGAGTAACATGGAATCCCCAATTTTTCGGGGTTCAGTCCTGAGAGACCTCCAATACAACTAATCAGCTGACTACATAGAATTGTTACTGGTTTTGCGTTGTTTCCTTTAAATCTTTATCCAGTATTTCAATTGAACAACAACGACACAACGTACACAATGGGAATTACGACAAGAACAATGTTTTTTTTCACTATGAACACAAAATGAAAAGTGGCCGTATCGAGGGGGCCAACATTTCTTACGAGACAGTTTCTGAAGCTAAATAACTTTAAACGTTTTATATAATGGCCACATTTTTTGTTGAGGATGTTATATGACATTATTTCAATAAATAAGTACATTATGTGAACTGTTCTACGACATAAAGAGGATCCAACTTATTTTTGGGCGACGTAGAGATAAATCTAAACATTTAAGAATCCACATTTTCTCTCTGTACATCATGAATAGATGATTTCTTGAAAAGTGGGCCCCCTATTTTTGTTGCTAATAGGAGATTTAAAACAGAGGGTCCACATTTGAAATATTACACAAAAACATAAATATTAGAATCTGTTTATATCAGTACTTGATTTTTATGGGCATTTTAAAATGTGGGCCCCCTAAGTTTGTCGCTTATAGGAGATTGACAACAGACCGACAGAGGGCAGTACAGTCTTTTAACACAAACTAACACTTATCGGAACGCATCAGTTTATTTATTGATTTCAAAAGAAACTGCGTCAAAGCCTTGAGACAACATACCTCCCGACCAATCGAGCGAGAATACCTAAACAAACCGTTAGCTCTGCATACTTGATTCGACTTTGGAGTTACTTGCCTGACAAAACGGCCAACCACCACTAATGCGGTTTCGCCCAAGTCTCTCAGCCCACTGTTTATATCTATATATATCTTACGAGATTGTTCAAAGGATCAGGCATTCATTTTTCATATTGCCATCATGTACACCCAATACGATAATAACTCATTCCCCGAAAACAATATAAGTTTAAACTGTTCATATAACATAAAAACTTCAGTCTCATTAGGTAACCATGGTTTCCTACGGGTATAGTAGCTTCTTATGTCTTGGGTAGCTGAAAACTATACTCTGCCTAAGCTTTTATACAAGCTGTTTTGTAATATTGAGTCAATGTATTGCATTATGTATCATATAAAGCATTATACACTAAATATACATTAAAACCAAATCATTCTATGATTATCATTTTCAGTCTTTCTGTCACGATCTACATATAATTTTCATATAATGTGATTATGTATCCATATGCATAAAAGAGTTTGTATGTTTATAAACTCTTGTGAAATGTGAATGACCGTGTTAAGTGTGGTTATATATCTATCTATCATACATAGCTATGCCTCATATGACAAATGAGTGGCTGAATATCTGTTTCTTATGTGATTGTGATGTTTATTGCATCATGTGAGATGTGTGCGGTGGAAATATATATATTTATTACTCAACCGTGGTGAGATCACTCATTAGATAACAATGAGTTGGTAACACACTAGTGTGATACCAACTCGTGCGAACAAACAGAACTACTTTCGAACGTCACATGCCATCGTCCAATCATGTGACTTGCTTGTTAGAAAATGGCGACTGTCAAATTTTGCTTTGTCAACGAGACGTGAAATTACGTGAAAGATCTGTATCTCAATGTTTTTATTAATATCAATAACATAAAATCTTGTCTTTTTTCAATGTTTAATGCTGCGTATACTTTAATGAAAAATCAACTACTCAATAAAAAAATCCACTATTTTAGCAGACGATTTATTATGTCTTTTCATATTGTCAACATGGATGACATAAAAGTTAATGTTAATCTACGAGGAAGAGGAAGAGGAAGAGTTGTGTCAATAATCAAACCGTTGGGAACATACAATATTTTCAATGTGAAACTTGAAAATGGGACACAGAAACAGGTACCAAGATATAAATTACAGCGTGTTGCCGAAACTGTGTCATCGTCCATCAACATGTCATTTGATAAACAGATCGATGGTGTCAATACTGATGAACTTTTGGATGATGATTTATTGATTTTGTGAATGGAGATGCAACAAAGTATTGTGATGATTCAGAAATTGCCGAATTTATCGGCAAAAACCAAAATGGTAACACTTTGAGAAAGACGAACAGTGATCTAAAAATTCTCACAAAATTTATGGCCGCGGAAAATGATGAGAGGAAAATTGAAACAATTTCATTTGATGAACTTTCTAGACTGCTGTGCAAATTCATTATAAATATGAAAAAGGCTGACGGTAGTAACTATGAACCGTCAAGTGTCAGGGGATCATTAGCAGTGTTGACAGGCATTTAAAGTAAACATTCTATGGAAAATCCATTCTGAATGACCCAGAGTTCTCAAATGTGAGGGATGTGTTGAAAACTAAACAAAAAATATTAAAGCAAAGTGGTCTGGGTAACTTTCCTCTTCGGGCACAGTCGTTAGACGAAAATGACGTCAATCAGTTATGGCATGTCGGTGAATTAGGGGTAGATAATCCAGAAAGCTTGCTTAATACACTTTGGTGGCAAAACACCATTCACTTCGGCTTGAGAAGTGTAACTTCTCACCGAAACATGAATTGGGGCGACGTGACCCTTAACACAGATCCTGATGGCCTTGAATTCATTGAATTCACAGAGAGACAAACCAAAACTCGCACAGGTGCGAATATTCGCGATGTCCGCACTGTCACCCCAAAAGCATATGCAACTGGTGACGACACGTGTCCTCTCATGGCGTATATATTGTATGCATCGTTGAGACCGGCCGGTTTTAGCACTCCAGAGTCTCCTTTCTATTTGGCTACAAATTCTAAAACCAAACCCAGTTTAGGTCATTCATGGTTTAAACGCCAACCTGTTGGCGTTAACAAACTGTCAGGTATTATGAGACGAATGGCCAACAACGCCAATCTCGGTTCAAAACGCTTGACTAACCACTCTGCACGAAAATATATGATTCAAACACTCTCTGAACATGACATTCCGCCAACGCCGATTATGCAGATCGGTGGGCACAAAAATATCCAAAGTGTCAACAATTACTCCCATATTTCGGAAAACCAGCACAAATCAATTAGTCGCTTGATAACTCGCCCAACTTCTGTGTCATCACAAGTTGCGTTACGTCCTCCCTCTGCCGGCCGTTCCACGCCATACAACCTAGACGTTCCGTCATCTGTTCCAGCCAACCTATCGGTTCCCCTCAACAAACACACAACATGAACATGACATATTGTAACTCCCGTTCCCTAAGTTCAATATTTGCAGGTCCTATCAATAATTCTGTCATTCATGTCAATGTCATTAACAAATCCTCCTAAACTGTTGACGCTAATCCGCCAACTTTTCAAAACTGTCTGACCTGACCTTGAAAGAGGTCACATTCCGATAACGTCACGTTTCGAGTGCGCAATGTGTTGACATTTTTCGTTGCCTGTTAGCGTTTGTTTTAACATTGAATTTCTTTAAAATGAAATACTTTTTTCACCAAAATGATTTTTGTTATGTTTTTAGGCGCGTCATTCATGTAGACACTAAACAATTGGTGAACTATTTTTCTGTGTTTTGTTGATATTCATACGCCGGTTTCGCGATCAGCTGACTGTTGTTTTGACGATTAATTTATAAGAAATATGGATCCATTGGGTTGAGTAACAAATAAAATACTAAACTCATGATAATGTTATAACATTTTTATGCAACTCGTGAATGGAATTTGGTATCAGACTCACTTTCGTTCGTACCAAATTCCATTCACTCGTTGCATAAAAATGTTATCACATTACCATTCGTTTAGTATTCTCTCTCTCTCTATATATATAATGCTGGGTTGACCAATGAGATGTTTTGACCCCTGAAGATGAAGCATTTGGAATGAACCAATGCATATTGGAGGAAATTTAAAGAAATAAAACTTTCATAAAACTTTCTATGGAACTTTAACCTTAGTTAATTTATTTTTCAGATCTGCCAAAATGTCTGTAGTAGAATTTCATATGGGTGAGTTTGTTTAATTTGATTTTTTTAATATCTGCTACGTTCATTTAAATGACAGTTACAATATATTTGATTGGTTAAAAGTTTAGTCACCATGGTTTTATCATGGGAAATTAGCAGATTCACACAGTTCATACTCCGCACTTTGTAAGTGATGTCATGTGGAACAATGTGCAGCAAAACGAAAAAATAAGTAATTTGTATCACTTCGTGAACAATCGGTCGCATGAAGTAACTAAACAATACTTCGTGATCACTGTTATTTGCTCTCTTGAAATATTTGAAAGTCTCTGCCGTTTATAATCGTTTTTAACACATTTTCAATTTAGACTTTAAATTTTTCACGAGAAAATACATTAATACATCTGCTTAAAACTAACAGCTATGTTACAAAATTGAAAAATAATTGCTGTAGTAAAATTTCCGGTTAGGGGTTTTGCAACTAAATTTGGTGTTGAGTAACAATGAATCAAACGCAACTTTCAATCTTATATATAACAAGTTTTGAAACAATTCATGCACTTCATAATGCAACCGAAAAAAGATCAAAAACAAGTGTCAATTTATAGTACAGTAATAACTGTCATAGCGTTAACAATTTTGAAATGTTATGTATGCATATCATTGAAACGTAGCTCAAAATAATGTCCATTTTCCATTTCTTTCTTACAAAAAACGGGACAATTAAAAGGTGTACATGTTTAGTAATTTGAAGTAATATTTTGTACCTGTGCATGCATATTCAACAAAATATTTCAACAATAGACCATCAAATTTATTATTTTATCAACAAGGTTACTATTACTTTAAGTCAACTTTGCTTCCCTGGAGACTTTTCATCCACGGTACTACAGACTTAATTTTCGGCCCGATATGGGCAGCAAACATCAACTTTAAATGAAATGAAATATTTACGACGACTCTCGGACTTTTATTGATCAACTGACTTTCTTTCTCATAATATTTCCTCAATCAAGATCAGAAAATAATTTTTGCTGTCGCTAGTTTGTGATGTTCCTGACACGATAGACCATGAACGTGTAATGCATCATTTTCAAAAATATTTTCTGCTTAAAATATCCTTACCCTCAGTCCGATGAGATTCAAGAAAGATAGTTATTCAACGATTGACTGATAATCGACGTTTTGCTGACCTTTCAATGCAAAATGTCGTTTGTCATAATCGACATCGTGCCTCTCGCTTCGATCCAGCGTTGCATTGCCGTCTTCCTATACAACGTTTATCTCGTCAATATTGAGTAGTATTTCGTCCCAAGCAATTTGTATTTGGCGAATATTTTGCAGGGATTCATAAATATTACACGCCATTTTGGTCTCGACCAAGCTATGTCTACAACGACTTTTGTAGAGATCGCCCCAAGGGAGAGAACATTTTTTAGATTATTATTCACATGTTGAGTGATTCTTTGGCACTTTTATGATGACCAATTTTATAGAAAATTATAGAGCCTGATGCCACACTCTATTGTTCTCAGTTCTCGAAGATATCGCTTAGGGTCTGATTGTTTCAGATCTTTCCTGGGGACTCTTTGTGAAAGGAGACAAGATGATAAAGGAAAATGTCATTCATTGGTTATAAAGTTAGGCCCTACCGCCATCTTATTGGTTGATCAAAGTACAATGTGTAATTTACCTAGTCTAAATATGCACTCCAATATACATTTTAATCAACTGCAATTAAAACCATGCGTAAGTGTTCAATCTGGAATTGCCAATATCAAAGTCATGATTCTATCGATTGATTCTATCTTTGAAATTATGTTCTCATAATGTATCACTCGATAATAAAAGGAAAGGATTTCATTTAACCCATTTCTATCAAACCCTAAACATGTATAAAACTTTGTAAACTTAAGAAGGAATACATTTGTTGGTAGGGCTTTTTACTATTGATGCTTTTAGTCATTCATTGTGTTTCTAATGATTTTGTGTGCAACATTAACATATAGCTGGATGATAACTAATTCTTTCTATTTATTTTTCAAAATTTATTTCATCACTTATATCTTAATACTTATTTAAATGATAACAGTTTGAGGCAAATTTACTACTCCAAGGAAGTGCTCAAATTATCCAAGGAAAATTTATATTATTTAGCTTCCATCTTGTTGATAATGCTTTGATGTCAACGTTAAAACATGGCAAAAATGCGATGTTCACTATTTTATAACAAGTTAATAGGGGATATTTTCAGAGATGTACTGGCTGGTATAGCTGTATTCGAGAGATTAAAGCCTATAGAAGACACAGCTTGCAATCCTAATATATGCTAAATGTGAAATTTTCATTGTGAAACTCGTCACCGTTCGATTGGTTTATTCTCATTAACGTGGGCATAAAACTATAGGCACTTAGCGATCAGAAACCATTAGTTTGTACCCTACAGTTGTACAATTCAAAGCTTGTTATCAAAAAGACATTGAGTAGTATATGCATCAGGAACATATGACCTTAAGGATAATATGGTATCGTTATGATTTAATCTTGACTTCTTATTCTTACAATTTTTTTCCATTAGGACATAAATGTTTTGGGCAAATGATCAGGACGGTTTATTCCTTAATTTCTTATGGCTCTTGTACATGTTGTTATCTTTTTCAGATAGTCTGGATAGATTTGTTGATCGGAGGATCCAGGTACGGTCTATCATAAATTTGCTTTCTGCAACTCATAAAAGTCTTACATCAAAATAGAGAAAAGATTGGTTTTTAACACTTAGTGATGAACCATTGGGAATGAAAGTTACCCTTGGTTTTGAGACACACTAAACCTCGTTTTCGAATTTCCTCTTTGGGAAAATGACGAAGATGGCACCTGGATTATATGCTAGTGATAAAAAACATAGATATTAATACTATTTTGAAATTATAAAAATGATCTAATTGAAGTTATTATTGAGTTGTCTCTGTGGCCAAATCTTTGTTGACCCAATTTTACACTTATGAACATCTTACAACCAGAATTAGATAAACATCCGATTTCAGTTTCCGAGTCAGTAATGTACATAATAAGTTACAAGCGAAACAATATTCTACAGAAGGAAATATGAAATAAATCTTAATTTAAGAAGCCTGAAATGCTGTCTCTCTGGCCTGATTTAGCTATAGATTATTAATCAAGTATTTGGTTACAAGGTGACATTTGATAAACATTCGATTCTTTCTAATACTGGAATTTGATAGAAGTCACAATCTTTGTGTACCGAATGTTTTGGAATACATAATATATATAACATTATTGGGACCAACTGCATTACTTTTTCATTTTGCAGGAAAACGGGAAGGAGCACGAGGTAAATATACAAGAATTTATATACTCAAGCACTCTATTGAACTTTTGTAATTCTGCAGTCTGCAAGAGACCTGGCTGGCGATTTGGCTGACAACAGTACTAGTGTTATACGGAGCAGTAAATTATTCTCTAGGTTTGGGATGGGAGGGGTGTAAGAGTTGGGGCTAGGGGTATTGTGGTTTGGTAAAGGTAAAGCATGCTCAAAACCGCTATCAGGGGCATGCGAAGTTTTCATGCTTCGGTGACATTGAAAGACAGTAGAGGTCATACCCTCAAAAGCTATTTCATACTTTCTCTAGGTTTTGAAAGTTCTACACAATGAAATATTTTTACATATACCTGGTGACCTGCGCTAATCAGCCAAACATGTTATGTTAATCAGTTAGTATCATACTCTCTGTCGTAGGTAGGTTGGTAGGTAAATTCAAATCAACATTCAAATGCCTTATTCCAATAACAACTCATGTTTACTGTTTGACTGATGTATCTTGTTTATATTACAGGCGGCCATCAAGACGTTGACCGAGGTAAATACCCTTTGGACTCAGTTTGTTCTATTGGACACTTGTACCTCATTTCAATTCTGATCTGAATACTGCTTCATGTCGGTCATTTCAAGTGGCCTTTTAATGCTGCCATTTAGTGATGATGCCAGGTAATCGCTCGATAACGAAGCAGGCCTGCAATTGGAAGAAACTAGACGTGAAAAGACACGGACCAGACCACCTGACATGACCTCAGAATCGCAGCAAGTTTCGATCAGATTATACACTAGATTTTCCCTAGAAGAGGTTATGTAGAGGTTACTGAAAGGTCCTCCATGTTGAATCGCCTAAAAAACAAATTTGGTAAAAATCGCTATCAAGAGCATATATATGGATAGGTTTTGTTTTAACAAAGGCTTCAACTTCTGGCCATCTCTAGCTTGAGCTCACAGTTCTTTTCTATTGATCAAGTGTGTATCAGATGTAACGAATTTACAAGTGATATTCAATTATTTACAGGGCATGAAGAACAAGGAAAAAGAGACAACGGTAGGGATAATTGATTTTGATATTCATCTTTTTAATCCTCTTAACACATGTCCTTAATAAATCACTTTACAAGGAGCCACACTGTAATATGCAAATGTCTATGTACAAGTGGCTTATCCCTCGGGCTATGTCGTTGTCTTTTATGTTTCTGTAGGGAAAAATAATCAATGTGTCTGCACCGTTTTAACCATAAAGATATAATTATGTAGTTAGGTACATTAGGTGATATAAGGTCAAAGATATTGGCCTCAGATAACGGTGTGGCAGATGTTTGTCCTTAGCCCTTGTCCTCTCAAGAAAATACATGCAACATAACATGTGACCACTTTGAATATGATTTTCACTTGTTTACAGGCCTTGATTAAAAGATTTGATATCATTTTATTTACCTTGTCATTCCATCAAATTAAACACAGGGAGTTCATCCTAAGAGTTTATTTGATAGATTGTGAATGAAATTGAATAAACAATAGTCTAATTAGATTAGTTTTCGGGTGTTAAGCTCAACATAATATTTTGTCTATTTAAGTTTTAAAGTAACTTGTTTAAAAGTGGTTTGCTGATTAACCCGTATTTATTTCAAATGTAATGACAATTTAATAACATCATCCCAGAACACTGTTCCAAACAGCTTTTTGAGAAAATGTTAACTTTATTAAAAGATATTCATCAAAGAACTCTAAAACAAATCATATAACAAATAATGTCAATTGTGCAATTGAAACAATTCAGAAAAGATAAACTGAAGGACTGGGACCAACATGTAGGAGAAGCTATTCTTATAATTCAAACCTTAATCCCTCATAAATAGAGTATTGTAAACGAATTAATCTAAGCTTACTTAATCCAAGTCACTTGCTGAATAACCAAAGTCTATTGTACATTGTTACATTGTTAAGCATTTCCATATTTACCAATCCTACCTTCGAAAGAGATAAATTGGAATTCGTAGATTGTCCGTAAACATTCGATGTCATGTGTCTGTGGATAAGGCGATTAGAGTACATACGCTACTACAACTAAAACGCAATCTGAATAATAAGGACGGTCCCAATGAATCTGAAAAGAGTCAAGTCATGTTGAAAGATGATGATTTCTCTGTAAATTTTAAGGAAAATCTTTGAACAATTAGATTTTAAGATCTCTGTGACCACGTGTACGCTTCTGCAACAATGTATATCGCATTGGTATCTCATTAACAGTAACGATATATGGATCAAAACATGTACAATCAATTTAAAGTCAGAAAGAAATGTGTAATAAGTTAAGAAGGCACGTGTTTATACTATTCGAACTTTAAGAATAAAGCCATTGGCTCTGTAGCTCATCAGGATATCTACTATTCATTACATAAATGGTCACGGATTTTTCTTTCACAAGGTTCTAGGCCTCTTTTTCCTGGAAAAAGCGTTTTATAGTGCGTGGTCTATAATAATAATATGATGATGAAAATCTTATTAGGGATCACTGGTTCACAAAAAAAACTACACATTGAAATTACCATCAGCTGAGAAGCCTGTATACAAGATTTCAGCTTTCTATGCCTCTAACTTCTGGAGAATAAGATGTTAAAAAGGTTAAATGGCGTGTCTCCTATGGCCTTTAGTATTGGTGGCAGGGTATCCATCTACAAATAAAAATGGCCATCCGCTAAGGAGACTGAAAATTACAGCCCTCTAGTTAGCATGTTTCTGGGGCAGCAAATAGCCCTCAGTAAGGCTAATAGACCTTATCACGTTTGCATCTGAAGAATAAGATGAATAGCTATTTATTTAGGACGGTTCTTATGTGGCCCTAGTTAAAGGTCACATAATTACCAAATCTTAAAAAAACCCAAATCCAATTAGAGGTATGTGCACAAGGTTTCAACTTTCTAGGCCACGCATGGCCTATACTTGCTAATATAGAGAGTCATTAACAACAAATTCTTTTTTTTTTCATATAATAGAAGTCAGAAGTTCTATTCATGTCAATGTTTCATTCACAGAAAAGCATCTTTCAAAGTTATGATTTTCATCATAATCATCATATTTTTCTTAAGAATTATTTCTTTCTATGTTGATAAATTTTAGATGTTCATTATGGCCAGCATTCCATTTGAATATTCTTTCAAGCAGAATCGTTAAATTCTTCAACCTATTTTATCAGCATAGTTATTAATTTTCAATGCAATGAAAGAAAGTGGTATTTTTCACTTAATATACTTAAGTTGGTATCTTATCGATAACGTTTTCCCCAATCACAATTTGGTTTTGTATTAAACTAGGAATATTAAAAGCTATTTTATCATCAATGTTATTTTTTCATTATTCTCAGTTAAAATTTCATAATTACAGTAAAGCATGCGCAAATATTGTGTCGAGCTATTTATTTTGGCCAAATTTGCACTTATAATGAATAAGTAATTATAAGTTATAAATTGTGTGACTCGGTGCCCTTGCCATAAAACCTTTTTTTCAATATAGTCAGCTGAAATCTTGTGTACAAACACCTTAGTTTATTGGGATTATAAATGTATGTAACAGGTGTACACCTAAAATTATATATATATATATATATATATATATATATATATATATATATATATATATATATATATATATATATATATATATATATATCTCACACTCGCAATAATTAATAACTTTTGATAAGTTGAGATCATGTTATACAGATGGTTTGACCAAAGGCGATCGATAACGTTTAAGTTATATAATTATTGACATCTTACAAGTGCTCTTTGAAAGTGTAGGTTTACTTGCATATATTCTCCTCTACCACTCTTAGTTCATTCATGCTTTAATTTCCGTTTTAATGTGGAGTGTCCTGTGGGTGTAAGAACATTATTCAGTGCTGAAACAACGTTTTGAATAATGATAAAGCAGATTTAAACCCCAGATTCTAGTATGATAAGTACTTTGATTAAATGAATATAATTTAGAAAATGGTATAAGCATATTTTCTGTTAGATCAAAGTCATTGCATATCATTTGTATTCATTTCAAATAGCTTCAATAACAAACAAATAAAATGTTATGTAAAAAATGTCAGCAATAAAGTTTTTACTGAATGATTTTTGTAAGCTTGATTGACTTGAATGTTTTATATTTTCAGACGAAAATCAAAGAGCTGAAACAGGTAAATTAACTTCAGATCAAGTAAGGTCCCTCGTACTAGCAAATGATTTACTTATGATTACAGTCGGAACGAATCAGGCAATATTGTCCGTTTCAACTGCTACGCATTTTAGAATGGTTATTAAAAGATAATATACCTAATAGAATATTATATATCAAACGTCAAACTCATATTTTTGAATACGTTAATGATTACGCTTGTCTTATTTGATTACAAAACAATGAAGAAATTACTAACATTATGATACTGATTTAAGGCTTCATTTTATCAGATAGGATTTTGTTTGATCGATGGCTTGATAGATTTAGTTTTTAGCTGGTACGATATGAGAAGAGTTCTTTGGTTGAATGAGTTGAACTCTCAGTATCCCAGTTTTACCAATAGCCAGCTAAAGCCAGTTGTGCTGTATCTGTAATTTACACAGAACTGATGAAGATCTCTGCTATTATTTGCAGGAAGTACAGCATATGGATAAGAAGATGAAGGTATGAATCGAGTTCTTTTAATAATCTGTTTCTTTTTCAAAACTTTTTTATCACAATAAGAAATGTTGAACTTAGTATATATCCTTCAATCGAGGTGATGATTTGAAATAAATAAAAAAAACGTAATTTTAATTGTTCTCACGTTACTTTTGTTTGATAAACAATGTAACTCATCAAACCTGTCTGTGTTGTCATAAACAAAGAGTAATGTAGAACCAGAAACTGATATTTGATCTTTTGTCAAGTAACACAAATTTCTGTTCACTTGAGTTTTAATTTTGTAGAAGAAACTTTTTTCCGCCTAAAGAGAAAAGATTCAAGGTTAATCACAATTAAGGTTTCGCCTGTATCGATAATATTTTAACATTATGATGATTAATTCAATGATAGAGTTACGTCTTTTTGGCGTTTTGTGTGCCGTTGGCACTTTTTCTACCTTCAAGAAAAGTGTTACCATAGCTACATTCTAGTAGTATACAGGTAGAAAGGAAACCTCGTACTTACAGTAGACGTAATTATTTATTATCTTTCTAAAATAATTAACATAAACATGTCTGACAGACTCGATGGTGTCTTGCATCCAGCCATCAACTATTGACTTTTTGTCTTCTCTAAAATACTATCTCTATAAACGTTGAAATTAAAAGCTGAAATTCCCCTCAACAGATGGGAGTTTAGATTTTTTATTGACACTTTGCCCAGAACGAAGACCCTAAAAGATTGCAACTTGTGTAACATATATTTAATTTGATGACCCTCATGATTCTGAAAAAGACCCTCCTTCCAATTCAAAAGAACGCATATCCATAGACAACTGGCTTAATAGACGGGTACGTCATCTTAGTATCTTTCCATTGTTTATGGATTTTGGTGTGTATAAAAAAAGCTAAATGAGATGCATAGCAAATTGTTCTATTTCCATTTTTGAAAGCATTGTTAATGGCTGTATATCCTAAGATGGCAAACCTTCTGAATTTTTCATCACTTAAACAAGGGTGTATATGTTCAATCTTTTGTATATACATCCTTGGAATTTTGGTACTAAGCAGCTAAAACAGAAATGTCAGAAAAACACATTTCAGACACAACGATAATTAACCCTTGACTTTAGGAGTTTTAATTAGGTTTTAAGAACGTTTTCGAGATATATTCAGGCATACGTATGTGATTATTTGTACACTTTGTTACACCATGACATATTGTAATGGTATAATACTGTCTTTCATGTTTCAGGAAGGAGAAAAGAAATATGAGGTAAACATTTAATGATATTAGATTTAGATCTTCATGTATTCTTTAAGAGTTGGTGTTTGCGTCAATTATTTACCTAATAGAGCTATTGATACATTTCTCAAACAAACCACTTTATTGGCAGGCGTTTAAATATGTTCACTTGTTTGTCTACAATTTACAAACCTGGAGTCCAAAAAGTGAGTACAGGTTTGTGACCGCTATAGTTTCCGTGGCACAAAGTCAAACTACCCCCTCCCCCCTCTATCTACGAAATAAAAGTATTGTTTTGATTTACATGCTTAGAGGGGATATTCTATACATGGTTCATTGTTCATACTTATACCAAATAGAAACAAATCTATACTGTTTTTTATTTGGCTAGCATAAATGATGCGATTCAATACTAGTCTTGGTTTGATACTAATACTTGGATATATTAAGAGGGTCATATCTATACTTAGTTAGATGAACATACTTACATATGGTAAGAGGGGCAAGCCATAAAGGGTTTGATGTTAGTTTAGATGTATGAAGAGGGGCGAATATATACTGGGTTCGATGTTATGCGAAGATGTTTGTGGAGGATAAATTTCCCCCCATTTCATTTATCTAAACATGTACAACAAACTCGGTATATCTTCGCCACTCTCACCTTATCATATCGCGCCTACTTAGATTCAATCCATCTTAGTGCATTTAAATATGTACATCAAACCAATTATATAATCGCCCCCTCTTTACATATATTAGTAAGTATATCAAACCCAGTGTAGATTCAACCCATCTTACTGCATATAAATAAGAAGATCAAACCAAGTATAGAACCGCCCCCTCTTAACATATATTAGTAAGTACATGAAACCCAGTGTAGATTCAACCCATCTTACTGCATATAAATAAGAAGATCAAACCAAGTATAGAACCGCCCCCTCTTAACATATATTAGTAAGTACATGAAACCCAGTGTAGATTCAACCCATCTTACTGCATATAAATAAGAAGATCAAACCCAGTATATAATCACTCCCTCTTAACATATATTAGTATGTACATCAAATTCAGTATAGATTATCCCCTCTTACTGTATATAAATATGTAGATATCAAACCAAGTATAGAATCGCCTGGCTATGTGTATCCAAGTATTTACGTCATACCCAGTATCAATTAGCCCTCTTACCTTATATATTGAAAATATGTATTCACAACGCTCGAAGGAAAAACATATTTCGAACGTTTTACCACTTAAAAAACGTTATAGATGAATCTGTATTTGGAGTTTTCGTACTAAGCGGCTAAAACAGAAATGATTAAAAACACGTTTTCCAAAACGATTATTAACCAATTTGCTTTTGGAGTTTCAATTAGGTTTCAAGAACGTTATGAAAGGTTTTCGAGATATATACGGCATATAGAAGCATACGTGATGATTTGTACGCTTTGTTACCCCCTGTCATGTTGTTATTGACTTATGTTTCAGGAAAGAGAAAAGGAACATGAGGTAAACAATTACTACCTTTAATTTTAGTTCTTCATGAAGAATTTAAGATTTGGTGTTTGCGCCAACTATTTACCTAATCCATGTGTTCATACAATTCTCAAACAAACCATTTATTTAGGCGGCGCTTAAAGATGTTTACTTGTTTTTGTACAAGTGCTATAATGCAACTTTCTTGACTGCATCATTAAGGTTGTTGGCAAGATATAATGCACAAACTACCTCTACTAGTTTCGTGTACTTCTTTTTCAATCAGCAATCATTTTCCTTGCAGTTAACAGGGTAAATAGCCGGTATTGCCGGACTCCAAACACTAAGGATCTGCTTTTTTCGACCGATTTAGCTCCCAGGTCACGAAATAACACTGCCCCAGTATAAAATCCCCCCATTGTGATTTCATATCGGTTCAAAACGTCTCCCCTCTCGGACACCCCTCCATGAAATAAATTATCCTCCCAGAATAGAATCGCTTAATGCTAGATGCAGGAATAAATTCATGGGCGACGTAATCTTGAACTCAAGTTTTATCTTAATGTTGATTCAGATTATACAGGTAGAGGTAATACATGATGATGAAAGGAAGATGTAGGTCTGACTAATAGTTATATATTCTGATCATTCCAGTTCAAGTTGGTCGACGCTGTTCAAAGAAAATTGAAACATTATTTAGTTGAATTAACCAGCAGGATAGTTTGCAAATGATGATAAACTACCACAATAGCTTATTGTTAACTTTAAACTGTCTGATATCACTGAAAGATGTGTTAAAACGACAAACAAAAACAGTTACTTTCTGATACCACGAAAATAGGTGACACCAAACCACGTGTACCTCGAGGTAAGGTTTACGGAATGAAAATATACCGTCAAAAGTTATTAATACATCTCAAAATTAATTGAAATAATTGCTATGCAAAGAGAAAACAGTGCTTACAAATTTTCGGGTCCTTTATTTCTCATTATATGTGTTATAGTTGATGTCTACCGCAGCAGACGATAATTGCTCTCAGCAAAAAACAAAGTCTTAACCGCAATGATTTTAGAGTTATCTCACTAAGCTCAACTTCCTATGAAACAAAAATATCTATACTAGCCCAAAAACGAAAGTGTGCATTATTGAAATTGATGAAACTCCTTAAACATAATTTCGTAAGTGTATAAAATGTAAACTTGTTCCTGACTAAGTCATATTGAACACAAAAACGGGTTTTCCTCGTGAAACTTGCATTAGTGGTAAATGACGTGCTGCACGTTTGTGGAAAGGCATGTTTTACACGTGGAGAGTCTGAAATTTATGCAGCAGTGTGAATCCTTTGACATTTAAATACTAAAGAAAGGCCATCCTATCGTTCACATTAAACTTGCGCTGCTTTTTACAAATACACAAGCATGCAAATATTGACCAATAATCAACGTCTCTTTGAGCTGGGTATGATTAGAGCTGGCAGGACACACAGAGAGGTTGCCCAGCATGTCAACTGCCACCGTAACACTGTACACAGGCTAGTCCAGCGACATGCACGAAATGGTGCTGTTCGTGACCGACCCCGCTCTGGGAGACCCCGGGTGACCACCCCTGCACTGCAACGACAAAAGCCAAGAACATCCCTAACCTTAGACAGATGCATCCGCAAACAGTAATCAACCGACTGAGAGAATAACACTTACGTCCTCGAAGACCTGCAATCCGTTCAATTTTAACGTTATGTCATCGTCGTGCTCGTCTCGGTGGTGTAGACAACATCTCAGGCATCCTTTACTTTGATGGCGACGTGTTTTATTTACAGAGTAATGTCGTTTCCATCTTTCATCATCAGGTCGCCGCCAGAGAGTGTACCGACTTCGAAACGAACGTTACGCAGATCCGTGTATCTCGGAGCGAAACCGGTAGGGGGGAGGGTCTCTCATGGTGTAGAGTGGTATCACTGGCCGTAACAATACTGAGCTTGTCATTATTGATGGCAACCTCAATGCAGTCAGATATCGTGATGAAGTGCTTGCACCTGTTGTTGTCCTGTTTCGGCAACGTCACGGCTCCGGCGTCATTCTACAGCAGGACAACACCCGACCCCACGCAGCTCGTGTTGTTCAACAATATCTGCAGCAACAACAAGTGGATGTTCTTCCCTGGCCTGCAAATTCGCCCGATATCTCACCCATTTAGCACGTTTGGGACGAAATGAAACGTCAGCTACGCAGGCTTCCCTATACACCGTCAACGCTTGTGGAACTCCAAAGACAGCTTATCAGAATATGGAACAACCTCCCACAACACTTCCATGCTCACCTGTAACCCTATTTCTTAGGCACCTTACACAGACAACACAATAACAATAGCAGATACCGCTGTTTATTTGTAAATAAACATCTTTCTACTTGTGCAAATGGTGATTTCAAAATATTTCCTTTCTATAAATTATTCCATAAATCTAACATGGATAGTGTCTCAAATGCACTTTTACGACTTGGAGAGTCCTTCATTGACACCTATAGACCCTCACTAAATAAACAATGAGGTGATTACCCTTAAATCACTGACATATATCTCTAACTACAATTTAGCTTTTCAAAACAAAAAGATTATGTCACATTAACATATTGCTCAAGGGGTAAACTCATGGGAGAGTGATTGTGTCAATCAGAAGACCAACAAGGAAGTACCATGATGTCACCTGATTAGCATAATTTACAATATATCATTGTACATTGTATGTAGATTTTGTTATAAAAACGCTTGTAACGCGATGTTAACGATCATATCGTTTCATCCCTGATGAGTCAATACTATTGACGAAATACTAGTATCTGATTAAAATGATTCTGCAAACGACTATGTAAAGTATGTTATATTTAATCATATGTGACCTTGCGTTTGAACCCATTCAACTTTTCATATATATATATATATATAAATGGAATTACACGTTTATGTTCTCATTTGCAACTTAAAGTTTCACGCACACAGTGTGGCGATCATCAGGCATATGAGGTCACTTGCACACTTGAGTCTACTTTTCCTAACATGGCTTGGGTTGTTCCCATGGCGACAACTTGATAGTAGTTCGCTCCTTTTGTTTATGATGTTCTCTCTCAAGCTGAGTATGGTAAGCTTCTCTTCCTTGCACAAATTGCAGTTACCAGAGCCCCTTTTGTATGTGTTAGACTTCCTGAAAATATCCCATTTGATTTTGAATTCTGTGTTTTTTCTTTTAAGTTTCCAGATGTATTTTGAGAGTTCTGTTTCCTTTTCGTAACGTTCAAGTCGAAATGACTTGGTGTGATTATTATATCTTGTCTTTATATTCTACAGCCTTTTTGATTTTCCCTAATAAGATGTTGTATACAATTATATGTAATGTTGAAATGTAATGTTTCCTAACTTTTGAATACAACAGTTTATGTATAAAAAAATCAACATACATACGGAAATCCTCTTGTTAATAAGTACGTCGTCGTATAGAGAGATTTTTTTATTTTCTAGTAACAAAATAATGATCTATGTATGTTACTTTACAATTAGGGGATATAGGGATTTTACGCAAGGCAAATTTTGATATTGTCGCATTTGGTCGAAAATAACAGTTTTGAATTGACTTTGTTAAGTATTGTTCCTGCTGTCTAACATAATATTCGAATGTGTAGTTGATTTTGGAGCATGTAGGCAATGGAAAATGACAAATTGAGAACTAAACTTTAAATACATCAGAAACATCTATATGCTAGATATTGGAAATTTTGCAGACAATTGTTTTTAGCAAAATAGGGAAAACGATTTTCATTATTTATTTTTCATATGAGGAAACAATTGAACTCGAAACTGTAAAGCCTAGCATAATGAAACCTGATAAGTTGACCAGTCATCTCATTTTGTTGAGTTTTTAGGGTTTTTACACTCCCTATAATTTTTATACATGGTTGGTTCAATAGAAACACAAAATATAATTGTTTTCCTTTGCAACATGTGAAAAGGATGCAAGGCCTATGTTCTTGAAACTTGGTAAATTGAGTAATCATATTCAAATATGCTCTTTGGGCTTTTCATTCATTTAGACTTTTTAAAGTGTCGATTTCCATGAACACGCGCATGGATATATGTTTTGATTTACCTTTTGTGGTTGTCAAGATGTATATAATGATTTCGATGAAACACAACTTCGAATTTCATTTCCAATGCAAAACAAATGACAGAACTTGATATCTGCAAGGTTTATCTTGATGCAGCTTTCAGTTGTAAGAAAGTAAACCTGTCCGGACTAGGGTGTAAGAAATACATATCAACACGTATCCGTTGTATTATTAAGTGCCCATACTATTGACAGTAATGAATATTATTCGTGTCTCAAACTTTGAGGAACAACAAAGGGTTGTTACATCTATGGATCGATTTCTAACACTGTATAAATCTGCTTATGTATGAGTTTTCAAATACATAATTAAATGAAATCGTAACAGATAATTTGCAAGGATACTTCAGTGGCAGGGACATGCATGACTCGATCTCCTTCTAGTTTAAAGTAGAAAGAAAAAAGTATGAGGCAATACGAAAGTTGTTATTAAGAAATATTACGATAATTTTTTTATATTATGTTTCGTATTTGACAGGGAAATGTGCATTGTGTGCATATTATATTTTAGTATGCAAGATTATTTTCACAAATTGTATATATATGTTTTTAAGATGTTGTTAGGTTTTAAATTAACTCTATTTTCCATAAACATCTGGCATTTTAAAAGCATTTTTTTTACCTATTTCTACTGATGCATTTATGTGTCGTCCATTAGGAAGTGATTTTACAAAAATGACATAATATATTCTTAATAAAATTTGAAATCATATTTTTTTAATTTGCACTCAAAACGAGTGGATAAAGTTTTTGATAAGCAACATGATTAATACATACGCCATATGCAATGGCAAACATTGATGCACCTAGTTGACCAGTGAATAATCAGACATGTTGTCACAGTTTAAGCCATTGAAATAACATATACTGTTTTGTATAACAATTTGAGTTTGAACGACCAAAGGTTATGTTATGATATAATATGTTGATATAATGTTGTATATATTGTCATTATTTGATAATAATTCAAAATGGAATAATTGCACTTAAACAGCAAAGTTAATCTGCTTTCCTAGAGATATATACTACAAATCATGGAAGAAAACCAAGCTGCCATTGAAGCACTTACTGAGAAGTACAAGAAAGGTACTGATGCCCTTACGCAAGAGAAGACTGCTCTGAGGCAAGAAAATGGCAAGTATGCGGAGGAAAACAAAGAATTGAAGGTACGTTGAAATAAATCCGGCTTGTATCAATTTGTGCACAGTCTGTAAACCTACTTATTCAATGTATTATCTGAAATCGGATAACCTTGCAAATCAAACAAATATGATAATGTGTAAACAATCCACAGCAAAATTCAACAACTTTTTCAAGAACAATGAGAATCTTATGAGAAAAAAATGGCAGCACCTTTTCATACACAGAATTGTTGCTAACAAAAACACTGTGTACTGAATGGGGATAGTTGGTGAAGATGTGAAGTGCTGAATGCTGTAGTCTTCACAGACTTGTGTTAATTCTCTTGTGGCGAATTGTGGTCCGTTATCAGTCCTCAACTCCTCTGGAATTCCATCTCTGCAGATTTGACATTTCAGAGTCTCGATTGTTGACCTGGAAGTCTATCATCTTCAATGGATCTAGGGAAGTGGTCATTGAGCAGGTAAAGTTGACTCTCAAAGTCAAAGATGTTGGATGCAAGGATAGGCAGGAGTCATCAACGTGTCTGAATTTTCTTTTCTTCTGCAATTCGCTACAATTGACACAGTCTCTCACTAGACTCTCAACTTGAGCTGTCATTCCCGGCTAGAACAAGGCTTATCGAGCTGTCTGTTTGTATTTGCTGATACCGAGAATACCGAGAAGCATTGTTTTCTTCAGCATGTCAGCTTTCATACTTGGAGGAACTACAATCCGTATACCGATGTATGTTACAATACCATAAAACACGGCGAATTCATCTCTCTGGTTCCAGTTCTCCCTGGGACAATGGTGAACCTCATTCCTAGTGTCTGGTCAGCCTTTTTGGATGATTATATGAACGTCATTCAACTCTTCAGCTGTACTTATATGAAACTGTTGATATCTAGTTAGTGCAACTGCAATGTAGTCAACCATGTTCACTAATATTGATTTGTATACACACTCAGATCATTTGGTTGCAGTGTTAATAGCATGGACTGCAGTCTCATTGGAGCTGCAAGCAACGGCTTGCTGAATAGTCTTTAGAGACTTGTGATCAGTCACACAGATACTAAGCACAATCATTAGTATCTCCTTCTCAATTTGAGCATATTGCTGTTCAATGTCTGTAAGAGCTCTTGAGGAGAAAACAACTGGATGTCCATCTTGAACGAGAACTGTTCCAACTGCACAGCTGCTAGGATGACACTGGATCACAAATGGCTTCTTGTTGTTGAAACTCGTCAAATCTGAGGCTGTACATCAGTTCTTTGAGTTTCCCAAAGGATGTTTGTTATGAACTTTCTAAATTTCTCAAGGAATTACAACTCCTTCCTGTGTATTCACGTGGTGGTGCATCCATCTCACTGAGATTTGGATTGAACTTTGCCATGAACTGTGTCATTATAAGAAGACGTCTCACTTCTCACATCTCAGTCAAAGCTCTCACTTTACTATGGTCGACCTCCAAGCCATTTTCATTTACGATATGACTAGCATACTTGGCCCACTCTGGCCCAGTTCTAAAACATTTCTGAAATTTCAACTTTAGATTGCTCACTCACCATGTCATTATGTTTTAGCTCTTCCGCCAATGAGGATGTTATCAAAGATGCCCTGGCTCCAACAATTACTTCCAGCATAGTGTCTATGATACACTAGATTTGATTTCAAACGGTTATCTTAGCCAGTAAAACTTTCCAATTGGGCTGTTAAAGGTAGCCCGTTCACTGGACTCATAGTCAAGACGAATCTGGATGAAGTAAGATTTTGTATCTAGGACAGAGAATATCCTGGTATCTGGAAATGGGGAAACTACTTCATCGACAGCGGGAAATGGGTCATACCTTCTGCAGACATTAGCGTTCATATCCTCACCTTGTCACAACGGAGAATGGAACATTAACAGTTCTGTCCATGTAGGTCACAGCTAGGGTGACCACACCTTCAACATCAATTGCATGAAGAGTGTTTATTTTAAAGCATTCTTCAGTATTCTTTATAGGATACATCAGTCCCATTTCAATATATGTGTCATATGGTACGAGTGATTTGTATCCTCCTGTGTCTATCTGTACACCCCGCTCTTTGCCACAGACATGGACATCTATCCACCAGTTATTGTGTCCTGGCAACTCGACAATGGGCGTGAATATTTAACTTACACCCGGCAATTTGTGCACTTTTTGCAGGGCACTTCTTGTGGGAAGATTGATGACCACATCTACTACAAGCATTATGTTTAGACTGTTTGCCACTTTTCTATGGTCTGCTTGTCCCTGTTTTTTATGTAAATATCTCTCATCTCTCATACAATAGCCCGATTAATGTCATCAAATAGGTCACTTTCGGTTTCTGTGGTATATTAGACAGTGTTGTTTAAACCGCTTCCAAGATCAAGATCATCAGCATCCAAATTCATACGAGGCGTATTAGTATCATGTCCTACCTTAATAAAAGTCTGGTCACATAAACTTCAAAGATTAACACCTCTACTCACTGTAAGGGAATCGTCACTTAATTTCGTGGACATGCCTTAGCAAATTGCCAAAAAGCCAATCAATTTAAAACTTGCCGTTTTTACTCTTTTACACCACATTTGAGTCGAAGAAAAGTTTGGTCTTGTTTTTCGTGTGTTTAGTTTGATAGCTTAGAAACAACTTGCCTGACACCATGTAGCGTATCAAAAAGACGTCATTACATTGATGTGACGGTTATTGCTTTATCAATAATGCAGTACCAGTCGATAAACTGTCAGGAACATGCCCGTAGATAACATGTTTGTCGAATTTCCGATCGATAAACTGTTAGGAATATGCCAGTAGATAACATCTTTTTCAATAATGTTAGGAACATGCCATTATTACACACGTGTTCTGAATATCTTTATGTGATAATTTTTGTTATTTGAAACAAGTGTTGTGTAACCAGTTGAAAGTTATTCAACGTATGTTGTGTAACCAAAACAGATTATTCAACGATTGTGACGTCATAATGCCGAACAACTTTAACAATCGAACGAGTACAAGTGATCTTTCCGTTGCCACCTCAATATTTCAGATTAACATCACACCTATATTCAAGCAGTTATCAGCAACAAAACACAACCAAACATCACATTAAATTTGTGAATAATAAAATATTGACGTAGGTTATTTTATGAAAAAGTACTATGTGTGTTCAAAGTTATTCTCAAGTGTTAATTTCGTCGATGAAGCAGTCGCGGCAGAGTTATCTCCCTTTAGCGCTTTGTTTACATCCTGAACGTAGAGTGCATTAACATCTACAGTACGCTGTCGATGAACCGCCACAATGACTTGAGTCATATTTTAAGTCGCCAATCTACTTTCCGTTGTATCGCACTTGTCGAATCATGTCAAAATGAGAGTAGTCTCCCTTCCAAATCTGTTGTCAACCTCGCTTCCCAGAGCAATCAGACAACCAGTTAGGCCTACAGAAGTACCGAGTTCTTGCATTCCATCATCTCAGCCCAAATATTTGGTGGTACTCCAAAAAATGATGACTTCTTTGGACCAGAAAACAACAAAATGAGACTTGATGACCAGTAATTTCTTGTATCTAGGTTGACAGACTCGGTGTTACTTTATTAAAAGCGAGCTGCCGTTGTTCATCTATCGTTAGCAGTGACACGTCAAATTTAGCGATGACGCGTCAAGTGTTCAGTGACGGAGGATCTTGTAATTGCGTTTTGATCTGTCAAGTTGTTTTCCTGTCACCGTTTATCAAATCTTCGTACATTAAACCATATGAAAAAATATTAACTTATATTTCTGTCACGTATGGCTCTTTGATTCTTTTACAACTATAACCTTGGCCTATTTTTCAGACAAGAGAGGCAGTGTATTATTGAGCACAATGTATTCGTGCGCGCTAACGTCTTTCAGTGAACATTTTGAGGTCTTCGAAGAACACGTTTCCTATTTTCCTGTGTGTAATAAATAGATCACAAAACGAGTGGGTGTTGAATATGGAAAATATTCCAACTCAATAATTTTAAACATTTCGATTTTTTCACTCGCTTTCGCTCGTGAATAAATCAAAACGTTTAAAAATATCTCGTTGGAATATTTTCAACACCCACTCGTTTTGTAATCTCTATACATATAACATGTTTGTCGATGATACAGTACCAGTCGATAAACTGTTAGGAACATCCCAGTAGATAACAAGTATTACAGTATTGATGGAAAAGTCACAAAACATATCAACTTGAGTTGTCAATTATGTTATTTTTTATTTTTATAGAATGCAGTTGACATATGCATCCCTCAAGAACGGAACGGAAATAAATCAAAAGAGTTATTTTATCCAGTCTTGAATGCCTAGAGAGAGTGAGCATGTTCACAATTCATAATACATGAGAAATGTCCGTACAAGCTATAACTACTAGCACATAAGGGAGAAACCATATAGCCTATCTATTTGGAATTTTGTTAATGATTCTATACTGATCTATACTATCAGTAGATAGAATTTTATTTGTATCTCCTTTTCTGATCTGCAAAGCAAATGATATCAGTTTACAATTGCTAACTGCACAAGCGATATCTCCCGTGGAACACAGTTAAATTTTATTTCCGCTTCTTCCCACTTCCTAACGAAAAGGCGTTTATTATCAATGTGTAAATTTTAAATTGGGAATTGGCATCCTTTCACGTTTTCTTATATTTTACCAAAGAAGGTTCGAATGAAAGCTATGACGACAGAGTCTGATCCTGTCAGGCTTGAAATCAAATGGTTTTCCATGAACATTAACTGACATTTATAAAGTGGTTTACTAAACTTATTCTAGTGATGCATTGATGAATCTTGTATGACAAAACTGGAGCGACCTAACTGACATGATATGTGTTTTGAAATTCTTTGAAGGCATGTTCTTTTTTACCAAACATATGCCTTAAGCCAATATTCATGGTCACCTTTCTCTGGCAGCAGTAGTTTGTTTTCCATAACGTTAAACATGATGTGACGTTTCTTTTGTGACTCAGTTTAATAATAAGAGTTGCTCGTTCAATGAACTATGAAAATCTAAATAACACTTGTTTTTTAACACAAAATTTCTGTCATGCTATTTTCACGTTGGCAGGAGCGATTGGCAAAGGTGAAACAGATTGTCGCCAAACCCTGCACGGATTCCAGTGTAAGTCTCTTATTACTTGATTTTTATACTTCTTTTTAGGTCGTGTTCAAGATTTGTTTCATATTTCATCTTCTTCAAGGAATAATCCTTGAAATATTGTCAAATGTTACCCGTTCGACATAATCTAAAACCCTTGCAACACGTATGAAATGACATACATTAGGCATATAAACGGTACCAAATAATATCAACTCTCAAAATCATGAGTTAATCTTCCAACATGCATATGTCTGCCTATATGGATACGGAACGAAATTTCGACACTAGAAGCAGAAAAATGCATATTGGAAGATAAAGTCATGATGTTAATGATATTTTTAAAATGTTGATCATTTTATTAGAATGTAACTTCATAAGAATGCCTTGTCTTCACCAATCTATTTTTAACTACTATCTGCGAAAAAACCTTAAGTTACTGCAAATGTAACTTTAAAAAAGTACCTTTTAAAAACTGTCAGAAATTGTGCTACATATTTCCCAAGTAACTTACAATCGCTCGCTTGGTCCAGACAAATTCATTAAAGCATTTCATTTGGATCAAATGATGTATGGAATATTGTTGAATTCATCCTTGAGATTAAAACTGTTTGTGAAAACATTTGAATTCAACAAAATGTATCGGGAAGATTTCCTCTTAAGATAATTTTGAACAGTAATATATTTCAATCTGAATTGGTTTTTTGGTTTGTCAATATTTATTATTCACTCCTAGGGTAAAATTTCCTTTATTGACATTGAAATATTACTTTTTCATAATTTGGTTTGCTCATACTTACTTTATTCTAATTATCTTTTATTATTTAAAGTTATTATTAAAATAGATTAATTAATTAATTCTAACAATTTCAAAGCATTTTGAAAACGTTTGTATCTGAAATTTGATTGAAACACAGAAAACATAAATGTTTTCTCAAAATCAGGTAATTAGTGGTTGTATCCATTTAAAATAACTGTTTCGGGTGGTGATAATATATTTCAAAAGGCGACTACCAAATATATTTTGATATTCCAAAATGAGTGTCCGGGACAAACAATAGAGAATACAATACGAGTAATGAAATTACTTCAGAATGTAATGTCATTTCTCAATATCAAGAAAATGGCAATATCTGACAAATAATGTAAATAAATTTTGAAAGTAAATTAAATGAAAGAAAAGGAAAAGTTGATTTCAGTCTGTTGACAAGGAGATACAGTACACAACCTGGCTATATAATTTCAGCTCATCGAAGGAATAACCCCTTGTGGCAACGAAAGGTGATCAAACAGAAAGCTTGTATAACAAAAAGTGAACCACACAAAAAGTGAACAAATAATGAAAATCTCTACTCTTTCTGGTTAATAGTTGGACTGTTGGACTAACAGCATTTCATGACGTGATGATGCTCTTTGCATACTAAATCATGGTCACGCACTGTGTAGTAGGTAATTAGGATTAAAAAAACTTAAAATCACAGATACCTAAGTCTTTTACTCTTCCCTGATCAAATAACAACTTACCAGATGACAGTTTTACTCGATTCGTAGGGAAAGTAAACTTTATTGCCCAAAATGCGTGTACTGTTTGGTCTCCGGGCAGCAGCAAGGCCTCACATCCTTGTTGGTTGACCCCTTATCTGCATATTCAAATATGAGTGTCGACCACGAATGACTTATCTCCCCTGCATATGACAAGGACCAGTCAATTTCAAGGTTAAAATCATTTAAAGAGGTTCGTACCAATTAACAAAATCAATGAAAAATTTGTGTAAATTTGCAAGGTGTAAGCAAAATATGTATTCTTTGATATTCAAAAATAAAAAGTGCATGTCACGGGCCTTCTTTTTCAGACAAATGATGATTTTGACGGGTTTATTTTAAAAAATTGGGAAAAGTCCAATTTTGCTAATTTTATCTTTAAAAAAAAACAAACAAAAACATTTAGTGTTCAGTTTACTTTTTTCCTATAAATGAGATGATAATGTAATAAAAAAATTATTCTTGTATATCCTTTTTTTAGTTTTGTAACTTATCTGCAAATATTAAGATACAAGTTCAATGATGATCGCTACAAAAATAGCTTCAAAAGACGCGTTCAGTAAAAAAAAAATGAAAAATAGTTCAAATATGTTTTAAACAGAAGAAAATATATTGCAATGAAATAATATGAAAGAAAAAAGATATGTCACGGACCTTATTTCCGAGATAATTGAAGCTGAAGTTAAAATTACTTATTAAAAAACTCATAAGGGGAGGTAACTTAATTTCCGTTGAATGATAATTCATGATAATGGTTTGAAGTACACAGTTTATCCCGTTTCAAAGTATTTCCTGAAATTCTAAGGTCAGTGTTATGAAATAGTTGAAGGATAAAATACATCTATGGTCTCTTGGTCAAATCCACGTGTTAACAAAGTATTATTATCCACAAGCAAACTTTTTAAACACACCTTTTGAATATGAAAATGTTTTCTATTTGTGAATGATTTGAGTTTTCCAAACTGCGTTTGAGTTTACTGGGGCTAGATGAATGTTCCAGGTAATGGGATAATTAGGTGGATTGAAGGCACGTAAAAATCCAATCACAAAACGTTAAGATTTAACCTCAAAACTTCCTCTCAAAGATCTATTTATTGCTCGATAAAGAACACTGCATCCAAGCGCCACAAGTTGGCGAAGCTAATACGATGAGGAACAGACCTCAATCAAGTCGGCCCGGTTCGGGAAGCATTGGTGCTTACGTTCATATTAAAGTCATACTCTTGAGTTGATGTCAAATAACTTAGTTATCTCCAGGATGATGTAAAATCATATGATTTACTTCATGAACCAAGCAGACCACGGACATATTTAAGGATTCAGCAGAAATGCTGAATCCTTATTGTTATTGGCGTGTTTATTATTTTTATTATTATTATTATTATTCCACGATTTTTGTGAACAACATTCAGCCAAAACTACCCACTCAATTACAACCAAACTTTACAAGCTTATAGCCCTTACAACGAACTCGCGAAACGTAACTTTTCAGCCAATTCGAACATTGCATTAAAGGCACAGTACCACTCAAAATTTTGAAAATTAACATTGGAAAAATTGTCAAAATTAACTTAGAGACTTGAAACTTGCTTTAAAAGATGCGCAATAAGATTTCAAGCAAAAAAGTAAATCATGTCAAATTCGTAAGTCACGTGGTTTGGGCGCCATCTTGAATTTACGCCCTTTTTAGGAATGTCCGACCCCATGCACCTTTGAGCGGACACTACACTGCTGCTACTTGCAGCAGAGAGATGATACTTACACAGTTACACAGCTAAATGATTGGTCTAAAACAAGTTTGTCTTGGAATTCGCAAATTCGTAATACGTTTACCACAGTAACCACTCAAAGTCAGTGAATTTTCAAAAATCGCCAACTTCAAGGGCAGATAACTGAAAAACCTACCCGTCGAATTTCATGAAATTTGCATGAGAGATAGACACGACCAAGGTCTTTAAGAATCAAGCATAACATCGATCGCGAACAGTCATTTCAGTTCAAAAGAGAGAGTCAAAGTTTGCATCATACTATATGTCAATTAAGTGCGTTAGCAAGGGTTAGATTGCAAACAATTGAAGGAAAACATCAATATTGAAGAACGGCCAAGACGTGTGACATGTCCAAATGCAGGTACATGCGCTCTTGTATGTGTGAAAGGGGAAATGTTGACAGAAATACTCTACATTGCTCTTGTATCAAGATTGGTTACGTGCGTTAGCAAGGGTTAATTTGAAAAGTTGAAGGAAAACTCTCAAGATATGCGACATGGGGCAAAGTTTGAGAGAAATACTCTTTGATGTCTTATAAACAAGCACGTAATTGACAGTCTACAGAGGGACCAAATCGCTCTTTGGAGCAACAGTCCGTACGACTGCACGTATGGTCGACGTGTGCGAGAAGACCAAAAGCATACAAGTGCGTCAGTAACTGTCAAAATCTGATCAGACAGGCAGAGAAGCGAGCAAAAAAGCCTGCCTGACTGACCTGAGCTGACTGACTGACATAGTCTTGATTAATTATATATAATAAGACCCTCAACCTATGTACCAGCATTCGGGAACAATATTCCAGTGTCAGCAAACTACTTGAACTCGCTAAACTAAAACACTAGCCCTTTTTCAACTTTCAAACCTCTACTGCCTCCCCTCCAGATACCCCTCACGTTGTGATGTTCTTGCTTTCTTGCCTCAACTGGCAGCAGGCCGTGTACATCGAGTAAACCTCACTTCCGCTCCTACGTACTGAAAACGTATACAAAACGTCACTTTGCTTCAGAATACGGCTAAATCAACTGCAGTGCACTAAAAATGTCTTCAAAACGCCATCTAAACTTGGAAAAGCACTTAGTTTGCCCCCAAGAGCCACATGTGCTCATATTTCGCTGAATCCTGTCATTGTCGTCGCTTGCGACTATATTTTCAATTTCTTTTTGACTTTTGACTTCGGTCAAATATAGTTTTACCACGGTAATTAATTTCACTTGATTAGTAAATGTTACAGTGAATGATATGTTTATAGATGTTTATCCATAATTGTAAGTGTGTACATGCAGAATGTAAACATACAAATATGTTATCAGTGACATTTTCTCTGTTTCAAAAATATCAATTGGAGTACATTTTGGAAAACCGCAATCTAATTATAACTTATGAAACAACGGATTGCGTTCAGTGAACATTTGTGTCAAAACATCTCTGCCGATTTTGACCAATGCATATGATTCTTAAAATCTATGACTAACATGTACACTGACCATATAATTGATAACTAACAGTCCACAGTAACACTTTCCTTATTTTCCGAACATCGATAGCTCGTCAGTGAAATTTTTTCTACAATGTTTACGCAACTTTAGTTTTCTCAAAATGTTAGCGGCACTTTTTCGGATGCGCGAAAAGATGCGCACTGACAAACGTTCGGAACGTCTTTAACACATAAACAATTGTAACGCGAAGAATTCGTAAAATAACCTTTTTTTGACAAAAAATTCAAACAATTAATAATGCAAACGTAAAAAGCTATTCTTTCTGTTTTGAATTTGGTTCGTATGCAAATAAATTAAGCACAAGTGTCGATCCTATCAAGAGCAACACAAAGTAGCGACAGCATCAATAATTTTTTTCTAATAGTTTGAAGAAATATTATGGGACCTTCAATTTTTATCAAAGCACAGCAAGTGGGTAAATATCATGAAATATTTCATATAATTTAGAGTTCATTTATGATTGCCAAATCCGTAGCGAATGTTAACACGAGTGGTAGTTCTGTGACATTTAAGCTGTTCTGTGTTTGTCTTGTGCAAAAACTTATTAATGCTGTGGCTAGTTTTTGTTGCTCTTGATAGGCCATATCTTGATCGTGTGATATATCACTATTTAAAGTATATTCCCCTAAATTTACCCTGACACTCACTCCAATGTGTCACGTGATATCGTGTGGTCGTCGTGTTTAGAACTATTAGATGCGGGATTTTTGGGTTTCATGATTTTTTATATTTCGTTCTTTTAAATGTGATACCCGAAACAAAACAAATTGTCGCTCTTCAGGAATGCTGATATTAACAACGCCCATTTCCCAGAAAACACGTCAAAATCATTTTAAAATGTTCTTTTTTTGCTTTCAATTGAAACGTTTATGTGTTATTTTTACTTATTCAATATATTTACCTCAAAACATCAGCAACCCCCGAATGAATAATTGGAGGTTGGTCATTAGTTAAAAACTATTGGAGGGTTATCTTAAATTTATTATGTCTATTGGAGACCAAACAGTGGCAAGATGGAACTAATGTTTAACACAACTTAGTTTTAAATATACAGGTGGCTATTTTCAAAAGACGTATCGGACGACAAATTTACATAAAATATACAACATTACGTAGTGTACAGCATAACAACAAGATTGTTTCATTGAATTGTTACTGAAGAATTTTGTTTCCTTCTTGGACTGAGAGATAAACGTATAGAAGTTTGTGTTGCCGGTGTAGGCGATTAAATTGTGGTTAGGGTAACGTTTTTCCGATCCGGCAAGAAAGCATCAACCACTCATATGTTGTGGTTTTTTTTTGCATTGATGCCAAATGTCATCTCCTATTCATCATCCGTTACTTATTTTATGGAAGAGTAAGTCTTGAGTTGTTCTTTAAATGTACATAGTGTTTTCTATTTTTACACATTATTTATTTTTTTGAATGGTTTATTTGATGATTTTCTGAAAATACCTGTGTCTTGTAATTGAGATGTTATGTTCTATAGGCGTGTGTCCCTTTTGACAGAAAAGTACAATCTTCTTCACAAAACCAGTTTACATCTACTCTTATTTTTTTCCAGGACAATGGAAACGATGTTTTGGTGAGTATCAATTATAAAAGTAAATGTTTTCATAAAAAATGACATACTGAAGCTGAACGTTCAGAAAGTTTCAATGCCAATCGCTTTCACAACTTTTCACCATCGGGGGAAAAAAGGGGTCGTAATCCATACTTTGATTTGTATAACACAAAAATGCACTATACAGGAAATGCGACGTCAGCATATTGTGATGTAAAGGATCGTGCTTTGATTTTCCTCCCCTATTTCTTTTCTTTTCATGGTTGGTTACTTGCTGTAAAACTTGAGTAGCAATCCTTTTTTTAGATAAACTCTATTATATTATATGTTTATTTGTTTTCTCGGTGGTTTAAGGCAGCTGTTGGGGTAAGTGATTGCTTTCTTTTATTTCACATGATATAAAGCAGTAAAATAATGCCAAGAAAAGTTCACTTAAATGATATGGGAAGAACAAACTTTTGTTTCTTACATGAAACAACAATTTTACAAGGCATATGTGTCTATTATGTAACTTATGAAAGTTTCAAATTGAATGAATTAAAATGTAATCATAATTATTTGAATTATGTTTTAAATTTTAGTTTTGAGTTTTTTCACATAGTCAAATGTAAAATGGTTGACATCAATCATCCATTACATTACTGGTCTTAAAGGGGGTCTATTATATTATATGTTTTTTTGTTTTCTCGGTGGTTTAAGGCAGCTGTTGGGGTAAGTGATTGCTTTTTTTATTTCACATGATATAAAGCAGTAAAATAATGCCAAGAAAAGTTCATTTAAATGATATGGGAAGAAAAAACTTTTGTTTCTTATATGAAACAACAATTTTACAAGGAATATGTGTCTATTATGTAACTTATGAAAGTTTCAAATTTAATGAATTAAAATGTTATCATAATAATTTGAATTATGTTTTAAATTTTAGTTTTGAGTTTTTTCACATAGTCAAATGTAAAATGGTTGACATCAATCATCCATTACATTACTGGTCTTAAAGGGGGTCTATTATATTATATGTTTTTTTGTTTTCTCGGTGGTTTAAGGCAGCTGTTGGGGTAAGTGATTGCTTTTTTTTATTTCACATGATATAAAGCAGTAAAATAATGCCAAGAAAAGTTCATTTAAATGATATGGGAAGAAAAAACTTTTGTTTCTTATATGAAACAACAATTTTACAAGGAATATGTGTCTATTATGTAACTTATGAAAGTTTCAAATTGAATGAATTAAAATGTTATCATCATTATTTGAATTATGTTTTAAATTCTAATTTTGAGATTTTTCACATAATCAAATGTAAAATAGTTGAAATCAATCATCCATTACATTACTGGTCTTAAAGGGGGTCTACAACCTTGATTTTTAACTTCCAGTGTTTAATTAGCAAGGATCCGCGAGAGTCGTAAATCTCAATCAGCGCGCTCTCTACTCGGTGTTTTTACTGTGCTGCACCCTACTCGCGCGGTGTCCCTACTCGCGCGAATTACCCAGCCGGATACGTGTGTGAGAATGTCGTTTTAAACAAATCGTTCTACAACTGAACTGCCATATGAGATATGAGAAAAAAATATAAATCTTTGTAAAGTGAAATCTTTTAAGTGTTTTTTAAGATTTCCCTCACCTTTTACAAAATTAGATAAAAAATGCTGGTACTCTGGTATTATGCAGTTGTTTACATTTTACTTGTAAGTTTGGACACTACAAACTTCACAATATTTCTTTCGATATTTTTTAAAGTTAGGTTTTGACTTGTGAGGATATTTTTTGTATTTTCGTCACTATTACTCAATTCCTAACTATTTGAAATTTCTTATCTATGGCAGATAGGGGTTTGAGGTTGTTTTTTTTATATTTGGCAGTAAATTGAACTTTGATTAAACAACTGTAAAATCAATGCACTTTAATATTGATACAATTCTTATATAATTATCCAACTTTTTATAAGCATAATTGAACACCAAGTTGACATTTAACAAAGACACAATAATTTTTCAGAAATTTTACTCATTAACGCCTGGACACGGTTTACGGCTCAACACCTGGGCCTGTCGCCGCTGAAGCTGTTCGCTCTAGCGAGACTTATTAAGTCAAAGCACCGCTCTTTTAGCGAGAGGTTAAGGAGGCTGGTATGAACGGAAACTGTCCATGAAACATAAAGTTTAGATTGTTTAATTGTTTCATGAAGATCTATCAGGAAATAGAGTGATAACTTACACATTCATCACATACGATTATTCTTCAATGAATTTTTATGCTGTTAATTAAGGGATTTGTCCGTGTCCAATTAAAGGTATATGCGTGGAACTTTATAAGTAACAAAAGAATATAATCATCACCTTGCGTCAATTTTCATGTTAGAAAATGTCTTTTTTAGTTTAGCATTCGAGTGATTTGATATATCGTTTACTCTTTTGCAAGTACCCACTATATTTTCTTTCATTCTGATTTGACAAGCATTTCCATTTGAAAATAGAATTACGACATGTCTAAATACCATGTGACGTTTCATTCCAGATATGCAAATGTTAAATTAGCCATGTAAACGGTGCCATGATTTCAGAGATTGAACGCAAGTAAGAGTAACGAACACATTTAGTTAATCGAAATGTCTTTCACATGAAAAAGTGACCTATGTTGGACGAGGCCATATTATCATTTTTGAATAATCAATAGAATTTGTTGATGCGATACCAACTCTTAAATGTGATATCACAACGAACTTTGATGTTACAAAATGTGTTAATATTGTAAATAAAACGAAAGTTACTGTCTTTTGTTTGAGCTCAAACGAATAGATGTAGCATATCAGCAAAATTAATAATCTTTTATATAGAACTCTGATACCGATTGCATGCATAAAGAATTGCGGCTTGTATACAGGTCCTATTCTACAGGCTTGTAATTTCAAGGTATCAAAGTTGCCCAAATATAGCGTTGATATGAACTGATTGAACAAATATTCACAGGATTATCAACCCCGTAGGTACTTTTTATTGTACTGTGTATTTATCAAAAGAGACTCACTTTATTTAGACTTATTTATTAAAATCGAATACGCAAGATCTTGCAGTTTAGTCACTTGAATGACCTGGCGCTCTGATAAATAATGAATGCAGTAGAAATGCACGAATTACAGGTGTGTATGTTATTATTTCATAACAGACATGGGCATGGCCAAATGAAGCATATTGTCTAATGATAAAAAAATGTACCTGATTATTCGGTTAATCTGTTTATTCCTTTCATAGCCACAAATTATTTACGAATAAATGTCAATAATAACACTTCATCTCTTAGATATTTGATTTCAATGCATTTTACAGATAAACTATATATCTCAGAGTGTTAGAAAAGACTACAATCAAAACTTCATAAACAAAACTATCTATTATCAACTTCAAATAAATAAATAAATCAAAAGTTTTGCCTCGATATAAGGTAAGTAAAATTTGTTTTATAAACGTAATGTGTTCATCTACCATACGTGTTATATTTTCTAGTAAATACTGGTAACTTCCATCAAAACACTTTAAATGATTGCTATCATGAAGACTAAGGCAATCTTCTCAATTAAGATACGCTAATCTTTGTGGATTGATACTAAGATGATTGCACAAATTGGGTTTATTGTAATACTATAGAACAGACGCACATACGCGGCTGTCGCTGAATAAGAGGTGCTTTCAATTAATCCACATAAGCGTCTCTCGTGAGAAACTGCTAAATAACGGACGCCTATATGCGGCTCTCGCTGTGAGGATCTCAATATTTTAACGCATATACGCGGCTCTCTGCGTTAATGAGTTAAGGCACGGTTGCCATAATTTGAAAATATCACTGATGATTATAAAAACAGGAATACATGAAGGATATACTGGTGACTAGTTATAAAGTTTAACTTAAAGGGTTACCTTGATGATAGGGTGTTTAAAACTGTTATTTTAGGTCTGGTTTAGCATGTCTTACAACACTGTGTAAAAAATCGCATTTGAGTTGACTATTCATCAGTAAATTTTTAAGATATAATCTCATGATGATACAATCGAAAATTGATTAAATATTTTCATTATTTCAAAGTCATCGACAAGGGGTTCACCTCTTACATCATGCGTCCCGATAGTTCCGATATGGGATTTCTGATTACGAATGGATAAGAAAAAGAATGACTTGAAAAATGATGTATACAAACCTGGCAGTAATTGTTAACGTACATGTATTTACCAGTCTTACAGAGAAAAGGGCACCAACAATATGAGCCATAATTAATGATAGATTCACTTTAGTAAATGACAATAAAAATTATCTCGTCCTAATCCCGGATTGACAAATATTTACTTTGTTTTGATTTTTTACGCCAATTCACAGTAAAGGAACTTTCTTTTGACATTTAAAATTAGTGAAAAATATATAATAAAGTTGGATTCATCTTGAATATAATCATACCCAAGAATTAGGGACATTCGGTGGGGAGGTAATTTCAAAGTACTTGAAGAGTAAAAGCATTTAAAATCTCTTGGCATCACACACTTCAAGGGAACATAACTCTGCTTGGTATCTCGCGCAGCCCTAAGATTTTAATTACCAAGACGTTTCACACACATTGCATAAAAAAACAATTAATGATCGTGATTGATAACGCTTTTAAATTTAAAAACATAAATCTTTGATTATAATCGCTTTAAAGTATTGTGTTTTAAATGTTTCGATTCTAGTTTATTAAGAAAATACATTTATATAGTAGGTCTGTGACATTTATTACTCCCATTCTAGTTGTTATGTAGTATCGTTTATCTGCAACAACTAAAATCTCATATTAATCTATTGATTTTAACCCTTTGAATTTATTTTTTAAGATATATAACCAATTTGATCATGCAAAATTTTGTTGTTTCTATCAATTAAGATAATATCTATCTTTAATAGGGATTTATAGTGGCCTGTATATACGATTTACTTTGTTATGTTTCGAATTATTATATATGCATTTTATATGACATCGGAGTAACTGTAATATTCGTCTTTTAAATTTGCTTGAAACGTCAAAATTGGTAAACGCGACTGTCGAATTTATTGCTTTTTAGTTGAAGATAATGTTTGCTAGAAACAGAAGCTTTGATGTTTAATGTAATGCCTCGATATAAAGTCAGGGTTATGTTTAATAATCAGTTACCAGCTCAAGGGAGCGTTGCTTCCTTAAATAATAAGAAGAAACAAGGACATAAAAGAACATTTTTACGAGAAAAATCGAAAAAGAATAACTTACAGATGACAATGATTAATGAATTAAATATACGAAGATTAATACACTTTGGAGAAATGAGATTTCCAGAGACTGATATTATCTGCATTGTGACAACATCATTCAGTAATAACATTTCTTCTTAGAGTCGTCATATAAACGCTTTAAATGACAGCAAAATTTATTGCCCCTCACGTTCGATACTGACCCTCCCCAACCGTGGACGAGGCAGAGGGCATCTGTCAGCAATTATCTCACCCTTGCCTCATTGACTGTTTTTAGTTTCCTAATTATGTCGTAATCCCTTTATCACAGTAATTAAGGTCTTCTATTTGCTGTATTAAAGAAAGTCTATATTTTGACCTACATTTGGTATTTTCACAAAATAACTAAGGATCGCTCGACTCCCTGATTAATGTCAAAAATCAATTGCAAGAAAGAAATCTCATGGATCATGAATTGGAATAGTTCTAAACTTTTCTTTGTCCTTTAGCAAATCAGAAAACAAACTTTTTGAAGGCAAAGCCAAACTCATTTGGTAATGTCTATACATATTAAAAAGAGAAGCTTTTGTCATTTCAAATTTTGGTATCAATGGATTTAATAAGAAATTGAACTTTAAATTCCATTTAGTTAGGAGCCAACCGGGATAATATAAGACTTAAATCTTAAATCTAGACTTGCCTTTCAAAAGGATTGGTACCCAACAATACTTCATTTCATTTCAGACTGAGGCAACTAATCTTGCAAACATTTTCTTGACTTGAGACGATTTCGTTTTTGTTTTCCACTTAAGTATGGATGACAGACTGTAGAAGGGCGAGAAGTGCTGGTAGTCCTGTCCATGACTGTAGAATATTGGAGCCTACATTACAGTCTAGATCTTCATTTACCAAGTAATCCAAGTATAGCGTTAAATGTTTAAAGCGGGACACCATCAATTCTAAACAAATATCAAATACATGAAAATTTTGCCTAGACAGGTTTGCGGTGACTGATTGGATATGAGGGACCGAAAACTTGTGATATTTAGGTTGAGGTCAAATGAGTATCATCTTATATTATGTCAATTGAACTAAGGCATAACTGAAAAATTTCTTTCCTTGTGATGTTCAAATTAAATTCACTGTTAAAATTTGATTCCATTCAGGATTGATGGTAGCAACTATAGTCTATAACATTTCCTAATCCGAAGAAGTTTGTTATAAAATCTAAAGTTTGTTCATTTATTCACTTTATTGAAAATATGCAATATATATCCGACTCGGATTAATATGTTTCAAAAAGAGCTCATGTCGTGTATCAACCTCCTCTTTGCGTCCTTTGCGTAGGCACGGTAAAATAAACTCTGGAAAAGTTAAGTGAACTCAACAAATTACAATTCGAGTTTTGCAACAGGTAAAACGAGATAATATTTTGACATGTAAAAAATCTGTATTAAATGAAGATTGAGGATTGCGTAGATATAGAGGTTTTTTTTAAGTTTAAGTATTAGCAACACCGAGCATGACTTAAACATTGGTTTTTACTTATAACAATACAAAGGATTCATTAACCTATATTGAATTGTTTCAGTGGCATTCTAGAAGTTGATAGTATAAGGACGACAATATGGATATACAACTTCTTTTTTTCACAGTTGCGAAATAGTATAAGGATCTATACCGAAACGTCGCCACTGTGAAATCAAGAAGTAGTATATCTAATAGTATATATCATTGTCGTCGTCATTAACCTACATTGTAAAAAAAATGACTGCGAATCCTATCTGTTTCAGTAAACCTTGTGCGATAGTTAGTACCGAGCAAGTACATGTGGTCGTAATCATTAAGTAAGCATTTTAAGAACCGCCACCCACAGTTGCCCCCTACTGTCAATTGCTTTGAATAGTGTGCTCCACTGAACAGTAGGGTCTCATATTACAAGATATCATCAGTTTGAGAATGTAGCAAATGATATAACCGGATGTGACGTAATAAGATTATCCAACTAATCTTATCGTGAAGGCTCGATTGTAGCAAATATACGAAAGTGCACCCAATAAGTATTTCTCAAATTTCCAGAGCACTTAATTTTTATCTTCTGAATATGAAAATTCAACATACGCTTAGTAATATTTGATGTTTGCACGTGCTCATAGATTTTGATATCTTCTTAATATGCTGCTGATATATGTGGTGGTCAACGTTTTAATTGTAAAGCTTTGTGTAAAATATAACCCCTTTGTTCCTTGTTGTTCATATCATTAATTACGTACGCATATTAACCGTGATTTAACACATTCCTCCACATTACATCTTCTTTTTGGTGTATCATTAAAGAGTGAGACAAATGATGAATTCGAGATAAAACCAAAATTTGGTCAACAACAAATGAAAATATTCTTGTAGATAATATCACATTTGTTCTGAGAACAGTTGACGTCCTAACATTATTTTTTTGTAAAATCATAATGTAAATATTTCATTGGTAACTATCGTTTTTTCATTTTAAAAATATATTGCAAAATTTATGTTCAATAAGTATTATATTTTCCAAAATATATGAATTGCTAAACGTAAGACCAACCATAGTCAACCAAAAGCTCTAAACCTTCAGCTGACCAGCAAACCCGCTTGAAGTCCCAGCTAAGTAAAGGGGAGCAACTCGCCTTGTTTCTATGAATTTGTTTTTAAAAAATTATTTTTCTGTACCAATTTTTGACTGGAAAGCGCACCATGGTGCATCTTTTGAAATGCAATGTTTTTAGATTTTACTGTCCATCAATATATGTAGATTATAAATCAATGCTGGCTCGCATGCACAACGTTATGGTTTTGTCACAAATCAAGTTTAAAAATGGTGAAAAGCGCATATTTCTCTGAAATAGCATGGCGTTGTACAGAGCTGCCAGAGGTGTTTTGTATTTCAAATGGCACCATGGGTATTTGCAGTAAAAATATGTAAAAAATATCTTCTTATTGGTAATTGAATGCTCTTTCACAATTGATGCTGGCACGGTTAATCATATGAATGGTAAAGCGGTTACATGGCTCTAAAAAAAACTGGTCCTACAGAAAGCATCACCATTTCACGGTTCACTGGTTCGAGCGCTTCACTCACTGCGTCGGCTCTGAATGTCCCTGATTCTTGGACATGTCAAAACTGCATTCTTCGTATAGATATATCTTATTCCACGTAGTCTCTCAGACATTATACAATGCATGAACTTTAAAGCTTAAATCAACAATGATGTTATCTAATTTATCAACCAGTCAGGCATAGAGCAATAAAGCACAGCTGTCATCGGAACGCGAGTGATAATATGGATATTAGTAAGAGATCGATCACAAACGCTGTTTATAACGCTTCAAGGAAGTTATATATAGTACTTGGAAAGTCTGGGCTAAACAGTCACTGTAATCTCGCTCTACTCCCATGTTTTCAGTTGACGAGCTGACATAAACATTGTCAATTCACTTCCTCTCTAATTCTGTTTTATTTGTATATGATTGTATGTGGGCGTAAGGCACCTTACTGAAATAAAACAATTGAAATACTTATTCAAAACTAGTGTGACAATTTTAAAGTGACACAGAGTATGCTTCAAAATTGTTTATGTCGCTTAATTTGTTACCAATATACCATGTATAAAGGTAGACAATGCTTAATAGGGACTTGAGTTTTGTACGAATAATTGCAAATATATATTTCCACCAATATATTTGATATCTTAATATTTTCATGTTTGTTTCAGGAGAAGCATTTATATAGGCATTTGCTGCCTGTTTGCTAATTCTTTTTCTATATATATATATATATATATGTAAAAAGTTCACAATCTTGAAATTGTTTTTCAGCTCCCAGGTATTAAATAGGAAAAAATATGAAGTTAGAATTAAAAACAATCCATTTTAATGGCTAGCGCTTTCAGCTCAACAAGCCTCTTCAGGCCATACATACAACGGATAATGCGTTGCCAAGCAACGTCATCGTGTACAACATGACGTCATTACATTGATACGTCACAATATAGGTTACAAAAAGATATGCATGTACAGCAAAACATTAAGCTCTAGAATTTAACCTTGGTGAAAACATTTTGATAAATCTGCTTTCTTTCGTTTCTAAAAGTTTACTGTTATCAAAATTTAATCTATACATTGGGAAAACTGAAAATTGCCCGTTTCAACACTCAGCTAAATGTTTACTCAATGGAATTGTACGGTGCGTAATTTAAACATGCGTAATTTAAACTTCATTTCAGTTTTCCCAATGTATTTTTCATTGCACCCAGAGCATGTGATGACATAAACAACATTTTTGCTGTTACAATTAAGATTTTGTCTTACTAAACGTAACATCACGTACTGTCTCGCTGGAAGAATTTGTCTGACACAGCGGCTTTCTGTACTCTGTCTTGTATTAGACTTTCAGGATAGTTTTGTATCAACAAACATTCCTTGAGTCCTTTTAAACGTTCCCTCTTATAAAATGGATTGTCTTTACTTCCAACTTCATATTTTTTCATATATATATATATATATATATATATATATATATATATATATATATATATATATATATATATTTCTTCAAAAGACGCTAAAACATATACTCCTAGAAATTACATGTATACAGGTCATGTCACCGGTGCGATTGAAACAAAAGATCAATTGATGGACTGGGACAGACCGGGAAGAAGCTACCATAATGACTCAATTCTTAATCCCTCGTAAATAGCGCATTGTAAGCTAATCAAGCTAACCACTTGTCACTTGCTAATCAATCAAAGTCTATTGTACATTGTTACATAGTTAAGCATGTGTACCTATATATTTGCCATGTTGTGAAAACTCCACACTGTTGAAAAGACTTGTTATCAAGTCGAAATGCGACGCATCCAGTCATCATTAAAATGATATCAACAGCAAGTGTCGTCTGAAGTATTTTATTTACTACATTTACTTCACGTGCGACATTTCACCTTTTTATCTATATATATAGTACGTTTTTGAGTAAACGTCATTATTTGTACTTACCGTCGACGACTCACCGTAGCCCCTAATTGCCTATCAATTATCTCTCGACCATATTGCACAGAGAAGACGGGAGTTACCTGCCCACCCCCGCGCCACCTATGGTCACGTGACCCAAACCTCATCCGAACTACCTGGAGCGAACGGACGCCTGAGCGAATCTACTCGCAGGAGGGGAGGCATGGGAGGGAATTAAAGATTGGTGAGTCGTCGACGGTAAGTACAAATAATGACGTTTACTCAAAAACGTACTATTATTTAACGTACTATTACCGTCTCCGACTCACCGTAGCCCCGACTCCCACAGTGGTGGCGGGCTGCGAGAGCCAAGCGGTAGGTGAGCAGGTACACCCTACAACCGTCTAACTAAAGGTAGGAGCACAGGGACCCCCGACAAGGGTGGTAGCCCGCCCCGACTCAGTAGAAAAGACAACCAAGACAACGGAAATGCGATGCGAAGTTTATTGAGCTATCAAAAACAACTGATTCGCGAAAGTGACCTAGCGGTGAGCTGCCACCCCTCTGAGGGGAGCAGGGCCCGCTGTGCGGTGCTGTGCGAATACCTGCGGCCCCAGCCTGGCAACGCCCGCAAGGTATTCCGTCTCGGAGGTAGTGGTTTGCGAAGACCATGCCGGACTTCCAAAAACAGCCCGACATGATGTCCGCCACAGCTATGTTACTGTGAAAGGCCATAGTGGCCGAGACCGCTCGGATCTCATGAGGGTTTGTTCGAGCTGGCGGTGCTAACTCCTTCGCTTTGTAAGCCTCGAGAATAGCCGACCGCAGATAGACGCTCAATGCTCGTTTATCGATCTCCTTAGTGCTCCGCTGGGAGTGAGGCAGGAAAAGCCTCCTCCTACTCTGGCGGAGGGAACGCGTACGTTCCGAGTAAATGCGGAGAGCTCTAACCGGACAGAGGAGTCTGCTCTCCTCGTCCGTGGGGGAAGTGGAGCCAGCGAGGGCGGCGATGTGAAACACCCTGCCTCGCTCATCTGACCCCTGGTTCTTATACACGAAGTCCGGTGCAAGTCCAAGCGTGGCCCTACCCCCGTCCCTCACTTCAAACCGAAGCAAGTCGGCTTGCAGGGCGTGCAATTCTGAAATCCTGGCGGCCGAAGCCATCGCCACCAGAAAAGCGGTCTTGACTGTCAGGCGGAGAATTTTAGTCTCCGTTAGGGGCTCGTAGAAGTCCGAGCGTAGGTGCTCAAGGACGATCGCCAGATCCCACTCGGGGGGTCTGGGCTTAAGCCGCCCGTCTACCTGCCGGTAAGTCCTAATCACCTCCTTGAGGACCGAGATGTCCACGGAGGGATCCCGCTTGCGCAGAACGGACATAATCGCTGCCAAGTGGGTGTTAATGGAAGAGGCCTTAAGCCCCCTCTCTTCCCGGAGGTAGACTAAGTACTCCGCCACTTGGGGGATCGTCGCCACTTGGACGTCCCAGCCCTTGTCAACACAGAAGGCGACAAAGGACCCCCACTGTACGTCGTACAGTCTGCGCGTGGTGACACGCTGGCCAGTGGAAACGGCGGCCGCCACTCGCTTAGAGTAGCCCGTTTCAACCCCTTTTGAAGACAAGCCAAGCGTGAAGATTCAGAGCTTGTGGATTCTCGTGCACCCGCCCGCTCGGCTCGCTCACTAAGAGATTCCACCTGAGGGGAATGAGACTGGCTCCTGCTGGCACATCCTCCGAAGAGGTACGAACCATGGCCTCGTTGGCCAGAGGGGAGCTATCAAGATTAGCCTGAGCGATCGAGTCGCCTGGATCTTGGCCACCACCTGAGTCAGAATCGCCGGGGGAGGAAAGGCGTAGGCGTCCATCCCCTCCCACTCTAACGACAGAGCGTCTAAGGCCCAAGCCCCTGGATCGGGGACGGGAGACACGTAGACCGGCAGCTGGTGGTTGAGCCGTGTCGCAAAGAGGTCTACGTGCGGCTTCCCGAAGTGCTGGCAAACCTGTTGGAATACTCGGGGGAGAAGTCTCCACTCCGTAGGCGGAGGCTTGTCCGGCCTGGAGAGGGCGTCTGCTAGGACGTTCCTCGCCCCCGGAATGTGCACCGCTCGCACTGACATGTTCAGCCTGTCTGTCAGACGGAAAAGATCTAACGCCAAGTGGAGTATGCCGACTGCCCTGGTCAAACCTTGCTTGTTGATCCCCCAAGCCGCTGTCGAGCTGTCCGTGTGCACGAGAAGCACTTGACCCGACAGCAGAGCGGACCAGTGGCAGATTGCTAGCCTGATGGCTTCCATCTCCAGCTCGTTGATGTGTCACGTGCGCTGACCCGAAGACCAGACACCCGCTGTCTGTTCCGTCCCCAGATGGGCGGAACGCCTGAGAAAACATTCGCCTCCACCCTCCACCAGGCTAGGTGAGGGATGAGGGCCTGCTGAAGCGGAAAAACGTGTCTGCACACGTCTTCCCTCACGTGCGGGTTCAGGAAGACCTGAAGTGGCCTCAGCTGCAGCCGTCCCCTCGCGGTGAGGTCCTGAGCTGAGGTGAGTAACCCCATTATCCGCTGCCATTGCCGGAACGGTAGCGAACCCCTGAGCCCTCGCTCCAAGAGGTTGTTTATCCTCTCCATTCGTTCCCGGGGGACAAACGCTCTGTACTGAGCGGTGTCCAGGATAGCGCCCAGGAAGGTACATCGCGAACTGGACGTCGTGCTGGTGAAGGAATTGCACCACTGGCTGAGTCACTCTGGTGAACAACCACGGAGCGGAAGATATCCCAAACGGGAGCACGTTCCACTGAAAGTGTCGCCCCCCATGACGAAACGGAGGTACTTGCGGTGATCTCGAAAGATGGGGATGTGCAAGTACGCGTCCTGCAGGTCTAGGGATATCATCCAGTCTGAGGGCTCCAGCAAGTGCATGACTAACGACACAGTCAAGAGACGAAAATATGGCGGCCGAACGAGGTAGGATCGGTTGAACACCGACATGTCGTGAATAAGTCGCCATTTTTCCGAATCTCTCTTGGGTCGGACGAACACCGGGGAGTAGAACCCCGGAGTGAGATTCTGGGGCGGGATTTCCTCCACTGCCTCCTTGGAGATGAGAATCTCCACCTGCTCTAACGTCAGAGTGAGCCTGTCCGCAGGTAGCGGTCGCTCCGTTGGGCAGCAGGTGAGCGGAGGGGGAGACGAGATTGGTACTTGATATCCCCGCTCCAGAATCTGACAAACGAACGGATCTAAGCCTAGCTGTCGCCAGTTCGCCGCGAACTGCCCCAGGCGCCCTCCGACAGGCCCATCCCAGGGAGCGATCGTAGGCGGGGGAAGCTGCGGTGGTTGCCACAAGACACTTCTTCCCCGGGTTGTGGGGTCCCTTCCCCCGCTTAGCCCACTTCTTCTGAGGGGTACGCTTGCCGGGCGAGGGACCGGAGAAAGCGCCTGAGTCTCTCCCTCCCCGGCCCCCGAATCGAAAGGACACGCCTCCCGTCCGGGGAGCGTTTGATTGCTGAGATGATTTCTTCTTGGGCGTAGCCGAGCCCGACCTACGCTCCCCCGCCAGCCTATTGGTCAAGTCCTGTTGTTGGACCTCATGTCGCTGGCGGAGGGCTGCTGGGATGGCCCCCGCAAAGAGTGTGCTGGCCGCTCCCGAAGCGACCCTGAGGTTGCTGCGGATCTCGACAGGGAGATTCGTCCGTCCAAGGAACCCATCTCTGCGGAGATTGGTGATCCCCGCCGATATCCGCCCCGCGCTCAGTATGACCTGCGCTAACGCACGATAAAGAGCTGCCGCGCCCTTCTCCATTCCCGCCTCCTTGGCGAAGGCCGTCATGGCTTTACATGCGTGGGCCACGGAGTTCGCCGTCCCCAAAATTGACCGCGCCTCCTTGTCCAGGTGCACAAGGTGAGCGTCTGAGACGTGGTGTGCGGAGGAGGGGGGAGCTACCCGCCTTATGTCCTCATCCAAGACGGGAGGGCTGAGAGGAATGGGGGGTTCTGCCACCGGGAGAGTGGCCCGCTGACGGTCCGACAAGACCAGCGGGGGGATAAGGCGGCCCGGGGCCGCAGCGTTGATCGCGGCTTCAAAATCCTTGCCCGCCAAGTCAAACAACCGATGGGGAGGGAACACCTGCCTCGCAGGTACCTGGGCCTCCTCCTCACAGAAGGACACAAACCTGGCCCGCTTAGAGGAGGACGGAGAGTCTTCTACCTCACGCAGGCAGAGGTCCGCCCACTCCGCTACTGCCTCCATCTTATCCAATCCGTCGGCGCTTAACCCGCCTTCGCTTCCCCCTTCCGAGATCGGGATGAAGGGAGGGTCCGTAGGGTCCACAAACACCCGCTCCCTGTCCGCTGGTGACAAGGCGGGAGTGGACCCCTCATCAGGGGAAACCTCCGGCGCGAGCGAGCCGGGGGTGGTGACTCGGGGGTGAATCCCTCCACCGCGGTGGGGACACCCTCCGGCCGTACGTTCAGCGTAGGCGGGGGCCCCCTAGCCTCCAACATCCCTGTCACCATGTCCTTCACGGACGCGAGGAGCTGGGCGGAAAACGCCGACTGGTCAAAGTCTTCTTCTTCTTCTTCTTCGATTTCCTCCGCAAGCGCAGAGGCGACGTACGCGAGGTGGCAGAAGACACCGACGGAGAGCGACGGGGGGCAGCTCGACGAGAGGGGGAGAACCGACCCCCCTTTAGCACCGAACGTGAGCCCCTGTCTGAGTCGGAACCCGTGCCCTCTGACTCAAACTCCCTCGCGTCCTCCGAAATGACGAGCGCTGGGGGCGGAGAAGTAATGGTGGACGCGGCGGACGACCCCCCTGATGTCCGACCCCTTCGTTTAGCGCCGATTGCGTCCCTTTCGCTTTTCCGCAAGGTCTGCGTGTAGACCTTAAAGGCCTCTGCCGAGAGGGACTCACATTCCTCACACCTGTCATCCTCTCTGCAGGTGACCCGACAGACGCGGCAGAGGGAGTGAGGGTCATGCATCCCCGACTTCCTAAGTCCACAACGTCCACAGAAAGCTGGGTACATTGCTCCGTTGATACGAAGTAGACTAAGACGAGAAGGAGTTCCCTTAGTCTACGTCCCTTCCCGCGCCCACGAGCGGACAAAGGCGTAGCGAGGGCGGAGTAACCGCGGAGCGGTGAACCCCAGAGAAGCCGAACACGTAGGCGGACCAAGGCAAACGATGCGGAGTAAGCGGAGCGGAGGCTTCACTCAACACTAGTACCCACCAGCTGGGGGGTACGCCGCCCGTACAACGCCTGACGCGTAGGCGAAGCGAAGCCTAGCCCAACGCAAGGCGGGGTGAAGCGGAGGCTCACCCTCCGTGTAGGGACGAACCAACCCAAGCAGAGCGGACAAGCGGAGCAAGCTGGTGGGTACTAGTGTTGAGTGAAGCCTCCGCTCCGCTTACTCCGCATCGTTTGCCTTGGTCCGCCTACGCGTTCGGCTTCTCTGGGGTTCACCGCTCCGCGGTTACTCCGCCCTCGAAGGAAGGAAGCGTAGGCCAAACACCCAGCGGGGTGAAACCTACAAGCCAAGAGTCACGTGCCCGCACGTGCAGCACGAGCCGCGCGACCCAACAGAGGCAAGCAACTGCCAAAGTGTAAAACAACAACTCTTCCCAAGTAGCGACTTAGGGATTCAAAGGAGGTAAGAACAAAACCCTACCTTACTAATATTTAATTAATTCAAATTTATTTGGTCTCAGAGAGAGAAAAAAGCTTGGCAACTTTCGAGAGCTCAGAAACGTGACCGTTCACTGAGCGACAGGAAGTTCGAATGAGGTTTGGGTCACGTGACCATAGGTGGCGCGGGGGTGGGCAGGTAACTCCCGTCTTCTCTGTGTAATATGGTCGAGAGATAATTGATAGGCAATTAGGGGCTACGGTGAGTCGGAGACGGTAATAGTACGTTAAATAATATATATATATATATATATATATATATATATATATATTACATCAACATAGGTAGGTAACGTAGGTTATTAATTCATCAATCAAATTCCAATGTCCGGAACTCTTGTTGAAGCTATAAAAAGTTTTAATAAAATAACTTCTAGTTTTACATTCTATTTGTATCTATATCGCCTCATTCCCGCCCCTGTCTAAATCAGTACCACATATATACATATATATCCTATTTCAATTCCCAACATGGGAGAAAGCATAAGCATATACTCAGGTAAGTCGCAAACTTCACAATAAAGAGGGTCTTATGCAGAAACTTTTGTCATCCTTATGCAAAACGTGTTTGCAACTTTATGATTGTATTTAAGTTTTCAGGCTGAAGGGGCAGTTGCGTTCGGATTCGGAGTTTTCACACATATTGCATCCTCTGAGATCCTTTTCTTACTATTCTTCTTGTCTTGATTGCAGCAGGGTATCCATGCCATATGGAGGGTTGTTTTTTAACCTATCATTTTTTCTAACCACCAGGACTAAAGGTAAGAAATAGGCTAAGTGAATTGATGTTGAATTTCTTCATGTACCTTAAGAGGTATTAATTTGAGTTCCAGTTCATACATTGAACCTAGTTCATCCTTAGTTTCCGTGTCGTCGATAACAAAAATATGTTTGTTGCGAGGAAAGACGTTTTGTTGGGCTGAACAGTTCATTAGCTGAAATCAACAGGCTATAAAGGCAATTCTAAAAGATTAGAAATATTTAGTCAAATGTTGCATGATATATGAAATCGTCAATATTCAACATTGTTAAAGTATCGGTTAAAGATTATAGAATAATAAGAACTCTATTGTATCAATCAACAAGTACAGAGAGTACCTATGCAACCATAGAAATAGAAAAATTGAACCCGAAAATGCTCGTGCTTGTTCTTTTGTGAAAATATCGTATGTGCCTTTCAACGATTAATCATCTGACAGCCATAATTGTAACCTACAATGATTTTGTTGACGTTGAGTGTGACATCAAATAACACGTTCTGCAATAATGTATATATTCTGCGTTAGTACCATTAAATGATAATGATAAATGACAAAATGCACAAAATGAATGACAAAAATCAATTCATAGTAAAACGTGTGTGGTGTGTTTTCGCCTGTAAAAGTAAGTGTACATGGGCGTATTGTTTATTTTAATCCAATCAAATTCATGTTTGCTCGCGTGTAGCATTTGTATGCAGCTGTGAATTTATATTTCCATCTTATAGTTCAACGAAATTAATATTCTAAGCCGTATAGTTTGTATCCAAATGTCGTTCCTTATCTTATGTATTTTATGTGTCATTTTCTTTTTTTCAGGATGTCCTTTTGAGAAGAGGGAAAATTTGGAAATCAAATGCCCTTTTGTATTTAGATATTTTTTATATTCTGGTATGATAGTACTAGAGCGGTACCAGATTAAAGCTTTATATACTCACATTAAGCAGATTTACGTACTCAACAGCAAACAACTCGAAATATCGTCTTTGTTTTTACTCCTTTTTTGGATACTTAAAAACATATTCAAGTTCTTTTAATAGCATCAGTTACGTAGTTTGGAGTTTAAATGCGCATCCCCCACTGTCACAGAAAATTTGAGAAATCTTGATCATCGCTAGTTGTGTGCTGGTCAATCGATATTTTTCACTCTTATAAATAGCACAGAAGATATAAAACGTGCCATAATTATTAATCCTTTTAATAATAACTTTAGATATATTTATGAATATGCATGCAACGGCACGAAACATTACTTAAAATATTCCAAAATTGCACTAACAATTGTTCCTTTAATTTTTTCTAGAAATTTGCAAGAAAAACAAAGAAAAAATGGACAATTTGTCTTGTTTCGAGCTACGTTACTGATGTGCAGATAACACTATTGCAATGGAACAGTGTTAAGGCTATGATTTTTTTTTATCTCAAATATAGAAACAAAAAATGTACACTTGTGCTTTTATATATTAACCATAATAGAAAAAAGAATGGCTCCTTTCGGTTGCATTATAAATTGCTCAAAACTGTGTTACGAATGATTTTGGTTATAACTGTTTCATGTAGAAAATGAATTAAAAGTTTGCAAGAACTGGCCCCAAGTTAAGGGGAGGTAACTCACTTCGTACCTAATACATATATTAGGCTTTGCAGACAACTAACATAGAGGCGGGGCTAAGCTGCTGACCGAAAATCATAATAACAGCTTACATTAGACGCCGTTTTGGCAATAATGTTCATTTCCGCTATAAATTTCAAATAAAACCGTTGGATGTCAACTGATGAGTTGTTGTTTTTTTATCGGGAAGAGTGAAAGACTTTGGTTTCTTTGGTTTTGAGTAATTGATCCCGACTTCCTACATAAGGACCTCCATGTCGGTAACAACTCAAAGTGAGACAATAGGCACTCGGTGACCGAGGATGTAGCTTTAGTAACAAAAAGTTAGAACATCAAGTTTGGTCAGGGAATCTCTCAGATTTTGTATGTGTCTTAAATAAGAGCCAATATACCATATGGTCTGAGTTAAGTTCAAATCAACTTTATGAATTTGAATCTTTAATCCTGATATGCCAACAGTATAATATTTCCTTATTTTCAACATTAATTGAAAAACGGCCTTAAAAATTTTTAAGAAATCGAAATGTTCTGTCCAATTTTATTTGTTTAAGTTAAATGACATTAAAGTATCATTCTAACATGACACGAAAACTAGAGTGAAAATACTGCTTTCTGATTGGTTACCACAATCAATTTTGGAGTGATTATTTCGCTGATAATCACCTCTAAATTTTACGACCGATTCACATTCATACGCGCACGTTTACAAACTCCATTCGCTGAACTTACTGTTTTTATCGCCTTACAGATAACAGCAAAATATATTTTAAATCAATTCTATACAGACAATGAGAATACCGTATTCTTACCGTAACGCGCGGTAATAGCGGTTCGTAATGTGAACAGAGGGGACCTACGTTATTCTTCAACTTTCCTTCCTTTTCCAACCCTTATTCATAAGTGACCACACTTCCAGACAGTATATTCAACCATGACCAACTGTAAAGCTTTCTTGATCGTTTATTCAATCAGTTCACATCTTGCGTGAGAAGTTAGCTCTAGCAGTAAACAATTACTTTTAGAGTAACGTCCCTTGATTTGGTCAGTCCTTGTCGGTATTGTAGGGGTGATAGGTTTACGTGAAAAACGTAACTCGGATGGGATAAAAAAAATCTGTCTTTTGTTGATTTTATCCTCAATGAAATAGATACTTACGGGTTTTATTTAAAACCTGTTTGTTTATGTCTTGATATTTCTTTTATAATTGAAGCGTGTTCTTTGAAAATGAACTGCACCGTAGTTTCGAAAGCAAGTGGAACCGGTCTGTACTGGTTCGACCTAATCACATTGTTGTTACACAAGGCAAATTAGTTCCTCATTATATTTCTAATTAGTCATGTTAGAATGGAGATAAACCCCTTTTGTTTTTTATTTTGGGGTTGTATGTCGTGCATTTTTCACCCCTAAATTAAACATTTCAAATGCACGACATACAACCCCAAAATAAAAAACAGAAGGGATTTATCTCCTAAATCGGGTTGAAACCCAAACGTTCAGTTATATGGTGCGATTTTCATCATGGCAAATGTGTACATTTGTTTGTAGGTCATCTATCTTATTCCAACTTTTGTGTGTGGTTAAATGATAATTGTGTTTAATTTGTAATTGGTCATTGACCTATACCAAAAAACGACCTATCAAGCACTACAAACCTATATCTTTCGTTATGTCTTCTTAATATAAGTTTCCAGAATTACGTTCGAGTCATTGGCATGCTTCACTGTCTTGTTTTGGACCACAAATCTCGACTTTTACCTGTTTATTGTCGCTCTTCTGGACTGATAAGCATTGAGTTGTTAATTTTCAGAAACAACCAATACGTCTCGATGAAATAACACCATGTATGAAGTTAGATACGTGATCCAAACAAAATACTCTATGCCCTTGTAACAAAGAGCAGGTACGTCTCAAACCTGAAATATAACCTGTCCCTAATTTGACAGTGCCCTTGTAGTCGTCTTTAATGTTGTGTTCGGTTTTATTTTTTAAATATCTCTTAAAGTCGAACTGAGCAGTTGCAACCCTTACATAGCCTTTAGAATGTAAAATGGCATTCGGAAGTGAATAAAATCGGCATCAGTTTCAACAGCTTGTCCGGAGAGTCAATAAGAAATTGGTATTCTTGACCCCTAGATGACAATCAATTTCGCTTTGAAATAAATAGGATTCTTTTATAGACAAACCTGATATTTTCTTTATTTTCTTAAAAATACAATAAGAAGCCCTGTATAAATTCAAAACGATGAATTCCTTGAATTTGACACTTATAGATTTACTCGACTTTTTTGGTTCGCAATATTGCAATGTTGCTGCCGTTATAGTTTTCATACTTAACCACCATTCACGTTTAAGGTATAAACTTTGACATGATAATAAGGGAAAGTGTCAAAGACTCCCTTATACTGTAATGCTGTTCATTTTAAACTATTATTTCATAAAGTCAATAGGAATTGTCATCTTATTAACTTTCACGGGCATAAGATTTTTCTGAACTTTGGTCTTTTAATTGGTACCAAACGTTATCTTAATGTTACAAAATAAATCGTGTTTGGCTCTAAAATGATTATTTGTTAATTCATCATCTGTTTTCTCTGTTTTAGATTATGTTAAAATACGATAAAACTAATTTCGACATGGATTCATTAATGTAATTATGACACTATAAGCATTGTTCACGTAGTTGCCATTCAAACAATCATCAAATTTGTAATCGGAGGATTACCAATTTATATTTGATAACATGTCCATCCCTCTACAGATGTATGTGATAGATATTAACAAGACATTACCATTAGGATATAGAGAATACTAAACGACGTCCCGTTTAATAACATATTTATGAAACGAGAGTGTGGTTTGGTATTTAACGAGCGAAAGCGATTATTTATTTTAATTATATGTATTTTAACATAATATTTTATTTATTACTCGCTGAATTATATCACAGAAAATCATGAAAATCGCCGGAATAGCCATTGTCGCTGCGCCGCTAACATTGTGACGTCATGCTTAACGATTGTGACATCATGTGACGTCAATCAACACGCGATGTTATTACACAATGTGTAATAACTTTGAAGATTTATTAAACGGCGGTATCTTCAACGGCAGAGTATTAAAAACATATCCTAATGATATTTTTTGATATAATTCAGCGAGTAATAAATAAAATACTAAACTCAGTCCCGTATAATTACATTTTTATGAAACTCGTGAATGGTATGGGTATCTAACTCGCTTTCGCTCGTTAAATACCAAACCACACTCTCGTTTCATAAATATGTTATTAAACGGGACGTCGTTTAGTATTCTCTATTTATATAACAGGCGTGAGAGAGAAAATACAGTGCAAAGGTTATAAAATTATTCTTGCCGCATGCAATGTTGAAACTCCACAAACTCATAAAGAGAAATCTAAATTGCTGCACCATGTTATGCATCTTAGAGGTGATTAAAAATTAAAGTCTCTTTTAAAACGTCACGTGACCACTGGCAAGCCGTAAAAGCTTTTACATTGAATAAAATGGTATTTTTGTAAATTGTTAGCGTTCACAGAGACTTTTATTTTAATCACATAAACATTTACAAGTATCATATAATCGTATATCAAATAAACTAACTTTGATATGATTTTAAAAAATATGAAATCATGCATAGATGCATTTATTTATTTATTTATTTATTTATAATGGGTCGCAGATTCAAAAAAACACATAAGTCTGTACACAAAATTACAAGATTCCCGGAGATAATGGTTCTCAAAAAGAAAAAAACTGCAAAGGGACGAACCCAGGTAAGCTAAAAAAAAATTTAAAAAGCAACTGCAAGTCTGGCATTCTTTATTAATACAGTTTTCTGACATGCTGACTGACACACAGACGGGGAGAGTAATGACTCTCATGATATTCAAAATATGACCAGTCAGAACAGATCATTACCTCATTAAATAATGCATATTTCTCTACAGTACTAACAACACGAACTCAAGTCATCTACCATTTTAGTCATTTGAAAATGAATTACGCATTCACACTGTTCTTTATGTCCATGTGTGTACCAAATAAACCTTGGTTCAATCATTAATGCATGCCGAGTTCACAGCAGAACAACCTCGTTAATAGAGAGGATTAGAAAGTGATCGAAACGCGTGGAAAATATCCCAGATGGACCTGTCCTTTAACCTGTTTTTGTTAGCTAAAATCAACAGGCTATTCAATTCTAAAAGATTAGAAATATTTAGTCAAATGTTGCATGATATATGAAATCGTCAATATTCAACATTGTTTAAGTATCGGTTAAAGATTATAGAATAATAAGAACTCTATTGTATCAATCAACAAGTACAGAGAGTACCTATGCAACCATAGAAATAGAAAAATTGAACCCGAAAATGCTCGTGCTTGTTCTTTTGTGAAAATATCGTATGTGCCTTTCAACGATTAATCATCTGACAGCGATAATTGTAACCTACAATGATTTTGTTGACGTTGAGTGTGACATCAAATAACACGTTCTGCAATAATGTGTATATTCTGCGTAAATACCATTAATTGATAATGATAAATGACAAAATGCACAAAATGAATGACAAAAATCATTGTGTGTGGTGTGTTTTCGCCTGTAAAAGAAAGTGTAAATGAGCGTAATGTTTATTTTAATCCAATCAAATTCATGTTTGCTCGCGTGTAGCATTTGTATGCAGCTGTGAATTTATATTTCCATCTTATAGTTCAACGAAATTAATATTCTAAGCCGTATAGTTTGTGTCCAAATGTCGTTCCCTATCTTATGTATTTTATGTGTAATTTTCTTTTTTTCAGGATGTCCTTTTGAGAAGAGGGACAATTTGGAAATCAAATTCCCTTTTGTATCTAGATATTTTTATATTCTGGTATGGTAGTACTAGAGCGGTAGCAGATTAAAGCTTTATATACTCACATTAAGCAGATTTACGTACTCAACAGCCAACAACTCGAAATATCATGTTTTGATTCCTTTTTTGGATACTTAAAAACATATTCAAGTTCTTTTATTAGCATCAGTTATGTAGTTTGGAGTTTAAATGCGCATCCCCCACTGTCAGAGAAAATTTTAGAAATCTTGATCATTGCTAGTTGTGTGCTGGTCGAATATTTGCTGTATCCATTTGGGGCGAATATTATAATTCATCTAAATAAACATCGAAGCTGTTTAACCCGACCCATACCCCATGTATTGGTGTCAAATACTGCAATCACACAGTAGAATGAGGGTCGAGGTAACTTTAGAGGAATATGTTTTAGAAAATGATATACCATTTGATCATGATTCATCGTATTAAGAGCATCACAAATTAGCAATAGCATAAACTATTTTTCTAATGTTCTTTGAAATATAATAAGGAATAGGAACCAACATTTTTTTACAATACACAGCAAGTCATTTGATCAATTAGTCTATTAGCCGTAGTAAAGTATTTAATTTTATTTTAAGAAAATATATGGTGGCCAAATCAAGATCGAATGGAAAAAAGCCTTTAGTATTACATTGTATGCATGTACTTCTACGATATTTTTGCAATCTTATAGATAACACAGAAGATATAAAACGTGCCATAATTATTAATCCTGTTAATACTAACTTTAGATATATTTATGAATATGCATGCAACGGTACGAAACATCACTTAAAATATTCCAAATTTGCACTAACAATTGTTCCTTTAATTTTTTCTAGAAATTTGCAAGAACAAAAAAGAAAAAATGGACAATTTGTCTTGTTGTTTCGAGCTACGTTACTGATGTGCAGATAACACTATTGCAATGGAACAGTGTTAAGGCTATGAACTTTTTTTATCTCAAATATAGAAACAAAAAATGTACACTTGTGCTTTTATATATTAACCATAATAGAAAAAAGAATGGCTCCTTTCGGTTGCATTATAAATTGCTCAAAACTGTGTTACGAATGATTTTGGTTATAACTGTTTCATGTAGAAAATGAATTAAAAGTTTGCAAGAACTGGCCCCAAGTTAAGGGGAGGTAACTCACTTCGTACCTAATACATATATTAGGCTTTGCAGACAACTAACATAGAGGCGGGGCTAAGCTGCTGACCGAAAATCATAATAACAGCTTACATTAGACGCCGTTTTGGCACTAATGTTCATTTCCGCTATAAATTTCAAATAAAACCGTTGGATGTCAACTGATGAGTTGTTGTTTTTTTATCGGGAAGAGTGAAAGACTTTGGTTTCTTTGGTTTTGAGTAATTGATCCCGTCTTCCAACATAAGGACCTCCATGTACGGTAACAACTCAAAGTGAGACAATAGGCACTCGGTGACCGAGGATGTAGCTTTAGTAACAAAAAGTTAGAACATCAAGTTTGGTCAGGGAATCTCTCAGATTTTGTATGTGTCTTAAATAAGAGCCAATATACCATATGGTCTGAGTTAAGTTCAAATCAACTTTATGAATTTGAATCCGTAACCCTTATATGCCAACATTATGATATTTCCTTAATTTTAACAGTAACTGAAAAACGGCCTTAAGAATTGTTAAGAATTCGAAATTTTCCGTCCCATTTTATTTGTTTAAATTAAATGACCTTGATGTTTTAATCGGGTTGAAACCACCACGTTCAGTTGTATGGTGCGATTTTAACACCTTTTCATCATGGCAAATTTGTACATTTGTTTGTAGGTAATCTATCTTATGCCTACTTTTGTGTACATGTGTGCTTAAATGATGATTATGTTTATTTTGTAATTTGTCATTGACCTATACCAAAAAACGACCTATCAAGCACTTCAAACCTATATCTTTCGTTGTACATGTGTCTTCTTAAAATAAGTTTCCAGAATAACGTTCGAGTCATTGGCATGCTCCACTGTTTTGTTTTGGTCTACAAATCTCGACGTTTACCTGTTTATTGTCGCTCTCCTGGACTGATAGGCATTGAGTTGTTAATTTTCAGAAACAACCAATACTTCTCGATGAAAAAACACCATGTATGAAGTTAAACATACGTGATCCAAACAACATACTCTGTGCCCTTGTAACAAAGAACAAGTACGTCTAAAACCTGAAATAGAACCTGTCCCTAATTTGAAAGTGCCCTCTTTTATTGAAGCTTTAAACTTATCCACTCTTAAACATTACTATAAAAAATCCATTGATAATAACCCTAGTAATACACCTGAAAATAATATTTTTAATTACGGAGCAATTATAAACAAATAATTTAATATTAAAAACTTATTTTGGACAGATGTTTTCGAAGCTTGGAAAATTTAATATTTAAGAGGACAGCACTGATCTCATTCTCAGCAAACCATTATGGCTTACCCACAATTTTGAGAACCACGACCGTATTATTAAACACTGAGGTAGTAGGGGTATTTTTACCATGAGATACTTATGTGATGAACATGGATTCATGCGTTTTGATGAGATAAAGGCAAAATACAAAATAAGAGGGACAATACTTGATTTTAACTATTCTTCCTCACATTTTGCCTGACAGGTGGAAAGATACTATCAAACAGACAAGAAATATCAATTTAACTAATTTATACTTCAGTGTTTATCAAAAACATATGTTGAAACCTGCTAAAGGCTCAAGATTGTTTTATGACAAGCTTATACCGAAACAGTATAAACTTCAGTGATTTCGAGTCAGTGTGACAAAATGGCGTTTGTCCGTCCTATGGCTCATTTGTGTACGGAAAGGGATACACTTATCCATAGTTGATACTAGAAAATATTAGTTATTATCATGTCCATTTGCTCCTAGATCAATCATTTTATGACAATGTTATAAAATATGTTTTCTTACTTATCGCATATCTCCGTCCAATGCTGATGAACATGCTCGGCAGTGCCTCTCATGTTCATCAGTGGAACAACCAAGGGAGAACATTTCCCTCTGTCAGCCGTTCGATAGCTGACCTCTGGGACAGACAGTTTATAAATTTTATGTACAACTTTATTTCCATTGACTACAGCTGCTGTGTTGTGAATGGCAGACAGCAACCTAACGCCTCGTGTTGTGGTTGCATTCGTTTCTGTTCTTACTCTCTTCATCTTCTGATGTAAGTGACACCCTGAAATCAGATACAATACATATGCCTAGTATGAACTATCAATCTTAACATTACATGTAAACCCCGAGTGGAGATTACTTCATTTGCTTGTATCAATGTTTTAGACTGTACAATTGAGGGACAAGAACGATTGATATGGATAAACTGAAATTTGTAGCTTTACGCCGAAAATGAATTTCTTCGATGAAAAAAACTTTCGATGGACGATGCCTGTGAAGTACATACTTCAATCCTCATAAGGGATTACGGTTATGGAAAAGTAATCGGAGAACAACTGTATTCAGAGGTTACATATAGAGAATCTCACTCAAGTGTCCTCTGACATCAGACATATATCCGAGGGTTGATCTTCTACAAGCGATATCTCATGTGGAACACAGTTTTGGATAATGAAGTGCAGATATTAACACTTAGATTGTTGAGCGTAAACTATGTACGAGATATTTAATTTCCCCACCTTAATCCTGGTGGCAGTGAGGTGGTTGGCTCTGATTCCACCACCGACGCAAACCATCGGTCGTCAACGCCGCTGCGGCACCCAGTAGTATCACCGTAAGCGGAAGGGTTCCGATGAACATGCCTGCTACACCAAATACACCAGCAAATAATCCACACGCGAGTTCTGCCTGAAATATAACAAACAAGTGAGCATGGCTCACATATCCCGCAACCCGTCTGAGTTCTTCTCCCTCTAGTCTAAATTAATATGATTCTGGATAACCTGATTTACTAAACTTTACTGTAATACTTTAAGAGTAAATATGTCCCAATTGGAGCAACAGATCTGTTAATCGTTACAAGTAAAATGTTAATCACTTCCAGTCCAATTTGTAGACAATGGTATGGTTAACAAGTGTGTAAAGTTTGGATGATTTAGACCTCACGGTTCTCTTGAGTAAATTTACAGGACAGAAGTACGGACGTAATGACTGCTTAGCGGGTATAAAAATCAAAATTAATAGAATTATACAGAAATCGAGGAAAGTCGAATCTCAGAGTAGTCATGCAACTGTTTCATTTGATTCAGAAGAAGAGAAACAGAACCTACAAACTATGTAGAAGACAAACGATTGGTTAATTTTTTTTTTCAATGAAAATATTCATACCAAATTTGATAGGAACCAAATCGGTATGGACATAGAATGAATTTTATATGTTCGTATATATCATCCATTTTAAAGAATTTTCATACATTTATATCTTTCATCAAAAACTATGTTAATTCTAACAAAAACAACAAGCATCAAAAGACTACATTTACAGACGAAATCACATGTATGTAGCATCAACAATTTACGAAAAAAGCAATATTCAAGCAACGATCAACACTTTAAACATGCGATTGTCAAAAAAGGCTCGATACGCAACACTGTTACTATGTATTTATAAAAATGTTTTATATTCACTGCATTTTGATTTGAACGGGATCTATTTAAAAGAGACTTATTTTTCATACTTTTCTTGAGTTTGACTGATATAATTTCTCAAATTTCGCAATTCATAACTTCAATTTACATACATGTTATTGTATGAATTATATGTCGAATACGATTTTAGAATGTCGAGTGGAAATGTTAATCACTTTCCCTGCAGGACAAGTACAGATGTTCCCAATTTTTCGATCCTTGATTACATTTGGTAAACATCAATATAAAATATATTATTTGAAATAACGTGCATATATACAAATATATTATTATATTATATCCTTTCGTATAAACAGTTTTACCATTTTTTGTGTCTTGTTTTGTTATATTTTGCCTCTTTAAAGTTATAAACCCAATGTGATGTCAACTTTGAAAATATGAGAACGAAATATGTTACTCACAATCATTATTTCATCCTTCGCCTGAAATCAAACACAAAACAAAAGTAGATGAATATACGTCTTTCATTAAACAGTTTGATAATAGACTTATCTCCTCTCAGAATTTAAACATTTATAAATATATTTTATTACGTATTCAGGGATGATTTTTTTAATTCACTCTTAGATCCTTAGTGTTTAGATACGTTCAAATGACTTACATTTATTTTAATTGTCTCGCCGGCGATGAAGTTGTCCATTTGGTGAAGTTGCCGTGTCAATTCCGCTATGCGACTCTGTGATAACACATAAAGGTTTGAAAGGTCTTTCTACTTTTATTATGTGTATGTTTGTTAAGGACATATGCAGGAGCTGAAAAATAGATACATAAAAATAATGTTGTTAATGAACCTAAGCACTCTATGTCATTGGTGAAATAGATTTATGATACCTTATCACATTTGCCATACATCTGTTTAGCAAAGGTTTGTTTAACGATGTTTGTGTTTCGATTTAGAATTGTCGATTTGGAAATTTTGAATTCGTCGCCATTTCTCAACAAAATAATGTACAAGCAATACTGGCCTTTTAATAATAATGTGTGCATTTATACAGCGCCAAAATCCTACATCAGGTATGCTCATAGCGCTGCCAATAAACATGAAACATAAAAAGAGTCAATTGATATAATAACATCTTTAGTAGAAATGAGTTTTAAGATGGCTCTTAAAGTTTTCAAGGCTTGGGGAATGCTTTAGTTCATCAGGGATAGAATTCCATTTCACTGATGCAATGTTTTGGAATGATTTATGTCCATATGATAGGAGTTTTCCACTTTATAACACACAGTAAATTAGAGGAGGATGAACGGAGGGTCCTTGTTGGAATATAGGGCAATAATAGTTCTTGAAGATAATGCCGTGTCCACATTGATAAGCAAGTTTGAGTATTTTATTGTCAATGCAAGCTTCTATAGGGAGCCAGCGAAGAGACATAAGGACAGGGGTGATGTGGCAATGTTTCGGTTTGAGTGTAACAATGCGAGCAGCTGTGTTCTGGTTCGTTGCAACTTTTGCATACACTCCTGAGAAGCTGCAACCAACAAACTGTTGCAGTAATCAAGTTTTTAGAGAACTAGAGTTCTTATCAATGCAGAGGTTGCATCCTGTGTCAGGAGATGTAAAATATGTCTAATATTGCGGAGATGGAAGTAACATTTCTTGCATAGATCAGAAACTTGGTTCTTCATTGAGAGGTCAGACTGGAGGAGGACACCAAGGTTTGAAGGTAATATTGGTGTATAGCTTGAAATCCAAATTGGGCTACCATTCTTAAACAGAGGCATTACACTGGCAGTTTATGACCTTGCAATAATTGAATATAAAATCAAAACTTTATCATCTGTTTAAGATGTCCTGAAAACGTGATTTCTAAAATTGCACGAACGCATACTTAAAAGTCATCGCAAGAGACCAGCAGGCCCCTCACGAGCATTGTTATACTTGGCATCAGTGTTCCGGTAGCTGTCTGCACATCGAATAATCTTCGATAGCATTGTAAACCCATTTCGTCATTTACTACGAAAGGAACTACTACGAGATTGATCAACTTTTAGCCACATTATAAAGGATAGATTTTAAAAGCTGTCGATCAGCCATAACTAACATCATAAACAATGTCTAAAACTTTCGAAGTTTTTCCATTCAACCAATGTTCTTACCTGGTCGACCCTATGCTGTTGGGTGAGTTGATTATTTTCTCTTCTCAGGTTATTTAAATCGTCCTGAATGGCATTTGTATTCTGTTCGTATCTCTCCTTCAGAGCGTTGATCTCGTCCTTGTGTGAAGCCAGCACTTGTCTTAAAGTGGCCTGATTAGATAAATGATTTTAAAATTTACGACCCCTGAACCAGAATTGTCTAAATAAATAAGAATCTTTTTATGTATAACGGAGCTTATCAAATTAAAGGGATAGGGATAGTAAGGTTAAACTGTAAGTCTTTAAATGAAGTGATCACATAACGCCAAAACGAATATTAACCTCAACAATCCATCAACCACATATACAAATATTTATGACATTCATAAAAGGACATTTGTTAAGGGATTCAGGAAAGGAGGTTCGCTCGATCATCGTGACACAAATCTATCAACATTTTTTGTAGGAAAAGTCTAAACGGCAGCCGCTGTAGGTAATATTAACAGCAATGCTTAAACTGTATAAAGAAAGATGGGAACATTGGTATCGATGAACAAATTATCCGTCAAGGTCTTTTCACGTGCTAGGCATACGTCTCCAGCAATTCACACATATACACGAAACTGGAATTATGTTTTTTCAAAAATAAGAAATGATAAGATGTTATGTTGGAAATTACCAGACATAAAATTAAAGGTAATACGAATTTCATCTTAAAGGCAGAACATGTAAGATTTATGTCAAATATGAGTATACATTGTACATAACATTGTTCAACATCTTGAATCTGAAAGCGTTATCACCATTCGTTGCAATATTGTGATAAAAAAGGATCATTTACCTCAAGTCTCTCCCGTTCCCTCTGTAAAAAAATAAAATGATAGCGAAAACATATTTGGTTAACTTTGTGGAATTTAAGTTAAATCACAGGATCACATCTAATTTGCATTTTGTGGTATTTCAAACCTTACTTTACTGCCTTTTCAAGATCGATATGAGCAATTCGTTAGTTTCGATTACTGTTTCAAAAAAGTGAAATAAGGAACAACCCCATCTGTTAATGTGTAAATAATTACATTTAATAGGTAAGTTGAACGTTCATTACCTGATGTTGTATCTTTTCCTCCTGAAACATTGATACAATTGATACAACATTGATAAAAATGGCAGAGAATCTCATTTTGTAAGTTTGGACTCACATAAGAACGACATGATAGTACAATGCAATACAATACAATACAATATAGTTTATTAAAGCATCACTATTTGTACAACATGGGTAACAATAATTGTTTTTAATACAATGAATATTAAAGTACACCCATAAGGGTTACGAGAGACTACATATTATTGTTAAGAGCCTTAGGTAAAACATGTAAAATAAGGCCAAAAAAATTTGCACTAAAAGTTACACAAACCGGCTGTAAACATAGGTATAGTCTACGAAGATAAGTATAAGAAATACAGATTGTAAGATACATAATTTATAATTAAAATGCAAATTGTAAACGTATAATTATCGAAAAACAACTTTCTTCGCATAAACATATTAAAACACATGCTTTCCAAAAGTGGCAGATTATAACTTTTGTTTAAAATGGTTAAATCAAAAGGAGTGTGTTAAAAGCTTTTGTTGAAATAAGAATATAATATCTGTACAATATTTACAAAATCTCTCTTCAGCAGATATTGGAGAAGAGCGATATCGGCCCGTTTTAATCTCGAGTTTAAGGGAGCCACCTCGTAATGAAGCCAAGAATGCTCGTTGGTATCTTGGAAGTCGGGTATGACGTTCAATGTGCAATTCTGTTTAAAAAGTTTAAAGGTTCTTAGCTTTGTCAACAACATTTATTTGTTTATAATAGCCTCTTATTGTCGGAGAGTGATTTTTGGCAATGTCCAACGATCACCGTGTATATGTTATCACAATTGTTTGCACATTAAATGGACACGTTAAGAGTAGAAAAGCGGTGAATTCGATCATTCGCTAATCGTGTTACGGAAAAAGTAGAAGAAAATGCTACGTTTAACTGCAGCAGAGCGAGAAAGAGTCATCGGGATGTCATACGTCGGGGTTTCGAAAAGCCATATTGCCAGGGCGTTTGGTTGCACCAGACAAACGTCATTCGACTTCTTCAGACTGACCAGACATCTGACCGTTCTAAAGGGAACTGAGGGTGACAAAATCCGTTGAAGACCAATTCATGCGGCAAGTACATCTGAGCAACAGGTTCGTCACCATGACGTCGACGGAATCGACGACGTCAGGGTACATATCAGCAGGAACACTGCCATGAGACGTCTTCGAGCTACCGGTATTCGGGCATATCAACCGTTTTGCGGAAGGACCTTGACCCGCGAACATCGCCTCAACCATCTACGTTGGGAGAAGAAGTCGCTGGTAACATTGTGATTAGGTGTAAGTGATCTCAGCGACGAAAGTGGATTCAACTGTTCTAGGCAGACGGCAGGGTGAAAATATACAGACGTAGACAATCAAATTAAACGTAAACATTTAACGCTGTCTCATTGAATTAGTATCCCGATGGTCTTATTACAACCATTTTAGTAGGTTACCGTCCATAACGCCTTAAGATTACATAGACACTCCAGATTTCACAATTAAAAGATAAATAAATTTTTACTTACTCTCTTCTGAGTTTCTAAGTCTTCAATTCTCTGTAAACAATATCAAAATAAACGCTTATTTAAACTGAGTAAAAGTATGCGGACATGTAAAATATTATTACAAACACAAAGATTAGAATAGCTGTTTTCATCTAATAAAAATATAAATAAAAATTCTGGATGTTCATAGGTTAAAAGTGAGATGAAGCAAAAATCCATTTGTCCAGAGGTTCACCAAGTGAAATGAATGATTTACGATTGCAATGCATTCTTTTGTGAAAAAGTTAGTTATTATTGAACCCTACTTTACAATAGTATGAGTGTCCGGTGATCGATCAGGTTTCAGCAGGGTCCTGTCTTGTGTCTATACACTTGCTCGAAATTGTTTCTTTATATTGTAACCAATTTCAGTCAAATTGGAAATTAACTGTTTATCTTCAACTAAAAAAGACAGTGTAAGAGTTCGAAAGTCCAGTTATTCTATTTTTATTACGTCAAGTCAGCAATTCGAACCTCTGTGACTACAACTACCTCTTATTAAAGTACAAGTAATTTATTTATCTATGTATTTATCTTTATATGATTTATTTTATTATTTATGTATCTTTCAAAGATTAGTGTGGCAAGAACGTACTTATTCCAAAACATTGACACAAACACAATGTTTTATGTTCTTTTACCATAAATGCGATATTGAGGAAGAAAGATGAGACGTAAATCTGTTACTAGCTTAGAGAAAGTTGAAAGAAACGCGACGTCAAATTATCATTGTACAATCAAAAGTGAAGCTTTATGTTAAGATATGCTATTGATATTTTACATAAAGTAACCACGTGTCATATATCAACCTCTTTTGAAACTATGGTTCGTAACTTCGCCTTTATAAGTAAAAGAAGCATTCCAAACAACTTTAAATTAACTAAACAGGCTTCATCTAATTTGTATAGATATTTTAGTTGTATTGGTAATAGATTGTCTTAAGTTTATTGGCTAGGGTTAGGTTTCCTATGAATGCAAGGCACTTAAGGGTTTGGTTTCGGAAATATTCCTTTCTTTAATGCTAATAATGAATAAATTAGAGTAAAACTCTAAAAAAAAAGTGATTAACCGAAACTGCTTCTAATTCTCAATCCCATTATTTATTCTGGACATAAAATTCTCAAGGTTATTGTGTTTCTTTAATGCAAAAGGTCGCTCTCTGTTGATAAAATGTAAGTATTACCTTCGTCAGCTCGTTGATTTGAGCCTGCAATAAATTAAAATACGATTAGTAGAGGAATTTCATCTGAAGATATAACTGAAATATAACATCAAAAATACTACCCTTACGACTGATGATACGAAAATGATTTTTTAAAAATCATTTTATCTTATAATCAATTTATATATGATGGTTTGTCGAATTCGTTTGATATGAACGCGAGAGAGACAACCTTACCTGACCTTCCCTCCTGTGTCGCTGAGATATATTTAAGATACATATTTAGCAATTCTTAAAAATTAAATACGAATTAGCTAATATTATCTGACTCGATTAAAATAAAATTTGTTCATATCTCAACTTACAAATACATCTCGATTAATGATTTCCTAAGTGACTGGTACTTAAGAAGAAGTGAAATGGAACAAAATTTAAAGATGGACGCATTGACGGACGGACATCGGACGCCATGCTATGCAAAAATCCCATCCAGCCTTACAGGCTAAATGATCTCACAATATGTTACAACCAACCTAAGTTCGATATACGCATCACTGATGTAAAACGAAAGCATTTTCAAAATTGCAGAAAGTTCAAGCAAAAAATGTGGCAAGAAATGACTTTTGCAACACATTTACATGTGCGTTCAGTCTTCAACGGCAAACAGTTGCTTCAATCACTAAAAGAGTACTAAATGCCCATTTGCGTATCACTAATGTATACCAAAGGCAAGTGAAGTGTAATAAAAAGATTGACCAAAAACTGTGTTAACGGATGATATTTCACTACATGAACTGTCATTGTAAAATTTTAAAAGTCGGCCGCTCTAAGTCAAGGGAAATAACTACAAAGACATAATCATGATCATGCCCTATTGGAGAATAGCGTATTATTGATACATATCTAAAAGCATGTGTAAAGTATCAGGAAGGATGATAAAAAAATATCTGGGAGGAGTTGGTTTCGTAAGGTAGAAAACCTTTCGGGGCAAACGGAAGGATCGCGCAACTACGATATACCCAATTCGACTTCGCCGTAGGAAGATTAAAAGTGTTTGCAATAATAAACATTCCCAATTTGGAGGGGGTTGGGGGGTTAGATTTGGTGAATAAGCTAGACAATAGAACTCCATAAAACTTGAAAGCAATAATATGGTTTTTTTAATTCCTGCAATATCATAATTATCAAAGCTACATAAACCAGTTCATTTCTCAGATTGAGTTTAATTTAGATACGAAATATATGTTCAGAAGAATACTGGCATTCATTCACACTTTTCCTAGAATTGAGAGAGTAACAATCATTTACTCTCCTGTCAAATATACTATGGTTGCGTAAGATGCATTGAAATTTGTTAACACTTTTGGTCACAAAAGAAGGACAACACCATACCTGTATCTTTGTATCAATCAATCTGTTCAACTCCTCTGTAAAAAAAAACAATAGCAAGAGTACTCCAAATATTATAAACCCCCATCATCGACATCAGCTACGTACATCTTAATGGGTTAAACAAATCAAAAGAATCATATTAAGATGAGGATAAAGCAAGAGTTATGTGTAGTTTGTATGCATGCTTTAGGTGGCACTTTTTTAAAATTTAATTTTCCAACAATTCACATGAGTTTATGCCAAATGTATGACCGTCAGAGTATCAAATATCTCATTAATAAATGTAAGATTTCGTAAGTTGATATTAATCGGTCATACAGTCTAGTAATTGTTGTAATATATAGACAATAACTAACGAGTGACGGGGAATGACAGATTATCTTTCCCGAGTTATATATACACAATTAATATAACGAGGGAAATATAATCTGTCATTCCCGTCACGAGTTGGTTATTGTTTATATTACCTATATGTTTTTTTAAAATGTAAAAACTCGAATATGATAGAAATAATCGTTCTTCTATATGGGATTAGGGTTGCGAATTTCCAAATTCATACGCGTGTGCTGTGGTTTTGCTCGACACTTACCTACGCACAGCTAAATTGTAATTTGTGAAAACATGTTTCAAAATAATAGCTAAATGTAGTTGTTATCGAACGTTAAAACTTTTTTCATAACCGTCAATGAAAATAATTACATCGAACAGTTTTGTGTTAATTTGCAGAGGTCAGCGACGCCCTATGGTTATACTACAAGACGGCTGAACTTGTGACGTAACTGATGAGACTGTGACGTCATAGCCGCTCGTGTCTAAGACGTCACTACGATAGAACGGAACCAGGCGCTTCTTAGCGACGGTTAGTTCAACGTGATGAAGAACTTATTCAATAATCGCTAATTTCTATGATTTTGTGCAATGGGGCAGGCTTATGTCGCCTGAGAATTGACGACTGGCGACTATTTGGAATAAATAAACATTGTTAAAATTCTGTCTAAGGGTAAACAAATTAACAGTCGGGACAAGTTTTAAAGATGAATGAAATAGTCCCGGCACTACGTTCCTTTTCATTGGTTCACAACAACCAATCAAATGCCAAGGAAATGTGTAACTCCCGTGTGACTTACAGGAAAAATATTACCCTGTGTCCATCTCCTCATATGGGTAATATAAGGGAGATAACTCTTTCATGACTAAATTTAAACCAAAAGATAAGTTTGGTTTATTTCAATTCTCTTCTAGAGGGAAACGCCGTTTTGCGACCGATGTTTAGACCATTAATCTCATCTAAAATACAAGCATATTCAGCAAATAAAGTGAAAAAAAAAATACAATATTTTAAATCCTGAAGAATTGAACATTAGAAGCGGCGGAAAATTCATTTGCATCCGATGAGCTGATTGCAAAAGTGTCATTGCCACGTGACAATTGTTGAATAAATTGTTTTGGTTACAAAACATTCGTTGGTATAACTTTCGATTTGTTTATATTTCATAACCAATAACAATGAATATCAATTGACTGCCGAGTATAAAGCGGAAACTAGTAGACAGCTAGACTGACCTCCTGACGACTTCATTCATACAATTTGTAACTTAATTATTTACAATTGTTACAATATTCATAATTTACATCAAATTAAAAAATTTGTATATTAAAACTAAAGTTGTATAGTGGTTTTGCTCGAAGTTGTACTATTGTATCATTTCTATTCAGTCTTCTCAACCTTACGGTAGCAGTTCTACCACTGTTTCCTTGTATATGTATTCACAGATTGTTTGGTTTATTATACTCACTGTTGATGATGTCAGCGGTTGTAGAGGATAATTGTTTTCCCTCCTCGTGGACGGTTGAAGTTTTACTGATAATCTGACTTCCACCAAAGGATTGATATACGTGGGTAGCGTTCTCAACTCTGACATTCAACTGAACAGGTGTACCTTTATCACTGCCTGTTCGAAAGGGAAGCAATGTATTAGTGTTTACGTTTAGCATCCTGCAAAAGCCCGAAAGCCCAAGGCCAGAGGACCAGGGCTAATTACGGTGAAGGTTTATATGGAACCTTGATATGCTTCTTCATTGGGTATCTTAACCTAAGCTGCTATGTTTAAGATTTTACCCCTGAAGACAGGTATTTCAACTGAATAGTGTTAGTATGAGCTGTCAAACGCTCGCTCTAGCCACAGTCAATGTATCCTCATCGTATGTCGTTGAGGATATAAGTTGTCTGCTGTAAAGTGTAGGTATATAAAAAAATTCCTCATCTAGAAAACTGGTTGGAAATGATTACCTTTTTTGTTGGATTTTCTACAGTTCTCTTGTGACAAATGAATTTCTTTGTAGCCTAATTTGTGATTAACTGTAAACACATTCTAATTTACGACCAATGGAAAACAAAAAAGCAACAGTCCATGCCGAGGAAGTTAGCTAATGACACATATTTGTCGTTTTGAATTGCTAACCTTTCGAAAATACCATTCGATCACTTCATTAATGTATCATTGTTACTTACTTAATCATAGTTAAGCTACGTCACGTTATTTCAACAAAACCTTGTGCACAAGCAACGACATTCTTATATTTGATATCACACAATGCAACACCGCCAGCATGAGCGTACAAGCAGCTTCCCACCTCACCTGCTAGGTAAAGACTTTGCACCCCACAAGACCCGAAAATACAAGGCTTTGTAATATTTCAGATGGTGTGATCTCAAATATAATAACATTAATTTCTTAACGATTTGATAATTCTAATTTGATTTCTAATCATGTGTAAAACTACGAACAAATAATTAAAGAACCTGTGATTCTGCTCGCGTCGAACTGAGATATCTCCTTCACGATGGACTCTGCAGGATCTGCTTCAAGAACATCAAACTCCTCCACATCATCATCACTTGTGTGATGGTAATCTAACCAATCGCTGGAACTGGAAGACGGAGAAGCTGCTCGGGGAGCACCAGCCTCACCATTTTCATCACATGTCTGATAATCAACATCACTGTTACCAGAACTTGACGACTGATCATCAGACATGCCGCTCATTTTCTCTGAAATATATAAGAACATGAATCTGATGTCTCTGTTTATAAGTAGAGATTGGATTGACAGTATCAAACTGTTCATAATATGAAAACTTACCATTTGATAACTGTGAGAGAGCCAGAGTCACTCAGAGTTCATTCAGAGTAATTGCAATGGTTGTTTTACTTCTCATGACAGTGTTTAGTTTTCATAATCACTATGCAAACACCCTCTCTGCATCTCTATCCCTCTCTTGATTATCTTCAAATTAAAGAGACGCTGTGTGTAGAAAAATACTTGTCAAATATCGATGTTAAAAAATATTGAATTGCACTAACACAATTTTGTCTTAGCTCACAAATGCTTATGATTGAAAAGGAAGATGGAGTCTACCTAAAATCCCTTTTGTTGATAGACTATGTCCATTCTGTGTTAACGACATTGAAGAAGAGTACCACGTGCTCTTGATCTGTCCAAAGTATCAACATTTACGTAAACACTATCTCACTAACAATCTGTTAGAAAATGTAAGCATGTCTAAATCTATTGAAATGTGAAACCAGTATTGAAACGTTTAACGCCGCAAAATGTATTTATTATATCTTAAACGAAAGAAACAAAGTCGACTTTATGTGATTTGAATACCTTTACCCACGCTTTGGGCAGTTATTGTGTACTATTTACTATGTTGTAATCATTGTAAGGATATGTACCCTGCCATGTGCAAAGAAAATAATGAGTTTATATTGTATTGGTTTTTAACCTAATAAACTCTCTTGACTCTTAAACTCTCTTGACTCTTGTTCTCATCTGACTTTTTTCCCGGCTGATTAGCTCTGTCCATTTATCTACACGGTGCCGCTCACTAATGCCTACATGGAGGAATGCCTACTGTCTTATCAAAACATCATCATTCACCAGTGGCTTTATGTTAAACAACCTTCACCCTATTAGCAAAGTGGATTGTTCCACCTAGGCATACCCTAAACCTAACCATCTGCACGTGACTGTTGCGTGTAAGCTGTCGGGCAACAATAATCAAGTTGACACGCCGGTTATCCGGTCAAACATAAAATGAGTTCTAGAAACACATATTCTAGACTAGAGGGGGTGATATATTCAGCTCATGCAGAAACGTAATTGACTTGATGAAACTCAAATAGAAAATTCTAGGTATATTTGATATTTTATTTTTGAGTAAATACAACGAATTCGGTTATGAAACCCTATATGACGTTGGCGCTGACGTTTTGTTACTTCTGTTCTGTCAATAACAGTAACTATGCCGCCCAATAATACTCTGATGAGCCTAACTAAGTCTGCATAGTCACGTTTTCCGTTCTTTTCTGTTTACTTTGACATAAAATACCACATATCAAACACTCATTTTCATACGCTTTTGATCTGAGGAAAACGCTTGATGCAGAAGAATGTGATCTGAAGGAACATTCAGTTATCGATAAATGTTTGATTGATTTTAATAACTAGGTTACTGACATTGCAAACATATTCTGTAAACACAATGTAAAGAAGAGAGAAGGTGATTTTCATAAAACAGACTTTAATAAATGGTTTGATAAGGAATATTAAGATGAAAGGGAATAGTGACGAGAAATGAGACGAAGACAGAAGACAGGTTATGGAAAGAAGAAAGTCTTACAAGAAAACAGTAAGAAGAAAGAGACGAAAGTACCTATGTCAGCAAAAGGAAGAAATGAGACAGTTAAAAAACAAACCCCCTTAATAGTTTTGGAAACGTTTTAAGAGGCACAAAGATAATACAGAAAATATAAACAAAAAGGTTGAAGAATTTTATGAACATATTAAGACAATCCACTCAGAAATAAATTTCATAAATCAGGACATATAAGAAGAACTTGAAACAAAGCTGATAAATGTCAATATGAGATATTAAAACAGTATTATTACTATAGAGGGTATTAAAAAAATCATGAAAAAGAATAAAGAGGCAGTTTCAGTTGCCCAGTTTGGCTTCAAACAAGGATACTGTACTATTGATGCTATCTTTGCATGAAACAGTCTAATTGAGAAGGCGTTGGTCGAAAACAGGAAATTATATTGTGTGTTTGTAGAAAATCAAAAAGCATTCGATAGTAAATATCGAAATGGACTGTGGCACGGCATCGGATGAAATTTTCTGTATGTATGAGGAAGTAAAATCCATGTATGAGGAAGTAAAATCAAGAGTGAAATACAAAAATAAACTGAGCCAAGTATTTAGTTATTCAACAGAACTGAGACAAGGCGAAATATTACCCCCAATACTATTCTCATTCCTTATTGAAGATCTAGAAAATAAACTACAAGAAGAATCTAAGGCGGGACTGTGTATACGAGAACTCATGCTGTACGTATTATTATTTGCTGACGATATGGTAATTATGAGTGAACCAGCCACATGATTACAATCTAGCATCGACAACCTGGACTTTTACTGTGAAACCTGGGGATTAAAATTAAATACCGACAAGACTAAAGTCATGATATTTCGTAAATCATAGGCTGTGAAAAATGAAACATACATCTACAGGAGAGTGCAACTTGAGATTGTAAAAGAATTCAACTATTTGGGACTGTTGTTATCTTCGAGCGGAAAGTTTAAGAAAACAGTTAAAGATCTAGCAGGAAAAGGATTAAAATCTCTCAACGCCCTTATTTCGGACATAAGGAAGCACCGGCTTGATACAAAATCATCTATAGAACCTATTGATACTTGTGTAAAACCGGTACTTTATTATGGGAGTGAGAATGGGGATGAATGAATGCTGAATGTATAGAGAAGATTCATAGGAAAGTACGGGAAATATACAATTGTATGGTTAGTTAGGAAGATTCCCTCTAATTATCCATCGATAAATATGATCAAATATTGGCTAAAGGGGGTGACAAGTGAAAACTGTATCCTTGACAGCGCTTATCAAACAGCGAAGAATCTACCCCTTAACTGGACGAAAGAGATTAAACACACATTGGATTAAAACGGTTTTGGAGATATCGTTTTAGATCCCTATTCTGTTTAAATATCAGAATTTATTCCACTGTTAAAACAAAGATTACAGGAAAACTATATATCAGTATGACATAGCCAATTGAGTCAATCACCATAACTCTACTTGTACAAGGAATATAAAACATCTCATAAAATTGAAAGTTATCTCATCAAAGTTGGAGATATTAAAGAAGACGAGATATTAAAGGAGAAGAGCCTTATGCAAACTCCGTCTATCAGCTCACACTCTACATATCGAGACCGGTAGCAACCGAGTTGAGTGGACCCAAAGAAAATGTTTAAAATGATGAAATAGAAAACGAATATCACTTCATTATGTCCATTTTACAGTGACTTAAGACTTAAATATCTAAAACAATAGTTTTTTTAAAGCACATTCAGTTTACAAATTCTTACAATTGTGTTCTACCTTTAATGCTTGAAATGAGAAACTTAGCAGCGGCTGTCTAAACGTTTTCAAATTTTGAATTTTAAGTATTTCTTTGCGTCGATAGAAAGCTTAAGTGAATGCATCAGTCCTCTTAAACCTTAAAATAGCCAATTTAAACCGTAAAAGCGTGCAATAGTGCATTAAGACCTTGACAGGTTGTTGTTACACCTTGATACAGAGTATTTGAGTATAGAGTATACGTGTTTTCAATATCACTTTAATATGAGGCAAAATATCATAGATCCTGATTTACTTTCAAACCTCCCCATCCCAACCACCCGCCCCAAACTTACATCGTTTTCTCTAAAATGCCCAAAATTGAGAATTCTTTTGTTTCCATGATAAAACGGGAAACAGTCGCAGCAATGTAACGAACTTGATTTTCTGAACAATCATGACTCTTTGATGGTTCATTGTATCGTTACAAATCTAAATCACATGCAAACACCCTAACCCCACCCCTCCCACCTTTAAAATTCCTGTCATATGACATAACACAACAACTATAAGATTAAGCTTAGTGTTAATTTGATTTGATTTGACTAATGTTTTAAGTACATTATTTCGAAGTCAAATTACAGAAATATTGCAAGATTGTTTCTTCCCGGGCAAGTCCTTAATGCCATGACCGCGCGAACCAGCTCGTTATTTACTACACAATATAGGCATATTATATTTCAAATGGTCATACAGTGCTTTTTGAATACATAGATATAGTTTGTAAGCGTGTACACGACAGCGACAAAGTTAGGTATGGAAATAGCACACGGAAAATCGTTACTAATAATGCCAGCAGACTGTGACTTGGGGAAAATATCAAATATGCTTGTGTATAACACTATTTAAAATTGTACTTGCCTGATCGCATGTACAGGTCATGGGACACAGTCGGATAAACTAGGACAGTCAAAAAAAGTACCCCATTGACATATCAATATCGGACAATGTGTCAGGGACGAGCTGTTTCCGAGAATTAGAATTTCAATGAAGTCGTTGTGCATTTCATGAAGTCATTATGTATTTCATGATGTCTTTCCTCATTTAGAAATGATCACAGCTAACAATCTTGGTTATTGTAGAAATGCATCGTCATTCAGCAATGTGATTTAGAATATAAAAAATATTGTTAAATAATAAAATGATTATCGGGAAGTTTATCAGTACGATTATTCATAATGGCAATATCGGCTTTTTATCAGTCATTCGTTATTTTTTCTTGACGTGGTTGAAAAACTTCCTATAACAGAAAGTAACAATTTGATAGATATTAAATATCTATACACAGAACTTTTAAATCATCTATGGATCTTGACTTTGGCTTTATTGTTTCGGTTAGATTTTACGTTTTTTTCTCAATTTTCCTCTGCCCATGTTACAACAAAAGCCTTGCCCTAGCTATTTCGTTCTTTACATATATTGCAATTAAGGTTCACTTATCCTTAGAAGTTTTATTTATGCGCCAATCTAGATAAAATAGCTGTAGGGATAAATACGGATTCCTGGACGTATCCCGTTTTTGGTCGCTACAGACGTAAAACGTGACACTATTGTTAACCTAACTAGATTTGCGGAGGGTTACAAATAGAGAGGGGAGAAGAAAGTTGCTATTTTTAAATATGTGTTGTCATGACAAAAACCGATAACATTTTCCGACAACTAAGGAGTTAAGAGAAATATTGTTTCTTTTTATCACCTGATATAAAAAAAAAGTTATCTGATGGCACATTACACATCTGTTTTATGCAGCATACCGATGGATCTTACAGTGACCTTGTGTGCACTATTCTGCAAAGTGTATTTCTTCCATGACAGTTTCCCTAAACAAACCTCGCATGCATTATCCTGTACAATCTAATAGAGTATCAAGTTATAAGAGACTAAGTACGTGTTTAAACAGTTAAAATAAATCAACAGCAACAAAGACAAACTTACCCGATCGGTGTGAGTCGGGTGTCCGTTTTGTGCCTCGTACACAAGGAAGTTGTACAGATCAACAATGTGACGTCACATCCACCCCTTTCAAAGGCTCGGAGTTTTCCCATATGAAAACTTCATGGAGATCAAATTTGGTTTGATACAAGCTTTACAATAGTACAGGAAGGCGCTTTGAGGGTAAATTGATGTGTGCAGTTATAACCAAAAAAAATACTTTATGAGTTATTGTTATGAAACCTTAAAGAAAAGGGTATCAGCAGAATATCGAAAATACCAAAGCGGCTTTTATGTTGAAACAAAGTCACACCATGACTGCTCGGGTCCAATTAAAACCCCATTTTAACCCTCGAAACATTTTGACTACCCCACCCCCACCACATACGTATAGCTAGTATGCAGAGATTAAAAATCAAATGGCGTCTTAAACATCAATAGCGAAGTTGGGGTTGTTAAAGTGCCTATGGGCCTGCTTGTCAAGCTGTAGCAATACATAAATCACTATTTTTGAACAGGCAGTGAATTCTTTGGAAAATACCGTAGTGAGGACATAGCAGAGGGATATTTAACCTTCACCGGTGACTGACACCCGGCTCCTCCCTCCCCGCTAATGATGTCCTGTCCTATACTCCTATACAAGTGTCCATTTTCAAACTTTGAGGTCCAGCGAGCAGGTGCAATTTTGGCGGTCATTTTCATAAACACTTCAAACAGATATTTAATATATGCCCAAACAATCAAATGATCTTGTCCTCATCCCCCACCCCAAACTCCATAAAATGACCCTCTGCTTCTCATCCCCCACCCCAAACTCCAGAAAATGACCCTCTGCTTCTCATCCCCCACGCTCCCCGCAAGTGCAACGTTGGTATTCATTGTTATATTGTCTCCTGTATCGATTTATAAAAGACATGCTTTAATTATGAAATTTAATATCATTATCAATAATAATTCATCTATCCGTGTGAGAAGGCCACCTAATCAACAGATGAAAGCTCAGTGTAGATATGTAAAGGCATTACGTATACAGTTATAAATGTAGGTCAACCGAACAACACTCATAAGCATGTAAACATGTTCTCAGTCTAGTCGTATTTATGACTGCCTAGTCGGTGGCGTCTACTAAAACCTATAGGGAATAACGCCTTCACAAACAACTTTGTGCACCAGTGGTGTAGCATTTATCAGCATTCCTTCTACAATAAAAATGGAATCATCCATGCCTTAATGGCTACAATGAAAATAAAGGGTAAGATATAGAATAAAATATATTTGCCTAGTCGGGTTTCTATCTCGTTAATGAGTCTCTTATTTCACTCGGTTTAGATTTTAGTAAAATGAAAGTTGGGTAGCTGGTAACCTCCTCGAGGGGTCCGCCATTTTGGTTTTGATCTTACATTGAGTAAAGTGTTACCAATAGTTTTCAATTAAGTAACATGAATTTAATATTTCAAATAAAACTATATATGTAGTGATAAAATATTCATCAGTTAACGAATAAATCATCAACAGGCTGACAAAAAATGCATTGTCTTGTCCAGGCAAACGTTTGTCTTTTTGAGTAAATGTATCATATTCTTTGTCAAATAAAAGTATAGTTCCCTTAGTAACATGCAATTTTATTGTGCACATAGTTCTGAATTGAGGACTTCCGCCTCGAATTTCGTTTGGAACCACGTTCATAACCTAAAACAATAGAACCGTCTCATTAACAAATCATGACGTCATAAGCTGTCATTTACCATGACACAGTGGGGTTTTAACACTAAATGTTAACCGGGATATGATTTCCTCGTTGGAAAAAAGCTTATTTCATGTAATAAAGGCCAAATAATCACAGTAAACTACTGAATTTAAACCGTCGGTTTACGTTTCATTAATTTCTCTCTTTGAAATGTACATTTATTCTGGAACTTTCAATGCTTGACAGCTCTGTCACATGATAAAAATTTCGTAGGTTTATTTCACATAATATGGCATAACTATATTGCGAAACGGTTGCTAGAACTACTTTTTAGGTTCCGACATCGAGTCTTGAAAAAGGACCATCTAATTCATGAGTTAGAAGCAAAGAGCCAAAGCTTTATCAATTTTAACATATTTGTTTAACGTTGTACAATAACATGTTGAACCAGATGCGGAACGCACGAAAACGCACGCTCCTTAAACACTTTGACGAAGCCTTCTCGCTGTATGCATGGACGATTGCCAAACGGTATTATCGGCTGAGTGCAAACCATTGTGATTTTGAATATATGACCTACTCCGTTTATGTGGCGTTGTTGTACCGCTTTTATCTGCACGTATATACGAATATATCTGATCAGCTAAGTGAGTAAATAATCATAACAACCATGAAATATGACTGTCGACCTGTTTGGTGTCACTTTACTGAAATGACTGACATTTGAGATGTTAATTTTCAGAGACAACCAGTACTTATCGATCAAATAACACCATGAATGATTTTTTACATATTCGACCCATGAACATATTCAGTGCCCCTTTTAGCAAATCATAATGGTCTTTGGAATATCAACTATAGGGCATAAATACATAAACAGTAAACTCGCATGAAATCCTAACACTCGGTCAAGTTGGAAGGCCAGAGTCTCAATGAACAATAAAAAAAATGATAATGCTTTTAGAGGGTCAGTGGCACGGTTTTTGAAAGATTATAAATTTTTCTTCAAATTGTCCCCATGAAACGATAGTTTATGTCAAAATTAAATGTATTATCTTCAAATGGTTAAAACATCTCATTTCTAAACCTAACAATTGTAGTCGTAGAGGAAACAATCAAGTATTTATTGAAGATCACTGGCGGCCATTTGTGTGTGAACACCTTTTAATCATTTGAGTTAGGGACGTGGTCTCGCAAAGATTAACCAATCACGTTCGTTTTAAAACTGCTTCTTTTAGAAACCTATATTTGAATCCTTGTCTTGCAATTTGAAATTTTTTTCTTCTTTTTCTTATTTATCAAAAACTTCTGTCAAGCTCAAGCTGTAAAAATACGGAATTGTTATTTTTGGCAATATTCAAGTTTATAATGTTTTCGCTTGCGTTACCTGCAATCTCTTTTTTCGTCTTTTATTTCCTGTTGTCATAGCAGTAAATAGCAGTAAATATTTGTATATTATTATAGCGCTTACACATATATTGCATATATCACTCAAATCAGGCGATAAACAACGCGCTGACAAGATAATGATCGTGATAACTATATAAATCAGTGTATACTGATGATGTGACAAAAGACGGTCACATGCCAGGGTTCATCGCTTACGCTCTAACATATTTAAATGGTGAGTGCGACGTTTCAGTTCATTATTATATATTTTAAAATAACATGTTTATATTATTATATTATAATATTGGACCGTCTTCCTTTATTTCGAAGACCATTTTCCATCCTTACATGTTAATTTATATACTAGCGTTTGAATTTGTTAAAGTTAAGATTGTTATAGTTGTTATATAATACACCTCTTTGAACTGAAGATCAACCCTATCGAACTCATAAGCGCCACAGAGCAGCATTAGTTGTACAAATTTATTTTTGTGTCTCCACAATAGGTTTTGGACAAGAACGACAGACATGCAGTCACTCATTTACAAACCCTAAAGTATGCATCGTTCAATGAGGAATCAGCAACGCTCGAATAAAACTATTCAATCTTCAACTTCAGTCAAAATATATTCTAGCAAGGGTCGTTCATTCCGTTTTCGTATGGGCGGTTATTAACAATAACTTTTTTTCAATAAATCGTATTATTTTTTTGTCATCAAAATAATGATGATGATGATGATGATGATGTTCGAATAAGTTTGATTTAGATAGTTATCCTTGTCAAAAACGATTACTAAAATATATGAAAGAGCCACTCCGTGAGTTGTTGGAGTCATATATGCCAAACTTAATCAATGGTGTCATTTGATTGTGAAGAATCGACTGTTACCAAAATACACATTTTGGACATGAAAAGTTAAGATATTTTCATTTTATATCACCACATATGACATATAGGTTCGTATCAAAGGTAAATAATATTTTATGAAAATCACGGAGTGGCTCTTTAAGATATGCGAAATTCATTTTAATGTTTATCTAACAACGAGTACATTTTTAGCGTAAACTTTTTCTGGAATTGGATGGCATTCTCTGGGATTATATCTATGTACGTAAGGTTCCTATTTTTTATTTCAAGAGTCTGGTCTGTTTGCTTAACAACTCTAAAACATCTCAGATATGTTAGTACATTTCTGAAATAGCGTGGGTCAAAATCCAAACAGGAAACATCCAATGATGAGATAAAGTTTGAGTTTGTCAGTAGGAATTTTTTTGTTTTACTTGACGAGTAACGCATGGGTAGCGAATACACATTAAGCATGATTAAAGCATGTGATTTCCACGTATTGTCTGTCAATCGCATCGCGGTCAATTAAAGAATGTACACGTGCCAGAACGAACCCAAGTAAAGCTGTTATGAATGTTACACAATTTAAGTTAATTACCATTCCTGCTGATCTGATTAAAATCTACCGTGTTTAATATTTACTTTATCGAGATTCGAACTCGTTCTGTCTAAGCATTTCAACGGGCTTCGGATCAAGAGGGACCGGGTTCGGATCGCGTCAGTTTTGTTTGAAGTGTAGAACTGATCTACATGCAGTAACATTAAGTGCTATACTAGCCATAGTCCGCTAGTTTCGGTACTCTCATGTTAAATACATGGCCACAATTGTGTTTGAAGGTTGCTCTCTACAATATTAGTAGGTAGCAGCCGTGAAGGTGATGTGAGGTGATATAGTGTTTTACGCCGCTTTCAAGAGTATTTACCTTGTATCGCGGCTGCTAGTATTATTACAGGCAAATAACCGGCATACCATTGTGGCTATGCATTGCGTTGAAACCTGCGAGCACCGGCTGGGTGATACTGTACTGCAATTGAGTGTAGCATTGCCCCCAAACCTGATTGCGTTTAGTACAGTTCTCTACTGCAGAAATCAAAGTTGCCGAGCCCCTGGCAGGATTCGAACCACGGTCCTTGTGAACCGAAGCCGAACGCGCTAACCACTGCGCTATCCCGCCCCCAGCAGCAGTGACATATTAACAGCGGCGTTAAACCCAAAATCGTATAACCTCACACCTCTCAGACCGCAGCCACATTTAGGGTACATTCTGACACCAGTTAAGTGAAGACAAAACTTAGTTTTACCGGAACCATTACGTCATCGCCTTTAAAAGAAAGCTTTTTGGGTAGCTTATAGCTATGTTAGAATGTGCGCTACGTCTTATTATCAGACCGTGGGAAGAGGAAAGCGATAGACAGAACAACTCCTGATAAAGTATATACTTTGAAACTTTTATTCCTTGCCACAAGCCGATTTTAATCAGACTGCGGTCCGGTCGACTGGCTGAGATATTTGGGGACTTTTCTACACTCGATACCGAGGATGTCAGTGATCTTTTCTATGTTTGTGTCATTGAGTGTAATAAAAGATATGAATATCGTATAAATACAATTTAATTTTCATTTCAGCTTGGCTTGATATTCTGGTATGCGTTATTTCTTTCATAAACAGATCTTGAGTTCAAATATCTTTAAGCCAATTTACGGCCCCTAATTAAGAATTATTTCTCCCTCGCCAAAGGTCGGAGTGTCTCGTAAATTCAACTCAAGAAAGAAACTCTTCATTGTAATAGAAAAACACTTATTCTATCCGCCTTAGAAATCTCCGTAGCTAGCATGACATACATATTACATTCACATTTTCTTATGACAAAAGGTTGACGCAAAATGAACTATTCATTCCACGTGAACATTTTCCTTTTTTTAAAGTAAACCGTCAAATACTTCAGATGAATGATGGCAACTGCAGGCAAGTTACATGAGGACTTCCTGATTTGCAGTGTGTGCATAGAAGTGTATCAGAAACCTGTAACCCTAACATGTCAGCATTCCTTCTGTGAGAACTGTCTGGGGAAATATCTACAGACTAAAGCAGAAGCTGTGAGAAACAAGTCCATCCCCTGTCCCACGTGTAGACAAGAGACCCCAGTACCTCACCCTGACAGACCTGTGGAAGAGTGGGCGGGACAGTTGAAACCTGGACTGCTACTTGCTAAACTCATGAACTCTTTAAAAGGTATGTTTTAGAAACAAAGCAATATTGCCAAGCTCTAACTTTTACACTACAGTTTTTGAATATTACAAATCATACTCATATCGTGACGATATTGATAATTCTACTGATGCTAATGATATCATGTAATCTCATTAAGAACAGAAGAAATAACACATAAAAGACTGAATTCATTTTTTAAAAAGTTGGCTTCTTGTGTAAACTTTGAGTAAACATTGTCGATTCATGGTTTCTAATTATTCTAATTAATAATTCTGAGAAAATTATCATTAATTGTCGATACAAAGCTGAAAGATTATACTAAGTGCATACCATTACTTTAGGGATCGGCATGTGTCAATGACGTTTTGTGAATGATAATCGGCTTCTATTTATGCAATGCTCAATGGCGATATGTATGGTTAAATGATGATAGTTTATAAAAACCTTACTACATGTGTATATGTCTTTTTCAAGGAGGGGTCACCTGTTCTTCCTGCAAAGAAGAAGGGGAGACTACTCCAGCTACACATTGGTGTTCTGAGTGTGAAGCAGGTTTCTGTGACGTCTGTCTCAAGGAGCACATGAAGATGACATTCTCTTGCCAACACATCGTGATCAAGCTGCCATCCATTGGTCAAAAGGTTAAACGAAAGTTTATTTGCAGAGACCATGCAATGAAAATTGAACTTTTTTGCAAGAACTGCAAGAAGCCATTATGTACAGTCTGTTGGGGTATTAGCCATGGGAAGTGTGAAGCTGTCGTCACCATTGGATCAGTGTTGCCAGAGGTCAAAGGTGAACTGCAGAAAAGAGAGATGATGTATCAGAGGCGAATAAAGGATACAGGAGCTGCAATTAATAGCTATAATGAAACAGCCAAGAAAAGAACGAGTCAAAGAGTGATATGGACTTCTGAAATAGAAAAGTCTTTTGACAATATATTAGAAAACATTATGAAGAAGAGAGATCAACTGTTGATAAAACTTGCAGATCGAAAAGAAACATTTCAAATGAGGTCAAGAGTTAAAACGTTGCAGATTGATTTAAAGGCATACCAGCAGCAGTTCAAGTCCATTGAACAGGCCCTTGAGTCGGAGGATGAGACGCAGCTGTTTGAGATGTATCAATCGTCTGGGTCAGGAGCTGCATCAGACGTTCCTGAGAGAAGGAGAAAATATAGGACGGATGCAGAGGATGTCAAGTTTATACTTGAACTGGGACAACTAAAAGCAGCAATTGATAATTTGGAATTAAAGACGGACAAGATGGAACTCAAAATGGATGTCATTGATCTGACAGTAAGACCAATACTACTTGAAGTGAATGAAGCTAAATCATATAGGTATGATGCATGTAGTCTAAGGGACATAGCTGTATTGAATGTTAAGAACACAACAGTAACAGTCGTTTCTGATTCCAACGGCAACAGAATCAAATCTTTCTATAAGCTAAATGGTAAACAACATTGCGAAACACTAGCCTTGGATAGTTTTCCAAGATGTATAGCTGTTTTGCATCAAAACATTGTGGCTGTTTCTGTTCCATTTGCAAATAAAATTGTATTTGTTCTTGTCAAACCTGAACTTGAACTGATCTTTGCTATATCAACTTACAAGAGGTGTTATGGTCTAGATGCACTGGATCAGTCCACATTAGTTGTAAGTTCTGTGGTTCCACCCTCTGTAGATCTCCTCGTCAGGAAGGGACCGGTTATAAGATCAATGCCGATACGGCTAGAACCCGGAAGGATCTTAAGGAATCCTTTTTCCCTAAGTTGTCCTGACTTCATCCATGTAACCAGACAAGGCATTATCCTGGTGTCAGATTTGGACCTGAAGTCTGTCATCTGTCTGACACAGACTGGACATGTTCAGTGGATATACAAACCATCTGGAGAGCGAGCACTGAAGGGACCACGAGGAATCACATCCACCAGAAGAGGAGACGTTCTTGTAGCTGACCACACCTCACACAAAGTTGTCCATCTCAGCAGCAGAGGCGAGTTTGTCAGAGACATCTTGACGGCAGAGGATGGGCTGGAATATCCTATTGGTTTGTGTGTTGATGGAGACAAACTGTTCGTTGCAAATCAAGATAAAGGTGTGAATGTTTACAAGGATACTTTTGTGTATCGAATGTCTCATTAACATGCAAATTTAAGACACGCCCGTTCATCATGGTCTCCTGTTGAAGAAAGCTAATTTAGACTACATTGTATACATTGAAAAGGCATTAAAGTGATTATGTTTTACCAAGTGTAACATATAAAGTGAAACAACTAGAATTGAAATCTATTTATTATCCTTCGATGTTTTTCATCCAGACCCAATGACATTGCAAACCTCTTTTACCCTTTTGCTGAGGGTTAACTTTCATTTGAGGAGAAGAAAGAGACACAGAAGAAGACAAGGACATCCTGAACTCATTGAATATCCTATCGGTCTGTGTTTTGAAAGGGAATCATTGCCCGTTGCAAAAACATTCAAGACCATATCAACAGCTACTATTCTGTGGATCCCTTCATATTAAGTCATCTGCGTCACTGACTTCATTCAAATCACACTTCAACCCCATCTTTTCCAACAGTCTGTTATATAGGAAAAATCACCCTCGTGTCTTCTGATATCAACATTATCGATACTAATTCATTAAAATTACAACAATTACTTTTATCAACAAATGTTTACATATCTTATATCAGAAAATAAGAAGGTGTTATGTTCTTTATCATTCGAAATCATTTTTAAGTTTGTTTCCATGAAAAGTATGGTCTTGAACACTGAATTACCCTTATACCTCCGATCATCATGATAACATCATATTTTATATCATATATTTATATATATAACGTCATTACATGGTGATGTAAAACATTTGTGTGATGTATTTGACAGGTGTTGGGCGTTGTCCAAAATCCACTGTCAAAACGATTTCCTCCTATCTCTGCCACAGGCGATATCTCATATAGTCACAGTTGTAGATGATAAAGGACTTTCCTGGCACTGTACTGAGCAAGTGTTTGTGGACTTGCTTCAGCGCTACTACAAGACTTAGTAGCGCCATACGAGGTTACCAAACCGGTCATTTTTAAGAACTAATTTAATTTCCTCAGATTTAAAGCGACCTTTCTTTAAGGAACAAAAGTTTTGAAATATTGACTTTATCGAGATTCAAACCCACTCGATCTGTCCAGGACTTTCCTGTCTTCACGATCTGACCTCAGCCATACGGAGCGCACTTGGTAGTCACCCAAATTTTAGACAGATTAACCGCCTTATATCAACAACATTGATGGTTCAGTGCACAGCTAATCCTAGCTGTAATTGTTAACATTTTACATATTTTTGTCCTGTTGGTAAAAACCTGTAAACAATCCAGCAGGGAGAGGGTTAATTTTTAAATGAAACCATCTCAAAGGCTGAGGGATGTCTTATAACGTAATCCTGTACTTGATCAGTGTAAGCTGGGCCTACTCAGTGGGGATAACTAATTAGGACCGGTCCATTAAAGCTAAGGTTGTTGTGTAATTAATGCCCTTCTCCAGTGTCCGAAATCTGGCTGTTTGAAATGTGCCTGTTTAAGTTTTTTGGTTTTCTAATGTAAACTCAGCTAACCAAGCACACGGACTCCGTCAAAAGCATTCGGTATCAGTAGCTAGGAACAATTAACGGTGAATCATTCGTTAACTTGATCCAAGCCATCCTTGTAATTGATCCGCTAATAACTGGGTTTTGTCTGCACTAAACTGGTGTTAGAATATGCGCTAAGTGTAGCTGCGGTCAGTCCGTGTGAAGAGGAAAGCCAAAGACACAACGAGTTGGAATGTCGATAAAGTCAAAACTCTGATACCTCTAATTGATTCTAATCAGTCATATAATTTCCTCTCCTATATAGTCCATACTACATGTACATGAAGTACCCCCTTGTTGACATATATAGACCCTTAATAATGAATAAAATCATTATTAACAGAAACTATTACGTTGTTATTTCTTTATGTTTTGTATATGTAATGTTAATTGTGTAAAATGAACATTGACACTTTGCAACTCAAGATACCAAGCTGTAAATGAGATAAAGTTTTTTCTCTATTGAGGAAAAATTATGCATTCACCTTGATTCACCTTACAATCTAAGTATCTACCTGTTGGACATGAGAACGGGATAAAGTCCATGACAGTTAGGATTCTAACCCTATGCTCCAACTTTTACGGACTGAGACGAACAGAAAACATTTCACAATCTAGAAATCGAACCCTATGCACAAACAGTTAGAAAGATAAGGACGAGCTGAGAGCCGATCAAAACGTTGGAATCCACAGGTATCCACAGGTAACAGGTCGATACCTATGTTTCGATCAATCTATTTAGATTCCTTGTGATTGAAATCAGAATTGTCTTAGATCGGATTTAGAAATTAATGTATTCAACTGAATCAAACGATATCGGAAGAGCCGTTCGGGGTGTTTAAATTACATATAGAGCTCAAATGAGGTTCATTTAGCACAACTCGATGTCGAAATGGTGCTAATCATTTCGATGACGTCACGAGAGGTTTAGAAATTGAACTTTAAGTTATGTTAAGGACGTGCTGATAACTCTTGGCAATCTAGGAATCGACCTCTGTACTGGGTCAATGGAACTCGCTGGGCCGAACCATGTTACGATCTTTGAATCGAGCCTTATACTCCATACGTTGCACATAATGACGAGCTAAGAGTCCGTCAACATTTTGGAAAAGACAATTAATATACTCAACCAGTTTAACATAAACCTAGCACAATCTAAGAATCAATCCCTATAGATCATTAGTTTAAGATGAAGACGAGCTGAAACTCCTTGAATATGTTGAACATGAGCACGAGCTGAAACTCCTTGAATATGTTGAACATGAAGACGAGCTGAAACTCCTTGAATATGGTGAAGTTGAAGACGAGCTGAAACTCCTTGAGTATGTTGAACATGAAGACGAGCTGAAACTCCTTGAGTATGTTGAACATGAAGACGAGCTGAAACTCCTTGAATATGGTGAACATGAAGACGAGCTGAATCTCCTTGAATATGGTGAACATGAAGACGAGCTGAAACTCCTTGAATATGGTGAACATGAAGACGAGCTGAAACTCCTTGAATATGGTGAAGATGAAGACGAGCTGAAACTCCTTGGATATGGTGAAGATGAAGACGAAGATGAGATGAAACTCCTTGAATATGGTGAAGTTGAAGACGAGCTGAAACTCCTTGAGTATGTTGAACATGAAGACGAGCTGAAACTCCTTGAATATGGTGAACATGAAGACGAGCTGAAACTCCTTGAATATGGTGAAGTTGAAGACGAGCTGAAACTCCTTGAATATGGTGAACATGAAGACGAGCTGAAACTCCTTGAATATGGTGAAGTTGAAGACGAGCTGAAACTCCTTGGATATGGTGAAGATGAAGACGAAGATGAGATGAAACTCCTTGAATATGGTGAAGTTGAAGACGAGCTGAAACTCCTTGAGTATGTTGAACATGAAGACGAGCTGAAACTCCTTGAATATGGTGAACATGAAGACGAGCTGAAACTCCTTGAATATGGTGAAGTTGAAGACGAGCTGAAACTCCTTGAGTATGTTGAACATGAAGACGAGCTGAAACTCCTTGAATATGGTGAACATGAAGACGAGCTGAATCTCCTTGAATATGGTGAAGTTGAAGACGAGCTGAAACTCCTTGAGTATGTTGAACATGAAGACGAGCTGAAACTCCTTGAATATGGTGAAGTTGAAGACGAGCTGAAACTCCTTGAATATGGTGAAGTTGAAGACGAGCTGAAACTCCTTGAGTATGTTGAACATGAAGACGAGCTGAAACTCCTTGAATATGGTGAACATGAAGACGAGCTGAAACTCCTTGAATATGGTGAAGTTGAAGACGAGCTGAAACTCCTTGAGTATGTTGAACATGAAGACGAGCTGAAACTCCTTGAATATGGTGAACATGAAGACGAGCTGAATCTCCTTGAATATGGTGAAGTTGAAGACGAGCTGAAACTCCTTGAATATGGTGAAGATGAAGACGAGCTGAAACTCCTTGAATATGGTGAACATGAAGACGAGCTGAAACTCCTTGAATATGGTGAAGTTGAAGACGAGCTGAAACTCCTTGGATATGGTGAAGATGAAGACGAAGATGAGATGAAACTCCTTGAATATGTTGAAAATGAAGATGAGGTGAGAGCCAGGAAAAACATAAGAAGCGACCCCTTCAGTTGGACATATAAAAGAGCAAAAATACCTTCACAATCTTGGAATCCAACCCTTACTAAATTAGCCTAATTTGAAAATGGAATAAAAGCAAGTCCAAATCTTGGAATCGAGCCCATAACATGATCATGAAGACAAACACAAAACCATTCACAATCTATGTATTTACCCCTATACTCCATTACTTATATAAAGACGAGGTGAGAGCCTCTCAAGTTCTAAGAAAGCACCTATATTCAACTAGTTAAAAATGTTGAACTTTTAACCCTAATAACAAACAATCTAACTAAACACCGAGCTGTGAGTCCATCACAATATAGGAATCTACCAATACATTATTTAAGGTGTACGCTATGAAATAATGAAAGTGCTTCACAACTTCACAACTTTACCATATTATTATCAATTTGAACACTTCATATTTTCACTGCAGTTGAACAAATGCATTATGTTAGGACTCGATCCCGTATATTTTGGTTCGACTACAAACAAATGAATTCATTTTGGTAGGTCCCACAGCCTGCAGACCTTCAAAGAATCTTGGATACAATTCCCAGCATGTTGAAACAATTTGCAGATTGTGAATATCAATGGATTGCTTAAAATATAAAACTTTATTTTTCTGAAATTTATGATTATAAATTCTGATATTAAAAAAGCATTTGGCTGGTTGACAGGCAGCTTTTAAACTGTGTTTATACACGACCATATACGGTATGGTAAAATGTCATCACTGTTGAGCTTATGTATCGCAAATAACTGACCGAGTGTATCTTTAATAGAAAACAGTTAACCTACATTAATTAAAAACTTTTCGAATGCTGATTAGGCTAGCAACTTACATTCCTACCGAATGGAATTCAACCACTACATTCATAGCATATGTAACGCAATCATTTCAAATATCAACATGTTAGAAGATTGCTAATACTCTACATTATTATAACACTGGATATTCTCCAAAAGTTATGTAAGATAAAACTTTCAATATTGCCAATTTGAATGTATGTGCCCATGATCTTTATACCTATTGTAACCAAATTTTATTGACGAACAAAGGTTATCAAGATAAAGATATCAATGCTACAAGCTGTTATCACATGATACAAACTCGTCATAAGATCACGTGATATCTACATATCAGGAGGCCTTTTGCATCGGTCAAAGGTATGTCCATATGGTGAGTAGTTAATTTTAAATAATTATGCTATCGTCTTTGTGACATACAAACACCAATGGTAAATATTCTATTAACAAGTGATAATTCTGCTTTGATTAAGCGATATCTTCAGTTACAATCATGAAGCATTTTTTATTGATGTACATCGTCTTTATTCCGAGAGAGCGACGTTTGGACATAGATACTAATGTCTTTTTCAAGCATTAAGTAAATGGAGTTGATGTACATACATAAAAAAAACAATGGGAGGGAGTAAAAAGAGTAAAATATAACAAAATGATTAAATTTATTTTAAAAGTTGGCGATAGTTGACTTCTTTATAGAAAATGCTTCGAGGATTTATATAAATTTGTAGTCTGGCTGATTCTTCTCCTAAAAGTTACTTCCCTTCATCTCGATTGCAAATGGCAGGTTGCGCTAAACCATAAGATCACCTGTTGATTTTCCAATCTCTACTATACATACTGAGCTATAAAACTATGAAAATGAATAAACAAAGTGTGTGAACATGCAACTCAAACAGCTTTTGGAAACTGTTTATAAAATCAGTCGGTTGATTTCGTTCAAATAACGATTGAAGTGTCTTAGCACTTTTGATCCTATTTTTAGCAAAGGAGCCAAACAGTTTTGTAGTAGTTACTGTATCTTAGATTAATGTTACGGTTTAACATCATTTATATTTAGATGAAGCTTGCTGATACTAGAAGCATGAAAATGTTATCGCTCGTGACGTCATCGGGATTTTCAAAAGAAGTTCCGTCTTTTCCCATTGGAATTTGCATCTTTATCCGTATATGACCCCAAGGGTACTGACTATATCAATCGATGTTATCCTGCCGAGAACGTGTGAAATTCAGTTTGCCTGACATTGTAGTTCAGAAAACATTTGACTAAGACTTTCTTGCACTGTTCATAGAAAAAACATCTAACCTTGTTATTTCCTCTGTCGGCTGCAACTGTTCCAACATTTGATTTTCGTTACTCTCTATTCACAACAGGCAAGTGCGTCAAGCTGGTGGAACATTCAGTAAACTTTCTTTAGGTGTAAAGTGTTTCATCTTTTCAATCTTCATTTCAGATCAGCGATGGCGACAGCAGGCAAGTTACAGGACGACTTCCTGACCTGCAGTGTGTGTATGGAGGTGTATCAGCAGCCGGTGACACTTGCATGTCAGCACAGCTTCTGTAAGAAATGTCTAGGTACATTTATAATAACAAAAGTAGAAGCTGTTATAAAGAAGTCCATTCCGTGTCCCACATGTAGACAAGAGACCCCAGTACCTCACCCTAACAGACCTGTGGATGAATGGGCGGGGCAGTTGAAACCAGGACTGCTTCTAACTGGACTCATGGACTCATTCAAAGGTATCACTTCTATCACGATTCACAATTTGTTCTGTTTCAAGCTCAAGTATTCAAATCAAAATAGATGTTTCATTAAGAGAAATACATGCTACATAATTCTTGGTCAATTAGATAGATATTGGAAATACTTTAATATCTGCTGTACTAGGCTTTTGAACCAATGCGATCGGTTTGTAAAACATCACGATCATATTATACCCGTGATTGGTCTCCAACGTGGCGATCGATGTCGACGTTGATCTTCTAAGAGCAACGGAAACATACTTGAATACAAAATTCACGTATTTGAAATATCAATTTGGGATGGCAAGGCGATCTACTAAAATGTTGTTTTTTTCTTGTTCCAGCAACAGTCACATGTTCGTCATGCAAAGCAGAAGGGGAGACTACTCCAGCGACACACTGGTGTTCCGAGTGTGAAGCAAGTTTCTGTGACGTGTGTCTCAAGATGCACAGGAAGATGGCCTACTCTTCTAAACATACTGTCACCATCCTGACCGAATCGACCAAATCAACCAAATCTACCTCCGCCGAAACATCCTCAGGTCAGAAGAATAAAAGAAAATTTCTCTGCCAAGTTCATAACAAGAAAATGAAACTGTATTGCAAGGACTGCAGGAAACCATTATGTACAGTTTGTTGCAGCATCAGTCACAGGAAGTGTGATGATGTCGTCACTATCCAGGAGATGTTGCCAGAGGTCAAAGGTCAACTACAGGATTTCATGACCAAGCTTCAGATGCAAATCGAGGACACTGGAGATGCAATAAATGACTATGAAATGAAGATTCAAAAGAGATCCAATCAGGAGATGGTGTTAACTTCTGAACTGGAGACAACATTCCATAGCATTGTGGAACACGTTGTGAAGAAAAAGCATCAGATATTGAAAAAACTGATTGATGAAACAGAAACATTTCAACTGAGGTCAAATGTCAAAACAAGGCAGATTGATTTGGAGATGTACCAGCAGCAGTCTCAGGTCATCCAGCAGGCCCTGGAGTTGGAGGATGAAGCTCAGCTGTTTGAGATGTATCTGTCGTCTGAGTCAGAAGCTGTATCAGACGTCACAGAGACGGAGAGTGAGGACTTAACAGAGGTAGGAGATGTCAGGTTTATACTTGAACTGGGACAACTAAAATCAGCAATTGATCATTTGGACTTGAAGACAGAAGAGATGGATGTCAAATTGGATGTCATTGACCTAACAGCTCAACCTGTACTACTTGAGGTAACTGCAGCAAAATCACACAAGGATGACACAATCAGCTTGAGAGACGTAGCAATTTTAAGGGTTAACGACATCAAAGTCACAGTCGTAACTGATTACAGCGGAAACAGACTTAAATCCTTCTATACAGTAAACGGTACACAGCGATACAGTATCCTGGTTTTGGGCAACTTTCCTCGGTGTATAGCTGTGATGAATGATAACACGGTGGCAGTGTCTGTCCCATTTTCAAAACAAATCGTCACAGTCAATGTTAACCCTGACCTGGAACTTCACTCTACAATATCAACTGACAAGAGGTATTATGGCCTGGATGTACTGGATCAGTCCACATTAGTTGCAAGTTCTGTGTCGCCACCATCTGTAGATATCATCGACTTTAAAGGACAGGTGATAAGATCAATAAACTCACTGACAGAACCTCACAGGACTTTTAGGAACCCTTTCTTTATACGCGTGACTAGGATAGGTAATATCCTGGTATCAGATTCTGGTTTGAAGTCTGTCATCTGTCTGACACAGACTGGACATGTTGTGTGGGTATACACACCTACTGGAGACAGAGCATTGGAAGATCCGAGAGGAATCACGTCGACCAAAGATGGGGATATTCTTGTGGTTGCGAGGAACAAACACAAAGTGGTTCATCTTACTGACTCAGGAAAGTTTGTGAAAGACATTTGTACTGAGGAGAATGGTTTGAATTATCCGCAAGGTTTGTGTCTTTATGGAGAGAAACTATGCGTTGCAAATGCATTCAAAGGCGTGCAAGAATATCGTTATGCTTAAACATTTTTTCGAATATTCCAACTAAAGTTATTTTGAAAAATGCATCAGAGTAATTTATTCAGACAAAGCGACAAATGATAACGATAAGAACAGATAAGGATAAGGGGTACAGATAAGGGGCGTACACCTGAACAGATTTCTGATTTCAATTTCTAAATTTTGCTATAAGAGACTGTTTTAAATTCAAAGTTACCATAACCACAGTTCCACCTCTCGTAACAAGCCGTTTCATTGGGTTTTTTTTTAAAAACAATTAATTTGAGTACACAATTCATGATGAAAGTTCCCAGGGATGACTTGGGACAGGTATCGGACCATTTAGCCATCGAGGACGATATGCCAGTACACCATCAGTACCTCCAGTACACCTAAGCTTACTTGAGGCGTAGTACACCAAGATTTAAAAACCTGAGACTGAATCCCACTTTGACAAAAGACCTAAAATAAGACTCATTCGCAATATCTAATACAGTGGGTTGCATATATCTTTACCTGCATTGAATGCATTCAGATTGCAATCTGATCGTGGTCGAATGCCTTCAGAATGCATTCAGATCGCGGTTTTCAGGTAACTAATTCTGCAAGGATCTGTATGTGAAAATATGTAAATTCCTATGAACTAAGTGCGAATGTAAGTGGAATGGGATTATTGTGAGCAATGTTTTGAAACATTTTTTGACCTTTTTAAAATTACATTTAATGCCATGAAATTATGATATAAACATCTGTTAGCTATTGTTATAATGGTTTTGACCAAAACTGTGTATTATATGTTAATTTGAGTCTTCTATATTGAATGTTTGTTGATCGTTTTCATTATTTGGTATATTTACGTTTATGTTTAAGGAGCGTTCTTTTTAATGCGATAGTCAATTTAACATTTGTGTTTTGACTCAAATAAACGGGTATGAAAATTGAGAAGAGTTGAAAATTAACCTTTTTAAAACGAATTTTTGATTATTTAGATATATGTTCCCAGCTTATCAAAGTTGATAAAGATTGACTCATGAATATTGATGCAATAACTTGTGTTATGTACTCGTTTTAAAGAAAGATTCCATTTATCGAAATAACAAAATGTTATATCTCGTTTGATAACTTACATTCACTGTGAAATAATACAATGTTTTTAATGATATAATATGACATAAATTGACATAAAGGTAAGTAAATGAACTGTTACGTTATCGATTTGTTTGATCCCGATGAATATGACTTCTGATTAAATCTACAATGTTATTACACAATGTGACATAATATCGCGTGATGATTGACGTCACATGACGTCACAATCGTTAAGTATGACGTCACATTATTAGCGGCGCGGCAGCAATTTGAAAACTCGGCGATCTTTATCCTCTTTATTTGAAATATTTCTGCGAGTAAGAAATAAAATACTAAACTAAGTTCTGTTTAATTACATTTTTATTAAACTCGTGAATAGTATCGATATGTAACTCGTTAAATACCAACCAATTCACTCGTTTTTGTCAAACGAGACGTCGTTTAATTTTCTCTTTTTTCAACACGCAGGTCACAAATATGAATTTTATAACTAAGGACCATGTTATCATGATGAGGAGTATGACTGTAATAGCTTCACAGCATATGGAGACCTTAAAATTTCATAGACCGCCATAGATATACAATTATTAAAAAAAAGAACAAAGGCACAGCATAGGGATCGCTAAGTATATTTAATTATAAAAGCAGGGGGCTGCACCTTGCTTTCTATGGTCCCTTATATAGGTTTAATAGGTTCCTGCAACTTCTAGAAAGGCATCTAACAAGATATCTATTCTAGACTCAGTGAACTTTGCAAAGATGTTAATACAATATTAAATTTGTAAACAGAGACATACTCATAACAATATAAAATAGGTTTTATTTTTACGTATTTATGTAACTATGGCTTAAAAGTATTGCATATAAATTGCAAAGATATAATGAAGAATTTGTTAAAATGGTTTGAGAGTCATATGGCAAAAGATCCATGGTAATAAATGGATTTTTATCAAATAAAAGAGCTGATATAGCAGGTGCAGGCCAGGGTTCAGGTTTATGACCGCTCCTATTAATTGTATATATAACAGATTTACTAGTAGTTAGATATAAACAGTAACATACAGAATGTACCACTGTACGAATCATATTTCTTTACACGCGATTATTGATGACCCCATCGACACAGGAATTGATCCAAATGATAACTTGAATCGATTTGCAAAAATGGTTAATAAATGGCAAGTGTCATTTAATACGAATAACACAGAATCGATTCGCTTTACCCGCAAGGAACAACCAATTCAAATGCTAAATATGACCATAAAAGAAAATGTTTCGTTCGACCCAAAGCCTAAAGCATCTAGATCTTAATTTCAACATGACTGATCAACTGAGAACACTGCGCTGATGAATTGTTTAGGAAATCACGAATATCGAAAGATAGAGGAAAATAGTTCATCACCCCTGTTGACTACTGCTGTCTCAACTGGCATAAATGTTTAAATTAGCAAGCAGATATGCTTGAAAACTAAATCTCGATAAGCTATATAAAAACAAAAATTGTAAACGTTTGTTCATAAAATTGTTCTCTTTAATCACATTACCGATAAAAATAAAATGATAAAAACAATAAATAATAAAAATACCAAGCTATCTCAGCAGCTTAATACCTCCCAAAAGACATATGTTGTTGGTTACAATCTTCAAAATTCCAGAACATAAACTGTAAAAGAGGAATGTAAAGGATTTAATTCCTTCCTGACAGTGTTAAATTCTGGTATACGAACCTTACCTTGAGAACACAGAATTTCATAATCTCAACTCAGTTTTATTTTATTTCAAATCAGGATTTAATGTACTTCATCACAACAAAAGAAGATGCTTTGATAAAAAAAACTAAATGCTTAAAGTTTTCTAAATAACTTAATTATTAATCTGAAATCACGAATTTCATATATCCTTACATATATCCGAATTATCCTAAAGGGAGGCAACTCCTGTAGATTAATAATTACCATTCTTCTTACCCCATGTTGCTATTTATAACTAATTCACGCTTCCGGTCTACACAGAGCAGTAAAGAAGGGTATTTCCCTTTCGTTTTCATTTCCTGTTGCTGGGCGGCAGACATAACATTTGGATGTTTGTGAGTATTTCAAACAGTATGTAATTGTGGTGTGTTACAATGTGGCTTCCTATGGACGAAGTATATATCCATATGTATATATATTCTAGTAAGATCTCTCCCCTTGATGTTTAAACTGAACGTAATATATGGTTCATGCTAATAGTCCTCAGCTTCTTGCATGGTTATAATGTATGGGATTTAATATCGCCTTTCATGACACCTATCATTCACAATCAATGTGTTCTTTCCTTAAGGAATATAATTTTGAAATGGGTCCACGAAGCTGACATTGACTTAATCTCAGTTTCTCAAAATGATTGTTTACAATAATTTGTATCAAATATATGAAAAGAGTCCAAGAGAAATTGGATCTTTGTGTTATTCATCCGGTACCTAGACAGGCTTTTCAAGACCTTTTGCTTCGGACTAGGGTGAATATGTGGATAAAATGTTATGAACTACAGACTGGTGGTAACATTAAAGCTTACAATACTAAAATCTTTAAAGCCTTAAAAGCATAGATCAATAAGCGAAAACAGGTCGAAGATCAACATTGGATTTGGAGGAGGGGTACCCATAGTAAATCCAAATGAATGTTCCTTAAACGGGATATCGTTGTATCTGTTGTAATCGAGTCCGAATTCAAGTCTCATTGTAAGGGCCTTAATACTTAATATGTTGTCCATAACACACACCTTACTATTTCACGTCTTCATAAATTCTATCAAAAGTCAATATCACAAGTATTTTCCATTTGATTTTCACCCATTCAATGATATTCGTGTATGAGTTGAATCGCTCCTCTATGTCCTAGATTATGTGTTTTAGAACTGACGACTGTTTGGGTATGAAACCGGATATCTCAGCAAACAGGGTTAGCGAGGCGTGTCAACTCGGTCGCTTGATTATTGTTCTCCGACTGCTTACACACTGCGGTCATGAGGCCCGCTGCTCGACAGACCGACAGATAGATATATAGACGGGCACAGGTAAACAAAAGGGGGTGGGGGGGGGGGGGGGGGGGGGGGGGGGGAGATGGAGAGAGGGTGTTTAATGGTGTTGTCACAATAAATCATCGCTTTGGTATCAATCGATACCTGTGTCATTGATTTCTGGGTAACTTTTATACAGGGAATGGTTAGACTTTACAAAAGGACATAATATTTTCAGAAGTATGTAAAATGTCACTTTGACCTTTGCATGGTGAGTACATTCTGAAAACTTTACATTATCAGGAGAAGTTAATCAACATTACCACAAAAATAAATAAATAAATAAATAAAACATTAGCCGTAACTCTGAACAATTAGTGACAGGCTATTGGTTATTAAGCGACTCATTCACAGTTAGCCAATTGTATGTGTCCATGTTACAAGTACCCATTTGGCTACCCTCAATCCAATCTCTACTTATAATCAGAGACATCGGTTTAATACCTTTATATATTGCAGGGAAAATGAGCGGCATGTCTGATGATCAGTCATCCAGTTCTAGTAATAGTGATGTTGATTATCACACGTGTGATGAAAATGAAGATGATGTTCCCGGAGCAACTTCTCAGTCCAGCGAAGATGGCAGGGATTGGTTAGATTACCATCATACAAGTGATGAAGAAGATGAGGAGTTGGATGCTCTTGGAGCAGCTCCTGCAGTGTCCATAAAGAAGGAGACACGTCAGCTCCACACTAGGAGCGTCACAGGTTCGATTTTAGTAATTATTCACATAGAAAATATTTTGTCAAGATAGTTTAGAAATCTAACATTATGATCACACACATTTACTTTTATTCTGGCTGTTTATCCTCATCCTGGTGTAACACTGCCATCACCAACTGTACAAACAGCTTCCCAACTCGCCTATTAGGCCTTGACTTTGCACCCTAAAAGACTCGAAAGTATAAGACTTGTAATATTGCAGTGGGACGAATGTTGCTCTTGCACACGATTTTATTGAAATAACTGTGATGAAGCTTATTAATGATTACCTAAGTCACAATGTGTCGTTAATGAAATGATCGAATATGATTTCAAAAAGCTTAGCAATACAAAACGACAGAAGTACGTCCGTATCAACGCTGTAATTCTCTAACAGTAAGGGTATCCAAGCTTGACAGGTCGACGGGTAGAAGCCAGACCAAATTTGAGTTGTTCTAAAACCGATTGTCTATCTCTCGCTATACCTGTCTTTTCTTCTTCTCCCTCATCATTTCGATCCTTTTTTCACTGATCTATCCACTCTCGTGTGGATGCTTGTCATCCACGTGTTTCAAAACTGAAATATTGTTCAAAACACGTTAAACCCTAACTCACTCACTCTTAACATAACAAAGCAATTATTTACAATGAGAGAAACAAAGAGGCTCCATGTATAAATTCTACCATTCTACTCCTTATCGTGGTGTGGTAGTTTGCTTGCTTCAAAGACCCAAAGAGCTATGCTAGCCGGAGCTTCTGGTTGACATGTCGACCAAATTTTAGTCGTAAAACCTGCAGTCTATCAAACTCAATTTCTTCTCGTCTCCTCCTTTCGATCCCTATTCTCCCTGATCTATCCACTCTCTTTTGATCATCCACATGTTTATTAACTGAATATATTTTATAAACACGTCAAACATTAACTAATTCACTAAATCAGCATGAATTGTTGCTTTCTTTTTTCAAAAAAGGTGAGTGAAAATTGATTTCCGTCATCAAGATAAAGACTTCATAGACACCTTTTTGCATGATTGTAGTTGTCATTCGTGAATTAAGTGTATTTGAATTTTCCATATTGAAATTGTTTTTGGAATCAGGTATTGGCCACCAGATACAAGAACTTCTCAACTCATGTGAGCAGCCAGAGAGAAACAGACATCCTACCCCTGAAGTTTCACAAGATAGATCCACGCTAGCTTTAGCAAAACCACACAATAGGCAACCTCTTCCGTCAAAGCCACAAGATGGGGAACAATCAACTCTACAAAGCAGACAAAATAGGCAAGCTGTTCCCACCAGTTTTCAAGATGGGGAACCATTGGATATCACTACACCACACAACAGACAACTTGTGCCTTCAGTGGCTAACGATGAGGACACATTGACTGAAGCAACAGGTACGATTAACATTGTTCAGTGTTTATGCCTGTATCAGTCTGTCTTCATGGTCAAAATCCATATACTGGAACATTAGGTAAAGATATGTGATTAAATAGAAGCATATATATGTTTTTGCATCAATTTCAACATTAACCTTCACAATGATTAGCCATTGGGCTTATGCTCTCTATATGTATTGTGGTTCCGGGCTGTTACAGGTTGCGAAATGTAAACAATAATACAATACTACACTTTCCAACAGGTGGTTACAGAGGTACACTGGTACAGCTGAATGTGAACACTCATACAATATAACACTTTCCAACAGGTTATTACAGAGGTACACTGGTACAGCTGAATGTGAACACTCATACAATATAACACTTTCCAACAGGTTATTACAGAGGTACACTGGTACAGCTGAATGTCAACACTCATACAGTACTACACTTTCCAACAGGTTATTACAGAGGTACACTGGTACAGCTGAATGTAAACACTCATACAGTACTACACTTTCCAACAGGTTATTACAGAGGTACACTGGTACAGCTGAATGTAAACACTCATACAATATTACACTCTCCAACAGGTGATTACAGAGGTACACTGGTACAGCTGAATGTAAACACTCATACAATACTACACTCTCCAACAGGTGATTGAAGAGGTACACTGGTACAGCTGAATGTAAACACTCATACAATACTACACTCTCCAACAGGTGATTACAGAGGTACACTGGTACAGCTGAATGTGAACACTAATACAGTACTACACTTTCCAACAGGTTATTACAGAGGTACACTGGTACAGCTGAATGTAAACACTCATACAATACTACACTCTCCAACAGGTGATTACAGAGGTACACTGGTACAGCTGAATGTAAACACTCATACAATACTACACTCTCCAACAGGTGATTACAGAGGTACACTGGTACAGCTGAATGTAAACACTCATACAATACTACACTCTCCAACAGGTGATTGAAGAGGTACACTGGTACAGCTGAATGTAAACACTCATACAATACTACACTCTCCAACAGGTGATTACAGAGGTACACTGGTACAGCTGAATGTAAACACTCATACAATACTACACTCTCCAACAGGTGATTACAGAGGTACACTGGTACAGCTGAATGTGAACACTCATACAGTACTACACTTTCCAACAGGTTATTACAGAGGTACACTGGTACAGCTGAATGTAAACACTCATACAATACTACACTCTCCAACAGGTGATTACAGAGGTACACTGGTACAGCTGAATGTAAACACTCATACAGTACTACACTCTCCAACAGGTGATTACAGAGGTACACTGGTACAGCTGAATGTAAACACTCATACAATACTACACTCTCCAACAGGTGATTACAGAGGTACACTGGTACAGCTGAATGTAAACACTCATACAATACTACACTCTCCAACAGGTGATTACAGAGGTACACTGGTACAGCTGAATGTGAACACTCATACAGTACTACACTTTCCAACAGGTTATTACAGAGGTACACTGGTACAGCTGAATGTAAACACTCATACAATACTACACTCTCCAACAGGTGATTACAGAGGTACACTGGTACAGCTGAATGTAAACACTCATACAGTACTACACTCTCCAACAGGTGATTACAGAGGTACACTGGTACAGCTGAATGTAAACACTCATACAATACTACACTCTCCAACAGGTGATTACAGAGGTACACTGGTACAGCTGAATGTGAACCTGACTCAACAACAGTTTGGTGACGTGACAGTTGAGAAAGCTACCAACGTGAATCAAGCATTTGGTGGAAACCAGACTATCAGTAAAACTGCCACCATTCACGAGGAGAGAACAGATTCAATGTCCACCCGAGCTGACATTATTAACAGTGAGTAAACTTACTTAACTATCTACAAATATTCATATGAATCAGAAAGAAACATCAGTAAAACTGCTACCTTAGCATTTAAAAAACTGAATAGAGCTGACACAATATTATACCTTCGAGCCAAAAGGTTATACAACTCTAGTTTCAATTTGATGTAAATTTATGACAATTGGAACAAATGTAGATTATTCAGTTCCGAATTTTATAAATAAGGGAAAATACACTAAGTCGTGTACTATTTACGCTGCAATCAACCGATACATTAATTTTATTTCCTTTACTGGTTCGGACCAAAAATCTTGTGTCATGTAACAGGAACCCCTAGTTTAAAATCTATAATTTCCTTCACCTCTAGCGTTGCATATTTTTACTTTTTACAAGAAGGATTAATCATATTTGAAGTTTATTCTTCAGTCTGTCAATGATTAAGATTATATAACACATAAACCATTATAAATAAACGTCTACAGTTTTACCCCCAGTTTCAATTGGTGCAATTTCCATCAAAGGCAACATAGAATGAGCAAAGCTCCATCTTAAAGTTAAAAGGCAAATTGTGCATTGCCTTATGATTCTGTTTCATTTCAGAAAGAACGGTTAGTATTGCACAGTCCTGGAATATTGGAATGGTTAAAACTGCAGCATTGATCAAGGCTATGGAGAAGCTTGATAAAGGCACAACATGGCTGACCATTAAAGGGAATCCAGGTGAAGGGAAGACCACAGTAGGCTACATGGCATTAGAAGAACTACACAGGTGTGGCAGGCAGGTGTTCGAGGTGAGATCACCAGAAGAATTCTCTGAGGTCATTTCGACCTGTCCTCGTCCAGTAATCATGCTTGATGATGTGTTTGGTAATCTTGAGTTTGATCAGGCTAAATGGTCACAGTGGGAATCTGTTATAAGTCCTCTGCTTAAGGAGCTAGAACACAAATCTCACCTGAACAATGAAACACACTTTAAGGATGTGATTGTTATTCTGATAGGGCGTGATTATGTTCTGAATGCGGCATCTGTTGACTTAGGCAGACTGTCAGATTTCCTAACATCAGAAAGATATGTCATTTGTATGGGTCGTGATTTGCCGAGGGACACAGAAGAAAACGTGCAATTTGGGAGTCTTTATCCTCTTCAAGTGGAGTGTTTTTGAATACAAAGACCGTTGAAAAGATCTTGAGGTCCGTAGTTCCTCATGGTTTTCCACATGTGTGTAGACTGTTCATTTCAATCTTTAAAGAAAACAAGGCCATGGTTGCAGAAGAGTTTTTCAGAAAACCATTGGAATTTTTGAATTTATCAATGTCAAAACTTTTCAAGGATGAATATAAGATGCAGTTATTTAAGGAAATGTTGAAAGGCGACGGAAAAGCTAGTATTAAAAGGTTAAGAGAATTAGGCCCTAGTTATAAGGTTATAGAATCAGGTCAAAGTCTTATGGGATCCTATCTCAGGATTGAAGGTGAATCTTTTGTCTTTGACCATCCTTCAATATTTGACTGTGTGTCATTTTACATGTGTTCACTGGACCCAGTCTTTGTGATTGAACAATGTCAATTGTCATTCATCAATGAGAGAGTTAGACTTCAGTTTCCTAAAGATTCAAAATCCAATTCTCAATCAAAACTAGTTGTCTTTGTTGACAGAATGTATGCAGATGATTTGTCAAAACGCTTTGCTGCTGAGATTTCAAAACAGAATTTTGTGTATGTACTTTCCCACCAAGCGTTTACAGACAGGTCATTTGTCCATATGGTGATGTCTCAAATTACAATATCCCTTTCGTCACTGCTACATCTGAATGATAGAAACTTCCCGTTCTGCGCGGAGAAATCCGTCCTTTCTCTTCTTAGCAGCAATAAGGCTCCAGAGCTTCTGAAATACGTAGATGACAGACTTTCTCTCACTAAAGGTGATGTAGATATCGTCTTACATGCGGCATGTAAATATGCAGCTTCAAATGTAGTGTCATACTTAAGTGACAAAATGGGACCACTTGATATCAATGTCAAGTTTTACGAATCTATGCAAACCCCACTCATGATTGCTGCTTTGACAAGAGATGCTAATTTTGTAAATCACGTCCTGTCACTCGACCCTGATGTGAATGCAGCAGATAAAGATGAGAGAACAGCATTGCACTACATGTGTAGAAATGGTCTTGTTGCAGCGGTAAGAGGTATGATTGAAGCGGGAGCTGATATCAACGTGGAAGACGGAAGAAAATATACTCCGTTATGTTTAGCATGTAGGGGCAATCATATAGAACTTGTCAGACTGTTGATAGACAAAGGAGCAGGAGTTGACATTAGAACACTCGATACTGCTTGTAGAGGAGGGAACATTAACATTGTTAGTCTACTTCTTCAGACAGAAACCAGCCTATCTACCCCAGAAAGTGTTCAAAGAGCTCTATCAACTGCAAGTGCTGGAGGAAATGTTGATGTTTTGAATCTTTTCTTTCAAAAAGGTGCTTCGGTGAATGTAAAACATTGTGGTCTTCCTCCACTTCATGCTGCATGTATGTGTCGACAATCTCAAGCCGTTCGATGGCTGCTGGAAAAGGGGGCTAAGGTTGATAGGAAAAGCATAAATGGAGAGACTGCAATTGTCAAAGCAGCAGAGAGAGGATCATCTGAATGTGTGGATTTATTGCTTCGAGCTGGTGCTTCGGTGAATATGAAAGACAAAGAGGATAGGACAGCACTTCACGTGGCAGCAAGAAAAGGATCAAAAGATTGTGTAGAGATGGTGTTGGAATCCGGAGCAATAATTGATTTACAGGATATAGATGGAAACACATCTCTTCACAACGCAGCATCGACAGGATCTAAAGAATGTGTTAATGTCTTACTTAAAGCAGGTGCTGCAGTGAATATACAAAATGTATACGGCAATTCACCTCTCCATAGAGCAGCATGGAACGGATCTAAAGAATGTGTTGATTTGCTACTGAAAGAGGGAGCTGCGGTAAATGAACAGAATAAAGATGGTGACACAGCACTCCATGAAACCGTGGTAGAGGTTGGATTTGAAGAGTGTGTTGATAAGTTACTTAAAGCAGGGTCTCATGTTGATGTTCAAAATAAAGATGGTGACACAGCACTGCACAAAGCAGCGTACTGGGGTAAGATCAAATGTGTTGAATTGTTACTGCAAGTAGGAGCTGATACAACATTAACAGATACACATGGCAACACAGCACTTCATGAAGCTGCAGGAAGGGGATCTAAAGAGTGTGTTGATGTGTTACTGAAAACGGGCAAAACAGTAAATACTCAGAATAATAAAGGTAACACCGCACTTCATAGAGCAGCTTGGAATGGTTCTAAAGAGTGTGTTGATCTGTTAGTGAAAGCAGGTGCTAAGATGGCCATTGGGGATACGTTAGGGAACACAGCACTGCACAGAGCCGCATGGAAAGGATCCAAAAGATGTGTTGATGTGCTGCTGAAGTTCGGAGATTCAATAAACACACAGAACAAATATGGCAACACGGCACTACACAGAGCAGCATGGAATGGATCCTCTGAATGTATCGATTTGTTACTGAAAGCAGGTGCTTCAGTGAATATTCAGAATATAAATAATAATACAGCACTTCACCGAGCAGCTGTCAGAGGATCAGAAGAGTGTGTTGGTTTGTTATTGAAGGCCGGAGCTCAAGTTGACATGCAGGATGTTTACGGCAATTCCCCACTTCATAGAGCAGCATGGAACGGATCTAAAGGATGTGTTGAGTTGTTACTGAAAGCAGGAGCTTCAGTTACTATTCGGGATAACGAAGATAAAACAGCACTTCATAGAGCTACAGAATGGAAACATGTAGATTGTGTCCATGCCTTGCAAAATGCAGGAGCTATCATCTGATTAAAAAATGTAGATGGTAACAGCACATGTCATTTAAAAGCAGAGAGACTATGGGAAGAGTTACTTTCAGAACTATATATGACATCAAAGACATTATTCCGTATGCTTGCTGTGTCTGGTAAAAAACAATTTTGAGAACTGTTGCGTTTCATTATATGGACGTTTGAATGATTTCTCAAAGTGCATCTGCTTGTTGAACACATTGTCAGTTGGGCTTTTTTCTTTTTTTTATTCCATTTCAATTCATGTTAATAGTTCATATTAAACAGTAGGCAATGTACATGTCGTAAAGCCAACTTATCTGGAAATAATACAGTCAATAAAAACACATTGTCAGTTACTAAATTTGATTAATAGTCATGTACTAATTTCTTAACATCTTATAAAATTCATATGAATTTTGACGATGTCGTCTTTTTTCTGTGTGAGTCTCATAATATAATTTTGCATTGTTTTGGACGGACAGCACCGCAAATAGTTCTAATTTCGTCTCCCTTCATCCAACAATTCATAATTTTCGATATTTCTTTATGACCCAATGTATGCTTGACACGATATACGTGCAACTTTCCTTTGCTTGGCCGGCTTCTCAGACCCATTATTTTCCAAAATATAATCGTGTACAGATGATGCACATCTCTTTATCTTACCGTCGATTCGCAGTCAGCTTATCTATCATACATGTATTAGTTATTGGAAAATATGAAAATAGTCATAAAACCGGAAGGAATTAATGCAACATTCTTACTAACTATGAGATGGATACAATCCTAATTTTAAAAGATTCTGATAAACATCAACACAAATGCTTACACTGTGCATAATGTGTCTTTAATATTTTATCCCTTGATCGAAAGTAAAAAATGAAGGTGTATTCTTACCCAATGGTTAAGCACAACATCGACCCGATTGAAATCTTTTTTATCCCTGATAATGTGGTATCTACTTCTACCCTTCATAAACTTCCGAAAATTTTGCAAATGAGTAGACATCAGTTTTGCCAATCTACTTAAGTGCGTATTGCCTAAGGAAACTCATATTTTCAGAATTACATCGTTTTTATATGAAATAAGAATGTAAATCTTGTCTAGACATCCAATTCCCTCAAATATGGTATCTGCCCTTACTTTTTTGTCGTCTTCTTCTTTTCAGTTACCATTAATGAAAAGAGTCTCCTATTTAAGAATGTCATCTTTGTAGGATAGAGACTGAGACCTGTAAATTATATAGTTGTCTTCACAAATTGCTTAGGGCTCTCTAGTTCATGGATAGCCACATTGGTGTTGCAGGCTTTCCCCTTGCAATAATACTAGCAACAGTGATGTAATTGAAAAACTCTTGAAAGCTGCGTTTAACCCGAAGTCATTTAACATCACGGATTGGTTAGGAATATGGGAGGCGTTCACTTTACATGGCAGGGTTGCACATAAAAAGGCTTACCCTTTTTCAAGGTTTTGTTAATTGTCATTGACATGGTAAGAAGGATTCATGCGAGCCAAATTTAATGTCTGTGGCACAATCATAAGAACATTGAAAGATGGCTCAATGCAGAAAACAATTCAAACAGGTGAACTCAAACAACTTACCTAAGCCACCGTAATCACGCGGAAAAAAGTCTGCAGGGAAGTGAAAGAAGAATTTTATATTATAATAATATTATATTTTATAATATTTTAAAAAATTTTTAATTGCATAAATGATTTTAAATCAGATATGTTCCATTACGTGGCTAACTAAGTCACTGTGTCTGTCTGTATGTCCAAGTCAAATATGCATTAGAATGGCGATATTTTGAGTGGATACATTTTTACCAAAGAATTGTGATTATATCTGTTTTGTAAGGTTTTATATATGCAATAGACCAAAAACTACGCATTACCCACTAGAGAGAGAGAGAGAGAGAGACACACACACACAGACACAAACACACACACAGAGAGACACTCACACACACAGACAGGCAGAGAGAGAGAGGCACACACAGAGAGACACACACTGAGACAGAGACAGATAGAGAGAGGGAAAGACACAAACAGAGAGACAGAGAGAGAGACACACACAGATAGACACAGAGAAAGAGGCACACACAGAGAGACACAGAGAGAGAGACACACACACAGATAGAAACAGAGAGAGGGGCACACACATAGAGATACAGAGAGAGACACACACAGAGACAGAGATAGAGAGTCATAAACAGAGAAAGAGGTTAATTTCAGTAAAGGGGTCTCAGTACTTTTTACAAGGCATACAATGTGCACATTCATAGCGCCAATAAAATCATTCACACAGTTGATATTGGTAATGTACTCATGACCTAAAACATTTTGTGTTTTAGAAGCTTGATACAAATACATTCCAAGAATGTTGGTTATAAACTCACATGCGACATGAACAACTTGAATAAATTCTCATCTGTTGGAAATTAAACTATTCGGGGATTGTATTTTTTTAAGTCACTGTAAAATGGACACTCACGACAAAGGTTCATCTCTAACAGTAGGATTAATGCAGAGAGGACACAGGCGATCACTGCGCTTAAGACCAAGTCGTCTACCTTATTCAATCATTAACAAATGACTCGAGCTTCTATATCTACTTACAATGACACAGTATTCTTTACAGTGAATGTGATTGATGTATAGCTTATAATAAGCATTTGCTTTAACATGGTTAAGAAAGTTAGGTTTTCAGTGAGATACATGAAATATTCTCCTTCCATGACTGGTTTTCGTTGTCAATACATCTCTGTTCAAATACCGAAATAAAACTTTGACATTTCCAACATTGTGGTGAAACCAACATACCCAAAGCCATAAGGGACCGGTCATTTATTACAGGGGGCGGGTTTTTTCTCTTTGGGTTGTAAGTAAAAATGTTGCCATCCCCAAGCCGTCGTAATTTACTTCGTGGCTCTCCCCCTTAAGCATATTTTTTCGTGACCCTCCCCCAAATCATATCTACGAAACTTCTTGTATTTGTATTTTTTCTTGGATTTTTAAAAGAAGTTTCTCCTTTGAAAATAACACTTAAAATAATGTTTAAAAGGAACAGATTTATCCTTCCATTGATGGGTTTAAAATGATGTCTGACAATGGACTATAGTGTTTTAAATTCATTTTCATTGGAAATGTTTTACGGACAGCATCTTAGAACATCAACTGCATATTAAAATAGATTGAATACCATGGCTTATAATACAAAAGTATTTTTAACAAAGTGTAAAATTTATCTTTTAAGGGTTGAATCAGTGCATTCTAACTTTGCTTTTAAAGGCTAAATCTTAATTCATTTTAAAAATTCAATCAACATGTCATTTTATCTATAAATAAGAGAATAAGTGAGCACTGCTCACTCATATATCCCCACAATCAACAGTGAACAAAAGAACCTAAGACATTGCACTAGTTTAAAATATCCTCAAAATACATATTTCTTGTCCACAAAATTAAACATCGTCATTACGTCTGTAGCACAAGTAATCTATAGAAATTTGAAGGTACATAACATAAGAATAATAAAGGCACATCTGGGAATCATCGAAATTACATATGTTACATTTGTTACATGTTTCATACTACTTAAACAATGAGTGTTTAAGCTATGAGAGGATCAAGAAACATGAATAATGGAAAACGATCCCAATTTTTTTTATTATCGACGATGGAATTTATTTATCTGAATGTGCATTTAGACACTTTTCAAAAGTATGGCTATAATAAGATTTTTGCAAAGATGAAGTCCAAGCCTTAAGGTTTCGTAAATTTGCATCATTGAGAAAGTTTAATATAATCATTCAATTATTAATAATTTGACTAGTTGCTTTCATTATATGAGTTTATTCATTATCAAACATGCATCTAATATAATAATAATAATAATAATAATAATAATAATAATAATAATAATAATAATAATAATAATAATAATAATAATAATATAGCAAAGAGTAGCAACGCTTTGAGCAAACTCCCAGTCCAACGGGACTACTTTTCTATTTGTTGTTCTATAATTTTAATGAAGAATGAATAAGGCAGAGAATTCATGGTGATTTTTTTTGTATAAGCATCAGTCTTTAAAAATATAAACCAATCTTGCTCAAATTCTGCATCTATTTTTCATTTACAAAGGCTTTATGATAATGTTTCAGCCCTGCTTTCAATAGACCGATCCAGCCTGTCAATCAAATCTCGCGCATGCGTTATTTCAGCCAATCAGAGCGGCTATAGCGCCACGCTAATTTGTCAACCCTACTTCCGGGGACAAACAAACCGATAATGGCGATATTTTTCGGTGGTTGCACGTATTATTAACAATAACATTTTATGATTCTACACACTTTTTATTCATCGATGTCACGGCATAGGTATTTCTCGAGGTGTTAGGTAACTAGGATTATCGTTTTTAATCGATGAATTTGTGAAAAAGGGGCAACAATTAGTAAAAACCCATCGCGAGTCGGATGAGTGCTCGGAGGTGAGAAATTGCAAGAATTGTACACTTTTCAAAGTACTCTAAGATAATTCTAACAATGTGACAGCTCAAAAAAGCTTTTCACAATGTCACTTTATGACCTCAAGGTTTTAAATCAAGAACCCTTTTAAGTTGGTTAAGATTATTTTTTTGCGATTTTACCTGATAACATTTGGGTAAGTTTCCTGTCAAGTTTTATCATATTGTAAACAAACACTGTGTTGTGCAAAATATCTCAATAAACTATGATTTGAAAATAAAAATAAAAACCAACTCAGTCACGGGATATGATTCTATATGATACTTTATCACATATTATGTTTCCAAGAATCATGCTCTAGGTGGTAATTTAATTAATGTATGTAATAATCAAGCAAAATGTCTCATGAGTTTTGATGAATATGAAACTAGATAGAACAAATTAAAAATAATATTTCCTTTCAGAGTTTAAGTGAAACAGACACGATGCATTTGAATCAACTTTCATCATGAAGGATATGTATGTAACGAGATATATTTACACAAATGATAACATAATAAATTAATTTATAGATATTTATAAGTTTAAACTTGAAATAATATATATAATATAATTTCACAAAAGAATCTTGTTGCAGCTAAAACATCCATTAACTGATAAATATTATTTTCCCAATCCAGTTACTATCTTTGTCATTTTGAAACCTGGAGAACATAAACAACTCTTATTTCATGAAAATTGATTAATTTCAGTAGATTCATCAAAAAGGAAAATTGAACACAACTGCCTACCTTATGTAAAGAGTGATTTCCTCTTTCTTGATAGCCTCACTTAAAATTATGCACTACGTATTCAATTTTGTAATCTGTAAACAATTTTTATTTAAAATTCCAAATACATTTCAATGAGGGACTGTATCTTTTAAAATTAAAAAATATGCTATTTTCATCTTTTCTCCAAGGCCTATAAAATGATTTAAATATCGGATATCTAAAATATCATTTGGATATGTCCAAATCCAGACTCAAAGTCATCAATGTCAAATACTTAAAATTGTATGTGTTTGTACAAATCAATACTATATGAGGACCAATGTTTATCGTTTTTTCATAATTTCTTATATTCATTTACTGTTTATATTTTGATGACTACTTTTTGTTTTAGACTATTTCAAATATTTGGCTCTCAACCTAAATTACTTATAGTTATTTCTGTTTGTGATTTCAACATAAACATTGAGGAATAAATAGACAAGTTTATACACAGCCTGTTGTATACATTTGTGAACTTTGACTAACTGCAACCCTTTAAATTCTTCAAAAGAGTGCTCATGAAACGTTGATGTGATTGACTGTGATTGATATTTTATCGATTTTTTTCTAATAGATTAATAATATATATGCATAATAAAATCTCTGGTCAACGTTTATAATCAAAGCATAGACAGTAAGACAATTAAAGTTTTGACAATGCATTTTTGAATATTTATGTCAAAGGAATGTTGACTAGCCCGGAGACCAATGTCAATGAGTGTAACACTGACAGTGTCAACAAGCTTGAGCGACCTTGACCTATAAAACTACGTAAAAAAAATATCAAATTAATTATCATACGAAGCTTTTTCAATATGAAATGACCTACACTTGTTAAGTATAAGTGAGATACAACAATTTACTGGTAATAGTATGTTTTGTAAGTTTACAATAATGTAGATTGTAGAATCATTCTCAGTTAAGGTGTTTGTTTACAAAGTGACCGAGCTTGATCAATCGCTCTGTGATTTCATAAAATTACTTCATAAATATTTAAGAATAAAGAAATTATGAATGTTATATGGGTTTTACAAATACAAAGTTGGAAAATGAGCGTGTAGAACGACGTCGGTGAAAACGAAAGCCAAATGTTTTGGTTAGTGACATTGTTGAGTTGGGCGGTCCGGCTCGCCTGAGCTTGAAACTTGTCCCCCCAAATATTTCAGCCAATCACGTTTTAGGGGGCGGGGCCTAAAGGCTCTCGACTGGATCGGTCTATTCCTAAAGAAAGATGGTTGTATACTTTTTTATTCGAAAATGACCATTCCCAACCATATTTTATATCAAACACAAGCATTCGATACAAATGGTTACCTAAGATTACGTACGATCTAACAAAAGAAAGTCTCCATTCAAAATCCACGAGCAACTGAAAGAGATTTACAATCTGTCTTCAAAAGAAAATTAAAGTTTACATACATAACACAATACTGTTTCATGTTTTTAAAATATGGGCCTTTAAAAGAAATACTCGTTTTAGTATTTCCATAACTAGATAGTAGAATACTGTTTATGTTGTGTGTCATGGCAACATGAAGAAGCCTGGTGTGCGAGTTAGTTACCTGTTTCTCCGGTCAGTGCTAATAGTATAAACTGATTTTGAGGTTGGGGAAAGAAATTTACCATGTGACAATTTTTATGACATTAATATTTTCTAATTTTACTTGAAGTATCCTTTCATGCAAATGATTTTGAACAAAAAGATAGAATATTATGAATTAATCATTTTAGTGAATGAAACTGAGTAGGTGACATTATCAAATGTTTTCAATGTCGATTAGACAGCGAGTTTATGTTTTATGGAGCACTTTGCTCAATGCCATCCTCGAAATATGTGCCTTAGTCAACAGTCATACTGTGTTCGTCTTAAGCTTATGTACGTGAACGATGAAGTTAAAACTATTGAAGAAAAATGTATTGTGAATATTCAAGAAAAATATTTGTTATTAGTGATTGATCATTGCCTTTCAAATTCATACATCTTTGAACTTGTCATTAAACTATGCAGAAATGTCCAATGACCTTTCAGATATCAAGTGGTGTAGGGCATCCGAGTCGGTGATTGGAATCAGCGTGAAGGAGTGTATGGACGAAGCAGATTATATACATACGAGGGAGAATTTTCAGATGAAGTAAAATTAAAATACCCTAGGTTAATAATGGTACAAGTATGGAATGACATTCCGTTAAGTTGGGGACAGCAGTATTCGGATAAAATTGTATGGTAATGTGCTTTTCAAGTTTTATAATGAATGCGACTAGAACTACAGCGTGTAATGATACATTTGGTTCATTTTTATTTGATGATTTATATGTTACCATGTCTGCATTTTCCCGAAAACAATAAAAAGAAGGAAAGAGGAAATTACGCCATGTATCCTCTCTCAACCAAAATATTTTTCACATTCTGACGAATAAACAGATAATTCCAAAAGAATACCCTGAATACGCTGAGGCAAAGGTGTTTAGCATGAAGTGGAAGAGCTCATTTGGTCCATTGTCTGCTCTGCTCCCGGGAGGTCGGGGTTCGATTCCTGGCTATGTCATACCAAGAAACCTTAAACGATAGCAGATCATCTTGCTTCCTTGCCAGATGTTCCCGGATACCTAGAGCACAAAACGAATTTCCAATTTAATTTGCTAACAAGGATAATATTATATATCCCTTCTCATACCCAGTCGAAGAGGACTGAAATAATGAACCTGTGCTTTTTTTAAAAATACATAAATAGTTGGTTTGTTGAATAAAAAGGAAACATTCATTCATTTTGGAAAAACTATGATTTGCATAATATTATTAGGTTGCGAAAATTTACTCTCAGTTAAATATTTGCAAATGAATATATAAAATTTATGAGCCAATACTTATAATAAGGGTTATTGTAACTCGGTGCATATAAACATTGATCTCAAGCATCGATACTAATCTCTTTATTCATTCACATACCTAATGCACGTTTAAGCGCAATGCAGATATCAATAACCTACTTTAACGTTATCGTTATGAATGCCCGCAATAGCTCGACTGCAAAGAAATAAGACACTAGTCACGTGATTCCCTTACGTCACAGTGGGTAAACATGGCTGTATGTGTCGTTTAGACGAGAGAAACATTCGAAGGTTAGCAATTTAAGGTTGTTCAATCTTTAAATGTGTACTATTGCTGTAACGTACATACGTTGTATGAAAATTTTAGCTTTATTTTATGCATTGTCAACTTTAAACAAAACGCCCTATTCAATTACATTACAAGCAAATGTAACTCTCAAGGGATTGCCACATTCTTATCAGATCGATCGGGGCGATATTTCACTGCCTTGATAAAAGTAAATCGGTAATCAATATCCACACGTATTTGGCTATTTGGCTATTAGTTATATCTTGTATGGTACAGTACATTTTTTTAGTAGCAACAACTTGTAAACTTTCTATTGCAGATATAACATGTACAACATAAAACTCACATCAAGATTTACATATAAAAATATGTATGTGTCTTTTTGAACATGATATAAACACTCACATGGAGATTTGTAATCACTCTGTAAAAGTAATTGAACATATCGTAGAGCATCACAAAGCGTTTGTATGCGCTACATAAATTCTGCACCAATGCAGGTAAACATTGCCCTGTGCAGTCTATTTCTTTTATTAGACTGCACTAGGTGCAGTTGGAGAAAATATCCATCCTCATCCTTCTTCCTAAAAACTTTGTCATCCTAAGAATGATAAAAAATATTCAATAAAACATGTTTAAAATCTATGCGATATGTGATAGAGATTTACTCCCGCATTAGACAAAAATAGATTTGACCTGAATTCGGGCTTCGCTAAGTAACTGAGTCTTTTGGCCTTTTGTGAGTTGATACACGTGTTTTAATTAGTAAAATGTCGGGACCGGGACATGATATGTAGGTACAGTCTGATATGGACCGGGGACCGGGACATGATATGTAGGTACAGTCTGATATGGACCGGGGACCGGGACATGATATGTAGGTACAGTCTGATATGGACCGGGGACCGGGACATGATATGTAGGTACAGTCTGATACTTGGTACAGGCTGATATGTAGGTACAAATTGATATGTAGGTACAAATTGATATATAGGTACAAATTGATATGTAGGTGCAAATTGATATGTGGGTACAGGCTGATATGTAGGTACAAATTGATATGTAGGTACAGGCTGATATGGACCGGGGACCGGGACATGATATGTAGGTACAGGCTGATATGTAGGTACAGGCTGATATGTAGGTACAAATTGATATGTAGGTACAGGCTGATATGGACCGGGGACCGGGACATGATATGTAGGTACAGGCTGATATGTAGGTACAGGCTGATATGTAGTCACAAATTGATATTGATGTAGGTACAGGCTGATATGTTGGTACAGGCTGATATGTAGGTACAAATTGATATGTAGGTACAGGCTGATATGTAGGTACAAATTGATATGTATGTACAAATTGATTCGTAGGTACAATATGATATGTAGGTACAGGCTGATATGTAGGTACAGGCTGATATGTAGTTATAAATTGATATGTAGGTACAAATTGATATGTAGGTACATTATGATATGTAGGTACAGGCTGATATGTATACACAGGCTGATATGTATACACAGGCTGATATGTAGGTACAGGCTGATATGTAGGTACAAGTTGATATGTAGGTACAAATTGATATGTAGGTACACACTGATATGTAGGTACAGGCTGATATGTCGGTACAGGCTGATATGTAGGTATAAATTGATATGTAGGTACAAACTGATATGTAGGTACAGGCTGATATGTATGTACAAATTGATATGTAGGTACAAACTGATATGTAGGTACAGGCTAATATGTAGGTGCAAATTGATATGTAGGTAGAAATTGATATGTATGTACAAATTGATATGTAGGTACAGGCTGATATGTAGGTACAGGCTGATATGTAGGTACAAACTGATATGTAGGTACAAATTGATATGTATGTACAGGCTGATATGTAGGTATAAATATATATGTAGGTACAAACTGAGATGCAGGTACAGGCTGATATGTAGGTATAAATTGATATGTAGTTACAAACTGATATGTAGGTACAAACTGATATATAGGTACAGGCTGATATGTAGGTACAAATTGATACGTAGGTGCAAATTGATATGTAGGTACAGGCTGATATGTAGGTACAAATTGATATGTAGGTACAGGCTGATATGTAGGTACAAATTGATATGTATGTACAAATTGATATGTAGGTACAAACTGATATGTAGGTACAGGCTGATATGTAGGTACAGGCTGATATGTAGTTACAAATTGATATGTAGGTACAAACTGATATGTAGTTACAAATTGATATGTAGATACAGGCTGATATGTAGGTACAATATGATATGTAGATACAGGCTGATATGTATACACAGGCTGATATGTATACACAGGCTGATATGTAGGTACAGGCTGATATGTTGGTACAGGCTGATATGTAGGTACAAATTGATATGTAGGTACAGGCTGATATGTAGGTACAAATTGATATGTATGTACAAACTGATATGTAGATACAATATGATATGTAGGTACAGGCTGATATGGACCGGGGACCGGGACCTGATATGTAAGTACAGTCTGATACTTGGTACAGGCTGATATGTAGGTACAAATTGATATGTAGGTACAAATTGATATATATGTACAGGCTGATATGTAGGTACAAATTGATATGTAGGTGCAAATTGATATGTAGGTACAAATTGATATATAGGTACAGGCTGATATGTAGGTACAAACTGATATGTAGGTACAAATTGATATGTATGTACAAATTGATATGTAGGTACAAACTGATATGTAGGTACAGGCTGATATGTAGGTACAGGCTGATATGTAGTTATAAATTGATATGTAGGTACAAATTGATATGTAGGTACATTATGATATGTAGGTACAGGCTGATATGTATACACAGGCTGATATGTATACACAGGCTGATATGTAGGTACAGGCTGATATGTAGGTACAAGTTGATATGTAGGTACAAATTGATATGTAGGTACACACTGATATGTAGGTACAGGCTGATATGTCGGTACAGGCTGATATGTAGGTATAAATTGATATGTAGGTACAAACTGATATGTAGGTACAGGCTGATATGTAGTTGCAAATTGATATGTAGGTAGAAATTGATATGTATGTACAAATTGATATGTAGGTACAGGCTGATATGTAGGTACAAATTGATATGTAGGTGCAGGCTGATATGTCGGTACAGGCTGATATGTAGGTACAGACTAATATGTAGGTACAGGCTGATATGTAGGTACAAATTGATATGTAGGTACAGGCTGATATGTAGGTACAGGCTGATATGTAGGTACAACTTGATATGTAGGTACAGGCTGATGTAGGTATAAATTTTTATTTAGGTACAGGCTGGTATGTGGGTCCGTGCGGATTTGTTGGCACAAGTTGTTAACACAAACATGTTACACCACTGTGATTTTAGGTCATTTACTAAAGTATATTTTAACCAATATTGTTGTTCATAATTTAATCATTAACACATTTGAATTTTTGTGTCGGCGTTATCAAAGCATGATTTGAGAAATAGGCTCTATTGCAATAATTTTCTTGAGTGGACGTTATTGGTTTTCTGGGGATAACTGTCATGTTTCTTTCTTATATACGTATAATTAATAAGATAAAATTGTGAATTTCAGATTAACGGAGGTCTCTTTCTAAGCCAACAAGAAAATGTCATTCAGTTCAGAGGATGATGATAATTCTAACCGAACAAGTGATGATTATAATGATGATAGTAGTAACCACACAGGTGATGACTCTGATGATGTTTATTACAACATGCCAATGGACTATGAAAATTATGAGGATGAGAATGAAAACAACACAAGCAATGAAGATAATGATAGTTACAACGACACATATAATAACTATGATTATGTTGGTAACTTTACAAACAGCGAAGATGATGGTAATGATGATGATAATGATGATAACATCACATCTTATAAATATGATGATGATTATAACGACAAATATTCTGATGATAATGAAGACTCAAATGACATGTCTGATACCCAATCATCGAGTTCCAGTGTTGATGGTGAGAATTGGTTAGATTACTATCATACAAGTGATGAAGATGATGAGGAGTTGGATGTTCTTACAGCAGCCCCTGCAGTGTCTATAAAGAAGGAGACACGTCAGCTACACACTGGGAGTGTCACAGGTTCGGTTTAAGTAATTATTCACAAAGAAAACATTTTGTCAAGATAGTTTAGAAGTGTAACATCATAGTTTTAATGATCGCACACATTTACTTTTATTCTGGCTGTTTATCCACGCACTAGGAGTACCACAGGTTTATCTTTTTGTAATCTTTAAAGTTCAGATCATCAGGTAAGACAAATATGTTGTCCGGGATCATTATGGTAATATGCTTGTCAAAAGCTTAATTTCTTTACTTCTCAAAAGGGTCCAAGGGAGTTGGCTGTTTTCTACAAACAGAATGGTAGAATAACGACCCTGGGACTCCAAAAAACGGCCATGGACCAGAAACTGAAAATTTCTTCTCAAGTCGATTTTTTTCTTCTCATGAAGTTAAAAATATGACGAATGGATAGATGGAAAATCATTGTGCATTTGTTGATTCTCCCTTTCTCTCATTATACATTAGCGCTCCACTCTAACAACATAATTACATTCCATTTTAAGAGGCTGTAAAGTATTTTAATATTCTTTCTATTATGCATTACAATGATGAATTGTCCAATCTTGCATCCTGTATGGGATTTGAATAATGTCTATACTTCTATGGTACATTTTACAAACCTTTCAAGGTTTGATCAACAAATATTAAAGTTCAAACCTTTTAGTAAATAATTAACACTTTTGGCATGGTGATGCAAGTGTTTGTTAAGGCAATGATTGGGGAATCTTCCTCATAAGTTTCCTTCATTTCGTTTCCCTTACTTCAAACTAATACTTGCCAAATAAACAGCTTAAATGGATAATTAATGAAAATTACCCGATGACCAACAGAAGTAAGGGAGATGACTTACATGGAGTTCGATCACAATGGAAACTATAATGAATGCCCCTTACAAGAGTGGATGTAAGGGTTCCAGATAACGGATGTCTATAACATCATTCTGTTTAACCAGGACTTGACCAGCAGATGCTCCACTCCAGCGACCAGTCGAATTCCCAGCTTGTAGCAACATCTTGTGGCCAGCTGGTTAAGGAAGCCTTTGTTGAAGCAACAGGGAACTCTTTGTCTGGTGAGATTATCCTGAAACATTTGCAACTGGCAGATGGTGGAAGCATGAACTATTACAATAGAACATTTCTTATAATGCTGTTAGGGAGCGCCTACTGGTGACAATACTCTGAATCTCTTGTAACTAACATTTTGTTTAATCCCACTGTTGCGTTCAATCCTATCAATTTAGAAAGATTTCATTCCATCCGTTGATGAGATTACAGTTGCATGAAATGCTCACTCAGGCACGTGTGTACTATTGTATCCAAAGTATGGGTACATAACGATGCTATCGAAATCAAGTGGTGATTAAAATGTGTAGGAATTCCCCTTTATCTAGTTCAAACCTCCTATTGCCTGCTGTCCAGAAAGAAAATGAAGTATGATGGTTAGGGGATCATGGTGGACATCTTTGAAACTCATTCAATGTAGCAATGTAGTAGGAATGCATAGAGAACCAATATTTTGATGTTTACAAAGTATTCTTCTCTAATGTTTAAGATTTGTCTTTGCACAAAACCTTAAGGATCAGAGTGAATAGTGCCTACACGGCCTTTGGCATACATTCATTGACAATTGATTTCCGACCCCTGTCTATCAGTTTAAACAAAGCTTTGGGAGTTTTACATTCGCTTGAAAGGATTTACGTGAATAAAATATGCAATAAATGAGACCAGGGTTTTAATCAGCACCCAAAAAATCTCCTATTACAAAGCCCTAAGGTGATCGTAGGTAACCGTAGTGTAATTCTAAAGAATTGCAGCCAAGTCTAACCTGAGTAATGATTGCTTTGTGAAACTAGGCCCAGGGCAATGCATTTATCTATAGCTAAAAAAAATTAAAAGTAAATAAAGACCCTGTAAGTTATATCTATTTAGTTTATATAAATAGATACACCTGAACTGAATAAATATATATGGAAACAGAATGGTAGATATGATTAGTAATGAAGTCAACAATACATTAAAGCAGGTCAGAGTAGTATCTCTCACACTTGTAAACCTTTGTCTTAAAAAAAGCCCAGGTATGTTTAATTGTTTACAAAATATGTTCAACAGAAATGAGTTCCCTTTCTCTGCGAGTTTCATGGCAACCGAGCGTTGTCGTTGAATATGTGTCTTGCTGATTCCCATTTTCTTACTTTCTGTCATTTTCTTTACAGATTTTAGTCAAAGAAAATATTCCGTAAGAGAGTATGGCTTGGGTTTGTCAAATTCATTTAACAACTTCTGCTTTACTTAAACGCATTGAGACAGGGGGAAAGTCTATTTTCAAAGTAGTGGCAAGAGATTGAGCAACATTTTAAAATTGTAATATTTTACATTCCAGGTAGCATGAATACATTTGTCCAGGTCAATTTGACACAACAACAGTTTGGAGATGTCACTGTGGAGAAGGCGACTCACGTCAACCAGTCATTTGGTGGTCGTCAGAACATCAGCAAAACAGCAACCATAAATGAAGGACAGAAAGAAAAAGACGACAGCAAAGCGGACCTCATCATGAGTAAGTTATTTCAATCTTACGATATTTTTTACTATGGTTGCCGGTTGAATACCGCGATCTATCAGTGGATATAGACAGTGTCATAAATCAGTAGTGACATACCATTGGAATGTATTATGGAATATCACAAGTGACTGATAACAGCAATGACTCAACGTTATCAAAGAATGTTCTCATATAATGACACGCTCATGAAGACGTTGTGTTGTTGCCTAGGTGACGGGCTCTTTCAGGGACTGACTCAAAAGCATTTTGATTTTCAACAAATAGACTCTAGTTATTCATTATGAGGTGAGGTGAGGTGAGTTGGTGTTCAACGCCGCTTTCAAGATTATTTCATTTATATCTTGGCTGCTAGTATTATTGCAGGGAGAAAGCCCGCAACACCATTGTGGCTATGGGTTGCGGTGAAACCTGCGAGCATCGGCTGGAACTAACGAACCATGGGGGGTAATTCGCTAGATTTCAGTGTAGCATTGCACCCAAACCTGACTGCGTGTAGAACAGTTCTCTACTGCAGACAAAGTTGCCGAGCCCCTGGCGGGATTCGAACCACGGACGTCCTGATCCGTAACCGAACGTGCTAACCACTGCGCTATCCCTCCCCCTATTCATTATAAAAAGCTACATGTAACACCAAGAGTTTTACAAATAATGTGTTTCTAGTTAATTGGTTATATGTACTGAAAATTACCAGGAAAATTGTGTGGGTTTTTGCAACGTATTTTCATATCATGTATTATTTCATATATACATTTTCATAAGTAGGAAGATGTTGATTTTGATGACTGTGTATGGTTTTAAGAACCTCGATGCAAATAGAATCATGTTACAATGTTGCATGCTGTCTCATTCTGATATTTCAGAGAGAACAATCAACCGCTTCCAAGCCTGGAATCAGGGCATGGTCAGAACTGCCGCCCTGGATCAGGTCCTGGACAAATTGAATTCAGGGACGACATGGGTTACAATTAAAGGGCACCCAGGTGAAGGCAAGACCACGGTTGGTTACATGGCATTAGAAGAATTACACAGGTGTGACAGACAGGTGTTCGAGGTGAGATCACCAGATGAATTCACAGATATCATTGAGACATGTTCTCGTCCTGTTATCATGCTTGATGATGTGTTTGGTAATCTGGAGTTAGACCAAGCTGAATGGGCAAAATGGAAACGTACTATAAGTACATTGTTGAAGGAGCGAGAACACAGATCACATGAAAAAGAACATAAGACATCAAAAATGGATGTGACTATCATTCTGATAGGACGTGATTATGTACTGAACTCAGCATCTTTCGACTTAGACAGACTGTCTGACTTCTTCGTGTCTGACAAACATGTTGTCTATATGGATCGCAGGATGACGAGAAGCAATGAAGAAAAACGTGCTATATGGGAAACCATTTCGAGATCAAGTGGTGTTGATTTAGACAGAAAGACGGTTGATGATATTTTAAGGATTGACGTTCCTCATGGTTTTCCGCACATCTGTCGTTTGTTCACAACCATCTATAAAGAAAACAAAGTGAAGAATGCGGTCGAATTTTTCAAAAAACCACTTGGATTTCTGAATGAATCACTCTCAAATTTGTTAAGAGATACAAACAAAGTCTTCTTGTTTAAAGAAATGGTGAAAGGTGGAGGAAAAACCAGTATCAGAGAATTGAAAAATTTGGATCCAACCTACATAACAACACAGACAGCTAAAAGTCTTGTGGGTACTTACATCAAAGATGAAATGGATTATTTTGTATTTGACCACCCGCTTATCTATGACAGTGTTGCATTTCATATGTGGTCTCTGGACAAAGAATTTGTCATTCAACAGTGCCACTTGACATTTATCCACGAACGAGTCAGAATTCGGTTCTCACAAGATATGAAATCAATAAATAATTGTGAATGCAGTCTAGATGTCAACAGTTCCTACGCAGATGATCTGGCTGCAAGGTTTGCCACTGAGATTATGGCCCAAAACTTTGTTCATGTGCTTTCACATCAAGCTTTTACAGACAGAACATTTGTTGGGAAGGTGATGTCAAGAATCAAAACACCACTGACATCACTGCTTCAAATGACTGACAAAGAATACAATGATGCAACTTTTCTTTCTTTACTGCCCAGCAGCAAGTCCCCAGAGCTCCTGAAATACATCGACAACTGTCAAGACATAACATTGACTGAAGATGATGAAAAGGTTATTCTATTTTGGACATGTGCATTGGCTGCATCAGATGTAGTAACATACATAAGCAATACTAAAACTTTTGACATCAATGTAAGATTTGACTTTGACGAAACACCTCTTATGATCGCCGCGGAAACAAAAAATGCTTCCTTTGTACAACAGATTCTGTCACTTAGTCCAGACCTGTGTGCAAAAAATCATTGCAGTAAAACAGCATTTCACTACTTCTGTCAGAATGGTCTAGTGTCGATTATGACAACAATGATAGATAATGGAATTGATATTGATGTGCAAGACATGTGGGAAAGTACTCCTTTATATTATGCATGTGAATACAACCAGCTGGAAGCCGTGAAACTATTGATAGACAAAGGAGCGAGAGTTGATGACAAATCATTCCGTATAGCATGTAGAGTAGGAAATCATGACATGGTGGGGTTGTTGATAGAGAAAGGAGAGAGGGTTGATGAGATTTCACTAGCAGAAGCTTGCACAGAAGGAAACCTTCATATTATTGAACTGCTGTTTGAGAAAGATAACAAACTATGCGCCAAGGATATTTTAGAAAGTTCTCTTTCAGTGGCAATTAGTGGAGGGAAAGTAGACCTCATGAAAGTTCTCGTTGACAAAGGTGCTTCAGTCAATACCTCTGACTCCCAAATACCTCCACTTCACGCTGCATGTTTTTATAAACAACCTCAAGCTGTTCAGTGGTTGCTGCAGCAAGGTGCTGATATTCAGAGCAGATACTGGAGAGGTGACACAGCACTTCATAGAGCAGTTTGGAGCGAATCCAAAGAGTGTGTTGATCTTTTATTAAAAGCAGGTGCTACAGTGGATATTGAGAACACAGAAGGTAACACAGCACTTCATATTTCAGCCTTGGTTAGTCATAAAGAGTGTGTTGATCTGTTATTAAAAGCAGGTGCTACAGTGAACATACAGAATAAAGAAGGTGACACAGCACTTCATATAGCAGCAGAGACAGGAACTGAAGAGTGTGTTGATCTGTTATTAAAATCAGGTGGTACAGTGGATATACAGAATAAAGAAGGTGACACAGCACTTCATCTAGCGGCAGGAAGGAGATCAAAAGAGTTTGTAGACTTGTTAGTGACAGCAGGTACTTCAGTTAACATACAGAATAAAGACGGTAACACTGCACTTCATAAAGCAGCAGGAAGAAGGTCTAAGGAGTGTGTTTATTTGTTAGTGAAAGCAAATGCTACAGTTGATATACAAAACAACGAAGACAACACAGCACTTCATCTAGCAGCAGGGAGGAGGTCTAAAAAGTGTGTTAATCTGTTACTCAAAGCAGGTGCTACTGTGGATATACAGAATATAAAAGGTGATACAGCTCTTCATAGAGCAGCAAGGAGACGATCAAAAGGTTGCGTGTTCTTGTTACAGAAAGCAGGTTCTGCAGTGAATATAAGAAATAAACGAGGTAAAAAAGCATTTCAAAAAGCACCGTCGCACAAAGAACTCTACCAACCGATGAAGAAATAAGTATCTGTTCTAAACATATCAGAACACTTGCCCTTTGCATCATTTGTGTGACCAAGCGTTCGTCAATAATCTTAGTCTTTGACCAAAATCATTTTCTGCAATTATTTTGAAGCTCCACTGTAGGAAAGTAACCATAAAGCTGCTTACCTGAAGTTTGTTTCATTACTATACAAACTAAGGATTGATTTATTAAACCGTCCAAAAGGGACGCTACTAATGCTGAGATATCGCCCAAGCCGCGTTAAACAATAACTCACTCACTCGCTCCAAAAGGAATGATTTTTGAGTCGAGCAAGAATGACAGAAACCTACTACATACTGAAATACTTGCTCGTACAGGAACACACCTTCCAGTGATACATGCAAAACCGATGTCCATTGAAAACTTTCTTAAGAACTGGATCATTTATAAGATTGTCTTTCCAAATTGATTTGTTGAAGAATGCAAACTGAATCGTAATGTTAAAAAATATCAAATCTTACGACCGACGACATTATGCTAAGGTTTTAGCAAACTTATCCAAAAGATTAGACCAAAAAGTGTTTGTTACAATATGATGCTCAGTTTAGTTTAAACATATTTTATTCACATAAAAAGGGTTAGAAACAAGTTCTCCAACTTAGGTAACCCTCTCCTTGAGATGTAAAATGATAATTTACATATTTTAAAGACAGATGGCAGAAAGTTAACAATAGACTAGCATAGAAAAAGAACAGAACATATTTAGAAGAATACTGGTTCTTACATGTGTTCAAATCTCTTTGATTCACTAATGAATGATTGTACTTACTTAGATAAAGTTTTGTTTTGACATAGTGAAAGATCTGCACTTCCTTCTAGAAAATGTTATGTTTAATGGCAAATTCCTATTAATGTAAATATGCACTCAATAGGTGACACGAATTTTAATCTCTGTTGTTTATACAACGGACATTCAAAGAAATAATGATATGAGTTCTCAACAAGATTACCAAATACACAACAAGGATCAGTTTTAATCCAAAATCTTTTCAAATCAAAGTACAAACTACAAACTGAATACCGCAACTTGGTATGAATTATATTAGACTTTCTTTTACCGTACGAGTTATAGATAGTTGCATTTGCCCCCAAGTTGGATATTGATCATTTAAACGCAGAAATATTTTGCGAGTTGCGAACATTGGTTAGTGAGTTGTTCCTAGAACCTATTGTATATGGGGAAAAAAGATTCTTTTGAATGTTGAAGTTAAGAGAAAGGGATTCATATGTTTTGCGAGCGAGCATAAAGGGGCCATTTCATTTTGAATATTGAACATCAAACTAAACTTTCGTTTTCTCCTTCGTTCTTGCAATTTGGCAAACCAGTTTCATAGTAAAGAGATCTATTCGATGTATATTTAGGTAAACCAGTCACTATTCTCGCTGCTTGTAGTTGTATCTGCTATAACTTCCTTTTTTGTTCAAAAGTACATCCGTCCCAAACTTCGCAAGCGTAATCTAAATGTGGCCGAATGAACATGACATAGATTTGATTGAGGCTATCGCTACACAATACATATTTCAAAAGGCGCAATGAGGCAATGGTGAGATGGGTCTGTAATTTGAAGCTAAACTTGGATCACCTTTCTTAAACAGAGGCATTACATTGACAATTTTCCACTCAGATGGATATACACATGTTTTGTGGAGACATATTAAACAGTATACATAAAACGTTACTTGCTTAGTATACAACATAATTCAAGACTTGATGACTATTTTGTCTGGACCAGACGCTTTTTTCAAATGTAGACATTTCATTATATCTTTAATTTCCTCCTTGGAAATGGTAAGATTATAAAAAATTGCGTCTGTTTGTCTATTGAAAATTGGAAAAGTTGCATTATCAACAATGTTGAAATGTAGATTGGAAAGACTCACACGAACGTTCTGCTTTCTCCAAATGAGTAAAACAAGATGGACTGTCATGTTCATTACACGATTTAAGAGGCGGTATGCAGGTACTCTATCCAGACTGTTTCACTAAATACCGTGGTAGTTTCCAAAACGAATATTTATTTTCAACATATGTATCCAAAAGAAAATTATCAACATTAGCATAAAATTTTTCTTTAGCATAATAATAATAATAATAATAATAATAATAATAATAATATAATCGTGTTATTTACCTTCTGGCGTTGTTTTTTGGACTTTGTAATATCATTTTAGTTCGATTTGCTTTTGTACGCAACCTGTCTCTTTACCTGCATCCTCTTCTTAAACTTTCATCAAACCATGATTTGTCATTTGGCCTTATGGTGACCTTTGACTCAAGTTTAAGAAGAGAATGCAGAAAAAGAGACAGGTTGCGTAAAAAGCTATTTGATGCTTTACTTAGGAACTCTTCTGGAGATGATAAAATAGCCACAAAAGTGTTCCGGGCATTCTCCCTTCAATAATACTAGAAGCTAGCTATTATTTTAGTCATTTACTCTGAAACCTTTTTAAACCCCAAATATCCACACCAGTATATTTTGCTTCTCATAACCGAGAAGTGAGAGTTCGGTTGAATGTAGAATTTTTGTCCACAGTGACCTTTTTGGTTAACGTTTTTGGATATTTCATGCACAATTGTATTCTACAGTGCTGAACATCGTTTGGAATTTATTTGTAGTGATTTTTTTGTAAATAAATGGTTTGACTTTACCTCCTGTGTTATCATTTACTAGCTACAACTTCAAGTTGGTTAAAACTGAAAATCTCTAAAATTACACAAGGCAAGGTCGTCAGTCATAAACTGACAAGCTTTCTCCTGTCGCTGGACAGGTGACAGATACGTGACACAATACTTTGCGGCCTGGGTTAAGGTGTATGTTATGCATTCTGGAGGAAGAAAAACTTGGAAAAAACAATTATTCATTGAGGAAATGTTTTCACTTTTCACATATAAAGTATTGAACTAAAACAATAACATAGTTTTTTCAGTTTTAGAATATGAAACATACATTTACATCACATAAAACTCAAACTAATTAAATAACAAAATGTATAATTTCATATTGGTCTAAACTGTGTTGTGCCCTGTACGAGAATAACATTTCATCAATTACGTTTACTTATTTGTATAACAAAACTATTGTAACTCTTATCATTGTTTAAATTATGTGAGGACAATATTTGGCACACGTTATAAAACCTTTATTCTTTATATATAACCCCACTATTAGTGTAAATAATTGATAGTTACATAAGTATGAAATACTTCAAAAGATCAATATTTGCAGTCTTTTTTAACATCTTTTTCCAATTATTCAACCCTTTAAATTTTTTTGGGCATTAGTTCTTTTCAAACAAATATATTACAATAACTCTAGAATATCTTATCGTAATTTACTTATTGAAAAACGTCGGCACCATAACAAACCATGAGAAGAAAGAATATGTACCAAGCCAAATCGAAGATGAAAATGCAATATTTATTGAATTTTAGATCCGTTGGGAAGTTATTACCATTTTCTTATTGGAAGGTTGGTTATGTCTATTTCCTATGCAAAGAATCAAGAATTTAGCTTTGCAATCTGAGGCAAGCGTGTATTGTAAATGTGCTATTAAACTCGTTTGGCCAGGGCACACAAGGCAGCATTCTGTTATAAATCAACTGTAAATAAAACTTTTAGTTTGAAAGCTCTGTCGGGAATGTTAGCAAAATAATGACCCGAATGCTTCGCATTATGGAAATAATGATTCGCCATCTACAATGCAATTAAAGCAAGAAATGTGAAATAAGAATATCAATGTAATAAAAAAAATCTACCATGCTTTGTCAAAATCATCCTTGCGTAAATGTTTGTTCTTGCACTGCTGTTGACGGTATCTTTGTACAGCCCTGACCTCTGACCTCTTAAGAAAATATTACTTCGTTATCCAGATATATTATTTTTTACTAAATGATGTATCGATAGCAATTCCAAAATAGAGAAGAAAAGGTTGTCTCATAAACTTTGTAGACACATCAATGCTATGTAGTCTTCCTAGATCCTTGATATAATTCGCGTTTAATCATTAATTGTACAATAACATCAACCAAAGTTTTTTTGACGTTTTGTTTATCTTCTTGTGTTACTGTCATCTTTTTTTTGAAAATTTTCTTGTTGTTAATATACGCAAAAGAATTACCTGTCTGTTTGAGTCAATAATGAAAACTACACCACGAGCGATATGATTTGCTAATAACGAAAGTTATTATATGAATGGATTATTTCCGTCTCTCTAATTGGCCTACATGGTCATATGACAGCAATGACGTTAAGCGATGTCTTTTAAAAATAGAACGCAAGGTGAAACATTAGTTTAGATTCATGTGTTTTTCTTTAGAAAATACACTTTGTTTCTTGTTTCTCCAGTCAACATATTAAAACAAACAAATTAATTGCTTTTAATGAACAAAATATCATTTATCAACAACATCCTACCTTCATCTTCAGACTTTCCCCCTTTGATAACTTCAACCTGATCTTGTTTATTCACAATTACAATCAAAACATATCAGGTTTTCGATCAGCTTGTCCCTGCTTACTGTGTGCCAGTCCACTGTTAGTATAGTGTATTATCTAGTTATTTATTTGTGCTACAAACACGAACTTGGGCTTTTTTTAAATTTCATCGCCACATTAAAATGATTCAATTACTATTTTTAAAAGCTTACATAAATGATTAGCCTTTTTGAAATACTTCCACATAATATGAAGCCATTCCACTTCATTATTTTTGAGGGTTGAAAATGAAATTTACACATCTTGCCTCAATCCTACAAAGATTTTATTCTCAAAAGTTTAGATCCCTAGCATGATAGCCTTAGAATAAGACAACCAAATTTCAGAAAATGAACAATCTGATTAAAATCAGATGGAATTCCGCTTGTTTAATTTCGTTTCGTTTTATTTCCGTTTCGTTTCGTTTCAGTTTAACAAGCTATATTCCATCTGACACTGCCCCGTTAAGTTGAATGTCCCGGGCTTACGAGAATTAACCAATCAAATTCTAGGCTATTAATGCCATCAGCCTGGACTCCATACAGCGTACGTTCGGTGTTGCGCGGAGCTAGGCATGGCGGAAACAGCCGATCTGTTCTAAGTGCTTCGTTCGGTGTATTCCGCGGTGATTTTCCATCGAATATACGCTGCGACACATGTTGGAGTTAGCATGTTTCTTCAGCGATCATTGAATATTCACATTTCATGTACATGTACTGTAGGCCTAAATATAAATATTTGAAAAATGTAGATATTGACAGCAGACGCCATGTCATCCTGTCTTACAGCCAAAGACTAACATTTGCGTAATGTGTGGTTTCTCTTTACGCAAAAAGAAATTTCAGAAATGGGTGCCGAAATTGTTAGAAAGTATTTTACTTGCAATTCTGCTAATACTTGTGTGAACATGGACTTTAATCATGCTTTTGTCGGCTATAATGTAGAAAAGTTAGGAAAGCGGTCCTGTGTTTGGACGGGCTAGCGACCAAAATGCAGCATCGTTTCCACACAGACATTTTGCCGATAGTTGTCCGAAAGGTTTGATTATAAGGTAGCCTATACATACGTGTAGGTACTTTCGTCGTGATGCGCCAATGTGAAATTAAATTGTATAACAGAAAAACAACACTTTTGACCGTGTTTTAGACGGTTTTATTATCCCGATCGGGGTGTTGGCTCCCGAACGGGAACTAGGCCTAATACCCGATCGAGGGAATGACCTGACGCGAAGCTTGTTGGTTTCTTGCTTTTACCACCTTGCAGTACATGTGAAAGGGTAGTGAATTACTATAACCAGTAGCCATAATTGCCATACAATCTTTACGGTCAAGTAAACAATTCAAAATTTTGACTTGCTCGACTTTGAGTTCGGAATTTCCAAAAATTCTTCAGTTATTTCGCGTGAATGCGGCGATTTCGTAGACAAAACAATTTCATAGGCACGCAATAATTACAAACCTTTATGTATCAAAATCAAAGATTCGAACACTAATAGGTTCGTTTAAGAAATAAAGTGATTAAAACCTGTCATCTTCAATATCTGAAAGTTATATTAATATTTCGATTACCTCTCCTATGTTAGCAACAGTGTAGGTTTAATTCAAATTTCTGGATCGATAACGATTTCACTTTGCCCCCTTCTGTTAGTTTTGTAATATTTTATCTTTTGACATTTTGTTACATTTAATTATTTGTTTTACACAGCACTGGGCCAGTACTGGCCCGATGTTAAATTGCTTCCTGGAATGATATGAACTACTATAAAAGATAATAATAATTAAAAATAATGGTCAATAGTGACTTAGAAATAGAAATTTAATACTGTCTACGAAATTGTGTTGTCTACGAATTTTTGTTCTTCTACGAGATCACCGCAAGCCATTTCGCGTACTTCAACCGCCGTTTTGAATGGTGACCCGAACAATGGAAGTAACGTGTAATCTGATTGGTTATATCTCAATAGGTTGTTGGTTGGGAGTTCAAGGACGAATGTCAATCTGGTGACCCTTCTAGCGGGATGGTGTCAGATGTTAGTATCGCATATTGATGATGGACAAATGTTAGGCGCGCGATACGTCATCTGATTTTAATCAGATTGGAAAATGAATACCCTGCCAGCACAATATTTGAAGGACGGTCAAGACCTTATTTAATTAATTTCATCTTCATGGAACAAAGATTTTATAATGAAATTTGAGCTTCCTACGCCAACCAGTTTTAGTTTGCATAAATCATCATAAAATTGCACCCCTGTCACACCCATATTATGAGGTTTACACATATGAGCCGCCTTCCTACAGAGATGATAATTTCAAAATTCAAGATTCCTAGCATGAACTGTTTCTTGAAAATAGAAGATTTGAGGGTGGACACCCTGCCATGCCCATATTTGAAGGGGGTCAACAAAATTTAGTTTTCATGTCAGGTAATGTTCCTTAAAATTTACCAATTGGTTTTAAAGAATATTTTTTTATTTCAGAGAATATGTCTTCCACGCCCATACTTTTAGAGGGGTGGGGGGTTCAGTTTTTGGGAGGAAACAGTTTGGGTGGAAAAGTAAAAAAAAGTGAAATTTTTTCGGACAGACGACTGACAACAGGCCATCCCAGTAAGTCCATTTGGCCTTGAAGGTCGAAGGAACGAATCAAAAAGTCCACATGAATAAACAATTTTATAATATAAAATAGCTGTGACAAGATATATTCATTTTTGAAGAGTTTATATCTGACACATTATTAGAACAAAACAAATATTACCTAGATTATTTTTTATATTTAATAAACAACAGGTCATCTTTCACAAAAATGAATTAGGTCTTTGAATCGCTTTTAGCTGTGTTATACAAGGAAACAGCAAGATTTTCAAACACTTTATTATGAAATTCCTCCCAATGAAGGAGTAAGCATGTACTTGAAATAAAGATTCTCACGATAAAGAGGGTCAAGCATGAAATCAGCCATTGCTGTAAAGCATTCACATAACTCCTAAGCAATCATCTTCAACAATAATGGAGATTTTATTCAGAAAATTTTGCTGTTCTTTAAACCACTCAATTCATTATTTATGATGGTAGAACCCATGTTACAGTGAATATGTATTGAATACAACAGAAGATTGTGGTTATTGATGTCATTTAATGATAAAAATTGTAAACATCATTTACACAGAGCCTTTAATTCTTGATGAAAAAGCTTGTATTGAATTTAAACAAGCCCAAGTAAGCCAATCCACTTGTTAGGATTCCCTTGGTGCAGAATAGCCATCAAACACTACCAGTGTCCTTAGATTGTATGCCTTTTCCTTAGATTGAATGTCGACAGCAGCAGGTATTACAATCATGACTCCCTCTTTTCACAACAGGGTGTAATAATGTTTTAAAAATAAAGCCTTAGGCTAACATTGTTTCGTTCTCACTCTCTCTCTCTCTTAGTTGATTAAAATGGTGATGACAGGTGATGATTTGACTGAGAGTGATGTTTTATGGCTTCCATATCTTCAAGAGTCCGTCCTCCGAGTATGTTGAGATGAGGTTCTGATGAGGATGATGACCGATTCCTATCACATCTTTCTCATGGACCTGCAAACAAAATATCATGTGATATGTCATAACATTTAAGGTTTGGTGAGGTGAGGTGAGGTGAAATCGGGTTTAACGCCGCTTTCAAGAGTATTTCACATATATCGCAGCTGCTAGTATTATTGCAGGGAGAAAGCCCTCAACACCAATGTGGATATGCATTGTGGGGAAACCTGCGAGCATCGCCTGTAACTAGCAAACCATGGGTGGTACTGCGCTGAAACTCAGTATAGCATTAAGGTTTAGTGGCCAAGTGGAAAAGTTATTTGGCCAATAGTACAAGACTCAGAGAGTGTGGATTGTGGTGTACATGTTTACATCCCATTATTCTGCTTATTGATATAAGATTAAATCTTTCTACATACACCTGGTTTTCTGTACATTCTATAAATACTTGCTAAAAGGGAATTGTCATCCACCTGTTTCCCGAGGAATCATTTTGAGTGGAGTATTTTATCATTTCACAGGTGCTAGTGTTATTGCAGGGAGAAAGTCCAAAACACCATTGTGGCTGTGTATTGCGTTGAAACCTGCGAGCATCGGCTGAACTAGCGAACTATGGTTGTGGATTTGAAGCTATTATTTTAGGTATGGTAAAGACATCAACATCTTGCTGAGCACTCAATTCCTAAGAGGAAGGGTCAACCCTCCCCTACACAAGACAACTAACACAGGTCTCCATCAATGGCATATTCAAGCCTTGCTGCATTTCTTGAACTTTTCTGTGCCTGCTAGTTAGCCTAGAGTAGCTGATCTTGATAATCCTATCAGACATTTGTAAAATGAAAAAAGTAACCACCTATCACCTTAAGGGCCTTGCATTTAAACCACACATATTACTGCTAAAGCTTAAATTACATAGTGACTTGACTGGCTCCATACCTTACAGGGCAGTTGACTAAAAGTTTGACATCCTTGAAATTTCACGTCTTGATATTCAAGAAAGGAATTTTTGCAAGGGAAGTTTAGAAGGAGTGAAAATAGATAATTGAGACCTCTCTTTTGAGTTAGACAATGAATACTGATCAGTTCTTATCAAGTATTGTTTTTTTCATATACACAAATGTTCAACTATCAGTTTTGCCTACAAACTTTTGCATATATTTACATGTTTCATTGTCCTTTACGAAATATATATGCGGGCAATCTAAGGCCAATGGTAAAAAATTTAAACAAAAAAACAATTTGTTTATAAAGATTATATTAAGTTCTTAAAAATATAACAAGTGATTACATTTTCTTAATTTTATACACACAATTGTAAGGGCTAATCATTATCAGGGTGACAACAATTTCTTGTAAACAAGTATATAAAATGTACAGGGAGCCAGGTACATGTGGATGGGGTTAAGTTTACAATAAATGAGCTGAAATTGAGTATGTGGGATATAAAAAAGTTAAATTACACAGGAAACTGAGCCTTTTGCTTTTGGTGACACAAACTGTGCTGACGTCACAAGACTCACTGTCTGGATAATAATCTCCATATATAATACACAGAACTTCTTCATCTCCAATAGATGCAGTGTTCCTAGGGCCTCACCCAAAATGAATTTGGCCTTTTCTGTGCTGAGGGGATCTTTAACAATTATAAGGGGATCCTTTTCATCAAAATTTTAATGGACACCAAACCAAAATGGTCGGTAAAATTCCCCAGTATCCCCATTAGGAACAACAAGGATTGACCTATTCTCAAGTACATGAGCCAGTTATCCCTGGCAAATAACCTTAACTAAGCCTCTATTTGTACTTAGAACCCTTGGAAGCAACATATTACATGTTTAGTATGCATTTATATGACATCCTGTACCAGCACTAAACCTAAATCAATTCTCTTGCTAAGTTTTCAGACTGGCATTAGTGGTTGGGGATGATAATATAAATAGTTTTTATGTAATTTAGAGGTTCTGAGCAACTGATCTGAATCCTTAGTTTACTTGAAATGGAAGAAGCGCTGAACATTCTAGCACCAACTGTAGACTGTTGAACATATGCTCACCGTGAGTGTCCTCTCCAGTTTGCCTGTGGTAGCACTGAAGCAATATAGCACCATATCCTCGCCCACACAGTAGATCCATTCACCCCTGGGCGACAGGCACGCACACACAAAGTCTCCCCCCTCACGCTTACCGCTGGAGAAACTACGCACAATCTGAAATGGAGACACGCAACAATACTACTACAATCCAAAATTGTCACACCCAAATCTGTTTAGGCACAATTTCCTATTCTTATCATATATTTTCATATTTTATCATATGATTTTATGATTCATATTTAAACAGAGACAGTTCAGGAACACATCATAATTCTTTCTTCAAAACTTAAATATATGCCTATCTATTTTTTCCAGCAAAACACAAATGACACAATTTTAAATGAGACACTCTCAACACTGTAATCTGGAATATCAAAAAGGTTAATCATATAAACTGAAATGGACAACTACTTAACTACAATGTAAAACTGACTTTAAACTTGTATTTCTGAAGTAACACAATATGTTGGTTGTCAATAGGTGGGTTTGCATCAGTAGGTGACAGTTTTATACAATTGAGGCAGGGTGAAATCAAAAGTATTCCTGTTGGTTTCAGCTGCTCAGATTCCATTTGGCTGAGTTGGTAAAGCATCTGACTCAAAACCAGAGGTCCCTGGTTCAAATCCCACTGGATGTGGAAATTAAGATTGTCACCTCTACTACTTTTGACGCCATGTAACCATGATATTGTATGACTTGTTATCTCTGATGTGTATGACTAGTAGGACTAAAAAAGTTGAGTTCATCTCAAAGTAACGAATAATGATATAAAACATGAGATGTGACACTCAAATCTCTCTTGACTACAAAATATTGTTTCTGTTCTTTCTGAATTTCCCGTCATAAAAAGTCTCTAGACATCAAAGATCGACCATCAAGAATATATATCCAATGAAAGAAATCTAACTCTGACAAAATCTATGCTGTTCAATTTTTTAAAATATCAGGTCACTGATTAAAATGTTTTAAAATGGTGCTATTTAAGAATCCAGTGAATGCATCTGAATTTCTTCAAAAAGGCACAAGTGATTGTATACTAAGAGTATGAAATGGGTCCTAGATAGTAGTTAAGAGAGATAAAATGATTAAGAATATTTGGATTGACAGAGTGGAGCACCATATGCCCCAACTAAGTTTGAATATGATAATTAACAGGTAGGTAATATATCAAGATATTGTTTTTGCTGACCAAACTGAATGTCACTCTTGGCTAAATTAATTAGTCACATTTAAGATATTTCATAACTCTTCAGCTTAATATGTATGTGAACAAACTGCTAAAAAAATAAATGATTAAAAATCTGTGCAACTGCATTCTACAAAATCGTACATTCATTCCAACTCTTGTCAGTGCAAGCGTACCTGTCCCTGCAAGTTCATGATGACGACAGTGTTGGATCGGTTACACACAACAAACTGTTCCATGTTCCGCGGCATCGGGTGAATACAGTGGACCGTGATGTCACTTCCTGTTGTTCCTCCCAGAGATTTAAATGTACTCTGACACTCGGTTGTCTTGACGTTCCACACTTTGATTGTGCCATCAGAGCTTGCGCTACAATATATAGGGGAGATTTGTCATTGAGAGTCACATGTAAAGTCGATATAAATTCCTTAAAGGGGCACAGAGTATGTTGTTGTGGTCAAATATAGCAAACTTCATAAATGGTATTTCATCATGGTGGTTGCTTTTGTAAATTAATATCCATATACTTATCAGTTGACATAGCTACAAAAAAACAAGGAAAAGTCCATATAAATGACCGAAAACTGGACAATGGGGCATGCCAATGACTCAAACATACAATTAAAAACTCAACAAAAAATAAGGGTTGGTATTGGTCAGTAGGTCATTCAACGATATGAGAAGTGGATTTGGACTACTTGACATTTACATGTCTGTTTTTAATTCACAATCGAAACAGAAGAAAATATCATATTTTGGCATTTAAGAGATAAAGATGCAAATTTAGATAAGGGATTTGAACTTAATTCAGGTCATTTGATATTTTGACTCTATTTAAGCCAAACATTCTCTTTGTCACTTTAGGAAATCTATTTATTACATCAATCGACAAATATATAATGGGAAAAAATTATTGTTAATTGTGAAAATGCTAATAAGTAGTTCTGGCTACTGACAATATAATATATATGTAAATCAACATTGGTCACAGAATAAGATATGATCATTTTTTTTGTTAGAAAGTATACCTTATGACATGGTGACTGTCATGTGTGAAGACTGCATCGTTGACAAATGATGTGTGACCTCTGAACTCTTTCAACGTCTTCCCAGATTTTAAACCATGAATTCTGAAAAAGAAACAAACACCGTAGTTACCGTAGCAATACAGATGAATCAGAATGTCAAATATCGTTTTCCGATGAAGTCTTTTGAAAGAATGTCGAGTCCCACTGGTTGAGTGGATAAACTGATAGAAGGCTAAAGTTGCTTGACACAGGGGGAGTATTGGACTCAGCCAAGAAAAGCTCATACAGATAATGTTACCACAGTACCAAAATGTTACATTTGGATTCCTGATCATTGAGTTCCAAAGGAGTTGAGAACAAGCTTCATCAAGCCGAGATTGTCAACATAATTATGAAAGGTACATACAGAAATGCTAAGAAAGTTTTCGAAAATAAAGGCCCTGAACCTAAAGATCATATTAGAAATAAATCATGATAAACTCCCAACAGTGTCAACATCAAGGAATTCCTGTACAACTAACCTGATTGTCTGATCAAATGATGCTGTGAGGAGCTGACTGTTATCCTTGGCGAATGTGATGGATGTGACGCCCTTGTGGTGAGCCTTCTCAAACTTGCGCAAACACTGACCTGTGAGGATCTTCCACACCTGTTAACATATATACAGGTGATACATTAGTACTAAAAAAAAAAAAACCTTAACCTGTAGAATTAATAGTTCTATGGAAAACACTGCCCTGTGAGATTCCTCAATACCTCTTTAACATATTTATGGGACCCAAGTAACTATTTAACCATTTACCTGTAGAATAAATACTTAAAGGTGAAATACTGGCCTGTAGATTAACATATGCTCTGGCAAAAAAACCTTTCTCAAATCTCGTAATTATTTTTCTTAATTTTTCTTATGAGGACAGCGTCACCAAACCAACATACCTTCTAAAATCTAAATGCAAAAAATTCAGACTTGTCTTAAGTCTACATACCTTGGATAATCAAGGTCTTTTATGTGAAACATACAAACCTTCAGTTTTCCGTCCTGGGCGCCGGTAGCCAACATCTCCGAGTCACGACTGAAACTCATACACAGCACCGCGTCATCCATCATCATGAAGTTGTCCTGAAAGATGGTGTATATTTCAACATTATCACAGGCCCATAGCAACTGGAGGGTCAAGTGGCACTACTTTCACGCCCCACACACTGTCATTCCTATTGTTAGCTCATGATGTGAAAACTTTGTCGTCCCCCCCCCACCCCCCCCAACTTGGAAATTGTAATCATTTACACAGAAAGTCCTTCATCACACTGGCCTACAAAATTGGAAATCTAGGCCCCTCAATTCTAAAATTGATGCTGCAGACCTGTATCAATCAAGTATTTCCGGATTGGTGAGGCTACAAATCTTAGATCGGTTTGATTTGGCAACTAAGGCTAAACTCGGTCTATTCCTGAAACACAATTGCCAATGTGAGACAACAGGGGACCATTTTGCCATGTACAAAATGTACAAAAGCAGGTGAACATCGGTGATTACAGCCTATTTTGCATTTCAGGAAACATCCAGTGTAAGAGAGATTTTCGAAAATGCAGGTGCAAGTCGAAGAACCTTTGCCGACTCAATTATTCATGTTTTAGCCGTTTCACTCAGCTTGCATAAGTTTTGGTCGGTGTATAAAAAATGAAAGAGTTAATTGTTGATGTAGCCCTTGATTAAAGATCATACCTGAGCTTGGTATCTCAAATCCTTTCTTATCTTGCCGGTGGTGAAGTTCCAAACTTCGATGAATCCGTCCACAGAACCAGTGACCAAGTACTGACCGTCAGGAGAAAATCGAGCACATTCCACATGGGCTTTTTGACCAAACTGAAATAGAATAAAAACAATAATATTACTCACTCTTAAGTTAGATATTAATGAATATTATACAATTGGTTTATTACCTTCTTTCTTATTGGCCTACTTTGTCACATGACAGCACTGAAGCTGTGATTTTGCTAAATCATAGTGATGTCCCATATTTTTACATAATAATAGTAATTTAATAAATTTGGAAAATGATAAAACAATTAGTTGCGCTTTGATGAATATTATTTGGCATTGCATCTGTGACTTTGCTAATTTAATTATGTCCTTTATATTTGATAAAATAACAGAAATCTAATACATTTTGAATATAATAAAATAATTATAGACTTTAGCATCGTCTCGATAAAAATCATGAGTCCATGGTTGATAACCATTAGATCAACCTCAATACAATTTCAACTGTCTCAAGTATATTAGAAATGAGAACTTTATCATGATTAACACCTATCCAGGGCTCATATAACTTTATTAGCACCTTGAAAACTTTAGAACTTTTTATTTCAATTTTTAAAGTTTTAAAATAAATCTTTTAATGTTAAGTCATTCTAACAAATCATTTCATACTAAGTGACATATATATATATAAAGGTACATATAGAATACAGAATATTTCAGGGTAATATACATGTAAGATGACAATAATATACTGACTTTGATAGTCTTTATTTTTTAATGTTAATTCATTCAAACAAATTATTTAATACTAGGTGACATTTATAAAGGATATATATATACATGGAATACAGAATATTTGGGCTCATATTTGTAAGATGCCAAGAATAAACTGACCTTGATCGTCTTGCTCAGTTGAGTTGGATACTTCTCCTCTTCCTGCTCTTTGACAGCTGCCTTACCTCGGAACACGTCAATCGTTGTACCTGAAATATAGGACCACATGGACTTCTACAGTGTTTCCGTTTATCGGCATGTGCCGGTAATTTACGGGTAAAAATATCTAAGGACCGGTATATTTATGGCTAATAGGTCCAGTGGACCGGCCACATATTTACACCTGCATGGCATCTGACCGGATTTCGACATATGAGAAGATTTCAGACATTCATTTTAGCCGCAACAAATCTTTGTCGAAAAACATGATTATCACAAGAGAACGTTGTTATTGTAGACCGGTGATTCAGGAATTAGTTACAGAGTAGTTTTCATTCCTAGTGGATAGCTGAAGCTCGATAATTTACGTTTAGGTGAATAAAATATAACAATATCAATGTGAAAGACTAAAAAAGGTCGATAGCATACATCTCAAAATTCAAAAGATTAATCTTTGTACCTGAAATATGGGACCACATGCACTTATATTATAATGTTATTATTAAAGTATTTCTGTTCAGTAACAGTTACCAAGGTTCAATGTAAACAAGAGACAAGGACCTATACCACGGCCAATATGGATACACGTAATCAATGATAATTCTATTTTTGAGCCTCTTTGTATCATGCATACATCATCATACAGTGTTGATTTATATTAAAATCAATATAATTATTGAGATTGGTGAAATATAACAACAGATAAAAGTTTTTCACGAACAAGAATTTTTAAAAGTTGTTCACACATATAGGGCCGAATGTAATTTTTGTTGATACTCAACACCTTACGTTTCAACAAGGTAGGAATGGTTTAGATAATTGAATGTTATAAAAATGACCCTCTATGACTTTTACCTTAAAAAGTATACCCAACTTAGTTTATTATGTAAATAATAACACAAGAAATATTGATCAAATAAGGGGTGCTGAGATAATTTTCTCACATTTTTGGCTTTACGTAAACCTTTGCCGACATAACCTACATCTATAAACGTGAAAAGTGTCCCATAAATTCAGAATACACCAAAATAAACCCTAACTGATCACTGAGGAACCACACTCCTAAAATGGAAGCAGAAACCCATGGTGCTGTTGCAACTTTAAAACCTGGCCCAGAAGCACCAACCCCTTAAAAAGTTACCAATATCTGTTACAACAAGTAATGTAACATATTTTACCTGGAGGTGAAAGCCCCTGGTGGTTCCAACTTAAAGTCTAACCCAGCAGAATCATGCCTCTAATATGTTACCCCTTTTTATTCAAAATGTATTGTAGCATATTTTACCTGGTGGCAAAAGGCCCTAGTGGTTCCACTTTCAAGTCTAACCCAGCAGAATCATCCCTTTAATAAGTTAACCCTTCTTTTTCAAAATGTAATGTAACATATTTAACCTGGAGGTGAAAGCCCCTGGTTGTTCCACTACAAAGCCTAACCCAGTGGAACCGTCCCTTTAATAAGTTAACCCTACTTGTTACAACATGTAATGTAACATATTTTACCTGGAGGTGAAAGCCCCTGGTTGTTCCACTACAAAGCCTAACCCAGTGGAACCGTCCCTTTAATAAGTTAACCCTACTTGTTACAACATGTAATGTAACATATTTTACCTGGACGTGAAAGCCCCTGGTTGTTCCACTACAAAGCCTAACCCAGTGGAACCGTCCCTTTAATAAGTTAACCCTACTCGTTACAACATGTAATGTAACATATTTTACCTGGACGTGAAAGCCCCTGGTTATTCCACTACAAAGCCTAACCCAGTGGAACCGTCCCTTTAATAAGTTTAACCCTACTTGTTACAACATGTAATGTAACATATTTTACCTGGACGTGAAAGCCCCTGGTTGTTCCACTACAAAGCCTAACCCAGTGGAACCGTCCCTTTAATAAGTTAACCCTACTTGTTACAACATGTAATGTAACATATATTACCTGGAGGAAGAAGTTCCTGGTTCTTCCTCTACAAAGCCTCATCCAGTGGAACCGTCCCTTTAATAAGATAACCCTTTTTGTTACAACATGCAATGTAACATATATCTCACCTGGAGGAAGAAGCCCTTGGTGCTGCTGCCATTTTAAAGCCTGTCCAAGCAACGCCAAAAGACGAGAGGGAGGAACAACGTTTACTTCTCCAGCCAGGGCAGTTGCAATCGCATTACGACGCTTCTCTTTTGTCTGTCCTTCGGGATATGCCTTGAATAAATCATTAAAATATGATTACCAAAATCATGTGTAAACCTATAATAAATTAGTTTGTTTCACCTAACCTAAAATCCTTCTGACCTCACATTAGGTCTCTGCCATTATTCATTATGTATATGGCTAGTTATTTATGATGAAATATGATTATTACATATATGAAAAATATATAAGGCAAAATGATGAGAAAACAATCTGTACATATATATACAATCAGTATATATCATAGTATATAGAAATAACCATATGTAGCTGTGTGACAAGATTTAAGCATAAACTAGCCACTGTTGAATGCGAATAAAAAGTTTTTGAGCTAGATTCCACCATGAATCCAACCTACCTCTCTGGGGTCAAAATATGACCGTGCCAGCATGTTTTCCAAGTGGATGTAGCGGTCAGGCTGATTGTGCTTCAACATGATCATGGGATCCGTTTGGCGAAGCAGGGACCTTGCGGCACCAAGTTCACGAAGCTCAATTAGCTCCAGCACAATCTTAAACAAGAGGATGAAACTTAAATCATTATTAATTATTTCAAAGCGCAATATTTCCATGTACTGCTCAAATAAATGAATATTAGACCCCAGCATTAACAAGGTCGCAAGTGGTTTAATATTCCCTCACAATTTTCATTATAAATCTTCATATATTGCATTACAAATATGTGTTTGGAATGAGATAGACTGAAAAATATTCCTCTTTTGATTAAGCTTGTCAAAGTTTACACCAAAAGCATTTTAAAAAGATCGGTCATCTTTTAAAAATCATTTACATCAACCAAATCTGTTGTTTGGATAACACTATTTTTCAATTACAATATAACAAATTGATTTTTCAAAATAAATATTTCAGCTAAATGACATCCGCCCTAACAAAGAGAAAAACAAGAATTATCTTCCTATAAATGTCTTGTTAGGGATCATTACAAACTATTAATATGCTATAATAATACAGGAGAGTATGATTTTGGAAATGCATAGACTACTGTGAGTGTCATCTTAGCCAGATACTCTCATATAAATAGTGCAAGTCTTCTCAATAAGCCGCATGAAGGTTAATCTGATGATATTTGAGTGTGATATTTAGCTGTACTGTTATGACTAGTTGTCTTGAATTGTTTACTTCAACTAAGAAGTGTAAGTAAAGATATTGTAGATTGAATTTGAGACATGGTACCTATTAAATTTTGATATCTTATCATCAAACCTCTATACAAATTTATCTTTTCAAAAGTTGACTGTTAATCTCGTCTCTGAAGATAGGTTTTATGCAGACCTGTTCATAAAGCTCTATAAGCTTGTTGTCTGGCAGTTTGAGAGTCTGTATGGCCTGTAGTACTGTGTCCCAATGACCGCTGTTGATATCGCTCACAAAACTGTCCACAGAGTCCACGGTGTTCAGCGATATACCACTTTCCTCCTGGTAGAACAGTAAAATAGATCATTTAAAAAGGAGAAGCACAGTCTGTTTATATTTACATATTTTCACCAAGTGAAAAAACATTTCATCTCCAATATGTTTTCATAGGTATAATATTACATCAATACGTGAAAATAAAATCTGCATTTTCACTAAGTGAAATAACAATGCGATTCTTCTCAGTGAAATAACACTACAATCATATGACGTCATCTGTGACAACAAGAAACAATTGAATGATGTCATTAGATGTCCGCGATAGAAATGCCATCATGCCACTCCATTCATAAGATTAAGGTAAATTACAACATTTTGGAAGCATAAAGCATTGCATATTTGACATTTATCTTGGAATATTATGTATATCTAATCTCCTGAAGTAGAAAATTATATGTTTATTGTTTACACTCCAGGCTGCACTACTCATGAAAACATAAATTTCTACTCCACTTGATGAACCAAACATGCTTTTAAACAAGAATTGTCTAATATCATCTATCTATTTTGATTTACCTGTAGAACCGTCAACGTCCTGAGAAGGTTATTCTCCTTCAAGTACTGTTCAATCAGCCTCACAACACTGGAAAATAAAAAATTGATGATTACACATTTGACCCCGATTCGTGCATCAATTACTCGTAAAATTTAGAAAGGGTCTATAACAATATAAGCTGTGGCCCTCTAAGATGCAGAAGGACTTTTAACAAATGAACATCTATCATGTACTGTTGTTCCATTATGATGCAATTTATGCCTTTCATCCGTGTCGATGATCACTACTCTAGCCGCTATTCTTAATAATAGTGTTAGAAAAATATTTGGTCATGCTAAACAATGTCACCTGCAAATTGTCAGTAATATAATAACCTTCATTTTCAAATGTTTATTGAAAAAAATTAATTTTAACATAAGATGATATGTAGATAATAACATGTAGTCTTAATTCTACAAAAGTTTAAATTTCTATACACGATTGATTTTCAATATCGTCACCAAAAATAAACAAAAACCAACAAATCTCATGAGTTTATAAAACACATTTTTGGCAGAAATTTAAAGTTTATGAAATCGCTATAATAATGAGTGAATGAATATATGCCGTTTGGATTAGAATGAAATATCCCGAATGTGATCAAATAGGCCAATCGGTACATAATATCTCGTTCAGCTGGTGTCCGAAATGTGGTGCTAATAACAACAATCAGACATGTGCGAAGGATGCCGAATGCGTTACAAAATAAAGCACATTCATTTTGTCACAGCAACGCAGCTGTCAAATAAAATGTAGCAAGGATTGTCATTGCATTGACTGAGAACATTTATCATTAAGATTCAAACGCATTAATGAATGTTTTTAATCTACTCACTCTGCAGATTCTATTTCTACCGCCATCTTGATTGAGAGTCTCGTGAAGTCTCGCTCGACGCGAGTCTGTACTTGATTAGATCTCAACCATACCGCCAGCGTACGCTATACAGACAGGTGTGAGCTGACTGCCAATTATCATAAATCGGCGTATTCATATTCGACAAGTCCGTAGAATTGTACATTGCAGCAGATATAAATAAACTTCAAGGTTTCCATCTTTAACATGTGAGACATACAAAAGCTGTCTAGGTGTTTTATTTTATATCTCGCTGTTTATCGATGACACAACGATAACATAATCATCGATCGCTTTGACATAAAACACAGGGCCTAACATGGCGACATATCACAATAACTTTTATAAACTGTTACTATGTATTTAAATCGGAATTTATAGCTTGTTGTCTCAGCTAAAAAATATCAAGTATTTAATTATGTGGTCAGTCTAAACAAATCGAACGTGTTGTTTGGTGAGTTAACGTTTCAATATAATGCCTCTCGTTAAGTGGTTTTCTCTCCACACGGTCTGACGACAGCCCATGCAGTTTTTATGTCCATATTGGTTTTCAAAGAAAATCTAAAAAAAATCCTTATAAATTTAAATGCATAGAGGTGTAGATATCATGTCGAATATATATGGTTAGGCCTTCAACTCTATTGTTCTCTTTAGTTCGGTAGGCCTAAGTTGATCACCGTGTTTTGCTCGTGCTCAGGTGGTAAGTTAAATGACTACATGTGTTCAACCAACTTACTCACCTGTGAACAAGTTAGAAGTTTTAGATAATTGTTTGTCATAGTGAAGATGGTTTGTAAAATAACTTGTGTTATAGAACAGAAGACTTAGCAAATAGTTTGTTTGAAATCGGGGATCGAACCCGGAACACCCTCATTGGTGTCCAGTGAGCCAGCCACTAGACCAGCGAAACCAGCTGACATTTAGAAGATATTAAACTGACCAAATGATTAAGTTCTTTTTAAGTGATAAGATTAATTATACATGGTTAATTTTGTCAATCTAAAACGCCTACTTGTTTTATTTGGGGTTACTCTGGTGATGTTTACGCTGGTTATACTCTCTGTTATGATGCATGTATATTTCAGCATGCTGCACGTGCGGGGTGATTTCCGGACTATCTTGGTAATCCGACTTAATCCGCGACGTCAACTCCTTTAAACAGATGGGACCAGCGTCAAATCGTTAGAGACATAGTATTGAATGAGTTCGTATCCGGTAAAAGTATTACTTTAAAACTGTTTCTATTGGAACATGCTTGATTTATTTCAGACTAGACCATTTCAAACCCGATTACAGTGCTCATAAATATGAAAATAAGCTTTTTTTCACATATCTTGACTGACAAATGTTATTCCTACACATGTTAAACTAAGTTTTCCCCAACTAGACCTTATCAATATCACAGCTATGTACGTTTACTTTATGTATATAAATCTCATAAAATATATCACTGGTAAAGTTCATCAGATAAAGAGCTAGTTTACATTGAAACTTTTTCCGTGACATAGGGCTCTCTGTGATATGTCAGGGCTATACAGAGATTAGAGCTCATTTGCATATTAAAGCTTTCATCAGGAACGCACATTTTGTTAATTGAAGTTTGTAAAGATGTAAAACTGACACGATTAACTAGCCTTAGAGAGGATTTTTTCAACACAACTGCGATATTTCGGGGACATTTAGATTTTGTAATCGAGGTGCTCCAGAACAGCGAAACGATCCCATTTAACCGCGATTCTAAGTGCTGGGCCAGTCTACATTTGATTGGCTGATGTTCGCGCCTGCGCCATGAGGAATAGGTGTTTTATTCTATAGACCTACATGTAATAACGAACTTATGGACGTCTTATATTACATCTCGGCTCTAACTAGACTGTCTCTAAGATGACTTCAGCCGTCTGAACCTTTTTCGTTGTTGATTACATGTCAATTGTAAACAGTAATGATTATTTTCCTGCCTCGTAGAACACTAAAGTGAGTGTCAATACTATCAAATGCCTTAAAATAGCCAATATGGACCGAAAACGCGTGCTCTAATACCTCTAAAGTTTTGGTCAGTCAGTTGGTGGAGTCAGTATAATGAAAACATTCAGGTATGAAGTCGCGGCTGGGACAATGACATGTTTCGATTACTTGTAGTCAAAATTACTAATTTTTGAAATCTATTTATAGAAAGCAGAAACACAAATTTGATTTCATGGTGTGATATAACTAAAGTATTCGTGGAAATAAGAACTGTGAAATCGGCTTCAAAGCTTTTATTTGATTTTCCTTTAAAACTATGAATTGTTATATTTGGCACTAACGGATGTGCGTTTGTGTTAAACTTTATATACGGGTTTTGCAAACGAGGTGAGGTGAGGTGAGTTGGTGTTTACAGCCGCTTTCAAGATTATTTCACTTATATCGCGGCTGCTAGTATTATTGCAGGGAGAAAGCCTGCAACACCATTGTGGCTATGCATTGCGGTGAAACCTGCGAGCATCGGCTGGAACTAGCGAACCATGGGTGCAAACGAATCAGAGCGAAAAAAGTGTGACACCTTAAAACCAGTCATTTATGAGTTGAATGAGTTGAATGAGCTGAAACTCAGCAGGAATTTATGTAGCAAACAGATTCGATCGTGGATAAATGTCCCGGTATATATCATTTTATTATAATTTTACCTCATTTCATTCTACATTTTGTTAATGAGAAATTGCATCTAATTAAGGTTCTTTCAATTCGTGAAGAACACATTTTCCAATGTGTTAAGGGGGCCATCCGGCGTTTCGCTGGACACTATATAATGTGTTACAGAAATGATTGCAATTCATTTATTGAAAAAAATAGTGATCATGATGATTTATCAGTTTTCTCAAATAAATGAAAAAAAATAAATCGACATAACATTAATTCAAAATGAATGTCTGTAATCTAACATTCATGAAATTTATAAACTTGGGCATATCACATACCCTATTTCTATACAAAACAATTATTGTTAAACATAGTTTTCGCTACCTTGTTTTATTGATCAGTAAGTGTCATCGTTATATATACACATAAACTAGCTTTATTACAATTTGTTGTAGGTTGGTCACTATTGCACTGTACGTTTACTTAAAGCCAAAAGTATTATCTTCAGAACATCTTCAGAACACCACTCATTCCAATGTGATATTTTATATACATGAGACTTTATTTGATAAATACGCATCAAATGCTTATTAACATTCTACTGATGGCAATGATGTTCGTTGAATATTTGATTGACTTTTAAATGTTTACACACAGAGGACGTGTTATGTAGTAAATTCATATGGTAAATAAATCAATCAAAATCCATAATCAAAAAAAATATTCTATTTAAATTCAAGTCTTTAATTTGCATATATTCTTTAGAGGTTTTGATATAAGAAGGATTTAGAAATATGGATGTAAAAAATTGTAGAAAAATATCTAAAGTCAAATGGAAAAAAATAATCATCAAACTGATTATATACTGCAGCCTTTAAGCGGTGTTTTCAGAAAATTACTCAAGTTCAACAGTTTACAAGGGAAATATTTTGGTGTGATTGTTCATGTATGATGGTATATGTTTTCATCATTTGTGAAATTGATACACATTTACTCCTTTCCTTTCATTTGCAACACAAAGTTTGTCTCCGTCTAAACACAGACCAAAAGGAAACTTTAAACCATCCTCCTTTGTCAGAATATCTCTGACAAACTCTCCCTTACTGCTGAGATGAACAACTTTGTGTGTGGACCTGTCAGCCACAAGAATGTCTCCTCTTCTGGTTGATATTATACCTCGTGGTTCCTTCAATGCTCTGTCTCCAATAGGAGTGTATATCCACTTAACATGTCCAGTCCGTGTCAGACAGATGACAGACTTCAGATCCCAATCTGACACCAGGATAGTGCCCTGTCTTGTCACATGAAGGAAACGTGGATACTTGAACTTCCTGTGAGGTTCTGGCAGAGTCTGCAGTGATCTCACCACCCGTCCTTCCATGTCCAGGATATCTACAGAGGGAGGAGACACAGAACTTGCAACTAATGTGGACTTATCCAGTACATCCAGACCGCGATACTTCTTGTCAGTTGGTATTGTAGAGTGAAGTTCCAGGTCAGGATTAACATTGACAATTACAATCTTGTTAGAGGTTGGAACAGACACAGCCAACTTGTGTTCATTCAGTACAGCTATACTCCATGGAAAGTTATCTATGACCAGAGTGCTGCATTGTTGTTTACCACTTAGCGTATACAAGGACTTGATTCTGCTGCAATCTGTTACGACTGTTACTTTCCTATTGTTCACATTCAACACTGCAACATCCACTAAGCTGCATAGGTCATCCTTGTGTGATTTTGCTTCCATAGACCTGTGTAATAGTGGTTTAGCTGTCAGATCAATGTCATCTTTCTTCTCAACCTTCACACCCATTTTATCAATTTCTGCCTTCAGTTGCTTCACATTCTGTATGAAGATGATGGTAGTTGCATCTGAGCTGTCTTCTATCTGTGTCTTTGGGAGGTCTGATGCAAGTTCTGACTCAGACGACATATACATCTTAATCAGCTGAGCTTCATCCTCCAACTCCAGGGCCTGCTGGATGAACTGAGACTGCTGCTGATACATCTCTAAATCAATCTGCTTTGTTTTGACCTTTGAACTCAGTTCACCCGTCTGTTCTCCTGATTGATCATCTAGTTTCCTCATCAGCTGATCTTTCTTTTTCTGAAGATGTTCGGCGATTTTCTCAAATGTTTTCTCTATTTCAGATTTCAACATCAACTTGTGTTCAGTTTTCTCCTGTATCTCTTCTTCATAGCTCTTGATATCAGTGTTATATTCCTCTATTTGTATCTGGAGTTTCATCTGGCGTTCCTGTAGTTGACCTTTGACCTCAGGCAACATCGCCTGGATGGTGACGACATCTTCACACTTCCTGTGACTGATGCTGCAACAAACTGTACATAATGGTTTCCTGCAGTCCTTACAATAAAGTTTCATTTTCTTGTCATGTTCTCTGCAGATAAACTTTGTTTTGATCTTTTGACCTGAGGATGGATCTGCCAGGTTGGTAACAATGTGTTGACGAGATAATGGCATCTTCCTGTGCATCTTAAGACAGGAGTCACAAAAACCTGCTTCACACTTAGAACACCAATGTGTAGCTGGAGTAGTCTCCCCTTCCTCTTTACAGGAAGAACACGAAAGTGTCTCTGGAAAACAAACATCAAGGATTGAAGCACATCATGATATATCCATTCTCAGTGATTTCCTGCATCGACAAACTATAAATTTACTATGCAACTATGAAATGATATGTTTTTTCTATTTAGGCATTTAGGCATTTAGTTTTTTTCACAAATGTGATCGACTACAAAATCGTTTTAAACAGCTTTAGATTTTCTATATAACTTGTATTAACCGATCAGTCACAGATCCCACAAATCCTTTCATTGCTGTGTGCTAAAAGTTTTACTTTTTATCGGCATCCGGTGCTTTTCGATTGTAATAATACAATCAAATATGAAATGAAATAATGTAATAATATATTTTGACGTATTTCATTCAAACAATAGTCCACAGAACACTTTACTCTTTTTCAATCGGTAAAATATATTGGAAAGGTCTTGATAAAAAGACACCTTGTAAGGAGTCAATGAGGCCAGTTAGAAGCAGTCCTGGTTTCAGCTGCCCCGCCCACTCTTCCACAGGTCTATCAGGGTGAGGTACTGGGGTCTCTTGTCTACACGTGGGACAAGGGATGGACTTGTTCTTCACAGCTTCTACTTTTGTTAGTAGATATTTCCTCAAACAGTTCTTACAGAAGCTATGCTGACATGCAAGTGTCACCGGCTGCTGATACATCTCAATACACACACTGCAGGTCAGGAGGCCTTCCTGTAACTTGCCTGCTGTCGCCATCGTTGATCTGAAATCACAATCATAGACATGTCTAAAACTGATCTGCATGTCAAATCACAAATTGGAATAAATGCATGTATGTCATTTTCTTATTAAATTTTTACATTTTCCCTTATTGATTATAATCGCAGGTCAATTTAAACAGAAATGGGAATATTTACACAAACATATCGACTAGTAAACATGCTAACCACAAACCTACATAACATTTTGTTTACACTAGGTTTCTTGTTTTGCATGTGTAAGTGCCACCTTTCACCTACTATATAAGTGTGAAACCCGGTGTGAACTTGCTCTATCACCTGTACCGAGATAACAGTGAGATAATGATCTCCAAAGTCACACCCAATAACCTGTAACACACCCAGTGGTGTACCCATATCAGCCTGCTTATACATGACTTGTTACCAAACATTGGTGTAAGTCGCCTATCAATCTGTGCCCAGATATTACCATGGAATCACATTTTCCCTATTACTAGCCTATGCACTATTATAAACATGTTAATCAATATATATATGTATGTATTTGCATCATCAAATAAGCTTTTGCAAAGAAATAACCTTGATATTACATTTTCTTTAAGGTATACTTTATTAATGTGTATTTTTTATCCTAATATGTTTAAAAGGGTATGATATAGAAGGATTCACTAGCTATCCGTGATAAAGGCCACTGTAAAAAGTATACTACGCTGTAATTGATCTATTGAGTCGGTTATTTATGAAATTATGGTAATATGTCAAAGGATAGTGATGTATTTGATTAAGTAATTCTTCGAATGTTTGATTTATCAATGAAACAATGTAACTTTACTTTATCACATACAGCAGATAATAAACTATATCACTGCCCTGTATTTTGGAAGAAGTGAAACCGAAAGTAGGACGAATATTATTTGAAATAGACATTGAACATGATCAAGGTGACATGTGATAAATGTTTTAACCATCACAACAAATATTCATACAACCTACATTATATCTACAAACTACGAATGTAAACAATAAAAACTAACCTTCACAGGCGTCACTCTAAGTCTTTGTGCAGCCACACACTCTTATGTGTAGGCTAGCGTTGTCTGTGTAATATGAGAAACTTGCATTATATTTGAGTAACTTTAGAAGATTGTTTAGATATTATCTGGATATCTATGTTATTTCGAGAAGATATAGGAACCTTTTCTAATTATTAGCTAAAACATTTACAGTAGAAACTGAACAGTCGCATGTAGGATTGAAAAGTTGGTTATTTCTATATGGTGTTTATCCCGCATGCAGATATTTTCCTATTTATAACTATGTTGATTTCATTTGAAATTTTTAGTTTGAGACTCCATGAATCTCATTAGATGTACATGCATGATTAACATATAATAGATTAATTCCCTTTGCTTTGTTGTAATGCTAGGTGTAAGAATATAAGTTCCTACAGATTTCATGGATTTGAAATTAACCTTGAATAAATTTTGTCATACAAGAGTAAATAGTTTAATTTTATCATCAAGAATGTTGCTCAGGAAACACGAGCATTTGTTGCATCTTGCGCTTACACATGACGTAATTCAACCTGTTACTGTGTATTTTACGCTGTCTTTTTGCAAAACGATTTTTTCTTTGCTTGACCTGAGGTTTAAGATGATCACGTCACTAGTCTGTCTTTTGTTTGCAATCGCAGCTCAATACGTAACAAAATCTGTATGCAATACAATAAATCTTAAATAGTTTTATTGAGGGCTATCAGTGAAAATGAAAGCACAGATATTTGTATACTTCAGGCAGTTGCTGTAGACTATTTATATACTTCAGACAGTTGTTGTAGACTATTTGTATACTTCAGACAGTTGCTGTAGACTATTTGTATACTTCAGGCAGTTGCTGTAGACTATTTATATACTTCAGACAGTTGTTGTAGACTATTTGTATACTTCAGACAGTTGCTGTAGACTATGGAGAGAAGAACATGAACACATTCAGCACACACCATCTACATGAAATGTTAATGTACGATGAAAAGCAGAAATTTATTACAATTTTCATTTTATTTTTCATTTTACCCAGTGACGCCAGTGTTTGGTCCAGTGTACAGTGCGTTGAGTTTTATGTAACAAAGTTAATATTGCTGTTGCTTCTTATGTAAAATACTATACAACATGAACATAGCTGACTGTTCCTTGAATATAAATCTTCTCCCTTTTCATTTTAGTCACTCGTACCGTCAGGTACAGCACATATATATCACTTATTATTTCACAGTTGATACTTGACCGAGATCATGTGTATATCATGCAGCCCAGAAAAGAATGAGCAAGTACAGAAGCATGAATGTCTGAATGTGTATAACATGCCATGAAAGATACCTTAATGTACGCACTGTACGGTTTACTTCCGCTTTGTTTACAATTACAGTTTGGAATAATTGTATTTAATATTCGAGTTGAGGTTAATTGATTTCAACTTTAAATGTGATATGGAATACACAAAGTTAGTAGCTATCACGGATAGGCATTATGATATTAATAGTATTAATATTTAACACATAGCTATCAAGGATAGCCATTACGATAATAATAGTGTTGATATTTAAAACATAGGAGTGCCCCGGTCCACCTCGTTTGCTACGATGCTTTAGGTCTGAAATGGAAATTCACTGGTGATAATGCTTTAATTAGATACTAGACACAAGACAACTCCTTGTTTCAGCTAAGAGCGACGAAATAGTTCAACGCATTTTTCAAGTATTACCACATGATGAAACGTCGAGGGTTTGAGTATACATTAGTGTATCTAGATGACTTTTTGACAATTGCAGAGTGTAGAAGGCAGGTGAAAGGGAATTTAATTGTCTTCAGGAGCTGTTAGAATATTTTGGCTTTTTTATTTACTAAAACAAATTGGTAGAACCTTCACAAAAACTGGTTTTCCTGGAAATATAGAAAGATAGCTGTACAGGAACCTTAACTCTTCACGTTCATAAATTAAAAGAATTTACAACAATATTACGTGACTTAATTTACATCAAGTGTTCAACATCATTGCAGATAAGATCGACAAGCCTCCTGTGGAGGACATGTACTTCTAACAGCGGTGGTTTTAACTTATATATAAGATATTAAATGGTGGGTTTGAATGTCGACATTTGTTCAAACTACTATTGCAATTCAAGGTCGACCTATGCCATATGGTGATTTTTTTTTACGGATGCATGCGACATACGCGGCGGGGCTGGTGGTGACTTGGTATACATAGCGTGGCACTCTGACACGGACATGAACATGTTAACAACAGGTAGTTAGCGATAGTTGGCTTTACGGCAAGACGATTGACGGCGACAGAGAGCGGAAAACATGTCACTATTTCCACTGATGATTCAGCAACAATGTACACAATAGAAAAGTGTAGCTCAATCAAGCCAGGAGCATTTACGATTATAATAGATCTTTTCTGGCTTTCTGCAAGTTGCAGTTTTCATATAATTTCTAGACACATTCCTAGCGCGATCTCCCATCACTGGCAGATACCTGAAGGTCATCAGACAACTACATCTCATCTCTACTACATCTGTGGGTTCCTGGCAGATAGTGACAGGGGCCATTCATTCAAGCGAGGGAGCTACACCTGTGCGTACAATATGGGCGTGTCTCCACTCCTTATTAATCTTCATGAAGATTGGAAATCAAATGCTAATGAAAATAGATAATAGATAGGCAAATTCATGAATAAAATTTAAAGCAAATTTACTAGCAGCGTCATGTAATTAATACTAGGTGTTGAGGTTTAAATGTGTTATGTATTTCATTGTCTCCTTTTTTATATGTCAATCATAATAATAATTGACATTGTATTCCCATCAGATGTTATGCTATACTTGACAACCAGTTATGGGGTTATAATCTTTATAATCAGTCCCACGAATGCAAGGGTCGAGAACGGACATGTTCAGATTAATGGTTATTCAGTATATCTTATTTAAAAACAAGATCTATTACATGTTCCTCAGCTACAATTGAAACATTTCCCGTTATAGTTTAAATAACGGCAACGTCCAAATCATATAATTTTAGGTATATTGATAAAGATGTGCACATTTTCTTTTGGGCGTCAGTTTGTTGCATATCAGTTAAATCTAAGTTATTAGCAGACCAATCATATAAATTAAAGCTTAACGACGATCATGTCAAACCAATGATCCACATGAGCTACCTCCCGAGTTCTCATGTAAAATAAATTTGAGTTATGCTTTATTTTCTAATAAATTGACTGACATATGTAATTTCTACATCTGTTGAATAAACTATGTTTTCCCTTACTAGGCCTTCTGAATAGCACCTCAATATCATCTTTGTTTATGTATATCAACCCATCACTGGTAAAGGACACCGGATAAATAACTTATTTTCATCAATTATAATTTTTTTCCCTGACGTATTCCTCTATTTGATACGTCAGGCCTATATTGAGATTAGAGCTCATTTGTATATTAAAGCTTTCATCAGGAACGCACATTTTATCTAAAGAATTATGTTAAGATGTAAAACAGACACGATTAACTGGCCTGAGAGAGGAATTGTCAACACAATTAACAGCGATATTTCGGTAACATTAAGATTTTGTAATCGAGGTGGTCCAGAATAGCGTCCTGAGCCAGTTTACTTTTGATTGGCTGATGTTCGCGCCTGCGCAATGTGGAATAGGAGTGTTATTCTATAGATGTAATAACGAACTTCGGGACGTCTTATATTACAGCTCGACTCTAAATAGACTGTCTCTAAGATGACTTCGGCCGTGTGAACTTTATCGTTGTTGATTACAGGTCAATTGTAAACAGTAATGGTTATTTTCCTGCCTCGGTAGAACACTAAAGTGAGTGTCAATACCATCAAATGCCTTAAACTAGCCAATATGAACTGAAAACGCGTGCTCTAATGGCTTTTAAAGTTTTGTTCAGTCAGTTGGTGGAGTCAGTATAATGAAAACATTAAGGTATGAAGTGGCGGCTGGGACCATGACATGTTTCGATTACTAAATCGGCTATAAAGCTTTTGTTAGATTTTATTTAAAAATATGAATTGTTATATTTGGCATTAGTTAAAATGAGTTTGTGTATTTGAGAACACAGAGCCAAAAACTTACCACAAAAACACTTTTAAACTAGTCACTGTTTTAGTTTAATGAGTTGAAACACAGCAGAATATACTTGTACCAAAAAGATTCGATTGCGAATACATGGTACGGTATATATCGAACCAACATGCGTTATATAATTATCACTCATTTCTTTCCTCATGAATATTAAACTCATTGTTGTCTCTGAAAACGTGGATCTATTTTGTATCAACAACATTTGCTAATGTATATTCTATTCATGATAATTTGTTTAGGATGTCTTCCAGCATTGCATTGGCATCTATGTAATTTGTTATAAAATTGATTGTAGTTCATTTTTTTTAACGATGTTGATAAAACAAAAATTCTTAACTAAATGAAATAATCTTATACAATATACCGACATTACATTATTTAAAATGAATGTCTGTAATCTAACATTCCTGAAATTTATATACTTTGGCAAAACACTTACACGAATTTCATACAAACAATTATAATTAACTATAGTTTTCTTTACCTTGTTATACTGATCAGTATGTGTCAGAGTTATAGATACACATATAATTGCTTTATTACAATTTGTTGTAGGTTGGTTACTATTGAGCTAGAATGACTTAACTATTAGTCAAAGCCAAGTGTATTATCTTTATCATCTGTAAGAATGATCAAGTATCAAGCTAAAAGTGGTGGTGGCCATTTGAGTTTGAACACCTTTTAATCATTTGAGGTAGTATGGTTGTTGAATGACTGTTTCTTTTGATCAAACACATTGTCTCGAAATCAGGTTGATATTTTTTTTAAGAGATCACCATTTATCGAAAAGACGTAGTTCTGCCCCTCAATGCGCCATCAGCTATCAAGATAAACTCTCCTCTGTTCAGTAATAAACCCCTGTGTGTTGAATAACGCCTATTCTAACACATATTTCTACTGAGTTTCTATGTGTTCTGACGAGAATTGGTATGCGTAAAACAGTTAAAATCTGTCACACCCGACCCAGATACGACAAATTAATAAGAAATTTAAATAAATATCAAAATAATGATAACAGCATTTAAATGAAAATATTACAGTTTGAAGATTTGGAAATTTTATATACATGAGACTTTATATGACCAATATGCACCAAATGCTTATTAACATTCTACTGATGACAGTGATGTTCGTTGAATATTTGATTGACTTTTATATGTTTACACACAGATGACAATGTGTTATGTAGTTAAATCATATGGTAGGTAAATCAATCAAAATCAATAATCAAACTGAATTATTCTATTCAAATTCAAGTCTTTAATTGCTTATTTTCTTTAAAATGTTTAATCAAATATAAGGAGATTCTAGAAACATGAGTTTAAAAAAAATATTATAACATGACTTCGTTGTATTCTCGATTCTGATTGTTTGATTTGAAAAACAATACCCTATGTTGAATGACAATGAATATCCGCAAATTAGCTAAGGCAATTCACTGCGAATTGATACATATTCACGGCCCGACTCAAGTTTTAATTCTCAAGTGTCTTAGAGAATTCGTGCGTGCCGTACTCCTTTTTTACAGTTGTCTTTGACATTTTTCAGATTGCGTCTACTGATATCTATTACAACTATACAACTAGATTTCAATATAATTTATTTTTGTAAAGCGAAAATAATTTCAATTGGCTTACTTAGTCAAAGTTTGCCGAAGGTTTCATGTGGCTGGCTTCTTTTGAATGCCGTTCCTATGGTATGACGTCACAAAGGCCAACCGTCGGTTTTAAACTACATTTGCGGGCATTGAATAACAATGAATCCCGGAAATTTTACAAATGCATCTATTTATCATATTAGTGAAAACAACCATTCAAGCAAAAACAATGGATAAAAAATAATTATCAATATTTTGAAGTCATTGAACGATGTTTTTAGGGAACGATATTACTCAAGTTCAACAATTTACATGGAAAATATTGCTGTGTGATTGTTAATATATAATGGTATATGTTTTCATAATTGTTTTAATTTGTAAACATTTAGTCCTTTGTTTTGATTTGCAACACAAAGTTTGTCTCCATCAACACATAAACCCATAGGATGTTCTACACCATCCTCCTTTGTCAGGATATCTCTGATGAACTCTCCTCTGCTGCTAAGATGGACAACTTTGTGTGAGGAGTTGGCAGCGACAAGTATGTCTCCTCTACTGGTTGATGTGATTCCTCGTGGATACGTCAGTGCTCTGTCTCCGGTATGTGTGTATATCCACTCAACATGTCCAGTCTGTGTCAGACAGATGACAGAATCCAGACCAGAGTCTGACACCAGGACAGTGCCCTGTCTGGTTACATGAATATAGTAAGGATACTTGAAAGTCCTGTGAGGTTCTGGCAGTGTCTGCAGTGATCTCACCACCCGTCCTTCCATGTCCAGGATATATACAGAGGGAGGAGACATAGAACTTGCAACTAATGTGGACTTATCCAGTACATCCAGACCATGATACTTCTTGTCAGTTGTTATTGTAGAGAGAAGTTCCAGGTCAGGGTTAACATTGACTGTTACAATCTTGCTAGAATATGGAACAGACACAGCCACCTTGTGACCATTCAGTACAGCTATACTCAATGGAGGGTTATCTAAGACCAGTGTGTTGCATTGTTGTTTACCACTTAGTGTATACAAGGACTTGATTCTGTTTCCGATGTAATCTGTTACAACTGTTACTTTTTTATTGTTCACATTCAACACTGCGACATCCGCTAACCTGCATGTGTCATCCTTGTGTGCTTTTGCTTCAATAGATCTGTGTAATAGTGGTTTAGTTGTCAAATCAATGTCATTTTTCTTCTCCACCTTCACATTCATTTTATCAATTTCTACTTTCAGTTGCTCAACATTCTGTATGAAGGTGATGGTAGCTGCATCTGTGCTGTCTTCTCTCTGTGTCTTTGGTAGGTCTGATGCAAGTTCTGACTCAGACGACATATACATCTCAAACAACTGAGCTTCATCCTCCAACTCCAGGGCCTGCTTGATGAACTGAGACTGCTTCTGATACATCTGTAAATCAATCTGCTTTGTTTTGACCTTTGACTTCAGTTGACCTGTTTTTTTTCCAGATTGATCCTCCAATTTCCTCATCAGCTGATTTTTCTTTTTCTGAAGATGTTCTGCGATGTTCTCAAATGTTTTCTCTATTTCAGATTTTAACATCAACTTGTGTTCAGTTCCCTTCTGAATTTTTTCCTCGTAGCACTTGATCTCAGTGTTATATTCCTCTATTTGTATCTGGAGTTTCATCTGGCGTTCTTGTAGTTGACCCTTGACCTCAGGCAACATCGCCTGGATGGTGACGACATCTTCACACTTTCTGTGACTGATGCTGCAACAAACTGTACATAATGGTTTCCTGCAGTCCTTGCAATATAGTTTCATTTTCTTGTCGTGTTCTCTGCAGATAAACTTTCTTTTGATCTTCTGACCTGAGAATCCATCTGCCAGGTTGGTCACAATGTGTTGACGTAGTGTAGGCATCTTCCTGTGCATCTTGAGACAAGCATCACAGAAACCTGCTTCACACTCAGAACACCAATGTGTAGCTGGAGTAGTCTCCCCTTCCTCTTTACAGGAAGAACACGAAAGTGTCTCTGGAAAACAAACATCAAGGATTGAAGCACATCATGATATATCCATTCTCAGTGATTTCCTGCATCGACAAACTATAAATTTACTATGCAACTATGAAATGATATGTTTTCTCTATTTAAGCATTTAGGCATTTAGGATTTTTACAAATGTGATCGACTACAAAATCGTTTTAAACAGCTCTAAATTTTCTATATAACTTGTATTAACCGATCAGTCACAGATCCCACAAATCCTTTCATTGCTGTGTGCGAAAAGTTTTACTTTTTATCAGCATCCGGTGCTTTTCGATTGTAATAATACAATCAAATATGAAATGAAATAATGTAATAATATATTTTGACTTATTTCAATCAAACAATAGTCCACAAAACACTTTACTCTTTTTCAATCGGTAAAATATATTGGAAAGGTCTTGATAAAAAGATACCTTGTAAGGAGTCCATGAGGCCAGTTAGAAGCAGTCCTGGTTTCAGCTGCCCCGCCCACTCTTCCACAGGTCTATCAGGGTGAGGTACTGGGGTCTCTTGTCTACAAGTGGGACAAGGGATGGACTTGTTCTCCACAGCTTCTACTTTTGTTAGTAGATATTTCCTCAAGCAGTTCTTACAGAAGCTATGCTGACAGGCAAGTGTCACCGGCTGCTGATACACCTCCATACACACACTACAGGTCAGGAGGCCTTCCTGTAACTTGCCTGATGTCGCCATTGTTGATCTGAAAACGGAATGACATTTGCAAAACTGTATGCATTTCAAATCACACAAAAATAAAGAAAATTCAAGGTTGCATCCATGCAGGTAAGTCTTATCCTTTTTCAAATTTCACATTTTCTCCTATAAATAATAAACATACCCCTAAATACGATTGAATCAGATTCTACCCTTCATTTCCGACTGTTTTCACATATCAGATTGTACCCACATAATTGCTTTTACTCCCATAGCCAACTTTGTTCACAAATGTGATTGTTCCTACGTATCAGGTTGCACCAATATATCAGATTGTACCCCTATATCCGTTTGTTTACACAAAATGATTGTACCCCAATATGTTATTGTTTCCACATAGCAGCTTGTGCCCATGAATCAACTTTTACCCACAAATTATCTTGAAAGCACAAAACAGATTGTGGCCAAACATGCAACTGTTTCCACATATCATATTCTACCCACTTAACACTTTTACCACAAATCAAATTGTACCCCAATATGCATTTAATACCACATATAAGATTTTACCAATTTATCAGCTGGCACTACATATTAGCTTGTCCCCATATATTAGTTTGTACTCACATATCAGTTTATACTCACATATCAGCTTACACTCTCATATCAAATTTATCCCCATATACAGTGTTTCCACATTTAAGATTTTAACTACCCTGGTGTAAGGACATACATGAAACCTTTTTACATTCTCAACTCCTTAAGAGTGTGCAATCAAGCAGTCGAATAAACGCTGTCACATCGCTATCACTTCCAAACCAGGTACCCATGTGTAATGCTTGGTTAAGAGAGGCACATCACGAATAAAGTCTTTTGCCTAAAGGGTAACCATAAATTTCACAACCGTGGCTCAGTCACCCTTCAAACTCTCGGTTTATCCATCAAGTAATGAGGTAACCCAACCATTTTAATCTCATTTGTAATCTCATTTGAGTTTTTTTCGCATTTTCAGCTCTAATGATATCTACATATAAACGTATAGATTATTGTTGTGTAATCGCCTTTTTCAATTCCATCTGAAGCTATACATAGAATAATCATGACATGTACAAACATATTATCTTAAACTGACATTTTTTGCAATCACATGTTTAGTTAAATTAAACTTCAATGTAAAATAAATAAACTTATATGTAAACTTTTAGCAACAAATAATAACTTGTTACACATTTTCCAGATACACATACCTAAACATTAACATATAATACTTCAAAATCCACGTTTATCTATAGCCCGATAGGTGTACAAAGGTTAAATAGTTATTTATCCTCTATCTCCAATCTAGGTCACCATAAATACATACATTACAGTAAATTATCTGTTGAGTCTGTGCTGGGCCGTGACTTATGAAATTGAAAGGATCCGTGGTGAATTTGATCAAGTAATCCTTAAAAGTTTAATTTATCAACAATTCACAGTCACATTAAGATATCCCTTACAGCAGAAACAAACACGTATCGCTTCCTTGTATGGTGGTAGAAATGAAACCGAAAGTAGGACGAAACTGGTTTGAAATAGACAATGAACATGATCAATGTGGTATGTGATGAAGATGGCCACCATCAAAAGAAACATCAACAATACCATTTTCATATCCTTCATCATATCAACTAACTACGACTGTAAACCATAAATACTAACCTTCACAGACGACACTTGTCGGTACAACACACAAAAACCTGCTCAACACTTGTGACGTCAGAGCATCACGTGACTAGGCTGACTTGTTTACAGTGGCAGGTCAGTTCAAAATCAATGAGCAGTCACACACTGTGCAGGCTAGCGCTGTGTTATGTCAGAATCTTGCTTTTTATTTGAGTCCCCATATAGATCAGTGTGGATTTTGTGTTACTTATATTTTGTGTAGAATATTGGTTTTGTTACGAGTTGGTAGAGGACCTTTTATCTCATTGGCTAAAAAGATTTACATTAGAAACAGAACAGTCGCTTGTAAGATAAAAACGCAGTTACTACATGTGATTTTTACTCAAAATTCAGTTATTCAACGGATTTTATCTCTTGTTATGTTTATTTCATTTCATTTACTCAGTTTGACTCTCCCCTAATTCTCCCTCCCTCTCTCTCTCTCTCTCTCTCTCTCTCTCTCTCTCTCTCTCTCTCTCTCTCTCTCTCTCTCTCTCTCTCTTTCTCTCTCTCTCTCTCTCTCTCTCTCTCTCTCTCTCTCTTTCTCTCTCTCTCTCTCTCTCTCTCTCTCTCTCTCTCTCTCTCTCTATGTGTCTCTCTCTCTCTTTCTCTATCTATACATGTATGATTTACATATACGGATTTATTCTCTTGTCTTGTGTTTTAATGCTAGGTATGAGAATATAAGATTTCAGGAATTTGAAATTAACTTTGGGTGCATTTAAGATGAACGTGGCTATTGACATATGATTTTTACCAATATTCAGATATTATACCAATTTATTTAAATGATTCAGTTTGAGACTCCTCTAAATCTCTCTATAGATACATGCATGAATAACATCCATTCTCTTGTCTTCTGTTTTAAATATTTATTTATAAAAGAGAGTCATCTAAATATTTCAATTCACTTACATGTGATGTTTGATGTGGGCTAATCAGAACTGAAAGTTATAAGCATCAAATACCGTCTAACAGTGTTTCTGTTTATTATTTCTATTTATCAATATGTCTTACAGCATTCAACAAGAGTATATGAGGAATATTCAAACAGACCTTAGGGAACCACCCAGTCCATGTTCGCGAGATTATTGCATATTGTTTGATGACATTATCAAGGTTCAGATTTTCAACCACCAAATAGATCAGTGTTGATTTTGTGTGTTTTACATTTTGTATAGAATATTGCTATTGTTGAGGAATTCATATCTAATCATTGGCCAAAAAGAATTGCTTTAGAAACAGAACAGTCGCATGTAAAATGAATGTGACTATTGACATATGATTTTACCAATATTTATTTATTCTACCAATTCATCTATTGCTTTGTTTATTTCATTTAAATGATTAAGCTTTAGACTCCCAAAATATCTCTCAATATGAATAACATCCATTGTCTTGTCTTGTGTTTTTATTGTTTGGTTGAATTAATTGATTTCATGAATTTGAAAAAAAAACTTTGAATACATGATTAGCTTAATCATCGATGGATACATAACCATCTCCAACTCTCAGATTAATCTTTATCTTGATGATGACATCATATGCAATACACACACGCAGATATGTGCTTGACACAGCTTTTGTTGAATATCTATCTACTAATTTTAGGTGAATGCTGGAAAGCATCTTAATACACATCAAATCGTTTAAGCCCACAAAGTCGATAGAGAGCAATATTTGTTAGGAATTTAAGCATGACAGTTGATCAATAATAAAGAATAATCGGAACAGAAAGTTATCAATAAAGTTACCAATAGTCTCCAGTGCTGTGCATGCAGATTTAGTTTTCTTCTATAATTGAAACTAATTAAAATAAGGCTTATATGTGATGTTCATAACAAGAAATGCCCTGAACATGTTTTTTCTACAATATATTTTCCTAAAGTTGACTTACCATCTATCGAATGTGTAATTTCAAACTGCATGTTTGCTGTGTTATAAAACAAGAGATACAGTATGGGTAGGGTCGACCTGTGTTTCCGTTTATCAAGATGTCTTACAGCATTCAAACAAGAGGATATATGTGATGAATATTCAAACAGAAGCTACGGAAGGTTCCATGTGTGCGAGGTGATTGCATATTGTTTTATGACATAATCAAGTTGCATTCTTTCAACTGCCCGGTTTAGGAAACCAAACAGTATTTCTTTCTCGCAAATGTTTTAATCAACGTCATTCCTAACAACTTAAGATATATACTATTTTAATTGTAAAAACATTTTACACTTTGAATGAGCTGATCCAAATCATGAACTGGGAACGAAACTTTGTTTTTTTTCAGTTTGTTGCACGGACAGTGTTCATTTCATCTTATGTTCCACGGGCGTCGTTCATTTCATTTGTTCATGAGATCGAAAGGAGGGCACATTAACGACATCAATTAACATCAATAACATTCTGAAAGATTACTCTATTAAAAGTTTGGGAATGAAATACAAAAGTCATTTAATTGTTTACTTCACATGCGATATGTTGTCAAAATGTAAGCAAGTGATACATGAGCAGCCTTTTGGAAGATTCTGTACAAACATTTTTAAAGAATAATTACCATCAAATAGAATACAGACATACATATCTTTTCCACAACAGCAAAATAGAATGCATGTTTAGAAGTCTTATAAAGTAACATGCGTTATTGATAATTTGCAAATCTAATTAAACTAAATTAGCATGAATGTTTTCTGATAAAGGAAACTAACAGTGACAAGATCTGAATAAGTTTTGGAATTTATTCATTTTATGGAAATCAAAGATTGGTGGGATCGGGAAAATTAATATTTAAACATATTATTTCAATCTAAAAACAAAATAGTATTCGTATTCAATTTCCTATCAATACAAAGTGTTTATAATCTGTTTCCCTTCTAAACATCTTTATATTTACAACTTTCGATAAATGAACCGTTTGTGTATATGATATGTATTAACCTTTTCCATTAAATCTGTGTTTTTCAAATCTAATATTTCAGATGTATACAATAATAATGCATTACTTCACTTTCAGAGATTGTTAAACAGATTTGATGTGTGATATATCCAAAGATGTGAGTCAGTTAGCAATAGAACACTCTTTAACTTCGGTTGCAGCCTGGTTGTAATGATTGTTCCACGAGAGTTTTTGCGGAATAATCCACTCAATTATCTTTAAATGAAGTTGTCTTCAGTTGAAGTAAAGACAACAAATACTGTAACATTGTCCATCAAAGTATTATAAATTATAAAGTCTTATAAATAGAAAAAAATAGAATACATTACAAATTCTTGCTATGTACATACACAATGCAATGATGTATAGAATTCATGTAAATCCCAACTATTTGTGTAATATAACTGTGACCTCTTCAGTATGGAACGATAGATCGATTGCATTAAGATTTATATACACATGAGTCTAAGTCAGATTCTGACGAAAGTTTCATTTTGAATTATGGGCTGTAAGATTAGATTCAACTGGAGCTCAACTGCTATTTTTATTCATCCGTTATCGTTGTGCTTATGTTTTACATAAATGTATCATTACACTTTAGTAAATTGATACACAGTTACTCCTTTCCGGTTTGCAACACAAAGTTTGTCTTCATCAACACATACACCCCAAGGATATTCTACACCATCCTCCTCTGTCAGAATATCTCTGACAAACTCTCCTCTGGTGCTAAGATGGACAACTTTGTGTGGGGAGTGATCAGCAATAAGAATGTCTCCTCTTCTGGTGGACGTGATTCCTCGTGGGTTTGTCAATGTTCCGTCTCCAGTTGGTGTGTATATCCACTTAACATGTCCAGTCTGGGTCAGACAGATAACAGACTTCAGACGTGAATCTGACACCAGGATAGTGCCTTGTCTGGTCACATGAAGGATGGAAGGATACATGAATATCCTGTGAGGTTCCGGCAGAGTCTGCAGTGATCTCATCACCCGTCCCTCCATGTCCAGGATATATACAGAGGGTGGAGACACAGAACTTGCAACTAATGTAGACTTATCTAAAACATCCAGACCACGATACTCCTTAACAGTTGATATTGTAGAGTGAAGTTCCAGGTCAGGGTTAACATTGACTAATACAATCGCGCTAGAGGATGGAACAGACACAGCCAACTTGTGTTCTTTCATTACAGCTATACTCCATGGAAAGTTATCTAAGACCAGAGTGTTGCATTGTTGTGTACCACGTAGTGTATACAAGGACTTGATTCTGTTTCCGCTGTAATCTGTTATGACTGTTACTCTCTTATTTTTCACATTCAACACTGCTACATCGGTTAAGTTTAATGTGTCATCTTTGTGTGATTTTGCTTCAAGAATTTGTTGTTGCACAGGTTGAGCTGACAGATCAATGACATTAATCTTCTCCACATTCACATCCATCTTATCAATGTCTGCTTTCAGTTGCTCCACTTCATGTATGAAGCTGATTGTAGTTGCATCTGTCCTGTCTTCTGTCTGTGTCTCCGAGACGTCCAGTAGAGTCTCTGATCCGGATGACAGATACATCTTAAACAGCTGAGCTTCATCCTTTAACTCCAGGGCCTGCTGGATGAACTGAGACTGCTGCTTATACATCTGTAAATCAATCTGCTTTGATTTGACCTTTGACCTCAATTGATCAGTCTGTTCACCTGATAGACTCTGCAGTTTCTTCATCAGTTCGTTTTTCTTTTTCTTTAGATGTTCAGCTATTTCCTCGAAGGTCTTCTCTATTTCAGATATCAGCATCAACTTGTGGTAAGTTTTTTTCTCGATCTCATTTTCGTAACAATTGATCTCCTTTGTACATGCCTCAATTTGTATCTGGTGTTTCTTCTGACGTACCTGTAGTTGACCTATGACTTCTGGCAACATCGCCTGGATGGTGACAACATCTCCACACTTCCTGTGACTGATGCTGCAACAAACTGTACATAATGGTTTCTTGCAGTCCTTGCAAAACAGTTTCATTTTCTCGTCATGTTCTCTACAGATAAACTTTTTCTTGATCTGATCAGCTGCGGATGCTTCAACCAAGTTAGTCACAATGTGTTGACGAGATAATGGCATTTTCCTGTGCATCTTGAGACAGACGTCACAGAAACCTGCTTCACACTCAGAACACCAATGTGTAGCTGGAGTAGTCTCCCCTCCTTCCGTGCAGGTTGAACATGTGACCGTCTCTGTAACAATAGTCAACCTTAAAAAAAAAAGATAAAGAAAACGATGTCAGTTTATCTATCTTAACACCGAATAGAAATGTGACTTGTTTGAAAACTTTACATGCATTTAGTTATTTAGCTAATTTATACTTGATACTGTCTAGTTTTAATATTTCATTGAGAGATGGCTTATTCTTCGAGGATCATTTTATCAAACTTAAAGGTTCATAAGATATCATCGTCTTAATGTAATACCTGAAATAAGTGTATTTAGTTAAATTCTTAAAGACATTTCATTTATATTTACCTTACCTATCAAAGAGTCCATGAGTCCAGTTAGAAAGGATCCTTGTTTAAGCTACCTCTCCCACTCTTCGAAAATTTTGTCAGAGTGAGGTACTGTGGTCTCTTGTCTACATGTGACAAAGGGGATTGATTTATGAGACAAAGCTTCGCTATTGTTTGTAGATATTTTATCAGAGAGTTCTGGCAGAAATAATATTTGTAAGTGAGTGTCACTGGCTGTCACAAATTTTCAGAGCACACACTACATATCAAGAAGTCTTCCTGTAGCCTGCCCGCTTCGCCACGAGTGATCTGAATGAAAAAATCTTTAAAAATCCACAGAATAATTGACGATTTTCAAAACGTGAGCAGCATATTAAAACGTCATGAATTTATCCTTTTCATATCAATCAAAACTGAATAAGTCGAGCGTTGATACTGATGATACTTATAGACTTACTTTATATAATCAAGATCAACATAACACTAAGCCTTGTTGTGAATGTTTGAATTTGTCCTGACCTGACGATAGTTGCCACTTGATGATATATCCAACAACAGTGGTATTCTTCATAAAGTGATTCTATAATGTTCGGTTTATCTACAAAAACAATGTCCCATTACTGAATCACAGTACACACTAACCCATACCACTTCCGTGTTTATTCACAGAACTGAAACCGAAAGTAGGACAAATCGTGTTTGCAAACGATCAAGCAGATCAAGATCCTGCTCAAATTCGAGAATTAATTGACTTGTCACGCTTGTGAAAAACAAAATCATTGTCCTGTTACATGGTTTGGTATAAACATTGTGCAGTCACAAGCTTTGATATGTTCATTTTGCAGTCACAAGGTTTGATACGAATGTAAATGCTTTCTGTCTTAAGGGAGAAACTTTCCATTTGCGTAACGATGTAGATTTGTTTACCGTTTTGTTTTTTGCTATATTCGGTATATGTATCCAAATACAAATTCCTTTTTGTGTTTGTGTTTTTGAAGACACTTTGTCAGAAAGAGACGTACTTTGAAAGAGTTTCATGAAAGTCTATAACAATACGTTTGATCATTAAATCACAATTTTACTGAACTATTTTGATGTGTTTGCCTTGATTGTAATTTCTATGAATGTATTGAACATGGTTACATGGTTACATTTTAAAGGTTGGTTCTTCCATAGCCTCTTTATTATGAATGTTGGCGTTTTCAAGAAATAGCTTTCAAATAAATGTATGAACAATGAAGTTGACAGATCTAACACTTCAAGTATTTTACCTTAAGCCATTTAATCTAGTTGTTCCCTGAGAATAGCATCAACAGGTAAAAGGTACATGCATGTTTCATATGGCTATCAAATTACTTGTTAGTTAATTACTTTTGACAAGCTTTAATAAACCATCCTGAAATTACTTTACGTATGTCTGAAATTACAAAGATAAAATGTGTGAATTAATTGAACATATGATTAACTTTAAATGTAACCCTGGTCCGGGATACATCTATGTTTTCTCTGATACAAACATGTACAGTCAGGTGTGCTTTTAGCCTTAAAAAGCATGTTGTACAATGAATTGTTTTACATACCATCATTCATGAGTTATTGTATAGTTTACAAAAAAGGTTATCGAGTTTCGTGATACAGTTGCATACCGAAAGGTGGTTCACATACTTGCTTATCCTAGTTCAAATGTCATGTAAGTTTGGGACATCTTTTCGGCATCATAGCATTACGAAAAAGAAAAAGATAATGCGAATTAACAATACTAAAATGAAGATCCATTGTACTTAGACGTATTAGTATTTCTAAACCAACAGTTGACCATAGCAGTTTTGACAGGTTATTAAAGTGACCCGGGGTCAAAATTCGGAAAACACTGTTTTTCACTTTTCGCTTCAAAATCCATTTGAAGTGACCAGCAGGTTTAAGCACGTGTCATGATGTTTACAATGCACTTAGTCAAGGAGATTGTGTTGATTTTTTTAAAATTGCAACTAGAATGTTTTAATCGAAATGACAGGAATTTCTGTCTATATAATTAACATCCGAATGATTGCACAAAAGACAAGACGATTCCAAATTAAGTTAAAGAATGGATATGTTCAAGTTGAACCATATAGGCATTTACTTATAGCTGCAGTTTTGCTGAAGGTAGTTGATTGATGCCAAAGTAAAACTCAAATCACATGACATTTGCACTACGATACAGTGTAATGTGAACAAACTTTTGGTATGCAGCTGTATGTAGACGGGAAAAGATGGAAGTTGACACTCTTTTTTTTGTGATATAGGCTTTAGAGTTATAATTGGATGCTTTCATGTTAAGCTACACGATATCCCTTTGAAACCAAAAGTTCTTGAATACTCGAAGCAAAATCAATATCTTGAGAATCAACCTCTTTTCAATTATGTAGATTTTTACCATTTATCAAGATGGCTTCTTTGGCGTTTTGTTCAAAGCTGTTACTCGTCTCTGTTAGTTTACTGTTTTTAGTGGAAGTGAAATATTTTGCAAATAGACAGTTTGTATGCTATATTCAGTTAGTTGCTGCTCCTACGTGTGAAAGTTCCCTGTACAGTAGAGTGGACACGATATGCGGTCTGCAGCTTGATCCAGAACTTTTCCCTGAACTCAGGAACTACTCCATTAAACAGGTACTACTATCCATCCTCCAGGATCTTGTATCTAGAAATGTATTCGATATTTTTCACCTTCTAATTATAAACAGAATAAGGATAATGATCTCAAATGAATTTTTTTTTACATATGTCTGAATTTCTTCTTGTCATGTCTTTTTCATTCCTATTGTCAAAATGTTATGTCAAAGAACTTTATTGAAACAAATTTTTAATTTTATTATTATGCTTCCATTAAAAAGTATTTCGGAAAAGAAAGAGTTGTGCCTTCATACACTTTTTCTTTCAAGTTTGCAGCGTTAATATTTTTCAAAAAATATATAATTAAATTTGTTTTTAAAGTCCCATCCATGATTTTCAGTTTGACTACCACCTTAGAAGCTCAAAGCTATAAAATAGCAATGATATTTCAAAAGTTTTTGATTCAGCTTCTGCAGTTTGGACCCAAGCTGCTTCATGTAAGGGCAGGTGACCATGAGACAAAGGTGAGATACGTTTCAATGTAGCCACATCCACAAGTATTTCATAAATTCTAGTCCTTGTTGAAGTCTCAATCAATATTAGTTTTTCATTGTAATTTATTTCATCATTGACAACTTTTGCATTTGATCGTTAATGGCTAATAACACCACCCTATAAACTGTAATAAAGTGACAATACCACAAACAATTTAAATGATAGTTGTTTTTAATGTGATTGTTGTGTAACATTATATAACAATGTTGTCTTGATCAATGGGTCAAACAATTACATGTTTGGAAAGCGTACGTCAGATATTTCTAGAATGATATCTCCAGAAAGTTCTTTCCTTTCCCTATATTTCCTGTCTCCCTGCTATTTGCAGAAATAAAGGATTTGGACATTTCTCGTTTGTAAAAAGAAAAATCTTTTGTTGATCAAAAACGATTGTCATATATATTATATAATGTTTTATGTGCCTAAAAAGTGCTACACTGCTATATAGCTAGCAGAAAATGCCAGAGTTAGTGTCGAGAGGTTCGGCTGCTTTCTTGAGAGAAGTTTGTTAATCGCATTTCCTAAAAACGATAACAAAGACATGTTCCTTATCTAAACAAGTACAACTGAAGGTGCGTGCAGCATTTGAATACGATCTTCTAGGGATGTTCACTTAAAAGTCCATTCATAATAGATTCAGCTAGAGTCTAAATTGAAGTAACCATTACAGTCAAAGGCATAATTTTAAATATGTTCAACAATTTATAAAGGGAAACATGATACAAGATCAATAGAAAAGCTCAACTTGCTTTCTTTATTATACACATTTAATTCCAAATAGCTAAGTAGTCTATACACAAGTTTTGTATACACTAAGGCTTTTGCTACTAAAGATTTCACAAGATTTCAGCTTTCCAGACCTGTTGCCTCTGCCTTAAAGGGCACGTCTCACTATCAGCTCATTAAGGGACATAGGGTATAAAATTTATAATCCATATTGGCCAATGTTCACAAGATTGCAACTTTCTGTGTTTGAATTTGAGTAGAAATTTGAAGTTTAAGGGAATATTTCTAAGGCTAGTATAAGAGGCCACCGAAATCAATTTTCGTCATTTACTTGGGAGTCTATAATGAGCATTTCAGCTTATCATGCCTTTCGGTTCTTAAGAAGCTAAAAGCGGTTTTAGGGCAGGTTTTAAGGCCTCTGTGCCTCATTTTTAAACACAATGTAATCAAATTTACAATTAGAAATATGAAAAGACTTAGGTACTTGTAAAAAATAGTTCAAACTCTTAGGATTTTATCCTATGGAGAAGAACGTGATAGGATAGTTTAGGAATAGGTTTGCCTAAATTGATGTCCAGTATAATATGCATAATAAAGTATCCAAACAATTATTTACGTCTCTGTAGTCATTGGTCTCTCTGTGTTGGTCTAAGTCATTTTTAAGACGATATGGTAAGAGAATAGAAAATATTGTTTAGTATGGTTAAGTATATGCAATTTGTATTCGCTGATGTGTCTATTAAGTTTTAAAAAACATATCTACATTTATATCTGCAAGGACTGCCAGAGATAACGAATCTTTTACTGAAGATTATTCATGATAGCATCGGACAATATATAGAGAATCTTACCCAAGTGTCTTCTGATATCAAATATATTAACACGAGTTGATAAAAGTTACAAATACAAATATTTTTACTTATATCAACGAGTGTTGATATATTTGATATCAGAAGACACGAGGGTGAGATTATATTTATCATCCAAAATCATTTTTCAGTTCAGTTCCATGAAAAATGTATATTTCTGAACACTGCATTACTCAAAGACCCTCAGTGCAGTGATGTCATAACACTGTGACATCATCATGTTTATGACGTCATAGCACTGGGATGTCATTACTTGATGATGTAAAACATTTGTGACGTCATGAACTTGACTGTAAGAGGGCATTGTTCAAAATCTACTGTCAAAACGATATCTCCTAGGAGATATCGCTTGATCTTCAACAAGTGATATCTCCTGAGGAACACAGTTTTGGATGATAAATTATAAAACCATTAAAATGACAAAATTTCAGACCATTAAAATACATGATGAAGAAATCATCGAAACACTGGTACCAAAAGAGTTGCCAACCCCGACACAGTGTCAGGACGAGCCGGTCTATGTGAACCAAGGAGCAGTTAGGAAAAGGAAACTCAGCAGAACCGGATATCCGGTTGTGATTGAGTATGAGTGTGACCAGACGGAGGAGGAGATATATAAGCATTACTCCGGGACGAGGGAGGCTTTGTGTGATGATCAAGGGACCTGGACTCTTCCAGCTATGATCTGCATACGTGAGTACTGTCTGTTAGAGAAAATTAGAAATTATAGAAAAAGTGGTAAATTGAAAAATCATCACAGGGTGGTCGTTCTTTTATGAGAACTCTTTCCTCCTAGAGACATTTTCCAATAAGTAATACCTTATTTTATCACCAATATTTGGTTTCTACATATACTTAACTTTTCTGGCTGTGTATATAATCATTGTAATTATTTTGTAGCAACAAGTTGTTACACAATAGTTGCTGACAGTTCTGGAACCAAATCAGCTCTGTATGCTGGAGACAAACACCAGACCAAGGGAGGACATGAGTGCCAGGCCTGGAGGGAGGACAAGCCACATGGACACAGAGATCGTTTTAAGCTGCATGGTGCGTGTTCTGGGTGTGAGTCGGTGGAGGATAGTGGCAACAAGTGTCGAGACATGGATCATGTGGCCAAACCCTGGTGTTACACCATGGACCTGAGTGTGCGCTGGCAATTCTGTGATATTCCAGAGTGTTCAAAGGGTACGTGATTTGGGTGAGTGAGTGAATGAGTGGGTGAATGGGTGAATGAGTTAGTGAGTGGGTGTTTGAGTTAGTAAGTTATGTTTTTACTCCTCCCTTTAACCCTATTCATCTTGATCGAACGCCATGGAAGTGCTATTGTAGGGTTATGGAAACACAAAATCTTCCATTCAAAGTTAATAAATTTAAATGAAGAAACAGTTCAAAATCATAGTTGTGCTTAACAACAGACTAAATAATCATATTTTGATAATTGATTTGCATTATACGCAAATATCTTCTTAGACATATCCGAAGTAGATGCTTATATAAATCAATGTCTAGCACAAAAATGCCTCTTAACAGTTAAAGGAATCGAATAAAAGTATTAAAGCAATAAAGCGTCTTTATTCATAAAAACAGATGGGAAATAAGATCCATGTAAAAATGTATTTCAAAACCCTTGGGTGCATATTTACTTTTGCTTTTGATAAAAGAATATGTCATATTCTGCAATATAACAGTTAACTTAAAAACTTTATCTAACGTGTTACCAAGAAGTTGGAGACGACCTAAACTTCGTCATGTTAAAACAAATGATATTTTACATTTACTTAGGGTTATGAAAATTGTTCTTATAATATACAAATTATATTCTATGATGTAATTTATATAAAACTTTTAATTTCATATTGAAAAATATTCTTTTGATATGACGTACACATTGTAAATGGGTTTTTTAATCTGACGTCAAGAAAAGAGATGTGCCCGGCCTCCTATTATACATTATGCGCCTCCTGTCAAGACGGAGCTGATTGGTCAGAAGGTGCACGTGACCTACACGTGTCACGTCGCTCTCCAGTACAGGGGAGGTAGGAATGTGTCCATCTGTGATATGTAGACTGGTGTCTGGGAGTGGCCAGATCTCTTGTGTGCCTGTAAGTACTTGTGGAATCAAAACTCAAATTATAAAACAGTTTTCATCATCTCCTGAAGAGAAAATTGGCACTAGTTGAATATGGCGATGGTATCATACCTTTCAGAGTTTCTGTTGATTGGTGTCTGCTACAAACTAGCTACATTTGATAATTTAATCAAATAAAATTAAATCAATGTTAATATCGACCGAGAGCATTAAAATCAACAATGATAACGATTATATGATTAAATTTGTAAAAAGTAATATTATTTTATGATTTACCATAATCAACAGCATGGTAAAGTCAAATAGATTCTGCACAACACCGTTACACTCAAGAAGCATTATGTTTTATCTTATGTTTTTAAAATATATGTTTCTGTTGTGTTAATACACCCGAGGAGCATGGTATTAGTTTAGCATAACTTATGTCTTTGAAAAAGAAATTATATGTATCTTTTCATATTACTTTAAAGGCAAATCTGTATCTCTACTTCAAACAAACAAAGACAAAATAAAATTGAGTACTCTGAGAATATATCAGTCAATGTTTTAAGTAAAGTTATTAAAATTTTGAAAGATATGATCATGTCTTGCGTGTAATGCTGTATTCAGCTGAGAATTGCTTCCACTATGATCGAGACCAGTGGAAGACAACTGTTTACCTTGGCAACGTCTCAACTACAGAGGGTGGGAGATCCTGCCAGAGATGGGACTCCCAGACACCGCATCAGCATAATCTGACGGTACGTAAAATCCTGCCTTATTGATCACTCAACTCATTCTCTCCCAACAGAGATAGGATCGTCATAAGTTGTATAGGAATCTATGACGGAACTTCCTCTGTTGGGAGAGGATGCACTCAACAATAAAAATTATGACTTTGAAAATAAGGTAACATCTTCCATCCGTGAAATAAATTACCTGGAGAGAAATACATATGTGTAAGTACCATGTCTTGGATCTATCATATGAACAATACGATACTAGGATTATAGTTTTACTGAACTGCACCAAGTCTATTGGGCTAAGAGCAGTTCAGTCTCTTTAACTTCTTGTTATAGATATGAAGCAATAACGTATGTAAAAACTCTCATCAACCCAGGACCACCCACCTCCGTCTCACATGAACTTCAAGGCGTAAATTTATTAACGCCTCATCAGATACATGAAGTATGTATCCAGTATATCAGTTCGTCAAAAATCTACTTCAAACATTTTTGGAATCGTAAAAAAGTAAGACATTTTTGCGCCATTGCCAATGAGAGAAGCAATCATATAGCAAAAGTGCAATTTTACAAATTTGGTGTTATTACATGAAACGGAAACAGAGTGTATGGGTTTAAAGGAGATGTCGCCATACTGTGGTGTCATATCATAATAGACGCATACTTCATTACAATCAATTCTTACCTTTCGATAAGTGATGTCATTTGTGTAAATCCATCACATTTATAATAAAAGAAGTTTGTAAAGACACACAGGTGGCATATATTGTAGTACACAAATTAAGTAACACATCAAACTCTTTTCCGAATGATTCTGGGTAACAAAGCGAAGTTAAATTCATGAAAAATGGCACTTAAGATAAACCTTAAGATAGCATCAATAACTGATGCTAGAGGACATTAATTTTTGGTATTAGTCATTGATATTGTTTTCTTTCATTGTGATAAGTTAATGCTATATATTTGATATTTTCAGGCTGCCCATATCCCTGGCGCCAGAACTCTGTCTGAGCACGGTAACATGTGCCGAGATCCGCAGGAAGATGGGACACCTTGGTGTTTCACAATAGATCCTGACGAGAGATGGGAGTTCTGTCCTGTACCTGAATGTAAAATATAACCCTAGACAACAGATTCTGGCGAGAGATGGGAAATCTGTCCTGTACCTGAATGTAAAATATAACTCTAAACAACAGATCCTGACAAGAGATGGGAGTTCTGTCATATACCTGAATGTAAAATATAATTCTAAACAACAGATCCTGACGAGAGATGGGATATCTGTCCTGTACCTGAATGTAAAATATAACTCCAAATAACAGATCCTGACAAGAGGAAAGAGTTCTGTCCTGTACCTGAATGTAAAATATAACCCTAAACAACAGATCCTGACGAGAGATGGGAGTTCTGTCCTGTACCTGAATGTAAAATGTAACCCTAAACAACAGATCCTGACAAGAGATGGGATATCTGTCCTGTACCTGAATGTAAAATATAACCTTAAACAACAGATCCTGACAAGAGATGTGATATCTGTCCTGTACCTGAATGTAAATTATATCAATAAACAACAGATCCTGACGAGAGATGGGAGTTCTGTCCTGTACCTGAATGTAAAATATAACTCTAAACAATAGATCCTGACGAGAGATGGGAGTTCTGTCGTGTACCTGAATGTAAAATATAACCCTAAACAACAGATCCTGACGAGAGATGGGATATCTGTCCTGTACCTGAATGTAAAATATAACCTTAAACAACAGATCCTGAAAAGAGATGGGAGTTCTGTCCTGTACCTGAATGTAAAATACAATCCTAAACAACAGATCTTGACAAGAGGTGGGAGTTCTGTCCTGTACCTGAATGTAAAATATAACCCTTAACAATGGTGTTTCACAACAGATCCTGACGAGAGATGGGAGTTCTGTCAAGTACCTGAATGTAAAATACAACACTGTCCGATATTCCATCTACATATCCCAGTGTTAAGGGTTTTCAAAAAAATACGACAAAAAGGTATCTTAATCATTAGATAACGCAGCGTTCTTATTTCACTACACTTGAGTGATGGACGACATATTTATCGTTTCACAAACAATTTAGAGCTAGGTATTTCCTAAAAAAAAATTTTTTGATAAATTTGCCTTGACGATTCAGTTGCCAATCAACATTCGGGGATTTCGCTTGGGTTTTGATGGCGGTGTTTGGAGCTCTTAAAACTAATATGGAACGCCGCCTGGTTACAAAAAATACTGATTACACAGATATTCGTAATTCATGTGTTGTATTTATGAAACCATGTTTATAAAGGCGACTAGACAGAGATAATTTTCCTCTTAATTACTATAAATACCAATTATTAAGTCAAAATTACAAAACACAGGAGCGGTAAGCGTGGCAACAAGTATTTCACACAGTGTAAGACGCATTTTATTTTATGGTCCATTCTGATTATTGAATCCATAAATTATACATGTGAAGGTAATTTAAGATGTTGTCTATCTCATGGGGCACTTTGACGTAATGTGTTTATACATCTTCGATACATGGCGTCACGCACTACGGAAACATTTTGCTCTCTTATCTCGCTTTGTTGAGTGAGTGATTGTTCAACGTTTTTTAACAATATTTCGGTTATTAAAAAGTGGGTAAGATAATTTTCGATTTAGATTATAAAATATACCTAGTATCCCACAAAGTCTTAAGAATTGCTAAATGGTTATACTTAAGTAATTCATATCTTCCTTTTTCGACCGGTACATTCAAGGTCATTCTCATTTCATTGTTAGTAATTCGAACCTCATCCGGTATTATTTATTTTCTCTATATTGCATTATGGAAAATTTCATTTCATTTCATTTTTGTGTGTTTGTTTTCTGTTTTAAAAATAAATAGTTTTTGTGTTTGCAAGTTTGAAACTTCTTGTCTTGTCAAAATATAAGCAGCGTTTTGTAAACCTGAAAAATAACCCCGTCTGTCCTCACAGTGATATTTTTATCATCCCATTTGACGATGCCGGATTTGTTGTGATATCTTATTTTGAAAATCGCCTCTCCCTAACAAAATAAATAAATAAAATCAAGCTTAATTTTGAAGATCATCACAACCATCAAGCTGTTTTTTTAATGATATTAAATCTTTATTTCTAAATCTTAATCTCAAGGCTAGAAGCACGAAACTAAAGCAATGTAGGCGCCAGTGCTACAAATCAGTGGCATGCACAATACCATAAGAACGAGTTTTCACTGCATAATATTATGTAAGCTACAAACTTAAAGACCATAGTATTGCGGTGTCTTGTACATTTCACCGGGGTGCACGTGCAGCACACCTTTGTCATCCATCTGAAATAGACATGGATACTCTGATTCGGCAAAGAGAAGTCAACGTTGCAATTTTACAAAATATTTACAAAACGTTACTAAATAAGGAAAAACCATCCTGTCTCTGGGTAAAACGTACCGCTGTGTATAACGTATACGCTCTCGCTTCACTTATGTTACCACCAAATTTGGGTTTTTGAATTATTTCTTTGTTTAAAACTTTTTCTTAGATGCGAAACTAAATTGACCTAACTTTTGGACACTTAGCTCTACTAAGGGGTCAAGGAAAACAACTCTTTTAGGGGTCATTAGATTTGATAGAGGTGATTGAGAGCACATGGTCTGTGACAGCATGTAGCTGATGAAGATTTGAATGATGACTTTGATTGATGATGTGACTTTTGAAGATATGAGGATGTGGAACCAACATATTAATGTCAATCTTTCATATGACAGATGAAGAATAAACTACATATTGAAGGTATTGTCATTTTGTTCATGAAGTGTTTGACCTGTGACAAGATGAAAAGATTGATGAAAGATGCTTATGAAGATTTGGAAACTACATTTCATTGACATTAATATGATAATGACTTTCTAGAATTGAACATTAGAAGAGGATGAATTTTGAATTTGAAAAATAGGCCATATCTCATAGCATGAGTGATAGTGAAATTACTAGACCAAAACGTCGCCAGAAATTAACTGACATTGGGCTAGAGTATCAGAAGAAGTTGAAATATGATAACTTAAAACAGACTTTGAGGAAAGTAATCAACGTTTTGAGGTGTGTGCATGAACTTATATTTGAGGGTGTAGATTATGAAGTGGTAAGAACTGAATACTCAAACTTTCTTTTCATGTTTGAAGAATTGTTTTGTGATGAAGAGGACTATTTCAGGCTTGCTAATGAACAGGAAAGAATAGAGTATAATGAAAAAACTGAGGATAAAAGAAATGAGTTAATGTCCCTTAGAGCACAGGCTGACAGTTTCATTGATAAGGAATCAAGAAAGCTTGCCAACGGTAGAATAAGCCCACATGATAGTGTGTCCCAGACTAAGTCAAATAAAACTAAATCATCCCAGGCAAATTCTGTGACAGATGCACGCATAAAGGAAGATCAGAAAAAGGCTGAAGTTAGGGCTAAAATACAAGCTTTAAAGAAGTTACAGGACTTAGAAATTTCCAAATTGAAACTTAAAATGGAAGAAGAGAGGTTGTACTTAGAAAGAGAAATGGCAATTGCTGAAGCAAGAACTAAGGTGTTAGACGACTTTGAGACTACCACAGTAGCAAGTAGTCGAAGGTCTCAAAGAACGAGAGAAAGTATTATCACAGATTCAAATACTGGAGTTAGAACTGGTAATCATTCCCCTAAACAGCAAGAGTTACACAAGGTAGCACAAACTGGAAGTGTCAAGGGAGAATTGGGTGAACAGGAAGTAGAAGCTAGGTTACACATGAACGAAGAGGACAATAGACAAGCTTCGAATGATAGATCTTTGTTTAGAAAAGGTTTCAACACAGAGCAGGTTTCCCCAGTCCACAATGATGACATGAATTATCAGAACAGACATAAGGAAAGAGATAGATCCTATGAATGTTTCCAAAGTGATTACAGATCAGAGAACTTCAACATGAACAGACAGATCAAACCAGAAAATGAAGAATTGAAATTTGAAGCTTATCAACATGGTGAAATGTTTCAGCCTCACCAGTTTGATACAGTGGAAACACAAAGAGTACGACCTTCATCTAGACAACGCTCTACCACTCCTGAGGAAGCCATCACAAGCGTCGTCAATCAGCTTCGTAAGCCAGTCCCAGAAATTATCAAGTTCAGCGGTAATCCATTGGAGTACAAAAGGTTTCTCCGACAATTCAAGTCTAAGGTTGTTGATTATGCAGAAGATACAGATGAAACTATGAACTACCTTGAACAATTCACAACTGGTGAAGCGCACAAAATTGTATCCAGTTACAGCTACTTGGATTCTTGCAGAGGTTATCAATGTGCCATGAGAGAGCTAGAAAGTTGCTACGGTGATACAGAAACGATTGCATCAGCGTTTGTCAAGAAGGCTTTAGATTGGAATCCCATTAAGAGTGACAGTGTTAAAGCGTTAGATGAATTTTCCATTTTCCTTACTGAGTGCATGAACGCTGTCGAGAGTATTGAAGCTATGAGGGTGCTTGAATACCCAGATAATATCAAGAAGCTAGTCATGAAACTGCCATACTACTATCATGACAAGTGGAGAGGCTATGTGGATAGGTGCAGAAGTCAAAGACAGCTGATTAGATTTCATCACCTGGTGGATTTTGTCAAGGTTGAAGCCAGAAAAGCAAACGATCCAATGTATGGCAAGTTGGCACTTAGGACTGATCATAAACCAACGTCCAAGATTCAAACCAGCAAGAGGAATCCAGCATTCAAGGACAAGCAAGTTTCTTTTGCTACTGATCTTCCTACTAAACAGTACAGCCAAGGCGAAACTCCACAGTCACTGATAAGAGCAAAAGCCTATCTTGAACCATGTATATGCTGCCAGTCAAATCAACATGGAGTCGAAAGATGTGATCAGTGGAGATCACTACAGCACTTTGCCAAGATCAACATACTGAGGAATAAAGGCCTTTGCTTCAGGTGCTTGAGACATGGACATGTTAGCAAGTCGTGCCCCCAGAAAGAAGCTGCACAATGTAATTGTTGTAAGGGTCAACACCTAACCATTCTGCACATTGACAAGAAGGATGAAAGATTTGACAAGCAGGACAAGTTGGGGACGAGCAAGAACGGAGACAAAAGTCCAGTTAGTGCTTGCGCTGAACTACAGATGCAGGAAGAGGATACAGGGGCTGGTGAAGTACAATGCACAATGGCTATTGTACCTGTCAAAGTGCGATACAAAGACAGTTTGAAGTATGTTGAAACCTATGCATTTCTTGATCCGGGAAGTAGCGCATGTTTCTGCACTGAGTCACTGATGACAAAGCTAGGTTGCGGAGGAAGAAAGAAGACGATATCACTTGAAACTATGGGTAAGCCCCACACGATGTCTACCTTTGAGATTAATGGTCTTACAGTCAGTGACCTGGACATGAAATCTGCCATCAAGTTGCCAAAGGTTTATACCAAGGACAAGTTACCTGTTTCAACAAACCACATTCCCAGACACCTGTCAAACATTGAATTCTGCAAGAAGAAAATGGATATAGGACTTTTAATTGGCAACAATGTACCCAGCGCATACACACCTTTAGAAGTGAAAACTGGACCAATCAATGCACCACATGCAACAAAGACTATCCTTGGCTGGATAGTTTGGAACCTTCTCAGAGACGCAACATCTGACGACAAGCAATATGTCAATAGGGTTGATGTAGCTATCCCTGTGGATGAGGAAATGAAAAAAATAGACAAACAGTTGAGAGATTCAATGAATTATGATTTCCCAGAACGAACAATAGATGACAAGAAAGAACACTCACAAGAAGATCTGATGTTCCTCAGTAAGGTGAAAGAATCATTAGCATTCAAAGATGGGCATTACATGATTGGACTACCTTTCAGAAATAACAATGTCAAGATGCCAAACAACTCAAGTCAAGTACTACAAAGACTGAGAAACCTTAAAAGCAAAAATGCTGAAGAACGATGACTTTCACGCTGACTACACAGAATTCATGACCAAAATCATCAACAAGGGTTACGCGGAAAAAGTCCCAAGTAATGAACTACTCAAAGGTGAAGGACAAGAATGGTACATACCTCATCACGGTGTATATCACCACCAGAAAAAGAAGATACGGGTAGTGTTCGATTGTTCTTCACTGTATCAGGGTGTTTCGCTCAATAACCAACTATTACAAGGACCTGATTTAACCAACAAATTAATTGGTATCCTACTGAGGTTTAGAGAGGAAACGGTTGCCATGATTGGGGATATAGAGGCAATGTACTATCAAGTCAAGGTGCCAAAAGAGGATCAAGATTTCCTGCGATTCTTCTGGTGGCCTGATGGTGACTTATCAAAAGATCCCTTACCCTACCGTATGACAGTACATTTGTTTGGAGCTGTCTCCTCACCAACTTGTGCGAATGTGGCTCTCAGACAAACTGCTTTTGATAATGAACATTCCTGTCCAGAAGAAGTCACAAATCTGATAAGGAAAAACTTCTACGTTGATGATTTCCTGAAGTCAACATCAACAGATGAGAAGGCAAAAGCACTCATAACAAAAGTCAGCGAACTGTGTTTAAGTGGAGGCTTCCATTTAAACAAATGGATCAGTAATAGCTACAGTGTCATGGAGTCTATACCCAGCAAGGAGCGTGCAAAAGTTGCCATGGACTTGAACTTTGATAAAGATCAATTGCCAGCTGAACGTGCTCTTGGTGTTCACTGGAATGTTGAAAAGGATACAATCAGATTTGAAGTGAATATCAAACCTAAGCCTGAAACTAGAAGAGGAATCCTATCTATAGCAAGCTCAATCTTTGACCCTCTTGGACTGATAGCACCATTTACTTTAACTGCAAGAATTCTGCTACAGAACCTTTGTAGACTAAACATCAGCTGGGATGACGACATTGGTGACAAAATGAAAAGGAAGTGGCAAGCCTGGATCGAAGATCTCAAGCTAGTAAGTGGACTCGAAATTCCAAGGTGTTACAAACCACAGGACTTTGGTGATGTAAAAACTTGTGATTTACACATGTTCTCTGATGCCAGCGATACAGGATATGGTGTCGCCGCCTACATTTGTATCACTAACAATCAAAATAAAATTCACTGTACCCTGGTTCTTGGAAAGTCCAGAGTGGTTCCGTTGAAAAAGATCACAATTCCACGACTTGAACTCACAGCCGCAGTGTTGTCTGTTCGCCTAAGTAAAGTGCTGACGAAAGAACTGGAATATCCACTACGTAACATCTACTTCTGGACCGACAGCATGTCAGTCATTCGGTACATTAGTAATGAGACAACCAGGTTTCACACGTTTGTTGCAAATAGAGTTGCACTGATCAGAGAGGCTACCAATGTGGAACAGTGGAACTACATAGAGTCCAAGTCAAATCCAGCAGGCATAGCATCAAGAGGAATCAAGATGAGAAAACTTATAGACTCAAGTATTTGGTGGAATGGACCAGAAATTATACAAACCCCAGTCAAATATGAAACCAAAGATAAAGATGACCTGAGAATAGAGAATGATGACCCAGAAATAAAGTGCCATGTCCATTGTACTGTGACCCATTCTTCCGACGCAATGGATAAACTACTTCTTCATTATTCAGATTGGATACGACTGAAGAGGTCAGTTGCTTGGATACTTGCGGTGATGGAAGAACTGGCACAACGTGTGAAGAGAAGAAAAGAAGAAATGAAAGAATTTGAAGAAATGAACATGAAAAGGACAGATAGCCAGCCAAAAGTAATGAAAGGACAAAGAAGGGAAATCAGTCTGTCCAATAAGATGATACAGAAAGCGGAGACGCTCATTATTCAACACGCACAGTTACAACATTACTCGGCTGAAATTTGTGATTTGCAAAAAAAGAATTCCCAACGTATCAAGCGATATTCTTCCCTCTGCAAACTGGACCCTATTCTTGCTCAAGGCACACTTAGAGACGGTGGTCGACTTGACAGAGCAGATATTTCCTACGATGCTAAACATCCAATCATACTCCATAAAAAATCTACTGTCACCAAGCTCATCTCGATGGACATTCACAGAAAGGTTGGACACTTAGGGAAAAGCACTATGCTGTCTGAACTTCGGCAACGATTTTGGATTGTAGGGGCAGGAAATGCAATAAAAAATGTTGTATCAAAATGTATCACTTGCAGGAAATATCAGGCTCAAACTATGGGGCAGAAGATGGGTGACTTGCCGCAAGAGAGACTGACAACAGACGAACCGCCGTTTACCAACACAGGCATGGATTATTTTGGACCAATACTGGTGAAACGTGGCAGAGCTAGTGTGAAGCGGTACGGTGTTGTTTTCACCTGTTTAGCCGTTAGAGCGGTCCACTTAGAAGTGGCACACAGCCTTGACACAGATTCGTGTATTAATGCTATTCGCCGCTTTACTGCAAGACAAGGCAATGTGAAATCCATTTTTTCTGACAATGGTACCAACTTGGTGGGATCCCAAAAGGAATTGCAGTTAGAAATTCAGAAATGGAATCGGCATAGAATTGAAAAGGAACTCCAACAAAAACACATCAATTGGTGCTTCAACCCACCTGGTGCCTCACACTTCGGTGGAATATGGGAGAGACTTATAAGATCGGTGAGAAAGGTTCTTTATTCTCTTATGCAGGAGCAAACTATACATTTGGATGAAGAAGGATTACAAACTCTGTTTTGTGAGATCGAAGCAATTTTGAACAATCGACCCATTACAGAAGTGTCTTCAGATCCCAATGACCTCATTCCTTTAACTCCAAACCACCTCCTACTGTTTAGACCCGGGGAATACCTTCCACCTGGTATTTTCAGCAAAGATGACAATTTTGCAAAGCGTCGCTGGAAGCAGATCCAGTACCTTTCAGATATATTTTGGAAAAGGTGGCAGAAAGAGTATGTAGTATTGCTAAATCAAAGACAGAAGTGGTTCTTCCCGAAAAGAAATGTACAAGAGGGAGATGTTGTGCTTATTGTTGATAATGCTCCGAGAAACTCCTGGGCAATGGCCCGGGTTCTAAATGTTATGACAGATGGCAGAGGACTTGTCCGCGCTGTTTGAGTAAAAACCCAGTGGAGCGAGGTTGTTCGACCTGTACATAAACTATGCCTGCTGCTAGAAAATGACTGATCTTGAGCTACATGAAGCCAGGGTTATCTCCCCTGGAATTCAGTGAAGTGAATCTGGTGAACTCTAATTGGTAAAATAATAAATCACCACCTGGAGATGGACGATTCGATTTGGTCGATCTTACATGTACTCTAAAGTCTTTTGATTTCATTATTGCATTACATTGCAGAGTGTTTGATTTTGTTTATATATTTCATTACAATTTTCAAGAAAGTTCTTGTTTAAACTTTCATTTAAACACTTATCCATTTATTCGGGGTGTTCAATGCTAGCTTCATTTAAAATTTTGACCGCTTTTGGGTAATATTCATTTATAATTGCTTTCGTTCGGGCTACGACGCAATTAAGGGGCTGGTATGTTATGGCCAAATTTGGGTTTTTGAATTATTTCTTTGTTTAAAACTTTTTCTTAGATGCGAAACTAAATTGACCTAACTTTTGGACACTTAGCTCTACTAAGGGGTCAAGGGAAACAACTATTTTAGGGGTAATTTGATTTGATAGAGGTGATTGAGAGCACATGGTCTGTGACAGCATGTAGCTGATGAAGATTTGAATGATGACTTTGATTGATGATGTGACTTTTGAAGATATGAGGATGTGGAACCAACATATTAATGTCAATCTTTCATATGACAGATGAAGAATAAACTACATATTGAAGGTATTGTCATTTTGTTCATGAAGTGTTTGACCTGTGACAAGATGAAAAGATTGATGAAAGATGCTTATGAAGATTTGGAAACTACAACTTATATACTCCTGGGCTATATACTCAATAAAAGTAACGGGCTGTGACCTTTGACCTATCTAAAAAAACAATAGTAGAACTTGATCCTTCTTCCCCCACAGAGGTAGCTCCGTCATTAATTCCTATACAACTTTTGTTTTGATACGAAGGTTTATCGATCTAGAAATGTAGAACGCTGATTGGATGCAATCAAAGTTAATTTTGCAATCAGCGACGCCGTTTCCTAAAATATCATTCAAATCGAATGAGTTATTTCCGTAAGCTTTACAAAAGCTCAATAATATTTGAATATACACCTTGCCCTTTCAGTCGTCTTCACAGAACACATACGCCTCATTTTGCCACTGCATCTTTGCATAGGCCTGTGTAACAAGAAATATATTATTCATGCATTAGAAGTTTTCATTGGCTGAAATATTGCCGGGTAGTTTAAATTGCGATATTGCAACTGCCGCGGAAGCCTGTTTTAAAGAGTATTTCATTTATATCGCGGCTGCTGGTATTATTATAGGAAGAAAGCCTGCAACACTATTTTGGCTATGCATTGGGGTGAAATCTGCGAGCATCGGCTGGACCTTGGGTGCTACTGCGCTGAATTTTAGTATAGCATTACACCCAAACCTGACTACGTGTAGAACAGTTCTCTACCTCAGACAATCCTTGGCGGGATTCGAACCAAGGAACTCTTGATTCGAAGCCGAACACGCTAACCACTGCGCTATCCGGAGAAACCGTATTAAGACAGAGGTTTTATAGGAATTTAAGACATAGGTACCTCTGTTGGGAGAGAATTGAACTTGATATGCGAGTCGGCAATATCAACATAGCACCGTCGTGTTGACAGTTCTCTGCCTGCGTTTTGGTGGTTCATCGCGGAACTCCTACAGGTTCTCAAAACAGTGTTTTTTCGAAACATTTACCACACCTACTTTGATTATGTATGAGGAATAGGTGTTTTATTCTATAGACCTACATGTAATAACGAACTTATGGACGTCTTATATTACATCTCGGCTCTAACTAGACTGTTTCTAAGATGACTTCGGCCGTCTGAACCTTTTTCGTTGTTGATTACATGTCAATTGTAAACAGTAATGATTATTTTCCTGCCTCGTAGAACACTAAAGTGAGTGTCAATACTATCAAATGCCTTAAAATAGCCAATATGGACCGAAAACGCGTGCTCTAATACCTCTAAAGTTTTGGTCAGTTGGTGGAGTCAGTATAATGAAAACATTCAGGTATGAAGTCGCGGCTGGGACAATGACATGTTTCGATTACTTGTAGTCAAAATTACTAATTTTTGAAATCTATTTATAGAAAGCAGAAACACAAATTTGATTTCATGGTGTGATATAACTAAAGTATTCGTGGAAATAAGAACTGTGAAATCGGCTTCAAAGCTTTTATTTGATTTTCCTTTAAAACTATGAATTGTTATATTTGGCACTAACGGAAGTGCGTTTGTGTTAAACTTTATATACAGGTTTTGCAAACGAGGTGAGGTGAGGTGAGTTGGTGTTTACAGCCGCTTTCAAGATTATTTCACTTATATCGCGGCTGCTTGTATTATTGCAGGAGGAAAGCCTGCAACACCATTGTGGCTATGCATTGCGGTGAAACCTGCGAGCATCGGCTGGAACTAGCGAACCATGGGTGCAAACGAATCAGAGCGAAAAAAGTGTGACACCTTAAACCAGTCATTTATGAGTTGAATGAGTTGAATGAGCTGAAACTCAGCAGGAATTTATGTAGCAAACAGATTCGATCGTGGATAAATGTCCCGCTATATATCATTTTATTATAATTTTACCTCATTTCATTCTACATTTTGTTAATGAGAAATTGCATCTAATTAAGGTTCTTTCAATTCGTGAAGAACACATTTTCCAATGTGTTAAGGGGGCCATCCGGCGTTTCGCTGGACACTATATAATGTGTTACAGAAATGATTGCAATTCATTTATTGAAAAAAATAGTGATCATGATGATTTATCAGTTTTCTCAAATAAATGAAAAAAAATAAATCGACATAACATTAATTCAAAATGAATGTCTGTTATCTAACATTCCTGAAATTTATAAACTTGGGCATATCACATACCCTATTTTTATACAAAACAAATATTGTTAAACATAGTTTTCGCTACCTTGTTTTATTGATCAGTAAGTGCCATCGTTATATATACACATAAACTTGCTTTATTACAATTTGTTGTAGGTTGGTCACTATTGCACTGTACGTTTAGTTAAAGCCAAAAGTATTATCTTCAAAACATCTTCAGAACACCACTCATTCCAATGTGATATTTTATATACATGAGACTTTATTTGATAAATACGCATCAAATGCTTATTAACATTCTACTGATGGCAATAATGTTCGTTGAATATTTGATTGACTTTTAAATATTAACACACAGATGACAATGTGTTATGTAGTAAATTCAAATGTTAAATAAATCAATCAAAATCCATAATCAAAAAAATATTCTATTTAAATTCAAGTCTTTAATTTGCATATATTCTTTAGAGGTTTTGATATAAGAAGGATTTAGAAATATGGATGTAAAAAATTGTAGAAAAATATCAAATGGAAATAAATAATCATCACACAAATTATATACTGCAGCCATTGTTTTCAGAAAATTACTCAAGTTCAACAGTTTACAAGGGAAATATTTTGGTGTGATTGTTCATGTATGATGGTATATGTTTTCATCATTTGTGAAATTGATACACATTTACTCCTTTCCTTTGATTTGCAACACACAGATTGTCCCCATCAACACACAGACCAAAAGGACGTTCTACACCATCAACTGCTGTCAGGATGTCTCTGATGAACTCGCCTCTGCTGCTGAGATGAACAACTTTGTGTAAGGACCAGTCAGCAACAAGAATGTCTCCTCTTCTAGTTGATGTTATTCCTCGTGGATTCGTCAGTGCTCTGTCTCCAGTAGGAGTGTATATCCACTCAACAGATCCAGTCCGTGTCAGACAGATGACAGACTTCAGACCCCAGTCTGACACCAGGATAGTACATTGTCTGGTTACATGAAAGAAGTCAGGATACTTGAACTTCTTGTGAGGTTCTGGCAGAGTCTGCAGGGATCTCACCACCCGTCCCTCCATGTCCAGGATATCTACAGAGGGAGGAGACACAGAACTTGCAACTAATGTGGACTTATCCATTACATCCAGACCACGATACTTCTTGTCAGTTGGTATTGTAGAGTGAAGTTCTAGGTCAGGGTTAACATTAACTGTTACAATCTTGCTAGAGGATGGAACAGACACAACCACCTTGTGATCATTCAGGACAGCTATACTATATGGATCGTTATCTAAGACCAGCTTGCTGCATTGTTGTTTACCACTTAGTGTATACAAGGACTTGATTCTGTTTTCACTATAATCTGCTACGACTGTTACTTTTCTGTTTTTCACATTCAACACTGCAACATCCACTAAGTTGCATTTGTCATCCTTGTGTGATTTTGCTTCAATATATCTGTGTAATACTGGTTTAGCTGTCAGATCAATGTCATCTTTCTTCTCCACATTTATATCCATTTTATCAATGTCAGCATTCAGTTTCTCCACATCCTGTATGAAGCTATTAGTTGCTACGTCTGTGCTGTCTTCTCTCTGTGTCTCTGGGACGTCTGATACAGCTCCTGACCCAGACGACAGATACATCTCAAACAGCTGCACTTCATCCTCCAACTCCAGGGCCTGCTGGATGAATTGAGACTGCTGCTCATAAATCTGTAAATCAATCTGCTTTGTTTTGACCTTTGACTTCAGTTGACCTGTTTGTTTTCCAGATTGATCCTCCAGTTTCCTCATCAGCTTATCTTTCTTTTTCTGAAGATGTTCAGCGATTTTCTCAAATGTTTTCTCTATTTCAGATTTCAACATCAACTTGTACTCAGTTTCCTTTTTAATCTCCTCCTCATAGCTCTTGATTTCAGTGTTATATTCTTCCATTTGTAACTGAGGTTTAATCTGGCGTTCCTGTAATTGACATTTAACCTCAGGCAACATCGCCTGGATAGTGACGACATCATCACACTTCCTGTGACTGATGCTGCAACAAACTGTACATAATGGTTTCTTGCAGTCTTTGCAATAAAGTTTCATTTTCTCGTCGTGTTCTCTGCAGATAAACTTTCTTTTCATCTTCTGATCTGAGGATTGATCTGCCAGGTTGGTAGCAATGTGATGACGTAATAAAGGCATCTTCCTGTGCATCTTCAGACAGGTGTCACAGAAGCCTGCTTCACACTCAGAACACCAATGTGTAGCTGGAGTAGTCTCCCCTTCCTCTTTGCAGTAAGATCACCTGAACCTCTCTAGAAAACAATTATCAAACACTTAAGCAAACCTTAAGATAACTATTTTCATTGATTTCCAGCATGTATACACAATAATAATTGAAATGATTTTTCTATTCATTAAGCGTTTGGGATTTTTACAAATGTGATTCAACAGCATAATAACTACATTAATATGATTTAACCAGTCGATCATAGCTATTGTCCACACTTTTATTAAGTATTTCATTTTATTTTCTAACCAAACTTTAATCAGTTTAGTTGTCAGAAAGCTTTTCATCTATAAAGTTTACCTTGTAAGGAATCAATGAGGCCAGTTAGAAGCAGTCCTGGTTTCAATTGTCCCGCCCATTCTTCCACAGGTCTGTCAGGGTGAGGTACTGGGGTCTCTTGTCTACACGTGGGACAAGGGATGGACTTGTTATTCACAGCTTCTACTTTCGTTTCAACATATTTTCGCAGACAATTCTTACAGAAGCTATGCTGACATGCAAGTGTCACCGGCTGTTGATACACCTCCATACACACACTGCAGGTCAGGAGGCCATCCTGTAACTTGCCTGATATCGCCATTGTTGATCTGAAATCATAATAATATCTTCCTCAAATTTTACATGTTCTCTCATACATTATAATCGTTGGTAAACTGAGCAGAAATGGCAAATTAAGGTGAGGTGAGGTGAGTTGATGTTTAACGCCGCTTTCAAGATTATTTCACTTATATCGCGGCTGCTAGTATTAAATCAGGGAGAAAGCCCGCAACACCATTGCGGTGAAACCTGCGAACATCGGCTGGAACTAGCGAACCATGGGTGGTACTGCGCTGAGACTCAGTGTAGCATTGCACCCAAACCTGACTGCGTGTAGAACAGTTCTCTACTGCAGACAAAGTTGCCGAGCCCCTGGCGGAAAAAATTACAAATTAAGAGTACACTTACAACATATTGTAAACACTGCTTAGCTTATTTTGCTTGTATACACGTCATCCTGTACTTATTTTCTCAGTTTGAACTTGCGTTATCACCTATACCATGATACCCAGATATCTTTAAGTAAATGACATCTTACGTCAAACCTAATAAGCTGTCGCAACACAGCTCGATAGTACACATACCAGCCTGACACAAAATGAACTACATTAAACCTTTCACCCATACATTTGTGTCATTTTCTTTTACAAATTTCTCATTTTCTCTGATGAATTATAACTGCCGGTCTGTTTGAACAGAGATTGGAAATTAAGTTTATACGTAAACATAAACTTGTAAACATGTCATCCAAAACTGTTTGTATAAACCTATATGACATTTTGTATAAACTTGCCATATCACCTACACCCAGACATCAGTAAAAAATGATATCCAATGTCACAGCTAATAACCTGTCATAATACAGCTCTTGGTGTACACATATCAGCCTGCTACATAACTTTATTCATGCCATGACAGGTTAACATTACTTAGGTATTAGTTGCCTATTTTTAGTTATACTAACATAATCACTAATGTAAACATGTTAATAAATTTATCCATGTATCTCTCTGTATCGACAAATCAGCTTGTACAGAGAATAACATTGATATCACATTTTCTAGTTTAGCATATATGCACATAATGGATATGCTTATTTAACATGTGTCTTTATCATAATAGGTTTGGAAAGGTGTGATTACGAATGAACCACTGTCTTTTCCTGATCTATGTCACTGTAAAAAGTATTATTCTCTGTAACTGGTCGAGTTAAGGTGAGTGGTGATATGTCATTTGCAGTGGTGTATTTGACTATTTAATTCTACAAAAGTTAGATTTATCAATGAAAGAATGTGACATTAATTTATAAAGTGACCCCCATCACTTCCTGGTCTACTGACAGAACTAAACCGAAAGTAGGACGAGTTTTGTTTAAAATAGACAACGAACACGATCACGCTATTATTTGATAAACGTTGTAACCATCAACACAAACATCTAAACAACCTACATTATATGTACAAACTACGAACATAAAGATTAAAAGCTAACCTTCACAGGCGACACTCGTTGATACAACACACAGACACCTGCTCAACACTTGTGACGTCAGAGCATCACGTGCCTTGTCTGATTTGTTTCCAGTCCCAGGTCAGTGAGTGACAAATCATTGTGCAGAAACACACTCTTATCTGTAGGTTAGCGTTATCTGTGTATGAGAAACTTGCATTTTACTTGAGACACTTTAAATGATCGTGTGGATCCCATCTAAAGATATTTTCCGATTTCTTGCTATGTTGATGTCATTTGAAAATTTTAGTTTGAGATTACATGAATCTCTCTAGATGCACATGTATGATTTACATATAATATATTCATTCTCTTGTCTTTGTTTTAATGGTAGGTGTAAGAATATAAGTTCCTACTCATCTAGATTTCATGAATTTGAAATTAACCTTGAATATATTTCTTCATACATGAGTAAATGGTTTAACTCTATCATCAAATATGTTGCTCAGGAAACACGAGCCTTTCGTTGCATCTGCTTACACATGACGTAATTCCGTCTGTTACTGTGTATTTTACGCTGCATTTTTTGCAAAACGATTTTTTTTTGGTCGCTTGACTTGAGGTTTAAGATGATCACGTCTGTCTTTTGTTTGAAATCGCAGCTCAATAAGTAACAAAATGCAATACAATAAATCTTAAATAGTTGTATTGAGGGCTGTCAGTGAAAATGAGAGCACAGATATTTGTATACTTCAGGCAGTTGCTGTAGACTATTTGTATACTTCAGGCAGTTGCTGTAGACTATTTGTATACTTCAGGCAGTTGCTGTAGACTATTTGTATATATCAGGCAGTTACTGTAGACTATTTGTATACTTCAGGCAGTTGCTGTAGACTATCTGTATACTTCAGGCAGTTGCTGTAGACTATTTGTATACTTCAGGCAGTTGCTGTAGACTATTTGTATACTTCAGTCAGTTGCTGTAGACTATTTGTATACTTCAGGCAGTTACTGTAGACTATTTGTATACTTCAGGCAGTTGCTGTAGACTATTTGTATACTTCAGGCAGTTGCTGTAGACTATTTGTATATATCAGGCAGTTACTGTAGACTATTTGTATACTTCAGGCAGTTGCTGTAGACTATTTGTATACTTCAGTCAGTTGCTGTAGACTATTTGTATACTTCAGGCAGTTGCTGTAGACTATTTGTATACTTCAGTCAGTTGCTGTAGACTATCTGTATACTTCAGGCAGTTGCTGTAGACTATTTGTATACTTCAGTCAGTTGCTGTAGACTATCTGTATACTTCAGGCAGTTGCTGTAGACTATTTGTATACTTCAAGCAGTTGCTGTAGACTATCTGTATACTTCAGGCAGTTGCTGTAGACTATCTGTATACTTCAGTCATTTGCTGTAGACTATTTGTATACTTCAGGCAGTTGCTGTAGACTATCTGTATACTTCAGGCAGTTGCTGTAGACTATCTGTATACTTCAGGCAGTTGCTGTAGACTATTTGTATACTTCAGTCAGTTGCTGTAGACTATCTGTATACTTCAGGCAGTTGCTGTAGACTATCTGTATACTTCAGTCATTTGCTGTAGACTATTTGTATACTTCAGGCAGTTGCTGTAGACTATTTGTATACTTCAGGCAGTTGCTGTAGACTATCTGTATACTTCAGTCATTTGCTGTAGACTATTTGTATACTTCAGGCAGTTGCTGTAGACTATCTGTATACTTCAGTCAGTTGCTGTAGACTATTTGTATACTTCAGGCAGTTGCTGTAGACTATCTGTATACTTCAGTCAGTTGCTGTAGACTATTTGTATACTTCAGGCAGTTGCTGTAGACTATCTGTATACTTCAGTCAGTTGCTGTAGACTATCTGTATACTTCAGTCAGTTGCTGTAGACTATCTGTATACTTCAGGCAGTTGCTGTAGACTATATGTATACTTCAGTCAGTTGCTGTAGACTATTTGTATACTTCAGGCAGTTGCTGTAGACTATTTGTATACTTCAGTCAGTTGCTGTAGACTATCTGTATACTTCAGTCAGTTGCTGTAGACTATTTGTATACTTCAAGCAGTTGCTGTAGACTATCTGTATACTTCAGGCAGTTGCTGTAGACTATCTGTATACTTCAGGCAGTTGCTGTAGACTATCTGTATACTTCAGGCAGTTGCTGTAGACTATTTGTATACTTCAGGCAGTTGCTGTAGACTATTTGTATACTTCAGGCAGTTGCTGTAGACTATCTGTATACTTCAGGCAGTTGCTGTAGACTATCTGTATACTTCAGGCAGTTGCTGTAGACTATCTGTATACTTCAGGCAGTTGCTGTAGACTATTTGTATACTTCAGTCAGTTGCTGTAGACTATTTGTATACTTCAGTCAGTTGCTGTTGACTATGGAGAGATGAACATGAACACATTCAGCACTCACCATCTTCAAGAAATGTTCATGTACGATGAAAAGCAGAAATTTATTACAATTTTAATTTTATTTTTCATTTTACCCAGTGATGCCAGTGTTTGGTCCAGTATACAGTGCGTTGAGTTTTATGTAACAAAGTAAATATTGCTGTTGCTTCATGTGTAAAATACTATACAACATGAACATAGCTGACTGTTCCTTGAATATAAATCTTCTCCCTTTTCATTTTAGTCACTCGTACCGTCAGTTACAGCACTTATATATCACTTATTATTGCACAGTTGATACTTGACCGAGAGGGTCTGAAAACCATGTTAATATCATGAGGCCAGAAAAGGATGATCAAGTACAAAAGCATGAATGTCTCAAAGTGTATGACATGCCATGAAAGATACCTTAATGTACGCACTGTACGATTTACTTCCGCTTTGTTTACAATTACAGTTTGGAATAATTTTATTTGATCTTCGAGTTGAGGTTAATTGATCTCAACTTTAAATGTGATATTGAATACACAAGTTTAGTAGCTATCAAGGATAGGCATTATGATATTAATAGTATTAATATTTAACACATAGCTATAGAGGATAGCCATTACGATAATAATAGTGTTAATATTTAAAACATAGGAGTGCCCCGGTCCACCTCGTTTGCTACGATGCTTTATGTCTGAAATGGAAATTCACTGGTGATAATGCTTTAATTAGATACAAGACACAAGACATCTCCTTGGTTCAGCTAAGAGCCCTGAAATAGTTCAACGCATTTCTTCAAGTATTACCCGTATGATGAAATGTCGAGGGTTTGAGTATACATTAGTGTACTTTTTTGATAATTGCAGAGTGTAGAAAGAAATGTGAGTATAGATTAGTGTATCTAGATGACTTTTTGATAATTGCAGCGTGTAGGAAGACATGTCAAAGGGCACTGAATGGTCTTCAGGAGCTGTTAGAACATTTTGGCTTTATTATTTACTATAACAAATTTGTAGAACCTTCACAAAAGCTGGTTTTCCAGGAAATATAAATAGATAGCTGTGCAGGAACCTGAACTCTTCCCGATCATAAATTAAAAGAATTTACAACAATATTATGTGACTTAATCAACATCAAGTGTTCAACATCATTGCAGAATAGATCGACAAGCAGCCCGTGGAGGACATGTACTTCTAACAGCGGTGGTTTTAACTTAAATATAAGATAGTAAATGTTGGGTTTGAATGTCGACATTTGTTCGAACTACTATTGCAATTCAAGGTCGACCTATGGCATACAATGATTTTGTTTACGGATGCATGCGACATCCGCGGCGGGACTGGTGGTGACTTGGTATACATAGCATGGTGCTCTGACATGGACATGAACCTGTTAACAACAGGTAGTTAGTGATAGTTGGCTTTACGGCAAAACGATTGACGGCGACAGAGAGTGGAAAACATGTCACTTTTTATACTGATGATTCAGCAACAATGTACACAATAGAAAAGTGTAGCTCAATCAAGCCGGGAGCATTTAAGATTCTATGAGATCTTTTCTGGCTTTCTGCAAGTTGCAGTTTTCATATAATTTCTATACACATTCCTAGCGCTATCTCTCATCGCTGGCAGATACCTGAAGGTCATCAGACTATTACATCTCATCTCTACTACATCTGTGGGTTCCTGGCAGAAAGCTACAGGGGCCATTCATTCAAGCGAGGGAGCTACACCTGTGCGTACAATATGGGCGTGTCTCCACTTCTCATTAAGCATCATGAAAATTGGAAATCAAATGCTAATGAAAATAGATAATAGATAGGCAAATTCATGAAAAAATCTCCAAAGCAAATTTACTAGCAGTGTCATGTAATTAATACAAGGTGATGGGGTTTAGATGTTTTATGTATTTCATTGTCTCCCTGTTTTAGATGTCAATCATAATAATAATTGACATTGTATTCCCATCACATGTTATGTTATACTCGACAACCAATAAAGGGGTTATAATCTTTATAATCAGTCCCACGAATGCAACGGTCGAGAACGGACATGTTCAGATTAATGGTTATTCAGTATATCTTATTTAAAAACAAGAACTATTACATGTTCCTCAGCTACAACTGAAACATTTCTCCTTGTTGTTTACATAATGGCAACGTCCAAATCATATAATTTTAGGTATATTGATAAAGATGTGCACATTTTCTTTTGGGCGTCAGTTTGTTGCATATCAGTTAAATCTAAGTTATTAGCAGACCAATCATATAAATTAAAGCTTAACGACGATCATGTCAAACCAATGATCCACATGAGCTACCTCCCGAGTTCTCATGTAAAATAAATTTGTGTTATGCTTTTTTTTCTAATAAATTGACTGACATACGTAATTTCTACATCTGTTGAATAAACTATGTTTGCCCTTACTAGGCCTTATGAATAGCACCTCAATATCATCTTTGTTTATGTATATCAATCCATCACTGGTAAAGGACATATGATAAATAACTTATTTTCATCAATTATAATTTTTTTCCGTGACGTATTCCTCTATTTCATACGTCAGGCCTATATGGAGATTAGAGCTCATTTGCATATTAAAGCTTTCATCAGGAACGCGCATTTTATCTAAGGAATTATGTTAAGATGTAAAACAGACACGATTAACTGGCCTGAGAGAGGAATTGTCAACACAATTAACAGCGATATTTCGGTAACATTAAGATTTTGTAATCGAGGTGGTCCAGAATAGCGTCCTGAGCCAGTTTACTTTTGATTGGCTAATGTTCGCGCCTGCGCAATGTGGAATAGGATCGTATTCTATAGATGTAATAACGAACTTCGGGACGTCTTATATTACAGCTCGACTCTAAATAGACTGTCTCCAAGATGACTTCGGCCGTGTGAACTTTATCGTTGTTGATTACAGGTCAATTGTAAACAATAATGGTTATTTTCCTGCCTCGGTAGAACACTAAAGTGAGTATCAATACCATCAAATGCCTTAAAATAGCCAATATGAACTGAAAACGCGTGCTCTAATGGCTTTTAAGTTTTGTTCAGTCAGTTGGTGGAGTCAGTATAATGAAAACATTAAGGTATGAAGTCGCGGCTGGGACAATGGCATGTTTCGATTACTAATCGGCTTTAAAGCTTTTGTTAGATTTTATTTAAAAATATCTATTGTTATATTTGGCATTAATTGAAATGAGTTTGTGTATTTGAGAACACAGAGCCAAACACTTACCACAAAAACACCTTTAAACTAGTCACTGTTTAAGTTTAATGAGTTGAAACTCAGCAGAATATTCATGTACCAAAAAGATTCGATTGCGGATACATGGTACGGTAGATATCGACCAGACACCCGTTTTTAGTATAATCATCACCCATTTCTTTCCTCATGAATATTAAACTCATTGTTGTCTTTGAAAATGTGCATCTATTTCTCTATTTACAACATTTGCTAATGTATATTCTTTTCTTGATAATTTGTTTAGGATGTCTCCCTGCATTGCATTGGCATCTATGTAATATGTTATAAAAATGATTGCATTTCATTTTTGGAAACAAGCATTAGCGATGATAATATATTTTTTTCTAAACTAAATGAAATAATCTGACAAAATATACTGACATTACATAAATTCAAAATGAATGTCTGTCATCCACCATTCCTGAAATTTATATAATTTGGCAAATCACATACCCTTATTTAAAACAAACATTAAACATTCATCGTTAATTATAATTTCCTACATCTTGTTATATTGATCAGTCAAAGATACACGTTGTATTACAATTTGATGTAGGTTGGTCACTGTTTAGCCAGATGGACCAAACTATTCATTCAATCAAATTGTATTATCTTCAGAACATCTTCAGAATACCACTCAATCAGGTCATCTGTAAGACACGGTCAAATATCAGGCTAAAAGTAGTGGTGGCCATTTTGTTTGAACACCTTTAAAGTACATTCGTTGAAAAATTGCCTCTGTTGATAAAAAAATGTGTATCTCAACTAGGTTTCTTAGCGTTCTGTTTAGATTTGTTATCAATGAAATCTTTCAAATCCGTCACAACCAACCTGGATACGACAAATTCGCCTCACTTGTTTTGCGGTATCGCACCTCGAAAGAACTTCAAACCACTGTGTCTTAGGGTACCTTAAAAGACCTTGAAATGTTGTGTTTGAAATAAAAAACAACAACTTTGAAGTGACATGTTTTGAATGATCTTCAATTTCCTTTGATGCTTGAATCAAATATTCATCTGAAGAAGCCATTTCCTTGTGATTCGCAACACATTGCAACTCTCACAGTACAAGTGGTAATGCATCGCACGCACTTATAATGCCTCTCGTACAGGGAGTCAGTGAGTTATGGTTTAACGTGTTTTGAACAATATTTTAGTTAATAAACACGTGAATGACAAACATGCAAAAAGAGAGTGGACAGATCGGGAAAAAAGGGATGGGCAGGATGAGGAAAAAGACGGAAAGAAAGGCACAGTGAGAGATATACAACATGTTTTAGAAAGACTCTAATTTGGTTTGGTTTCTACCCGTCGACCTGTCCAGCTTTGGTGTCCCAACAAGGAGCAGTAAGCTCCGGCTGGTTTAGCTCTCTGCGTCTCTGAAGCACGCAAACCACCACACCACGGTAAGGTATCGAGTCCAGGGGTGGCTGGTACAGGGAAATCTCGTGCGAACATTCACGCTAACGATGTTTGTTTTATTTTGTGTGAGTGAGCGAGTTTGGGTTAAACGGTTTTGAACGATATATCGTTTATTAAACACGTTGATGACTAGGGGTGTCACCATTCGGTTCGGTACATCGAAAATCGCATCGGTAGAGGTACGATTCGATTTCGATTCTGTATGGATTCATTTCGATTCGATTATTTCAGTACCTACTTGAGTAAATCAAGTTATATTATCTAAAGCACAAGAGAAAATAGTGAACATTCGCTGTCGTACCGCGGTTCCTTCATAAATTGCCGTTGATTCATAACAGTAAACACATGCCCCTGCACTTTGTAACCAACAAGCATCCAAAAGAGAGTGGACAGATCAGGGAGAGTGAGTGAGTGAGTGAGTGAATCGTTCTGTCCAGCGTGGGTGTCCAAACCAGGAGCATGTAAGATGCAGCTGGCATGGCTCTCAGTGTCTCTGAAGCACGCATACCATCACGCCACGATAAGGTTTTGAGTCAAGTGATGGTGTTTTATTTTGAACTGACTCTTCTCAGGTAAATTGAACAGGTATAGTTTGTTCATTTTAATTTAAATTATCCCTATCAATAGACAGAAAGGGATAGCCACCTCATTTGCCATCAGTCGTTCAATATATTATACCCAGTAATGTGTACATTTAATGTTACATGCGGTGATGTCACTCTTGAAAATTTAAAAATGTCACATCTATAGCTGCTTGTAATATTTTGAACTGATATATTCTAGATGAATGAACAGGTATAATTTCTACATTTCAATTATAAGTGATCAATAACATACACAAATTCAATAATTTTGCTTTTGTCCTTAACTTTATACCAGATGGTCTGCAGTAGAAGCGTTTTAATAAACAATACCAAAATTGATAAAGTACAACAAGGTTTATTTCAAAACCAAGACGCAATGTATGCAAAAAGACATTACAGCCATGTCGCAAAATGACTGAATTATATGAGCAAGCAGCGAACGGCCAACCTCACTCGGCTGTCAATGACAAAGTAAGACAGAGTAAACAATAGGACACTCACAGCCGAATCCGTGTCCGATAAGGAGTCAAAAATAACAGCGAGAGGCATATCAGCCCGTCCCGCTCGGGTATTAATGACAAGGGAAGTGAAGATGGACGCAACAGATTGCAAATTATACCATAATTAGACATTTCCGCGAAGCAGTTTGAATTCGGGTGCACTGTTTCCAAGGTTGTGAACAGTTCGTCATATATATATATATATATATATATATATATATATATATATATATGACAGTAAATGTCTAAAGAATAAAAAATAGAAAAAATATAATTATCAAATTAATGAAATCATTAAGCTATATTATGAGAAATATGGTGGGTGAATGAATCAACATCAATAAAAAAATCTTTAAATTACTTGTTTTCTTTAGAATATTCTATCTAATAGAAGAAGGATCTAGAAACATGAATGTTAAAAACAGTGGAAAACAATCTAAAGAGAAAAAAAGGGAAAGAATAATTATCAAAGTAATAATATCTTAAAGCCAGTATTTTCAGAATGTTGATATATTACTCAAGTTCAACAGTCTACAAGAAAAATATTGTTGTGTAATTTTTCAAGTATGATGGGATATGTTTTCATCATTTTTTAAATTGATACACATTCACTCCTTTGTTTTGATTTGCAACCCAGAGTTTGTCTCCATCAAAGGACAGACCATAAGGATATTTAACACCATCCTCTGCTGTCAGAAGGTTTCTGACGAACTCTCCTCTTCTGCTGAGATGGACAACTTTGTGTGTGTCCCTGTAACACACGAGAATGTCTCCTCTACTGGTGGATATGATTCCTTTTGGATTCATCAGTGCTCTGTCTCCAGTAGGTTTGTATATCCACTCAACATGTCCAGTCTGTGTCAGACAGATGACAGACTTCAGATTACAGTCTGACACCAGGATAGTGCCCTGTCTGGTCACATTAATGAATTGAGGATACTTGAACATCCTGTGAGGTTCTGGCAGAGTCTGCAGTGATCTCATCACCCGTCCCTCCATGTCCAGGATATCTACAGAGGGAGGAGAGGCAGAACCTGCAACTAATGTTGACTGATCCAAAACATCCAGACCACGATACTCCTTAACAGTTGATATTGTAGAGTGAAGTTCCAGGTCAGGATTAACATTGACTGTTACAATCTTGTTAGAGGATGGAACAGACACAGCCACCTTGTGATCATTCAGGACAGCTATACTCAATGGACAGTTATCTAAGACCAGTGTGCTGCATTGTTGTTTACCACTTAGTGTATACAAGGACTTGATTCTGTTTCCGCTACAATCTGTTACGACTGTTACTTTCCTATTGTTCTTATTCAACACTGCTAAATCGGTTAAGTTAATTAAGTCATCCTTGTGTGATTTTGCTGCAATTGTTTGTTGTTCCACAGGTTGAGCTGACAGATCAATGACATCTATCTTCTCCACCTTCACATCCATCTTATCAATTTCTGCTTTCAGTTGCTCTACATCCTGTATAAAGATGATAGTAGTTGCATCTGTCCTGTCCTCTATCTGTGTCTCTAGGACGTCTGACACAGCTCCTGGTCCAGACGACAGATACATCTCAAACAGCTGAGCTTCATCCTCCAACTCCAGGGCCTGCTGGATGAATTGAGACTGCTGCTGATACATCTGTAAATCAATCTGCTTTGTTTTGACCTTTGACTTCAGTTGACCTGTTTGTTTTCCAGATTGATCCTCCAGTTTCTTCATTAGCTGATCTTTCTTTTTCTGAAAATGTTCGGCGATTTTCTCAAATGTTTTCTCTATTTCAGATTTCAACATCAACTTGTGCTCAGTTCCCTTCTCAATCTTATCCTCATAACTCTTGATTTCAGTGTTATATTCTTCCATTTGTAACTGAAGTTTAATCTGGCGTTCCTGTAATTGACCTTTGACCTCAGGCAACATCGCCTGGATAGTGACGACATCATCACACTTCCTGTGACTGATGCTGCAACAAACTGTACATAATGGTTTCCTGCAGTCCTCACAATAAAGTTTCATTTTCTTGTCATGTTCTCTGCAGATAAACTTTCTCTTGATGTTCTGACCTGAGGATGGATCTGCCAGGTTGGTCACAATGTGTTGACGAGATAATGGCATCTTCCTGTGCATCTTAAGACAGGAGTCACAAAAACCTGCCTCACACTCAGAACACCAATGTGTAGCTGGAGTAGTCTCCCCTTCCTCTTTGCAGTAAGAACACGTGGCTGTCTCTGGAAACCAAATATCAAAAACTTAAGCGAACCTCAAAATAGTTACTTTCAGTGATTTCCAGCATGGATAAAAAATACCAAATGTAGCTAAATCTGGAATGATTTGTTCAAATGATTTTACAAATATGATTCAACAGCATATTTAACAGCTATATCTATATCACTCTGATTTAACCAAATCAACCAAACCAATATCATGATCATGATTTTGCTATTTTCAAACCGTTTATGAAGTATTTCATATTATTTCCTTAATACAACTTTAAACAGTTAAGTTGGTAATAAGTTTTTCATCAATAAAGTTTACCTTGTAAGGAATCAATGAGGCCAGTTAGAAGCAGTCCTGGTTTCAGCTGCCCCGCCCACTCTTCCACAGGTCTGCCAGGGTGAGGTACTGGGGTCTCTTGTCTACACGTGGGACAAGGAACGGACTTGTTATTCACAGCTTCTACTTTTGTTAGTACATATTTCCTCAAGCAGTTCTGACAGAAGCTATGCTGACATGCAAGTGTCACCGGCTGCTGATACACCTCCATACACACACTGCAGGTCAGGAGGCCTTCCTGTAACTTGCCTGCTGTCGGCATTGTTGATCTGAAAATGGAATGACATTACAAAACTGTATGCATTTCAAATCACACAAAAATAAAGAAAATTCAAGGTTGCATCCATGCAAGTATGTCATTTCCTTGTACCCATAAATCAGCTTTTCCCCACAAATTATCTTGAAAGCAGAAAACAGATTGTGGCCTTATATGCACTTGTTTCCACATGTCATATTCTACCCACTTAACATTTTTACCAAAGTGTCTGATTTTTTTACACAAATCAGATTGTACCCCAATGTGAATTTGATACCACCTATATTATTTTACCCATTTATCAGCTGGTGCCACATATCATTTTGTACTCACATATCAGTTTATACTCACACATCAGCTTGTACCCTCATAGCAAATTATCCCCAAATACAATGTTTCTACACACTAAATTTTGGTGTAAGGACAAACATGAAACCTTTTACATTCTCAACTCCTTAGGAGTGTGCAATCAAGCAGTCGAAAAAACGCTGTCACATCACTTCCAAACCAGGTACCCATGTGTAATGCTTGGTTAAGAGAGGCACATCACGAATAAATTCACTTGTGTAAAGAGTAACCATAACTTTCACAACCGTGGCTCAGCTTGGGGCAGTCACCCTTCAAACTCTCAGTTTACCCAGCAAGTAATCAGGTAACCCAACCATTTTAATCTCATTTGCAATCACATTTTCAGCTCTGATGATATCTAAATATAAACATATTATCTTAAACTGACGGGGTTTTTTTGTTATCATAACATTAGTTAACTTAAAGTTCAATGTAAAATAAATGAACCTATATGTAGATTTTTACCAACAAATAATAACTTGTTACACATTTTCCAGATAAACATACCTAAAGATTAACATATACTTCAAAATCCACGTCTATCTATAGCCTGATAGGTGTAAAAAGGTTAAATATTTATTCATCTCCAATCTAGGTCACCATAAATACATACCTTAACGTAAGTTATCTGTTGAGTCTGTGCTGGGCCGTGACTGTTGAAATTGAAAGGGTCAGTGGTGAATTTGACAAGTATATCTAAATATGTTTGATGTTTTATTACTAAAACAATGCCATATTACTTTATCACTTACAGCAGATACTTTAACATATCGCTTCCTGGTATGGTGGCAGAAGTGAAACCGAAAGTAGGACGAAACTAAATTGAAATAGACAATGAACATGATCAATGTGGTATGGGATAAAGGTGGCCACCATCAAAACAAACATCCACATAACCTTCATCATATCAAATAACTACGACTGTAAACCATAAATACTAACCTTCACAGGCGAACTTGTCACTACAACACACAGCAACCTGCTCAATACTTGTGACGTCAGAGCATCCCGTGACTAGGCTGACTTGTTTACAATGGCAGGTCAGTGCACAATCAATGAGCAGTCACAAACTGTGCAGGCTAGCGCTGTGTTATGTCAGGATCTTGCATCTTATTTGAGTCCCCGTGTAGATCAGTGTTGATTTTGTGTTACTTATATTTTGTGTAGAATATTGGTGTTGTTGCGAGTTGGTAGAGGACCTTTTATCTCACTGGCTACAAATACTTACTTTTTAAACAGAACAGTCGCTTGTAAGATAAAAACGTGGTTATTACAAATGATTTTTATTCGATATTTAGATATTCTACCGATTGTATCTCTTGCTATGTTTATTTCATTTTGATGACTCAATGTGAGACTCCCCTAAATCTCTCTTTATATACGTGTATGAATAACATCCATTCTCTTGCCTTGTGTTTTTAATTATTTATTGATAAAAGAGAGTCTTCGTAAATAATTCATTTCATTTACATGTGATGTTTGATGTCGATAATCGGGACAGAAAGTTATCACTAAAGTTACCAATTGTCCTCAGTGCAGTGCATGCAGATTTACAGTTTTCATCTATAATTGAAGTTAATTACGAATGCAACTCATTTCTGATACTCAAAACATGACATATGCTGAACGTGTTATTTTATATGTTATTTCCCTAAAGTTGCCTAACAATCTATCGAATGTGTCATTTAGATTTGCATGATTTTGGTTTTGTAAGCAACCGATACCGTCGAACAGTGTTTTGTTTAATATTTCTATTTATCAAGATGTCTTACAGCATTCAGCAAGATGATATGATGAATATTCAAACAGACCCTAGGGAACCACCCAGTCCTTGTTCGCGAGATTATTGCATATGGTTTGATGACATAATCAAGGTAAAGATTTTTCAACCACATAATAGATCAGTGGGGATTTTGTGTGTCTTACATTTTGTGTAGAATATTGCTATTGTTGAAGAATTTATATCTAATCATTGGATTAAAAGAATTACTTTAGAAACAGAACAGTCGCGTGCAAGATGAACGTGGCGATTGACATATGATTTTATTCAGATATTCTACCAGTTTATCTCTTGCTATGTTTATTTCATTTAAATGATTCAGTTTGAGACTCCCAAATTATCTCTAAATATACAAGAATGAATAACATCAATTCTCTTGTGTTGTTTTTTTTATAGCTAGGTTGAATTAAAGTTTCTTATATTGATTTCATGAATTTGAAGAAAAAAACTTTGAAAACATGTTAAGCTTAATCATCTCCAACTGTCCGAAAAATCTTCATCTTGATGATGTAATCATGTGCAGTACACACACGCAGATATGTGCTTGACACATCTTTTGTTGAATATCAATCTACTAATTTTAGGTGAATGCTGGAAAGTATCTTAATACACATCAAATCTGTTGAGCCCACCAATGGGATAGGAAGCAATATTTGTTAGGAATTTAAGCATGACAATTGATCAATAATAGAGAGTCGTCGTAAAATATTTCATTTCATTTAGATTCGATGTTTGAGTTTGACTAAACGGGACAGAAAGATATCAATAGTCTCCAGTGCTGTGCATGCAGATTTACAGTTTTCATATATAATTGAAAATACTTTAAAATGCGGCTTATATGTGATGTTCAAAACAAGAAATAACCTGAACGTGTATTTTTTCTACATTATATTTCCCTAGAGTTGACTTCCTTTCTGTGGAATGTGTAATTTCAAACTGCATGTTTGCTGTGTTGTTAAACAAAATATACAGGATTGGAAGGCTCTACCTGTGTTTCCATTTATCAAGATGTCTTACAGCATTCAGACAAGAGGATATGATAAATATTCGAACAGAAGCTAGGGAAGGTTCTGTGTGTGCGAGATGATTGCATATTGTTTTATGACATAATCAAGGTTCTTTTTATAAAGAAACATGCGTTGTTGATAATTTCCAAATCTAATTAAATTAAATTAGCATGAAAAGGGTTCTGATAAAGTAAACTAACAGTGACAAGATCTAAATTAGTTTTTGTATTTATTTATTTTATGGAAATCAACAATTGGTGGGAGGGGGGAAATTAATATTCAAACATGGTATTTCATTCTAAAAAGAAAATAGTATTCGTATTCAATTTCCTATAAATACAAAGTGTTCATAATCGGTTTTCCTTCTTAACATCTTTATATTTACAACCTTCGATAAATGAACCGTTTGTAGAGCATCGAAAGCTTGCCTTGATTTTTTAAGATCAATACTTTGAATAGGTTATTTGTCAAATGATTTTATTCACCCCATGTTGTAAGATTTTTGTAATTAAGTCGCAGAGTAACCGAATTTATGAGAGGTGATTCATTCCAAATGTATCCAAAATCAATAGAAAATACAAGTTTCTAACCTGATATACACAATCTATTTGTCCTTTATTGTCATACAGTACCATCTTATCATTTAACTTTTGTGTATTCTATCATTAAATTTTAGTAAATTGATACACAGTTACTCCTTTCCGATTCGCAACACAAAGTTTGTCTCCATCAACACATACACCCCATGGATATTCTACACCATCCTCCTCTGTCAGAATATCTCTGACAAACTCTCCTCTGCTGCTAAGATGGACAACTTTGTGTGGGGAGTGATCAGCAATAAGAATGTCTCCTCTTCTGGTGGACGTGATTCCGCGTGGGTTCGTTAATGTTCTGTCTCCAGTTGGTGTGTATATCCACCTAACATGTCCAGTCTGGGTCAGACAGATGACAGACTTCAGACGTGAATCTGACACCAGGATAGTGCCTTGTCTGGTCACATGACTGATGGTAGGATACATGAATATCCTATGAGGTTCTGGCAGAGTCTGCAGTGATCTCATCACCCGTCCCTCCATGTCCAAGATATCTACAGAGGGAGGAGACACAGAACTTGCAACTAATGTGGACTTATCCAGTACATCCAGACCACGATACTCCTTAACAGTTGAAATTGTAGAGTGAAGTTCCAGGTCAGGGTTAACATTGACTGTTACAATCTTTCTAGAGGATGGAACAGACACAGCCACCTCATGTTCATTCAGTACAGCTATACACCATGGAAAGTTATCTAAGACCAGAGTGCTGCATTGTTGTTTACCATTTAGTGTATACAAGGACTTGATTCTGTTTCCGCTGTAATCTGTTATGACTGTTACTTTCCTGTTTTTCACATTCAACACTGCTACATCGGTTAAGTTTAATGTGTCATCCTTGTGTGATTTTGCTTCAAGAATTTGTTGTTGCACAGGTTGAGCTGACAGATCAATGACATTAATCTTCTCCACATTCACATCCATCTTATCAATGTCTGTTTTCAGTTGCTCCACATCCTGTATGAAGCTGATTGTAGTTGCATCTGTTCTGTCTTCCGTCTGTGTCTCCGAGACGTCCAGTAGAGTCTCTGATCCGGATGACAGATACATCTCAAACAGCTGAGCTTCATCCTTTAACTCCAGGGCCTGCTGGATGAACTGAGACTGCTGCTCATACATCTGTAAATCAATCTGCTTTGTTTTGACCTTTGACCTCAATTGATCAGTCTGTTCAGCTGATTGACTCTGCAGTTTCTTCATCAGTTCGTTTTTCTTTTTCTTTAGCTGTTCAGCTATTTCCTCAAAGATCTTCTCTATTTCAGATATCAACATCAACTTGTAGTTAGTTTTTTTCTCGATCTCATTCTCATAACAATTGATCTCAATGGTACATGCCTCAATTTGTATCTGGTGTTTCTTCTGACATACCTGTAGTTGACCTATGACTTCTGGCAACATCGCCTGGGTGGTGACAACATCTCCACACTTCCTGTGACTGATGCTGCAACAAACTGTACATAATGGTTTCTTGCAGTCCTTGCAATACAGTTTCATTTTCTCGTCATGTTCTCTACAGATAAACTTTTTCTTGATCTGATCAGCTGCGGATGCTTCAACCAAGTTAGTCACAATGTGCTGACGAGATAATGGCATTTTCCTGTGCATCTCGAGACAGGCGTCACAGAAACCTGCTTCACACTCAGAACACAAATGTGTAGCTGGAGTAGTCTCCCCTCCTTCCGTGCAGGTTGAACATGTGACCGTCTCTGTAACAATAGTCAACTTTTAAAAAAAAAAGATAAAGAAAACGATGTCAGTTTATCTATCTTAACACCGAATAGAAATGTGACTTGTTTGAAAACTGTACATGCATTTAGTTATTTAGCTAATTCATACTTGATACTGTCTAGTTTTAATATTTCATTGAGATGGCTTATTCTTTGAGGATCATTTTATCAAACTTAAAGGTTCATCAGATATCATCGTCTTAATGTAATACCTGAAATAAGTGTCTTTAGTTAAATTCTTTAAGATATTTCATTTATATTTTCCTTACCTATTAAAGAGTCCATGAGTGTCCAGTTAGAAACGATCCTTGTGTAAGCTATCCTACTCAATCTTCCAAAGGTTTGTCAGGGTGAGGTACTGTGGTCTATTGTATACATGTGGCTTCGCTATTGTTTGTAGATATTTTATCAGAGTTCTAGCAGAAATAATATTTGTAAGTGAGTGTCACTGGCTGTCACAAATCTTCAGAGCACACACTACATATCAGGAAGTCGTCCTGTAGCCTGCCCGCTTCTCTGCGAATGATCTGAATGAAAAAATCTTTAAAATCTTTAGAAATCCACAGAATAATTGATTTTCCACATATCAAAACGTCATGATTTTATCCTTTTCATAACAATTTGAGCTGAATAAGTAGAGCGTTGATCGTGTTGATTTTCATTGGCTTACTTTTTATAATTAAAATCAACATAACAGCAAGCCTTATAGTGAATGTTTGAATTTGTCCTGACCTGACGAGAGTTGCCACTTGGTGATATATCCAAGAGCAGTGGTATCCTTCATAAAACATTCTAAAATATTTGGTTTAACTACCAAAACAATGTCACATTACTGTATTACAGTACACACTCGCCCATATCACTTCCTTGTATCTTGACAGAACCGAAACCGAAAGTAGGACAAATCGTGTTTGCAAACGATCAAGCAGATCAAGATCCTGCTCAAAATTCGAGAATTAATTGACTTGTCACGCTTGTGAAAAACAAAATCATTGTTCTGTTACATGGTTTGGTATGAACATTATGCATTCACAAACTTTAATGGGATCATTATAAAGTCACGCACTTTGATGTGACCATTGTGCATTCACAAGTTTTCATATGATCATTGTGCAGTCACAAGCTTTGATACGAATGTTAACGCTTTCTGTTTTAAGGGAGAAACTTTCCATTTGTGTAACGATATAGATTTGTTTACCGTTTTGTCTTTTGCTATATTCGGTATATGTATCCAAATACAAATTCCTGTTTGTGTTTGTGTTTTTGAGGACACTTCGTCAGAAAGAGACGTACTTTGAAAGAGTTTCATGAAAGTCTATAACAATACGTTTGATCATTAAATCACAATTTCAATGAACTATTTTGATTTTTTTGCCTTGATTGTAATTTTTATGAATGTATTGAACATGGTTACATGGTTACATTTTCAAGGTTGGTTCTTCCAAAACCTTTTTATTATTAATGTTGGCGTTTTCAAGAAATAGCTTTCAAATGAATATATGATCATTGATGTTGTCAGATCTAACAATTCAAGTATTTTCCCTTAAGCCATTTAATCTAGTTGTTCCCTGAGAAGAACATGTGGAACTGTACAATAGCATCCACTGGTAAAAGGTACATGCATGTTTCATATGGCTATCAAATTCATTGTTAATTAATTACTGAAAACCATCGTCAAATTACTTTACATGCATGTCTGAAATCACTATGAAAAACTGTGTGAATAAATTGAACATATCAGTAACTTGAAACGTAACCCTGGCCTGGGATACAGCTATGTTTTCTCTGATACAAACATCTATAGTCAGGTGTGCTTTGAGACTTAAATAGAATGCTGTACTCATTCATGAGTTATTGTATAGTTTACAAAAAAAAGTTATCAAATTTTGTTATACAGCTGCACACCGAAAGTTTGTTTACATACCTGCGTATCGTAGTTCAAATATATAATGTAATTGGGTGTCTTTTAGGCATTATAGCATTATGAAAAAGAAACGAATAATGTTGAATTTTCACTACAGAAATGCAGATCCATTGTACCTTATAATACGTAATAATACGTAATAGCATTTCTAAACCAAGAGTTTACATTAGTAGTTTTGGCCGGTCATTGTAGTGACCCGGGGTCAAAATTCGGAAAACACTCTTTTTCATTTATCGTTTCAAAATCCAATTGAAGTGACCAGCAGGTTTAAGCACATGTTATGATTGTACCATGCACTTTGTCAACGAGATTTTGTTGATTCTTAAAAAACATTTCAACTATTTTAATCGAAATTACAGGAATTTCTGTTTAAATCATTATGTCAAAATTCGAATGAATGATTGCACAAGAGACAAGACGATTCCAATTTAAGTTAAATAATGGATATGTTCAACTTGGACCACAGACACTTACTTATCAGTTTTGCTGAAGGTAATTCATTGACGTCAAAGCAAAACTCAAATCACATGACATTTGCACTACGATACAGTGGTATGTGAACAAACTTTTGGTAAGCAGCTGTATGTAGACGGGAAAAGATGGAAGTTGACACTCTTTTTTTCGTGATAGGCTTTAGAGTAAGAATTGGAAGCTTTCATGTTAAGCTACACGATATCCCTTTGAAACCAGAAGATCTTGGATACTCGAAGCAAAATCAATATCTTGAGAGTCAAATCATTTTCACTTATGTAGATTTTTACCATTTATCAAGATGGCTTCTTTGGCGTTTTGCTCAAAGCTGTTACTCGTCTCTGTAAGTTCATTGTTTTTGTCGGAAGTGAAAGCTTTTGCAAATAGACAGTTTGTATGCTATATTCAGTTAGTTACTGCTTCTGTGTGTGACAGTTTTCTGCACAGTAGAGTAGACACAACATGCGGGCTGCAGCTTGATCAAGAACTGTTCAGTAAACTCAGGAACTACTCCATTAAACAGGTACTACTATCTATCCTCCAGGACCTTGTATCTAGAAATGTATTCGATATTTTTCACCTTCTACTTATAAAAAGAAAAAGGATAATGATCTCTCATGACTTTTTAAAAAATGTCTGAATTTCTTCTTGTCATGTCTTTTTCATTCCTTTTGTCAAAATGTTATGTCAAAGAACTTTATTGAAACAAATTTTTTAATTTTTTATTATGCTTCCATTAAAAAGTATTTCTGAAAAAAAAAGTATTTACAAGTTTGCAGCGTGAATATTTTTCAACATATATATATACAATAAAGTTGTTTTTAAAGTCCTGTCCATCATATTCAGTTTGACTACCACCTTAGAAGCTCAAAGCTATAAAATAGCAATGATATTTCAAAAGTTTTTGATTCAGCTTCTGCAGTTTGGACCCAAGCTGCTTCACGTTAGTGCAGGTGACCATGAGACAAAGGTGAGATACGTTGAAATGTAACCACATCCACAAGTATTTCTTAAATGCTTGTCCTTGCTATAGTCTCAATAAATTTTACCTTTTCATTGTTATTCATTTCATCATTCACTCCTTTTGATCGTTAAGGGCTGATAAAACCACCCTATAAACTGTAATGAAATGACAATACCACAAAAAATGGTAGTTGTTTTTTAATGTGATTGTTTAAATCTTTTACATTGTATAACAATGTTGTCTTGATCAATGGGTCACACAATTACATGTTGGGAAAGTGTACGATAGCTATTTTTAGAATGTTCCAAAAAGTTATTTCTTTTCCCTGTATTTCCTGTGTGCCTGATACTTTCAGAAATGAAGGGTCTGGAAATCAATCGTTTGTAAATAGAAAATTCTGTTGTTGCTTGAAAAGGATTGTCACATATTTGATAATGCTTTATGTGCCCAAAAAGTGCTACATTGCCATATAGCTAGCAGAAAATGCAAGAGTTAGTGTCGAGAGCTTCCGCTGCTTTATCGAGAGAAGTTTGTTTATTGATTTCCTAAAACGATATCAAATACACGTTCCTTATCTTATCAAGTATTACTGAAGGTGCGTGCAGCATTTGAATATGGTCTTCGTAGGTAGTTCACTTAAAAGGCCATTCATAATAGATTCAGCTAAAGTCTTAATTGAAGTTACCATTACAGTCAATTAAAAATTTCAAATATGTTCAACAATTGAAAAAGGGAAACTTTTGTCATGATACAAGATCAATAGTAAAGCTCAACTTGATTTCTTTATGATACACACTTATATCAAAATAGCTAAGTAGTCACACAAGATTTGTATACTATATGCCTTTGGCTACTGAAGAAAAGGGACCACAACGAAATCAATACATCGATTATCATCTCAATTAGCAAATGGGTCTGTTCACAATATTTCAGCTTTTCAGACATTTTGCTTCTGCAAAAGACGATGTGATAAGGTTTAAAGGGCAACTTTTCAACATTCCCTCATTAAGGAAAATTTTAGTCTACAATGTCTCCATAATCCAAATTAGCCAAGGTACACAAGACTGCAACTGTCTGTGTTTGACATGGGGAAGAACATTTAAGCTTAAGGGTATTCTCTAAGGCAAGTATTAGAGGCCAAATGATCAATTTGGATTTCTCATTTGCTAAGAAGTCTATAAATAGCATTTCAGCTTATCAAGACTTTCGATTATCGAGAAGATAAAAACGGTTTTAGGACATGACTCATTTGCTTCATTCATCAAATCAATCATCAATAATCTGAAACGATTTAGGTACTTGTAAAAAGTAGATCAAATTCTTAGCACTTTACCTTAGGAGAATAACGTGATAGGATAGCTTAGGAATAGAATAAATTGATGTCCAATATAATATGCATAAGAAAGTATCCAAACAATTATTTAAGTCTCTGTAGTAATTGGTCTCTCTGCGTTGATCAAAATCATTTTAAATAGAATAAGGTAAGAGAATAGAAAATACAGTTAAGTTTATGCAATTTGTATTCGTTGATGTGTCCTTTTAGTTTGAAATCATATCTACATTTATGTCTCTGAGGTATGAAAATAAGCTATTCATCATGTAATGTACATTTTCTTAAAGTAATAAAACAGTTATAACAAGGACTGCAAGAGATTATATAACGGATATATTTTACTGAAGATTATTCATGATAGCATTGGACAATATGTTATAATACCATTAAAATGACATAATTGCAGAAGAGAAAAATACATGATGAAGAAAACATCGAAACACTGGTAGCAAAAGGGTTGCAAACTTTGACAGTGTCAAGCAGAGCTGGCCTATGTGAACCAAGGAGCAGTAAGGAAAAGGAAACTCATCAGAACCGGATATCCGGTTGTGATTGAATATGAGTGTGACGAGACGGCAGAGGAGAAATACAAGTACCTTTCCGGGCCGAGGGAAGCTCTGTGTGATGAAGAGGGGACCTGGACTCTTCCAGCTATGATCTGTATACGTGAGTACTCTCTGTTAGAGAAAATTAGAAACTCTATCTAAGGAAAAATGTATTCTTGTTATAACTTGATGCCAAAGCAAAATGCTCAAAATGCCAAAGAATTGTAAAAAAGGTGTGTTATAAGTAATTTTAAATTGGATCTTACTTGTATTCGATCACAGGACAGTGGAACATTGGTGTAGTGATTAATGTGCAAATCTATCACATCAATATGTTAGAATCCGGGAAGAGGTGTTTTACTGTGTTGTGTCCCTGGGAAAGAGACGTCATTCACATTGCACTCAGGCCACTCGGGTGTACAAATGGGTACCTGGACTCTGGATATTATGGATCTACACAATTGCGAAAAATTATTGGGATAATTTGTGCGCTATCAGTATAGCACAGCTTGGATATATGCGCAAATAAAAGTCTTTTGTAATCCAGACATTGAACCCTTTAGTCGGTGAATCTATGGAGGATAGTGGCAACAAGTGTCGAGTTTATTTGTGCTAAAGGCAGTTCTGTCTCTTTAATTCCTTTTTACAGTTACAAAGCAATTATGTATTGTAAAAAAACTCCCATCAACCTCGAACCACCCACCTTAGTCTCACTCAAACTTCTACGCCTAAGTTTATCAACGCCACAACAGAAAGCTCTACATGTAGTATTCATCCAGTATATCAGTTCGTCAAAATTATATAAAGCATATTTTGAATCGTAAAAACGATAGATATTTTCGCGCCATCGCCAAGGAGATAAGCAATATTATAAGTATGAAAATGTAATGTCACAAGTGTGGTGATATTACAAAAAAACCAGAAACTGCATTAGTTTGAATACGATTCATATGCTCAACAACCAATGCTAATTTAGAAATAGTTAGATGTATGAACTACCAAGAAATAGTTGATGTGTTTCATATCAATATACATCTTGACATATTCTAAGACAAAGAAAACGGTGTCATTTCCCAACCAGTTTCACAATATATAGTAATCATCATAGGCTCTTTTAATCGATATGATTGCTTTTTGTCAATGATATTGTTTCCATTCATTGTGATAAGTTAATGCAATACATTTGTTATTTTCAGGCTATCATTACCCCTGGCGCCAGAACTCTGTCTGAGCTTGGTAACGTGTGCCAAGATCCGCAGGATGATGGGGCACCTTGGTGTTTCACAACAGATCCTGACGACAGATGGGAGGTTTGTCCTGTACCTGAATGTAAAATATAACACTAAACAACAGATCCTGACGAGAGATGGGAGTTCTGTCCTGTACCTGAATGTAAAATATAACACTAAACAACAGATCCTGACGAGAGATAGGAGTTCTGTACTGTACCTGAATGTAAACTACAACCCTAAACAACAGATCCTGACGAGAGATGGGAGTTCTGTCCTGTACCTCAATGTAAGAGACAATCCCAAGCAACAGATCCTGATGAGAGATGGGATTTCTGTCCTGTACATAAATGTAAAATACAATCCTAAACAACAGATCATCACGAGAGATGGGAGTTCTGTCCTGTACCTCAATGTAAGAGACAATCCTAAACAACAGAGGTTTGTTGAACATGCTGTTGGATTTCACACAACATATTTGAAGTAACTTTGGCACGTTTTTTCTAGGAAAATATAGCAATATCATGAAAGGAGAGAACATATTAATGTTAACAATTGCAATTCAGTTATTACTTATTTTATATAAGCTAGATTACAAAGCTCGCTTAAACTACGAGAATATTCTTATTAGGCCTTTACTAAACTGAGAATTTTATTAAACACTGTCCGATTCTTCGTTTACATATCCCAATGTCACGGGTTTTCAACAATATACGACAAAAAATATTTTAATCATAATATCACGAATCGTTTTTATCTCACTAACCTTGATTTATAAGCGACATTTGTATCTTTTCTCAAACACCTTTAGGTATGTCCAAAAAAACAACTTTAATCAAATTGCTTCGACGATTCAGCTGCCGATCAACATTCAGGTACTTGTATGGGTTTTTGACGGTGGTGTTCGGAGCTCGTAATAATTAATATTGAATGCTGCATAGCTAAAACAATTATTGCATACAAAGATTGTCGTATCATATGTCTTGTAGTTATAATATGTAACGAATATACAGCAAAATCATGAAGGGTAATCAAAAAGGTAAAGTTCAGATATTCTTATGTATATATCTGGTTAAGAGTCGAAGATAAAAGAGACCGAAGGTAAGCATGTTTAAAATTGCAATAAATTTGCAAGAACTACCCATGTCGTAAAACTTACATATATGATTTTTAGCAACGATAACAAAATTGAAACGTAAATCTAAATAAAAGGGGCAGTCGATTAAAAAGTGTCTTTCATCCTCCAGAGCTAGTACGTTTGTCGTCCCAACACAAGCGTTGCATATTCTGCCATTTAATGGGGTGGGCGGCTCATTGTATTTGTCGGTTTCGATGGCTAAGGCGAGTTTACCACACTTAAACCAGGATTCGCCGATGACCTCTATATGTGACTCTCCGGATGTTTTCACTCACGTTTGGTTCTGACTTGAAGCTTGTTTCCATTACGTTTAAGGGAGGTTACTTAACATGCAGGTGTTCTCTAACATATATAGCAAACACGCCGTCTCCAGTTGGTCTAACCTTTCTGAAGGGGACATGATAGCCAGTAAGAATGTCATTGTAAACTATCGTATTACTCAGCCAAGTTTACTGTCAAATATATCACATCATAATTTGATAGTTTTACATGGATCAGAGATACTTTTCCTCTTAACTATGCACGTTCAAATAAACAAATCCCAAGTCATTATTACAAAGCAGCGTAACGGGCCCAGATGGGGTGAACATCTCTACAACAAGGCAAATAGGAGCAATAACACCATAAACTGTATCTTGAGGTTGTATAAACATAAGGTTGATAAGAGTACTGGTATTTTCTATAAGTACTTTCTATAACATAAAAACACAAAAAAATTATATGTAGATGTTATAACACATCCGGCATCCTCAAATAGGTCAATGAAAATATCACTGTGAGGACAAACGGTGTTATTTCTCAGAGGTTTGCAAAAATCTGTTTCCATTTCAAGAGGACAAGGACAAGCTTCTGTTGGAATTCACTGGCGAACTACTTCCAGTCATAACCCTCATAATAAACAAGAGTCTGCAGTCCGGAGAGTTTCCAGGAATCCTAAAGGAGGCCATTGTGAAGCCCCTCATTAAGAAACGTGGCCTTGACGACTCTATTCTGAGCAATTACAGACCAGTCTCGAATCTGAGTTTCTTGTCGAAACTCATTGAAAGGGCTGTGAAAAGCAGACTATCAGTACATCTTTCCGATCATGATTTGCTTGACAAGTTCCAGTCAGCTTACAGAACAGGCTATAGCACCGAAACAGCCTTGCTGCGTGTTTTGAACGATTTGACAACATCATGCGACAATGGGCAAGTTGGTTTGATTGTGCTGTTAGATTTGTCAGCTGCCTTCGACACTTTAGACCACGAAAAGCTAGTTGATATTCTGAAGGTAGTTATTGGGATTGATGGAAATGCCCTGCAATGGTTTTCATCATACCTATCCAACCGATGTCAAACTGTAGTCGTTAGGAATTCAAGCTCAAGCAAGGTACTTTTACAGTTCGGAGTGCCACAAGGATCTGTTCTCGGGCCTATCTTATTTACCTTATACACATCTGTACTCGGAAACTTGATCTCTACCACGAATGTTGGTCACCACAGTTACGCTGACGACACTCAGTTGATGAAAGCATTCTTTCCAAAGAATTCCCAGCCAGCAGTTGATCAGATGAAAATTTGTACAAATAAGATCCAATCCTGGATGGATACTAACATGCTGAAACTCAACACAAACAAGACAGAAGCCATGTTAGTTGGGACTCGCAAGAACAGACAATTATCAAACCTAACAACAATAAATGTTGGAGAGTCTGAAGTTCCGTTATCAGACTGTGTCAAGAACCTGGGTGTCATTCTCGACTGTGATCTCTCTATGGAACACCATATCAGCCTGATCTGCAAAGCATGCCATTTCCATCTGAGAAATATAGGCAAAATCAGACACCTTCTGTCAACAAACGCGACTCATATGCTAGTCAGAAGCCTGGTTTTGACAAAATTGGACTACTGTAATAGTCTGCTGATCAACATCACGCAAGAGCAATTGTCAAGACTACAAAGGATTCAGAATGCTGCGGCAAGGATCGTGTCCAGGACAAGAAAGTCGGCGCACATAACACCAGTGCTTATCAACTTGCATTGGCTCCCGGTACAAGCACGGGTACAGTTCAAGGTTCTGGTATTTGCCTATCAATGCTACCATGGATCAGCCCCATCCTACCTCGCCGAGTTGACTGAAGTTTATCAACCGCCAAGAGCCCTTCGTTCAGTAAACCAGCATTTGTTCCACGTTCCGAAAATGAACTTAAAACGATTTGGCCAAAGATCTTTCAATTACAATGCAGCAATTCTCTGGAACAAACTGCCAAATGAACTCAAAGAACTCAAGACACTCTCCGTCTTCAAATCGCATCTAAAAACACATCTCTTCCGAGAGTCATACCTGGACTAATGTACCACCATGTGTTATTGCCACTTGTCAGAGTAAATTCAGACTTTTTAGCGCTATGAGCATAAACTTGGTGTATGGAGTTGGCGCCATACAAATGGACTTATTATTATTATTACAAGAAGTTTTTAAGCTTGCAAACAAACAAAAAAAAATTTCAAACAAAAAAAAACGAACACACAAAAACTGAAATTAAAATTGTCCATAATGCCTTATGGGCAATATTGAAAAATAGATAATACTTTTGGATAAGGTTTTAAAAACTGGAGGTGAAATATGAAGGAGATTTAATGTACTGGTAGAAAAAAAGAAGATACGACTTATATGATAACTCGAATAATAAAAATCGGAAAAATCTAACCCATAGCCCTTCCCTTAAAAAAAGAAAAAACAAAAAGCAAAGTTTTGGAAGATCACATAAATCAAACCGATTAAATTCATGTTTGATGATATAAATATTTCTTTCTAAATCAAATAGAGTAAAGCAAAGTAAGCACCAGTACTAGAAAACAGTGTCCTGCACAATACGATATGAAGAACGATTTTCATGGGCCATAGTCATAGGTCACTTATGCTTTCTATTGCTATGTTTTGCTATGTACATTAAGTGGGATTCACGTGCAGCAAACCTTTGTCTACTACCGAAATAGACATGGCAGAGAGGAGTCTGGCATTTTTGACCAAATATTTTGAAAACATTACTATATAAGGAAAGACCATCCTGTCTCTGGGTACATTATAAACACTCTCGCTTTACTCATATAACCAAACTAAAACTTACGGGCTGTGACCTATGATCTAAAAATGACCATTAGGGCGTATATGTTTACTCTGAGACAGGTTGAAGGAAAGACATGCATCAACTACATCATAAAAATCCAATTCATTCTGTATGCGGCTTGATAAAGTATTTGGTAAGTGTGTAAACTAGTTACCATCCTTGTTCATAATTAACGTACGTTCGGAGTAAGATCTGCACACACCAATACTCGTGTCAACTCGGAGAATAAGCCTTGGTTCGACTCCGAATGTGAACAAAAAGAATACAGGAAACCTTAAAACCGATTTAATAAATTTAACAATGAAACAATTAAACTTAATTTTCTCAGTAAAGATTACATTTAGATTATGTAATCGAGGTGTTCCAGAACAGCAAAAATATCGCATTCAATCGCGATTCTAAGTGCTGAGTCAGTTTACTTTAGATTGGCTGATGTTCGCGCCTGCGCGATGTGGAATAGATGTGTTATTCTATAGATGTAATAACGAACATCGGGACGTCTTATATAACAGCTCGACTCTATCTAGACTGTCTCTAAGACGACTTCGGCCGTCTGAACTTTTTCGTTGTTGATTACATGTCAATTGTAAAATGTAATGCTATTTTCCTGCCCCGGTAGAACACTAAAGTGAGTGTCAATACCATCAAATGCCTTAAAATAGCCAATATGAACCGAAAACGCGTGCTCTAATGCCTTTAAAGATTGTGCAGTCAGTTGGTGGCGTCAGTATAATGAAAACATTAAGTTGCGGCTGGGAAAATGACATGTTTCGATAACTAGTAGTCAAAATTGCTAATTTTTTAAATCTATCTATAGAAAACAGAAACACAAATCTGATTTCATAGTGTGATATAACTACAGTCGAACCTCGTTTATCCGAACGATTTGGTTACAGGTGAAACTCGTCCGGATAGCGAGTCGTCCGGTTATCAGATTTCAGTGCAAGTTCACAGACATGGTTTGAGAAATATGCGTCCGGATAGCAAGGTGTCCGTTTATCTGGGGTCCGGGTAAGCGAGGTTCGACTGTATAGTATTCGTGGAAATACGAACTGTGAAATCCGTATTTAAAGCTTTTGTTATGTTTTATTTCAAAACTATGAATTGTTACATTTGGCATTAAAATGAGTTTGTGTTGTGAATTTAAATATAATATTTACGAACTTATCAGAGCAAAAAAACTTATCACAAAAACACCTTTAAACTAGTCACTAATTCAGTTTAATGAGTTGAAACTCAGCAGAAGATTCATGTAGCAAAAAGATTCGATTGCGGATACATGGTATGGTAGATATCGACCCAACACCCGTTTTTAGTATAATTATCACACATTTCTTTCATCATGAATATTAAACTCATTGTTGTCTTTGAAAGTGTGCATCTATTTTCTATTTACAACATTTGCTAATATATATTCTATTCCTGATAAAGCTTTGAATTCCAATTTGTTTAGGATGTCTTCCTGCATTGCATTGGCATCTATGTAATATGTTATAAAATTGATTGCAGTTCTTTTTTGTAAACAAACATTAGCGATGTTGATAATTGTAGCACAATCGCCAGGCATACACTTCGCAAGATTCAACAAGAAGACGATATGCATGTGGATTTTTCATGGGTTTATTTCTTCCAAGTACTTTGACTAATCTGTCTGACGATTCTCGCCCGTCTTCCCTGGGCAACCTCACGACGCCGAGCGCGTCTCTGCTCACATGTCAGGTCGTGTTGTCACCAGCCCATAGCCGAGTGCTGGCTGGGAGTCAACTCTCTCTCCAGGACGATGGCTGAGAACTGGCTGAGAACTGCCTTTGAAGTCAAACCTGGGTCTAATATACCCAACAGACTCGGTTGTCAACACATTGTCGCTTGACAACAGCTAAATGATTATAACAAACTAAGGGATTACTTTGGGATGGGATTAGCAGAGTATTAGATAGGTTTCATAACCATTACGTTACATAATTTATTTTATTTGTAAACTAAATGAAAAAATCTGACATAATATACCGACATAACGTTAATTAAAAATGAATGTCTGTAATCTAACCTTCCTGAAATTTATAAACTTGGGCAAAACACATACCCTAATTTAATACAAACATAAACCAATTATCGTTAACTATATTTTCCTACACTTTTTTTATATTGATCAGTAAGTGTCATTGTCATAGATACACGTTGAATTGCTTTATTACAATTTGTTGTTGGTTGGTTACTATTGAGTTAGAATGACTTAACTATTAGTCAAAGACAAGTGTATTATCTTTAGAAGATCTTCAAAACACCCCTTAATCCGGTCATCAGTAAGAAAGGATCAAGTATCAAGCTAAAAATAGTGGTGGCCATTTGTGTTTGAACACCTTTGAATCATTTGAGATAGTACGGTTGTTGAATAACTTCTTCTTTGGATAAAACAGTTTCTTTTGCCATCGGTAATATGAAATTTAGTTTTTAAGAGATCACTACCTAAAAGACGTAATTTTGCCCCTCAATCCACCCTCGGCTATCAGGATAAACTCCCCTCTGTTAAATAATAAACCCCTTTGAGTTCATTAACGCCTTTTCTAACACATATATCTACTGATTTCTATGTGTTCTGACGAGATTTGGTATGCATAAAACATTTCAAATCTGTCATACCCGACCCAGATACGACAAATTCATAAGAAACTTAAATAAATAGAACGATAAGGATAACACAATTTTATTATTACAGTTTGAAGATTTGGATATTTTATATACATAAAACTTTATATGATAAATACGCATCAAATGCTTATTAACATTGTTCTTGTGATGGCAATATAGTTTGTTGAATATTTGATTTACTTATATTTGATTAATTTGATAAATGTTTACACAGAGATGACAATGTGTTATGTTGTAAAATCATATGGCAGGTCAATCAATCAAAATCAATAATAAAAATTAATTATTCTTTTCAAATTCAAGTCTTTAATTGCTTATTTTCTTTAGAATGTTTAATCAAATATAAGAATAATCTAGAAACATGAGTGTAAAACAATATTTTATTCTCGATTCTGATTGTTTGATTTGAAAAAACTACCCTATGTTGAAGGACAATGAATATCGGCAAATTAGCTAAAGCAAATCACCGTGAATTGATACAACAATTTCACTGGTGCTGGCCCGATTCAAGTTTTAATTTTCCAGTTTCTTAGAGAATTCGTGACGTATTTCTATTTTACAGTTGTCTTTGTCCTTTTCTTCAGATTGCGTCTACAGATAGATATGACAAATAAATTTAAATATGATTTATTTTTGAAGAACGAAAATAATTTCAACTGGCTTACTAAGTCAAAGTTTGACGAAAAGTTCTTACGGCTGCCTTCTTTCGAATGCCGTTCCCATGATATGATGTCACAAAGGCCAACCGTCGGTTTTCAAGTACATTTGCGGGCATTGAAAGACAATGAATCTCCGAATATTTAAAAATGCAACTATTTATCTTGTAAGTGAAAAACAACCTATCGAGTAAAAACAATAGAAAAAGAAGTGATAATATTTTAAAGTCATTGAACGATGTTATCAGGGAATGATATAATACACAAGTTCAACAATCTACAAGAAAAATATTGCTGATATTTCATGTATGATGGTATATGTTTTCATCAATTTTTAAATTGATACACAAGTATTCCTTTGTTTTCATTTGCAACACAGAGTTTGTCTCCGTCAACACAAAGACCATAAGGATGTTCTAAACCATCCTCCTTTGTCAGAATATCTCTGACAAACTCTCCCCTACTGTTGAGGTGAACAATCTTGTGTGAGGAGTAGTCAGCTACAAAAATGTCTCCTCTAATGATGGATGTGATTTCTCGTGGATTAAGTGCTCTGTCTCCAGTAGGTGTGTATATCCACTCAACATGTCCAGTCTGTGTCATACAGATGACGGACTCCAGATCACAGTCTGACACCAGGATAGTGTCCTGTCTGGTCACATGAATGAATTGAGGATACGTGAACGTCTCGTGAGGTTCTGGCCGAGTCTGCAGTGATCTCATCACCCGTCCCTCCATGTCCAGGATATCTACAGAGGGAGGAGACAAAGAACCTGCAACTAATGTGGACTTATACAGTACATCCAGACCATGATACCTCTTGTCAGTTGATATTGTAGAGTAAAGTTCCAGGTCAGGGTTAACATTGATTGTGACAATCTTGCTAGAGGATGGAACAGACACAGCCACCTTGTCTTCATTCTGTACAGCTATACACCATGGACAGTTATCTAAGACCAGAGTGCTGCATTGTTGTTTACTATTTAGTGTATACAAGGACTTGATTCTGTGTTCGCTGTAATCTGTTATGAGTGTTACTTTTCTATTTTTGACACTCAACACTGCGACATCAACCAAGTCGCATATGTCATCCTTGTGTGATTTTGCTTCAATAGATCTGTGTAACAGTGGTTTAGCTGTCAGATCAATGTCATCTTTCTTCTCCACCCTCAGATCCATTTTATCAATTTCTGCTTTAAGTTGCTCAACATTCTGTATGAAGCTGATAGTAGTTGCATCTGTGCTGTCTTCTCTCTGTGTCTTTGGGAGGTCTGATGCAAGTTCTGACTTAGACGACATATACATCTTAAACAGCTGAGCTTCATCCTCCACCTCCAGGGCCTGCTGGATGAACTGAGACTGCTGCTGATACATCTGTAAATCGATCTGCTTTGTTTTGACCTTTGACTTCAGTTGACCTGTTTGTTTTCCAGATTGATCCTCCAGTGTCCCCATCAGCTGATCTTTCTTTTTCTGAAGATGTTTCGCGATTTTCTCAAATGTTTTCACTATTTCAGATTTCAAGAGCATCTTGTGCTCAGTTTCCTTCTCAATCTCCGCCTCATAGCTCTTGATCTCAGTGTTATAATCGTCTGTTTGTATCTGGAGTTTCATCTGGAGTTCCTGTAGTTGACCTTTGACCTCTGGCAACATCGCCTGGATAGTGACAACATCATCACACTTCCTGTGACTGATGCTGCAACAAACTGTACATAATGGTTTCTTGCAGTCCTTGCAATACAGTTTCATTTTCTCGTCATGTTCTCTGCAGATAAACTTTCTCTTGATGTTCTGACCTGAGGATGGATCTGCCAGGTCGGTCACAATGTGTTGACGAGATAATAGCATCTTCCTGTGCATCTTCAGGCAGGAGTCACAGAAACCTGCTTCACACTCAGAACACCAATGTGTAGCTGGAGTAGTCTCCCCTTCTTCTTTGCAGGAAGAACATGTCAGTGACTCTGGAAAACAAACAACATGGATTCAAGCAAACCTCATTTTGGCTATATTCAGATATTTCCAGCATGGGGAAAAAAATGCATATGCACCACAATGGTTTTCTTTTCAATCATTAAGCCTCTGGGATTTTTACAAAATGTAATTGATTATTTTTGTTTCATTGTTTTTGAATTTGTTATCAACAGCCTTACTTAAGTTATACATAAGGAAACATTTGACTCAACTATCCGATCAGACGGTTAATAACTGCAGAGTAATAATGACATCAACACTGCACACGATTCATTTCACTCCAGTCTGTCAAATTGTGTTGACGACTTCAATAATTCAAATGAAGTTAGAATAGACGACATGTCTCGCTGAAAGTAAATGCAAGTCAGCCGAGCTATTGGCCGATGTAAAAAAATAAAACCGCCCCAAGTATATAATCTCCCCCCAGTATAAGATTACCTCATTCCACAAACTAAAATCTCCCCCTGAATAGATTCGCCCCCCCTCCCCCACCTCCATAAATGCTTTATAAATACGTTTACTTCTTGAAAAACATGCAATGGGAGTTAAATATATACAATGTATTGTCCAATGATTGGTAAAAAGTATTTTCAGATATATTTGAGCAATGCTAGTAAACCAAATTATTATCCCGTGGAAGGGGAGACGTGGGGTGTAGTCCGTTTATAGGATAACTTCAATACATGTAATCATATTAATTATTATTCATAAGAGGTAAGGTGAGCCTGGTTCTGTACCCTTAAAGTGGAATTTAAACGGGTTCCACAATTGTTGCATTTGAAGTGTTGGCGGTACACTCCCGTGCGGCGGGTTGTGTGGACATCTCGCTATATTCCCACCTTATGGGGAGTAAGCATAACCTTCAAAACGTTACGAATTTCAAAATAAAGCAATTGTTATGCAGAAACTCTTCTCTTTCTTATATACTTTGAAACTGTTACAAGGTGATGAAGTCTTAATGGTACATATATAGGGGGAAAAGGGAGTACATGTATATTGATATATCCAGTTACATCCGGTACTGTGTTGATATAATGTGTTGACTGATGTAAATGCTTTAAATCTTTACTGGGTTTGATGCACATACTTAGATGCATTTTAGTTGGCAAATCTATAATGTGATTAATATAGATGGTTAGAGGAGGCGAATCTATACTAGGTTTGATGTACACAACGATAGACTTCGTGGCCGATTCTTTGCAATTGTTTGACTGAATGCTTTTGGGGGCGAATCTATACTGGGTTGGATGAACATACTTACATACATTTAAGTTGGCGAATCTATACTGTTCTTGATATAGATGCTTCGTGGGTGAATCTTTGCAATTGTTTGATTGAATGCTTTTCGGGGCAGATCCATACTGGTTTGCTGCACATAAGACTTTAGAGAGGGGATTCTACACTTGGTTGGATGAACATACTTAGAGGAAGAGATTCTACACTAGGTTAGATACTCAGATGTACGCACTTAGATAGGCCCTATAGTTTAGTTTGCAAAACTATACTGTGCTTGATATAGATGCTCATAAAGGGTGAATATGTACTGGTTTTAATGCACATACTTAGAGGGGGAGATTCTCGACTGGGTTGGATGAACATACTTCTTTACAGGTAGAGAGAGAATCTACTCCGGGTTTGATCAACATATTTATATACAGTTACAGGGAACACTTCTAAACTGGGTTTGATGAACATGCTTACGTACAGTAAAAGGATTCATTCAATACTGGGTTTAATATACATAGTATATAATCTTACTTTGTTAAACTTGTTCAATATTTATTTTGTTGAACTTTTCCTTTTTCCGGATACTTTTTTCGGTTTGTCAATTCTAACCTATCGTTACACTTACAGTTTAGATAAAATCATTATTGTTCATCAGGGTAAATAAATTAAGATTTTGAAGAGCAAGGCGTATCCAGTGAAATTACGTTTGAGTTACTGTATACAAAAGAATGATATTGACACATGTCTAATTCCTTAGCTTGAAATATTGCAAGTTTTTAGCATTTATGTTAGACTGTTTACGATAAAATATAAAATGTTCACGCTTATGACTAAAGCATATACTCATGAGTTAGTTAGATTCTGATGTAAACTCAATATATTGGGTTTTTATATTGGGTTTTAATATGTTTATCAAGCCCAACATAGATTCGTCTCTCCACCTGTATAAAATTACGTGTATCAAAACCAGTGCAGATTCGACCGTTTAACTGTATTTAAGTATGTTTCCCCCTTTAACTGTGTTTTGTTACGCGCATCAAACAAAGTATAAATTCACCCCTCAACTGTATATAAGAATGTGCATTAAAGCCAGTACAGATTTGTCCCTTCTATTGTATATTGTTATGTGCATCAAATTCAGTACAATTCGCCCCCTGTAACTGTATATAAGTATAGGCATCAACCCAGAATAGATTCGACCCCTTAAATTGTATTTTGTTATGTGCATCATACCCAGTATAGATTCGCCCCCCTCTATTGTATATAAAAATGTGCATCAAACCAGCGTAAATTCGGCCCTAGTGTATATACTTATTCATCAAACCTGTAAAGATTCATCTCTTTATTTGTTATGCGCATCAAACCCAGTAGAGATTCACCCCTTCCATTGTATATAATTATATGCATCAAACCAAGTATAGTCCCCCCCAAGTGTTTATAAACATGTGCATCAAACCCTGTATAGATTCGCCCCCTCTATTGTATATAAAATTGTGCATCATACCCAGTATAGATTCGCCCCCTCTATTGTATATAAGATTGTGCATCAAACCCAGCGTGGATTCGCCCCCCTCTATTGTATATAAAACTTTGCATCAAACCAGCGTAGATTCGCCCCCCCCCCCCCCCCCCCCTATTGTATATAATTATACATCAAACCCTGTAAAGATTCATCCTTTTTAACTGTATTGTGTTATGTGCATCAAGCCCAGTAGAGATTCACCCCTTCCATTGTATATAATTATATGCATTAAACCAAGTATAGTCCCCCCTAGTGTTTATAAACATGTGCATCAAACCCGGTATAGATTCGCCCCCTTTAACTGTTTGTAAGTATATACATCAAACCAATAACAGTAATTACATGTTTTTACTAGAAATTTCACTAAATACACGTGTTTACTGATTTCATAGATTTACTGTAACATATATATATATCAAACACTGTATTGTTTCGCCCTGTCCCCTCGCCTCCCCCCTCTATTGTATATGAGCATGTGCATGTATGTTCTCCGTATCAGTTTAAAATCGCTGGGGGAGATTTATTGTTGTTCTACTTGTTGATTAATCGAGACCTCTCTAATCCTAATCAACCTGTGTTCATCAGCTTTTATCCTCATATTATATTTAACTATACCAGATGTATGTACAATGTACCAGTGTCGTTTTTATCGAAATTTCAATTAATCAATAAAATAACAAGATTAATTTGGGGCATTTCAATCAAACATCAAACCTTCAATACCACTTCCCCCATCCAAACTGAAGTAAGTGAAAACAAATAGGAAGCCTTTTATCAATATGATTACCTTGTAAGGAGTCCATGAGACCAGTCAGAAGCAGTCCTGGTTTCAGCTGCCCCGCCCACTCTTCAACAGGTCTGTCAGGGTGAGGTACTGGGGTCTCTTGTCTACATGTTGGACAGGGGATGGACTTGTTATTCACAGCTTCTACTTTTGTTAGTAGATATTTCCTTAAGCATTTCTTGCAGAAGCTATGCTGACATGCAAGTGTCACCGGCTGCTGATACACCTCCATACACACACTGCAGGTCAGGAGGCCTTCCTGTAACTTGCCTGCTGTCGTCATCATTAATCTGAGAACACAAGTATATACATGTCAAGGAGAGGCAATGCAGTCTTCTTGTCTTCACGTGGATACTAGATATAATTGAATACTACTAGGTATTTTGATCCAAATACGTATACAATTGGTGAATGATTATTGACCCACTATCTCTAAACTAGGTCATCATTAAAACATACCTCGTTGAAAATGATCTGTTGAGTCGGTGCATTGAGTGATGATAAGTAAAGGGTCTGGTTTGTCTTTGACCAAGTATTTCTACAACTGTTTGATTTATCAATTAAACAATATCACATAACTTTATCATTAACAGCATATACTAACCCCTTTTACTTCCTTGTCTGTTGACAGGACTGAAACCGAAAGTAGGACGAAACTGGTTTGAAATAGACAATGAACATGATTAAAGTGATATGTGGTAAAGGTGGCAACCACCAAAACAAACTTCCACATAACCTTCATAATATCCACAAACTATGAATGTAAACCATAAAAACTAACCTTCACAGGCCACACTCGTCTGCACAACACACACGAACCTGCTCAACACTTGTGACGTCAGAGCATCACGTGACTAGGCTGACTTGTTTACAGTGGCAGGTCAGTGCACAATCAATGAGCAGTCTCAAGCTGTGCAGGCTAGTGCTGTGTTGTCAGGATCTTGCATCTTGTTTGAGTCCCCGTGTAGATCAGTGTGGATTTTGTGTTACTTATAGTTTGTTTAGAATATTGGTGTTGTTACGAGTTGGTAGAGGACCTTTTATCTTATTATTAAAATTATTTAGTTTAGTAACAGAACAGTTGCATGTAAGATAAAACGCGGTAGCTACATATGATTTATATTCGATTATCAGATATTCTACCGATTTTATCACTTGCTATGTTTATTTTATGTTAGTGACTTAGTTTGAAACTTCCCAAAACTCTCCATATATACACGTATGAACAACATCCATTCTCTTTTCTTGTGTTTTTATTTATTTATTTATTTATCAATAGTCTTCTTTCCTTTATTCATCCACTATCTAGCTAAAATTGCAAAACAAGTTGAACTCTATTCCATTTTGGGTTAAAAAGTTTGTTTTGTATTTAATAGGTTCCTTTCCAGCATTCGGCGTTAATTTTGTGTGTCTTACATTTTGTTTAAAATATTTACTTTTTAGATAAAAAGTCATATGCCACTCATAACATCACTAATATTTTCTTTAAATGTCAAAACATTTTACACTTTGAAAGAGGTCATCCTAGTCATGATCTCAAAAAAGAAACTTAACAGTTAAAAGATCTTAATTAATTTTGGAATTTATTTATTCCATGGAATTAAAACATTGGGGGTAGGGAGAAAATTATCATATTTTTTGTATTTCAATCTAAAAAGAAAATAGTATTCATCCTCAATTTTTTATAAATACAAATCGGTCTTACTCCTCATATCTTTATATTTACAACTTTTGATAAATTATTCATTTGAAGAGCATCGAAAGGTTGCCTAAATTTCTTAAGATCATACTTTGAAAAGGTTTACTTGTCAAATGATTTTAATCACCCCATGTTTGATGATGTTATTAGGTCGCTAAGTAATCGTTTTCTGAAAAAAAACCCTCTACATATTGTTCATTCCAAATGTTTCCGAAATCAATAGCAAATAAAAGTTTATAAACCTGAAATACACAATCGCTTTGTCCTTTATTGTCACAAAGTAACATCTTATCATCTAACTTTTGTGTATTCTATAAGAAGACATAGCTAAAAGTTTCAGCCAATACTTACATGTAACTAAATTTATAAAGATTTATTATAGCCCTTGTTCAAAGTCGTAGGTGTATTTAAATATTTTTATTATAATACTAGATATTTCCTACACATATATGTATTAACCTCTTCTATTAAATCTGTAGTTCTCAAATCTAATATTTCAGATATATACAATAATAATGCATTACTTCACTATCAAAGATTGTTAAACAGATTTGATGTGTGACATCTCCTTAGATGTGAGTCAGTTAGCAATAAAACACTCTTTAACTTCGGTTGCAGCCTGGTTGTAATGGTTGTTCGACAAGAGTTTTTGCTGAATAATCCACTCAATTATCTTTAAATTAAGTTGTCTTCAGTTGATGTAAAGACAACACACATTGTAATTGTCCATCAAAGTATTATAAATTTATAAAGTCTAATAAATAGAAAAAATAGAATATATAACAAATTCTTGCTATAAACACACACAATGTGAATGTAAATCCCAACTACTTGTATAACTATAACTGAGACCTCTTCAGTACAGAAAGATAGATACATTGCATAAAGATTAATATACACATGAGTCTAAGTCAGATTCTGACAAAAGTTTTATTTTGAAATTATGAGCTATACGATTAGATTCAACTGGTGCTCAACTGCTACTTTCATTCATCCGTTATCGTCGGGCTAATGTTTTACATAAATGTATCATTAAACTTTAGTAAATCGATACACAGTTACTCCTTTCCGATTTGCAACACAAAGTTTGTCTCCATCAACACATACACCCCAAGGATATTCTACACCGTCCTCCTCTGTAAGAATATCCCTGACAAACTCTCCTCTGCTGCTAAGAAGGACAACTTTGTGTGGGGAGTGATCAGCAATAAGAATGTCTCCTCTTCTGGTAGATGTGATTCCTCGTGGGTTCGTCAATGTTCTGTCTCCAGTAGGTGTGTATATCCACCTAACATGTCCAGTCTGGGTCAGACAGATAACAGATTTCAGACGTGAATCTGACACCAGGATAGTGCCCAGTCTGGTCACATGAATGATGGTAGGATACATTAATATCCTGTGAGGTTCTGGCAGAGTCTGCAGTGATCTCACCACCCGTCCCTCCATGTCCAGGATATCTACAGAAGGAGGAGACACAGAACTTGCAACTAACGTGGACTTATCCAAAACATCCAGACCACGATACTCCTTAACAGTTGATATTGTAGAGTGAAGTTCCAGGTCAGGGTTAACATTGACTGTTACAATCTTGTTAGAGTGTGGAACAGACACAGCCACCTTGTGATCATTCAGTACAGCTATAAACCATGGAAAGTTATCTAAGACCAGAGTGCTACATTGTTGTTTACCACTTAGTGTATACAAGGACTTGATTCTGTTTCCGCTGTAATCTGTTATGATTGTTACTTTCCTGATTTTCACATTCAACACTGCAACATCGGTTAAGTTCAATGTGTCATCCTTGTGTGATTTTGCTTCAAGAATTTGCTGTTGCACAGGTTGAGCTGACAGATCAATGACATTTATCTTCTCCACATTCACATCCATCTTATCAATGTCTGCTTTCAGTTGCTCCACATCCTGTATAAAGCTGATTGTAGTTGCATCTGTCATGTCTCCCGTCTGTGTCTCCGAGATGTCCAGTAGAGTCTCTGATCCGGATGACAGATACATCTTAAACAGCTGAGCTTCATCCTTTAACTCCAGGGCCTGCTGGATGAACTGAGACTGCTGTTCATACATCTGTAAATCAATCTGCTTTGTTTTGACCTTTGACCTCAGTTGATCAGTCTGTTCACCTGATTGACTCTCCAGTTTCTTCATCAGTTGGTTTTTATTTTTCTTTAGCTGTTCAGCAATTTCCTCAAAAGTCTTCTCTATTTTAGATATCAACATCAACTTGTGGTCAGTTTTTTTCTCGATCTCATTCTCATAACATTTGATCTCATTGGTGCATGCCTCAATTTGTATCTGGTGTTTCTTCTGACATTTCTGTAGTTGACCTATGACCTCTGGCAACATCGCCTGGATGGTGACAACATCTCCACACTTCCTGTGACTGATGCTGCAACAAACTGTACATAATGGTTTCTTGCAGTCCTTGCAAAACAGTTTCATTTTCTCGTCATGTTCTCTGCAGATAAACTTTCTCTTGATCTTATCAGCTGCGGATGCTTCAACCAAGTTGGTCACAATGTGTTGACGAGATAATGGCATTTTCCTGTGCATCTCGAGACAGGCGTCACAGAAACCTGCTTCACACTCAGAACACCAATGTGTAGCTGGAGTAGTCTCCCCTCCTTCCGTGCAGGTTGAACATGTGACCTTCTCTGTAACAATAGTCAACTTTTTAACCCAAAAAAATAAAGAAAACGATGTCAGTTTATCTATCTTAACAGAATAGAAATGTAAAAACTTTACATGCATTGCATTTAGTTACTTAGCTATTTCATACTTGATACTGTCTAGTTTTAATATTTCATTGAGAGATGGCCTATTCTTTGAAGATCATTTTATCAAACTTAAAGGTTCATCAGATATCATCGTCTTAATGTAATACCTGAAGTAAGTGTCTTAGTTAAAATCTTTAAGACATTTAATTTATATTTACCTTACCTATTAAAGAGTCCATTATTTCAGTTAGAAACGATCCTTGTTTAAGCTGCCCTTCCCACTATTCCAAAGGTTTGTCAGGGTGAGGCACTGCGGTCTCTTGTGGCAGAAATAGTATTTGAAAGTGAGTGTCACTGGCTGTCAAAAATCTTCAGAGCACACACTACATATCAGGAAGTCGTCCTGTAGCCTGCCCTCTTCGCCATGAATTTATCCTTTTCATGTCAATTAAAACTGAATAAGTCGAGCGTTGATACTATTTATATACATTGGCTTTCTTTATATAAACAAGATCAACATAACAGTAAGCCTTGTTGTGACTGTTTGAATGTGTCCTGACCTGACGAGAGTTGCCACTTGGTGACATATCCAAGAACAGTGGTATCCTTCTGTGAAGATTCTAAAATGTTTGGTTTAACTACCAAAACAATATCACATTAGAGTACACACTAACTCATATCACGTCCTTGTATCTTGACAGAACCGAAACCGAAAGTAGGACAAATCGTGTTTGCAAAAGATCAGGCAGATAGGTGATAAACGTTTTCACAATTAAAACTAACATAAAAACATCCTTCATTACATCACCAAATTACGAATATAAACATGATAAAAGCTCACTTTCACAGGCTGCACTTGTCTACACAACAAAAAGGATCCGGCTCAATATTCGAGTATCAATTGACTTGTCACGCTTGTGAAAAACAAAGTAATTGTGCTGTAACATGGTTTGGTATAAACATTGTGCAGTCACAAGCTTTGATACGAATGTGATTTAAACATATTTTATTCATGAAGAAACGAATTTGGAACAAGTTCTCAAACTTAGGATACCCTTTCCTTTATACGAATGTTAACACTTTCTGTTTTAAGGGAGAGATTTTCCAGATTTGTTTAACGATTTAGAATTGTGTACCGATTCGTATGTTGCTGAATTCAGTATAAGTTTCTAAATACAAATTCCTGAGTCTTGAATAACTGTTGTGTATATGTTTCACTACATGCTGTATTTGGTCGAAATAAGAAAAAATAGGTTTTTCGGGATCCATGCGCATTTCCTGCTGCCATAAAAGTCTTATGACCTTTATGACCTCATGATATACATGAGGATGTATGTTCTATTGATTGCTTATCGAAAATGTATTTATCGAATTACGGTAAATGCTATAAAAGCATCTACAAGAATATAAAAATAAAAGAAACCGACTCAAAGGCATCCTGCATAAGTTGTGTACATCACAGTGATTGTCCCATTGGACAGAGAGTATGGGCAACACGAGGGATTTCTGTTTATTTTAAATTGTGTATCACACATTCATTTTTTACCAACATCTGAAACTTGCGACATCATTGATGATTCTTTAAATGTTCTTTGAAGAAAACATATGGTATAGGGAACTTTCATTTCATTTTTTATTTTAGCATGACTTTTGGTTATATGAAGAAAGATATTGCCTCAATTCAAAGTAAAACACATCAAGAATATTATTGTTTAAGAAATGGTCCTTTCATTTCAATTGTTCATTCATTGTTTAATTCCATTAATGTTCTTTTTACTAAGTATCTTCAACTGACATTGTTAAATGTTCGCAAAAACAATTATTGAATGTATAAATGGATGTCTTTTAAATATTTATTTTGTAAATGATCACGTTTGCTTTTTTATTGGTTCGTACGAATATTCATACAAAAACAACCTTGAAAATTGCCAATATTCAATTATGATTATGTTCTTAAATTTAACGTTAAACTAAAACGTTTGTGAGATGTCAGTATGTTTTGTCATAGCCAATTCAAATAAAGGAAATTCAAAATCAATATTCCGTAAAGTAGTTCTTAAGTGTTATTGATTTTCACAAAGCCATACATATGTTAGTTATTAAACACTGCAAATGCTATATTTATTTACAGGATAGTAGTTTTAACAGTTTTATTCTTGTAATATACTTTTTTCTGCTCAACATTCACTCAAATAAATATTTCCCAGAATAATAATGTTTGTGTAAAACATTATTTACTTGTTGAGCACACTTTGTCAGATAGAGACGTACTTTTAAAGAATTAACATGAAAGTCTATGACAAAACTTTTGATCATTAAATCACACTTTTACTAAAACATTTAGATTTTTTGGCCTTTATTGTCATTTTAAGGATTTTTTATTGAACATGGTTACATTTTCAAGGTCGGTTCTTCCAAAGCCTCTCTGTTATGAATGCTGGCGTTTTCAAGAAATAACTTTTAGATAAATGTATGAACAATGATGTTGACAGATTTAATACTTCAAGTCTTTTCCCTGATAAGAACATGCGGAAGTTTACAATAGCATCCACTGGTAAAAGGTACACGCATGTTTCATATGTGTACCAAATTAATTGTTAGTTAATTACTTTTGACCAGCTTTAATAAACCATCGTCAAATTACTTTACATGCACGTCTAAAATCACTAAGACAAACTGTGTGACTAATTTGAACATATAAGCAACTTGAAATGTAACTCTGGCTTAGTATACATCTATGTTTTCTCTGATACAAACATCTATAGTTAGGTGTGCTTTGAGCCTTAAATAGAATGTTGTACAATGAACTGTTTTACATACCGTCATTCATGAGTTATTGTATAGTTTACAAAAAAGTTATCGAGTTTTGTTATACAGCTGCATACCGAAAGTTTGTTCACATACCTGCGTATCGTAGTTCAAATATCATGTAATTGGGATGTCTTTTAGGCATCAAAGCATTACGAAAAAGAAACGAATAGTTATAATTTTCAATACAGAAATGCAGATCCATTGTACTTAACAATACGTTATAATACGTAATAGTATTTCTAAACCAACAGTTGGCCATAGCAGTCTTGGCAGGTCATTAAAGTGACCCGGGGTCAAAATTCGGAGAACACTCTTTTCAATTTTTCTCTTCAAAATCCATTTGAAGTGACCAGCAGGTTTAAGCACATGTCATGATTGTTACCAAGGACCTTATCAACGAGAATGTGGAGATATAGGAATTTCTGTCTATATCATTATGCTAAAATTCGAATGATTGCACAAGAGACAAGACGATTCCAAATTAAGTTAAAGAATGGATATTGTTTAACTTGGACCATAGGCACTTACTTATCGGTCTTGCTGAAGGTAGTTCATTGACGTCAAAGCAAAACTCAAATCACATGACTCTTTTTTGTTCGTGAAAGGCTTTCGAGTAACAATTGGATGCTTTCATGTCAAGCTACACGATATCCCTTAGAAACCAGAAGATCTTGAATACTCGAAGCAAAATCAATATTTTGAGAATCAAACCCTTTTCACTTATGTAGGTTTTAACCATTTATCAAGATGGCTTCTTTGGCGTTTTGCTCAAAGCTGTTACTCGTCTCTGTTAGTTCACTGGTTTTGGTGGAGGTGAAAGCTTTTGTGAATAGACAGTTTGTATGCTATATTCAATTAGTTGCTGCCCCTACGTGTGGCAGTTCTCTGTACAGTAGAGTGGACACGACATGCGGGCTGCAGCTTGATCCACAACTGTTCACTGAACTCAGGAACTGCTCCTTTAAACAGGTACTAATATCCACCTTTCAGGATCATTTATCTAGAAATGTAGTCGATATTTTTCATCTTCTAAATTCAAAACAACCATTTAAGCTATAAAACATCAAATTGTATTTCAACAAAAATAAAGGCAAGAAAATATTTTTATTTTTCTAAAATTAGAATAGATGTTACATAGAAACGAGTGAATTCTATTTAATTTTGGCGATTGATTTTCTAAAATTTTGATTCAGCTTCTGCATTTTGGACCGAAGCTGCTTCACGTCAGGGCAGGTGACCTCAAGTTGAGATATGTTTCAATATAGCCACATCCAACATGTATTTCTTGGACGTTCTTTTTGTAAGCAATTTGATCATTGACTCCTTTTTCATTTGATCGTTAAGGTTTTATACCATCATTTAAATTGGTATGATTTTAAAAATACCAAAAACATTTGGAAATGGTAGTTGTTTAAGAATCTGATTGTTCAAATGGGTTACATTGCGGAACAATGTTGTCCTGATCAATTGGTCACAAAATTACATGTTTGGAATATGTAGGTCAGGTTTTTCTAGAATTTCTGTCTAGAAACTTTTCTATACCCTGTCTTTTCTGTTTCCCTGATATGAAAAACTTCTGATCTATATATAAAGGCCAGCTTATGTAGAGCCCACTCACTCATTCATACGTTTGACCGACCTGTTTTATTAATGTATTCATTATTATTTCAACGTTTAAATTCTGGAATTCTTTTGGTTCGATCATTATACAACCTCGTTGACTACCTCGTTGACTACCTGATATTTCTTGGCAAATGGGAAACGGTTGTTGAAAAAATTGTATGGCATCAATAGATTATTAGGTAATAATTTTCAAACTTGAGTTCAAATTCATTTTGAAATGTTCTAGTTTAGAAAAAAATAGTCTGTGTACAATCGACACAGTCTTTAACTTACAGACGCAGTTGCTGTTTAATATCTCAAGTAAGTGTCACTTGAAAGGTGAACATGTTTTACAGCCCATTTTGCCTACACTGCTATCAAGACAAATCCATGCATGAATGGTTTGTGTATAATGTTCCTCCTACCTGTTACCCATTATAGTTCGGACATAGTCAATGGTAGTTTAACTAAAATTGGTACATGCACGTCTGTTAAAAAAAGTCTCTCGTTGCTTAAAAATTATTGTCATATATATGGTAACCATATCTTAAAAATCCTTTATGTACCCAAAATATGCTTTACTGCCATATAACCGGCAGAAAATGACAGAATTAGCCTCAAGGGGTTTGGCTGCTTCATACAAGAGAAGTTTTTTTATTTTCATTTCCTAAAGTATAACAATCCTTATCTGAAACAATTACACCTGAAGGTGCGTGCAGCATTTGAATACGATTTTCTAGGGATGCTCACTTAAAAAAGTCCATTCATAATAGATGAAGCAAGAGTCTAAATGGAAGTATCCATTTCAGTCAAATGAATAATTCTAAATATGTTCAATAATTAATAGACTTTAGTAATGATACAAGATCAATAGTAAAGCTCAACTTGCTTTCTTTATGATACACATTTTTATTCCAAATAGCTATGCAGAATGTATACAAGACTTGTATACTCTATGTCTTTGGCTAATGAAGTAAAGGGAAACAAGGTGATCAATAAATCAATAATAGAATCTCAGTTAGCAAAGGGGTCTGTACACTAGATGTCAGTTTTCCAGACCTTTTGCTTCTGCAAAAGAGCAGGTAATTAGGTTTAAAGAGCGCGTCTCACTAGTAGCTCATTAAGGGACATAGGGTATAAACTTTATAATCCAAATTGGCCAATGTTCACAAGATTGCAACTTTCTGTTTTTGACTTGGTAGAAAATTGAAGTTTAAGGGAATATTTCTAAGGCTAGTATTAGAGGCCACAGAGACACCGAAATAAATTTTCGTCATTTACTAGGAAATCTATAATGAGCATTTCAGCTTATCAGGCCTTTCAGTTCCTAAGAAGATATGAACGGTTTTAAGGGCATGACTCCTGCGCCTTATTGGTAAACATAAAGTAATCGAATATACAGTCAAATGAAATGACTGAGGTACTTGTAAAATATAATTCAAATTCTTAGGACTTTACCTTATTGAGGAGAACGTGATAGGATAGCTTAGCGATAGGTTTGCCCAATATAATATTCATAACAAAGTGTCCAATCAATTATTTACATGATTAAGGATATAAGATTTAGAAATATGGTGTGTTCACCACTACGTGGTTGAATGTTGTTTCAGGTTAACAAAGATCCCATTAACAATGCAGTTTCTTTTGCGGTATTCCATACTATTTCACTTTGGTGGTGGTACTTGGTTCTGAGCATAGCTAAGATGACCTCTATCAGTGAACTCCACCAACATAGGGCGCGGCCCGCCGCATGGGTGGGATTGAATGTATAATCCCTGTCCTACACCGAGATACAAGGCAACAGATTCTGGTGAAGATACTTCAAAATGTGCATCTGTTTAGCTGAAAAGGCTTACCTGGGAAAGCATTGTGTTGGTCGTGACCTACCAACAAATGTCTCAGCTCAGGTTAGACCAGGGTAGTAATACTGGTAACGCCTTGGATTTACATGTGTGCCTTCTAAACATTGATATTATTGTTTATTTTTATTTTGTAAGTGCTAATGTATATTGAAACGGCAAAGATACACGGGTAATTGTTGACAGAATGCAGAACGTAGTTGCAATTTGTTTTCGCTGATGTGTCTATTTCATTCAAATAAGAAATTCTTCTACATCAGCGTATTTGTCTCCGTGTAGCTCAATCAGATACCATGATATCTTTCGGCCTAAAACGCTCTTATCGCTAATTAGAGCAAGCCAATGAAATGACTCGCATTCAGCAATAACGGCACCACCCGGATGAGAAATTAAAAAAATCTCAATGTAGGCTTTAATAGCCATGAGTAACCAGCCGTAAGCGATACAAGCGTTTTAGGCCGAATGATATCAGGGTTTATGATGGAGCTAGGAGGAGACAAATACGCTGACGTAGCACAATGTCAAAAAACAAATCTTCAAAGTATGAAAATATCCTATTCGTCATGACATGAATGGTTTAATAGTAAAACTTTTAGAGTAATTACAAGAACTACCCCAGATTAAATAACTGCTATTTTGAACTGAAGATTGATAACGATAGCATGGAACGATATATTAAGATACCATCAAAATAACAAAATTGCAGACGAATAAAAGACATGATGAAGAAATCATCAAACCAATTGTACCAAACGAGTTTCAAACTCCGACACAGTGTCAGGAAGAGCCGGTCTATGTGAACCAAGGAGCAGTTAGGAAAAGGAAACTCAGCAGAACCGGATATCCGGTTGTGATCGAGTATGAGTGTGACAAGTACTATTCCGAGACGAGGGAAGCTCTGTGTAATGATCAGGGAACCTGGACTCCTGGACGCTATGATCTGTTTACGTGAGTAGACTCTTTTAGTGAAAATTAGAAAATCTATCTAAGGACAATTGATTGTTGTGGCGCTGTTGCTAAATGCGAGCCCTCTCATTGGCTGGTTTAAAAGCTAGCGATACGAGCATGTTAACTTGAGTTTGGAAAAGAATTGTAAATAATACTATGCATCACTACGAAGAAGAAATTTGGCGATTGCAATCTTTATATTGCCTGAATATGTCCTTTTACACATTGATTCACACCAAATTGTCTTCCCATGTTTTATGGCAATTAGCCTATACATATCTTCAATATAAATGTTCACCTCAATTATGTGTCAAAATCTCGTCAAGAGGCAAAATATCAAAAGAGTGTGTTCTTTGTAACAACAACACAGACTACTCATTCTCTTATTAGAAATTTTGTTATTGGGTCCTATTTTGTATCATCCTGCTAAATCAGCGTAAATGAATCCGATCTCGCTCCTTCCTACTACCCTTATCTCTTTCAAACCAAAACCCTCGTATCGCTAGCGGCTTCATATACTACGGCTTAGACCTTTGACTATGACTTTCATATACTTCATATCCTTTTATTTCTCTTCGGAGCCCAAAACCTTTTTTTTCATTCTTTAGAGTCATCATTGTATGAAAGTATTCTCATTCGCTTTTCTTTGTATGTTCATGAACTAAAAAACTATCTCCTGAACACCTACATACAATTAATTATATTTGCTCATGAACGTATGTATGCTTGTAAATATTGCACATATTAATGCTTGATGTATATTACCTGATAATGTAATTTTGCAATCTCCGATTATTGCTGGAGGAAATAAAGAAACTCTCTCTCTCGCATTGAACCCCATATTCTGTAATAAAACATAAAAACAAGTTCAACTCCTCTTAAATCTAGATATTTTATCTTTATTGCACAAAAGTGCAATGACATCATGTTAATGTCTGTGGCAAATGGTTTGCTCAACCTGCTAAGTGCCGTTTCATGAATCCATCATCAAAATTTATTATGATAAACTCTTTCCTCCTGGAAGCATTTTCCAAAAAGTAACACCTTATTTTATCACCACTGTTTTGTTTTAACATATACTGATAATTCAGCTTTGAGTTTTGCCTAACCCTTTTTGCTGTGTATATAATCCTTGTAATTATTTTGTAGCAACAAGCTGTTACACAATAGTTGCTGACAGTAATGGAACCAAATCAGCTCTGTATGCAGGAGACAAACAACAGGACAAAGACGAACATGAGTGTCAGGCCTGGAAGGAGGACAAACCACATGGACACAGAGACCACCATAAGCTGCACGGTGCGTGTTCTGGGTGTGAGTCTGTGGAGGATAGTGGCAACAAGTGTCGAGACATGGATCATGGGAGAAGACCCTGGTGTTACACCACGGACCCGAATGTGCGCTGGGAATTCTGTGATATTCCTGAGTGTTCAAAGGGTACGTGAGTGAATGAGTTCGTGAATGGAAGAGTGAGTTAGTGAGTGAGTTAATGAGTTGGTGAATGGATGAGTGAGTTAGTGAGTGAGTGTTTGAGTTAGTAAGTTATGTTTTACTCCTCCCTTTAACCCTATTCATTTTGATCGAACGGCTGGGAAGTGCTATCGTGGGGTCATGGAGACACAAAATCTACCATTCAAAGTTAACAAGAAAAGCCTTTACAAAGGCTAAGTTGGAGGCAACCTTGTTAGGCTCGGAAATACTGCGAAATCATAGGGTACAAATAGGATAGGATTTTCATTACAGCAATATAGTAGATAGGCCATTAATAGAAAAAAAAACCTTCATTTTACTTTTTATTTAGAAAATGTTATACAGTTTTCTTTTCATAGCATCAAATAAAAGAATAGTAAGGCAAACTTGCTATTATAAATAGATCTATACAGTTCTGTTTTACAACAGTCACCGATTTATCCCTTGGAAATAGATCTTTTTTTGAGAATATAGGTCACAATTGATGGCGTCCAGCACCGCACAAAGTGTTAAGACTCTTTTGCAAATTCATAAATCAATTTGTATCACTAATCACTAGTTTCTTAACTCTCAAAGATTGCCAGTACAAGATGTATTAAATTAAAGTCTAAAGCATAGTTCACTATCTCTATCTTTGTCTGTAACGAAGCGATATCCCACAAATTGACACGCCTTTATGACATTCTCTACTTATCGACTTGTAGCCGCTTGTTTTTCGCGTGTGCCGTTATAAAGGAGGGTTTTTTACTAACATGGAATAGAGTTTTGTAACCTTTCATGCGACATTTACGTGTCTAATTCATTTAGTACACGTGCGGTCATCAAGTATTTTACTGTCTTTTTTTATACTTTAACACCACTGTTCCCTTTAAATTTTGAGATTTGCAGAGACAATTGTTTACCGTAGTAAAGGTTGCCAATTATTTCGGAATACCCACATGGTCACGTGGTTCTAAATTTGATACAGATGTGTTCATTGGCTTACGATATTGCCGAAATACAAAGAGGCTAAATATGATTGGTTGAAGGTTCCTTTGAAAATTCCAACTGTAATATAGAGAGAATTTCAGTTGTTAAGATGGTTGGGGCCTCCAACCAATAACTTGGCCATGTCAATGATTTAAATGAATAATCAGTTCACAATCATAGCTGTGCCTAACAACAGACTAAATAATCATTGTATGATAAGTGATTTGCATGAATGGCAAATATCTTCTTAGACATCTCGGAAGTAGATGATTATATAAATTAATGTCTACCACAAAAAAACTCTAACTTTCATATGATTAAAAGTTAAAGGAATCGAATAAAATTATTTTTCTAAAAAGGCAAGATATTCTTTATTCATTAAAACAGATTGTGAATAAGATCCATGTAAAAATGTATTTCATGATCCTAGGTTGTATAATTACATTTTTTTATTATTAAAAGAATATGTCATATTCTGCAATGAAACAGTTAGGTGATAAAAACGTTATCTAATGTGTAATGAAGAACTCGGCGACGATCTAAACTTAATCATGTTAAACCAAATTCTCTTTTACATTTATGATAGTTTATGAAATTATTCATTTTACAATATACAAAATATAGTCTATAATTTAACATGTAAAACTCTTTTACTTTTATATTAAAAAAATATGATATTTTGACATGAAGAAACAAATTCTTTGAATGATTGTGAATTGTTCTCTTTTTATTTATCTGATGTGAAGAAAAGAGATGTGCCCGTCCTCCTATTATACATTATGCGCCTCCTGTCAAGACGGAGCTGATTGGTCAGGAGGTGCACGTGACCTACACGTGTCATGTGGCTCTCCAGCACAGAGGTGGTAAGAACGTGTCCATCTGTAATATGGAGACTGGTGTCTGGGCGTGGCCAGATCTCTTGTGTGCTTGTAAGTACTTGTGAAACAAAAACTCAAATTATGAAACAATTTGTATCATCTAAACAGAAAATTGGCACCAATTATATATGGCGATGATATCATACCTTTCAATTTTTTTCTACTTTTCAGTCTGCTACAGACTAGCTACATTTGATAATCTAATCAAATCAAATCAAATCAAAGTAAATATCAACCGAGAGCATTAACGGACAACAATAAATACGATAATGTGATTAAATTTGTAAAAAGTCTTATTATTTTATTAGTTACCATAATCAACAGCATGCTAAAGTCAAATAGATTCTGCAAAACAACGTTACACTCGAGAAGAATTATGTTTTATCTTATGCTTTTTAAAAGGAAAATATATGTTTCTGTTGTGTTAATACACATGAGGAGCATTGTATTAGTTCAGCATAACTTATTTCTTTGAAAAATAAATCTTTATCTTTACTTCAAACAAACAAAGACAAAATAGAATTTAGTACTCTGAGAATATAATAGTCAATATTTTAAGTAAAGTTATTTGAATTTTGAAAGATATGATCATGTCTTGCGTGTAATGCTTTATTCAGCTGAGGAATGCTTCCACTATGATCGAAACCATTGGAAAACAACTGGATACCTATGTGACAGACACCTGTATATAATCATTTTATAATAAACTTGTTTTTCATGTAAAGTCTTTCTGTTTTTATTGATATGCTTTTAGTTTTGGGTTAATAGTTTCTAGTTGTTCTGTAAGTAGCTCCAGTAGTTTAAGGTGTCATATGCAATGGAACAGTCTATTGGTTTATAGAAGGGAGGTTGGGTTAGTCCATTTAATAATGTCTATTTCTATCAATTAACCCCAATCTGTTCTCTTATTGGCTGATTCAAATCAGTGCACTGTCTTCCATGTTTCACACCACCACAGCACTGAGCACAGCTAGACAGACAGACGTTTAAAGAAAGATAAGATTAATCTAAGGTTAGTAATCAATATAATTATTATCATAAATGTAGTAAATGATTTAGTGTAAAGTATTCTTATTTAGATGTAGCAATAATATATTTCATGAACTCTGTAAAACTTCTCTATACATAACTTTGTAATGGTAATGGTGATTGCCGCCATTTTGTATAAATCTAATAATCTTATTAATTAACTTCTTCAATACTATTTTATTCTAAAGATTGCTTTTATTTCTTTCTTCTCTTTGTGTGAATGTTTCTAGAGTGAATGAGATTTGAGGTGAGTGGAAGAATATTTTATTTAAATAGGGAGGTCGCGTCGAGCAACCTACCTCTCTCTTCGATCCTATACAAAATGATTCGACTGCGGCTGTGACGTCACAGCAAAGTTGTGACAATTTTCGTAATCTCACGTGCCTTCACGTGCAAGTCGCGAGAAATTGACATGCATTCGACTATAAAAGTTCGCTTGAAAAAATCATTTTTTCTCTTCGGATATTTTAATATTTTTGTGGGAAGATCTTCCGACAGCTTCAAGCCAAGAAATATGATTAAGTCGAATTACTCTTCTTCACATATTTACGGGAATATTGAATGCTAGCGATTTCATTGGTCAACTTTTCATGTGTTGTCAATTAGATTACCATATCCACATATTTTGCTTATATCACACTTTACTGTCCACAAGCATTCTTAAAAACCTGTACATAGATTTATGTCAATATTTTACGTATTTTGCTTCATCTAAAAATCTTGCTTGAGGCCAGTAAAAAAATTGCTTACGTTTTTTTTCTACATACAGCCATTTCCGGTCATTATAAAATGTAATGCAAACGACGGAAAGGAATTTTACAATCTGGAAAAATGTACTTTGTAAACCATATTTAATTGTTATCTTATACTTACATGTGTGTAAACTTTATACGTTGCAAATGTGTATTTATTTGTAAGATATCGTTTTTAAGTTCTTTTCCGTCATTGACATCTTCTTCTTCTCTTCAGATGTGTCAATGATTGTTATTTACGAAATATCAATGAAAACACATTGGAAATTAGTTTTGTATCTTAATAACTCGTAATCAGGAGAAGATTGTCTTTAAAATGTCAATAAAATACCTCATATGTTATTTGTATCTTTCTTTTGAAAAGGTCCTAATTAAGAGATAAATAAAATCATAATTAAGACCCATCATAATTATAATTGTTTAAATACGTGATTACGAGGCAAAATTTTGACAGTTGTACTTTTATCTTTGCAAAAAGGGGATTACCTAATTTTTTTTCTTATTAAAAATTAGTTACAACACTTTTTAAGCCACTCACTTTAAAGTTGTATTTCATCTTTGCAAAATATTTTGTACGTTACATGAACTCGTAATAACGAGGTTTTACTACCCCATTTGCAATTTGTATTGTATCTGTAAAAATATTTAATTTCCACTTGAGGAAATCTTTCCGTACAAGAAGTCTTTATAACATTAAAACTCTCTTACTATCGAATTCTTATCTTCTTACAATAAAGCTTTCTCGGAAAAAGTGTTCTGACACTGTCAATATCCATCATCTTAATTAAGGGTTCTCGTCATAACCAGTTATTACACACAAAATTAACAATTTCCAATGTGTTACAATAGGTCTGTCGTAGTTATAATGACATACACATTTACCGTTTCATATTGAATTGGCATGCGCAATTCTTAACAATTGGCATATTCAACCTTTCAAACTGTTTACTTGTGTACTGTACAATATAGATTAACTTTGTCAAATAAGTAAAGAGTGTTTTTTATGAGGATTTGAAGGGTTTTTTTTAGGATTGTCAATTTCTGTATTTATTCAAACCATGAAATTGGCAACCGCATTCTTGGAATAAACGTTAAAACATTCACCCAACTCTAAGCGATTCTTTCATAGGAAACTTTATCGTATATACATTTTAGGCAAAGCAATATGTTTCCAAAGATCGTTCGGTAATTTTTAAAAATAAATGACAACCGAATCGTGCCTAATATTAATTATATAAGACTTTTGGTACACACTGCTGCAGAAGACTTCTTTTCCGGCGAAATTGTTCTTCGTGCGCAATGATATGTTGAAACCAGTTTGCCACTACGTACACTAGTTTCGTGATAATTGGGTGACGTTTCAGTGAAAAATTCTTGGAATTTTCAACTTTTAAAATATATTATACAGATACAAAACATAAATATGTATATTAATGAACATGACATTGTTGTTGGAGTTTTTACATGTAGGGAATGGATGATTGTTTGCCCTTGCAAGTGAATTCTGCCTAGCGTATTTTATGTTCGCTTCAAATTTATTACTTAAATCTCGGTGTGTTTGATGATCTGTACGTGTAAACTCTATTAAAAAGGCTGTTACAAATGGAAAAAGTTACAATTAATGATAAACGTTTTACCAGTAATGAGATATGTGCTTGTCATTAAATGTGATATTTGTGATAAAAAGTATTATTTGTAATTAAAGGTGTAAAACGTATTTTTTCTGTAAAATAAATTATTTATATATATTCCAATATGTTATATTGTAATGGAATGAAACACATAAACCCTGAAAAGTTATTTGTTTTATTTGTGAAGTCAATGTATGAAACAAAACATAATGAAAGTTATAAGTGGATGAAAGCATGACGCATATTAATTGAAGCTCCATAAAATGCAATATTACTGTAAAGGAATACTTCGTTTCGTAAGGACGTTAAAATTTTACATAGCACAATCTATATTTAGGACTTCCGGAATAAACACGGCGGGTCAGGCAGCCATTTTGACGAAACACATTTGAAGTTGTTCGTGAGAGCGAAAGTAAATGATGGATTAAAACGTTCACTTAATGAGTACACACTCATTAAGGTATTGAAAGACTTTGTAATGATAAGCACTTTTATCCGCCACCAATTTCAAAACTGTTGGCTCAAGGGTTTGTGTTTTAGGAATTTGACGCGACCTCCCTAATTTAAAGTACGTGTGTGAATTAATCTTTCATGTATGAAATATCTTGATGTCATGGATCATGTCTACAAGCATCAATGTATTGCATGACTCCTTTTGTATTTAGGATATGATGTATACCTTGACATGAATCCACGTGGTTAAGGACTGATCACCCCGGAACCACATTCAGGGTATGCTTATTTGTATGTTATAATGTTTCATGTGTTTTACATAATGTTTCTATTATGCATGTCATGCATAATGTAATGTAAGTGTCGTCAATGTTAATTATCAAATTGTGATGATTAATTCATAAAGAATATATTGCTAATTATTTCACTATATATTGTTATAGTGAATGTTGGAGCTTACATATTATCTCCCTTTGCAATGTGTGCTGTCGCACCCACATGTCCGTCATCACTGATTAATGACTGATTGTAATGTATATTGTATTTATATATGATTTGTAAGTAGCATAGCATAACATGTTCTGCAATACTTGTTTGGATTGTGATATATGTTTTAAGCATGTTTATGTTGGATTTTGATGTATTTTATATTGTATTGCATTGTGTGTTGCAGGGTGTAAATATTGGTCTTGTGCTTCCATCGCACCGATAATAAACCCTCACAACCCGTAGCCAGTGTTGGTTATCCATTACCCCACGAGAACGGTTACACCTTGGCAACGTCTCAACTACAGTGGGTGGGAGATCCTGCCAGAGATGGGATTCCCAGACACCGCATCAGCATAATTTGACGGTACGTAAAAACCTGCCTTATTCACTCAACTCCTTCTCTCCCAACAGAGGTAGGGTCGTCATAAGTTGTTTATGACGGAACTTCCTCTGTTGGGAGAGAATGCACTCAACTATAAAAAATTATGAATATGAAAATAAGGTTACATCTACCATCCGTGAAATAAATTACTTGGGAAAAGATACATATGTGTAGGTACCATGTCTTGGACCAATCATATGAACAATATGATACGATAAGATTATAGGTATACTGAACTGCACCAAGTCTATTGGGCTAATGGCAGTTCTTGTTATAGATATGAAGCAATTACGCATGTAAAAACTCCCACCAACCCAGAACCACCCACCTCCGTCTCACATGAACTTCGAGGTCTAAGTTTATTAACTCCACTTCAGCTACATGAAGTATGTATCCTGTATATCAATTCGCCAAAACTCCACGCCAATCAGAGGAGCAATCTTATGGCAAAAGAGTAATGTCACAAATGTGGCGTTATTACATGAAACAGAGTGCATGGGTTTAAATTTTCGCGCCATCGCCAAGGGGATAAGCAATACTATAAAGAACCAAGTGTAATGTCGCAAATGTGATTTGATATTACAAAAAAAAACCAGAAACTGCATAAGTTTGAATATGATTCGTATACATAACTACCATTGCTAATTTAGAGTAATCTGTATAAACCACCAAGAAATATTTGGTGTGCTGTGTTTCATATCCTTACATATCTTGACATATTCTGAAGCAAACTAAATGGTGTTCTTCCCCAAACAGTTTCACAATATGAACTGATCTTGATAGGGTATTTTTTATCGACGTCGCCATACTGTGGTATCATATAATAATAAGCACATACTTCATTAGAATCAATGCTTACTTTCGATAAGTGATGTCATTTGTGTAGATCCATTACATTTATAATTAAAGAAGTTTGTAAAGACGCACAGGTGGCATATATTGTAGTACACATATATTGTAGTACATATATATTGTAGTACACATGCAACTTAAGCAACACATCAAACTCTTTTCCGAATGATTCTGGGCAACAAAGCGAAGTAAAATTCATGAAAAACGGTACTTAAGATAAACCTTAAGAAAGCATCAATAAATGATTTTTAAGGACATACATTTTTTATATTTGTCAATGATATTGTCTTCTTTCATTATGATAAGTTAATGCTATATATTTGATATTTTCAGGCTGCCCATATCCCTGGCGCCAGAACTCTGTCTGAGCATGGTAACATGTGCCGAGATCCGCAGGAAGATGGGACACCTTGGTGTTTCACAATAGATCCTGATCAGAGATGGGAGTTCTGTCCTGTACCTGAATGTAAAATACAACCCTAAACAACAGATCCTGACAAGAGATGGGAGTTCTGTCCTGTACCTGAGTGTAAAATAAAACCCTAAATAACAGATCCTGACAAGAGATGGGAGTTCTGTCCTGTACCTGAGTGTAAAATACAACCCTAAACAACAGATCCTGACAAGAGATGGAATTTCTGTCCTGTACCTGAATGTAAAATACAACCCTAAACAACAGATCCTGACAAGAGATGGGAGTTCTGTCCTGTACCTGAATGTAAAATACAACCCTCAACAACAGGTCCTGAAGAGAGATGGGAGTTCTGTCCTGTACCTGAATGTAAAATACAACCCTAAACAACAGATTCTGACAAGAGATGGGAGTTCTGTCCTGTACCTGAATGTAAAATACAACCCTAAACAACAGATCCTGACAAGAGATGGGAGTTCTGCCCTGTACCTGAATGTAAAATACAACCCTAAACAACAGATCCTGATCAGAGATGGGAGTTCTGTCCTGTACCTGAATGTAAAATACAACCCTAAACAACAGATCCTGATCAGAGATGGGAGTTCTGTCCTGTACCTGAATGTAAAATACAACCCTAAACAACAGATTCTGACAAGAGATGGGATGTCTGTCCTGTACCTGAATGTAAAATATAACTCTAAACAACAGATCCTGACAAGAGATGGGAGTTCTGTCCTGTACCTGAATGTAAAATACAACCCTAAACAACAGATCCTGACAAGAGATGGGAGTTCTGTCCTGTACCTGAATGTAAAATACAACCCTAAACAACAGATCCTGATCAGAGATGGGAGTTCTGTCCTGTACCTGAATGTAAAATACAACCCTAAACAACAGATTCTGACAAGAGATGGGAGTTCTGTCCTGTACCTGAATGTAAAATATAACTCTAAACAACAGATCCTGACAAGAGATGGGAGTTCTGTCCTGTACCTGAATGTAAAATACAACCCTAAACAACAGATCCTGACAAGAGATGGGAGTTCTGCCCTGTACCTGAATGTAAAATACAACCCTAAACAACAGATCCTGACAAGAGATGGGAGTTCTGTCCTGTACCTGAATGTAAGATATAATCCTAAGCAACATATCCTGACGAGAGATGGGAGTTCTGTCCTATACCTGAATGTAAAATATAACTCTAAACAACAGATCCTGGCAAGAGATGGGAGTTCTGTCCTGTACCTGAATGTAAAATATAACTGTAAACAACAGATCCTGACAAGAGATGGAAGTTCTTCCCTGTACCTGAGTGTAAAATATAACCCAAATAACAGATCCTGACGAGAGATGGGAGTTCTGTACCTGAATGTGAAATACAACACTGTCCGATATTCCATCTACATATCCCAGTGTTAAGGGTTTTCAAAAAAATAAGACAAAAAAGTATCTTAATCATTAGATAACGGAACGTTCTTATTTCACTACACTTGAGTGATGGACGACATATTTATCGTTTCACAAACAATTAAGAGCTCTGCATATCCTAAAAAAACAATTTTCATAAATTGCTTTGACGATTCAGTTGCCGATCAACATTCGGGGATTTCACTTGGGTTTTGATGGCGGTGTTTGGAGCTCTTAAAACTAATATATAACGCCGTCTGGTTAAAAAATACTGAATAAACAGATATTCGTAATTCATGTGTTGTATTTATATACATGTGAAGGTAATTTAAGATGTTGTCTATCTAATTGGGCACCTTGACGTAATGTGTGTAAACATTTTACCCTCATATCTCGCTTTGTTGAGTGAGTGATTGTTCAACGTTTTTTTAACAATATTTCAGTTATTAAAAAGTGGGTAAGATTTTTTCGATTTAAAAAATATAATATCCCACAAAGTCTTCAGAATTGCTAAATGGTTATCATTAAGTAATTCATATCTTCCTTTTTCGACTGGTACATTCAAGGTCATTCTACTTTCATTGTTAGTAAATCAAACCTCATCCAGTATTATTTATTTTCTCTATATTGCATTATGGAAAATTTAATTTAATTTCATTTTTGTGTGTTTGTTTTCTGTTTTGAAAATAAATAGTTTTTGTGTTTGCAAGTTTGAAACTTCTTGTCTTGTCAAAATGGAAGCAGCGTTTTGTAAACCTGAGAAATAACCCCGTCTGTCCTCACAGTGATATTTTTATCATCCCATTTGACGATGCCGGATTTGTTGTGACATCTTATTTTGAAAATCGCCTCTCCCTAACAAAATAAATAAAGAAAATCAAGCTTGATTTTGAAGATCATCACAACCACGCTGATTCAAGCGGTTTTTTTTTATGATATTAAATCTTTATTTCTATAACCTTATTATCAAGGCTAGAAGCACGAAACTAAAGCAATGTAGGCACCAGTGCTACAAAACAGCGTCATGCACAATACAAGAAGAACAGGTTTTCACTGCATAGTATTACGTAAGCTACAAACATATCATTTTGCGGTGTCTTGTAATTTCACCGGGGTGAACGTGCAGCACACCTTTGTCAACCACCTGAAATAGACATGGGTACTCTGATTCGGTAAAGAGAAGTCAACGTTGCTATTTTACAAAATATTTAGAAAACATTACAAAATAAAGAAAGACCATCCTGCCGCTGTTTATAACGTATACGCTCTCGCTTCACTCATATACTTCTGGGGTATAAACCCAATAAAAGTAACGGAGTGTGACCTATGACCTATCTGAAAATAACCAATAGTAGAACTTGATCATTCTCTCCCCACAGAGGTAGCTCCGTCATTAATTCCTATATAACCTCTCCTTTGATACGAAGGTTTCTCGATCTAGAAATGTAGAACGCTGATTGGATGCAATCAAAGTTAATTGTGTAATCAGCCACGCCGTTTTCTAAGATAAAATTCAAATCGCCTTAGTTATTTCCGTAAGCTTTACAAAAAATCAACTATATTCGAATATACACCTTGCACTTTGAGAAGTATTCACAGAACACATACACCTCATTTTGCCACTGCATCTTTGCAAAGGCCTCTGTGACAACAAATATGTTATTCATGCATTGGAAGTTTTCATTGGCTGAAATATCGCCGGGTAGTTTAAATTGCGATATTGTGCCGGTAGGGGAAACTGCCGCGGAACCCGGTTTTTAAGAGTATTTCATTTATATCACGGTTGCTGGTATTATTGCAGGGAGAAAGTCCGCATTGCTATGCATTGCGGTCAAACATACCAGCATTGGCTGGACCTATGGGTGGTACTGCGGTGCATTTCAGTATAGCATTGCACGCAAACCTGACTACGTGTAGAATAGTTCTCTACCTCAGACAATCCTTGGAGGTATTCAACGGAAGTTGATATTCAAGTATGTTGCTTGACAGACAAGAAGGTGAAGACAAGAAAAGAACTGAAAGACTGAATATGTTCACAAAGGAAGGTCATATACAAGAAAATGAAACTCATTGTGACCTCAACCATGTTCATGGCATTTGATAATGATATATGATTTGAAAACTTGAACCTTACATTTTACTAAGTATTGTAACCTAAAATTCCACTAAGGATACCTTAGTAACTTACGACAACCTTAGCACTTTCATAAACAATGCTGGATTGCAATTGAGGAAATATTGCTGACTTAGTTTTTGATCAAGATTATTAGGATAAATTGACAAAGGACTAGCATTTTTTTTCCTCAGGAAATTGCAATTTATTTCCTACAAAGCTAGGAAAAGCCTCTGTTTGACTAATCCTATTCTTATTTGCTCATTTGAATAATAAACAGGAAATTTCGTGAAATTAGCAGAATATTAAACCCACAATCACAAGGGAAATAAGATATATAAAAAAATTTTAATTTGAGATAAAAGTGGTCATTTCCATGTATTGATTTGGTAAGTGTCAAAATACTTATACATTTTTTCAAACATGACCCAAGGTATATCCAAATCATAACTAATCATGCTAATCATAAATATATCCAAGTAATAAGCTCCCAAAGAGGAAATGTAAGAATGGAGTGTTGATCATATTCTTCGTGCTAACTACAATAAGTACAGAATCATAACCTCGTGGAATCTCACTTTGTCACACTTTCATTTGTATCAAGGCCAACAAAGGAATCGATTGGCCAGCATCGAATATTCTCTAACCAGACTAACCTAATCAACCTAAACTTTAAACTAGTCACTGATTCAGCTTTATGAGTTGAAACTCAGCAGTAGGTTCATGTACCAAAAATATTCGATTGCGGATACATAGTATGGTAGATATCGACCCCGTTTTTAGTGTAATTATCACTCATTTCTTTCCTCGTGAATATTAACAACATTTGCTAATGTATATTCTATTCTTGAGAACTTGTTTAGGATGTCTTCCTGCGTTGCATTGCAATCTATGTAATATGTTATACAAGTGATTGCAGTTCATTTTTGTAACAAACATAAGCAATGAGGATAAAAAAAATTTTTCTAAACTTAATGAAATAATCTGACAAAATATACTGACATTACATTATCTAAAATGAATGTCTGTAATCTAACATTCCTGAAATTTATATACTTCTGCAAAATACATACACGAATTTCATACAAACAATTATCGTTAACTGTAGTTTTTTTACCTTGTTATATTGATCAGTAAGTGTCATAGTCATAGATACAAATATAATTGCTTCATTACAATTTGTTGTAGGTTGGTTACTATTGAGCTAGAATAACTTAACTATTAGTCAAAGACAAGTGTATTATCTTTAGAAGATCTTCAAAACACCCCTTAATCCGGTCATCAGTAAGAAAGGATCAAGTATCAAGCTAAAAGTAATGGTTGTCATTTGTGTTTGAACACCTTTTAATCATTTGAGGTAGTACGGATGTTGAGAAACTGCTTCTTTTGATCACACAATATCTCAACTAGGTTTCTTAGCATTCTGTTTAGATTTGTTATCAATGAAATATTTCAAATCCGTCACCACCGACCTGGATACGATAAATTCACAAGAAATTTGAATAGTTGTTAAAAAATCACTAAGAATAATACTAGTAATATTTATTATCCATATTGTTGATGATAAGCGAGTTAATATTTTTTATACGAGCACATGTGGATATCACTTTTGGCGTATCTGATTGGTTAAAATATGACCTTGACCTCTGTGAACGAAACGAGTGACAACTTTCTCTATTCATATATTTGTACTACGTATAGTGTAAACTTCATTCACGGTTTTCAATCACGAGATTAAAAGTCGGGAATCATAACAACAATAAACGCTTTCTTTATTCATAAATTTTCACTACATAAACCAAGGTCAACAAATAATAACTTTGTATACGTTCTTTTCCAGTTTTCCTGCAAAATTTGGTTGTAAAATTTTAACAAGTCACGTAGAACTAGCCGACAATATAGCGACATTTTCGCCTGTCAACTCTCTTCTTGAAATAGATAGCAAAGCTTAAGGTAGGGTGATTGACATAATTCAGCCACGTGGAAGTTTTAATGGGTTTGTGATTCGTAAGGAAGCAGGTAAAATCGAACAAATTCCTCTATATTGTTTGAGGCGTGTACCAAGTCAACACCACTCTGTCGGGTCGGGTGCCGGTGTGACTAAGTGCATGTCGCCTACATCGCCTCAAAGGAGAATCTAGCGTCCCCTCGACCTCTCGTCAGATGGCGAATAAAACCTTCGAACATAAACACTAACGATTCATTGATGATGCCATATTAATATTCAAAGTTACATGAATTTCAACTCTTTCTGCCAGTTATCTTCAGCTGAAATACTCATTCTAGCGGTCTTGCTTGAACGTCGATCAAAACGTTAATATGGTCGCGTCACTACTATGGTAACTTTTATCTTTTCATAGCGATGTAACAGTTTCGCTATTTGTGAAAGCAGTGTCGATATATTACTGACATAACGTAAACGAGTAAAGTAAATGCTCATATACATCCGTTATTTTCTCCGTATGTTTCTATCTATTAGACAAAGCTACAGACTTAACTGTGCAATATATTTCATGTCACTGACCTCGCCGTAAAGTATCAGTGCGCAATGACCTCGTTTCTACTTCATGCGTTTCGTATGCTTAATTCATCCTTTTCGGGGAATTCTAACAAAACTTAAATGGATAATAAAGAAATTATTACACTGGCAAGTGCGTCGTATGATATATACGAAACTCGAGTCAAAATGTTGTATTATTCGCTCTCGCTCGGGTAATACAACATTTGACACTCGTTTCGTATATATCATAAGACACACTTGGTCGTGTAATAATCTCTATATATAAAATAATATGATCACAGTAAAATTTTTATATGAAATATACATGAGACTTTTTATGATATAAGCGTATTTTATTAGCATTGTAGTTAAGAATTTCATGATGTTCGTTAAATATCTAATTGACTTGTACGAAATGATTACAAACAGATGGCAATGTGTTGTGTAGTTACATCATATGGTATTTAAATCAATAAAAAAATAATTAAATTCTAAAAACCTATTTAGATTCAAGTCTGTAAATTGCTTATTTTCTTTAGAACTTTTAATCAAATATAAGAAGGATCTAGATATATGAAAGTAAAAGTCTAAAGAATAAAAAATAGAAGAATTATGATTATCAAATTAATGAAGCCATTAAGCGATATTATGAGAAATATGGTGGGTGAATCAATCATCGTCAATAAAAACATTAAAATCTTTTTATATTTAAATCTTTAATTAACTTATTTTCTTTAGAATATTGTATCTAATAGAAGATAGATCCAGAAACATGAATGTTAAAAACAGTGGAAAACAATCTAAAGAGCAAAAACTGGAAAATAATAATTATCAAATTATTAACATCTTGCAGCCATTAAGCGAAATTATTATAAAATGATATAATACTCATGTTCATCAGTCTACAAGAATGTGTTAATGTTCATGTATGATGGTATTGGTATTCATCATTTGTGAAATTGATACACATTTACTCCTTTCTCTTCATTTGCAACACACAGTTTGTCCCCATCAACACACATACCATAAGGACGTTCCACACCATCTTCTTTTGTCAGGATATCTCTAACGAACTCTCCTCTGCTGCTGAGATGGACAACTTTGTGTGAGGACCAGTAAGCAACAAGTATGTCTCCTCTACTGGTTGATGTGATTCCTTTTGGATACTTCAGTGCTCTGTCTCCAGTACGTGTGTATATCCACTCAACATGTCCAGTCTGAGTCAGACAGATGACGGACTTCAGACCACAGTCTGACACCAGGATAGTGCCTTGTCTGGTCACATGAATGAAGAAAGGATACTTGAATGGCAGTGTCTGCAGTGATCTCACCACCCGTCCCTCCATGTCCAGGATATCTACAGAGGGAGGAGATTCTGAACCTGCAACTAATGTGGACTGATCCAGTACATCCAGACCATGATACTTCTTAACAGTTGATATTGTAGAGTGAAGTTCTAGATCAGGGTTAACATTGACTGTTAAAATCTTGTTAGAGAATGGAACAGACACAGCCACCTTGTGATCATTCAGTACAGCTATATTCCATGGAAAGTTATCTAAGACTAGTGTGCTGCATTGTTGTTTACCACTTCGTTTATACAAGGACTTGATTCTGTTTCCTCTGAGATCTGTTATGACTGTTACTTTTCTGTTTTTCACATTCAACACTGCAACATCCACTAAGCTGCACGTGTCATCCTTGTGTGATTTTGTTTCAAGTGATTCATGCAATAGTGGTTTAGCTGTCAGATCAATGTCGTCTTTCTTCTCCACCTTCATATCCATTTTATCAATTTCAGCTTTCAGTTTCTCAACATCCTGTATGAAGCTGATGGTTGCTACATCTGTTCTGTCTTCTGTCTGTGTCTCTGGGGCGTGTGATACAGCTTCTGACCCAGATGACATATACATCTTAAACAGCTGCCCTTCATCCTCCAACTCCAGGGCCTCCTGGATGAACTGAGACTGCTGCTGATACATGTGTAAATCAATCTGCTTTGTTTTGACCTTTGACTTTAGTTGACCTGTTTGTTCTCCTGATTGATCCACCAATTTCTTCATCAGCTCTTCTTTCTTTGTCTGTAGATGTTTCGCGATTATCTCAAATGTTTTCTCTATTTCAGATTTCAACATCAACTTTTGCTCAGTTTCCTTCTCAATCTCCGCCTCATAGCTCTTGATCCCAGTGTTATATTCCTCTATTTGTATCTGGAGTTTCATCTGGCGTTCCTGTAGTTGACCTTTGACTTCAGGCAACATCGCCTGGATAGTGACGACATCATCACACTTTCTGTGACTGATGCTGCAACAAACTGTACATAATGGTTTATTGCAGTCATTACAATAAAGTTTCATTTTCTCGTCATGTTCTTTGCAGATAAACTTTCTTTTGATCTTCTGACCTGAGAATCCATCTGCAAGGTCGGTCACAATGTGTTGACGTAGTGTAGGCATCTTCCTGTGCATCTTCAGACAGACGTCACAGAAACCTGCTTCACACTCAGAACACCAATGTGTAGCTGGAGTAGTCTCCCCTTCCTCTTTGCAGGAAGAACACCTGGGTGTCTCTGGAAACCAAATATCAAACACTTAAGCAAACCTCAAGATTAATATTTTCGGTGATTTGCACCTTGGATAAACAATAACATATGGACAAAACATGAGTTATATTTTATTTAAAAATCATTCTTTTCTCAGTGATCTCCAGCATCGATAAACTATAATATGAGTAAAACAAATTGAAATGATACTTTCATCTATAAAGCATTTATGATATTTTACAAATGTGGTTGACTTCATAATCGTATCAGTCAGATTTATATTTCACTAAATTACTTTATGATAACCCATCTTGCACATATTCCATTTCGTTCATTGCTGTGTGCCAAAAGTTGCATTTTTCATGATTATCCTGTGTTTTTCGATTGCAATAACAGAATTATTTTGACGTATTCTAAATTAACATTATTGTCTACAAAACACCATAATCAATACAACTTTAATCAGTAAAATCTATGGGAAAGGTCTTGATGAAAAGATACCTTGTAAGGAGTCCATGAGACCAGTCAGAAGCAGTCCCGGTTTCAGCTGTCCCGCCCACTCTTCAACAGGTCTGTCAGGGTAAGGTACCGGGGTCTCTTGTCTACACGTTGGACAAGGAACGGACTTGTTATTCTCAGCTTCTCCTTTTGTTAGTAGATATTTCCTCAAGCAATTCTTACAGAAGCTATGCTGACATGCAAGTGTCACCGGCTGCTGATACACCTCCATACATATACTGCAGGTCAGGAGGCCTTCCTGTAACTTGCCTGCTGTCGCCATTGTTGATCTGAAAACGGAATGACATATGCAAAACTGTATGCATTTCAAATCACACAAAAAATAAAGAAAATGCAAGGTTGCATCTATGCAGGTACGTCATATCCTTTTTCACATTTTCTTCTATAATTCATAATCATACCACACAATACGATTGAATCAGATTCTACCCTTCATATCCGACTGTTTTCATATATAAGATTGTACCCACATAATTGCTTGTACTCCCATAGCCGAATTTGTTCATGAATGTGATTGTTTCTACGTATCAGGTTGCACCAATATATCAGTTTGTACCCCTTTATCCGTTTGTTTACACAAAATGATTGTTACACAATATGTTATTGTTTCCACATAGCAGCTTGTGCCCATGAATCAACTTTTACCTACAACTTATCTTGAAAGCACAAATATGCCTAATATGCAATTGTTTCCACATATCATATTCTACCCACTTAACAATTTTACCCATGTGTCTGTTTTTTTACACAAATCAGACTGTAGCCCAATATGCATTTAATACCACATATAAGATTTTACCATTTTATAAGCTGGTACCCACATATCAGTTTGTACTAACATATCAATTTATATTCACATATAAGATTGTACCCTCATATAAAATTTATCCCCCTATACAGTGTTTTGACATATAAGATTTTACCTACCCTGGTGTAAGGACATACATGAAACCTTTTTACATTCTCAACTCCTTAGGAGTGTGCAATCAAGCATTGCTATCACATCAAACCAGGTACCCATCTGTAATGCTTGGTTAAGAGAGCACATCACGAATAAAGTCTCTTGCCTAAAGGGTAACCATAACTTTCACAACCGTGGTTTAGCTCGGGGCAGTCACCCTTCAAACTCTCAGTTTATCCAGCAAGTAATTAGGTAACCCAAACATTTTGATCTCATTTGTAATCTCATTTGAGTTTGCAATCACATTTTCAGTTCTGATGATATCTAAATATAAACTTAAAGAATACTGTTATGTAATCACCTTTTTCAATTCCACCTGAAGCTATACATAGAATAATCAAGGCATGTACAAACATGTTATCTAAAACTGAATGTTTTGTAATCTCATTTTTATATAACTTAAACCTTAATGTAAAATAAATGTATCTATATGTAAACTTTTACGAACAAATAATAACTTGTTACACATTTTCCAGACACACATACCTAAACATTAACATAAACTTCAAAATCCACGTCTATATATAGCCTGATAGGTGTACACAGGTTATATATTTATCTATCTCTAATCTAGGTCACCATAAAAACATACCTTACAGTAAATTATCTGTTGAGTCTTTGCTAGGCTGTGACTGCTGAAATTGAAAGGGTCAGTGGTGAATTTGACCAAGTATATCTAAATATGTTTGATGTTTTATTAATAAAACAATGCCATATTACTTTATCACTTACAGCAGATACTTTAACATATCGCTTCCTGGTATGTTGGCAGAAATGAAACCGAAAGTAGGATTAAACTAGTTTGAAATAGACAATGAACATGGTTAATGTGGTATGTGAAAAAGATGGTCGTCATCAAAACAAACATTCACATAACCTTCATCATATCAAATAACTACGACTGTAAACCATAAATACTAACCTTCACAGACGAAACTTATCACTACAACACACACGAACCTGCTCAACACTTGTGACGTCAGAGCATCACGTGACTAGGCTGACTTGTTTACAGTCGCAGGTCAGTGCACAATCGATGAGCAGTCACAAACTGTGCAGGCTAGCGCTGCGTTATGTCAGGATCTTGCATCTTATTTGAGTCCCCGTGTAGATCAGTGTGGATTTTGTGTTACTTATATTTTGTGTAGAATATTGGTGTTGTTACGAGTTGGTAGAAGACCTTTTATCTTATTGGCTAAAAAGATTTAGTTTAGTAATAGAACAGTCGCATGCAAGATAAAAACGTGGTAGCTACATATGATTTTTATTCGATATTCTGATATTCTTACGATGTTATCTCTTGCTTTGTTTATTTCATTTTAGTGACTTAGTTTGAGACTCACCAAAACTATTTATATATACATGTATGAATGACATCCATTTTCTTGTCTTGTGTTTTTATTAATCTATTTATCAATAGTCTCTTTCCTTTATTCATCCACTATCTAGCTTAAATTGCAAAAAGGTATTGGACTTTTTTCCATTTTGGATTAAAAAGTTTGTTTGTATGTATTAGGTTGCTTTCCGGCATTCAGCGTTGATTTTGTGTGTCTTACTTTTGTTTAAAACATTTACTTTTTAGATAAAATGTCATATGACCACTCATAACAACAACAATATTTTCAAAGTAAATCTTTTTAGCCAATGATTAGATAAAAGGTAAAGTCAAATCAGTGAGATTACCCCGGAAAAATGTATTTCGCTTATACACTTTTCAGATCTCGAAAACCAAATATTTCTGACTCTCTATCGAATATCAACTGCCTAAATATCTGAATTAATGGATTTCACGTACTTTCAATTTTCCCTAGATCCGTTTGTTGGAAAAAAGTGAATCAAAACTATTTTATTATTTATTTTAGAAAAAGAACAGCCACACATAAGATTAAAAAGGTTGTATTTGACATATGACTGTTATTCGATATTAAGATAATTTTACAGTTTTTTCCCTTGCTATGTTGATTTTATGTAAGTGATTCAGTTTGGGACTCCCAACATCTCTCTATATTTACATGTCTATGTAACATTCATTATCTGGTCTTCATACTAGGTATACTAGGTATAAGAATATAAATAATAATCTTAGATACAGTTTTCATACTTTATAGTACTGGTTCAGCTTATTCAATAAAGTAGGTTGTTTATTGATTTCATGAGGTCGAATTTGAGTTTGGATACATGTTTGTACACACGCAGTAATTTCCTCTGCTTAATCATCAAAGGATACGTGAGCATCTCCAACCTTGATCGTCATCATGAACAATACTCGCTCAGGTGACATTTGCTTTATTGGTCACTTCGTGAATATCAATCTATCAATTCGGGGTGAATGGTGGAAAGCAACTTAATACATACCTAAACAACTTTTGAACCCAAAATAGAATAGAGTCCAATGTGTTTTGCGATTTAAGCTAGATAGTGGATGACTATAGGCAAAGAGAGTCATTGTTAAACAGTTCGTTTCATTCAAATTTAATGTCTGATGTGGACTAACGGGAATATGTTCACCAATAGGCTCTGGTGCTCCTATGCCGATTTCCAGGTTTCTTCTTTAAAGGAAATTATTTGATAATGCTGCTAATTTGTGATGCTCATAATAAGACATACTAAGAACATACTTGTTACTACATTATATTACCCTCAAGTCTCCTTACCATCTATTGAATGTTTCATGTAGATATGCTTGATTGCTGTGTTGTACGCAGTGGGTACAGTATGGGTAGGGTTAAACCGTTTTAAAATGTATTATCTCTGTATATTAAGATTTCTTCCACCATTCAGCCAAAAGGATATGATGAATATTCGAAGAGAGCCTAAGGAAGCAAATATCCATATGCATGAAATTATTGTAAACCATTTGCTGACATAACCAAGGTAAAGATTTTCTTTTACTCAGTTAAAGAACACAAACAGTATTATTATTCTCGAACAAACATTTTTACCTTGATTGCTATCAATTTAAGGAATATTTTGTTAAATTTTACACTTTGAAAGATGTGATCCTAGTCATGATCTCAAAGAGGAAACTTAATAGTGAAAAGATCATAACTAATTTTGGTATTTATTTATTTCATGGATTAAAACATTGGGGGTAGGGGGGAAATTATCATTTTTTTTATTATTTCAATCCAAAAAGAAAAAAGTATTAGACCTCAATTTTCTATAAATAAAAAGTATTCATGATTGGTCTTACTTCTTAATATCTTTTTGTCTATAACTTTCGTGAAATAAACCGTTTGGAGAGCATCGAAAGGTTGCCTAAATTTCTTAAGATCAATACTTTTAATAGGTTTACTTGTCAAATGACTTTAATCACCCTATGTTTAGATGTTTTTAGGTCGCAGAGTAACCGAATTTATGAAAGATTTCAAAAATCAATAGCAAATAAAAGTTTCTAACCTGAAATACACAATTTCTTTGTCCTTTGTTGTCATACAGTAGCATCTTTGAATTCACGAAAATAAACTCTACATATTGTTCATTCCAAATGTTTCCTAAATCAATATAAAATAAAAGTTTCTAACCTCATTAACACAGTTTCTTTGTCCTTTTTTTTCATTCAGTATCATCTTATCATCTAACTTTTGCGTATTCTATGAGAAGACATCGCTAAAAGATTAAGCCAATATTTAACTTGATTTATTTAAGGTTTATTATCGCCCTAGTTCATCAAAGTCGATTGCGTATTTAGATCCTTTATTTCACTCCTAGTTTTTTTCTACACAGATATGTATTAACTTTTCCCATTCATTCTGTGATTTTAAAATCTAATATTTTAGAAATATACAATAATGATGCTTTCTTTCACTTTCAAAGTTTTTAAAGAAAGATTTGGTATGTGACATCGCGTGGGTCGGTAGCAATAAAACACTCTTTAACTTCGGTTGCTGAAAAAGCCCCTCAATTATCTTTAAATGAAGTTGTCTTCAGTTGATGTAAAGACAACAAACTTTGCAAAATTGTCCATCAAAGTATTATAAATTATAAAGTCTAATATATAGAAAAAATAGAATACATTACTAATTCTTGCTATAAACATACACAATGTGAATGTAAATCCCAACTACTTGTATAACTATAACTGTGACCTCTTCAGGTCAGAAAGATAGATCAATTGCATAATGATTGATATGCACATGAGTCTAAGTCAGATTCTGACGAAAGTGTTATTTTGAAATTATGGGCTGTAAGATTAGATTCAACTGGAGCTCGACTGCTATTTTATTTCATCCGTTATCATTGTGCTTATGTTTTACATAAACGTATCATTAAACTTTAGTAAATTGATACACAGTTACTTCTTTCCGATTTGCAACACAAAGTTTGTCTTCATCAACACATACACCCCAAGCATATTCTACACCATCCTCCTCTGTCAGAATATCTCTGACGAACTCTCCTCTGCTGCTGAGATGGACAACTTTGTGTGTGAACCAGTCAGCAACAAGAATATCTCCTCTTCTGGTGGACGTGATTCCATGTGGATACCTCAGTGCTCTGTCTCCAGTTGGTTTGTATATCCACTCCACATGTCCACTCTGAGTTAGACAGATGACGGACTACAGACCCAAGTCTGACACAAGGATAGTGCCCTCTCTGGTCACATTAAGAAAATAAGGATTTCTAAACGTCCTGTGAGGTTATGGCAGTGTCTGCAGTGATCTCAGCACCCGTCCCTCCATGTCCAGGATATCTACAGATGGAGGAGAAGCAGTACTTGCAACTGAGAGTGCTACAAAATGAAATAAGATGACGAGTTAACGTTGACAACAAATCGTTCTTTACCAGAAAATGAAATCGTTCACCAAGTTAATAGTGCCTGTGCTATGAAATCGTTCACTAAGAGTTTGATGGTGTTGTGGTTTCAAATATGACAGCTCGAAAACGGCACAACAAAAAGCCGTCAAATCTGGCATGAAGATAGTTTGATAAATATTCTTAATGTTGGTGTGTTTAGAATTTTCTTTTTCTATCAAAGATACCTAAAAGTTCGTAAAATTAAAATATTTTGACGGACAGTTTGTCGTGGCAAGACATTGTTTTTCAGGCCTATAAGCTAGTCTGTAGACAGAATAGAAAGAAATTTGGACATAATAAAGGCTATCTATTTTACAGCATGGATTTTTCATACACTTAAATAACAAAACGTTCTGACCTCTCGCGCATCAAATAGTTCACTTTCAGTTATTAAATATTGCCTGCCGTTCACCGCTCCTATGGTGTGTATATTACAGCCCGACTCTATCTAGACTGTCTTTAAGACTTCGGCCGTCTGAACTTTATCGTTGATTACATGTCAATTGTAAACAGTAATGATTATTTTCCTGCCTCGTAGAATACTAAAGTGAGTGTCAATACTACAAATGTCTTAAAATAGCCAATATGAACCGAATACGCGTGCTGTAACGCCTTAAATAGAGTTTTGGTCAGTCAGTTGGTGGAGTCAGTATAATGAAAACCTTAAGCTATGAAGTCGCGGCTGTGACAATAACATGTTTCAATTACTAGTAGTCAAAATTAGTAATTTTCGAAATCTAGTTAAAGGAAACAGAAACACAAATTTGATTTCATGGTGTGATGATTTAACTATACTATTTGTGGAAATAAGAACTGTGAAATCGGCGTTAAAGCTTTTGTAAGATTTTCTTTTAAAACTATGAATTGTTACAATTGGCATTAACATGAGTTTGTGATGGGAATTTGAATATGGTATTTGTCAACGTATCAGAGCCAAAAATTTAGTCCAATTGAATGTCTGTAAACTAACATACCTGAAATGTATATACTTTTGAAAAAATTATACCCTAATTTCATTCACACATGAAACAATTATCGTTATCGTTAAACTATATTTTCCTACACTTTTGTTATATTGATCAATATGTGACATAGTTATAGATGCAAATAGACTTGCATATTACAATTTGTTGTAGGTTGGTCACTATTGACTGGTCTTTTAGTTAAATCCAAGTGATTTATCGTAAGACACGATCAAGTATCAAGCTAAAGGTAGTGGTGGCCATTTGTGTTTGAACACCCTTTAATTATTTGAGGTAGAACATTAGTTGAAAAACTACTTATTTTATTCAAACAAATTTTCTTTTTAGTGGTAACATTTATTTTGATTTTAATGAGATCACTTTTTATCTAAAACATGTGCTTCTGCGCCTTCAATTCAACTGTTTAAATCGTGGGTCTCCGAGTCGAGTTATATTCGTCGAAAAAATGCTTTCCATCCATCTCTATGTATATAGGTCTTGACCTAACTAGATCAATAGAATACAAAAAATACTCTTCTAATTACGGTTTAAAAACCATAAAATGACTTTATTTTATTAAAAATTGGTACTAGTACCTATACATAGGCTTATATGGGGGAAAATAACAACATATACATATCACAACAGAAAGAACGTAGTTATGTTAATCCTCAGTAGCTAAGTCGGATGAGTCGCTGCCCTGCATCATCAACATTCCAGGTTCGGTTCCCCAAGATCGTCGTTTAAACTTCCAATAATTTTATCTTGAATTTTTTAAAGTCTCTTTGTTTTCCAAAGTTGAAGATCTCTTCACCTGACAGTTTACATGTACAAAAAAGATTAGGTGTATTAGAAAAGTAGAGGTGTATCGGTCAATACACGTACAGTTAGAACAAAGGAAACCATAGCAACGAGACAGAAAGTGAGGTATACTGTAAATTAACCCCTTTTTGTGCATAACGTCTCTTTTGAAACATATATATGTTCTGTGCAATCTGGGAATGGTCACAATCTGCAGATTGTTCGAACAATCTAGTAACTGGTTTCATTCCTAGATTCTTTAGACAATGTGCAGATTGTGAGAACTGAACAATCTGGGAATGATCACAATCTAGGAATTTGCTTGTTTGTAGTGCATTTCGCATAGTAAAATGAAATTATCTAGCTTATTTAGGTTTTAATTTGTGTATGCATCCAAATGATTGAGTATACAGCTGCATACCGAAAGTTTGGGTTTCGTTTGAACGTCAATAGAATAACTTCAGCATAACTGACAATGGATAACCTACTGTCCAAGTGTGAAGTAGCCATTCTTGAACTCTTTTTGGGATCGTCTGGTCTCTGGTGCAAAAAGTCGAATTTTGGCATATTGATAAAGACAGAGGGGGTAACATTTTCGAAATTTCGATTTCGTTAAATGTCAAATAAAATGTTCCATATTGACTCTCTGAGATTAAAACCAACATAATCACATTGACTTTGTGCTGAGGTATGAACGTGACGTATTTTTTAAGAAGATGATAACTTCGAAAGGATTTTATGGAGAAAAATAGAAATTAGTGTTTTTGGAACTTTGACCCCTGGTCACTTCAGTGATCTGCCAAAACAGTTACGGGTAATTGTCGGGTACGATAAACATTTGCCTTAAAGAAGTATGGATCTGCATATGTGTATTGAAAATTCAATATTATATTTTTTTTTTCGCAACGCTACGATACCTCAAAGGCATCTCAAATTACATGATGTTTGCACTAGTATATACAGGTATGTGAACAAACTTTTGGCATGCAGCTGTAGGGATCGATTTAACATTTTGACGCACACATATCATCATTATGTCAAACTGGGAAAGTATAAGGGTCGATTCCTAGATTGTGAAGGACTCTCTGCTCGTCTTTATGTCAAAATGAGGGAGTATACAGACCGATTACTAGCTTGTGAAGGGCTCACAGCTCACCTTTTTTTAAATTTAGAGGATATAAGGATGGATTCTAAGATTGTGAAGGGCTCATAGCTCGCCTATATAACCAACTGAGGGAGTATAGGGATCGATTCCTAGATTGTAAAGGGCTCACAGATGTCACAGATGTCAAATTGAGGGAGTATAGGGATCGATTCCTAGATTGTAAAGGGCTCACAGATGTCACAGATGTCAAATTGAGGGGGTAAAGGGGTCGATCCCAGATTGTGAAGGGCTAACAGCTCGCCTATATATCAAAAAGAGGGGGTGTAGGGTTCGATTCTCAGATTGTGAAGGGCTCACATATCGAACAATCTAGAGAGGAAACAATTGGAAACGATTAACATCAAATTTAAGTCATTGAGCGATGTTATCAGAAAATGATATATTACTCAATCTCAACAATCTACAAGGAGGCCATTCTTGTTTGATTTTTCATGTATGATGGTATTTGTAACCATCATTTTTTAAATCGATACACATTTACTCCTTTGTTTTGATTTGCAACACACAGTTTGTTTCCATTCACACACAGACCCCAAGGATATTCTACACCATCCTCAGCTATCAGGATGTCTCTAATGAACTCTCCACTGCTGCTGAGATGGAAAACGTTGTGTGAGTGGTTATCAGCCACAATAATGTCTCCTCCACTGCTTGATGTGATACCTCGTGGTTCTTTCAGTGCTCTGTCTCCAGTAGATTTGTATATCCACTCAACATGTCCAGTCTGTGTTAAACAGATGACAGACTTCAGACCACAGTCTGACACCAGTATTGTTCCCTTTCTGGTCACATTGAGAAAGGAAGGATTCCTGAAGGTCCTGTGAGGTTCTGACAGTGTCTGCAGTGATCTCATCACCCATCCTTCCATGTCCAGGATATCTACAGAGGGAGGAGAGTCTGAACCTGCAACTAATGTGGACTGATCCAGTACATCCATACCATAATACTTCTTCTCAGTTAATATTGTAGAGTGAAGTTCCAGGTCAGGGTTAACATTGACTGTTACAATTTTTCTAGAGGATGGAAGAGACACAGCCACCTTGTGATCATTCAGTACAGCAATACTCCATGGAAAGTTATCTAAGACAAGTGTGCTACATTGTTGTTTACCACTTAGTGTATACATGGACTTTATTCTGTTTCCGCGGTAATCTGTTACGACTGTTGCTTTCCTATTGTTCACATTCAACACTGCTACATCAATTAAGCTTAACATGTCATCGTTGTGTGATTTTGCTGCAATAATTTGTTGTTGCACAGGTTGAAATGACAGATCAATAACATCCATCTTCTCCATCTTCACATCCATCTTATCAATTTCAGCTTTCAGTTGTTCCACATTCTGTAAAAAGCTGATTGTAGTTGCACCTGTCCTGTCCTCTCTCTTTGTCTCTGGGAAGTCCAGTACAGCCTCTGACCCAGACGACAGATATATATCAAACAGCTGTGCTTCGTCCTCCAACTCCAGGGCCTGCTGAATGAACTGAGACTGCTGCTTATACATCTGTATATCAATCTGCTTTGTTTTGACCTTTGACCTCAGTTGACCTGATTGTTCTCCTGATTGATCCTCCAGTTTCTTCATCAGCTGATTTTTCTTTTTCTGGAGATGTTTCGCGATTTTCTCAAATGTCTTCTCTATTTCAGATTTCAACAGCAACTTGTGCTCAGTTCCCTTCTCAATATCCTCCTCATAAACCTTGATATCAGTGTTATATTCATATATTTGTATCTGGAGTTTCATCTGGCGTTCCTGTAGTTGACCTTTGACCTCTGGCAACATCGCCTGGATGGTGACGACTTCTTCACATTTCCTGTGACTGATGCTGCAACAAACTGTACATAATGGTTTCCTGCAGTCCTTGCAATACAGTTTCACGTTCTCGTCATGTTTTCTGCAGATTAACTTTCTTTTGACCTTATGAGCTGAGGATGGATCTGCCAGGTTGGTCCCAATGTGATGGCGTAATAGAGGCATCTTCCTGTGCATCATGACACAGGCGTCACAGAAACCTGCTTCACACTCAGAACACCAATGTGTAGCTGGAGTAGTCTCCCCTTCCTCTTTGCAGTAAGAACACGTGGCTGTCTCTGTTAACCAAATATCAAACACTTCAGCAAACCTCAAGATAAATATTTTCAGTGATTTCCAGCATGGATAAACAATATCAGATGAAACACAATCTGAAATGATTTGTCTATTCATTGGGATTTTTATAAATGTGATTCAACAGCATATTAAACAGCAATATATATCACTACATCACTATGATTAAACCAATCAATAATAGATCACGATTGTTTGAAAGTTTTTCATCGATTAAGTTTACCTTGTAAGGAATCAATGAGGCCAGTTAGAAGCAGTCCTGGTTTCAGCTGCCCCGCCCACTCATCCACAGGTCTGTCAGGGTGAGGTACTGGGGTCTCTTGTCTACACGTGGGACAAGGGATGGACTTGTTACTCACCGCTCCTGCTTTTATCAGTAGATATTTCCTCAAGCAGTTCTTACAGAAGCTATGCTGACAGCCAAGTGTCACCGGCTGCTGATACACCTCCATACATATACTGCAGGTCAGGAGGCCTTCCTGTAACTTGCCTGCTGTCGCCATTGTTGATCTGAAATCACAATTATATACATGTCAAAAACTGATCTGCATGTCAAATCACTAATTGAAATACATGAATGTATGTAATTTCTATCTTCAAACCTATATTATCTCTCATCGATGAGAATCTAAGGTCATCTTGAACAGAAATGAAAAATTAAGTTTACACGTATCAACATTCTGTACAAACTGGTTAGCTTGATTTGCATGTTTACGTTTCAACTTGTACATACTATCTCAGATTTGAAACTCCGTGTTAACTTGATCTATCACCTGTACCGAGACAACAGTAAGATAATGATATCAAATGTCGCAGCTAATAACCTGTCATAACACAGCTCGTGGTGTCTACATGTCAGCCTGCTACATAAGTATATCCATGCAATGACAGCTTAACATAACTAAGGTGTTAGTTGCCTATATGTCTGTCCTCAAGTATTGTTATGGAATAACATTTTCAGTTATACTTACATAATCACAACTGTAAACTTGTTAATAAACGTACCAATGTATCCATTTGTATCAACAAATCAGCTAGTACAAAGAATAACATTGATATCACATTTTCTAGTTTAACATATATGCACACAACGGATATTCGTATTTAACGTTTGGCTTTATTATAATAGGTTTAGAAAGGTGTGACCACGAATGAACCACTGTCTTTTCCTGGTACATGTAACTGGTCGAGTTAAGGTGAGTTGTTATATGTCATATGTAGTGGTGTATGTGACTATTTAATTCTACAAAAGTTAGATTTATCAATGAAAGAATGTGACATTACTTTATCGAGAAACCTTCATCACTTCCACATAGACACAGAACATGATCATGCTTACATGTAATAAACCTTCTAACCCTCAACACAAACATCCAAACGACCTACATTATATGTATAAACTACAACATAAACAATAAAAGCTAACCTTCACAGGTGACACGTGTCGATACAACACACAGAAAACTGCTCAACACTTGTGACGACGAGGCTTCATGTGACTTGCCTGATATGTAAACAGTCCCAGGTCCGTTATAAGTGTAATATGAGAAACTTGCGTTACATTTGAGTCACTTTAGATGTTTGTGTAGATCTGCTCTGAATATCTATGTTGTTTTGAGAAGATATAGGAACCTTATCTAATCATTAGCTTAAACATTTACATTAGATATTAAAAGGTCGCATTTAGGATGAAAAACTTGGTTATTTCTATAAGGTGTTTATCCAATATAAAGATATTTTTCAATTTCTTGCTATGTTGATTTCATTTAAAATTTTTAGTTTGAGACTCCATGAAACTCTCTAGATGTACATGCATGATTAACATATAACAGATTCATTCTCTTGGCTTTGTTTTAATGGTAGGTGTAAGAATATAAGTTCCTACTCATACAGATTTCATGGATTTGAACTTAACCTTGAATATATTTTTTCATACATGAGTAAATGGTGTAATTCTATCATCAAGTATGTAGCTCAGGAAACACGAGCTTTTCGTTGCATCTCGCTTACGCATGACGTAATTTCATCTGTTACTGTGTATTTTATAAAACGATTTTTTCTTTGGTAGCTTGACTTGAAGTTTAAGATGATCACGTGACTAGTCTGTCCTTAGTTTGCATTCGCAGATCAATATGTAACAACATCTGTGAGCAATACAATCAATCTTAAATAGTTGTATTGAGGGCTATCAGTGAAAATGAGAGATATGACAGATATGTGTATACTTCAGGAAGTTGCTGTAGACTATGGAGAGCACAGATATTTGTATACTTCAGACAGTTGCTGTAAACTATGGAGAGCACAGATATTTGTATACTTCAGACAGTTGTTGTAGACTATGGAGAGCACAGATATTTGTATACTTCAGACAGTTGCTGTAGACTATGGAGAGCACAGGTATTTGTATACTTCAGTCAGTTGCTGTAGACTATGGAGAGCACAGCTATTTGTATACTTCAGGCAGTTGCTGTAGACTATGGAGAGCACAGATATTTGTATACTTCAGGCAGTTGCTGTAGACTATGGAGAGCACAGATACTTGTATACTTCAGGCAGTTGCTGTAGACTATGGAGAGAACAGATAGTTGTATACTTCAGACAGTTGCTGTAGACTATGGAGAGCACAGGTATTTGTATACTTCAGTCAGTTACTGTAGACTAAGGAGAGCACAGATATTTGTATACTTCAGTCAGTTGCTGTAGACTAAGGAGAGCAGAACATGAACACATTCAGCACTCACCATCTACAAGAAATGTTCATGTGCGATGAAAAGCAGAAATTTATTACAATTTTCATTTTATTTTTCATTTTACCCAGTGATGCCAGTGTTTGGTCCAGTGTACATTATGGTGAGTTTTATGTAACGAAGTAAATATTGCTGTTGCTTCATATGTAAAATACTATACAACATTAACATAACTGACTGTTCCTTGTATTCTCAAAATAAACCTAGGAATATAAATCTTATCCTTTTTCATTTTAGTAACTCGTACCGTCAGGTACAGCACTTTTATATCTTTTATTATTTCACAGTTGATACTTGACTGAGAAGGCCTGAATACCATATGTAAATCATGCAACCCAGACAAGAATGAGCAAGTACAAAAGCATGAATGTCTGAATGTGAATAAAATGCCATGAAAGATACATTAATGTATGCACTGTACGGTTTACATCCGCTTTGTTTACAATTACAATTTGGAATAATTTTCGAGTTGAGGTTAATTGATTTTAACTTTAAATGTTATATAGAATACACAAGGTTAGTAGCTATCAAGGATAGGTATTATGATAATAATAGTGTCAATATTCAAAACAAAGGAGTGCCCCGGTCCACCTCGTTTGCTACGATGCTTTAGGTCTGAAATGGAAATTCACTTGTGATAATGCTTTAATTAGATACATGACACAAGATAACTCCTTGGTTCAGCTGAGAACCCTGAAATAGTTCCACTCATTTCTTCAAATATTACCCGTATGATGAAACGCCGAGGTTTTGAGTATACATTGGTGTATCTTTTTGATAATTGCAGAGTGTAGAAAGACATGTGAGTATACAATAGTGTATCTAGATGACTTTTTGATAATTGCAGAGTGTAGAAAGACATGTGAGTATACAATAGTGTATCTAGATGACTTTTTGATAATTGCAGAGCGTAGAAAGACATTTGAGTATACATTAGTGTATCTAGGTGACTTTTTGATAATTGCAGCGTGTAGAAAGACATGTAAGTATACATTAGTGTATCTAGATGGCTTTTTGATAATTGCTGAGTGTAGAAAGACATGTGAGTATACATTAGTGTATCTAGGTGACTTTATGATAATTGCAGAGTGTAGAAAGACATGTGAGTGTACATTAGTGTATCTAGATGACTTTTTGATAATTGCAGAGTGTAGAAAGACATGTGAGTGTACATTAGTGTATCTAGATGACTTTTTGATAATTGTAGAGTGTAGAAAGAAATGTGAGTGTACATTAGTGTATCTAGATGACTCTTTGGTAATTGCAGTTTGCAGGAAGACATGTGAAAGGGCATTGAATGGTTTTCAGGAGCTCTTAGAATATTTGGGATTTATTTTTTACTACAACAAATTTGTAGAACCTTCATGTTTTCTGTGTTGTAAAAAAAAGATACAGGGTTGGTAGGGTCGACCTGTGTTTCTTACAGCATTTTGACAAGAGGATATGAATATGAATGAATATGGATAATGAACAGAATCTAGGGAAGGTTCCATGTGTGCGAGATTAGTGCATATTTTTTAATGACATAATCAAGGTTAATTCTTTCAACTGCCCGGTTAAGGAAACCAAACAGTATTGCTTTCTCGCAAATGTTTTAATCAACTTGATTCCCATCAGTTTACCGTATTTTATGTTAAATGCTCGACGGACAGTGTTCATTTAAACTTATGTTTCACTGACTTTGTTCATTTCAGCATGTTGCACCGACATTATTCATTTCAACTTGTTTTCTACGGACGTTGTTTATTTCAGTTTCTTCATGAGATCGAAAGGAGGGCGTAATGACGATATCAATTAACCAAATGCACCAGATGACTGAAATCTGTATTTCTTACATCAATAGCCTTCTGAGAGGTGACTGTTTTAAATGTTTTGGGAATTAAGAACGAAAGTCATTTAATTGTTTACCGCACATGCGATATGTTGTCAAAATGTAAGCAAGTGATACATGAGTAGCCTTTTGGAATATTGTATACAAACATATGTTAACAATAATTACCATCAAATAGATTACTGACACACATATCGTCTCCACAACAAAAAGATAGAATGCATGTTTAGGAATTTTTAAAAGAGAAACATGCATTGTTGGTAATTTTTAAATATAAGATTAGCATGTAAAGTGTTCTGATAAAAATAAACTAATGGTGAAAAAATCTAAATTAATTTTGGAATGTCATAGAATTAAAACATTGGGAGGAGGGGGGGACGATCGATTAAAAGTGATATTTCGATCTAAAAAGAAAAAAGTATTCGTATTCTTATAAATACAAGGTGTTCATGGTAGGTTTACTTGCGAAATGATTTTAATCATCCCATGTTTGAAAATGTTATCAGGTCGCAGAGTCACTGAATTTATGAAAAGTGATAAGCACTCTTCAGGTCGTTCAATGCAAATGTTTCCAAAATCAATATCAAAAAAAAGTTTCTAACCTGATATACACAGTTTCTTTGTTCTTTATTGTCCTCTATCTAACTTTTGTGTGTTCTACCAGAAGACATAATTAAAAGCCAATATTTAACTATTTTTATAAAGGTTATCTTTTTATTTTACTCCTAGATATTTCAGATCTGTGTTTTTCAGATTTCAGTGATTAAAACTTCAGCTGGAATTATTGTAACGAATGTCGGGTTTTAAGGTAGACGCGATGTGCACTCCTTAAAACAGATAACATTTAGATTTTGTAAAGAATTATGTTAAGATGTAAAACAGACACGATTAACTGGCCTGAGAGAGGATTTTTCAACACAAATAACAGCGATATTTCGGTAAAATTTAGATTTTGTAATCGAGGTGCTCCAGAACAGCGAAACGATCGCATTCAATCGCGATTCTAAGTGCTGAGCCAGTTTACTTTAGATTGGCTGATGTTCGCGCCTGCGCGATGTGGAATAGGAGTGTTATTCTATAGATAGATAGATAGTAATAACGAACATCGGGACGTCTTATATAAGAGCTCGATACTAACTAGAATGTCTCTAAGATGACTTTGGCTGTCTGAACTTTATTGTGTTGATTACTTGTCAATATCAACCGAAAACGCGTGCTCAGATGCCTTTAAAGTTTGTTCAGTCAGTTGGTGGCGTCATTTTAATGAAAACATTAAGGTATGAAGTCGTGATTAGTTTGATTATGAGTAGTCAAAATTACCAATTTTTGAAATTTATTTATAGAAAACAGAAACACAAATCTGATTTCATGGTGTGATATAACTGCAGTCGAATCTCGTTTATCCGAACGATTTGGTTACAGGTGAAAGTGAGATACCCAGTTATCTGAATCAGATTTCAGTGCAAATTTACAGACATGGTTTGAGAAATATGCGTCCGGATAGCGAGGTGTCCGGTTATCTGGGGTTCGAGTAAGCAAGGTTCGACTGTATAGTATTTGTGGAATCAAGAACTGTGAAATCGGCTTAAAGCTTTTGTAAGATTTTCTTTTAAAACTGCATTGTTACATTTGGCATTAAACTGAGTTTGTGTTGTGAATTTAAATATGGTATTTACGAACTTATCAGAGCAAAAAACATATCACAAAAAACACCTTTAAACTAGTCACTAATTCAGCTTATTGAGTTGAAACTCAGCCGAATATTTATGTACCAAAAAGGTTTTATTGCGGCTACATGGTACGGTAGATATCGACGCAACACTCGTTTTTAGTATAATTATCACACATGTCTTTCATCATGAATATTTAACTCATTGTTGTCTTTGAAAATGTGCATATCTTTTCTATTAACAACATTTGCTAATGTATATTCTTTTCTTGATAATTTGTTTAGGATGTCTTCCTGCATTGCATTGCCATCTATGTAATATGTTATAAAATTTACTGTAGTTCATTTTTGTAAACAAACATAAGCAATGAGGATAAAACAAATTCTAAACTAAATGAAATAATCTGACAATTATACCGACATTACGTTTATTCAAAAGGAATGTCTGTCATCTAACATTCCTGAAATTTATACACTTATAAATAATAAATCAAATAAATCACTTACCCTAATTTCCTAAAAACATAAAACAATCATTGTTAACTATATTTACCTATACCTTGTTATATGGATCAGTAACTGTCTTAGTCATAGACACGTTGAATTACTTTATTGCAATTTGTTGTAGGTTGGTCACTATTGAGCTAGAATGACTGGACTTAAAGCCAAGTGTGTTATCTTCAGAACATCTTCAGAACACCACTCACTCAGGTCATCCATAAGAAATGATAAAGTATCAAGCAAAGGTAGTGGTGGCAATAAGTGTTTTACACCTTTAAGTCATTTAAAATAGTACATTCGTTGAAAAACTGCTTCTGTTGATCAAACAATATCTCAACTAGGTTTCTTAGCGTTCTGTTTAGATTTGTTATCAATGAAATATTTCAAATCCATCACCAACGACCTGGATACGACAAATTCACAAGAATTTGAATAGTTGTTATAAAATCACTAATATTTATTATCTATATGGTTGATGATAAGCGAATTAAGCTTAAGGTAGGGGGATTGACATAACTCAGCAATGTGGAAGTTTAAATGTTTTTGTGATTCGTAAGGAAGCAAGTAAAATCAAACAAATTCCTCATTACAGTTTGAGACTTTTACTAAGTCAACATCCCTCTATCCGGTCGGGTGCCGGTCGCCTACATCGCCTCGACAGAGAATCTAACGTCTCCTCGACCTCTCGTCAGATGGCGAATAAAACCTTCGAACGTAAACACTAACGTTTCATCGATGATGCCATAATAATATTCAAAGTTATTAAACAAGTAAAGTTGAATTTCAACTCTATCTGTCATTTATCTTCAACTGAAATACTCATTCTAGCGGTCTTGCTTGAACGTCGATCAACACGTTAAAATGGCTGCGTCACTACTATGGTAACTTTTATCTTTCCACAGCGATGTAACAGTTTTGCTATTTGTGAAAGCAGTGTCAATATATTACTAACATAACGTAAACGAGTAAAGTAAATGGTCATATACACCCGTTATTTTCTCCGTATGTTTCTCTCTTTTAGACAAAGCTACAGACTTATTTGTGCACTATATTTCCTGTCACTGACCTCGCTCTCGCTCGGGTAATACAACATTTGACACTTGTTTCGTATATATCATATGACACAGTTTGTCATGTAATAATCTCTATATATAAAATATATAATAATAATCAAATTAAAAAGTTTATATAAAATATACATGAGACTTTTATGATATAAGCGTATTTCATAGCATTGTAGTGAAGGAGTTCATGATGTTTGTTGAATATTTAATTGACTTGTACAAAATGTTTACACACAGATGCCAATGTGTTATGTAGTTACATCATATGGTATTTAAATCAATCCAAAATTAATTAAATTCTGAAAATCTATTTAGATTCAAGTCTGTAAATTGCTCATTTTCTTTAAAACTCTTAATCAAATATAAGAAGGATCTAGAAATATGAAAGTAAAAGTCTAAAGAATAAAAATAGAAGAATTTTGATTATCAAATTAATAAAGTCATTAAGCGATATTATGAGAAACATGGTGGGTGAGATACTCAACATCAATAAAAACATTAAAAATCTTTTAAGATTTCAATCTTTAAATAACTTATCTTTTTAAGAATATCTATCTAATAGAAGAAGCTAGGGTCTAGAAACAGGAATGTTAAAAACAGTGGAAAACAATCTAAAGAGCAAAAAATGGAAAATGATAATTATCAAATTAATAATATCTTGCAGCCATTAAGCTATATTATCAGAAAATGATATATTACTCAAGTTCAAAAATCTACATGGAAAATATTGCTGTGTGATTGTTCATGTATGACGGCATGTGAACTCTTCAATTTTTAAATTGATATACATTTAGCCCTTTGTTTGCATTTGCAACACAGAGTTTATCTCCGTCAACACATAGACCCCAAGGATGTTCTACACCATCCTTTTTTGTCAGGATATCTCTGATGAACTCTCCTCTGCTGCTGAGATGGACAACTTTGTGTTCGAACTTGTCACACACGAGAATATCTCCGCCACTGGTTGATGTGATTCCTTTTGGGTAAGTCAGTGCTCCGTCTTCAAATGGTTTATATATCCACTCAACATGTCCAGTCTGTGTCAGACAGATGACAGACTTCAGATCACAGTCTGACACTAGGATAGTGTCCTCTCTGGTCACATGAATGTATTGAGGATACTTGAATGTCTTGTGAGGTTCACGCAGAGTCTGCAGTGATCTCATCACTCGTCCTTCCATGTCCAGGATATCTACAGAGGGAGGAGACACAGAACTTGCAACTAATGTGGACTGATCCAGTACATCCAGACCATAATACTTCTTGTCAGTTGATATTGTAGAGTGAAGTTCTAGGTCAGGGTTAACATTGACTGTTACAATCTTGCTAGAGGAAGGAACAGACACAGCCACCTTGTGGTCATTCAGTACAGCTATACTAACTGGATAGTTATCTAAGACCAGAGTGCTGCATTGTTGTTTACCACTTAGTTCATACAAGGAAATAATTTTCTTTTCTCTGTAATCTGTTAGGACTGTTACTTTCCTATTTTTCACATTCAACACTGCTACATCAAATAAAAAGGCTTTGTCATCTTTGTGTGATTTTGCTTCAATAGATCTGTGTAATAATGGTTTAGCTGTCAGATCAATGTCATCTTTCTTCTCCACCTTCACATCCATCTTATTAATTGCAGCTTTCAGTTGCTCCAGATCCTGTATGAAGCTGAAAGTTGCTACATCTGTCCTTTCTTCTCTATCTAGCTCGGTGACCTCAGATGCGTCTCCTGACCCAGACGACAGATACATCTCAAACAGCTGCACTTCATCCTCCAACTCCAGGACCTGCTGGATGAACTGAGACTGCTGCTCATACATCTGTAAATCAATCTGCTTTGTTTTGACCTTTGACTTCAGTTGACCTGTTTGTTTTCCAGATCGATCCTCCAATTTCCTCATCAGCTCATCTTTCTTTTTCTGAAGATAATTCGCGATTATCTCAAATGTTTTCTCTATTTCAGATTTCAACAGCAACTTGTGTTTAGCTCCCTTCTCAATCTCTGCCTCATAGCTCATGATCTCAGTGTTATATTCGTCTATTTGTATCTGGAGTTTCATCTGGCGTTCCTGTAGTTGACCTTTGACCTCAGGCAACATCGCCTGGATAGTGACGACATCATCACACTTCCTGTGACTGATGCTGCAACAAACTGTACATAATGGTTTCCTGCAGTCCTTGCAATACAGTTTTATATTCTCGTCATGTTCTCTGCAGATAAACTTTCTTTTGACCTTCTGACCTGATGATGGATCTGCAAGGTTGGCCACAATGTGTTGTCGCAGTTTAGGCATCTTCTTGTGCATCTTTAGACATGAGTCACAGAAACCAGCTTCACACTCAGAACACCAATGTGTAGCTGGAGTAGTCTCCCCTCCCTCTTTGCAGTAAGAACACATGGCTGTCTCTGGAAACCAAAGATCAAAGACTTTAGCATACCTCAAGATAAATATTTTCAGTGATTTTTTTCTATTTATTAAGCGTTTTGAATTTTTACAAATGTGATTCAACAGGAAATTTAACAGCTAATACATCACTTTTTTTAACCAAATCAACCAAACCAATAATAGATCACGATTTTGTTTATGTGCCTTGTACTAGCTATTTTCAAAACGTTTATGAAGTATTTTATAACATTCAAACAGTGAAGTTGGTAGAAAGTTTTTCATCAATAAAGTTTACCTTGTAAGGAATCAATAAGGCCAGTTAGAAGCAGTCCTGGTTTCAGCTGCCCCGCCCATTCTTCCACAGGTCTGTCAGGGTGAGGTACTGGGGTCTCTTGTCTACACGTGGGGCAGGGGATGGACTTCTCAATTACAGCCTCTGCTTTTGTTTCTACATATTTTCTCAGACAATTCTTACAGAAGCTATGCTGACATGCAAGTGTCACCGGCTGCTGATACACCTCCATACACACACTGCAGGTCAGGAGGCCTTCCTGTAACTTGCCTGCTGTCGCCATTGCTTATCTGATAACGGAATGACATTTGCAAAACTGTATGCATTTCAAATCACACAAAAATAAAGAAAATTCAAGGTTGCATTCATGCATGTATGTCATTTTCTTGTACCCATCTATCAGCTTTTACCCAAAATTATTATCTTGAAAGCACAAAAACAGATTGTGGCCTTATTTGCAAATGTTTTCACATATCATATTCTACCCACTTAAGAATTGTACCCATGTGTCTGAATTTGTTACACAAATCAGATTGTACCCCGATATGAATTTGATACCACCTATATTTTTTACCCATTTATCAGCTGGCCCCACTTATAATTTTTTACTCACATATCAGTTTATACTCACATATCAGCTTTTACCCTCATATCAAATTTATCCCCATATACAGTGTTTCGACATATAAGATTTTATCTACCCTGGTGTAAGGACATATATGAAACCTTTTTACATTCTCAACTCCTTAAGAGTGTGTAATCAAGCAGTCGAATAAACGCTGTCACATTGCTATGACTTCCAAACCAGGTACCCATTTGTAATGCTTGGTTAAGTTTCTTGCCTAGAGGGTAACCATAACTTTCACAACCGTTGTTCAGCTCGGGGAAGTCACCCTTCAAACTGTCAGCTTGTCTCAGTTTATTGCAAGTAATGAGGCAACCCAACCATTTTAATTTCATTTGAGTTTGCAATCACATTCGCAGCTCTAATGATATCTAAATATAAACTTACAGATTATGTTGTGTAATCACCTTTTTCAATTCCACCCGAGGGTATACAAAGAATAATCAAGACATGTACAAACATATTATCTTAAACTGACGTTTTTTAGTTAACTTAAACTTTAATATAAAATAAATAAACCTATATGTAAACTTTTAGCAACAAATGATAACTTGTTATCCATTTTCCAGATACACATACCTAAACATTAACATAGACTTCAAAATCAACGTTTATCTACAGCCCCATATGTGTACAAAGGTTAAATATTATTTTAACCTCTATCGCCAATCTAGGTCACCATAAATACATACCTTACAGTAAATTATCCTTTGAGTCTGTGCTGGACCGTGACTGCTGAAATTGAAAGGGTAAGTGATGAATTTGACAAAGTAATCCTACAAATGTTTAATTTATCAATAAAACACATTAAGATATACCTTACAGCAGATACAAACATGCATCACTTACTTGTATGCTGGCAGAACTGAAACCGAAAGTAGGACGAATCTGGTTTGAAATAAAAAATGAATATGATCAATGTGATATGTGGTAAAGATGGCAACCATCAAAACAAACATCCACATAACCTTCATCATATCCACAAACTATGAGTATAAACCATAAATACTAACCTTCACAGGCCACACTCGTCACCACAACACACACGAACCTGCTCAACACATGTGACGTCAGAGCATCACGTGACTAGGCAGACTTGCTTACAGTCGCAGGTCAGGGCACAATCAATTAGCAGTCACACACTGTGCAGGCTAGCGCTGTGTTGTCAGGATCTTGCTTGTTATTTGAATCACCATGTAGATCAATGTGGATTTTGTGTTGCTTATAATTTGTGTAGAACATTGGTGTTGTGACGAGTTGGTAGAGGTTTTTTTTATATCTTATTTGCTAAAAATATTTACTTTCTAAACAGAACAGTCGCTTGTAAGATAAAAACGTGGTTATTACAAATGATTTTTATTCGATATTCAGATATTCAAACGATTTCATCTCTTGCTACGTTTATTTCATTTTGATAACTCAGTTTGAGACTCCCCTAAATCTCTTTAATTTTACATGTATGAATAACATCGATTCTATTGTCCTGTTTTTTTATTTATTTTTTTATAAAAGAGAGTCGTCGTAAATATTTCATTTTATTTACCTGTGATGTTTGATATCGATAATCAGGACAGAAAGTTATCACTAAAGTTACCAATGGATCTCAGTGCAGTGCATGCAGATTTACAGTTTTCATCTATAATTGAAACTAATTACCAATGCAACTAATTTCTGATACTCAAAACATGACATACGCTGAACGTGTTTTTTTACATGTTATTTCCCTAAAGTTGCCTAACCATGTATCGAATGTGTAGTTTCAAACTGCATGTTTGCTGTGTTGTAAAACAAGAGATACAGTATGGGTAGGGTCGACCAGTGTTTCAGCTTGTTTGATGAGGGGAGAGCGTAGAAACGATATCAACTGCAACAGATGACTGACACCTGTATTTCCTAAATCAATAACCTACTGATAGTTTATTCTATTAAAAGTTTTGGATGACGAACGAAAGTCATTTAATTGATTACTGTACTTGCGATGTGTTGTCAAAATGTAAGCAAGTGATACATGATTAGCCTTTTGGAAGATTCTGTACAAACATTTTAAAAAAATAATTGCCATCAAACAGAATACTGACACAAATATCTTCTCCACAACAGCAAAATAGAATGCATGTTTAGAAGTTTTATAAAGTAACATGCGTTATTGATAATTTCCTAATCTAGTTAAACTAAATTAGCATGAAAAGTTTTCTGATAAAGGAAACTAACAGTGACAAGATTTAAATAAGTTTTGGAATTTATTCATTTTATGGAATTCAAACATTGGTTGGAGGGGGAAAATTCATATTTAAACATAGTATTTCATTCTTAAAAGAAAATAGTGTTCGTATTCAATTTCCTATAAATACAAAGTTTTCACAATGGGTTTTCCTTCTTAACATCTTTATATTTACAACTTTCTATAAATGAACCGTTTGTAGAGTATCGAAAGCTTGCCTTGATTTTTTAAGATCAATACTTTGAATAGGTTTACTTATCAATTGATTTTATTCACCCCATGTTGTAAGATTTTGATAATTAAGTCGCAGAGTAACGGAATTTATGAAAGGTGATAAATACTCTAAAAAAACTTTCATTCCAAATATATCCAAAATCAATAGCAAATACAAGTTTCTAACCTGATATACACAATTTCGATGTCCTACCTATTGTCAAACCGTAACATCTTATCATCTTACTTTTGTGTATTCTATAAGAAGACATAGCTAAAAGTTTCAGCCAATACTTACCTGTAACTAAATTTATAAAGGTTCATTACCGCCCTAGTTCATCAAAGTCAAAGGTGTATTTAGATCTTATAGGATATAAAACGAGCTTCCCCTTTCATATCAAGTGTATGTCCCAAGTGAAATAATTTTGCTTTGTCACGAGCCTTGACGAGTGACAAAACAAAATTATTTCACGAGGGGAAAGGGGAACGAGTTTTGTATCCTATTTATTACCCACGTTTTTTACAATGAAAACATCGTCAAATTAAAGTAAAATTTATCTTCCCTAAAGAGAAACTCAAAACGCGGATTAATACTTTACACTGGTGATTGGAATGTCGGCTCCTTCACTTCCGAAAACGTACGCTACTTTGGTGAATTGTAGTTCACTACATTTGATAAAGAAACACATTAAAACAAACTAAAACCGAGAGCATAACTCATTTAATTGTTTTCATTTATAGCTTACTTAATCAAAGTTTGCCAAAAGTTTCATATGGCTGCCTTCTTTCCAATGCCGTTCCAATATTCAATCAGAAGCTACGGAAGGTTCCGTTTGTGCGAGATTATTGCATAATGTTTGATGACATAATCAAGGTTAATTCTTACAAACCAAACGCTATTTCTTTGTCGCAAATGTTTTAATCAACGTGATTCCTATCAACGAAGGGTATAGTCTGTTAATTATAAAAACATTTCACAATTTGAATGATCCTAATCATGATCTGGGATCGAAAATTTGTTCATTTCAACTTAAGTTTCACTAACGTTGTTCATTTCAGGTTGTTGCACGGACAGTGTTCATCTCATCTTATGTTCAACGGACTTCGTTCATTTCAGTCTGTTAATGAGATCGAAAGGAGGACACAATAACGATATCAATTAACCAACTGCAACAGTTGACTGAAATCTGTATTTCTTACATCAATAACCTTCTGAAAGGTTACTCCATTAAAAGTTTGGGAATGAAAAACAAAAGTTATTTAATCGATTACTGTACATGCGATATGCTGTCAAAATGTAAGCAAGTAATACATGAGTAGCCTTTTGGAAGATTCTAAAAATACGTTTATAAACAATAATTACCATGAAAAAAGAATGCATGTTTAGAAGTTTTTATAAAGAAACATGCGTTCAAATCTAATTAGATTAAACTAGCATGAAAAATGTTCTGATAAGGGAAACTAACAGTGACAAGATCTAAATTAGTTTCGGAATTTATTTATTTTATGGAATTAAAACATTGGCGGGAGGGGGAAAATTATTATTTAAACATGGCATTTCAATCTAAAAAAAATAGTATTCGTGTTCAATTTCCTATAAATACAAAGAGTTCATAATCGGTTTTCCTTCTTAACATCTTTATATTTTCAACTTTCGATAAATAAACCGTTTGTAGAGCATCGAAAGCTTGCCTTGGTAATACTTTGAATAGGTTTACTTGTCAAATGATTTTATTCACCCCATGTTGTAAGATTTTTGCAATTAAGTCGCAGGGTAACCGAATTTAGAAAGGTGATGAACACTCTAAAAGAAATCCATTTCAAATGTATCCAAAATCAATAGAAAATACAAGTTTCTAACCTGATATACAACATTTTTATGTCCTTTATTGTCATATCGTAACATCTTAGCATCTAACTTTTGTGAATTCTATAAGAAGACATAGCTAAAAGTTTCAGCCAATACTTACATGTAACTAAATTTATAAAGGTTCATTATCGCCTTAGTTCATCAAAGTCAAAGGTGTATTTAGATATTTTTATTATAATAATAGATATTTCTGACAAAGATATGAATTAATCTTTTCCATTAAATCTGTTGTTTTCAAAACTAATATTTCAGATATATACAATAATAATGCATTACTTCACTTTCAAAGATTGTTAAACAGATTTGATGTGTGACATCTCCTAAGATGTGAGTCAGTTAGCAATAAAACACTCTTTAACTTCGGTTGCAGCTTGTTTGTAATGATTGTTCCACGAGAATTTTTGCTGAATGATCCACTCAATTATCTTGAAATCAAATTGTCTTCAGTTGATGTAAAGACAACAAACATTGTAACATTTTTCATCAAAGTATTATATATTATAAAGTCTTATGAATAGAACAAAATAGAATACATTACAAATTCTTGCTTTATACAAACACAATAAGAATGTAAATCCCAACAACTTGTATAACTATAACTGAGACCTCTTCAGTACAGAAAGATAGATACATTGCATAAAGATTGATATACACATGAGTCTAAGTCAGATTCATTTTGAAATTATGAGCTGTAAAATTAGATTCTAATGGTGCTCAACTGCTACATTTATTCATCCCTTATCGTTTTGCTTATGTTTTACATAAATGTATCATTAAACTTTAGTAAATTGATACACAGTTACTCCTTTCCGATTTGCTACACAAAGTTTGTCTTCATCAACACATACACCCCAAGGATATTCTACACCATCCTCCTCTGTCAGAATATCTCTGACAAACTCTCCTCTGCTGCTAAGATGGACAACTTTGTGTGGGGAATGATCAGCAATAAGAATGTCTCCTCTTCTGGCTGATGTGATTCCTCGTGGGTTTGTCAATGTTCTGTCTCCAGTTGGTGTGTATATCCACCTAACATGTCCAGTCTGGGTCAGACAGATGACAGACTTCAGATGTGAATCTGACACCAGGATAGTGCCTTGTCTGGTCACATGAATGATGGTAGGATACATGAATATCTTGTGAGGTTCTGGCAGAGTCTGCAGTGATCTCATCACCCGTCCCTCCATGTCCAGGATATCTACAGAGGGAGGAGACACAGAACTTGCAACTAATGTGGACTGATCCAGTACATCCAGACCACGATACTCCTTAACAGTTGATATTGTAGAGTGAAGTTCCAGGTCAGGGTTAACATTGACTGTTACAATCTTGGTAGAGTGTGGAACAGACACAGCCACCTTGTGATCATTCAGTACAGCTATACACCATGGCAAGTTATCTAAGACCAGAGTGCTGCATTGTTGTTTACCACTTAGTGTATACAAGGACTTGATTCTGTTTCCACTGTAATCAGTTATGACTGTTACTTTCCTGTTTTTCACATTCAACACTGCAACATCGGTTAAGTTCAATGTGTCATCCTTGTGTGATTTTGCTTCAAGAATTTGCTGTTGCACAGGTTGAGCTGACAGATCAATGACATTAATCTTCTCCACATTCACATCCATCTTATCAATGTCTGCTTTCAGTTGCTCCACTTCCTGTATAAAGCTGATTGTAGTTGCATCTGTCATGTCTCCCGTCTGTGTCTCCGAGATGTCCAGTAGAGTCTCTGATCCGGATGACAGATACATCTTAAACAGCTGAGCTTCATCCTCCAACTTGAGAGCCTGCTGGATGAACTGAGACTGCTGTTCATACATCTGTAAATCAATCTGCTTTGTTTTGACCTTTGACCTCAATTGATCAGTCTGTTCACCTGATTGACTCTCCAGTTTCTTCATCAGTTGGTTTTTCTTTTTCTTTAGCTGTTCAGCAATTTCCTCAAAAGTCTTCTCTATTTTAGATATCAACATCAACTTGTGGTCTGTTTTTTTCTCGATCTCATTCTCATAACAATTGATCTCATTGGTGCATGCCTCAATTTGTATCTGGTGTTTCTTCTGACATTTCTGTAGTTGACCTATGACCTCTGGCAACATCGCCTGGATGGTGACAACATCTCCACACTTCCTGTGACTGATGCTGCAACAAACTGTACATAATGGTTTCTTGCAGTCCTTGCAAAACAGTTTCATTTTCTCGTCATGTTCTCTGCAGATAAACTTTCTCTTGATCTTATCAGCTGCGGATGCTTCAACCAAGTTGGTCACAATGTGTTGACGAGATAATGGCATTTTCCTGTGCATCTCGAGACAGGCGTCACAGAAACCTGCTTCACACTCAGAACACAAATGTGTAGCTGGAGTAGTCTCCCCTCCTTCCGTGCAGGTTGAACATGTGACCGTCTCTGTAACAATAGTCAACTTTAAAAAAAAAAAAGATAAAGAAAACGATGTCAGTTTATCTATCTTAACATCGAATAGAAATGTGACTTGTTTGAAAACTTTACATGCATTTAGTTATTTAGCTAATTCATACTTGATACTGTCTAGTTTTAATATTTCATTGAGAGATGGCCTATTCTTCCAAGATCATTTTATCAAAAGGTTCATCAGATATCATCGTCTTAATGTAATACCTGAAATAAGTGTCTTTAGTTAAATTCTTTAAGACATATAATTTATATTTACCTTACCTATTAAAGAGTCCATTATTTCAGTTAGAAACGATCCTTGTTTAAGCTGCCCTTCCCACTATTCCAAAGGTTTGTCAGGGTGAGGCACTGCGGTCTCTTGTGGCAGAAATAGTATTTGTAAGTGAGTGTCACTGGCTGTCAAAAATCTTCAGAGCACACACCACATATCAGGAAGTCAACCTGTAGCCAGCCCTCTTCGCCATGAATTTATCCTTTTCATGTCAATTAAAACTGAATAAGTCTAGCGTTGATACTATTGATATACATTGGCTTTCTTTATATAAACAAGATCAACATAACAGTTGCCTTGTTGTGACTGTTTGAATGTGTCCTGACCTGACGAGAGTTGCCACTTGGTGATATATCCAAGAACAGTGGTATCCTTCTGTGAAGATTCTAAAATGTTTGGTTTAACTACCAAAACAATATCACATTAGAGTACACACTAACTCATATCACGTCCTTGTATCTTGACAGAACCGAAACCGAAAGTAGGACAAATCGTGTTTGCAAAAGATCAGGCAGATAGGTGATAAACGTTTTCACAATTAAAACTAACATAAAAACATCCTTCATTACATCACCAAATTACGAATATAAACATGATAAAAGCTCACTTTCACAGGCTGCACTTGTCTACACAACAAAAAGGATCCGGCTCAACATTCGAGTATCAATTGACTTGTCACGCTTTTGAAAAACAAAGTCATTGTGCTGTAACATGGTTTGGTATATACATTGTGCAGTCACAAGCTTTGATACGAATGTGATTTAAACATATTTTATTCATGAAGAAACGAATTTGGAACAAGTTCTCCAACTTAGGATACCCTTTCCTTTATACGAATGTTAACGCTTTCTGTTTTAAGGGAGAGATTTTCCAGATTTATTTAACGATATAGAATTGTGTACCGATTCGTCTGTTGCTGTATTCAGTATAAGTTTCTAAATACAAATTCCTGAGTCTTGAATAACTGTTGTGTATATGTTTCAATACATGCTGTATTTGGTCGAAATAACAAAAAATAGGTTTTTCGGGATACATGCGCATTTCCTGCTGCCATAAAATTCTTATGACCTTTATGACCTCATGATATACATGAGGATGTATGTTCTGTTGATTGCTTATCGAAAATGTATTTATCGAATTGCGGTAAATGCTTAAAAGCATCTACAAGAATATAAAAATAAAAGAAACCGACTCAAAGGCATCCTGTATAAGTTGTATACATCACAGCGATTGTCCCATTGGACAGAGAGTATGGGCAACACGAGGGATTTCTGTTTATTTTAAATTGTGTATCACACGTTCTTTTTTTACCAACATCTGAAACTTGCGACATCATTGATGATTTTTCAAATCTTCTTTGAAGAAAACATATGGGATAGGGAACTCTCATTTCATTTTTTATTTTAGCATGACTTTTGGTTATATGAAGAAAGATATTGCCTCAATTCAAAGTAAAACACATCAAGAATATTATTGTTTAAGAAATGGTCCTTTCATTTCAATTGTTCATTCATTGTTTAATTCCATTAATGTTCTTTTTACTAAGTATCTTCAACTGACATTGTTTAATGTTCGCAAAAACAATTATTGAACGTATAAATGGATGTCTTTTAAATATTTATTTTGTAAATGATCACGTTTGCTTTTTTATTGATTCGTACGAATATTCATACAAAAACAACCTTGAAAATTGCCAATATTCAATTATGATTATGTTCTTAAATTTAACGTTAAACTAAAACGTTTGTGAGATGTCAGTATGTTTTGTCATAGCCAATTCAAATAAAGGAAATTCAAAATCAATATTCCGTAAAGTAGTTCTTAAGTGTTATTGATTTTCACAAAGCCATACATATGTTAGGAATTAAACACTGCAAATGATATTTATTTAAAGGATAGTAGTTTTAACAGTTTTATTCTTGTAATATACCTTTTTCTGCTCAACATTCACTCAAATAAATATTTCCCAGAATAATTATGTTTGTGTAAAACATTATTTACTTGTTGAGCACCCTTTGTCAGATAGAGACGTACTTTGAAAGAATTATCATGAAAGTCTATGACAATACTTTTGATCGTTAAATCACACTTTTACTAAAACATTTTGATTTTTTGGCCTTTATTGTCATTTTAAGGATTTTTTATTGAACATGGTTACATTTTCAAGGTCGGTTCTTCCATAGCCTCTCTGTTATGAATGCTGGCGTTTTCAAGAAATAACTTTTAGATAAATGTATGAACAATGATGTTGACAGATCTAATACTTCAAGTCTTTTCCCTGATAAGAACATGCGGAAGTTTACAATAGTATCCACAGGTAAAAGGTACACGCATGTTTCATATGTGTATCAAATTAATTGTTAGTTAATTACTTTTGACCAGCTTTAATAAACCATCGTCAAATTACTTTACATGCATGTCTGAAATTTCTAAGAAAAAATGTGTGAATTAATTGAACATATGAGTACCTTGAAACGTAACCCTGGCCTGGGATACATCTATGTTTTCTCTTATACAAACATCTATAGTCAGGTGTGCTTTGAGCCTTCAATAGAATGTTTACATACCGTTATTCATGAGTTATTGTACAGTTTACAAAAGAGGTTATCGAGTTTTGTTATACAGCTGCATACCAAAACTTTGTTCACATACCTGCGTATCCTAGTTCAAATACCATATCATTTTGGATGTCTTTTAGGCATCATGGCATCATGAAAAAGAAACGGATAATGTTGAATTTTCAATACAAAAGTGGAGATCCATTGTACTTTAACGTAATAGTATATTTATACCAACATTTGACCATAGCAGTTTTGGCAGGTCATTAAAGTGACCCAGGAAAAATTCCGAAAACACTCTTTTTCATTTCAAATCCACTTGAAGTGATACGCAGCTTTAAGCACATATCATGTTTGTTACAATGCACGTAGTCAATGAGATTGTGTTGATTTTTTTTTTTCTGAAATTGCAACTAGAATATTTTAATTGAAATTACAGGAAATTCTGTCTATATAATTTTGCCAAATTCGAATGACTGCACAAGAGACAAGACGATTCTAAATTAAGTTAAAGAATGGATATGTTCAAATTGGACCATTGGCAAGTTGACACTCTTTTTTTTTCGTGATAGGTTTTAGAGTAAGAATTTGATGCTTTCATGTTAAGCTACACGATATCCCTTAGAAACCAGAAGATCTTGAATATTTGAAACAAAATCAATATCTTGAGAATCAAACCCTTTACAATTATCTAGATTTTTACCATTTATCAAGATGGCTTCTTTGGCGTGTTGCTCAAAGCTGTTACTCGTCTCTGTAAGTTCATTGTTTTTGGTGGAAGTGAAAGCAAATAGACAGTTTGTATGCTATATTCAGTTAGTTGCTGCCCCTACATGTGACAGTTCCCTGTACAGTAGAGTGGACACGACATGCGGGCTGCAGCTTGATCCAGAACTGTTCCCTGAACTCAGGAACTACTCCATTAAACAGGTACTACTATCCACCCTCCAGGACCATGTATCCAGAAATGTAGTCGATATTTGTCATCTTCTTAATTAGAAACAGAGTAAGAATAATGATCTTTATTGAAATTTTAAAAAATGTGTACGAATTTCTTCTTGTCATGTCTTATTGTCAAAATGTTATGTCAAAAAACTTTATTGAAATAAATTTCAAAAAGTGATGCTTACATTGAAAATGTTTTCTAAAAAACATCCAGTTATATCAAATGTGAGATGTGAGTTGTTGTTCCTTCATACACTTTTTCTTTCAAGTTTGCAGTGTGAATATTTTTCAACATATATATGAAATAGATTTGTTTTAAAATTCCTGTCCATGATATTCAGTTTGATCACCACCTTAGAAGCTCAAAGCTATAAAATAGTACTGATATTCCAAAAAGAAAAATGGCAGGAACAATATTTTAAAATCGGAATGCATGTAACATAGATATAAATGAATTCTTACTAATTTTGGTGATTGATTTTCTAAGTTTTCGATTCAGCTTCTGCAGTTTGGACCCAAGCTGCTTCACATCAGGGTAAGTGACATTAAGACAAAGGTGGGATATTTTCAAATGTAACCACATCCACATGTATTTTATCAATGCTTGTCCTTGCTGTAGTCTCAATCAATATTAGCTTTTCATTGTAATTTATTTCATCATTGACTCCTTTTGCTTTTGATCATTAGGACTGATAAAACCACCCCATTAACTGTTATGAAGTTACAGTTACCACAGACATTTTTAAATCGTTGTTGATTTGGAAAGTAATTGTATAAAAGTGTAACATTGTGTAACAATGTTGTCTTGATCAATGGGTCAAACAATTACATGTTTGGAAAGCGTACGTCAGATATTTCTAGAATGATATCTCCAGAAAGTTCTTTCCTTTCCCTATATTTCCTGTCTCCCTGCTATTGGCAGAATTAAAGGATTTGGACATTTATCGTTTGTAAAAAGAAAATTCTTTTGTTGATTCAAAAAGATTGTCATATATTTGATAATGTTGTATGTGCCCAAAAAGTGCTACACTGCCATATAGCTAGCAGAAAATGCTAGAGTTAGTGTCGAGAGGTTCGGCTGCTTTCTCGAGAGAAGTTTGTTAATCGCATTTCCTAAAACGATAACAAAGACACGTTCCTTATCTAAACAAGTACAACTAAAGGTGCTTGCAGCATTTGAATACGATCTTCTAGGGAAGTTCACTTAAAAGTCCATTCATAATAGATAAAGTAAGAGTCTAAATTGAAGTAACCATTACAGTCAAAGGAATAATTTTAAATATGTTCAACAATTAATAAAGGAAAACTTTTCTCATGATACAAGATCAATAGTAAAGCTCAACTTGCTGTCTTTATTATACACATTTAATTCCAAATAGCTAAATAGTATGTACACAAGATTTGTTTACGCTATGCCTTTTGCAACTGAAGTAAAGGGAAAACAAGGTAATCAATAAATCAATAATAGAATCTCAATTAGCAAAGGGTTCTGTACACAAAATTTCAGTTTTCCAGACCTTTTGCTTCTGCGAAAGAGCAGGTAATTAGGTTTAAAGGGCACGTCTCACTATCAGCTCATTAAGGGACATAGGGTATAAAATTTATAATCCAAATTGGCCAATGTTCACAAGATTGCAACTTTCTGTGTTTGAATTGGAGTAGAAAATTGAAGTTTAAGGGAATATTTCTAAGGCTAGTATTAGAGGCCACAGAGTCACCGAAATCAATTTTCGTCATTTACTTAGAGGTCTATAATGAGCATTTCAGCTTATAAGGCCTTTCGGTTCTTAAGAAGCTAAAAACGGTTTCAGGGCAGATTTTAGGGCCTCTGTGCCTCATTGGTCAACACAAGGTAATCAAATCTACAATCAAAAAAATGAAATGACTTAGGTACTTGTAAAATAAAGTTCAAACTCATAGGACTTTATCTTATGGAGAAGAACGTGATAGGATAGTTTAGGAATAGGTTTGACTAAATTGATGTCCAGTATAATATGCATAATAAAGTATCCAAACAATTATTAACGTCTCTGTAGTCATTGGTCTCTCTGTGTTGGTCAAAGTCATTTTAAGACGATATGGTAATAGAAAATAGAGAATAGAAAATATTGTTTAGTATGGTTAAGTATATGCAATTTGTATTCGCTGATGTGTCTATTAAGTTTTTTTTAAAAACATATCTACATTTATATCTCTGAGGAAGGAGAAATATAAGAAAATAATGAAAATAAGCTCTTCATCATGTAATGTAGTGAACAGTTATAACAAGGACTGACCGAGATTAAATAACGGATCTATTTTACTGAAGATTATTCATGATAGCATGGAACAATATCATATAACAGTCAAAATAACAAAATTGCAGACGAGAAAAATTCATGATGAAGAAAACATCGAAACACTGGTAGCAAAAGGGTTACCAACCCCGACACAGTGTCAGGACGAGCCGTCCTATGTGAACCAAGGAGCAGTAAGGAAAAGGAAACTCAGGAGAACCGGATATCCGGTTGTGATCGAGTATGAGTGTGACCAGACGGGAGAGGAGACATACAAGTATTATTCCGGGACGAGGGAGGCTCTGTGTGATGATCAGGGGACCTGGACTCTTCCAGCTATGATCTGTATACGTGAGTACTCTCTGTTAGTAGTAGTAGAAGTGATGAACAGGGGACTTGGACTCTTCCAGCTATGATCTGTATACATGAGTTTTCTCTGTTAGTAGTAGTAGAAGTGATGATCAGGGGACCTGGACTCTTCCAGCTATGATCTGTATACGTGAGCACTCTCTTTTAGTTGTAGTAGAAGTGATGATCGGGGGACCTAGACTCTTCCAGCTATGATCTGTATACGTGAGTACTCTCTGTTAGTAATAGTAGAAGTGATGACCAGGTTACCTGGACTCTTCCAGCTATGATCTGTATACGTGAGAACTCACTGTTAGTAGAAGTAGAAGTAATGATCAGGGGAACTGGACTCTTCCAGCTATGATCTGTATACGTGAGTACTCTCTGTTAGTAGTAGTAGAAGTGATGATCAGGGTACCTGGACTCTTCCTGCTATGATCTGCATACATGAGTACTCTCTGTTAGTAGTAGTAGAAGTGATGATCAGGGTACCTGGACTCTTCCTGCTATGATCTGCATACATGAGTACTCTCTGTTCGTAGTAGTAGAAGTAATGATCAGGGGACCTGGACTCTTCCTGCTATAATCTGCATACATGAGTACTCTCTGTTCGTAGTAGTAGAAGTAATGATCAGGGGACCTGGACTCTTCCTGCTATAATCTGCATACGTGAGTACTCTCTGTTAGTAGTAGTAGAAGTAATGATCAGGGGACCTGGACTCTTCCTGCTATAATCTGCATACGTGAGTACTCTCTGTTAGTAGTAGTAGAAGTAATGATCAGGGGACCTGGACTCTTTCAGCTATGATCTGTATACATGAGTACTCTCTGTTCGTAGTAGTAGAAGTGATGATCAGGGTACCTGGACTCTTTCAGCTATGATCTGTATACATGAGTACTCTCTGTTCGTAGTAGTAGAAGTAATGATCAGGGGACCTGGACTCTTCTAGCTATGATCTGTATACATGAGTACTCTCTGTTCGTAGTAGTAGAAGTGATGATCAGGGGACCTGGACTCTTCCTGCTATAATCTGCATACATGAGTACTCTCTGTTCGTAGTAGTAGAAGTAATGATCAGGGGACCTGGACTCTTCCAGCTATGATCTGCATACATGAGTACTCTCTGTTCGTAGTAGTAGAAGTAATGATCAGGGGACCTGGACTCTTCCTGCTATAATCTGCATACATGAGTACTCTCTGTTCGTAGTAGTAGAAGTAATGATCAGGGGACCTGGACTCTTCCTGCTATAATCTGCATACGTGAGTACTCTCTGTTAGTAGTAGTAGAAGTAATGATCAGGGGACCTGGACTCTTCCAGCTATGATCTGTATACATGAGTACTCTCTGTTCGTAGTAGTAGAAGTAATGATCAGGGGACCTGGACTCTTCCAGCTATGATCTGTATACGTGAGCACTCTCTTTTAGTAGTAGTAGAATTGATGATCGGGGGACCTGGACTCTTCCAGCTATGATCTGTATACGTGAGCACTCTCTTTTAGTAGTAGTAGAATTGATGATCGGGGGACCTGGACTCTTCCAGCTATGATCTGTATACGTGAGTACTCTCTGTTGGTAGTAGTAGAAGTAATGATCAAGGGAACTGGACTCTTCCAGCTATGATCTGTATACGTGAGTACTCTCTGTTAGTAGTAGTAGTAGAAGTAATGATCAGGGGACCTGGACTCTTCCAGCTATGATCTGTATACGTGAGAACTCTATATGTTAGTAGTAGTAGAAGTGATGCAAATCAGAAACTTAATCTAAGGACAATTTTTATTCTTTTGCCAAAGAAAGAATTGTAAAAAAGGTCAGTAATTGAAATATATATTAGGAAAATGCCATTGACATCTTGATAAAACAAATGTTGACTCATAAACTCTTTTATACAATGATGTCAAAGCAATGAAATTAAAATGACGCCTAAATGATATACATATTTTTCAGTTTTTCCTTGTTTTCATTAAAAAGGCATGCAATCTTCTGTTCGAGGTCTATGGAATTGGTAACTCGTAACAGAAAGTTAAAATTAAATCTCGTCTAAAGACGGCTACATTTTCCATGTAGAGTGTAAACTTATTAACTGACATATCGTCTTAAGGTAACAATTGTTCCAATATTTTTTTATAAGCAATAACGCCTTGTTAAAAAAATGTGGTACATTGAAGAATCAGCAAAGGGTACTCGTTCTTTTATAAGAATTTTTTTGTATTTGACCTTTTTTTGTATTGGATCACAAAACAGTTGATCAACATGCTGGCATATTGAATCAATATGTTCGAATCCGGGAAGAGGTCCTTTACTGTGTTTTGTCCCTTGGAAAGACATTTCATTCACATTGCACTCAGCCCACTCAGATGTACAAATGGGTACCTGAACTCTGGATATGCTGGACCTATACAGTTGCAAAGCGTTTAACAACTATTCCTTTGGGATTATTTGTGCGCTTTCAGTATACTTCATCATGGATATATGCGCATATAAAATGTCTTTTGTCTTATGTAATCCAGGCATTGAACCGCATAGTCTGTAATAAAACAGAAAAAAAAGGTCAAGCCCCTCTTAAATCTAGATATTTTATCTGCATTGCACGAAAGTGCAATGACATCACGTTAATGTCTGTGGCAAATGGTTTGTTTAACATGCTAAGTGCCGTTTCATGAAACCATCATCAACATTTATTATGATGAACTCCTTCCTCCTCGAGACATTTTCCAATAAGTAACACCTTATTTCATCACCAATGTTTGGTTTCAACATATACCGATAATTTTGCTTTTGTTTTGAGGGAGGTGCTTAATTTTTTGGCTGTGGATATAATCCTTGTAATTTTTTTGTAGCAACAAGTTGTTACACACTAGTTGCTGACAGTTCTGAAACCAAATCAGCTCTGTATGCTGGAGACAAACACCAGACCAAGAAAGGACATGGGTGCCAGGCCTGGAGGGAGGACAAGCCACATGGACACAGAGACCACCATAAGCTGCATGGTGCGTGTTCTGGGTGTGAGTCTGTGGTGGATAGTGGCAACATGTGTCGAGAAATGGATCATGGGAAAAGACCCTGGTGTTACACCATGGACCCGAGTGTGCGCTGGGAATACTGTGATATTCCAGAGTGTTCAAAGGGTATGTGATTACTGTGAGTGAGTGAGTGAGTGAGTGAGTGAATGAGTTGGTGAATGGGTGAGTTAGTAAGTTATGTTTTACTCCTCCCTTTAACACTATTGATCTTGATCGAACGGCTGGGAAGTGCTATTATAGGGTCATGGAGACACAAATTTTCCATTCAAAGTTAATAAATTTAATTAAGAAACAGTTCAAAATCATAGTTGTGCTTAACAACAGACTAAATAATCATAGTTTGATAATTGATTTGCATTATAGGCAAATATCTTCTTAAACATCTCCGAAGTAGATGCTTATATAAATCAATGTCTAGCGCAAAAATGTCTCTAACTTTCATATGATTAAAAGTTAAAGGAATCGAATTAAAGTATTGTCCAATAAAGGCAATAAAGCGTCTTTATTCATAAAAACAGATGGGAAATAAGATCCATGTAAAAATGTATTTCATGACCCTAAGGTGCATATTAACTTTTGCTTTTGATAAAAGAATATGTCGTATCCTGCAATATAACAGTTAACTTAAAAACTTTATCTAACGTGTTACCAAGAAGTCGGCGACGATCTAAACTTCGTCATGTTAAACAAATGATATTTTACATTTACTTAGGGTTATGAAAATTGTTCTTACAATATACAAAATATATTCTTTAATGTAATTTATATAAAACTTTTTATTTTATATTGAAAAATATTCTTTTGATATGACGTATACATTGTAAATGGGTTTTTTAATCTAATGTCAAGAAAAGAGATGTGCTCGGCCTCCTATTATACATTATGCGCCTCCAGTCAAGACGGAGCTGGTTGGTCAGAAGGTGCACGTGACCTACACGTGTCACGTCGCTCTCCAGTACAGGGGAGGTAGGAATGTGTCCATCTGTGATATGGAGACTGGTGTCTGGGCGTGGCCTGATCTCTTGTGTGCCTGTAAGTACTTGTGGAACCAAAACTCAAATTATAAAACAGTATTTATCATCTCCTGAAGAGAAATTGGCACTTATTGAATATGGCGATGATATCATACCTTTCAGAATTTCTGTTGATAGCTGTCTGCTACAATCTAACTACAGTTGATAATCTAATCAAATAATAAGAATATATCTATAGATTCTGCACAACAGAGTTACACATCTGAGAAGCATTTTATTCGTTCAGCAGATCTTATTTCTTTGAAAACAAAAATATGTTCTTTTCATATTACTTGAAAGGCAGATTTTTATCTCAACTGCAAACAAACAAAGACAAACATTTTTTTTCTCCATATTTTGTGATACAAGCATAATAACATTGTATAAGGAAACGAGATAAATATAAACATATACACAAATCCACATTCGGACAAGAACAATTTGTAAAATTAGTATTGTAAGAATATAACAGTCAATATTTTCAGTAAAGTTTTCTGAATTTTGAAAGATGTGATCATATCTTACTTGTAACGTTGTATTCAGCTGAGGAATGTTTCCACTATGATCGAGACCAGTGGAAGACAACTGTATACATTGGCAACGTCTCAACTACAGTGGGTGGAACATCCTGCCAGAGATGGGACTCCCAGGCGCCGCATCAGCATAATTTGATGGTACGTCAAAACTTGCCTTATTCATTCATGAACTATGAAATTTATGAATTTTGAAAATAAGGTATCTACTTCTGCCATCCACTTAAAAAATTACCTGGAAAGAAATACATACGTGTGTGGTTACCCGTCTTGGATATATTACATTATCAACAATTCGATACTAAGTATATTAAGTATGTAAAAAATATCTGCAATGTTTTATATATTTGGTCACCGTTTAGAAGCTAGGATTTCGGGTATGATGTCAAGTTATTTTGATCATCATTTCAACAATGTGTGGTTATCCAACCAAAGCTATTGTGCTAATGGCAGTTCACTCTCTTAAACTGCTTGTTAAAGATACGAAGCAATTATGTATTGTAAAAAAAAACCGTCAACCCCGAATCACCCACCTTCATCTCGCATAAACTTCGGAGCCTTAGTTTAATAATGCCACAACAGAAAGCCCTACATGTAGTATGTATCCAGTATATAAAAAAGTACATCAAACATATTTTGAATCGTAAAATACTTAAACATTTTTGCGCCATCGCCAATGAGATGAGCAATCTATGGCAAAAGAGTAATGTCGCAAATGTTGTGTTAAAAAATGGGTAAATGAGTTATTGTTTAACGCCGCTTGGGCAATATTTCAGCCATTAGCGGCGAGGAATTTAATGAAATGAAAATGATTGCAAAAGCAAAAAGATGTTACAGCACGAAGGCTGTAAAAAGATAAGCAAAATATCACAGAGTTGGATAAAAGCTGATATAGAAAGTTTAAAATTATATAACTCATCAAATAGATTAATTGCCTTTAGATATTCTAAAATACGGTGTTCACCGAATTGATTAAAAAGTTGTGAAATTGAAACATTTGGGTAAATTGTTTCCCTTACTTGTGCAGTTTCCCAGCACTCGCACAGGATGTGCTTAACTGTGAGGGGACACTGACAGGGAATACACACAGGGGGGTATTCCCCCTTTAAAAGATATGAATGAGTGAGATGGGTGTGTCCAATGCGACATCGTCGCAACACACATGCGTGCTGACGGGTAAAAGAGGATAGAGATTTAAAACCTAAATGAGGTTGTGTTGTATGACGTTTATTGTGTTGTGGTTGGTCCCATTGGGACCTCCAACGCTGTTTGATGTAAGATTTGGTTTGGAATCTGTATATGGAACTTTAGTTTGAGAGACATGTTTGATGTTGAGAGCTGATTTAGCTACTGAATCAGCTTTATTGTTGCCCCTTATACCCATATGGCTAGGAAGCCAGCAAAATACGATGTCGCATTCGAAAAATGTGTTAAAATGTCCCTAATAATGGGGTGATTACTTGTACAAGAAACGGAAACAGAATGTATGGGTTTCCATAAGACTAGAGTTAACTGAATGAACCGTCTAAGTCATAACTAATCTCTGATACCCTCTCTGGCTTCTCCCCTCTGGTTTGATTTTCTTAATCCCCACCTAATCCTTCACCCACTCACTGGTTTCCCAGGTACTCTCACTCATCTCTCAGGCGCTATACCGAAACGTCGCAAATCTGTCAATAAAGAAGTTGAATATCCATAAAATCGTGTACCTCATTCATATGAAAATGGGCGCATACTTCATTAAAATCAATGTTTACCCTTCGATAAGTGATGTCATTTGTAATAATCCATCACATGTATAATTGAAATAGTTATGAATAGCATATGAAGCATATATTTGGATTATGTAATACACATGCAACTAAAATTAACCATATAAACGATTTTCCAAATTATTCTAGACATCAAAGTGAAGTAAAATTCATGAAAAATGTCACTTTGAACAAATCCTAAGAAAGCCCAAAAATGCTTCTACAGGAAATAAATTGTTGGTCTTTGTCAAAGATGTTTTTTCTATGCATTGTGGTAAGTTAATACTTTATGTTACATATTTGATATTTTCAGGCTGCCCGTATCCCTGGCGCCAGAACTCTGTCCGAGCTTGGTAACGTGTGTCGAGATCCGCACGAAGACGGGGCACCTTGGTGTTTCACAATAGATCCAGACAAGAGATGGGATTTCTGTCCTGTACCTGAATGTAAAATAAAACCTTAAAGATCGACTGAAATGACACATGGCAACTTTCGTGATTCATAAAATACGTATTGTAATTTGCCAGTATCTTAAGTTTAACTTTTCGAAATTGGCCTATAAACAACTTTAATACGGCTTTTTCCATTCACCAACTAATTAGCACCAGTGAACAGAACTAAACTGGCCCGTGGTCACTGAGGCTTGTAGCCGCGTGACGTGCTAGTCGGCGGAAGTATAACCTCCTTAAAGATCGACTGAAATGACCCATGGCAACTTTCACGATTCATAAAATACGTACTCTAATTTGCCAGTAACTTGAGTTTAAATTTTCGAAATCGGCCTATAAACAACTTTAATACGGCTTTTTCCAATCACCAGCTAATTAGCACCAGTGAACAGAACTGAACTGGCCCGTGGTCACTGAGGCTTGTAGCCGCGTGACGTGCTAGTCGGCGGAAGTATAACCTCCTTAAAGATCGACTGAAATGACCCATGGCAACTTTCACGATTCATAAAATACGTACTCTAATTTGCCAGTAACTTGAGTTTAAATTTTCGAAATCGGCCTATAAACAACTTTAATACGGCTTTTTCCAATCACCAGCTAATTAGCACCAGTGAACAGAACTGAACTGGCCCGTGGTCACTGAGGCGTGTCCAGCCGCGTGACGTGCTAGTCGGCGGAAGTATAACCTCCTTAATGAAAAAACAACAGGAAATCTCACATTCTAAACAACCGTTTAAACATGTCTAAAGTCATCCAAGCAACTCAAACCTCCCATAAATTGATGTTAAATATATCTTTAATTATCTGTATTGTTCCAAGCGAAAGACAGTGTTTAAACGTGATGCTATGCGCACTATCCCATAGCATGTGTACATCAATTACGACGTCTGCCAAATGTTGTCACAACAATCAGACTGGTTTAAATAGGCTTATTTTTTTATGACACACAGGTGGCCGTTATATAATCCTATCGCATTCAATTTCAATTCTTGATTTAATGGTCTCTAATTATACCTTTTGAATTTTAACGCCTTGGACCCACCAAGCGGAATATATGTCCTGTCATAATGGCGTAATCTTGGCATTCGACTGCTACGTAGTTTATTGTCAAGGCGTCCAGTCATTTTGAACCAATGAACTTGTAGAATAAATATTCAACCAATAAATTAAGAGAAGGAGATTTGGCTCATGCACTTCTACGGACGATGACACACATTTGAAAAAGTAAATCGTGAATAACGGGTACCAACATTCTTTAGGATATACATATGAGGTTTCTAACGCTTGCGCAAGGTATGTTTTCATGTCATTGATTGTTAAATTAGAAGACAGAGATATTGCAACATGGTGTGAGATGTTATACTAGCTAACAATATAATATACGTTAGTTAAATACAAACGAATCATCCACTAAGTACCAAGTTGTCATAAAGTGAAGTGAAACAAAATTATTTTTTCTACAGTAAACATTAAAAAATTTCTTACATTCTCTCCCGTTTATTACAAAACCTTCATTTATTTCGAGACAATTTAGAACTTCATATCGATAATAAATGTTGTAACACTACGTGATATCCCATAATAATGGATCTCTCACCGACCAAGTTCTTAACCTTTTTGATATAAACCCACCCAAGAAAACCGCGTCCAAGGATTGTCACAGTCCAATCAAAATGGATTTAACGACTAAGAGGGAAAGTTGATATCATGAAGCAGTTACATATCGTATTTTGGAATTCTTTAGGTCATGCTATTGCCTTTATTTTGCTGTTGAATTAGCTTAAAAATACAGAGAAAATCAAAGGGCTGGACTCTCAGCTGACAACTAGCACGTCACACACTGGGCGTGGCTTCGAGTCATGCTTCGGTGATTTTGTCTAAGCGTTCGCCAGGCTCATTAGGCGGTTATCCAAAACAGGGGTATAAAAGGTCTCCTAGTAGTCGAATTAAAGCGTATATTTTCTCATTTTTTGGCTCTATTGATTCTTATAAGTGAAGCGACTACAGATAATAATTTGTAAATATAGTCGCAAGCGACGACGACAGGATTCAGCGCTGTAAAAGCACATTCAGTACAAACATAGTCATGTTAGCAATCAACCCTGAAAGTTTCATGAAGATTGGCTTACGCATTAGTCCACAGCAGCATGTTTTATGTGACCAAGTCTCGTAACCAAACTGCGATTATTGCAAAGAAGTTGATAATGCTAAAAAACCATGACACATACGAATTCGTGATGATTTTCTTTTTTGTTTGAATTGATATTACGCTTCTTTCAAAACAAGTTTCAAGTCTCTAAGTCAATTTTGAAAAATTACCCCATGTTAATTTTGAAAAAGGTATTTTTCCCGATTTTGATCGATTATTGTGAACGGAAATGACTGTTCGCGACCAATGTTTTTATTGATTTGTAAAGTGCCTATAGTGGTTTCACATTCCTGAGAAAATGGTGCAGTTGTGAGTCTAACTTTTTGAGTTATCGCCCCTTGAACATGCTCACATGTGCTAAGTCGCCCGACTTCGAAGGGTTGCTGAGTAAAAAGTATTAAAGTTTGAGGAAAAATTTATAGTATCCTTTTCTCCTCAGTACTTCAGCTACAACATATGTAACTTTCAGCTCTGAGATGCTAGTATCTTCGGAGGAGAAGATTCTCAAAGGTGCGTGGGGTCCGAAAATTTCAAAAAGTCAAAAAAAGTAATATGACGGCGTAAGTATGCATGCTACGAAGTCGCCATGATTTACTTTTTTGCTCCAAATGTAATTGCCTATCATTTAAAAAAAGTGACAGGTCTCTAAGTGCATTTTGAAAAAAAATCCCATGTTAATTTTTGAAAATTTGAGTGGTACTGTGCCTTTAACGCTTAATCCGATTAAGCCCAAAAGCTTATTAGAACCGCTTCTCATGAAGTTTTACCAGACTGCGAAGTTTGGCTGTTGTAGCTTTAGCGGTTTGGGCTAAATCGTGTCCACAACATCGGTGGGAAAAAAATAATAAAACACGCCAATAACAATAAGGATTCAGCAAAATTGCTGAATCCTTAATAATCACAATTATGCGTTACGTCTCCTCTTTACCAAGTTGTCATAAAGTGAAGTGAAACAAAATTATTTTTTCTACAGTAAACATTAAAAAATTTCTTACATTCTCTCCCGTTTATTACAAAACCTTCATTTATTTCGAGACAATTTAGAACTTCATATCGATAATAAATGTTGTAACACTACGTGATATCCCATAATAATGGATCTCTCACCGACCAAGTTCTTAACCTTTTTGATATAAACCCACCCAAGAAAACCGCGTCCAAGGATTGTCACAGTCCAATCAAAATGGATTTAACGACTAAGAGGGAAAGTTGATATCATGAAGCAGTTACATATCGTATTTTGGAATTCTTTAGGTCATGCTATTGCCTTTATTTTGCTGTTGAATTAGCTTAAAAATACAGAGAAAATCAAAGGGCTGGACTCTCAGCTGACAACTAGCACGTCACACACTGGGCGTGGCTTCGAGTCATGCTTCGGTGATTTTGTCTAAAAAATTTGAGTGGTACTGTGCCTTTAACGCTTAATCCGATTAAGCCCAAAAGCTTATTAGAACCGCTTCTCATGAAGTTTTACCAGACTGCGAAGTTTGGCTGTTGTAGCTTTAGCGGTTTGGGCTAAATCGTGTCCACAACATCGGTGGGAAAAAAATAATAAAACACGCCAATAACAATAAGGATTCAGCAAAATTGCTGAATCCTTAATAATCACAATTATGCGTGTTAAAATAAAATAATAATCACAATTATGCGTAATAAAACACGCCAATAACAATAAGGATTCAGCAAAATTGCTGAATCCTTAATAATCACAATTATGCGTTACGTCTCCTCTTTAAACAATAGATCCAGACAACAGATGGGATTTCTGTCCTGTACCTGAATGTAAAATATATCTGTAAACAACAGATCCTGACGAGAGATAGCAGTTCTGTCCTGCACCTGAATGTAAAATAAAACCCTAAACAACAGATCCTAAAGAGAGATGGGAGTTCTGTCCTGTACCTGAATGTAAAATATAACCCTAAACAACAGATCCAGACGAGAGATGGGAGTTCTATCCTGTACCTGAATGTATCACGGGTTTTCAAAAATATGCTACAAAAAGTTATTTTAATCATTTTATAACGGAACGTTTTTATTTCACTAAACTTGAGTGATAGACGACATATTTATCGTTTCCCAAACAAGAGCTAGGTATGTCCTAAGAAGTTTTGATAAAATTGCTTTGACGATTCAGTTGCCGATCAACATTCGGGTATTTCGCTTGGCATTCGTACGGGTTTCGATAGTGGTGTTTGGAGCTCATAAAACTAATATGTAACGCCGCATAGCTAAAACAATTACTGAATACATAGATATTCTTATTTTATGTGTTGCATTTATAAAATTATGCTTATAAGGGAGACTAAACATTGATCAGAGATAGTTTTCCTCTTAACTACGTGGTGGCACGTGGTGTGCGTAGCTCAGTTGACCGCTATCAGTGAAGTTCAGCAACATCTGGCGGTTACCCGATCATTGCTGTATTAACTGAGAGTTCAAGGGTTATTCCCTGCCCCACACTGAGGCACGAGTTGAGAAGCTTGTGGTGTCTCCTTAGGCAAAATGTGCCTCTGTTAACCAAGCAATACTAATTGGGTACCTGGTGTAGATTGTGTTGGAAGTGACCTTGAAGCGCTGTAACCGGCAGCTTGGGTTAGAACAGGGTAATAATGCAGGGTAGCGCATTGAGGATGCATTCGTGTGTGGATAACTTGTGCAATACAAATATCTACTATGTTTATAAGGGCGACTTAACATTGATCACAGATAGTTTACCTCTTAACAACGTTAATAAACAATTATTATGTCAGAACCACAAAACGCAGGAACGTAGCTAGGGTTTTGAAGAATGTAATCGAGGGCGCGCGTTAGGCGGGGCAACAGGTACTTCACACAGGGTAAGATGCATCTTATTTTATGGTCCATTCTGATTAATGAATCCATTAAAAATTATCATAAAATCTATAAATTATACATTTGAAGGTAATTTAAGATGTTGTCTATCCAATGGGGCACTTAGACGTAATGTGTTTATACATCTTTGATTCATGGCGTCACGAACTACGGGAAAATGAAAAAATTTACTCTCATATCTCGCTTCGTTAAAGGAATTTTAAAAAATCGTTGAGTGAGTGAGTGTTCCACCTTTTTTAAAACAATATTTCAGTTATGAAAAAGTGGGTAAGCTTTTTTCGATTTTAAAAATGAAATATCCCTAATTAGTATCCCACAGAGTCTTATGAATTATTAAATGGTTATCATTAAGTTATTCATATCTTTCTTTTTCTACCAGTACATTCAAGGTCATTCTCATTTCATTGTCAGTAATTCGAACCCCTTCCAGTATTATTTATTTTCTCTATATTCAATTATGGAAAATTTCATTTCAGTTTGTGTTTGTTTGCTTTCTGTTTTATGAATAAATAGTTTTTGTGTTTGCAAGTTTGAAACTTTTTAATTGTCTTCAAATGGAAGCAGTTTTTTTGTAAACATGAGAAATAATCCCGTCTGTACTCTCATGCAAAAATCATAACATTCGAGGGGTAGGATTTTTTTTAGATATCGGCGCTTGAATTTTTTATTTTAGGTGAGGTGAGGTGAGTTGGTGTTTAATGTCGCTTTCAAGATTATTTCACTTATATTGCGGCTGCTAGTATTATTGCAGGGAGAAAGCCCGCAACACCATTGTGGCTATGCATTGCGGTGAAACCTGCAAGCATCGGCTGGAACTAGCAAACCATGGGTGGTACTGGGCTGAAATTCAGTGTAGCATTGCACCCAAACCAGACTAAGTTGCCGAGCCCCTGGCGGGATTCGAGCGACGGACCTCCTGATCCGAAGCCGATCGCGCTAACCACTGCGCTATCCCGCCCCCTTTTGATTATAGATAAAACGCTAACTTTGTATAATCGCTGTAAACAAAGTATTGAGAACTAGCAGATTCTGAGATATGCTTTTTAACGGACAGTGTTTGGCTACAATATATGCAAGTATGTGCACTCTAGTGCAGTATTTAGAAACGGAACGAATCTTCAAAGGTGGATGGGGTCGGACATTTTTGTGCAAATTGTGCAAAGTGCGCAAATTCAAGATGGCGCCGAAACCACGTGACCTACGACTTCGCCATGATTTACCTTTTTGCCTGTGATGTAATTGCCTATTGTTTAAAAATGTTTCAAGCCCCTAGGTACATTTTGAAAAAAAAATCCAATGTAAATTTTTCGAACTTTGGTTAAACTGTGCCTTTTTAACTCTTAATTCGATTCAGCCTAACAGCTTATTAGAGTTTCTTGTCAAGTTCGGCTGAAATAGTTTTAGCGGTTTTTGCTAAATCATGTCCACAAAATCGGTGGTAAATAATAATAATAAAACACGCCAAAAACAATAAGGATTCAGCCCTAAAGACATTATCCTTCACCAACCGGTGTAGGTCATTCACTTCTACTCCTTGGACTGATGACCATACTGCTGAACCACAGCGGCTGAGATGACAACTCCAATTTTAGAGCCTTATATAACTCGGGCATAATTTGTTTGTGTCCAATTAACTTAATAATAAATAACAGTTATGAAAAGTATGAGCCGCCAAGTTGTTCTTATCCTCCTTTAGGCATAATCACTCAAATTTCCGTAATTACAATAAGTTGAAAATTTATTTTAAAAAATCATTAGCCATTGGCGCTCATGACCATCCTCTTACCCCCAACCTGATGCAAGTATTTTTTTAAATCAACGTGATCACATATAAATGGCAGTTTATAGAAAAGATAAAACATGCCTCTTAACTCATGACTTAAGATATTTTGGCTACTATTTGAGCCACATACATTTATTATACATAGATTCTTTGTCCAGCAAGAAGTAAGTTAAATAACTTTTAAGAAATAACCAAATAAAAAAATAGAGTCTTTGCCACAAGATGTGACATATCTTTCTTTCTGGTGTATATACAAAAGTTCTATACAATAGAATGTTGTCAAAATTATGTTCCGAGTCATTGGTGCGTTCCGCTGTCTGGTTTTCAATCATAGGTAAGGTGAGGTTAAAAACAGCTTTCTGGAGTATTTCACTGATATCACAGCTGCCAGTATTATTGCAGGGAGAAAGCTAGCAACACTATTATGGCTATGCGTAGCGGTAAAGCCTGTGAGTATCGGTTGGAACTTTTCTATCATAAATTACGACTTTAACCTGTGTGTCACTATAGGGAACCATAATGAGGCTACTTTTTCTGCGCCTCTCTCACAATTTTCAGCCATTATCAGCGTGAAAATGAAAAATGAAACCTTTCTGCAATTAACCAGGTACCAGAAACGAGTAACAACTCGATTTCTTTTCAAACTTAGTTGAAGAAATAAACATAGTTCACAAGATCATCTACAAAATATTTATTTACTATTATTTATGAGTATGAAAAGTCGACCAATGACATTTTGTACATATATCTATGTTACATGTATATTACAAAAGTTGGAGACAGCAACTGAATATCCACAAGAAATGTAATTAAAAATTTGTACTTCTGATGACATAGTTTACAAATTTCCTAAAATTCACTACAAAACTTTACGGAAGTGGATACTCAGGTATGTTGCTTGACAGACAAGAAGGTGAAGACAAGAAAAGAAACTGAAAGACTGGATATGTTCACAAAGGAAGGTTATATACAAAGAAAATGAAACTCATTGTGACCTCAACCATTTTCATGGCATTTGATAATGATATATGATATGAAAACTTGAACCTTACATTTCACAAAGCATTGTAACATTACATAAAATTCCGCTAAGGATACCTTAGTAACTTACAACAACCTTAGCAGTTTCATAAACAAAGCTGGATTGCAATTGAGGAAATATTGCTGACTTAGTTTTTGATCAGGTTGCTGATCTCGTTTGATTCATATTTTCAGCTGCTTATGATAAATTGACTAAGGACATGAATTTTTTTCTTCAGGAAATTGCAGTTAATTTTCTACAAACCTAGAAAAAGCCTCTGTTTGACTTATCCTATTCTTGTTTGCTCATTTGAAGAACAAGCAGGAAATTTCATGAAATTAGCAGAACATTAAACCCACAATCACAAGTGAAATAAGATATATTGAAAATGTTTAATTTGAGTTACAAGTGGTAATTTCCATGTATTGATTTGGTCAACATATTTATAAAGTTTGTCGAACATGGCCCAAGGAATATCCTACTAATCATAAATATATCCTGAGTCCTAAGTCCTAAGCTCCCAAAGAGGACATGTAAGATTAGGGTGTTGATCATATTCTTCGTGCTAACTACAAAAAGTAAAGAATCATAACCTTGTGGAATTTGACTTTGTCACTCTTCCATATGTATCAAGACCAACAGGAATCGATGGCCAGCATCGAAAATTCTCCAACCAGACCTACCTAATCAATGCTTGAATCTTCAATAAGAAATCAAATGTCCTAAATATTATATAAATCAAAATTATTTTGAAATTCTGCCGTCATGTCATAAAACCTGAATCAGGACCCATTTAATATGTTGAATAAGCTAATAAATAATGAATTACAATTAATGCAAAATAAGGCCAAGCTTTTGTTACTCAAAAAAAAAAAAGAAAGAAAAAAAAGGAACCCAACAGTGCTTAACAAACCTACACCCTCTAGAAAATACTACTTTTTAAGAGAGTGGTTCTGCTTTACATATAGGGGGTAATTTTGAAATATTCTGACCACGAAGCCATATAACTGTTTTCCATTGATAAATAATTTCAGTAGGTAATTTTTATGTTAAAAAGTAAATGAAAAGGCATTCAAGGCAAGACGTATTCAAAGAAAATCAAGAACGGTATTCAATATTTATAAAAAGCTATATTGCACATTAACACAACTCTCGGCAACATTCAGCAAATATTTCAAATGTACAAGTAACAACCACGGACAACAGAAGCACATGCTAAGATCTAGGGGTCAGATGTGCAGGGATGAGAGTGAAAAGTACCTTACCGTCTTTTCAATCTAAACTTCTAAAAAAAATTTTACACACAAAAAAGATCAGTTTTCTTCCTTGGCAATCTACCTAGGCCTCAAGATCCCTTAGAATCATCAACACAGTTTAACCAATGAAAACACTGTCAATTCTCACCATCTGATGTGAAGTTTTTTAAACTGATATTTTTGTCGCTTGTGGCAGAAGTTCATGTCCTTCTTAAATGTAAAAAAAAAATTAAAAAATTATTAACTTAAATTATAGCCAATTTACTTAGGTTATTTCATAAAATGACAGAAACTGAAAATGTTTTACAGCGAGTTTTCTCCTTTTCAATGTCATATCGAAATAACCGAAACATATGAGCACTGTTTGGAGCTTGGGGAAAATTAGCACCATTTCAGTGCTGCATGACTATTCTTGCTTTTTCTACAAATTTGTGGTTTTTTTAGAAATCTCATTTGTTGAAAGGATCAAACATTCATAAACATCCAGGGCAAAGATTTTTAAGCTCTCTTATCACTAAGATAGTTGTAAGTACCATACATTAACATTGGCTTATCTCTATCTTAGCACTAAGAGAGCTTCGAAAATCTAGGCCTGTAAACCTTAATCTCATAAATAAAAATTAATAACCAGGAACTCTAAATTTTTAAGAACATTCTATCAAGACTTCCATGACTACATAATAATGGATGAGATGAATTTATGTTTGACTCTTCTTTGAGAAAGTGGACACTCATTGAAATTTGGAAAGCTAGGGAATGAAACACTGAAATATGCCGTGCTAGGAAGACTAAGACATAATGATTATCTACACATGGCTATACCCGTGCTATACAAGACCACACTGCACTCTTGTTGTGAAGTAAGGGAACCAGTTGAATTTTGACAAACTCAAATATACGGCTTGAGTTCTATCAATCACTTATCTACCATTGTTTCTGTTTTGCTAATGTATTTTTTTCCCATGCGTCCCGTTCAAAATGCAAACCCACAAGTGTCAAATACCAATGCATATTTGAAAGATTGTTACATTTAATTTTCTGCCTTGGATATGGCCTCAATGTTAAATATTACGGTGGTAAAAAGTTACAAATAAATAATTTTATTGCAGTTATAAAAACTTACAGGTCAAATCCCAAAATTTCTTTGAATTTTGGTTTCTTTACTTTCTGCAATCACACTTTCCCTTTAAAATGAAAATGATTTCAGCACAAAGCAAAACTTAGAAATTTGACATAACTGTTGAAAAATTTCATGCTTGAACGATACATATTTTGAATACACAAGTGATACAGTGTGGGGTACTGAAGGTGATATGTGACTGTATATACATAAATCCTGCTCTTGTATCGGTGACAGCTTGTGATACAAAGATGAGAGATTTAACCACTTAGGAAACTCTCCATTATAGAGATGCTCAGTTCACTGAAAAGTCATATTTTCTATTATGTTTTTGGACTATTTGCTGAATATCTGAGAATTACAGCCTATTTTCACTTGTCAAATACAACCTTTTTATTTAGGTTTGAAAAAATTCAGTCTCATCCCACTTATGTCGATAACAAAGTTTGCTATATTCTGTCATGACAAAGGTGGCATGCATGTCAACTCATGACAAGTATTAGGTAATCCTCCCACAGTACAAAACTCAGGACTGAAGTTCATCTTTGGAGTTCTGATTCTTTAGTCTTCTCACACCATTGATGCTTTTGACTTCCTAAAAGAAAGAATGAAAATGTTTCTTGTAGAAAGAAAAAAAAGAAATGAAGCAATTATGATAATTTTAATCTCTTTTCAAGAGCAAAGAAATAATTTTTTCAGAGACAGAAAGCTTTCATAAGTTTGTTAGAAAATATTCAGTTATGAGTTAAAAAAATTCAATGTATCTACATATGCATAAACAGTATTATTATGTAAGTTTATTTTTCTGGTGATCCAATTGGTTGGGAAGCAGTCACGTGTCAGTCGACAGAAAAGCATAGTGACTTCACTACGAGTCCTACCAAAAGTGATATTGACTTGAAATGAACAAAATGACGTCAAACAGTTTGTTACATGACGTCATGCTATTGTTTTTGTGACGTCATTTCAACGTCATGTTGAAAAATTGATCCAGATTGCTGTGCATGACTGTAGTTTGTTATTTTTCTTTTCGTATTTATTTCAAAACGTAACAAAACAATTATGGACTGGTGAATTCAGTCAATACCTGTTTTTACAGACTAGAGGAAATCTTTATTGACAGAGGACGAAGTCCAAGGTCAATATTGCTTTCCTTGGGTCTATAAAAAATGGAATTGACCTAATTAACCAGTTCATAACTGTATAATGTTGACAAAAGCAAATACTTTTAAAATTTATTTCTTAATTGACAAAAAGGATTAAATCAATTTTTATATAACTTAGCTTTTCATTTAGAAGTCTATGTTTATATCTTTTTAACTGAATGCTGAATTTTAAAAACATTAGAATAAATCCTCCCTTTTCGTACAAAATATGCTAATCTTCATTAAAAGGGTATCAAAATGCTTAACAGAAAATTACTTGATGGTTTTCTCCCTGGCTGTCATTTTCTTCAAAATAAAGTTCTGGAGATGACAGAGATTCTTATGTGACAATAAATCGATGTATCCATTAGTCAACAGCTCCCTTAGTATTAAACAGTCTTTTTTAAATATGTGGCTCGTCCCATCTGGAATCTCTCTTAAACTTAGGCGATCAGAACTTGATGTTATGACAATGGGTTAAGGTAACCCTTAGCAATAATGGGGCTTTGAGGAAATAAGGTCTAGCTTTCTCTACTCACTTGCCAATGTTGCCGTGGCCTTCAATGGCCACATTACATCTTGTCTCTGTGTCAGTCCACTCCCCATCAAAGTCTTGTGGCTGGGGACACGAGCTTCGTCTCTTGCGGGTTCCTGGTGCGCTGTGACGTAACGTCTCCACATCATTGAAAACCACGGCCGAACCTCCACCCGCTGTTGGCATCACATGACCCTGGGAATCCACAAAAACATTGCTATTAAGAGACAATGAATAATTTGATTGACTGATTTGATCGATCATCCAAAACTGTTACTTGAGTTAGATAGGCAATATCTCTTAAGAGACATTGTTTTTTCAGTAGAGCCTGCATAATGCCCTTCCTCAAGTAATTACATAACAATGCCATGACATCTAGCTTTGGAAGTATAATGGCAGTGCTGTTTTCTGAATTGTTTCTTTTTTCTTGGAAGCTCAAATATGATTTTGGATGATGAAAATCATAGCCAAGTTGAAATATATTAACTTTAATCAACTTGTTATTACTGATATCAAAATATTCCTGGATGATACTCATTATGAATGAAGGGCGTGACAAGAAATTTTATTTATCGCAAGTAAAACATCCTAAATTGAGCGAGATGACAACATTCCTTACTACAAATATTTATTGAAGTTTCTAACAATGATACATGCAATAACAGTATGCAGAATTCAAGAAACTTTGTTTTAGGTTTAGGTTCAGTCTTGTGTTTGTTCTTGACATTTCAGTAAATCAATTGTTACTTTTTTTCAAAATTTCTGACAACATATTCCCATCCTGATAAACAAAAGTTTGTAGTATCATAAATTTACATCAAATGTAGCACAAACATTTCTAAAATAAGTGCTGATTATGGAAAATGCAATAAGCAGGTTTCCTGCAATAACGCAGCCTTGCTGCAGCAGTGTACATGGATGGTATCTCTAATGCATACACAAACTGTGTAAAGGTGTGCAGTGCAATGGTCACCTTGATTAGCTTGGTAGCCAGTTCACCCTCGGAGTCCAGCTCGTGAGTGGTCAGCAGGTACTTGGATGCCTCCTTTGTGTCCTTCAGTTCCAGCTTGGACACTGACCGCTTCTTGCTCAACTTGGGCTGCAGCACTGCGTCTACCACACAAAGATGGACAATGGTCAACAGTTGAACAGTAAACAGACAAGTGTATGACCTTGTTGATGCATTCCTTAACATTGCACGAAGGCTACCTTGATGATTTAAGGCTACTTTCAGTCAAGTGTGCGGCAACTCATATCCAATTTCAAAAACTTTTTTTAAGCATGCAGTAGAGACAGTGTTTAAAGTTTGTATCTAATATCAATGTAAATTGGACATGACACATCCTCTGCAAATAAGCTACTGTTAAATTTGAATTGAAACAATTGTTTTATATTTTGTATTTTGGGATGACTATGCTTAATGTATTCAACTTACATGGTTTTATGGCACGTATCAAGTGAGTATGAAAAATCAGTTACTAATCTCACCTATTTCCACATCCCCGTTAGGTCTGTGATCCAACCACACCTCTGCATTTGAAGAAGATTTCGACCTGCGGTGGTTTCGAGTGTTGTACGCAGGTGGTCTCTGGAATATAACCAGTTTTGAATGTTTCAAATATTGACTGGATAGCAATAGATGACTCGCAAGGTACAAGTTTAAGCTAGTGTAAGTTTTTGGCCCTTAATTGTCAGAAATATCATTTCAACTCTGCCTGAATGAGAACAGATAAAATGTAAAAAATCCTCTCTAAAGACAGGGTATGAAACTCCTAGGAATTTAAGCCAGACCAAAGGGCTGGCTAGCTGAAAAACTTGCCAGCCCTGACCAAAACCTGCCCAATAAACTTTAACAAAATTCATAAGGCTTAACTTTAACCTGACCGTCGGACAGGGGTAATTGAAAATTTGGTCCGAGTTGAAAACAACCTGTCTGTGGTCGAGCAGGCGGGTATTTCAAACGCTGGTAAAGAGGACTCACTTAAATTTTTAAAACTATTTTAAAAGCTTGTCTACTAAAAAAGACTCACAGGTTTAGTGGGAGGGGGTACATGGTTCAGGTTGTACATGGACTTGGCCGACGTGACCCCGGCAGTCTGTGTGCGGGTCATTCTCCCTGTTCCTCCAACCCCCACCCGGGACACATCTGTGTCGGACCGGGCTGGTGTGATGTACCCAGGGGTGGTGTAGGTGCGTGGTTTGGGGGCAGGACGACGGGGGGTGACCGTGGGCTTGTTCTGGTTGACGATATTCTCCAACATCTTCAGTTTGCGGTCTCTCTCCTGGATCTCGGCTCCAGCCTGCACCACAACCTTCCGTCTTTCCTTCTCCTGTGGACAGAGGCTTTGTGTCACTTGCTAAAATCATTGGCTTTGTGTCACTTGCTAACATCATTGGCTCTGTGTCACTTCGAAATGCCTTTAAAAACTAGATTTGTTCTTATTTGCAGGTTACTTCTTTCTACAAGTAACCTCTTTTTTCACATTTTTCAATTTCATGCAAACACCTAAACATATAAGCCTAATCTAAAGTCTAATAAAATAATATATCATGCATTTTCTATCATAAACATTCTCTTGCCACTTAGATACATAGAGGATATTTGACATTTCTTGTCAAATACAATGTATATCTCATCGAGTGAGGTAGAAAATTATATTTTCACGAGTAGCGCAGCGCACGGATAATTTGCATATTTCACCATTGGAAATATAATAAATATTCTGATTAGTTTCATACGGGTTGTGTAATCAGCTTGATACTTGATACTTTTTTCTACAAAGACAGATAATGGTGTTGACTAGTGAAGTGATTGACCCTCGGAAAGAAAATGCATTTGGCAAATACATATATTCATCAGTGAAAATTTGAAGAACATCAACAACAAAAAAATGTGTTGTTTCTAGGTGGTCAGTTGAGGGGGGTCATTTTGGTCTATTATGAGGACATGGGACCCTTTTTGAAAGTAGAAGTAGCCTACTTCTCAAAATTTTATGGGACACGAGCAAAAGGAGTGGGGAAATTTCCCCAGAACCCTCTCAAGGAACAACACTGAGCATGCTACTGTAGCTGTAAAACAACGCACCATATTCTTCTCCCACTGCTGGCTGTGCATCTCGAGGCGGTTGCGGAAGTCGTACTTCATCTTCTCCTTCTCCGTCTTCTCCACCTGGATCTTCCAGTTCTTGTCCTGCAGCTGAACACAGCACACACAGGTTTATAAATTCACAAAACATAAGAGTGTTTAAACTTCTATGTTGAAAATGAAATCTTTCGTCCAAACTGGGTTCCACTGGGTGGATATCTCCTTGGAGAAATACAGTTTTATAAATACAAATCCTCAAAAATGAATTTATTTTCTATGTTGAAAATGAAATCTTTCGTCCAAACTGGGTTCCACTGGATGGATATCTCCTGGGAGAAATACAGTTTTATAAACACAAATCCACAAAAATTAATTTATTTTCTATGTTGAAAATGAAGTCTGTCATCCAAAACTGAGTTGCTCCAGAGATATTGCTTGTGGGGGATCAGTGATATCTCCTGGGAGAAATAGTTTTGATGGTAGATTTAGGACAATGACCTGACAGGGTGAATTATGTGACATCATACTTCTATTACATCACCTAGCAATGACATCACAGCTTTGAGAGTCAAAAAGTAATTCAGTTTTCAGGGATGTCCATTTGTCATGGAATTTATAATGCACATGGATTTTTGATGATAATTAGAATTACACTTTATAGTCTTCTGCTACAAGCCTCATAAATTTCTTTTAAGTAATGTTGAGACATTCTCTACCACCAAATTAAACTGAATTTCAAATTTGTGCTTTCTTTCTCTAAACTTTCTCTAACCAGTAAAAAACATAAATCTGAAAGAATTCTCTCATCCCTTAAATAAAGACATAAAGACAGAAACACCCCTGATCAAGACAGCAGTTCATACCTTGAGACAGACAATTCTCTCAATCCTCAAACATAGAAATAAAGATAAGCATGCCTAGAAGGTGAGGTGAGGTAGTTATTGGTTTAGCACTCACAGGTCCTAATATTATTGCAAGGAGACGGCCCTGGAACTAGCAAACAATCGATAGTACTGCATCGAAATTCAGTGCAGCATTGCATCCAAACCTTACTGACTGTAGAACAGTTTTCTACTGCCGACAAAGTTGCCATGCCCCTGGCGGGATTCCATTGCTACAAGACAGCAGTACATACCTTGAGACTAAGAGTCTGGGAGTCCCTCTCCAGTTCCTGGTTGCGGCGAGACAGGTCCAGGTTCTTCTTCTCCAGCTGCTTGTTCTTGGTCTCCATCTTCTGCAGCTCACGCTCCCTGCGCGACATCATCGACTCCAGCTCCTCCAGCCGCGTCTGCATCTCTGTGTACTCACGCTCCATCTCAACCAACTCCGCCCGGAAGTCGTCCTCTGCAACGAAAAAAAGTGAACATGACCAACTATTACCCCAGACCTTTTATCCTAACTGATTTTTTGGAAACTTTACCTACCTTGGACTACTATGGAATTTCAGTAATCCATTCTAATTGATTAATTTTAATTTCATTTTGGTGAGGTGAGGTGAGTTGAGGTGAGGTCAGTTAGGGTTTAACGCTGTTTTCAAGAGTTTTTAACTACTGTCGCAGCCGCTACGCTGAAATTCAGTGTAGCATTGCACCCAAATCTGACTGTGTGTGGAACAGTTCTCTACTGCAGACAAAGTTGTAGAGGAGAGCCCCTGGCGGGATTCGAACCACAGACCTTAATCCAAAGCCAAACACACTAACTACTGCGCTATCCCACCCCCTAATTCCATTTAACACCAAAATTTAAGCACAGAAAGTGACCGAAAAAAAGAGATACAAATACAAATTACCTTATAGGAAAGCAGTTATGTGCAAATTTGATAAGATAATGGTTTCAATAATCTTGTTTGACAAATTCTGATCTCAGAAAATACATATTTCAGATAAATTTATAAAATATTTTAAAATACGAAACTGCTTAAATTTGGCACTGCATCCCTTCAAGTAGGATAATGGGCATGACAAATTTTAAAAGAATTTTATCAGTAATTGGATAGACAAAAAATGTTGAACGAACATAATTATTTCTTCTTTCAGGTGCATAAGAAGAATGTTGATAACAAAACAAATGATAAAACAGGAAGAAAAGTGGTAAGTGCAATGTCCAGACATGGAGCGGAATGTTGTAGTAAGCATGTTGTAGGCGTTGGCTGCAGTTTTTAAACACTTAAAGCTTGATAGGATGTATTCAATACAGCAAGTTAAGTCGAGAGCTATCTGTACATACCGCGCCTGGTGAGATCCATAATGAGGGTGTGTCTACGCTTGTAGCGCTCTTCCAGGAAACAGTCGAGAGTGAACAAAGTCTGGTCGTCTCCAGCGTGAATTAACTGCAATGGTCAAGTGGTTAGAACATGATATTCAGCACATATTATGCTCAGTGTCGTTTCTATGTCTCAGATAAGGGGATCATTCCTACAGGTTCTAGTCTCTACGATGATAAGGCATCCCAATTTCACTAGACACTAAGTCAAAAAGTTTTCCAAATTTCCCCTGGAGACCCTCTCGAAAAATGCCTGCACAGGTAAACAGTTTAATTGCTGAATCACTTGAACCAAACTGTTTGGTCTAATTTAAGTGGGCTTAAGGATTGTTTTGTTCTGTGCCAATCTCAAAAGATATTGCAACAAATTGTATAAAATTGATAAGGTGTTTTACTTGATTCCCTGACGTTTGAAACAACTTATAAATAAATTGAGCATGTTATGCCTGTGAATTCTTGTTTTGAACAACAGATTGTATGAAAATGAGTAAACTTTGCCTCTCATAAAGTATCATGAGCCACGTCATTGAATTTTTACAAAACTAAGTCACACTCTAAACTATATTCCTAGAATGCCATCCTCGTACTTTAACTATAATAGTTCAGGGCAAACTATAGTTAATTTCAAAACACATTAGGGTAGAGCAAACTTTATCTATTAACTATAAAATGCCTGGAAATTTGATATGGAGCATTGTTAGACTACAACTGAAATCAGTATTATATTGTAGAACTAACGTATGCATGACATTGGACAAAACAAAATGCAGAACAAGAGATGCAGCAATGTGTGTTTGGCGAAATATCCAAGAAGGGTTTCTAAGGGTTTTGTGGCACTGTTACAAGCATAAGCTACTCACCTCAAGTGGTGGAAAGGACGGACCGAGACTGTAGTCTATTGTTGGCATTGGCGGAGGCTCCTCTGTAGATAATACAGAAACATCTTTAAATGATAGATCCATACGACATTGAAAATACAAAATATATTTCATACCCAAGATATTTCTTATGCTTTTACCATGTTCAACTTATCCAGAAAAAAAGTCGAGAGGCTATTTTTATTACATAAACACAATGAACTAAAACAACAAAAATTTGTTTTACATAAACATAAACAACAGTATATCCTTTTAGATCCTACTTAAGCATGAGACTGTCAAATATATATAAAAGGATTGTCACATATAAATTAAATTTAAATCATATTTTATTCCCTCAATCATAAGGTCATAATTTGACAGAGAAATTAGTAAGTACTTAACAGAATGAAAAATGTAAGCATGTATCCTCTTTTAGACTGCACAACCTAAAAAAGATTTACTGTAAATATGACCAAGCAAATGTCGGTAGAGCTGGAATAACATTCATTCTATCATTATGATGCAAAATACCTATTTCTAATGCCTCTGATTTTTAAACACAGTATGTTTCTCCTATTATTTTAAACAGATGTAAAATATTCAAAATGAAGGTTTTCAATTGTTTTTTCACCATAGCTTGTTTTAAGATCTAACACACTCAGTGACATTATCTTGAACACCAACAGGCAAGTTTGGATTGGGTTTGATCAGACCATCATTGGAGATGACACACAAGTTACACCTTGCCAGGGTAGTTGTCAATCCATAGCACGCCTCTTTAAGCTAGAAGCCAATGAAAGAAATGACTCACTCTTGGCTGCAGCCTCGGCCATTGCCTCCTTGATCTGCTGGTTGCGCTCGCTGAACTGGATCTGTTGTTGCCTCGTTACCATCACTTCCTGCGTCATCTCCGCAAACTTCATCACATGCTGTATCACATAAACAATGTGTATCATACTTGTGACATCACATAAACAATGTGTATCATACTTGTGACATCACATAAACAATGTGTATCATACTTGTGACATGACATAGAGGAGATTTAGAGACTCTTATACCCATATGGTTAATCATTAGTGGTGGCATATCTTCAATATAAGCAAATGTGCCCAAAATTGACTTTTGTCTTGTAACGATTCTCACTGTAATCGGGGGTTCTTTGCAATGGGAAAGACAATTTTCATATGCCATTTAAAGGTTTTTTAATTAGCCATTCTGCTTTGTCTTAATGGGCCATTTTTACATAAAATGTTCAAAACAGTTTGTGGCCCCAATCCCTGGTCATGACTAGGGAAGAAGGCTGTTTTGAGTATTTCCATGGAAATTTAGATGGAAATCATTACACTCAGAAGCATGTCATATGACTTTTACAAAACTTGGAAAATAACCACATTAATTTAACACGTTTTGTTAAAGTCACATGACAGACTTCCTTTGGTAATATTAATCTCTATTTTAAATAGTATTTATCATATACTGGCAGTGTTGTTCCTAGGTGAGAAGATCAGGGGTCACTTTTAGCAGTACTGAAGGGGTGGGACCCTTCGCAATTATGACGATTTCTTACTTCTCAAACCAAAAGGGTGGAAACATTTCACTAGGAACAACTCTGTGTACATTTTATTACGTGTTACTATTGTGCAGACGTTAAACATCTTTACACATAAAATAAACCTGGTAGTTTTTTTTAAACCTGGTATTTCACACATGAAATACACCTGATTCTTGATAAACTGCATCTAGTATTTTATTCTATTTTGATAGTAATTTGAAAAAATTCATCTTACAAAAGACCCATCATTTGTTTAAATAGCTAAATGTTTCAGCCAGTTGGTGGCGGTGAAATACTGATTATGTGTATTAATAGTGATACTTGATTCAATTTGCCACATACCAGATTAATTTAATTTGTTAACAGTGTTTCCGCTGGCATTTTTGACAGCCGCTCATCATGTCCGACGGCTTTGAAAAATACCGGACATTTACATTTTTTACCGGTCAGATAAATGTAGCTAATAAATGTTTCATTTGCTGATTTTTTGCTAGTAATAATATTACCTCCGTCATCTTCTGATTTTCTCTTTCGTTCGTTTTATTGACTGTTTTTGCCACCAAAGTAGGAAGAAAGATTCGTCTGCTTTTTCATTGTCGAAAAAACGTGTTTAGATTCGTAAATGATCAGAATAAGTCGATAATTTCCATATACATTTCACGCATACATTGAAACTGAGGTCAATAAATTCAGCTGCAGTTATTCGAATGATTATGTCATGCGCACTTCGTTGCGTTCTATTTCAAGCTACAGAAGCGAGTGGGATTTCCAGACAAATATGATCGGGGTATCGCATCACTAGATGTTACGAGTGTATTTTTCAAATAAAGGTTTATGAAATGAGTTTGACAGCTTGTTATTTAATCGGACATCATGTCCGACAGGTTTTTTATAATACCGGACAATCATATTTATTATCGGACTATGACCGGTATTTACTGGACAACGGAAACACTGGTTAAGATCCATTCCTGAAGCGCAACCTAATCCATGTTGAAAAATTCGTCAAGTGACCTAGGAAACTTAATTTAGAGCCATAATAACTATTTCCCACTCACAATGGTTTCATCATATTCCTCAGCCTTTGGGTTGACGCACACAATCATCCGCACTTTGCCCTCGCCGTCAAAATAGTTCTTGAATAAGTGTGTGACTTTTGAGTCCCTGTAGGGGACCATCTGTAAAACAAACAGGACTAATTCATTTTTTGGGGTACTGCATCATTTTACTCAGTAAAGATATCAAATAACTTTTTGTTATTGGAATTTTTTCTGACCGATTGTGCTATCGTATCATACAATTTATTCCTTAGACTTATACTGCATTTCTTTTCTGCACCCTGACAATCTTTGTGCATCAAAAGCTTATTGTTAGTTGCCAGAGGTGCAACCTGCTTGTAAATTTTACCTTCACTCGCTGAAATTGACTTGCACAGGTGCAAGTTGTTAATTGCTAAATCAATTCCTGCATGTCAAAAAGACATAAATCACACCGATCCCCTTTCAATGTTTTGCTTAAATTTTGAAATATTGAAGACAGGGTTTTGTAAATTGATCCAAGCTGAGATGAACCTCATCATCCCTTTGAGTATCACTAATTTCTATTTTCTAACTGCAAGCATCTTCCACTACATGGCCTAAGGTTGAAATAGTCTCTAACACTGGTTAATTTAAACCCTGCTGCCAATCTGTCAAATTTGTGTTTGGAGTGCAACGCCCTCTTGGGGGAAAAGTCACAATTGTCATATGATTTCTTATTGTTTGGGAAATGCATCAAGGCCTATCTCAGAAAGTCATTGGGACTGGCGCATGTATAGTCCATGCGTGGGAAGATGAACAGCAAGAAGCACAGACCTTGTTGGCCCCGTTGTTCTGGTTCTCTCTCAAGGCCTCCATACAGTTCCTCAGCACCATCAGACTTTGGTTGATGTTGCCTGCAACATAGACGCCATCGTCTTACAAACATGGCAACTTACAAACATGACAATTTACATACATGTCTAAAGAATGCTGAACCGATTTTCAGATTAGTGTAGACAGAGGGGTTAAAAAATCAAGTCCCATGCCATCATTTGCTAAACTCTTCACTCATCTACAGTGCATCCAAAAGTCATTGACTTAATTGACTTTGATACAGCTGAAAGTTGATAGCTTTGATGCTAAAATGGCTTTTTTTTTACCCCTTCATAGTTGAATTAGGAGTAACTTCTTTACTGGAAATTAACACTTCAAACTGAACTATTTGCAGTTTAGAAAACCACTATTATAAGAATTGGGAAATCCACATTCATCTTTCTAAGACTTGGCATGCAATATTTGAATATTTTTGGAGTATCATGTTTGCAAATTACTCAATAAAAGAGCAAGCAGAAAATGATAGTGACTGACTCATTGGTTAGCGTCGCTTAGGCAACATAGAGCAACTAGCGTTGTTGAGAAGAGGATCAACCTCTGGGTCTCCCTCCAGTCTGATCTAAAGCCTTCGTTTTAGTATCAGTAGCAAGTAACTCCTGTAAACCATTTGCTTCAATTGATCACAGCTATCCTTCTATAAGCGATGATGTGATTAGTCAACTAGGACTAGGTTTTGACAGAGCATTTGAGCTGTGAGGGTGCTTTAAGGCCGTTGATGAGAGGAGACCCTGATAGAATAAGTTCTTATCCCACTAGTCATTAAAAAATATATTGTATTCCTCGGAACAAGGTCAATTTTAATCAGACTGGCTTATCTAGTCAGTTTTTAGATTACCCACCCTTGAATTGTTTGGGGCAATTGGTCTTGCATATTTTCTAAGATAAATCATTTCATTGGCTGGTTATTTGCCATGATATATGGCAGAAAGCAGGAAGTGGAGATGAACACGTACCAGCTTCCTTGAGTCTCTCCCCGGAGTTCTTGGTCCTGTTTGTCCTCTCACTGCCCGCCAGATCAACCAGGGACAGCTGACTCACCGCTACGTACTCTGGGTCCTGCAGCAGTGTATCATACTTAACTCTTTAGCAAGGAAATCTTAATTGACTCTCCTATTATAATTCTTGGAAAATTAAAAATAATATTTCTTGAATTTTGCTTAAAGTCTAACCCTCAAAATCAATTTTATCCTTGACCTATTGAGGATTAATTATTTGGAAATTTATTTGAAGAAATAACTCTGTCGAAAACCGTACAACCCTTTTAAGGAAATAAATGATTTTGTCATTTTTTTCAATGTGAACTGTCCAAATTTGGATTCAGGTAGTTTTAACTCCATTCTGCACAATGGGATTATGGCTAAATGAATATTAAGTTCTATGCCAGTTTAACCAGACAAAAGAATTGAGGTGAACATGAGTTGTGGTCAAACCTGTAAAACATCGCCGCTGCGAGGGTCGACGGGAGCTTGGACTAGACGAATGTTAAAGACACTGTGACTCCGACTTGACTCTGCATTCAGAGCTGTGTGTGCAACCTTCCTCCGCTTCTGTCCTGAAATATCATTAGACTCATTTTGAAGAAGGAGTGAGTTGTGATTTCAACTTTTCAGTTATTCAAAACAATTCTTTTTTAAGAACTGTATGAAATTTTTACATTTGAACAAACAAAATAACAGCCTATAGATATAATCATGGATTAAACTTCAAATAAAATAATAGATATACATTTCAGCAGGGGTCTAAACTAAGGTAGGCATTCAGACGTGTGCATTCTTCAATAGTCCATTCAGTTTCATGGTAAATAAGGTTGCGTTCTCCTTGTTCATTAATTAGTTAGTACCTTTTCCGAAAGAAAAAAGTCATTGCAACAAAGAAGTTTACAGTCTCAAAAACTTGTCCTTCAATTTCCAGGTAGCTGAATGCACCTGCATGTTTAAATAATCTCAAATCTAAACTATCTTGCTTTGTACTGATTGGTATTACATTTCACTAGCCAGTCTTATTTTCTCAAAGCCATAGACTGCCAGACTAGTGCTAGTTTCAATTCCCCTTTCGGCATAATATTTCATACACAAAAAGTCAACACTGTTTTTTGTGTAGAGAAGGTTTACCTTTGTAGAGGACCTCAAAAGCATCTTCCGGACTCTTGACCTCAACTTCCACACAGTTGTGCACATACATGTTCTCACTCACATCTGTCCGCAGGATCTTAGACTGTGGGGGTCTGCAACATTCATTGAGTTTTGTCAAAGGGGCAGTAGCACGTTTTTAGATAAAGTGATCTGACGAAATTGAAAATAAATGGTAACAATTGCAAGACAAGATTTTTAAATAAAAAAGCAGTTCTCAAACGATCAAAAATGTTATGTTTATGCAATCAATTTCTCAACCTCATTAATAACAAAACTCAAGGTTTGGTAATCTTAGCACAAATTTTCCTGATGCAATTTGCCGATGATATGTGAAGCCCTTGGTGACAAACAACAGTGCGTCCTTGGTCAAAGGGCTTTATGTTCCCATAATCTTAACAATTACAACCGATACTTTTCATCAGGAAATTTTTTACAGAAATTATGCGCCCTTGAGTCTTGTAATGGAGTACTTAGTAACTAAATGAAACAGTTTGATGCAAGACGTAATAAGAATTTAGGTAGCACTGCGTTTTAAACTGTCCTTTTCAGTGGATGCTCAGAAATTTGAATTGAATTTTCAAAGAAAGCCTTTCTTCATTGTTAGCTGTGAAGACATAATTAGAGCTAAATTTTGTCATGCTAGCTCATTTCAGCAATGCAATTCTAAAGGGTGTTGTTATACGTGTTTGAAGAGTATTGCAGGACCAATCGATGTAGCAGTTTTATGGGCTTACTCATATCAATGGCAGGTAACTCCACTACAGAGTGTCCTTATTTAAATCCTCAGAAAAGCATTGAGGCAGCCCCCAGAGAGACGGTGGACGAGGAGGATAGAGAAGAGGCAGAAACCTACTTGTATCCGGTGATGGGGTCATAGGGCAGTTCCTCCAGGAGGTCGTATACAAAGTTGTTGTAGATCTCGATGTAGGAGACGAACACCGTGTAGCAGTTATCTCGCTCCACGTACCCAACCGTTGACGGGTCTCGGTTCCTTCCGCAGTCACTGCCAAATGCAACCTTGTCCCTGCAGAGATCAAAATATTTCAAAACATAGAAGATAGGTAACAACCTTCTTCAACCAGTTATACCAGTTCATGATCTAGAATCAAAGGAAGTTTGATACCAAATTATCCATGAGTTTAATAAAAAATGAGAAAAAGGGCAGAAAGATGAGTTTTCTGTTTATTACTGGCTCAAATAAATCAAGCATTATTGTTGATAGCATGCAGAAAAAGATTTCCGTGAGTTAATATCGATTGTGACCGCTGTACGAACATTGTGACACAATATTGTGATGTCTTATACGGTGTTGTAACACTAGTTTAATATTGACGTATAAAAATATTACTCTGTATCCTAGAACCATTTCCCCAAAATTTGTTACTCTTACAAATACTAACGGGTTTCTAGGCGTTGACGGTGTTTTAGGCGTGGTGAGTCCTGGCAGGATCTCATGTTTCTGTCTCTCCATCATGGCGTCTGCCTCTGTTCCCACCTCGAACCCATTCATCTTGTCGGGCCGGAATATCTGTCAACAATGTACTTATTCATAAGAACACTATCATACAATATCAAGACTGTAAAAAGAAGGACAGAGGACTTTTATCAACGAGTGTTGATATATTTAATATCAGAAGACATGAGGGTGAGATTTTATTTATCATCCAAAATCATTTTCCATTACATTTGATTGACAAATGAACATTACTGAACACCCTGCTGCCCTAAGACTCCAAGTGCGGTGATGTCATGGCATTGTGACGTCGTAGTATTATGACGTTATAGCATTGTGATGTCATTACTTGATGATGTAAAACAACTGTGATGTCATATACTTGTTCAAAATCTACTGCCAAAAAGATATCTCCTAGGAGATATATAGAGGATACTAAACGACCTTCCATTTAATACTATTTTTATTAAACGAGTTAATGATTAAGTATAAAACGAGCGAAAGCGAGTTTGATACCAAATCATTAACGAGTTTAATAAAAATAGTATTAAATCGAAGGAAGTTTGGTATTCTGTTTATTACTTGACCTCAATAACAGGCTTTATTACCGAAAGTGTTCTGAACGAAGCATTTCCGCGACTAAGCCGCCATTGAGACGTCGGTGCCAAGATTGTGACGTCACAACCACACAATATTATGACGTCATACGGGGAGCGGTATTACACTAGTTTAATATCGCCGTATAAATATTACACTGCGGTATCTTACACGGGCGAGTAATAATGCTTGATCTTCCACAAGCGATATCTCCTGTGGAACAGAGTTTTGGATGATAAAAGTAATTATATGTGCAGGTGATGTCCACGACACATGGCATGTTGTAAATGACTTGGAAAGGCTCAGTGAAAAATTTCAGCAATTTGTGTCAGTGTATTGCTATGTCTCAACTCCCACAAATGTTACGCATTTATTTTGAGACCTATTTGAAACCAAAAAAAAATTGTCACAAAATGTTTCCATAACCAAGTTGATTTCTGATAACCATCTGTCCTTCATTTTATCAATCAGTATAAAAGTTATGAATAAATAGGAGTTTTTGTCCATTTTGTAATTCTTCATGAGACGAGTACTATTTTCTGTTTTGGTCCAAGATATTGAGAACTACGTATTATATATATTTTTCATATTTGCTCTACAACTAACCATCAAAAGTCTTCACACAGAAAATGATAACTCATCTCTCAAGTTGTGTTGTACGATAAAGTTGAGAAAAACTACCAATTCTCAAGCGGTAGTTTCGATTTTCTGAAGCCTTTCTAAAAACTTTTTTATAATACACTTTGATTTGTGGCCAAATGGCAACTTACAAATAAAACATCTCTCTCAAAACATAAGTAATCTACATGTACGTACATATTTTTTGGCCTGGTATCCGTCGATACTGTTAAAGAGGACGTCGAGACATCTTGGTAGTATCCCCTGGTCCTGCGGGCTACCCGTCATCGTGTACGTCTTCCCTGATGACGTGATGCCATACGTGAAGAGCAGGCCTGGAGAAGATTACATAGACATAGGTACCAATGATGAACTATGAATAAATGAGTTATCAGAGCTGTTAATCTTATATTTCCCCTAATGGTTAATTGTTACTGTATAATATTCAAAACAACATTGAAATTAGTATTAATAGGTGAAAGATGCAATGATACACAACACAATTTACACCAATTTCTTGTCAATTTCAAATAAAATATCTCCGGAGAAACATTTCTCAAAGATACTTTTCACACAGATCATTTGTCATTGCATCCTACAATATTCCCGTATGACAAAGTCATACAACACAAGAAAAATAAGTAATGAAAATAATTTCTTAAGATAAATTCTGACAATCTCACCATTTTTCCCCTGTATCAGATCTTCCACAAGGGGGAGAGCAACGTAGTCAAATATTGCCTTCTGGGACGTGTACTCGTCAAATATGTGTCGGAATGTGTATTGAATCTGAAATGGTTCACATCAAATGTTAAATCATTTTTTTCTTAAAGAAGTAAACCCACAGAGTAACATCAAATGTTAAGTCTTACTTTTTCTTTCAAAATATACTTAAAGTAATAGTTGAAAACAATAGAAATTTTAAAATTTACATTGCAAAAAATGTATTCAGAAAAACTTTCAGCAAGAATTATTTGTAAGTTGAACCATATTTTATACAAAAATAAGTTATCTAGATGAATTAACAAATCAACATCACAAAATACAACTAACTGAACATATACAGGACGCGAGAATATTATGACAATAAACACACAAATGAACAATGTCAATGACAAAACAGCAGTGTTAGTAACACAAGTAAACTATATGGACATGAAGATTTGATTCCAGTGCTCTTAACCTGACCTAATCATTTGTGATCCCTCCTCACCAATAGTCATTAATAAAAACTTTAACTTGATTGATTGTACATTATCGCTTAAGAACTCTTTATTTTCACAAAATTAATTGGTAAGATTCAAAAAACCCTTTCCAATGTAAGACCTACTATAAACAATATTTAACCATAACAAAAATCTGTGTAAAGCAATCTTTGGGTTCATGGGTATCCTTTTTTATTCCTAAAGTGTTCTGATAGATACAAATTGATGGGATTTCTATGCTTTTCATTCAATATTGCTGAATTGTAATTCAACTTTGTTTGGTACTATTTGCTACCTTTCATTGATTGGCCTAGATTAATTTGATAGGCCTGAACAACTTCATATATATATTCATTTCATAATTAATTGTAAAACTTCCTTTTCCAATCATGCATTTACCACCTTAACCATAATAAAATTAGTTACCCTCAGAAATCTTTCACCATTTACTAAAATCTTTCATGCAAGTGAGAAGCAAATCACCATTCTCATAACCTGAAGTTATCAAACTACATCACTACTCTTTAATCAAATAAAATGTTCATGCTTTTATTGTGATTTTCAAGTAGCAACTGCAACACCCTCCATAATCAACAGTCGTTTGCCAAGACAACTGGATGACTAAAGATGAAATTAGATGATGTGCTTATAAATGAAGATTTTCTTTTCAAAATCATTTTTCAGTATGGGATGAATCAAAAAGTCAATGGGTTAGATTACAGCATGATTGAAAATGAAAAACTGTCAGTCTACTGCGAGTGAAATGAACGAGATGAAATTGACGTGATGTTTTACTGACTACAAACCCATCAGATTTACCTCTTTAGCTTGTCCATTTCTATTGACAGCTGTCTACAAGACAAGGCAGAAAAGAGGTAAAGAACATGCTAATAAAATCAAAATTTTATCCATGAAACAGGCATAGTATAAAAAATATGAGTAACATCTACAAAGCTCTATGAAGCAACATAGAAATCAATAAAGTGATAGTATGCAGTCCAGCTTACCTTGCATGGCATATTTTGTGCTAGCCCCAATGACAGGGTAATTTAAGCCTTACAGCTTTTTCCAAACTTTTCTGTGCCTGCCTGTGGCTGCTGCATTGGATCAAGATAGTCCAATGAGAAATCTTATAAATGAAAATTGCAACTTTTCGCCAAAGGGGGCGTTGAACTCAAAACATGACTTTCAGCAACTAGCAGCAAGATTAACATTAGCCAGTTATATACGGGGGCAAGGTAATGCCTTGCTAGGGAAGTTGGAAATTATCAATATTGAGCATTCAAAACATTTTTATGACACAATGCTTATTTTGAATTTTGAAAAAATATTTGTAGGAATTTAAAAGTTTCACAAAAGTGTTTGGCAAAATTGAAATTTTTTTACACTGCATACTTTCACCATTAGATGTGGTGGATTCCTGGTCAGTCATCATATTTTCACATAAGCCTTGATTTTTATTTGATAAAAATGTCAAAATATTCTTTGAAAATGTGAACTTTGAAAGAGAGACAGATTTTTAACATTACCCAAATAAATAATTGTCTAAATCGCTATCCACAATATATCTTTACACTTAGTTTTGATAAGATAACATCTCACCCAATGCTCAAAAATGCTATTAAATCCAAGTCTCACATTTGACAGTGGGGCTATTGTATTGCTTTGAGGTTCACTCAGACTGACTTTACCAAGATTCCATCAAAACTAAGAGACAAACTCAAATAGTGTAACCATAGCAACTAATCCATACAAATAAAGCAAAAGATAAGAAGCAACAAATAACTAAAACCTAAATTTGGTTACTAAAACATGGTATCCATAGCAACTGACTCACTGCTGATAAATCTCCTTGGCGACGGAAATATAAAGCCTGATTTGAAAAATGGAATACAATAGCACTTTTGAAAAATTCATTGTACATCAATAATGACACACTTAATTTGTAGAAAGCTTTCCAGGTATTACTTTTACTTTTCCATAAACTTACATGTTAAATTAGTTAGCATAAATATCCGCATGAATTAAGTTCTTGCTGAACCCACATGAAACTTTGCATTTAGAACTGAAATCAACTCCACTTGGAAAACATAAATTTCATTTAATTGTCTGATTAATAGATGATGTCAATATATTTTCCAATACATGTACATTGATAAAAATATTTTTAGATTAAGCATCATTATTAATGTTTTTAAAAACATATGTACTAATTATTGTCATTTCATAGATAAATAACAGGAAATTAAACAAAAGTTATGAAACTGTAGTGGAGAATTTCCTATAAGTGTGCCAAAGTCAAGCAGAAAGAATTTCAATACACTAATTTTACATGCAAGTCTTTAGATATAAAGTTGATGTCCGATAGATTATTACAACTCTGTATCACTGTATGTAAAAATAAAAGTGTTAAAAGAAATTAAAAAAACTATTTGTTTTACACTCAATCCTTCAAATTTGCTTATGTTATATGTTTACACAAAACTAATCATAAATTAATATCTTAAAATACACTTCTAAGCCAAGTAAGCTAAAACAATCAACAAGTGGTGCAAATCAAAAGCAGGAAAACCAGATGCAAATGTGACAACTGTGCATTTCCTCAAAGAGATATCTAATACAGGTACTTAGTTACAATTATAATTAAAAAGTATATTTTTTCAAACTTCAAGAGTAATTCGATTCTATGAGAAATCATATGATTTTGAAAAATATTATCAAAAATTTTATCTTAGTTTTTATTTCAATGAAACACAGTTCAAACTTAAATATTAAATTATCAAATAAATATAACATGAAATCAGGTTTGGTAAAAATGGGTATATTTTAATATCTGATGTTGACACAACGTGATTTACAATTTACTTATTCTCTCTGGATTCTGGTTATAAAAGTAAAATCAAAATTTTCAATCATGCAAAAAGTCACTTTGAACAGTCATGGAAGTCTTCTAGTAAGCTAACCAACTTTAAAATACTTCACAACACTTTTATGTTTCCCCATAGAGGTCAATCAAATAAATTCTTTCAACACAATCTCTTTTACAAGTTGAGCTCTTTCTTGGCTCAACATCTAGAATTCTGAAATCAACATGTCGCATAATCTGCGACATAGTTTCACATGCACACATGCTTCTACTAAGGCAGAAGTTTTTTGATTTCTTTCGACAATTAAAGGAAGGTATATTGCTAAGAACAAGAAAATGTTCAAATTCTAACAGATGACAGAAGTAATGACTTGATTAACCTCTGAAAGGTGAGAATACCAAGATAACTCTAAAAACAAAATGTAAAAGATTTTAACAGAAGTACACAGCTCATATACTTATCTTCCTAAATTCAATCAGATTGAGAATATCCTAATTTACCCCAATTTTGTGAGTCTGTCTCAAAATATGGACAATATCATTCTTACCTCCGAGGGAGTGAGCTCCACAATTTTATCGTTGAGGACTTTCACACACAGAGCCTCTTCCGGGTTGTCTAAAGGTCGAATTCTACAGTAGACCTGTAACAGTTGAAATAAAGAAGATTTAGTCAGGTCTCTGGATACATATCCACCCAATCAACACATTTACATCCACAACAATGTATTAAATTCAAATCCGAATTATTGGGTCACCACTCCAGTTTCATATCCACCAAAAAAGGGAGATGACGTGAAACATGGTTAAACGCTGCTTTTAAGAGCATTTCACTTATGTCACGGCTTCTAGTATTACTGCAGGGAGAAAGCCCGCAACACTATTGAAGCTATGCATTGCGATGAAATCTGCGAGCATCAGCTGGAACAAGCGAACTATGTGTGGTACGGCACTGAAATTCAGTGTAGCATTGCACCCAGACCTGACTGCGTGTAAAACAGTTCTCTACCGCAGAAAAAGTTGCCGAGCCCAGGGTGAAGATTCGAACCCGGGCCTCTTGATCTGAAGTCAAACACACTAACCAATGCGCTATTCCCCCCCCCTCACCTATTACACATGTTAATATAACATGAAATTCATTTCTGTTACATATACATTAAATACATTATGCTAATCTTTTGTGTGACTTTGTTTACGATGTTGACACAAATCCACAATGTCAGCTGATCATATTGTAAAATGATATTGGTACATTACCTATTACATGTATAAAATTATCCTTGTATCGCTCATACAACATATATGAGAAATTGATATCATATTTTTGTAATTCAATCATAATTTTTGTTTTACAGATTTCTTTTAGTGAAAGGAGCAAATTTGCATACAGCAGATAGAGCTGATATTTTTAGTTTTTTTCATAAGTGCAAAATCCATCATTTCCTACCTCAACTGGGTCATACTGTTGTTGGGTATTGTTCCGTTTGCGTGGCGTTTTTCCTCTCCTGCAAAAAACAAGGACATTGAAAAAACAATTTCTAGGTTATGTTGATATTGGGTTTCAGATTAAAGGCAAAATTCCCCTCTAGGAACAACACTGGTTATTCAAATTTCATAACTCAGTTCAATGCACGTCGTAATCTATTTTTTTAGTTGGCACGGTAATCATTTTGATAATGAGCTTCTTGAAAATCTCATATCTCTCAGGTGTACAAACCATTAACTTAACTTTTCTAAATTAAGATTTGTAGGCTTGGGATCTAAATTGTTGACATCTTTCAAATATTTAATCTGATAGACACTGCATGTGGCGTTGACAGCATGACATTTTGAGTAAAAGTGGCACAGTGTATTTATTTAGGTGTCTGCTGAAAATAATTTTCCCAAATTAAGTTTGAGTCATTGAGGCATACCATTGTCAGGTTTTGCAATCACAAATCTCAATTTAACTTATAAAACCTGGTATACATTATTGTCACTATACTGAGCTGACAACTTTTGAAATTTTATCTTTTAGATACAACCATTACTTTTCGTTCAATATTCATCATTTATGAAGTTTGACATATTTATTAAATTTAACCCCAATAACATACTTTGTGCCCTTTGTGCGATGCAATATTCAAATCACTGGGCCAAATTCCAAGAATAATATCAATTCAATTCTCTTTTCAAATTCATTCCTACAAAGAAATAAGACATGTCAATTGTATTGTTCTTACATAAGTTGAAATTTCAAAAATTTACAACATTCTTTATAAAATTGAATTGATGACATGTCATTGGGCAATTGACAATGGCATTTGAAATGATTTGTGAATTTGATTGTGATTCTTCGAGAAATATGATTCAAATATCTATTTAAATTCAAAACTGATAATATCTAGAACAGATGAGATGCATTTTTTGCTGATTTTTACGTTCGCATTCTGTCCGGTACATTTTACATTCAGATCGAATCGTCATTAATGAATAAGCATGCTAATTAACTGATTATCAGCTCTGTTTCAGTAAAAATTAAACACATAAAACGAGAATGATTTCAAATAATGTTAAATTTAATTGCGAGAGCAACACTGCCAACAGATTTAAAACTCGGTCAATATTCATGTTTGAATGAGTTCAACTTCATAACACAAAAAGTCAATGCATTTTCAATCCGCTGGATAAAACCAGTCGTGCAAGCATGTGACCATTGTTATTATTGAGATCTCAAAAGATACTTACTGTGGCTTCATCTTAATTTAGTTATTTCCAATTTCTTCGTTCAAAATATAAAATTTACGCGAAACCCATAACCCAAACAATACACGAGCGGCAGAGTTTCCGGGGTTTTGAATTTTCTGCGCAAAGGCAAGCCCGGCCAATGAAATCGCGCCCACTAGCGCCACCACCGAATTAGAATTACCTCCTCTTTAGTCGCTCATGCACTATACGGGCACATATATCCTCTTTTGTTGGCGTTCGAGTCTGCCTTGGGTCAGCAAAGAAAACTCTTTTCATTTCGATACTTTTTATTGAACGTTCATAAAACAAAATGGCTGACAAGAAATACTGTTAATGAACGTGACGAAATTAATCTCGTGCTATTGTTCTAAGAGTGTTGTAGAGAACTGCATGTCCTCGAACTCTAAAAATATGTGAAAAAATAGAGGATATTAAATGATGTTTTCAAATACGATGTTTATCTCATCGAGTGGCGTGGGCAAAGCTGATATTTTCACGAGTGGCGCAGCCACGATATGAGATTAATATTGTATTTGAAAAACATCATTCAATATTATATTTATTATATAATTTTAATCTTTTAAAACGATATTTTTAAAAACCCTCACTTGTCTCTCATGCCCAATTGCCCATGTAGGCCTACACACAAACTAGTTCCAAATAACGAAAACTAAAAACGGTTGCAAAATATAATATATCCCGTAAAAACAAACCTATTAACAAAAAAATCACCTTATAAACTCAATTTTGACCATAAATTTTAAACCTTTTTGTGTCAGCTTGACCTACTGATGAGTGACGATAAAGTATACCGCCACTGAGTAGTGACGATAAAGGTCATCGCCAATGTAGCCTACCACGGGGTATATTTCACTGATAGAATAGCGTATCTCATTCTCAATTATGTAATCAATGTATGAATTTGGCGCCACACCGTGAGTTTTTTTTAGTTAGATATGCACAAAATTATCATTGGTGTCATTTTATCAACAACCAGTGACTGTTTCTAAAAACGTATGAAGGTATCAGTTAAAGAGTCCGCGTCCTATATTTTTCAGGAGAAATCTAAAAACAAAACGGGCGGTAATTTTATCCATCTAAAATTATGAAAAAACAGTACACTATATTAAAAAATAGAATATCCACACCTTATTCATAAAAGATGTATGGTAAAACAAATCAACAATGCCGTACCAGGGCTTTTCACACTCATAGCGCCGATGAATGACATCACTAATTCTCGCTGTTGTGTTTTTTTTACTGAGTGTGCGCTCTTATTTATCAATTTGTCAAATCTAAATCATGTTATAATCATGTACTAAAACGTAAATGAATAAACCGGAATGTTGCCTTGAATTTCGTTTCCACAAAAAATACCCAAATAAGTTTGTCCTTTTCAGTTAATTATGATTACGATCGATTATGATGTTATTTCTGTATGGCTACCGTCACTGATAATTGTATTATTTCCAGATATGTTGGCTTTATGACATGTACATTGCCTGCTGTGTAATATGAACTGTAAACAAGAATTGAAATGGAATAATAAAAAAAAATATTTAAAAAATACGATTATATAATTATGATCGAAAACCGGACAATGTCAAATAGTACTTGTTGAAACTTATCTGACTCCAACAACATACTATGTGCTCCTAAGCAGACAAAAGAACAGAAAGGAGATGATCGTTTTTTTAGGTGGTAATTCTGCGTGTGTTACTAATAGAATTTATTAGAATTTAGAATTTATGAATTGGTAGGCTCTTATCTCGGCTTTTGTCGCTTTAAATGATGATAATGTCAAATCAGTGTTCTAAATTCTTGTTTACAAATTCATTACTGAAATAACGTGTACAAATAGCCGCGTCATTCATCTTGTCCGTCGTTTATGTCAACTTAAAGTGGCACAGAGTATGTTGTTATCTAGAGTCAAATACGTCAAAATTTAGATATGGTGTTATTATATCGAGAACTACTGGTTGTAAGAGAAAATTACCATTTAAATGCTTAAATTAGTTCAGTATAGTGAGAAAAAAGCAGCTTAAAGTTGTGATTTGGGATCGAAAACCGGACAGTGACGCGCGTCAATGACTCAAGCTTAATTTCGGAAACTTATCTACAGCAGACACAACGACAAATATGGTATTATAAGAATTACACATAGGTAGTATATACAAGCAAAAGGGACGTAGTATTTCAACTTGGTAACATTTTTATTGCCCTATGTCGATAATTATTGAAAAAAGGTAAACATCATAATTTTGGCATTTAAGTGATCATAATGCAAATATTTCGACATGACATGAGCTTTACGCAGGACACATGGTATATTTTTAAGCGACAAACACAATTTTACACATATTCTGTGTTACTTTAATGATTTCGTTCATAACGTAAAAATATGTTGATAAATGAAAACATTGCCAGAGAGATGAGTACTGAAAGCTGCTGTACGGTGTTCGAAATTGACAGAGTTCCGAAACATAACAATTTCAAAATATATACTGAAACACTAGTAGAATCCAATGAAACAAACAAAAACAATATTAATTATCACTCAAATAAGTTTTCGCACTTAAGTAAAGTTGAGTTCAAGATTTTTTGTAAGAGTAAGAATTTTTTCGTTATAGGCATAGGCTAGTGCAAATATTGAAGTCGCGATTTCTTTCTGTCAATTTTTTTTTATCAACATATTGGATGCTAAAGTGACTGATAGTTTTCCGAGGACACGGATTTCTTTTAGATGTGAATGATATTTGCCGTCTATTATCACAATTTGATAGCCAAAGAATTAAAAAATCAAAATGAACTTTCCGGCGAGGTTGGTCTCTGCAGTTGTCACTATGAATAGATTAGTGTTACAGTAAACCATTTGCCGCGTTCTGATTGGTTGACGCATTCACCCGCTATTTACAAGTTTGTTGTTGTTGCAGTCGGCTGGACGCTTGCAGATTTTGCGGTACAAAGATAAAGCGCAAATTATTTCGACATAAAAAAGATAAAAATAAAAAAAAATCATTGCAAAGGATTCCAATCTATTAAACCTATAACGAGACATTTTAAGGCATGGGAAATGACCGTAACTTAGCAAAAACAGCGCATACGGTACCACCCTGTTTAACCATGGCCGGTCTCTACCTGCTATCTAGTGGGGTTGCAGGTAGATCGAGCTTCTCGACCCACTATAAACTACTAGACCAAATGTCAAACGGTGTGATTTCATCGATAAGTAGGCCTAGTGGTTAGGTCTGAAAATTAACATCTCTTATTGGTTTGCAAAGTGACAATAAATATGGAAAATGTCGAGATTTATGATCGAAAACCGGACAATGGCACACGCCAAAGACTCGAACGTGAATTCGAAAACTAATTTATAGCAGAGCCAACGAGAAATATAATTGGTATTGCTAAGGACGTTACCGTATTTCCTTAATCACACGCCTGCCTTAAATAGACGCCTGCCTCGAAATGACGCCCTTGCATATGGCTTTAAAGAAATAAACGCCTGCCTTAACTCTACACCTGCCGCTCTCTTCCTTTTGTAACTTCCGCCGTAAACTTTCACAATTAAGCTACCAGTCAAGTTATCGATTGCGGCATTTCTACTGTATGCAGACATCAAATCTTATAGTTCCTTCATGAACAGTTCCTGTTTTGTTATTGACATTTTAAAGTTCCCCATATTTTCCAAACAACGTTCCGTTATTATTCTTTCAGAAGTGTTGAATAACTTGATAATGCGTGTTTAGTTAACATTAATTTAACCAGTTACGAATTTTAACCAGTTACGACCACGTGTACATTGTAGATGTAATTTTCATTTAAATTATGTGAATGAAATTTGATTTTGACTTGGATATAAATCTTTGTCGAATTGGTTGATTATGCAGCATGAAAGATTCCAATCTCCGTGTGCTTTTACAATTCATTTCGAAGCTTTTCATTGTGACAGTTCATTGTGACAGTTCATTGGGACAGTTCATTGTGACAGTTCATTGTGACAGTTCAATGTGGTACTTCGTAAGTGGAACACTTGTCTGAAGTATCGATGGAAAATTACTCTTATTGCCAAAACGCATCCTGACAGTTATACAAACCGAAAGTTTGTTCACATTCTTGCATTCTTAGTGCAAATATCATGTTATTTTCAGTGATCTGTCAATTTCATCTTGCCAAGATTCTGGCGACCACATGCTTAGCATGAGAATAATTATGTAAACATGGACAAACGATGTTGCTATGTCGGTGCAGCTGAAGTAAAGATATCGACGTCCAAATAAAACGATTCACTTTTTATTTGCACTAAGATATAGAAGTACTTGAATAAATTTTGATATGCAGCCAGAGAATTTCTTCGTGGAACAAATTTCATAAAGAAAACAAATAGCAAACATTTTCTAAAAACAACCCCATCCACTCACATCTTCTGAATGTTATAGTGAAAATAGAAGCTAAACATTGACATAGAAATTTACATTACTGTAATTATTTGACTGCACTGTCACTGAAATCATGTTATTTGTTTCGATCTGAATGCCAAATGATTTGACTCTGATATTCTAAGATCGCAACTGGACACTGCCAACATCATGCGATAGTGTGCAGGAAATGGGGACTGTAGACTGGCCTTATTATTTGATGAATAACCAATCAATGTAAGTCAGTCATGTAGAACATATAATATATGTTTGACTGTTTTCTCATTTACGTTTAATTCATTCAGGTGTTACCACAATGCACAATGTTTCACAGACAAATACACAAAACCGATCAAATTCACGAGTAATGTATTGTCAAGATTTGAACCTCCAAAACCAGGAAATCGCATTTCAAATTTTGAAGGGGGTTGGTCATGCCCCCTGACCCCCTCTATTGAGTACACTGTTCAAAACCCTAGCTACGCCCCTGAATTACATGAAGAAACGATGAATGTGCTTATTTGAGTGGATTCAGCAACACTCAAGATGTAAAGATGTTTCATGAAAACGACAATTAATATGAATAACTTTTAAACACGTGTTCTGCTACTTTTAATCTCTTGTTAAATGTTTTGGTCATTATGAATTTTATCATATATCAAATTTCTTCCTTAACAAAAAATAAAAAGTATATACATGATATTTCAAAACAAATCAAATTCAAAGAGTGAAAGTTTTCCTCCGAATAGATCATCGATCCTTCATTTTTCCTGTATATTTTTGAATATGGTACAGTTGGCTTTAAGAGAGTGTTACATTGTCGGTTTTCTCATCACTGTGTAGAAATAAAAGCATTGGGGCAATAATAGATAATAGATAAAGCCTTTTTTCTTCAACATTGTAAAAATGAGATTGTTCTCTGAAAAAAATTCTCTTGACGCCTTATAGTGTTTTCACTCTGTTTGCATCGATTCAATTGTTGTGGTTATTTAAAGCTTTCAGAAATGCAGAAAACGTTGATTTTTCAATTTCTTTTTGTGTAATATTATGCAGCACAATTGTTTTCAAACGATCATCAACTGTACGTTTAAATCAGTTTTTGCTGATACTGTGCTTTCACTTTGTTTACATAGATTCAATTGTGGTTATTCAATGCTTTCGAAAATGCAGAAAACGATGATTTTTCAATATTTCTTTTTGGTGATCTAATGCAGCACAATTGTTTTCAAATAATCATCAAATGTACGTTTAAATCAGTTTTTGTAGATATAGTGGTTCACTCTGTTCATATCGATTCAATTGTGATTATTTACTGCTTTCAAAAATGTAGAAAACGATGATTTTTCAATATTTCTTTTTGTGATTGTATGCAGCATAAGATTTTATTCAAATATTCATCAAATGTACGTTCTAATCAGTTTCTGTATGTAAAGTGTTTTCACTCTGTTTACATTGATTAAATTGTTGTGGTTGTTTAATGCTTTAAATAATGCAGAAAACGATTTTTCAATATTTGTTTGGTGATCTTATGCAGCACAAATTTTATTCAAATACTCATCAAATGTACGTTTAAATCAGTGTTTACATACATAGTGTTTTCATTATGTTTACATCGATTCAATTGTGGTTATTCAATACTTTAAAAAATGCAGACAACGATGATTTTTCAATATTTCATTTTGTGATTGTATGCAGCATAAAATTTCATTCAAATATTAATCAAATGTACGTTTAAATCAGTTTTTGCTAATATAGTGCTTTCACTTTGTTATAATATTTTGCATATTGGTTACATCTCATATAAAAACAACTCTCATGGAGTAGCTAGTCCTTTTGAAAATCTTATATCAAATTCAAGATAAGGAAAATTGAAACCTGCTCGATATTAGGAGAAGAAACCTTTACATTATTAACCATATACAGTCCCAACACGGATTCGCCATTATTCTTTGAAAAAAGATTTCAAATTGTTAAAAAAAACTCTGACAATCACTCTAATTGTGGCGACTGGAACTTAATTCAATATCAAGCAATTTAACGTATATAAAGCAATAACCAACCCTAATGCAAGAGTAATCGTTTTACAACGCATGAAAGCCTAACAGTCAACATGCCGCGCCTCGTCACCGTTATCTTGCATACACCTTTGACATGTGCAAGTGCTGATGAATTATGAAGGACACACTTTGATAAGAAATACCACACTCTGATTATATCTCGACCACCTTTATTCAACGATCGGACATAAGATAAGATAAGATAAGACCATCCAAAACTAGAGACCAATATATCTATGGGTGGTATCTTAAAAAATAGCATCGTCAAAAGGCCTTAGAACAAATCGTTATATAGGAGAATGCACAAGAATGTCTACGAGATAATGCACTACACTGAATCCAAGGAAATAAAAGGAATACTTTTACTGATACAAAACCACACTCAAATTTTAAAAAATCATTTCTCATCAATATTACCCAACATATCATTGATTACCTTATCAACAACAATGACAACTTTACCCCTCGAATAACAAACGAAAAAAAATGCTTTCTGGAAAGATGTAAAGAAATCTTGGGAGTTATACCTCAAAATTAAAGGAGATGTTGTCAAAAATGAAATCGATATTCTTTCCCCATGTCAACCATTTGTATTGCACTATAAGAACATCAAGGTTGGAGGGCGAACTTTCTTTTATACGTACTATTCGAACATAGGAACCAAGTATACAAATGACTTGATAAGGACGGAGAATATCTAAAACTCTCAACCTTTCAAGATCAATATCATATTAGAACAAATTTTGTTGAATGTAATGGTGTTAACTCACTCGATTCCTACTTCAAAAGATAACCCATTAAACTTCAATCCAAACACAAATTCAGCCATATTTCTTTAAAGAGCTATGTGAAACGCTTGCGAGTATAAGGATGCAAACGAATTTTGATAAATTGAATACAAGCCTTTACATTAGGCATTTCGACTACCAAGCACATACATGTAATAAATGTAAGACAATTTTATCATTTAAAAGGCATAATTTGAAGCATGATCATAATGATCAATACAACACTAAACTGCACAGACACAGAGAGAAAGAAGACTTTTGGACATATTTAAGCGATTTTGTTAACCTAATCGGGACGTTTGTTCCAGAAAGGAGAACAAGTACCTGTTCAAGCGATATGCAGAACCTGGTAACAACCTGCTGCTCATTGATGTGCATTGTGCACTGACATATTTCTGAAACGCTCACCGTTACTATGAATACCACCTTTATTATATTCCTATACCCTACCTTATTTGGATTCGAGGACTGTATGCGCATGTCGAGAGATAGAGTCACTGTGCACTTTTTAACCGACTGGATAGCAAGCAGAATGCTGTCACAGTGAGATGTCGAGCTATTTGTTGCAAATTTACTGAAATAAGTAACAATGTTGGCAAACCACAACAAAGGTTGGACTGAAAAGTGGGTTTCTGTGAGTATAGTTTTTGTTGTAATAATTTTGTCACAATCGCAGTCAGCTGATAGAAATCAACAGTTCGACTCAAAGAATGTTTTGACATTATAATGGTCTGTACAACAAAAACACGATAATTCATACACCTTTGCTTACAGCCCTGTGCTTTAACTGTTCAGTTATACGATAGTATCAAAAACGTTCTGTGTTTGGCCCTAAACACGTTATGATCGAATTAGACGTGCTGATCATTTCCATCTTGCTGATATTTACAACATCTTCGAAAAACACATCATTTTTAATTTGAAATACAATATTTCATAATCTTATAAAACAAAATTATGCACTTCTCCGAGTTTCCTCCTTGTGTGATCATCCATGTTTGATCACCTGCATGGCATTTAAACAAGCTTGACGTCATGTCACGCGACATCGTGCACACGGTTCACTCACTACCTTATTTGGAACCAAGGCAGGCAGTAATGTGCATGTCGGGAGAAAAGCTTTTCAAACTATTTGTCTCTGAACAAAAAGCAAACGGCAAGGCCATTCAATGGCGTACGACTTTAAAATGAATAATCACGTTTGAATATCAGTGAAAATGTTGCGCTGACAGAAAGTGTCCTTGTGAGAAAAGAATTAATAATATTTTAGACGGTTTGAAAACCGGAGATCAACATGAGTGAAATGATACAAGGATTCAGTTCACTTGTTGATTTAATACATTTGTAATCTTTTACAATGAAAAAAATACACATAAGCTAGCAAATAAAATTCAATTGGCACACAATTTATATTAAGTTGTATCTGTTTTATATATATTTCTGTACAACGTCCAATGAATTTCTCCCCGTATTTACATGCTAGTTTCATTAAATTTGATACACAAAAGTCATCTTAAATCATGATAACTTAACGTGCCTGTTGTTTGATAGATTTGCTGAATTCATTTTGATTGAGGTTACATGATAATCATCTCAATGTTTCCAGAATTACAGTTTGTACACACAGCAATATTTACATCGTCATATCTTTGTTGTCTCAGAAGATTTATTTTAAACGAGTGTAAAGCAATTAGCAGTTTACAAAATGAGCGTATTAACGTTTTATCACTCAGTGCTGTAAGATACAATTCAGGCCGTAATGATGATTTAAAAGTTGAATACAGCCTCAGGAAATGGGATGTACATAGTGAGTCATGCCAGACTTGGTAATAAATATCTTTAACTCTCTGTGTGAAAACATTTATACACAACTGTAAATTGCCGGCGCCTTGTGCCATCCAGACGTTAGAGAAACCAGTTATAAATAATAAATGGCGGACATCAGACACCCATGTATGTTTACCATTATCATCAAGTTATTTAAAAAAATAAATAAGATTGATGAGGGTAGCGTTGTGACTCCAATTAGGAGATATACATACTGTGTTTGGAAATCAGAGGCATATAATCATAATAGCTCTAAATTTAATTTAAAGTCGAACGCAACTAGGCAACTAGTGAAATCTTGCGCGTTAGACGAAGTAAACAGAAGACTGTATAACTAGATTATACACCCTCTGATTTTTCACGGCTGCCAATCAGAATTGGGTATTTTGCACAGTTTTGTAGAATACTTTATGACATGAACTTGTGTAGATATGTTGATCGCGTATCTACCGCACTCACCAATATCGCTTTGTTTGATGCATATTTACCAACATTAAGAAATATATGTAATATTTGTAGTTTGGACTTTTTCTATACATTCATAATATTGAGTACCTCATGATTAAGAACCATATAAAAGAATAGGCAAAATTTTACAATCGAATAGTTTGCAGGTCACTGACAGTGAAATAAGCTATTTTTACGGAATATTCTGGAAAGAGAATAAACAACTTTACTAGCCTTAAGGATGTTCGCTCCTCAGTCACAGTTACAAAATTCAAATAACCTTAAATCATAATGTTTTTATATAATAAACCAAAATGAAGCGGTAATTTCTCAATTTTGATGATTTCAGACAAAATATTCATCAAAATAAAGAAACGTAGTATTTTCCTTTTAAATTATTCACAATTTTGCTGACTCAGCAATTTTAATTGTAACTATTATTTGAGCAAGTTCTATCATCTGTTTTTCTTAGAAAGTAGATGTTTTTCAATGAATATGATTTGTATGAATGCGTTAAGGTATATTTCAAGATAATGAGTGGGAGAAAGCATGTTTTTAGTCCAAAAATAGTTTGAATGTTGATAATTTAAATGAAATGTTTGAATACATGATGTGCCGTAGCGGCTAAAAACCCACAGTACCATATATATTTTTTACTTTTTTCTGGAAGACGATTATATAACTCTAACATGTTTTCATATAAAAAAAAGTTTAATACAGGAACTAATCAAAATTTAAGATTTCTCCGAAAAGGTCATCATTTCCCCATAGACTCTCATGTTAAAACTCTGACTGACAGAGGGATCTTTGTCCTAGAATATCTCGAAAAAACCCACACTTACCCCTATTTTTTTAGGTGGATATTTCATGCATATACACTAAACCTTTGAAAAAAACAAGTTAGAAAAAAGGTTTAATGCTTTAAATTTGAGGAGCGGACATCCTTAAGCGCGATGTTATGACATCCCTAGGACCAAGGACGAAGAAAACAAAACACCTAGGTAGTTATAATAGGTAACAGTTTTAACTTCCTTGTGTCAAATACACAACTTTTAAGAATTTCGTCACTCCTTGGACATAATGTCCTTGTTAACGTCCCTGGAAATAATGTCCTTGTTGAAGTCCTTGGAAATAATGTCCTTGTATAACAAGTCTTTTCGATATGAAAATAACTGAGAGAAAATTTGTGAATATAATTTAAATTTGAATTACTAATTAGAATCCTAAAATGGTATATGCTACTAAGTTCAGCTATCATAATTTAGGTGTAATTTTGCAGTGGATTTCAACAACATTTCCGTATATATGAATTAAACTGATTTCGCTATAGTTTTTAGGTTGTACTACTCCACATTGTATTTGTATTGCTGAAAAGGTCATTTATTTGAAAACGTTTTCAGTGTACAAACTGTCTACCTGGATGTATTTCATTCAGCAATTTGAATCCCTGTGGCCCAAAGTCATTTTATTGAGATATTATCAAGACGTGTTAAATAGATTTGGACCAGAATCCACGCTTGAAAATAGCGCCACAAATTAACGAACTCAGAGTTAGTATTGTACTAAGACGCTCTAGTGTCAGCTGCAAGACCATTGTTAACAAAGGACAATTACCGACAAATGAGTATCTACATATATATATTTAAAAAAAGGAGAATAGGTTTCTCACGTGAAGGAAAGTTATATATAAGAAAGAGTAAACATCGGATGGTTCTGACTGGATCAATCTTCTTTAATACAATACCATGAATTCATTTCGACCAGTGTATCGGTCTTTTCAAGTATGTTTGACAAATGAAAGTATACACATATTTATCTAGTTAAACAATAAATTCATACATTCATATATGTGAATGGGTAATTGGTTAATTAGTCATTCGTTGCCAATCACGTAATAATTGCCTCAATCACCCCTAATTGGGTGTGACTCGATTACAATGGGGTTGTTCAGGGTTGATGATTCTGCAATGTTGCATTAATCACTGATGGGACCGAGAAGTGCAATTAAACACTCATGATCCAATATATCACAATAGTTATCGCTTCCTTATGTGAACTAACAGTTCAATGATGGAGAAAACTTGTTGATAAAAAATGTCTCTTTTGTTTCAAGAGTAATGGTTGTATTTTCTGACTTCGCATTAACTTTGTAGAAAGGTAAGATAGCAAAATTTCCATTATTGCAATTCGCAATGTGTTTACTTATCTTCAGATGGCGGAGGTTAGGGTCATTAATTTGTTGTTTGTGATCCCGGACTCGTGCTCATAGGTTTGCCCTATGTATGTTAGTTTGCAGAGAATTGAATAAATTACATTTTTCTGATCTGCAATTCATTTTGTGCTTAACTTGAAAGGATTCCCCTTTCTCAAATTTGAAGTTTTTGCCTTCCATAATAGGGCAGGTACCGCATCTTTTATCCTGGCATTTTGTAACTTCAGCTTCAGTGTTATAAGTACTGAATTATGCTCTAGGTCGATACACTGGTCGAAATGAAATCATCGTATTGTAGTAAAGAAGATTGATCCAGTCAGAACCATCCGATGTTTACTCATTCTTATATATATTATATATATATATATATATATATATATATATATATATATATATATATATATATATATATATATATATATTTATATCAGCTTCAGCTTTATATGTTCTCTGGAGTCATTAATTGATGTTATAATTAACTGGAGTTTAAACGCATGTTCACAACCCTACTCTCGTAACAATATTATACTTGTTGAAATACAGCAATGTTAAGGTGAAACTCCTCAACTATTTGTAATAATACATTTTTGTTTTGACATTTCTATGGCTCTTGATATTATCAGATGTAGGCAACAAGTCTGGTGTCCAATCATCAGGTTACAATGACGATGGAGTGTTGGTTACAATACATATGTGATGAAGCAGTAAATATTTTGAAAATATGAGGTGTCTCCTTCACATGGTATTTTGTAATACAGAGCCAATAAAAAACATGTCTGATGTTCAGGACTCCAGTTCTAGTGGTGCTGAGGATGAAGATGAAGATGAAGATGAAGATGAAGGACACAAAGGGAAAGAAGGCAGCATAAATGGTAAGTAATGTCCTTCCATTCAGTCATCTTTTATTTCTACTTATTTTCCCACTTTTTTTAAACATGTATTCGAATAAATACACCTTCAACACTATTACGCTGATATTGAACACTTGGGTATACACAACCTTTTTTACTAAACAAAGCTTAATTATAATTTTACCGTACATTGAAGTTGCAATCAAATCATCTGATTCAAATGTATACCAAATAGCAAACTACACCAAAATGATCATATCGTTTCTTATTGAACACATCGTTCACACGAACACTTAAGAAAACGACAACAGATTAAATGGCAATGGCAAATCATTGAACACACATCTGAGGGCATTTGTCTCTCATTCTACTTTTCGATAATTACCAGATAATAACCACTATAGGTATGATTACCAATATATGAAATTAATATTGGAATAAATATGAAAAAGGCTATTGGATCTGTAGCTCATTTGTCATCCTTTTATTTACAAATGGCCACAAGGTTGCCCTTTTTGGGTCATGGAATAAAAACTCTACAAATTATAATCCCTATGAGTTAAGAAGTCTGTACTCAAAGTTTAAGCTCTGATTAGGATACATAGGGTCACCAAATATATTAATCATAACCCCAATCAGTTGAGTAGTCTGTAAACATGGTTTCAAATTTCTAGATCTTTTGTACCTTAAGAATATGAACATAGCTTTTAAAGGGCGATGCTCTTCTAACCGTAATAAGTGGTATTGGTAATTAAATCTATAAATCAGAATCCCCACTAGCTAAGAATCTGTACATGACGTTAAGATTTCAATAATATTAGAATAGAAAAAAAATGTTTTTAGCGCAAGGCAAAAATGAGCTTTATTATTATCCAGATTAACAGAGTGAGCAACTCAAGAGAATAAAATCTTAATCGAGCAGATTGATTTAGAAAGGACTTTCAGACTACAGACGACATTTTTATTTACAATAGCTTAGTGCTAAGTGGCTTTGAATTTTATGAAAGTTGATTGTCGATCCTGATATTTGATTGATTGAAATATATTCTATTCATTCAAGAAATGGATTGGGCACAAGTTATCAAACTTAGAAAAACCCTCTCCAAATATTTACAGCATTAATCTTACAAAATTGAACAACAAGAGACGGACAGGAATATGTACAAGAGAAATTAGTGAAAGCGTTTAGTTTGAGAGATAAAATTAAGTACACATTTGAAAACATACTGATTTTCAATAATAGTGAGAATCGCATTGCCATGTAAAATGAAATTAATATCTATTGAACCCTGTTTCTAACAATATTTTCTGTAAAGATGCAAACATTTTTTCTCTTTGTGTAATGTACAAGGGGCATTCAAGGAAGTAGTTATTAACATTTTCACAACCATAACCAAATTGACAACATGCATCATTTCTGACATTTATTCTAAATAAGTAATAATTAAGGGAGCTCGTCATGTATCTCAATCGAGTGTGCAAAAAATAAAATATCCGAATTCCATATGAGTACACTGGTGCAATTTTGTTCCCCACATGAATATTTGAGAAGCGAGAGGTTCACAATTTCTTATTGACAACAAAATGTTATTCCAAAATTTGATTGATGATGGAATAAACGATAATGTTGAGTACTTCAGTCGTGTACAGGGTTGGCTAAAGTTATTCGAGGTTCTTAATTCGTAACTTGTCCGATTACCTACTGAAGGGGAAATCCTGAAGAAAACTTTGAGCACGACCTTTCTGAATTTGATAAAATAATGTCAATTTACGTGTTCTTCTCCTCTCAGAAAGTAAATCCCACCCTGTTTCATAATACAAAGAACTTGAAGAGTCATATCTTGGCAGACCAGTTACTATCCGAGCTGCTTCTAGTTGAAGTTTTTTTTAATAATTTGCTAGCTTGTTCAATCAAACATCCATCCCATACTTCACATGCATATTCGAAATGTGGCCTTAGATAATGTTGTTCTATTAAGTAGAAATTTTAATTTCCTAAAAGCTCAAATCATTTTAGAGGTTTTTTTGATGATATGCTCTATATGATGATGCCAACTTCCATTTGACGAGAATGTTAAACCCATATGTTTATGAAATTCTACTGTTTTAATATCAATACCGTCAAAATATAACTTAATATCATGTTTGCAACTCGTGTAAATAACACAGCTTCAGTTTTCTTAGGATTGTAGGAAATTGACCAGTCATTTTCCCATTTGCTCAATAGCTCTAGATTTTCATTCATAATACTTTCCATTAATTGTTTTTCCTTTGCAAGGGCTTCCAATGAAGTATCATCAGCGAAAAGCCGGGTTATACAATACAATTTATCAGCTATCTCATTTACATATACAATGAAAAGGAAAGGGCCTAAAACTGATCCCTGAGGTACTCCCGCTTTCAACACTATAGGCTTAGATAACGCTCCATTAACAAAAACTGACTGATTACGATCGCTTATGTAACTACAAAACCAATTAAGCAGCTTACCGCATACTCCATACATCCCTAATTTATACCATACAAAAATATTCTTTGTTATCAAGTGATGTACAGATTTGGTTATAAATTTCAACAAGTTGTTGTACAGTAGAGTGGCCTCTCCGAAATCCACATTGGTATTTGTATAACAAATTGTTTGACACAAAATAATTATAAACATGTTGAAGTACAACTCTTTCAAACAACTTTCCAACACAACTAATTAGTGAAATCGGACGATAATTTGATACGATAGAATAGTCACCTTTCTTAAATAATGGCATAACATTTGCATACTTCCACTGGCTAGGATATACACACAAATCTAGCGACATGATAAATGATATATACAAGACTGGGCTGATAGAGTTAACAGTTTGTCTAAGTAATGGATGACTTATCTGGTCTGGTCCAGCAGCCTTCTTAATAGGTAACTTTTAATAATGTCAGAAATTTCTTTATCTTCTAAAACAATGGTTTCTAATTCGGCATCAGTTTGTCTATCGAATTCTGGTAAACATGTAGTATCTGCACCATGTAAATTAGATATTGACTCAAAATATTCATTTAAGATGTTAGTCTTTTCAACATCTGAAAAAGCTGATGGACATTCTTCATTTACATTTCGTTTCAAAGCGGGAATGGAGGAAGCAGAACCTGACGTCTTGATCAAGCTGCGTAACATTTTCCAATAAGATGATTTATTTTCTCCATATAATTCGAATAGAAATTCGTCAAGTTTTGAATAAAAATGTTCCTTTGCATAACATTTCATGTTATTAACTTTATTACGCTGTTTTATATAATTTAATGCATCAGAGTTTTTCTGAGTTTTCTTTGCCTTCTTCCTTAGTCGATCCCGCTTCCTGCTTTCACTTCGAATGTTTGAGTCATACCATGGTTTGTCATTAGGTCTAATTATCACAGTTCTTGATGGTATACACTCTTTGGTAGAATCATTAAAACGTTCATAAAATACACAACAAGCATCTTCAACATTAGAACATTTGTTGAACAATGATAAACAATCAGTACTGTTTATAAGTCTATTCAATTTATCATAATCTCCATCTTTGTAACAAAAAACCGTTCTGGAATATGCAACCTTAGTTGACATATGTACATTAATTGTGACAAAGGTGCCTTTATGATCACTTATTGATCTATCAAAATCAACAACCCCGCTTTCAACAACATCAACTTCATCACTGACTACAATAGGGTCTAAAAGTGTACTGTTTGTCTTGGTTACCCTTGTAGGTTCCTTTATAACATTACGTAAGTTGTTTCTGAGCAATATATCCGTTAACTTCAGATTGGATATAGAAAGTAAATTTTAATTCAAATCCCCGACAATAGTGACCTTGTTTGATATATCTAGAGCACCTTCAATATTATTATCAAATCTGCCCCAAAAGTTAGTTGTATTACTTTCTGGCCTATAAACAGTGCAAAATATCAGTGGTTTTTGGGGAATAAATATTTTAACCCAAATAGACTCATCAAATATATTTTCAAGATCAAATAGTCTTTCGAAAGATAATTGTTTAGATATGTATATCATTACTCCTCCCCCAAACGCATTTCTGTCTCTACGTATTGGTACATGAAAGTTTTCCCAGGTAAAAGTTTCATTATCTACACTTTCATCTAGATGAGTCTCAGTAAAACTTATAACATCATAGTCTGAAAAAAATTCGGACAAATATGATTGTTTGTTACGAATACTTCTAGCATTAAGGTGGAAGACTGACAAAAGGTTGTCATTCTGAACAATAGGGCCTGGGTTAGACTCTACGTCCCCAGCAAGCTGAAGCAACAATAGAATAATCAGGATGATATTTACATTAGTAGCTTGTGATTGAAGCAGACATAGAAACATAAACACGCAATAGCAATTAAACTCCAATGATAGTAAATTAAACATAGCTTTTGTTTCAGTACATAGAATCTTGAAAAGTACATTTTTGTTACGAAGTAGAAAACCGACTCCGAAACATTTCTTATTGTTACTAGTGCACTTGAAATAATTGAATAACCCGATCGCCGCACGATATTGCATTATGTCATTACCAAAATTTATTTCTTGTTGATAAATGTTACATATGCGGACTCTAGATCGGGTTATTAGATGACATGACAGGTTGCATGATAGGATGGCAATGCGATGTCTCTCAAACGAGCTGATAAAAAGACAGAAAACTGGATATACACAATGACTCAATTTGGGATATATTTGTACATGGACGTTTAGCCGAGACTACAAAGGTAAGAAAAATAATGATATATACAGCTAACAAGACAAACATAACAAGTGGAAAGATAGATTATGTTGTGTGTTATATAGTACATACATTTCATGACATGAGAATAATAAGATACTTACATTTCTTAATATCTATACACATTTAATCCGAACATGAATGTAAAGCACATGACAGTCACTAAGAACGGGTATATTTGTCCAGGTCAGATTCCTTGTAGATGACACAAATAAGTCCTTCCCACTGTTCACAAACATACACTCTTCCATCATAGGTCCAAGTTGAGTAGATCCTACCGTTCTTCTTCAGATCCCTGGCGAGCTTGAACAAGTGATTTCTGTGCTTTGTGAGATCCTCGTTAATGTAAACATTGTCTTGTTTCCCTTTAAGTCTGAACTTGTTCTTTATCACTTTGTTTCTGTCCCAATAGCTCACAAACTTCACCACAATACTTCTGTTCTGACCTTGCTGTCTCTTGCCCACCCGGTGGCACCTGTCGATATCAGTAGGCGAAATATCCGAGTGAACATCCTTCAGCACATCAAGCACAACCTCGTCGGTATCCTCGTCCTCCTCTCCCCATTTGGGTTCCTTGATTCCTGAGATCCTTACAGAGTTTCTCCGACTGTACTGCTCTAACTCGTCAGTCTTGAGGTGCAGTTCGTCTTTCAAGTCTCGGATTTCTTGTTTGAGAGGGGCCACAATATCCTGGATAACATCTTTCAATGCTTCCTTTGCAACAGCTATAAATGACTCCTTGAACTTCTGCTGTAGGGCCGGCAACATGAGTGCATTAGTCAGCTTAGTGGTGATCACATCCATAGAGTTCTCGTTTATGAAGTTAAACAAAGTAGACTGGTAGGAGTGATCCGGAGTCTGCTCGCCTTGACTATTCCCGCTCTGTTGATGTGTTGGGGACGCCATCTTGGTTTGTGTTGACATCGGCGTACTGCAGATCTAAATGAAGTGTAGATTGGACAAGTGGCTTTGCAGATTTTGACGGCATAGAATCCAGAGGAGAACCTGATGGTTTCCGTTTCTCACTGCTGCTCCTCTGAGGTGGGGCCTTGCTAGATGAGTTCGCGCCCTTCCGACCTCGTCTCTCTCATGAAGGCATATTTCTAAATAATCTGGCCAAAACAGTAACAAACACACTCAGAAATAGTTCTGCAGTATTTCTAGTATAATTGTGTCAGTTTCAGGTCACGTCAGACTTGCTATAATATCAATTGCAACACACAACTGGAGAGCGATCCCAATAGATATTTGCAAATTGTGAAAATAATCTTGGACGTAATCAATTGTGTTACCGCTAAGGATCAGGCCCTTAAAGAAGTAGTAGTTACTTCATCCATAAACGAGCGGTGGATCCAGTTACACCACACCTGATCGCTGTTTGATTGACAGCTGAATTCTCCGAGGACGGTAGTCCGAGACGCAAATTCAGCTGTCAATCAAACAGCGATCAGGTGTGGTGTAACTAGATCCACCTCGAGTGATTGGATTAAGTAACTGCTTTTTATCACGCCCACATTGCACGTTGTCAAAATCTGAACGAGATCTGCGCGGGATATTTGAATTTGAAATAATAATGACACTCAGTTTCACACCGCCACAATGTCAGTCACGAATGGGATGACATGATTTACGACCTTACATTGTCACAAATGATTGACGAAGATGAAAGTAACAAACTGGAAGGGGACGCCACAATCAACGACACAATTCTTATGTAAGCTGGTGATGTAATGGAACATGAATGTGGTGTGTTAGATGGGTTGGCCCAGTTAGCAGTATCGAAGACAGACGAGTGTACAGCGATTCCTAACTGTCAACCTGTGCACTTACACAGGTAATGAAAACGTACGATGTAGATATGCTCAGCCCATATCACGGAAACTTTAAACTTAACTCCGATTTGTTTGAAGACAGATTTGATGAAATTGAAATTTACATCCTGTTCAGCAAATTCCTTATGGGCGTGAACAGTAGGCGTGGCTTGCTAAACTGCAGCGAGCAAATGGGCTACGGTCAATGGTTACTACAGGCCGTGGTGTAACTATTAGATACACCACGCCGACATCAAAGGGACAGACGCGTGGGCACAATTAGGCTGATATGCCATGACATATCAAAAGCTTTGGAGAGATTGCATGGCGTCGACGCCTTCTCTTTCATTTTTTGATGATGTCCCATGACAGTTAAAGTACAATCGCTGATCTTCTGCAGTTCTTGTTGTGTTTTATAAAGCAAACCAGCAATTAGGACTATTTCATCTTCTATATTCTCCAGGTCCATTCAAAATGCCAGTCGGGCGCAGAAAGGCATGAATGCAGCTGCTCGCTAACTCGATCGCATGCTGATCGCAGAAATTGTGGCTGTTGTCTGAGCTTAATCCTACTCACTCGCATGAATAATCGCCATTACGGTTGTGTGATTGTCTGGGGACCTGCTTACGATCTATCTGACCTGTCATAACAAACGGAACTCTATCTCAATGTGCTTCTACTAGAAGGATATGTGGTCACTTTTTTGTCGCAGTGGAATCGTTCGAGTAATTTGGTGGAAACGCAAACAGCAGCAGTCCTTCACCGAGTTTTAATCGCTGTTTGATCTGTTTTACTGTTCTAAATGGTCCAAATTCATTTGCATAATATGCCCTGATGTTGATATGATTCTCCCTTAGTAATCTATCTTATGATACTCTCACTATCGCAAAACACCGAGCCAAAGTTTCTTGAAGGGAAATTGGCATGCTTTTACTGTTTGCTTTGGTTTTTGGTTTCAGGGTCAAAGTCATATACCAACATCTCAGCCTTGGTCACTTTCATTTCAGGAAACTGTCCCCGTCTCCCTTGAATCGAGCTAAAAGTTCCTTTGAAATGTCAAGAATTTTTTCTGGTTTTGGACAACAGTTAACATTCTGTGCACCCATCTTGCGGGTGAGTGAGTGTTTGAGTGAGTTGGGGTTTTACGTGCTTTCAACAATATTTCAGTTATTAAACATGTGGATGACTAGCATCTAAAAGAGAGTGGACAGATCAGAAGAAGGGGATCGACAGGATGAGGGAAAAGACGGAAAGAAAGGCACAGGTAGAGATAGAAAGCAGGTTTTAGACGGACTCAAATTTGGTCTGGCTTCTTCCCGTTGACATGTACTCCAGCGTCGGTACCCCTACCAGGAGCATGTAAGCTCCAGCTGTCATAGCTCTCGGGGTCTCTGAAGCACGGAAACCACCACACCAGGATAAGGTATTGAGTCCATTTTGTAGATAGATACCTCACCCATCTTGCAGAGACCTTGCTAATGTAAAGAATATATTGTGTATACTGACCCAAAACTAATGCCCAGTGTCTCCCATCTATGAGCCACAAGTCTGACAGCAGACATCATGTCGTAAATAGCATCAAGTTGACACTGTTTGAGGTTCCTGGTCACACCGGAAGTCACCTTCAACACTCTTCAGGGCACGTTTAATTTAAGAAGTTGGCAGCACTTTTGAATGCAAGGGACCATGTCGTCATGGATATCTGTGTCAACGTTCCTTTCCCGAGCAGATTCTTGATGACTGCACACTTTTCAACATGGTTTTCTAGTTTTTTTTACCCTTTTGTAATGATATATTCTGATACAGATTCCATTTCTCAAGTTTGTTTTTAAGATAAATACTCTTTAAATCATGAAAAAGTGGTTACTCCAACTTTGAATGAGCAACTGGGAGACACATTAGAAACAGAAATTGACATATAAGAAATATTGGTAGCAATAAAAAGGTGAAAAATAACAAAAACCCGAGAATAGATTGATTTCCCATAGATTTTTCCAATATTGTTCTTGAAGGGAACTTAAAGTGTGGATTTTTAGATTTATGAAAGATGTTTCTAGAAACAATAAAATGTCACTTACTTTGAAGAGTAAATTTATTAAAACAGGACTTTATTATAAAACTGGAGACAAATTACTTCATTACATTCTTTATATAAAATACTTAGTGCATGCATCTCTAGCTAGTTAAAATCCTCTTAAAGAGGTTCGTACCAATTAACAAAATAAATGAAAAATTGCTGTAAATTTGCAAGGTGAAAGCTGAATATGTATTCTTTGATATTCAAAAATAAAAAGTGCATGTCACAGACCTTTTTTCCCAGACAAATGTTGATTTTGACGGGTTTATTTTTAAAAATTGGGAAAAGACCAATTTTGCTAATTTTATCTTAAAAACAAAAAAGAAAAACATTTAGAGTTCAGTTTACTTATTTCCAATAAATGAGATGATAACGTAATAAAACAATTTATTCTTGTATTTCCTTTCTTGAGTTTAGTAACTTATTTGCAAATATTAAGATACAAGTTCAATGATGATCGCTACAAAAATAGCTTCATAAGACGCGTTCAGTAATAAAAATAAATGAAAAATAGTTCAAATATGTTTTGAATAGAAAAACATATTGCAAGGAAATAATTTGAAAGAAAAAAGATATGTCACAGGCCAAATTTCCGAGATAATTGAAGCGGAAGTTAAAATTACTTATTAAAAAACTCATAAGGGGAGGTAACTCTTTATTTCCCATGAATGATAATTCATGATAATGGTTTGAAATACACAGTTTATCCCGTTTCAAAGTATTTCCTGAAATTCGAAGGTCAGTGTTATGAAATATTTGAAGTGTCAAAAGACATTTATGGCCTCTTGGTCAAATCCACCTGGTAACAAAGTATTAGTATCGACAAGCAATTTTTTTAAACACACCTTTTAAATATTACAAATGTTTTCTATTTGTGAATGATTTGAGTTTACTGGAGCTAGATGAATGTGTCAGATAGTGGGATAATAAGGTTGATTAAAGGCACGCTAAAATCCCATCACATAACATTAAGATTTAACCTCAAAACTTCCTCTCAAAGATCTATTTATTGCGCGATAAAGAACACCGCATCCAAACGCCGCAATTTGGGGAAGCTAATACGATGAGGAATAGACCTCAATCAAGTCGGCCCGTTTCGGGAAGCATTTGGTGCTTACGGGGGTAACGTATATATTTAAGTCATACTCTTGAGTTGATAACAAATAACTTCATATAATTAATTTGCATGGATCATATTGAACATGGATCATATCATAGACAACTAAGCAGGCCACAGTAAAAATTTCCTTATTTTCTGAACATCAACAATGCGTCAGTGACATTTTTTCTACAATGTTACTGTTTCACAAACTGTTAGCGGCACTTTTGCTGATGGGCGAAAAGATGCGCACTGACAAACGTTCGGAACGTCTTTAAGACTCTTTCAATCATAACAACCAGACTGGATTTATTCCAGGAAGAACACTAAGTGAAATTACAAGATAACTGTATGATCTTATTTTTGAAACTAAGAAAAGAGACATACCAGGGTATTTTGAAAAAACGTTTGGCACATTTTCTAAAATTGTTATTAATTCTGTCCTCATATTTTGAGCTTTGTAACTAGGCGTTTTTTGTTTAAATGAAAATAATGGGTTTACACCAAATTAAAAACAAAACCGTTCATCTATTTTTTAGAAAATCACCTAAATAAATCGTCGTCTAAATTATGGAAACGTTTCTAAAAGTATGGCGGCAAAACCAGAAATGTGTGACTCGCATGTACACAACTTTCAGTAAATAAACGTATGGCAACAAAGTGGCAGTGGATATATTTCACAAAATACATCTGAAAGATTGAGAAACAGAGATCGTCGATAATGACAGAAGTGTATTCATCTGTAACGCTCTAGAAATCTAGTTCACTTGAAATGGAGAACACGGTCCTTACAAACAAAACAGAGGACAACCCGCCCACTTCCTTCAGGACAGCCAATCCGAGGGGTGAGTGAGAAGTTTTCACGGTTATTTCAAAAACAAAGCATGAACATCAAAATTAATGTTTTAATCTTTCATTGTTTCAAGTCTATCTTAACAAAAAAAAAGAAATAAGCCTCACTCAATTGTGATGCTTCCTATTTTCGACTGATCTTGGGCCTATATATATATATATATATATATATATATATATATATATATATATATATATATTATAAATAGTCTCTAATTAGACTTGGATATGTCGGTCTCATTTTCAGCATCAAAAGTCTTATTAAGATCTTATTATGACATTTTATAGATATTTAAAAGGTATTATTCATTGCCTCACTTATTTATTATTTTTTTAATAATTTATGAATTGAAATAATCATGTGAGATTTTGTAGTTTCTTTTATGTTTGTAAACACTATTTATCTTTGATGTCATATTATTTGTAGTGGAAGACGATAATAAGCAGTGTGAATACATTTTCAATGTCAAGAATTTTTCAAATATAGATAAAGAAATATTTGTTGAATTCAGAAGTATTTTCATACAGATATCGTTATCAACATTAGTTTTTCTGTCATTGATCGGACTATCTTTCAATTATCTAAAGAAATGAGGATACAATTTGATATGAAATAATAGAACTGTTTACTGAGTGATTTAAAAAGAATCTGTCAATTTTCAATCTTTTCAGAGATTTAATCATCTTTGAGCTTGAAAATGTTCACAGTTATTCCAAAGCTCAGCATTAAAATACTTAAGAATAATATTTTTTTTAAGTTGTTCTGATAACAAAATCATGATTAAAATTTAATCCCTGTGTGCAGAGTTTTTCTGTTTTTTGATGACAAAAACACAATTATTAATTCATTTGCATGACGAGAGAACGATATTAATTGCTTTTTCATTTGGTCAGTGAATTAGGAAAATGTTTGAGGCTCAGACATAATTTGTTTCAAAGCTAAGGAGACTATAAACACAAGTCAGCCTACCAGACCCCATGCTTTTGAGATGAAATGATTTTAAAGGTCATGGCCTTGGTGATCTTTTTAGGGACCAAAAGGTCACTTAATCTATTAATCATAATCCTCACTAGTTAAAGAGACTGTATACAAGAGTTAAGATTTTTAAAGTTTTTCTTCAGGAGAAAATAAAAAAGGAGATTTCCAGGGTCTGACCACTTTGACCAGATCTATAAATTAAGTTCCTAGCTAATCAATGTGATTGTAAACAAACTTTCGGGTTGTTAGAGTTATTGGTAAACAAAGGAAAAAAAGACCAGGCAGAATATCATGTCAAAAGCCCTCTGGAATTTTTAAGTCTGATGAAGTAATATACTCTCCCTATTAAATTTGATGATTTGATTTTCTTTGATTATAATAAAATTTTATTGAACCACTTGTCACTTTTCTTAAAGATGATTCAAAATTTCTGTTTTAATCTTTATTCTGTTTATTTGTTATAACCAATACTTATTCATCTTAGGCGGTCAATATAATTATTCAAATCTTTCTTTTCAGGAAGCCATCAGAGTTGAATCGAATCCAGGGTTGTCAGATTGTGGTCAGTGTTTGACTTTTGACAACCTACCACCCAACATGCAGCTAGGTGCTTGATGAACCATCTCTGAAGAATTGTTCAACTTGAACCAACACAAGTATCAACCCAATAAAGACTGAACTTATCTGTTTGAAAGCATTACAGTATGACTCTTTCAATTAAAACCCTTAAATTTACACGCATGTGCACTGTAGTTCAACAGGCTACTTTTGAATATTTTGTTAATAGGTCAATTTAATGTGATATGTAATAAAAAGCTGAATGAAATCACTCTTTATTGCACTCTTGGTATCTGCAGAATGCATAGCACTTAGTTCAATGGTCTGGCTTTACACCCAAGGGAGGTAATTTGAAAAGGACTACTATATCAGATGAATTTGTTTTATCTATACAACTATGTGTTTATATCATTTGATGAAAAACCTAAAATAAAGATACATCAATACAGTCTCCTTTGTTATCTCTTTTATGTATCATAGTTCATTATACCCATGCTGTGATGTAGTTTGGGATATATGGCAGCCTGAGTGTTGTCCGTCCGTGCGTCTGTCCAAAAGCATTAACTGATCATTACTCGAAACTTGAATTACTTTAAAACCTACCATGCGTATTTATGTTGCAAATAGGGTGTTTATGTGCCTTTCAGTGGTTATAACTCATGGGTACAACATCGTTCTGAAATTTTCACCAAAAACAGAAAAAATTAAAGTTTGACAACATGTTACTTGTATTTAATTTTTAGTTGTCTAAATATGTAACATTACCCTCTTACTTTGAATGTGATCTCCAATCATCCAATCATTGACATGACTGATTACATGTTTTCAAAAGGAATGATGATCATCATTTTCATTTAGGATTATAGCAAATTATTCATGTTAAAATAAAATAACATTTTCTTATGTATTACAACCCTCATCTGTATCCAAGGTGTTTTAATTGAATATCCACACACATTTCCATATTTATTTCTGGCATTTAAATTGCGTTGTAAAATTATTTGAATGTATTGCTAGATAATACTTATTTCTATTTGCTATATAAATATTTCAAGAATTATTAGATATCTAAAAATATCTATTATTCTAATAATATTTATTTCACAAACTAATCTAATTCCGAATCAAATCATTTACTTACCAGATCAACCTCGCAAGATAAAAAATGATGGCATCGTGTTATAAGAGATGACGATGTCTTGTTACACGCGAGTAACGGAAGTTTGTGGCATTCACATTCTAGAATTATTAGTTTGCAGACCAATAAACCACGGGAAAAAAACTTTAAAAAGTAACCTAAAAATTTGCAATTTCAATTCCTAAGAATTGAAACAATTTGGAAAGATATATTTTCAAGGATTTCAAATATTTCATTTCATGTTCATTGGTGAAAAATGTGCCGCACTGATCCTTTAAGATTTGGTTTAGGTCCCGAGAATATACGTTAGATTAATATTCTAATAACTAAAGAAACATCTTCATGTTCCTCTCTGATTTTTCTCCAAATGAGCGTGGCTGCAGGCAAGGTTATCCTTCATCACCATATATCTCTCTTTTTGTAGCCGAAATCTTTGGTTGTAGGCAACACAACGATATACAATTCATAGAATGAATATGAATCAGAACAATACGCTAATTTAAACAAGATACTAGCTACGCTTCAACAGAAAACATAAACGTGATATTGCCAAGGAAATTGTAAAGGTAAAGGGTTAGCTTATTGTTTTTAAGGTTACTAGACCCAAAAAGCCAATATATTTAGGTAACTTGCACATAGGGAACCATAAGAGTTTTTATATGTTTACATTTTAAAATGCTGCCCTCCTTACTCAAATTTGTACCTGGCAGGCATTTTCCTGGAAACAACTTTTGCCCAAAACTAACAAGCAAAAGAAATTTAAATACCAAGAACAAAACCTATGAAGGGTGTGAATTTGATCTTGATCCTCTCTTCAAATATGGGTGCGACCTGTACCTATTTGTGACCTATATGATTGATAAAAGTATATTTCATCCAAAATACATTTCATATGTTATTTATATCTTCATCCTTTGCACAACAGGTCATGTAAATCATAAGAGCTAGAGGGCAATTGTCTCTATTTATAAGAAATTGCAAATATGAATCATATGATAGAATATGATAATGTATGTGTCTGAGTTTTGTTTTTTTACAGAGAGAACAACCAGATACTTTCAGGCCTGGAATCAGGGCATGGTCAGAACTGCTGCACTGGATCAGGTCCTGGACAAACTGAATTCAGGGTCCAACTTGCTGATTATCAATGGGAATTCAGGTGAAGGAAAGACGAGAGTTGATGAGGATGTGGTCTGTTCAGCTTGCAGATCAGGGAACCTTAAGCTTGTTAAAATGTTGTTTAAAAATAATGCCAGCCTGAGTACAAACAGTACTTTAAATGCATGTCTTTCTGCAGCAAGTGAAGGAGGTGACACAGACATCATGAAGTTCCTGGTTGACAAAGGTGCTTCAGTCAATGCATATGGTTACTTTCCACTCCATGCTGCCAGTTCCAAAAACAAAACTCAAGCGATCAAGTGGCTGCTTCAACAAGGTGCTGATATTGACAGGACAGACTCCAGGGGTAACACAGCACTGCATGCAGCTACATGTGCAAGGTTTGCATCAGAAGAGTGTGTTGAAGTTCTACTGAAAGCATTTGCTAAAGTGGATACAACAAACGAAGACGGTAATACTGCTCTTCATTGTGCTGTCAATCCTTTGTATTGTCATCCGAATAAGTCTGTTTGTCAGAAGCTGATCAAGAAAGGAGTCAGTGTAAACATGCAGAACAGAGGAGGCGAGACACCCTTACATCTTCTTTGTTTATCATACAACTCTAGCGAAAATGGAGACAGCAATGTGTACAGAGAACTGGCACAGATAATTATTGATAGGGGGGCTTCTATTGATATAAAAGATGAGCTTGATGAACCAGCTTTACATGGCGAGTTGAAGCAACTGTTAAAAGGCAGTGAATCTGCACAGGAAGGTGAAAATGTTTGCCAGATTTGTCTTTGCCTTGTTTTATTTATTTTGTTTTTCCATTTTGCAGGCATATATGTCCTAATACAGGCAGATGGGGACCTTCTATCAGTAACCAGCAGGCTAGTTTGAACTTATCCACCAGAGTATGATTATTGACAATACAATGAGATTATATGAGAACGATCAACTACATGAATATTCACTCGAGAAGATTGTAGGGAAAATTGTAATATCAAAACCCTAAAAGACATTACTTATGATATCCAGATTTGATTGGTTTCCTGGCACCTGACTTTATAGTCATGCCCACGTGTCTAATGATAGTAACATATTCCTTCTTTTAGAACTTCTTGTTGATATGTTTCATGGCAGAAGACGCCAAACATCTTTCTTTCAGATTTTAGATTTCATCAAAAATCAGTTTTCTAACAGTTATAGAATGTTATTCTGCCATTAGTCTTATGCGGAAGTGAGATTAGTGTATTCAACTTGAAGGTAACGATGATGATTTGAGTTGTCCCTTGTATGGTTGATTTGTAAACTAGTTAGATCTTAGATGACAGCCTCCTTGTAAGGAATTAGTAAATAATTAGTTTTGTGTGAGAAGCGTGTACGAGTCTTTTTCCATGGTGTGATGAAACCAAAACAAAATATATTTAAGTGTCAAACTCACGAACAATTTGTATACATTGGTTACTTTAAATACAACAATAATTCCAATGTTTCTTTTCTATTACATAAATATGTATTGTATCAAAGGACATGAACCAACTGCTGCTTGTTTTACAAAAGAAGCAAAAGATAATGATTAACCAATTTGAAAACGAAACATTGTTTTGATCTGCATTTTATGACAATCTCTGATTAATGAAAACAAATCTTTTATAGGCACTCATCGTTCGTGTGTCAGTTATAGGATGTGTTCTGCTCATAACTTTGTAATTAGAAATTCAAATATATGTAATGATGTCTCATCATTAACTATTTTGGAAACATCTTCAAAATTTGTGGGTATTTTTGTGAAGATGTCTGGTGTGCTATTTCCAGGTACAAATATTTTTTCAAAGGATGACCTTTCTGAATACCATTGAGGGATTTTACTTGCAAAGCAGCTTCTGTCCCCTTAGCAGGATCATATAGGTCCGTACATCCTGTTTTATGAACCCCTTTAAAACAGTTGGTTGGAATGTGGATGAGGTGCATTGCCAAGGCATACAATAGATTTCCAGATGTCTCCAAAAGATTTTGTGTGAGACGTCAGCATGCTAACCACCACCGATCCTCACTTCTATGTAGATTGTATCAAATATAATCCTGTAAATGTCCTTGCTTAAAATCTGCATATAGCTGTACATCGATTGTTTTGTTTCATTACATACGTAGATCTTATTGTATCAGATCTATTTCCTGTAAATATGGATGATTACTTTTTTAGGTAATTACTTAAAACCTGTTAGAAGTTGAATATGTATTGACTTCTTTCAATTAATCTCCAGATATTATTGTCCCCAGCCGCAACGCGGAACGGGGGACTATGAATTCAGCGGCGTCTGTCCGTACGTCCGTACGTCCGTACGTCCGTACGTACGTCCGGATTCTTGTTAACGCGATAACTCATGAAGCTTAGCACCTAAAGTGGTCATATTTGGTGACAGCTTTCAATGGAGGAAGACTCAAACGCCAGTCGACTTTGGTGACCTTGACCTCATTTTCAAGGTCACCACGACAAACTCGTGAAGCTTAGCACCAAGAGTGTTCATATTTGATGACAGCTTTTAATGGAGGAAGTCTCAAACGCCAGTCGACTTTGGTGACCTTGACGTCATTTTCAAGGTCATCACGACGATGACTACGTCCAGATTCTTGTTAACGCGATAACTCATGAGGCTTAGCAGCTAGAGTGGTCATATTTGGTGAAAGCTTTCAATGGAGGAAGACTCAAACGCCAGTCGACTTTGGTGACCTTGACCTCATTTTCAAGGTCACCACGACAAACTCGTGAAGCACCAAGAGTGTTCATATTTGATGACAGCTTTTAATGGAGGAAGCCTCAAACGCCAGTCGACTTTGGTGACCTTGACCTCATTTTCAAGGTCACCACGACAAACTCGTGAAGCTTAGCACCAAGAGTGTTCATATTTGATGACAGCTTTTAATGGAGGAAGTCTCAAACGCCAGTCGACTTTGGTTACCTTGACGTCATTTTCAAGGTCATCACGACGATGACTACGTCCAGATTCTTGTTAACGCGATAACTCATGAGGCTTAGCAGCTAGAGTGGTCATATTTGGTGAAAGCTTTCAATGGAGGAAGACTCAAACGCCAGTCGACTTTGGTGACCTTGACGTCATTTTCAAGGTCATCACGACGATGACTACGTCCAGATTCTTGTTAACGCGATAACTCATGAGGCTTAGCAGCTAGAGTGGTCATATTTGGTGAAAGTTTTCAATGGAGGAAGACTCCAAAGCCAGTTGACATTGATGACCATGACGTCATTTTCAAGGTCACTACGACACTGACCAATTTCTTATACATTGTTAACTTGCACTTATTCTTCATATTTGTTGACAGGCTTCATTGGCGGAAGACTCAGATGCCAGTTGACTTTGATGACCTTTACCTCTCCTTTACCTCACCGCACTTTGACCACTGTGTAATACATTGTTAACGCGGTATCTCGTAAAGCTTAGGACCTAGAGTGTTCATATTTGGTGACAGCTTTCAATGGCGGAAGACTCAGATGCAAGTCGACATTGGTGACCCTGACAACAATTTCACGGTCACCATGACACTTTGACCACTGTAATACATTGTTAACGCGATAATATTAATTATGCCAAATATCTCATAACGGCGGGGGACATTGACATATTAGTAGCAAACACTTGTTGTACTAGATTTGCACCTTCTAATTATGGATGATGGACGTTTTGCGTCTATACTTAAAATGTGATTATTTGTGCATCTATTGTTTTGTTTTATGAAAGCTGTGGATATTGTCTCATTGTGTCATATTATTGCAATTATCGTGAGATACCAAGCTTGTATACATTTATTCACTAATAAATTTAATTTCATTGTAACTGTAACGTTATTAACACTTCTTTTTATGTTATGATATCTATCCAAAAGTGCGCTACAAATCTGAGAAATAAAATGTTTATTAATGTATGAATTGTTTGCAGGAAATTTAATACAATCCTTTGGTAAAACGGTGGTCACATCTTTATCATTTTAGTTTCGAAAATATTTACTCAACGGAGTAACTCTATAATTCTTATCTTTAAATTGAATGTGTGTCTTTGTAACTCGACATTTAGCTTTGAACCCAAGTGGCAAGTTTTAAATTATAACATGAGGCATATACGTTGAATTGACAGCTACAGAATTGACAGCTAAAATTATATTTTACATTATGGTTTTAAGTCATGCCCCTCAGTGGTTTGAAATCTAATGATTTTGAAATATCAACTCCATTTCGTGTTACTAGATGCTTTGTCATCAATTTATGCGATGAGTGGATTTCTTTTGTTGACAATTTATTTTGTGTCAATGAAAAGTACATACTTAGCAATTGAGGAATAGATGTATAATGAAATTTTTCGGATATTTTACCATGCATGCATTTTTGTTTTTACATATAACTGCCTCTGTATATACATCAAGTTTTAAAATGATTCTGTGACAAAAATGTTTTAAATGATTTTAAATGTAAGAGTTATTTATGTTTTGTTAAACTCCTTTTATTTAGAAGGAAATTGTAATTACCTGGCTATTATTTGTCCTCAACCCAAAGTTTTAACATTGAGCTAGGATCATTTGAGTCTGAAGAAGCTCTGTGCAAGTATGGTATAGATTATTTTAATGAAAATTTTTATTCCATTTTAGTTTTTCACAAACATGATATTTATATGTTAAGAGAAATTTTGCTTCATAAACTATGTGAACTAACTATCTTGTATGAAAGTAAACTTGAAGCAAATATTTCTAAAATTGCATTGACTGACCTTTTTAATGTATGTTGTAGGACAATGATACTGAGTTTTATCGAAGTCTTGTTTTGTTGGTTAGTTTGGATTGTTGGTATTTTTGAAAATATAATCTTCTTTCATTTCATTCCTCAAAAGGTTTGCATGGGAAGCATTGATTTAAAAAAAACATTATTACAATTTACGCGACGAATGATTGCAAATTTGGTCTAGACCTCTCCCGCTTTTCAAAGGCTCTATATCATATGTCTAAAAAAGTATTTTGCTTCTTCAAAATTGTAATATATCATAGTAGTTTATAAAGAAATACCAACTTCGAGATGGCTTAAATGCTCGTTAATCAACCCGATTGTCCACAAATGGGTTCACCTTTTTACGACCATGTTGTGTGAAAACCCTTGAGTAGTTCATGATAGGGAAATGTTTTATGAGTAGATTTTCCTTACTTGATCATTTCTTTAACAACTCCTTATTGGCTAATAATTGGCTACTTTTGTTTTTCCTTACAATAAATCTTTATATGTAGTAAGAGCTACAGTGCGTTTAAAATTGTTAAAGAATGTTATATTATATACGTTCACTTGATGAGTATTTGTGTTATACTTGGTGCAATTATCTTATATGATATAAACCTGATATCTATATGCTAGTATGCAATCGTATATTTATATAATAACCATGCAAAAGGCAGATACAACTTGAGACAAGGTTTGCAATATGCTTTTTGTCATTTCCACTCATAGATCGTCCACATATAAGTTTTCCCCAAGAACATGATGTTTGTCAGAGCATGAGTTTAGTTAAATACATTGCATTACAACGTTTGGTGAATGATCAAAACACTTTATTATATAATTGAGGATTAGATACTCTGTTCTATCAGTGAAATATACCCTTTATTAGGCCAGTGGCGATAACCTTTATCGTCACTCTACTAACTGGTGACATTATTCATTGTCACTAGTCAGAAGGTCAAGCTGACACAAAAAGGTTTGAATTTAATGGCCAAAATGAGTTCATAAAGTGTTTTTTTTTGTGTAAATAGGTTTGTTTTTGGGGTATATATTGTATTTTGCAACCGTTTTAGCTTTCGTTATGTGGAACTAGTTTGTCATAGCAAATTTATAATTGTGCACATGGGCAATTGGGCACAAGAGGCAGTAAGGGTTTTTGAAAATTCCTTTTTTAAATATTGAAATTATTTAATAAATTGAATATTAAATGATATTAATCTCATCTCGTGGCTGCAACACTCTTGAAAATATCAACTTTGCCCACGCCAGTCGTTTATCTTATTTGACAAACATCATTTATTATCCTCTATATATTGGAGTATCAAAATAAACTAGAATCATAGAGATTAAGATGTGTTTTGACACTCTTTTGATGACAAAATAAAACAATATTTACAGCCTGGTTTTATTGACACAAAGATATAAATTACTTACATGGATGTTTTTTTAGTGGTAATTCTTGTTGGGTCCTTATTCTAAATCGTGTTAAATAGTAAAGTTATCTTATGTTGAATCCAAATGCTAAATCCACTTAATTCCTGACGGTTAATACTGTTAAATTTATGTTAAATTCCGATGGAAAATCCTGATGAAACCAAATAATTGTTTGTGTTGATTTTCGAATGAAATTGCTGTTGAAGGCTAATGGTATTTAATATCGATTTCTAACGGAATTTTTTGATAATTTCTAATGATAATCCGTATTGAATATTAGTAGTAAGTTCTACTACAGCATTCAAAATTGTAAAAAGTAAAGTCTGTATTTTCAATGTAAATTATGTGTCAGCTCATTAAGATGTTTCGTTTTGTTTGATGTTGATAAAAAAAATTATTGATATACTAATGATGTTGATTTTTGTTGATATTTTCATAATCCGCTTACGTAAACAAAAATGGGCAATATTTACGCTTTGACATACTAATAAATATTTGAATCAAGGGGACACTGAAACTTAGTATATTAAAAATCTAAAAATTTGGATACTAGTACTGTGTATTTACTATATTTTATTCCTGTCGTTAGAAATAAAGATTTTGCCCTAACTGCTTTTATGTCATTTTTGTTCATTAAGTCTATAACGCCAGATAGGCTTATAGCTCGGGCCGACGTGGGGTGATGCCCAACTTTTTACATTAACAACTTCTTTTCAAGGACTGCCGCCCTCCAATTCCCAAAGTTGACCTTTGTTTGGGATGTAACTTGCACTTATAAAATAAAAGGTCCTGACCAGCTTTTCAAAAATATGCTAAGCGGGTTGTTTCCGGAAACAACTGCAAAACGTTTATAGGCTTGGGAAGCTTACTTTTTCTGAATATCATCTTTGCTAGATTGAGATTCAAGTTTCTAAATTTGCTCTCTTACTTAGAAAACAAAGACATGTGTATCGAATTTTATTGCTACTTTTTTTCAGAAGGCAGTAATCATAGAACGAATAGATCATTTTATTGGATGGAGACAAGGATAAGTTGATGTTCTTGTCAAGAAACAAGGGCATGTCAGGGTGTCATCTGAAGGTAGGGATGGGGCTGTTTGTATTGTAGTATTTTGTAGAAGGCTGGTATCTTCTGCACAGACACATTAATCAATAAGCATCATAAATAGTAGATTTGGTGACTATGAAGAACAATTCTCTAAAACATGTTCTTCTTCTCCTGAAAAAAACCACCTAGAAGATAGAATTATTGTGGGCAGTCATCAGCTAATCTATATTATAGATTAAGACTTGGTGACTCTGATAACCCTTACTGTGGCCTTGGGCCATGCCAAAGTAGTAAACACAATGTTTAGAAGGCTTAATGTTTATGTACCGGTAACTTGTAGATTTGGTTAATCTGTTGTTTTGTAAAGATTATTTGCGAATCAGATACCTTTCATTTCAAATGCAAGTTTTGAAACTAAAATCATAGACCATGCACAGACTGGTGAGCTACAGAGCCAAATGCCAATTTCTAGCTTATCAGGCGCATAATAATGAAATCACTCATTCGTTAGTGGCTTTTCAGACCACCTTAAAATGCGTTCTTCAGGTTCTTATAATGAGGAAAAACAGAAGACAACGCTACTGATGAACGTCTATGAACTGTTTTTTATGAAGAGTACATGATAGGAGTAAACAACACAACATAATGGCTTTTATGCACTCAATATGTGCTATCGTCCTTGCAAAGATGATTCAGGGGAGGAAACTCTAATTTACTCCTGATATACTTGAAGCAGGTTAAATGATCCCTTCTCCTTTTCAACAACAACAGTTTATTTGAATTGACTATCACTATGAAATCATATACCAAATCGCATGATATAAAGCAAATAGTTCATTTCACACGTGAACAAGCTTCATTTCTCTCCGTGAAATGAACAACAAACCCTGTCAGTCCGGCAACTTCTTCATGTGCCATAACACCATAACGCACCGTACCATAACACACCATACCACAATACACTGTACCTCAACACATGTACCATAAAACACCTTACCATATCACACTGTACCTCAACACATGTACCATAACACACCATACCATAAGACACCATACAATAACACACCATTCCATAACGCACCATACAATAATACATCATACCATAACACACTTTACCTTACCACACCGTACCGTAACACACCACACCATAAAACACTCCACTATAACACATCATACCATAACACCATACAATAACACACTGTACCATAAGACCGTACCAAAACAAACTGTACCATAACACACTGTACCATTAGACCATAACATAACAAACCATAACACACCGTGCCACACACTCAACCATAGCACACCTTACCATAAAACAGTGTAACATAAGACCGTACCATAACACACTGTGCACTAAGTCCTTACCATAACAAGCTGTACAATAACAAACTGTACCTTAACAAACATTAACATGCCACACCGTTTGATAACCACAATGCCACAGCACACTGTTCCATAAGACCATACAATAACAAACTGCTAGTTAAGTTTTTAGGTCAGTGGGTTACTAAGGGAGCCAGTGCAATTGGGCCCAGTCTGGTATGTTTTCATATAACACACTTCTCCAGAAGTGCTTCACTCCCCAAACCTAAGAGCTTTTGGGGATGTGACTCGCATCTCAGGTATCCAAGCTTGAAGATAAGTGGCGTACCCTCTACGAAACCACATGCATTATGTACATTTGTTTACTAGCGTAACAACACACACGGTATATCTTAGGGGATATAGACAATTACAATTCCGCTTTTACTAGGTGACAAAATATAAACTACCAAATGACTTATTCTTATTAAACAAATGCATAGTTGGGGATTTAACCTATCTTGGCTTTGGATTTAAAGGGGTGCTCCAGAATATTTGAAATTAGATAATTGTTTTGTGTTTCTTGTCACAGAAGATTGAATATTGAGACAGGTATTACACTGCTTCGTCCACAACACTGAAAACATTTTTTCACATTAATATTTTCTCTGTAGATTAAAAATGCCCTATTAACAACAAATAAGGTAAAATTGAACGGTGGGTGTTACTTTTTATTTCGTTTTTGTAACAAACATATGTTATATTTTTGTGGACTGAAAGGTTGTTTATTCTATCTAACAGTCGTCAAATGCATATTCCTATATTTGGACTTTTGCATCGTATTGAATGAATCACATGCATTAGAAGTAATGTTCGCAAACAATCATTCATGTTTTTACAATAATTAAGTACGTAATAATGCAATAATGTTTAAGCAGTGCCAATCAAGTAGGGATAACAATGCCTTTGTGTCCTAATGTGAATAAAACAATACAAATTTAACATGAATATTGAAAGACAAACGGGATTTCTGTGCAACCTTAAAGCCAAATAATTGTTTTGAAAAACAGGAAATAACAAGCATCCACAATTTTTCGAAATACAAATAACCATTTTGAATAAAGACGTTCTTATACAATACAAATGTGCTTACTTTTCGGTTTTCGATCAAGTATAACATTGTAACAATAGTTAGTCTATTAAGATTATAATGTTTCTTTTCAATAACAGTCGCCAGTGATTCTCTGTAACATGACACCATTGATAATGATTTGTAGATGTGCAGAGTGACTCCATGAAAACTTAGATTACGAGATCCACGCCTTTGTTTTGAAGGTAGTTAGGGGTTTCGTAAACTATTCTTTGTGGTAGACAGGTACGCTGTACACGTATATATCGTTTGGGTGTGAATTACAAAGCTTCACAAATAAAAAAAAAACATTTAGACAATTCTATTTATTAAATTGTCGAAATAAGTGTATTGAGAATGACGATTCACTGAATTTCTAGGCAGTTCCAAACAAGATTTGATAAATTCAGCCTGTGTTTGCAATTGTCACCGCAATGGATACCAGCATCATGGAAATTGGAGTGAGTTATGCCTTACGGGGATGTCGACGATTGTTTTATCTCGTGTCAAAATCAGTACTTCAAAACTCCAACCTGCGACACACGTTCAATTTCTTACATATCTGTGGAGATCATTGCCTCACTGAACTGAAAGTTTTAATAATTTACGATACAAGTCATTTAGTAGTCAAAAGTTTTTTTGTTTTTTTTATTTGTTCCCAATTTCACAGAGTCAAACATCTATTAACATCTTCCAGACAGAGATATGAGGTAAATTCTAAATATCAGAACATTGATACAGGAAGTAAATCTAAATCAGTTGCTAAAATTTGGGATCAGTGATTTCCATAAGTAGTCAAAAGTTAGTTCTCTATAAACCACGGCAAAGTAAACATAGCGGACGTATCTATCTACAACTTCCTTCAACCACCTTTGAAATAGAAAACTAATCTTAATAGGTTCAGTAGACAGTAGTCGATTATGGTAATACAATATGACCTTATATAAAACTGTTGAATAAAATTATCTACATTCATGGAAAAAATTACACAAATGACATGTGTAGAGTGTAAGTTTAAGAAAATTTAATCTTAGTAAATGTATTATCAACTGTGGGATGCATTATCAAACAAAGGAAATGATATACTGAGACACCGCATAAGTTGAGTCAAATATACCAAACTTATTTACTGTTATTTTATCGAGAAGTGGTAGTTGTTTCCAAAAATTAGCAGCTGAGTGCTTATTAGTTCAGTATAGTGACAAAAAAACAGGTAAAAGTCTTGATTTGTGATCGAAAACCGGACAATACCGTGCTTCAATGACTCAAACGAAAAAACTTATTTACAGCAGACACAAATGTAAGTAAGGATTCGTAGTATAAATTGAGAATTTTAACTTATATACGTGTAAAGTGTTATAGAACAATTTGGAAATATTGGGGATAAATGTGCGAGTTAGGTAGGCCATTTGAACTTAATTGGAGACATATGGTAATTTTGCTCTTAATCAAGGAACATAAAAATCCTAAAACGTACTCTGTGTCACCTTAATGAGTTGACTAGTCATTATCAAATTACAATTTCAACATTCACATGTAGGTAGTATACGGGTTATTGGATACTTTGAGGCACGATGGGACGCTCAAATATGGTATTTCGGGCCATATGATAAAAATGCAATAAATATTAAAATATTCTTATTCATCATAATAAGCCTGCAATAAACAATGCATGAATAATGCAGCCGAAGTCCTAAAAGGCTGTACGAAATCTTATCTCATTGAAATATGATCGAAAAGTTCGCTAACGTTTTTTTCTGTACTATATCAGATGTGCTATTTCCAGACCAATGGTAGATATCAAATAGTAGATCCAACGAACGGCGGAATATACATCTAACAAATCAAAGCATCACAAAGCTATGAAGAGAAATTTTGGGTCAGTTCCGGGTCGCAGGTCACTAGGACATCCGCTTCAAAGTCAATACATCAAATATTAAAAAAACAATCTGACGGACCATATTAATTGTTGAGATATTTCTTTAAATAGATTATTAAAGACTTGCAAGTCTCTGGTTGTGTATAAAAGTGTAAAACTTAATAGTTGAAAAGGCTGAAGGAGGAATATGTTTAGATTTAGAAAAGATCTTAATCTCTAAACTGAGGACAAATGATGAAATATCATTTATTTAGATATATCTGTAACGCCAACTATTTCTTATTTAGAATGATAATTGTTGTTGTATGCCTTTTTAAAGGCTATTTGCTAAATTTGTATATAGCCGATATGGCAGTTGATGAGTATGTTATGCAACTTTACATCAAATTTTTCCGGTTTCGGTTCGTTTTGTAGTACAATGTCTACTCATGTACGACAATAATGAAAAAACACAAACAAATTAATTGGTAAAAGTACGAGAGTCGATACTAAAGACTTGTGGATCGTTGATTATATTCAAGAATCATCTCCTTCTCCATTTCATATTGATGTCTATACAAACAGAATGTTAATTTTGTGTGCTTCCAATACATACATAAGAGTTGAAAATATTATCAAAATTTATATAGACAGAATAAGATAGTTTTATTATAGCTTTTTAAAAATTATATTTAATCAGGTGTACAAGGAAAAATATGTCACAATTTAAAAAAATTCAAATATCCCTATTTTTTGTCCAGAATATATTCCATATATTTACAGCTTTATGTAAATTTGTAGTTTTCTCTTTTCGATGAGGAAGTCTTCCTCTTCCAAATGTTTATCTAACGACACAACATTACATGCTTTATGTAACGGTATTCCGGACACTTTCGTGTATTAGCATATCTATTTACAGTGTCTTTTTATTAATGGCTTTTCATCTTTTTACCCTGTAGAGGAAATAGAAACTTATCATATATATATGAACTTGTATATATTTATTTACCAGTTGTATTATTTTGAACATACACAATATGTGGCTGCATATAATTTTACAGTTGCAGAATTTGTAAAGCATCATTATGCAATCATCGTAGTTGTTATCATTATAGTCGTCAATGTTGTCGTCATTTTTATCGTGCAATCCTCACCATGAGGTGAATTTTAAGATCAATAGATTTGAACATAACACAAACCATTGAAATATCCCCCTTGCTATACAAACCTTGTCCCACTTATATATATATATATACATCCCACTTGCTACCTGTCATGTAGATTATAATTCTGAAAATGATCTTAAACTATAAAGTAAATAAAGCTCAAACATGAAGTCTTCACCAGTACAGACAGAGACCTAATGCTAATGTCCACATTATAAGTATTTGGTTACTGCTTCTCTCCTGAGTCTCGCCTTAACGTACTTCCTCAAATAATTGTGCTGACTTCAACAGTACTTCCTTATAAATACCCTCCCTCCATAAAATTACGCTCCCTACGTAAAAATACGCTCCCTACAAAGAAATGCAATCCCTCAATAATATAACACTCCCAGAATAGATATAATACGTTTACGAAACGGCACTTATCAAAGTCAAATAAATTGTGGTAATACTTTTTGATCTGAGTTTCTGTTTAAACTCACAAGTAAGTGTATCAAGTGCGTCCTCAATCAAACCCAATAAGTACCAAGTTCTCAAAAAAACTACTATAATATAAATCTACTATACATGACAAAAAGCCCTCATTACTTTATGTACGATCTCACATTCTAGAGTAGGCAAGGAGTATCGCTACACGGCCAGTTCAACTCGACTTCTGTGTCTCTTCATCATTACTTGACTACATTGAACGGCATCAAAATATCCTTAACTCTCGCTCGGTACATACCAATATTGTCGTTAATATAGCTAGCTATTCATAAAATGATACAGATATATTAATTTCTGACATGAAATCATTCCCGTAGCCCAAATGAGGATTGTCCATCGATGGTAGTTTAACATGGAGCAGCCAATGTTATCATGTAAAACAAACGAATATGATACCTTCTCTCATCGTAATATTAGACCTACATAGGTTGCTGTCTTAGTTGAGATTATTATCTAAGGGTAAATACGGTGTTGAATTAACAGCATCTGCTCACGTGTTATCAGACTAAAATTACTTCCTTGTTACTGGTGAATGGAGGCAAAGCGGTGAGTTAAATTCTTCGTAATAGTTTTATGACAATTTATAGATATAATGTTGATAATTTTTTTCATTTGTACCGCATTTAATACCTGCATAGGGATATGTCGTTCTCAAACTTTGTAAAGGAATTAGGCACCCTTTTGTCGATCCTGCATTAAAATATTTTCTGTTTTCGTAATAATGTAATGACAATTAATTAAGCAAATAGCCATTATGCTGAAACCTATTTTAAGTTTGTAACGCTACATATAGTTACATTTATATATATCGTTCTCCGACTTAGTAAAGTAATCGGTTTCCTTAAAGTTTACATGACCACAAACATATATCACTATTTTCTTTGGAATATATGTCTGATTACAATAGTGTATAGTGCGTCAAAGGCCGCTACTCAAATATGTTCACTTTGGGAATGAAAGCCGTTTTTACAATGCCCCTTTTGATGGGCCGCTTAGATCTATCTGGCCACACACCAGTGAGTCCATGACTTGTCACACGCCCTTTTTGTAACGTCTTAAAAAGAATCATTGCCTCGTGATCTATACATCTATCGTAACAATATCACAGAAAAACTCAATAATTAGACGATTTTCAGAGAATGTTTTCCAGGTGGGTTTTTCACAGCCGATAATAACGTTGTCTTAATGAAAGGCTAATTAAAGGTTTTCATTGGAAAAATTAACAAAAATCAAGCCCATTTCGAGGTTAGCGGTCGTTTAAGTTTAGATAATGTAGAAATCTGCATTACTTTGGTCACATGTGAAAACTAAGCATTACAATACCTCCAACACTGTTCGTTGATGATAGCGAAGGAATTGGTGCTTCTTAAGTCCCAAGCTAACGTTGTTATTGCACTTCTCTCCCTAGCTACTCGACTTATTTCTTCCTAAATAACATTTGTTACAAGTGGGTCGCGGTTCTTTCACAAAACAATAAAAATATGCGGGACAGACACTAACCTTTATTTAAGCAATGATCGTGTTACATCTTTGATCTTCGGCTGAACACTCTCCCGTGAGAAACCTTTGTTCACAAGTGTTAAAATTGAACTAGGGTTTAAAATCGTTGATTCGGCGAATGTTAACTATCTCGGCTCTTATGTTATTTTAATATAAGATGTGTTTTTTTGGTACATAAAGGACAAAACTGCAAATTTTATGTTTCTCTAGGCATATATATAAAAGGTTTTCTTGAGATACAGTATAAGTTCTATTTTCAGAAGTGTTGAACAATGAGGAATACCCTTATCTTATGTTTTGTTCCCCTGCTGCTCGGTACATATTTTGGTAAGTACTTAAATCAAAAGATGATTATCGTTTTTTTAATTGAAGTGTTAAATTTGTTTATTTATCCAGAAAGTTCAGAAGGTAAAGCCTCAGCTGTCAAGAGGTTTCATATGCTCAGATACTCAGCTCTCAGTGTTTTATGCAACCAATATTCAAAATTTAATACTTGATATAATTGTTATAAGCAGATTGAACGAGGTTAATCGCCGCTTTCCGCGCCTGTACAGTTGAATTACAACAATAAAAACGAAAATTCACTATCGTTTATTAAAATCCATATGAATAATAGTCTCTGCATATGATTGTAGATATATGATACCATATTAGACATTATGAAAAGATAGATTATTGACAGCTTATATTTTCTGATGTAAATGTAACATAATTAGTTTTAAAAAGGTTAACTTTCTGATACTTGTATACAAACTAACGATGTATTCAAGACGTGATCGTTGTTGTTTTGTAAATGTTTATTGTAATTTGACTCTTATACTTTTTTATTTCCTCCTATTCTTTTTTCTACGTTTAGCATCAGAGAGTGTGCTGACCCAGGAATGTGATATGCCCTGTTCCAACACGACCTGCTCTCCTCCGTATTTTGGTACATGCTGTCACAAAAGTAGGTTAACACTTTATACATCGGACATCACTAATGCAATAATCAGTTATCAGTAATAGTGAAATAGGCATGTTAACAAGAAAATGTTTTGGGCAAGAAGACGTATGGTTATGGTATGCAGCCATTTTTAATTCACCCTTAGACTTATTATTTTGGAGAAAATTCATATAACCCTTAATTTTATAACATGTATAATACCCGTTTTACTCATAGTATCTCCAACACGTTACTAACCTTATACTATATATAGCATTTACCATATGACACATTTAATACAGAAAACCTTGCACGTGGCAGTAACCACACAAACCAGAGCAGTGAGTACTGGGAAAGGAGCCTCAGGCGATACTTTCACTCTGATTTGGCTGTGGACGGGAACACTAACAACGACTTCAATAGCAACACCTGTACACACACTGATGATCCTGATCTGAGACCTGCATACTGGATGATCAACCTGGAGTCTACATACAACATCAGCGAGATTAAGTTATATCTCAGGACTAACAGTGATTATGTATTTAATGTATTTTTTCAATAGTTGGGTAGTTGTTTGAAAAAGTGATACTTTATCAATAGAAAGAAAATAGATGAATTGCTTCAAGATTTTCAATGGTTAAATAAGGCATGCATACGAGGGTTGTCACAACATTTTCCGGCCTGAGTATGAAATGCTTGAAACGCAACCATACTGTGCATGCATGAAGAACCTTCATTGACGTGTAGATGGCATGAAAATCACGAGATGCATACTCTTCAATTGCATATAATAACTTGTCATTCAAAGGTACCCTCACATCTTTTACCGAAATGGAGAAAAGTGAATGTAGGGCTGTTATCAAATATCTGAGTTTAAAAAAAAATACACTCCAAAGGAACTTCATGGGGATATGTTACAAACATTAGGTGACTCTGCTCCTTCATATAGCACCATTAAACATTGGTGTTCTGAATTTAAACGGGGTAGAGTAAGCACTAAAAACAAGCCCGTCCTGGTCGTCCATCTAATGTCACCACAGGTGAAAACATTGAGGCTGTTCTTGACACAATAATGCAAGACAGGCGAGTGACTATCAGATACTTAGCTGATACTTACCACATCAGTAAAACATCAGTTGAACGAATTATACATGATCGTTTGCATATCAATAAGGTATTAGCACGCTGAGTCCCCAGAATGTTATCTGAGGACCAAAAGCGAAAACGTGTCATGGTCAGTCAGATACTTCTTGACGAGTATCGCGCAGACCCAGAATCATTTTTCGCTCATGTCGTTACTCAAGATGAAACCTGGGTTCTTCATTTTGATCCTGAGACAAAAAGCCAAAGCAGGCAATGGTAACACAGCACATTACCCACCCCTAAAAAGGACGACTCTTGTTCCTAAAGTCGGAAGGTCATGGCATCCGTTTTCTGGGACTCTCAGGGTGTAATAATGATTGATTATTCAAAGAAAGGTTCTACAATCAATGACACTTATTACGCAAATGAACTACGATAATGACGAGAAAAAATCAAATAGAACCGAAGGGGTAAACTGCGCAAAGGTGTTTGGCTGTTGCTTGACAATCCTCCCGTTCACACCGCCCATATTGCAGTTCGTGCAGCACAGGATTGTGGGCTCAGGATTCTCCGCCATCATGACTATTCTCCATACCTAGCCCCCTCAGACTTCGTCCTCTTCCCCCGATTGAAAACAGAGCTCCTTGGCCAAAGATTTGAGACTGACGATGACGTCATTGCTGCACCCCATTGGGACACCCCTCGTAGTTTGAAATATTTAGTGAATGAAACAACATTATATAACGTAGAGTATCATAAGTAAGGAAACTAATAACTAAAAGTCGATGAAACTCGCTGAAACTGACACGCCTAGTTTGTGAGAGTATTCATTTTCTTACCATATTAGAGGACGCTAATTATAAAGTTTATTTTTACTTTGTCTTGAATGTTTAAAAACAAATGTAATTCATATTTATAAATATGACTTTCATTACATATATATTTTGGACTCATTCAAATTTGGCGGAGTGAATTCATTCTTAAATTAACAAGATTCAATGTAGGCGTTCATTATATGTGGCGTTACATGGTTTCTTCAGACGCAAAAAGATATAACGGCCTAAAAGTACTCGTTGACTCCACCGAGTGTTTCCGTCTCGACAAGAACTTCAGCCCTGAAGGACCAGATACAACACATACACTGCAGTCCTCCCATATCTGGCAGTCTCGTGTCTGTCACCGTAAACAGTGGTTTACTTACTCTATGTGAGGTGCAGATATTCTGTAAGTATATTCTGATGTATGTTGATATCTAATATTGATTTTGTTTTAATATTAACGACAACACGATGCACGACACACGGCATTCTTCACGACAGAATTGTCTGAAGATTATTCCACTTCTATCACTGCTGCTAGTATTAATGCAGTGAAAAGCTCTCAACACCCTTGTGGCTATGCATTGCGGTGAAACCTGCAGGCATCGACTGGAACTAGCGAACCAATGGCGGTATTGCGCTGAAATTCAGTGTAGCATTGCACCCAAACCTAACAGATCTCTACTGCAAGCAAAGTTGCTGAGCCCCTGAAGGGGTTCGAACCACGGACCTCTTGATTCGAAGCCGAAAGCGCTAACCACTGCGCTATCCCGCCTCCTATTGTTACAGAACTGAACACGCCATGATTATACTAAACTTGACTTCAAGAAAAAATCATCTAACCCTTTAATCGGAAAATCATGGTGGTTTTGGCAATATGTTAAGAGGTATCCGTCAGGACGCAATATTTGTCAGCAGTTGTTGTCAATGTGACTCCGACCCAAGGCCTTAATTATATATGTTTTCTTAGTATTGAGGTAGCGTAAAACAATAAAGAAGTCCTAAACAATCTAAGCAAAGACGTAGTACTTTAGTTCACTGACTCAAATCGTTGACTGGTAATATAACTACGAATATCCCTGATCTAAATTCCAAGAGGCGATAGAATTAAGAAATAAATTTCGCTCTACCCCAATGTGTTTTGTAATAAAGTATACTTTTGCCCTGAACTATTATAGTTAAAGCACGAGGACGGTAGTTACGTCACAAAAAAACTATACCTTTATTGTCTGATAAAGTACTTTTTTCCCGATTGTTCTAACCGCTAGGCATCTTAGAAAAGAGTAGAGTGGAAACTTCTGTTAACATGTTTCTTTTGATAGATTACAATTTGAATTTGAAGTTTACATTAACTATTTGTGAAAATGAATATCCTTCTAGGTACCCGCAGACAATCCTCATAAAGATTGATTGTAGTTTGTAAATAAAACCCAGCAAACCAAAGTTTTTTTCAACGAAATAAAAGACTATTGGTTGCTGTCAAATAAATATGGTAGGACAATTTTGCAAAAGGGGATTCTACTCAAGAGCTAAACTTCATTTTCCGCCAAAACCAGATTTTAAAGCAACATGTATTTGTCCAGCATGCACTAATTACAATAATTACAGTTTCGCCTGAATTTCGGTATTGCGCTCGCTATTGCTAAGGTAATACCTATTTTACTTCGGAGCTGTAAGTTTATGATTAGGTAGTCCTCATATACCTAGTCATCGGTTTCACAAAATGCAAAGCATATCCTAGATAGGCGATATTATGCCTTAACTCGTAGTAATTTAACTCAAACTTTCACTTATCCTCTAGCGGATGTACTCTTTACCTTCAAAAGGAATGTCAATTGCAGATATCTTCTTTCAAACATGACTCAGATATATTTCTTCAGTCTGCGACCACGGATGGTATGGCGAGGATTGTGACAGACGGTGCAACTGTAAAGACTCGAGCGACTGTGACAAGACGACCGGCTGGTGTAGACATGGGTGTCGGGCCGGTAAACATGGACACGGGTGTCAGTGTGGTAAGTATTGTTATTCACATTTCAGATAATCAGAAAACAGAGTATACCTATTTGTATATTTACATCACCAATCGGTGAATATACTATCCGTTGTATCCTAACAGCCTGGCCATTTCTCATACAACCCTTTTTATTATTTTTTTGGGTCATTTTCAATATCCTGCTGGATTTTATTGACTTAGGATCGATAAATGAAAATCATGCGTGGATATACACACAATATTCGTTTTTCTGACACAGTCCACGAGGTTACATATTTTTTTACCATAGCTTCCCTACATGACCTAGATGGCTGGGTATGTTCTTCTTAAATCACCTTCCCCACGTAAAATACAATATTTCAAACAGCCTTTTCAAAATCACGTGGTCTCCTTTCTTTCCCCGGGATGTGACTTGTAAACCCCCCCCCCCCTTAATTCTTTGTCCGTTTATGTAGGTCAACAATGTGTTATCATAAAACAATAAGTCCTTATTTTCAAATGACTATTTCTTAGACTGCCCAAATGGTACATACGGCCTGGGCTGCAGAGAGAGCTGTGGTCAGTGTCTGGAAGGAACTGTCTGTGATAAAACCAACGGGACTTGTCCTAGTGGATGTGAACGGGGATATATATATCCTCTTTGTCAAGGTGAAATAAGTGGTTACTGCATATGTTTTTCTCGTTAATGTTCATAAACGTTATAATCTAAGCCAAAAAAGCTAATTTTCTCTTAAGTTACAAATGGTAACTGCACAGACTGCACGTGTCATTTCCTTGTACATCACTAAATGAGACGTGTGCAATAACATACAGAAAGTTTAAGTCATTCATTAGAGATATGTAATGTGAATTGTAAATTTGCAACTGAGTATATAGACTTAAATAATTAATACTTTATTCTTGCAGAGTGCGATGAGTTCTACCATGAGAGTGGAGATATTTGTGAGAAATGTGGATTTTGTGAGAACGACAAGCCTTGTGACTCTACATCAGGAAAATGTGCGGGGAACTGTCAGGCAGGATATAAACAACCATTCTGCAAGGAAGGTGGGCAGCAAGATAAATAGCAATATCCGCAGAATCTCTGACGCATCATATCTCAAGAAAGCTACGTCTCTTGTGAACTATATTGAGCAATGATGATAGCGCTTAGGAGATATCAATAACTGTCCCAAAATTCCAGAAATATTCTGCGATGTCAATATATCAGTGATGGGACCCATTTTTCCCTAGATATCTACCAATATTCCCATTTTTCCCTAGATATCCACCAATATTCCCATTGTTCCCTAGATATCTACCAATGTCCACAGAGTTTCTAAGATTCCTACCATCCTCCCTCAAGTCATCAAAGTACCTAGAGTTTTCGAAATAGTTAATAATGTAAATGTCTCATCCCAGGACAAGGTATTGTAACATGACTTCGTTGTATCCTCGATTCTGATTGGTCGGTTCGAAAACATTACCCTATGTTGAATGACAATGAATATCCGCAAATTAGCTAAGGCGAATCACTGCAAACTGATACAACATGTTCACTAGTGCCGGCCCGACTCAAGTTTTAATTTTCCAGTTTCTTTGAAAATTCGTGCCGTACTCCGATTTGACAGTTGTCTTTGTCTTTTTTTATATTGTGTCTACCGGTAGATATAACAAATATACTTTAATATGATTTATTTTTGAAGAACGAAAATATTTTCAACTGGCTAACTAAGTCCAAGTTTGCCGCAAAGTTTCATGCGGCCCCCTTCTTTCGAATGCCGTTCCCATGGTATGACGTCACAAAGGCCAACCGTTTTGACGTCACAATGTTTGCGTCGCTGTCACAATGGTCTTGGGCTAATTCAAGACTTTTGTACTCGGGGTTTTACGATATTTTTCTACGAGCTTTATAATTGTTGATTTCGGTCTCAAATTAAACTAGTATGTTGTAAGGTCTCACTGTTACGAATGCCACTATTATCATGGCATTTTTAGAAAAATAAGCCCTCCTCCCTCGTGAAATTGGTATTTCCTGCGGGCATCGGGCTTACTTTTTGATAATGCCATCGGGTCATATTTTATCATACACTATACACTATCCTGTTTTTAAATATTTGTCATATCTTGATAGAATGTGATGGAGGAAAGTTCGGGATCAACTGCCTCTCAACGTGTGGGAACTGCTCTGGTAATGAGAGCTGTAACAAGACAGATGGAACATGTCAGAACGGATGTCTTGAGAACTTTCGTGAGCCTATGTGTACAGGTAAAATAATATATTTGCTAATTATAATACATGCAACCTACTGCCCCTACTGCATAAATTACACAGCTAAAGCCAAGGTATTTTATGTGGTTAAATTAAACATTCAGAAAGGGGGGAGACATAACACTTTATGATATTATATATATTAAGTTCTGTAAAAATAGGCGCTGTTTTCCTACAGGGGTTACTTTGATACGTTACCAATGTTACAGGCGCGAAATGTTTTTCCTATATTCACAAAATCCTCAGGATTCCGTTTTAAAGTTTACAACACGATAACTGCCCATATCTTTAGATAGTTTATCTGTATAGTAGTATCTGAAATCTCTGACTGATGTCTTTCTTGAGAGACAATTGTGAGTATCGCAAAGTTAAAGGAATTGCAGTCTTTAGCTGTTACAAGAACAGACTGACTGCTCTGTTTGAAATACCATTGTTGAGATGAAGATTTGTCTTGAGTGGCCCCAGAAAGAAATGAGTGCAGTAATCTCTTTCGGAATAATACTGCATTTGCAGGTAAGCCTTGTTTTTTATATTCAAGCTATTGTTATGATACAGGCTGCGTCCCAGAACGGTACGGGGCAGATTGCACATCAATCTGCGGCCAATGTGCAGACAATGTCACCTGCAGTAGAAACGGAACCTGTCCATATGGGTGTCTCCCCGGCTTCATAGAAGGACTCTGTCAGACTCGAACTTCAAATAAAGCTGATACAGGTGATGCACAATTTTCAAGAGTGGGAACGATTTCTATGCATATACGACTTCTTTATGGCAAGACGATGACGTATAGACACTGGTTCCTAGCATATTATGTCATCAGAAATCTAAAAGACAAGTATTTTCTAGTTCGGTTTTCCATGAAAAGCTTCTTGAATTACCCTTTTTCAAAGCTCTGACTTTTAAGTGGTAAAGACCTTCGTCATGATGTAAGCAATTTTTTTTTCTATTTCGATGTTTCCTTTATTACGTATTAAGATTATGATGTTTATTTTTCAACAAATACATCGTATAACATTCACTATAATAAAAAAATTTACTTAAGTTTGTCTTTGAGTAATTTGTCGTTAGAATAATGTTTTTGGTACTGATTTTTGTATATTAGTTAACTATGCATTAAATGGCAGATTTGATCAAGATTGTACAAAATAAAACATAACGATTAAATGAAATTTCACGATAGTGATCAAGGCTTCCTTAAAGAAACCAAATTTCAACAAGGCTCACATAAAATCACCCACATTCACAATGCGAAATCGGTTGGTACACATAACAATGACGATGGGGAATAATTTTTGAACATTGAATGCTCTTCTGCCAATGGTAATGTTAATTTTTCATTTGTCGAAGATGATATGGTCCCAATGGCAGGAGGAGTTTCTGCAGTGCTCCTTATGGTTATCGTCATCATCGTTGTCGTCAGTGTCATAATTAGAAGGTAAACATCTTAACATTTATTATCTTATACACCTTACAACCTAAGAACTGCTTTTATGGTCCATCCGATGTGCTCTCTTCAGTAAAATACATGGAGGAAAGTATTCTCACGCACTTTTCATGCTCTGCAACCAATCATAACACCTCAGAGATTTCAAAGTGGGTCTGAGACCAAGTTGTACAATATACCCAACTGGAATATACAAATTATATAGTAACACAATTGTTCTTTATCTTGTTACCTCATACCCTACCATTGAACTTACTCTTAAATTCTTTGATGGTGAGATTTTGTTTGAGGGGTAAGGAGAGGGGGAGGGGGTCAAAGTGTTGGTGGTTGATGGTTAACCTTAATCATTTTATCACGACTGTCACATTAAGGAAACAATTTACTATGAATGACTTAGATAATTCAAAAAGCTTTTGTTCTATTGTAGGCGAAGGGCACACAAGAAACCAAAGACGACGGAGGCGGACAGGGATGAGAACCAAAAAGATACTTCATTCATAAATATTTCAGGTAAAGTATAACTTATCATGTAAAACTAAAAATTTTAGCATCTGACAGAGGTAGTCACAAAAACCAAAATACTATCAACCTTATTATCTTATTGAGATGTATTCATTGAAGCTTTTGCCATTTTACATAGAGAAAATGACCCCTAAAGGTTCAAGTACAGAAAACCGGAAACTATACTAAATTCAGTGCAAGCCATCGGTCCAAATTACTATTTGCAGATAGACAGACCAATATGGTTGGTATATCTCATATTACATGTCAAAGACTTTGAAAGCACGAAATTGTCAAATACTCATTTTGGGATAAATATACTATCTACGTTCGAATATGAATTAGTTCAGTTCATGTGGAATTATTGAAAGTGCCAATAGATAAACAAAGGTGACTTAAGAAAATATTTATACCGACATATCCCCACACCTTCCTCTGAGCTTTGTATCTAAAAAATATTTAATAATGAACCTGATAGGCATATTTTTATGGAAACGTCTCTCTGCACCAAATCTTTATGTTTATGTTAAGCTTTTGTACTGAACTTTTATCTTTTGGACAATTGTTTTGTCAAGATATCTTATTGGTCTTTACTTTTGATTTGAGATTCATGTCTGTATGTCCTGTCAGAAAATTCAAAAGTACCAGTAGCTGTTTTACCAAATAATTTCAATTGAAAAGTACATTTGAAACCAAAACTCATCTCAATTTTGGAAACAATTTTATGAATGATGAATGCTTTAAATGCATCTTCTTCTACTCTTGTTTGTAGATCCCACAGCCACTAAGCACGTCACGAAACAAGCGATTAAGACAACAAATGATCTCAAAGCTCCGACTAAACGTCAGGAAGCAACACATAAGCCAAAGGCTGCACGATACGAACAACAGAGAGATAAATGTGCTACTGAGACACCTGCAAAAAAGGAACCAGAGGACATACCTGCTGAAGATATACCGGAAGTCCGCCAAACAGAGCCCTCAGGCGGCGGTAACGAGTACTATAGTGTCATACCAGCACCCATAAATCTGCCGAAGCTTGCACAATATATCAAGGACAGGATGAACAGCGTCGGGTTTGAGAACGAGTTTAAGGTATGTTTTCGGCGAATCAATCAGTTCTTTATGGCTCAAATTCAGCACTGGATACTGTGCTTAATGCATTATCCGACCTGGCCACCACACCTTGTGGCTTTGTCGAAATTTTCACTCAAATTGAAAGTCGTACCCAACATCTGGTTTCATGCCATTACGGTGATTATGTAAGTCCCAGTTCTTGATTGGACATCAATAAATGAATCAAGAGCAAACATTTTTTCTCTCGAGTTTCTGATTTTTGACTCAATAACAATCAAATTGTTACCCAAGGTACGTAACTGGGAACAACTGTAATATCATATAAAATGTTACCTGTTATATTTGATACATCTTTTTCGAAGCTACTGCCCTATGGAATCCACGAGAATCACGATGAAGGGAGGAAACCGGAAAACAAGAAGAGGAACAGATTCCTAGAGCTCTATCCTTGTAAGATTTATTTTTATGTTTAACCTTGACTTTGAAAAAATCCATCAAATTAGGTTTACAAAACATTGATGTTTCGTTTTAACGAATATCATTTAAATGCGTGTAGGTGAAAATCTCTGAAAGAATGATAAAGATCGTCAATAAGAATCGTTTATGACATATGAAATAGGCAATGAGACTAACAGCCTCTGAAAAGAAATGACTGAAGATCAACCTTAATGAAAATGATATTTATCAAGAGGATAGGCAGTGGGAACATAACAAAACAACTATCTAGGCTTTACAAAATATTGTGATTATGTACATACTTTAAGTCAAAGGAATAAAACGAAAGATGAATCAAATGAGGTAGATGTTTAAATTCGATTCTATTCTTTTATCTTGACTCTTTTAATATCTTTCTTTCTCAGATGACCATTCAAGAGTTATTCTGAAACCGGAAATTTACTGTGACTGGGATTACATCAACGCTAGTTATATCAGTGTAGGTTGTCTTTTACTAATGGATGAATATAGTTTGCTTTCCCTTTCTCTAATCTAAACATGAGGCAATTTCCCTTCAGATGACTTACTATGACACATTCATAAATGGTTAGGGGGTCATATATTAAAGGAACAGATCATTTTTGTACACCTCCAACCTATGTATGATAAAAATCAGCCACTGCCAATTATCAACGAGTTAGGGGATGAACGAGTTGAGCTTATTGGCCATTTCATTGGCATGTAATGTCAAGAAAAAAGTTCACTTACCGAAGCATAAAGCCATATTTTCAAAATGGCCCTTTAAACACATTATGTCACGTATGGTGATGTCATCTCTTACTTGAAAACCCCCCACAATCGATGGTATTCGGTGTCGTCAAGAGTACAACATATTTTCAAAGAAGATTTTAACAATAAGACAGTTAGAGGCTCTATCGATTTTGAAAAAAATATACATGGTATGATTGCAACACATGATTATACAAAACTTCGTTAGCTATACATTATAACTTTGGTGTGTGGAAATAATTGTGGATTTTTTGTTTCAGGGTTACAAGGGCACTGAAACCTTCATAGCTGCTCAAGGTAATCAATTGCTGCATTACGTGGGGTGGTTGATAAGTAGTAAGCCTCACACAGACAAAAGGAGTGCAGCCTTCTTTCAATGTGATTTATTTCTTCAATTATTGTTGCTAAGCCTTTTCCATTTAATTGATATTTAAAATCAGAGAACATGACCCCGAACGTTCAAAGAGTGGTGCCATTGTGGTTTTTAAACGAAACTTACTTCTTTTCAATTGACATTTCAATTTCATAACCATCACGTACATTTTTGTTGACTTGCCCATTCACCGGATCATGTATTAGGAATACAAAGGTAGACATAAATATTGGATACAATTTATAGTTTTGATAAACTCTATTATTGTTCACTTTTCAATGATATCCATATTTAAGTTAAATACATACGGTGTACTATTATAGAAAATAAACAATATTGTTTCACTGTATATCAACGATGTGTAACTATAGGTCCTAACCCGGTTACGGTGGATGATTTCTGGCGCATGATATGGCAGGAAAATGTCAGCATGATTGTCATGGTAACCAAACTTAAGGAACTGACCAAAGTAAGTCTATCATGATCATTTCGGCAGAAAGACATCTTGCACAAATTATCCATATTTTGAAAATAATAGGGTTGGCTTTTGTACTCAACAGCCAGAGAAAATCATAATAAGAAGAAACGCATAGAGCATGCATGGAGTTATGATCTTTCAACCAGAAAGACATCCTAGCGTGGGCAAAGAAACATTTTGGTATTTATGACAAACGTGATTATTTTTTCAGTTCAGAGCTGTTGAACGTGAATAAAAGGATTATCATGTTAGAATAACTTGCCGAACAATGTTGTTGAAGTTATACTTAAGATCTAAATCATGCATTCACATCCAATATTAGTTGCAGGACTTGCAACTGATCTAAATGTTTTATTGTACAGTCGGTAGATACTTAGGATTGGTTCATAGTATGTATATCTAATTCTTTTCAAACAGTCGTCAATTTTGGAGATGGATATAATCAGTTGCATGATGTATTTGAATTCATTATTTCCTCAAACGATAGTAATTCAATTGTCATCTGTAAAACTTCCTGGTTTGAAATTTTACAGATTTTTCCATCAATCAGCCACAAGGTAGTGACAGTTGTTTTATCCTTGTTATTTTTAGGAAAACATGAAACAATATTCACTGATATTGAATCGAAAGCCAGTCAATCAAGAGCTACGTCATTCCTCCGATACAGCCCCTTTTGATACTTAATACTTTATATATCTTGCCACAACATTTGATTGAGGCTAATAAGAAACAAAGCTTGTGTTATTTTCACATTTCTTCCTCTTACAGAAAAAGTGTGAGCAGTACTGGCCAGATGACAAGGAGATGAAAGAGTTCGGCAACATCAAAGTACATCACGAGTACTCGACTGTGCGTCGGGACTATACCATCCGGGTCTTCAAGGTTAACCATGCTGTACATGTGAGTTACCAGGGTTACATACCCTGATTATATGTATGTTTTTACGACAGCATCTACGATAGCGGGGCCTATTAATATAAAATATACATAAACCCCCCAAAAGAGAAAAATAATTATTCAATTTAAAGAAGATACAATTTGTGTTTATTCACTTAATAAAAGTTAAAAACATGGTTCTCGTTTGATAAAGCGGAAAGATTCGATAAAACTATCTCAGTTGTCTATTTCTGCACTGGATGTGGTGTGCAATGCAATATAAATGTAACACATTCTTTGGAAACATCTTCAGAATATCAGGACAATTTTGGCTAAGAATCCATTGGACAATTCTTTCAGAAGAATAAGTTGTTTAACTAACATAAAATGAAACTTTAATTTTCTCAATTTCCGAATCTTAAAGTAAATTTTTATGTGTTGACCGAGGAAGATTAAATTGAGCAGAGTGAGAAAACGGTTAATGGTGATACGTTAGTTGGAGATGAGAAATCATTTTTAACAAACAAAACTTTTCAGGAGATGTAAAGTTAAATGAAACTTAGCTTGATGATCTAATGTTTTATTCTGATATGCCGCTAAGCATCACTTCTGTATCTTTTTATCGTAGGCATCAAAATCAAGGGAGATAACTCAGCTGCAATTCACATCCTGGCCAGATCATGACGTGCCCTCAGTTCCAGCCTTGGTGTCTTTCTGGAAGCAGTTCCGGCGTCTTCATCAGGAGCAGGATACAGGACCAGTGCTTGTACACTGCAGGTGAGATTCACCATCTTCAAACATGTCTCTCTTATATCATAGCTTTCACTAAATGCTCATCGCGGCTGTTCCCTGTACAGTTGCAATCGTTATAGGTTGTCTATCAGCGACATGGAATAAATTTTTTATTATTAATTATTTATTTGTGTCTTTTTCTTCTTTATCCATCACGCATACAGATTCAGCGTTATAAGCAATGAATATGATATCTAACGATGATTTTGTCCGTTGTTAATAACATTTCTTTTCACTGTTACAGTTAAACCAATGTTTGTATTTTGTAAACATGAGCATGAGAAGCTATACATATCAACTTAATTTGTTTTAATGTTCTGTCAGTGCCGGCGTTGGACGAACAGGAACATTCATCGCTCTGGACAGGCTGTTTGAAGAGGCGGAAAGAGAGAAGAGAGTGAATGTGTTCAACTGTGTCAACCAGATGAGGAAAGCTCGGATGAACATGGTTCAAACTGCCGTGCGTTGTATATTTTTTTCGTAAATTCTCATTCTCATCTCACTAATTGCACTTCTAAATTGGAAATGCTGTAAAATAATGGTATGAGCTGTTTTTGTATCTTTGAGAGAAGCTGGTTTATTTAGCAGTCTACTTAGCCAATTTGAGGTGAAAATAACAAAATCCTGAAGGTTGTGCAAGTACACCCTTGAGCGAATTGTGTACAGATGTCTATATTGATAACTCAACGACTTGATGTTACAGATAAAGCGTATTTCCCCTGACATTTTAAATTAGAATATTCCTCTGGACCAACTCGAAAGGAGTGACTTCTTTTAAAAATTAATTAATGTATTTCAGTGACACAATGAGCAAGTAAGAGTTTCCAGTTTCAAAATAAATTGTGACACATACATTTCTGATGAAACCTTATCTATCTTTAATTAGCCAATGTTTCCGACACATGTGAAGCCTCTCAATAAACACTGTCCATATTGTTTCGAACTTTCATTCACATGAAAGCTGACCCTATGGCTTATTTATTGTATACATCAATTCCCACAGAGTCAGTACGGATTTCTACACGAGGTGGTTCTGGAAGCTGTACAGAGCAGGAACACGTTCTACACATCTACAGAGTTCCACCTCAAATTTGGAACAGGAGACAGCTTCACAGATGATCAGGAGAGAGAGATTCGACTACAGTTTGAAGTAATGTGCTTTGTTTTCCATTATGATTCACTATACACTTGATGATAGTTAACCTGTTGCAATCAAAAATATCGTAGTGTGAACGAGCTGATAACTTGTCAGTAGATCGTGTTGGCTCGAAATGCCTGAGGATTTTGTAATTGTTTATAAATATTTCACGATTTGGAGGTTGAACTGGTGCCCCAACGCATGAAAAACGGTTTTAAGTTGTGGCTTCCATCACCCGTAAACACATTGAAGGGTTTTGCAAAAGCACACTTGATAAATTAATCAAAATGTTTGTTTTAAAATGATAAAGAGCTGACTTCGTCTCTTCATCCGTACGTTAGGTTCTGTCATCCGTACCAATATCTGCAAAATTACTATACCTACTTCAATGAACCTTATTAACTGAAACAATTACAATTCGTAGATGTGCTCTTTGTTTTCAGATTTTGGTGATTTTCTATTTTTCGGCTGTTTACATGGCAAAATACCTCTAGAAAAAAAATTAAGATCTACTTTCAAGAAACTTAGGTGTAGATTTGTGGTTTTTACTCTTTATTTTATATTAATTTTCTTTTCAAGAGAAGTAGCTATCTAAAGTTTTAATTGGAAATCATTTTGTGTGGCATACATTTATAAGTAATAATTTGTTTATGAAATGAAAATGTAGGGTTAGGGATATAACACAAGTTGAGTTTGTCTTAAAAACACTTAAAATATTTGATATCGTTGTTCTAGAAACTCAACACAATGAGGAAAGTACTAACAGACGAGCAGGTATCTGTAGCAAAACTACCTGAAAATATCGGCAAAAACAGAGATCAGAATATCCTTCCAGGTAAGTCTAATTGCGGAAAATGTGATGGATGAGTGTTTTAGGTCACAAGTTTTCATGTATTTCCTTAAAAACATTTGACCATCCACAGAAAATCGTGTTAGAAGGGCATCTTTATTGATTTGAGTTGATCACGTTAAACTGAGTATACTTAAAATGTTAAGCTAAAAAAAACATGATTGTCCTCACTTGATTACCTCTTTCCTCTACCAGCTGTTTACTCAAAGTTTTTCTTACAGCAAAAAATTATACTGCGAGTATTCCTTGATTTTGAGTTATTTCATTCGCTAGCACTAACTTACCATGCCCCTTAGTTACAATCTTAAAAGCAGTAGTGCATGGAACTATTTAGTAAATAAAGATAATGCATAATTATTGCATGACTCTTGACGTGACAAATGACACCAACTTAGATAATCTATCACATACATTTTGGAATAAGTGCACCTATTCAGTCTATAAAGTTGATTAGATAAGAGTCAATAAAAAACGAAAGTTTTAATTGCAACGTTGCATCAAATACGGATTAATTACGATAACAGCAAGATTAAAGTTTTGCATACAGAATTAAAAGCCGAAGAATATATACAGCTACATTGCATAGCACAGGAAATGGAAATGAATAAGAAATAGATGTAATTACACTAATATAAGTTTTATCCTATATATATCCTTATATAAGTGAATAAGGTATATACATTTCAGACAATCAATACTTCTGATTTGTGTACAACCAAATGTTTTATAAACCTTTGCGACATCAACCAACTTCAATTTTCCGTTATTGATAAGTATTTGATTGCAAAATTAGAAACCGGAAGTGAGTGTATTTCTCCCCAAATGCCCTTAAAAAAAGCAAATATGTTTTTCTGTTAAGCATCATGCTGTCTGTCTGACGAATGGTTTACATATATGGTGTATTGCTACTGAAATATGTACTACAATCGTTATTATAGTGATTTAAAGCCTAAACTGTTCCTCTTATGTTCACCAAGGGTGTGATTTCTAAATTGAGCTTTTGTATTACCAGAAAATAAATCCAAGCCTTACCTGATGACACCTGTTAAAGGTCGGAACCAGTACATCAATGCTGTCGTGCTTCCTGTGAGTAACATATCTATACAGAATAAATATTCATATTTCATATTGTTTACTTATGTGTTTGGCAAAGAACAAGAAATCTGTTTATTATGGAAAGTTCAACCTTATCTTGTTTATTTACACATTTCATTGAAAACAGAAATATTAATAATAATGTTATTCGGATTAAAATTTATAGAAATAATTCTTTTACTCTTTGCTGACAAAAACATTCATCAGAAGATATTAAACCAATGTCGTTGAATTGTCGTCTGATGAGTTGGTATTTGATCAGGAAAGAGTTCAAGAATGAGTGTTTGATCAGATGTGTTTAAAATGTATCTTCATGTATCACTGTTTCCTTAAACATAATGATATATTTCTTGCACTTACTGAAGATCCTTTAAATTTAAGCATCTTTTATTCAGTTACGTAACACAAATATTTCAAGGTATTTACAAATCGGAGAAACATCCGAGCACATATGCGCGTGCAGTTTTGATCTGCACGCTTTTCCCGCTCTTCTTCCGGCGTACTGAGTACACGTGAAGTCACACTTTGTACGCTTTTCATGCTCCGTGTCCTATGATAATCCGCTTATAACGACAATTATTTTCTCATTACAGTCTTACGTCCGTCCCTCGGCAGTGATAGCGACCCAGACACCACTGTCAAACCACGTCGTCGACTTTTGGAGACTTATCTATGACCACGATATTGTCACCCTTATCTGTCTGGAAGATTTTGAGGTATGTAATAAATATTCCCCTCGTCTAATACCTATTTGTGTTCATTTGGCGTCACGTTACTCTGTCTACTGATTCTAATTGCTAATTGTCTATTTATGATGCTTCATTATAATGTATTTAAAAAAATATATCTATACTTGTTAATACTTGTTGTGTGCCATTATAAATACACTGTGACGTGTGTTTTGTCATGAACAAACACTTGTTTTTGAGGATGACATTAACTGAGTGTGATTGGTGTCAGAAGTGTGTCGTTTAGTTGTGAGGTCATGATTTTTGCCTCTACCCACAAAACACATCTCGGCATTTTCATCTTCATTTAATTAATTTTTCTTAGATTCCACTGTTAGTTGTGTTAGAATCTAATCTTCCTATAATGACATTGCTTAACCTTTCTCTTTAATAATTTTTAAGCATGCATTCTTACATTTTTGCTTTTTAAAATGATTGTTTGATTAATTACAACATGTTTGTGAAATATTTACAAATCAGAATTGAATTCAGATCCTGTACCCAAGTGCAGAGTCTCCTGTTGAAATTGGACAATTCCAGATTTGTCTGGACAAAGAGCAGATAAGAAGTAGCAGCTTTACTCAGACACAGATCAGCTTGACTTTTATGGAGGAGGTAACACATGACGGGAAATAATATAACTGCACTTAAAATTTGGAGTGTGGTGAAAAAATCATATACAATGAACTATCTGGTTTCTTTCAAATCTCCCCTGGATGATGACATGTTTGAATAAAAGTCCTCTGCATTGATCGTTCAGCAACTGAATAGCTGATACTGGTGAAATGTCTATTCATTGCTACCCGTTGTTATATGAATAATCTATTTTCACCTCCTTTCTTACGAAAACTGCATTTAAACAGCAAATCAATGATCTGTAAGTTCAGGGCTGATTTTTAGGGTTTGCTGCAAAGGAACAATTGTGTTTATCTTATGCTCACTTCGAACTTGGAAATATTGTGCATGGGCTTTAATCTTGACAAAAATTAGTTAACTCAAAACAATTCATTTATCTCTACATTATAAAGGGCTACGGGATGCCGATAAAACATTTGTGCCCCTTATGTTATCGAAATATCTATCACCATCGTGTTTTCTTCTTGACACAACTCTATATGACGAAATAACTGACATGGTTTACTATTATGTTTAATCTAACTTTATATTGTTAACAAAGTATGAAGAAAACCGCCAGATCACAGTGTACAGACCAAGCTACACTCGCCCATCAGAGCTACTGGAGTTTGTGAACGAGATAGAGACGAAGGATGTCTTTGGACAGGGCCAATTCCTCGTCCACTGCAAGTGAGTCTCCTGCTAAGGTTTTTGATAGCTTAGGCAAAAGTTACAATTTTAATTGTAAACCCTGAGGAAAGAAAGTTTACCGGTAGGCTGGAAAGCAAATTTGATATTTCTACTCGCGACCGGAGTGACTCCGATCTGTTGGAATGTTCTAAACGAGTCAATATTCCTATTGCTGACAGTAATGGTTCGGATCTCTGCGGACTATTCTGTGGGGTGCTAAACATCACAACGAGGCACAGACTTGACCGAGAGGTGGACATCTTTCTAGACATCCGGGAACTTCAGAGCATCAGGCCAAGCTTCATAAACTCACTCGTAGGTATTTAAAAATCTGGAAGGAAGTGACTAGTGTCGATGTGGCTCTCTTGAAATGAAGGAAGACTGCACAAATACATTTTGGCGATTATTTTCTTTCAATACAGATGGTGATTCATCGTTTATCCTTAAAAAGAACAAAATGGTTTAGATGGTGTTTATTTTGGTGATTCTGATTGGACGAGAGCATGCAACCATTTCTCCATGGATGCAGACAAATTTATATTCTTGCCTCGTGAAGTAACAATCGAACAGAACTAATTGATGCAACGGAACTCCCCTTATGGTCCTGAAGTATTATAAGCTTGATACGTTTAGCAAACGGTACCCATTTTGAATGCAGCGTAATCTGCTAACAAGGTTTTTTCCAAAAATGTTGACTCGAGTTGCATGAGCGTCAATCAAGTTGAAAACGAGATGAAACGAGTTTCTCATATTTTACAAGCTCCAACCTAAAGTAATGTATCGTAAAATATTTATTTTGTTCAGAAAATCTTTGGAAATAAAGTTGATTATAAAATGATAAGGATTGTTTTACTACGCAATTTGTTTGTGTTACGCGATTTTATACAATCGATAGAGTCACACAAAATGTGGATTTATTATTATTATCATTACACTTAAATGATCATTGTCATGTTACATTTCAGGACCAGTACAGATTCTGTTTCGATGCAGTGAAAGAATACGAGAGATCGACAAGCATCTATGCAAATGTTTGAGAGGTTGTAAACAATCAGTGAAATTGTTTTTGTCTCGGATATTTAACCGACAGCAGAGTCACCTGATCATCGTATTAGAGATTCTATGGGGCTGGATATTTATCATCTATAAACGATTGGTGATTATTGATGAGATACTCAAATAAGGCTTAAATGAACAAGTGAGGGAGACTGGCGCCCGTTAGATCTCGAGGGGAAGTTTCCAGAGTGAAGAAGGCTTGCAACTGTTGGTAGTCTGAAAATGTAAAAAAAATAACCTATAGCATAATATGTCTTGTTGCTAGTCTGTACAAATTCGATGGAACTCATTTTATCATACATTTTAGCCGCTTGAAAGAGCATCTGAACTGTTAACGTCCAATAAAATAGATAGGGAATAGATAAATTAGGAAATTACTGTTCTTTCATTCAAATGATATAACTTTGTTGTATTTTAAGACTACTGGCTTTCAGAAAACTTCTGCTTTTTCATTAACCAGAATTGTAAACAATTATATCGTATTTAGTGAAACGTTGAACGTACAACAAACATCTATTATTAAACACTGACTCTCTTTGTATCAATATCCATACAAAAACATTAGAAATTAATGTCAGTTGATCGCGTGTTACTACTTGAATATAATCAATGGTAAAACAGTTCATACATTAGAATATAAATATAAATAAATATAAATATAATTTTAATTGTTTTTGTCAATTTGTAAAGGGCTAAATATTATAACCCAGCTTTGCATTGATAACATGTTCCTCTATCTCTTATCTATTTATAGATTAAAAAGACAATTTATTATACGAAAGCATTATTATTAATTGTATTTAAATGGACTTGAATTAATGACAACTGAATGTGGAAATTACGTAATGCATACCTAAGATTAAGATCTGGCTTAAGTAAGTTTATAGAAAATGAAACAAGGAGGTCCAATATTGATTATTCTTTAAAAAATATGTCGACTTTGTTATTTAGACGAAAAGAGAGTGTACCACTTGTTGAGTCATTGTGAACGCATAATTGATTAAAGAATACTATGTTTCAGATTTTCTATTGCATGTTATCCATCTTGAGTTGAAAATTAATTTTAGATAAGATCGTTTGTAACTTATCTACCCTTCAGAAGATGATTGTGTAAGATCCTTAGTTTCATTGTGCTTGGCGTTTATAGGTTGTAAGTTCCACAACGGCATTGTGTTTCCATTGGGTTCTGGTTCCAAATAATGTTTCCATGAAAGCAGCCATAACAAAAAGTCGGAAGCAGTTGAACACATAAAGAGGCACAACTTCACATTGTGATTGTTCCACACACTAAGTGTCAATGAGATAGGTCTTATAGTTTCTGAGTTCTGGTCCTGAAACGAAATTCTATGTTGCCTTTCCATGGAAACGGCAAACCTAATTGTCAGAAGAAGTTATAAATCCCAAAAGGTACCACCTTATATTGTGATTGCTCCATTTGCCAAATTTTAATAAGCTAGGTTTGATAACTAATAAATGCTAATCCGGAAACAAAATCATAAGTTGTTTCATCGAAAAGACTAATAAAACCACAACTGTTGATGGTTATTCCACATACCAACCTTCAATCAGCTAAGGTCGGTAGGTCGCAGTGGTTAGCGTGTTCGGCTTTGGATCAAGAGGTCCGTTGTTCGAATTCCGCCGGGAGCTTTGTCTGCAGTAGACAACTGTTCTACAGACAGTCAGGTTTGGGTACAATGCTTCACTGAATTTCAGTGCAGTAACACCCATGGTTCGTTAGTTCCAGCCGAAACTCGAAGGTTTCCGTGTTGCGGACTTTCTCCCTGCAATGATACTAGCGGGTGCATTATAAGTAAAATACTGACATCAGCTAGGTCTTATTTTTTAACTTCTTGTCTTGGGAACGGACGGATTTGGTTTGGATAGGATAACAAAGGAAGAGAAACCATCCAACTCACATGTTGGTGGATTTTGAATGCAAAATGCTTAGTGAATATCAAGAAATAATTTATAATCACCAGTTTTGTCCTCTTTTCTTTAGATTTACAATGAATTTCAAGTTTTTTCAAACTGTATTTCTTAAATAGATATATGATATAGACATAAATCATCTAGAACAAACAGAAATATTAACAACATAAAATAATGCATATACGACTGTTGAACCGTCTTAAGATAAGAAGTTGTCATCTAACAACACTAACTGATTGCTAAAGAAGATTCATCCAGTATGTTATTTCGATGTGAAGGATGGTGTATCTCTATGATCCTGAGAGGTATGTCAGCGTAATCATTATATATTCAGCACGATCAACCCAGCTGAAGGGAAGAGTCCAGAGAAACTTAGCTCGTGTAAAATTCATCAGTCTTACTTACCATATTTTCTTTCTCTTTATCGTTCACTCCATTTACTGTTTTATCTACTATTCTTTGGAAGGAAACATGTACATATTGAATAGATAACCTAATACTGAAAACATGTTAAACCCTACTCGTTCACAGAAGATAGAAGGTATATATCATTCTGTTAAGTTTTCCGATAGCCGAATGCTGAAATCACCTTACAAAAGAGGGACAACAACTATCTCAAGTTTAAATTATATTCGTGATAGTAACAGGTCAATGTCGGTTACGAACACTGTTTTTCATTTTAACGGAAAACCTCCTCTTTGAAATGCATCACAAAATGTTGTTAACGTAACCACGAAGTACATGAGAAGGATCCATTTAACACATTACTAATGAAATAACCTCATTGCTATCAGTCACGTGATATATAAAGTATTGAGTGTTATCTTAAATTATAAAGAAAAAAATCAACATGGTTGCTTCATCACTTCAAAAGAGCGCGCTAGGCTGGTGTTCACATTATCTTATCTCGATATAATAGCATAGGTTAGTCGTGTGGTATGTCATCTAATATGCGTGCAGACTTCCTCAGTGATTTCTGGAATAGCTAGGTCGACCACTAAAAGTTTTGTATATGACATTTCTTTCCTAACGAAGGATCAGGTAGTCAAAACTGTGTTTGAAACTCAATTCCTGTGTATTTAAGATTCTTCTTATCTTCACTTTCATGTCTTCGATTAAAAACAGAATAATCAATTCTGTGCCCTTTCACACGATTTCAAGGCACACGTTCAGGAGCTTAAGTTTATATGTCTCTCACCCTCGTGGAATATGTAATGTTGATGAAATGACTGTTCCATGATCACTCACATGATATCATGTTTTATAATGTAATGACTCTTCCAGTTGATTTATATTATCTCTGTATTGAATACACCTCTAAATTATATAGGTAAAAATGTGAAGAATGATATCTCCAGCAAGATAAGGTGAGGGGATTTTGGTTTTAACGGCGCTTTCAAAAGTATGTCACTCATATCAATGATGCTAGTATTATTAAAGGGGGAAAGCCCTATTTGACAATGCATTGCGGTGAAACCTGTGAGGTCAGGCTTGAACGGGTGTCGCCTGAGATATTCCAATTTTCATATATAAATATATATATATATATATATATACACACACACATATATATGAAACGTTGAATTGGTTCAAACGCAAGGTCATATAGATTAAATATAACATACTTCACATAGTCGTTTGCAGAATCATTTTAATCATTTAATCATTTAATTATAATCATTTAATATTTATATATATATATATATATATATATATATATATATATATATATATATATATATATATATATATATATACACATAAATTTAGCATCGAATCGCCCTCATACGTCAATTTAGGATTACCAAATTCCTTATACTAAAACAATGTAAAGTAAACTAGCAGGAAGTGAACAGCATATGCAACAAACGAATTCAAACTTGCTCTCAATTTTAAATATTAAACCTACACAGGTTCTTATGACAGACATGATTATTTTCTGTGAGAGATTACGGTAGTGACACACTCTGTTATCAGAGGCATTCTTACTTCCTGGTTACCTTTCAAGGGAGACAAAGGGTGAGTCAAAATCTTCCTATCATGTCGATGACAATCCCTAATGGTTAAAGTTCATAGGCAATCAACCATTTACTCTCTGCGTGAACCGCTTTATAATTACAAAAGGATATGCAGTTTTCAAACTTGATAAACGGATTAAGTAGGCTAATGATAGAGATTGACCTTCTATACAATTGGTCGGATGTCATCTGTCGTATATCATATACGTGAATTTATCGTGAAAGATAAAACCCAAGCATCAGCATTTTTTGTCTGTTCATTGATAAAAAAAATCATTGCTCGTTTAGATCTTAGCTTGATAATGGTCATTCCTCCCTCCTTTCTCCTCCAGTTCTTGTTATTCAATTGATTACTTTTTGTATATGAAAATATCTACCATATATTTTAATTTGTAAAATTTGTCAAAATTCGACAATTGTTTAATTATCCCCAAGTTTTGAGAGGCAAAATAGAAGGCCAAAAACCCTTGAAGTAATAGAGAACGGCTTTCTAGAATGCTCAGAAAAGAGATTCCTGACTCCAACACTTCTGCTTTTTTATGATAAATTATTCACTGAAACTCAGTTTCGATGTTGTTTATTCATGAATTAGGCCATTCAGCCCATATTACAGAAGTACAAACAATAAAATATTACTTTGATGATGGTTATTCATTTTGTTCTATCCATTGTTTTCTAAGTAAGGAGCTAAAGAATATAAATGCGCCAAGTTTCCAAGCTTGTTTTTCATCTTTACACATTCTTCCAATTACAGAAATGTTCAGATATTCATAATCATTGAGATATTTTGTTCTATAGATATCATATAATGGGCTATAAAGTGATTTTCGTTTTCTCACATAATTTTTAGTTGTTTTGCAATATACACAGAAACGCTCCTCTTCTGGTGTGTTTTCCCATCTTCCTCTTTCTAAGATTATGATTTCAGCATCGAAATGTTGATATATATTTCTTCAAATTATGATTCTTGACAGTTAGCAAATATTGTTCTGGCATCGGTAAGGTTTTTAATTGACAATAAACTGAAAGCTTATGGGTATTGTTGATATTTGACTGCCAAATCTGTAACTGCATGTCTTTAAGTCGTTGAGTGAAAACTGGTAAAAACGTCTGCACGCATCCTACTCCTTGTGACATCCACACGTGACCAAAGCCGAATGAGTTTTAAAAAATCCTGATGTTACCTGCCCAGGTCTTTCTGTCAACATTATCAAGGGAGACAAGCATTTCATAACACTGTTTCGGATGTCTATCTTCAGGCATAAGCAGGACATTTAACCAAAATTGTATACATTGTTTTATATAGATAACTGCTAAAGGAAATCGTTCAAGTTCACCCAACACAACTGCAGTAAACGTTTTACTCCTAACTCCTAAAATTTGTTTGCAAAATTGTTCTTCGTACCCAAATTCCCATACCTCCGATCGGTATGTTAATATTAGTACGATGATCCTGTCAAATAAAAACAATGACTTTGGAATATCAATTTTGAATTTACGAATACACTGTATCGATCCGAAAGTTGCTTTTCTGGCTTTCTGTGAAATATGTGAATGAGTTGTGCTCCGTGTTAGTTTACTTGTGATGAATACGCCAAGATACTTATATTTCGGAACTATTTTCAATTGGCATCCGTTGTAATGCCATCTTTCAGTCATCTTGACCATTCCTCCTCTTCTGAATACCATTATTTTTTTTATCTTTAGTTACTGTCATTCCGAACTTGTTGCAGAACTCATAAAGAAGGTCAATTTGTTGTTGTAATTTAAATACTGAATCAGCTGCGTCATCCGCAAAAAGTAGTGTTGTTAAGTTCATCAGAATGTTAGTGACAAATATTCCTCTACATTCAGACTGCTTCATCATATCGATATACTCGTTGAGAAATAAAACAAATAATGTTGGACTGACCATGCAACCTTGTCTTGTTCCGACAGAACAATTGAAATAATCACTTAGGCCATGGAAGGTGTTAACAAATGAGTATCTGAGTACATGGATTTGAGAATGTTAAATGTCTTTCCAGTTATTCCATTCTTCTTAAGAACATACATTAAAAGAAAATGCTGAACAGAGTCGAACGTCTTCGATAAATCGATAAATACTGCATGCATCCTTCCCTTTTTCTTCGATAAATACTTTTGCACAATAGATTGTAAGATGAAAATGGCGTCCGCAGTTGAATATCCAGTTCTGTAACCTGTTTGTTCTTCATGTAATTTGCTGTTTTATTCCGCCCACTTGCTTATCCTCTTATTTAATATATTTGTAAAAAGTTTTCCCAATACGTTAAGCAGACAAACTCCTCTGTCATTGTAAGGTTCCATGGGGTCTCCGCCTTTATGCAAAGGGTGAATTATTCCAACACTCCAAACTTGAGGAAAATGTCCAGACTCTAATATAGTATTGTATATAGCTAACACATAAGGCATGATATAATATATAGCGTTTTTTTATCATTTCGATTACGATACCATCTGGTCCAGACGCCTTTTGATTTTTAAAGTTTTATCATTTTACATGTTCAATTATGTTATATTTGCAATTTCTATTGTACTAACAATACTGAAATATCTAGGTTGACCTGTATTATTCTGACTATATATATATATATATATATATATATATATATATATATATATATATATATATATATATATATATATATATATATGTACCATAGTATCAGACCCGAATAATTTAAACTTGAGGTTGAAAGAATAAGAGAGATCATTAAAAGCCAGAGGGTACCCTGATAACATCATTTTGGATGCTATAACAAAGGCCCGTTCCTTTAACCGGGAAGATCTTCTAAAACAAAGACAAGAGGAAAACAATTCGGCAGCCCTACCTATTGTTACTACATTTAACCCCTGCAATCCAAATATCTATCCAAATGTGAAAAACTATGTACAGGCGCTAGACGCATGTCCAAAACTAAAGCACGCTCTAAAAGATACTAAAATGATAAACAGTAAACGGCAGAGCAAAAACCTGAAACAACTGTTATCTAAAGCGTGCTTTAAAGATCAAAAACCTGAAGTAGGTGGAAATATCACAAAATGTAATAGGCCGAATTGCGGCACTTGTACACACATTTTAGAGTTAAATTCATTCACCTTTAGGAATAATTCAAAATTCAAAATAATGGAAAACATGTCTTGCGCCTCCAGAAATCTAATATATGTAATAACATGCGCAGGTTGTTGCGAAGAGTATATTGGTCAAACGGGGGATATATTAAGGGCGAGAGTCCGAGTGTATAAACAACAGATAAAAACACCAAATTATAGATGTATTCCCCTGAGCGCACATATAGATGGATGCGCAAAGAATTGCAATCCCCAGTTCACAATATGTCCCATTTACAAAATGCGCACAGATAATGAAGAGCTGAGGAAAATTAAAGAACGATTCTTTATTGATGGATATACCCCGAAATTGAATTGTAACTAATATTAAATCATGTTGACGTCGCATTTACTATACATATTTTAGTGGTATGCATATGACGTCATGAATTACGTCCCTTGCCATTGTTAACGCTATACTATTAGCAACACAATGTATAAGTTACCCTGATGATCACAATGTTGTGAAACCGGTTGGTAATGAACTTATATGAAGACCAATCTTCAGTTTGTTATTTTTAAAGAATATATATATATATATATATATATGAGAAAATATAACTTAAAACGAAGTATTTCATTGATAAGATATGAATACATTCCCGTACTCCAGCAATTTTCCGCCAGAGGATGATGAGATAAGGGTTCAGACATCCGTTTCCCGTACAAAAACGTGTCTGATACGTATGATAACGCTAATGCTCTCTAGCATAGCAAACATTTATACAAAATTAGGTCTGGCTTTTCGGAAAGGCAAAGGTAAACGATAAGCTAACCTGAAAGGTCCAAATACATAGGAACACATCTTTCAATATGAAAGGTTTATCACTGACCAAATCAAAATTAATTGCCAAGGTTAATGTTTTCTTCGGACAAACGAGACTGACCAACTATTGAAAACAATTATCATAATTTTGGATTATGCGGCATATTTATATGTTTTTGATACCCTTCAATTGTTTGTTGAAACATGTCATCCCTTTTCCTCTGTTTGATTATTTATTGGTTATCATATTCAATTATATTAAGAGAACATTGGTGGATTTTAGTTAATAGTACACGGTACATAAGCTTGATATCGAAGGGCAAGGTCGTTAGACATATTCTTAGAAATATTTTTATTGTCAACACCTTACTCCAATTGTGATATAAATCTTCTTGGGGGGGGGGGGACTGGCTTTGGCTGAATATGGAAATAGGGTACTGATATTTTGCTGTACTATGCAAGTATGCCCTATGTCTGCATATGTATGTACTATGTATGTATGTATGTACTATATATATATGTATGTATATATGTATGTATGTATGTCTGGCTGTGTATAATAGTCTTCAGCATCATCTCTACCAAGGATGCCGAGCTACAAAGCAAAAGGCTTTATCTTTTTTATTGTATTCATTTCACGTGCACAGAAATATCTTACACATTTTACCCTTCCTTACTTTATTTCATTGATCACGTTTAGAAATCCTTCATCGTTATGTATATATTTTGCTTGCGTCAATACAAATATGTATAAACTGAACATCAAAACCTCTTTAAAGTTGTAAATCATAAATGTACAATGTCCCTCGGGTCTTTGCTACAGGTCAATGCAACAATGTTTTGCTACATGCCTATTCTATACACACATGTATGTATTAGAGCGACATTCAAGTAAATCTCATAGCTTTTTCACCTATTTAAATGTAATGTTATGAAATAATATTTTAAAACCATATGTAGCGTAAGAACGACCTCTTTACAAAATAATCTAAAATAATGATAGATATGTTATCAGATCGAATGTAAGCAAATTCAATGTTTCTATTCATTTATTTCGTATTTCAAGATGGAAAATAAATCAGAAGTAGGTATGTCATTTCCTATACAGGTTAAATAACATTAGCCGTTTTCTAAAACTTATTTGTCCATTAGCCCCGGAATTAATGGCCGTTTTCTCCAGTTTTCTATTGGCTGCTTTCCCCGATGGCCGTTTTCACGTGGATCCATACTACATACATATTCCGAGACAAGAGCGTTTTTAAATGTTGATTTGGTGACTCAATGATCGTAATGGTTTAAGTTAACATGATATTTTACTCATAACTCCATAAAACCTAGATGAGCTACAAAAAAAGCTACAACTGATGTTTTGAATATACTAAGAAGTTTTATTTTCTCGAAATGAATATTGAAGTTTTATTTTCAGAAGCTTGAAATGATGACGAAGTCTCTTGTGCTATGTTTTGTCTCCCTTCTGCTGGGAACATGCTTTGGTAAGTAATTGTTATAAAGTATAAAGAGAGTTTTCAATGGCATGCCATCGAATGTTTAAATTATCCGAGATTTTATCTATCATCTATATAGTGGAAGATGACTCATGAAAGTGTATTCAATATGTGCATATATCATTCATTTCATGTGACTGTACTGTATCGAAAATGCCTTCACAAACTTCTTTTTCCATTCATTAATTTTGCTACATCTCGTTGTGTTAATGACATTAATAATTAAACATTGACTTGGTTATTATTCTTTCTAAATGAAAATAATTACAAAAGCTCACAAAAATATCTGAATACAGATTTCTTCGTTTTTTAAAGCAAAAACATTGCTGAATACAGATTAAAGAAAACTATATTTGAGTGTAGTTCTTATTGCTAATTACAATAACCTTGTACTCTGCAGTTGAGTTATCGCAGCAGTACGCGCTTGTGTAATAATTTCGATCAACTACCCATAAGACTGGTAAACAAGTAGTGACATTTTTAAAATGAGTATTTGTGTACATATCACTGTTACCTAAAGCGATTTTGTCAGTGCGAGTTACCCTATTTTGTCGGGCAATAAATCCTATACATGCTAACTAACTATGCAACTTTAAGGTTGGATAGGTAATCATTTTTGTAGCGTGTGTTCTGTGTAGCAATACCACTAGCAAAGTAAATGAGGTGGTTTCTATATTTTTCTTTATGTTTAGCAGCAGAGATCACACAAACATGCGATCAACCATGTTTAAACATAACCTGTACTCCCCCAAGATATGGTACATGCTGTCGAAAAGGTACGTCTAAACTATATAATTGGACACGACTTAAATTACTGTGGATTTATGATAATGAAGCAATATTAGACATGCGTTACCTTTATCATACAATGGATAATGTTCTCGAAGGATAAAGTCGAAGGTAATTTTTGTATCTTTTGGAATCATATACTAGCCTAATAAAGATCCACACGATGACGTTACCTTTTTTATATTTGAACGCGCGGGGAAAGGATAGCATCATTAACATATTACCAATATGATGTATAAACATTATTTTAAGAATTGAGAACACAGTTGTGCAATTGTGTCGCCATATTTATGATCAACCAGTACCAAAACGTCGCACTTTGGCAGCCGAGTGCCCATTGCACAGAAATTATTGCTAATTACCTTTCTAAGACAAAACAAATATAATCATTATCATTATCATCATGTAAACTGATAGTTACAACAATACGGCGTAAAACAAGTTTATATAACCCATTGACCAGGAATTGTATCATATGAAATAAAGATAAAATAATGTGTCGTTTCTATAAACTTCTTAACTCTCATATTTGTCTGATTTTGTGACAAATGATTAAGTGGCCAGTTTAACACATCATTGTTTCCAAACTTTTTTTTCTAATACCGTTTTCTTTGTGGTACATGTCTGTTTCAGAGAACATTGCACGGGGTAGTAACCACACAAACCAGAGCAGTAACTACAGCGACAATCAGGGCCGAATTTTCTACTCGAAGTTGGCTGTGGACGGAAATACAAACCATGACTTCAACAACAACACCTGTACACACACTGATGATGATGACTTAAGAGACGCCTGGTGGATGATCAACCTGGAGTCTACATACAACATCAGCGAGATTAAGTTGTATCTCAGGAACGACAGTAATTATGTCATATTTGAACTTTTAGTACAGTTATTGCTTTTTGTTGAATGGATAGTGACTCTATAGTAATTAAATAGGGATGAGAAAAAGGTTTCTTGTTTACGATTCGAATGCATTCATCAACATTTAACGAAAAGTAATTTGTGACTCATCTGGTGTGGAGTTTTTGATAGTTAAGTATAGTACAGTTCAATTTAAAACCTATTAAACTTTATTCGTCCTTAATTTACAAGTGTCAGAAACATGACTTTTCACTTGCATATGTATGATGTAACCATTTCGAATTTAACAAAAGTGAATATGATTGACCAATTTTCTTGAACTGACAAGAATTGATGAAGAATCTATAAATTTTAATTTTTTTAATTTTTCAGACGTACAAAGATACAACGGTTTAAGAGTAGATGTCAATTCCAAAGAGTGTTTCCGACTCAATAAGACATTTTCGGAGAATTCTTTTGAAACCCCCCTGGTGGACCAGATACAACACATACACTGCAGTCCTCCCATACCTGGTAGTCTCGTGAAAGTCTCTGTAAACAGTGGGTTGCTTTCATTGTGCGAGGTACAGATATTCTGTAAGTAGACTGATTATTATCTCGACTTGCAACAACAATTTCGGCTACCCATTGGCCAAAAGCGATCACAGGCCTTAGATATTTCTTTCTATGCTAAACTGGGTCAGGCGCAACCCTAGTAACAAGAGACAACATACTGTCAAGAGTTATCTCCCTTGTCCTTCTGTTAATAAAAACAAAGGCTAGCTACGCTGGTTTGTTGGAACCTAGCTTTTCGCTGAAATTTAACTTGAACACATGATATATAGAGAACAAAGTTAAGCACCCCCCTATTATCAAAATTGCAAAATGCATCTGTGGAGAAAAATACGACAATATGACTAAATGGATCCCATTAACATAGACACTACAGTTTTCGTGACTTAGTATCTTTAAAATCATCAAGTATGATGACATTTTGAGAACTTAAGATAAAAAACGTAATGGTACTGATTTTTCACCCAAAATAACTATCGTCCGTTTGTCAAAAGTATGCGATGGATTCTGATGTTAGTTGTCATGAAGAACAATTTTGGTAACAGGAACAATTTTACACTTTAAAAAATCATGTATCCTTCACAATAAGGACATGATTTGGTTTTAAAATTTGTTAAGAATTTTCCATAATTTTTTAGAAAATGGCCATAACCAGAAGATTGGAGTAAATGTCGTCTTCTTTAACTTTGATTCAGAAACCCTATACTTCTTTTGGCTTTATAGTCGTTGTCAAGGTTAAAACCATCCCATTTAGTCCCTTTTTATGAATGGGTCATTTAATAAAAAATTAGACTTGGAGGTCTATACTGCTGTAACTAGTGACTTTTGCTTATGAGATCCATATTAAAGTTTGATCAGTGGAATAGGAATAATGGAATAATACACATTAAAAAAAAAACATATTGACTTTCTGAACATATCAACCTTTTGATCACAAAATTACCAATTTGTATAACTGCAATTATTCAAAATATCCGAAATGATATCTTAATGAAATTACGTTGTTGAATTGCAAAATTATGATTCTATCATATCATATCATAAAATTTCTTTTACTGCAATGTGGTCTCAGACAAAACTTACTGGTGAAAAACTAGGCGGTGCTTAACTTCTTTCCTTTTGTATATCTCCATATCAAACCCGCGAACACATCGTGTGCAATGTTATTTATTTGATACAATATTCATCTCGATTCAAAATTAGAATGTAATCTATCAGATTTAGTTATTATCTGAAATAAAGTCGCAAGCTCAACAAACGGATTCCGCTCAGCTTATGCTATATTGTAATATTGATGTAAAATCATCAAGTTAATTTTGCATCTTCATCCCTAGGATGCTTAAAAATCTTTCTTTAAAATGATAATCTAAAAACGTTAAATTAAGAAGTCGAAATTCTTAAAGCCATTATCACGTACATTTGTTATATGACTTAAAAGTCATTACAAATCTATATTTTTCTTTTTGTAAATCAGGTCAAGTTTCATTTGAGTTTAATATATTTGAAGCCAACAACGTACTCCAACTATTTCATTTTTTAAGCAAAGTGGCCGAGCTAAATCATTAAGTAACCTCGTTTACTATATCACTTGAAAACGATAGTAGAATGGAATCTATACGGTCCGTATTTCCTTGTTAATGGACATAAGAAAATCAATAAAGGTATCCCCAGATTTTGTATTCGTTTATCTTTCTAATGAGGTGTCAATGAGTTAAACACAGTCAGAAACTTTTATTCAAGCATTCAGTCAGGTACAATGTTACATGTATATTCATACCTAGTCATTATGGGTAGATAACAAAATATTTGTGATAAGCTATAATGGCTGCAATATACACAAAACAATTTTATACTGTTACATTGTCAAGGCACATGAAAGTGGAGACCATTTTTTTCAAGAGCATAAACATTGTGATGTTTACAAGAAATAAACTTTTTAATGGCATAGACTAGTTTGTAATTTTTAACATCCTTTTCAAACGACAATGTTTCACCTTTAAAGATATGCCTTTTGCTTAACAAGATTAGGTGATTGAGCAACTTAAATCTGGCAAGAAAGCCATAAAAAGGATAGTATTTGTGTCTAGAACTATACTCATTTTTGTGTGGGTGTTGAAAAAGGAAAACTTTGCCGCACACTTTTCACAAACTTTTGGGGTATCATTGTCGACAGCCACGTTCAGTAAAAAAGGATGGGGATAAATGCCCATTCTGGATAACATAGGAGTTGGCATTATTGGACAAGATTGAAATCCATTTTCGAAAGTTTATTTCGAAACCAAACTTTTCAAGAACTTACGTTATTAAATATTTAGTGATTGTGTCAAAAGCTTTTCAAAATCGACAAGCAGTAACATTCCACGTTTATTTTGTTCCTTCATTTATAACATTAAATCATAGAGAAGTCACTTACACATCTGCCTGTTTGATTTTCATGAATAAGAGAATACTAAGTCTTACAGTTAAACATGAGCTAATAATTTTGTAGTCTGAACTTAAAAGTGAAAGAGGCCTCCAATTTTTAAGAAGTTTTCTGTTTTTATTAGTTTTGGGAATAAAAGTAATTACCTCCTTATTCGTAGTCATTGGTACTATTCGTTTTTCAAATACAGCTGTTATATATATAAAAATTCCATATTTCAAGTTCTTTCCAAAAAAAACTTGATATAGTCAATGGGAAATCCATCCAGCCCTGGTGATTTTCTTTTCTATTGATTTGACTGCACAGCCAATTTCCTTTAGCTCTAAGAGTTTTTCTAAAGCCTCTTTCGTTTCGTCATCAACGGTTGGTACTTTGATATTATTTAAAATAACTTGGGAATCGACAGAAGTATTATCACGGGATCTAAAAAGGTTTTCATAAAGAAGCTTTTTGCTCACTAATGATTTTTCCACCATCAAAACTTTCTTCGTTATTGTTTTTAATTAATGAACTTATCTGTTTACTGGTATAATGGCGGTTTTCAAGGTGACAGAAATATTTTGTAGGTTTTCACCTTCTTTATACCAAAGGACTCTTTTCTTGAAGTCACAATTCTTATTTTCTTCCTGTTTTATACCCTCAAGTTTAGATTCATGTGAAGTTCACTAATAGCTTGGACATTGCTTGGACATTATTTCTTATTTCATCTTCTTTTTCTTTGATTTTATTTTCTAATTCAGCCGTGTAAGTACCTTTTGTCTTTTTATGATAAGTTGCAAAGGAGATTGTTTTGCCTCTGACTATCATAAGGAAGGTTTCTATAAATAACTGATCACTAATAGTGAGTTCCAAATCTTGATCCAGAATCTCTGATAAGTCATCTAAGCTTATGTTATTAATGGCATATCCTACCTTAGTTTCCAAAAGGGTTTTTTCACCAAGTCATTGTATTCTTTTATTCTCAGAAGAGATGTTTTGAATTTCCAATATCCTTTTCCTGTGTTCTTACTAAACGAGATAGAAAGAGTAAGTGTTATTGCCAAGTGGTCAGATTTATATCCTGACAGGATGTCAGCTGAGAAAGCAGTGTTAGCTAAATCATGTGAAACTAAGAAAAAGTCAAGTCTTGCTTCTTGTCTTGGTTTTTTCCCCCACCAAGTGTATTTTCTATTTAATGGATTGAGTTCTCTCTATATATCAGTTGTGTCATTATTTTCTTCCTGCTCCATTACTTCTTGCCTTAACTCGAGTTATATACCTCCCGGGTGTGTTAATAGCCTTTCAAGTCAGTCTTTATCCCCGTGGAAGATCACTACTTTGCATGAGAGGGCCTTAAAATGTTAGATAATGCCCTGCTGCGAGGGCCTTATAAACGCTTGTAAGGCCCTCGCAGCAGGGCATTATCTAACCTTGTAAGGCCCTCGCACTGAAGAATGATAGAAAATCACGTGGGTACCGCGTGATATAGCCAACTGCACACGCCGCACGTGCTACACGTACGGCTAGGCTGACGGTTTGCCTCAAGCAAATTCAGGGGCCGTGTCAAAGGTTTATACGGTTTAAATTTTGGGTTTTTTAATTTTGAGGTAAAATTAAATATTTTCAATGTAAAGGTCGGTATATAAGACAGAAAAAGACCTCGCCCACGGGATTTCCGTGGAAAGAAAGCCCCTGCCCTCGGGATCGGCCACGGGGTCGGGCAAGCCCTCCCCCTAGGCCGCTCCCTAGGGCAGCGGGCTCCCTTTCCACGGAAATCCCTGGTGCGCGGTCTTTCTCCTTAACATAAAAACCTAAAAGTTATGCTTGAAAAAAAGCACCATAATTAAAAGCAAGCGGCAACTAAATAATTAAAAAAAATTACTGACTAGAGCAAAATTCAGCACTTATAACACTGAAGCAGATATTACAAAATGCCAGAATAAAAGATGCGGTACCTGCCCTCTCATTATGGAAGGCAAAACTTCAAATTTGAGAAAGGGGAATCCTTTCAAATTAAACACACAATGAATTGCAAATCTAAAAATATAATTTATGCAATTCTCTGCCCTAAATGCAATCTAACATACATAGGGCAAACTAGTAACCTACAAGCACGAGTCCGGGTTCACAAACAACAAATTAATGACCCTATTTTACTCAATGACTTACAGTAGTACCATTTTCTCTTTGTATGTCCCCAGCCTGCAACCCCGGATGGTACGGTGAGGAGTGTGACAGAGAGTGCCACTGTAGACACTCGACCGACTGTGACAAGACTACCGGCTGGTGTAGAGATGGGTGTCGGGCTGGCAAACAGGGAGACGGGTGTCAGTGTGGTATGTGTAGGATAAAACATAACCTGCGGGCATTATTGAGGCCTATGGGGCATACTTTTCAATAATGCCCACGGGTCATGTTTTATACAACCTTAAAAAACGACAGAAACTGCGGGAAAATTTTTGACTTAGATATCAAGTGGTGGACACAGTAATGAAAAGTCACTTCAATGTGTTTTCAGTTTTGAAATGCATTGCGCCAACGCAACCGCGTTAGCCTTGGTATGCGTTGCACGTGCGGCAAGCATTTATCTGTAGTGGGACATTGATTCGCGTGATTTTCGTCAAATAATTTTCAAGACTGATTAGAAGATTAAAAGAGAGTCGAGTTCAGCGTTCTGGGGTGTGAACGGGATATCTCCGCAAACATTTGCAAATTGGAAAATCAGTTAGTGCTATTTTTCAAAAGTAGTAGTCAGTCTACACTGTAACTTTTACATAAAAGCTCAATTATATCGATTGGAAATATTTAAGTTAATTGCCAGCGACAGAGGGCATTATCAAGATAATTGCCCGGGTTAGAGGGACATTATTAAGATAATTGCCGGGGGTAGCGTGATTGAATCAGGTTGGAGGGAAATCACATAAAATAGTGTCCCGCAAGAATAATCGAGTGACGTCACTGGAGGTTTATAAGTATAGATATTCACTTGGGGTTAAAATATAAGATATATTACGTGCATTTCATAACAGACGTAATGACGCTGTGTCACAAAAATTACATCAGTTCGACTGCAAATTTTATTGTCATGGCGGGTGATGATTACAAAGACACTTATTAAAAGGTTAGTATAGAACATATATACATCTTGTTTGTTGTAAACGATTGACTTTTTCAGTATACAGAATTTAAGTTGATATGTGAGACACCTCCTCTGAATATATCTTGGTTAAAATCCTTATCGACATTATTAGAACACAGGGAAGATTATCATCATATATAAATCTCTTAAAAGACCACTGAAGTTGAGGATTGAGCACCGATTTCTAATAAAAATGTTCAATTTTATATGAGGATCAATACCACGATTTGAAAAAAAAGTATTTCAGAAATGTTTCGACTTACATTGCTATCAATTAATACATTTCATTAATCTTCACATTTTCCCCTCTTCTTTTGAACCAATAGTTGAAAATGTTGACTGTTCATTTCCGTCAATCTTTTGGTTAATTCGCAATATTGTGCCAATCAGGCAGCTGAGCTATTAACGAAGCGAAACCTTGGACTTGAATCAAGACGTTATTGAACCGAAGAAGTATTCCCAACATTAGCTCCATTTGTAAACAACGAACTAAGTGTCAGATCAGGCAAGGATTAAACTATTTTTTTAGGCAATGTCATTTACATACGTTCCTGTGATTTCAAAAACATATTTCTAGGCTGTGCAGATGGAACATACGGCCTGGACTGTAGAGAGAGATGTGGTCACTGTCAGGATGGAAATGTCTGTGATAAAACCAACGGAATATGTCAAAATGGATGTGAAAAGGGATATACTGCTCCTCTGTGTCAAGGTAAATTTATGGTCTCACGCCCCAGTGGTTCATATCATGATAACGTAGAACGGTAGATCTCGAAATTAAACAAATTGCATAATTTTTAAGTCCGTCAAAATAAATCAAGCAAATTTGGGTTCTCGATCCTGCTCAGGCAAATATGACAATAGTCTTCAAATATAAACAAACTCGTAAGTGCGTTTACTTATTATTTCATGAGGACACAAGATCAACATAAAATGAAAAACTCTTATGTCTTATTTGAATTTGAATATCAGGAAATTTCTTTTATGTAGTTTATCTTTCATCACATAACAATAATTTCAATGTGCCCTTTTTCTTAAATTTACTTCAATTAGTGATAATTTTTGTGTTACAATGATTTATTGATATGTAACCGTAAAATGCTGGAAGCAAAAAATAATACCTTTATGATGAAATTTTCTTTTCAGAGTGTGATGAGTTCTACCACGAGAGTGGAGACAGTTGCGAGACATGTGGTTTGTGTGAGGACAATAAGCCATGTAACTCTACATCAGGAGAATGTGCGGGGAACTGTCAGGCAGGATATATACAACCATTCTGCAAGGAAGGTATGTCACAAAGACATATAGGCAGTATACCCATAGTCTCTGATGTATCAAACAATTTTCTTATTTCCAAGATATCTTTGTAACTGAGCAATCTCTGAAGTCAAAGATATTGAGAAATGTCGATACACAGGTGTTATAGACTTGAACAAAATTGTGGAATTGTGAATCTAACTTTCAAGACTTGCTGAGGAACCAATTTAGACTTTTATGAAAATCAAGAGCAAAATTTCAAAAAGTCAAGACAGGCGGCGAAACTATTCATGCTACTACTTCGCCATGATTTACTTTTTTGCTTGAATCGCTATTTCCCATCGTTTAATAAAAGTTTCAGGTCTATAAGCCCATTTTGAAAAAAAACCAATCTATGTTAATTTTTCGAACTTTGGATCTAACTGTGCCCTTAATTCTTAATCCGTTTAAACCCAAAAGTTTATTAACTTCCTCTCCTGAAAGTCTCTCATGCTGGCAAGTTTGGTTGTAATAGCTTTAGCCATTTTGACTAAATCGTGTCCACAAAATTGGTGAAAGAATAATAATAAAACACTCCAATAACAATAAGAACTCAGCAAAATTCCTGAATCTCCAATAATTTAATAACGCAACAAGACTTGCAAACGGCCTATTGATTCACTCACTCACAAATAAGATGTCCATCAGCGAGCTTCAGATTTGGATGGTACAAATATCAGTAAGGGTCATCACCGTATCTTCATTTCACATTTAACACTTAAATCAACCTGTTCAGTTTGCTTTGATGCCTGCATGTTCTGTGTGTCCGACACTTCCAAAATCAATCGCACCTTTTATGAGATCCTCTACGACAGAAAAACATCTACGAAGATTATAGGGCCGCTACAAATAAAACTTTTCGAACGGCAAGTGAATACACAAAGTCACGTGACCAAACAATAAAAACCAATATGCAATTTGTGAATCATTTATCTAGCCCAAACATCACCATGTCTTTTGGATAGAATTCCATTTCCATTGCACTGTGTTTTCATGCAATTTTAGTGCTTATACCGTTTCAAAACTTCTCTTCCAAAAAAAAAAAAAAAAATCAGTTTCATACTTTACTTCCATGAACTTGACCCATCAATTAGGGGATGCTTAACCTTTTTGCAAATAGTACAATTTGGTAATGGTTTTGGGGGCTTCTCTTACGACTGTAGGCTGTTTATTTGCTGTGTAGAAAACATTGTACAGGGCAAAATATTCATCACAAAGTGTACGGAACAAGCGTACAGGACTAGACTAATGTAGATGATATTCACCTTTCGGCAGACGCCTCATGTGAAATCTACAATACTTCAACAGTTTCATACGCCCTTAAGAACAAATGTGTAACTTTAAAGTGCAAAGGGTCAAAATCAAAGGGTCAAGGGTAAGAATAGTCCAAGAGTTACCGAAATATCTGAAGATGTCACAAGAGTTACCGAGATATCCAAATATGTCCCATGAGTTACAAAGGCATCTAGCAATGTCTGAACAGCAATGTCTCAAAGACTCAATAATGAACATTGTTTTCGCAAATAAGGTTGGTTATTTGACTAATTATCCTACCCAAGCACTAGGGTGTGTATTTAGCATTCTGACTATGTTGCTCTCTGCAAATACTTATCTAGGGACAAGATTGGTTTTGGAGGATAAGTGCTGAACATTTGTGGAAGTCTCAAGTTTCCCTTCTCTTCTTCTTACCTCTTGATCTAAGATACACTTAAAATACATAAGATATGACACCATATGGATAATTATTGCAAGTTTATTAGTGTCAGGTTTAAAGGTATAAGTCATAAATATCTATATCAATGATTTATCCTCCTACCCCCCATTTCTCTCACCTGACAGGATTTTGAATCAAATAATGTTTTCAAGTCTTATTGATTTTTGTTCTTGTTCTGCAGAATGCAAAGATGGACGTTTTGGCATCAACTGTCTATCAACTTGTGGGAAGTGCTCTGGTAATCAGAGCTGTAACAAGACAGATGGAACATGTCCAAACGGATGTGTAGAGCACTTTGTGTCACCCATGTGTACCGGTAAACATGCCATATGTCACATTATTCCAGAGATACTTACAACTTACAACTCAAACGTTCATAAGTACTATAAAGTATGAAGAGTGTTTCAAAGCAAGCAAAAGAATGTTTAAATTACCTGACATTATTTTATTTATTATCTATATAGTGGAAGATAACTCATGATTAAGTGCACATATCATTTCACGTGACTGTACATGTCGCTGAATGTTTACTTTCCACAATGACCTCATTACCTCACAAATTTGAACTACTTTCTTCATTGATTAATTTTGCCTCGTCCCGTTCTAAAACTACTAATGACTAGATGTTAATGCTGTTATTCTTTTTTTTTTGTAGATGATAATAAACACATAAGCCAAAAAATATCTGAATACAGATTACTTAATGAACAAAAGGCAAACACATTGCTGAATACAGCAAGAGAGATCTATATGTGTGAGTAGTTTTTAGTACGAATTACATTACGAAAACAGAGGACCGTCATTGTAGCAGCAGTGCTCTTGTGTAATAGCTTCAATATATTACCCATAGGACTGGACAAGAAGTAGCGACATTTTAATTATGAGTGCTTGTGCACCTTACACTTTTACCGACAGCGATATTTTCAGCGCGAGTACCCTACTTTGTAGTCTGTTACGTCAAAAACAAGTGTCCCTACGTCACTGAAGCAGGTTGTCACATAGACATGAGACAATTCGATAATTAAAAAAATTATAACACTCGGAAGTATATCATTTGACATATCCGAAATTTTGATAGAGTTATACTAAAAATCAAGGTCATTTCGTTAGTGTCATATGACATACTGGTCTATGTCTTTATATGCGAACTATATGCGATGCTTGTTAGGTAATCGTTTTTGGAGCGTGTGTTCCTGTGTATAAATACCATTAAGAAACTAAATGAGATAGGTCGTCGCTCGAAATGAAAACCATACCATATTTCAGTTTAATTCACCAAAAAGCATAGGAAACATTCACCTTTGTAAAATATTGTACATTAGTGTTAACATACACATCCTTTTTACTAATGAAACGGACTTATCATATCAATATCAACAACTATTGATGATTAACATATCTAAAGAGTTTTTTTGCTAACATTACTTTAAAAAACTTGATAATAACAAATTATTTGAAAACAATAGTGTTTCTTTGATTATTGGTTTCTATATTTTTCTTTATGTTTAGCAGCAGAGATCATACAAACATGTGATCAACCATGTTTAAACATAACCTGTACTCCCCCAAGATATGGTACATGCTGTCAAAAAGGTACGTCTAACCTATATAACTGGATACAGTATAAATTACTGTTGATTTATGATAATGAAGCAGTATTAGACAAATGTGACATTTCTCATACAATGAATAATGTTCTCGACAGGATATAGTCAAAGGGAATTTTTATCCTTTGGTATCATAATACTATTAACGATACACACGATGCGGTCAACTTTTCATATTTTGAACGCCCGTAAAAGGATAGTGTCATTAACATAATACAAATATGGTGTATAAACATTATTTTAAGAAATGAGAACACTGTGTTGCCATTTTTTGTATCAATCAATACCAAAACGTTGCACAAACTGATCTTTAACACTGTTTTCTTTGTGATACATTTGTGTTTCAGAGAACATTGCCAGGGACAGTAAGCACACAAGTCAGAGCAGTAACTACAGAGATGTATTTTTGGAACGTATTTTTTACTCTGATTTGGCTGTGGACGGAAATACAAACACTGACTTCAACAACAACACCTGTACACACACTGATGATCCTGACATGAGGGACGCCTGGTGGAAGATCAACCTGGAGTCTACTTACAACATCAGTGAGATTAAGCTGTATCTCAGAAACAACAGTGAGTGTATCGTATTTTTACTGGTCGTACCGTTATGGCTTTTTTTCGAAATATAGGGACTCCGATTCTTGAGGGATAAGATAAAGGGTTTTGTTTACGATTCCATTGAACGAAAAGGAATTTCTGAAACTAACATAATGTAATCATCAGGCTATGATGGAGTTAAGTATGAACCTGTTTCATTGAAAACCTTGTCAAACTTTGTTCGACATGTTTTGTACATAAATTTTCTATTCTTCATGCGTCTAAAGCACGATATTTCAATTGTAAATATATGATTAATCACTTTCTATTTAACAAAAGTGAATACGATTGACCAGTTTTCATAAACTGAAAAGTATTGATGAAGAATCTAATGATTTAAAATTTATATTTCAGTCGCAGAAAGATACAACGGTTTAAGAGTAGATGTCAATTCCACCGAGTGTTTCCACCTCAACAAGACATTCACTTCTTTCGACACACCCCTGGAGGACCAGATACAACACATATTCTGCAGTCCTCCAATACCTGGCAGTTTCGTGAGAGTCTCTGTAAACATCGGGATGCTCACATTGTGCGAGGTACAGATATTTTGTAAGTAGACTGATTAATATGTCATGATATAATTGATACCATTTAATTCAATTCAAATTAGAATTTTATCTATGAAAATTAGTTTTAATATGACATACTTTATCAGGGATGTGTCGACGTCATACCATGAGTAATAAATGGTTGCCTAATGTATTGACCAAACGAGGATATTCTGGAATATGTCAGAAAATGGACATTATTTGTTTATTTCAATACCAAATTTCGGAAACTTAGGCAAATATACAGACAAATGTAAAATTTGTAGTGGGTGGTTGACGTCATAGTTACAGTTATATTTGTATTAGTTATTGAAGAGAAGAGAAAAAAGTTGAATAATTACAATGGACGTTTGGGTGACACTATTATAGTTTCTCTTTGCATTTTGTGTTATTCTTGGTTACTCTGTCTGATACTCGTTACATATCACCACTGGGGCTTTTCATCAGAGAATATCAACTGTAATTAATTGCCTTTATGCACTGATGCTCTTTTATCCACAAATGGAGATTGAGTTTCTCTTGTCTCGTTTTCTGGATATCTATAACCTTTCCATACAAACTTGTCATTCTACAAACTGAAATACAAACAAACGAATGCGTGCACAGATTGATTTTCAAGCTAATTGTACACAGACATACAGAATCAATGGAAGAACGGAGCGTGTTGAAAGGTCCTCTTAGATTCTTACAGGTCCAAGTAACATAGAAACGTGGCCGGCTGGTTAAATTATGGCTGGAATATAAGAACGAATTGTCCTGTCCAAGGGGTAATAGCGAGTAGACTATCGAAATATAAAACCCCGTGTGACCGGAAAAAACTTGATGTATATGTAATATCCCGACTTGGAAGGGGTTTTGTCCGAAAGAAGGGATTTTGGTTAAAATCCTGTCCGGTTATGACACTAATACCTGTGTGTCACCTGCCAATTAGTGACAAGAATGGGTACCAATTGTACATGAGCGTGCTTGGAACACTACAAAGGTACACACCGAGCGTTTGTTGTTTTAGTCAATGATCATCATTCATATTTATTAAGGCATTGGTCCCTATCGGCAATATCATTGATAGGTGGAAGCATACGTGATCAAACCCTAACCAAAAACAACAACAAAAGTTTATGTTTTTTGTTATTGTATTGTTATTCGATGGAAGTTGTTTTGCCGCACTAAATATATTCAAAATATTTTTTTCATAAACAGAACGATTGTCATGTAAAGTAACCAAAATGAAATCTAACATCATCCATTGATTATTTATGGGCAAATAGCAGGCTTTTTAATAGATTTTTAAAAAATTTAGAACTTAGTTTCCAAGTTTTACAAAAGAAGATTATGGTTTAAACATATTTTATTCTGTTCAAAAAAAGAAAATATATTTGCAAGCAATCTGGAAGCTTATATTATATCAAACATACAACACAAAGTCTAACCAATACGATGTACAGTTGCAACACAATTCGGTTAAGATATTCAATATTGCAAAGGCAATTTCTCCATGCTAATTTAGAAATACAATAGTTCAACTCATTTCTTATCAATACCACAAGAAGATTATAAACAGAGTTTGTTGACTTTGAGTTCATTAATAAACTTTGTTTACCTTCACAAGATTTTTTGTCACAAACCAGGGTACAGAGTTGAGAAAGATATTTTTTCCTACTTAACCAGAGGTAACATATGATTTTGATCAATATGAAAAGGTAGTTTTTATATGTACAAGCGTCTATTTAGGCTTGTTAGAAGCCTTGAATTGAGAGAATTGTTGTGTGTTGTTTTTTGTTGTTTTTGTTTTTTTATTGGCTCCAAAGATTACAAGTATAGGTTTTTACATGTCAAAATACTGAGTCAGATACATGGTTGATGTATTTCCATTAAACAGAGAAAATATGTACATAAGTGATGTCATTCATAATAAAACATGCAAGTACATGTAAATAAGCTATATATTAATACATATAGAAGTATAGTTAGATTAAGTAAATATGGTAAAGAATTTGCTGAGGTCATTCAAGTACTGGTATGAGAGGGTTCCATTTATGAATAAAACTTTCATTTCTATTACTCCTTTTTGCTATATATTTTTCAACAAAAAATATTTGTTTCAGAGTTTTAATATAAAAGTTTACATTTGGCAGTTTATTCTTGATACTGCATATGTAAATATGTCTTTTTGCAGCAATGATGATATGATTCAGTAGTCTATCTTGATGCAGTGTACCAAACCAGACCAGAAATTTGGATAATATTGGGTGAGGATATAAAAAGTTGTTAAGCCAAATTTGTAAGTTATTCCAAAAGGTTCGTTTCACCTGACATTCCCAGTACACATGACAAAGGTTCTCATTTTCATCATGACAAAAACAGCATAGACTATTATCAACCTTTTTCATTTTGAGCAATTCATTCTTTGTATAGATTGTACCATGCAAACATTTGTATTGAAAATCTATAAGCTTCATATCTTGTAATCCCTTTTTGTATACTGTGAATATGTTTTCCCAAACAAAGTAAATTTCAGGAAATAAATTCTGCCATTTAGTACAAATGTTTGGTTGTTTACCACTTGAAATAAGTTTATCATAAAAACTCCTGCAACCTTTTGATCTTATCAAGAGGTTTATCTGGCAATTGTTTATATTTAAATTCATGACTGGAATAGAATGGCAGCATTTAATAGTATGTTTCCAAGATTCAGGAATTAGATTCACTAAGAATCTCAGATCTAAGATGGTACCTTTGATACAATATTTTTCTTTTAAAATTTCTATTGATAGAAAACCAGTTTCATCACATATATCTCTAATATTTATAATATAGTAAGTAAATGTATCTACAAGTAGGTACGGGTATTAATAAGTTGATGCCAGTTTCGCTTGTAAGTCTTCGACTTTGTATGATTTCATGTATGCTGTAGTCATGAGCGGATGCAAGTTTCGTGTGTATGTGTTTGACTTTGTATGATTTGATGTATGCTATATGTGTGTGTAACAGTGAACGTAAGCATGAGAATGTGTTTGTGTTGTGTACATGCCATACATGATTTCAGCTAAATAGTTTCACGTATTTTGAATGCTTTGTTATTTCTTTTCCGAACGGGAAAGTCATTATTTTCTTTCCTTCCATAAAAAGCGCTTTTGCCATTCTTGTTTCACTTTATTAAGGTTTTTTTTAGATCATAGTAATGATCTTCCTATTTTTTCTTTCCTTTTACTTCTGTTTACCTTCATTTTTTCAATCAAAATCAGTTGAGTTACATCATCATCATATAACAACAAACCTTTTTAGATATATCAATTACCTTAAGCTCAGTTCAGTTTGTGTGTGTCTACTCCCATTCATTCCACCTCTGGATCCCACTGGCCTGCCTGTAACCATTCCACGTGCATGTATGATATTTGAGTATGGCTGACATTGAACAGTACAGGCAGGCGGTGGGTACCTTTGCTGTAAAACTACATTCCAAATTTGCAGTTCGATTTATGAAAAACATAAAAAGTCTTAAGTTTTTGTGTCTCTACAATTCTCAAGTATCAATAATAATTTCTCTCCTCCTCCTATGTTGCGGTGATATTCACCTAAATCCAGGACCGAAATATTACCGAGACCTTAAAATAATACATTTAAACGTACGCAGCTTGAGAGATAAAATTGACTTACTTCAAGCGGAATTTCGATCATACGATGTCATATGTCTAACGGAAACTTGGTTACATGCAGACATTCCCAACGTTGATGTAGCACTACCCGGATATCACCTACCATTCAGGAAAGATAGACAAACACGCGGCGGCGGTGTTGCCATCTATGTTAAACGTAATTTACAAGTGAAACGTATAGACAATCTTGAATCTCCCGGGCTAGAGGCAGTTTGGGTAACGATTAAATGTAAAAATCGATCATACCTTATAGGTTCCATCTACCGAGCAGATAAAAGCGCCGCGTACTGGGATCTGATTGAGGAATCAATCGGTAACGCAATCGACCTGAATATGTATACTATCGTAGTCGGCGATTTCAACATAGACGCCCTACGGGAAAATCGTAACAAAATAGATTACATTCAATTAACGTATGATCTCAAACAGATTATATCAAAACCAACAAGAATTACACACAATTCAAGTACCCTGATAGATTTGATATGTGTATCTTCAATAATTATTTTTGTTCACAATCGACTATTGAAGACCCAGATCGAGATCTACCAGTACCCTGTACATCAACTTTAACTAACATAACTCTAACCCGAAATGACGTCAGCGATATCTTATTGTCATTAGACACATCAAAAGCAACTGGCCCAGACGGAATAGGAAATAAAATACTCAGGTATACTGCAAACAGTCTAACATCATTACTCACGAAAGTTTTCAACTTATCGCTTAGCCAATCAATATTTCCATGTTCGTGGAAAGAGGCATCTGTTTTACCTCTTCATAAAAAAGATAGCATACATGAATGCTCAAACTACCGTCCTGTCGCACTCACATCTTGCTTATCAAAAGTTTTTGAGAAATGTGTTTTCAAATATGTATTCAACTTCCTAAGAGATAATGATCAATTGTCGAACTTACAATCTGGATTTATGCCAGGAGATTCCACATCAAATCAGTTAACGTACCTGTATAATTTTATTGCAAAAGCCCTGGACGAAGGGAAAGAAGTCAGAGCAGTTTTCTGTGATATTAGTAAAGCCTTTGATAAGGTCTGGCACAGAGGAATTATTCATAAGCTAAAAACATGTGGTATACAAGGCGACCTGTTAAAATGGTTCGAAAGTTATTTAGAAAATAGAGTACAACGAGTTGTAATTAACGGGTATAAATCAGATAAGAAAGCTGTACTAGCTGGAGTACCTCAAGGCTCAGTTCTTGGACCTCTACTATTCCTCGTATACATTAATGATATTGTATGCGATATCGACAGTAACATTCGTCTCTTTGCGGATGACACATCCTTATACGTGATTATTGAAGATCCACTTACTGCTGCGAATAATCTTAACAGTGATTTAGGCAAAATTTCACAATGGGCCCGTGAATGGCAAGTCACATTTAACCCAAACAAAACAGAATCTATCCAGTTCTCGCGTAAAGCAAAACCGTCTGTAAAACCGAACCTACTCATGGACGGAACGATTATAAAAGGAGTCAAAAGTCATAAACATTTAGGAATAACACTCCAAAGCGACTGTGCATGGAATAATCACATTGGTGATATTGTACGGAAGGTTCGCCCTATGATCAGTTGTCTCAGGAGTTTCAAATACCGATTAACACGTAAAACCTTGAATACAATGTACAAATCGTATATTTTACCGATATTTGACTATTGTTCGCACATTTGGGATAATTGCACATCTGAACAGTCACGAATATTAGAAAATTTGCATCTTGATGCTTTGAGAACAATATGTGGTGCCGTTCGTGGAACAAGTCACAACAAAATCTACAGTGAAACTAATTTTCAGTCTTTGCAAGATAGAAGATACTGTCAGAAATTAACTTATTTCTATAAAATGTACAATGATCAATTACCAAGCTATCTTTGCGACTTGATCCCAAATTCGGTTTCCGAAACTGCAAGATATGAATTAAGAAACAGCTCAGAAATACAGGGAATTTACAGTCGAACTGCCAATTACGCCAAATCGTTTTTACCAGATACAATACATTTATGGAATGCTTTACCTCGTTACAAAGAGTCGTGCACATATTCAGAATTCAAACATCTAATCACTAAAAGTAAAAATAAAATTTATTTCAGCCTTGACTACGGCACCCGATTTTGTCAAATTATTCACTGTCAACTTAGACTCGGTTGTAGTAATCTAAACTCGGATAAATATAACAGACACATATTGGACAGTCCATGCTGCTCTTGTGGATATCAGACAGAAAACACCCTACATTACTTTTTCACTTGCGGTAATTATACCAACCTAAGACAAAATATGTACTTTTATAACACTGGCCATACCCTGGATACAATTCTGAACGGGAACAAAGAACTCAGTCACTTTGAAAATCAGGAAATAATTGATTCAGTTCACGGTTTTATCACCAAAACTCAACGATTCAAATCTGACACCCAAATATAAAAACAGGTTTTGAATCCCTTGATAGATAATATGTATACAAATGGGTTGCTAGACACACCAAACCATTACTGTCTACTTAAATACTATTATTGTAATTGATGAATGTATATTTATATTGTTTGCATAAGGATCAACATCGATGATGTCGCATTTTCTTTCATTTGTATCATATGTTGTATGGGAGCGGTGTTAAAATAAGCCCTTCGGCTTGTTCACCAATCCCAATTCAATTTTATTGAATAAAATATGTTTAAATCAATATTTATAATTCCTTTCTATGCCCAGTTTTTTATGAAATGTTTAGAGTTTTTGAAATTGTGGTTGATCCGTAACGGTTGTGATAAAATTTCGTCAATGTTTTCTGGGTCCACATCATGTTTTTTGTGAAATAATGTCCATGCCTTTAATACATCATGCCAAACAGGATTTTCAATTTTCATAAAAATTGGGGAATTTGCTCCAAAATTAAAGAAGTCTTCAAGAGGTATTTTGCATGGGTTGTTCTTATTAACTTTTTAAAAATAAAGTCTGAATGTAGACAATTTCAAGGCATCAATAAAAAGATTTGTGTCAATCATTCTTAATCCTCCTTCTTCATATTTTTTTTTAATTACACTTCTCTTTATTTTATCATTTTTATCATTCCATATGAATTGGAAAAATATTTTGTCTAGTGAAAAAGTTAAAAATATGTACTAATTTTGAGATTGCTAATGTCTTAATTACAGTTATTTTACCAAGAAGAGTTAAGTGTATTTTTCTCCATGATGCCAAGAGTCTATTAATTTCTTCCAGTCTCTTTCTGGTGTTGATTACCCATAAGTCTTCAAGATATGGTGTAAAACAAAGAACAGATAGAACAGATACCTTGTATGTCTACAATTCAACAGATAGCAATTACCTGCTTTGGTACTATATAGTAAACTCATTTAGAATAGGGGATTATCATCATGAGAACAGTTACATAAGCTGCTCGAGATGTATGCAATTACAGTGATCTGCATACAGGTGTGTGGTTCAAATACAGTTTGTCCATGTAATCACATTAACCAGTATCACAAAGTGATGCAGCACCTCAGATAACAACAGTAACTACATGTCCTATCTTATTTAACACTATAGTAAATGATATTATTACTTTGAACATTAGGAACAGACACTTTGAAAAAAAAAGAAATCTCATTTTGTTGATTAACGCTATCCACATGTCTTATTTCTGCCATACATACTACCTAAAAATGTCTCTTCTAGAAAACTTTGATTCTTCTTGAAAATAAACATTTAAAACAGGCCTCAACTTAAAACATAACACCTGATATCTTAGATCAATATCCAACTGTTTCTGGGACACACATAGCGGCAGTCCCAAAACTAGGACAGCAAATGACAACGTGCACGTGCACCTCGTGATAATGTTTCACTTCTGCAAGGAGTCCCTGTCCACACACACACACTTTGACACAGGCACACGCGCACTTATCATGTACAGTGGTTTTTGATACACATCTTGTTTATTTACTTGTAAATATTTGTACTTAGTATGTTATGTTGTATACATGTTTATGTTCTGTTTGCTTCTCAGAGCGGCATGCTCTTCTTTTCTTTTCCTTTTTCTTTCTTCCAATGTCCTATGTTGGAAAATTGATCCTTTTAATTCTTCTCTATTTTGCTATCAATCATGTTTCTCTTTCGCAAATATTCAAAGCAAGGTTTAAACAATCCAACAGGAATGAATGTACATATGATTATTTATCAATGAATATAGGGTATACAAACTTTCTTTTAGCAATCTATGTGGCTTATTCTTCATCAATTACATGCATGCTAGTCCCAATCCAATGTCTACTCTTCTTCGAATCTTTATTTCTCACACCATGGGAGTTGACATAGCGATGTATAGACAGAGGATTGGGACCTTCTGTACAATTTGTTATAACAATCGTAAGCATAGATTAGATATCAACTCGTGCTTCCTAATAATTTCTTTCTATTTTCTTGGCATTTCAGGCTTACGCATAACTCTTCTAATAATCTTATGTTGTGGCGATGTACACCTTAATCCTGGTCCTGATAATGCTGACATATCTATTGTACACGTAAACGTATGCAGTTTACTTGAAAAAGTAGATTTAATATATGCAGAACTAAAAGAGTTCGATGTAATCTGCATTTCCGAAACATGGCTTCATCCAGGTATAATGAATGAGGAAATAGTTTTACCCGGCTATCATATGCCTTTCCGTAGGGATCGTCCAACTAGGGGAGGGGGTGTAGCAGTATATGTCAGGGATAACTTGCACGTTAAGCATAGGTCTGACCTTGAAATTCCTGGACTTGAGGCTGTATGGGTAGATATTAACTGTAGAAACAAGAATTTAACAATAGGTACTTTTTATAGAGCTAACTATACAGTTAGTTATTGGGATTTGATTGACGAATCAATAGCCCTAGCAAATGATAACCAGTCAACTCTTATTGTTCTTGGTGATTTTAACGTGAATATAATATTATACAACTCTACTAACAACAACATTACTAACCTTGAAAGACTTTACGGTTTGAAACAGATTATTAATGAACCTACACGTATAACATCTACCTCAAAGACATTAATTGATCTTATTCTTATCTCGTGTCCAAATCAAACATCCTCTTTTGGGACATTAGCTAATTTTTGTAGTGATCATTGTCCTGTCTTTGTTAAACTGAGATATAAAAAACCACCAGAACAGAGTTATTTGAGAAGAATATATGATTTTAAAAGTATAGATGCAAATGGGCTAACTGAAGCAGTTTCATTATTTGATTGGAATGCAGGGTTGAATGATAATGTTAATATAAGCACTCAAAACACAATCGAAGCAATAACTCAACTAACAGATTCTTTTGTACCTAATAAATTGGTGAGAATTCGTCCACGTGACGAACCTTGGATGAATGGATACATCCGTAAACCCATTAGACAACTTAATAGAGTACATAAAAAAGCCAAAAAAATAAATTCTCCTGTACTTTGGGAAAAATTCAGACAAAAGCGTACTTTTGTCATTTCAGAAGTTAGAACATGTAAAAAAGAATATAATGACAATATTGACAATAGCTTAAACTCTGAACACGGTAGTAAAACTTGGTGGAAATTAGTTAAAGATTATCTAAAAAAATCCTCAAAATCACAAGCATTTCCAAGTCTAGAACACGAGGGAAAAATCTACGATGACGATCAGGATAAGGCCAATATCATTAATGATTACTTCGTTAACAATACAAAGATTCCTGACCATGACGACAGTATTATTGACAATACAACAAATCCCCAAATTGCCCTGCAACAATTACTTATTACAGAAAAAGAAATTGAGGACATTTTAAAATCCCTGGACTCAACCAAATCAATCGGCCCCGATAAAATTAGTAACCGAATCTTAAAAATCCTGTCTAGTGTCCTAGCTAAACCTCTCTGTCACTTATTCAATTTATCCCTATCCCTGTAAATTTTTCCTGATATCTGGAAAGTCGCATCTGTTATCCCACTCCACAAAAAGGAAAGTAAGCATTTATGCTCCAACTACAGACCTATTTCATTGACAATTTGTCTTTCAAAGGTTTTTGAAAAATGTGTTCATAAACATGTACATAATTTCTTTTTAAGTAATGGAATTATTACTCCGTTGCAGTCTGGTTTCACACCTGGAGACTCTACGGTATACCAGCTTACCCATCTTTATAATTTTATTAGTAAATCATTAGATGAAGGTAAAGAAGTCAAAGCAATTTTCTGTGACATAAGTAAGGCTTTTGATAGAGTATGGCATAAGGGGGTTTTATTCAAATTGAAAAAATATGGCATTCGGGGGAAATTATTGAATTGGTTTGAAAGTTATCTTTCTGATAGAAACCAGTACACAGTTATTAACGGACAAAAGTCGGACACCAGATCAGAATTAGCAGGCGTACCTCAGGGTTCTGTTTTGGGCCCATTGTTATTTCTAGTTTTTATCAATGACATAGTTGACGAAATAAAATGCAATATAAGACTTTTTGCTGACGATACTTCTCTGTACGTTATTATTGGTGACCCAAATGAAACATCATGCCTCATTAACAATGATTTACTTAGAATTTCTGAGTCAGCCGATGAATTGAAAGTCAATTTTAATACTGAAAAGACTCAGAGCGTAACATTCTCCAGGAAACGAGTACCCACGCAAGTACCGAATTTAGAAATGAAAGGTAGAATAATAAACGATTTCAGTACTCATAAACATCTAGGGTTGATTTTCCAATCAGACGGTAATTGGCACTCCCACATTGAAAATATAATTTCAAAGGTAAGCCCGATGATAAACTGTTTGCGGAGCTACAAATACCGCCTGAGTCGACCTACTTTGTATGTACTTTATAATTCATACATCCTTCCTCTTTTTGACTATTGTGATCATATATTTGATAACTGTACAAAATATCATGAAGTATTACTTGAAAAGCTACATTTGGATGCACTAAGGACAATATGTGGTGCAGTTAGAGGTACCAGCCACAAAAAACTGTACGAAGAAACAGGTTTTACATCGCTAGCTGTAAGACGACAGCGTCACAAGTTATGTCTTTTTTACAAAATGAAGTTTAACTTGACACCAGAATATTTATCGTCATTAGTTCCACCAGCAGTGTCCGAGATCTCAAACCGTATTACCCGAACATTAAAAAACTTACAAATTCCTGTATGCCATACTGAATTCTACAAACGTTCCTTCCTACCATCGGCCATTGCTGCGTGGAATGATCTCGATGTGTCTCTTAAAGACTCTCAATCGTATGCTATCTTCAAAAAAGGCTTATTTAAAATTGATTGTAATGTTCATAAAATATTTAGAGATTTTGGAACTAGACAAAACCAGGTAACACTATGTTGTTTAAGATTAGGCTGTAGTGAACTTAAGGGTCACAAATTCGACAGGTTTATAGAAAACTCTGCTACCTGCTCTTGTAACTACCATTACGAAGATGCTATGCATTACTTCTTTTGTTGCCAAAATTATTCATGTATAAAATCAAACAGCTTTTATTATGTTAATGGTTTCGATTTAAAAACTGTTCTTTTTGGTAATAACAGACTATCTGATGTCACTAACTTGAAAATTGTTGATTCTGTTTGTACATTTATAGACCTAAGCAAACGATTATAGTGATTCATAAAGCACTAACATTCTTAGTTGTTGTAAAGTTTCTCTTTTGATTACACATGCCCATAGATTGTGTTGATCATTGTATTTAGATATTCTGTAAGTAATCATGAATTTCTTTCTTGTTTTAAAATGTATATTACATGTTACTTTGTATAAATCCTGTCCACGTCACGGGGAACGATATTTATATAGGGGCAACCCTGTTTATCAATCCCCTTTCCTGTACCATCTGGAAATAAATACAGTTTAAATCATATGGTGTAAACTTTATACCAAGTACATCAAATTCACCAATTACCCATTCAATGTTCAGTTCATGACAAATTTTATCAGAAGATTTAGCCTGAGGAGACTTTATATGCTGCTATTGATACAATTAATAAATTCTATAAAATGTCAGGTTTAAAAATAAAGTTAGATAAATCAAAAGCAATCTGGATTGGATCAAAATCACTAATGAACAGTGTTCACTCAAACTCTAACATCCATGACAATCATTAAACACGATTCACTTGACAGCTGATTAGGTGAACACTTTTAAGCATCAGACTATAATTCCCCAGCCCTAATTCCTTAATCCCCCCCAAAAATATTTTCAGCTAACTGATAACACCCCCTACTAAATTTAAAAAGAATATAAAAGTTCCGTTGTCGAAGTCTGGTTCCCCAACATTTTAGATATTTTCAACTAGTGCCAGTAAGAATGCATATGCATATTTCCACCACTGTACTTGATACCTAAATCGTTTTATGTTTGTTTCAGGAAAAAAAAGTATATAGGCATTTGCTGCCTGTTTGCTAATCCTTTTTCTTTTTTGTATATTTTTATTCTGAATTTTGTGTAACACGTGTTTTATGGAAATAAAATACTGTTTAAATCATAGTATTATAGTATGAAGAGAGGTGTTATCACCTGTATTCCAAAATCTAACAAAGACAGAACATTACTCAAAAACTGGAGGCCTATCACTTTACTAAATGCTGTTTATAAGATTATCAGCTCCTGTATTTCACATAGATCAAAAACCACTTTAGATGAACTCATTCACTCTAATAAAACTGGTTTTATACCAGGTAGGACAATAAGTGAAAACATAAGATTACTGTATGACATATTATTTGAAACAAAGAAACAAAACATTCCTGGACTGCTGATTTTACTTGATTTTGAAAAAGCATTTTACACAGTCTCTAAAGATTTTATTAACCTAGTGTTACACAAATTTGGTTTTGGTCCTGAAATCATAAGATGAATAAATATATTAACCTATGATACAACTTCTTGTGTCATCCAACATGGTAATTTTTCAGACTTCTTCGCTAATGAAAGAGGATGTAGACAGGGAGACTCACTGTCACCATATCTGTTTCTTTTGGTAGCTGAGATTCTTGGTTGTATGATAAGAAATAACGAAGACATTAAAGGTATTGTCATTGATGATATTGAATATAAATTGGATCAATATTCTGATGATACTGAATTATTTCTTGATGGAACTGAGGAGACTATATATGCTGCTACTGATACAATTAATAAATTCTATAAAATGTCAGGTTTAAAAATAAAGTTAGATAAATCAAAAGCAATCTGGATTGGATCAAATTCACTAATGAACAGTGTTCACTCAAACTCTAACATCCATTTTTACTCACTTTTTCATCAAATCAATCTAATCAGGCAGACTATAAAAAGAGTTATGTCTTCAGTTGGCATGTCAAAATGGCAAATGTCAATGTACACATTAGGTTCTGTGTTGGAGTGGAATATGCTTGATGATAAACTAAGAAACATAGACTCAGTATTGTTATTTAAAAAACACCTTGATCGAAATGTAGCATGTAATGTACATCATATTATAAGAAACTTTGGAAGGAGATACAACCAAATTATTCACTGTAAACTAAGACTTGGCTGTAGCGATCTAAACGGAGATAAATTTGATAGATTTTTATAAAATACGTCAAGCTGCCCTTGCGGTCACCATTATGAAGATGCCATTCACTTTCTCTTCATTTGTCCAAATTTTTATCGTTTTCGATCAGAGTGTTTCTATTACGTTAATGGTTACGATATTCAAACATTGTCCGGTGTATGTTAACATAGCAGAAAATATGCGAAATACTCTCTCATTCGAAAGGAAAATATACGATTACTCTTCAGCTGATATCAATTATATGAATGAGTGCATCAAAAAGCTGAATTCCGACATGTTCATATCTCTCGGTAACGTAGATGATATCACTGAAAACTTTACATCATTTATACAGAATATTATGGACAAGTTCATCCCCAATAAGACTGTAACAATAAGAACAAAAGATCCAGCGTGGATGAATAACGAAATCCGATCATTGATAAGGAAGCGCAATCGTACACATAAGATTGCTAAATCGCGGAACCGTGCTACTGATTGGGGTAAGTTCAGAACACTTCGTAACCAAGTAATTTCTAAAGTTAGGAATGCAAAGCGTGCGTTTGATACTAAAGTCGATGATACTTTAAATAACACTCGTGGTACCAAAATGTGGTGGCGATTAGTAAAACACTATCTGAAATCAAATGAGTATGCAAAAGCGTTTTTTCCGTCGATTGTCTCAAATAACGTAGTTTATGATAATGCTCAAGATATTGCTAATGTGCTTAATACATTTTTCGTAGAACAATCTAAAGTTCCTGAACCTGATGCCGATCTACCGGATATCGAAATTCGTGAAAACGATAACGTCTTGTCAATAGTGACGATAACTGATCAGAACGTTTGGGATATTTTAATGAGTCTTGATATATCGAAATCTGTTGGCCCCGATGGCATTGGAAATAACGTACTGAAATTAACCGCACCTTCCTTAACCCCATTGTTAGCCAAGCTATTTAATTTTTCCCTTCGCAATAAGACATTCCCATCAAGTTGGAAATTAGCCTCGGTAATTCCGCTCCATAAGAAAGGTGACGTACATGATTGTTCTAACTATAGACCTGTTGCGTTAACTAGTTGTGTTGCGAAAGTTTTTGAAAAATGCGTTTTCAAATACGTTTTCAATTTTTTTAGGGATAATAATTTATTATCAAACTTACAATCAGGTTTTATGCCTGGCGACTCCACGGTAAATCAACTAACATATCTTTACAATTTCATAGCAAGTGCGGTGGACAAAGGTAAGGAAATCAGGGCAGTTTTTTGCGATATAAGCAAAGCTTTCGATAAAGTTTGGCACAAAGGCATCATTCATAAACTTCATGCCTACGGTATAAGAGGAGAACTTTTAGAATGGTTTAAAAGTTACTTAGATTGCAGAAGACAAAAAGTATTAATAAATGGTTACAGCTCAAATTTTAGTTCCATAGAAGCAGGCGTACCGCAGGGTTCCGTGTTAGGGCCACTTTTGTTCATTATCTATATAAATGATATTGTAGACGGGGTAGATAGTAACATTCGTCTTTTTGCTGATGATACATCAATATATGTAATAATAGATGATCATATAACAGCTGCTGCAACTATTAATAACGATCTAGCAAAAATTGCAGAGTGGGCTAAAAAATGGCAAGTTAGTTTCAATCCTAGTAAGACTGAGAGCATGACGTTCAGCCGAAAAACTCAAAACTATTTCAGACCGAACCTTACAATGAACGGCGAAACTATCAAAGAGGTTGAAGACCACAAACATTTAGGTTTAACACTTCAAAGGGATTGTTCTTGGAAAGTGCATATACATGAAAATATAAAAAAGATTAGTCCAATGATCAATTGCCTGAGAAGCTTGAAATATCGTCTATCTCGAAAAACGCTAGACACATTGTATAAGTCCTTTATTTTACCACTCTTTGATTACTGCTGTCATATATGGGATAACTGCACAAATGAACAGGCCGCGTTATTAGAAAATTTACATTTGGATGCATTAAGAACTATTTGCGGCGCGGTACGCGGCACAAGCCATGGTAGAATATATGAAGAAACCAACTACACTTCTCTAAAGGACAGGCGGTATCGATTTAAACTCATTACTTTTTATAAAATGTATCATAATATGGCTCCAGACTATTTGAAAGATCTCATACCAGGAAGAGTATTTGAACAAAGTGACTATTATCTCAGAAACCGTTTTTCCATACAAGAAATTAATTGCAGAACACAAAGATATTCTCAATCTTTCTTACCAAGCACCATAACGCTGTGGAATTCCCTGCCATTTGAAACCACTCACGCCCCTTCCCTGAATCAATTCAAAAGTATGATAAATCGATCAAGAGCGCAAAGTCATTTCAATTTAAATTCAGGGTCTAGATTTTGTCAGATAATCCATTGTCGCCTCAAGCTTGGTTGTAGCGATTTAAATGCACACAAATATAATAGACATATATCGGACACGTCTAGATGTTCATGCGGACACGAAAATGAAGACGTGATTCATTATCTCTTAATTTGTCGGAACTATCAACATTTAAGAACAAATATGTATTTCTATATTCATGGATATGATGTAACGACAGTCTTATACGGAAGTAGCAATTTGAGCTACTTAACGAACAGTAATATCCTTAACTCCTTGCATGACTTCATCAACAAAAGTAAACGATTTCCTGATTTCCTCAAGCACTAAAATTACTTTGAATTTAATTATCGTTTTATAATCATAAGCTGCAGTTTACATAATGACTAGGCATACCCAACAACACTTGATAAGCCTCATAATCTTAGGATATTTATATCACAAAAATGTTTTCATTAGTTGTATATTTCTTGATTTCGTTTTGTTCTGTATCCAGCTTGAAGATTTTTGTATTGGAGCGGCGTTAAAATAAGCCACATGGCTTGTTCGCCAATCCAAATTTCATACGAAATAAAAATATGTTTAAACCATATTCAAACTGTTTTATTTGGTAATGATTCCTACTCAGACGAAATCAATGAAAAGATTGTTAAATCTGTTCATTTATATTTTACCCTTACTAAACGTTTTTCTGTTTAATATATAATTATGTATCTTAAAGTCTGCTAACTTCAATGATGATGAATTAAGATATGGTGTATAAATGTATATATGTATGTATGGGAGAGGTATTCAGATAGGCTGCTAGCCTGTTTACCAATCCCTTTCTCTTTTCTGAAATAAATATTGTTTAAACCACATTAGGTTCTTCCAAACACCAAATGGTGGACGTATGTTAGTCCATGCTGGTTTCGGATAAACCAAAAGGAACCGCTACAAAGATATGATTTATTGGCGATGCAGGAAGCACACACAAGGTTGCCAAGCTATTCTATCTTTCTATTCTATATAATTGAAATATTTAAAAAAAATGTATTTTTGAATATCAATTATAGAAAACTATATTGATTAAAATAGTGTGCAGAACTAGTGCTATGTTTATGTGCTATCTACTGTTAGCACAGTTGTCCATTGAAAATGTAATATATATCAGTACAACCAATATATTGAAATTTGAATTGAATGTATGGTTTATTAAAATAAATGTTGAATAAAATATCATGAGTGATTCACATCTCGTTTTGCTGCTGACCTGACTAGAGAATGTACTATATAACTGTATGTAATGACCAGTATAGTCTTGAGACAGACTATAGCTAATCCCTCTATAGAAATTCCAATTAACACCTATGCATGCATATTTCACTTTTGAGCTGGCTGAGGCTAAACCGCCAAGTAGATAAATAAGATAATAGTTTGTTAAAACAACATGGGTGTATGGTGTCTCCATATGTTGTTTTAGCCTAACACTACCTATGGTGGGCAAATTGGTGCCCATTCATTCAGTATCAGGCTTTGGTCCTCTGTCATGCCAAGGGAACCAGTGATTTCGTAGACAAAACGTTTTCGTAGACGGGGTGATTTCGTAGACACGGTGATTTCGTAGACAGATTAAACGGTGATTTCGTAGACACTTTTAAAATTTGAATTTAATATTATTTTCAGCTATATATATACATTATCGATGTTAGAATACTTATATTTTATTTTAATCATTATATTGTTTGTCAATCATGTCACATTGTCACATTGAATGTCAATCTTGCATCTTATATACCTTATTTGTTTGCACAAAAAGTATTCACCTACTCATCTCAGTACAGGATGTATTAGTGTAACGTGAGATGTTTTGATTGTATATTGCTTTGTCGGCGACTCACCTTTTCCATCTTCCCGTGAGTTGTTAATCTGCCAATCGTCGCTGATTGATTGTAAATCTTATATATCAATATACTTACCTATTTTGTTTATTTATTCACAATAATAAACAAAACAAACAACAACAATTATTGGCTTCCTTTATTAAAACATCGTATTTCAACGGTCGTTTATATACACCTAAATGCATCGATCTGTTAATTTGGTTACAGATTTTGTTTAATCTAAGATACAAATATAATATCCCATCATTAATGATGTTTAATGTTGATTAAAAGTTATATTAGACAGACAGACAGACAGATGATTTATTTGAGTCTCACCTCAACATAATAAATACAGGTAAAGTAAAATGTAATATATGCATACAAAAATTGAATTAAAATGTTGAGCAAATCTTTACAGATTTATGAGAGACTAATAAACGTGTAAAATAAGAAACAAAAGGAATACAGGGTAAATAATACAACTATTTACAATATAAGTTAACCATATAAAAGGGCCTTTCGCCGCTTTAAAATAAGATAGCAGGTTTTGGCTGTATTAAAAGACACTTGTGGATTGGACAGTAAAAATATTATCTTATCAAATTCGTTAAAAGACATAAACGTAGCATTAAATTCTTGACATTTTCTAAAAAGGACATCTCTTTCAATAGAATAAAGAGGACAGTGCAATAAAACATGGCGCTCATCTTCAATAAAAGCCTCACAATGAAAACATGTTCTTTCCTGTAAAGGAGTACAGTTATATCTTCCAGTTTCAACTCTTAGAGGACCAACACCACATCTAAAAAGTGCTAAGGCACGTCTATAAGCGCGAGACATTTGACATAGTACATAAAATTCCGGGCGGTATTCATCTTTAAAAGTAGCATAAGTTCTTAACTTATTACCTCCTTTACAAGTTTGGCCATTTACATTTGAAATAAATTCTTTCCAATTAAAGATAAAACGATCAAATAAATTACTGGTTACTTCAGAAACAACAAAGGGTATGTGATAATTAACCTTTATGTTATTAAAATGTTGAAGCCCAATGTCAGAAAATTTTACGTGAACTCTGAAATTCCAATTCCGTTTCTTTAAAACAGCATATTTATCACTCCAAACAAAAACTTTACTTGTAATACGGAACGGATCTAAGTTACAAAAACGTCTAAAAGATCTAGCAACTTCTCGCCACTGGTTAACAAAGGGTGGACACCAACCCATATCACCACTAACAGCATTATTTGGTGCATATTTACGTAAACCAAGAAAAAATCTCATGGCACGGTTCTGTACAGCTTCAATACATGATAATTTATAAGTGCCCCATATTGATACACCATAGCTAATAGTACTAATATTACCATTTTTCCAAGTGTCTACGAAACCACCGTCAATCTGTCTACGAATCCACCGATATTTTTGTCTACGAAACCGCAGTGTCTACGAAATCACCTACACCCCATGCCAAGCTGTCACATAAACACATTCAGTGTATTCAGTGCTGGATTGTAACGATGGAGAGTACCTCAATTTCTGCCTATAGAAGGTTTTTGAATGGATAATTCATTTCTCTGTATCAGGTATGGTTTTTGAATATATATTTTGAAAAAAGCAGTTTATCACTAATATTGTAAAACTTGGATCTGTATTAGAATAACATCATATCTTTGATTGTTAATAGTTTATACCACCTTTTTGTAAAACAAACTAAGATAATATCTCTGTGAAATGTGTAGCCGTTTGGTTTCTCTCTGTCTACAGCTGATCGATCTACGCGTGTATTGGTCGTTTGAAAAATGCTGAAAAATATTATCCAAATATAAATCTATATATTGGTCTGAAATTGTTATGTCGCTTAACAAATGATATTCAATCAGTAATCAAATGTGACTTTAAATAATTGTTTGATTAGTGTTGAATCTTTCATACTCGATAACAGATGAAACCGAGTGAGAAAGTGAAGTAAATGAACATCAAATCAAATTTTCTTCGTAGGTGTGAAAAGAATATAGCAAAATTATCTGAAAACATGTTTTACTGACACAATTCATTATAAAACATGAATATTATTAACAAGTTTGGACGCGTCCCATCTTAAGATGGGGCGGATCCGCAGTTGGGATGATACATATACATATGCCTTTTTACATGACTGCATTTCAATCTGTGTTTCAAAACAACTGTTCTAGAAATTTGAAATCGTTTAAATGAAGACGACTTCAGATAAAATGTTTTAATTCTACAGATAAAAGCTGGTGATACATGGATATATCTGAATACATACGCTTTGCTAAAATGAAATGCTCCTTAGTATATATATCAACATAAGTAACGTTATCGATAAATTAGTCTGCAGCGTTTTCTTCTCCGGAAATACTAATATCAAGGCGGAGATATTATTATAATTTAAAAGACCCTAATTCATATGAAAGACTTAGTTCTACATAGAATATTCCATGCCTTAAATGGAGTCACTAACTATCTCCTACGAAGACTCAGGATCTCCTACGTATGATATATATTTTTTTAAATTTCTTTAAGCTGTTTTAGTGCGTTTCTCCTATGATTGAATTCAGTATTCCAAACTATCCAATGACGTATAGTTACATTTTATCTGTGTATGTCCTCAGCCTGCATTCACGGATGGTATGGTAAGGAGTGTGACAGACAGTGCAACTGTAGAAACTCCACCGACTGTGACAAGACGACCGGCTGGTGTAGAGATGGGTGTCGGGCCGGCAAACATGGAGAGGGGTGTCAGTGTGGTATGCATTTTTATTCACTTTTTCATGGTTAAACGCAAAGATAAAGAATATAAGGTTTCTATATAAGTGCTAATTTGTAATTTGACATACCTCCTCTTCGTGCAAGCCAAAACGGCACCAAGTTGTATTGGCCAAAACAGAACCAAATTGGCGAAAACGGTACCGATTTTTACTGGCGAAAATGTAACCACTGATGGCGAAAACGTAACAAACAACAGGACAAAACCAAAACGGAAACTAGCATCTTAAATGAAATTATGCACACAGTCTATTGACGTTTTTAGGTGATGAATCAATAGGTTCTATTCAACCTACATGTATCTTTTATGTATTATCATTATTTGTTAATTTTAATTAATGATGAATTCTGAATTCACAGGCATATGTTATTTTATCCGTTTGTATCCCAGAGTGGATTAGGCTTGTTACTTTTTTTCGGAAACAAATGTGTTTGAGCCGTACACAAACGTTGCCCTGATTTTGAAAAACCCTCGTTTTGTAGATGCTTTTTCTTTCTCAAATAAAGATTAATAAGACAGTGTTGTATGCAAAAGTATGCCCTGATTAGATAGATATGTAAAGCTTTTTCCTTGTTAATGATTGTCAGTTGGATGTTCTATATACTGATGAGCAAGTTCAAATGACGCTTGATGTGCTGGTTATTTCTATAAAACAAAGTAGTATTCAAAGGGTATAGACGACAAACCTGATATCTGCCCACCCAAAGACCATGTTCAAGATCTGTTGTCCAACATCAACATTTCACGTGGATTATTTTGTGATGATCTTGATGTTCTCAAGTTCAAGTTCAAGTTCAAGTCAAAGTTTTTTATTCACTAACAGTGAGGAAGTATGAGAAATGTTATATATTATATTATATATATATATAAATATTAAGATGTTCACTTCTCAAGTACAGCTTCTTGGTAAGTAACTCAGCAGACGTTAGCTCAACAGGTTCTAAAGGTTATTCGTATTGTGAGATCTGGTTTGCACAATTTTGATAATTTTCCATATAATGTTCTGTTCCACATCCGTGACGTAAAAACCATACCTATTCTTATGTATGGTCCTGGAATTTAGGGATTTCATCCCTCTCCTTGTAATCATAGGGTCCACGGTAATTTTGTAAGCTTGTCCTACATCTTGGTCGATCGACTCGCTAGAGGTGAGGTTAGACTCCATTCACTACGGGTCAATGAGTTTGTTAAGATCATTAAATTCTGGACAAGGCTGTTATACCAAAAAGATATCGTTATTCTACAGAAATGTTACCATTACCAACACTCTCTTGCTGATAGTGGACGTAATTGTTGGGCCCTTAAGGTTAAACATTTACTATTTAGATATGGTTTTGGTTACACATGGATTAATCAGGATGTTGGTTGTATAAATTCATTAATTTCGTCTTTCGGTCACCAGGAGTCTTTAGAAAACATTCGTACTTATCACAAATTGGAACTTTATTCTCACCTTAAAGATTCTTTCTAATTTGCAACATATTTGTCAATGATAACAGTGTCAACGTATCATATTGCCTTATGTAGATTCCGTTGTAAGGTCGTACGTATAATTTACCACGGCATGAGCGGTTAAGTCCATTTTGCATTACTCCTTGTGTAGAATCTGAATATCACTTTTGTACTTACGTGTCCTTTTTATCACAGTTTGAGGAAATCTATTCTACCAGCATATTATATAGAATACCCCTCATGTGTAAAATTCATACAGCTGTTAACTTCCAACAATGAGGATGTTGTTCAATGTTTAGCTAAATATGTATTTTCAGGAATGAAGAAACGGAATACTTTTCTAAAGACCTCACTAGATTAAGATGTGATAAACTTTGTTATCCCACCATTGTATATTGAATATTCTTCATTTCATATGGCGCTCCATGTCAATATCTTCTTTCTATAATATTGAATGTATAATGGGCCAGTGGCCTCTATACATAAATAAACACACATTGACTCACAGTGGCGCATAGACATTAGGCTTCAATCAAAACCTGTTTTTTGCAAGACACAATTGCATATTTTATATTTAAGCCCCATTATTCCACTATTTAAAACTATATACTGCCTTATAATGGATACCATTTTAGCATTTAATATGGTAACTTAATTTCATTTTTTGGCTTAAATTTTCTGATAAAATAGATTAAACATTTTCAGGCTATATGATGAGCAATTGTGCCTTGAAAATCAACAAGAAAAAAGCTCAAATAAGATAAAGTATTTAATCAATATCAAAATCTATTTAATTCAATCAACATATATACTGTAGTAATTATACAAAAATATTGTCTTTTTTATGTGTTAAATTTAAACTTAACTTAGAATCAGATTTGTCAAGTCATCATATTGTCAAAAGCTAAAGAGTAATTCTTAAAGTGTGAATCTCCTGATTCAAGGCCATTTTTTCCCTGCATCTTCAAAGAGCATGTTAAAAGAATTCCGACGTCCTTGAGAATTGTATCCTGGATTGCGTCCTAGTAACAGATTGGTGAAAGTATTTGAAAATAAATTGAAACCTTAATTGTTATCTCTTCTCATGATCATGGTCAACATTTGTGCCTATGAATTCAGATGCAAATCAAAATATATGTAAACACTGTTAAGTATTTGGTAACCTACATGTCCGGCAAAAAGGCAATTTGATAAAAATATATATGTATACACAGACAACAAACGAAACTTATATTACTAGCTAGAAACTAATGATAGTAGAATCTACATAAGTCAACTATAATATAAAGTTACTTTTGCAGTGAATTAAAATGACAGTTATGTGTTGATGAAAATGTTCCATACTGAAACAGGTTCTCTGCATTTGATAAGGGTTTATTAATTATTAATAATCGACTGTGAAAGGTCGGATAAAAAAAACCAGCGAAAGACTTTGATCAATAATTATTATATAATAAATTGTAATTTTAATTTTAAGTGACAGAAATCTTTCAATATTTTTTTCCTAATTTTGGAAAGGTTTGTTCATGTACAACAAGCAAGGGTAACATCTTTCAAACTGAAATATCAAAGCAATATGATAAAATTGTATGAAAGTGCAGACCTTATTCAACGTCTAGGCTGATATCTTAATGTTGAATAGACGTAAGCCGATTTAGATCTTATTTGATATCGAATTTAAAACTCTATCAATTTCTACCTTGCCCTCATCGGTAACAAAACCTGTGAAAAGAAGCAGCCACACATAACATGATCACGAGTTACCTCCCTTACTAGCTGCTAAACTGCTAAGCTGCAGCCAGTGAAATCACAGTTTAGATTTGAAACATAAGCCCTGCCTTGAGACCTTTTGATAAAGATAATCCAAGCAAAACTTGTTATTATACTTTAGTCCGCTAGCTGATTTGCAGGTCTTCTCTGGCAACACCAAGAATAAAATGTCAACAATTACATTACATCGGGCCGTATTCCTGAAGTAATTAATGCTTTTTTCTCCTGCTATTAATGATCCTCTTTCAAGCATATGTTCTACGTCATAAGCAGTAGTTATAGATTCTTTACCAGAGCAAAATTGTAGTGCACTGATAAAATTCCTTCACAGACTGACAGCTTGTCACAATGGATTTTCATTGAAATGAAAAACATTCACTGTTTTGTACAGGCAACGGTCAGTATATATTTTACTGAACAACGCATTAATACTGTTGAAAGTAACCTAGTCTTCATCAAACTTACACATATCACATCTTTGGGGGTTCAAACTTTGATTAAATAACACATTTTTCTTCTAAGATAACAGAAAACAATGGCGCCATTATAAATGCATTTCACGATGATTCTGTTTGAAAACAAAACATTTCTATGAGAAACATGCAAACTTAAAATAATGATTATAAGAATATTTACATCTCTATTCGTGCAATAATTTCGTATTTATTTTATAAATTTATGTTTTACACTTACAAAGTCTACAGTAAATATCGATCGACCCCAAACGTGATAAATCTACCACCTATCAATCTAAATATATCCCTGAAATCATTCTTGATATTAATATTTTCAATAGTCTCCTCTTCAAACGTGACAGGTTACTGCCGCTTTCTTTGTTGGTAACATCGAATGTTCATTTTGCAAGCCGTCTTCTCATTGGCCTATCGGAAGTGCCTGAAGTAGGCTTTTTCACAGAAAATGCGGGCCGTGATGTCAAGGGCCAAGCGTGAAGAGTTAGAAATCTTTTTGTTTTGTGAAGATGGCGGTGCTAAAGTCAGGTTGCAGTTGACATGCGATCTGTTGATTCCTTGAGGGCAGTAATCGATGATCTGTTGATGGGCTGAGGGAAACTTCGAGCTGGTGGCCATATTACTACGTACATGTGCCAATGGCACTGACATTCCGTGTGATATAACTGCTGAGTTATGGGGAAAAAACACAAAAAAAACCAATTGAAAATCAAAGTGGTATGTTAACATTGTTCCAATAAATTTCAAACACCTTTGGCGAATGATATTAAGTTTTGTTTTTGGCGAATATGGAAGTAACATTTATGTGTGATGACGGACGGGATCGTCATGTTTTTTGTGTGGCAAATATCGTGTTTTGCGCATATTCCCCGCTTTGCCTGCATTTCTTTTGATAACTTGTGACCATTAATTAAATCTTAATTTCATAATCAAACTGTAAATTTTTCCAACACTCATATTGGTAAAGTTAACTTATACTTGATTGTTTCATCATTTCATGAATAAAATCATTCATGTCACAAAATGCACTGTGTCATTCAAGTTTGTGGACAGTTTTTAACTGGTTAAATCCACGACTATGTTTTGTTAATTAATTCAAACGTAATCATTAATCTAAAAGTAATAATGTGAAGGATACAAAATAATTTCCTGTTTTCTGTTCTGTTTTATCCTGTCGCAAAAAGTAAAAAAACGGTACCGTTTTTGCCAAATTGGTTCTTTTTTCATTAATGAAGTTTGGTGTCATTATTTTCCGTTTTCTATACAACCACCTTCTCTCTCTATCATTCGCCCAACACCCTGATCAACTTAATGATAAACAATAAGGGTAATAGGTATATAGTTCAAACAAAGAGACGTACATTATCGAAAATAAATTGCTAAACACACAGCAGTTGAGAATTCGGAGCGTTCATTTCCGCCTATATTTTTTTCAATTCGAAATATTGAGCCAATCAGGCAGCTGAACAATTTACGAAGCCCAACCTTAACCCTGAAAAAGCACATCGTTAAGGAACTGGAGGAATATTCCCGATTGGGCCAATTTAGTAAACCATAATAAAAGGTGTCTTTCCTGTTATCTCGAGCAGATTTTGGCTCTCAATTTGGCTTGGACTCAAATAACAGTTGTTGTAGAAATAAACAAACTCGTGCGGTTGTATACTCATATGGACAAAAAGTCTACAGAAAATCAAGATGAATTTTTTAGTTAATAACATCTATTGACATTTATCTTTGTCATTTGGGAAGCAAAGAATTAGTACCTTTTCATGACATTTTTATGATATAGAGCAATATCTGCATAGTCCTTGATGTATCAAATACAGAACTAGTAACAAAGATATAGGGGTATCTTAAGATCTCTAAAGTAAAAAAATATTTAGCAATGTTATTATAGTGCTAGGAATTTAATAAACTACCTCTGGACTTCTGAACCTATATTTTATTTATTCCCGACGTTACTCAAAGAGATCGTGGTTGCCTTTAGTTCTTATTCTATCAACAATCTAAAACATTTCAGTCAAAATGTCATCTCCCTTTACAATTGCCGTTTTTCTATTTCGAAATTGTAAGTTTGTTTCACTGTCTTAGAACTGTGTCTTAGCATTAGCTTTCAGATATAGTTTTGAAAGCCTTTAACATGTCGTCTGTGATCTTCACATTTTGTAGTATTTTGTTAAGCAGTTATGTGTTATTTTAATTATAATTAGGAAATTATCATTCCTTAACATCGACTGACCTTAACAATTAGCATCAAACGGGTATTAATGAGATATGTATTCATCAAAGGGTGTTATTTCGCCTAGATACATAATTCTTTAGTAGGTGTCAAATTATTTGATGGCAATTATTTAGTGAGATGTAAAATAGTTCTCTACTGCATGCAATGATGTCAAAGCCCTGGCGGGATTAGAGCCGCCGATATGTTACTCTTTGCAAATATTTCTGTAGGGACAAGGAGCAGTCTGATTAAAATCGACCCTGTTCCGAGGAATAAAAGTTTCCAAATATTGACTCTATCGAGATTCGAACTCTATCTGTCTAGGCCATCCTCTCCACTGGGTCTGACCGCACCCTACTGTAGCGCACGTGCCGACACCAGTTTAGCGCAGACAAAACCTAGTCAATAGCGAACCAATCACATCATCGCGTTTAAAATAAAGATAGCGGCGATCAAGGTTAACGAATGGTAAATGGGAGTTACTTGCCCCTAGCTTCTGATACCGAATGCTTTTGCCGCACGCATTGTGATTGGTTAGCTTAGTTTACGCAAGAACGTGCGCTACAGTAGGGTGCGGTCAGACCCAGTGAAGAGGATGGCCTAGACAGATAGAGTTCGAATCTCGATAGAGTCAATATTTTGAAACTTTTATTCCTCGGAACAGGGTCGATTTTAATCAGACTGGGACAAGGAGTTTTTTTTTTAGCAAATTAAAGAAAGGATTGTTGTGTAATGTTAAAACATCACTGGAAGTTTCGTAGTAGTCTATAAATCGTGAATAACCTGTGTTTCTTACCTAACTAGTAGCGTTTCCTTTCTTGAACACAGATTGTGTGAACTTCACTTATGGGGAGAACTGTGATAAGAAGTGCGGACATTGTTCGAATGAGCTGCCATGCAACAAGACAACAGGGGAATGTGCAAAGGGTTGCAGTTCGAACTACCAACCTCCAATGTGTAACGGTGAGCCGTTGATTCAAATTAGTGTTTTCATCTACCAATTGAATGGGCTGATATCATGTTCAACCATTAATCAATAGTATCAAACGGCTACTAATGAAATATGTATTTAGCAAAGGGTGATGATTCGGCTAGATACATAATTTCTTATTAGGTGTCAAAATATTAGTTGGACCCACACTGAAAGAGGCAATTATAAAGTGGTGAGGTGAGGTGGGTTTGGGTTGAAAAAAGCTTACAAAAGTATTTCACTTATATCGTGGCTGCTAGTATGATTGCAGGGAGAAAGCCTGCAACACCATTTTGGCTTTGCAGTGCGGTGAAACCGGCGAGTATTGTCTGGAACTAGCCAACCATGGCTAGTACTGCGCTGAAAATCATTGTAGCAGTGAACCCTAACCTTACTGCGTGTAAAATAGTTCTCTACTGCATGCAATGTTGTCGAAGCCCTGGCGGAATTAGAACCACCGATATTTTACTCTTTGTAAATATTTATGTAGGGACAGAGATGTTTTTATAGCAGATGGTGTTGTATGTCAACATATTAATGTAACATATTTGTATATATCAGTCTACCTTGCAAACGGTTTATAAGCCAGTGAAAAAACACATTTTGTTATCTCTTTCTTAAAAGAATTTTGCTTGACCAGATTTTTGTGTTTCAAATCAAATTGATAAGGTTAAGGAAATCCTTAAATATGTAGAAACAATAGAGATTCCATCAAAGATGCAAATTAAAGAAAGGATTGTTGTGTAATGTTAAAACATCACTTGAAGTTTCGTAGTAGTCTATAAATCGTGAATAACCTGTGTTTCTTGCTTAAACTGGTAGCGTTTTCTTTCTTGAACACAGATTGTGTGGACGGCACTTATGGGGAGAACTGTGATAAGAAGTGCGGACATTGTTCGAATGAGCTGCCATGCAACAAGACAACAGGGGAATGTGCAAAGGGTTGCAGTTCGAACTACCAACCTCCAATGTGTAACGGTGAGCCGTTGATTCAAATTATTGTTTTCATCTACCAATTGAATGGGCTGATATAATTTTTAACCATTAATCAATAGTATTAAATGGGTGTTGATGAGAAATGTATCAATCTAAAGGTGTTACTTTTCCTAGATAATTTATTCTTTCATATGTGTCGAATTGTTAATTGGACATTCACTGAAAGAGGCAATCCCAAATAAGTGGTGATTCGAGGTGAGTGTGGGTTGAACTCTGGTTTCAGGAGTCCTTTCATTTATATCAAGCTGCTAGTATTATTGCGGGGACAAAGCCGCAACACCATTGTGGCTATCACTATCAGTGAAACTCGCGAGAATCGGGTACAACTAGCGAACCATGGGTGTACTGCGTTGAACATCAATGTAGCATTGCACCCAAACCTCAATGACTGCAGAACAGTTTTTTTTCTGCAGACAATGTTGCTGAACCACGTTTATGTAATATATGATGGGAAATCATTACATTGTCATCCTCATCATTATCTTTAAGCGAAAATCAGATGTCCAGCTTCGGTTCTTTCACTGAGGTTTTTTTTAACAAAACAATACAGTTCTTGTCTGTAATGAAAAAAAATGTCTTATATCGATGACTGCGATGATGCAGGTAAAATAATTGTGGTCATTCAAGGACTGTGATGACCAAAGCTGACTCACTTTTCAGTTTGAGACAACATTGCCGACATCAGTACTGTCTTTGATTAATACTAATAAGGCTATTTCCCAGGATGGTAAGGGGTAGACTGCAAATTAATCTGTGTTCAGTAAGCAGACATTGCCCTCGGTTTTTGTCAACTTGGCTGTATCTCTGACTTTGCAGACAGGCACTTAATTGCTTGTGGCAGATATGTTTAGCCCTTGAGGGTTAACGATATGTGTGGAAACTTCAAGAGTTACCGAGCTATCTAAAGATGTCTCAAAAGTTACAAAGGCATTTGCAATGTCTCAACAGCAATGCCTTATAGTCTCAATAATGAGAAATGTTTTCGCAAATAAGGTTGGTAATTTCACTAATAATTCTACTTTAGCATTAGCTGTAGGGTGTGTATTTAGCTTTCTGACCCTGTTACTCTTTGCTAATACTTATCTAGGGACAAGATTGATTTTCGAGCAGATAGTGTTTTATGCTAAAATATAACTGTCACATTTTCAAAAGTCTCAGGTTCCTCTTCATTTCCTCTTTTCTCTCCATCTAAGATAACGTGAAATATATAAGATATGATACCTCATTCTAAAAACTCTTATTTCATATTGAAAATTATTGCAAGTATATTAATGTAAGGTATAAAAGTAAGTCATATATCTCCATATTAATGATTTATCCTCCTACCCCAATTTATCTAACCTGACAGGATTTTGGAGCACATAATGTTTTCAAATCTTATTGATGCTTGTCCTTGTTCTGCAGAATGCAAATATGGACGTTTTGGCATCGACTGTTCATCAACTTGTGGGAAATGCTCTGGTAATCAGACCTGCGACAAGACGGATGGAACATGTCCAAACGGATGTGTAGAACACTTCTTGTCACCCATGTGTACAGGTAAACTTTCAGCATTTCACATTATTCCAGAGAGGCAAACAACTTATAACTCGAACATTTAAGATGTGTACGCATTTGAAATATCTTAGAAGGACAGGAAATGTAGGTTCATTGGTTGGATTTGCAAATTCAAATAGATGAGACTTCATGCAAGTCAGAAGGTAAGATTGTCCCGTGACTGACTATAAATTTGGGCCATAAACACATTAGGTTATATGTTGATAATTGCAAACTTTGAAATTGATATAAGCAAAAGAAGGACTTGATGATGTCATGTGTTTGGTAAATATTCCGATCCTCATGAAACTGGCGAATGCAAGGATAACCTCCTATTTTGTTTTGTGAAGTATACCTTGAACATGACCCATCTCTGAAAAATCAGGTGATGCTAACCGTGATGGTTTCTCGGGCTTCTCCTACTATACGACTGTAGGCTGTTTATTTGCTGTGTATAGAAAACTGTTAAGGGCAAAATATTCATCACAAAGTTTATGGAAAAAGTGTACAGGACTAAATGCACTTGAAGATAATATTCACCCTTCAGCAGACGCCTCATGTAAAATCTATAGTACTTTAACAGTTTCGTATGCCCTAAAGAAACATTATATAATCATTAAAGTCATAAGGATACCTGACAGGAGTTTGGAGCAAATAATGTTTTCAAGTCTTATTGTTTTTTTGTCCTTGTTCGGCAGAATGCAAGGATGGACGTTTTGGCATCAACTGTTCATCAACTTGTGGGAAGTGTTTTGGTAATCAGACCTGCAACATGACAGATGGAACGTGTCCTAACGGATGTGTAGAGCACTTCGTATCACCCATGTGTACAGGTAAACTTTCAGCATTTCACATTATTCCAGAGAGACACACAACTTATAACTCAAACAATGCCATCTGCAACAGAGTCGGTTTTTGTCAACTTGGCTGTATTACTGACTTTGCAGACGACCACAAATTCGAACCTACTCTTGCTTGTTCCTAAATGACAGATATGTCTAGCCCTTGAAATGAAAACAACATCTCCGTTTCTGTTTTTGCTTCCCATGCATTGAAACTAAGATTTATCTTTTTTCACAGCTATGACGTTGAACATAGATACATTTCGACCTTGTTCATGATGTGAACTAAAATTTCTGTTTCATTTTTTTCGGATTGCGTTTTAGACTTACAATTCATCACAATTATTAGATGAAAGAGGTTGTATCTACTATACTGCCGCAAAAAAACATTTGTGTTCACAAAACCTAGATTAAAATGTAAACTTTCTATTTCTTCCATAACATTCACTATTATGACAACCTAAAGACTAGAGTTTGTCCTTTAAATACATTTCAGAGGAAACCTAGGCAATCTTAAAAAACCCGAATCTGAGTCACTTTCCTTATTATTTTTCACCTTAGACTAAAACGCAGGTAATTGATAAGTATGTACCATCTGGTGATGTCCAACTGTATAAACTTGTGTATCATAAAGATATCAATTCATTAATTACTGTGAATCAAAAGGGTTCTTTTTAATATTTTGAATACAAATTTAAAATAACATTACATAAACTTTCAATCAACTGAGAATGAAAATGTAAACAAATTAACTGACACCAATTGTCAATTACACTACAACTTTTTTTCTTGATACGACAAAAATTTATCAGTAAACACATAAATAGGATTTGGAATTTTTCTTTCATAGAAAATGTTGTTGCCACTTCACATCCTACAGTTGTCGAAGAGGTCAGTTCTAATATTGCCCCAGTGGCAGGAGGAGTTTCTGCAGCTATCGTTTTTATTATTATCATCATCGTTGTTGTCATCATCATATGGAAAAGGTGAGTCATCTTAACCATTTTTAACCCAAACTAATAACTTTCACTTGAGAGCAACTGTTTTTTTATAGTTGTAACAGCAGATTAAAACTAAAAATCATAGTTGTATCCCCTAAAGTGTGCAAATAAATAAATGCACAACTAACTCAAATTCCCAGTTTACAATCTATACACTGCACACAGAGAATGAAGACCTGAGGATAATCAAAGAACGAATGTTTATCAGAACATATAAGCCTAAACTGAACTATACATAATATCAAATCATGTTGACGTCGGATTCACTGTTTATTGTTTAGGCGGCTTTTCCAAAACAAACCACTGACAACGGTTGTAAGAAGGTTTGAGAACCAGAGAGACACGTCCTTCATCAATATTTCAGGTAAATATCGTTAGTTAGTGAGTCAATGTGCAGTTTATATCTCACATGATATTTACAAAACCTCGTCCATGGATATATGATTCAAATGGCGATACCACAAATGAGTATGAATTACAATGTCAACTGCTTATGAAACAGCAAAAAAGCAGTTCTAACGAACTCCCAACTTTGACCTTTATAGTTCCATAAATGTGGAATTAGTAAAATATTTTCTGAGGCCACGTTGTTTTTATAGGTTATGTCATGAGATCAAAATTGTAAACGTTCGCTGAATATTTCTATTTGAAGCTTTCAAATAATAATTCATATGTATGTGACACGTATTTACAAAAGTAAAGAATATATTATCTTATTATTTGTTGACATGAAAATGTTACCCAACAAAACATTGACAAAAAAAAAACGTTATCAAAGTTGCCTATGAAAAGCCAAACGTATGCCTTTCAGCCACACGACCCGGGCAAAAGATAAAGAAATCCCCTACCAATACAGCTGCCAATCACGCACCAAAAACATCCGTTGAGCAAAGACCGGAAGTCAGGCGAACAGAACGCTCTGGCGGTGGTAATGAATACTATAGTGTAATACCAATACCAATAACTCTGCCTAAACTTGCACAGTATGTCAAAGACAGGATTAACGGCGTCGGGTTCGACAACGAGTTTCAGGTACATCATCTGTGTGAAAATGTTGATCACGGTTCATATTTGGGATGTTTGAATCTTCATATTTCAAATATATTCCTCGCTATTTTAAAAATATTCTTGTCTCTCTCATATTCATCTCATATTCCGCTCTCGATGTGTTTTATAGAATAGCCTAATTTCCTTAGTGTCATAAAATTGTGATGGAATATCAGATGTGTGTTGTAAAAACTTCAGTTGAAAATATGAAATGTCTAAAACAATGTTTAAACTTTTTTCCAACATCGAATGTCAGTGATACAGCAACTGAATACAACTGAACCCTACGTTAATAAATTGCATATGTCTTAAGCGCACAAGACATACTTAACTCAAAATATCCTTAAATTTCAAGAATTTGTATTGTATCAAATTACTCTTTCGTTTGTCTGCTAGCAAGGTCGTCTGACAGTGTAAAAAATATCAGATACTTATTGTTACTTAGCAAATCGCATGACTGAGAAATTGCATGTTATTGTAATTATTTTCAAAGAATTCTAAAGTTATGTTTCAAATCAAGTAGTTTAGTTTACGTATCAAATACAAATAAACATGTTTCAGCAATTGGAGTCCTTATAGAACTAGTCATATTTGATTTATCTGCTCTAGCTTCTTCCCTACGGACTCCATGAGGATCACAATGAAGGGAAGAAACCGGAAAACAAGAAGAGGAACATATTTCTCCAATTTTATCCTTGTAAGATTTTTATTTTTACTTAAGAATTTAAATTATAAAAAAACTTGTATTTATAAAACGCTGAAATTTGGTTCTAACGATAATCATACCGAAAACAAATTTGGAAGAAATCTTTGAAATAATTTACTAAAGCAGTCAATTACAATCTTTTATGACATATCCCAAATGGGCTGCAGCATCTGAAAATAAATGAGTGAAAGTCAATCACGATGATGAGGCTAAAGAACGATAGAGAGAAAGGCATTGTCATCAATCATTAATGCTCTATTGCCGGACGTGCAAATCAAACCTATTGAAAGAACACAGCAATATTTACTTTTGGTCTTTAATAAAAACTCTCTATGGCTCTTAATTTTCTTAGATGACCATTCCAGAGTTGTTCTGAAACCGGAAGTTGGCGCTGACTGGGATTACATCAACGCAAGTTTTATCAAAGTAGGCCCTCCTTTGTTTATATTTGAACATAGTTCAGTTTCCCTTTTCCAAATCTGAACATGGAGACAATTGTATTCATAATTCAATCTTTTGTATGTGCAATTGTCTATAAAATATTCTGTCAATATTAGAGAGTTAAGAGATGAAGGGGAGGGACTTGATTGCTTTTTGTTTGGTGTACACCATCTCGTGTACCTAGCTTTAAAGCATCTTAAAGCCGTTGAATTTACCGCATTATTTCCTGTATTCTGATCTAACGTCTTAACTTGATAAAACTATCGATGGTAGTTTATAAACGACACTGGTCCCCCTCCACAATTGCTAATGCATATATAAACTACCGGGCAAAAGAAACGATACCAAGTATAATTGACCAATAAAAGACAGAAAATAAATGACACATCTTTTATTTCATTTCCATTATGAAAACAGATAACAAGTTCATCAAACAATCACATATTGAAGTCTTTCAGGTCAGTGTGTTATGACGTACAACGCCTTAAAGTTCACTCATGAAATTGTCCTGAATTCGATCAGCACCTAAAAATACAACACCCATCAAAACAGGTTTTTCAGTATCTTGTTTGGCCGCCACGGGCCTCGATGCATGCCCGAACTCGTCGTCGTGCTGAGAACACCAGACGTAAGATAACACGGTCTGATATTCTCTGCCATTCCTCTCTCAGGGCCTGGGAAAGCTCTTGGAGGTTTCCTGGAACCACGGCTCTTTGACTGACTTGACGATCCAAATGGTCCCATAAATGTTCGATGGGTGACAGGTCAGGTGACTTGGCAGGCCATGGCAACACGTTGATGTTGTTTCTTTGCATGAAATCCCTGACAATACGGGCTGTATGGGGACGGGCGTTGTCCTGCTGGAACAGGCTTCTGTTGTTGTGCTGTTGCAGGAATGGTAGGAGCACTGGGCGGAGCATCTGATCGATGTACCTCTCTGCATTGAGGTTCCCATCAACCACAATGAGATCAGTCTTCCCTTGTCCGCTAATTCCGCCCCACACCATGACACTGCCACCGCCAAAGGGTACCACAGTCTGAACACAACAACGTCGCCAACGTTCACCACGACGTCTATACACCCTCGCTCTTCCATCATTTCTGAATAGTTGGAAGCGACTCTCATCCGAAAAGATGACTCTTCGCCAGTTCCGGGCCTGCCACTGCCGAACGTTACGTGCCCACTGGAGACGTTGACGTCGACGTCGAGGCGTCAGATGCACGCCGAGGCCGGGTCTGTAGGCGCGAATACCATGTCGTCTCAGACGTCTTGCCACTGTTCTTCGACTGACAGCATGTCCAATGCTATTCGTCGCTGATTCCGTCACTGACAGGAAGCGGTTCCGCAGATGAAGAATTCGCAAATGGCGGTCTTCGTTGGCGGTTGTTACGCGGGGTCTTCCACTCCTCGGCAAGCCTACTGTCCTCCCTGTCTGCCTGTACCGTCTCATAAGCCTGGTGATAGTAATACGGCTGCAACCCAACGTCGTAGCCACGTGTGCATGCGTTGCACCCATCTGTATCATCCCGACGGCCCTCTCTCTCTCTCTTCTGGTGATAATCTTGCCATGTTTCCATGTACAGTTGAAGAAATGGTATGTCGTCGAATGATAAGACACATCTTTTATACTCAAATTATGCACGTGCAACATGTGATTTTCATGTAAAAAAATCTCGCTTTAATGCAATTTCCCGGAAACGGATCGCCAAAACGCAACAATTTTCGTGACACATATGATTACTGACATAGGGGAATCATTTCAATGTCGTGTATTTACATTTTCAACAGTTTTGTAAAAAAATATTTGATCTGAAAGTTTGGTATCGTTTCTTTTGCCCGTTAGTTTATAAATAAAAAAAATATAAATATCTGCTCAATGGACGTTGCAATATACACTATGAATTTATAAATAAAGCATTGTCTTTGTTAACATAATTGAAGATCTTTTTTTGTTTCCAGGGTTACGGGAGCACGAAAACCTTTATAGCTGCTCAAGGTAGTCAATCAAAATATTATTTGGTACCTGTACGTTTTAGACTATTCAACCACAACCACAATGTTTATACCACTATGATTATATTGATGCCAAATTATTTTACCATAAATGCCTTTTCATATGCGTATATGTTTTAGAAATGGTATCCTTTAAATAGGACATTTGATAACATAAATATGTGAAATATCATTACACAATTTAAAGAGCATACATTTATTATCGATTTAGAATGATATTTGTAATTTCTCTAAACTAAATAAATGTTAACACGCGTTTATACACTTATTGTTCGTAATTTAGTGATATCCAACAATAAGTTTTAAAATGTATCCAATTCACAATCTATTTTTCCTTTCATAAGTGTTTCATTCTAAGCCCAATAAATACTGTTTAAAATGATAGTGATGTGATAAAGATTCACATTGCTATATTCATTTCAATGACGGGTAACTGCAGGTCCCAACCCGGTTACGGTGGATGATTTCTGGCGCATGATATGGCAACAACATGTCACCAAGATCGTCATGGTAACCAGACTTAAGGAACTTCAAAAAGTAAATCCTTTATCATTCTTTACAACAGAAAGACTGGCCAACATCATAGAGTAGAAAATATGTGATGATAAGACCAACATTGCTTAAGAATATAAACTAACGGGCGAAAGAAACAATACCAAACTTTCAGATCAAATATTTTTTTACAAAACTGTTGAAAATGGAAATACACGACATTCATGAAAATACATGTTGCACGTGCATCATTTGGGTATAAAAGATGTGTCTTATCATTCGACGACATACCATTTCTTCAACTGTACATGGAACCATGGCAAGATTATCACCAGAAGAGAGAGAGAGGGCCGTTGGGATGATACAGATGGGTGCAACGCATGCACACGTGGCTACGACGTTGGGTTGCAGCCGTATTGCTATCACCAGGCTTATGAGACGGTACAGACAGACAGGGAGGACAGTAGACTTGCCGAAGAGTGGAAGACCCCGCGTAACAACCGCCAACGAAGACCGCCATTTGCGAATTCTTCATCTGCGGAACCTCTTCCTGTCAGTGACGGAATCAGCGACGAATAGCCTTGGACATGCTGTCAGTCGAAGAACAGTGGTCAGACGTCTGAGACGACATGGTATTCGCGCCTACAGACCCGGCCGTGGCGTGCATCTGACGCCTCGACATCGACGTCAACGTCTCCAGTGGGCACGTAACGTTCGGCAGTGGCAGGCCCGGAACTGGCGAAGAGTCACCTTTTCGGATGAGAGTCGCTTCCAACTATTCAGAAATGATGGAAGAGCGAGGGTGTTCCAGCAGGACAACGCCCGTCCCCATACAGCCCGTATTGTCAGGGATTTCATGCAAATAAACAACATCAACGTGTTGCCATGGCCTGCCAGGTCACCTGACCTGTCACCCATCGAACATTTATGGGACCATTTGGATCGTCAAGTCCGTCAAAGAGCCGTGGTTCCAGGAAACCTCCAAGAGCTTTCCCAGGCCCTGAGAGAGGAATGGCAGAGAATACCAGACCGTGTTATCTTACGTCTGGTGTTCTCAGCACGACGACGAGTTCGGGCATGCATCGAGGCCCGTGGCGGCCATACAAGATACTGAAAAACCTGTTTTGATGGGTGTTGTATTTTTAGGTGCTGATCGAATTCAGGACAATTTCATGAGTGAACCTTAAGGAGTTGTACGTCATAACACACTGACCTGAAAGACTTTAATATGTGATTGTTTGATGAACTTGTTATCTGTTTTCATAATGGAAATGAAATAAAAGATGTGTCATTTATTTACTGTCTTTTATTGGTCAATTATACTTGGTATCGTTTCTTTTGCCCGGTAGTTTACATATAGAATTTTACACATATTAACTCTGTACGTTTCATGCTTTTCCATACGAAATGAAAAACATTGTTTCTATTGAAGTCTTATTGACGAGTGTTTGTTGGACTCATTGAACGAATGAATAGGATGTAGTTCTGTTAGCCAATCAAATCTTGAGTTATCTTTAGAAAAATTGTAATTCTCATGACCATTATGAAAACTTTAATACACAGCATATTTGTGCCCACTTGGTTCAGAAACTTTAAAATCTTATTCACATTATCGGATTCAAAATTACTGCTACGCCGTTAATGGTTGTAACATTTTCTCGGCAGCGCTAACCAATCACTAACTCTCTCAGAGTGCCGCTAAATTCTTGTCATGCGATCATTCCTTGGCAATGTAAAAAATTTAACTTGCCTTTTATTGGTCGGTTCAAAGACACTGTCGTCATTTGTCATTGGTAAAGAACTACAATATAAAACAATAGTCAACCTGAATGTTTATATGACCATACATATCAATTCACTATTTCCTTCACTAGTTATGCTCGTAAAACGTCATTGTTCTTAGTACAAGTAAATTGTCTAAAAATCTTATTTTGCGTTTAGCACCGGGAAACAAGAATATAGCGCCAGTTGTTCTGTCCTAATAATGCTGTTGCGAAGCAAGGAAACAACAAGTTTAATATGTTGATGCCATTTAGGAATGACGTGATTAGTTACTGAAAATTCATTTACCGTATGATGTATTTTTCGATACTGCCCCTGTAATTCTTTATCTTTATCACCTTTCTACCAGCTTTATTAAATATACGTTTGGAGCTGAACTCATCATTAATATTTAAAACAAATATTTTTTTACAGAAAGAGTGCGAGCAGTACTGGCCGGATGACAAAGAGATAAGAGAGTTCGGCAAAATCAAAGTACATCACGAGTTCTCGACTGTACGTCGGGACTATACCATCCGGACATTCAAGATAAATCACGCAGTACATGTGAGTTATCCTGTCTACATGCCTAATGTAGCGTGGTCATTTTGTGTGTGTGAAATATAAAACGTAGAAACGCAGAATGTGCGAGCGTTCGTGCATTGGTTATATGTGTCTTTACAAATCTAAAACTCGCCACAAATGGCTGAAATATTGCCCAAGCGGCGGTAAACAACAACTTACTTACTTTTACAATTTTTGACAGCGCGGATATGATTTATATAGTGCACTATTATCTGTTTGCATGAAATTTATTATGCAAATCATATCCATATTTCATTCAAAGATGATGAAATGTTAATTACTGACTTCCGTGTCTGTTGCCAACATGGCTGTATATTCCTGAACGCAATAGCAATGTAACAAAATGCTGCAAGCACATTCCCTTTCATTCTGTGAATTACAGCTTTCATTTTAAAGTTTGACTTGATTTATGTTCTAATGGTGCCTGAGGTGTCCATTATGTCCTGTGTCTGACATCTTTATAACTTTTCCCCCTAAGTCATCTGAATCAAGGGAGATAACTCAACTGCAATTCACCTCTTGGCAAGATCACGACATGCCCTCAGCTCCAGCTCTCGTTTCTTTCTGGAAGCAGTTCCGGCGTCTACATCGGGAGCAGGATACAGGACCAGTGGTTGTACACTGCAGGTGAGGTTAAACCTCCAATAGAGATCACTCAAGGTCTGACAACCTTTGTAACTTCATGGCAACTATGTTCCCGTATGGTTGTGACTACAGGGTATTTACTTTCCAAACTAGTATCCAGTCAATTCCAAGGCTAAAATTACAATCACTACACACATGCGAAGTGCATCAATATCTTAACAGATATGAGTAATGTTTACAAAGTGAGTTTTGTTTAATGGGAATAACTGAGAGAATACTTGATGCAAAGTTCACCTTTAGACGTGTTTTAAAGAAACCAGATATGTGAGTGTGTTGATCAGTAGATAAGTTATCATTACAAATACAACGAGTCACTGAGATTGTCATTATAGCGCTCTCTTCTCCAAATGATTAGAGAATAAAATATAATTAAGATGTTCATGAATCTCACCCGAAGGACCTCTGATATCAAAAACATATGTTAACACTACATGATAAAAAAGGGTAGAAATAGCATCGACGATCTCCGGATAATTGTAAATGTATTTGCTAATGGTCAATAAATAATGTCCGAAATCACCGTCAATAAACATCGACCTAAATATGTATTTCTTATCATGTCAGTGCCGGGGTTGGACGAACAGGAACATTCATCGCCCTAGACTGGCTGTTTGACGAGGCGGAGATAGAGAAGAAAGTGAACGTGTTCAACTGTGTCAACCAGATGAGGAAGGCTCGAATGAATATGGTTCAAACTGCTGTACGTTTTTTGTAAATATAGACAAAGACATATCGTGATACGTTCACGATGCCAAATGGTAAACATATATAAGGTCCGCTATGGCCCCTAAGAACACCCAAATTCCAATTTCATCTGATAGAACAACCCCCTGACAGAACAGAGACGAAACAATTGCCATAATCTAATAGCGATTACGTCAAGCCATCCAAGTATTGTTTATACCATGAAAAAAGTCCTTAAAAGGATGGAACTATAAGTGAAAGAAAGAGCATTGGCTTTGATATTGTCACACCCAAATTTTCGTTGTAGACATTAGTGTACATGTTCAATAGGAATGATCAGCCATGTACCCGAATGACACCAGCCTATGTGTCCGTCAAGTCAGATGTCGGATCTGTTGTGGGTCAATAGCATCTTCTCTTCATGCGGAATTGGCTCCAACTGATGTAAATTCTGCACTGCAGGTTACGTGCTTGGACTCGGCGCCCTAGAATGTCCCACACTTGCTCGAGGGGTTCAGATCTGGCCTTAAAGCTGGCCAGGGTAGAGCTGTTACCGGATCTGTCGTTTTCGTCCATGTACTGAGGCCGTGTAATACGTGGATAGTTATCGAAATGAGGGACAACAACTTGCTGTAGGATGTCCCTAAATATATTTGGTTCCCTTTTAGTTGCCCCTGATGTTGACCAAATCCAGCTTGCAATCATGTGACAGGCATCATATCAGAGCCCCCTCAATACGCAAAAGTTGGTTGGATGTTCCTGGGAGTATAAGCTGTGTTTATGTTTCCAAGCAGACCAATGAATTTTTCCTCCAGGTCCTTTGATATCAGTGTTTCCTGGCCAAATACCATACCAAACGTGCACGTTTATGATGGTCTCTTAATAAGAGACGTTTAATAACTCTTCTTGCCTTCACTCATAACGCTTTGAGGCGATTTCTGACTGTTTTGGTGCTGAACCACAGCATTTTCAGCTTAGCACTGGTCAGTCAGTTTCTAGCGTACTTTTCATAGCAGGTGCTGGTCTTCTCGAGGTTTTAAGACAGCAGTTCTTCCAGACCTTGGACGGTCCATTGCAATTCCTGTTTGCGCATGCTTTCGAACTTGACGGCTAACAACAGCGTAATGATAGCCCAGAGTTCCTACTATAGCTTTAAAGGACATTCCTGCAGAGTGCATACCGATAATCTTGATCCTTGAGTATATAATGTAAAAATGTCTATTGTGGTAATTCGATGGTTGTTAAAATGGCTCAATGTTAGAAATGAAGCGGATTTTTCCTGAAACCATTTAACTAATGCGTTAGATTTTTAAAATGCAATTATTTTTCCAAACACAGTTGATTTGAATCAGACTTAATGTGATCCATTTAATGCAGTGACATCTTTTAAAAATCAATGGTGGATTTCAGTTACACAAATGTGCATGTACGAGATTGCAATTTCAAGAGAAAAATATGGTACACTTCAGATAAAACCGCGTCCCTGGTTTTCCAATGTTTCAATTCGCAAAGATTCTATTGAAATAACACTTTCCATATTATTTCAAACTATGACAGCTATGACTTATTAATTGCATAGTTGTACAATTCCCACAGAGTCAGTACGGATTTCTACACGAGGTGGTTCTGGAAGCTGTACAGAGCAGGAACACGTTGTACACATCTACAGAGTTTCACCTCAAGTTTGGTACAGGGAACAGCTTCACAGATGATCAGGAGAAAGAGATTCGACGACAGTTTGAAGTAATATGATTCACTATACACTTGATGATATTTCATCTCATGCAATAAAAAAACTAATAGTGTGAACGAGCTGATATACATTTTGGCTCGAAATGCACGAGGATATTGTGATTTGTATTTGTTTAAAAACATTTCACGATTGGCATGTGCAACTCATCGCGTAGTACATGAAAAATGAAGTTGTGGTTGTCTGTTCATCTTTAAGTTTGGCTCTTTGTCCATCCAAATACCGTTTCAGGAGAAAAACTGCAAAACTAATATCCCTAATTCAATTTAACTTATTATGTAAAACAATTACAATTGGTAGATGTGCTCTTTGTTGTTTCCCGATTTTTGTGATTTTTTGTTGTTGGCTGTTTCCATAGAAAAATATGTTCTAATTTCTTTTGGGAGCAGAAGTGAAATACTGTTCTGTGTAATACTGCACAAAACTTAGGTGTAGTTTTGGGGTTGATTTCCTTTGAAAAGCGATAGCCATCTAAAAGAAACAATCATTTTAGACAACGGTTAAGTTTTTCTTAAAAACACTTTTCATCCAAATGTTGATATTTATGTTCTAGAAACTCAACTTAATGAGGAAAGTACTAATAGACAAGCAGGTATCAAACTCAAAACTACCTGAAAATATCGGCAAAACCAGAGATCAGAATATCCTTCCAGGTAAGTTTTCATGGGGAGAATGTGATGATTGAGTGTTTTAGGTCAGAAGTTTTCATGTATTTCGTTAAAAACACCTTACCATCCACAGAAAATCATTTTGTAAAAATTAGGAGGGCATCTTTATTGAGTTCAGTTGATGACGTCAAATCTGTCAAACAGAGTATACTTATATGTTAAGCTCCAAAAATAACATGATTGTCTTCTTTCCTCTACAACTGGTTACTAAAACCTTTTTACAGCAACAACATGATACCTCAAATATTGCTTGATTTTAAAATTATTTCATTCACTAACCGAGCCCCTTAGTGCACGGAAATATGTATTAGATATAGATAGTGCATAATTAATGCATGTCTCTTGATATGACAAATGACACCTACTGAGATAATCTATCACAAACATTTTGGAATAAATGCACATGAATAGTCTATAAAGTTGATTAAATAAGAGTTAATAATGAACGAAAATTTTGATAGGGATTAATTTCGATACCAGCCAGATTAAAGTTTTGCATAAAGAATTAAAAGCCAAATAATATATACAGACACATATCACAGCAAATGGAAATGTATAAGAAATAGATGAAATTACACAAATATACATTTCATCCCATAGCGTTAGTGAATAAGGTATATACAAACTAAACATATTTCTAGTCCATCCATTTCAGACAATCAATACTTCTGATTTGTGTACAACCAAATGAAGTATTTGATTGCATAAATAGAAAACTGAAGTGAATGTAAATTCTCCCCAAGTGCCCTAAAATAGCAAAAATGTTTTTTCTATAATAAACATTATTTACTGTCATTCTGTCAAATGTTTTACATATATGGTGTTAGTTGCTCCTGAAAGATGAACTTCAATCGTTATTATAATGATTTAAAGCCTTAGCTGTTCCTCTTATGTTAAAGAAGTTCACGAAGAGTATGATTTCTAAATTGAGCTTTTGTATTACCAGGACACAAACCAAAGCCTTACCTGATGACACCAGTTAAAGGTTGGTCCCAGTACATCAATGCAGTCGTGCTTCCTGTGAGTAAGATATCTATACAGAATAAATATTCATATTTCATATTGTTGACCTATGTGTTTGGCAAAGAACGAGGAATCTGTTAATTATTGAAAAATATAACTTCATCTAAATAGGAAGTTCAACCTTATCTTGTTTATTTACACATTTCTTCTAATGAGGTGAGTGGTTAATATGAACAAGACATTTAAAACAGAAATAAGTGTCGGTTATTCGGATAAAAAACTCATAGAAATAATTCTTTTACCCTTTGCTGACAATATATGTATCTTCATGTATCACTGTTTCCTTGAACATTATGATATATTAATTGCACTTACTGAAGCGCCTTGAAATTTAAGTTATATCTTTTCTTCAGTGACGTAATACAAATATTTCAAAGTATTTACAAATCGGAGAAACATCCGAGCACATATGCGCGTGCAGTTTTGATATGCGCGCTTTTCACGCTCTGCTTCCGGAGACGGAACATTCAATCAAACGTACACACTTTTCATGCTCCATCTCCTATGATAATCTGCTTATAGCGACAATCATTTTCTCATTACAGTCGTACATCCGTCCCTCGGCAGTGATAGCGACCCAGACACCCCTGTCAGACCACGCCGTCGACTTTTGGAGACTTGTCTATGACCACGATATTGTTAACATCGTCTCTCTGGAAGATTTTGAGGTACATAATAATTTTGAATTTAGCTAACTCCTTCATGTTTATTCTTTTCAGAAGTATGTCCTTTTGTTTTGAGATCATGGTTTTGCCTTTACCCACGAAACAAAACTCGCCATGTAAATCTTCATCCCCAGATTGCGCTGTCAGTTGTGTTAGTATCTTATATGACCTCGATATTTTTTCATTTGAGGTAAACTTTTCAGGCATACATTGTCGCATGTTCATATGATTTTTGGATTAATAAAAAAACATATGTTAGTAAAATATTTACAAACCAAAATTGACCTTCAGATTCTGTACCCAAATGACGAGTCTCCAGTGGAAATTGGACACTTCCAGATCTGTCTGGAGAAAGAGCAGATCAGGAGAAACAACTTTAAGCAGACTCAGATCAGCTTGACTTTTATGGAGGAGGTAACAAATGACGGGGAAATACCTTTTAATTTGAATTGTGGGGAAACAATCAAATACAAAGAACTAAGTGGTTTCTGAGAATCAAAACTCCCCTATTTGATATTTTGATAATGGATAATGACATTATTGACCTTTATTCTGTGTTATCCACTGTCTAAATAAAAGTCCACTGAATTGATCATTCAGCAACTGAAAAGCTGATACGTGGTGAAATAACTAATTATTGCTACCCATCGTTCTATGAATAATCTATTTACACCTCTCTATATCAAGAAAACTGCATTTCAATAGCATATCAATGCTTTGTAAGTTCACGGCTGATTTCAGGGCTTGGTGAAAAGAATACTTTTATTTATTTTATGTTTACTTCGAACTTGAGAATAGTGTGAATGGGCTCTATTCTTGAGAAAAAATAGTTTAATCAAAACAGTTAAAAAAAAATCATTTATCTCTTACATTATAAAAACCTAAGGGCTGCGAAATGAAATTAAATGTCACAGCCGTGGATTGAACCTTTATACTCAACTACCCTCAGTTTATTTATCACCATCATGTTTTCTTCTTGACATAACACTACATGACGACATGGTTGAATATCATGTTTTCTCTAACCTTATATGGTCTTTACAGTATGAAGAAAACCGCCAGATCACAGTATATAGGCCAAGCTGCGCTCGCCCATCAGAGCTACTGGAGTTTGTGAACGAGTTGGAGACGAAGGGTGTCTTTGGACAGGGCCAACTCCTCGTCCACTGCAAGTGAGTCTTCTACTTAGGTTTTTTGATAAAAGCTGACACAAAAGCTACAGTTGCAGAAAAATGAGGTGGGGGCCAGAAAGCAAATTTGATATTTATCCTCGTGACAGCAGTGATCATTTGGAAATGTTGTAAACAAGTCAATGTTGCTGTTGCTGACAGTAATGGCTCCGATCTCTGTGGATTGTTCTGTGGGGTGCTGAACATCATAACGAGGCTGAGATTTGACCGAGAGGTTGACATTTTTCTGGACATCCGGGAACTCCAGAGCATCAGGCCCAGCTTCATACACTCACTGGTAGGTATTTCATAATCTATGATAGAGTGACAAGTGTCGATGTGGCTTTCTTAAATTGCAGACTGCACAAATGAATTTAGACGATTGTTTTTATTCAAAACAGATTTGGAATCCTCTTTAATGCCTAATAGGAACAAAATGCTTTTGATGGTGTTTATTGCGGAGATTCTGATTGGACGAGAATCTTTCATGCGACCAATTTACATTCATACCTCGTACATTCATACGAAGTGAAGTAACAATCTAACAGAACTATTGTCCTGAAGTTTGACAGATTGATATGTTAAGGAAACGGTCGCCATTTTGAATCTCGTGTGATGCTAGTGACATAGCAACCGCTAACAGAGACCCCTTGTATACATATAAACTCATGGGCAAAAGAAACGCTGGGTTCATATTTTCTGGTTTAAAGAAAACAAACAAAATAGTATCAAAACAATTATGATTTTATTTAATAGTAAAAACAGTCGTTTTCAGTTTGGAAAATTTGTGGTACTCAAATTATTACCATTTCGACAATTAATAGTATTTTTGTTGCAGAAGTATGATTGTGCATAATTCGATCATGTCAGTTTTCTAGTAATCAATATAATGTACAGTTTTCGGCCACATTTGATTGTCAATTAACGAATTATTGCCAGACGGATATAACATTTACGTTTGTCATAGAGCGAACTGACAAGGTGGAGGAACAGCCGTTATATACAACTCATGTCTTGACATGCACCCAACAGATGAAACCAAACAGACGTTTTCCAGTCTACAATATCAGGACTTAAAGTTTGTAGTTAATGGTGCAACAATCAGAGTCATACTTGTCTATCGTCCTCCTTCATCCTGCAAGAACACGGTATCAACTGATGTTATCATCGGAGATCTCTGTCAACTGATAGAAGCAACTATGCACACCAACGTAAAGACCATAATGCTGGGCGACTTTAACATCCACGTCGACGACAACACCAACACCTTGGCGTGCAGGTTTTCTGACGTTCTGTACTCTCTTAATTTGAAACAGCATGTTACATGCCCAACACATAAGAGTGGACACACGCTAGACCTTGTCATCACAAACCAATCGGATGATATCATCTCCTCTGTTGATGTCATTGATCACGGAATCTCAGATCATAGTTCTGTGGTGTGTTACCTTGATGTGAAGCGACCATCTGACTAAGATCAGAGTCACTCTTCATCTCTGCAGAGTCTTACCCAGCATTAACAAATGACCGTCCATTTTCTGGGAAACAACTTTCGCAAAGGTTGAGCAAACAGAAGTCACTGACACAGTCATCAAAGTTCCAACCAAGTGCTGTGTATTGGATCCCTTGCCAACGTGGCTAGCAAAAAGTTGTCTTGACAGCCTAGCCCCAGCTATGACATCACTGATTCAGGCATCACTCACTGAAGGCGAGTTCCCATCATGTTTCAAGAAAGCCATCATCACACCCATTTTGAAGAAACCAACTCTTGATTCCAAAGTGCTAAAAAACTTCCGGCCAGTGTCAAATCTGCACTTCCTCTCGAAGATCATGGAAAAAGTCGTGCTGAAACAACTCAACAGCCATCTCTCAACATGTGGTCTTCATTAAGTGTTTCAGTCTGCTTACAAAGCTAAGCATAGCACAGAGACTGCCCTAGTGCGAGTCCGTAACGACATCCTACGCAGTATTGACAGGCAAGAGGTGGTGCTGCTGGTTCTGCTCGATTTATCAGCAGCCTTCGACACTGTGGACCATGCCATTCTTCTTTCGAGGTTACAACACACCTTTGGGATCAGTGATGTTACCAATAGATGGTTCAATTCATACTTGTCTGGTCGACACATGCAAGTGAAGGTTGACAATTCTTTCTCCGAGACCCATCCACTCGAGTATGGTGTTCCCCAGGGGTCAGTGCTGGGACCAGTGCTTTTCTCTATCTACATCCAGCCCATTGGCAACATCATCAGAAAACACAACCTCCTGTTTCATGGATATGCCGACGACAACCAACTTTACATCAGCGTGAGACCACAAGCATTACCACTTTCTCAGGACAAGTTGACAAGGTGTATCCATGACATCCGAGAGTGGATGTCCAGCAACTTTCTAAAGTTGAATGACGACAAGACCGAGTTTATCATCCTTGGCACCAGGCAACAGTTGAGCAAGGTCCCAAGCAGTCCTCTTCTAGTCGGCGATGCCCTGGTCATTCCAACTGACAATGTCAAGAACTTAGGGGTAGTCTTCACGAGCTCCATGTCAGCTGACCAGCAAGTGTTGAGTACCTGCAGAGCTGGCAACATCCACCTGCGCAACATCGGCAGGATCCGAAAGTTCTTGGACACAGAAACAGCCAAACTTTTAGTCCATTCCCATGTATCCTCCCGACTGGACTACTGCAACTCCCTCATCACTGGATCTCGCAATATCCACAGCCTGCAAGCAGTTCAAAACCGTGCGGCGAGAATCATCACCCGAACCAATCCGAGAGAACATATCACTCCTATCCTGCGTAAGCTACACTGGCTGCCAATCCATCAGCGGATCAAGTTCAAGATCCTTGTTCTAACACACAGAGCTGTGCACGAACCAGACTTCCCCGCCTACATCAGGGAACTCATCACCGAGTATCGTCCGCCCAGGCAGCTCAGATCAGAATCTAGTCGACTGCTGTCTGTTCCTACTACTAGTACTAAGATCGGCGGTGACGCCTTCTCAGCGGCAGCCCCAGTACTGTGGAACTCTCTCCAATACAAACTCAGATGTACAGAGAACGTCACCTCATTCCGTTCTCAACTGAAAACCCACCTCTTTTCTGAACTCTAACACGTCTAGACATGTTCAAGCGCCGTGGAACAGCCATGAGTTGGAAACTAGGCGCTCAACAAATCCATTATTATTTTATTTATAACGAGGGTGTCCACCTCTAGCAACTATGCACGCTCTGACACGACGTCGTACAGACGTTACAAGCCTCCTTACAACGACTGGGGGGATACGACGCCATTCCTCTTGCAGTGCCTGCATCAATGTCTGTATATTGTGTGGAGGGTTGTGACGTTGCCGAATCTGTCTCCCAAGGTGGTCCCAGAGGTGTTCTATGGGATTTAGATCAGGGGATCGGGCTGGCCACGGGAGAACGTGGTGTTGGTATTAAGATAGTCTCTTGTTACACGTGCAGTATGTGGAGTGGCATTATCCTGTTGAAGCACCGTTCGTGTGTTGTTCTGTAGGAATGGAACTACGACTGGGGTCAGGACCTTGTTGATATAGCCGTTAGCGTTTAAGTTGTCATTTATAACCACAAGATCAGTCTTGGTGTCACTGCAAATACCACTCCAAATCTTGACACTGCCACCGCCGTTGCACTTCTTGAACGCAACAACGTGACGTACGTTCCCCTCTACGCCGGTACACTCGCGTTCTGCAGTCAGCACTGAACACCTGGAACTTGCTCTCATCAGTGAAGAGAACTTTGTCCCAATTTCGTCGCTGCCATTGCATCACAGTACGCGCCCACCTAATTTTGTTGAGACGATGTTGTCGGGTCAACGTCTTTCCTCTCAGGGGTCGATAAGCTCTGATACCGAAATGGCGGAGACGTCTGGCTACGGTCCTTCTACTGACGTTATGTTGAAAAGCAGTTCTTGCTGATGACGTCACAGTAATAAATCTATTACGTAGGTGAAGCATACGTAAATAGCGGTCTCTGTTTGCCGTAGTTACCCGTGGTCTTCCGCTTCGTGGTCTGTCTGATGTCCGGCCAGTATCCCTGAGACGTTTCATCAATCTCTCGATTGTGGTTCTGTGACAGTTCATGATTTCTGCAACTCTGCTCTAAGTTGCACCGGCGTGCAACATCCCAATGGCTCTCTCTCGCTGCTCTGGCGTTAAACGTGGCATACTCACAGGGTGGAAATACCCTGAATCCGTTAGCCGGATCCCCTGCCGGATCCTCCGGATCCTCTCAACAATGGTATACTGGGATCCGGCGCCGGATCCCTCACCGGATCCGGGATCCGGGCGGACACCACCGGATCCTCTTCCGGATTCTTAGTAGATAAGAATACTGGGATCCGGAGACGGATACCCTACCGGATCCTCTCCTTGTAGCGAAAGTAGGAATGTAGTTTAGAAAAATGAAGTTTTTTAAAGTTAGGTAAGCTTTTGTCACAACAATACACTATACATCTTTGGCAGCTTTTACATATTCTTTACATGATATTGTCATATAAAGGCCGTTTGCATTTATAAAGAAAAAATAAGTGTTGATATGTCTTTGTGAAAGATTGTTAGCCAAAGCTGACAAAGTCAAGTTTAAATGATAATGTTTTGATGATTCGATTCAAATTGAAACACAATCTTCAGAAAAACACTATTTATTCGGAATCAGAATTTAAGGGGTTATTTCTTATCAAAATTTATTCAAAATACTTTCTGACATAACCATGGTAACGTATACTATTTAGCACCAATTGTCACGCTTGTATGCACACTCATCACACCTGTTGGTCAGTACCCATATCAACTTGTCTAATTAGGGTCTTACAGTGTTAATATTGTAAAGGAATTCGCTTAGATAATATATCATAGATCACTTATAGTTATGCAAAACTTTAGTACACAAATTAAATGAAAAATAATTCTATTCAATGATTTCAAACATTTATTTACAAACGCACACACACTTAAATATATAACAAAAATCTATTAAACATATATATCTATAAATCTGTATGCACCTGAGGGTAGTGTTTGTAGCTGTTTCATGTGTGATTTTATTTAAACATATTTATATAAAACCAAGTATACACCTGAACACGTGGTCACCTTATACATTGTAATATACGGTAATCTTCAAATAGGGTACTGGCTGTGGTGCATGAACCAAAAGTTGCCTAGTGGTGAAATATGTTCATTTTGATTGTTTAAGAGATGATTATAATTATGGTTCTTAAAAATTGTTATGAAAAATGTTCTTGCAACTAGAACATATTCTAGATTCAGGAAAGCTCCTTAATAATTTGTCCTTTGATTTCTGGATGACAGGTTTTTTAAGGTAGTTTGCATCATATCTACAACATCATTTTGAAATTGGTAGGTCTTCAAGATTTATAATATATCTTGTTATTGAACGGCATTATTATTTCAAAGAAAAAACTTATTATAAACAGTATATTTCACGTGTATGGGTTACAATTACTGCTATTACAATATTTAATGATGAATGGAAATATTACATTCATTTGGATAGTAATGAATTAACCCCCCCCCCCCCCCCCCCCCCCCCCGCTCTCCACCGTCTCTCTTGCTACGGTTCGTTGAGGTCGTCTACCTGTCTCTTGTCTGATTGCCTGTAATTGTATGCAGGTGTTTTATTTATGACCCCAAAATGCTTATAGGCGCGGAACTAACAAAAGGAGTATAATTACGCGGGACTACTTGAAGTCATCGGATTAAATTGAAGGCAGATACACACGTAAAATACTTACTGGTATAGACATTCCTTATATACATGACACTGTGTATTGACTAACCGGCGGAGGTATCTAACCCTTTGGTGGGGTACGAATACACATCCGCAAACATCCAACATAATGATTTGGGCGAAGAATTAGACTTACCTTACACTGTAAAACATAAGATTAATTTAAGAACTTTATTATTTGAAAATCTTTCTACATTGTAACTAAAATAAGTTAAACACATATTATATACATCATTTATATTCATTCCTGCAATTCATACTCGTGATCGTTGAACAATTGGTTCCCTTCAATTGAAATACCGATTTCATGCGGCTGTACTGTAGCAAAATTTTTTATGCTCATTGATGTTACAACATCCAGTACTTTTTAGATGATTGCAACAATGAGAACGTGACCTGATGGACTACGTTGAAATGGGTGATCGGAAAAAAAGTAAGAGGAATTTTTAAAGCCAGTGAACGAATCGATGGTTTGAATGTCGAGAGTTAATGAATTCCACAGTTTTATTGTATCTGGTAAAAAAGACTTGACATATGTCGCCGTTCTGCATTGTACTGTTCGCACAGATGAATGATCTCTGAGATTGTAATCATTTGTACTAGGTATTCTAGGAAGGAGGTTGCAGAGATATAATTGAGGCGCTAATTATTCTTCATTTTGTATAAACGTGTTAGTTTAGAAATATATTCACGTTCAGATAGTGTTTTTTGATTAGTTTTTTCATATAATAGGTTATGGCTTGTACCGCGAACTGCTCCTCATATTGATCTTAAAGCGTCTAGATTAATTTTTTTCCAGTAAACTGCATTGTTCCTTGGCAAGATGAAGGACTTATATTTAATTTACAAACTTTTCCGAAACGATATTTAAGGCATCTTATCAGAGGGCTAACTTTCTTGATCATAGAATTTATATGGATATCCCATGACAAGTCTTTTGTCGAAATAGTAAAGCAGATGAGAAGGAAACAGTTAGTACCAATGTAATTATGTTGTTATAGGTAACAGATGTACCTTTTATGTCTGTTTAAACATATGTTATATATTTCAATGAAATGGATTGGCAAATAAGCTGGAAGCTTATATTAATGCCGCTCCAATACAAAATTATATTTTGAATTTATTTCAATGAGATGATGTTTATTTATTTTCATAAATGTTATTCTTTTGATATCTTGTTACAATGGTTTGATCTTGATGTACATCATGATGAAATGAATACATGTTTAACAATGTACATATGTGTTTGTTATTGTTTACTATTCATATATTATTCAATACTAAGAATAACTTTCATTAATCATAAGTTATGATGCGCCGTCTTGTCGGTTAAAGCATACCCACTTAAAGCATAATTACTTGCACTTTCACCTGTTGCAGCAATAAGACACAAATGAGTCTAGGTGAATGTGTATACGCTGACAGGTGTATTGATCAAGTGTGTGCGTTCAAGCGTTACAGTGTAGAATATTGAACCGTGCTTCGATAAAATTAAAGTAGCCTGTTGAGAAAATTCATTTCTTATTGTAATTAAAGTAATATATCATTTGGATGTTGCGATGAAACTTATCGTTAATGAAACTTCAAAGAAAAAGTTTTCAAAGTGGTATCGCTGGGTAATATTGACTTTCTAGAAATTTAAATTCTAATGTCTACTGAAAAGAAAAGTTAAGACTCAATAGTTTTAGTTTAGAGAAGTTGTTTTCAAGCAATAAGTTTCTGTTAATCCTGACTTTGTCCACTCAGGGCAACACACTTACACAAACAAATATTTTAAAAGCTATAGGTTAAAACAAACACTTAATAGTCATTTATATAATAATGTTACTAGTTGATAATATCATTTCAGGAATATGATAAAGAAGGTATCAAGGATACCAGTATGATACTTTTTTTTTTAAATATTCATACGTGCAAATTCTTGAAGGTTCTAAGAATATTGATCATGAGATGATTAACCTTTTTTACATTCTTGCCTACTCTCTTACCACCTGGAGAGGATCCGGTAGGGTATCCGTCTCCGGATCCCAGTATTCTTATCTACTAAGAATCCGGAAGAGGATCCGGTGGTGTCCGTCCGGATCCCGGATACGGTGAGGGATCCGGCGCCGGATCCCTGTATTCTGATCTACTGGGGATCCGGCAATGGATCCGGCGGTGTCCGCCCGGATCCCGGATCCGGTGAGGGATCCGGCGACGCATCCCAGTATACAATTGTTGAGAGGATCCGGAGGATCCGGCAGGGAGTCCGGCTAACGGATTCAGGGTATTTCCACCCTGTGACTTTATGCTGCAATCTCATCGATGCTATGCTAAGGAAGGGTTCTGTGCACAATTTATACTTGATTCTAGCACGGATTCTTCCGAATGCACGCTAATTGAAAAAGGTGGAAAACCAGCATTTCAACAAAAAATCGTGCAGCATGCCTGCAATCACCCTTCAGAAATGATTGTTGCGTTTGTGAGAATGTTTTTTTTATATCTAATGGAATCATGGTTCTAGGTTTGGTCCCGATTATGACGAATCGTATCAATCCAGCGTTTCTTTTGCCCGTGAGTTTATTATATTGACAGGGTAAATCACCCGCCAT